>JAPQWS010000168.1:28930000-31430000 GCA_028651295.1 Catharanthus roseus
GACTTTTGGTCATTGCAGATGGGATCCAATTCTTTTGACCAAGCTAATATGTTGTTAACTTTATTCTCGGCAAAGATATATATAAGTATATATATATCTATATATGTGTGTGTGTGTACACACAGATGTACGCTCTTAATTACATCTCCAATAGGTTCATCAGAGTTAAGATCTTTAAGATAAGAGGTAATATTTGAAATTGAAAAAAGAATAAAAAGATTAGTTACTGATCAATTATCTCGAACCTAGTAGAGATCTAAGAGCAGGTGTGTGTGTATGTCCATTCAAGTTTAGAACCTATCTAGACCCATTTAAAAATAAATTTGTTTCAAATAATGCATGGGTAGGTTTAGATAGGTAATAGGTATGTTTTCCACATATCTTTAAACTTTTGTTATTCAATTTGTTTCTTACTATTATCACACACGTTCATTCTCACATAGTAACAGTTATATTATGTATTTTAGTTATTAAAATTATCCCCTCAAACTAATATGGTATAATATTTATTTGTGCTTATAACATGTTCTTATTCTTTCTTTTCACCATAAATACTAAACAGATTTAACATTAATGGTCTGAACTCAATACATAAAACTTAATTCTAATGAATATATACTTTTAATATTTGCTAAAGTTACAAAGTTTTTCAGTTCCTTCTTATTTACGGTTGTTACAAAACTTTTTGTTCTCTTCTTATTAAAGTATTTTTGTACTAGTTTTTGTCGACTCCCTTAACTGGCGAGTATTCACCTGAGCACAATGAATTAATTCAATCACGTTTTATCCTGGGAACGAGAATTTCGTGTCATTATTTCTACAAAGTCATTTTTTTCTCTCAAATTCACCCTTTTACAACTAATCAAGCTATACTAAAAGCTTCTCAAGGCTTGCTGTGGCTTACATTGATTCAAGCACTAGCTCCTCCCTAGAGGACTACTATTGGCCCACTGTACATTGGTTGTAATTCCCGAATGGAAATCGATATAAAATTAGTTGAATTTGGTCAATCGGTAAATCAAAATGACTAAATTTAATCACGTTTTCTTCCGAGAACGAGATGTTGTATAATAATTTCTATGAAGTCGTTCTTTATCTCGAATTCCCTTATGCAACTAATCATTCCAAATTAGAAGCCTTACAAGGCAATGATATTGTACATGTTATCGAATACAATCTTCCGCAATGCTTATCGTGGATGACATTCATTAAGACATTAACTCTGCCCCTGGAGGACCAGTGGTACTTTTCCAATGTCCACAGACGGCTGGATTCTTAAAGAAGAATCAGCTTGAAATTTGCTAAATTTGCTCAGCCTTTCTCTTATGAAAGCTTATTCACTCAATTGGTAAATGTAAAATTTTCATTTCATGGATTGACGAAATGAAGCCACGGAATTTGCAGACAAATTAAGGAGAAGCAATTGCAGTAAATTTAATTTTGGAGCTCCATAAGTTACTCGGGTTAAACTCGATCAATACATCACTTATCGAATTAGTTTTGAATTAGATCTAAAACTTGAACCCAAAAATCATAAAAGTAGTGTAGTAAGAAGCTAGCCATAAGCAAGACGAGTATATGGATCGCTTTACGAAATCTTCGACCATGTTTGACACATTTGAGCCTTTTTCGTCTCAACCGAAGAAAGATTTAGATGAATTATACATATAGAGAGAGAGATATGTACCATGATGTGTTGTGACGGTCCAGCTCAAACATTTAGACATTACCTATACACAAATTAGAGGGATAAGCTAAGTAACCCGGATTTAGATCACTGCAATTGGGATCCAATACATATAACCAAGCCCATATTTTTAACTTTATTCTTGGCACACACACACACAAATATAAATATATATATATATATATGTATATATATATATGTATATTCATATTTATATATATAAATACATATACATTTATATATATATGTATATGTATACCGAGAATAACGTTAACAACATATTAGCTTGCTAAAATACATTAGATCCCATTTCAAAGGCCTGAAGTCGACCATGTTACATCTTTCTCTGCAAGTATAATTCTACAAAACCTTTGCATGGTTAAGCTGAAGAAGCCTCCAATAAGTCAAACACGGTAGAAGCTTTTATAAATCGATCTATAAACTAGGTTTTCTATTAGTCATCTTCTTGCTCCACTACTGTTACGATTTTTAGGTTGAACTTTGGTATCTAATTCAGAACTAATTCGATTGGATCTCCATGGATCAAGTACAACTTTAGTAACTTATGGATCTCCAAAATTTAATGTACTGCTATTTTTTCTCCTTGACTCGTATGCAATAACCATACTTTATATTATCAAGCCTCAATGTCATCATTGCACGAAATGAAAATCATACGTTTACTGTTCAAGAAAATTCAACCAATTAAAAACTTATTTTCGTCAGAGACTGGCTTCCGTCGGTGAATAGTGGACCAATGCCAGGTATACGATGCAATGACGATCCTCCAGGATTGAGAGCTAATGAGTAAATCAATGCTGCAACTATAAGCTTTGTATGAGAATGAAATTGATAACATATACAAAATGATTAACGGCAAAATGGATGAATTTGAGATAAGGAATGGCATTGTAGAAATTATGATACCAAATCTCATTCGTGGAAGAGCATGTGATGGAATTTATTCATTGTGCTATGGTGAATGTTTGCCTATTAAGGGCATTGACGAAAAAGCTTTAATAAGAAGAGAACAAAAAGTTTGTAACTGGAAAATATTAAAGTTTCTATATTCATTAGAATTAAGTATTGACTTTATACCATCAGTATAAATTAGTTTAGTAATTTAGGATGACAAAAAATGAAGTAGAACACAAAATAAGCAGAAAATAAGATTGTGGCAAACAAGTATATAGATATAACTTTACTAACTAAAATATATCATATAAATATTACTACGTGCGAATGCACGTGCACGATACTTTTAAGAAATGAATGTTAAAACTTTTAAAATCTATAAAAACCATACTTAAACAATACAACAGAGGTTTCTTGATTCTAAGAACATTGTTGATCCTTCTCATTAGAATTTGCTGAATTTAAGATAGAAAAAGGGTCTACCTAATGTTTAATGCATTATATACCATATTATAGTTTCTTAGAAAACATGTTTTAGATTTCAATTCTACAAGAGTTAATTATCTATCTTGTGCATTACATTGTTATTCTTGATTTAATAATACCAAAGATCTTCGCTTACATCCAAGCATAATGCATCTTCAAATCAAACAGGATTTCCATCACACACAAAATTTCTTGATTTTCTCATTCAAATTACGAACTAAAAGAGTTTTTCTCTATTCAAAACACCATTGTTTTTTCATTTTAAAGTTGGCAAAGAGGTTTAGTATCAAAATATTCAGGTGAATTAATAATTAAATGGAGTCCACAATTCCTTAACACCATATTCATTCATTGTCCAATCTCAACGTGATCACAATAATGATCATCAAAAGAATATAAACACATCCTCCAAAAACCACAAGTTTACTGAACACGAATTTCTTTCTATCAACCCCTTCAGGATGTGGCAAAGGTTCTTTTTTTTTTTTTTCTTGGGCAAGGGTTTGAAATTGGATGTGGTAATTTTAAATATCTCTGCTATTAAATTCAAAGCAGCAATTATAGACAAATACTCATGTATAGTATGAACCAACAAATGCAAAACCCTATAACAAAAACTCCAGAATCATTATCAGAAACAAAATGATCATAAAGAGAACTATCAACTCTCCTCTGACAACCCATTTTGTACTATAAACATAAACAAATGTATCACCATTATGTTCATGTTGAAAATTGGCATCATAGTACAAAAGAAAGATAATTTTGTAATCATCATTTTGCTTATGCATTAGAAATAAGTAGGAGTGGTGCACCGTATAGGTGATTTTGCTTTGAAAAGAATTTAACTAACTTTTGCAGGAATTACACATATGTTTTAGAAACGTTTTGTTGTTAAGAAAATATATGACTTAGGAGACATGTGTGAAGACATGGCATGTTTGTAAGACCTACACAAGCATCATTTGACTGGTGGATGGGGATTTTGAAAATATGCCTTAAAATCACTTTTTTACCACAAAAAAAAAAACCCTGTAGATTTAACTTTATTTTTGGAAGTGCCAGAGGATTGCAATTATGTGGTTTGTGCATTGTTTACACTTATCTTCTTGGAATCAGACAATTCTGTAAAAAAAGTCTCATTAAAACTATAGGAATTATAGTCAAAGGGGAATCTAGTCAAATTTCTTTTGAATCTAAACAACCTCATCGTTTGCTTAATTCTTGTGCATTGTTTTAAGGTGACATAGAGTACGAAACGGAGGCAGCAGTACTAGATAATTTTAGTATCAGTCTCCAAAATAACTTCTTAATTAGAGAAAATGGTAAAAAATGTACTCCAATATTTATATTTAGAAGTCACACAATAAATGTTTTTTGAAGAAACGTCTTATCGATGAACTATTTATAGAGTATTGTTTATACTCCTAGCCTTGGAAATAAGACTATTTTAGTAAAGTAATAGACACGTACTTGATGCATGTGATATTGTTGACGTAAAAACTATCCATTTATTTTTTTTCCAAGTACATTTATGAATTAGTTACCCAGTCAACAAGACGAATTTCGTATGTTAAAGGTATACACGATACCCTATAAATGACTTAGGGGTATGTCTTCAACAAGTGTTAAGGTATAATTTGCTAAGTGTAAATAGTTCACTGGTACGTTGATAGAGTCGATTTTTAATACAAATCAACACCTTAAGTTTTAATTATTAGCGTTTAAAAATATTTTATTTATTTATTAGTCATAATTATTATATTTAATTTATTTTATTTATCTTTATGCAGATTTTAAAAAAAAAGAATGGAAAATAAAGATTCCATATTAAATTTGGTAAAGGGAAGCTGCAGTATTTGAATCCTTTAAGGATTAGGATTAGAACTTTAATAGAATCCTTTAAGGATTAGAACTTTAGTATTTGAATCCTTTAAGGATTAGGATTTTTCTTCTCTTTTGTCTATATATAGAAGAAAATACAGCAGCAGAAAAGGGGAGAGCCACAGGAGCTGAAACCAGAAAAATGTTGGAATCCGTAGGCAAAAAACAAAGTAAAATAAAACTACGGAAATCCACCAACAGGATCTGCACATACTAGAAAAACCGATTGGATAGAAATTACCTCAATGTTTTGATTGTTCGTTGTGGAGGCGCTACTTTGTACGCTTCGCCCTCTACTGGTATCCACGCGACGAACTCCTCTGCAACCGATCGGGATGCTAGCCCCTTCTGTGTTCTGAAAACTGTTCAGAACTGATCATGACTATCTGGTAATCGGTTATATTTCGGAGAGAGGAGGCTAGATACTATATCGCCGTTCTAGGGTTTAGGGTTTTGTTTTTCTTTAATCAGATAAAGGACGGCTACCAAGAAAAGGTTAACATAACCTTTTATAGCTGTCAATAACAAAACCCTAACTGTCATCTAATGACAGTTTAATCTCGTCCGTCTATTCCTATAATCATCCAATGGTTGGATGAGTAATATTAAGTAATTAATTTCATTTATTCGATTAAATAAAATTAATTACTTATTAACCTACCAGAAAATACAATATGGAATCTGATTCCCTTTTGTATACGTTCAACGAATCTGGACACAATCTAGATTCATTGAACGTGGACATTATGCTCACAAGATCGTCTATGCGTGTGAACCTGTAGGTTCACTTAACGTTGGCAGTGAATGAAAAATGTCCTAGACATTTATTCACAAAACATAAGCGGCCTCTAGCAAGACATTATGCTTACCCAAGTTAAGTAAATGTAATAATAACCTAGCATCAGATTTAATATTTAGTCCTTTTGTCACACGATATCCTAATTAAGTATAAGGCATGGATCAAGTCATCCTTATAAAACTTAATTAACCATTTACTTGATCACCAGGCAGACTGTTCCAACAAATAATATTAATAACACCTTATTAATACTTATTTGAGCATGGCCATGCATATTTTCCAGTCTTTCTTATCAAGGGGCCCATGGATATCTCTCTCTAAAAGAGAGGGACAAATCCCTTTCACTATCTCCAATATTCAAGCCATGACGAGAAAATAAGCCAACCAATAATCATAATGATCACCTAATTAAAAGTGATGTTTGACTATGTCAAAACATATTTTTCCCCCCATGCAAGAAACATTAGAAACATTAGGTCGAAGGACACCAAATATAAAACTGAGAAGAAATACTTATAACTTAAACCCATGCAATATTTCTTCTTCACTTTGGGTCATGTCCAATACAATATTCTCAATATGTATTTATGAATTGATTTTATATCTCATATTTATGATCAGTAAAACTTGACCATCAATCAACTTCACACTAGTTTACAAGATGTAATAAACTAGGGACAAATAAGAATAGTATTTTATTAGCTAGAAGGGTTTTACTGTCAAGTCACATACTTGATGACCAAGAGCATAAAATACAATTCAAAAATACATGTTTCATAAATCATAAATGTGAGTCAATTGGTCTTAGGGCATATACTAACAATCTCCCACTTGCCCTACCACCAATTTGACATGACTCTCAAACCCATTGACCTAGTATGACTCTCATGCTTAAGTTGTGGGAGTGGCTTTGTCAATGGATCTGCGACATTATCATTGGTGTCTACTTTGCAAATTTTAACATCTCCACGCTCATTAATTTCTCGAATGAGATGGAAATGCCTGAGAATATGTTTGGATCGTTGATGAGATCTAGGTTCCTTAGCTTGTGCAATGGCTCCTGTATTATCACAATATAGGTCCACTGGGTTCACAATGCTAGGAATTACACCTAGTTCTGTGATGAACTTTCTGATCCAAACCGCCTCCTTGGCTGCATCGAAAGCAGCCCACATACTCGACCTCCCGTAGTAGAATCGGCCACGGTATCTCGCTTTGAACTCTTCCAGCTCACAGCACCTCCATTCAAACAAAACACAAATCCAGATTGCGATCTACAATCATCTATATCAGTCTGAAAGCTAGCATCCGTGTAACCATTTACAACAAGCTCTTTTTCCTGACCTCCGTAGATCAAAAACATCTCTTTAGTCCTTCTTAAGTACTTGAGAATGTTTTTTTACTGCAGATCCCAATGCGGTTCACCGAGATTTGATTGGAATCCCGCTAGTCATGCTTAATGCATACGAGACATCTGGGCGAGTGCATAACATGGCGTACATGATAGATCCAATTGCGGAAGCGTAAGGAATCTTACTCATGCGTTCTGTATCTTCTCTTGTGGTAGGACTTTGAGACTTACTGAGTTTAACGCCATATGACATTGGCAAGAATCCTCTCTTAGAATCTTGCATACTGAACCTTTTCAGTACCTTGTCAATATATCCACTCTGACTTAGGCCAATAAGCTTTTTAGATCTATCTCGATAGATCCTAATGCCTAGAATATAGGCTGCTTTGCCTAAATCTTTCATTGAAAAACACTTCCCCAACCAAGTTTTTACACTTTGCAAAGTGGGGATGTCATTCCCAATTAACAAGATGTCATCAACATAGAGTACTAAGAAGACTACCGCATTTTCCGTAACCCCTTTTGTAGACACAAGGTTCATCATCATTCTTGATGAAATTGAATTCTTTAATTGCTTCATCAAAACGAAGATTCCAACTTCGAGATGCTTGCTTCAAGCCATAAATGGATCTTTGAAGTTTACACACTTTACTAGAATTCGAAGGATGAATAAAACCTTCAGGTTGTGTCATATAAACATCCTCCAGTAGATTTCCATTAAGAAAAGCAGTTTTAACATCCATTTGCCATATTTCATAATCATAATATGCTGCAATGGCAAGTAGAATTCTAATTGACTTAAGCATTACAACTGGAGAAAAGGTTTCATCATAGTCTATACCATGAGCTTGTCTATACCCCTTTTGCTACCAATCGTGCTTTGTAAGTGTGCACATTGCCATCCATGTCGGGTTTTCTTTTTAAAAACCCATTTACACCCTATGGTCTTGCAACCTTCAGGTGGATCAATCAAAGTCCAAACTTGATTATCATGCATGGATTGTATTTCTGATTTCATAGCCTCTAGCCATTTGCTAGATTCAGGACTATGAATAGCATCTTGGTAGGAATTAGGTTCACCTTGATCAATAAGATCAATATTATGATCCTCGATCACCGTAAATCCATATCTCCGTGGTATCCGAGAAATCCTACTAGACCTTCTTGGCCCTTGTGTCAAAGGTTCAGGTTCAGTATGAATACGTGAGGCCAACTGAATATCCATACTTGGTTCAGAAATGGTCTGCTGTCCTTGAGCTTCTTCAAGATGAATTCTACTCCCACTGACTCTTTTGGAAACGAATTCCCTTTCAAGGAAAATTCCGTTCCAAGCAATAAACACTTTGTTTTCAGATGGAAGATAAAAGTAGTATCCTTTAGTTTCCTTAGGATATCCCACAAACAGACACTTATCAGATTTGGGTGCTAGTTTTTCAGATAATGATCGCTTCACATAAGCATCACATCCCCAAATTTTGAGAAATGCTAAACTAGGTTGTTCCCGGTCCATATCTCATATGGTGTTTTCTGAACAGCTTTAGATGGAACTCTATTTAATATGAATGCAGCAGTTTCTAGAGCATAACCCTAAAAAGAAATTGGAAGATCTGTTTGACTCATCATAGATCGAACCATATCCAATGGAGTTCGATTTCTGCGTTCAGACACACCATTCCATTGTGGTATTCCTGGTGGAGTTAATTGTGATAATATCCCACAATTTTTTAGATGATCGTCAAACTCTTGGCCTAAGTATTCACCACCTCGATCTGATCGAAGTAATTTGATACTCCTTCCAAGTTGATTCTGTACTTCATTTTGAAATTCCTTAAACTTTTGAAAGGAATCAGATTTATGTTTCATTAGATAGACATAATCATATCTACTGAAATCATCTGTGAATGTAATGAAATACTGAAAACCTCCTCTGGCTTGTGTGTTCATTGGCCCACATACATCAGTATGTATAAGTTCCAATAAATCGGTAGCCCTTTCACTTTGCCCTGTAAATGGACTTTTAGTCATTTTTCCCAATAAACAAGAATCATATTTTTCATAACACTCAAGGTCGAATGAAGATAAAAGTCCATCTTGATGGAGTTTTGATATGCGTTTCTCATTTATATGGCCCAAACGACAATGCCAGAAGTAAGTTTGATTTAAATCATTAGATTTAAATTTCTTTGTATTTATGTTATAGATGGGCTTACTAATGGAATCATGTAGGTTAAGAATGTAAAGTCCATTACATAAAGAGGCATCCCCATAGAAAATACCATTTTATAAATAGAACTTTTACCATTCTTAGTATTAAACTCAAAACCATCAATATCCAAACAAGAAACTGAAATGATGTTCCTACTCATAGCAGGGAACATAATAACAATCTTTAAGTTCAATTATAAGCCCGAGTAGGGCAAAAGTAAATCAAATGTCCCTACAGACTACAAGCAGCAACTTTTGCTCCATTTGCAACTCGTAGGTCCACCTCTCCCTTTGCCAAAGATCTACTCCTTTTGAGTCCCCGCACATTTACACAAATGTGAGCTCCACATCCCAGTATCTAATACCCATGAAGTAGGAGTAGACATATTAATTTCTATAACGAAAATACCTCAAGCGGCAGTCTCACTAGCCTTTTGCTTCTTCTTTTCTTCCAAGTAGAGCTTGCAATTCCTCTTCCAATGACCAGGGTTCATTGCAGTGGAAGCAAGTCCTTTCCTTTGGTGGTTTAACCTTGGGCTTGGGCTTCGCTTGCCTTTACCCTTTTTGGCCATATCCTTTCCCTTTCCCTTTCCCTTGTTCTTCTTGAACTGCCCCTTCTGAACCATCAGAACATTGGGAGTAGACTTCCTAATGTTTTGTTTAGCCTGCTTGAGCATCCCGTGCAATTCATTTATGGACTTTTCCATATTATGCATATTGAAGTTCATGACAAACTGATCATAGTCAGAGGTCAAAGAGGCCAAGATCATATCAGTAGCCAAGTCATGACTTACAGGTGCTCCAAGTTTTTCAAGCTGATCAAAATACCCTTTCATCTTAAGGACATGAGCACTAACTGAAGTGCCAGGGGTCATTTTGCAGCTGTTCAATGCCTTAGTGGTAAGATATCTCTCTTGACGTGCCTGCTCTTGGAACATTTCCTTGAGCTGTTTTATCATCTCATAAGCCTCAACTTCCTCGAATTGCTTTTGCAACTCGGGATTCCATCGTAGCCAACATGAGACATGTCACATCGTTAGAATCATCCTTGTGCTTACTATAAGCATCCTTTTCGACTCTAGTGGCATTGTTAGCTGGTTGATTAGGGATAGGGTTCTCAAGTACATATAGCTTTTTTTCTTGTCTAAGGACAATCCTTAAATTTCGTGCCCAATCAAGAAAGTTAGTCCCACTAAACTTATTCTTTTCAAGCACGGATCGCAACGATGTGTTTGAATTGTTTGAGGCCATTATCTACATAGAATTTGCAAAGTAAAATTAAATAAATGAAGCATTAAATTTTCCCTGAAATGTTCAACACTTGATATAAATCATGGGTATAAAAATTCATTTTATTCTAATCATAAGTAAGCTTTGGCTTAACACCCATAATTAGAGAAAAATGTATTAATGAGATTTACATCTACATGTACCGGCAAAATCCCATATGATGTCCTAGGCTCAAAACCGTTTTGATAGCCTAGTTAAGCCAAACCATTCCAAGCATATGGAAATCACCATTTTCCATCTTCCCCTACTTAGGTAACCATTTATCTCTTGCTTTGGCAATGAGACAAAATGATGATCCAAGCATGGAGAAGTGCTTATGATCATGGAAGGCATTTTACGACTTAATTTTTTTTTTTTTTACATGGTTTCAAAAACCTTCTTCCTTTTTATTTGTATATAATTTCACAAAACATATATAAAAAATAAAAGGAAATAAACTAAACATCACATGCATAATATATATACATCAAATAAAACGTGTCATAGCATGACCCCAATCCTATTTGACTTCCACGAGCCTCATGGAAGTCAAAGGTCAATCTAGGTAAGTCTTCATCTCCTTGAGCTTGCCCCCAATGTCTTGGCCTTCTAATCTTGTTACATAGGACAGAAAATATACATAGGAATAGGAAATAAAATTAACCTATTCTAGTAAAGCTTGATAATATTACATCAACGAAAATAACGACACGCAGGCCGTATTTAAAAACATACAACCCATTAACAAAATAAGCCAATCAATCACAAGAGGTAAAGGGCCATGCTATGCACTATGCATCTAAAGATAGGAAGAAACATGCAAAGAAACAACAAGGGGGTTTCCGAGGGCGTAGCCCCCGGAAAAAAACGGCGGTCCCTGCTGGCCGGTCAGCGGGCGGGGTCAAGGGCAGCGCCCTTGCGGGGGTCTAAGGGGGCAGCGCCCCCGGAAAGAAAAAACGATTTTTCTTTCTAACTCATTGAATGAGTTATTGCCGTCATAAACCCTAAAATCATGCCGCCAGAAATTTTGTTTAACAGTTAAACATTAAATCATGTGATTCTGCATATTTGTTTAACAATTAAATTGCACAGATTACAGACTATACGCCAAACAATTTGGCAGTAACAACATTCTATTTAATTAATCGTATTAATAAGTAAAACAAAATATGATATATGCGAATCTTATAATTCAATTTACTCTGATTATTACACTAATCAGAAACCTTACTATAAAGCCGATTGAAAACAACATATGTAATCAAAGCGGTAACAGATAAAATCAGTAAAACTAGTATGTACGAGGCTCTGATACCACTGTTGGAATCCGTAGGCAAAAAACAAAGTAAAATAAAACTACGGAAATCCACCAACAGGATCTGCACATACTAGAAAAACCGATTGGATAGAAATTACCTCAATGTTTTGATTGTTCGTTGTGGAGGCACTGCTTTGTACGCTTCGCCCTCTACTGGTATCCACGCGACGAACTCCTCTGCAAGCGATCAGGATGCTAGCCCCTTCTGTGTTCTGAAAACTGTTCCGAACTGATCCTGACTATCTGGTAATCGGTCGTATTTCGGAGAGAGGAGGCTAGATACTATATCGCCGTTCTAGGGTTTAGGGTTTTGTTTTTCTTTAATCAGATAAAGGACGGCTACCAAGAAGAGGTTAACATAACCTTTTATAGCTGTCAATATCAAAAACCCTAATCGTCATCTAATGACGGTTTAATCTCGTCCGTCTATTCCTATAATCATCCAACGGTTGGATGAGTAATATTAAGTAATTAATTTCATTTATTCGATTAAATAAAATTAATTACTTATTAACCTACCAGAAAATACAATATGGAATCTGATTCCCTTTTTATACGTTCAACGAATTTGGACACAATCTAGATTCATTGAACGTGGACATTATGCGCACAAGATCGTCTATGCGTGTGACCCTGTAGGTTCACTTAACGTTGGCAGTGAATGAAAAATGTCCTAGACATTTATTCACAAAACATAAGCGGCCTCTAGCAAGACATTATGCTTACCCAAGTTAAGTAAATGTAATAATAACCTAGCATCAGATTTAATATTTAGTCCTTTTGTCACACGATATCCTAATTAAGTATAAGGCATGGATCAAGTCATCCTTATAAAACTTAATTAACCATTTACTTGATCACCAGGCAGACTGTTCCAACAAATAATATTAATAACACCTTATTAATACTTATTTGAGCATGGCCATGCATATTTTCCAGTCTTCCTTATCAAGGGGCCCATGGATATCTCTCTCTAAAAGAGAGGGACAAATCCCTTTCACTATCTCCAATATTCAAGCCATGACGAGAAAATAAGCCAACCAATAATCATAATGATCACCTAATTAAAAGTGATGTTTGACTATGTCAAAACATATTTTTCCCCCCATGCAAGAAACATTAGAAACATTAGGTCGAAGGACACCAAATATAAAACTGAGAAGAAATACTTATAACTTAAACCCATGCAATATTTCTTCTTCACTTTGGGTCATGTCCAATATCATATTCTCAATATGTATTTATGAATTGATTTTATATCTCATATTCATGATCAGTAAAACTTGACCATCAATCAACTTCACACTAGTTTACAAGATGTAATAAACTAGGGACAAATAAGAATAGTATTTTATTAGCTAGAAAGGTTTTACTATCAAGTCACATACTTGATGACCAAGAGCATAAAATATAATTCAAAAATACATGCTTCATAAATCATAAATGTGAGTCAATTGGTCTTAGGGCATATACTAACAAAAAATTCCAGCTGCTGTAGAAAAATTCCAGCACAGCAGCAGAAGAAATTCCAGCAGAAAAATTCCAGCAATAGCAGAATTTTCCAGCAAGCTTCTAATTAAAAGAAAGCCATGATCTACTCCAAGAAATTGGTTATTTCTTTCCCTTTAGCCACGAACTAAATTTATTTTTAGAATCTTGATGAAACCCTAGCCATGTGACTTTGGTTTATTTTATTTTTGGGAGATTTATTCTATTATTTATGTGATTGCATATCTTGGGATGTTATTGGTTTGATGCAATTAATTCTTTGTGATTGTTCTTGTAGAATAATTATTTGGGTTAATTGATATTTTTATCCATGCTTAATTCTTGTAGTCTTGGGTATGAGAGATATGTGATTTTTGCAAGTATATTGTGGGTTTTAGAATTGAATAGTTCATGCTAATTTTAGATGATTTATGTCATAGGAATGAATAAGTCATGCTAATGGTTAGATGGATTATGTCATGCATTTAAGCACAATATATTTCTCTAGTGAATCGAAGCTTGTAGCCTAGATCACCACATGAATGTTTAATCTTTTCTCCTAAATAAAATTAAATCATTGTTATATAGGTTAGTGGTGGATTCAAGGCTCTAAATCATCTTCTTTGGTTAATCTCCTATTAGTTTCAATTTATTTATTTTACTCATTAGTTTTAATTAATTTAGGAATAATAATAAAATCTCATTCTTATTTTTATAAAATTAATTTAGAAAGATAATAATTTAAGTAGTTAAGCCTTTCTCTGTGGTTCGATACCCTTATACTTCCGTATTACATTGATCTTGTGCACTTGCAAGTATTGGGTTTAAAACTTAGTTATAAAAATCCCGATCAAGTTTAGCTACTTTCTCTTCTTAGTATTTTTTGTTCATTAATTTTTTTAGTCTTTTCATAATGGTAAATATTAATATATAGTAATAAATTAGATACATAAAATCTCAAGGCAATCATAGTACACAAAACTTATTTGCATCATAGTTTCGGCAAAACCCTTTTCTATTTCTGAGGACTCACACTTCGAAGCAAAAACTGTATCCTGTAGAGTCACCACATGCTATAGAATATGAAGGGATTATCTTGGATGAAAGGCCCAAACATTAGTATCAAAGTTCAAATTAGGGAAAAACTACAATGCATCTTGATCTATGTCCAGCATCGAGATAGGATGTGTTTGCAAGATAAGCGATAAACTATTTAGCTGTCCCGGCAAAGAAAGTCACCCCGATCATTTGACCTTGACCGGTAGTAAGGATGTTTGTTGATTGTCCAAAGAGGTTAGAGAAGTGATGTTATGCATCGTATATCAAGAATCAATGTGAAATAAGTATAATAATTTATGATGACAAAAGAAGAAGAAGAAGAAGAAGAAGAAGAAGAAAAACATAAAATAAGCAAAAATAAAGATTCTACCCAATAAGCATAAGGAGATAATTTTATTAACTTAGATATATAGTATAAATATTAGTACGTGTAAACACACATGCACAGTACTACTAAGAAACAAAATGAATGTTAAAAGTTTGAAGATTTGTGAAAAAGCATACCTATTATCTATCTAAAAAACGACCCATATATTATTTTAACCTAATTTATTTTTGGATAAAGTTAAGATAGGTTCAAAACTTGAATGGACATACATACACGCAAGCACACCACAAGAACTTAGATCTCTAGTAGGTTTAAGAAGATGGATTAGTAACCAATATTTTCTCTTTCTTTTCATTCCTTTTATGCTTCAAAGGCTAGGTGTACATATGTATATATGTATTTGTACATATATATATCAAGAATAAAGTTAACATACTGGCTTGCTACATTGGATCCTATTTACAATGGCCTTAAGTTGGCTCCATTCAACCGATCCCTCCAATTTGCCAGCAGTTCATGTCTCTCTATTAGAGCTTGACCCCCACAAAACACCACGTTACATATCTCTCTCTGCATGTATAATTCAACTTAAGCTTTCTCTGGCTGAGCTGAATAATCTTTCAACGGGTTAAAGATTGTCAAAGCTTCTGTAAATTGATCCATAAACTCTACATGATTATGGTTAGCTTCTTGCTTCACTAGCATTACGATTTTTTAGGTTCAAGTTTCAGATCCAATTCATAACTTGTTCGATTGGTGACCCATGAATCAAGTCCAACCAAGTAACTTTAGATCTCCAATTTCCTACAATTATTTCCTACTGATTCATCGGCAAAATCCATGCCTTGATTTCATCAAGCCTCGAAGTTGTCACTAAATGGAATGCAAATATTTATGTTCACCAACTAAGCGAATTCAACTTCCATTAAAAAAAGATTGAGAAAATTCAGTTAATTTCAAACAAAGTTCGTTAGAGAATTGTAGTTGTTCGCTTAAAAGTGGGTCTTTTCTTGTTATAAGAAGCAATGGCGGTCCTTGAGGCTAGCGAGCAAATGCCTAAATCAATAAGCCTTGCAGAAACTATAATTAATAACATGTACAGAATCATAACATTTAAAGGCTTCTAATATGGCATTTACTTTTTTCAAATCTACGGCAGAACCTTGTGGGTATTCCCCCTAATATTATTGTATGAATATTAAAACATAGGGCAATGTATAATAGTAACACCTCAAAGAAGATGGAAACCAATCCCCTTTACACAATAGAAACTATTCTAAGAAAATGTGTAGCTAATTATACTCAAATGAGGGCTTCCCCTTCTATCCAAAGTACAAATTCCTTAAATGGAAAAAGGGAAGAGCCATAAAGGTTGAGTAAGTGGTTGAGATAGCAGTTTGACAGCCAATATTAGCTAAAGCATCCGCAATAGCATTGACCTCTCAAAAGATATGGATAACTTCAATATGTGAAGAATTTATCAAATGCATGATTTCCTAAAAACGATCCTGACTCCAAGAAATATGGTTTTTCCCGATAATACATGAAACAAGCATGCGATAGTCTGTTTGAATAAGAGAATGCGGACCCTGCGTAGCCCCCAGTTTTCTGCCATGAAGAAGCACTAAAGCCTCAGCTAAACCATTAGAGCCAAAGGTACCTAAAAACATAGAAACCACATCAATAAACTCTCCATGAGAAATGCATATGATGACAATCCCTACAAAACTTCCAGGTTTCCTTTCGAAGCACTATCTGCATTAACAATAAAGTTATGAGAATAAGAAAAGTCACTCCAAAAGAAAGAAACAAAGTGAGAAGGTTTAGGATGAGATGAAGAAGCACGATGAAAGATTAGCAGCTTTTTAGCTATGGAATAATGGGAACCCTCAAAATAGAAGGAACGATGTCCTATGCAAAGGCACCCACACATGATAGCTGGGATGGTCTTGAAAGGTAGAAGCTTCGATTTCCTCCCAAGAAACCACCAGTAGAAGAGACATTTTCAAAGAGAGGAAAAAGTAGACAAAGGAACAATAAGTAGCCAATGTAATGTGCAACTTTAGACCGGAAAACCCTAATAGAGGACAAAGAAGGGAAATATGATAAACAAAATTCGATCCTTACCCACAAAGATGAAAACCAATATGTTGTCGAACACTGTCAACTGTATGAAACATAATTGCCTCCCTCTATTACCTATTTCCTCTCATTGCCCTCTACCCATCTATTAGATAGCACCAAAACTTGACCCCTCATCCTAAAAACTGTGGTTCTGCCACTATAGACACATGTAAATGCACGCACACTAAGATGTCAAATAGGTTCAAGATAGTTTAGATCACTAAGATAAGAGGTAATCTTTGAAGATGAAAAGGAACAAAAAGATATGCGAAAAGAATAGTTACTAATCAATTATCTCTAACCTATTAGAGATCTAACCCATTGTGTTCATGTTTAAAATTAGCATCTAACCTATTAGAGATCTAACCCATTAGGTTCGTGTTTAAAATTAGCATCATAGTACAAAAGATAGATAATCCTGTAATCATCATTTTGCTTTGAAAAGAATTTTACTAACTTTTGCAAGTTTCTTAAAATTATACATATGTTTTAGAAACGTTCCGTTGTTAAGAAATATATGACTTAGGAGACATGTGTGAAGACATGGCATGTTTGTAAAACTTGCAGAAGCATCATTTGACTGGTGGACAGGAATTTTCTTATTCTGAATTAGATACGATTTGAATTTTTCTGAATAAGCATTAATATGGTCTTTTGAATTCGAGAATATGGATATGATTTGAGTGTTTTTGGATGGCTGATTTTAGTAGCAGTTTGATATGAAAATATGCATGGAAATCACTTTTGATCACAAAAAATCATGTAGATTTAACTTTGTGTTTGGTATCGCTAGAGGATTTCACTGTACATGGCTAGTGCCCTATTTACACTGATCATCTTGGAATTAGACAATTTTCCATAAAAGTTTCATTAAAACTATATCAATGATATTCAAAGGGTAATTTAGTCAAATTTCTTTTGAATCTAGACAACATCATCATTTCCTTAATTCTCGTACACTTTCTTAAAGCATTATATAGTATGAAACTGAGGGAATACTAGATAATTTTACTATTCGATCTCCAAAAAATTATTTTAATTAGAATAAATGGTAAAAAAATGTACTCCAATAATTTATATTTAAGAAGTCATACAATAAATTTTTCGAAGGAAACGTCTTATCACTGAACTATTTATAGGGTGTCATTCATACTCCTTGCCTTGGAAGTAAGACTATTTTAGAAAAGTAATAGACACGTACTCGATGCATCTGATATTGTTGAAGGAAAAATTATCCATTTACTTTTTTTTCACATGAGGAATTAGTTACAATTAACTTGACAAATTTTCACATGTTAAAGGTATACACAGTACCCTATAAATGATTCTGGCTTATGTCTTAAAACATAGTTAGGTTATAATTGGCTAAATATAAATAGTTCAATGGTATGTTTAGCTACTTTCCCTTTTTAGTATTTGCTGTTCACTAATATTTTTAGTCTTTTCATAATTATACATAATTTATTAGCTTATGCTTTTGATAAATTATTCAAATAAGGGTGAAATCTGACTATAGATGTCACAACTTTCACATGCCCAATACACAGCATAATTTTAGACATTAAATGTTTTCTTTTACTATTCACGCACATGAAAATGGTTGAATATTATCAAGGATCGATTCTTTTATGGTTTGAATAATTTTTTTAAAGCGTAAAGTCGTGTTGTCACGCTTCGGATCCAAACACGTAACACGACAATATCTTTAAAGAAAATCTCAATAACCCAAACCTTAAAGAATACATACTATAGTTTAAAAACTCTTAAAAATAATTAAAGCCACTACGGATGTTGATTCCATGAAGGGGAGAAAACCCACCTCCTTCCTCATAAAAAGGTGCCCAAAAGTTGTAGATGATGAACATTATATTCTGGCCACCCCAATTCCGCTTGCTCCATACGGTTGTCGCGAGCATCGCCTAAAGCCATGGGAAAGCAGAAGGAATTGATGATGAGGAATGTACTTGCATTGTATCCAGGTTAAATTCATAATCAAGGTGCATCGAATGAACTTTGTTAACCACTCGAATAAACACTGTTTCTCATCACAATAGTACTGCAATGAAAAAACAACCCTCTATGTTGAATTATCTTCATGAATTGCTGGCAAATGCATTGAATGAGAGAAGGCTTCAGATAGGTACTATGAAAAACCATCAACCGAGTGTACATTCTAGCCATAGTTATCTATCGTAAAACTACTTGAAGTTCATTCTATTTGGTGGCTAGAGCCAATGCCAAGGAAGTTGAATCTTTTTTTAAACTCTTGAAGTTCCAAATTCGTTGGCCAATGTAGATTTGTTTGAAGAACAGCGGACCTCGGCGGTGTTAAGAGCCTATTTCATTTCCTCTAGGCATGATTGATAAATCTTACGATCAAGTTTGACCTTCTTTTGTTTTTCAATATAGGCCTTCAGAAGCTTCGCATGACCCACCTTCAATAGTGTTACTTTCTTATCACGCTTCTTTAGCTCGACATCCTGCTTTTGCACCTCTTCCCAAAGCAAAGCAACAAAGTCCCCCGACTCGAACATATTAGCTATCGTTGCCTTTACACCAACTGCAATAGCATGAGTCTTGATCATTAGCTCACAGTAAAAACTTAAGCCTATAAAAAAATTGTTAGTAATAAGTTAGATACATAAAATCTCAAGGCAATCATAGTACACAACTTATCTGCATCATAGTTGCGGCACAAGCCTCTTCTATTTTCGGGAACTCACACTTTGAAGTAAAAACGACATCCTGTAGAGTAACAAACATGCTACAGGCTATGAAGGGATTGTCTTCGATGGAAGGCCCAAACATTAGCATCAACGTTCAAATAGGTATGGCTTTTCATATATTTTCAAACTTCAACATTCATTTGTTACTAGTACCATTTGTTCGCACATAGTAACATTTATATTATACATTTAGAAAGTAAAATTATATCGTTATACTTAGTTGTCACAATTAGGGCTATAAAAGGGGCGGGTCTTACCCGTACCCACGCAGGTCTTACCCGTTTTTAGCGGGTAAGGTTTAAATTTTATACCCGTGGACCCGTACCTGTACCCGTGCTCGTATTATACTGCTATATGGGTCTGGGCAGGGTATGGTGATGCCCAGACCCGTATACTCGTAGACCCGTATTAATAATATATTGTATATATTATATTAGATGGAAGGTATTAAAGGTGCATAGGGAGGTATGGCCGAGTGGTTAAGGAAGTGAAGTCAAATACTTATTGGCTTGGCAACGTAGGTTCAGATCCTGCTACTGCTAACCTTTTTTTTTCCTCCTTTTCTCTTCTTTTTCTTTTCAGTCCTTTTTTCTTTTTTTTTTCTTTTCAGTCTTTTTCTCTTCTTTTTCTTTTCAGTCCTTTTCTCTTTTTTTTCTTTTCAGTCCTTTTATCTTTTTTCTCCTTTTCAGTCCTTTTCTCTTTTTTTCCTTTTCAATCCTTCTCTTTTTTTTTCTTTTCAGTCCTTTTATCTTCTTTTTCTTTTCACTCCTTTTCTCTTTTTTTCTCCTTTTCAGTCCTTTTCTCTTTTTTTTCTCCTTTTCAGTCCTTAATAGAGTCTCTTTATTTGATGGATTTGGCCCAACTAACCTCTTTCAAATTATTTATTTATTCTCAACTTTATTTCAAAAGCCATTTCACAAATAATTTATTTTTACTAAATATAAAAATATATTCTTTCATCCCGTATAAAAACAATTTATGATAGTAATATTTTTACCTTATTTTTTATTTCATAGAACTGCTAAAAATATGGATCATGACAAAAAGGACAATCTTTTTCTTTATTTTTCTTTTTCGTTCTTTATCTTATATGCTACTATTTGACTTATCTATTAGGTGACACCGTATTATTACATATACTCTTTGCTCAAAGGTTGTCCAGGAATTTAGATTACAGATTGAAATTAATATAGTTAAAGGGGTCTATATCCCTATTCATATATGTATATGTTAAATGATTGTATTTGTTGAAAGAAATGTTGAGGAAATTATGTTAATCATGTTAAAAATTTTATTTTAGGATTATACATTGTTTTATATATTTTTGTTTAATAGGAAAAAAAATAGAAAAATATCATACGGGTACAGGTATACCCATACCCTACCCTGGACCTTGGAGGGTCTGGAGGGTTTGGGTCTGAGTCTGGGTCCAAGTTTAACTATAAGGGTACGGGTCTTGTTCTGGGGGTACCCTGAGGATCTGGACCCATTTACAACCCTAGTCACACTCTTTATCTTGGACTATTTTATGTTTCGCATTTATGCATAGTCTTAAATCAATACTTAATATCTAACTCTGATGAATATATACTCAATACTTTAATAATTTCTTGTTTCAAACTTTTCATTTTCATCATATTAAAGATGGTTACAAAACATATTTTTCTCTTCTTATTAAAGCCTGATAGTGCTACTTTTCGTCAACTCCCTTTGTCAGGGAAAATTTATCGAAGCACAATGAATCAATTCATCCCATTTTCTTTCGCGAACAAGATTTTGTCTCATAATTTCTATGAAGTCATTCCTTATCTCAAATTCGCACATTTTACACCTAATCAAGCAATATTATAAGCCTTTTAAGGCTATGATTCCATACATGCTATGGATTAGGGTCTCATGCAAGGTTTTCAAACGTTGACATTGATTAAGGTTACTCTCCTCCTAGAGGGCCAACATTTCTTTATATAATCAATGTTGGCTCACCGTCCACCAACGGCAGCGAAGCTAAATTTGCTAAATTGTTAAAGTTAAATTTTTCATTCTATTGAATGACAACTTCAAGGCTTGAAAAATTAAGATACGGATTTCGCAAACGAGTCAAGGAGGAGCAATTGTAGTAACTTCAATTTTGGAGCTCTGCAAGTTACTGAAATTAGACTTGATCCATAGATGACAAATCAAATTAGTTCCAAATTGGATCCTGAACTTGAATCCAAAATTCGTAACAGTAGTTGAGAAGAAAGCTGATCGTAATGAAACTGAGTTTATGGATCGATTTATAGAAGCTTCGACCATGTTTGACTCGTTCGTTGCTTCTTTAGCTCTATGGAAAAGCATTAACCAAATTATACATGCAGGATGAGATATGTAACATGGTGTCGATTGAGGGTCCAACTTAAACAGAGAGATATATGTATACAGGCACATACACACGCACACTCTTAGATGTCAAATAGGTTCCACATAGTTTAGATCTTAAAGATAAGAGGTAATCTTTGAAGATGAAAAGGAATGAAAAAAATGAGAAAAGAATAGTTACTAATCAATTATCCCTAACATATTAGAGATCCAAGAGTGTGCATGTGTGCGTGTGTGTGTATGTTCACTCAAGTTTAGAACCTATCTAGACCCATCTCAAAGAAATTGGGTTCAAATAATATATAGGTAAGTATAGATAGATAGTAGGCATTATTTTTCATAAATCTTAAAACTTTTAACATTCATTTTCTTTCTTACTATTACCGTGCATGTTGATTCACACGTAGTAACATTTATATTACATATTTTAATGAGTAAAATTATATTCTTATACTTATTTGGCACAATATTTGTTTATGGTTATTTTATGTTCTTCTTCTATTTTGTTATCATAAATTATTAAATAGATTTCATGTTGATGCCTGTTCTTAACTCAATAAATAATACTCCTATCGTTTGTTTTGCTTGTCACATTCTACTAAATCCCTTATTTATTCTTTTACTTATCACATTGTGAAAACAATGCAACATCTAATGAACTTTTTCCCAATCTACCCTTCAATTAATAAAAAATTTCAACATCTTTTCTAACCTAGAAACTTGTAGAAATAATAATGAGAGAAAAATTTGAAAGGAATTTTACTCCACATAAGAAAAAACATATAAAGTTCTCTATTTTCTTAAATACTATGATGTTCAAAAAGTGACAACTAATAATATATGAAGGGAGTATTTATTTCTAAAGAATATATACTCAATACTTTTAATATTTTCTTGATACAAACTTTTTTAGTTTTTTCTTCTTAAAGGTGGCTACAAACTGTTTTGGTTTTCTTCTTATTAAGGCATGTTGGTACTAATTTTCATCAACACCCTCAATTGGCGAATATGCATCAGAGCACAATGAATTAATTAATCATGTTCTCTTCTAGGAATGAGATTTTGTATCATAATTTTTTTGAACTCATTCCTTATCTTAAATTCGACCATTTTATAGCTAATCAAGCCATATTAGAAGTCGTTCAAGGCTATCATTCCATAAATGTTACCGATTAGGCTCTCATGCAAGTCTTACAGTAGTGGCGAGAATTAGTTCAAGCCTTAGCTCTCTGCTCTGGAGGATCGTGATTGCTTCGTACAACTGACATTAGGCCCTCATCATTCAACGACCATGATTCTCTAACAGAAATCAGTTTTAAATTGGCTGAATTCACTCAATATTTCTTTCTTTTCAATGGAAGCGTAACTTGCTCAATTAGTAAACTAAAATTTTGCATCCTGTTGAGTGAGAACTTAAGAGTATATATATATATGTAAACCTATCCAAAATATCTATGATTCAAAAAATATACAGGTCGATTTAGATAGATGTTAGGTATGGTTTTCACACATCTTTAAACTTTTAACATTTAGTTTCTTTTTAGTATCGTGCATATGCATTTGCGCATAGTAACTTTTATATTTTATATTTTATATTTTAGTTAGTAAAATATATCCTTATGCTTATTTCGAACAATAAATATTTTTTCTTATTTTATGTTCTCATTTTTTTGTCATCGGAAATTATTGAGCTAATTTCACGTTGATGTCTAGTCTAAACTTAATACTTAGTCCTTAATTTTAATTAATATACACTCAATACTTTTAATATTCACTTGAAGCGATATTTAGTTGTTGTTCAGCAAGGGGGGAGGGTTAACTCGAAGGTTCATTTCTTTCTTCAGTACGTAAGGAGGGAATTAGAAGAGTAAGCTTCTTCCCATCTTCCTTCTTTAATAAATAACTAAAGTAAGGTCTTTACCCCCCTTTGTAAAGAAGGGTCGAAGGTTTTGGGCATGTAGCTTTCCTCGTCCCCCCTTCGTCGGGTGTTACGCCGACCACCAGGTCGTGAGGCTTTCCCAGGGAATGTTTTCTATTTACATTCCCGTCTATTAGAAAGAGCGGCTAAACGAGTAAATGTGGTTACAAAACCTTTTGTTCTCGTTTTATTAAAGAATATTTGTACTATTTTCATCGACACCCTTAATCGGTGAATACTCATCAGAGCACAATGAATCATGTCAATCACGTTCTCTTCCGAGAACGAGATCTTGTATCATAATTTCTATGAAGTCATTTCGAATCATAAATTCACAAAATTTAGAGCTAATAAAGCCATATTAGAAGCCGTTCAAGCCTATCATTCTGTAAATGTTACCGATTAGGCCCTCATGCAAGTCTTACAGTAGTGGCGAGAATTAGTTCAAGCCTTAGCTCTCTACTCTGGAGGATCGTGATTGCTTCATACAACTAACATTAGGACCTCATCATCCAACGACCATGATTCTCTAATGGAAATCAGTTTTAAATTGGCTGAATTCACTCAATATTTCTTTTTTTTCAATGGAAGCGTAATTCGCTCAATCAGTAAACTAAAATTTTGCATCCAGTTGAGTGACAACTTAGAGTATATATATATATATAAACCTATCCAAAAATATCTATGATTCAAATAATATACAGGTCGATTTAGATAGATGTTAGGTATGGTTTTTCACACATCTTTAAATTTTTTTAACATTTAGTTTCTTTCTAGTATCGTGCACGTGCATTTGCACATAGTAACTTTTTTATTTTATATTTTAGTTAGTAAATATATCCTTATACTTATTTGGAACAATCAATATTTTTGCTTATTTTATGTTCTCATGTTAATTTTAATATATACTCAATACTTTTAATATTCGCTTCTTCCAAACCTTTTTTTAATTTCTTCTTAGTAAATATGGTTACAACAACTTTTTTGTTCTCGTTTTATTAAAAAATATATGTACTATTTTCATCGACACCCTTTAACAGTGAATATTCGTCAGAGCACAATGAATCATTTCAATCTCGTTCTATGAAGTCGTTTCGAATCATAAATTCACCAAATTTAGAGCTAATCAAGCCATATTAGATGCCTTTTAAGGCTATGATTCCGTACATGTTATCGATCAAAGTCTCGTGCAAGGCTTACAGTGGTCGGCAATGATTCAGCATTAGTTCTCCACCCTAGAAGACTGACATTGCTTCGCATGACCGGCATTGGTCCACGGTACATTGAAAGCAACATTCTCTTACGGAATCCAATTGAAATTGGCTTAATTTGCTCAATCATTAAACGTAAAGTTTTCATTCTATAGAGTGACGACTTCAGGGTTCACGAAATCAAGCCGTGGATATTGCAGACGAGTGAATTAAGAGAAGCAATTGTAGTAGATTCAATTTTGGAGTTCCATAATTTACTCGGGTTGGACTCTATCTATAGATCACCAAGCAAATTGGTTTTGAATTGGATCCAAAACTTGAACACGAAAATCTTAAAGACCGTAATCAAGCCGATTTTATGGATCAATCTATGGAAGCTTCGGCCACATTCACCTCGTTCGAGGCTTTTTTGGCTCAGGATGAAGAAAGCTTTAGCTGAAATATATATTCTGAGAGAGATGTAACATTATGTGTTGTGAGGATCTAATTTAAATGGAGAGAGATGGGCTGCTGGTGAATTGGAAGGATTGACTGAGTATAGCCGGGTTAAGGCCACTGCAAATCGATCCAACGTATCTAAGCAAGCCAATTTGTTGTTAACTTTATTCTCAGTATATATACATGTATATAAATATACATATATACACATATATATACATATATATAATATGTATATAAATATATATATATATAGACTCATACACACATGCTCTTAGATCTCCACCAATAGGTTCGAGATAATTTGTTGGTAACTAATCTTTTCCACTTTTCTTTTCATTCCTTTTTCACCGTCAAAGTTTACCTCTTCTCTTAAAGATCTTAATCTCGCTGGTTTTTTTAAGTTAACCACACCAAAAGGCTTTGTAATTAGTGTGATATTACTGCACATATGGTTGATGGTTACTAAGATCCTTTAGTCAGGCCTTTTCGGGAGCCCAACAAGAATTTTAAGGTGATTTGGAAGACTTGTGTGTTGTAGGCAATAGGAGAATTCGTAAAACAATATAGGATATAATGGTAAAATAAAACAGGTTAGACTTTTACTTATTATAAATGGAACAATTGTTCGTTCTTCTAGTTAGACGCACAAAGAGAGAAGTGGCAGATACTTTTGGAGAGTTAGGGATCAATAATTTGGGGTCTGTACGATTTAAGGTCAATATATATTTAAATATCATCCTAGGAACTACCTTCTATTTTTTATTATGGATTTTTTTTATGTAAAGAGAGTGTTTGAAGTTAGCGCTATTTAGGGATGAGTTTTTATTCATGTGTTACTTTTTTATCGATAAGTTTGCAGTTCAAGATACTGGCGATGAATAGATTTTATTTTTCTCACTATTCAACTTTTATATTAAGGTTAAATTTGTCCATGCAAAAAAGTAAACGACTAAACATTGTTAATTAACTATGACACTTTTAGAATAGTTCCCCTTTCCCTTTTTAGCACTATTTAGTGGATAGGGGCCATTTGACCAAATTAAAAGATTAGATAGTCATATTTGTCCTAAGACTTTAAGTTCGTGGTAGTTTTTTTCTTTTCTTTTTGGGGGGGGATCAACCTAGAAAATTAATTCTTACAATGTGTAAGCAATATTTATAAGTAAATTTTCAATGCCACAACCCATACAGACACTCATTGAAGTTCATCCATGGCATGGACACTAGTGTCGGTTGCAGATTTACAGTTGAAGGTAATAAATAGACTTATACATAAGCCATGGACAAAATAGTCTGGTGACTGTTTCTGAGGACAAAGGAGATTCTTCCTTATAGAAATTAATATGATTGTAAAAATAAAAGAAAGAAGACTATGGGTGATTCCCTTTATCGTTAATGCTCATTTAAGAGAAAGTATATTGCTGCTTTTATGGGTCATGCCTTTTCTATTGAATATAGCCTCTCGATCCCTACTACTTCACTCATCATCATATCTTCTTCTCTTTCAACCTCCTCCTCCTCCTTCTTCTTCTTCTTATTACTTTCAAAATATATGTTCCTAAAATTTTCTCTGTGATATTGACCCGATTCACTCAAATATGTTAAACTGCAATCATCAAGATTTGTGAAATTAATAATATTCAAATTTGGTTGCAATTTAATGAACTTTGATTGATTTGTGTCAATATCTCAGAGTCATTTCATCATCAATTCATGATCAAGCTAAGGACCAAATAAAAGAAATAGGTTGCAACTACCCCAACAGTTTTACCAAAAAAAAAAATTTAAAGATTAGCTATTTATAACTATAACTATTTTTACTTTTCTATTTATAGCAAAAAACATTAATTCAATATTTTCTACCAAAAACTATTTGTCAACCTATCAACGATGGCAACTTATTAAATTTTCAACAAAGTATGATCTATTTTGGCACGTACATGGCACGCGTCGACGTCCGCAATATTTTAAACTGACAATTGAAACAGTTGACAAAAGTTAGGGGGATTCCATTATTCAAACTCTTTTCCTTAAATTTATACCTTTTCAACTATTGCTTTCATTTAATTGTTTTCTTAGTAATTTTTCAAAATAATTTCTCAATGATTGAATTTGTTAAACTAGACATTAGGTAAACCGGTTAGTAATTAAGCTTATCTGTTCCATGAGTTCGACAACGCGGGTATAGCTCTGGTAATGCAGTGATAGGTACACTTACCTGTATTAATTTTAGATATACCCATTTAAGACATCAAATTGGTGTCATTGCCGGGGAACGGTGACCTAAAGAAAACCATTTTTCTTGTGCTTTAGTCATTTTTTATTATTCTTGTCTTTTTGTTTTTGTTGTGGATTGCTCATTACTCTTGCATTTATTGGGTTATTTTTGGCTTATATCTTGAATTGTGCTTTATTAGTTGTGAAACTTCACTGGGTTTTGTCTATTTCAGGTATTGGGTTAACTATTTTATGCCCCAAATTCGAAGGGGTGAACTAGTCCCATTCGCTCCAGAGCCCGAGCTTTCGCTGTGGAGTGCCCACCGCGCTCTTGGATTCTAGACAATGAACAACAATGCTATCATTGCAGTCGATAAGACGGAAGAGGGTCAAGAAGATAAATTGCAGTTTGTACCACCTCCACCACTACAAATCGCGGAACAGACAATGGCAGACTATGCCAGACCGTCCTTTTTTGGGACGTAGTCAAGCATAGCCAGACTACGTGTAGAAGTAAACAACTTTGAGATCAAGCCGAACATGATCCAAATGTTGCAGAATCATGTACAGTTTGATGGACTCTCAGAGGAAGGCCCGAATGCATACATCGGCAATTTCTTGGAGGTGTGGGATACATTCAAGATAAACGGAGTCTCAAAGGATGCCGTTAGACTTTGCCTTTTCCCATTTTCTCTGAGAGGGAAGGAAAAATCATGGTTAAACTCATTACCTTTTAGCTTAATTACGTCATAGGATACATTAGCCAAGAAATTTCTAGGAAAATATTTTCCTGCTGGTCGTACAGCCAAGCTTCGGAATGAGGTCTTGTCGTTCCAGCAAATAGATAGAGAAAGTCTATATGAGGATTGGAAAATATGGAAGGAGCTGCTCAGGAAGTGTCCCCACCATAGCTTCAACTTGGGGATTCAAATTTGGTCCTTTTACAATGGAGTATCATTTGGACAACATAGCTCATTGATGCCTCTGCTGGTGGATCCACATACCACAAGACCCCCCAACAGGTATATGATCTTATTGAGCAAATAGCTATGAATAGCTATACTTGGGGAGGATAGAGTTCCAAGCTCAAACCACCTGGAGTACACAATGTAGATGCTATCACTACCATGGAAGCTAGATTGGCAGTAATGATAGAGCATAAGATGGGGAACTTGACATTACACCTTCAAGTGAAAATACTCAGCAAGTCATGTTCCGCGATTTCTATAGTGGAGGGCATCCCGATCATGAATGCCCTAGCATGGGAAGTCCTATGGAACAAGTAGATTTTGTGCAAGGGAACCGATAGGGTAACAATCCCTATGCAAGTACTTATAATTTGAGTTGGAGGAATCACCCCAATTTTCCTTGGGAGGACAAGGACAAGAAAGGCCACAACAATCTTCGTGATTCCAGAATAGAGCTCCTACTCAGCCACTACCCTATGATGCCGCTCCGTAGAATCCTCCACTAGTAAAAGCTAATCTGGAAGAGCTCATAGTAA
This sequence comes from Catharanthus roseus, assembly GCA_028651295.1. NCBI lineage: Eukaryota > Viridiplantae > Streptophyta > Magnoliopsida > Gentianales > Apocynaceae > Catharanthus > Catharanthus roseus. The sequence goes on from JAPQWS010000168.1 coordinate 28,959,289, forward strand.
AGTTCATGAACACCACAGATATGGGAATGAGCACTATAAAGCCTGCCCAATGGAACCAAGAGGCCTCAATTCGAAATTTGGAGAAATAGACTGGGCAGCTAGTTAAATTAGTAGAGCAATAGCGAAGTGAATCTTAGAGAGCATGTAAATGTTATATCGGTAAGATTTGATGGCGAAGTTCCTAAAGAAGAAAATGTGATGATCATACAAAAGAAGAGTTTTTGAAAAGGAAAGAAGATTATCGACACTCTTGACTCTAAAGTATTAGAGCCAAGCCAAGAAGAGAAGAACGTGAACCCGACAATTGTCAAGTACAAGCCAAAAATTCTATATATGGTGGCTCTTTTTGTGATTGCAGCCAAGATAACATGAGGAGATTCATAGAGATATTTAAATAGTTTAAAATAAACTTACCTCTATGTGATTTACACTTGCAGGTAGCCAAGTATTCTAAATACTTGAAGGAGATGCTGACAAAGAAAAACGAGCTTAACGATGCATCAACACACGTCTTGGGTGAAGAATGTTTGGCTATTCTTATCAACAAGGACAAATTACCAAAAAAGTTAGAAGATACAGGGAGTTTTTCTTTTCCTTATACTATTGGTAGTTTTCAAGTTTAAAATCTTAGCAGATTTAGACCTAGGATAAATGTTATGTCATATTCTATGCATACAAAACTAGGCCTAGAAAAGGCAAGACCCATTAGGATATCCATTAATCTAGCAGATAGAAGTTTTAGACATCCCAAGGGGGTCATGAAAGATGTCCTGATCAAGGTCAAGGACCTTGTATTCTCTGTAGACTTTCTCACTCTCGATTTGGAGGAGGATGTATACTTCTCTCTTATCTTAGGACGCCCCTTTTTGTGTACTTCAAGGGCTTTGATAGATATAGAGAAGAGGAAGCTACTCTTAAGGGTGGGAGATAAAGAAATAGTTTTTAAATTTTCTTTGAACCCAACCAACCTTCTAAAAGTTAAAATACTTTATTCTATATTAATCATGCAACTCAAGAAGTGTCTTTGCCTTCGCAGGAAACTCACCTACCCAAAAAAATCAATGAAAAATGGAAAGACTCTTTTCCCCGAAATTAAAGCGGGTTTGACGAAGTGGGTACCGATTTGGCATATCGAAATGGGGAGGGTAAAGAAAAACTCGTATTGTCGTGATCCAGGAGATAATATTGGCACCTAGAAGGGAGTATTTCATATAACTTCCTTGTAAACTGGTAGTATCATGTACTTGTATTTTTGTTTTCTCTCCTTTTCTTCTTTGATTGTTTCATCATTTGTGTTGTTGCAAGATGTTATGCAGAGATTAATAATTGCTATATACTAATCTTGAGCTTAAAGTGAGTCCACAACTTTACCACGCATGAAATAGGGTTGAAAATTGCAAAAAGAAGATAATTCAAAGTTCAGGCAGAACCCTACCGCGGATGATAGGGGACCCTACTGCAATTTTTTCTTCAACAAACAGAAACCTACCATGAACGGTAGGTCAAACCTACTCTACGCTGTAGGGTAGTTTTTTAGCTGCAGAGGTAAAATTCCTGGTAAACAGGTCGGGTTGCGCAAATTCAATTCAATTACCCCCCCCCCCCCCTTCACCCAATTTTTTTCACTTTTCACCCAAATTATCTCCTCAAATCCCTAAACTTTTCACCTCCTTCTCTTCTCCTCCTCCCTCTCAATTTTCTTTTTTTCTTCTCGGTTTCCACCAGCACACCGGCGGCCTTCCTCTATCTTCGGCAACATTTCTCCACCTCCAACAACTACTACCACCACCCTCGATTTGTTCTCTCTCTCTCTCTCTCTCTCTCTCTCTCTCTCTCTCTCTCTCTTCTTCTTCTTCTACTTCATTTCTTCTTTTTCTTCTTCTTTCATTCTTTCTCACACCATCTACCATCACCACTTTCCGTTGTTGCCTCCCCCTTTCTACTCCACCAAAAATCCTCCCTTCTCTCTCCTATCTCCACCATTCAAAACGGTTCCTCCTCCTCCACCCCGTTTCTCTCTACTTGTTTCTTTTCTATTTCTTCTTTTTATATTTCTTCCTTTCCTAACACTTGTGTTGTTTTCATTCTTATTTTTCTAACAAAAATTTGCAAAAAACGCAAAAGAAAAAAACGGCGAAGATTCCAGCAACTACGAAGCTCCGGTGGCACAATGTTCGAGCCAGAGTTCGCGTTTCAATGACATTGCGGCAACAGTTTGTTTGTTCAAACAAACCAAGGCTAATTCTAATATCCTTTGCTTCACTTTGCTTTTGTTATTGTTATTTTGTGTTCGTTATTAGTTTGTTTTGTGCATTGTGTTTCTGTTGTTAGTGTTCAAGTTCATCATTTTACTCGCTTTTTCTATTCGTTTATATTGTGTCAAACTTCATCACACACATTAGTTTTGATATATCAATTTGTGTTTTTATTGTTTTAGCGATAACATTGTGTTGTGTCTTTGTACTTTTTTGTATTTGTCTTTTGTTAAACTCCTTCATGGCACCCAAAAAGTCCATCGCCTCCTGTTCAAGAGGAACAAACACTTCCAAAAGAGCTCGGGTTGATGATTTCATTCCCAACCCCACCAACCTTGCTATGCATCCTTATTTGGAGCGCCTCTCTGCGGCAGCTCAAAAATGGATAACAGATAGAGAGCATCTTAAGCTAATCATAGAAAAGTCCTTTAATGCACCTGTCATAGAACATGTAGGGTTGAATGCTCTTTTTTGTTATTTAGGGTGGCAACCCCTTTTGCACATTTCTAGAAACTATTATCCCGAGTTAATATATTTCATAAAATTGACAAGGACCTCTCCACAATTATTTCTACGGCCAAGGAAGTGAGGATTATTTTAGATACAGAGTGTCTCGCTTCTATTCTAGGGATTAAGGACGAGGGAAACACTATCACCATCGATTCTAATAAAAAATCCATCAACGAGAACCCAAACTAGAACTACGAGGCGACTTGCAATTGCCTCGAGATCCACCCACGTCTGGGTGATCGATGATGAATTCTTCATGGGGGTTATTTCCCCCAACTTTTACCCTGAGTCCTTACTTATTTCTTTGGCAACACTTTAGTCTAAAAAAGGGGTGGGCAGAGTAATGTTAGGACTCCCGATCCTTATATGATTGAAACTTCAAAAAAGTCTCCCCCTTTTGGTAGTGTCCCATTTGTACACATGTGTTCCATTACCCTGTGATTCTTTCACTTGTCTTTGTTGTTTTCAATGTTGGTTTCACAGATGAATGGAGAGGATGACTGGGTAGCTACAAATTATCAAATTCACTACTTTCAATAACTGCGGCTATTCTTAGGACGAAGCCAAGAAAATATAGATACCCCTATCTGAGAAGATCGGCTAAGAGACTGCTACATTGCCGGTTTTTTAAATATCAAGAAAACCACAAAAATCGGCATTTGAGCATCCTCTTCCCAGCCCGCAATGATGAGAGTAGGGATGATGAGTCTAATGACACGGGTTATATGACCCCTCGGCTGAGGATGCACCTCCCATCGTCCCCATGGCTGATTTTAGGCAGAGATGCAGGCTACTTTTGAGCAGCTTTGCCTCACACAAGACATCCACAGAGCCCAGCTTGTGGATGAGCGCGGACATCAGAGGGCATTTATAAACCGTTAGGAGGTGATGCTAGCCCAGCTATACAGTCAATTTTTCCTACCTGATCAGGGCAACATTGGAGGTGGCAGCGCGAACATTAGTCCGTAATGAGGGAGTTTCTTCTTTCTTTTTCTCTTTGATTTGTATTTTCACGTTTTCCTTATTTTCTTTCCCTTTCTAGTTTGTTTATGTTATCTTTACTGTTCTTTGTCTCCTTTTTTGTTTTGGCTTTTTGTGGAGATTTCTTCCCGATATGCTTACATGTTTTATCTCTGTAGGATAGCTTCCCATGTATGTGTCTTAATTGTGTTTACCTTTTGTTCTGGCCCTCACATTGAGGACAACGTGGTTTTTAAGTGTGGGGGTATTTATATCTTTTGCCTATTTCTTTTTGTGCCTTGAGCTGTGTTTATAGTTAGTTTTGTTATATTCTATAGAGTTATATTTCTCTTTTTCACATTTTAAAAATCTAACAAATTTAGATAATTTGAAAAAAATGTAAATATTTTCCGTCTTTTTCCCTTTTCAATGTTCTCATAGTCAGAAAAATCCAAAAAGATTCTTTGTTTTTGTCACATTCAGTGGGAGTATTGATTGCAAAACCCATAGGATTGTAAAAGGCGTTTAACTTGATCGACCTAAAAACCGCACTTGCTTTTTATTCTTAAAAAATGAATGGCTTTTATGCACTTATAAGTGTCGGTTAGTAATAGAAGCCTTGGAATCTTAGGGGATTAGCAGAGTGAATACTTTTTTGACTCTTTGCCTTCACCCCTTTGTTTTTCTTTGCTTTGAAGCAATAAGGTTTAGTCTAGGTTGATCCCAGAAATAATGGTCACAGGCCTTTATTGTACCGTTTGTGCCTTTCTTGCCTATCCCTTACATAAAATCAAACCCTAGTTCCCCTTTTGCGCCTTCATGCCAAAGGTTTTTATTCCTTCCATTCTTTCCTTTTTAAACTCACACTACATAAAACCTCAATTCGTTGAGCTAATGATTAAGTACTTTTTAGCTGTTTTGAGGAAAGAAAATAGATAAGTGTGGGGATATTTGTGTAAAGAAGAAGAGTTTTGTGTAAAAAATGTACATTGGGAAATTTTTGTAAGCAAGGTATATGCAATGATTGAAAGGGAGAAAGCTAAGTTTGTGTGTTAGAAAAAACATAAGAGAAAACAAAGAAAAAATGAGTATTTGAATACCTCTTCAATCTATCTCTCAAAAAAAAATCTTGAGTGCTCTCTCTCTCTCTCTCTCTCTCTCTCTCTCTTATACTTGAAAAATATGTGGTTCATGAGAAATAGAGAATTGTCAGCTAGATTGTGTGTTAAGTGAACGAAGCAAGATATTCAAGAGTAAATGGGAATGAGTGAAAAGCAGCTAGAAAGTTGTTCATATTTTTTATATCTTTCCTTTCGGTTGCATTAGCTCTATCTCAATTTCTTTTGTTTTTCCTTTCCCTTTGTTTGACACCCTTTATGTCTCGAGCCTAACATTAAAATCTGAAAAGTCCTATCTAATCCAGAAATGACTTAGAATAGAACTTAAAGTGAAAAGGTTTTGAGAAATCGAAGCCATATTATGCATTTTCCAATAAAGTTTTTCACTATGTTAAAACCTGATAATCCTTTTTTTCTTTGAAAGGTGACATGAGAAATTCACACACATGCACACACATACACCGTTGACTAGTAAGTATATTAGTAAGGTAACGGTAGGATTTTCAAGGCTTGTCATTCGTCCTTTGAATATTCATTTTGCTGTTGAGTAGTAATGACCCCCATTTCAGTGATGTTTTTATTCGTTTTTTATTCTTGTTTTGCTTTCGTTTGTAGAGTCTTGTGATTTATTGGTCGTTTGTGTTTTCTCTTCATGTGTCGTTTTCAATGAATAAAACTTTGTGCACTTCTCTTATTACATTTTCTAGTTTTTGGCTAGTTCATGTTGCTTGAGGGCAAGCAATAGATAAGTGTGGGGGTATTTGATATGTGCCATTTAGTATTACATTTATATATTTTATTTTTGTCTCTTTATGATGTTTTTAATATATAAGATGTATCATTTACACCATTTACCTCTATTCTTATCTTAGGTTCTTCCCGAGGAAGAAGACGAAGATAAAAGTGAAAATGGGCAAAAAGAAAGAGAACGGAAGCTGTCGGCACCAAGGAAGACGACCTATAGCCGATGGTAGGTATCAGTGTGAAATAAGATGAGAACAGAAACCTACCATGAATGGTAGGCTAGACCTATCGCACGCGGTAGGTCCAGACAACAGCAAAAGTTAATGTATTTTTCAGCTTTATTTGTGCAATTTTTCCGCTCTTTTTAGATATTCTTCAGTTTTAGGTTTAGAGAGTAGGAATTAGGGGTGAACATTGGTAACGAAAACCCTTTCAATTCTTCAATTAAGTAGTTTCTCATTAATTAACATCAAATTAAATCTCTTGGGGGAACATTGAAGAGGTTTTATGGAGTAGTTTCGGGTTTCATCAAGTGAATCGAGTGGCTTTCGGAACCGTGGATTCGAATCTTGCTCAGCCTAAGCCTTCTTTTCTCTTGTAAATTATGAATACTATTATTGATTTGATTTCTGTTAGGATGTTTACTAGCTAATTTTTCATTGTTGAGGGCCGAACCGTAACTTTTGGATGATGTGAATTTTGGTTGGATTTTATGAAATTATTGTTTGTTTTAATGTTGGTTGTTGTTTAATTATGTCTTTTTTATAATTGATTTGTACAGAGTCGGTTATTTTGCAAGGTTGGATGGAATTGAAGAAGGATAACCAATCTAAGGCAACTAATTGGATAATAAAAGTTGGCAATTGATAGAGATATTTGTTACACTTTTAGGTTATTAGATCTCCTAATCTAATTGCATTCATAATCAGTTAGAGAAGAGATTCACCTCTAAGGGTTAGTGAGTAGAGTGGCTTTCACCTAGAGATAAGGATTACCCGATTTTCCTGTGATAACTCAACCTTGGTCTCAAACGTCATTTTATCTCTTTTGCATTTGAAATAGTGGATAAAAGTTAGGGGGATTCCATCATTCAAACTCTTTTCCTCAAATTTATACCTTTTAAACTATTGCTTTCAATTAATTTTTCTTAGTAGTTCTTAAAATAATTTCCCAAAAATTAATTTGTTAGACTAGACATTAGGTAAAATGGGTTATTAAGCTTATCTATTCACTGAGTTCGACAACCCGAGTATATCTCTATTACTACAGTGATAGGTACACTTGCTTATTGCATTAATTTTAGATATACCCATTTAAGACATCAAAGCTCTTCCAAAGACCGGTTACTAGAGCCAGGACAAGCAACATCAAGGAGTTAATGATCGCATTACTAATAGATTGCCTGCATTTTTGGAAAGAGCTATAAAGAATGGATTAAAGTGAAAGATTGCGGGCTTAGAAGATGGTTCTAAACCTCCAAAATTGCTCTTGATTCATACTTCAATCAAGGAGCAACCAATGGAGCAAGTAAAGGAGCAAAGGCATAAAGGAGAGCTAAAAATAGGTCTCCCATCAATGGTGGGCTCTGACCCTACCGTTCGCAGGAGTCTTATACCAGTGGTTGCGTAATGCATCAAGTCCCTACCGCCGACGGTAAAGACCGACCTACCATCTGCGGCAGAGTGTGTTTTAATTTTAATGAGGTGTTTGATCTTAATTTGAGTGTTAATCCTATTTTTAGCTTTTTATTAAGGTCTTTTATTGACCTAAGACCATGGTCAAAATAGTGTTTAGCCCTAAAACTATAAATACCTCTTTATAGCTTATTTGTAAGTTTAAGTTGAATATTATATGAAATTGAGAGTTTGTTCAAGGGTTCTTGAGCTTTCAAGCCCTTTCCTAATTTCTATCTAGGGTTTTGATCATTCTTACTTAGATTTTAATTGAAATTATTGGATAGGGATTATCTAAGACCTTTTTAATTGATCATCTAATCCCTACTTCCTTTGATATTCACAATCTTGTGAATTGTCAATTAATTTAGGTCTTCTCTATATATATTATTTAGGTGTAGGGTTTGATATACCAAAAATTAGCTAGAGAAAAGATCAACTATCATGAGTTCATAAGGTCTTAGTTTTAGTATAACTAAGGTTGCTTGAGGATGGAGTTGATCAAGTCCTTCTTGAAGGCAAAGTCCATAGGAGATTGATTACAAAGAGTTCATCTATTGAAGATCCAAGTTCGCATCAAATTGGTATCAGAGCTACCTTTAAGTAAGCTCAATTTTTTCTTTTGAATTGTTGCAAGAAAATATTAAAAAAGGATATATGATGATCAAAGAAAAATCCATGATGATCATGCAAAATTCGTATAGAAAATAAAACTAGAAAAATTGAATGAATTCAATGTTTAATTGCAAGGTTTTGTGCAAAATGTTTTTACGGATCTCTACTTCAGAGTGTTGGTGATCGTACGAGATCAATTTCATTGAATTTGGACTTGATTTGATATGTCAATTGGATCAAAACTTCTAAATTGTCTAGAATTCTAGGTTGTATGAAAAGTGTGGATTAGTTTGTTCATATCTCATGTTTTAGTGATTCAAATTGGATGAAATGATTTGTGCTCATTATATCCTCTTTGAGTTGATTTGACTCTGTTTGGAATTATACTTTCTGAGAATTAGGTTTTTAGTAATAGGGTGTCATTGTCCCCTATTTTCTGGAAATTTTTGTTTTAGTATTCGTTCTTTTTTAATAGCCTAGTTTTGCTTCGTGTAATTGACTTTGAACTCTAACTACTCATGTTCAGTGTTTCTAAGGCCCTGATTATTAAATTAAGCTACCTCTTAAGGTTATTTAATTAAGAGCTTATTGAAATAAATGTATTTGATAACTGAAATTGTTAAGCGCTTAATATTTAAGTGCATTTGATAATAATTTTTGCAAATCACTTAATTGTTTAAGAAGTGCTTAACTATACTCATAAATTTTAAGTGAAAATATTTCACTTAACTCTGAAATCTGAATTCCGAATTTGTATATTGTTTGTCAAATTACTGCACTTTTTTGCACATAATTATCACTTATTTATTAATTCAGGATTCAAATTCAGACTTCAGTTTTCAGATTCAGTGTTCAGACTTAAGTTTTAGAGTTCAGAACTTAAACAATTTAGAATTTAGACTTCACTTTCAGTTTTATCAAATAATGCCTAGGTCTTTTGTGATGATCAATTGTCCTTGTTAGCTCTAATTGCTCTTGAATTATTTTTTAAACTATTACATCAACTAAGTGTTTGTTGGAAATTCTCTTTGAATTCATTGATTACCTCAACTATGTGTTTTGATTGAAGTCTTATTTTTGGTTGACTACCTTGGAGTTGTAATGGAAGGAGTTTGAAGCTTAGAGGATTCTTGTGAGGTGAGAATGTTGAAAAAGGCAAGAGGATAAGCTTATCTTTATAAAAGCTATATAGAGAGTATATATGAGTGGACGAATGATAATTACAAGAGAGCATACACTTGGGGAGTGATTGTGAGGTCCCCTTTATTGGTTTTACTGTTAATTTGCATGTTTAACTATATCTACGAAAGCTCAAATACCTACCCCTCAAAATGAAGGAACAAGAGTCTTCATTCCAATTTGGATCCAATGAAGTTCATCCTACAAGAGCTTCAATAAAAGAGAAAGGACATGACGTATATGAGAAGGGACATGACCAATTTATATATGAAGCATAGAGGTCAAAGTAGCAGTGTAGGCCATGTCACTTCTTATACTCAATGGGGTTATAGACGCTACAATTCTCATGGTCCATATGAAAACACTGATCCAAAATACTCGTCAATTCTACGATAGTGGTAGACTCACCAGCACTAGAGGTGGAAGACGTAGATAACTAGTTGGAAGAGGATACCAAAGGCCTCATGAGTAATGGGATGAAGCATGGCATGAAGACAACATTAGTGTTGAAGATGGTAGATATCCAAATGTGGGCTAAGAGTACTTTGGTGGCCATTATGGTGGACAATAAGAAGACAAAGATTTAAAAAAGATCTAGTGGAAGGTGCCTTCTATGGAGATAGTTACCCAAATGCGTTTCTTGATTGGGAGCGAAAAGTGGAAAACCTCTTCAACGTGAGAAATTACAGTGAGCATGTCAAGGCGAAATTGGCCATCGTCGAATTTTGGAGCTATGACTTCATTGGTGGGAAAAGACTACAATTCATAGAGCTAGGATTGGAGCCCCTAAGGTTGAGACATGGACCGAATTAAAGATACTCATGAGACAAAGGTTTACTCTGAGAATTTTCCATAGAGAGCTTCATTACAAGCTAATGACTCCCAAACAAGGACCATAAGTGTTGAAGAGTGTAGACAAGAGTAAAGCTATACCATTTGAGGTTGTACATGGAAGACGAAAAAGATGCATCAATAGCTAGATTTCTAAGTGGACTCAATAGAGATATAGCTAAGCAACAAGAGTTGTAGCCTTTTTCTGGTTATGAGGAGATGTGCCATCTAGCGGTTAAGATTGAAATTCAAAGAAAGAGGAGTGTGTTCACTAAAAGCTCTCTCTCTCTTTCAAGAGGCGTTGCTACTAGACCTTAAACATCTACTTTCAAAACTTGGCCAAAGAAGAAAGAACCTCCAAAAGTGGCTTTCAAGGATAACTCTAAACTAAGGTGGAAGAAAAAAGAAGAATGGTAGCGAATCCTACCAAGTGTTTCAAATGTCACGAAGTAGGTCAGATCGCTATCAATTGCTCTACTAAGAGAACTTTGATCTTCTGTGAAGACTCAAATAGTTGGTATGAGAAAGATTAAGAGGAGTATCCTTAGGACATGATTGACGAAAAGAATAGCCATAATGAAGAAGTCCTAGGTGACACCTCTCTAGAGTCGAAAAAGATGCTTTGTATTTGTTTACTATAAGGGATTTGACTACGTAAACTATTAATAAGGATTCAAGCATCAAAATGGAGAACACCTTTCATTCCAAATGCAAGGTGGAAGGTAGAGTTACTAACCTCATCATAGATAGTGGTAGTTGTACTAATGTAGCTAGCACTTATCTTATGGATAAACTGAAGTTGCTTACTAGCAAGCATCCTAGCCCATACAAATTGCTTTGGTTAAACGATAGTGGTGAGATTAAAGTGTTGAGACAAGTGAAAGTTTCTACTTTGTTGGGGTTATACAATGATGAGGTGCTTTGTTATGTAGCTCTTGTGCAAGCGGGTCACTTGTTTTTGGAAGGCCATGGAAATATGATAGAAAAGTGAAACAAATGGAGAAAAGAATACCTATTCTTTTGTAAAAGAAGACAATACACACACCATTAATCCTCTTACTTAACAATGTCATGAAGAACAAGGAAAAATGAGAGAAAGGAAGGACTTCAGAGGGAGCAAAAAGAGGAAGAGCATTGTGAAAAGAAAAACAGTTGAGGGAAAAAAATTGAGTGTGGAAAAATCAAGAGAGGGAAAAGTGAAAAGTGACAAGAAAATGAGTTATCAAAAGAAGTGTTATAAAATAAATGATATATTTCTATGCAAAAGATAGTGAGATCATAGATGCTATTGAAAAAGAAGAAATGGTCTTACTTTTATATTGCTAAGGCATATTTGTTTCTACTAATGATCGCTTGTCTTCTTTGTCTAATGCTATAGTGAAGCTTACTGAAGAGTTCAAGGATGTCTTTCCTGATGATATGCCCGATGGACTTCCTCCTTTGAGAGGAATTGAACACCAAATTGATTTTGTTCCTGGTAAAGTGCTTTCTAATAGACAGGCTTATAGGAGTCCACCCAAAGAGACCAAGGAGCTGTGAAGACAAGTTGAAGAATTGCTCTCCAAACGCTATGTGAGAGCAAGCTTCAGCATTTGCACAGTGCCTGTTTTATTAGTCCCTAAGAAAGATCGTACATGGCGCATGTGTGTAGATTGTAGAGCCGTTAACAACCTTACCATAAAAGATAGGAATCCAATTATTGGACTAGATGATTTACTTGATGAGTTGTATACTTCCCACATATTTTCAAAAATAGATTTAAAGTCAGGGTATCATCAAATTCGCATGAGGAAGGGGATGAGTGGAAAATGTCTTTCTAAACTAAGTTTGGTCTTTATAAAGGAATAGTCATGCCTTTTGGTTTAACTAATGCACCTAGCACATTCATGAGACTCATGCATCATGTTTTGAGAGATTTCATTGGCGAATTTGCTGTAGTCTATTTTGATGACATTTGATATATAGCAAAACTTATGAAGATCATTTGCATCATCTTAAAAAAGTTTTGTTGGTTTTAAGAAGTGAGAAACTCTATGCTAACCTTGGAAATGTGAATTTTGTTTGGAAAAACGGACTTTTCTAGGTTATGTTGTGAGTTATCAAGGATTTCAAGTAGATGAAGACAAGGTAGATTGGGAGTAACCCATAAACTAGATACTCCCTATCATCCTCAAACTAGCGGTCAAGTAGAAGTAGTGAATAGAGAAATTAAATGCATCTTTGAGAAAATCGTTGATAGTACTCGAAAAGATTGGAGTATTAAGTTAGATGATACTATTGACACCAATCGATTGTACCCTCTTCCATATTTTATATGAGAAATCATGTCATTTATCCGTCGAAATGGAGCATAAAGCTCATTGGGCAATTCAACTAGTTAATTTTGACTATATTCGTGCAGGTAAACAAAGATTACTCCAGCTGAACGAGCTCAAAAAATAGAGATTGCAAGCGTATGAGAACTCAAACTTGTACAAGGAAAACACGAAAAGATATCCTGACAGACACTTGGTCAAAAAGGGATTCAAAGAAGGAGATTTCGTGCTCCTCTACAACTCTCGTCTTTGCCTCTTTCCTGGGAAGCTTAAATCATGGTGGTTGGGTCCATTCACCGTAAGCAAAGTTTTCCTTTATGGCACAATAGAGGTAACACACCCTACACAAGGCACATTAAAGGAAACAGCCATTGCCTTAAACAATTTTTCGGTAAGGACGTGGGAAACCTTCCGAAGGAATCTCTCATCCTTCCAAACGAATAAGATTGGTCGTGATACAATGTTCTAATTTGTAATTCTATCATATTTTCCCTGTTTTTCTCCCTATTTTAGTTTGATTATTTTAACCGTTTGTCTTTAGTACAATAAAAGTTCTTGGGAGAGTTATTGTTGTCACCTTATATATGGTAAGTATCATTAGATCGTTCAGGATCGGAACGGGGGCTGAATTAAACACAACAAAGTACTTTCCAGCAGGACTGGTAGAACCCTACCGGGAACTGTAGGATACCCTACCACTAGCGGTAGGGTCACTTTTGGAGATCATCCACCCAAGCAGAAGCCTACCGCAAACGGTAGGTTTGACCTACCGCCGATAGTAGGTCCAGCGAAGCTGTAAAAGATTAGCCCCCTAATGCATCCAAAGTTAGAAGTTTCCATGGCTTAGCAAGCTTCCGTAGAAGATTCAATAAGGATTTCAGCATCATTGCTAGTCCTTTGATGGATGTGATAAAAAATATGAATGGTTTCAAGTGGAAAGATAAGCAAGAAAAGGCATTTATAATGCTAAAGGAGAAGTAGTGATCCTCTACTTGCACTACCTAACTTTGAGAAGACCTTTGAGGTAGAATGTGATGCTTTGAGAGTAGGAATTGGTAGAGTCTTGATGCAAGACAAACGACCTTTGGCATACTTTAGTGAAAAGTTTACCGGTGCGGCCTTAAACTGTGCTACATATCACAAGGAGTTATCTGCACTAGTGGGGACATTGAAGCATTGGCAACACTACTCGTACCTCAAAGAGTTTTCTATTCATACCGATCATGAGTCCTTCAAGTATCTCAAGGCTTAACAAAAGCTTAACAGGATTCATGCTTTTTGGATGAAATTCATTCAAACATTTCCATACGTACGCTACAAGAAAGGTAAAGAAAACATTGACGCTGATGCTTTGTCTAGGAGGTACACCCTTCTCTACTTTGCAAGCTTAATTACTTGGCCTTGATTTGCTACGGAATTGTATCTAGAGATAATGACTTCAAGGATACATTTTATGATTGCTTGATTATGCCTAATGACAAGTATCTCATACGTGATGGTTTTCTTTATCATGAGCGTGGATTGTGCATTTCTTATTGTTTTACTAGGTTATTGCTAGTGAATGAAGCTCAATGTCATGGTTTGATGGGTCATTTTTGGATTGCTAAAATATATGATATATTGGATGAGCATCTCTTTTTGCCACATATAAGAAAACATGTTGAAAATTTCATAAGGGGTTTCTTAGAGTGTAAAAGAGCTAAATCTACATCTTTGTTGCATGGTCTTTATACTTCTTTAGAAGTGACTGAGGAACCTTTGGTAGATATATTTATGGATTTTATTATTAGTTTACCTAACCTTATAAAGGCATGGATTCCATATTTGTGGTAGTAGATAGGTCTTCTAAGATGGCTCACTTCATAGCTTGTAATAAAACTGATGATGCTAGTCATGTTGTAGATTTTTTCTTCACTTGGGTTGTGTAGTTCCATGGTAGTCCTAAAACTATCGTTTTAGATCGTGACACTAAGTTTCTTAGTCTTTTGGCTTATTTTGTGGAGAAAACTTGAAACTAACTTGTTATATTCTACAACTTGTCATCCACAAGCCGATGGCCAAAAACCGGTGGTTGATAGAACCAATAGATAACTTCATAGGGCCTTCCTAAAGAAGAACTTGCACCAATGTGAAGTATGTTTGCTTTCCTTACAATACAACTTGACATTCTACTACTTCTTACTCTCCCTTTGAGGTTGTTTATGGTTTCAATCCATTAACTTCATTTGATTTGGTTCCTTCACTTATGGATCATACTTTGAGCTTGGATGGAAAGAAAAAAGTGGAGCTTGTGCATTATTCCAAAGTCCATAATACCATTGAAGCAAATAACAAGAAGCTTGTAGCTAAGAAGAATGTTGGAAGAAAGCGTGTGGCCTTTAAGTCCGTCGATTAGGTTTGGATTAATCTTCGAAAAGAGCAATTTCCTGCTCAATGAAAATCTAAGCTAGATGCCCGTGGCGACGGCCCTATCCAAGTTCTTGTACATATTAGTTACAATGCTAACAAGATTGATCTTCTAAGAGAGCATAATAAGCACTACATTTAATGCTTTTTATTTATCTTTGTTTGATGTAAGTGAAGATTCACGAGGACGAATGTTTTCAAGGGAGAGGCAGATGATATGAATGGAATGAACCAAAAACTAAAGAGCTCTTCCAAGGACCGATTACTAGAGCCTAGATAAGGAAGATCAATAAAGTCTAGAAAACCTTCATGTATTCTTTACAATAAAAAAGACTTAAACACAATAAACAACTACTATGAAGAGTAGTCACCTCTTTGTATATTAGAAATTACAGATAATCAATGGAACCCCTGAAAATCCATTCAAGGATTCCTAATTCCACTAGCAAGATGATCACTCTAGTAGGAAGAGAAGACTAAGAAAATTCCTAAAAACTCTCAAGAACACAGCTACAACTCATATTTCATAAGTTATCAAACACAATAGAAAAGAAGTATTTATAGGAAACTAACTCCCTAGTAAAACCCTAGCAACTGAAAGCATGTCTTAAGGGCTCAAATCCAATTAATAAAATGTTTATAACACGGTTAAAATGGCTGGAAAATAAAAGAAAATAAATCAGGTTACAAATGGATCAAAATGACCCAGTCCAATGTTGCATATAGACGACTCTTATTTGACAGTGCCATTTCAAGCATAAAAATTTTGAACTAAGCCAGGTGTCCTTCATAAAAGTGGTAGAACACTCTCTTGGATTTCCGGAGCATTTTTCAATCAAGTCATTTGGATGTCTATAGCTCGAGTTATGCGCAATTTATCGAAGGGTGTCAAAATTGGAATAAAATCAAGAAACACTAAAGTTGGGGCAACTTTCGAATGACCAAATAAATCCATTTCAAACACATTATACCACTGTAGAAAATTCATATATTCTCTACAAATGTCTTGGAGGACTTTTTGTCATTTGGAACTGTTAAGATTGTCAAATGTTCCCAAAAACATAGAATGTCCAATCTTTCTCCTTAACTACAAGTTGAATTCTTCTTAACACTTGCTAGTATAATCTTAGTCTTCTTCTAGGTAAACCTGATCATATCATCCTCCCTCTTCAAAAGATTCATGCTTGAATCTAAAGCTGCAATATGACCAAAGAAAAAGATAAATTAGGGTAATAAGAAAAATATAAGAGCTAAAGATGAAAAGGTTTCTGATGATTACATATTTGTCTATATTTTCTATATGTTAGTTTCATTTTTTTCGGTGTTTTTAATATATAAAAGTATATATTTTAGCTAATTACTGCTTATTCTTATCTTAGGTATCCTCCGGAAGTGAAAATGATAAAAGGAAATGAAAGAACGAAAGGGGAGCGAAAACTACGAAAACGGGGCCGTCGACAAATATTCAGCGGCCTACCGTCGCCAATAGGTGCCGAAAAACAACGGGCATTGGGGAAACAGATATCTACAATGGAGGGTAGGCCTTGCCCTATCGTCGGCGGTAGGTTATGTTGGCAAGGGACGGTTGAGTCCAAAACAAACTCGATTTTCTTGATTTCTTTTCCAATTTCAACTTGGTTTTCTTGTATTTTTCACCTCTATAAGGGGTCTTTTGTAGCTATTGTGTAGTATTTAGATACAATTAGATAGGTAGATATACAATTTAGGATTAGTTTTAGATTAGTTAGGTTAGATTAGATTGAACACTCTTTAAATTCCATCTTTTATACTTTGAATTAGTTAGAAAAGTTTCAAGATTTTTGCAATTTAGTTTCCTGGATTCAAGAATTGAAGAGTTTGACTCAAAATTTCAATCCTCAACTTGGCGACTTGAAAGACGAGCTTAGAAGATGTTTGGGATTCAATTACGGCTTCGATTTTCAATCATAAGCTTTCTTTTCCTTTTCTTGTTATTGAATTTCATGTTTTATTTCAGTTTTATTATAATGAGTAGTGAGTAGTTTTTATTGTTTAGTTTGAGGTTGAACCCTAGTTCTTGATTATGAAGTTCTTGGTTTAATTTCTTGATTTCGTTGTTTATTTTTATTTAAGTTGTCTTCCAATTGAGTTTGTTTGTAATTTAATTATAGCAAGATTAGATTATTCGCAAGGTTGTCTAGAATTGAAAAAGGAAGAACAATCTAGGGCAACCAATTAAGGGTTAGTTGGGGGAATTGGCTAGAGCTACGATTTTGCACTTTTAGTGAGTATGATGGCTTTCATTCTAGAGATAGGGATTGCCCGATTTGAGTGATGACCTAACTTAGTTAATTCACCATCGTTTTCATTAAAGTTTTTCCAATTGAATTAGTAACAAGGATTAGGATGATTCGACCAATCCAAATTCTTGTCTTTATAGTTCTTATAAAAAATTGTTTTTATTTTGCTTGATTTGCTTGTTTTTATTTCTTTTTCTATCAACGACCATCTTTTTCAACTAAATATTAGAAACATGATTAGTACTTGAACCTTCATCCGTTCATGAGAGATTCAATTCTCGGGTTAAACTCACCTCTACTTTGTTATATCCACTTGCCTTGCATTGTAGTGATTAGGATTTCACATCCCGTTTTATTTTCATACACATCAGTTTCACAAGATCGTGTGAAGATATTGTTGAGATAGGGGCATTGTTCAGCTACTAGGGATGTCGGTTCCATGGAGGGAGAAAAGCCACATCATTCCTCACAAAAAATTCAGCCAAATAGAAAAGGAGATGAACATTATATTCCAGTAACATAAATCTGACTTGCTTCATACGTTCATCGCAGCGTTGCCTTGGGGTAATGAGAAATTTGAAGGAATAGGTGTTGAGGAACATATTTGCATGATATCTAGGTCAAATTTATAATCAAGGTCCTTCGAATGAAATTGGTCTGCCAATCGACTAACACCACTCTCATCACCATAGTACTGTAACAGAAAAATAATCCTCTATAATGAATTAACTTCACGAATTACTCACAAATGCATTGGATTAGAGAAAGCTTGAGATAGCCACTGTGACAAACTATCAACTGGGTGTACTTTCTAGCCTCAACTGTTTGAAGTTCTTCTCTTTGTCGGCCAGAGTAGATAGTGGAAGCATAGCAGATCTAGCCAAACTTTACAACTCTAAGCATCAAGTTCGGCCTTCTCTTTTTTATCAATTTAGGCCTTCGGAAGCTTCTCATGTCCTACATTTAGTAATGTGACTTCCTTATCATGATTCTTCAGCTTGACATCCCACTTTGACAACTCTCCCCAGAGTAGAGCAAGAGAGTCTCCTGACTCAAACATACTGGCTATGATTGCCTATACACTACCTACTACTACATGAGTCTGGATCATTAGCTCCGTGTTAAAAACTTCAACCTACCACGAAAGTTTTTACTAACAAGCTAGATATATAAAATCTTAAGGTAATCGTAGTACACATAACTTGCATCATAGCTACGGCAAAACCCTTATCTACTTTTTAGAACTGACACTGTGAAGTAAAAATTGTATTTCGCGAAGGCAATACATGATATAGTATCTGAAGGGATTGTCTTGTATGGAAGGCTCGAACATTAGCATCACATTCAAATTAGCGCAAACTCATGATGCATCTTGATCTATGTTCCAGCATCAGAATATGATATTTGTTTGCAAGATAACTATTAAACTTTTTAGTTGTCCCGACAAGGAAAGGCACCCTAATCATGCGACCCCGACCGCGATTGGTAGTGAGGATGTTCATTGATTGACCAGAGAGGTCAGAGTAAGGGCGTTTCAACATGTTATTTACCGCAGATCAGGCATTAATGTGAATCAATTTAATAATTATAGACGACAAAAAAGAAAAGAAGAACATAAAATAATCATACATGAAGATTGTGCCAAATAAGTATAACGATATAATATTACTAACTAAGATATATAATATAAATTTTACTACATGCGAATGCACGTGCATGGTACTATTAAGAAACAAAATGAATATTAAAAATTTGAAGATTCGTGAAAAACCATACCTATTATCTAATAGGTTCAAGATAATTGATTAGCAATAATAGTTTCGAGATAATTTATTTATGTATGTATGATGTGAAAATGACTTTGTATGCCCCCTAAACTATTTTCTCTTTACCAGTTATGACAAAAATGTTTTTAATAATTCTTTTGGCCCTTATAAAATTTACGTACAATCGTTCATTCCAAAAAGTGGCAGAATCTTATGTTAATTTTGTCAAATCAAGCTAAATCCTAAAAAGAGTAAACCCCCTCTTTACTACCTCCCCCTCCTCTTCTCCTTCTTCCTTCACGGTTATCTCTCCACCCTCCCCCCTCCTATCTTTATAAATTGAGGTTTCTTGACAAGTAAGAAATTTGAATAGATTCCCTCTCATTTCCTTCCTAAAGAGGCTCTCCCAACAAAATCTAGCTACCCCACAGTCATTTCCACCGCAGGTTAAGCCATTTTCTATACATACTATGAAGTTTAAAAGCCCCTTATCTCTCTCTCTCTCTCTCTCTCTCTCCTAAACCCCAATTCGCATCTAGCTCCAAGTTGGCCCTTGCTACTCCTCCATGATGGTAAACTTTTACGAGCTTAGCCCCTGGCTTGTTTCTGTTGAGTCTGGTGTGTGAATCAAGCCTAATCCAGATACTTGGAATAGAATTTTTGGCCTTCTTTCTTCGGATAATCTAGTTGTAGTTAGGTTAGTATTGCTACTTCACCTTAAGAAATTCCTAGAAGTCAACATCTTGTGTCAAAGCATCTGTATATCGCTCTGGAGAAATTTATGAAATCAGATTGTTTGTTTAGAATAAGGCCAATTTACTTTACTGATGAGAGTTATACGGGCAAGTATATCCTTGCTTTGGCGATAGAGGCCATTGCAAAAGTAGTCAACATCTTCTCATACATCCTCTATCATACATCCTCTAATATACTCTTTAAAAGTGTATTAGAGGATGTACTAGATGATCTGGCCGTTGCAAAAGTACAGAATATGCCCAGATTGATACAATAACATTGACATAGTCACAGGCTTGATAACACTGTGTTCTTCCTCTCTATTACTGTCATTTCTTCTGCTTCTCCCTTCTCTATTTTCAAGTAATAAACCATTCAATCATTAGAGAATTGTAGAAGAAACAAAATTAATAAAATTTTAATTACATGAGTGCTAATTGGAATATCCTCGGTAACCGAGTATTGAAGAGTCATCGACTAATCCGAGAAGAATAGAGCACAAGGTCCCTAAATAGCAACACAAGACTGCCATATGACATTAAACCGCTCCCTAAATGATTTGAAATCAGGACCTTTCACTTGACATGTCAGGTGGAGGTATCTAAGTAAAGAATGGCGCTATAGTACCACACACCTCTTATCAATTGGAATACCCCTTTAGTATATGAATTGCATGAGCATTGGCAAGGGGCAAAAGTGAAAACAGCCTAGGGCCTCAAAATTCAATATATATATATATATTGATTCGGTTGCAATAATGATAAATATTCGAATCTTGCTAACTATGAATCGATAAAAATAAGATCTATTGCTTAAACAAACTAATGGATCTATTAAATTCTAAATTTAAATTAAACTATTCAAATCAACAGAAGTTAATAAATTAAGAAAAACTACGAATGCCTTAACAAAAGAAATATCCTTTATGTTTGAGAAATTTTTTTTTTTAAAGGAAAGGGAATGTCGTTAAGAAACCAAAATAACTAATTTAAATGAAAAATGAAAACCTTACTTGATTGTGGAAACGGATAAAGCAAGATCTACTTCTATAAGATCAAAATTGAACAAAAAAAGAAATTCAAACAAAGAATGTTACTTGAAGATATATGTTCTAAAAATATAGACTTTTGAATAATATGAAAAATATTGAAACATATAATTAATGGGAACAAATAGAATAATTGAAAGACAGCAGAGATACAATAAATGAAATAAGAACAATAAAAAAGGAAATACATACATATACATACGTATCGATTTTCAACTTTTTTTCCTATATTAGAAGGATAAAATTTTGTTAGAATGGTCAATTGGTAATAACCCTGATCATATTTCATTGGATTTAAACCTTTCAATCAAAGATTTTTGTCCTGCATCGTAATTTGATGAAACCAGAACTTAACCTTATTGATTCTCTCCCCTAAAATTCTTCAATATTATTAACATGAACAATTGATGAGTTGTAGGCCTTTGGGCCATAGTCTTCCCAATATTTTCACATTTTCTAGCCCTTTCTCCTAGACCCAACGATGACCATGGGCCTCAGCTGAAGAGTAGGTGCTCTGTTTTTTACTGGGTCAGAGATGCCGGGCAGGGCCGGGCCGGGCCAACCCCGGCTGCCCGTTGTGACTTCCCCTTTTTAATCCCTCTCCTCACCTTGGTTTTTGCTGCAACTGTTCCTTCTCCTTTTCTTTTACGTCTTCTTTCTCTGTGTCTTGACTGTTAGTATCAGACTCTTCTTCTACCTTTCTTCTTCGCGGCTTCTGCCGCTGCTCTCCTCCGTCCGTCAACTTCTTGTGAAGCTGTCACTATTGTCGGCTTCTTTGGATCATCTTGTTGTCTGATATTTTACTTGGTGTGTTTGAGAGAGAGCCGCAAGAAAGAGAGAGAGAGAGAGAGAGAGAGAGAGAGAGAGAGAGAAAGAGTGGCACCGGTGACTCTTGTCACAGTTGAGGCTCAGATTTGAGGGTTCTGATCGTACCGTCACTTACCGGTGACGCCTCGACGTAGCCTGTGAAACTCAGCCGTTGCTCGACATCATTTCATCTTCTCAGTTCTTCACCATTCCCGCCAGTCGCTTCCTTCCGCAGTGGTGGTAAGTGTTCTATCTTTTTCAGTTTTTCTTTTTAGCATTAACTGATTATTATTGCATCTTTGAAGCACTCGTGATCGGCCCCTTTACCTTTTCGATTAGAGAAGAAGAAATATACTTTTTGTAATAGAATAGGTTTATTTAATTTCCGCCGCTTATTCTTTTGGTTTGTAATAGTAAATAGAGTGTGCAATATTAATTAGTTTCCAACAAGTGGTATCAGAGCCACGGTTCTTCATCTGCGCCGGCAACCCCAGAAGACTCCAGATCTGAGGGAACTGTTGAATTCCTCAGAACTGTTCAGTGAAGTTTTTCTAATCTTCTCCTGTTTTTCCTTTTTCGGTTATTTTTTCTCTTTTTTGTTTTCTTTCGGCTTGCCGCCGGTTTATGATTGCTATTACTGTTTTATTGAATCGTGTTACAGTTTAGTTTTTTTCTTTCTCAGTTTACTATTTTTGTGTTTTGTTATACCTGCTTCTGTTTTTTTTTTTTTTTTTTCTCTTTTCCAATACATCTGCTGTTGTTGGTTGTTGTTCTGGTTTTTCTGAGCTTTCGAAAAGTTTTCTTTTGTTTTATAAAAAAAAACTACAAAACCCAAGCCTGGTTTGAATCCGTGAGATTTCAAGTATCTGTGCCTTGGCGCGTTTTTCGTTTTTCAAAATTTTTTTTAATTATTTCCTGCTTGTCTTTTTCTGCTCCTTTCTGTGGTATAGTACTTTCTGCCAGTTTTTTTCTCGTTTTTCTGTTATATACGTTGTTGTTTGCTTTACGTTTTTTCTTGGGTTTCATGCCTCACATGTTATTATACCGTTTTTTTTAAAAAAAAAAAAAGGGAGCAAACAATACCAGCACCGTTTTTCCTAAATATATATATATAGACATACATTTGTTTTCCTAAACACACAAATCCAAGTATTTTATTTTTAATTAAAATTTTTCAAATCTTTCATTTTTCTAGTCACCTAATTACACTTTTTTGCCTTTAAACATGTCAGTTTCAAAAATTGAAACTAATAAGTTTGATGCAAATCCGACTTTGTAATGTGGCGGAGGGAAATGAAAGCAGTTTTGGTACAAAATAAAATTGCACCCGCTATTTGTAGCCCCAAAGAGTATCCGGAATCTTGGAGGGGTGAAGTTCTTATAGAAAAATTAGGTGAAACGCACAGTTTACTCACCTTACATTTAACAGACAATGTTTTACGAGAAATCAACAAAAAAGACAATGCTTTCGAGATTTGGACTAAACTGGAAAAATTATATTTGGGAAAATCACTTTCAAATAAAATTTATTTAAAAGAGCAGCTTTTCGGTTTTAAAATGAGCGAGTCAAAAACACTTTCAGAAAATATGGATGATTTAAATAAAATCGTTTTGGAACTTCAAAACGTTGGAGAGAACATCTCTGATGAAAAAATTGCAGTCGTTTTATTAAATGCCTTACCTGAATCTTTCAACGATATCAAATCTACTATTAAATATGGCAGAGATGGTTTATCTCTTTCCGATGTTAAACATGCTTTGAAATCTAAAGATTTGGATTTACAAAATGAGAATAAATCACAGGGTGAAAACTTTTTTGTACGAGGAAGAGTTGACCGGAGAGAAACTCCTAGTCACCTTTTTAAAAGTAAAGAGCGATTCAAATCTCGAGAGAAGAACAAAGTAAAGTGTTTTTATTGTGGTAAAGAGGGTCATATGAAAAAAAAGTATTTTAAACGGATTAAAGATGAAAAACAACGTAAACATGGTAAAGGGAGTAATAAAATAGACAAAACCCACGATTTTGATTTAAATGGTACTTCTATATTTTCTGAGGTTTTGTGTGTTTCTCTTTCCCCTTCATGTTTTAAAGTTGTTTATCATTGGGTTCTTGATTCTGGTTGCTCTTTTCACATGACACCCAACAAACACTGGTTTTCTGATTTCAAACCCTTAAATCAGGAAAGGTTTTCATGGGAAACAATCAAGTTTGTGATATTAAAGGCATTGGTCATATTTTCATTAAAATGCATGATGGTGTGACTAGGAAACTCACTGAGGTGAGATACATGCCCGACTTACGTCAAAATCTTATCTCTCTTAGTTATTTGGACTCTTTGGGTCTTTCTTTTAAATCCAAAAATGGTATTTACATGTTTGCAAAAGGGAACCTAGTCATGCTAAAAGGTTTTAGAAGAGAAACTTTATACATCTTTATTGGTAAAACGGTTTGTAACTCCATTGCATTGATTTCAAAAACTATTCCCGAGAAAATAATGTTGTGGCATCGAAGGATCGGCCACATTAGTAAGAAGGGACTTTATTATTTACAAAAATAAAATCTTTTATGTGGTGACAAAATTGATTCCTTGGATTTTTGTGACCACTGCGTTTTGGAAAAACAACACAAAATCAGTTTTTCAACCAGCACACACAAGTCTTCTGCAATACTTGATTGTGTGTATTGTGATCTATGGGGACCTGAAAAGGTTCCAACTTATGGTGGTAATGTTTATTTCTTGTCAATTGTTGATATTTTTCAAGGCATGTTTGGATTTTCCTTTTGAAAAACTAAGGATCAAACTTTTGAAAAGTTCTGTGAATGGAAACGTTTTGCCGAAAATCATTCTAGAAATAAACTAAAAACTCTCAGGACCGATAACGGTCTTAAATTTTGTAATCATAAATCTTCTGGTTGTTTGCATCGCATGGCATCCTACACCATAGAACAGTTGACATAACCCACAGCAAAATGGAGTTGCCGAAAGGATGAACCGTACCATTATGGATAAGGTTAGATGTGTTCTTGTTTCTTCTGGTGTCCCAAAACCTTTCTGGGGGGAAGCTATTAGTACGGCTATCTACATCATCAATAGATCCCCTTCTACAGCTATAAACTTTAGGACTCCTATAGAACTCTGGTGTGGTAAACCTCCTAACCTTTCCAACTTCAGAGTTTTTGGGTGTGTGGCCTTTGCACATCAGAAGGAGGGAAAACTAGATCCAAGGTCTAGAAAGGGAGTGTTCATAGGATATCCTTGTAGGGTGAAGGGTTATAGAGTGTGGTTAAAGGGTGAACCGGGGATGAGGGTTGTTATCAGTAGGGATGTTATCTTCAATGAGCTAGAAATGTCCTATCTTAAGGATAAAACCATCTCCGATAGTCCACCGAGTGTTCCCATTCCTGGTAGTATTCCTGTGGAGGTGGAGGTCACCTATGAACCTTCCTTAGAATCACCCTAGGAACTTGAAACCAATCCAGAGCTTCCTGCTTCATCCAGTAGCACACCTGATCCTCCTAGTATTCCTGAAACCCTTGATCCTGTTTTAGAAGGTTCTGATAAGGAGGAAGAACACCCTGAGGCACAAGCTCAAGCCCTTAGGGATTATAAGCTTGCGAGAAATAGAGTCCGTAGGGTACCTAAGGATCATCCTCAGTATGGTTACTCCTGCATTGTTTCATATGCCTTTGCTGTTGCATCTTATGTGGAGGAAAAAAACCATTATGTTTTTCTGATGTTTTGAAAAGCCCTAATCGCGTTTAATGGTTACCTGCTATGGATGAGGAAATGTCTTCTTTAAACAAAAACAAAACCTGAATTCTTGTTCCAAAACCCTCAAAAAAAAGTTAGTTGATTGCAAATGGATTTTCAAAATAAAAGAACCTAAGTCTTCTAATGAACCTCCAAGGTTCAAGGCCAAGCTAGTTGCAAAAGGTTTTTCACAAGTTGAGGGCATCGATTTCAACGAAATTTTTTCTCCTGTTGTTAAATACAAAACGATTAGGATTATTCTTGCTCTTGTCGCTTTCTATGATCTTAATCTTGAACAACATAATGTTAAAACCGGTTTCTTACATGGTGATCTTGAAGAGACTATATATATGCGACAACCACCAGGTTTTGAGGCTAAGGTTAAAGAGCACATGGCGTGTCTTTTGAAAAAGTCCTTATACGGGCTTAAACAATCACCCAGACAATAGTACAAGAGCTTTGATTCTTTTATGATAATAATTGGTTTTACTAAAATCAACTATGATAGTTGTCTTTACTTTTCTGGTAATAATGTTGATTCTGCTATTTATTTATTGCTTTATGTGGATGATATGCTAATTTCTTGCAGGCTTAAAGCTAAAATCGACGATCTAAAATCCTTGTTAAAATTTGAATATGAAGGATTTAGGTGTTGTATCCAAAATTCTTGGGATGAGTATTTCAAGAGATAGACCTGATCGTTCTCGTTTTCTATCTCAAAAGCCTTTCCTTCAGAAAATTGTATCCAAATTTTCAATACACATGTGTAAGCCTGTTATAACCCCACTTGCGTGCCATTTCAAACTTTCTAACAAAACCTGCCCTAAAACCGAAAGTGAGAAAAGAGATATGGCTAATATCCCTTACAGAATGGCCATAGATTCAGTCATATACTCAATAATATCTACTCGTCCTGACATTGCTTTTTCTATAAGCCTTTTCAGCAGATTTATGTCTAACCCTGGGAGAGATCACTGGGCTGCTCTCAAGTGGCTCCTACACTATCTTAACGGAACCTTAGATCGAGGCTTACACTATCATAACTGGTCTGATTTTGAACTAATTGGATTTGTTGATTCTGATT
The DNA here is from genome assembly GCA_028651295.1 of Catharanthus roseus. Lineage (NCBI taxonomy): Eukaryota > Viridiplantae > Streptophyta > Magnoliopsida > Gentianales > Apocynaceae > Catharanthus > Catharanthus roseus. The sequence continues at coordinate 28,985,366 of JAPQWS010000168.1, forward strand.
TTGCAGGTGATAAGGATGGTAGAAAATATACCACATCCTATTTCTTTACCCTAGCGAGTAATTGTGTCTCGTGGAAATCTCAATTGCAGCCGGTAGTTGCCCTGTCAACTACCGAGGCTGAATACATCACAACAACGGAAGCAATTAAAGAATCCATCTGGCTTCAAGGGTTATTAAATGAATCAAAGTTTTACATTCAAAAGCTATTATTTATACTGATAGTCAGAGTTGGTTGCATTTATGTAAAAATCCGGTCTATCACGAACGGACAAAACATATAGATGTCAAATATCACTTTATTAGGGAAAAAGTCTCTAGTGGTTTAGTTGACACAGACAAGATTAGTATTGATAATAATCCTACAGATTTTGGTACTAAAATTGTAAACACTAACAAATTTATGTTTTGCAGGGATTTCCTTCATTTGGACGCAACCTGATTCTTTGTGAGTTAAAACAACGGTTGGAAAAATATTGTTCGAGGTGGAGATTATAGGCCTTTGGGCCATAGTCTTCCCAATATTTTCACATTTTCCAGCCCATTCTCCTAGAACCAATGATGACCATGGGCCTCAACTGAAGAGTAGGTGCTCTATTTTTTACTGGGTCAGAGATGCCGGGCTGCCCGTTGTGACTCCCCCTTTTTAATCCCTCTCCTCACCTCGGTTTTTGGTGCAACCTTTCCTTCTCCTTTTCTTTTACGACTTCTTTCTCTGTCTCTTGACTTTTGGTATCCGACTCTTCTTATACCTTTCTTCTTCGCAGCTTCCTCCGCTGCTCTCCTCCGCCCGTCGGCTTTCTGCGACGCTGTCATTGCCGTCAGCTTCTTTGGATCGTCTTGTTGTCTGATCTTTTACTTGATGTGTTTAAGAGAGAGCTGCAAGAAAGATAGAGAGAGAAAAAGAGAGAGAGAGAGAGAGAGAGAGAGGGTGGCACCGGTGACTCTTGTCATAGTTGAGGCTTAGATCTGAGGGGTCTAATCGTACGGTCACTTAACGGTGACGCCTCGACACAGCCTGTGAAACTCAGCCGTTGCTCGGCATCATTTCATCTTCTCAGTTCTTCACCATTCCCGCCAATCGCTTCCTTCCGCAGTGGTGGTAAGTGTTCTATCTTTTTCAGTTTTTCTTTTTAGCATTAACTGATTATTATTGCAGCTTTGAAGCACTCGTGATCGGCCCCTTTACCTTTTCGGTTAGAGAAGAAGAAATATACTTTTTGTAATGGAATAGGTTTATTTAATTTCCGCTGCTTATTTTTTTGGTGTGTAATAGTAAATAGAGTGTGTAATAGTAATTAGTTTCCAACATGAGTAAAAAATCATAGCGATTCTAATAGCCGATACAGTTGATTTTTAAAAAAACAAATATCAGAATCATGAGAACTACAACTAATTCAAAGAATATTTTTTATCATCACTCATGGGTTCCATGATATACTGTTTTATGTTCAAGTGCCTGAGCAAGTGCAGCTTCATTACTAAGGTAGTCTTTCATGTTTTCATCAATCCTTTCATATACATTCACATGCTAAAGGATTAGCTGGAGTAGAAGACTTGCTTATAAATAAATAAGGTACGACACTTGATTCTGATAACAATTGCCTTAAACATATAAAGTTCAAACCTCTCCTATATTCATATTTTCAAAATTTTAAAAGCCTGAATTACATGAATAACACTTTTTTGCGAAACATAATCACACCAGGTATCTGACATTAGATTTAAGCAGTACAATTGAAGAGTAAAAAATTAAAGCAATTTCGACAGCAGATAATAAGCTTTGCACGAAACATTTGAAAAGAGGAAAAAAAGAAAAATTAGAAGAAATAGGGAAAGTGGGAGGGGAGAGTGGTCTCCAAAACAGACTTCGTTGCACAATACTGTTAGAACAACCGTTTATTCAATTTCAAATTCAAAGTATTATAACACAAGACTATTTGAACAATTTTCCATCTGATTTCAAAGTATTGTAATTTTAGACCAGGTGATGATAGAAATTCAAAGGACTATAACATAATACCATTAGAACAATATCAAATTATAAACGTGATAATATCAACAATAATATAAATAAAATAAAGGGAATAGAAATTGAACCCGAGTCTTGAAATAATTCAATTTTCTTAAAACATACCATCCCCTCATAAGATAATGTTAGAGGTTTTGTTAAACGTCTGTTTCTCAAGATAAAACGGGAACGTGAAATTTGCTTTGCACTGAAGCAATTTCACCAGCGAACTTTCAACAAGAGAAACTAGATGAACAATATGAAAACTATCCTGGAAAGGAGAAATGCAAAAGAAGAATTTCGGGAGAGAAGGAATTCTTGGTGTGTCAACGGCTGCTGGAATATCTATTATTTATAGGCTAATTGAAACTGAAAAATTCCAACATTAAAATGAACTTAAAAGGTCTATTAAAAACAGTGGTTACAGAATTTGAACTGACTGTTAAATGAAAAATTGGCAAAACGACTAGACTTTCTAAGTCTGTGATTTGCACCCCTCCTGGGCTCTCGCACATAAGGCAAGGGCTTATCTTAGCCATTTACCCTTTACGGAGCACTTCTACATATAAAGTGCTTCCTCTTTTTATACTTCTCCCATAATGGATTCAAATCATTCCCTTTTAAAGATGCCAACCTTGAGAAACTAATTTGTCATTCATACCACTTCAACTCCATTAATTATTTTCAACAATCCCTCACATTAATGAAAAATTATTTTCACTCGATTTTTGTGTTCATCTACTAACTCCTGTATAGGGAAAGTAGGTGTTACCCTTTGAACTTCTCCCTTGTAACATATGTTCGCTTTATTAGATGTCTAGTAAATGCGATGTCCTTGAACTATCCTACTTTATTGTATAAAGAACCCACATATTTTACACAAGAATTATTCCATTTGTTTTATTCTCATGATTTTGTTCATTTTGACCATGATCGCATCATGGTTATATAAGAGTTTCTAAAGAATTGAACATGAATAATTCTCCTTTGAAGCGACCATACTTCTCTATCACGTAGGTGATTTCTTCAAATCAAAGTAATAATAATTATTTTAATAAGAATCATTAAAGCAATATAATGCTAACATCAACTGTTACATCATTGTTTCATGACAAGAATGAGTTAAGGTTACCCCCACAGTGACCATACTAAGTTTTATAAGTAGGTTGTTTTGTTGAACCTAGATATTGGGATCTCCAGTCAACTAGGTTTTGGGTTTTTCTTCATAAAACTTTTATATTTTATAGGATTTAATGCCATCGCTTTTGTCAATTTCTCAACTGCCTCTTTATTTAACCCTTTGGTTAGCGGATCCACAATACTATCATTTAACTTCACATAGTCTAGTGAGATCATTCTTGATGAGAGTAGTTGTCTAATGGTATTGTGTCAACGACGAATATATCTAGACTTACCATAATACAAGGCACTTTATACTCTACCAATCATTGATTGGCAATCACAATGAATACATATAGAAGGTGCAGGTTTTTCCCACTTTAGAATATTCTCCAAAAAATGGCATCGCCATTCAACCTTTTCTCCACATTTATCTAAAGCGATGAATTCATATCCATCGTGGATCTGGCAATTACAATTTATTTTGAGGATTTCCATGATACAACAGCTCCAACTAATGTAGACACATACCACTCGTGGATTTGGAATCCTTTATATCAGATATCTAATTAGCATCTGTCTAGCCTTCAATCACAGCTAGATATCTTGTATAGTGCAGTCCATAGTTACGAGTATACCAAAGCTTCTTAACACTCTAACTATCGCAATCCAATGCTCTGCACTTAGATTACTTGTATATCCACTCAATTTGCTTACTACAAAAGCAATATCTGGTCTAGTGCAACTTATTAGATACATTAAACTTCCAATACTCATTGAGTATTCTACTTGAGATATACCCTCTCCATGATTTTTTGATAAATGGAGACTATTATCTAATGGTGTTCTCACAATTCCAAAATCATTCTTGTAAAATTTTCCAAGAATGTTGACTACATAATAAGTCTACCTTAAGACTAGACCATCTATTGTTCTTACGATTTTAATACCTAAAATGACATCAGCAAGTCCCGTATCTTTCATGTCAAATTTTGAGTTCAACATGTTCTTAGTATATTTGACAACTTTGTCATTACTACCAACAATGAGTATGTCATCTGCATATAGACATAAAATAACGTATTCATTTTCTATCTCTTTGATACAGACACATTTGTCACAGTCATTGATTTTAAATCCACTAGAAATCATTGCACGGTCAAATTTCTCATGCCACTTCTTTGGTGCTTGTTTCAAACCATATAGCGATTTTACTAGCTTACAAACTTTCTTTTCAGTACCTGGAGCTATAAAACCCTTAAATTGCTCCATATAGATTTCTTTATCTAAATCTCCGTTCAAGAAAGCTGTTTTAACATCCATTTGATGTATACCAAAATTTCTGAAGGTTACGATAGCAAGTATCATTCTTATAGAATTTATTCGCCATAGGAGAATAAGTACCAAAGTAATCTAAACCTTCTTTTTTTTCCTATATCCTTTGATTACAAGCCTGGCCATGTGCTTATGAATGGAACCATCAGTTTCATTTTCTTTTTAAAAATCTATTTGGATCCTAAAGGTTCACATCCAAGTGAGAGATCTACTAATTTCCAAGTATAATTCTGCAAAATAGAATCAACTTCACTCTTTATGGCTTCTTTCCATAAAAGTCCTTCTGAAGAGCGCACAGCTTCAGCATATGTTAGTAGTTCTTGCTCTAGCAAGTAGGTTACAAAATCATCACTAAATGATTTTTCTACTCTTGCTTTTTTGCTGCATCTTGGTTCAACTTCTTGAACTACAGTAAGATCTTGAATTTCATCATTAGTTTGTTTTAACAAACTAGATCCATCATTAGACTTACAAGGAAATACATTATCAAAGAAAAATGTATTTCTTGATTCCATAACAATGTTCTTATATGTATCCAAAAATTTTAAACTATGCACAAGAAACCGATATGCAGTACTATTATGTGCATAGCCTATAAAGACATAATCCACTATTTTAGGACCTATCTTTATCGTCTTTGGTACTTGTACTATCACCTTTGTAAAATACCCCCACACTCGCTAGTGTTTATAAATGGACTCTTACCACTCCGTAACTCGTATAGAGTTTTATCTTGTTTCTGGAGGGGTACCCTATTTAAAAGGTAATTACTTGACAAGATAGTTTCACCCCATATGTTTGATGGTAACCCTGAATTTATCAACATTGCATTCATCATTTCTTCCAAAGTGCTATTTTTACATTCAGCAACTCCATTAGATTCAGGAGAATATAATGCAGTTACTTCATGGACTATTCAATGTTGTGCACAGAAGTCACCAATTGGTGCCTCATACTCACCACCTCTGTCACTTCTCAGTCTTTAATATTTTTGCCAAGTTCATTCTCAACTTCAGTTTTATAAGAACCTCATATTTACTATTAGCAAATACACAAAGTAAATAAAATATTTATCACACAAAAAAATATGAATAAATATTAATTACTTTCTTGTGTTTGAACAGATATCACTATGAATCAATTCAAGTTGTTTGGTACTCCTTTTCATTTTATGAAAAGATGTTATTGTCAATTTTGCTTCGATGCAAATTTTCCACTTATGCTTTGAATCAATTAAGCATGTTTGAATGTAGTTCAAATTAATTATTCAATATATCGAACCATAATTAACATGAGCTAGTCTATCATGCTACAAACAAGAAGACTCAAACAAGTAATAAGTAAAGCAAAATAACACATTTACAAACAACAGAGTAGATTTGTACCAACGTAGGCACAAAATAAAGTAAAACATTGAAACTATTACAATGAAATTACTAAAAGAAAAATAAGACATGGTTGTGCTACCATAAGTACTTTAGCAATAACTGTAATCATGCCCCTCTCTGCCATCCATCACTTTTGCTTTGATGTTATTGTCAATTTTGCTTCGATGCACATTTTTCACTTATGCTTTGAATCGATTAAGCATGTTTGAATGTAGTTCAAATTAATTATTCTACTTATCGAACCATAATTAAGATGACCTAGTCTATCATGCTACAAACAAGAAGATGCAAACAAGTAATAAGTAAAGTAAAATAACGTATTTACAAACAACAGAGCAGATTTGTACCAATGTAGGCACAAAATAAAGAAAAACATTGAAACTATTAAAATGAAATTACTAATGAGAAATAAGACATGGTTGTGCCCCTCTCTGCCATCCATCACTCGTCATCATCCAATACCATGAGAGGAACTTTCCTAAGGAACAAATCATGTTTGACGCTTGTCCTTCTTCAAAATATTCTACTTGCTCATGTGGCTCTCCGCTGAGAAAACGCCAATGCAGTTTGGCCTTACCAGGCACTTTTGCCTTTCTGTCTGCTATACTGGTCGAAGTACAAACTTGCAAACCACATTGCTTTTGAAAATTTCATCACCACCGGCATCTATCTTCTGGCTTCTTTTCCTTTTCAATGAAGTAACATCCTTGACAAGAGAGGTCATAAACTTCCTCATCTTACTCATTTCATCCATCAAAGTAGTAGATATACCTTAAGTACTCCAACATCAGCAACTAAAGAAACAAGGTCTGATATTGATATCAATGTCGAAGCCTTCATCTTGGCTTCAAGTTGCTCGATTCTTTCTAGCAATAGAATTAACAACTAAATGAGAAATCAAACAAAGAAGGATGTAATGCTACCTGGTCATGTTCGTCCATGGAATGGAAGATTATCGCCAAGTGTTCTTCAAAGGTAACAACCTTTTTATCGTCATTTGCATTGCCTGCCATCTTCTGCCTTTTTCCACAAAATGTACACCGTATAATATAAAGAAACAAAATTCTTAAAAGCTTCATATCCAACTCTGCCAAAGCTTAAAGTTTACTTAACATCCAGTTGTTTCTTGTTTCACCAAAAGGAATATAATAAAATTTCTAGAATTCTTTTTTAGATTGTTGCAATACTGTAACACACTACTGTTAGAATAGTTTTCCATCCGATTTCAAAGTATTATAACCCAATAATATGAGAACAGTTGATTATACAAATTCAAAAGATTATAACATAATACAGTCAGAACAGTATCATATTATAAATTTGATAATTTCAACAATAATATAAATAAAAGAAAGGGAATAGAAATTGAACCCGAGTCTTGAAATACTTCAATTTCCTTAAAACAGATTCATCCCCTCACGGTATAGTGCTAGAGGTTTTGTTGAATGTTTGTTTCCCAAGATAAAATGGGAACATGAAATTTGCTTTGTGCCGAAGCAATTTCACCGGCGAACTTTGAACAAGAGAAACCAGATGACTGCTATAAAAACTATGTGGAAAGGAGAAATGCAAACGAACAATTTTGGGAGAGAATTCTTAGTATGTCAAAGGCTGCTGGAATATCTAGTATAGATATAGGCTGCCAAGAACACCTTTCGTTTCTAAAGCATTTATAATTTCATTATAAATAAGATAGTTTAGGCCCTATTTCTTGCACCCACACACAAGCTAGACTTGGAAAGTCTGTGATTTGCACCCTCCCCCCTATGGGCGAGCGCACAAGAGGCAAGGGCTTGTCTTAGCAATTTACCCTTTAAGGAGCACTTCTACATAAAAAGTGCTTCCTTTTTTTATGTTTCTCCCATGTGGGATTCAAATCACTTCCTTTTAAAGATGTCAACCTTGAGAAACTAATTTATCATTCATACCGCTTCAATTCCATTAATTATATCTAATAGATTTCTCCTTCATGGAATGTCTCCCAGTCTAGGAATTTTATTGAAAATGATGAAGGGATATTGAAGAAAGGAGATAAATGTAACAGCAATAGAGAGTTTTATCAGCAAAGGAGAGAAGGATGTGGTTTTCGTTGAGGAGAACGTGGGATAAATACAAGTTTAGTTAAAGTAAGTTGCAGTTAATTTTTACAAAATAATCAGGAATTTTTTAACAAATTAAAAAAAATTAAAATTCTAGAAAATAAGGATGAATCCTCCAAAGAGGAGGAGGAGGAGAGAGAAGAATATATGCTAATGCTACTAATGTCTCTCTTTTTTATCTAGACTCTCACAACATACCATGTTACATGTCTCTCTCTTTATGTGTAATTCAGTTAAAGCTTTCTTGGTGGAGTCGAAGAAGTCTCCAATAAGTCGAACATATCAATGCTTTTGTGCATCGATCCATAACTTGGCTTGATTATGGTTAACTTCTTGCTCGATTACCATTCCGATTTTTCGTCTTCAAGTTTTGGATCCAATTCAAAACCAATTCGACGTTCTTTTTTTTTAAAGACCCGTAATAAAACGATACATTTCTCGAAGGGCCTTTCAATAAAAAAATAAAATAGACAAAGTGAAACAATCTTTTAAAACAAGTACATCAATACAAGAACTTGCTCTTAACTGCAATGGTGGCTACCCCGATTCTACTTTGGGTTACAACCAGAATACTCCATACTTAGGGTGTTTCTGGCTAGATGAGGGGTTTCCACTATGTGAGGGCAATCCGACGGCAGCGTTAGTCCGGCAGCGACGGTGGCTCTGGGGCAGTGGTAGTGATAGTAGTATGTGGAAGGTATAGAGAAGATTGAAGAAGATAAAAATATAGATCATGATTTTCATAAATTAATTAGATCCTTGAAATAGTTAATAATTAAAAATAGACCTAATTAAATTTTGTTAGATGTAAAGGGTTAAAAGAAAATTTTTATAATTGAAATTATAATTACACCATTTGACTTATTTGACCGTTAATGAGATAACGGTCAAATTTGACAAAAGGTTCGGTTTTAATTCATTTTTATAATTCGAGGTCCAAAATTTGTCATTTTGAAGTTTAGGGTCCAAAACTAAAATTTATGAAAGTTCTAGAGGCATTGGGGCTTTTTACCCTAATTTAATTATGAGATCTAATTGTATCATGTCATGATTTTTAAAAAAAAAATGAACCATAAAATAGCACAGAATGTCAACAATATTTACGCGCATGTTATATATTAGAATGAGGATCTTGAATTAAAGTCTGCATACTCAAATTCTAATATATTAGAGATATTTTGGCAAAATAGAATATAAAGTTCGCAACCAGACAATTATTAAGTACAATTGAAGTGTCCATCTATTCCCTGAAGGAATTATACACCTGAAGTGTAATCTCAAAAAGATAAAAATTTATAAATAAAATAGAACTTGTATAAGTTATGATATAAGATTCTTCGTAAAATCATGGCAATATTGATACGAAGAAATAAAATTTATGATAGTGGATTGAGTTTAGATAATACCGTACTAAACTATAAGAATTTATTTCAAGTCCTTGAAGGATTCTATAGGCATTCCTGAAGTATGTAAGTGAATTGTTCCTGAAGAATATAACATCATTGTCTTAGTAATCCTTATCAAAATTAAGATCAAATATATTCGTAAAAATTTTATTAGAATTTATTACGCTTGACTCTTATGATTCTTTTCCTGTTATTAATATTCACCACATTATGGGGAGAAAATTAGAATCATAAAATTCATATTCATTATTGAAGCATTTTGATTTATATGCAAGTATTTGTGAACTAGAAGTTCCACATACAATTTATTTGCAAAAGAATTACAAAGTTACTTGATATTTTTATTAATTCTAGAAGAGTTACAAAAATTGCATTGTGGATACTTCTATTCATATAGATATCTCAGTAGGACATAAGTCTTATAACTAGCAATGTTAAAAGGGGCCGATAAAGGCAACTCGGGAATCTATAAAGATAACTTGAAAATTTTCAAAAAATTCATTTTCCTTTCTCCCACTTTCTCTCTCTACATACTTTCTCTCTAATCTCTCTCTAAAAAAACTCCCAACTTTCAACATTACCAAACGAAATTAGAAGAAAATATGGATCCTTTTGAAGAATCTTTGCAAGAAAATGTTGGTTTTGAGGTAAGAAATCAAATTTTTTTTTCACATTTTCGGGCACACTTTCGCCCAGATTGAGCAAAAGTCCATGTGACTTTCGCCCAATCTGGACGAAAGTTCTGGGTCATCTCAATGGGTTCAAAAACCACACGTTTCTCTGGATCATCATAGCGTACTTCCACATATCCCCCGAAAATGTGAAAAAACAAATTTTATGTTTTTTGTTTTTTTAGGGTTTTCTTTTTGTAATATTAACTTTTCATTATACATTAACATGGTGATGAAGATCCAAATACCTTTGAAGAATTTCTAGATCCGGAAGAATATATCGATCTTGGACATTTATTTACAACTGACCGAATATTTAGTTCGAAAAATGAGTTGATGGAGTGGGCAAAACAAATTGCAATGAATACGAAGACATATTTAATCATAACTCGGTATCAGAGAGCCATAATATTTGACCGTCGACCATATGTCACATTGGCGTGCGAACGCGGAGGTTCAGTAAAAAAATATAAAAAACCAATAGTCGACGATGAGGAAGAAGAAATACCGAATGGGACGAAAAAATGTGGTTGTCATTTAAGCTAAAGGGATGAAAAAATGTGGTTTTCCATTTAAGCTAAAGGGAGAGAAAATGGTAACAAGTGAAAATTGGCAATTGTTCCTACACAACGGGAGGCACAACCATAAAATAGCTGTTTACAGTCACGGTCAAGCTCAGTCTGCAAGACTTACGGAGGAGTAGTTGCAACAGACCGAGTAGTTCAAGAAGTGTCACGTTCCACCTTGCAATATATTACGATTTTTCCGAGAACAAGACGTTGGTTGTGCAGTTACGTAAGTTATAAGGGAATTATTAGATTGTTTTTAATACTTCATTTAAATATTTTAGATTTGTTTTTATTCCATTAATAAATATAAAATTTTGATGTATGTAGTTCCAAGAAAATTTACAATGTTGTTGCCAAGATTAAGAGGAACCGGATGCAGGGAAGAAATAAGGTAGAGGAAGTTCTCCGTTTAAGTGCAGAAAGGAGCTATACCGTTTTCTATAGAAATGGTGAGGACAGCAACGTACTTAGTGATATTGTCGTTGCACACCCGACATCGATTGCAATGATTAGAACGTGGCCATATGTACTGATAATAGATACGACGTATAAAACGAACAAGTACTATAGTGGATTAATTGTATTATTAGATATCTTTAATAATTTATTCGCACAAACATTTAAATTTAAAATTTTTTTTTAGTAAATAGTTAATAATATTTTTAAGTCCGTGAAAAAATATTAATGAATTTTAATATTTAGATTTCCCGCTTATTTTTTAAGGTACAACATGCCACTATTAGAATGTGTAGGGATGACTCCAACAGGAAAGAACTTCACAATGGCAACAGCTTTTATGTGCAATGAATAGGCAACGACATATAGATGGGTTCTTCAACAAATCAAGTACTTATATTTTACATTTGCTATGCCAAATGGTCAGGGTTCGGCTATCAATGAAGGAGAGCCTCTAGTTGTTCTTACCGATAGGGAAAGTGGACTAATACCGGCGATTGATGATGTATTTAGCAATTCGTATCATATGTTATGTAGAAGACACATCGATCAGAATGTATTGGCAATGTTGACTGAGATAGTGAAAGATGAAGAGGTGGCTCAATGGTTCGTGAATGGCTCTTGGAGGAAATTAATTAATGAACTAGATGAGGTGGAATATCAAAGAAAGTTGGAAGTGTTGAAGACTAGGTGGCGAAGCAGGCCCGACTTTCTATATTACCTGTTCAGCACATGGTTGAATCCATTTGCCCATAAATTTTGTAAGGTTTGGACCTCTCAAGTACTGCATTTTGAGATAGATACAACGAACCGTGCTGAGAGTGAACATTCATTGTTGAAGCTGTGGCTATCAACGTGTCATGGTGATTTGGACACCATATTTTTTAATATCGACTCTCTCATCCAAGCTCAAATCGTAGAAATTAAATACTCTTTGGAAATTTCAAGACTTAAAGAGAAGTATGGCGCCAAGAGTAATCCCATCGTGAAGAATTTATGTAATAAAATTAGTCATTTGGGATTGAAGAAGATAATTGATGAGTTAAAGAAGGCACGTCAGATGGTAGAAGAACCAGGCAGTAATCGTCTGCATTATTTAAGGAAGTCGCACGGTCTACCATGTGCATGTGAACTTGTTAATCGGTGCCAACATTTAATGCCAATCCAAGAGGGAGATGTTGTCATCTTTTGGAGAAAACTAGAAATTGGTTCTAATATTCCTGAAAAACACCATAGAGATATAGAATCTGAAATGCGTGATCTCACTTCACTCTTATAGGAAATTAGTACTGGTCCAATTTCTAATGTCCGGGAAGTTAGGCGACTTATCAAAGGTGTTATACATCCGATGTTGCCTGATAATCCTTGTCAGCCGTTGTCAACCCCCCAGAGACCGCAGTCACGAAGGGACAACAAAAGACGAATTCTACCAGAAGGGATAAGTCTCACTGGGAATATGTGTCCATCGTGCATAGGAAGATAGGAAAGTCCATCGGTTTAGGTTCTGGGTCTGGTAGTGGTTCAGGTTCAGGTTCTAATCCTAGTCCTCGTGGAAGAGGTAGGCCGCCTCGTAGCGGTAGGAGTAGGGGCAGAGGACGTAGCAGTGATAGATCCAATTGATCAACCGTTGTAAGTCCAGATTCACCGCCAGTGCCATTCCCTTTCAAGAATGCATTTCCAGGGTTTATGTATCAATTTATACAAAACTAGAAGAATGTGGTTGGAGATGGTAATTCTGGTTTTAGGGTTGTATCAAATTTCTTGTTCGGGGACGAAAATCATTGGGTTAAAATTCGTAGAAGAATGAGCTATGATTTACAGCACAGTATGCACGTATATGAGCAATTGTTCGGCTCAGTTGAACGTGTGACAGAGTTGATAATGCAGACAAATTGGGAAGAGGGTTCGGCGCCACCCGAGTATTAGATGAATACACTTGATCACCTTTATGGCATTGCTAACACATTCAATCTATGCGTTATATTTCTTTCACAGTCAGAGTCAACCACTGTCTTGCCTCTTTTTTCTAATATGGATGGGCGGGAACAATATTCATCGGTCTCATAGAGGAATTACAGTATTTTATACATGTATTTATTATTGATAACTTTTTATTATTATTAATATTAATTGAATTATTGCAGACTAATATTTTATTAAGTGTATGCATTAATATTTTTTTTTTCCAGTTACAGTTGGTAAATGGATGCCCTTTGCCCCCATTACATGTGCAATGGGAATATCATCAAGATATGCGAGTTAGTGGATGGGCGACCCCATATCGTAATCGGATGGCAGATTGGGTTACGAGATACAGTGAAATATATCTGGCGCAGAGACATTTTATGTAATAATGTTGCAATTTGTAATTATAATGTATTAGTTTTAAAAGTGTTAATAATATTTCGTACAATTTTTCGTTCGGAGTTTTTTTTATTTTCATTTTTCATGTAATTATATTAATATGCAATAATAAACCAAAAAATGCATGCATAAGGGAATAAATATAATGAATATCACAAAAACTCAGTAATACACAACGAACAGAAATAGTAAAAAAAGAAATACACAATATAATAAATAAATATCTGAATACATAAAGATTACTAAAGAGTTTTGTAATGAACCCTTAGTAAATCTCAAACCCTGCGTCGAAACTCATCATCGGCAATATCTTGTTTGTGACACTCACGTCCAATCATATCTAAGAGTGCCTTTCGTGGCATGGCGGGAGCTACCGGGGCATTATAGCCATTGGGAATATTCCCGAGATTCTGAATCATCGGGTGAGTGCAGGGGAGGTACCAATCCATGTAATCATCAGTAGAGGAACTCGCTGGAATGGCCAGGACACTAGTCCGTGTCTCTGTCAGTAAGTGCGAAGGTGCCTCGAGCCACAGTGCCTCGACGAAAGTGTTCCTCAAGACGTACATCCTATTGTTCGGCTGTCGGCGTGCCTCCCAAGGCTGGATATGGTGGGCGGGAATACACAGTCTAAAACCGAACTGTCTCAGAACCCGGTCAGGCATGTACGGCTCTACACAGTCAAAATATGTAATGAACCCGTGCCATGTTGAAACCCAACAATCACGAATATCTTGAGTCATGTACGGTATCCACCGAACCTTATCAGCTGTCATCATATCCAGCCTCAAGCGAATATCCAGCAATTTACTCTCATTCTTGTAACCGATCGTCGGAAACATCTGCATGTAGGGCTTGCATCCTTCGGGAGAATGTCTAAACGGGGGTGCGAACATGGGAAAATATAAATATATCCACGCCTAAAATATAAAATATAAATTCAATAAAAATATAAAATAATAAATATAAATGAAAAATAAAATAAATAAACCCTATACCATAAACCGTTAAAATATAAAAAATATCATAATTAACGTTAATTTTAAAACACATACCTCTAATAGTGGTCGGCTTGTTGGTAAGGTGAAAGCTTCAAGCCCGATTTCTGGTGGCACAACCCCCACACAAGAACCACCCGACGAAGGGAGGACGAGGAAAGCTACACGCCCAAAACCCTCGACCCTTCTTTCTAAAAGGGGTGCTTGGGACACCTCATCTTGTCATTTCGTCGTTGCTCATTCTCGTTAATTTGGCCTTTCCTTCTCTGTGTCCGCTCATGCTTCACCGGAAAGAGTCCAGAAAGCATGAAACATGATGTTAGGTCAAGGCCAACACCCTGCAAGCTCCTTCGCATAAGCCCTGGAAGCCTAACCCAAATTTCGATACAGATATGCAAGACAAGCAACCCCCCATGTGAACCTCCCAACAAAACTCACATCCCGCAAAAGTGGCTACAGTCTCGCAGGTATAATGTTGCCACTCTTATCACTAAAGAGTGAGCTACCCAATATGTATTGTAGGTAGTGTATAGCTCTGACCTAATGTGGCTATGAAGTCTGTCTGCTAGTAGCAATGGCATGAAGCTCCAATCCATTAAACCCTAAACCCCCAATAAGACCTAAACTCAGATCCTGCTGAACAACCCGTATCAACTGCTCCCTGGATAATCTATGATCCACCACCGCACAATAAGCAGGCACCCCAAGAATAAGCTCCACATCGTGCAGTGTAACCGTCATCTCACCCCAGGGCATGTGGAAGGTGTTCATGCCGGGCTGCCACATCTCAACGAATGCCGACAACAATGCAAAATTTGCATGCTGAAACATGCACAATCGTAGGTGCGTCAGACCGGACCCAGAGGCCAAGGGCCCAGCCTGCGAATCGGTAAGCTCCCAACCAGTGAGAGCCATATAACGAGATCAGCACTTCAATAAACCACAATCCTGAAGATAAAACAAATAAATTTATACGTTACATAACAATATATTTATTCCATTATTATTTTTTCTATTTATCGTAATAAATAATATTTGACAAATTAAAGAATAATAACAATAATAATAACATGTCACTTTAACAAAAAGATAAACACCTGTCCACGCTATACCCGACCTGCCACATATCCACCGTATGATGGGATGAGCTCCAGGTCAACAGGACCTCCCTCTGCTGCCTCTGTCTGCTCCCAATCGGAAGGCTTCACTTTCTTCCTCTTCTGCGTCGGTGCTGGAACATCACGAGCCACGTCGGTCTTTTGTTAAGAGACCTTGCAAACTTACTCATCACCGACATAAAGCTGCCGGTCAAACCCTTCCCTTTTCCGTGACGAGGACGCTCGTCCGATCCACTAGCTGGTGCCACAGGTGCAACATATACGATCTGCTCCTCATCTCCATCATCATCACCGTCATCCTGATCATCATCACCACCGTCACCATCATCATCACTACCATCACCATCATCATCACCTCTCTCATCCGGCTCTCCCTGAATATGTAGGGATCGGACTCTTTCTTGCTCCTCGTCAACAACCCTATCACCCTCGAAAACCCTATCTGCAGGCCTCGATACATAAGGATCAGAAGATGAAACATCATACTCAGCATGAGAATACCCGTGTGTGCTGCATGAAGAATCCTGACGGGCAGCTCCAAGCATCTGATCAAAAAACTCAACCCCTACTGCCTCGGCTGATCCCCATTGTACAATATAGGCTCCTGGATGCAGATCTATACGGTATGCGAGGTCGAACAATGGTAGGAGCCTGTAAGTATGGATCATATACTATGTCTGTGGGGTGTGAGGGTGGATGTGCAGATCTATATGGCTTATAGGACACAAGTGTGTGTGACAGATGGGGTTGGAGGGGAGGTCGAGATCTAAAAGGTACAGCAAGTGGTTGGGTAGAAGACCCGGCTTCACCTGTCCCATGATGGAAACCAGGTGCAAGAGGGGTAGGAGTAATAGGGAGGTCAAAAGTACTATGTCGCCCCCTCACACCTCTAGACGAAGCTGTCACAAGGCGCCCCTCAACTCGACTTGTCATGTCCGTGACAGGACCAAGATCAGCATCTCCTCTACGGCTGCTAGGTCGAACCATCTATTAGTTATTCAAACTCGTTAATACTTGTTTATCATATATTTCAATATTTACTTTAACACATATTATTATTTTATCTTAAGAATTATCGGTATCTATTATTTCATTTCTACTATTTCTTTCGTTCAATTATTATTCATCACTAATATTCTTCTTTAGTAATACTTATTAATTTATAAATTATTATATCCTAAAACTAAGGCCAAGAATAACAATGATTTCAAATTAAAATACAAATAGTTTAGCAATTATATAACACATTTTCTTATTCAACACATAATCATAAGCAAACAATTTTAAGCTAGTTATATTTACTCTAAATAGACAAAATTAAATAACATTATCAGAGATATTTATTATTACTTTATTGTTCACTTTATCGATTTTTATCCTATTTCACTTCCGTTATTTTATTCATTTCATAATGTTCACAAATCCATAATCATATTAACAATTAAAAATTATCACATAAAATATGTTAAACAACTAGTCACACACATTCTACATATACAAAATTAATTAAATAATCAAATATACTATGAACAAAAAATTAAAACATTTTTTTCAAAAAATTCAAATTTTTCCTTTTTTAACAGATATTTCAACGATCTAAAACGGTAAAATTGTAAATAAAAGATAATAGATTGAAGAACTAACCTTTTTTTTTCAATTTGGACGGTTGGATCTTCCAAAATCTGAGATTGAAGTTTGTAGTCCTCGGGAGTGTTTAGGTCAAGAGAGAGAAAGTGTTTAGGTGAAATTTAATTTTTTATATAGATTCCCGAGTTGTTTTTATCGGCCCCCATGTTAAATCATACTTGAAGCATGATCAACTTTTTATTTATAAAAGTTTTTTAAATAATGAAATAGTTGAAATATTTCTCTTGAAGAGTTTATGATTGGCAAGCAAATATTATAAGTATTTCAAGTTTTGTCTTAATTTACAAATCAAACATCCCTAAGATGGAATTCTTTATTATTTATAAAAGGTTTATATGTATATAATATTGCATATCATTATCCAATTATTATTTTATTATAAAATATTAGTACATACCACATGTCTATATATGAGAAGGTAATGAATACCTTTAATATTAAAGTACCATTACTTTGCACAATTAGTGCATTGTTCTTCTTTATATTACTTTTGAAATAATATTATTATTATCATATAATATTTTCAAAATAATTAATCTTGTATTATGGAAAAAATCCAACGAATAAAGCAACAAGTTGATAATCCTTTAATAACAATGTTTTTTCTTTTGTTTCTTATTCAAGGTGCACTTGGAGTTCTTATAATGGAAACCTCTTTAATAGATGGAGCATGATAAGTGGTGGCTTGATTTTGAATTAGAAAACTGGGATCATCATTGACAATTTTTTTCGCTCATCTTTGGCAAAAGGTACAAGAGAAAGGAAGGAAATGTTGCACCAATCAGAAATATACCATGGGTGGTTTTAAAAATTTTGTTTATTAATAACCGACACACTTTGTTTTATGTCCTTAGGTGAGTTTATTATTAGCAAATGAAACTTTTGACCAAAAAGAAAATCATAAGTTAAGAGCATATAAGAGTTTGTTTACCAGTTTTTTTATATACATTAATTTGAACTTAAAATTTTTAACTTAGTAAAAAAATACTTTTAGCACTTAAATTATAACTTTGCTATTAAGAGTTTTTTACTTGCCATTAATACCTTTTTCGATTTCAGTTCATCTAATCACGGAATTCCATACACTACATAGGCAATTATTTTTTTATAGAATAATAGGATGTTCTACTTGCAAGGAACATGGTGGTACTATGTAAATTTTTTAGATTTATTATATTTTCAAATTTTTTTCATTGATAAAATATGTCAATGCAATTTTATTGGTTCTCTTTTTCTTCATATATTTCGTTTTAATTCAGTACATATATTTAAGTTTAATAAAGTATCTAAAGTATTTTTACTAGTATTTTTAAAATAAAAAGTTCTTGATTATCCCAATTATAAATTTTGAGGGAAAATATTTAATTATCCTAATTAAATATTCAAGCATTTAACTGAAAACACAACAATAATATTTTTATAGGGAAAGAAAGAGGGAATAATTATTTGCAAAAGACAATATTTAATTCACAATTTGTCAAAAAAAGAAGAAGAAGAAACGGTATTTTCTAGAACTAATTTCTTTTTTCATAAAACTCCTTTTTGTATAGCACCAGTTGTAATGCAAATTATACCTTTCACCTGGGCACACCTTGCAAGGTACATCTCATATATTGAAATGACGTCGCCCCGTTAAGTTGGCAATTAATAGGCGCTTCTCTCAGTGTCATCTCCCTCTTCTTCTTCTTTTTTCTTTTCTTCGTTCTTTATCTTCTTTCCAATAGATTTCTTCACAAATCTCTAATCAAATTATCTCTATCTCTTTCTTTTTTTTTTCTAGAGAATGATTTGTAACGGCGGCAACAATGGCTTACAACAGTGACAACATCAAGTTCCAATAGCAGTAACAGCTCTGAGTTCATACTGTTTGATATTTTTTATCTTATTCAATTTATTATGTAAGATAAATCTATGAAGAACTATGAGAAAATTGTTACTAGAGAAGATGAGGAGGAAGAATCGGTTTTTGTGTAATTGATCTTTTTCCTGGTTGTTAAAGTTATATATCACCGGAGTTTCGAAGTTCCATATTTTAATTGCTAATGTTCCATGGGAATATGATTGTAGTTCCATGATTACATAATTAACCGTCCATGAAATATTAATTCGTGGCGTATTTTTTTTCAGTATATGTGGATGATAAAATTATGTATTACTGGTTCCACCTAATACATAATACATGGAACATCATTATAACAAACCAAACATAGCACAAAACTCATGGAAACCCTCAGATAACTCATGGAACATTCATTATATTCCATGGATCATTAACACATACTGATGGAATATTAATACTATTTTTATGAAACATTTATACAAAACTCATGGAACATGCATTATATTCTCATGGAATATTAATACATAAGCCATGAAACATCAATATTATTTACGTGGATCTCTAACAAAGAATATTATAGCATTCATTATTTTCTCATGAAACCACACCACTACAAAACATTATATTCCCATGTAACGCTAAGACGTAATATACATGGAACATTACACATAACCCATGAAACATCAATACTATTTTCATAAAAAATTAACACAAAATTTATGGAACATGATTTATATTCCATGCAATATTAACAAATAAATCATGGAACATTAATATTATTTCTATAGATCTCTAACTAAGAACATGGAACATGCATTATTGTTCCATAAAATCTCAATACAACAAAATATTATATTTCCCTAGAACATTAACATATAACTCATGGAACATTAATACTATTTTCATAAAATATTAATACAAAACTCATGGAACATGCATTATATTATCATAAAACATCAATACTATTTCCATGGATATCTAACAATAAACATGCATTATTTTTCTATGAAACCTCAACACAACAAAATATTATATTTGTATGGGAATATAATGCATATTTCATGAGTTTTGTGTTAAAGTTTCATTAAAAATATTGGAATCAAAGAAGAAAAAATAGGAAAAAAATCACGGAACATGCATACTATTTCTATAGAACTTCTATGATATGTCCATAGAATATTGATATATAACCCATGGAACCTACCACGTACATGTGCATGACTTAAGTTTGCTACGATTGGGATGATTTTTTGGCCTTATGTTTTATTGAAGGGCGTCGTTTTTGCACCAAAGTCACCTTGTAAATGCATCAGGTGATACAAAACCAAGATCTTTACATGCTAGAGGTTCTCAGAAATTGAATTCCCAATGCCTGTTCTTCAAAGGCCCTAGCTAGGGACCAAATTCCTTGATAATATTCTTGCAAAATTATACCTCTATCTTGAAGATAACACGACCCAACAATGACAATAAGAAACTACAACAAATTCCTAACATGATAGATAAAATGATAAGGCATCCCTTTCACAAAAACCTACTTATCCTGCCACTTCATCACCTTGTGATCTTTGAGAAGATCATTATAAGCCTGTCCTAGAATGTTTTTGTAGATTCCAAAATTCCATGGTGGATCAGGACAAGAATGAATCTGGGAATCCAGGACATACTCCTCCTGGAGCTTCTTCTCTAGGAAGGGCTTTTTTAAAGAGAGAGATGGGGGAGGAGAGGGTTAATAGAACTCGACTAAATGATCGAAGACACTCAACTGATAGGGAGAGGGACAAAGTAGAAGTAGCTCGAGTGAAGCGAGAGGGAAGAAGATGCTCGAGCGAAGTGAGAGGAAAGGGAGGAAAGCAAGCTTGACTGATTTCTTGGAGTCGGAGGAAGATATCTCATCTGATGACCCTGACCAAGGAGCTGCTCTCGATGTGAGATCAATAGAAAAAGAAAGAAAAGGACAAGAACCTAGGAAAACAAAGAAATTCCAAGACCCATTTGAGAGGAGGATGTGAGGGAACAATCATAAACTCTTGAAGATAAATATTCGAGAACACATGAACAAATAAACTAACACAAGGGGTTAAAATCCTTGGTTGTAAATTCATGGAGAATTAATCTCCTACAAAGAGAAGAAGAGTACAAAGCTGAAAATGTTTCAAGACATCAAAAAATAAATGATGTTTAGTACCTTAAAGGGTATCAATACATACCAAGACCTAACCAAACTAATATCTAGTTAAATGTGGCTTAAAACCACTTAATTACATTATTTCGGAGTCAAAATAGCAATTAAACTAAGAAACCCCGAAAGAAGTAAAAAATACAACATCAGGAGACAATCCAGTGCCAATTTTGTTAAATTCATTGCCGGATCTTGCAATTTTCGCCAAAAAACTCTTTTTCCAGATATTCTGGCTCACGAATTTGCAACATCAAGTATCGGTTCATTTTGAGCCTCTAAACAACTGATTCAGCTCTTGTAGTCTTTATGAAAATTGTATTCCTTTCTATTAGCTTTCCAAAAAAAATAAGAATCACTTCAATTAGATTTCTACAACTCAAGCTATGCTCATTCTTCTAAAACATGTCCAAATAGGATCAGAAGTTAGAAACACTGACTTTGCACAACTCTTTGGATGATCAAAACATATACGTTTGGGATGAACTTTACTACTTTGGAAACTTCATTAATTCTCTACAAAATGATAGGACACAAATTTATTTGGAAACTTTAAGCAACTCAAAAATCCACTTGAACATAGATTATCTTCAAAGTTACCAATTTTCATCCATAAATTGAAATGCTCCAAATCTCAAGACATCCTTCCCCAATCTTTTTTACACGATTTTGAACTCCTTTTAATTTCTAGTAAATCTTCATAACATGGTGAAATAGGTCTTGAAGTGCCGCTCATATTTCTTCAATTCTTCACTCTTTAATATCTTCAAATTTCTAATTTTCATGATGTCATTGTTCCATGCAAGAAGTTGAAGACTCCCACAATTTCTCTTATACATTTCTTGCCACAGCCTTATCACCTGGTGGAAGGTATAAGTAATGGGGTTGCTATGCTAGTTTGTGTAGAAGGCACAGCCAAGTCGACAAGTATTGCAATACCGGAAGGGTCCATAATTCTTTTTTATTTTTATTTTTTTTAATGCCGAAGGGTTCATAATTTTTACTCCTATGCTCTTCAATATTCGACTTTTAAATAATTTAGAAAAAATAAATAAAGGATTAATTACATTAAAATATTTTTACGCTTAATATATTTTTCACTTTTGTATATTAATATTATTTTTGTTACAGTTAAGTACCTTCTATCAATAACATCACAAAAAATTTCTTTTATTATCAAAATACGCCTTTTGTATTTTTATATCAAAATCTTTATTTTGCTATCATTTTAACTTAGATAGTTTTTTAATTTAAAAAAATTATAGTTATTTCTTGAATTTTATAAAAGATAAATTATTTATGAAAATAGATATAGTCCCTTGCGAAAAAAAATTAAGCTAAAAAAATTGATCCAAGTACCTTCATTTTTAATTTCCATTTCAATATTTTTCTGTTGTAAGTTAAAGTAATACTATTAATAAAAATTACTATTTTATTATAAAAGATAGCTTTATTAATGACACCATTATATAAAGTTAGGAGTGCGCATTATTTTAAAAAAAGCTAAATTATAGAATTGAACCAAATCAAAATTTATTTTAGTTTTTGTCCGATTTTTTTCATTATGAACAGATTTGAACTTTCTTTTCTAAATTGAATTTTTATTTAGGGTTCGGTTTGAAAATATTCAAGTTTTAATTGCATTAAAGGTTAATACTATCAATTAACTTAATGTTTAAGTAAGTTTGTTTTAATATTCAAATACTAAATTTTCTTCAAATATTGAAATAAAATTTGGTTAAATTTGAATTAAATACATATCCCTATAGAAAATGTTATATTAGTATCAAAACAGTATAAAAGATACTAAAAGGAAAAAAAGTACAAACATATGGTACTTTAGTGCAATTAATTTTGTGACCGTTGGGCGTAAAAGTAATTTTTTATTTAAAAAATTAACATTATTAGTTTTGATGTCAATCAAAGATATTATAGTGTTATAATATAAGGTGAGGATACTAAATTAAAAATTAGAGTAAACATGAAAGTACATTATGCATTTGCATACACCAAGCAAAGTGTACCTAATGCAAAACCATTGTTTTACTTTAACCAATAATTGGACATAAAATCAAACCCCACTCTCACCC
The DNA here is from genome assembly GCA_028651295.1 of Catharanthus roseus. NCBI lineage: Eukaryota > Viridiplantae > Streptophyta > Magnoliopsida > Gentianales > Apocynaceae > Catharanthus > Catharanthus roseus. Next base: position 29,008,653 of record JAPQWS010000168.1, read on the forward strand.
CATAATTAAAAAGCAAATTTTTACCTTTTTGTCCTCTTCCACAGTTTCACTTGCGGATCTTCTTCTTTATACCGGCTCTCCTTTGAAAGTGAAGATGATGCTGAGGAGGAGGAGGATGTGAAAATGGCGGATCGTGTATTGAATTTTTGTATCATCTGAAGATTTGGATCGGATTCTTTTGACAAATTTTAAAAAAAAAATTTAAATTCAAAATGCGTGTGATCGGAGAATTCCATCCGCTCTGCTGTACAACATTGGAAAGCAATATAATCCATCGGCGATAGAAGAGTGTTCGTCGGAGTCGTCACTATTGAGAACTGCCTCTGCCGTCTTTAACAGATCTGATATCAATGCTGGAGGATGGCTGATAATTGTGCTGTTGAAGGCATTGTGGTTGGTCTTAAGGAACTACCGCCAAATCAAGGAACAACTATGCCCCTAGCTGATGAAGAATATCATAACGAAGCTAAGACGAAAAAAGGAAGAAAGTTCATATGCCATTAGATGATTCAGAGATGCCGGGAAATTACATGATGCCTATGGAATATGCTTAGAATGCATAATTTTAAGACTATGAATGTCTAGTTTTTAAAGTAAGAATGTCTTGTTTTTAAAGTTTGGGAATACCTAATTTCAAAACTTACGAATGTTTACTTTTAGAATTTAGAATGCCTAGTTTTTAAAGATTACGAATGCCTAGTTCTAAATTTTGAAAATGCTTAATTTTAAAACTTGTAAATACCTAACTTTAGAATTAGGAATGCTTAATTTTTAATTTAGGAATGTCTAATTTTTAAAGTTTGGGAATACCTAGTTTTAAAGCTTGGGAATGCCTAGTTTTAAAACTAGAAATGCCTTATTTTTACACTAGAAATGTCTAATTTTAAAGCTTGAGAATGCGTAGTTTTAACACCATGAATGCCTAGTTTTAATACTACAAATGCCAATTTCTAAAGTTTGGGATTGCCTAGTTTTAAAACTAGCGAATGCCTAGTTTTTAACACTAGGCATTCATAGTTTTAAAATTAGGAACGTCTAGTTCTAACACTAGAAATGCGAAGTTTTAACACATGAGAATTCCCTAGTTTTAAAAATTGTGAATGTTTAATTTTAAAACTATAAATGCCTAATTTTAGAATTATGAATGCCTACTTTTAAAACAAGGAATGTCTAGTTTTTAAGCTACGAATGCCTAGTTTTAGTACTAGGAATGCCTAGTTTTAACACTATGATGTGAATCGGTTAGACATGCAAAAACATCAAGGAGTTGTAACTAAAGTCAAGGCAAAACAACTAAAGAGTCACAAGGATCAAATTGAGCAAGAGAAGTTTTAGAGGTTAAATTTTGATGCCAAGACTTTATGGGGCAATATGCTAAAGTTTTGAATAAGTTAAAAATTGAAAATTCACCTTGGTAGATTGTTGGAAGCCCTTTTACCCAAGCTGAAAAATTGCCCTCTATTTTTTGCAATGTGTTGACTAGCGCTCTAGAATAGTCCAAATGCACTTAAAACACATTTATTGTCTTATCAAGTGAATGTATATGTTATATTCCTTTGGGCTGAAAATGTGGGAGGGTTGGAATATGCCTTTATGGGGCTTTTGGGACTTAAATTTTAGGCTGAAAATATGAGATGGAAAATTTTTTGCCTCAAATCTCTATAAATATGTAGTCTTCCATTTTGAAGAAGCTAATCAAGAAACATTTCAAGACAAAGGTTCTTCTCTTAGTATTCTTAGTTCTTAGCTCAGTTTCTTTTATCTTCTCCAATGGTGAACTTCCTTGAAAGAAAAATCACTTTGAAGACTTGTTGAAAGTTCCAAGAGCTTCAAGGTTGATCATCAAAATTTCTTCATATTAGTTACTACACTCTTGTAGAAAACTAGCCTAGAGATCTTCTTCTTGTTTCATTGAGGTCTAAGGTTCAAAATACCTTAGGTTGCTTGAACTTTGAAGAAAAGATTTTGTTTAAACCTTCTTGAGGTCTTGGATTTAATATATCCAAGGTTGCTAGAAGTTTAATATTTTTAAGTCCTTTCAAAGGCACTTTCTTTTCTTCTACTTGTTACACTTGTTTTGTTTGTTCTCTCCCTCACTTCTTGGACGAAATTTTATGCTCTTGAAGATCATTCCACATCACACTATGAATGTCTAGTTTTTAAGTTATGAATTTCTAGTTTTAAAGTTAGGAGTGCCTAGTTCTAACACTAGAAATACGTAGTTTTAACACTTGGGAATGCCCCAGTTTTAAAGATTGTGAATGACCAATTTTAAGACTATGAATGCCTAATTTTAGAGCTATGAATGCCTACTTTTAAAACTAGAAATGCCTAATTTTTAAGTTAGGAATGCCTAGTTTTAAAGTTTGGGAATAGCTAGTTTTAAAACTATGAGTGTCTAGTTTTAACACTATGAATACCTAGTTTTAAAGCTTAGGAATGCCTAGTTTTAGAGTTAGGAATGCGTGGTTTTAACACTATGAATGTCTAGTTTTTAACTTAGAAATGTCTAGTTTTAAAGTTTGGGAATACATAATTTTAGAATTAGAAATGCTCAATTTTAGAATTGAGAATGCCTAGTTTTAAAGATTGGGAATGTCTAATGTTAAAGCTTAGGGATGCCTAGTTTTAAAGCTTAGGAATCTATAGTTTTAGAACTCGTAATGCTTAGTTTTAAAACTTGTGAATACCTAGTTTTAGAACTAGGAATGCCTAACTTTTAAGCTATGAATGCCAAGTTTTAAAGTTTGGGAATGCCTAGTTTTAAAATTAGGAATGCCTAGTTTTAATAGTAGGAATGCTTAGTTTTAACATTATGAATGACAAATTTTAGTACCAAGAATGCTTAGTTGTAAAATTAGGAAAGCCTAGTTTTAAACTAGAAATGCCTAGTTTTAAAGTTATAAATTATAAAAAGTCACTTTTAGTTATAAAAGTTGGCACTATTAGTGTTAAAACTAGACACCTCTAGTTTTAAAAGTAGAGACTATTACTTATAAGAGTAGACACTACAAGTTATAAAAAAGTAGGCACACTTACTTACGGTCACGTATTTTAAAAAAAATAGGCATTTTTAAATTTATATTAAAAAATAAACCATTTGAACATCCTAAAATACTAATAATTCCTAATAAAAATTCAATAAAAATTATTTTGAGATAAAAGTTTATAACTTAAAAGAAATTATAGAAGATTGTTTCATGAAAATAAAAAAGAAAAAAAGAAAAACTATTTATTTCTTTAAAAAAATATGAGCATGTTTCATTTAAAAAAAAAAAAAGAGCAGCTTCTATTAAAAAAAATAAGAAAGAAAAGCTTCTAAAAGAATTTCAAAAGGGGTAGATAAATCTAACTCGGAAATATATATGTATAGTGCGAAATAAATCAAAATAATTCATTTTTAATTAGAAACTTTCTCTCTCTTCAGCAAATCCTCTCACTTCTCTCTAAAACTTCAAATTTCAACTTCAAATTTAGGAAGATCCGACCGTTGTAACTCGAAAAAAATGTTAGTACATCGATCTATACTTATTTATTTATATTTTTATCGTTTCAAAATTTGAAAATAACCATTGGATTGAAAAAAAATTACATTTTTTTAACACTGAAATTTTGCACGGAAAGTCGCCAGATCGCGGGTAACAGCGACAGAAAACACGCCGGATCGCCTGGACCGGCAATCGGAACATTTCCGGGTCGCCCGGTCCAGCGACTGCGGCTGGCTATGACCGCTGAACCGGGCGATCGCTGTGCGGTACCAGCCGCCCGGTTTTATTTTTTTATTTTTTTATTTTTTTATTTTTTTTATTTTTTTAATTTTTTTAATTTTTTTAAAATTTTTTTAAATTTTTAAATTTTTTTTTTAAATTTTAAATTCTTTTATTAATGTTGTAATTTTTAAATTTTTTTTAACTTTTAAATTTTTTTAAATTCTTTAAATTTTTTATTATTTTTTTATTTTTAAATTTTTAATTAATTTTATTATTTTTTTAAAATTTTTAATTTTTTTATTTTTTATTTTTAAATTTTTAATGTTTTATTTTTATAATTTTTTACTTATTTTTTTATTTTTTATTTTTTATTACGTTATTATTTTTTTATTTTTTATTATTTTATTATCTTTTAATTTTTATTATTTTTAATTTTTATGTTTTATTATTTTTTAATTTTTATTATTTTTTAATTTTTTATGTTTTATTGTTTTTTAATTTTTATTATTTTTTAATTTTTATTATTTTTTATTTTTTAATTTTTATTATTTTTAAATTTTTTGTATTTTTTATTTTGTTTTTAATTTTGTATTATTTTTTTTTAGTTTTTATATATTCATTTTTTTTAATTTTTTTATTTCATTTGTCTATGCTTATGTTATTTTTTTAAAGTTATGATTTCGTTTTTCTATTTGTTTAATTTAGGGTTTATATTATGTTATTTAATTTGTTAATTTTGTAATTTTTATTACATTTGTTTATGCTTACGTTGTTATAATTAATGATGATGTTAATTTTTTTTAAAATATGATTACATTTATGTTTATTTGTTTAATTTGTAGTTTATGTTATGTTATTTAATTTGTTTTTAGGATTTGTTTATGAATATGTTAAATTAATGATTATGTGATTTTTTAAAAATAATTATTACATTTATGTTTATTTGTTTAATTTATAGGTTATATTATGTTCAACATAATTTGTTTATGTTTATTAGGGTGCCTGTGGACTTGACTGATTGTATAATTTTGTTTATTTAGAATTGATGGTGTAGGGTTTATACGAATAATACGGCTTTATAAACAAATGTCCTAAACAAATTGCATAAATAAGCGTTTATGAAATTTGGATTTAGGTTTGTTATATTGAAAGATTTTGTGTTTAGGGTTAAGACAATGTAATTAAAAAGTGTGAAGTGTTGAAATTGGGTAATAAATATAACTATAATTAATTTAGCTTAATGCACGGTTTTAACTTAATCATATAAAGATGAAGAAAAATGCATTACTTGTATCGTATAAAAATATGATGAATTAGACAGATATTATGTAATGTCATTGAGGAAAATGTTTGCTAATTTGTTTAGATGATTTGGCCCGGAGCACATAGGAGTGATGATGATTTAGGTGCTGGGACAGACAGGACCGGTCGGGTTGAAGGTCGTGCAGTGACTGCGTCATCCCGTGGTGTGAGGGGACGCCACAGTACATCAGACATACCGTCCACTTCTGCACCTATTGCACCGGGTATGTATTATAACCTTGGTGCACCGGGGTCTTCCACCCAGCCCCCCCATACCGTTTACGACCAATCCTCCTACCACATCATACCATCCGTACACCCCCGTACCCTCTGACCCTTACGAATATTCTCAGCCACCACAGACATCATATGATCTATATGCACATGCTCCTTCTCTATCTATTCGTATGCCTGGCTTGGATCCGACACAGGATTTCTCTAGAACTCAGATTCCATTAAATGATGTTAGTGTCTAGGATTGCAGTTAGGTGCACAGTTCTTCGAGCAGCTTGCTGGGTTCGTCCCGGTGGACTCATCTTACAGCGGTGCTGAGTATGGAGCCACTGCTTGTGGCAATTCCTCATCTGATGTTGGGTTGGGTAGAAATTCAGGTACATCCCGATCTGAGGAGGCTGTCAAAGTTGGTTTCCTCCGCATTCATAGCAGTGAGGGCAATGAGGATGAGCGTGAGGATGATGGTGGACATGATGATGATGATGATGATGATGATGATGATGATGATGATAGTGACGATGACGGTGATGACACGAACCTGTTCCTGTGGTTGAGGCCTCATCTTCCGGCCATAGACCTGCTCCGGGCAAGGGGAAAGGATTGACTGGCAGTTTCATGTCAGTGATGAGTAAGATTGTTGGGTCGCGACAAAAAAGACCCAAGAAGTCGCGTCCTCCTACCAACCCTACGCAAAGGAAGAAATCAAAGAATGACGGTTGGGAGCAGACAGGTCCAGCTGATGGCGGTCCACAGGATCCAGTTATTGTCCCTTCGTATAGGGGTCATGTCGATGGTTGTATATGGCGTGGTCACGTAATTTGAATATTTTGTATATTGTTTATTTACGATTATAGATTTGAATATTTTATTTATTTTTTATTATGGTGTTTACATTATTTTTGTAGGATAGAGGCATTCTGAAGTCGAGGTCCCACTACGTGTCCCTGACTGGTTGGACCCCTAGTGATCCTGCAGTGGTATAGTTGGCAGGGGAGATAGGACTATCACATTTGAGGTCCTGCATATTCCAGCATTCGAACTCCTCCTTGCTATCTGCTTTTGTGGAGAGGTGGCAGCCGACCAATAGTTTTCACATGTCTTGGGGGGAGATGACTGTTACATTGCATGATGTTGAGTAGATTCTTGGCGTACCTTCTTATGGTAACGTCGTCGATCATTATTATTCACAGGAGCAGATAATTGCAGTTATCCAGAGCGATCTTGATATCTCCGACTCCAGCATAGGCATAAATGCTTAGGACTTGGCGGGAGTTGCTGACTCACCTCATAGTGGACTATCTACGGAGCAGAGGGCAGCCTGTTACGTCTTGTATTTACTTGGTAGTTCGCTTTTCACTGACAAGAGTGGAAATAATGTCCCCAGGAAGCTGTGGCCGCTCGTGAAGAATGTTAGTTCTGTTGGTGGTTTTGCATGGGGCGCTGCTACACTAGCCTACTTGTACCGGAGTTTAGGGCAGGCCTCTCGTGCTGATGCAAAGGAGTTGTCTGGTTGCTAGTTGCTGCTTGAGGTAATATCATTATAATTTTCATCCTGTTTAATTATGTTTTACGTTTTAGGGTTTATTTTTGTCTAATGATAGGGTTGCTGATTTTTTTTATTAATTTTTTTTGTAAAGGCTTGGATATATATGTATTTTCCTATGCTTGCACCTCCGGTGAGAGCGAAGCGAGGTTATGCAAACCTTACATCCAGAGGTTTGCGATGTTGGGTCACAAAATGGAGAAAAAATTAATCGACTTACGCATTCGTTTAGACACGATGACTGCTGATGAGGTCAGGTGGACTCCGTACAGATCTGATGAGATTACTGATATATGGGTTTCTACGTACCATGAGATGATTGCATACTTTGATTGTGTGGAGCCCTATATGCCCGATAGGGTTGTCAGACAGTTTGGGTGGTTTCAATGCATTCCAGCTCATCCTATTCGTCCTCAGGAGCATCGCAGGCCAGCAAGTAACAGGGTGTACATGGTGAAGAATGTGTTCATAGAGGCACTTTGGTTGGAGGCACCATCTAATATGCTTACGTCTACATGGACCAGTATCCCTGCTATACCTCCAACTCGGTGCACAGATGATTACATGCCTTGGTTTCTCCCTCGCACTCATCCACGAATTCAAAATCCGGACAGGCTCCCCCGCGGCGTGCAATTGTCGACCATTGCTCATATTACATCGGATGTTCTATTGGATATGGTAGCTCGTGAGTTGGACTATGACGATATTGATGATACTACGAAGGTTAATAGAGCTTCCGACATGATCAAGAAGTATCATCAAACTGCGTTGTTTTATGTACTTGACTGGTTGTTGTTTCTAACTTATTTTATATTGTATGACTTTTTTTGTAGTGTTGTTATTACTTGGTTGATGGGATTTTTTTTTATGCATTCAGTTTTTTTATATTTGTAATAGGATAAATATAAAGCACCATAAACCCGAAACACATTAAATATAAAGATATTGAACCATAAAACGAGTTTACATTTATCAAAAATAAAAAATATACCAAAAAAATTCAACGTATATATGTTTTAAAACTAAATTAAAAAATTTCGTACATATAATTTTCTTAATAAAAGAATAAAGTCCTATTTACTTTCTAATTCGAGCAACCCTTCCGTTCCATCTATGCATTCAGTTTTTTTATATTTGTAATAGAAAAAATATAAAGCACCATAAATCTGAAACACATAAAATATAAAGATATTGAACCATAAACGAGTTTACATTTATCAAAAATAAAAAATATACCAAAAAAATTCAACGTGTATATGTTTTAAAACTAAGTTAAAAAATTTTGTACATATAATTTTCTTAATCAAAAAATAAAGTCCTATTTACTTCCTATTTCGAGCAACCCTCGCGTTCCCATCTGCAATCCTATGCTGATACGAATCTGCCCAATTGCTGACTCATTTGGAACGATGATGAATCCATTGAACGTGTAAAGGAGGTATCAGACACCTATCATTCAACTGTAGCTGTGTAAAACAAACAGAAATATGTAAATGTCAAAAAAACTATAAAATCAAACATCATATAATCTAAATCAACGTAAAAAATCATAAAGATACACGTATTCGACACTTACCTGAATAAAGTGTCATTCTTCTATCAAGAGACCGATAACCAATGTACCTTCTGGACGATCCGAATACAAATACAAAGGTAACACAGTCGTAGAACCAAGCTGTGCAATTAGTATCACACACAGATTGAATGCATTTGCTATGATGTAAAGCGAATCAGGTGTTTCGAACCAATGCACGTACGGCGCAAGTCCATCCATTGGCCAATGTATCCTATGAACGAGCTCATTAACACGTTCCTCTGAACCCACTAAATTAATGTACAAATTCGTCGAATGCTCCAATTCATAAAGCATTCGTCTACGAACCTCTGGCCATTGATGTTCTTCATCGAACACAAAATCTGCCACAACCCGATAACCACAATTTCCATCACTAATCATGTTCTTCCAATTGCTGATGAAAGGATAAATGAAAGTAGAGAAAGCGTTTGTGTAAGGGAATGTGGAACACGGGGATGCATATTTCGCAGTAGATAAATTACTTTGGCCACTATCACGACCTCTGCCCCTTTGCCTAGGAGCTCGTGGCGGTCTCCCTCTCCCACGGGATCCCGACCCAGAACCCGAGCCGAGCAATGACCCAGATCCAGTGCCAAAACCATAAACAAATCCGCTTGACTTCTGTATCTTTCGATGAGCAATTGACACGTGCTCCCAATGTGACTTGTCTCTTTTTGTTGAGTCCGTCTTCTTCTGCCTTTTAGTGACTGCTACCTCGGGGAGGTGACGTCAATGTCACACCCGGATCTTTAGGCAAAACAGGATTCAGTACCCCTTTCGCAAGACGACGCATCTCTTTAACTTTGGATATGGGTTCTGTACTTATCTGATGCAAGAGGTCAGTGAGAAAATGCATCTCAGAATCCATGTCCGGTTGCTGAGCTGAAAGATGAGGACCGCCAATTTCTAGTGTCTTTCAAAAGGCATTAATATCATGTAACTGTATAGGAAGAACGTGATCGAACTGTGTAATCAGCTCGCAAGCACAAGGTAGGCCGTGTGACGTCCTCAAATAGTGCCCGCACTTATTTTTTGGATCATCATATATCTCGGCAGCTCTCGTTATCTCCGACCATATCTTTTTGAATACCAAGTGACTGATTTTATTATATACAATATAAAATATGTGATTACTCTTCGCATTATGCTTCTCTTTAGTCTTGGAAAACTCTAATGATGCCTTAATGTCTGCTATTTGACCTTCAATAAGCGAGTCAATATTAAGGAACACAGTATCCAAATCACCATGGCATGTTGAAAGCCATAGCTTCAGCACTGAGTGTCCATTCTCAGCCCGATTGGTGGTCTCCACCCCAAAATGCATATGACTCTTAGTCCAATATCTCACGAATTTATGAGCAAAGAGATTCAACCAATTGTTGAACAAATAGTGTAGGAAGTCCGGTCTGCTCTTCCACTTCATCTTCAGAGCACCCAATTTCCTTAAGTATTCCTGCTCATCGATTTTATCCAATAATTTCTTCCAAGACTCATTTACAAACCGTGATGCAACCTCTTCATTTTTTGTCAACTCGGTTAATTTGGCCAACATGTTCTGATTGATTTGCCTTCTATATAACATATGGTACACTGTACTAAACACTTCGCCGATCATGGGCATTAAACTGCATTCTTTGTCTGTAATAATTACCTTCGGCATAGTCTCACAAACATCTTCTTGATTCTCTGTTGACATTGTATTTGAAAAGTATAGATGCTTAATCTGTTGAAGAACCTATCTATAAGTCGTAGCCTGTTTATTTCGCATAAAAGCACTAGCCACAGTGAAATTCTTACCAGTCGGGGTCATCCCTACCACTTCCAACAGTGGCATGTTGTACCTATTTTAAAAAAAAACACATAAAGCAGATAACTTGTTTAGAAAATAAACATAAAACCCAATAAACTTAACACAAAACCGATTAAATATGACATATTTCATTCTACTATTCATTCAAGAGTTACTCCTAAACAGTCAATTTGCAAATAACATGTAAATGTACAATTAATATAACAAATTTAATACAACTTGTTTGTTTTATATGTCGTATCCATTATAAGTATGTATGGCCACGTTCTCAACATTTCAATTGATGTCGGATGTGCAACGACAATGTCACTGAGCATGTTGCTGTCCTCACGGTTTCTATAGAAGACCGTGTAATCTCGTATAGCACTTAGGCAGAGAACTTCTTCAACCGTGTTTCGCCCCTACATCCTATTCTTCTTAATCTTTGCAACGACGTTATATATTTTCTGGGCACTACAAAAAGTCATGCAAATCATATTATTAGAACCTCAATTTAAACCCTAAACATACAAAAATAAATAAATAACATTCTAAAAAAAAAATTTAGTAACATTCTAAAATTAAAAAAAATAGTAATGTTCTTAAATTTAAAAAAAATAACAAAAGTAACATTCTAACAAAAATAAAAAAACAAAAAAAATTATAACATTCTAAAAAAAATTTAGTAACATTCTAAAGTTTTAATAGTAACATTCTTAAATTTAAAAAAAATAACATTCTAACAAAAATAAAAAACAAAAAAAAATTAATAACATTCTAAAAAAAATTTAGTAACATTCTTAAATTTAAAAAGAAATAGTAACATTCTTAAATTTAAAAAAAAATAACAAAAGTAACATTTTGACAAAAATAAAAAACAAAAAAAAATTAATAACATTCTAAAAAAAATTTAGTAACATTTTAAAATTTAAAAAAAAAATAGTAACATTCTTAAATTTAAAAAAAAAAATAACATTCTAACAAAAATAAAAAAACAAAAAAAATTAATAACATTCTAATAAAAGTTTAGTAACATTTTAAAATTTTAAAAAAAATAGTAACATTCTTAAATTTAAAAAAAATAACATTCTAACAAAAATAAAAAACAAAAAAAAATTAATAACATTCTAAAAAAAATTTAGTAACATTCTTAAATTTAAAAAGAAATAGTAACATTCTTAAATTTAAAAAAATAACAAAAGTAACATTCTAACAAAAATAAAAAACAAAAAAAATTAATAACATTCTAAAAAAAAATTAGTAACATTTTAAAATTTAAAAAAAATAGTAACATTCTTAAATTTTAAAAAAAAATAACATTCTAACAAAAATAAAAAAACAAAAAAAATTAATAACATTCTAAAAAAAGTTTAGTAACATTTTAAAATTTTAAAAAAAATAGTAACATTCTTAATTTTTAAAAAAATAACATTCTAACAAAAATAAAAAAACAAAAAAAAATTAATAACATTCTAAAAAATTTAGTAACATTCTAAAATTAAAAAAGTAACATTCTTAAATTTTAAAAAAACAAAAGTAACATTCTAACAAAAAAAAAATTAGTAACATTCTAAAAAACATTAGTAACATTCTAAAATTAAAAAAAAAAATCTAAAATTAAAACAATAATAAAATTTAAATAAAAAAATATAATATTAAAAAAAAGAACATTCTAAAAACAACAGTGTAATATTATAAAAAAAACATTCTAAAAAAAAAAGAATAGTAATATTCTAAAACAAAAAAAAAAAGAAAAAAGGAATATTCTAAAAAAATACTCTAAAAAAATAGTAGTAATATTAAAAAAATTAATATTGAAAAAAAATTAAAAATAAAAAAAACAAAACCCTACTCGGGTCGCCCAGGCCGACGGTTTGGATGTGTCCAAGTCGCGCCGCTGGGCGATCCCCTTCACACTGGGTCGCTCAGCCGGGCGATCGGATCACGTTCGGGTCGCCACTTCCGGCGATCCGACAAATTGCGAAAAAAAATTAATTAATTTTCTTACCTCTAAACCGATATTTTCTTCTACAAATTCTTCATAATGATCCATATCTACCTCTAATACAAGTTCAATGTTAAAGTTTATAGTTTTAGAGTAAAGAGAGAGTAAATAAAAGTAATAGAAAAATTTTTTACGGAGAGAAAAAGTAGGCAAGAGGAGGGAAAATATTGATTTATTTCGCACTATACATTCATATTCCGAGTTAGATTTATCGGCCCCTTTCAAAAAATTTTAAAAAAGGAGATTCATGCAACTTCTATTAAAAAAAGAAAAATAAAATTATAATTAGGTAAAATTACCCAGGTGTAACTAGGGGTGTAAACGGGTCCAGACCCTTTAGGTACTCCCAGACCCAAACACATATCCTTGTAGTGAAACTTGGACTCAAACCCTCTTGGTATAAAATTTATAGACCCAAACCCGTATGACATTTTTCTATTTTTTTCCTATGATGATGACAATCTTCTTAATGCTAATAATGGAAATTCAATTTATTTTTTTCGTGAAGAATTTCATATTGATTCTAACAAATCAAAAAAACAAATCCCACAATTAAAAATGCACTAGAATCCAGTCTCTTGCTCAACAATAAAACCCACACAAATTCCAACCTCCAAAAATTCAGTCTCTGCTCAACAATAAAATCCAAAAAAAATAGACGGCCAATCAAACCTAGAAATAGCAGACGACATCAGAGATTTACCTGTCGGGAAGAACAGAGTTCGAGAGTAGACGGCGGCAGCTGGACTGGTGGTGCAGACAGACAGCGGCGGCGATGGGTATTCAATTTGAGAGAAGAGATGAGCAAAGACTGAAGTGAAGAAAAGTGAGGTGAGAGGGAGAAGCAGCTATCTCGGTGGTGACTGGTGTTGCAAACAGACGATGGCAGCGACGGGTAGGGTTTGAGCTTTAGAGAAGAGGTGAGCGGGTGAAGAAGAGTGAGGTGAGATTGAGAGTGAAGTGAGAGGGAGAAGCAACTCTCTCTCTCTCTCTTACTGGTGACGCCAAGCAGACAAATGGGGGCGGTAGCGGCAAAGTAGGATTGAGCTTGACAGAAGAGACGAATTGAGCAGGTGAAGAAGAAGAAGAGTGAGGTAAAGACGGAAGAAATAATATGTATTAAAATTATAAATTAATGTCTTAATTTAATGTAATATTATATATATAATATAATATATATAAATATATATTATTATTTTATTATAACGAGTATACAGATATACAAATTTAAATATTATCATACTCTACTTAAACTAGTTTAATAGAATTTATATAAGTACAATGATAAATATAAATTTTAAATTTTATCGACTAAAACTAAGTATAAATTCGTACGAATATGAGTGAGACCGTCCGTTTACCAGCATAGATGTAACAACGTGCACAGTATAATTTGCCAATAATCTGAGGCACAATTGCATCGTCGTCCGAAGTCTGAACCAACCAGAAAGAACCAAATTCTGCAGGTCACAAAAGTCGGCTACCGGAGATATAGATAACTACTCCAACCCCGTTCCAAAAACCAACACCATCACCAGCGAACCACTCATCGGAGCAGAAATGGAAACCCTAACCTCTACCGCAACCATAGTCTCTTCTCCTTCATCTCTGCCAATTTTCTCCCCGAGATCGAAGGATTCTTCTTCTCGTAGACTTCTCCGTTTCTCTACTTCCCCCAAAAGTAATTCGCCGATTTCTTTTTATATTTCTTTCTCGTTACCAATCTCCGGATTTTGATAAAATTCCATTTCTAACTCCTCTCTGTTACTTCTCTTCCAGGTAATGGCGACCAACCCGATCTCCGCTCCGATTCCAGTAGCGAATCTGGCAGCCTTGTTCCTATCCTCAGCGGTGGTACCTTCTCTAAGGTGATATTTCTTATCAGTAATTGTTTGTAAAAAGATTATATTTTGGGTATTTTGGTTTTTCAGACTTAATTGGATTGAGCAGGATGCTGCGATGGGATTGGTTCTGAGTGCTGCAAATGTTAGAGGATGGACTACTGGATCGGGCATGGAAGGGCCATCTGTTCCTGCGGGTTCAGAGTCTGAATCGGGTACTGAGCGTATTTCCACATTTCCTTGGTCTCTCTTCACGAAGTCGCCGCGCCGCCGTATGCGTGTGGCCTTCACTTGCAACGTTTGTGGACAACGGACCACCCGCGCCATCAATCCGCATGCATACACCGACGGCACAGTATTCGTCCAGGTACATAAATTGGAATTGCCGTTCAGTGTGGATATGCTTCTTTCTGTCTTTTACCTTTTTCTTTTTTTTTTTCAAAGTAATGATCTTTAATTTATGCTAATGCTTGCATCCTATGTTGTGTAGTGTTGTGGGTGCAATGTATTTCATAAGCTGGTGGACAATTTGAATTTGTTTCATGAGATGAAATGCTATGTCAATCCGAGCTTCAATCCAGATGTGAACAGTGGATTGGGTTTCAAGTACTTTGACGTGAATGACAACAATGATGATGACATCTTTCCCCTTTTATGAGGTGAACTAGAAGGGAATGTTAATATTTAGGTGTACAGTATATTGGTTCCAACAGGAAACTTGTGACTGTAAATAGATATCATGCTCTATACAAGTATATAAAAGATAACCTTGAAATGGATGTATTTTAGTATATATGTGCAAATTTGATTCACATTTTACTACAAAAGTTTATTGCATAGTCTTACTAATAGATTTTTGTTTCCCTATGTAATGATCTGGCATTGTGTTACTTGAATATGTGTTTCATATGGTACTTGCCTCATCATATGATGAAGATAATAGCTAATGGCTTGTGTTGGGTTAAGATTTTGGGTTCTTGATGGCTGTAGGGGCAAAGGGCCTTTGCTATGTCAAAATATTGGGAATATCGTTGAGTTTGTTTGCCATTGGTGGTCTCCATTTTTAATATCAATATATGTTTACTTCTTGAGGTGGTTGGCAAGTAGACCTGAATCGATAAACCTTTAAATGAGGAACTTGAACATGCTTCAGAGTGGGTTTGAATTGTCTTTAAAGGTAAGCCATAAAAGAATCCTAAGTTTGGATGATGAAATGTGAAGCGGAAGGATCTCACCAAGAATTACTTGTACAGTACTAAAATGTGTTTTCTTCTTGGTTTTGTTTAGTTGGTTTGCAGTTTGAACATGTTGATGCTCTGTTTTGTAAAAAATTGTTTTATACCTGTCTACTACAGGGAGGTTCTTCAGTGTTTCTTTCTATTGGCTAACGACAAATTATTTTGTATTTTTTGGTTTAAATATTTTCCTCCAAAAGAAGGATTTTGGTAATGTTCTCACCTTAATGATGTTCGCATAGCTACTTAATGATTGGAATGTTTTTACACACTGGTTAGATTACTTGTTAGTTTTGTCCAGTAGGGCTGCTATTGAAATATTTGCAAGGGGAGCAGTTTCGAATATAATCTCATATCTTTTTATGTTTGAAAGTATTTTTTTGATACTTTTAATGCCTCATCACATGTTTTAAACTTATGTTTGGGGGGGTTTGGGGTGATCAACAACACTGGTGGAACCGAGGCTAATGTCAACTTGATCTTTGCCTACAAGACGTTATGGCAACATCTATCTGCTTTGGCAAAATCTGAAGATCCCTCTTTTCCCTTTCTTAGTTGAACTCCTCTGATCACCCTTTCTGTTGCAGATACATGCTATATAGCTCATATTGATTATTATGATTTGACAATGATTGGGTATCTACAGATATGTACACCCGGGTTACCCATTGTGCTGTTTGTACTGTTGCTTTGTACAATGATAGGTTCCCAATTGACTGACATTGCTGTTCTAAGTCGAGTATTAAGAGATCCTGGTGGGTTTTGGAGAGGTTTGATTAGCATTACTCCTTATTTGGCTTAAGGATTGGGGAACGATGTTGGAGAGGGATGTTAGGAATGTTAGAGATAGATTAGCAATAGCAATAATGACTTTCTATAGGCGGGAAATGGTTTATGGTTTTGAAGGCCAGTTTGGGAGGAATTGTTTCTTGTGATGCCGGAGAGGGGACTAACCCATTCTCCAGTCTGAACTGAAGCTTGCAGTTCAGTGGAGTGGATCCAAGTATCAAATACATTCAAGGCACAATATCTACCTGCTACTAGTATATTGGGTGATTCTGGGGGAAAAGTGGAAATGAAGATGAAAATGAATGACCTGAGAAACAATCTAATGCTGCGCTTTCTTTTGTTAGGGTGGCATTGGAGCTGATTGATGAGTCATTATTTGTGATTGATGAGTCTCATCTCCATTGAGACCTCATTTCCCAGCCTACTACCGCATGTTAACCCTGGCTTTTCTTTTCCCACCTTTTTCTTTTGGGGTTGGGGGAGTGCAGGGTAAGAAAACATTAATCCCTTCGATTTCCATTTAGAATATAAGTCTTTTTTATTTTGTGCACAAATTTAAAAAATAATGTAATTTTATATGTAAAATATCTATTTTATCTTAAAAAATAAAGAGAGAAAAAGGGAGGAATGTATATAGTAAATAAATTAAATATGATAGAATTGGAAAGTAGATAATAAATACGCATTGAAATGTATAAAATGATTTATAATTTTGACAATTTAATTTAGGTTAAAAGAATTTATACTTTTGACTAAAATAATTTATAACTTTAACAATTCAATTGAGATAAGAAGAATTTATATTTTTTATCAGAAATAATATAAGATTTCTCAAAAAAGGTATGCATTCTTTTTCAGAACTCAATGCTTGATTTTTTTTGGAGGGTTTGAAAACTATTATTTCTTGTTAGTATAAACTAGATATCTAAAAAAATTAATGATGCAATGTTGTTCTTCTTTTCTCTTAGTACTTTTATCTTACTTGATGATGGGACTAATCCGAGAACTCGATCATTTTGATGTTAGGAAGATTTGCATGAGTGTGGAAAAAATAAACAAAAACAAACAAATAAAGGTGAGCAAAAGCCCTATTCCTCAAAACAAATAAACTCCACAAATTTGTTGATCGTCCTTCTTTGTACTTGGATTAGATTTGAAGTTTGAAAAAATAGAGATTTTTTATTTAGAATTTATAAAATAAATGATTTGTGAAAGAGAAAATGAATTTAAAACATAAAAATAAAATGATTTTGAATTTTAAATGTAATTTAAATGCAGAGTCTCCAGAATTGGAGAAATTGCTTCTTTTACTGAAAAGACATTTTCAACTTGTGGTATAGTAGGATTCCGTTTTCCACCAGCAAACCCATTCTCTTCCACTTAATAATTTGTGCTTATTAATTCCACCCAAAAAAATAATAATAATAATAATAATAATAAATCATCCAAAATATTTCAACCTCGCATTAGAAAAAATATTTAAAATAAAAAAATTCCACGTCAGAATGATATCTAAAATTTTCAACCAATCACATACGTCCTACTAAAGATAACACATCTTCTCCCCACCCATCATCCATTATCCACACTCACACTCACTCAACCCTTCTAAACCATTCATTCCTTCATTCTCACATCCATCTTTATTAAAGTCCTTTCACCCTCTCTTTCCCTTCTTGATAATCTCCCTCCCTCCAAAACCAAAACCAAAATCATCTATCTTCATATCTTCTTCTTGCAATGGCCGCCGTCACCACCTCCGCCTCTGTATCCATCCCATCATTCACCGGTCTCAAAGCCGGTGCTGCTACTTCTTCCACCAGAATTAGCACCGTCAAGGTAGCCGCCACTGCAGCTCCCAAGTTAGCCATCAAGTCCTCATTGAAGGATATCGGCGCAGCAGCAGTGGTCGCCACGGCCGCCAGCGCAATTCTTGCAAGCAGTGCTATGGCTATTGAAGTGAAGCTTGGAGGTGATGATGGAAGCCTGGCTTTTGTTCCTGGTGACTTCAGTGTATCTTCAGGGGAGAAGATTGTATTCAAGAACAATGCTGGTTTCCCACACAATGTAGTTTTTGATGAAGATGAAATACCAGCTGGTGTTGATGCTTCGGCAATATCCATGAATGAAGAAGATCTTCTTAATGGACCAGGAGAAGTATACTCTGTTACTTTGACTGAGAAAGGAACCTACAGTTTCTACTGCTCACCTCACCAGGGAGCTGGCATGGTTGGCAAAGTCACTGTTAATTAAATTTAAAATATTTAATTCTCTAGTCTCTTTTTTCTCTTATTCATTTCATTTGGATTTGTAATCAGAAAAGAGTTAATTAATCATAAAACTATATCCTGTTTGAGGTGAAATTAGACAAAGAATCTTTTCTCTTTTGTGTCTCTTTGTATATTTTCAGGCTACATCTGCATTTTGCCCCTCCCTCAGAATTAGTTGCTCTACTAAGATTAATGACCATATATAAAAGTGCACATTCTACAACAATTTGGCTTACAAACACCCTAGCCTATACATACATCCATGTAGTAGAGTGGCATCATTAACCTATGTACTCATCAACTACAATTTAATAAACAACAATTCGTATCAGAGTGGCATTTATCAATACTGCAGATTTAAGCTTTCTTAGCATTAAAATAAAGCTTTTATAACATTAAAAGAAGAATAATCCCCCAAGAAAAAAAACAAAAATTTTAAAGATACAGCAAATGCATGATGAAAGCCATAACAAAAAATGACTAAATTCAACTCTAACTCAAAACTCTTTCGATACCTATTCTTTATCTGAAAATTCTGTAGTAACTTTTTCGAGCCCTCATTTCCGAGATCCTGTTGTTCTGCAACAATCTCTTTGAGAGAATGATGAAGATAAAAGCATCTAGTGACCTTCATCACTTTCAAGGTTGAAAGCACCCCAAAACATGAAGGAAACTCAGTAAGTTGGCGGGCATTTCCTCAGAATAAGTTGTTGAAGTTGGGGGAAGGAATTTGTGGATGCATTCCATTGTTCGATATCTGACTGGCCCAGTTTTAGGTACTTTAAGTTCAAGAATTCTCCATCTTCCACATCCCATGTTTGGTCTTCAAAACTTGTATATTTTAATTTGAGAACCTCAAGATTAGGAAGTTTACCAATTGCATATCACCCATTCTGGTAGAAAATTAGCTACTATTTTGAGTTTCCTAAGAGTGCACCGCAAGTTAAACTCAATGGCAGAGAGCACTATATCATCTATCTGTAAATTTAACGAATTCAATCTTCTCCAGGAAGTCTGGTAGCCGTGAAGGAAAGTTTAACGAAATACCCAATTTCTGAACATTTAGCATCCTTCTCAATATCCATTTTAACTCTTCTTCCGAATAGGTACGAAATGACATAAAAGTCTGCAAGCTATCCAATTGAATAGACTCACCAACCAAATTATTCATACCTCTGAAATCAATATCAACTAAATATAGTTATGGTGAACTCTTCATATTCTATATAGTCCTTGGCAAACATTTATATCCTTCCCACTCGATTATCAACACAAGAAATTCCAATCTTGAAAGGTTGACAATTGATGGTGGAACAATAAATCTGCCTTGAAGAGCCCAATGCCGCAAATGAACTAGCTGAGTGATAACAACAATGTCAAAACCCTATAGAAATAGGGGTCATGTCTAGTATTCTCAAGACCTTAAAAGAAAAAAGGGAACAAGGACACTCCACGTTATACCCTAAGAAAGAGTAAAGTCCAGACTATTGAAAGAATCGACTCTAACTCAAAAGAAAGTTGGTATTTTGCATGAAAACATAGTCGTTACCGTTGATGAATCGCGTCAAGAGAGTAATTGCTAGTAATATTTGACAGCCATAAAAAGTTTTCTTCTTTAACTTTTTCTGAACATAATTCTCACACCAAGTCATGAACAACACACTTCTTCCATATATGAAACTTCACTTGACTAGGAACCAATAGGCTTCTATCAACTAGATCCATCAAGTAGTCATATGCAACATCCTCTAATCATTTATTCTCGTGCTTTTGTATAAACCCCTCAGCAATCTAATAATGAGTTAACTTCTTGGCTAAAATTTGTTCATCCTCTCAAAATACTGCAAGATAAAGAAAGTAATTTTTCAAATAATTTGGTAACTGCTTGTAACTCACTCCCAGAACATCCATGCACCCTTCCCTTGAAACATGTGACTTGAGATTTTCGGCAATTTGTTTCCAAAATACAAAATCACCATCTGCTTTCGCAAGTAAACCTGCAATACAATAGCTAATGGTAACCCTTTGCAAGCTTCTGCAATCTGCTTTCCCATATCAAGCTAAGTTAGGAAAACCATCTTTACAAGACAACTTCTTTTGTAGTAACTCTAATCCATCCTCAGGTGAGAGCAGGTAAAGCTCATGAAGGTTGCAATCAACTTTAGCTTCCAAAGCAACTTTATGGATTCTACTAGTAAATGTAATTCTGCTCCCATTCTCATCATTTGGAAATGACGCTGTTAACTCTTTCCAAGCCCTAATATCCCAAATATCATTCAGAAGGATAAGGTAAGTTTCTTCTCTCAAACATCTGTATAGCATTTTAGCCAAGTCTTCAGAACTTTTATTAGATATATCTACCGTTGGATCAACTTGTTTTACAATGTCAATCAATATGGCCTTAATCCTATATTCTTGTGAAATGCAACATCATGCATATTTTTTAAAATGAAGCGGAACAAAAGGATCATAATAAATCATCCTGGCAAGAGTTGTTTTGCCTTGACCAGGCATGCCAACAATTGCAATAATGCCACATTGAGGTAATCCTCTTGTAAGGCAATCAATTATTTTCTTCTTCTCATGTGTGAAGCCCACCATGACATCGTCCACCGTGATGTTGTTAGCTTGAGGAGAGAGACCACCACCAGAATTCATCTTATCACCTAGGACTCTCGTGTTGCACATCTGAGTATATCTAGATTGATTCAACTCAGTCTCAATTTACTGAATTTCTTCAATGATATTAGAAAGGCATATCACATTTTGCCTAATTGGTGGGATCAGAAAGAAAACAGGAGTGAAGGACATAATCGGCATGGTATGGCATCCTATTGATCTGCCTCTTAAGATCATTAATTTCCTGTCTCATTACGGAGCTCAAATACTCTCATAAGAGAGGGCTTGAGAGACAATAACAGCTTCTGGACAATTATAACTTGACGTCTTTGATATAATGTCAAAGTCTCACATTTCAGTTTTTCCTTCCGGCCCAATGAAAAACTGTAAGAATCCTTGTGCATTTGTCATCGGGAATCTGCAGCTCCTTGATTTTAGACTTGGCTTGATTTATCTTTTCAGCCAAATCATGAAGAAGAGTATTGCTTCCCTTTACAACCCCCTCTTTCATTTTGCATGCATACAGTGAGCAAATCAAAGATGCAACCATATTGACACTAAGATTCTCCTTTGTAAAAATTTAACTTCCACTCTGTAAGGGACATTGGTGGGGGATTCACAAGAAAATTGATGTGAAAAATGTTGGGCCATGTTGGAGCATTTCAAAATCATCAGCATCAGTAGGGAGGATAAGATCCTCCAGCAGTACTTGAAGATAATCATCATGTTCCACATATGGTTTTAAGGCTTTGAGTGCTTTAAGGTACAACTTTGCAAGTTCAATAGTGCAAGGCTTAAATTTCTTTATCAGTTGAGAAACCTTAGCATTGACTCTTTCATCTATTTCATCAATGAAAAAATGAAATGGTACGGCTGCTGCACTTTTAGCTCAATCCTCCATATGATTGAAGAAAGTAGTATTAAATTGATTGAAATGTTGATCTATTTATTGAAGCCAAGTGATAAATTGCAGAAACAAACTCTAAACCCTTTTCAACAGCTGCAATTTGCTTTCTCAAAAGGGCAGTCAAATCAGGTTTTATAGATCTGAGATCCTTGAGACTCTGTATGCCAATATCTAAGATTTCCTTCAAGTCTTGTCTACTAAAACAGTTGCTTTGCAAGAAGAGATTTGATAAATCTGGAAAACCTTCTTTGAGAAATGGATATAAGTACTTAAGCTTCTTTTTTCAAATTAGGTAACTTTCTAAATTTCTGAATTTTGCTATCTCCAAATGTTCCTCAAGAACAATGGGCTTTGCCAATTTATTCAGGGAGGAAAGATGGATTAGACCACAAACCCACAATTTAAAGCTTCAGTTACTATGAATGAAGCCAACTTTGATACTATAAACGTCTGTAATCCTTGAAAGATGCCTACAATTAGCTTTCCTTCACTTCTCTTCGGGTGGTAAGAATCTCAATGGAGAATTTGATTCGTTTTTATTGTCTTGATTTTCCTTTTCTTTATGATGAAACTTTTATGATCAGTAAATGATAAAGCATCTTTTTTGGATTAGTTGGAATATTGGAGAAGTGTTGAGTGTTGGGATTTAATTTCCTAAAAGTCTAATTAGTGATGGGAACTCTTTAGTTAGGAATAATGTTTTAATTAGAGATTTTTCAAGACCACTTTAGGAAATTATATTTCCTAATTTATACAAGACTTCCTAATGCACTCTTGAAAGATTCTTGTATTGCATTCCAAGAACTCACAAAGACCCAAAATATAAAGAGAAAATCGGCCAATGCTCTCATTCCACTCCAAGGAATTTCAACCAAACTCTTGTTCTCCATTCTTGGAGAATTTTATTCTTCTTTTCTATCTCGTTTCTCAAGAAGAATAATTCCAAAGTTGTTACTAAACACTTTTGAGAGGATATTCAGGAAAATCATTAGTTCTATGGTTGGTTTATTTGCAAAGACTACAACGGGAGCCAAAGAAAGAGTTCAAGGAGAAGAATAATAAGAGAATCTTTTAATAAAAGCCTTAAAGGTACCAATTTCTTCATGGTGAAGCAGAATAAATTGGATTTCTTTTCAAAATATTTATTATGGGACGGTGTTCATCCATTACAAGCAACATATTTGAAGCTTGCAAAAATCTTCCAGCAAATTGTTCTTCTTCACCTCCTCCTTGATTAATTAATTACTCCAAATTTGAAACATAAATATTCCAGGCAAGCACATTAATGGAATGATTATTTTAACACTTTTTTATGATATATATGAAATGAAATTTATGGTTTTGATGATGATGCTACTATAATTTTTTGACAATTATTTAATTACTAAAATTAAAAATGCCTAGCTTAAAATTAAGAGTGTCTAGTTTTAAAATTAGGAATGCCTAATTTTATAACTATAAATGCTTAATTTTAAAACTAAGAGTGCTTAATTTTAAAACTATGAGTGCCTTTTTAAGCTGATAGTACTTAATTTTAAAACTGGGCACTCCTAGTGTTAAAAGTAGGCGTTCTTAACTTTAAAACTATGCATTCTCAGTTTTAAAAATAAAAATGCATGCTCTATAGTATCTACAATACATAAATTCTTTCCTTCAAATACAATAACTAAAAGTTAGAAATGCCTAATTTTAAAACAACGAATGCCTAGTTTTATAACTATGAAAGCCTAGTTTTAAAACTAAGAGTGTCTAATTTTAAAACTAAGAATGCGTAATTTTAAAATTGGTAGTGAATAATTTTAAAGTTGACAGTGCCTAGTTTTAAAACTAAGCATTCCTAGTGTAAAAAGTATACATTCTCAACTTTAAAACTAGGTATTCTCAATTTTAAAATTAAGAGTGCATACTTTATACTAGTAATTGACATATATTAGACAAATTTTCAAGATTGAGCAAATATCTTATACAAGTAGAGAGCATCTACAACACAAAAATCATTTCCTTCAAAATTCAATCACTAAAATTAGAAATACCTAGTTTTAAAACTAAGAGTGCCTATGTTTAAAATTGGGAGTGCCTAATTCTAAAACTATGAATGCTTATTTTTAAAACTAAGAGTGCCTCATTTTAAAATTAAGAGTGCATAGTTTTAAAATTAGGAGTGCCTAATTTTAAAGCTGATAGTGCCCTAGTTTTAAAGCTGACAGTGCCTAGTTTTAAAACTAGGCATTCCTAATATCTAAAGTAGGCATTCCTAACCTTAGAACTACGCATTCTCGTTATTAAAACTAGACATTTTCTTGTTCTTCTAAAATTTGATCAAGAATCTACCCCTGTAATAATTTCACTACTCAGATTTTCATTCAACTTTTTGGAGAGTTTTTCAAACAAATTAAGTGCTAATTCTCCTTTAAACTCATCTAATTTCTTTAAGATTATTCCACTCAATTGAACATTCCTTCCTAGTCTCGAGAAAATCTTGTCAAGAATTTCACAATCTTTACCATTAAATTCATCAGCAAATTCTCTCAAAATCTGAAACAAATCAGCCTCGACTTCAATTGTTTCTTCTCTTGATTCTCTGATTGAGTATTTTTATAGGATGTTATTATGATGAAATTCATCAGGAGAATATCGTGAGAAATCGTTGATACTCATTGTTGAACTTGAAGCAGTAGTACAAAAATTTGGATGGTAGAAATATGCATAACTTTGTAAGGAAAGACACATTTTAACTTGAGGTGAGATTGGACTTATTTTTTGCTCTATTCCTTATATTAAATGAAACTTCATAATTTTGACATTGGGTATACAGGTTATAACAATTAAATATGTCTTGCAAAACCAAGGGATTCGGATCTCAATTAGAGTTGTGGTAATGTTTAAATCTTTTTAAGTTTTTTTTGTGGGTATAATTTGTTGTAGGACTTTTTGGCCTGATGTAATTTGTTAATATTTAATGAAATATGCTGTCACAATACGTAGTATTTTTCCTATTAGGTGTTAATCTTAGGGATGCTAAAATGTTGGCATTATAAAGGTCTTGAAGTGAAATTATGCATTTGAGTATTTTCATGGCACATATTAGAATTTATGAATGATCCTAATTTTATAACTTGAGTTTCATTACAACATATAATCAAATAGAAAATGCTGGGGAAACAAATACTAAATATATATATATATATATACATACGTAGAATGAATAATAAAGAGTTAACTTCCCCTGCTTTAGTCAAAGTCAGAGACTTCCCAATCTGAGCATATTTTGTGTTAGCAGATAGGCTGCCTCTTCCAGGTTCATCTCCAACTCATCCAAACTTTCCTCTCTAATTTCGGCAAACTTCCCCTACAATGCTTGATTTCAGAAGCACAAGTCGCCTTAACCTTTCAAGCTCTTTAGTTCCGTGAGGTTGCGCCTCTGTAGATAAACTTTTGGACACTGTTCCCCCAGACTATCCACTGTTAAGATTTATGTCCAAAAAGACTACTCCTAATCTGAGTAATCTAAAAAGACAGTCCACTCTCGGGTCCTACTTCACTGCGGACTATGGTTGTTACCAGCAAGGATGTTTTAGTTGCTTTACTTAAGATTAATGTCCATATAGATAGATATGCACATTTACAAGAATTTCGCTTACAAAATACAAACAGACCAGAAATCCATGTTGCAGATATTAAGATCAGAGCTCAAAGGATATATCACTCATTTCAAGTTTGAATGGAAAATAAACAGGCAAAGATTTCAAAATATATCTCTTCATTTTCCGATTATTCTATGTTTTAAGGTAAACATATGATTCTCTTTACAGAATATGAGACTTATACAATTTTTTCCCCACGCCAAAAAGAAAAAAAAAAAAAGTATTTTCTTAAATTCAAGGAGTGCCCATTTCCTGACAAACATCTTATGTTAAACAACATGATTCAAGTATGATCCCCAAAAGGTCCAAAGCACAAAATTTTGGGAAATCTTCTGGCTGTGAGTATGACTAACCGCAGATTTATGAACATGAAGAACTTTATGCAGGGCTAAGTCGTCAATGCATCTGGAAGCGTAGTTTGCGCTCCCATCACCTTGCCGCCAACATCTGGAAAGCATTCATATCCAGGCAAGGAGTTCACCCTCCCATCAGCATCGATGTCCAATGGATATTTAAGAAGATGGCCTTGCAATGTTGTAAATTCATCGGCCACAAATCTGTTCCAGTTATCTTCAGCAATCTTGTTCACATGCTTCACACATTCCAAACTTTCAGGTCTCTTGAAGCACTCCTCTAAGTTTTCCATATGTTCTGCCCACAAAGACATTCTGTATCCATATACCTGCACCAAAAAAAAAAAAAAAAAGAAGAAAAAATTTAAAATGCTTCCGTGAACACCAAACTAGTAAAAAAGAGTACATGACATTGAATATTAACAGTTTTAAAGTGAGGAATCTGTCAGTACTATCCATCTACTGATTTTAGAGATTGAAATGGATTCTGCAAATCATCCCGAGTTAAGAAACTTATGGTCATATGGAAAAGAAAACTTGAGGTTGGTTTTCCATTTTATGGATACTTCTCATAATTTTTGCAAAATTAAGTTGTCTTGATTAGTTGCCATAAAGGAAGGAAAAAATAAGAATTCAGAACTAACCTGCCCATGCGGATGCCTCAGCTTTTTAGCCCAAGTGTGATGCGGCTGATATGCACCCATTGCAATCTCAGTATCTCTTGAGCCACCCATTGATCGTTGGTTAATGTTGGCAGAACCCAATATCACATATTCATCATCCACAATCATTCCTTTGGCATGCACATATATCATGAACCTCTGCTTTTTTTGTGAAGCTGAAATCTGAGGCAGTTGATTCCAAATTATTTTTCTCTAGTTTATATTTTGGGCAGTAACGAAGTTTCTTTCCATAATACTCGGATGCAAAATGTAAACATGCATTCAAGAAAATTGCCACGTGAGAACTCCAGAAATCAAATTGATATCATTTTGACATCTTTCCAGAGGCCAAATATGATTTGGTATGAATCATGCAACTCAATAATTATATGATGTGGTTGATTGCAGCAAAAAAAAAAAAAAACAAAGATTCACCATATGGTGTCACAGAAGTCGACCATTTCAAAAAGAGATGTACTACAGTTTTTAACAGCTTTAACTGTACATGTGGAAAAGCCAATGTAACTAAAGATCATCATTAGAAACGATGTCTTGCTAGGTTTTGAGAACGATCTTTGAGCTTCAGATAAAAGCAAATAGAAATATTTTCAGGGAAATGAAGTCAAAGTTTAGTTAAGACCATAAAACTAATTGCATAGTTTGGTAAGCTAGGCCTTCTCTACTACAATCAAAGGGGTAACACTATCTAAACATATCTAACTTAGGACAGATGCAGAAAATAGATAAGAACGTTTTGCTTATGTGTTTCCTTCTTTTATTTTTATATACCTATAAGCAGATATACTGAGCAAATGCAATGCTTGATGGCATAAAAATGACAGTGTGGCAAAATCTAAGAATTGCAAAATCCCGGCAATTGGGGGTTCTGTAGCTTTGTAGACAGAAGTTTCAAGAGCAGCATAATTACCACTTGACTGCTGGCTGAACCTTCAGTGCCTGAATTGGATGAGTTTTCAGGCCATTGCTCACGATTACCAAGACAATAGAAATTCAGGTAGTCTCTAGGATTTGAGTTCTTAAGTTCCGAGGAATTCAGCTCTTTAGCAACTAGATCATACATCATTTGCATTGTCTGACTCTGCATGCAGAAAATTTTGAATTAGAGAAATCATTGTTACGTCGAGCAATAAGAACATGCTTGATATATAACAGACAATATTTTCTAGAAACCCATGTTGCTCAAGACTCATGGACTAGGTTTGCCTTATATGAATAGCATGCCTGTTAGGTCTGACAAAAAAACAGTGCCAGGTAGAATAGAACTGAAGTTCAGTCAGTGTTTCATCCTGTTTTGATAAAGTAAATGAGTTACTCCAGTTAAAATGTTCAACTTCCAGGGAGAAAATAAGTCACTGAGCTCATAAATCCTAACACTATAATGTGTGCTTTCAACTGCCATGAGAGAAGATAGGCACGCACAAGCAGTAGATAGGAACAATAATTCTTACAGCCTCGTCACTCAGATGATAAAAGCACCAGAAACTTCTATTTCTTTCTGGTCTCCTCTTTTCTTTAAACCAGTCTTTGCATATTATTTAGAAGCTGAGAACTTCCTGTAGCATACCTGCCAATAAAGAATTTCTTGCACTGAGGCAGAACTTGGGACACCCTCAGGCCACATGGGGATAACAATATAAACTGCAAATCTCTCCTTGGCCCGTATTTTACTAACGATCTTTAGTGCAAGCTCCATTGGTATTAAGTTATCAGCACCTATTCACATCCAGATGCAGATTAGCTTGAGGAAATGAGATACTGGTAACTGGTAGTGTTCTGTGTTTCACGATGACATCTAGGGGAGATAAGTAAATTTAGCTGCTGAAACATTTTAAGAAGTGCATCTTAACTCGATACACCAAAACAATTGAGAACACAAAATTTGTCATTATTTTTAATGGGTGAGCAAACATCAATTTCAGAAAATCTGCAGTTGTTTTGAAAAAATAAAATCTCTTAAATGACAAAGCATCACATTCACTACAGATCTGCAGTAATATTCTTGTGAATCTTGTGAGTAAATTGCATATAAATCTTGAACATTCTAACAGAAAAGCAAGGCTAGTGCTAACATGAGTTTTTTATTCAAGCAGCAAACAAGAACGTACTCGGAAATGGTATCATCTCAGGAAGGCATACCTGCAGCCCTGTATGAAGGCCAAGCATATGATGAACCAAGAAAATACTGATTCTCTATGTATATAAAGCGCTGGGCAGACCTTATTGCCTGAATATATGCCATTTGAATACTCTTGTCTATGACAACATTTTTTGCACAGACTAAATTCTGCAGTAGATTCACAAAATCAATTATTTGAAGAAGAGGAAATTGAAGGAGAATAGATGACAAGTAGAAGCTTTACTAGTTTTTCATATATGGAATGAAGGGAATATTAATCTTAAGCACCTGAGCTTCAGCAGTTTGAACATCTTTGGGAAATCCTTTTAAAGAACCAGAATCTATAGATCGAAAGACCTGCAAAACATTTACAGATGAACACTCAGTTAATATTATTTCATCAATTAGATGATAACTTCTACAAGAACTAAATGTACCTGAACATGCCAGTTTTCTGGATCATCTTCCTTGGAAACCATCAGTGAAGGATGATCATGTGGAACAGATGAAGATGGACTAAGTATCCAAGAAATCCTCTCAATTTTAATTAAAGTATCATCATGCCAATGAGATATTCTTTTAAAACGCTTTCCAAATGTTGACCATTTTCTGGCTTTTCTCCACCGTTGCTCAAAGTTTGTGAGCACATCATAAGCAGCAGGTCCTTCAATCTTGCAGTGCAAATCATGCCATGGTTGTCTAGGACCCTTAGTTCCTGCCTATTATAAGAGAAGATCAGACAAACTTCTCCACTCAGTGCTCAATTTAGCTTTTAAGTGGATGCAGTACATGAAAAGATGTTGGCACCAGTGTGAAAAAATAATAATAAATAAATAAAATTGGATTGGAATGAAATCCAAATGCATAGTGGACATGAAAGGGATAACTGACTTTGTATACAAGAATGTTATGTTTTGCACAACCATTGGTTGAGAAATTAATACGATGCCGAAAACAAATTAACTGAACATTTCCTTGGAGAGCCAAATGCACACAATTCTCTGAGCTTTTAAACATAATAATAACTGACAATGATATTAAAGCAGATATATAGAAGGCTGAAGTACTCAACAAGTGAAAGAACTTACAGCAAACGTGGGATTATGATAATCATCCTGAAAAACAGTGTCAAGATCACGAAATAATCTATGTTCAGGTGTATCATAACGTCCATCGCAGAGGTCTAGACCTCCAATAAAAGCACTTATCTTCCTGTTATTTCCATGGGCTTGTGTATCAACAATCACACATTTCTGATGGTGTGTGTAGAGGGTCCCAACCACCTGAGTAGTATGTATAGAGAGAAAAGTTAGCTCATATTATTGGAATGTACACTAACCTTTCCTACATGTGGTGTGCTTATGCACATCTGTGTCTATACATTTTTCGTGGGAAGCTCAGTGAACATTTTCAATTACATGCTGGCATTTTTCTTCTTTCTTAGATCTTGAAGTTAAACATGATCAACTTGAATAGGCTTGGTTTTATCTTCTTTGAGTTCTAAAGGGAGGTCATAGAAATCGAAATTCCCCCAGAAAGACCTCTGTCATCTGCACTTGTTACTATTTGCAGGTTTTTTGTCCAAGAAGCTACGGGAATAAGGGGGGAAAAAAGAGAAGAGAAAATATTATAACGCTAGATAACAATATAAAGCATGCCTGTTGCTTAAAAATGCTGAGCTTACTACTACCATAGCGAGGAGCCAGCACACAAGTCACAGAGGAATGCTTGAAGAATTTCCTAGTTTCTTCATCATGAGTCTGCATTACTCCAGCCTGCATACAAGTTTATTTAATTGAAGTTGAATATATTAAGTCTACATAACGAAAAACTTGAAAAATTATTTAACAATAGAAAGTAACATAACTTCATGATAGTTTCTGCGAAGCTAGACATAAACAAATACTAGAATGGGTAAAACAGGTCCAATGTTGGCTATGTGATAAAAAGGAGAAAAAGAATCATAATTGTCTGCAACAGAGATGTTCATGAAATGGATGTTAGAAGTGGTTGGTACAGCATTATGCCAATCTAATTGAACTCTAGGACCTAGAATTAGTACTACATACAAGAGCAGAATTTTATTGTGTAATTCATTGAACTAAAGTTTCCCCATCCGCTGAAGCAGGAAACTAAAAGTCTGTGAAATGGATGCCATTAATGGAAACGAAACCAAGGGTGAAAAAAGAAGACAATTTTAGAATCAGAATGAATCTCAGAACATGCCTTGGGCACTCAGCAAAATGACAAATAGAATGGACCCAGATAAGAAAAACTATTGCTTTAGTTGTCATCTATATTCCCAAACAAAGATCTCCAGTTCAAAACTGAACTTTGATAGGATAAACAAAAGCATTATTCCATTAACCCCCTACCCCACACACCCCAAAAGAAATGTCCTTCAATCTTCTATGCACATTGGCACAGAACAGTACCTCTTCTTTGTCTAAAGTTTATCATTTCCAGTACCACAAAAGCAGATTGCCTTATGCTAGAAAGTGGACCACAAAAGTTAAGCCAAAAAAAATCTCTTGAAAGCAAACAGAAAATCAGAATCAATACCGTGTTAATAAAGAACTTGCTGTGGGAAGTCTTATCATCCCAAACCAACAATAGTACCC
Organism: Catharanthus roseus; assembly: GCA_028651295.1. Classification (NCBI taxonomy): domain Eukaryota; kingdom Viridiplantae; phylum Streptophyta; class Magnoliopsida; order Gentianales; family Apocynaceae; genus Catharanthus; species Catharanthus roseus. The sequence continues at coordinate 29,039,890 of JAPQWS010000168.1, forward strand.
TGACTCCCTCCTGGGACTTATACTTCAGCAAATCTCCAAGATTCAAATTGCCACCACTGGGTAACGGTTTGCTTGGTTCCCTTACCAGCCTAACCTTGTGGAAAATCGACCATCCGACAATATAAACCAAGTGATGAGCCTCCAATATCGCGTGGCATATGTCCTCCCAACATTTCTCGTGCTCAAACATCCTTTTATCATCCAATTCAATTTCCGGCAACATCCCATCAGGTACATGTGCATCTTGATATAATGTCAGTGCCCCTCCGGCTCTCAAAGGAAAATAACTATGTTTCAGCCCATAATTCTCCGTAATGCCTTGATGATATACTTTATTATCCTCGCATTTCGTGAATTTCATCTGTAACCGGATAGCGGAATATGGATGGGGAGGCTTACCATAAGGTCCGATTATTGGAAACCAATCTTCAATAAGTACACCGGAATAGATCTCCCGAGCAGGCACTGACGCCACGCCAATAAGATCGGCTCCAAAGACATCATTATCCTTCACCAGAAAATCGATCTGGAGTACAGGATGGGCTAATGGGATTTTGAAATTCTCATTCCAAACGGGATCTTGAGAGTTGGAAATAATGCGAGTGCGAGCCACCGTAGCTCCAGAGAGACAAACAGTAACATAAGGATCACTTGTAATGATATTTCGATGGCGATGGGTTCTCCGAGGGCCGGCACAAGGTCGGCGGAGCACGTCGAATGCCGAGATGAAGCGGCGGAGACGCTCGGACACCAAGTCCATGTTGGGCAAATCTCTAGCTTCAATAATCTTCAAATCAAGGTCTCCATGGAGATAAATAAGGTCCTTTTCTGAATAATAATCCGCCATTATAAAAGTATAATAAAGCTCAGATAAAACGGATTGGCAATGCCGGAATTAGTAAATATTTCCCCCTCAGTTCCTAACTAAAAGTAGAAGGCAACGGGCGTGTTGGCTACGGACGGAGGAAGAAAGGCGGTGGTTAGAAACCCAATGTGGTGGTTTGTATTGGGTTCTCCGCCGTAGCTAACGGTTGCGGATTTTGAGTATGGAGGCTGGCCCTGGGGAACGGGAAGGGGACGAAATGGAGTAAACTGTTGGCGGATATGGGCGTTGGAAACCGTTGCGGGACTAACAAGATACATCTAAGCGCTATAAATTGTACACGTGGCCAAAAATGGCCAAACATGGGCTAATTTAAATGTAACCCTCCAAATTTACAAAAAACAATAATAATAATAATAATGATAATGCTAAACTGATCAACTTGATCCATTAATATTATAGATTAGGAGTGCCATTTATGTAAATTTATTAAAAAACATTATATCTTTTAAGGGAATCGATAAATATAACTTAAAAAACTATAAGAATAACGCGAAAATAAATTATTTTTATATTTACCTTTCTCTCACTACAACTTTCTCTCTAATTTCTCACTAAAAAAAATATCAATCTTTCACATTCAACTTAATTTGAAAGGACATATGAATCAATATGAAGATTATTTATAAGAAAATATCGTTTTTAAAATAAGAAAAATTCATAATTTTTTTTCGCTTTTGCAGCATTTTTGCCAAAACTGGCGAAATAACGTAGAATTTTCACCCATCTGGGCGAAATTTTCAAAAAATTTCGCTCCGATTGGCAAAAATTCTTTGTTATTTGGCCAATCTGGGAGAAAATGATGCAGAAATTTTTTTTTTTGTTTAGGCTTTAGGGTTTTCTTTTACTATTAATATTTTAGTTTTATATGAACAGGGTGATGTTGATCCAAATACGTTTGAAGAATTTTAGAATCGGAAGAATATGTTGATCATGAACATTTATTCACAACAGATCAAATTTTCAATTCCAAAGTGGAGTTGGTCGATTGGGCAAAAGAAACGGCGATGAAAGCCAACACATATTTGATCATCAATCAATATATGAGATCAAGAACATATGACCGTCGACCTTATATTACATTGGCCTGTAAGTATGGAGGTGCAGTTAAAAAAACACGAAGCCAACTGTTGACGATAAAGAAGAAGAAGTTCCCATCAAAAAGCAAGGTCCTTACAAGGACTAAAAAATGTGGTTGTCCATTTAAATTAAAAGGCGAGCATATGTCCACAAGTGAGAATTGACAATTGTTCATTTGACAATTGTTCATACATGATGGGAGGCACAACCACAAAATAGCTATCTACAATTACGGTCATGCTCAGGCTGCAAGACTTACGGTGGAGCAGCTGAAACAGACTGAACAATTTAGGAAGAGTCATGTGCCGCAACATAATATCCTACGATTTTTCCGAGAACAAAATGTTGGTTGTGCGGTGAGGTATATTAAAATTACTTTTAATAGTTTATTATAATATTTTAGATTTATTTTTTCTTCCTATATAAAATTATTTTATGATGTATGTAGTGCACAAAAAATATACAAGGTCGTTGTTAAGATTAAGAAGAATAGGATGCAGGGGTGAAACACGGTGGAGGAAGTTCTTTGCTTAAGTGCTAAACAAGACTATACGGTCTTCTATAAAAAACAACGAGGACAACAACGTACTTAGTGATATTATCATTGCACACCCTACATTAATTGCAATGATCAGAACGTGGTCATATGTACTGATAATGGATACCAACTATAAAATGAACAAGTAAGTTTTTTTAGTCAGGCATTGTATTATTAACTCTCCATATTAATTTATATGTTTATAGATTTTTAATTTTTATTTTAAAATAATTTAAGGGGTTCAAGGTATTATGATTAGAAATTATAAATCAGAATTAATCATGATGTGCCTATTTTATTTTTAAAAATGTACAATATGTTACTATTGGAAGCCATAGGAATGACGCCGACTGGTAAGAACTTCACTGTGGCAACTGCTTTCATGCGCAATGAACAGGATACGGCCTACAGATTGATCCTTGACCAAATTAAGCACTTATATGTGTCATCGGCTATGTCAACCGGCAACAAATCAATTGTTAATGATAGTGAACCAATTGTGATTATTACTGATAGGGAGAGCTGACTGATGATTGTGATCGAAGATATGTTTCGTAATTCGTATTATATGTTATGTAAAAGGCACATCGATCAGAATGTGTTGGAAAAATTAACCGAAATGGTTAAAAATGAGGTCGCAACTCGATTCGTCAATGGCTCCTGGCACAAATTAATAAATGAAATCAATGAGGGGGAATACCGTAGAAAATTGGAATTGTTGAAGACGAAGTGGCAAAGAAGACCTGACTTTTTATATTATTTGTTTCACACATGGTTGAATTTATTTGCGCATAAATTTTGTAGAGTTTGGACATTTGAGGTTTTGTATTTTGGGGTTGAGACAACGAACCGTGCTGAGAGCGAATATTCGATCCTCAAGCTATGACTTTCGATCTGCCATGATGATTTGGATACCGTATTCCTTAATATTGACTCTGTCATCAAAAGTCAAATTGCTGAGATTAAGAGCTCATTGTTTATCTTCTGTTATAAATCTATCTACCCCTTCTACATTCTCGTACCTCGATACATTCCTCAAGTTCGTCTATGAGTTCATTCAGAACTGGAAAAATGTGGTGGGTGATGGTAATTGCGGATTTAGGGTTGCAGCAAACTTTCTGTTCGGGGATGAAAACCAATAGCCTGAGGTTCGTAGACGAATGACTTTTGAGTTGCAGCTTCATACGAACATGTATGCGCCATTGTTCAGTTCATTAGAACATGTTTATGAGCTTATACAAATGACACAGTGGTTTGACAGACATGCGCCTCAAGAACATTAGTTGGATACACCAGATCACCTTTACATCATTGCAAATACCTTCAATTTCTGCATGGTACTAATTGCAAGTTTAGGGTCCACCACCTTATTACCTTTGTATTCGAATTCGACTAGTATTGTGGGGATATGTGTGTATCGGCTATCTCTCGGAACAACAGCATTTCATACAGGTTAGTTAACTGTCCATCTGGATCATTTAGTATTTTCGTATACTAAATATTATTTTTGAAGAAGATATTTATTATACATTTTATTTTATGTTATACAACTACAGATACGAGATGGATGTCCATTGCCTCTTTTGCACGTGCAATGGCACTAGCATCGTGATATTCGAGTCAGCAGTTGGCCAGAGCCTTATTCTAAACGGATTTCAGATTGGGTTAGGAGATATCGTGCAGAAGTTCCATTCCGAGATCCTATTTATGTAGATGTTATTTAGTATATATCTGTAAATAAATTAATTATTATACTATTTATATTGCGAATCGCATTTATCATTTACATTTACCACTTATAAATTGCATAAATAATTTAAACCTCCAAAAATCAGGAAAACCGGACATCCGGTTTGAAAAAAAGGACATCCAATTTTGTAAAATAGAAAGTTTCGGACGACCTGTTTAAAAAACCGGATGTCCGGTTTCAAGAATAGGACGTCCATTTTGTAAAATAGAAAGATTCAGACGACCTATTTTAAAAAACCGGACGTCCGATTTCAAGAATCGGATGGGGAATTTTGTAAAACATAAACATTCAGACGATTTGTTTAAAAAACTGGATGTCCGGTTTAAAGAATCGGACGTCCAATTTTGTAAAACAGAACACTCGGATGACATGTTATGAAAACGGATGTCCGGTTTCAAAAAGGACCGTCCATTTTCAAAATCGGATATCCGGTTTTTTGAGAAATTATGAATAAACCTATACTTATTGATCAAACAAGTAAATCCATAAATTCCACAATCATAAATCGTACAGTATCATAACAAAGTATTGAGCCACAATGCCCACAAACATAAACTAATATGAAGATCGGTAATGCAGCTTTACCAATTCCGTTATCCTATCGAACCTCTCTTCTTTCCCAGCATCATCTCGGTCAATCTCACGAACAATCATGCCCATTAGAAATAAGAGTGGCATAGGGGCATGAACTGGAACATGAAAACCACGTGGAACATTCATAGGATTCTGTATCTTCGGATGAGTGCGAGGGATGAACCACTGTAAATAATCATTTGTGGTGCAACTGCCGATATTGCAGAAACGCTAGTCCATGTCTCTGTCAACAGATGTGATGGTGTCTCAAGCCACAATGCCTCTACAAATGTGTTCCTCACTATGTACATCATGTTATTTGTTGGCCTACGAGTCTCCTTGGATTGAAAAGGATGTGCCGGAATGCATTGACGCCACCCGAACTATCGGACAACTCTATCAGGCATGTACGCCTCGACGCAATCGAAATACGGAAGCATCCCATACCATGTGGAAACCCAAATGTCTCGGATCTCTTGAAGCTTGTAAGGGATCCATTGTACCTCATCAACCGACATCATATCCAAACGTAGTCGAATGTCTAGCAATTTATGCTCATTTTTATGACCCAACTTTGGGAATTGTTGGATATACGGCTTGCAAGATTTAGCGCCCAGTCTCACCGGAGGTGCAAACATAGAAAAGTACATGTATATCCATGCCTAATAAAAAAGCCATGTTGCAAACAAATAAATTCATATAACTAATACATTATTAAATAATATAAGAGCTAAATAAAATATAAGCAAAAAATTTGGGAATTCATTAAATAATCAAATTAAAGAGATTGAGTTAATAATACCTCAAGCAGTGGCCTGACTCCTTTGCATCAACATGCGAGGCCTGACCAAGGTTCCTGTACAAGTAGGCGAGCATCACAGCACCCAATGCAAACCCTCCACATGATCGAATATCCTTCACGAGCGTTTTAAACAACTAATTACACGTATATTACATAGACAAAATTAAATAATATTTGAAATAAATATGAAATTAAATTCAAGTAAAAACTCCTTAAAATAACATAACATTGACAAATTAAACATAATGATAATTTTAAAATATTTATAAACACAAAGGTAAAATACATAAAAAAAATTAATTATAAACTTTCGTCCAGGCTGGCGAAAACTACATGCAAATTCGCCTAGCCTGGCGAAAATAAAAATGAATATCGTCACCGCCAGTGACATGCAGAAATATCTTCGCCGGACCGAGCAAAAATCTCTAATTTTTTCGCTGGTAGGGGTGAAAACTCCCGTATTTCGGCAAAAAAAACAACTTAAAAAATGGTATTTTTTTTCGTTTCGATGCATATTTTCAAGATCTAAACCGATAGAATTGTAAATAAATAAGTATGGATTGAAGTGCTAACCTTTTTTTTTATTTTCAACGCTCGGATCTTCTTAGATTTGAGTTTTAAATGTACACTTGTAGAAAGAGTTTAGAGGATTTTCTTTATAGAGAGAAAGTTTGAGGGTGAAAATTAATATTTTTTGAATTTTTTCGCGTTATCCTTATAGATTCTCGAGTTGGCTTTATTGACCCCCTTATACATTACTACATCATTAGAGTCAATAAGGCTATAACAAATAAATAAATTAAGGTTGATTCAATTAATTAAATTAAATAGAATTAAAATGTAACTTACTATTTGTATAAAGGAAAACTAATTAGAAAAAAAATTTTTTAAAAAAGGAAAACTTATTTAGTATATTGTTCCTGTGTAAAAGACAATTTATATTATGCATTCTGATGCACTTTGTATGTTATACCCTATTATTAAAATTACATAATTTTGATAAAAATTAGAAATTGATCAAATTTAGATCTCTCATCCTTCACTTCAGCATCATTATAATTATGTAGTTTTAATACAGGAGTGTACCTTGCATAGTGTATTCGGATGCATGATATAAGAACTCGGTATAAAAGTACTTTTTCTATTTTAAGATTAGGCCTAGTTTGATTGATCAAGAAAGAGGCTTAGGGAAAGTAATCACTTTCACAAATTTTAAATTCCTATGTTTGGCTTAGTATATATGTTATGAGAAAGGAATTTGATTCCTAAGATTTGGAAAAATAAATGCACAATCCTAGAAAAGAGAATACTTAGTTGGGATGGTATTGTAATTCCTTTCCCAATAATTCTAATTAGAATTAATAAAATATTTATTTTATGTTATGAAACTAATGAATACATACTGGATGTCTAAACATATTCCCTGAAAAGAACTATAGCTCCCAAAGTCTAAGTCTAAGAGATAGGATTTATTATTAGGGCTCTGACTCCTTAATAATAAATCCTATTTCTTCTAAAGTTTTACTACCTCTTGCTTGGTGCATATAAATAAGACATTATGGAAATACATGAATAAGAGGATTGGTTTATGAATATTTGTGTCTACTCTCTATCTCTCTTATTTTCTTTGTGCTTTTACTTTATTTTGTATTTGTATTATTATTCCAAGCAAATCATGTATCATGATCATCAAATTTATAATACGTTATCAGCATGATTGCATGGGCGGCACGATTATTTGCAGAACGAGACTTTGAAGGTGATTTTCCAAAATCTGCTAAAGGTAAAAAAATTCTTGAAGCTTTTTGAGGTAAGAAAAATCGAATATTTTCCTTGTTTTATGTTTTTTTTTTAACATATAACTTGATGTAATGGAAAGATCAAATCTTTTATCATAAATTCTTGTATAAATCTATTTAAGTCTTGAAGATGCAATTAAAAGAGAAATCACGATTATAAAGATTTCTTTTTTCATTAATTTATGAGGTCCTGGAAGCTTAATAATTTATTAAGAAAGATTTTGACAAAATTTAAAAAGAAGGAAAAACCACCAGAAGATGATCATTATATCATATCTATATCATTGTAGAGAAAAGTTTTTCCTCTCTCATATCTCCAATATGCTCTTGTAGTAGTAATATTGAAAAAAAAAAATCCCAAGGTATTACCTTTTGAGACTAAATAATAATATTGATTCATTGTTGATGGAATATTATGATATTCCTAATAATTTTATGTCATTCCCTAAATCGAATACAATTAAATATTTTATTTGTAAAAAAAAAGGTTATACTCATGATTATAATTTCTCATAATCATGTTAATATTTATTATGACTCATGAACCTAATATTTAAATTATCACCGACATGATAATAATGAGAAAGGAAAAGAGAATTTATACTGTCAAAAAAAATATCATTGATGAGAGTTTGTAGCGTACCTGTAGTACGTCAAACAAAATTTTGAATATCTGGTATGTATCAATTAGAAAAGAAAGATAACATTCTGGAGTTTTTTTTTACTCCTAATGTTATGCTATTATTAATCTCATATATTAATCATGTCTATTGATATGTAGACTTGTTAATGTAGCATATTCTTTGATATAATTAGAGGAAATAAATTACTTTTTATTTGTGATTTTATATGAGTTTTTGCATATTATATATGCCCTTGATTTATTATATATTCAATAATAGTGAAAAAGACATATATTAGGAGAATGAACGTTAGTAATTTTTAATTAATATAAAACTCCAAAAGAGTTAATATATTGAAATTAAAGCTCCTCAAGAGCTAATCAATTAAAGGCTCCAGAATAGCTAATATTTTAAAATCTTGCTAAATATCTAGAAGATATCTATAATATCTAGAAGTAATTAATTAAATCTCTAAAATAGCCTATTTATTAAAGACAAAAAAAAAAAAAAAGTCAGTTCATAGAAAGTTCTAGAAGAACTAATTATTTACAGACTCTAGAAGAATAAATTGACCTAGGAGGTCACACGATAACTAAGCTATATTATCATGACTTATAGAATAAATGTGAATTACATAAATTATTATTTTCTCCCTATATGGTCTTGTAATTCGCCTAAGTTGATGCAATTGTAATGCATTATTAAGTAAACCTGAAGTTTGTTTATTCGAAAATATTAAATGTTGGAATGACCGGTTAGACTATCTTGAATAATTAAATACGAATTATCATAAAGAATTTATGACAATATTTGTACGGAACCAAAAGTTTCAGATAACAAATTTATTTTTACTAATATTTTTTAAAGCAAAATAATTTTATGAATACCATCAATATATTAGTGTTGAATATGTTTTGGCATAAATATATTGTCGATGCATCGACCCATGGTCATAATATATTGTTGACTTGTAAGCTGAAATTTGCAATTTTGATAATGAGCTCATATTTTAGATTCTCCCATTAACATAATTTGTCATAATATTATTGATGATGTTGTACTATTTGCATCAAAATTGAACATTCTTGCAGAACATGTTCGTAGACTTAGTAACTGGTTTTGTAGAACCATAAGTGTCTTGAAATTGATTTATGTATATTTTGTAGTAATAATTATTCATATTTTGCCAACATATTATTTTATTCTCCTCATTATTAGTTCATGGTGAGGAACCAAATATTTTCCATCTAATATTTATATATGCGCTATATAAATATATTACTCCATCATAATGGATTTAAGATGGATATTGAAAAGAGGAGAAAATTATACAGTCGGATAAATACTAAGTTATGTGTCTCGTTTTGATCCTCATATAAAAGATAAGTTGAACTAGAAGTTCAAATGATAAATAGCCAGACATATTTATTGATAAAAGAAAATCTAACATAGAATGCTCCTATTATTTAATGTCTCAAAAATAGTCTACCACTACTTATAATTTTGAGACACATGCAAAATATAGTAGAATAAATTGATACAATAAAATCCTCGCATATGTAAAGGAGTAATAATTTAAGATGGTCCTATGTGATTAAGTCGTGGATATGAAAATTCTAGTAGAATTTTCTATTGCATGAATTTATTTTTATTTCCAGAAGAAATTCAAATACCTGGAGTATATTAATAATTATGAGATCTCATTGTATCATGCCATGATATAAAATATATTGAACCATATATTAGCAAAAAATGTCGATAATAATTATGTGTATATTATGATTAGAATGAGGATCTTGAATTCAAGTCTGCAGACTCGAGGTTCTAATATATTAGAGATATTTGGCCAAAATAGAATACAAAATTTGTATGAGAAAATATGCAACGTCCAGAAAATTATTAAGTACATTTGAAGTGTACATGTATTCTCTGGAAGAATTATACACTTGAAGTGTAATCCTAGAAGGATACGTATTAATAAATAAAGTGCGAATTTGTATAAATTATTATATAAGATTCTTCGCAATGTCCTGACAATATTGATACAAAGAAATAAGATTTATGGTAGCAGATTGAGTTTAGATAATAGCACTAAACTCTAATAATTTATTATATGAAGTCCTTGAAGAGCTCGATAGGTAAGTTTGAAGCATATAAGTGAATTGTTTTGAAGAACATAACATAGTTGTTTCCGTGATTTTTGTTTAAATAAATATATGAAATCAAGATCAAATATATATCTATAAAAGTTTTCTTAGAATTCATTATGCTTGCCTCGTATGATTGTTTATCTATTATAAATATTCTTCACATTATGAGAGAAAATTAAAATCATGAAATGTCATGTTTAATATTGAAGCATCTTGATCTATATACAAATATTCGTGAATTAGAAGTTCTGTAGATTATTTATTTGCTAAAGTTGTAAATTTACTTGATATTTTGTTAACTTTAGAAGAGTTATAAAATTGAATTTGTGAATGCTTCTATAGATGTCCCAATAGGACATAAATATTATAATTAGCAATGTTAAATTATGCCTGAAGCTTGATCGATCTTTTATTTATAAAAGTTCTTTTAACGAAATAATTAAATACCTTGAAGTATTCCTCCTGAAGAGTTTATGATTGAGAATCAAATATTTGAAGTAAGTATTTTAAGATTTTATCTTGATTTTAAAAATCGAACATCTCAAAGATGCAAATTCTTTATCTACTCATAAAAGTGCATGGATATATTATATTGCACATTATCATCCAAATGTCATTCGATTATAAAACGTTGGTAAATACCACGTATTTATATATAAAAAGGTAATAGATATTTATTAGTCACGAAGTACCATATCTTTGCACAAATGGTGCATATTCTTCTTTATATGACTTTTGGAAAAATATTATTATTGTCCTGCAATATTTTCAAAGGATAATTGATCTCGACTTATAGAGAAAATCCAACTCTTGATGAGATGGATAAAACAAAAAGTTTCTTACTTATATGATCCATAAAAGATACATTCTCAAACAAACATATTATGCTTATGTGATATGATATTATAATAACAATCATACCTTCAACTATGTTGAAGTTTTAAATTGTTATGTGGATTTCTGAGTATGTTTGTGATCATTATGGATAATTAATTTCGAGATATTTATATAATATCCTTTAAGGTTGAAATTATAGCCATATTATGCCTTATGAGATTTGACATATTGATAAACACATGACAAAATAAATTTTCCAAAATTTCTTTATAAGAAATATGAAATTAATGTGCAATAATATCGATCAAATGTGATACATAATTCTGAAGATTTATTCATTAACACATACCAATACATTGGTTTAATGATGTTTTAAATATGGGGACTATACAAAATATAAGTGAATAGTGTACTCTTTTCCTTCACTAGACGTTTTTTTTCCCACATGGTTTTTTTTTCTAGTAAGTTTTTAACGAGGTATATTCTTTATATTATGGACATCCAAGGGGGAGTATTATGAAACTAATGAACACATACTGGATGTCCAAATACATTCCCTGAAGAGAACTATAGCTCCTAAAGCCCAATTCTAATTGGGCTCTGACTCCTTATTGATAAAGCATATTTATTTTAGAGTTTTACTACCTCTTATACTTGGTGCCTATAAATAGGACATTATGGAATACATAAATAAGAGGATTGGTTTCTGAATATCAGTGTCTACTCTCTATCTCTCTTATTCTCTTTGTTCTTCTACTCTTATTTTATATTTGTATTATTATTCCAAACAAATCATGTGTCACGATCATCAAATTTATTACATTTTAAATAAATAGTATATGTTTACCAACTATTTATTCATCATTTTCTTATTGACTTATTTATCTTTTATACGTCTTTAACTATTTTTTTTTTTGACTCCCTACAAAATAATATAAACAGAAAAAATAAAATAATATGTTCCCTTTTTCTCAAGAAAATAATATTTTTGATTATTAATTTTTATTAATAAATACTCTCTCTCTCAAACACATACACAAAAAAAATGTATATGTGGAATTTTTTTAAAAATGATTTATTATTATATTTGACGGGGTATCAAATTAACAAGTATAATGTATAGATATATAATTAAACCCTTATATTTATATCAAATTAACAAGTATAATGTATAGATATATAATTAAACCCTTATATTTATATGATAATCCTTTTAGTATATTTTTTAAATATTAACATGTAAAATAGTATATGGGATATTTAAATATATTTTAAAAATTATAATTTATTTTTTTAATTTAAAACAAAATAAATATCCAACTTTACATTAATTTCCTTAACATTATTCAGAAACTTCCAAACATATAAATGTAATATGTCAGGAATCATATTACCAAGATTTATTTTCCTAGGAATTAGATTCCTAATCTCACGTTACTTTCTTGACAATATTTTTCTTATTCTTTTTGTACAAATATTAAGAGTTTTAAAATCAATGAAATATTCGACATTACCTCCACTTAGAAATATAAGTTTTTTTAGAGTAATCGACGATGACTGGAGCGACATGCTGCATTTCTTGGCCACCAAGGAGTGGAGGTCGGGGAAACAGTGGGTTTTCAATTAATCCATCTTCTCGGTTTAGTTTAATTAGTTATTGGACTATTTTTACATTATTAAAAAACCCATGTGAGTTTATGACCAAAAATGATAGGAAACCACCCATCTCTGCATGTGTAAGGGTATTTCAAGCCATTTTAAAAAGTTATTAGGTTAACGAAATAAATAATATCCTTAATAAGTAAATTAGTCAGGGCATTTTGACCAATTTCACTTTATTATATTATAAAATATATTTAATATCTATATGGGTAAATAAATCATTTTAATGAAATCTTTGCTTCAGACGATAGCTCTAACCCTTCTTCTTTTACAATTGATCTTTATAAAGTTCGAAATTCAAATGATTACAACAATGCATTATGAGTTTTTTTTTTAGAGAAAAAAAGAAAGTATTATATTAAATCTGCTTGAATATCAATAGAGATTATATATGATATCACCTCTATTCAAATATTGACGGAGAAATTTAACACAACATGATTAGTTAAGATATGTGTTGGAATATTAGCATCACGCCTAACAAAAGAAATTGAAGCACTGAGCTTATCAATTAAGGACACCATCTGACCGTGAATATGACCTAATAGACTAAGTCCCTGAACGTGAAGCACGCTAATCAAGTATACTTTTACAATCACTCTCAATATGAAAATGTGAAAAATCGATTTGTCGGCTATCTTGAAACCTTCTCGGATGGCAATGGTCTCTACTTGCTCAGGTATCGATGTGTGCTCCAAGGGTTTTGTAAAGGCAACCAGCACATCTTCTCTATGATCATAGAAGAGTCCTCCTATTCTTGCACCTTGGATGGACCAAGAAGCATCCACATTAAGTTTTAATCTCTTAATTTTTGGCGGCCTCCTATTATGCAAAATCGATTAGGCCTCAATCGGCCTTCTGGCACTTCCCGGGGCTAGTTGCCCACTGTTGGAGTAGTTTCCTTGTTCCATTAAGATTGACTTCTCGTTCGAGTCAGCTCCCTTATAGCATAATCTACGCGATACTCAGCCATGCCTATGGGAATGACAACATTTTCGAAGTTAAGTTGGCTAATGAAGGAATATTCTAGTGTTCTTCGCACAAACCAATAGCCTACAAAGCTATATACGAGGGTCTCGAAATTTATTTTCGAACAATACATTTCCAATGGTTTCATATTTCTCAAAGAATGTATGCAAAGCGAGAACTGTCTTGAGATGTCCATTCCATTATGCGCTTGAGTATGGAAGAGAGTATGTGTGATATCCTACATTTTTTTAACTGCAAACATTACAGGCTGGGACTTAGATGTCACTCTCTTGGAGAGATTCTTGCATGTGGGAAGAATGTTGTTGTCCAACCTCCATAAAAAGATTCTAAGATTTTGTTTAGCGCATAAATTCCACAAGCTAGTATGAAATCTCTCTGTTTTGAAAGAGAATGAACATTCACATAATGTTATGTCCTGCTTCGTACCGAGGATGAATTTGTATGCTTATCGTATTGTGAACTGCCTTAATTTATTATAGGCCCATATTTGTTCATCTTGTAGCCATGCATTACATAAGGGGATTTTGAGAATTTATTCTGCCTCTTATAGATTGAAGCATCGACAGATTAGATTTTATTTTCAAGTCGCACTATCAAAATCAAGAAGGGTTGAGCCTTCACTTCAAGATGCGTTCAAAAAACGTCCAAATATTCTAAGATTGAAAGCTTCAAGGCATGAGGCATTGGAGCCATTTATCCTCCCCAATATTGACAGAGTGCACATTGCCTTTTTTTTTTTTTTTTTCAATTGGATCCCTTGCATGAGGTATGACCTAAAATGTCGATGGTGTTAAGAGATGGATGAAAGATGTCGAAAGAAGAATTAAAGTGTTATATATATGTATATATCTCGATAGAATCTTTCTAACAGACGATAACAAATGTTAATATAGATAAAATTTAACATATATGTCCCTTTTCAATTATAAGAACACACGCGACCAACCATCATATCGTCACAAAATTTCAATAATAAAGGATAGAAGTTTTAAAACAAAAAGAAAAAGAAAAGTATTCACTAATTAAATGTCATAATGATCAATATCTTCTCCCTAAACCCTCAACTTCAACAAGATGGCTCCTATCATATATTCTCCCACCCACCTAATAAGTAATACCAATATTTTCCTTTTCTCTTTTTGATAAATGCATGTTAACCTTGTATTTCAAGAGAAGTTATCAAAGAAATACGAGTAGCTAGCTACTATGAATGAATGCCACGCCTCGCATCGCCTATCACAGAACGCCTTGATATTTAAGTATTTCCCCTATGAGCTCTCCTTTACCAGAACCAACATATCTCCCACAAATCTCACCATCTCTGATGAACAAAAATGTGGGAACTTGAATTACATTCATATCCTTCAAGAACTTCATACAACTATCGTTCTCATCGCCATTCATTCTCGCAAAAACCACCGTATCCGCCATCTGTCTCGACAATTTAATCACCGTCGGATATACCTTAACACAAGGTCCGCAATGTTTCAATCCCACATCGAGAACAATTAATTTGTGATCTTCTTTGTGTTGATTCATCAATGTCTCAACATCTTCTCTATTATGTATCTGTACGACTGCGGAATGATTATCGCCGTAGTACAAAACATCGCCGACGAGCTGATCTGGTCCGATCGCTTCTTCTTCGTGAATTTTTTCCATGCTTTTGTAAAAGCTGAAATGAGGTACTTGATCTATTTTCTCTCTCTCACAAAGTGCTTTTGTTTTGTCCGATTCGTCACCCATGACGAGTAAAAATACGACGTCGTTGCACGTTCTGCTTAGATCTACTAAAAACGGGTAAATTTTCTTGCTGTTGATGCTGTCTCTGGCTGCGAATTCAACCACAACTAGCTTATCTTTAGCCGATTGAAGTGCTTTATCGAATTCTTCTATGCTGTGGATTTTTTGCACCTTTTCATCCTCTTTTACAGTGCTCTTAACGGCACCAGAAGTAGCTGTTGCCTTGATAATTTGGAAACGGCGTCGTGTTATTTCAAAATTTGCCGGGAGATTTTGTCTGGGTTTAGTGAAGAAGGAGAGTTGAGAGGAAGGAAGCTGGAAAAAGGTATTATTTTTGGTAAGGGAGGTAAGATCTGGAGAGGGTTTAGCTAAAAAATTGGCAATGGTTGCCATTGAAGAATTGAAAAAGAAGAAAAAGAAAGGGGGGAAATTTCCGGAAAGGAGAAATATGGGAGATTGGATTGGAGTCCCCGTGGATGCAATAAAGAAGAATATAAAATGGGGAATGAGATTTTTATCTGGTTTGGATCTAAGATGGAAAGGTTACATCCACTCGTTTGGATTTGGCTTATATTATCCACATAGAATGCTTTTCCTGAGTAGATTTTTATCTCATCTTGAGATTTTTTCACCACATTTTGAGATTTTTTTTTTTTTGTTATTTTGCTTACAAGTCAAATTTCAACCATCAAAGAGTCAAAAATAATTTTTTGCTGATATTTTCTACTTTCTTTCAAATAATAGAGAATTAATAGATTCCTACCTTCAAATTTCGACCTACAAGACAAATTAGAAATAGGTGAGGTTGGTTCCTGTTCTAATATTTAAGTTAGTACGAAGATCATAAATAAATAATAATAATAAAGGTAGTTCATTCGGATAGCGGTAATCCCGTAAATAGCTTTCTTTCAACAAAAAGGTTCTCATCCTTCATAGACTACGAGTGTAATAAGAGCATCCGTCGATAAAAGGATCGCTGCAGTTCGGGGAGAGAGTTCCATAATTCAACTCAAGATCTTTAACTGGGGGCTGTAGAATGAATATGGTTAAAGCATAGAGGCTATGTTCCAAAAATTTAAAAGAAACTAAGGAGAAGGTAGAAAGTGTACTTCTTTGTGGAGTTTTCATGTGGAATTCCAAACAACATATTCCATCATTATTCTCTCTTTTAACATTGACATATATGAATTATGTCAATTGTTGCAAGTTTCTTTCAAGAGGAGTTATAAATTAGAAGACAATTCAAGGGTCAAAATATTAGATTTCGAAACAAATGAAAAATTTAAGTATAAAGCTCGCAAGTAATGTAATTTTTAAAAGGTTGCAGCTAAATTACAAAATAAAAAAGTATAATATAATCGTGAGAACTAATTAAGAAATTTACTTCCCTTGATTTTGAGTTCCTTGAGAGGAATGAATCATTTGTGTTTAATTAATTTCATCCTTTGTCAGAGTGCAATATATTACTTACTCCCTCTAAAAAAACAAATCTTTAATATTTGTGTGCTTTGTGCATCTAATTGGTGTAGTCGCTTTGCCGGTCTTGAGGTCGAAGTAACCTCCCAATTCAGCATATCAGGGCAATTTTGATACTCAAAGAGTGACTTTTTAAGAAATTATATCCAAGTCTTGAACTGAGATGAACTTCTACTGGAGTTAATAATTGGACTATAAGTGGTGGCTCACAAGTTTGTTAACTCGTGAGCCAATAAACCAATATATATAAATTGATGTTCATGCTTCATAATAACCCCACATGTATGAATCCTCATGATGAATTAGATAATTATAATATATTTCCATGTAAGGATATTGCATTCGAGGTTGTTAGCAGAAATGACAACAGCAAAGTAACAATTCCGATCAGGCAAGATTGAATGCCTAGTGGTTTGATATTGAGTTCATCAATGATTTATATTGAGCAGAGATAATTGCCAAAATTGTTCCTAGTATGCTTTTGTATTCCAAGAGGATGATATTATGACATTGGTACCAATGCCTTGGATCAGGTTTTTATTGTAATATTTTTGCCACCCATCAACTGGACTTTTTACTATAGTTTATATACTTTGACTTCATATGAGTGGTTTACTAGCATTTCTAAAGATGGACCAGTTTTCTAGTATTAGACGTGCCTTTCGCGGGTCACCTTTATGGAGAAACACAAACCAGTTCTTGTGATGCGATGCTTGCTCTTGGGGGAATTATGTGTATCTCGCCGATAGCATTCCATCATTGCATATCCTTATAATTGACAACTGAATAATTGTTGCTCTTTATGAATGCGTCGAAGAGACGTTTGAAATATGCTAATTGATATGTTCGTCATATATGGTGATCAGCATTACAGCTTGGTGTCCAATTTCACATGAAGAGGAAGCAATTGAAAGCTTTGTAGGCTTATCGATTACCATGCTATATATAAGATTTGAGTGACCAATTTGATATGAAATGACTCCAAAAGGAGTGTTCTTAAATCCATAAGAGTTCGTATGTTTAGCTATTGAAGCTTATAGAAGAACCCCATTATATAATGGGTATTCCCTTCTTTATCAAACCCAATGAGGGGGATACAGTATTATCCGGGATAGAGATTTGGTATAGGTTTGTAGGGACTTTGACCCTAACATCAAAGATAAGAGCCTTATTTATCGAGGCTCGATTGAAGAAGTCCAAATACCGTAATAATTTCTTTAATCTGATAATATAAGAATTATACTTGAAATTCTACCTCTTCTACAAATCTTCAACAAAATAAAGAACCAAACTGATAAAGATATACTGCAGATACCTTGTGAAGAATTCCATAGAGATTAAAACAATACCATAAGGAATATTAGTATAATAAAGATGAAATCATGGTATGAAATGAATTCCTTGCTGTATGATTATTATAAGGCATTTCGTAAATCTTGAATATAAATTGAGTCTTCTCAATGAAAAGTTGAGTTCTGATACGCTATATATATTGAGAATAGATAAGGTAATAATATACCTCTTATTCCCCTCATCCTCAACGAAATAAAGGACAACATGAACTGTTCAAAGTGCAAATGTTACTTTAACAAAGCATATGTATGTGATGCCAAGACTTGAAGTGGTCAAGTTCATTTAACTGAGTGCAACATAGCGTAGTAATCCTTAATACTTAATGATGGTGCTTCAGCTACTCAATCGAAATGAATTCATCTAAAAATAACATGAATGGTATTATCGTAAGAATAACCTTCTTCAATTATTAATTACCGAATAATTCTCATTTCAACCACACAATATTTTGATTCCATCATTATAGGCAGAATATGCCGACCAAATCAAGTTCATATGTACATATAAATATGTAAGAAAAATCCAAGAATAGAACCTAACTGTATTTTTAATTATCTAAATTTTTAGTGTCGAGAATGTTTCTATCTCTAGTAAAGAAAGTTGATAATAACAGAATCAGTCTTAATAAATAATTGGAGAGAATAGGAAAAGCTTTGGCTTGATAATCAATTACTTGATTGCCCTAAGGGAGTTGAAATGCACTAAAATGCATCATGCTCTCTTGTAAGCGAGGAACCCATAGAAGATTACTAAAGCAAGAGATAGCTAAAACTGATTCTCATGTTATGGGAAATATGTATGTCCAGTGAGGTTATATAAACGTCTTTTCTTCAGCTATTCGGTTCAAATTGATCGAATACATGGATGATTGAATGTTCAGTTCGGCTCACTATATACATTTGCGGGATAGAGATAGTAAAATGACTATTAGTTGGGATATATTACTTTCAATTAGATATATATATATATATATATATATATGAATGTCAAAATATTTGGAAAAACTTTTCATCCGGAATAGAAGGTTCACTTCTGAGATTCTGAAGGTGATGTCTTGGGTTTAAAAATAGTATTGAAAACTGTCTTTGTTCGTAAGCATAGTAGCAAATCTTCATCACCAATATTAAATATGATAAGACCACAAAATTCCGAAGCCGAAGAGACCTTCAATGACTAATTCCAAAGAGGCCAGGTATACCGATCCAGGTATCCGGTATATTGAGGTTTATAGCCCCAAAGAGGAGTGTAATATAATTCCCGATAAGTGACCTTGATAAAGAAATTTGACACCACATATATGTCAGATTGAGTTGTTTTTACAAGATTACCAACTTTCATCCCCCTTGCTATTTGGGACCAATGTGAGGCAGCATTTAACTCAACCCAAGTGGAATATTGATATTCAGGTAAGATAATTCGAGCCCAACTCAAAGATAATTTCCTCTAAAAATTTCACTCGGGATCGTTATCCCTAAGTTGTAACTTCAATACACCGACCCGATAAAAACTTTTTGAATAAATGAGGGATACTCATTGTTGGTTCCGTAGGCAAAAACAAAATAAAATAAAACTACGAAAATTCACCAACAGGATCTGCACATACTAGAAAAACCGATTGGATATAAATTACCTCAATGTTTTGATTGTTCGGTGTGGAGGCGCTGCTTTTCCTCTACTGATATCCACCCGATGAACTCCTCTGCAAGCGATCGGGATGCTAGCCCCTTTTATGTGTTCTGAAAACTATTCAGGACTGATCCTGACTATTTGGTAATCGGTTTGGAGAGAGGAGGCTAGATACTATATCGCCGTTCTAGGGTTTAGGATTTTGTTTTTCTTTAATCAGATAAAGGACGGCTGCCAAGAAAAGATTAACATAACATTTTATAGCTGTCAATATCAAAACCCTAACTGTCATCTAATGACAGTTTAATCTCGTCCGTTCCTATAATCATCCAACGGTTGGATGAGTAATATTAAGTAATTAATTTTATTTATTCGATTAAATAAAATTAATTACTTATTAACTTACCAGAAAATACAATATGGAATATGATTCCCCTTTTGTATACGTTCAATGAATCTGGACACAATCTAGATCTATTGAACGTGGACATTATGCTCACAAGGTCGTCTATGCGTGTGACCCTGTAGGTTCACTTAACATTGGCAGAGAATGAAAAATGTCCTAGACTTTTATTCACAAAACATAAGCGGCCTCTAGCAAGACATTATGCTTACCCAAGTTAAGTAAATGCAATGATAACCTAGCATCAAATTTAATATTTAGTCATTTTGTCACACGATATTCTAATTACGTATAAGGCATGGACTAAGTCATCTTTATAAAACTTAATTAACTATTTACTTGATCACCAGGCAGACTGCTCCAACAATAATATTAATAACATCTTATTAATACTTATTTGAGCATGGCCATGTATATTTTCCAGTCTTCCTTATCAAGGGGCTCATGGATATCTCTTTCTAAAAGGAGAGGGACAAATCCCTTCCACTATCTCCAATATTCAAGCCATGACAAGAAAATAAGCCAACCAATAGTCAGAATAATCACCTAATTAAAAGTGATGTTTGACTATTTCAAAACATATTTTCTCCCCATGCAAGAAACATTAGGTCAAATGACACCAAATATAAAACTGAGAAGAAATACTTATAACTTAAACCCATGCAATATTTCTTCTTCACTTTGGATCATGTCTAATACAATATTCTCAAAATGTATTTATGAATTGATTTTATATCTCATATTTATGATCAGTAAAACTTGATCATCAATCAACTTCACACTAGTTTACAACATGTAATAAACTAAGGAAAAATAAGAATAGTATTTTATTAGCTATAAGGGTTTTACTATCAAGTCACATACTTGATGACCAAGAGCATAAAATACAATTAAAAAATACATGCTTCATAAATTATAAATGTGAGTTAATTGGTCTTAGAGCATATACTAACAATCTCCCACTTGCCCTACGACCAATTTGATATGACTCTCAAACTCATTGATCTATTATGACTTTCATGCTTAAGTTGAGGGAGTGGCTTTGTCAATGGATCTGCGAGTATGCAAATTTTAATATCTCCACGCTCAATAATTTCTCGAATGAGATGGAAACGCCTGAGAATATGTTTGGATCGTTGATGAGATCTAGGTTCCTTAGCTTGTGCAATGGATCCTGTATTATCACAATATAGGTCCATTGGGTTCACAATGCTAGGAATTACACATAGTTCTGTGATGAACTTTCTGATCCAAACTGTCTCCTTGGCTGCATCAGAAGCAGCCACATACTCAGCCTCTGTAGTAGAATCGGTCACGGTATCTTGCTTTGAACTCTTCCAACTCACAGCACTTCCATTCAAACAAAACACAAATCCAAATTGCGATCTAAAATCATCTACATCAGTCTGAAAGCTAGCATCCGTGTAACCATATACAACAAGCTCTGCTTCATGACCTTTGTAGATCGAAAACATCTCTTTAGTCATTCTTAAGTACTTGAGAATGTTTTTAACTGCAGTCCAATGCGGTTCATCAGGATTTTACTGGAATCTGCTAGTCATGCTTAATGCATACGAGACATCTGGGCGAGTATATAACATGGTGTACATGATAGATCCAATTGCGGAAGCGTAAGGAATCTTACTCATGCGTTCTGTATCCTCCCTTGTGGTAGGACTTTGAGACTTACTGAGTTTAACGCCATGTGACATTGGCAATGAGACTTACTGAGTTTAACGCCATGCGACATTGGCAAGAATCCTCTCTTAGAATCTTGCATACTGAACCTTTTCAGTACCTTGTCAATATATCCACTCTGACTTGGGCCAATTAGGTTTTTAGATCTATCTTGATAGATCATAATGCCTAGAATATAGGCTGCTTTGCCTAAATCTTTCATTGAAAAACACTTCCCCAACCAAGTTTTTACACTTTGCAAAGTGGGGATGTCATTCCCAATTAACAAGATGTCATCGACATAGAGTACTAAGAAGACTACTACATTTTCTGTAACCCTTTTGTAGACACAAGGTTCATCATCATTCTTGATGAAATTGAATTCTTTAATTGCTTCATCAAAACGAAGATTCCAACTTCGAGATGCTTGCTTTAAGCCATAAATGGATCTTTGAACTTTACACACTTTACTAGAATTCAAAGGATGAATAAAACCTTCAAGTTGTGTCATATACACATCCTCCAGTAGATTTCCATTAAGAAAAGCAGTTTTAACATCTATTTGCCATATTTCATAATCATAATATGCTGCAATGGCAAGTAGAATTCTAATTGACTTAAGCATTACAACTGGAGAAAAGGTTTCATCATAGTCTATACCATGAGTTTGTTTATAACCTTTTGCTACCAATCGTGCTTTGTAAGTGTGCACATTGCCATCCATGTCAGTTTTCTTTTTGAAAACTCATTTACACCCTATGGTCTTGCAACCTTCAGGTGAATCAATCAAAGTCCAAACTTGATTATCATGCATGGATTGCATTTCTGATTTCATAGCCTCTAGCCATTTGCTAGATTCAGGACTATGAATAGCATCTTGGTAGGAATTAGGTTCACCTTGATCAATAAGATCAATATTATGATCCTCAGTCACAAGAAATCTATATCTCTGTGGTATCTGAAGAATCATACTAGACCTTCTTGGGCCTTATGTCAAAGGTTCAGGCTCAGTATGTACACGTGAGTCCAACTGAGTGTCCATACTTGTTTCAGAAATGGTCTGCTGTCATTGAGCTTCTTCAAGATGGATTCTACTCCCACTAACTCTTTTGGAAACGAATTCCCTTTCAAGGAAAATTCCGTTCCGAGCAACAAACACTTTGTTTTCAGATGAAAGATAAAAATAGTATCATTTAGTTTCCTTAGGATATCCCACAAACAGACACTTATCAGATTTGGGTGCTAGTTTTTCAGATAATGATCACTTCACATAAGCATCACATCTCCAAATTTTAAGAAATGCTAAACTAAGTTGTTTCCCGGTCCATATCTCATATGGTGTCTTCTGAATAGATTTAGATGGAACTCTATTTAATATGAATGTAGCAGTTTCTAGAGCATAACCCCAAAAAGAAATTGGAAGATCTGTTTGACTCATCATAGATCGAACCATATCCAATAGAGTTCGATTTTTGCATTCAGACACACTATTCCATTGTGGTGTTCCTGGTGGAGTTAATTGTGATACTATCCACAATTTTTTAGACGTTCGTCAAACTCTTGGGCCTAAATATTCACCACCTCGATTTGATCGAAGTAATTTGATACTCCTTCCAAGTTGATTCTGTACTTCATTTTGAAATTCCTTAAACTTTTGAAAGGAATCAGATTTATGTTTCATTAGATAGACATAACCATATCTGCTGAAATCATTTGTGAATGTAATGAAATATTGAAAACCTCCACTGGCTTGTGTGTTCATTGGCCCACATACATCAGTATGTATAAGTTCCAATATATCGGTAGCCCTTTCACTTTGCCCTGTAAATGGACTTTTAGTCATTTTGCCCAATAAACAAGAATCACATTTTTCATAAGACTCAAGGTCGAATGAAGATAAAAGTCCATCTTGATGGAGTTTGGATATGCGTTTCTCATTTTTATGGCCCAAACGATAATGCCAGAAGTAAGTTTGATTTAAATAATTAGATTTAAATTTCTTTGTATTTATGTTATAGATAGACTTACTAATGGAATCATGTAGGTTAAGAATGTAAAGTCCATTACATAAAGAGGCATCCCCATAGAAAATACTATTTTTATAAATAGAACTTTTACCATTCTTAGTATTAAACTCAAAACCATCAATATTCAAACAAGAAACTCAAATGATGTTCCTACTCATAGCAGGAACATAATAACAATCTTTAAGTTCAATTATAATAAGCCTAGTAGGCAAAAGTAAATCAAATGTCCCTACAGTTACAGCAACAACTTTTGCTCCATTTGCAACTCGCAGGTTCACCTCTCTCTTTGCCAAAGATCTACTCTTTTTGAGTCCCTGCACATTTACACAAATGTGAGCTCTACATCTGGTATCTAATACCCATGAAGTAGGAGTAGACATTAATTTCTATAACGAAAATACCTGAAGCGATAGTCTCACTGGCATTTTGCTTCTTCTTTTCTTCCAAGTAGAGCTTGCAATTCCTTTTCCAATGACCAGGTTCATTGCAATAGAAGCAAGTCTCTTCCTTTGGTGGTTTAACCTTGGGCTTGGGCTTCTGCTTGCCTTTACTATTTTTGGCCATATCCTTTCCCTTTCCCTTGTTCTTCTTGAACTGCCTCTTCTGAACCATCAGAACATTAGGAGTAGACTTTCTAATGTTTTATTCAGCCTGCTTGAGCATCCCGTGCAATTCATTTATGGACTTTTCCATATTATGTATATTGAAGTTCATGACAAACTGATCATAATCAGAAGTCAAAGAGGTCAAGATCATATCAGTAGCCAAGTCATGACTTACAGGTTCTCCAAGTTTTTCTAGCGGATCAAAATACCCTTTTATCTTAAGGACAAGAGCACTAACTGAAGTGCT
Source organism: Catharanthus roseus (assembly GCA_028651295.1). Classification (NCBI taxonomy): domain Eukaryota; kingdom Viridiplantae; phylum Streptophyta; class Magnoliopsida; order Gentianales; family Apocynaceae; genus Catharanthus; species Catharanthus roseus. The sequence continues at coordinate 29,064,734 of JAPQWS010000168.1, forward strand.
AGGGGTCATTTTGCAGCTATTTAACGCCTTAGTGGTAAGATATCTCTCTTGACGTGCCTGCTCTAGGAACATTTCCTTGAGCTGTTTTATCATCTCATAAGCCTCAACTTCCTCGAATTGCTTTTGCAACTCAGATTTCATTGTGGCCAACATGAGGCATGTCACATCGTTAGAATCATCATTGTGCTTACTATAAGCATCCTTTTCGACTCTAGGGGCGTTGTTAGCTGGTTGATTAGAGATAGGGTTCTCAAGTACATATAGCTTTTTTCCTTGTTTAAGGACAATCTTTAAATTTCGTGCCCAATCAAGAAAGTTAGTCCCACTAAGCTTATTCTTTTCAAGCACGAATCGCAACGAGGTGTTTGAATTGTTTGAGGCCATTATCTACATAGATTTTGCAAAGTAAAATTAAATAAATGAAGCATTGAATTTTCTCTGAAATATTCAACACTTGATATAAATCATGGGTATAAAAATTCATTTTATTCTAATCATAAGTAAGCTTTGGCTTAACACCCACAATTAGAGAAAAATGTATTAATGAGATTTACATTTATATGTACCAACAAAATTCCATATGATGTCTTAGACTCAAAACCGTTTTGATAGCCTAGTTAAGCCAAATTATTCCAAGCATATGGAAATCACAATTTTCCATTTTCCCCTATTTAGGTAACCATTTATCTCTTGCTTTGGTAATGAGACAAAATGATGATCCAAGCATGGAGAAGTTCTTATGATCATGGGAGGCATTTTACGACTTAATTTTTACATGGTTTCAAAAACCTTCTTCCTTTTTTTGTATATTATTTCACAAAACATATATCCAAAAATAAAAGAAAATAAACTAAACATCACATGCATAATATATACATCAAATAAAACATGTCATAGCATGACCCCAATCCTATATTGACTTCCACGAACATCATAGAAGTCAAAGGTCAATCTAGGTAAGTCTTCATCTCCATGAGCTTGCTTCCAATGTCTTGGCCTTCTAATCTTGTTACATAGGATAGAAAACATACATAGGAATAGAAAGTAGAATTAACCTATTCTAGTAAAGCTTGATAATATTACATCAATAAAAACGACACCGTATTTAAAAACATACAACCCATTAATAAAATAAGCCAATCAATCACAAGAGGTAAAGAGCCATGCTATACACCATACACGAAGTCCCCGGAAGAAAATGGCGGTCCCGCTGGCTGGTTAGCGGGCGGGGTCAAGGGATAGCGCCCTTGCGGGGGTTTGAGGGGGCAGCGCCCCCGGAAAGAAAAACGATTTTTCCTTTCTAACTCATTGAATGAGTTACTACAGTCATAAACCCTAAAATCATGCCGCCAGAAATTTTGTTTAACAGTTAAACATTAAATTATGTGATTTTACATATTAGTTTGATAATTAAATTGCATAGATTACAGACTGTACGGCAAACAATTTGGCAGTAACAACATTCTATTTAATTAATCGCATTAATAAGTAAAACAGAATATGATATATGCGAATCCTATAATTCAATTTACTCTGATTATTACACTAATCAGAAACCTTACTATAAGGCCGATTGAAAACAACACATGTAATCAAAGCGGTAACAGATAAAATCAGTAAAACTAGTATGTACGAGGTTTTGATACCACTGTTAGATCCGTAGGCAAAAACAAAATAAAATAAAACTACGGAAATCCACCAACAGGATCTGCACATACTAGAAAAACTGATTGGATAGAAATTACCTCAATGTTTTGATTGTTTGGTGTGGAGGTACTGCTTTTTACGCTTCACCCTCTACTGGTATCCACATGACGAACTCTTCTGCAAGCGATTGGGATGTTAGCCCCTTCTGTGTTCTGAAAACTGTTCAGAACTGATCCTGACTATCTATAATTGGTCGTATTTCGGAGAGAGGAGGCTAGATACTATATCGCCGTTCTAGGGTTTAGGATTTTGTTTTTCTTTAATCAAATAAAGGACGGCTGCCAAGAAAAGGTTAACATAACCTTTTATAGCTGTCAATATCAAAACCTTAACTGTCATCTAATGACAGTTTAATCTCGTCCGTCTATTCCTATAATCATCCAACGGTTGGATGAGTAATATTAAGTAATTAAATTCATTTATTCGATTAAATAAAATTAATTACTTATTAATTACCAGAAAATACAATATGGAATATGATTCCCCTTTTGTATACGTTCAATGAATCTGGACACAATCTAGATCCATTGAACGTGGACATTATGCTCACAAGATCGTCTATGCGTGTGACCCTGTAGGCTCACTTAACATTGGCAGAGAATGAAAAATGTCCTAGACATTTATTCACAAAACATAAGCAGCCTCTAGCAAGACATTATGCTTACCCAAGTTAAGTAAATACAATAATAACCTAGCATCAAATTTAATATTTAGTCCTTTTGTCACACGATATCATAATTAAGTATAAGACATGGACTAAGTCATCCTTATAAAACTTAATTAACCATTTACTTGATCACCAGGCAGACTGCTCCAACAATAATATTAATAACATCTTATTAATACTTATTTGAGCATGGCCATGCATATTTTCCAGTCTTCCTTATCAAGGGGGCCATGGATATCTCTCTCTAAAAGGAGAGGGACAAATCCCTTCCACTATCTCCAATATTCAAGCCATGACAAGAAAATAAGCCAACTAATAGTCATAATAATCACCTAATTAAAAGTGATGTTTGACTATGTCAAAACATATTTTCTTCCCATGCAAGAAACATTAAAAACATTAGGTCAAAAGACACCAAATATAAAACTGAGAAGAAATACTTATAACTTAAACCCATGCAATATTTCTTCTTCACTTTGGGTCATGTCCAATACAATATTCTCAAAATGTATTTATGAATTGATTTTATATCTCATATTCATGATCGGTAAAACTTGACCATCAATCAACTTCATACTAATTTACAAGATGTAATAAACTAGAGACAAATAAGAATAGTATTTTATTAGCTATAAGTGTTTTACTATCAAGTCACATACTTGATGACCAAGAGCATAAAATACAATTAAAAAATACATGCTTCATAAATCATAAATGTGAGTCAATTGGTCTTAGGACATATACTAACACTCATCCCATGAAAAAACAACATAGAACCATGATTTATATCAATGTACCCAATTTGAAAGTATTCCGAGAGGGAGAGTGGATGCGATTTAGAATAGCAAGTTGAAGCAAATAACCCCACTTTGAGGGCTTGAGAATTGATAAATCGTAAGAGAATAATTGGGTCATATCTCGTATACTACTCTATATCCTTATGATGTTGGAATTCTAGCAGAGGAGCTAGTCCCTGTTTCTTGGAATCCGAAGGGAAAACCCTAGCGGCCAAGATGGCTCGAGAAGATCTCAATTGTAAAGCTATCCCGTGAGGCAATCCCCGAGCCAAGAAGAAACTCCCAAAATTTTCTTCGAGAAGAGAAGCCTGACTTGATAACAGTCCTCTTTATTGACCCCAAATGTAAGAAATACCATGATGATATATGATTATGGAGATTGGAGATTAGGCCGATAAGAGGATCGGGAGAATATATTGCATCCCAAATGAAGAATATTTCTTGAAAAAGACAACCTGAATATAAGAGCAATCTTCATAATATATAACAAGAAAAATTGAAAATTTGTTGTAAAAGAAGCGTGATGCTTTGCGGTTCCTTTACTGGAAAAGGAATTCAGCTATAAATGGTAAATCTTTTTGCTTCTTGAAATGAAAATAAGCATGAGGATATATTGTTGGGGACTATTGACCCAACTTTGAAATTCCCGAATTGACATCTTTTGGGTTGTAACCGAGTCAATTCGATTTATGATACAGAGGCAAGAGTTTATGGGTCTCTATTAGTCCTAAGGGCATTAATACTTATGTTTTGATTATGATTAACATATGCTTGTGTGAGTATTTTAGCTAACCCTTCATAGAACAAAAGAAGTACATGTGAAGTCTCAAAGTCTACAAGCAAAAGATCTTGTTGATAAGGGCAAAATAGAGAAGAAGAGACCAAGTCATGCCAAGATCAAATCATTGGAGACATTGAAGACATTGAAGGCATTGTCTATGTTAGAGTGAATTAGGTACTATCTTGTAAACTCCCTAGTCTTACTCTTTGATTATTGATCATATATGAAGCTCCCTTTATGATTTTCTCAGATATAAACTTTTGTTAAAATCTAAGTATTCTTGACTGAAGTTGTGGTGTTTTTGGAAAAGTTTTTCTCTCTTTAAAATGATTGTCAATAATACATGCTTTTGAAACAAGGAAGAAAGTTTTTATCTTAAAAAGAAACTTGGCTGAGGAAACAAAAATTCGGTCATCCGATTTTAGAACCGGTCGTCCGGTTTTTCCAAAGTAAAAATTCGGCAGTCCGTTTTTCAGAAAATCAAGTCCGAATCTTTCTGTCCAAAAACTCGGTTATCCGGTTTTTAAACCGGTCGTCCAATTTTTCTCAATAAAAAATTCGGCAGTCCGTTTTCTAACTTGAACAAGTCCGAATCTTTCTGTTTTAAAGAACCGGTAGTCCGATTTCAGGAACCCGTCGTCCGATTTTTACTGTTACTGTAAAAAATATTACCGTTGCACAGAATGCAACGGTCATTTTCTGAAAGCAACGGTCATTTTCTAAAAGCAACGGTCTTTTGCTTCAAGACTCTATATAAAGACTTAATGATCAGCCATAAATGAGATAAGTTTGGTAAAATATTGATTGAGAACATTTAAGACTTTTAAAGAGCTTCAAAAGTACATTCACTGCAAATCATTTTGAATCCCAAACAAAAATCTTCTTGAGCTTCATTGTTGATCATCTATCAAAGAAGAAGAAAAGAGGTGCTTGTAGAAGTATTCCATTGAGTTGTATCTTCCTCTTCTCAAGCTCATTTGGTAACATTGTTCCTTACTCTTCTTATTCTTTTATTGTGATCAAAGGTTTGTAGAAAACCCTTTGGGTGATCTTTTGATAAATTTATTGTATTGTTGTGTTTGAGGTTTTAGTGTAAAACCCTTGAAGGGTGATCCTCATTGTGTTGTTGTGTAACCAACTTTGAAGATAATGGATTTGTGAAATCCTTGGGTTGAGTCTCAAGGTAGTGGATATAGCTCTTTGAGAGAGTGAACCACTACAAATTGTTGTGCATGTTCTTTAAAGTTTGATTCTATGCTCATTTCTTAGTTGCCAAAACTATAAGATTTTGTTTGGTGTGGATTCTTATCAAAAAGAGTTTTAGAATTCTTTCACAAACAAATTGGAGGTTTATCTTTCTAATCACACAAAAGAATTTTTTTAAAATTAGCCAAAAGCCTTATTCCCCCCCCCTCTAAGGTTTTTCAATTGGTATCAGAGCGGGGCTTCTTAAAAAAGGACTAACACCCTTGAAGCAAAAGATCTTTACTTTACTATGGCTAATAATTCTAGTTTACCATATGTAGAAGGCTCTTCTACAAATAGACTTCCTTTTTTCGATGGTACAAATTATACTTTTTGGAAATCTAGAATCAAAATATATATTTTCTCTATTAACTTTAATCTTTGGAGCATTGTAGAGAAAGGACCTTATGTTCCTATAAAGGATGGAATAGTCAAGAAGGTCGAAGAATATGATGAGCTTGACTCAAGGAAGATGACTCTAAACTTTCAAGCTATGAACATATTGAGCTGTGCCTTGGATGCTAATGAATACAATAGAGTGAGAGGATGTGACTCGGCTCATGAAATGTGGAAGTTACTTGAAGTAACTCACGAAGGCACCAATCAAGTGAAGGAGTCTAAGTTGGCTATGTTGGTGAGAGATTATGAGCTATTCATGATGAAACAATATGAAAGCATTAGTGACATGTTCACAAGGTTCACCAACATCACAAATGGCCTAAAGACGTATGGAAAAGAGTACACAAGGGGAGAAGTAAATAGAAAGATTCTTGATTCACTCCCAAAAGCATGGCAACCAAAAACTCTTGCCATTGAGGAATCAAAAGAGTTAAGACAACTTCCTATTGAAGAACTCATAGGATCTCTCTTCACCTATGAGATGAAAATAAAAAATTTAGATGAATTAGAAGATGAAGACAAAGGAAGAAAAGGCATAGCACTCAAAGTGAATGTTGATGATCATACATGCTCTTCAAACAATGAAGATGAGATTGAGGATATGGCCTTAGTAATGAGGAAATTTAAAAGATTTTACAAGAAAGACTTCAACAAAAGAGGAAAGAATCCTCCATTCAAGAAAGGAGGACAAAGTTCATCACTCTTCAAGGCTAGATACTTTAAATGCAATAGCGTCAACCATCTTGTAACCGATTGTTCCAAAGCTATTGAAAAAAAGAAAGGAGCGTTGGAAGAAAAGCTTGAGGCATTAAAGAAAAAGAAGAAAAGCAAGGGCCTAATTGGTGCATGGGATCAAGATACAAGTGAAAGTGAAGGTGATGAAAAGGAAAACATATGCTTCATGGCATTAGAAAATGAGGTACAATCTTCACCCTCTAACTCTTCTAATATCCTTGATGATGATTGTGATGTTGATCCTAGTTTAATGCTTATTGAAATGTATGATGAGTGCAAAAAGGTTACTAAACGAAACAAAGATTTGAAAAGTAAAACTCAATTTTTGTTAGATGAGAATTCAAGACTCATTTGTGAAAATAAAGCCATTCTTGAATCCTTGGAAGTTTTGAAGAAAGAAAAAGAGTGTTCAAATGATGATTTTCAAAAACTTGTTTTGGAAAACAAAAACCTTTGTGAAAAGATTTCCTCTCTTGAAAAATGTTTGATTGATTATGAAGTCTTAAAGAAAAAGGTGAGTGATCTCACTCTATGTGTTGAAAAGTTCACAAAAGGAAAAGAAAACTTTGAAAAACTTCTTGGCTCTCAAAGATCACCTTTTGACAAAAATGGTATTGGATATAATCATTCAAATATTTTTTCTAAACAAACTCGTTTTGTAAAAGCCTCCTCGTCCCTTTCACACTTTTGTTGTACTTATTGTGAAAAGAGTGGTCATAAAGCCACAAAATATTTTATAAAAAGAAAGATTGAAAGGGGAGTAAAAACCGTTTGGAAAATAAAAGAAAATCCAACTAACATTCATGGACCCAAAAAGATATGGGTACCAAAAGACTTTTCTACTTCTTTTTTGTAGGAACACAAGTCAAGGTCATCTAAGTGGTACTTGGATAGCGGATGCTTAAGACACATGACCGGATATGCATCCCTCATGAATGAACTAAGGAAAACCGAAGGTGGTTTTGTTACTTTTGGAAGGTTCATCGGTATAGGTAACATTGCATATAGTTTAATTAAGGAAGTGCCTTTAATTGATGGTTTGAAGTTTAATTTATCTAGTATTATTCTATTGTGTGATTATGGGTACAAAGTTGTTTTTTAAAAAAAAAAAGTGAATCTTCTTTTATCATAAACAAGCTTGTGAACAAACTTCTTTTTTTTTTTTTGTTTGCAAATTGATTTCTATAAGAAGTGATAATGGGTGAGAATTCAACAACCAAGATTTTACAAAACCTCCTTCAAAAGATCGTTTTTGCTACTTAATAAAATTACTTGGTATAGGGAGATTTAATGAGTAATGTGTGTTACTTGTATTATTTGTTTTTCCCTTATTTTCTGCCTTGCTGATGTTTTAAAAAATTCGGACGCCTTTTTTTTTTTTAAATTAGGACGTCCGGTTTTAAAACCGGACTCATACTTCACCTTTCAAAAAAATTCCAGAGATATTCGGACTCTCAAACCGGACGCCTGCACAAAAACTCGGACGTCCGAATTCTTAAAAAGTCCAGAAACCGAAAGACCGATTTTAACAAACGGTCGACCGAATTCATAAATTAGGGTCGGGTCTGCGGTTTATAATCAGACTTTTTCTCAAAACTCCTCACATTTTTCTCTCAACTCTCTCTCACTCTCTCGACCGAAAACCCCTAACTCACAAGACCCATCCGATTTCTTGTTCCGATTTTCAATTTTCTTCTTCTTTTTCTTCAAATTCATCTTCTGTCACATCAAAGAAGCTATTTTTCTCTCTGATTACTATCTACCAATCTCCAAAACTCTTCATCTCATCTCCAAACCCTACCCTCGAAATTCTTCAAAAATGGTTAAGACAAAGAATGCTCAAGTTGGTCAAGGGCAAAATCCTGAAGAAGGAGGCACCAGTAGAGGAAAAGGAAAGGGAAAAAGAGTACCTTCTGGAACTGGGGCTTCTGCTGCTAGGGTTTCTAGAGTTTCAGAAATGTTTATTTCAATAAAGGAAGCTGCCAGGTTTGAAGAATGGACTAGAAATCGACGGAAAATTGCTCCGGGTCATAGGATGGACTTACATGATATGCAAGGTATGGAGATTATTCCTCATCTTTTTGAAATAATCGGTTGGATACCTCTGTTGATTGTAAATGAACTTTATTATGTGGATATGATATATGAATTTTATGCTAATCTCCACAAAGAAAGAATTGAAAAAGTGGATAATGTCTCACATCAATGGATTGTGACTAGAATTGGGGGAAGGGATATTGCATTTGATGATAGACTGTTGAATGAAATTTTGGATACCCCTCAAGATGGTATAAGATTTTACACCAAGAACAAAAAATGATGTGATCCAAATTTATACAGTGAAAAACAATTTGAAGAAATTTTTACTAAGGGTGAGGTATTAAAAAGACATGATGATAGAAATGTTAACAAACTGGATGCTTATGGGAGAGTGCTCCGTCACATGATATCTAACATCATCATTCTAAATGTTGGGTATAAATCATCTATCACCAACATGCACGTATTTGTGATGCTAGCCTTGCATGAACATAGGAGTATGAATTTCGGATTTATGGCTATAGAACATATGCTAGCTGCACAATCTTCCCAAATGAAATGCTTGTCGTATGGTTGCTTTATCAAAAAAATCCTCCAACACTTTGTGATCAATTTGGTTGGAATGGGTAATCACATTGGACCTGGCAAGATATACACTCAGCAAACCTTCAAAAGAATGGGGTTTGAGAAAGATGAAGATGGGACATTCATCCGAGGTGGACAAGATGTTGATGACAATGATGAGGAAGATGATGATGACGATCAAGAGAACATGGAAATCGAAGAAGAGGCCAGTGATGAAGAAACAGAGGTTGAAATACAAAGAAGAGAAACAAGACAAAAGAAACGACAAGAAAGAACAGAGGAAGGCTCATCTTCAGGAAGCATGAGTCATCTTATGGATATGGTAGCCTCTCTCCAAACATCAATGAACACCCGGTTTGATGCATTCGACGGTCGTTTTGAGGCTTTGGATGGGAAAGTCTCCAACATTCAAGAAAGGCTTGATACATTGGACCAAAAAATGACCGATACACAAGAACGGGTTAAGAGACTCGAGCAAGGAGGCGGAGATAGAGATGATTGAGATTTCTCTTATAAAACCTTTTCTTTCTCTTTCTTGTTTTTGTCCGTAACTCTTTTCAAACTCCTGTTTTCATTTTCTTCTTAATGACATGGTTTTTAACTTGCTTATTTCTAATCTTAATTTGCTTTTTGCTATGCTAAGTGATCTGTTTGTTGCTCTGGACTTCATGATGATACTTTAATGTTGAAAGTCCTACTGCTACCTCTTCTATGATCCCTTGGAACCTCTCTCCCAAAACTTTTTGATTTATGACAAAAGGGGGAGAAAATAGTGCAAGATGTAAGGGGGAGAAATCTTGAAAATATGTTGATTATTTTGATTATTGATTATGCAACTTATGCCTTGTGATTATGCAGCTTATGCCTTGTGATGTTATGATGCTAAAGGTTTTTTGGCGTAGTTTGATATTGTAATATTCTTTAGCCATTTTTGACATAAAGCATGTGTTTAGGGGGAGTTATTTCTTTTTTGGTGATTGTTGTGCTTTGCTCTTACTATTGATATTTTGAAGCATCACCATACTTTACTCTTGCTCTTTTGTTCTTCTTGCATATGTGTTTGTCATAATAAAAAAAGGGGAGATTGTTAGCCCTAAGGGCATTAATACTTATGTTTTTATTATGATTAACATATGCTTGTGTGAGTATTTTAGCTAACCCTTTATAGAACAAAAGAAGTACCTGTGAAGTCTCAAAGTCTACAAGCAAAAGATCTTGTTGATGAGGGCAAAATAGAGAAGAAGAGACCAAGTCATGCCAAGATCAAATCATTGGAGACATTGAAGACATTGAAGGCATTGTCTATGTTAGAGTGAATTAGGTACTATCTTGTAAACTCCCTAGTCTTACTCTTTGATTATTGATCATATATGAAGCTCCCTTTATGATTTTCTCAGATATAAACTTTTGTTAAAATCTAAGTATTCTTGACTGAAGTTGTGGTGTTTTTGGAAAAGTTTTTCTTCTCTTTAAAATGATTGTCAAGAATACATGCTTTTGAAACAAGGAAGAAAGTTGTTGTCTTAAAAAGAAACTTGGCTAAGGAAAAAAAAATTCGGTCATCCGGTTTTAGAACCGGTCGTCCGGTTTTTCCAAAGTAAAAATTCGGTAGTCCGTTTTTCAGAAAATCAAGTCCGAATCTTTCTGTCCAAAAACTCGGTCATCCGGTTTTTAAACCGGTCGTCCGATTTTTCTCAATCAAAAATTCGGCAGTCCGTTTTCTAGCTTGAACAAGTCCGGATCTTTCTGTTTTAAAGAATCGGTAGTCCGATTTCAGGAACCCGTCGTCCGATTTTTACTGTTACTGTAAAAAATATTAACGTTGCCAGAATGCAACGGTCATTTTCTGAAAGCAACGGTCATTTTCTAAACGCAACAGTCTTTTGCTTCAAGACTCTATATAAAGACTTAATGATCAGCCATAAATGAGATAAGTTTGGTAAAATATTGATTGAGAACATTTAAGACTTTTAAAGAGTTTCAAAAGTACATTCATTGCAAATCATTTTGAATCCCAAACAAAAATCTTCTTGAGCTTCATTGTTGATCATCTATCAAAGAAGAAGAAAAGAGGTGCTTGTAGAAGTATTCCATTGAGTTGTATCTTCCTCTTCTCAAGCTCATTTGGTAACATTGTTCCTTACTCTTCTTATTCTTTTATTGTGATCAAAGGTTTGTGGAAAACCCTTTGGGTGATCATTTGATAAATTTGTTGTATTGTTGTGTTTGAGGTTTTAGTGTAAAACCCTTGAAGGGTGATCCTCATTGTGTTGTTGTGTAACCAACTTTGAAGATAGTGGATTTGTGAAATCCTTGGGTTGAGTCTCAAGGTAGTGGATGTAGCTCTTTGAGAGAGTGAACCACTATAAATTGTTGTGCATGTTCTTTAAAGTTTGATTCTATGCTCATTTCTTAATTGCCAAAACTATAAGATTTTGTTTGGTGTGGATTCTTATCAAAAAGAGTTTTAGAATTCTTTCACAAACAAATTGGAGGTTTATCTTTCTAATCACACAAAAGATTTTTTTTTTAAATTAGCCAAAAACCTTATTCACCCCCCCTCTAAGGTTTTTCAGTCTCGTTTGGCATATATATATAAATATAATATATATACATATATATATTCTTACCGAGAGGAGATATAAGTCCAAATTAAAAAACTTTAAAATAACTTTGATTCTCGTAATGGAGAATTTTCACTGAATTTACTGTCGAAATTTACTGGTTTGGAATGAAACTTAGCCAAGTAGAGAAAAAGCATAATTCACAAATGTGATTAAATCTTCTCGATGACCGCTCTAAACATATTTTCCTTGGTAATTTCCTTAGATTTATACCGATGTCTCTGCAAGACTTCTATTAGGCTGTGATCATCTTCATTTTTCTCCCAATTTTCAAGTAAAAAATATTTATTGATTGATTTTTTTTTAATAAGATATACCTAGAATATTTATTTGAGGGGCTTCCGAACTTGTTGGAGACAAGCACTAATTAAAGTGAAAGATATAATAAAATTCCACCAAATGTGGTGTGAATATATACAGTCAGATATATAAGGTCCTTGCCGGTAAATATAAAGATTAGAAAATAGAAATGTTTCCTAATACTTGAATTCATCCCGGATAGCCAAATGAAAAGCCCGACACCGGTTTTACTTCCCCATCGGTGATCGATCAGTCCTCATATCAAATTCAATTTCTCCCCGATCTCATTAAATTCCACATATAAAAGATGAGAAGAATTTTTTTACTACTTTCTGATTTGGATATCCTTCTCCTCCGTCAATCAATCAAGATTCATGAATTAAATCCAATGATAGAGCTTAAAACAAATTTGAGATCAAGTTATTAGGATACTAACTATAATTTCACATAGGCATGATGTAGGAGAGAAAGTATGGAAATATCTAATTAACTTGCAGGTGAGTTTTTGTCACAAGATGCTAAAATCACTGTTTCTTCTTATCTACCAACTTGGGAAGACAAAGATCAGAATAAAAACTAAACCAAGGAAGTTAGCTAAGAATATTAGTGTCAAGTAATTATCTGTGTTCTTTAAGAGGTGAAATTAGAAGAAGAAACTCCTAATATGAAGAGATTCAAATAAATTCTGCAATAGTAGTGAGAGAAACCAGATCTAGGATATCATATCCCTTACCCCCCTTTCTTTAACAAATCCAAAGAGATTAGATTTTTCTTACTTGAACGAAGATGATAGGGCGCGATGATAGGAGCAACAGGAGTAGACGGCGCTGAACTGGTGGTGGGGGAGTTAATCGGAGCTTCACTTGGGGGGGCAGACTCTCAATGTTAACTGATGGAAAGCAGTGTGAGATGAGGCGGGAACGAAGGATTAAACAGAGTGACTTTCTTCTTTACTTGTTGTTTGTTGAAATTACTTGAACCAAGGAGATGAAGAAAGGCAACCGTTGCGGATTGGGTGCTTTCTCCTTAAAATATTGGAATTTTGGGGCTTCCAGAAACTTGCCAGTGCTTAAAGTGAGAGAGATTTTAACTAAGTAAAAAAAGGTAGATTTTTTTGTTGAACAAAAATCCAAGAAACCAGTTAATCAACTAAATTGCGATTGCCTTTGATAGTTCCCAATGATTATCCCCGAGTTGCATCTGGGACTTGGATAAAATAAAAGATTCACGAGTATGTCTAAAGGAATTGCGGGTAAAGGAACACAATTTGGGATTCGGGAATCCCGAATAATGTTGCTCAAAAAAAAAAAAAAAAAAAAGAAATCTTTCTCAAGGGAAAAGGAAAAGGATATCCAAACCATAGAATACTAAAATCCCGACAAGAAGGTGTTTTTCCAGAGGTTTTTTTTTGGGTTGGACCCAGTTAAAATTATTGAGTATTAAAGTGGTCTAAATTTTTTTTTCTCCAACCCTGGACGCACAATCATTGTGCGTTATCAGTTAATTCAGCTCCTTCCGCTAATCAGCCTTATGTGGTTAATAACGCACAATGGGTGTGCGTTATAATTAGGCTATAACGCATACTCGTTGTTCGTTATCAGCCACATAATTAATTTTTTAAATCTTTTTTATTTTTTTAATGAACATTTTTTTTGTTTTTAATCAAAATTTCTTTTGGAAAAACTTATAATTGTTTTAATGTTTTTTAGTATTTTGTTTAATTAATTGTTTTTTAATGAAAATTTGTTTTGGGAAAACTTATAATTCTATAATTTGTTTTGGAAAAACTTATAATTCTATAATTTTTTTAAAAAGACTGTATTTATTATATTTAACTTATTTTGTAAGATTTATATCATTTTCTTGGAAAATATATTTACATTTTAACCATTTCATCGCAAGTTATTTGAAGAAGTAATACTAAAGAAACTGTAAAAATTTATAACAATGATGTAGTAATTAGAAGAAATTGAAAGAAAAATTTCAACAATATAAACATGTTTTATTACAACTATTTCAAGAAAATGTCAAACTTATACATTGCTCGGTCCGGGGTTATTACAATTTTTCCTATTATGTCCCGGCATGCGACATCTACCACATCTTGGGGGAGAATCCGGATTTCTATAATCCATTTACCCCTGAAATCGCTTGCCCTGTTTCCTACCATGTTCATTTGTCATGTTTAGAGGATAGAATGTCAAATTAAAAGGAACATTCCTCCAAAAGTTTTCACTCAAGACCGGATGAAAATTCGCTTTGTAAATTCTTCTGTACATTTATCGCGAATATATCTCCGGCACATAAGTATCTGTTCTTAACCCATTTTCTCTACACACTACAAGAACATGAGAACAAGGCAATGTATACGTTTGCCATTTTCCGCAACTACATGATTTATTATTTAGCCGCAATGTATAGATATTATTGCCTGTACCAGAAACTCGGATTGGAGATCTGACCATGTATATTCCCTCTCGCGGATTGTAAGTTGTAACTTTGTGTTCTCTTGATTTCATCTGACCAGTAGTCTCACGACAAGATCTATCTAGTACTATTTCGGGTTTACACTCCAGTTAGGGCCGGTAACGGCCATACCGTCTATCCCTAAACCCCACAGTGCCTGTACATCCTGCAGTGTTATTAACACGTCACCACACGTCAGGTGAAATGTGTGAGTCTCCGGTCTCCACCGCTCAACCAATGATGCAATAAGTGCGTGGTCCAACTCAATGTAACCACACCTAAAGACTTCCCCCAACTCGGTTCTGTCAATAATCTCAACCAATCTACGGGGAGCCGTACTGTAGCACTGGAATAGGTTACGCCCAAAACGCCTACACTGAAAGTCAGTATAATACGTCTCGTGATCTCCACTCCAGATCAAACCGGATCTGTGCTTGTGCTGTCTGGATAAGACATCAGGGACAATGGGCCCCGGATGCACGTGTGCTGTCACTTCTTCCATCTACATTAATTATAGCTTCAGATACTGTCAATATCTATATGTTATAATTAAAAATTTTTAAATAAATTCTAATTCCAGACTCTTTAAGGTGTGTTCTTTATGGTACACTGCATTTTAGGGTTTTAGGTTTGAATGATTTTTCGCATATCAAATTTAGGGTTTTTAGGGTTTTCAGAGTTTTTAATGTTTTATAATTTATAGTTAATTATCAAGAATATTAAGATTTAACTGTTATTACGTTTAACGGTTATAAAGTTTATAGTTTTATGTTTTAATGTTTCCAAATATCAAAATTTAGGGATGTTTAAACAAATAAGATTTTAAAGTTTTTAAAATTTACTGTTACGTACTTTACATATTTTATCGAATAAATGTTTAAAATATTCAGATTTTTGTTTTTTTAAGCGTTTGCTATTAAAAAGTTTACAGTTTCATTTTATATTGTCTAAAATATTAAGATTTCACTCTAACGGTTTTAGGGTTTAAATCAAAGTATTAATTCCTAAACTATTAATTTCCAATCGGTTCTACTGTTAAAAAGAAAATTAAAATTACCGAATTACAGGTTCCTATATTTTCTAACATGCAAAATAATTATCTAAATAATTAAAAATATTTTCAAGTAATCATAAAGCAAGGTAAGAAATTAAACCGAATTATCCAAATAAATTCATGAAAATAAAATCCTAAACCATAATATCATTTTTTAAATGCAAAAAAAAATTATATACATAACACTATCAAATTTGTACAAATTTATTAATAACTACAATTTTAAACATAAATCCAAATCTCACTTTCACAAAAAAAAAAAAAAAATTTAATGTAAAAGTTTGGATTTTAATAATACATTTTTAAGTTTTGTATTATTTAAATTTTAGAATTTTAAATTTACAACAAAAAGTTTTCATATTTTCTACTGTTTAAAAAAATACCGAATTACAGATTTTCATATTTTTTAACATGCAAATTAATTATCTAAGTAATTAAAAATACTTTCTAATAATCATAAAGTAAGAAATGAAACCTAATTATCCAAATAAATTCATGAAAAAAATCCTAAACCCTAATATCACTTTTTAAATGCAAAAAACAATTACATACATAAAATTATCAAATTTGTACAAATTTATTAATAACTACAATTTTAAACATAAATCCAAACCCCATTTTCACAAAAAAAAAAATTAATGTAAAATTTTGGATTTTAATAATACATTTTTAAATTTTGTATTATTTAAATTTTAGAATTTTAAAGTTACAGCAAAAAGTTTTCATATTTTCCACTGTTTAAAAAAAATTAAAAATATCAAATTACAGGTTCTCATATTTTCTACTCAATAATTTATACGAAATATGCAAAATAATTACTTAAATAATTAAAAAAATATTTCTAATAATCATAAAGTAAGGTAAGAAATTAAACATAATTATCCAAATAAACTCATAAAAATAATACATCACCCTAATATCACTTTTTAAATAAAAAATAATTATATACATAAAATTATCAAATTTGTACAAATTTATTCATAACAACCATTTTAAATATAAATCCAAAACTCAATTCCACAGAAAATAAATTGATTCAAATTAATAAATAAAATTCATAAAAAAGAATAACAAACAACAAATAACGAAATAATTACACTTAATAAATAATACACAAAAAAATTTTAAATAACTAAAAACTTAGCGAAAATTTAAAATGCAACTTTAATCTACCGTTTTCCCACTCCAAATATTTAATAACCTTCGTACTCCAAAGAAAGTCTCGAAGATTAACTAACTTTTAACTATAAATTTCAAAATAAAATACACATTTATTACAAGAAGAGAAGTCAAAGCATAATAATAAGAAGTAAAAAAATAAAAGGATAAGTAAAATAATTTACCTGGCAGTTGGTGAAGGCGGCTGCAAAAAAATTTCTGAAGAAGAAGGATGAAAAAAGGAAGAAGAATGAGATGTAGAGGTTGTAAAAATGAAGAAGAACGAAGGAGAAAAGAGAGAGAAAGGTTACTGGAAAAAAGGACAGTAAGAAGAAATAAGGGGGAAGAATAAATAGGGTGGAAAAAAAATAAAAGGGGAGAAAGGGGGTGACGGCTGGGGCTGCTAAGGTTTTTTTATAAGGTGATAACTGTGCGTTATCAAGCTTAATAACGCATAATGGCTGTGCGTTATTAAGCTTGATAACGCACAGTGCATTATCTACAGGTCAGCATCATATAGGATCCACGTCAGTTTTTTACGCAATTAGTACGGCTGACGCGGTTTAAGCCGCATGATTAGGGATAACGCACAACGATTGTGCGTTATCATCTGGGATAACGCACAGTTGCAAATTTTGAACCAGTACCCAATAATTTTTTCTGAGCCCAACCCAAAAAAATCTTTTCCAGAAGATCCCGATAATAAATCCCAATTTCATAGGATTTTTTGGGAGAAAGTCCCATGAGAGATTGCTTTCCGAATATAGAGGATGCCAAATAGGTGATCTCGGATATATCCCAATAATTTGACCTCAGGGATGAGAGAGATAATAAATATCCCAATAAAATGTATGCTTTAATCTTCTTTTGCCTTGATCATATGACATACGGGATCCGAAGTTACGAGATGCCCGTATAGAAAAAGTAAAGACAAATTGATTGGCAAAAAAGCTCTAATGCTAATCTGCTTCCAATTTCAAGTCTTTGACAATATTATATTGTAGGCATAATTACTATGATGTTTTCCAAGAGAAGAGAATAGATATATATGCCCAATTAGAAATCCCAAATATGAGAAATGTCTAAATTAATATATAACGAAAGAGAGGTTCCGGAGACTATAATCTTCACGATAAATAGATCTCAATAATGCAAATTAAAAAAAACAATGAGGTTCAAAACGGATTCAAGGTGGAAATTATTAAGGACTTTAAGTAAGCACAAATAATTTCACGGAAGCAAGATATAAGAGATAAATTATTAAAGAAAACTTCTAATCCAATTTGTCTGTGAGTTTTGTCCATCGGAAGTTTGATAATCTGTCTTCATTTTCCAACATTTTAAATATGGTATATGAATGCTCAGATCTGAGAAGAGATACCATATTCCTTACCTCCCCCGTAACAAACCCAAAGAAATTTAGGAATTTCTTCTTGAAACAGCAGCGGCGATGGTGGCGCGACGGTAGTAGGAATGGCAGAAATGAGCGGTGCCAACTGGCGGCAAAGAAACCGGAGCTTAATAGTTTACAGCAGTCAGTAGTAACAAACAAAACAAAGATGAAGCCAAAACCTTTGGTGGTATCAAATCTGAGCGATATGCCCTTGAAATTGGTTTCTGCTCAAATCAACAACTTTCAGTGGCTCTTCAAAAAGATCAACAACAAAACCCTTAAAAGAAATTTCCTGATGCAAAATCTTGACATTTTTCTCATCAGAACTTCACCCAAAGAAAGACTTTGAAAGAGGATTTTTAATTCTTCAAAAAGATCAACAACAAAACCCTTAAAAGAAATTTCCTGATGCAAAATCTTGACATTTTTCTCATCAGAACTTCACCCAAAGAAAGACTTTGAAAGAGGATTTTTAATTATCTCTAAGAAGAATGATAAGATAGTGAGGAGGGGAGGAGGAGGAGGAGAGGAGATGCGCAAGTGACATTAGTCCAGAGAAATCTAATTCCTTTCCACTAATATCATTCACAGCAAGGTTCAAATGTTTCAGCTTTGGAAATAGCATATGTACAAAGGTTATTACAAAAGGAGAGTGAGTGTATGGGGGCTGAGGAGTAAACGAGTCTAAAGACTTTATAAATTTATCTTCCTGCGGTGACAAAACACAAGTAGTATTTTTTTGTAAGAGAAATTCACTACGGGCGTGAACTCACCGAGAGCAAGTCATGAATAGGCCAAGGCTGGTTTCATCAAGACCATAAATAAATAATAATAAAGACAAGGTACTATTGAAAATATGGTCAAATTTTAGAGGCCAAATTCCAAAAGTGTAAGAGAGATTAAGGAGAAGATGGAGAGTGTACTTTATTTTATAGATAGTCAAGTTATACGGAAAGTTACGAAGTTCGCATGTGAGATATCAAAAGTCATATTCCATCCACAATGATTTATTGTCTCCTATCAAGAATATTTATACAACGAAGGCCTTGCAAATAAGACAATATTTAAATTTTAAGTAATTTTTATACCCTTAATTAATAAGGCGAAAGACATATAATAAAGGTGATATAAATAAATAAAGAGATACTACAACGATGAACAAGTGCAATAAATGCTTATTAAAAATTGTGAAATGACCTAATTTTTACTATCCTCAAATAATTTAAAAGGATTTATATTTATGACTAGAGATAGTATTTATTTTGTTACAGTGAAATAAAATATTAAGTAAAAAAATTGTTTCAAATATAGATAGATCAATTAAGTGCCTGTATTTTTAGTCGTGGCAATTATGTATTTCTTAATTTTTAATTAAGGCAATTTGTTATATGAAAAACACCTATAATATTTAAAATTGTTATCAAATTTTTTAGGTTAAACTATTATCAAATAAGCATACAATATATTTTTATTTCCAAGAAAAACTTCATATTTTAATAATTGAATACTTAGCTTATTATTTGATTTAATTCTTTTTAATAGATAAATAAATTATTTGCAATATCCTTTTATTCTTATGACATAATAACTATTTTCAAAGGAAATTATTAGAAGATCCTATTGAAATATTTCTATAATCATGGATAAAAAAGTACTAGTTAAATTATTCTAAAAAAATTTTGTAATTATCGTTTGGAAAAATGTCACAAAGCGCTCAAATTATTCTTCAATTTTTCAAAAGTAGTTACATTTGTTTTTTTTATCTTTTCATAACCTCATTTCATTTTTCGACGAACTTTATAGCACCAACTCACCTTACACGCTGAATTTAAATAGAGAAGATATGTGACTCACATATACTCATACATAAGAAGAAGAATAAAATTGACAATAGGCTACTTCCCTTATTTTTTCAAACTATTGATACTTAAAAATTACTTTTAAACTCACATGCATAACCAAAGTTATTTTGGTTATAGATAGAAAAATAACAAGGGAGAGTTAATTTCTCTTAATTAAAAAATGTTCAGGTTCTCGTGGGTTGTTATTCCACCTCCTCCATGTCCGGCGACCTTCTCCATGTCCGACAGCTTCTAGCAAACGCCATTTCATTGACATGTACTATAATTTTGTTTCTTTTTTTTTTTTTTTCACCTACATCTCCCCCTCCCCATGTCGGAAAGGAGCGTACCAAAAGGCTATTAACACCTTTTCATCAAATGGAAACTGGTTTAAGGAATCGCTCGACAAAAACCTAATAAGAAATCCTCCATTCAAATCCAAATTATCAACTCATTTCGTGTAATCTTCTCAATCCAGAGGAAACCAAAGAAGAGCTCTCTTCATTAGAGGATGTGATCCACATGTTTTGGGTAACTTGGGCTAGCCAATACCTCTGGATAGCATAGCAAAGAATGCTTTGAACAGAAAAAGGAAATGATGTCCAATTTCTTGAATGCATTCTCCCAAAAGCAAAAAGGCACTAAACCATATATCTCTCCAAACTAGGGTCAAATATTGCCCCTCATTACAAGGCCCCTGTGAGCTAAAATCAGTAGCATAATCTGATATCATCAAGCCAGTGGTGTTAGAAAGTTGCAGCAAAAATTTTTGAGATGAGTAATGTATCTGTGTTTATTTACGGATTAATTACAGAAACAAGCAGCAGAAACGGGAGGGAGATGTATGTAGGTGAAAAAAAAAAAGAAACAAACATGCAGTACAGGTCACCAAAATGGAAACTGTCTAACACAGAGAAGAAGATCGCTGGGCTGGAGAAGAAAGAAGAACAACCCATGAGAACTGAGGCTTTTTAAATTAATTTAGGTTTCAGTCCCTATACTTTTGCATGATTTTAAATAGACTGTTTCATCACTTTCGAATCAAGTAATCAATCCATTTTAAATAAAGAACCGTGGTCCAAAAAATCCTCAGTATGGAAAATGTTCTCAAATTCTTGGGAATGTAATTCATTCTCTTTCCTATTACAACCTTAGAAGATAAAAAAAAAAAAAAAGAACAACTCATATTTTAAATAAAAAGAAAACTCAGTAACGTAACAACATAATTATAACTTTATTAACTTAATAACTTTTTAATTAACATAAAAATTAAACATGATGTGAAAATTAACAATTAATTATAATAAGAATTAAACAAGTAAAACGTATTAATTATAATCATAATTAAACTATTAATTATAACATAAACAAGATAAACACTAACTTTAATATAAATAACTCACATAAATTAATAACATAATAATATAAAAGTTTTTATATATGAAAAAATTAATATAAAACATAATTCACCTTTATATATTAAAAAAATTAAAAAAAGAATGCTAACAATGGGGAATGGAAGCAACTGACGCACCAAACTTTTTGGGTCTTTTTCACCTCAAATTGAAGTTTTATAGTACAAAATCTTCAAAATTCTCCATTCTAGCGTCTAAATCTTCAAAATGTTCATTAATCTTCAAGTTAAGTTAGGGAGAAAGTGAGAGAGATTGTGTTTAGAGAGATAGAGAGAAATGGTTGGAAGAAATGAGGTTTTGTTGTGGAAATTTCATTATTTTGTCGTGGAATTTATCAATCCCCAATGATAATACCACTATATCCCTAAAAAGAGCGACTTGTTTTTACATTTCTTAAGTAAGTCAGGCCATGAATAATTATTTCCAGGAATAAAAAAAGGTCATGAATAATTGAATTACAGGGGCTGGACTGTTGTAACATCTAATTTCATGGCAAAATTTAAATGTGTATAATTCAAGATCCATCCATTCAACATCTCATATTTCTTTTTACATATGGGGAAAGGGATACTGATAGAGTTTTGTTTTGAGATTTTTATTTTAAATTAGTAAACTTGGTCGAATTATTAGTAAGAGGAGATGTGTATTCCAAAATTGAATTTGAGATTTGATATTGTATCCAATCTCACCTTTAGGGTTCAACTTTCTATCAGAATTTTAGATTTTATTGTGAAGATATTGATGAGATCTGGGGCTGAACCCCGTTTTAACTCCAATACCTAAGTCAGTATAAATTTTGGCATAATAAGGATATGTAAAGAAATTGAATTATTATACTAGTTTGAACAGTAAACTACTTATACTGGAGTATATTCTCAAAGGTTTCTATGTTATCCAATGTGGGATTCAAGGAAAATGGACAGAATGGTCCTTTTAAACCTTTCCTAATCCAAAGAGACCTTACTTGATAAAAGGGCATTGTATTAACATTTTGGGTTGCCTTTTAATTTAAGGCATATGAGTTAAATGTGTTGAGCCTAAAAGAGTAGCATGATAGGCTGTTCCAATCACGTACGTTTAATTTTCTTGAGATTTATTCAAACTACGCATAGAATATTCTTGAGATTTCGACAAACTACATTCTCTCCCTTAATCTACATATTACTAAAAAATTAACCCTATTATCAATCACAATTAATACACATCTTCCTTTGCAAACAATTCACTTAATTTTTCCACTCTTTCAAGGATGAGCTTTAATGTGGTAGGTCTTCTAACTTTATGTCTGTATACTAAATATGGAAGTGTAAAATAAAATTCGAAAAGTTATTTCATTTAATTCTAGTGTATCAAACTTGTCACGTAATTTATGATTTATTTTTTTATTTTATAAGATTTATTAATAAAATTATTATAAAAGAAGTGTTGTAAAGAAAATATATTATAAGATATAGGATTAAGTTTCAATTTGGTCCCTCAAAGTTGGGAATTATCTCAATTGGGGACCTTGATTTTTAAAAGTCCATAAAGAGTCCCTGATATTATCAATTTTGTTTCGATTGAGTCCTTCCGTCATATAAGTCACAGTTAAGGCTCTAAACAGTCAAATTTTGGGTTTAACCGAATGAAAGAAAAATTTTGGGGCCTTTTCTTCATATTCTTCTTCTTTTTCCTCCTCCCCTCCGCACATATGCTTCCCCCTCTACTTCCCTACCTACTTTTTTCCAAGAGTACATTATGTATATATCTTGTGCAAATGCTACTTCTATTGTTCTATCACAACATTGTCCCTACAATATTTGATCAAAGCATCTCTCAGATTCCGAAAGTGCATTGAAAAATTTAATTAAAGCCTTGCAAATTAAACAAAACACAAAAGTAGTAAGATTTCTTCTCAAGGTTGGACATGAAATTTCATCAATCACGCACAAAATTGAATTAAAGTTATGGCAGAACAATTTATTGGCTTAAGAGGTAGACTAAATAGTAGGAAATACACGGACAAATGGAAGCATTTGCATCAAATTCAAGAACAATTCTTTAATCTTCAAACTGTCCGTAGTTGTACCTGGGAATTTTAGA
Source organism: Catharanthus roseus (assembly GCA_028651295.1). Classification (NCBI taxonomy): domain Eukaryota; kingdom Viridiplantae; phylum Streptophyta; class Magnoliopsida; order Gentianales; family Apocynaceae; genus Catharanthus; species Catharanthus roseus. The sequence goes on from JAPQWS010000168.1 coordinate 29,088,023, forward strand.
ACTATCAAATTACTTTCACACAAATTGAAATTACTTAAAGTTAATCATAATAACAACTTAGCTAAACAGATTTACGGGCATAGGAAAATATATTACAGCTCCATGATAAAGCTATTCTAAACCATCACGGAGTATCCATTAGCAATTTGATTTTACCAAATACATGCAAGAACAGGTCACAAGATGAGAATATATGTGCAATATGAACTTCAGTTCACCTAGTACGTCCAATTTATTAGCATAATTACTAGAGTAAAACTTTGTGAATCGAAAAATAGTTATACTGATCCAAATCCACTCTTTAACCATTGGCTCACAAAACAACATTATTTACATATATATGGCTTGTCCAGATTTCCATCAGGATATTTCTTTATGAATTCGGAAGATCAATGGTGTACACACCAAAAACAGAAAAAAAAGACAAGAATCAATTTAGAATTGAGTACTCACTAGCCCCAATTATCTTCTGAAGAGCCTCAGAAAGCCAGGGAATTTTGAAAGCCAGGAAAAGAAAATAATTTCAAAGGGCTTGTGCTTTAATAATAATAATAATAATAATAATAATAATAATAATAATAAACAAAGGAATAGCAAAATGAGAAGAGAAGCATGGAAAGCAAGGAACAGAAGTGCAGACATATTTTGTTTGAGTTACTTAGCAGGTAGAAGAGGTCCAGAAGCGCAACGAGAGAAGAGGATGGCGCAGAGGTTGGATGGCGAGTTAGAGACATAGTGCGAGAGAGCACACAGAGCAAAAGCGGCGCGTCGCTAAATGTTTTATTTTTTTAATCAGTCCTAAATTTTTTCTTTTATCAATTTAAACATAAAAGTTGACTATTAAGAGCCTTGACTGTGCATTGTGTGATGGAAGGACCTAACTGAAACAGAATCGATAATTTTAGGGAATCTTTGTAGACTTTTTGAAATTAAAGTCCTCAACTGAAAGAAGTTCCAACTTTTAGGGATTAAATTGAAATTTATCCTAAGATATATTTTTTAAAATCATGACCGCAAAATGGAAGGATGTTAAGAAAACTAAACTTTATATTATAATTTATTTTAGGTTATCATGTATGTCTATGGATGGCCACTGGGTCCAACCCACGGGTCTGGTCCGGGTTAGACCAGGTTGTGGCTCACAGACTAGCCCACCGGGTTAGCTGTAGGTCAACCGGTTCGGGCTGGGCCGGGTCGTGGTTCAGAAATATCCAACCCAACACGAACTGCTGAGGAGAATTCGTATAGGCAAACCGGTTTAGGCTGGTCTTTTTAAACTTATGATAAAAAAACTTGAATATAAGTAAATAAATAAGTTACATAAATAATAAAATTAACTTAAACCACTTATATGAAAGTAAGTTAGATAATGCAATACTTACTAGTTACTAACTAATACATGGAAATAAAGGATAAGATTTTTTGTATTAAGTTAGAAAACTTAAGATTTCTCTTTTAATTTTAGAAAACTTGAGATTTTTTTTTAAAGTTTAGAAAACTTAGATTTTTTTTATATGTTTAGAGTATTTGAATTATTTTAAAATTAATTTTATTTAAACTTAATGTTTTCTAATTAAGTTTAGAAAAACTTAAATGAATTGTTTTAGGGGTTTAGAAAATTTAAAGTATTTGTTTTAGGTTAGAAAACTTAAAGAGTATTTTTATTAAGTTTAAAAACTTAAGAGTTAATAATAATATATATTTTAGAGAAAGCCACCTTGAAGTTGTGGGGGGATTTGTCGGGACCCCTACCGGTTTTATTAATAATAAATAAAAAACACATAGTCGGGGGACTTAGGACCTAAACCTCCCCAAAGAAATTACAATTTAAAAATCCTATCTATTTGACCGAGTTTGTCTAGATTCATTGTCTCTTTCATCTTCTTTGCCAGATCTCCTGGGGATACTAGATCTACATACGACTCATCGATATTGAGCCAACAATCTTGTCTTCTTGAATATATCAATCAGCTAGACACATAAGAGCCTCTAATGTGTTATGAGACATCTGACTCCTAGATTCATCAATTGTATGACGACCGTTGGAGAAGATACTTTCAGAAGTCACAGTAGAGATAGGAGCCGTTAGATCTCAAGCGATCCTAGATAAGAAAGGATATTGTGTCGAATTGTTCTTCCACCATCCAAGTATATCGAAATCATCTACATGATGCTGAACCCGTGTGGCGTATTTGTATATAGATAACTCAAAGAGTTTTTCTCGTAGATGATAAACTCGGGGCAGTGCAAAGATCATATATATATTTATCATGTATCCAAATCCTCCTTGACTTGAAGATGAAGAAGATGGCATCTCTCCATTTGTCAAGGTCCTTGACTCAAGCTCTCTGTTTTACTTTCTCTCGAATAGAGATTGTATAAGTTTTTCAAAGTTTGAGATGTTTCCTCTTTTATTCTGTTGGCATTTCTTTGGCAATTAAAAAGTGAATCAAAGTGAGTATCCAATCATGAATTAAAAAAATCAATCAAAGTTTTTCTGTTAGCCCTAAGAGCATTATTGCATATAATTTTGATTATGATTAACATATATTTGTGTGATGATTATTAAGCTTAGTTTCTATAGAACAAAAAAAAGCATTTTTGGAGTCTCAAGGCTACACTACATAGAAGCAAAAGATCTTGGTGATCAAGGCATAATGAAGAAGAAAAGATCAAGTCATTCCAAGATCAAGGCATAATGAAGAAGAAAAGGTCAAGCCATTGAAGACCTTGAAGATTTAAGTCTTAATTACAGATATGCTAAGGTACTTTGTAAAACTCCCTAACTTTTATCTTTGATTTTTGATCTAGTATGGAAGCTCCTTAGATGAAATATCTTTTACAAACTATACTTGAAAAGCTTAAGTATTCTTGATAAAAATTTTTATGTTTTTAAATGTTTTCTTTTTCTAAAGAATATCAAGAATACGCATTTTTGAAATGTGAAAGCTCTTTTTGTTAAGGAAAATCGGTTGTCAATCTTTCTCAAAAAAGGGTCATCCGATTTTAAAACCGGTCATCTGATTTTTCCAAAGGAAAAGAAAAATTGCTCGTCCTACTTTAAAATCGGTTACCGTTTTTTAAAGGGATCATCCGATTTTTTTGGGAAAACAAAAAACGGTCTTCCTATTTTAAAAATGGCTCATCCAATTTTTCTTTTTTACAAGGAAATTGGACATCCGTTTTTAGAATCCGGTTGTTCGGTTTTGCCATTTTTTACTGTTAAAATATTACCGTTACACAGACAGTGACAGTTATTTTTTCTTTCCTCTATAAATAGAGCATTTGATCTACAGTAAATGCCAAGTTATTGAAAATATATTTGAGATCATTTAAGAACTTTTAAGGAGTTTAGAGTACATTCTTCAAAATATCTTCATCTCACAAAAATAAAAAGGAAAAATCTTCTTGGAGCTTCATTGTTGATCCTCCATCAAAGAAGTAGAAAAGAGGAGCTTGTAGAAACAATTATTGTGTTGTATCTTTTTTTTTTTCTGCTCACTTGGTAACATTGTTCCTTACTCTTCTCATTCTTTATTGTGATCAAAGGTTTGTAAAAACCCTTTAGGTGATCCTTTGATCATTTATTTTATTGTTGTGAGGTGTAAATTTTGAGGTTTTTGTGTAAAACCCTTAAAGGGTGATCCTCATTGTGTTTTATATAAACAATTTTAAAAATAGTGGATTTGAGAAATCCTTGAGTTTAGTCTCAAGGTAGTGGATGTAACTCTTTGAGAGAGTGAACCACTATAAATATCTTGTCTCTCTTCTTTGTGTTTTATATTCCTCTCGTATGCTTACTATATAATCCTTGATTTTTAAAGTGGTTTTGTTTGCCTAGGAATTTTATTAAAAAGAGTTATTAAATTCTTCAACAAAATCGTAGGTTTTATTTCTAAAATTGTTTAAAAAAATGATTTATTAGCCAAAAACCTTAATCAACCCCCCTACCTCTAAGGTTTTTTAATTGGTATTAGAGCGGGTCTTATTTTTTAGGCTTAACATCCTAAGAAGCAAAATATCCTTTTCAAAATGGCAAGTATTTCAAACCTACCCTATGTAGAAGGCTCTTCTACAAATAGGCCTCCTCTTTTAATTGGAACTAACTACACTTTTTGGAAGTCAATAATTAGAATCAATATCTGCTCTATTAACTTTGATCTTTGGAGCATTGTAGAGAAAGGATCTTGTGTTCCCCAAAAGGATGAAAAAGTCAAGAAGTTTGAAGAATTTGATGAGCTTGACTTAAGGAAGATTACTCTAAATTTTCAAGCTATGAAAATATTACGTTGTGCCTTGGATGCTAATGAATACAATAGAGTGAGCGGATGCGATTCGACTCATGAAATGTGGAAGTTACTTGAAGTAACTCACGAAAGCACTAACCAAGTGAAGGAATCAAAGTTGGCTATGTCGGTGAGAGATTATGAGCTATTCATGATGAAACAAAATGAAAGCATTAGTGTCATGTTCACAAGATTCACCAACATCACTAATGGCCTAAAGGCATAAGGGAAAGAGTACACAAAGGGAGAAGTAAATAGAAAGATTCTTGATGTACTCCCAAAGGCATGACAGCCAAAAACTCTTGTCATTGAGGAATCAAAAGATTTGGGACAACTTCATATTGAAGAACTCATAGGATCTCTCTTCACCTATGAGATGAAAATAGAAAGATTAAATGAAATGGAAGATGAAGACAAAGGATGAAAAAGCATAGCACTCAAAGTGAATGAGGATGATCAAACATGCTCATCAAACAATGAAGATGAGATTGATGATGACGAGGACAAGGCCTTGGTAATGAGGAAATTTAAAAGATCCTACAAGAAAGGCTTCAACAAAAGAGGAAAGAAACCTCCATTCAAGAAAGGAGGAAAAATTTCATCACTCTTCAAGGCTAGGTGCTTTGAATGTAATAGCACGAACCATCTTGTAGCCGATTGTCCCAAAGCCAATCAAAAAGAAAAAGGAGCTTTAGAAGCAAAGCTTGAGGCATTAAAGAAAAAGAAGAAAAGCAAGGGCCTAATAGTTGCTTGGGATCAAGACACAAGTGAAGGTGAAGGAGAAGAAAAGACCAACTTATGCTTCATGGCATTAGAAAATAAGGTACAATCTTCACCCTCAAATATATATAATCTTGTTGATGATGATGATGATGATCTTAATTCTTTGCTTATTGAAATGTATCATGATTGGAAAAGATCACAAAAAAGAACAAGGAATTAAATAATAAGATTGATAACCTATCAAATGAAAATTCAAAACTTGTTTGTGAAAACAAAACTCTCTTTGAATTCTAGAAGTTTTAAAAAAGGAAAATGACTTCTCAAAGTTAGAATTTCAAAAACTCGTTTTAGAAAACAAAAATCTTTGTGAAAAAGTTCTCTCTCTTGAGAAATGCATAGTAGATTATAATGATTTGAAGAAAAAGGTGAGTGATCTCACCCTATGTATTTTTGAAAAGTTTACAAAAGGAAAAGAAAATTTTGAAAAGCTTCTTGGTTTTCAAAGATCACCTTTTGACAAAAATGGTATTGGATATAATCATACCAATATTTTTTCTAAACAAACACATTCTGTAAAAGTTTCCTCATCCCTCTTACACTTTTGTTGCACTTATTGCGAAAAGAGTAGTCATAAAGCCATAAAATGTTTTATAAAAAAGAAAAACTGACATGGGAGTAAAAACTGTTTGGAAAATAAAATAAAATTCAACTAACATTCATGGACTCAAAAAGATATGGGTACGAAAAGTCATTTCTACTCTTTTTGTAGGAACACAAATCAAGCTCAACTAAGTGGTTTTTTGATAGCGGTTGCTCAAGTCATATGACGGGGAACGCATTTCTTGTTAGTGAGCTTAAAGAAACCGAAAGTGGCTTCGTCACCTTTGGAGATAAGAAGAAGGGAAGAATCATTGGTATAGGTAACATTGGTAACGATTCTTCTCCCTTTATTAAGAATGTTCTTTTAATTGATGGTTTAAAATTCAATTTGCTTACTATTAGTCAATTGTGTGATAATGGGAAAAAAGTTGTATTCGAAAGTGATTCTTCTTCTATCATTGATAAGCATGAAAATAAAACTATTTTTGTTGTTAAAAGAGTTGGAAATGTCTATGTTTTTCATTTTGAAGATCTTATTTCTCAAAACTTAAAGTGTTTTTCGGTTCATGATGATGATGTATTTTTGTGGCATAGAAGGCTTGGCCATGTTAGTATGGATTTATTGAACCAACTTTTAAAAGAACTTATTAGAGGTTTACCAAAACTTCATTTTGAGAAAACTAAACTTTGTGATGCTTGCCAATTTAGAAAATAAATTAGGACCTCTTTTAAACCAAAGAAAATGATTTCAACTTCAAAACCTTTATAACTCATTCATATAGATTTATTTGGACCAATGAGGATCACTAGTCTTGGTGGTAAGAGGTAAGATTTTGTCATAGTGGATGACTTCTCAAGATTTACTTGGACTTTGTTTTTTAGCCAAAAGGATAAGGCATTTCAAGAATTTATCAAACTTTTCAAAAAGGTTCAAACCTCCCTTGATTGCAAATGAATATCTATGAGAAGTGATAATGGGAGAGAATTTAACAACTAAGATTTTACAAAACTTTGTGATGATTTTGGCATTACACAATTTGGCCATGTTAGTATGGATTTATTGAACCAACTTTCAAAAGAACTTATTAGAGGTTTACCAAAACTTCATTTTGAGAAAACTAAACTTTGTGATGCTTGCCAATTTAGAAAATAAATTAGGACCTCTTTTAAACCAAAGAAAATGATTTCAACTTCAAAACCTTTAGAACTCATTCACATAGATTTATTTGGACCAATGAGGATCACTAGTCTTGGTGGTAAGAGGTAAGATTTTGTCATAGTGGATGACTTCTCAAGATTTACTTGGACTTTGTTTTTTAGCCAAAAGGATAAGGCATTTCAAGAATTTATCAAACTTTTCAAAAAGGTTCAAATCTCCCTTGATTGCAAATGAATATCTATGAGAAGTGATAATGGGAGAGAATTTAACAACTAAGATTTTACAAAACTTTGTGATGATTATGGCATTACACAATTTTTCGGTTGCTAAAACCCCACAACAAAATAGTGTTGTGGAAAGAAAAAATCGTACATTACAAGAAATGGCATGATCAATGCTTTGTGAAAACTCTCTTCCTAAATATTTTTGTGCTGAGGCCGTTAACACCGCATGCTACACTATGAATCATGTTTTCTTGAGACTGTTTTAAAAAAAAACTCCTTTTGAACTCATTTTTAACAAAACCCTCTCAATTGGCTATTTCAAAGTTTTTTATGCAAATTGCTTTATTTTAAACACCAAGGACAATCTTGGAAGTTTGATAGAAAATCCTATTAGGGAATTTTTCTTGGTTACTCTTCAAACAAAAAGGCCAATAGAATTTATAACAAAAGAACCATGTGTATTGAAGAGTCTATTTATGTAAATTTTTATGAAACTAACATTTTTTACGAGAAAGATGATGATGACATAGATAACTCTTTAAACTACCAACCATTGTACACTCAAGCAATGGAAGAACATGCTAAAGAGGAAGAAGTGATTGAGGAAAAATAAGAAAATGATCAAGAAGCTCAAACTCTTCCTCAAGATGTGCTATATCCAAAGGGACACTCCAAGGATGAAATCATTTGTGATGTATCACAAGAGGTAAGAACAAGAAGGTACTTTATTGATAACTTTGCCCTATTATCTCAAATTGAGCCTAAGCTTATTGATGATGTCTTGTGTGATGAGTTTTGGATGATTACTTTGCAAGAGGAATTGAATCAATTTGAAAGAAACAAAGTTTGGACCTTAGTCCCAAGACCTCGCGATCACCCCACCATTGGTACAAAATGGGTTTTTCGAAATAAACTAAATGAATCTGGAGAAGTTATTCAAAACAAAGCTAGACTAGTTGCCTAATGATTCAATTAAGAAGAGGGCATAGATTTTGATGAAATTTTTGCTCCGGTAGCTAGACTTGAATCCATTAGGATCTTTTAGCTTTTTCTTGTTTTAGATTCAAGCGTTTTCAAATGGATGTTAAGAGTGCTTTTCTAAATGGTGATATTGAGGAGGAAGTTTATGTTAAACAACCTCTTGGTTTTGTGCATGAAAAATTTCCAAACTATGTTTATAAAATTTCAAAAGAACTCTATGGTTTAAAACAAGCTTCAAGAGCATGAAAAATTAAGTGGTTTTGTTCTTTCAAACAACTTTTCAAGAGGTGTGGTGGACACTACTCTTTTTACAAAAACCTCTTGTAACACTGATCTTCTTTTTGTCCAAATCTATGTTGATGATATTATTTTTGGTGCTACTAATGTTTATTTATATGAAAATTTGCCTCTTTTATGCAAAAAGAGTTTGAAATGAGCATGATGGGAGAATTTACCTATTTTCTTAGACTACAAATCAAGCAAACCGAAGAAGGCATCTTTATCAATCAAGAGAAGTACACTAAGGAACTTCTCAAGAGGTTCGAGATGAGCGATGCAAAAGGTAATGGCACTCCAATGAGCTCATCATTAAAGCTTGACAAGGATGACAAAGGTAAAAAGGTTGATGAAAAAAGGTATAGAGGTATGATTGGAAGCCTGCTTTATCTAATGGCTAGTAGGTCAGATATTATGTTTGTAGTATGTTTGTGTGCTAGATTCCAAGCTTGCCCAAAAGAATCTCATTTAATAGCTGTTAAACGTATTTTAAGATATTTGATTTCATCATATGATTATGGCTTATGGTACTCTAAACATCTTGTTCTGATCTTATTGCCTACACCGATGCGAATATGCCGGATGTACGGTGGAAAGGAAGAGTACAAGTGGAAATTGCCAATTCTTGGGGGATGCTTAGTATCCTGGTACAACAAGAAGCAATCGTGCATATTCTTATTAACTACCGAAGCAGAATATGTTGCAGCCGGTTGTTGTTGTGCACAGGTACTTTGGATGAAACACTTTTTGTTTGATTTTGGTTTTTCTTTTAAAAACATACCTATTTATGTGATAATACTAGTGCTATAAATCTTTCCATAAACCCTGTGTAACATTAAAAAAAAACATATTGAAATTAAAATTCACTTCATTAGAGATCATGTTCCTAAAGGTCATGTATTTTTAGAGTATATTTGAATAGAGGATCAAATCACTGATATTTTTACAAAACCCCTTTCTGAAGAATGCTTTTGTTATTTGAGAAAATTACTTGGTATTGGTAAATTTCAGACTAATGTGTGTCTTTTGAGTTTTCAGATTTCATCTTCTTCTTTATTCTTAAGCCTAGAAAATCGGACTACAAAACCTGACGAAAATTTAAAAAACCGGATGTCTGTTTTCGGTTTGAAAATGTCAAAAAAATTTCTTCACAAAAAGCTGAGAGATTTAGATGACCATTTGAAAAATCGGACGTCCGTTTTCTATTTGAAAATTTCAAATTTTTTCTTCACAAAAAAGCTGAGACATTCGGACGACTCCTATAAAAACGAACGTCTGATTTCTTGTTTTAAGAAAATCGGTTTTCAGAAATCAGTTGACTGATTCTTGTTAAAATGTCGAGTTCTGCTTTTTTAAAACCAGAAATTCCTCATTCTTTCATTTCATTCTTACAACTCTCTCGCACTCTCTCGTCCAAAAACTCCCTCTCTAACAATGTCCGACCGTTTTAAAAGCATGATTCTCACTTTTCTTCTCAAAATTTTCAAATTACTCTCCTCCTCAAGCAAGAAACTGTTCAGTTTTCTTTCTCTCTCTCTCTAATCTCTCTATCAGAAGCCTTCAATTTCAATCTTCAAACCCTAAGTTCAAAATCCTCCAAAATAGTGAAAAAGAAGAACGCAAATATCAGTAGAAGTGAGAATGTTGAAGAATGAGGAAGCAGCAGAGGAAGAGGAAAAGGAAAAAGGGTGTCATATGGGGTTAGGGCTCTAGAAAGATTTATCTCCGTGAGAGAAGCAATAAATTTTGAAGAATGGACAAGGAAAAGAAGAAAGATTGCTCCAGGCCACATAGTGGACTTAAATGATATGGAAGATATGAAAATTATTTCAAATATTTTCAATAATATTGGTTGGGTATCTCTGCTCACTGTTGATGAACTATATTACCCTAAAACAACCTATTAGTTTTATGCAAATCTTCATAAGGGTAGAGCTGAGAAAGATGGAACTATAACCCATCAATGGGTACTTTCTAAAATTTGAGGAAGAGACATTGCTTTTGATGACAGGTTGTTGAATAATACATTAGAACCTCCTCAAGATGGTATAAGATTTTACACTAAGAATAAGAAATGTTTTGACCCTAATCTATATAGTGAAAGAAGATTTGAGGAGATATTCACTAAAGGAGAAGTTTTCTAAAGGCATGATGATAGGAATGTGAACAAACTCTTGTACACTCAAGCAATGGAAGAACATGCTAAAGAGGAAGAAGTGATTGAGGAAAAATAAGAAAATGATCAAGAAGCTCAAACTCTTCCTCAAGATGTGCTATATCCAAAGGGACACTCCAAGGATGAAATCATTTGTGATGTATCACAAGAGGTAAGAACAAGAAGGTACTTTATTGATAACTTTGCCCTATTATCTCAAATTGAGCCTAAGCTTATTGATGATGTCTTGTGTGATGAGTTTTGGATGATTACTTTGCAAGAGGAATTGAATCAATTTGAAAGAAACAAAGTTTTGGATGACAGGTTGTTGAATAATACATTAGAACCTCCTCAAGATGGTATAAGATTTTACACTAAGAATAAGAAATGTTTTGACCCTAATCTATATAGTGAAAGAAGATTTGAGGAGATATTCACTAAAGGAGAAGTTTTCTAAAGGCATGATGATAGGAATGTGAACAAACTTGATGCCTATGGAAGATCACTTCATCACATGATTTCAAACATCATCATTCCCAATGTTGGACATAAGTCATCAATCACGAATATGCATTCATTTTTCATGCTAGCACTTTCACGAGCATAGGAGAATGAAATTTAGTTTTATAGCCATAGAGCATATGCTAGCTACACAATCTTCATCCACCAAATGTTTGCCATATGGTTGCTTCCTTACGAAGATCTTTTATCATTTTGTGCTCAACTTGGTTGGAGTTGGTGATCACATTGGACTAGGAAAGATATATAACCAGCATACATTCAAGAGAATGGGTTTTGAAAAAAATGTGGAAGGGCTCTATTCGTAAGAGGTGGGCGAAATGAAAGTGATGAAAATGATGAAGAGGATGATGATGATGTGGAACAAGAGGAAATGAATGTGGATGAAGAAGAAAGTAACACAGAGTTGGAGGTACAAACTCATAAAATGGAATACAAAAGAAGAGGCAAGAAAGAACGGAAGAAAGTTCATCCTCAGTGGACATGGCTCAACTCATGGCTAGGATTATTACAATGCAATCACAGCTCAATAGCCGACTTGACGATATAGATGGAAAGCTCCACAATCGACTTGATGACGTCAATGAAAAGATTGTTGATATTCAAGGCCGGGTTATGAGATTGGAGCAAGGAGGAAGAGATGAAGATAATTGAGGATATTCTCTTAAAACTTCTTATCTTTCCTTTGTTTTATTTATTTTTTTTTATCAAACTTGATTATGGTTTTCTTGTGATATTTTCTTTGATCATGTTTGTCTATTTGGAATTCATGTTTTGATATATGCTATGTTATGTTTTTCTTTGGTATTAATGTTTCTATATATTATTTTGATGATGTGTTATCACCTTTAACATGGACTTAGTGATGATTTTGTTAACGTTGAAAGTCCAATTGTAGTTCTTTTTTATATGATCTCTTAAAAACTCTCCTAAGTGTCTTTTTAATTTATGACAAAAGGGGGAGAAATATGTGCAAGAAGGGGGAGAAAATGTTGTTGAGATGCAAGATATGTGGTTACATGTTGTTGCTTTATATGATTATGGCAAGATAATGTGATTAATAGATATGATATGCTTTAGATAAGTTAATATGGTGCTATGGTCCCTTATATGTTTTCGAAGGTTTGATGTTACTTTATAAGGTTTTATGCATCATATCTTATGGGCTATATGGCTTGGAGTTGCCTTGATAACTTTTGATGCCATATTTGTTGTGAAGCATATTTTTAGGGGGAGCTTATCTTTCTAAAATATCTTTCAAACCCTTGGCATGTTTTCAAATTTATAGGGGGAGTTATTTCTCTCTCTCTCTCTCTTATGGTGTTTGATATGCTTTGTTTTTATTGATAATTTCTTTAAAGCATCACCATGTTTTATACTCGCTCTTTTGTTCTTTTGGTTATCCTCTTGCATATGTATTTGTCATAATTAGAAAGAGGGAGATTGTTAGCCTTAAGGGCATTATTGCATATGATTTTGATTATGATTAACATATATTTGTGTGATGATTGTTAAGCTTAGTTTCTGTAGAACAAAAGAAGCATTTTTGGATTCTCAAGGCTACACTACATAGAAGCAAAAGAACTTGGTGATCAAGACATAATGAAGAAGAAAAGATCAAGTCATTCCAAGATCAAGGCATAATGAACAAGAAAAGATCAAGCCATTGAAGACCTTGAAGACTTATGTCTTAGTTAGGGACATGATAAGGTACTTTGTAAAACTCCTTAATTTTTATCTTTGATTTTTGATCAAGTATGGAAGCTCCTTGGATGAAATATCGTTTACAAACTATACTTGAAAAGCTTAAGTATTCTTGACAAAGTTTTTTATGTTTTTAAATGTTTTCTTTTTCTAAAGAATATCAAGAATACATGTTTTTTAAATGAGAAGGAAAGCCCTTTTTGTTAAGAAAAATTTGTTGTCAAATCTTTCTCAAAAAAAGGTCATCCGATTTTAAAACCGGTCATTTGATTTTTCCAAAGGAAAAAAAAAAAATCGCTCGTCATATTTTAAAATCGGTTGTCCGTTTCTTCTAGCTTTAGAAAAAACACTCATCCATTTTCTAAAGGGTCATCCGATTTTTTCTATGAAGAAAAAACTGGTGTTCCTATTTTAAAAAGGGATCATCCTATTTTCCTTTTACAAGAAAATCGAACGTCCGTTTTTAGAAACCAGTCGTCCGTTTCGCCATTTTTTACTGTTAAAATGTTACCGTTACACAGATAGTAACAATTATTTTTTCTTTCCTCTATAAATATGACATTTGATCTGCAGTAAATGCCAAATTAGTGAAAATATATTTGAGATCATTTTAGAACATTTAAAGAGCTTTAAAGTACATTATTCAAAATCTCTTCATCTCACAAAAATAAAAAGGAAAAATCTTCTTGGAGCTTCATTGTTGATCATTCATCAAATAAGAAGAAAAGAGGAGCTTGTAAAAACAATTATTGTGTTGTATCTTTCCCTTCTCAAGCTCATTTTGTAACATTGTTCCTTACTATTCTCATTCTTTTATTGTGATCAAAGGTTTGTGGAAAACCCTTTGGGTGATCCTTTGATAATTGTATTTATTCCTTTGAGGTTTTTGTGTAAAACTTTTAAAGGGTGATCCTCATTGTGTTTTGTGTAAACAACTTTAAAAATAGTGAATTTGAGAAAGCCTTAGGTTGAGTCTCAAGGTATTGGATGTAACTCTTTGAAAGAGTGAACCACTATAAGTATTTTGTCTCTCTTCCTTGTGTTTTATATTCCTTTTGTATGCTTACTATATAATCATTGTTTATGAAAGTGGTTTTATTTGGCTAGGAACTTTATTAAAAAGAGTTACTAAATTCTTCTTCAAACAAAATCGTAGGTTTTATTTCTAAAATTGTTTAAAAGAGTGTTTTATTAGACAAAAACCTTATTCACCCCCCTCTCCCATAAGGTTTTTCAGTTTCAAACCCCTCACTTTTAAAACAAGGGTCTAATATGAAAGCAACACAATATATGATAGGAAAATTTTAGTAATACTTTAACAAAAAAATTTCATATCAAACATCATAAGACCATACATGTCATGTGGTCTAAATTCTGTAAAAACACTTGTAACTTTTATCATTGTAGGAAGCATGTGATGAGTAGTGGGGTAGTATTATCCAGGTAAAAGTTCAGTTGCTTGTGCAAAAGTTTTTCAAAAAGAAAAAATAACTACAATTTCATCAAAAATACATTCCTTAATTGTTGGTCTATCATTTGCTAGTGTAAATTAAATGAGTTGTTATTTATAAGGAAAACAAGTTTGTAACATATCTAAAGTTGAGTTCCATCTTGTAGTGACATCTATATCAAAATATCTATAAGATACTTTATGTTCTCTACAAAGTGATTTAAAATGTTGTCATCTAGAACCGAAAGATCTAACAAACTTTATAACGTCTAATTATATTTGTAACATGTTTAACATGTGAATAACCGTCTTGTATGCACAAATTCAAAATATGACATGCACATATGATATAAAATCACTTTCAATCTAAAATTGGTCTGAAATTATATTTTTCAACATTGAAATTGAATAATCATTTTTTGAAGCGTTATCAAAAGAAATGGTAAAAATTCTATCATTAATTCTGTAATTATGACATGTTTGAATGATATTTCGTGCTATATTTGTACCAGTGCATGGGAATTCAAAGTTTTTAAAACCAATACTTTTTTTGTTTAAATGCCAATTTTCATTGACCCTATGACATGTAATGCATAAAAAATCTTTAGAAATAATGGTTGTCCAAGAATCACAAGGGAAAATTTACCAGGGATAGATTCAAAAATTGTAGCAAGGGAGTTTTTTCCTTCCTAAAAGCTCTCCTTCTAAGTGAAGTTCTAGGAAACGCTTATAAGCTGGTTGAAGTGTTGTTTGTACAAATCTCACAAATGAATGATTAGAAGGTAATGATAAAGGAAGTCTATTAATTGACACCACCTAATTATTTCTCTTCTTCCTAACTTACTATCATAATTAAAAGGTGCAATTGGATTTCCGAAAGCTCCAGCCGAACCCGAAAGTTCTGTTTGTGTAGTTAAATCTTCAAAATGAGAAGGTGAACACGCTCTATATGTCTTTTAAGTGAACCGGTGCCATCATTCTTCTTATGTGTAAATTCCTTTTTACAAATTTTACATCTAGTTTTATTATTAGGGTACTTATAAAAAATATTTCAAATAGAAGATCCTTTTATACCAATACTACCACAAGGTGTGTATCAGAAGGAGGGGGCATCTCATTTTTCTTCGTTATGTTAATTTTCATTATCAAAGTCTACAGTCCGGGAATAAGCATGTCTTGAAGATGAATCCCTAATAATGATTAATAATAAAATGAACAAATTTTATAACTAAATAAAGAATTATTTATTTAATAAAAATTTTATTTAAAACTAAATAAAGAAATTCTAATAAATGAAGTAAAAAAAAATACGTATTAAAAAATTAAATAAATATATTATAGTAAATAAAGTAAACAAATAATTATTTAAAACTAATAAAGTTTCAAAATATAATAAATAAACAAATTAACGTAAATTAAGGTAAAGAAAGCAAACTATCAATGATAAAGCCTGCCAAAAGTTCAAGAAGAATTGAAGAAGCGTTATTTTTTGCCAGTTTCTTCGATTCCTTCATTCCTCCGAATTTAATCAAGTGATTTTGATTCTTGAAAGTAAAGAAGAGTTTAAGAGAGATATGAGAGAATTTAGGAGAAGATATAAGGGAGAATAAGTGAGTTTTGGTGTGAGGAATGAATTGGTTTAGATGAGTATTTAATGTAGGGAAAAAAAACTGGCCATTTAAAAAAAAAAAAAGGACCATTGATCTTAACGGTCAGATGATCTGGACCGTTAGATCTCAACGGTCAAATGGTGACCAACGGTCAAACCATCTGAACCGTTGAGATCAAACTGCTAGATCATCTAAAAGTTAATTTGCAACGGCTCCAAAACAGGGGATAAAAACCCCCAAAGGTTGGATTTTTTTTTTTTTTTTTTGCAATTTACCCGCGGGCTGACCTACTGTTCGTATCCTGGGTTGGCAGGTCGGGCCGGTTTGCGAGTTGGTTAGGATTTTTACCGGGCTGGACCGATTTCGGGACAAATATGGGCCAGTCCAAGCCTGAGTCGAGGATCACAAAATCACAACCCAATACAGACCGTTCCTATTGAACTGCATGCATTCGGGACAGGCCAGGCCTAGGCCGAGTTCGGGTTGAAACGGGCCAGACCTGGCAGGTTTCGGGGCCAACCCAGTAACCATCCCATTGTATGCCTAAGGTGCAAATAAAGATTCCATAACTACAATTACGACTTTCTATTAATGAATTGTGGATAGGGTTATAAATGAGTTGCGTCTTATGCGTACCTTATTCAGACCTTACTTAATTTATAGCGGGTAAGATTTTATTTTTACATTCGAGACCCAAACTTATACTTAGATTCAATTAATTTTTATTAAATGAGTATGGAAAATTATATTATATATTTGCTCATTTACTGGTCAAAATAAAATATTAATAGTATGTTTATTTATATTATAATTATTTTTATAAATACATGATACATTTAATATTTTAGCAAAAAAAAAAAAGATGCATTTAATATAACAACTAAAAAAACATTTACAAATCTAAACCTAAATTATCTCTACTCTTCACTTCAGACTTCACCCCCTCTATTGAGTCGCAGCACTGCAGTACTCTCCCTTTACAAAAATCTCTTATCTCTGTTCTCCACTCTATTCCCTCACCTCACCTCAATCTTAGCCGCTATTCATCCTGCCGGCCACCAGCCACACCGTGCCTTCTTCTATTTTCTATTTCCTCCCTTTGCGCACTGCGAGTCAACTCCCAGCCTCCTATTGTTGTGCACGTGCCGCTCGCTGCTAGTCTTGAAAGTTGAAAGACAATCTCCAAGTTCAATCTTTGTTAAAGTTATAAATTAAATCTTTTGTTTTAGGACTATTTTAAAAACTGAGATGATGTTACGTTTTTTATTTTACAATGAAAAAAAAGAAGGCTACTTAAAATAGGTATATCCAAACTATATTTGAAATCTTCTAGTATAAGATATGAATCTGTAAATTATATACCCACATGATATGGGTACATATTTTACTTACTAACGAGTCTGGATATAGTACATGAATTCCCATACACATATAGATCCATTCACAGTCTTAGTTGTGGATAGTTCTTTTTAAAATAATAATAATAATAATAATAATAATAATAAAATTGTGGGTAGTTCTTGAATGTGACGGGGGCTGGGGATACAAAGTTAAATAATTAGTGAAAAAGGAAAAAGTGAATGTGGACGCATTGGTGGGTTTTGCTGCTTTGCTTGATTCTGGATTGCCTTATGGTAAGACTCCATATTTGCGTCTGCTTTTCTTGAAAAGGAAATAGTAATTAGCGTGTTCGACCATCTAAAAATGGATGAAAACATAATCAAGTTCTTCAAGATGGGCAAATAGGTGGGGAGGAAGAGCCGTACAAACCAATAATATTGAATTTATTAAAGTCATATAATAGCTTTAATCTATACAACTTTTATCTTTCTTTGTTGGCAAAATTTAAAATATAGGTAATCAGCGATTCGTCAAAAAATTGCTACGTATGGTCCTTTTTTTTTTTTTTTTTTTACATTAAGATCGTTTATTAAGATCGTTTATCGTATTGCCTCTATCATCAGTCTCTTCTTCTTTTATAATATTTTCTTACAACATATTTGGTATATTGGGATAATATGAAATGAAATTCTTTACCATCCAAAATTCTTTTTCGTCCGAAATGGAATGAAATCATCTCTCAATTCCAGTATCTAAAGAAAAAAGTAGAATATAATGATGATTCATTTTCTTTATTTAAAATTTTTTTATTTTATGTCATAATAGAATGAAATTATATATAAATGACCTAAATGCTCTTCTATTATAAAATATAATTTTTTTATACCCTAACACGTATTAAAACTCCAAAAAAAAATTATATATTATACTGAAGTGTAAATATTCATATTTAAGATTAAAAATAGTCATAAGACAACTTTTTTAAAGATCAAAATAAAAAAAGTACAATATATATATTAAAATTCATTTAGCGTAATATATGTGATATTTGAAGTTATAATAGTCTAATATTTTCTAAAATGATTCACACTTCTCTTGGAATTACATTTTCATACGTTTTCGTGTGGAAAGACCTTTCCAACTTCTTCCTGGAATGGTTGTTCTCGTGGAAAAACTATTACTACTTTTAATTTGAATAACAAACACTGAAATGGAATGAGAAATTGGAAAAGTCATTTTATTCCAACTTATTCACGGTTACCAAACATAGTGTAGGGTTTTTATTTTCTCCTTAATATATATCTTTTATTTGGTAACTTTTATTAATGAAATATAAGTTTAATCACATTTTCTCCTTTGAAGTCTCTCCAAACTATAATTTCATCCATCTATTTTTTTTATAAATTACAAATACATGCTTATCATTTATATTTTCATACTAATTAATTTCTACTACTATTTTCAATAAAAAAATTTATTCGAAAACAATGATTTTGCGATAAAAAAATTTAAAATCTTCTATAAATATCACATTTTGCAAGTTTACTTCTTATTATCATATATTAAGATAATAATATCATTTATTACAGAAATTAGACTAATAAAAGAATTTTAACAAGGGTATTATGTCTTAATATATGATAGTAAATAAGAATTAGACACGTAAAATAATTTTAGGAAAACTGTAAATTTTTTGCAACCAAATTGTAGTTTTTTGATAAATTTTTAATGAGAAGAGCAATAAGGATATTAATTAATTATGAATATATAAATGTGTATTTGTAATATATAGAAAACAGATGGATGAAACAAATCTCGAGGGAAAAAATATAACTAACCCTATAATATACCAAATTAAGAATGAGAGACCGAGAATGGTAAAAAAATTCAGACCATCCAATTTGACTTTTTAATTTTTGGGACAAGATTTATATATATATATATATATAAACACGACAATATTTTTTTCTAAAAAAAAAACATGACAATATTTTAACAATTGTAATTAAAGAACGTTTTCATACAACGTTTTCTTACGATTAATTTACTATATCCTAGTACTTTAAAATGGATAAAAGTTAACTACGATAACAAGTAACAAAGTAAATAATTAAAATCATCATCATATCGAAACACATAAATTTTATCTTTCATTATTTCTTCACCAAACTAACAGTCCAAACAATGGTTCACATACAGTACGTAACAAAATTCACACAACAGAATACAAACTGTCAATAGAAAACAGCAAGAATCTTCCCCCTCCCAGCCATTATTTCTTTCTTCGCAAAAGGGGGAAAAACACGAGAAAAGGAAATCAAAATGGACATGCTGGCGGCAGGGAAGGCACTTATTAAAATTCAATTCATTCATTTAGTTTTAGGATATGGTTTTCTACATATAATCATATGCATAGGACTGAAAATGCCTGTCTCGCCACCACCGATGAGATCATCGACCATGGAGCAGAGCATTTTGCGAACAGCCATAGTTCTTTTCGGAGCAATTCCTAGACCTGCCAGCACAGTTGCCGCAATGTGACGCCTGCAAAAGGTACTCTTAACCCATTTTTAAATTTGTCTACCACAGTCCTGCTGGAGGCACAGCTAGATCCTTCTCTTTTACAATCTCAAATCCTACCTTTTTTGCTATCTCCGCTATATCAGTATAGTGTCTCAATCCCGGTAAAGCATTACTAATCTCAATTCCGTGAATGATCTTCACGTGCATAGGATTTTTATCACTGTACGTAAAGTGCACCGAGTTTCAAAACCCTAAACACTTCTGCATAAACATCCTCTAATTTCGGGGCGTGACATGTAGCTTCAATCGAATAAGCACCGTTAAACGAGTTGTAATCAAATGCCATTTTAAGAAAATTTCCAAGAACGACCTCACAATACGAATGGAGGCCAGCTTTCTTGTTGAGCACGCGAGCTCGCTTGACTTGGTACTCGTTGATTGTGATTCCCACCACGTTGCATCGAGAGTGGGCTGCAATTGTCCTCATAAGTACACAAACGCCGCATCCTACGTCCAGAATTTTATCGCTGGGCTTAGCTTCGATAAGATCGGCCGCCTTCTCTTCCCGGAGGCGCGTGGCTTCAAGCTGGGATTTTCCGAAAACAGAAGGCGTAAAATGGAAGCTTTGTCCCCAATCCTTTTCGTATATATAGGCGACTAAGTCATAGAATGTGTCTATACAATCTGGAATTTTATCAGTTTTGCTGATTTCTTTTGTTTTGGAAAAAAAGGACCAATATTGGTTTTGGTTGTAATTGTCTTGGATTTCTCGCCGGCGATTGATTTTACTTCTGCGGGATCGAAAATCCAGAAGAACAAACACGAAATCCCGCCAAGGAGGAGCGTTATGGAATACAAGAGAGTGAGAGAATCCATAGCTAGATTTCTTGGGAATCTTTTAATTTACGAAGAGTTGAGTGAAGATCATGATACGTAGTGTGTGTATATATAATTATAGTGTGTGTATATATATATATATATATAATTATTAATGTCATGAGGGACTTTGTGTTTATGATTGGATTAGACGTATAATTGATAGCTTTTGTAAAGGCTTTATTGGTTTTTTTTTTAAGAAAAAAAATTATTATCAAAGGCTCTATTACTTTTGGGTTCTACTTTTGGGTTCTAAGAGAGATTTTTTTTTTCTTTTTCATTTTTTTATTTTGAGATAAATAAAATTTTATTAAACTCTACTTGGATTGCTATTTAAAATGAATTTCTTTCACTCTTTTAGAGGAGTCTTTGCAACACTAAAAAGTGCTTTTGAGCGATCGTGATAGTTTAATACACATTTTTGTACATTCAATAAAAATAAATTACTAAAATTAAAAGAAAATTATTATTAAAAAAAGTGTATTAGAGAGTACTCCATATGGAGTGGCTTTTGAATTCTAAAAGTTGTTTATTAAGTGTTTGGCATCCAAAATAACTTCAACATTTGGAAATCGAAGCGTTTGGCAACCAAAAGTGTCTTTTAGCATTTCTGAACGTGACCTTTCCACGATTAAGAAAAGAGGATATGTCGCTTTTGTTAGTCGTTAATTTCAAACGTGATTTTAGCCATTAACTTTTAAAAATAATCCTAATATTTAAATTAACTTTTCTTTTTCTTTTCATAAATATAGATACTCTTTAAATTAATTGAATTATTAACTATCAATATTTTGCATTTATATTTATTATAAAACATATTATAAAATTATAAATAAAATTGAAGTTTCCGTTTTCTTATTAAAAGAATGAAATCACTGATATTCTTTATATAAAATATTTAATAACTAATATACAAATTAAATATAAAAGATACATAAAAATAAAACAAAAATATAAAAAATATGTCAACAATATAATTATCCAATAATTTAATGGAGAATATAAAATTATTATAAGATATAATATGTTATGCACATATAGATAATTTTATAAATTAAAATTAGTACTTTTGAAATAAAAGTTAACAAACACTTGTATATCTAATCACGATTTTTTTATGATTTTCAAATATCACAATTACTATATTCACGATTATTAAATCACGTAAAATAAGCACGATTAGAATAATTATAATTAATATAACCACTTTTAATAATCATTGCGCCAAATTGGTTCTTAATTGGAACACATTTCTCCCCTCATAAAAACATTTAATTTTCCCTCCTAAACTCCCAAACTAGGGCTAAAGGAAAAATATATACCTTTCCTAAGGCTCTACTTGTATTAGTTTTTATTTTGTAAAAGATGTATTATTGTTTTGGAGTTGGGTGAATGGTTATGGATGGGTCATAAAGTGAAAGAAGTTAAAACTTTTCATTTCCAAGTTGATCCTAAACTAAGAACCTATCCATGTATAGTCTTCCTCTTCGTAAAATAATTTTCTTTCCACTCATTTAACTTTAAAACAGAAATGGATTATATATAATTTTAAATTATTTTTATTTTTTATTTATGATTATTAATTTATTTTATTCTTTTAAGACAGTAAATTTAAAATAATTTAATAATTTTACGATATATTTTTTACACCTTTTTATAAACTTAACTCAACTTAAAGGTTTAGTTATTTTTCCACTTAGTTAGAGGTATGTGTGGATATGACAAAATGTCACCCAAAAAGTTGTGCAATAATTAAATTAGTATACATTTTATAATTTTGAAATTAGTCCACACATATAAAAAAGATAAAATAAAAAGTTTAAATTATGAATAAAAAAGATAAAATAGTGTAAATGTGCTAAGAAAAAAAAAATTTGTAGGACCTTAATGGGGTATAACATAGTAAATTACTGCCTTACACAATGCTAATACTCACATTGATGCTTCTTTATTTTTTGAGTTAATTACTTTTACCTCCTCCATAAGTATCAAATATTCTGCAAAATAAAAAGAAAAATTATCACACTTTCGGAGATGTTAAAAACCGAGCTGGATTTGACATTCGTAATTAATGTATTCCATAACAAGAACATATGATATATCATAAGGGTTTAAACAGAAGAGAAAAATAAATTCTGAAATTCTAATCAAAATTAGGAGAAGCAGTTACGAAAGTAGCTTTTCCTGCTCTAATCATTTGAAAAAATCCAATGGCAATCCATCAATTGTCGAGAAAGATTTTGCAGTTTCCTAGTGCCATCATAGTTAAAATCAAATGAGTCAATCAAGAACCTCGTCACCTGATACATATCTTTTACCAGGCAGATTCTTTGACAATTGGACCAATTTTGAAGAGCCTCCATTGTTTCCAAGACCTTTAGACCAACAGAAACAATTTCTCCACGCAAATGAATCTGAGCATCATAACAAAATTCTCGAGCATCAACATTGTAAATGCTCTTTCCAAGACAGATTGAATGATAAAGAGTATGCTTTACCCATGCTGCATCCGGTATCATCAACACACATTTACCTTTCAGATCACTACTCAACTCTTTCCTCACACCAAAATAATTCAAGCAGAAGAAATCATCATAACCACCACTGTATTCACTTATATCTTTCTTCTCTATGTGTTCAAGATACCGTAAAACATCCATCATTTTCTCCTTCCACTGCGTCCAAAAGTACATTAGTGTTCCAACGGAAACCTGCTTCTTCAAAATCATGTCTTTAGAGTGTCTTTCTACATCATCTGATGAAAGTCTATCTTCCCAATCCCATACATACTCCACTAGGTCAGCTTGAAAATGAACATCTAGAATCTTTCGCAAAGACAATAGTACAACTCTGTCATTTCTGTGATTTTGCAAAAAACTCAGATGCTGACACAACTGCACCAAGTCAACATTCTCGTGCGACAACGCTGTAGCTTCCGTACAAACAAGTTCATAGAAATGATCTGATTCTCGCTTTGCATATGATAATGCTTTCTTTAGGATTTCTTCCTTTTTTGCAAATCCCTTTAGGGGCCAACCTCTACTTGCACCAACCCATAAAGAGTTAGGAAGCACATACCATAGAATAACTAATGATGCTTCCCGAAAATTTCCTCCCTTTGCTAAAAGATCAGCTTCCAGTAAAAGATCTCCTCTCAGTTTAGCCATCTCTGCAGCCTCCTTAAAGTAGCCTGATTCTTCTTCCAACAGCAGCAGCTCATCGAAGCAGCTTATGGATTTCAGAAAGTTACGTTTGAAATCCATTGAGAGGAAAGCTCTGACATATTTCATCATAGTTTTGTTGTCTCCATACTTATGATAACGCAGAGCACAACTCTCTTTAAACACCTGTTCAATCTTGTCAAGTTCTTTGCCTCTTTCAGACAAACTGCAACTGCGCTCTGACTGTTTCCAGTGCTCAATATATCGCAAGCCCAGGTTAAAGAGTTTACCTTTCTTGCAAACAGACAAACACTCTGAGGTGTAGTTACCCTTGAAGTAAACCTCTGCTGCCCGTGTAAAACAACTTGCTAGTGTGAAGCATTCACCAGCTTTCATTAGCTCAGGTTCTCTACATTTCTCCAGATATATTTCACCTGAAGCAAGGTTAAATTAGTTAAACATAAAAAAATTTGAATGGCCAGACCTAAAAAACGACTCAGGTTATGTAGCAAGGTTATATTGTTCGACAAGCATATAGTTCTGTGAAGAAACTACTATATTCTTATCAGAAGTAAACATGAAAAGGTGAGATAAAATAACCGAATGAAATTCAGCTTAAGAAGGAAGGATAAGTGTCTATAATTCAATGATCATAGACCTCTCTCAGTATGTGAAGAAGGAAGTATTTCTTTTTTAAACATCAGATTAATGATTCAAGAAAAGAGTCCAGTAGCACAATGATAAACCATACCAGCTCTTTCATAATTTCCCAAATCGCAAAAGCATTCCGCCGCAGTCTCAGCCTGGCCTAGGGAATCAAACATTTCTCCAGCTTCCTGAAGCATTATGCAAGCGTCTTTTGGATTTGAATAACGTAGAACATCTGCAGTTGCCCTCAGCCCAGAGGCTTTTGCCCTTTTCTCCCAACTCACATCTCCAGATCTTTCAAAGCAGACAGCTGCCATCTCATAATTTTTCTCCCAATAGAGCTGCAGAAACATATAGAAACGTTCTTGCAAGAGTTAGAAAGCTCATATATAAGCACATAAATGAACTCATATCTGTACATAATAAACTGCTTCTAGTATGAGAAATTAGAAATGAATTAAACCTTTACACCCCTTGATTTCCACTCTTCTGGACTGCTTGTCATATACAAAGCAAGTGCAACTAAATCATTGACCTCCTTCTCTTGCACAAGGCACAACTTCTTCCAATAGTAAATCATAGGATTTAAGAAATCCTCCGCACTCTCAAGAATGCATAGCCTCTGCTTTGTACGTGTAATGGCCACATATAGTAGTTTGAGTTCGTACAACAAGATACTGTGCTTTTCATGGTAGATGCTAGGAAAGCATTTTGGAAAACAAGAATCAAGCAAATCCTTTCCATCCATGAATTTGTATATAATTCTCCATTGATTCCCCAGAGGTGAAGAACCAAAAAATTTATACAGGAATACATCCTGAAAGAAGGGGATAGAAACTCTTCTCACTGAAATTGAAATAAACTTGATAAAGAAGAATGTATTGGCATAATAATACGAACAAAAGATGGTGCAAGCTAGTGGTGTTCCCTATTTCTATACATTGATACTCAAAAATCACTCAATGATAGAGAAATGAAAACAAATGCATAATTGAAAGAAGAATACCTCAAATTCTAGGCCCTTGCATTCCATTATAGTGAGAACAAGTGCTCTGTTTCTAACAAAATCAGATACTTCTTTCTTAACAGAATCATCACGTACTAGTATAACCTGCTGAGCACCAAAACCCACTGTCTTCCCATGACCATTAGCATTCTCAGAAAAAATGGTTTCAAGGGCATTTTCATTTTCCTTGGCCTGAAGAAGAAGAGGAGCCTCGCCATAAATAAGACTAGTTTCTGCTTTTAAAATATCAACTGATTTAGGGAAAAAATGGTAAAGCAGATCAACTGTGCTCTGTGCTAATCTAATTACCGCAGCATGAGTGCGTAAGTTCTGAGCCAAAGTGAAAAGTTGTGTTAACTGTCCTTTTCCTTTTCCTGCAAAAGACCTGTCGCAATTTGATGCAATGACAAACTCATTATAGAACAGAGAACGTATATCCTGAAACCTAAAATCGACCCCCCTTGATACTGTTTGTGCTGTATCTCCTGAAAAAACAAAGCCTTCTCGAACATTTTTGCAGAGGTATTTGAAAAGGGAAATCTGTCTCATGCTAAGATCTTGGACTTCATCAACGTATACGAAATCCATTTTATCACCCCCCAGTTTTTTGTTTTTCAATCT
This sequence comes from Catharanthus roseus, assembly GCA_028651295.1. Lineage (NCBI taxonomy): Eukaryota > Viridiplantae > Streptophyta > Magnoliopsida > Gentianales > Apocynaceae > Catharanthus > Catharanthus roseus. The sequence goes on from JAPQWS010000168.1 coordinate 29,113,886, forward strand.
ATGGTGAAGGTTCATCACATAATCAGCTATATCAAACTCATTACGCCCCATTTTCATCTTCTCATAAACTTGGAAGATTTTGTAGATTCTTTCCCTATTCAGTGAACTCAAGGCAGAACCTTTCCTATCAGACATAGAAATGTATACTTCCAGGCTCAGCACAAAGTTTGAGTCTTTCCCTGCTTCGGACCCTCCTTTTATGTTAGAAAGTATTTCACTAAACACTTTCGAGGGTTCAAGATCCTTCACAAGTTTTGCATTGAAATGTGGCCAATATGAGGAACAAAACCTCTCATAATTAACCTCCTTCATCCTTACTATAGTTTCCAAGGAAACTGATTTGAGGCTCTTACCATCCCCTCCTGAGAAGCGTTTAAATCTTAGAAAATAAGAATCACCTAGTGTTCCATCAAGCATCATCAAGAACTTGCGAAATGTAATGATAAGTGGGTACTTTTTTGCAGGAATGCCCTCAAAGGAATCTGGTATGTCTCTTTCCCTCTCATCTATATCTTGTTCTAGTGAATTGCTTTCAAGTGTGAAATCGACATGACCAGAAAATCTGCAATTAAGAGTCACGTTAAGAAAGAAAAACTATTTATCTTATTCAAATTCATCAATTTCAACTGAGACAGTACAATACTACCAAGGAAAAAACCGGTAACCAAACACTAAATGGAGCAGATTTGAGTTATGAATAAAAGAGGAACAAAAGGTGAAAACAATATGAATAAAAGGAAAACAATAGGACATTTAATCAGAAAAATATTTAATAAATAACATCAGTAATTCAACTACAAGTAGTATCACCAGGATCCACTCAATAATTCTTAAGTAGCCAAATTGATTACAGCTACCCTGCAAAAAAGAAAAGAAAATGAAAAGATACATCATAGGTAGCATGGCATATTTACTTAGTGCACCTTTGCAGCTGTGAAATTTGCTGCTTGACAGCATGACATAGCATTGGATTTACTGTGACAAAAAGTTGCCGCAAAACAGTTCCGTTAGTGCCTAGTCTGGTGTTATCCGACCATGTTCTCTTCTCAACTCCAGAACTTCCACTCCTCTCAGCTTCAGTGAAACCTTCCAAGGCTATACGGTGAATTTGCTCTTTCTGGAATAATTTCAAGATTAAAACTGTTGTTTTTCCAGTACCCGACCGGCCAAGTATGAAGCAGCTTCTGCAGGATTGAATAATAACCCGTTCTTCATCTGTAACTTCAAATGGTGCATCTAGTTCTCCATCTAAAAGTAAATTATTGACAAGGCCAACTGACATCGAGTAAAACTTCACCAACAAAAAGCTTTCGCTCACCCTAGAATTTTCAAGAAAATTTTTGCCATCACCTTCAAACATATTGTCATTTAGCTTCTTATATTGAGTAATATTTGAAGTATTGGGCCAAGTCTTCGCAATTTCCAATTTCCTGAGGAGAGTTAACGGGTTGAAATTGGTTGAAGTTAATCCTTGAATTGCATTAAAAAAAAAAGAAAAAGAAAAAGATTCAGCAGATCACGATTTTAGTTCATAGAAGGCATACACAAAATAACTTACCCCGACACACTTTTCTCGTTGCAATGATTGATAAAGTTAGGAGTGTACATCTGAAAGATGCCATCAAGGCGACTCTGCAATACAGGGATCCCCTCCAGAGGCAATAAATCCCACACCTTAAGAACTTGTATGTACCCAAATTCGTTTACAATGTCATTTGTGCAAACAACATAAAGCTCTTGAACCTTAAATTGTTTCAAAATCATGAAAGATTTTTTACAAACTAAGTCCACTGTCTTTTTTGTAGGACGCCATCCACTGACAAGTTTAATCAGAAGACACATGACCAACCTCTTCATCTGGATTGACTTCAGGTTCACAAATGATCTCCTGAAAAATTCGCTGAACAAAACCTGTTCCAATCGCAGAAAAGTGACATTGTGTAATAAAAGCGAAGATGACTTGTGAAAATATGGAATAGCAATGGTTTAGACCCCTTTCTGATCAACCATTCCCCAACAAAAATCCTTGCAGTTTCCCTATTAATTCCTGTTTCTTCAATATACTTGCAATTCTAAGTAATGTTTGCTTTAAGTCACAAGTGAAGAGAAAGTTAGATTTAGTAAAATTGCTAGAGGTCCAATCAGGGAAGATACTGTAAATTGTTTGAAGCCAAATACTATAAAACATTGTCTACCAATACATATATATATATATATAAAATAGTAAGCAATTAAAGCCTTCAATATTCTGTAAGCACACTTTAAAAACATATTTACAAGAAACAGCACCATGCTGAAAAAAAGTTTTGGAATCTATTTACCTAGCAAAGAATAATGATCATAGATCGAGCAAAAAAGGCCAGAGAAAAGATAATAGGAGAGGTTCTTCCCCTATGTTAAATGCAGAAGATTAAATCAAGCATAATAAAACAGAAACTACATCACTGATTATGTTTCACTCCATGCCTATAAAATTACTTCGTCAGAAATTTATAAAGACTGGCAAAAATAGTCCCAGAACTATTTTACTTGTTGCAACTTGGTCCCAATTCTTTTATCTCTTCTTCTTCCTTTCCCAAATATGAAAATCTTTAACTTGGGTTGGCTGACCCAAACCACCAGGTACCATCAGCCCTGCTTTCGCAAATGCTAAAAGAAAATTTTATAATCTACAAAGGTGTACATACAGTAGCATTAAGAGACACGAAATGGTTGGAGGAATTTATGAGATTTTAAAATTTTCTTCAAGACTTAGACTATTTTTGCCAGTTACTCTTTAATGAATATTGTTGCATAAGTTGTAATATGCTACCTTCCATTTTTTGTTGCTAAAGAGAATGCTATCTCCATTGAGGAAATTATCAAGTTGATCTAGATCTCCTTTTACATCCAGAATGGTTTTTGATAATTCTGGATCTTCATCAGCATTAAAGAAACAGTCACGTTTCTTAGCATCATAAACTAATGATTCCCAAACTGATTGATCATGTATCAGTGTCTGTTCATTTCCCAAAATCCAAAGAGAATGCCTGTATGAGAAGGACAGAAATTCTTCTTAGAGAGGAAAAAGAGTAGAACCTGTTAAAAGGGGAAACTTGTATAATATACCTTGCTCTTGTCAATGCGACATTGGTACTGCTGGGACTTGACAGAGAACCTAGTGAACCACTATTGTTGGCTCTCACAGTAGATATAATCACAACATCATCTTCTTCACCCTGAAATCCATCTGCAGAATCCACCTTTACCACAAACCCCTTATTGTCATACCTTTCATGAAGTTTTTCCTTAATAGCTGCCACTTGAGCAGCATATGGTGATATCACTCCGATACTTATTGATGTTTCAGATGCTTTCCAGGCTATCATAGAACATATTAAAAAGGTAATATCAAACCCATAATATTTTAAATGCATATCAACTTTTACGTAGTATTTATTCATGGAAAAACTCATAAATGTCCATAACCTTTTAGGAAGGGAAAATGAAAAAGAAACAAAATGATTTTCTATGAAAATTGCAATTTTAGACGTGCATACAATCACTCTACATGGGTTATTTTTCTTGAATTCCCTATTTAATTTACTGCTGATTTCTATTACTTTATCAAATGAAAGAATGCAGAATCATCAAGAAGAACTGACACTTTTACCAGTTGAAGTGTTATAATCTTGATCTTTTCCATTTTCCATTCTATTTCTTTTCAGAGAGGAGGGCTGCAGGTTGAGCATTTCAGTATTTTACTACAGCATCAGATTACCTCTAACAATACTTTCAACCACAGTTGAGTACTTTAATAGGTTTTCTCAGTTTTCCATAGCACTCCCCCACCCCCCACCCCCCCAGCCCAAAAAAAATAATAATAATTAAACATTCCTATGAAAAAAAATAACATACCTTTATATAGCTTCTGCACTATTCTGGTAACTACTGCCACCTCCACCATATTTCTTGTGCTATATTCACAACCATCACTTTCTTCCCTTCCATCAGCAACATTTATGAATGCATACGGACCAAACATCCTCTCTGGAAGGTAGCTCCTTTCATAGCTTTTCATCCTCACATTGTATCCATCCAAGATCTTGTTGTGGTAGAACATCAATTTTGGAAAGTGATTGATAGCTGGATGCATCCTATATTGAATATCAAGCGGGTACCTTGAATGGCCCAATGGGCCCAATCTGTGAAATAAGCTTCTTCCATATCCAGCTTCAAAAGACACCTGCATTTTCCATAAACAAAATAAATTATGTCAAAGAGGACATTGAATGTAAGGCAAGTAAAAAGCTTACTAAGGAATTAAAGGTAATTTGCTTACTTTGCTCGTACAGGTTACTAGTGACTGACATTCATCACCAGCAAGGAGAACATGCTTCAAACCATTAAGTTGAAGAGGTATGAGTGATTCAGATTCCTTCAACTGAGTAGCATCATCAATTACCAACAAATTGATTGGCTCCATATTTATTAAATGCAATTTATAAGAGCTAGAATAAGTGCAGAAAATCAAGGAAGCGTTCTGGAAACAGAATTCGGTAATTGAATTTTCATTATGTACAGTCGGGAAGCTAATTTTTTCAAGAGATTGCCGAAGCAACTTTAAAACAGCAAGGCACTGACTCTTTTGTGAAAACAGCTCGTTAAGCTCAACAGAAGCCAAACCATCCTGAAACAGCAATTTCTCCATACACTGAAGCAGGTGAATCAAATTCTCCATGTTTTCGAAAATTTTCTCTCGCAGGAACTGTTTCGGAACATGAGTACATAAACTAATCACACAACTTTTCAGAGGCATTACAATATCTTTAAATTTAGCTCTACCAGAAAGTAAGAATTGTTTATGCTTATCTCCAGACATTTTGTCATCTTTCAGCTCTTTAATTTCCATCAATTCATTTTCCACGATTACAAGATTGTTAGTACTCCAATCTTCAAGAAACTTGATTGTAGATGCTATGCAAGATTTCCACCCAGTTACAGGCGAGAAACATTTTAGAAGTCTCTTCACCCGGTACTCAAGACAAACCTTCCTAACATCAGAGCCTAGATTCATTGGCTTGCCATCCCAGAACAACAGAATATCTCCCAATGAACACGGTAGTTGAACTTTTCCAGATTCAGCTGTAAATGATTCTTTTATTTGTTTAATAAGTTGAGATGACACTTGTATCACTGCTGCATTGTTTAGCACACAAGATAGTGTCCTATAATTCATCCTTAAAAGTGCAAAGAGTATCATGACTACAGTCATTGATTTTCCTGTACCAGGTGGACCACATATGAGCTCAACATGTGACTCATTATCACATATAATTTTGCTGAAAGAAGCCACAACTGCTTTTTTTTGAGATTCATCCAGCTGGGAGATCAGATTTACACCAAATATCTCGTGCAAGTTAACATTGCGATAGGCTGAACAAAATTTACAACGTACCTCATCCTGTTGGAAAGATTTATTGGTATAAATGACAGAACGAGAAAAGTAATGTCACAGTTAGACATTAAAATTTTAAATTTGTTCAGTCTCAACCTCCATATAGCTATAGCTACACAGAATTATTGAATTATGGTTTTTATATGTGTATAATTGGAAAAAACTCATTAATTATTACCTTGTGTGACGAGTTAAAAAAAACCATAAATGTGTGAATGACGACAACGTAAAAAGAAAGACCGGACGAGTATTTAATTATTCAAGTGGACATTTAAGTTCAAAGAGCATTTTAGAAAAATCCAAAAAGAACAATATATAGATTAGTGATAAGATTCAAGTGGAAATAATTGAAGCACCTGAAGAGAATGAATGATTAATGAATAAAGTCATACTCACCAAGGCTGTGTTAAGAACTTTTGGAATTAACTGCAGATTATAAGGCATGTGAAATGAATTCCACATTCTTATGTTTGCCATTGCATTCATCAAGAAAATCGCATATAGTGGTTTCTGCTCCCCAAGCTTGACTGGGAGATCTCTTGAGGATTTGACATCAAATTTAGTTGACTTACTACAATCTTTAGTTTCATTTCCTTGAACACTGATAACTGATGCCAAGGACCATGTCCATTTTCTCCTTTGCAGGTTGGGAAGAGTTTCAGGTATTACATCCGAAAGAACAAGAATATCACCAGGCAACAACCCGAAGACTTCTCTCCCACTGTCATTTAGAATGTTTCTCCAGTAATCCACATCAATATCATATATTAATGCTCCAGTGGGATTTTCTGCTTCTTTAATGATCATACATTCAGCAAATGGAGCCTTATTTATGAATTCCAGACTGTTGGCAAGCTGTGCTCGTGTTTCTTCTAAAAGTGGTAACACAAAAGAGCCCAGATATTGCTCCCCTGACTGAAAAGATACTGGAATTGTCTCCACCTAGCAGCCAAACAAGTATAGTTCAGAAAGTAGATGATTTGTGAACCAAATTAGTAATTAGAGAAGAACACAAAGTATTTAGATAAAGCAAGGAGTTGAAGAAAGATATCCAAATATAAAGGAATCAATTGAGAAAGAAGACAAAGCAAATAATTCCGTACCAAATCTACTACGCCCAATATATGCAGAATTCGGATTATATGAAAGTGCATCAGATAGTTGTCCTTTAAACATTTCAAAAGCAGTAAGTAGAAAGAAAAGAAATGAAGACTGAAGTACATAATCGTTAACTTATCATTGGAATCCCTCATCCCACTGTAATTACTCCCTAATCAATTTCTCACCCATTCTATACCAGCTCGAGTGATTGAACTATAAGGAAAACAATAGTTGAGTTTTAGAGAGTCATATTCAGTGTACTAAAACTATATTCAGGGAATTGAACTATGGAAAACTAAACCAAAATACTAAGATCAAATTCGTCTACCTTTTCCCCCAAAACCCTCGAGGGTTTGCAGAACCAGTATCATCCTTCTCTTAAATATCCTCAGACACATCCGAAAAGTTGAAATGTCGATTCTTTGGTAGATCATTAAAAATTTATAATAATTAAAGTCTGAAAATAAAGAAATTTCGAATTGGATTGTGCAAATTTTGCGGCTTCTCTCTTGATCTGCGTGCTTTTCTTTTTCCATCTCCCGGGAACAATCAGCAGCCGGAATTTTTCAGTCTATCGTCTTCTTCAACATCATTTACACAAGTATTTAAAGAACTTCAAATAAGACAATTTAATCGCGTTTCCAAATGTATCTCTATTTTTAGGGCTCAGAATCAGAATTCGTGTTGATTTTGCATCAGCCTCACAAACCTGCGTTACATGTCTTTAAATAAATTTAAAATTTCATATTTTCCCCGCCAAGAAAGATGACATCTATTTCCCCAGAAAAAAATATATATCTGTTTTTTTATGTCACCTTTAATAGGTAATAAAATTTTCTTACTTTTTTTCATAGAAAAGGAATGAGAAGACCACTATGTATAACCCATAAATTATTTTTTTTAAGTACAAATTTTAATTTTAATCTTTAATTATGAATTATTTTATTTTCTATTTTATAAATTTTAATTTAATTTTTTGAAAAATAAATTATTTTTATTAAAAAATATGACAAGAAATATTACCAAAATTGTAATATCATTATTATTATAAAGATTACAGAAAAACTTACGTAATTATGATAAATGATATTTTTATATATGATACGTGAGGACGAACTTTTTGCTATATTTTCTTTATAAAAGTTTTTCTTACTTTTTGGAGAGAAGAAGTTCTTTTTACAAAGATAAATTAAATGGTTTGAATATATATATATATACCTATTGTCATAATCATTCTTTTCCAAAAAAAAAACATTTTATTCTTGTGTTATTCTTCTTTTCTTTAACCATATACTACAAAATGGTATCAATGAATATAATTTTCAAAAAAGAACATATCTTTTTATCTTCATTTTTTTCAAATATATATAAAATAGATTGCAAATATATATGAACAAATCTAAAATTATCATCATTTAATAAGAAGTGTTTCGCATCAATTAACCTTCTCAACTATAATTAAAAACATATCTGAATCTATTTCTTTCAACAAAAAAGAAATATATGTGAAACATATTTTTATTATTAATAATAAAAAATAATTTAAATAAAACATTTTTGAAAATAAATTATTGCAATATTTTTCAAAAGAAGAGAAGGAATAAGATAACAATATATACCTCATCTTTGTAAAGGTTCTCATTTAATATATCTTCAAGAGACCACGCAAATACCAAATCAATCAATTCTCTCTTAGGAAACATTTCAATCTCTTTCTTTGACGAATTAGAGATCATATCAACTAATAAATCTTCCTTACGGATGGGATCTTCTTTAGGATTAGGGGGTATTTTTCTCCGCTTATTCTCTGATGAATTTCCCCCCCATTTTGCAAGCACTAGTTAGTTAACTTCGTACAAAAGAAAGTGAACTTAAAAAATGGTAGTAATAGAAAGCCAAGCAACCGAAATCTTCAGTTCAACAACTTTGAAAAGAAAAAGAAAATTGATTAAAGGAGAAAAAAGTGAAGCAAAAAGGAGAAATATAAAGAGAACCTTGGAAAGCTAATCTTCATCAAATATGGGATGTGTGAACTTTTCACTGTAATCGAAGAGGCAAACCTTTCGGTTCCAAATAAAATTAAAAAAAAAAAAAAAACATTTTCGTCATCCCTCTCAAAGCTTAACAAAGTTTCTATTGTGTCTCTTCAATTTCTTGTTAAAACCACCAATTCTTATTAAATTCTTATTGTATGGACAGAAAAAAAAAATCTTATTGTAATACTTACTCCTATAATATTTAGGCTTGGCTCAATGAGTTCTGCATGTTTTCTTCAAGTGTTACCTTTTTTTTTTTTTTTTACTAATAGTAAATAAAAAACTCACTCTTTAAAAAAAATTTACCGAAATTCGTATATTTTTTTATTATTTCATCTATTTTTTACTTGTCTGACTTTGTAATTATTCAGATTTTTTAAACTTATCACATTTTGAAATAACGCAATATTTAATAAATTATTTTCCCTTATACTCCTCCACAAAAATTAAATTTACACTCCTTAATTATTCTAATATAGAAATGTGTAGAAGTAATAATGTAGAGAGAGATTGATTTGAAGGATACTTTAGTTCATATAACTTAATATTCCATGAACAGTATGATGTCTGAGATGTGGCTAATAAAAATAGGAGTATATGACCTAAAATGCCCTGCACATTATTAATACCATATAATTTTTTGCTCTCTTCGTTTTTTTTTTTTACTTCTCATGTTTCAAACATCACAGTCCCTAAGAAAACACGGAATGTTAAATGTTTTTTTATTATATAGACTATAATTCCCTTTAAATTAATTTCTTTACTCATTATTGCTCCATAAGTTTCACATTAAAAGAATTGAAAGGGATTGACATTTATTTTTACTATGAATAAGTATAAAGTAAAGAAAAAATTTTATTAAATGTTTCATTGTTTTTATAACGTGACAAGTAATAAAATACATGTATTAGTATATTGTGAAAAATAAAAAATAGAAGATGCATTAAAGGACAAATAGTTAGGGGGTTGAACTTTGTTTTTGATGCAATGATATAATTGAAAAAAATCAAGAAACACTATCTTGATTTCGTATCATGAGAAATACAAAAATTAACAAATAAGAAAAATATAGAAGGTCATTCTTGTTTGTTATGCCAGGACCTTGCTTGTTGTTGATCCCAAGCGATGTGAGCTGAAGAAATTTGGTGGTCGCGGTGCTCGTATCAAGTCCTAGAGGAATTACCATTATATGTATTTTTTATTGTTACTCTTCTTTTCATTTTAGATGATCAGTTACAAGTAACATTTTGATCACTAAACTGTTTGTTTTTTGTTTAAGTATCAATTTGAAAGATTTATGTAGAGAGGCTTATTATTACCTATAGATGCTTAATCAAGTTTGTTTTTGGGATTAATTTTAGGATGGCTTGAGTTTAGATTATTAATTTTGAATTATTAACAAACATATTAGAAGCTCATAGATTCATTAAAAAAAATGAAAGAGAAATATAGAAAGGATTAATTAGTTATACATTATTTTTATTTTTTTAGAACCAATCATCATTTCTTTAATCTATAGATATAAAGTCCCGTAATACAAATGAAGAAAAATAAATGATTAGGTATAATTCTATCCAAACCTGAAAGTTCGACTTAGTCAAACCAAATTTTAGACATACTAATTACTAGTCTATTGGCATTATGGTTCACAAACCATGAATGCATTTGGGGAATGATTCACTGGGTTTGAAACTTTCCAAGCTGATTGGAGTCCAAATCTTTTCCAAGAGGAATTTTGTTTGTTATTGATTCGGCAAAAACTTGTAAGATGAAAGGAAAATTGCAAGAACAAATTAAGAAAACAAAAACTTTCTTATCTAGATGAAGAATCAAAAGGAGCTATTAGAAAACTCCCACATATCCTCAATCTCAAGAAAAGACCTAATTCCAAGCAGCACTAGTTAGAAAGCTAGCATCTCAAGGAAATGTAGAATTAGGGGAAGAACAAGAACTCTTGAATTGAAATTCAAGAATGTTTTGCCTAAATTTACAAATTGAAATCACTAATTCACAAGAAAGAATAAGAAACCATAGAAACCCTAGGTTTTCTCTCAAATATCATATATTTTCACTCATTGCTCAGATGGCTGAAAATAAGAATATATATAATAGGTCTCCTGATGATTAGCACCAAGCCCTTGCTTCTAATTTAGTTTAAGGAAGTCAAATGGGTATTATATGTCTCTTAATTACAAGTCAATGTATTAAGAAACTAAGTTAAGAAGTCAAAACACACTCAAAGATCATAAAAGAGGATTTTTAGCTGAAGCCTGCTAGGAACAGCCACTCTCGTGCTGCCTAATCCGGTAAGTACTTAGTTTGTTGTGAGAATTGGAACATAACCCTGCCGGGCCCGGCAGGTCTTCTGCTTGGCACAACTTGATTTGTGTGTCTTCTAGACCCTCCAAAGGGCTCGACAGGTCTTTTACTTGGCACAACTTGATTTGTGTGTCTTCTAGACCCTCCAAACTTGCTCTTTTTGGTTTCTCCCCTGCACCATGGTTATTAGGAGTATTTTAGTGCCTTTAGGGTCTTCATCTTCTCCTTCCAACTAGTACCAAGCAAGCCCTTGAAAATTTTTATCGAACATGCTCACCATTTCTTTGTTCTCCTTTTCTATCTTCCTTGCCATCAATCTTGTAACCAGTCCTCTTATCAAGTCTACCGTCTCTTGGGCATTCTGAGTCATATCACTGTGTATCTAGCTGTCACGTTACAACAAAATAAAGCAAAAAAAAAAAAAGAACATATAGTAACACAACAAAGAGAGATAACAACACAACACATGCAAAACAAGTATATGTCAGACGTCTTCCAAAACATGATTACAAAGCAGAGGTGCATATCGCCTACTGCCACCATCTGCCATCCGTCAATCCGGCACTACCATGGACATTCCGATGTCAAAAACAACTCAACAACTTAAAGCATCCAAACACAATACCAAATGAAGAAAGCTACTTTTGGCATATACTCCACTAAGCCAGTGATTTCCAACCAATGACCACCCCTCCCTATACCAACATCGAAAAACTGCCAACACACACATCCTCTCCAAGAGAATCATCTAAGGCCTAGAGACCCACTACCGTCTTGGTACCTCCACTATCAGAATTGTCAGCCATCCCAATCCACAAGCAACAACAGAGAAAAAAACCAACACAAGCCTAATCTACCACCAAGCTTAGAGCCACTAGTTGAGTCAAAAAAGCTTCCACCACCAATAACCATCCCTCAAAAATTCCAAAATCAATCCCAAACCCCCAAGCAAAACTGCCTCTGAAGCGACCGCCTTTTTTTTTTTTTTTTATATACTGATATTAGAAATAAAAATTACTTTGTTATGAATATATAAACGATAAAGATCTATTTATAATTTATATAAAATGGAGAGATGAAACTGTAATTTAGATAAACTTCAATGCAAAAGTGTAAGTAACCTCAAAAGGATATATTCATTTTCCAGAGTTTAGAATTAAGCAAAAAATTTTCACTTAAAATTTATAAGTACAATTAATCACATTTTAAACAATTAAATGATTTGCAAAGTTATTTTTAATGACATTTAAAATATTAAGCACTTAAAAATGTCAGTTATCGAACATACTTAATTCAATAATCTATTAATTAATTCATTTTAAAAGGTAAATTATTTTATCAAACAATGCCGCATTCTCTTCAGAAGCAAGGGCAAACAATTTTTATTTTTTTAAAAAAAATATATTCTTTTAAAAAAATATATTCTAAGTTTGGAGTCATTGTCAATTAGGTGCCTCTTCCTTTAATTTGGACAATTGAGAATTTAAATCAAGTTTCCATCTAAATTGAGTTACTTGGTTTTAAAAAATTAACGAGATATTTTAAGAATTTTGGCTCAATATTAAAAACAAGCAAAACTGCTTAGATTTATAAAATTGACATGCCAAATTCAAGAGTTTTCAACATTATTTTAAAGAGAAAAAAATTTATTTAGGTTCCCAATTGTCGAAATTAAAGGACAGTGTACCCAATTGTCGAAATAAGTATCATTGATCATCCTCCACTTGTATCAACTGTGATATTCTCGGGTATGATCCTTAGTTTTTTAATTCGACTTTCTTTTCTAAGTATTTAGTTCAACTTTCTTCTTTTCCTTTTGCTTTCTACAAAAATCATAAAGAAGAAATCAAAGAGAGCTTTTTAGTTCAACTTTCTTCTCTTGTGGAAAAATCGTGATACATGGGAGATAAAACATCAGTAGCTAAAAATCTACAGCTCTGAAAATCAACCCAACACAAAAGATGGCCATATGTTGAGATGAATTTTCCTATAAAACTTTATCGTCTTGAATTATCCAAACACTTTGCTTTCATATATAACTTTAACTTTTCACGAAATACAAATATTCAAGGAAGATTTTGTCGTCTCCAATTATCCAATTACACTTTGTTATATATATATATATATATATATATTCAAAGATACAAGATTAACTGCCAATTACAAATATGGCCCATATGGATCAAACTCAGATATTCTAGCCGATAATATTCGAACTACATGTACTCTTGGGGGCTTTAATCTTCTCAAACTTTTTAAAGTTATTTTTTTTAGGTATAAAAATTTGTATAAGTTTTATTATGAGCCTCTTCAAACTTTTATTTTTTCTTTTGAAAATTCTTCCAAGCCCCTCAAACTTTTTTAGTTATTCTAGTAAGGTATATAGATCTGTATAATTTCATATTATGCCCCCCAGTATTTAGATTCTAGTTCCACAACTGGTATTTGGTGGCACATGAGTAATTCATTCATTTTTGGATTGATGAACTAGGATATGGCTTTGTACATAAAGTTATGTGCATAGGAGAGGGATGCCAATTTTTCTAGCACGAATAAAATAATCAGCTGTCGTGCGAAGAATTTCATAAATCGAAACCGTTCCTTCAGTACAAAAAATAAGGCTTTTACTGACGAAGTTTACTGATGGCAAAGGTGTCCCTCCGTGAACATTCCGACGATATCAATTAAATCGACAAAATTTTAACCAATTTGCCAAAAAACTTGGAGGGAAAAGAAGCACAAAAATTGACGACACTTTCCGATGCATGTAACGTCTGTAATAAAGTTTACCGCAGACTTTAGGAATGGAAACATCCGCATCGGTTATTAATATATATAACGACGTCTTTCCCGATTCCAAGGTTGTCGTTACTTATAGGTTGCGGCAGATGTTAGAAATGAGAGTCAAGCGTCGATAATACAATCTTATTACTAAAGGACTTAACGACGGCTTTTTCATTGGTAATATATGAAATATAGTTACTGATGGCGTGTTAATCGGTGATTCGTCAGTAATAAAGTCCCAAATTTACAAAATCGAGCAACTTTTCCTCCCTCCCCAAATCAAAATCAATTTCCCTCAAAAGTCTCTCCCCTCCCCCACTCCCCCCCCCCCCAACGAAACCCTCTCCTTACTTGCGAAGGTGCCGACGCTAACACCGACGACCACCCCTTTTCGGCGACTCCCTGTTGCTACTGCCGTTTTCAGCATCTTCTTTGAGGTACTCTCTCTCTCTCTCTCTCTCTCTCTCTCTCTCTCTCTCTCTCTTCCACTTTGCAGTTTCTTCTTCCTTTTCTTCCAATTTTTTTCTTCTTCTTCTCTCTTTCGCTTTTGTTGCCAGCTTCATCTTCCTCTTCTTCTTCTTCTTCTTCTTCTTCTTCTTCTTCTTCTTCTTCTTCGTGTGCTGTAGAAAGCTATTGCACCTCTAGTTGCTAGAAATTCCTTGTCGTAACTGCTGCTCTGGTAAATAATTTCTAGCTCTCTCATTACTAAAGAGTAGCTCTCTCAAAGGAAAGAAATGATTTATTGTTTATTACATGGTAACAAAAATCTTTTGTTCAGTGAATTTTTTTTGCTATAATAGTTTCCTGGTTTCAACACTAAGTAAGGCATAATTCTATTCATAATGGTTCTTTTGGGAGGTGACAAATGACCTAGATATTTAGACACTGCTTGAAATTTTTAAAGGAAAAGCACTTATGTCATGCTGGAAATTCATTTTCAGAATGCTCTCTAATAATATTCAATCATTTAACTTTAACCTTGTGAACTCTTGTATGCTTAGGCACTTGGCTTAGTGAAGGTATACTTGGATTAGAAAAACTAGTTATTTTCTTCCCATTATTGGAGACTTGTAAAAATCCTTTCTTTTCTTTTCACAAGATAATTGTCCAATTCATGTTAATCTAATTAAGTGTTGTTATGAAGAAGATAATGAAGTCTTTTTTCTGAGCCTTAATATGTTGGGCATAGTAGAGAAGGGAAAGGGTATAATTTCTTCTCAACACTTATCACAATAAAGTTTTGACTTTGACAATAAACTTTAGTTCCTTTTTGGCTCTACACCACCAACTCTCAAAATCTCTAATGAGAATGATGTTTTTTATAGATATTGGAATTTATACTATTGTTAATTTTCCCATTGTAACATAAAAGGAGAAAAAAACACAAAATATATAGCAAGGAATAAGATCGTATAAAGAAATGAATAAACTTATAATTAATATTTATCTTTTGTTATTGAAACGTTCACTATTTTTAACTTGTTTAATTCATTAGAATCAAGAAATTAACATACTATAATTAATAACAATCGTTCACTACTCTCTGTGAAAATAAAGAAGTAAGTTAGAATTATTACGCGTATAATAAGGAGTGATTAGAAATCTCTCAAGTTGAATATTGATAATGAATTAATAACATGAATTATACTATACACACCCTAAACATATGTATATAATTATGGAGGTTTTAAAATATATGAGTTAAGTAAAGAGGATATATATTCAATTACCAATTGGGTTGAAGGTGCTGAAGATACAGGAAATTCCATTGTTTGAAGGTTGTTGTAGTGGCCATGGACAAATGGAAGTACTAAAAAACTTGCGATTTTTTTTTTCTTTAAAGAAATTACTCATTCATTTTTTTGGGGTAAATTTTTTTAAGATCCTTAATTATAATATTTGTAATCTCTTTATTTTTTTATTATTATTGTAAAATGGCTTTAAGTGTTTATGTGTGTGAAACCAAAATGGTCTTGGAATTTGAATCATAAATATGAACTTGAATTTTTAAATATTGATTATGTAAAAATATAACTTTTTCTTAAAACATATATTGATTATATAATTGAGAAAAATGTACATTAATAGTCTTTTATCCCATCTAGATTCTAGAATCCTCCTTTTCTTTGTTCAAATTTAGTTACTCTACAATGTAATTTAAAATTTTGGACTTTCTTAGGATATTGTCATTGGTGGCTTCATGATGATTGTCTTGAATTATGAGTGAATAAATCCAACTAATAACCTAAAATTTGAACCATCAAAGAATCTTCTATCTTAATTTGATAAATTTTATTGTTTGGGTCCATTGATGTCCAAAGAGTCCTTGTTTTTAGTTTAGATATTACTATGTTTTGTCAATCAAAATGGGAAATGAATATTCTAAATTAAGGGTTTGTAGATCTTACAAGGAATATATAGAAAAAATAGAATAAGATCTTACCATCTTAAGTTAACTAGATTAAGCTTAAGTAGCTCAAGTAGTTTAAGTACTTTAAGTTTACGACTTTAAGTTAAGTAATTTAAGTTTAAGTTTAAAATATAATATTATTCTTTTTTTCTTATAGTTTTGTTCGTGAGGATTTTGGTGACATATTCTCCATCATGTACACATTAGAGGTATGTATTTAATTATTTTAAACTTTATTTTACGGGAGAGCCCTAACTCTTTAAAGTTTTACGGGAGAACCTTGACTCTTTATAGTTTTACGGGGGAGCCCTGACTCTTTAAAATTTTATGGGGGAGTCCTGACTCTTTATTTTTTTGTTTGGTATGTAAGTATTGCTTGTTTGAGTGGCTTGTGTACTTGAAAAATGTCCATAATACAGGGAAAACCACCAAGACTTTTCTAATCTTATAAAAAACTTAGATTTTATAGTAATAACTTAACATAAAACTTAAATTATAAAGGATTAGAAGTTATCATCCTTTTTTCTTAAGTTTTATAATATTTTGAAGTACGTCTAAAATTTTAAACTTTATATATAATCGTAACTTAGAAGTTATGAAACTAACAATTCTTTCTCCTAATCATTCTAAGAAGCTATGGAAAATATACTAGATCGTAGTTGGATGTATAGAGAAAGAAGGCCTAGGGTTAAAGGTCTTACAAGTGAATTCATTAATGGGGTAGATTGTTTTGTTCGTCATTGTCGGGAATCAAATAATGGAAGTGAAAATGATTTGTGATGTCCGTGTTCAAAATTTAAAAATAAGAAGTTTATACGTACCTAGCATATGAATGAATATCTGTTGTGGTGTGATTTTGTGTCTTGTTATCATAATTGGAAAGCTCATAGTGAACAAATGTGACCACATGATGAGAAACGTGCTGGTACAATCAGGTCAAATATTAGGGTAGAAAGTTCACGGTCAATGCCAACTGAAAGCAACTCATATCGTGATATGATATTTGATGCAGCCGAGCCGACATTTTTCCCTCATAAAGAAACCAATCATGAAGAACCACTTAATCTTGAGGCATAAAAGTTTTTTGACAATGTTGTAGAAAAATATTGATACAGTGACCAAGCCCTATTTACTATTACAATTGCAGCCAAAAAAAAAAAAGAAAAGAAATCTATTCTATTACAAAATCGGAGGATGGAACTGATGAACACCGAAACCAGATCTTCAAATCAGATGAAGGAATGATTTTCGCCACAATAAAGGCTTCTATAAAAACAGACGATAGAAACAGATGACCAACATAAAACCGATTGACCGGTTTTAATTATAAAAGAGGGACCCGAGAAATCGGACGATAAAAACAGGATGATAAATTTTTACTATAACACTGGCTTCCAAGAAAACGGATGACAGAAATGGTTTATCACTCAGGAATCAATCGTCCAGTTTTGGAGATCAACAGTAATCCCTCAGAATAATAGATGAGCCTCACACAAGAAAACTAAACTCTTACTCTCAGTTCTCTCCTTCTCAAGCCACCCAAGCACACAGTCAGCCAAAGGCTACTAGTGGCGGCGGCAAACAGAAGAAATCACAGAGAACAGAAAGTAACAGAAGAAGAGATTGCAGAGAAGAAGAAAAAGACAAAAGAATGAAAGGGGCTGCTCCACAAAATTGGTGTCAGCAAATGGTGAGAAAGAGGGTATTTATAGGAGCATCTAAGTCACCTAGGATGGGCTGGTTTCAGATTGGGCTGGGTTCAGCCCGGCCCACCCGGCATCTTGGACAAAAAATTAAACTCAATCCACTTTAGTGTGAGGCCCAGTCCATCTTATTATAGGGTAATAAAAATAGGCTGAAAAGAAAAACAAAAATGTGCAAAAAATTGGCCCAACAAGGCCTACAAACTCCACCTTGCACACATTTTCAGTTAACTTTCCAACCAAGACAGTCTCAATGAGTAAACTTGCATCAAGATGAAAAAGGTCCCTACACAAAACAAACTTGCCAGTTGTCATAACCTTAGTACCAAAATCAGCAAGATTATCTTTAGTACTAATTTTATCCATATTAACTAAACCATTTGAAACATTTTCTCTAATGAACTGATACTTAACATCTATGTATTTAGTTCTTTCATGATAGACATAATTTTTACACAAATAAAGACAACTTTGACTATCAGTAAATATGACAACTTTAGAATGCAAAAGATGCATCTAAATAAAAGTCCTTGAATCCAAATAGCTTCTTTAATTGGCTCCATGACAGCAATATATTCAGTCTCCGTAGTAGAAAGAGCGACTACAGGCTGCAACTGAGATTTTTAAGAAACACAATTACCAACAAAGGTAAAGAAATACGATGTGGTAGACTTTCTACCTTCTTTAGCACCTGCAAAATCAGAACCCACATAACCAACCAATTCAAATTGTTTAGTCCAATTATGATAATGCAAACCTCTATCAATTATCCTATTAATGTATCTCAGCAACCATTTAAAGGCAGCCCAATGATCGCTACCCGAGTTAGACATAAAACGGCTTAAAAGCCTTATATAATAAGCAATATTAGGACAAGTAGAGATCATGGAATCCATGACAGATCCTATAGTCATTCTATAAGGGATGTTAGCCATGTCTTTCTTTTCATTTTCAGTTTTGGGATAGGTTTTTGAAGAAAGCTAAAAATAACTCACAAGTGGGGTACAAACAGGCTTACACAAATGCATGGAGAATTTGGAAACAATTTTCTGCAAGAAGGATTTCTGGGATATAAACAAAGAGCAGTCAGCTCTATCCCTATCAATGTTCATGCCGAGGATTCTAGAGGTGGATGCTAAATCCATCATCTCAAATGTTGATTTCAACAAAGATTTCAAATTCACAATCTTATCTTTATGATTGCAGGCAATCAGCATAAAGTAGTAAATAAATGGCATTATCAACATTATCACCACAAAACTACAAACAACTATCATAATTACTTTTAATAAAACCAGCTTTAAGCATAAAATAATCAAACCTTTTATACCACTGTCTAGGTGATTGCTTAAGCCTATACAAGGACTTCTTCAAAAGAGAAGCCATATGCTCCTTACCTTTCACCTCAAAACTAGGTGGTTGCCGCAAGTAAATAGTTTTATCAAGTTCACCATGAAAAAAGGCAGTTGTTACATCTAAATGTTCAAGCTCAAGCTCAAAGAAGGTAATAATATCAAGCATAATCCTAATTGTTTTATACTTAACAACGGGAGAAAAGATATCATTAAAATCAATACCTTCAACTTGAGAAAAACCTTTTGCAACCAGTCTAGCCTTGAACTATGGAGGTTCATTAACAAATTCGGGTTCTTTAATTTTGAAAATCCATTTATAATCAATCAGTTTTTATTTAGGTGGTCTAGGAACAAGCACCCAAGTTTTGTTCTTATGCAAAGAAGACATCTCTTCATTCATAGAATGTATTTATAAAGAACGATTAGAACTCTTTAAAACATCAGAAAAATATATAGGCTCTTTCTCTTCAACAAAAGATGCAACAGCTAAAGCATAAGAAATAATGTATGAATAACCATACCTAGCGGGTTCCTTAGTCATTCTTCTAATCCTATCTCTAGACAATTGGTAGTCTCTAAGGGCTTGTGCTTGTGCTTTGGGATGATCCTCACCATGATCAAAATTTTCTAATTCGGGTACATCGATTTTGGGTACACTAGTCGGGTTAACTGACGCTTCATTGGTTTAGGGTTCTAGTGTTTCAGGTTCCAGTGTGTGCTCTTGTAAGGGTTTGGAGGTGTCCTCCGCCTTCACAGGAATATTCCTAACTATGGGAATTTTGGTAGAACTCTTAGGATCAATTTCAGTTTTAAGGCAGGACATATCAAGCTCATTAAAAATCATGTATCTACTCATGACTATCCTCACACCCAACTCACCTTTGAGCCAAACTTTGTAACCCTTCACCCCACTAGGATAGCCTATAAACACTCCCTTCATGGATCTAGGGTCTAACTTCCCTTCCTTTTGATGTGCAACAACAGCACACCCAAATTCTCTAAGGTTGGACAGGTTTGGTGATTGGCCGACCCACAACTCTATGGGAGTTTTGAAGTTTATGGCAATGGAGGGAGACCTATTAATAAAGTATACTGTTGTACTTACAGCCTCTCCCCAAAAAGGTTTAAGAACATCAGATGACACCATGAGGCACCTAACTTTGTCCATTATGGTTTGATTCATCCTCTTAGCACACCTTTTTGTTGAGGGTTATACCTAACGGTTTTATAATGCACAATACCATGCAAAGCACAAAAATAATTAAATTTCTTGTTACAAAATTCTAAGCATTATCAATTCTTATAATTAGTTTATTTCCAGTTCGATTTTCTGCAAAACATTTCCATTCATTAAACTTTTCAAATGTTTGGTCTTTGGTTTTCATAAGAAATACCCAAACATGCCGAGAAAAATCATCAACAATAGAAAGAAAATGAATATTGCCACCATAAGTGGGTACCTTTTCAGGATCCCATAAATCACAATGTATATAATCAAGAATAGCAGTGGATTTGTGGTGCCTGTGGAAAAACTGAGTTTGTGTTGTTTGCCAAGAACACAATGATCACAAAAACCTAAAGAATTAATTTTATCACCATTCAAAAGATTTTGCTTGTGTAAATAATGCAAACCCTTTTTCAATAATGTGGTCAATTTGCAAATGCCACAACATGGTCTTTTCAGGAACAGTTTTTGAAAACAATGCAGATGATTCACAAACAATTTTTCCAAGTAAAATGTACAAACCATTTTTCTTAAAACCTTTGAGTATGACTAGAGATCCTTTACAAACACTCAAAATCCCATTTTCAGATTTATAAAAATAACCATTTGTATCAAAAACACCAAGGGAGATTAAATTCCTCCTAAGATTAGGCATATATCTCACCTTGGTCAATTTTCTAGTCACACAATCATGTGTTTCTATAAATACATTTCCAATTCCCTTCATATTATAAACCTCATTGTTTCCCATAAAAACTTTTCTATGATCAAGGGTTTCAAAATTAGAAAACCAATGCTTGTTTGGAGTAAAATGAAAAGTGCAACCAGAACCAAGAATCCACTCATCAGAAACTTTAGAGGAAAATAGGGAAGGGGACACATACAAAAACTCAGAATACATAGAATTACCATCTGATTCAAAATCGTAGGTTTTGTTGGTTTTATCATTCCCATTACCTTGTTTACGTTGTTTCTCATCTTTAATTCATTTACAACACTTATTTTTCATATGACCATCGTTGTAACAGTAAAAACACTTCACTTTATTCTTATATCGAGATTTAAACCTCCCTTTACTTTTAAAGCAGTGACTAAAAGGTTCTCTTCGGTCAACCCTCCCTCGCACATAAAGGTTTTGATTTGTTTTCTTTTCGCAAATCTAAATATTTTGATTTCAAGGCGTTTTTCACATTAGAAAGAGTCAAGTCATCTCTCCCATACTTGATAGCAGATTTCACATCATTAAAAGACTCAGGCAAAGTGTTCAACAAAATAACAACAATATTTTCATCAGAAATCTTTTCCCCAACATTTTGGAGTTCTAATCATCAATGTTTTCTAAAAGAGATTTTGACCCGCTCATTTAAAGCCAAAAAGTTGTTCTTTCAAGTAGATTTTGTTTGACAAGGACTTTACCAAATAAAGTTTTTCAAGTTTTTGTCCAGATTTCAAAACCATTGTCTTTTTTATCTATTCTCTTAAAACGTTATCTTTCAAATGCAAGTTGAGAAAGCTATGTACATCACCAAGTTTTTCAGCAAGTGTTTCACCTATCCTAGATTCCGGTACTTGTCAGAGTTACAAATAGCGGGTGCAATTTTGTTTTGGACTAAAATAGCTTTCATTTTTCTGCGCCACATTACAAAATCAGATGTGCCATCAAACTTATCCGTTTCAAGTTTTGTAGCAGACATTTTATATAGAGGCAAATAAGAATAATCAGAGGCACGAAAAATAAAAGATAAAAAGTTTGTCATGCAAAAATAACCTGGATATTTTTCAGAAAAACAATACAACTAGAAAAATAAGTAATATGCAGATAATAAAACCTCACAACAGATCAAAAAATAGCACAGACTTAGCAACGGTCACAAAAAGATAACCAACAGAGAAATAAATAAACACAGGCTGAGCAACATCCCTCAAACAGACAATAACTAGGTCTCAATGATCACGGACAATAAGAAAATTTTTGCAATCAATGAGAAAACCACAAGACATGGATACGTAGAGTCTCAATAGGACTCAAGCCAGGCTTGGGTTTTGGTTTTTCAAGGAAAAACAAAAAATCACAAAAATTTAGACTTGTTACCAGAGATACCAACAGCAGAACAATAATGATAATATATATCCAGACAATAAAATAAAAACTTTAAACGAAAAGAAAGCTGAGAATAGTAGTAGTAAACTTTCTTGAGTCAAATCTACAGAACTCAATAGTTCTCGTGAAACTGAAAAAACCGCATCGATCTAGGGACTCTGGAGTTGCAGCGCCGAATGTCACTGCTTCTACGGTTGAAATGCACCAGTCACCAAAATGATCAAACCTTCTGGCTCTGATGCCATTGCTGCAGAAAAATATTGATTTGGTGACCAGGCCCTATTTACTATTACAATTGCAGCGGAAAAACAAAAGAAAAGAAATCATTCTATTACAAAACCAGATAATGAAACCAGATGAAAACTGAAAATTGGATCTTCAAATCGGATGAAACACACAATAAGGCTTCTGTAAAAACGGACGAAAGAAACGGATGACCAACATAAAACCGGATGACCAGTTTTAATTATAAAATAGGGAACCGAGAGAATCAGACGATAAAAACCAGACGATCGGTTTTTGCTATAACACTAGTTCTTCAAGAAAATGGACGACAGAAACTGTTTATCACTCAGGAATCAGTCGTCCGATTTCAAAGATCAACAATAATCCCTCAGAATAATGGATGAGCCTCACACAAGGAAACTAAACTCTCACTCTCAAGCCACCCAAGCACACAGTCATCCAAAGGCTACTAGTGGTGGCGACAAACAGAAGAAATCACAAAGAACATGCAGCAACAAAAGAAGAGGCTGCAGAAAAAAAGAAGAAGAGAGAAAAGAACGAAAAGGGCTGCTCCACAAAATTAGTGACAACAAGTGGTGAGAAAGGGGATATTTATAGAGGCATCCAAGTCACCTAGGCCGGGCTGGTTTCATATTGGGGTAGGTTCAGCCCGGCCCGCCCGGTATCTTGGACCAAAAATAAAACTCAATCCACTTTAGTGTGAGGCCCAATCCATCTCATCATAGGGTAATAAAAATAGGATGAAAAGAAAGTGGTTGATAGAAGGTGATAACAAACATTCAGTTTTATCTGCGACCGAAAAGTTGTTGTACATTCAATTTAACTATGGTGTTTTAAAAGAAATAGTTGAGATTGAATTGACTAGAATACCAATCTAAAGGATTAGTGTAATGAAATCTTGACCCCTATGAGTAATAGACTTCTAAGATGTCTGATCCATCTTTCTCTACTATCCTACCCTCTATTCATGCCCCTAGAACCAGCCCTGTTGTCCCCAAGCTCACTGATGATGTCTTCACGTCCTCTAGTGATGATGTTAGGTATCGTGAGGATGTTTGTTACTTTTATAATTTATGTTTATTTCATGTTTTATGTATGAATTTTAGTTTATGGATGTTTTATGAGTTTCATGTTTTAAGTACGGACATCGATTTATGAATATATATTGTTGCCATTGAGGTTTTGCATTTTAGGGAGTTTTGGATCCGTTTTATAAATTATATAAAAAAATTAAACTTACCGATGAAATATCAATGGACCGACCATAGGAAATATTTTTTATTATTTTTTTCCTGGACAGCTTATTAACAAAAGGTTGTCGGTATAAGTCTCGATAATATACACCAACAACAAAATAAGCCGTCAGTATTTGTTACTAATGGTGGTGTGGTGTTGATCATTGACACACGACAGGTCAAAACAAGTCCTTCAGAAACACCATTGGAAATTACTGTTCACAATCAACCTTTGGTATGTTTTGTTACCGTCGAAAAATATCCAATAGTCGTTGAGTCGTCGGTGTTCCGTCTGTACCAGGTGTTTCGCGACGGGATGCCAACGACTCCTGCCATAGGTAAAAGCCTTATTTTTTGTAGTGCTCTGGGAGTGATTCCTAGGGTTTCCAACACAGCTACCATAATTTGGTTTCTCTAATACACAATATTCCCCATTTATAGCCTCATCCATCATTGCTTTGTTGGCAGCACAGATAGACCCTTCTCAATCCTACTTTCTTAGCTATCTCTGATATATTAGTATAGTGTCTCAACCTCGCCTCTCTTAATTCCTTGAATAATCACCATATGCTCAGGGTTCCTAGTATTGTGTTTATCGGTTGTAACCCTCTTATATGACACGTAAAGAGTATCGAGTTTCAAAATCCTAAACACTTCTGCATAACCATCCTCCAACTTTTGCGCGTGGCACGTAGCTTCAATAGAGTAAGCACCTTCAAACGAGTTGTCATCAAACAACATTTCAAGAAAATCTCCAGGCACGACTTCATAATGCAAATCAAGGCTAGCATTCTTGTTGAGTGCGCAGGCTTGATTGACATGGTACTCGTTGATTGTGATGCCCACGATGTTGCATCGAGAGTAGACTATAATGGCCCGCATAAGTCCACTAATGCCCACCCCACATCGAGAACTTTATCCCCTGGCTTAACTTCGATGAGATCGGCAGCCGTTTCTTCGTGGAATTGCGTGGCTCCATGGTGGGACTTTCCCGGAACATAAGAAGAAAAAAGTGGATGCTTTGACCCCAACCACATTTGATTATATCGGTGACTATGTTGTAGTAAGTGTTTACAAATTTTGGAAATTTATCAGCATTGCTTATTTCTTTTTTATCGGAAAAAGAAGGACCAAGATTTGTTGTAATTGTCTTTGATTTTCTTGATCGCAATGGATCCACTTGAGAGATTGAAGGGTGCATTTTCCCTTTACTTCTACCGGACCGAAATCCAAAAGAACCAATATAAACCGCCACAGAGGATTATCGATATGGAACACAATAAAGTGAGAAAATCCATTAATTTCTCTGATTATAAAGAGAAAGAAAGTGAAGATTACTGGAAATGTATAAAATATAGGATCTTGATGGACTATATTTATAAAAGATTAAGAAGGCATGAGCCCGAGATAATAGGAATAAATTTAGGGAGCTATACTGTTTCCTTCTTGCGACACTTGTTGTTAAATTTGATAGTTGATTGATACTCATTGAAGCTCTTGAAATTTATCAAATTCTTAAAAACATGTTCAGCTAATTAATCAAAATCTTAACAAAACTTCTATATGAGAAATCTTAACAGCACGTTTATTGCATTTGAATGAAATGACTTTTCTACTTCTCTTTTCATTTGAATATTTTTTTGTGTGTAAGTTTGAAGAAAGTGATAGAGACTAATTTTCACTCTAAAACCCACAAAATGATTTTTCTAGAAGCAATAAGTAAACTAAAAATATTATTATGACTATGATATCCTTATAGCATTAAAGAAAGAAACAAAAGAATTTAATCGTAAACTTATAATCAGAAGAAGGATAGTCCCGCAATAGTATTTATGCGAGTTTTAATTCATTTACATATATATACACATATATACATATATATAACCGATGTACGAATTATTATTTTTCTTAGGTTATATTATTATAGCAACCATAAGTTATTTAATATCTATGTATATATTATGAAATTTTATTTCATTGTGATATTAAATTTTACTTATTTTTTATCAGTGATATTAAATACTAGCTTTGATTAGAAATATAAGTTGATGTTAAAACCAGACTACTATAAAACAACACATAACAGGCAAGTGAATCTATCAATATAGTACAAGAGCACCTCCCTGGTTGTCGAACTCAGAGAATAGAGAACCTATAATAGTAACCATCTTTCTAAGGTTTAATTAAAAAAATTAGTTGGAAAACAATTTTTAAACTAAGAAAAGTAAAAAAAATTTACAAATAATCTAAAAGTAATTAAAATCAAGTTTTAGAAGAATGTGTTTAAACAGTGGAATAACTCTAGAATTCGTTAGCTAATTAATTGAAAACTTTTGAAAAATAGTTCAATCGTTGACTGAGGTCTCACTCATTAATTGCGATTAACCTTATCTCTACATGAAAACCCACTATTCTCCTAATTAATTAGAGAAGAATCTCTTCTCTTCCAACTCAATTATGAATGATTAAAGTATAGAAGTGATTACTAATGAACTAGAAACCGTAGCCGTTATCTCTAATTAACTGCTAAATTCCTATTGTTCATTTATAGCTCTAGATTGTTCTTCCTTTCTCAATTCCAAACAACCAAGCGAATGTGCCAATTACCGGTAAACTTAGCAACACAAACAATGCAATTGAACAACAATCAACTATTAATTCAATAATTCATTCCATAATATCCAAAGAAATCAAACCAAAATCATCTAGCCACTAAACATCATAAATATCATAAATTTCACAAATAAATTCATAATAAACAAGATTTTAGAAGGCTTAGGAGTTTCAATTGAAGAATCCATGATCCAAAATGTTGCCCGAGCTTCTCTCTCAATTCATCGGAAGAATTCCAAATTTGGTCCAAAGAGAGCTCTTCAATCTAACTATTGAGACTTGAAAATCAAAGCTAAACTCTGATCTAAGGAGATTAATGGGAGTTTTCTAGAGAGATTTTATCTTGAAATGCGCCACTTTTGACTCCCTGAAACCCCTAACTGAAGATCGTTTAGAATTACAAAGAAAGACTATTTAAAAAAAAAGCAAAACATTGCAGTTTTGCCCTTGGCTGCACGACCGGTTGGGTTCCCCCCACTTGGGTGGCCAGGTCCGTCCAGGTCTTGCCTTATGGTTTTTGGTGCAGTTAGGTTTGGCCGATAATGTGGCTGGGTTCCCCTGCCATCTGGATTTTGAGCATATCTTCTCTTTCTTTTTTTTTTTTTTCGGTTTGTTCTTGCTCCGTATGCTGCCGTTTCACTTCATTCTTTCTTCTAACTCATTCAGGACACACCTATAAACAAAAGAGAAGAAACAAAGGATAAATATACCATTTTACAAATAAAATACTTCGAAAACCGAAGATTAAAAATTGTAAAAATATGTATAAAATAGACATAACAAATTCCCTCACACTTAAGCGTTGCTTGCCCTCAAGCAACACAAACTAAAGCAATAACCTAAAAAATCCAAACACAACTTTCCAACAAAAACTAAAAATCACAAAAACAAACAAAGCAAAAACAAACTTATGAAACACTTGAGAAAAACAACATCACCACAATTGGACAAGTTTAAACTTCACAAGAATCACAAAAAACTAACCAAGTACAAGTTACAAAATTTAAATGATCCACCAAACATCTCATGTAAACAGGTATGAGTCAACGGAGTGTGTATATATGACTAATTACATCAAGTTTCAACAAATGTAAAGGGAATATAAGGACATTAACAAAACAGTTTACTTCAACAACAATGCCCTAAGACTTAACTTTCCACCACCTATTACCTAGTTGCTCCAACTAAAGTCAACCCCAGATTAGGTATGAATTTTAAGCTTGTAATGTTAGGTTAAGGATATAAAATGATACCAAACAAGGGGGAAAGAAAGAATAAAAAGCAAAGAGAAGAGAGCTTAATGCAACCTAAAGGAAAATAACATTAGTGTCTAATCTAGAACCTTCAAGTTGCTTTTCACTCTCTTTTACCCTTTACTCCTGAAATACTTTACCTCTCATTTGATTCACTATTTTAAACAATATACAAACTCACCAAACAGTTTCAACTATTCTCAATCCCAAATGAAGTGTAAGGAAGTTCTATAGTAAGAAGAAGAAGTGTATAACATTTATTTTTTCAAGAGAGAAACTCAAAAAAAATATTTCAACTATTTACTTTTTCTTTTCTTTCTCTCTTTCTTTTTATTTCATCTTCTTTTTCTCATTTTTTTTCTTTTTCTTCCTCAGTTTTTCTTTCTTTTTCACCAATATGAGATTGAGAAACACAAGTATCAAACAACACATAGAATTTTGAATTCACTCCAAACCCCTCATTTGATTTCTTTCTCACAAACTTTCCCAAAATACCCCTTTACATAGAATACTCATCTCCACTTTATCCCCCATACTTATCTATGTACCTCACTTAAAAACGACTTGAAGGCACAAGAATTCATTAGCTCTCGCAAAGAAGGGTTAAGCCCTTATATAATTTAGGCTAAAAAAGAGCATGAGGGATTTAACATTGAAGGGTAGGCAAGAAAGGATCAAACATGTCAAAGAAGGCATAAGACCATTATTTCCGAGGTGAACCTAAGCTAGACACAACTTTGCCTCAAGGCGTGACAAGGTAAATCTCAGGACATATATATAAGTAAATTATTGAACTAATGTACAAAACTTCACAAGGCATTTATCTACTAACAAGACACTTGTAAGTTCAAATAAACCATCGATCTATGAAAGTTCACACAAGTGCTTAATATCACACAAAAGCTAAGCAACCAGGCTCATGAAAGTTTCATGTGATAAAAGAAAAAATTCTACGAGTTCTCAAATGGTGAATTTGAAAAATGAATTTTTTTTTGGATTTTTTTGATTTTTATGAAAAATTAAAAGGGTAAACTATAAAGTAAAACAAAAACATTTTTGGGTATTTAAAAGTTTTTTAAACAAATGGAGAAGTAATAATTAAAATATTTTTGGAGTTTTTAGAATATTTGAGTTTCGGATTTCTAACTTCGACAAAAACTAACAAGGGAGACTAAAAACCTTCAGAATAAAAACAACAATATTTTTGGAGTTTTTTCAAAAATTTTAATTTATTGGGATTTTTTTTTCTAAACAACGAAAGAAAAACCTAAATTGAGCATCCCCCACACTTTAAACCATATTATCCTCAATGTGGGGGCCAAAACCAAGGAAAAGAAAATTAAAGACTAAAATAGAAAACAAATAAAACAGAACACATGGACAGGAAGTTATCCAAGAAAGAAAGACAATCATACATGGGAAGCAATCCTAAAAACTAAAAGCGCAGCACACATGGGAAGTAATCCCTACACTAAAAGATAAAAAATATATAAAAAAACAAAGACATAAAAAAATATATAATAAAAATAAGGTAAGCAATCCCAAAAATAAAATAAAATAAAATAAAATAAAAATTCAAAAGGGAAAAAGAAAAGTCCCTCATGGCATTGCACCGCCACCACTAGATCCCGCATCCGATTAGAAGCACTGATAAAGGTAGGTGAGTATCTCGTGCTGGCACTGCATTATCTTCTCCACACTTTAAAGTCGATTATGTGTATTCTCTTGGTGGATTTGTAAGTGATGATGGATCTCCTCTTGCCGGATTCGGAGATGCTCTAATCGGTTGATCACTGCGACCAAGAAATCATCTTCCTCGACATCCTTAGCTACCTCTGCAATTTGTTCGTCCACTTCCTGGGCCTACTCATGCCCCGTTGTTGAACTACCAGGCACCACCTCATTTCATTTTCATCCCACCATTAATGACTTGTTTTATGGTGGACTCCTTGATGACGTCCAAAGCGAAGGTGGTTTCTTGTGATTCACCTAAAAAATTAACATAAAAGTGGTGAAAAATATGAGATAGAAGCAAGGGAAAACCAATAACCTTGTCAGGCATAGGGCTACAAGCTACGTCACGTAGAAAGAGGATGAGTAGAAATGAGAGAGAGAAGGGACAACAACTCCTCATCTTATCCATAATATAAATATTGGTCATCCTCAAATCATTAGTTTTGTTGGGAGATCGAGGTACAATGTTCGTGCCTATGAGAAGTGAGGTGACCTTCAAAGTTCCATCTAAACCGTTAGATTTAACAACCTTCTTTCCCACCTCTTGTGCATGGACACCAAACCTAGCTAATGCCTCAGAATAGACCCAAGTTTGGTTCACAAAAATACTAGTGGAAGAACGCTCATAGAAAATCGAGTGTCCCTCGTCAAGTATACCTAGAATTTGTGCGAGGATTGCTAGTCAAGATGAATCCTAACCCCTTTAATAGTAGTGATGATGTCCGTTTTATATGGGTCGGATTTAGAGAAAATATTAGCATAGAACTCTCTGACTAAATTAGGGTAATATTCCCCTATCATTGTAACTACCGTAGCCCTGAAATGCTCTAAAACACCTACTTAACTTTCTAAATGAGCATGTACTGTGCGTTCAACCACAAGTCTATTTTGAGCTTGGCATTGTACCACATCCTATTGGTTTCATAGAATATTCTATAGGGTAAAGGAAGCATAGGTTCAATATTCGATGGACTGGTAATTCCCTACTTTTTTTATTAGAAGTAATGGAAATACGAGGTGGCATGATTCGAGAAAATACGGAGGATGACTGACTATAACTGGCTCACAATACAAACACCCACAACAAAAACAAACAGCTCCCGACCCGAAAGTCTTCAAAATAAACATACAAACGCACGACAACGGCTAAACAACAAACTCAAAACAACATAAAAAAAGCTAAAATTGTGAGAACATGTTAGAATAACAAATATGGAGCTCCAAGAATTATTCTAAAACTGTCCAAACATAAAGAAACCACACAACACAACACGGACAGAAAACAGAAAGAAACTTTGATCACAACGAGATAACAACATAGAAAATTAAAGAGAAATAAATGTCGCCTGTGTGTGAATTGTGAGTAGCCTGGGTGTGTAGAGTGTTTAAATCTAAGAGTGTAAAATTGCAATATCTTAGAAGGCACAATCATCACATTATGAAGCAACAAGAATGAGAGTTTAAGGCCACTAGAGGCAACCAATAGAAAATTGATGGAAAACTAATACAATTTAATTTTTCACCAAGAGGAATTTAAGCAATACTGAAATCGGCAACAAATGATATCTCCAAACAACCAATACACAGGAATTGAAGAACTAAGAGAAAACTTGAATAAAAAGAACTTAGTCTCCGTGAGGACGATGTGCATTGCCAAAAAAATTGAGGGTCGAATGTGGGCTATCACCACGAAAATAGTTGAATGCCTCGGTTGTGCTGCTGCTACTGGTATATCTACGGTGCTACTGCCACTGCTATATGAATACATAAGTGGATAATGAGGTTGTGTGGTTGCAGAAGGACACAGTAGAGAGCACCAAGAGGGAAGTAGGAAGAAGAATAAAGGAAGAAGAGGTGGAGAAAAGAAAGAAGAAGGGGAGATTACGGTATTGGTGGTATTACTGGGAGGGAGGTGAGCAGCGTGGGTGGTGGAAGGAGGAAGCAGAAAGGGACAGCTGTGGTAGGTTGCAGTAGTGGCTGGAGGAGTTGAGGAAGAAATGAAGAGGGTGAACTGGGGAGAAGAATTAGGGATTGTTATGGGAATTTTTTTTAACAACCCTATCGCTCTTGGTACCTCTTACCTACCGTCGTCGGTAATTTCCTAGAATTCCAAATTAGTGCTAAATATGGCCTGGCCTGGTCCCCCCACCTTGCGGCTAGGCCCTTAAAAATTGAATTTTGGCATTTTTCTCCACTTTTTGTGTTGTTTTTCCTTGTGCAACTACATATATGATATACAACACATTTAGGTCACAAAAATTGCACAAAAACCTTCCAATTCCTCCTTGAAATTTAAGCAAAACGCAAAAGCTAATGGACCAAAAGAGAAAAAACATTCGAAAAACTAAAAACGAAACTAGAAAAGCGAAACATACAAAACTCAAATTGACAAATTAAACTCAAACATGCACTAATGATACAACATATTTCGCAAGAGAAATAAGCAATACTCCCTTTTAGGTGCCGAAAGCTCCTCCTGGATCTTTAAAATCTGAATTCGTTTTGGCTTTCTCTCTTTTCTTTCGCAACCCACTTTTTCAAACTCTTCTTTGCTGAATAAGGAGATATTGACTTCTCCACCTTCTTTATTTTCTTAGAAGCTTTAGGGGTGGCGACTTGTTTTCCTACAAGGTTAAGACACTTCAAGATGAGTGTGATCTATATAAGCAAAGTGTCATTATAAAGTGTAGAAGGAGTAGGAATAATAGAAAATTTGAAAACTACTTCGTTCTCTCCAACTCTCAAGCATAATTTCCCTTTATCTGTCTTTTAAAGCTCTATAAGTGTATAAAAATGGACGTCCTAAGATCAAAGGAAAGTCTACATCATCTTGCATATAAAGAACAATGAAAGCAGGAATGACAAGGTCCTTGACCTTTACCAAAACATCTTCCACAATCCCTCTAGGATGTCTAATACTTTTATCAGCCAAACTTATGGTTTATGTTCCCTTAGGCCTAGCTTATAGGAAATAACATTTGTGCTAACTCCTAGGTCAGTTAAAGCTCTATCAATTGAAAAACTACCAATCATACAAGGGAAAGAGAAACTCCCTGGGTCCTTTAATTTCTATGGCAGCTTTTCCTTGTTAATAATGATTGTTGAACATTCCTCACCTAATGTGAATGTAGATGCTTTCTCCAACCTCTTTTTATTCGAAAGCATCTCCTTCAAGTATTTCGCATACTTGGGCACCTACAAAAGCAAATCACAAAGAAGTAAGTTATATTTTTAAATGTTTAAAAATCTCCACGAACCTCCTCATCTCGTCTTTGTTTCGATCACGAACAAAAGCCATTGGATAAGGAATTTTTGGCTTATAAACTTCAACAATCGGCTTCTTTTTCGACCCTTCGATATCTCTTTCATCACACCTCTTTTCTTGGACTACTACCACCTTCTCTTTCTTGGGAACATCCTTATCAAATCTCACCGAGATAGAATTAACATACTCTCTCGAGTTCAATTCAGTATTGCTCGGGAGAGTTCTAAGAGTTCTCTCTGATACCAATTTAACCAATTATTCGATTTGCTTCTCTAGATTATGGATAGATTCTTCTTGATTTATTTGAGCAGCTTCTATATTGTTGATCCAGGCATTTGTTGCACCAAATCTTCTAAATTGGTCTTTACTGGTGGAGGATTTTGAGGGGGTGTATTAGATGGCAAGGGCTGAGTAAGACCTCTATTCTGAAATCCTAGAGGTTGTTGTGTACGTTGCTGACCTTGATTATCCTATGAAGAATTTTGGTGATTCTTCCAACCAGGATTGTAAGTTTTAGAATAGGGGTGACTCCCCTGCCAATTCCCTTGAACAAAATCTACTTGCTCCATTGAAGTACCCATGTTTGGGATGCCCTACATTGCAGAAGTAAAAAAACATGATTTGTTAGGGATTTACGTTTGAAGGTGTAAGAGTCATATTCTCTATCTTCTGGTCAATCATTATTGCTAATCTAGCCTCCATAGTAGTAATTGCATCAACACTATGGACCCAAGTAGACTTAGGCTTGGCTCTTTGTCCTCCCCAAGTGTAGCTATTCATTGCTATCTTCTCTACCAGATCGCACTATTGATGAGGAGTTTTGTTGTCTGTGGACCCACCAGCAGAAGCATCAATCAGTTGTATGGCACCAAAAGAAAGTCTATTATAGAACATCTGAATCTGAATCCCCAAGTTGAGACTGTGATAAGGAAATTTTCTATTCAACTCCTTCCATCTCTTCATATAAACTTTCCCCATCAATTTGTTGAAACAATAATATCTCGTTTCTTAACTTAGCAATGCACCCAGGGGGAAAGTATCTGCTTAAAATTTCTTAGTTAAAGAATCCCATGATGTGATCGATTCGGAAGAGAGTGATTTTAGCCAAGATTTTGCTTTGCCCCTCAAAGAGAATGGAAAAACGCAAAGATGGATGGCGTCGTCCGAGACTCTATTAGTTTTGAATGTGTCGCACACTTCCATAAAGTTGGCGATGTGTGCATTTAGATCTTCTTCCTGGGGCTCATCGAATTGCACGTTGTTCTGCACCATTTGTATTATATTTGGCTTGATCTCGAAATTGTGAGCATGCCCTGACGGTCTAGTTATGCTTGACTGTGCCCCAACAATAGACATTCGAGCATAGTCCGCCATGGTCCTTTCTACCATTGTGCAAGTGGATGAATAGGAAGGATATATGTTGAATCCTATTGGTCTTCCTTTATTTTATCTACCTGGATGATCTCTTTTCCCGCCGTTTCAAATTTAAGGGTGCGGCAGGTACTCCGTAGTGTACACGATCTCTCGGTCGTATGGAACTAATTTACCCCAGTTGCTACGGGGCATAAACTAGTTCAATAAAACCTGAAATAGACAAAAAAGGACAAATAAATCCAAGAATAGCAAAAATTAAACTTCCAAGAAATAGCCACGAATGAAACACTAAAATGCTAGAATAAAAAAATAACAAAAAGAAAAACACAAAAACAAGAAACTAAAAGCGATTAAAGCAAAATATTAATAGCATTCTTAAAGTTACTGTTCCCCGACAATGGTACCAAAAACTTGATGTTTAAAACCGGACTACTCTAAAATAACACATAACAGGTAAATGAACCAATCAATTTAGTACTAGAGAACCTCCCTGGTTGTCGAACTCAGGGGATGAAGAAGCTATGATAATAACCGCCTCTCTAAAGTTTAATCAAAATAAAATAGTTGGAAAGAATTTTTAAACTAAGAAAAGTAAAAAAAAAAAAACTTTAAAGATAATCTAAAAGTAATGGAAATCAAGTTTTGGAAGAATAGTTTAAATGGTGGAATCCCCCTAGAATTCTTTGGCTAATTCATCGAAAACTTTAGAAAAATAGTTGAATCATTGATCGAGTCTCACTTGTAAATTATGATTAACTCTATCTCTAGGTGAAAACCACTAATTGATTAGAGAATAATTTATCCTCTCCCAACTCAATTATGAATTATTAAAGTATAGGAGTGATTACTAATGACCTAGAAACTGCAACCATTATCTCTAATTAACTGCCAAATTCCTATTGCTTAATTATAGCCCTATATTGTTCTTCTTTTCTCAATTCAAACAACCTATACAAATGTGCCAACTACCAGTAAAATCAGTAACACCAAACAACATAGTTGAACAACAATCAACTATTAATTCAATGATTCATTCCATAATATCCAAAAATCTAACCAAAATCATCGAGGTTCCATTTAAAGACATAAAATAACCGTAGCCACTAAACATTATAAATATTATAAATTTCACAAATGAATTCATAATAAACAAGAGTTTTGAAGGCTTAGAAGTTTCGATTAAGGAATCCAGGATCTGGAATGTTGTCCGAGCTCCTCTCTTGATTTGCCGGAAGAATCCCAAATTTGCTCCAAAGAAAGCTCTTCAATCTAACTATTGAGACTTGAAAATCAAAGCTAAACTATGATGTAAGGAAATTAATAGGAGTGCTTGGGAGGGATTTTCTCTCGAAATTCGCCCCTTTTCGCTCCTAGAAATCCTAATAGAAGATCGTTTAAAATTATAAAGAAAGACTATTTAAATAAATGCAGAAAATTATAGTTTTACCCTTGGCTGCACGACTGGTCGGGTCCCCACTTGGGCGTCCGTGTCAAGCCGGGTCTTGCCTTCTAGTTGCTGGTCCAGCCGGTGATGTGGTCAGGGCCCCACGCCTACTAGATTTTGTGCGTATCTTCTTTTTTTTTTTTTTTTTGTCCATTCTTGCTCCGTATGCTCTCATTTTACTTCATTCTTTCTTCTAAGTTATTCGGGACATACCTATAAACAAAAGAGAAGAAATGAAAGATAAATATAACATTTTACTAATAAAAGACTTCAAAAACCGAAGATTAAATACTGTAAAAACACGTATGAATTGGACATATCATAAGCCCTTCAAATATAGTATAGATTATCATAATATAGCTCTTATCACACATTTCAATGTGTATTTATTGTTTAATTTTCAATTATACCACTCTTTAATTCATGTACAGATTTGTCTAACACATGTCCTTAGGACATACGTTAATATGAGATAAATTTCTAATTTAAAACATATGTGTATATATAATATATAATATACATACATATATATATATATGTATATACATATATATGTGTATGTATATATATATACATATGTATATACATATATATACACATGTGGCCCCCTTTAGGTTCAAGATAGGGTGAATTGGACTTAATAAAAATTTAGCTCTTTCAAAACAAGTTTTCTGAACTCAAAGGAAAGTAACTTAAAACTGAAATGCTTGACAGAAAACAACTGAAGCTAACTAACTTTGGGACTATCACTTAAGCCATTAGCTTGACGTAGTGATATAAAGCTAATCAACACAGTATAAAAAAATATCAATCTTCTAGGAAACACTTAAGCCATTAGCTTGACTCAGTGATATAAAACTAATTACAAAAAACACACTTGGTAAAAACTTTCTGGACATTAGCAACACATCAAAATCAACTTTACTTAAATAAAATGAGTTTTCAAAAAATAATACCGATGTATAGCTTGAAACTCAAAAGTAGCTTAAGATTGTAGAAACCATCTAGAATAGAAAGTATATCTCTGAAGATGTTAGCTGAAAACAAACTTATGAAAAAATCACTTATGAACATTCTTGCAACCTAAAAACCCATAAAAAACATGATAAGATGAGCAAGGAAAAAAATATAAACAGAAGATAAAGAAGGCACAAGGATTTTTATAGTGGTTTGGTAATACACCTACATCCACTTTCCTTGAGAACTCCTATCTCAAAGTTTCCACCAAACAATCTCTTTCAAGGAGATATTAAATGATTATATGTTGTTTTCAATAGCTCAACAAACTATACTAGTTTAAATAGATCTAGAAAACTATCTTCACTAGTTTTAGATTGACCTAGAAAACTATCTCCACTAGTTTTATAATAGATCTAGCAACTATATACCACTCTCGCCATGAGAGAAACTCCCCAAGTTTTTGTAATGGAACTTGCAAACCTAAAAGAAAAGGATGTTTAGATACACATTTCAACTCACCAAATCCCACTATTACAAAACAACTCTCTCTCTCTCTCTCTCTCTCTCTCACATAGGAAATTTTTGCTCAAGCTCGAAAGGGAAGAAGACTTCTCTTTCCCTACAAGATTCTCTTTCTCTTCTTGTTTCTCTCTTTTCAGCACTTTTTCTTCCCTTCCTCAAGCTTTGAGAGAAGATTTCTTCACATGTACATAAGGACATCCATTGGTTGTCTCACAAGAGCTTTCTAGTCAAATGGGCTTTTTCATCTCTAGCATTAATTACTTATGCGTAAATGGTGTGCCAACTCACACATTCTCCATTTAATTTTGAGATCTTTCTCCAAAAATACTTCCTCAATTCCAGCCCATTTCTCTCTCTTAGAATGCATGGTTTCTTCTTTTTTGATTCCTTTTTTATATTCTTAATTAAAAGTATTGGCACCTTATCTTTGTCTACATGCTGGTAAGTAATAGGAACCTTCCTCCTAGCTTTTTTTGTAAAAAAGACAAACACCTTTTGTGAGACTTTTTCTGTTTAGCTAAAAAAGGAAAAAGATAAAACGAGTACAATGGACCACAAGGAGAAGCGTGACCAGTGGACGATTCTGGTAGAAAAGTAACACAGTTAGTCCTCTCTAATTGTTACACATGTA
This sequence comes from Catharanthus roseus, assembly GCA_028651295.1. NCBI lineage: Eukaryota > Viridiplantae > Streptophyta > Magnoliopsida > Gentianales > Apocynaceae > Catharanthus > Catharanthus roseus. The sequence goes on from JAPQWS010000168.1 coordinate 29,151,634, forward strand.
AGGTGATCAACAAAGATTATCAAAAATACTTCTTGTCCCACAAATCTTCATCCTTTTTGCTCGTCATATTAGTTTGAGTCTCGTGTGCAAAACCTTAGCTCAACTTCTCTTCCACTCATATTAACTCCACTGCTGTCTTTCAACAAAAACACTTTGTTAAATTAACTTGATTTGTTAATCATCAAAACATGACTGACTCTTGAATCAATAGTACAGATTTGTCTAACACATGCCCTTAGGACATACATTAATATGGGTTAACTTTCTAGTTTAAGATATATATATATATACATATATATAGTTCTTTAGGCCTTATTTTCCATGTCCATTTCATCCACACATGGCTTACTTTGCACCCTTCGTGCTGAGTGACATTATATGCCAAGTCTTACTGTAAATAAGCAGGATGGAAATTTGTTTCGAGTTTAAGAGAATTCTAGATTCTTACTGATTCTATCTTTCCCAATATTATTTTAATCATCTCCTAAATAATTCTCTCTCTTTATTCTCTCCGTTCTCTTCTCTAGTTTTACCCTACCACTCTTTCTCAAAGCAAAATCTGACAGCCTATCACGTGTTTTGCATGTGATGTATTTTTAGCGTCAGTTTCATGCGTTCAACAAATAATTTGCTATCATTATACATAAATTATATAATTAAGGTTAATTATATATATTATCTTCAATTTCCTCTTTATATATGTACATGAACTAATTTCGTGCATCTAATTTAACCCCATCAATCCTCTAGGTTAAATTCAACTATCTATTGCACATCTCTTGCACTCAATTCCTACATAGCTTTTTTTATTTATTTTATAAAATAAACAGCCTTTTTAGGTTTAAAGACTATATTTGCAATTTATAAGATTTCTATAATTGCAAAAGACTATATTTGCAGTTAATAAATAAAAGGGAAAGAGTGTAAACAAAAGAAAAAAGCATAGTATGCTCGCTTGCAGCTAGCCAACCCACTCCAGTACGCAAAAGACTACAAAGAAAAAAAAAGGTCAGTAGAAAGATTATAGTGTTTGTTAGAGATTAACTAATGATGAATTGAACCGATCTTTTGCCGAATTGCTAAAATGATGGAGATGGTAAAAGATAGAATGAGATAAGCAAGTTATACTTATCCTCAGCTAGAGTGAACTAAACTTACAATACACCTCATAATAAGAGATATTTGGGAAATCAATTGTTAATCCTCCCAATTCCCACAAATGGAAGAAGCATACTTAACTGTAATTTGAACCATCAAATTCCTCTATCTCGCCTCTCTCACTTTCCTTCTTATATATACCACACGTACTGCATGCTTTGCTGCTAGACTAAACACACTGATGAACATACTGCAGTGCAACTGCTAGACTTGGATTTTTACTTTATGTTTTTATCTTTGCATGCACCACAATGACAATAACAACCATAGTTTTTCGGCTCACACTACTCAATACGAAAAAGAAGAGTATCGGAGTGCTTGGAAGAAGGGCATGTCTGCTGATTGCAGGTAACAGTTTGCTGCCCGGTGTCGTCGGTGGTGAAATTGGTCTCTATTATAGAGAGTTTGCGGAGAAGATACTACAGCAGCTAAGATTTTCGGCAAACTATCTCCTCTTCTTCTTCTTCTTCTTCTTCAAATTCATTATTCTACAAAAAAATCTATTGTAAACTCAAATTTTATTTTTTGTAATCATGAATACTAAAGAGGCTGAACCTTTAAACCTTAAAATCAAATATATAGTAATCCTTACATCGATACATTTGATTATATTTTTTTGTCATAGTTTGGTAATAATCCTCTGGAAACATTCCTACTAGATACCAACATTAAAGAAGGTACTTGAAGGCAAGTAACGCTATTTCCCATATCCATTTACAATTCATCTATGACAGCAAATAACGAATGTTGCATTATTATCTTAAATGAGTATAGAGGGAATGAAGCGATTCGAATCTTGCTGTGGTGCGAACATATTTTCCGTGTCCATTGCATCGACACATGGTTAGATTTGCACCCTTCCGGCCCTGTGTGACGAGAGATAAATTAAATATGCAAGATGGGGATTGGTTTTGGGTTTCAGTGAATTAATGGTGGTACTCCAAAAATAGAGTCTAAAGTTAATTGCTTCCTACTAGAAGGAATTTGCAGAGCAGAATTAGAGTGAGGGACGTGGAGTGTCTTACCAAGATATAGTTTAGTCGGAGTGTTTAGCTGCGGAAGAAAGAATTAATGGGGTGAGGTGGGAATCAGAGAGTTCCTCATGATCTTGTGGGGGATATGGAGGGCTAGATCATTAATTTCTATGTATCTATATTGTTTACTTACGTAAATCTAGGATATCATAGATAATATAAGCATATATAGATATAGTTGAAAGCTTCCAGTGCAGAAAACAATGTCTATTATTGTAAAAAAAGTGTACATTATATAGTTGTCACCAAGTGTGATCAATCCTAAACCAACTATAATTAGGAAATCCTAAACCAACTATAATTAAGAAACTAATAAACTAAATATACATGGATTAGGAGATATAAATCCTAACAATAATAATAATAATCCTAATCATAGTAGAAATTTAATCCTTAACACTCCCCCTTAAGTTGGACCATGAAGGTCTGAAATGCCCAACTTGGAAACTAAACGATGAAAGTGAGTGGGATGAAGAGTTTTAGTGAGAACATCGGATTGCTGATGTTCGCTTCGAATATAATAATGAGAAATAAATCCGTTTGGAAATGCATCACGGACAAAATGACAATCAATTTCAATATGTTTAGTACGTTCATGGAATACAGGATTTTCAGCAATGTGAAGAGCAGCTTGATTATCACAGTGTAATAAAATGGGGCGTGTGATAGGCACCTGAGGATCGCGAAGGAGGCTAGATAACCATTTTAGTTCACATAAAGTCATCGCCATGGAGCGATATTCAGCTTCAGCAGAAGAGCGAGAAACGGTATGTTGTTTCTTTGTTTTCCACGAGACAGGAGAGCCACCGAGTGAAATAAAATAGCCGGTAACAGAAGCCCGAGTAATGGGGCATGTGGCCCAATCGGAGTCACAGTATGCAGTCAGGACAAGAGGAGAATTAGGCTGAAGAAGAATACCAGGACCAGGATTACCTTTGAGATATCTAACAACTCTGATAGCCGCATCCCAATGAGCTTGGCGAGGAGCGTGCATAAACTGAGCGAGCGTGTGAACAGAGTAAGCGAGCTCAGGTCGTGTAAGAGTAAAGTAAATCAGCTTACCAATGAGTCTGCAGTATCGTTCTGGGTTATCGAAATAAGATCCAGTATCCTTGGCTAACTAATGATTGGGTTCAATAGGTGTAGATGCTGGTTTGGCCCCTAACAAACCAGTTTCAGAAAGAATTTCCAAAGTGTACTTTTGTTGGCATAAAAATAAACCCGAAGGGTTTCTTGCAATTTCAATACCCAAAAAATATTTGAGAGGACCCAAGTCCTTCATATGAAAGCACTTATTCAAGGAAGCTTTGAATTTACTGAGAGTGGGTAGTGAATTTCCAGTAATTAGTAAATCATCCACATAAATGAGGACACATAAAAAAATATTTCCGCGAGAGTATGTAAAGAGAGAATAATCTGCATAAGAATGAGAAAAGCCACACTTACGAAGAGCGGTAGTCAGTTTTGAAAACCAGCACCGAGGAGCTTGGCGAAGGCCGTATAAAGATTTCTTCAGAAGACAGACTTGTCATCGGAAAGAGGGCCGAAAAACAGGTGACGGTCGCATATAAACTTCTTCCTGTAAATCTCCATGGAGAAACGCATTGTGGACATTTATCTGATGAATAGGCCAATTTCGAGCAGTAGCGACATAAAGTAAAGTGCGAACTGTGACCATTTTAGCAACTGGGGCAAATGTGTCCGTGAAGTCAACACCTGCCATTTGTGTGTTTCCCAAAACCACCAAGCGGGCTTTATATCGCTCGATGGTGCCGTCTGCTTTGTACTTAATACGAAAGACCCATTTACTCCCTAGAGCACGTTTTCTAGGAGGCAAGGGCATTAAAGACCATGTGTCATTCTTTTCGAGTGCATCAATTTCTTGGCGCATAGCGGCTCGCCAAAGAGTATTAGATACTGCTTCAGAGTAGGTGGTGGGTTCGGATTTTTTGTCTACCGATGCTAAAAGTTGCCAGTCTACCGATGCTAAAAAATGCCTGTATGAAGGAGAAAATTTTCTATAGTCCACAAATTGTGTTATAGGGTAAAGGGACGTACCTGAGAGGTCCGAAGAGGATGAGGGAGCAGAAGAGGAATGGGATATAGAAGTCTTCCATATAGCATTACAATCAAAATCTTGGAGTCGAGCAAGAACCTTTTTAATTCGAGTACTCTTCCTTGTACCAAGTATTTCTGTGGACTGGCTTGGAGAAGGAGAAGGAGCAACTGGTATAAATGTTACTGGATTTGGAGCCACTGGATGAGGTGCAGTGGAAATGTTCTGGTCCAAGAAGCTACCTGGATTGGATGGATCCGCAACTGGGCTCGTGGTGCAGTCTTGAATGGGCAGGACAGAAACAGAAGTTCGGTTGCTGGGATGGAGGCGCTGGGCCGTGCTATTAGTAGGGAGAGAATCGGCTGGGCCATGCGTGCTAGGCTGTGCGCGCTGGGCCTTGCTGTCAAAAGGAATGGATACGGCTGGGCTGTGTGTACTGGGCCGATCTTGATGGGACGCACGAGATGCTGGGCCAGGTGAGTCAACAGCTTTGAGAAGGGCTGTCTTGGTCGTGGGCTCCTCCTCCCTTTGTCTTATTGGGCTACATCTTGCTGGGCTATTTGCTTTAGGCTGAATTTGTATGTTATTTTCACGAAAGAATTTACTCCCCTTGCTTGTAAGCCCAACATTTGTTCCCCAAAATTATAAGAGCTTGCAAAATCTGGAGTACATTGTGGGGTTTCCGAGTCTCTGTATGGAAACTTTGTCTCATCAAAAATTACATCTGTGGATATAATGAACTTCTCCCTTTCCAAATCATAAAATCGCCAACCTTTCTTGTTGAAGGGATATCCAAGGAAGACACACATTCTGCTTCGGGCTCGGAATTTATCTCTAGGTAGATCATGATCATGGACATAAGCTAAACACCCAAAAATTTTAATGTGAGAATAAGATGGTCTTTTCCCATGTAGCATCTCATAAGGCGTTTTTTCATGTAACAATGAAGAGGGTGTGCGATTTATAAGATATCCGGCTGTCAGAACACATTCTCCCCAAAATTTTATGGGTAGGTTAGCTTGAAACCGCAAAGCACGAGCAACATTCAGGATATGCCGATGCTTCCGTTCGACCCTGCCGTTTTGTTATGGAGTCCCAACGATGGTGGTCTGATGTATCATGCCATGGGCAGAAAAATATGATTTTAGGCAAATAAATTTTGTACCATTATCACTCCGGAATGTCTTTACGGTTTTGCCAAATTGGGTTCTCACCATGGCAAAATAATCTTTTAAAATGGATGCAACTTCGCTTTTCTCTGAGATCAAATATATCCAGACTGCCCTAGAATAATCATCTACTATAGTAAGGAAATAAGAGGCCCCGATAGTAGATACAGTTTTGTATAGTCCCCATAAATCACAATGAATTAAATCAAAAGTCTGAGATGTCTTACTTATACTCAAAGGAAACCAATCATGAGTCTGTTTAGCACGCAGACAAATATTGCAAGGTGTAGATTTGGTTTTAAAGTCTTTAGAAAGTCCCAAGAAATTATTTACCAAAAAAATCCAAAGGATGACCCAACCGTATATGCCATAATGTGCTGGAATCAAGAACCGTGCTAGAAAAAGCATACAAAGCTGATAATTGTTGTAGAGGAAAATCCCATTCCTTTGCTCACCCACTCCAATTGGCCTCATTGAGATGCGGTCCTGTACAACACAAAAATTATCAAAAAAGGTGATAAAACACTGAGAGTCTCGGGCCAATTGAGACAAGGAAATTAGGTTGCATTTAAGTTCAGGAATTAAAAGCACATTTAGGAGTTTGAGTCCGGGAGTTAAGGAGACCATTCCTTCTTGAAGAGCAATTGCCTTAGTACTATTAGGTTGAACAATAGTATACGGGTAGACATTATTTAAATTGCTCAAAAAATCTTTTCTACTAGTCATGTGATGGGAACATCCTGAATCCAAAATCCATAAATTTTTCATACCAGATAATTTATCGGATTGAGTGACATCTGTGTTATTTATAAAGGTCAACAATTTTGACCATTGTTCACTTGATAAATTGGGAATATAGTTGCTGGAGCTTCTTGCTTGGCTGAAGGTTTCTACGTCGGCAATGAACAGCGTTCCTCCACGTTGGTCTGTCGTGGCGATATTGGGCCATGCATCAGCCGATCGTCTTCTCTGTGTAAGTTGTTGCTACTGTCTTGCGGTACCACGGCCAGAAGATGGGCGAGATCTACCTCGCCATCCACCTCTGCTACTGCGATCTTGTGGTGTTCCAAGGTCTCGGCTACGACGACTAAACGGAGGTCTACTCCGATTACAATGCCTGCAAATTATACCGTACCAGGTTGAAGACAATGAACCCGGCTATGAACGGCGGTTAGCAGCGGTGAAGGCCATACTTTCAAAATTATTATTATTTATTGTTTTAGCAAAGTTTTCTTTTTCGAACTTGGCTCTGATACCATGAAAGCTTCCATTGGGGAAAACAATCTATTGTTTTTTGTCTATTATTGTAAAAAAAGTGTACATTATATAGTTGTCACCATGTGTGATCAATCCTAAACCAATTATAATTAGGAAATCCTAAACCAACTATAGTTAGGAAACTAATAAACTAAATATACATGGATTCTGAGATATAAATCCTAACAATAATAATAATAATCCTAATCGTAGTAGAAATTTAATCCTTAACAATAGTTGAAGCAAACTCAAAATTTTGAGACTCATGTTTAGTGATGATGTATTTTGAAACCCTTTTGAGTTATGCACTAAACATTGGGTCAGTAAAATTAGTAAGCTAGCTAATTAAATTGGGAACTAGTCTTCAATTTTGCATGAAGTATAATGAGAGTGCTATTGAAAGGAATGTTAAGAGAAAATGGTGAAGACTTCGATTTATAGAAAAGGGAGAGGGGCATGGGGTCATTAATAATTTTTTTAAGTCTTACATTAATTTTTTTTAGGAAACGTTGCTTATATATATAATATATGTATATTAATAATTAGCTCTTATCTAATTTTACTCGCCAACATTTTTCACGGCGGAATTTGTCAACGCCTATTACATGTATTTTGCACGTGAAGTATTTCTTAAGGGGCAATTTCTTCTTTTCAACTTATAATTTTCTATCATTATTTAAAAACTAGATATTCCTGTTAATTATATACATTATCCTTAATTTTCTATTTGAAAAACCTTGGGGGAGGAGAGGGGGAATGAATAAGTTTTTTGGCTAATTTTCAAAAATATTTTGTGTAGTTAAAAGATAAACCTTCAATTTGTTTGAGAAGGAATACCAACACTCTTTTTAATAAAAATCCAAATCAAACAAAATCTTACAGTTATGATAATCAAGTAAAAAAACATAGAATAAAGATGCACAATAATTTATAGTGGTTGACTCTCTCAAAGAGCTACATCCACTACCTTGAGTCAACACCCAAGGATTTATTAAATCTACTATAATCACAATATACAACAAACACAAGTTTGAAGATCACCCAACAACGGTTTTGTACACAATCTCAATTCTCAATACAATATAAATCAAAGGATGACCCGAGGGGTTTTTCAACACAAACCTTTGATATCAAAAGAACAAGAGATAAGTAGGGACAATGTTACCAAGTGAGCTTGAGATAAATGATACAACTCAATGGAATACTTCTACAAGTTCCTCTTTACTTCTTCTTTGATGGGTGATCACAAATGAAGCTCCAAGAAGATTTTTATATTTGTTTTTATAAGATGAAAATATTTGAAAGAATGTACTTTTAAAGTTCTTTAAATGTTCTAAAATGATCTCGATAAATTTTCATCAACCCAAGAACCTATTTACTGCTGATCAAGAATTCATATATATAGGAAAGAGAAAAAATAGTCGTTACTGTCTGTGTAACGGTAATATTTTGCAGTAAAAGACTAAAACCGAATGACCGGTTTTAGAAAACGGACGTCCGATTTTCTTGTAAAAGGAAAATCGGATGAGCCCTTTTTAAAATAGGACGACCAGTTTTGAAACAAAAAGATTCGGATGCATCCTAAAAAAATCAGACTGGACAACCAGTTTTAAAATAGGACGTCCGATTTTTCTTTTCCTTTTAAAAAATCGAATGACCGGTTTTTTGAAAAAAGATTTTACAGCCAGTTTTTAACAAGAAAAGAGCTTTCCTTCCTATTTCAAAAACATGTATTCTTGATACTCTTTTAGAGATAAGAAAACTTTCAAGGGCATCAAAAACTCTATCAAGAATACTTGGATTTCAAGAAAGTTTATAGAAAGAAATTCATCCAAGGAGCTTCTCACATGATCAACAATCAAAGATGAGAGTTAGGGAGTTTTACAAAGAAATACCTTAGCACATCCTAACTAAGACCTAAGTCTTCAAGGTCTTCAATACCTTGATCTTGGAATGGCTTGATCTTTCCTTCTTCATTATGCTTTAATTGCCAAGACCTTTTACTTCTTATATAGTGTAGCCTTGAGACTCCAAAAATGCTTCTTTGTTCTATAGAGACTAAGCTATACTCATCACACAAACATATGCTAATCATAATAAAAAACATATACAATAATACCCTTAGGACTAACACTATTAATTCCTAGTATTGTTAAAAGTGGACCAAACTGGCCAGTTCGACCGATTTTAACAAGAAACCGGATCTTGTGCCAGTTTGATTAGTTACAAAAATCAGAACAGGCAAAAAACAGTTAGAACTGATCAACCCGATAGTTCGGCCGAGAACCGACAGAACCAGCCAAACCCAGTTTTCTATTTTTTGGGTATTTTTTTCAAATTTATCTCGTCTTCTTTGTCCAAAACTTTCTTTCCCTCGACTTCATATCATCAGAGATCTATAAACCAAGTGTAAGAATTTTCCGCCACAAAAAATATAAAAGCCACGTAATTTCTTGAACTAACAAGTGAAACAAAAATTGGATAATATACACAAAATAAAAAAGATAATAATTTGGTGAAGAAGAAGGGAGAGAAATGGATGAAAGCAGAGATTAGGGGCGGTTCAGAACATCTATAAGATTTCTGGTAACACTCTCTATAACATTCCTAATATTTTATTAATAAAATCTACCAAATAAAAGATAAACCATAATGGAAAAAAGTAAACCCTGAAAGAGAAAATATATTTTAAAATTTTTTTTGTAAGAGATCTTACAGAAAATATTACAGATAATCTGAGTACTTAGATGAGGCAAGCAGCGGTTCCAAAGGGAATGGAAAAGAGGAAAGAATAAAATTTTAAAAAAGAAAAAGAACAGTTTTGATGTTTGTGGTGTGCTGTCATCTGCGATAGGCAGCAAACCTTTTTCTTTTTGAAACAACATAGTATCCTAGAGTAGGGGCCTTATTATTAATTTTTTTAATTCAAGGGCTTGGGCTTTTATTCCTTTCATGACAGATCGGGTCTTTGTTCTCTCTGTCTCTTTTTTTTCCCTAAAAAAATGCTTGAACTTTTAAGTCTTCAACTCTTATTTAGGAATCTCTTTATATATATATATATATGCCAACAAAATAAGTATTTAAGCAAACTAAGAGAAATTATTTATATATAAAATTTGAAATGAGTATTTTAATAGGTAATTTTAATAGATAATTAATACATATTTATATTTTTATATATTTATAATGTTATCCGGTTCAATAATTGGTTTAACCGGTTGAACTAGTAAAGCAATGAACCGAAGCTTGACCGGTTCGACCTCCGATCCCATTTTTTCAACATTGTTAATTCTTTAGCCCAAAAAAAATCAAATACACAAAAAAACAAAATAATCACTTCCCATATTCACAAACAAAATCAAATACACTTCATCTCTTTAAACATTGTTAAAATATTTGATTTGAGCCTTACTCACCCCAGTTGACATCACTTGCGAGTGGCCAAACAATTTAGCCCTCGTACCATGTAAAAATATAAGACAAATAAATATGAGAATGGAAAAGTTTATTCCTCTCAATCTTGGTCAAGTATATGGCTGAATCGGCTTATATATACCCTACAAAGTTTGCTCTAACAAGGATTGCTTAATCAAAATTCTAAGTGAATACGGAAACATAATTAATTACAATGTCTAATACTACTAATCACAATCCTAAGTACATATAGATTCCTTAACAAACATAAACCAATAACACATGTTCAAGTTAAGTAGCTAATTAGTTAGCCAGAGTTGTTTTCTTACAAAAATCAATAAGAAAGTTTCTTCAATAACCATTGTTTTCTTTTAATTAGTTAACTAGTTGATATGAATATTGTTGTGCAAAGATCAAAATCCCTCAATTAAGCTTCTCAAGGACCTTTTGCCTTCAATAGGACTTGAATACTGTCCATCCTCAAGTAACCCCTAGCCAATCTAAGGACCTCTTGAATCCATATTGAATATTTTTTCCTTCAGAAGCCAAATTAAAAATGGTATTATTTACCCATCACCTAATTAGTCTCTTGTGAAGATCTTTTTCTAAGACAATTACAAGGATTTAATACCAAAGAGTAGGAATTAAGATCAAATTGAGAACTCTTGGATCTTCCCAACTCAAGTGTTCAATAAATCAAATTAAGGAATGATCAAACCCTAGATGAAGTTAGGAGAAAGCTAGAAAACCTAAGAACCCCCCTAAGAGAAAATTTTTCAAATTTTATATATCATTCATCTTCAATTTAATTATAAGAGGAGACATAATTAGGTATTTATAGAGAAAAACCCACTTCTCTTTCCAAAACCTAATGAGTATTAAAAATACCTAATTATCCTTATAGTAAAAGTTAATTTCAAAGCTTGGACAAAAAGAAACTAAAATTAACCAAATTAATAGCTAAATTATCCATAATTAAAGATATTAGTTCAAGGCCGATCACGGATGGTAGGGTGAACCTACCGTTGCCGGTAAGTAGTCTTCAAGTTGCCACTTTCAACCAAAAAGCTACTGTGAACGGTAGGGTGGAGCCTACCATCACTGGTAAGCTTTGTTTTCTTCTCCTCCTTACTTCTTTCGTCATCTACGATGGCCTGGAGCTTCTATTTTGATTCTTTTGAGGTTCTTATGATTTGAATGAGTCTTGGAAGTCTTGAAACTCTTGCAAACCTTCTAACTAAATCCGAAATTCCTCAATTAAAGCTCCAACCATGCTTTCTTTAATTCTCTAGTTGTTCCTCCGCAATTTATTGAATGATCCTTTGTTGATTCATACCATACCACCTCTCTTTAAAGGATTCATCCTCAAATCTTTTTCCTATAAATATCTACTGGGCAGGCAACATTAGAAAGGACTAAAAAATATAAGCATTGCTGAGAGTTAAACAATTAAGTGTAATTGCCATCTAAACAACAAAACAAGCAAGGAGTCTAATACTTCTTTAAAAGGCCTATGAAACTCAAAGCTCACCTTTATAATGGAATATTTTTGAAAGAATGATTAAGATTCCACAAGTTCAAAACATATTGATGGTTTCCAAAGATCCAAGCAAAGGATTAAACATCATAAAAATAATAAAAGAAAGGATCAATGGAATTTCTCTTGAACAAGTATAAAGAACCTCAAGGAAAGATTGTTTCAAGGAGACATTCTTTAAAAGGAATATGGTAGTACAAGCTTAGATTCTCAACCTTCCGTAAAGTTCCTTCATGAATTCTTGATAAATATATTTTCAAAAATCTAGAACCACATTGAAGAATCCATGAAGTTTTAACCTCAAGACTTTCAAGAGCATAGACATCTTTAGCTAAAAAGTTTCTTTTGAAAATCAAAGAATTGGTTTAGAAAAATTTAACATCATCCTGTACTTCATTTGCAACACCAAATTTCCAAAATAACTCTTCAAGTTGCAAGTGAAGATACCAAATCTTTTCTCCTTTCAATTTAAAGAAACTTCAAAACATTTCTCAATTCTTTAATGAAAAGCTTTAGACAATAACTTCAAGATTAACACTTCCAATCCACTAGTAAATCTCATAAAAATCCTAAAAAGTGCTAACTTGTCCATTTGCTAAATCATGTTTCCAAAAGATTTCTTTGAAACGAAGATGGTAAAATAAGAAGTTTTGATGCAAAGTCTTCCAAAATAGTTCCAAGGGATCTTTCAACAAAGAGCAACCTTGGTTTATCATCAAAACATGAAGAATTTTGAATCTCATCTTGAAAATCAACTCCTCCAAAAACTCCTTAAAAGTTAGAGAATAAAGTAAAATACCACCAAAATATTGATTCAAAAACTTGACACAAGAACTCGTGTTTTGAACTAATAAATCATTTAAAGTATCATCTTTGAAGAGAAAGCTAATAAAGGGAATAGAATATACAAGATATTTCTCAACAAGATTCTTCAAAGTTAGTTCAAAAACACCATTTTCAAAGGTAGTTTTAACAAGATCACAAAGATAAACTTTAAGCACTTTAAAACTACCGTTCATTTTCTTTCACAAAGTAGCAACCACATGAATTCCTTGAAATGAAAATGATAGAATCGAAACCCATGAATGTTTCCAAACTAAAAGCTTTCAAAAAATTATCAACAATTAAAATCCTTTGTTCATCATAAGGAAATTTAAATTGATGACCCAAAAAACAAAAGAACTGAATGCAAGGAATAAATCCATCAAAATCTTTCATAGAAGCATAAAGGAAAGATGACACATAATCATAATTCTTAACAAACTTCCCTTTAAGCTAAGCATGAAAGGCATCACATAAAGACCAAGAGAACCTACTAACTCTCTCATCATAACCACTTTTAAAAAAATATCTAAGGAAGATACGAATCTTACTCTACTTAGAAGCACAAGAAGATGAGAAATTAGCAATAAGAAGATCAAAGAACAGATTATCACGTAACAACTCAAGGTCATAGTAAGATGGTTTAATTCTAGCAACACTAACCAAAGTTGTTTCTCAAGATAAGCACATGAAGAAGAGCTCTTAAACATATGAGCAACATCAAGAGCTAGTTCACAAGTAAAAGGATTAACCATCACATTTCCAACTAAAGTCACACAAGAGACATACAATTCTAAGAACAACTTTAACTCCTTAAAAGAGAACACATGGCATAAAAGAAAAGGGTTTAAAGAAAGTCTTATTGATTTGTCTCCATAGCCAATGCTAAGTTCCTTTCCCATGCCTGCTCCTTTAACTTTCATCCCATGATTTGGCTTTGTTCCACAACTTGTAGTTAAGAAGTCCAAGAATTGAGATTGAATTCTATCACAAAAGAAAGAAAATAAAAACAATTAGATTCGTTGATAGTGAATTCAAAAGACAAGAAACATGTGGAAGGAAGGAAGCTTATTGTTTTGTAGAGCTTGTAGCCAAGGCTTCCTTCATTTTCCATGTTTTGAGATTCAAATTTCTGCACACTTGGAGAAAAGCAAGCAAGGAAATGGTTATTGGAATTAGTAAACAACTTCACCTCCTCATTAGAAAGTGTGTTTAATGGTGAACTAATGTCACTAGAACTCTCTCTCATTTCCTCTCTTTCATCTCCCTTAAAAAGAATTGAGCTCATCTCTTCCTTTGTTTCCTCAGTCTTTTCAATCTCATCTTTCTTTTCTTCCATTGTTCTTCTTTAAAACTCTCAAGATTTCCAATCAAGCACTCACTACCTTATCTTTCTCCCTCATTTTATTTTTTTACTCACAACACTCTTCTCACACTCACACTCACACTCACACTCTTCCAAGGAAGAAGAAATGGATCCAATAACACTTTGTTCCTCATGGAAACGCACTCTTCTTTTCTCTGCCATAGCACTCTCTTTCTTTTGATCACTCATTTTCTTGTCACTCTTCACTTTTCCCTCTCTTGATTTTTCTTCCTTTATAAAGGTACAAGAGTGTTATTCTTCTCACGGTGAATGGCTTTCTTATCAACTACATTTTGAGCTTGTGAAAGTTCATATACTTTTGTAGACTTTTCACCCATTGAAGATTCCATGAATTTTTCCTTTGTTTGACCTTGTCTTTGTTTCTTCATGGTTTCCAGCTCCAAATCTCTTCCTCAATGCTTACCTCATTAAGCTCCAAGTCTTGATTGGTTGTGATCTTATTCTCCTTCTATTTTCACATCTACAATCCCACCAAACATTGACCTTATAAGGAAGAGATTTTAGAACTAATTGAAACTTCTCTTCTTCTCTTACACCATAAGAATAGAAAATTGATTCCACTTTTGCGCCTAGCTATATAAGCATAAGAACCCAAAGTTCCACACAAAAAAGAGTAATTTCAAATTGTTGTAACTAAGAGGTCTTGATGTAGTTCCCGAAGTTTGAGAAATTCTTCTACAATTATACCCTCCATAGCTATAAATATCATTGTGCTTAATATACATGTCCTTACTACCATAGTGATGTGAATCAGAAAAGCCAAGAAACTAAAGATTTATTGCATAGACCATTCACTAGTGCAAGGACGAAGAAGATCAAAGATAATAATGAAAATATGGATAATGGCATGGGTTTTTACATGGAAAATGCTTTGAAGAATAAGGTTGAAGGTTTTAAAGATCAAGGAAAGGCTTCCAAGTTGTTCTCAGTTTGTACAATAAGCAAGGATCAATCAAGTGAGTAAATTGGAGGTGAAAATGGATAAGTGTTGGAGAAGAGCAATCCTACCACTGATGGCTACTGTCGTCAGTAGGCCTCTGGATGGAATGGTTTGGAAGCAAACACCCTACTGCGTCCGGTAGGTTCTACCTTACTATCGCCGATAAGGCTCAAGAGGAAAATATACTTTTTAATCTTTAGGGGGGATTTTACTTTTGAACTTATTTTCCAGCTCTTAATTAAGGGCTTAATAGGTATTTTGAAGCCATTAGTCACTAGATAGGTGAAGTTTAGACCTTAGCCTATAAATACCCAATTATAAGCTCATTTATAACTAACTTTGATGAATTTTGCTGAAATTTGAGAGAGGATTCTCCAATTGTCTATAGGAATCTTCACCCTTCTTAGTTAGCTTGCTAAGGATTAATGTCCTTAGTTTGTGAACAAATGCTTGCTTTAGATTTTGGAATCTATGGAATCAATTGATCATCCAATTCCTTTCTTTAATTGAGTCTTTGAGTTCTTGTTCTTAGATTCAATTAATCCTAGGTCTTCTAGTTTGTGTAGTTGGGGTATTGAGACCTTAGTTTCCCCAAGGTTCTTTCTATCTAATTGGAAATGATTTTGCCTCTCAATATTGGGTTTATGAGGCTTAGATCCTCATAGGATTTCTATTGGAGTGTTGAACTACAAAATCCTCAATAGAGGTTCTTCATCAAATGAGGTAATCTTAGGAAGGTGTTGAATCAAATCTACAATCAATTGAAGATTCACATCACATAACTATGCTCATAATGATCATAACTATCAAGGTATCTTTCAATATCCCCTCTTCTTTTATGAAACCTTTCATCCATTTAATAATCCCCTCTATTTTTAACTTCATTCCCTGGAACTTTTTTACAAGATGTATCATTGTAACCATTTCTAGCTCCAAGTCTATTGCCCTCATAGCAATCATAAGAATTATGCTCAAAACTTCTAGCATGAGGAGAGAAGTTACAATATCTCCATTGAGTATGAGAAATGACATGTCCTCCAATGTTACTTTGACTTTTTATGCTCTATAGAAAGATTAGTAATGTTGCCTCTCATTTCCTTCATGTCCTTTCTCATTAGTTGAAGCTCTTGCATGATAATCTTCATGGGATCCAAATTGGAATGAGAAATTCCACTAGTTCCTTCATTGTAATGAGTAGGCAATTGAGCTTCTATATACATGATTAAACGTGCAAATTAACACAAAATAAAACAAGAAGGAACTCATAATCACTCCCTAAGTGTATACACTTTTTTTATGATCATTCATTTCACTCTTGTATGCACTCTTTATGGCTTTTTATAAAAATGAGCTCACCCTGTTGCCTTTTTCCAAACGCTCAACTCACAAGAGTTCTTGGAGTCTTCAAACTTCCTCTACCACAATCACCATTGCAATCACTAGAGACAAATTATAATGAAACACTTAGTTGAGGAATTAAGGAAGTTTAAAGAGAAATTTCTTCAAACACTTGAAGTGAAAGATTTTCAAAAACACTCCAAGAGCAATTAGAACCAATCGAAATCAATCTGATCACACAAAGAAGTGTAAACACTGAAAGAAAGCAATGAGAGTCCAAAAACAACTAAGAAAAACAAAACTAGGCTAAACAAGGAAATAAGAGTACTAACAAAATATTCACAGGAAACAAGGGCCATTTATACACTATGATATGAATAGAGATGACCAAAAGCTAACAAGTTGATTCATGATCCCATCACTAGAGAGGGTAAGAAGATCAATGCATTGATGAAAACATGGCTTAAAGAATGACTGATTTCATTGAAGAAACCTTAAGAATGGATTTGAAGAACAAGAATGAAGGTCTTAAAGAGGAAGGACAAGCTTCTAAGTTGCTCATAATCTACATCATCAGCAAGGATTATTCAACAGAGCAATTTGAATGTGAAAAGGACCAAGTCTTGTGAAGTATTGGACCTATTGCCGAAGTAGGTCCTGGACCTACCCCTGATAGATCTTGGACCTAGCGCTGAGGTAGATCCTGCACCTATCATCACCGGTAGGTTTCTGGACGAAATGAACTTTGAAGACAATACCCTACCGCGTCCGGTAATGTGCACCCTACTGTTACCGGTAGGGTCCTGCTGGACTTGGACCTATGTGATGGTTAGCCAGGTTTTTATTATTTGAAGTTTATTCATAGCTAATAATTAAGGGTATAATGGGTATTTTAGAGCCCTTAATCATTAGACAAGTTAGGTTTAAGCCTTGCCCAATTTATAAGATCTTTTGTAACTAACATTGATATTTTGATGAAATTTGAGAAAGGATTCTCCATTGTTTCTAGTGTTCTTTAACCCTTCTTAGTTACCTTGCTAAGGGTTTTCTTCCTTAGTGTTGTGAACAATTGATTGCTTAGATTGTGGAATCTATGGAAATCAATTGATCATCCTATTCCTTCTTTGATTAGTTCTAAGAGGTCTTGTTCTTAGAATTGATTAAACGTAGGCCTTCTAGTTTGTGTCGTTGGGGTTTTGAGACCATAGTTTCCTCAAGCTTCTTTCTAACAAATTGAGAATGAGTTTTGCCTCTCAATATTGGGTTTATGGGGCTTAGATCCTCATAGGTTTTCTATTGGAGTCTTAAAACTACAAAATCCTTAATAGAGGTTCTTCATCAAAGGAGGTGATCTTGGGAAGGTGTTGAATCAAATCTACAATCAATTGAAGATTCACATGAAAGTGGTATCAGAGCAACCTCCAAATGAAGGTAAATTTTTGTTGTAATTTTTTTAAATTCTCTAAAAATAATTAAAAAAAAGAGGAAGTACTTGATGATCAAACAAAATTCCATGAAGGTCACGCAATAGTCGTACCGAAAAAAAAATTAGATCTGAAAATGGTTTGAAAATTGAATGATTAATTTCGAATTTATTTGATGTTTTGTGATGGAGATGTTCTCCTTTGAGTTAAGGTTTAATTGAAATAATATTTTCTCATTTTGGAGTCCAATTGATTAATCAATTTGATTGAAACTTGAAATGTGTTCCGGAATCTCGACTACAGAAAAAGTATAAATTAATCCAAGCATATCTTGTGTTATACTGATTTAATTGAAGTGAAATATGTGCTTAAATTCATCCTCATCGAGCAAGGAATCTTCCTGAATTGGTTTCACTTTATTTGGATTTGTTTTTTTGGAGTTATCATCGTTTTAGCAATAGGGTATTATCATCCTCTCCCCTGTTTCCTAGAAAAATTTTCTTAGTACTCTTGTTTTCTTTGTTTAGCCTAGTTGTTTTGAATTGCTTTAGTTTTTACTTCTAGTTGTTTTCTTGTGTGTTTCTAATTTTTTTTATGATCAATTAAGTTTGTTGGATCTTTTCCATAGATTAATCTTTGAAAATTTTTACACCTCAAGCGCTTAAAACTTTGCCTCTTTGAACATTTATATCAACCTAAGTGCATTGATTTTGCTTGCTTGGGTTGTCGCTCTTGGTTTTGAGTTGGTTAAGTGGTTTGAATAATCTTTTAATGCCTTGAGGATTGAGTGTTTGAAAAAGGCAGGAGGGTGAGCCTATTGTGATAAAAGCCAAAAAGAGAGTTAAACACGAGTGAATTGAGTGAATATCAAAGAGAGTAAACACTTAGGGAGTGATTATGAGGTGATTTTCTTGTTTCCTAACCTTTTGTGTAGGTTAAACAATAAATAAATGAATAAAATTAGTCTAATCCATCATAGAAAAGGATGGAAGCAAAGAGCAAACAATAGGATTATCAATCTAAACTTGCAAGGGATATGTATAATTCCATCATGGTGGTGGCAATAGAGTCAATGATAATGGTGGAAGCAACCATGGACATGGAAACTTCATTTCTAGAAGACATGATGGCTATGGAAACTTCACTCCTAAAAGACATAATGGAGTGGGTAACTTCTCTTCTTATACCAAATCTTATGGGCAGACCTCTTATGATGATTATGGGGGTTATGATAGAGATAATGCTAAATATGATTATTATGAGCATAGTCCTTGTGATTGATATGAAGAGTATCATCATAGTTATGTTAAAGAAGTTTACTTTGAGAGCTTATATAATGAAAAGGTCTATGGCAGGAAAAATCAAGATGAACATGTAGTCCATCTAAAATGCCTTGTGGAAGTCAAAGTTGTCAATCTTGTTGTTGATGATAGTAGTCATGGTAATGTGGTTAGTCTTTACCTTGTGGAAAAGTTGAATTTGCCTCTTCTTGAATATCCTAAGCCTTACATACGCTATTGGTCAAATGATAGTGATGAGATCAGAGTCACTAAGCAAGTGTGGGTATGATGTGTTATGTGATGCAGCACCCATGCAAGCAGGTCATTTATTTTTTGGAAGTCCTTGGATATATGATAGGGAAGCTATATACAATGGGAACAAGAATACTTACAACTTCACTAAATATAGCAAGAGATTCATTCCTCACAAAATTTGTGAAGAGCAAAAGAAGTTGAAAGAAAGGGTAAGAATGTTTGATCAAGAGAAAAAGGAAAAGAGCATCATGAAGGCTAAAAGATGTGAGGACAAACAACTTTCTATGCCACCTCAAGGAGAAGTTCTTGAAACCATCAATGGATGAAGAATTTTCAAAAGTAAATGAGCTTCCACAAGCTACAATTGAAGTTGAAAAAAGTATTGTACTAAATGTTAAGGAAGAGATTCTAATGTGGAACATTGTGATCTCATGAGAGATAAGAACCTAGAAAAAAAGAGCATTGAGATTGAAGAAAAAGAAAGAGTGGAAGAAAAAGAGATATTAGTTCAGAGATTATGTATCTTTGATTCCAAATCTATCCTTTCAAAAGAGAGTGAAGATTTAGAGTGTTCAAAAGAGAAAGAGGGTGAGCTTCAGAAAAGTGAGAGAGTAGAAAATAAGTGTTTCATTGGAAAACAAGAGAGTGAAAAGGAAGATCAAACAGTAAAATAGATAGTTGTACTTGAAAAGAGTGAGAAAGTGAATTCCTAGGCTAATGGAACTAGCTCTTTCTTTGCTAGTGAATTCTTATATGTGAAGAATCTTGAAGATTCAAGTGAGGATGAAGGAGGACAGCTGGCATACAAGTCCGACAAGACCATAAACTTCTTCCCTTCAAATTCTTATTTGAGCTTTGAGATTTATTTAAAGGAAATTGATTTGTTTTCAATTTTTTTTTATGGAAAATGGATATGACTTTTACTTTCTCAACTCTCTCGAAACTTTATTGGAAAAGAAACATTTCATAGAGTTCAATTCCTTATCTTATGTCATTCCTAGTGTTGAGGAGTATTATGACAATGTTGCTACTTATGTTTCTTGCATGCTAGGAATAGAAAATGAAGAAAGGAGTATTGGGAAAGAGCTTGGCACTATTCTTGAAGACTTACCAATAAGGCCATTTCTTAACCTTTCTCTTTCATTTAATGAAGTCTCTTTTGAGGAATTAAAGTCATTGTTGGTTTTTTATACTTTTCATATGGACATACTTGCTGATATATGTGTTATTTCTTTTGATGAAAATGTCTTTTTTCTTATACCTTGTATGACTAAATGCCTTTCTTCCTATATTTCTCTTGAGGATTCATTGATGCATAGTGGTACTAAATTTGATCATTGTTGTTATGGCTTTGGAATGTTAGATAATGCTTTCTTGGTTGATCCGAATATTGTTGGTTTTAAGCTTGATTATGCTTTATTTAACATTTTACATGATGAGTGTTTGGAAAAGTTTATTGAGGATATTGATTATGCATTTCCTTTCCTTGATGCTTTCATGAAAAATTTTGATGGAGTTATTCCTTTGAACTAATGTTTTCATCTTTTTAGTGGTCACTTTGAGTTGTCTTACAATGAGCACAAGCTTTCAAATGTTATTAACTCTTTGAACTTATTGTTTGAAAATATCTTTGGATTCAAATTCTACCATTTACATTTCAAGGATTTCTAGTTAAAAGGTTTTGGGATCATGATAGAGGTAGGATTTGAACAAGTTGTCAAAGATTTTGTTGTTGAGCATCTTTACTACCATATACCTTTCAAGGAGTGAATTTCAAAGTTGTTCATTTCATTTGCTAGTCTACAAAAGAACTCTTGTGCATTAATTTTGAAACATGAATTTGAAGCTACATTGTTTGTCACATATTTTCTAAAGAGTTCTTTGATAAAATGGATTTCAAATGGGAATGTAGACTATCTTGGAATTTCCTTGAGATTTGCATGAAAAGAGATGTAGAAAGGTCTATTGATAATTCTTAGATTATAAAGAGCTAAATCGACATCTTTGCCACATGGACTTTATATTCTTTTGAATGTGCCTAGGGAACCTTTTGTAAATATATCTATGAAGTTTATACTTGGATTACTTTGGTCTCCTAAAGGCATGGATTCAATATTTGTTGTGGTTTATTTGGATGACATCTTGAGTGATAGTAAAACTTAAGAAGATCATTTGCATCATCTTACTCAAGTTTTATTTGTTTTGGCATGAGAAACTCTATGCTAGCCTTATAAAATATGAGTGTTATGTGGAAATTGGTACTTTCCTAGTTTATGTAGTGAGTTCTGAAGGTCCCTAAGTGGATAGAAATATGGTGCAAGCAATCAAAGATTATCTACTTCCAAAATAGCGTCTGAAAAGATAAGCTTCCATGAGTCAAGAAGCTTTTATAAGGGGTTCATTAAGGACTTTAGCACCATTGCTAGTTCCTTGACAAATGTACTCAATGAGGATTTGCATAAATGGGAAGCTTGTTGTCCTCATCTTGAGTTTGCTTACAATCAAATTCATCATTCTACTACTCTTTACTCTTCTTTTAAAGCTGATCATGTTTTCAAACTTCTAAGTTCTTTTGTTTTAATTTCTCTATCTATAGATCTTGCTTTGAGTTTAGATAGAAAGAAGAAATAGAGTTTGACGAGTTATTAGGCTCATGATATTATTGATGTCAATAACAAGAAGTTTGGAATGAAAAGATTAGTCTTTGATCCCCGAGGTTGGATTGGGATCACCTTGGATTCGAATGATTGCCTTTTTAACACAAGTCTGAGCTTGATGGCTATGGCGATGAGCCTTTACTCATTCTTGAATTGCTTTAGTGTTTATATAGTAGATCTTTTGGTTGAATATAATAATAGTGCTACCTTCAATATTTTGATATGCCTTTGTTTGATGTAGGTGAAGATTCGAGGATGAAACTTTTCAAATGAAGGGCGGATGATAGGAATTAGGATGACCAAAAGCTAATGAGTTGATTCATGATCTAATCACTAGAGCAAGGGCAAGAAGATCAAGACACTTGATGAAAGCTTGGCCTAAGGAATGATTGATTTCATTGAAGAAACCTCAAGAGTGGATTTGAAGAACAAGAATGAAGGTCTTAAAGACGAAGGACAAGCTTCCAAGTTGCTCATAATCTACACTATATGCAAGGATTATTCAACGTTGCAATTTGGATGTGAAAAGGACCAAGTATTCTGAAGTATTGGACTTACCGCCAATGGTAGGCCCTTCACCTACCGTCGCCGGTAGGTTTCTGGATGGAATGAACTTTGAAGACAACACCCTACCGCGTTCGGTAGGGTGCACCTTACCATCGCTAATAGGGTCCTACTAGACATGGACCTATGCGATGTTTAGGTGGGTTTTTATTGTTTGAACTTTATTTCCAGCTAATAATTAAGGGTATAATGGGTATTTTAGAGCCCTTAATCAATAGACAAGTTAGGTTTAAGACTTGCCTTATATATACCTATTTATAAGCTCATTTGTAACTAAAATTGATATTTTGATGAAATTTGAGAGAGGATTCCCCATTATTTCTAGGGTTCTTCAACTCTTCTTAGGTAGCTTGCTAAGGGTTTTCTTCCTTAGTGTTGTAAACACTTGATTGCTTAGGATTGAGGAATCTATAGAAATCAATTGATCATCCAATTCCTTCTTTGATCAGTTCTAAGAGTTCTTGTTCTTAGAATTGAGTAAACGTAAGCCTTCTAGTTTGTGTTATTGGGGTTTTGAGGCCATAGTTTCCTCAAGGTTCTTTCTATCAAATTGGGAATGAGTTTTGTCTCTCAATATTAGGTTTATGAGGCTTAGATCCTCATAGGTTTTCTATTAGAGTATTGAAACTACAAAATCCTCAATAGAGGTTCTTCATCAAAGGAAGTGGTCTTAGGAAGGTGTTGAATCAAATCTACAATCAATTGAAGATTCACATCACCCTATGATTAAAAGCACGATAACTCATAAAATACAACTCCAAATCGAGTGAATTAGTTTAGAAAGAAGCACATCTCGATGGAGATGACTTTGAGCACAAATTTCATTTGAATTGGGTAGTTATAATACAGGTTATGAATAGATTAATCCACACTTCCCAATCAGTTTTGGTTTCTAGATAGATTGAAAGTTTAATCAATTTGATCTATCAAATCAAGTCCAAATTAGCTAATTCAAAATGATCAACAATTCTGAGAAGTTGCGATATTATCAAATTTTTGCAAAAACAATTCAATATTTCTTCAGATCAAGCCAATTTTTTGGCATCAACTTTTCTGTCAGAGGATTTTCAGGATATTCATGTATTTTGTATAGATAATCATATACTCATTTCATGAAATTTTCAGATGATAAACACAAAACAGAGCTTACTTTGAAGGTGGCTCTGATACCAAATGATATGAATCTTGTTGTGCAAAGATCAAAATCCTTCAACTAAGCTTCCCAAGGAACTTTTGCCTTCAATAGGACGAATACTCTCCATCCTCAAGCAAATCTTAGCCAATCTAAGGACCTCTTGAATCCATGTTTAATACTCTATCCTTCACAAGCTAATTCAACAATGGAACTGTTTACCCATCACCTAATTAGTCTCTTGAGAAAAAGACTCTGCTCTAGGACAATTATAAGGATGTAATATCAAAGAGTAGGAATTAAGATCAATTTTAGAATCCTTGGATCTTTCCAACCCAAATGTTCAAAAAAATAAATTTTAGAAATAATCAAACCCTAGATGAAGTTAGGAGAAAGCTAGAAAACCTAAGAACCTAAGGGAAATCTCTTAAATTTCATATATCATTCATCTTCAACTTAATTAGAAGAGGAGGCATAAGTAGGTATTTATAGAGAAAACTCACTTTTGTTTCCAAAACCTAATGAGTAGTAAAAATACCTAATTATCCTTCTAATAAAAGTTAATTACAAATCTTGGACAAAAAGAAACCAAATATTAACCAAAATTAATAGCTAAATTATGCATTTAAAGACATTAATTCGAGACCTATCTCGAACGATGTGGTGAACCTATCGTCGCTGATAGGTAGTCTTCAAATTGCCACTTCCTACCAGAAAGCTACAGGGACGGTATGATGGAGCCTACCGTCGCCCATAAGCTCTGTTTTCTTCCCCTCGTTGCTTCTTTCATCATCTATTATGGCCGGGAGCTTCTACTTTGATTCCTTTGAGCTTCTTACGACTTGAATGAGTCTTGGAATTCTTGAAACTCTTCCAAACCTTCTAATTAACTCTAAAATTCCTCAATTGAAGTTTCAAGCATGCTTTTTTCAATTCTCTAGTTGTTCCTCCAGAATTTGTTGAATGATCCTTTGTTGATTCATATCACTAGCTATGACCTAATGATATGTAAAATGGCTTCTAATGGCTCTCTTTTCTTCACATCTCGTAATTCTCTCTCTCTCTCTCTCTCTCTCTCTCTCTCTCTCTCTCTCTCTCTCTCTCCTTTAATATTATAGTCCCCATCTGCTGGTGTTAAACATCCCCCCATACGAATGATCAATTGGGATCAAATTGCATTTGCTGGTCTTGTTTTCTTGGGGTGAGTAGCATTTCACGAACTGTGCAATTTTAAGGAAAATTGAAGTGAGAATCATGAATATTGAGGAACCTAACCTCAAATTTATTGTAATTTTTCATCACCTATCGTTATAGTTTTTTACATAGGAATTATTAATCAGTTTTGTAACTTTGCACTTATTCCAAAGAGAAACCAAAACTAGTGAAGGTACCAATAACGTTAGAAGAATAAGGTATCGGAAGGCAAATACTGCCATTGCCAATAAGCATTTGTAATTCATCTATGAAAGCAATAATGAATGCTCTGTTATTTGCTTAAATGACTTTAGAGAGAACGAACGGGTTCGAATCTGGCCATTGTGTGAACATATCTTTCATATCAATTGCATTCAATGATCTATTGCACACTTCGTGCACGTGATATGTTTTTTAAGGAATTTTTTTTGTTACTCAATTCCTACATAAATATTAACATCCCCATATTATTTTAATATTCTCCTAAATAATTCTCTCTACTCATTCATTTATCTAATGTACGCGCCACCCTTTCTCACGGCAAAATTTGACAGCCTATTGTGCGTATTTTGCATATGAAAAAATCTTTAGGGGCAATCTCGTCCATTCAACATATAATTTGCTATCATTACTCATAAACTATATAATTACTATTAATTACATATATCTTTAAAGGAGGGACCAAAATTCTTATTATTTATAATACCACTCGACTTGGATTCAAATTTGCCCTGATGCTATAGTCTGAAGAACACATTGCAATCTTTATATATGTTTGTATCTATGCGTGCATGCACCTATATCTGTTTCTTTCTTTTTTTCACTTACAAATTCGCCCCTTAACCAACTGAAAAGCTTCCAAATCTTCCTTTTTCTCCCTTATTTCCTTAACCTACGATTGTAATTTTGGATTTAGCAAAAGCAAAGGCAGCGAAGCTTAAAGTAAGCCCCTATTGACTCGAGTATCCAGTAGTGACGGAGAGCAAGCTACTTTATGGGAGTAAGTGGGAGAGGGTAGTTGGTTTGATTTGCAATAGATCGAACCCCTCAGTAGGAAAAGGTTGAGGAGGATAGAATAGGTTGTGATGCCAGAAGAAGAAGCCCTTCTTCTTCTTTCTCCATTTCTCTCTGTTTCTTCCTCCTATTGCCCTAGCTTGGACAAGCTCACCTTACAAAAATCTCAAATCATGTATAATTATGATTCTTTAGATGATGTTAAACCCACAATTCTTATAATCATTACTGTCGTCATTCTTGGCATAGCCTTTAATGTCAGCCGATTTTGTAAGACTTCTGACCAATTACCACAAGATAACGTGAATAATATTGGAGGTGCCGGAAGGCAAGTTCTGTCCTTATTGCAGACACACATTTACGATTCGTCTTTTACAATTAATGCCGAATGTTTATTTTTCTTGGATGAGTACATGAATAGCAAAGATATCCAAGTTTTGCCGGGTGCGGCCATGGTTTCATGGCCATTGCATTGGCACTTGGTTAGCTTCGTACTCTACATATCCTTTATGCCAACAAAGCCTTATAGAGGAGTTAGCTACTGCTGATACAGCTTCATCTACTGCTTCATATTGAAATGTTCTTTAATGTATGTAACATAAAGTAGCGAAACAAAGCATAACTTCAGCTGTAGGCATTATTGGTCAAGAATTTCTTGTGTACCTTATGTGAGTGGTTGAACCCCTTCCTCAGATTAAATCACCAGATCAATATTCTGTAGTGGTTATTTTGTGTGTAGTCTTCTCGCTTATGTCTATTGATAAAAAATCACTAACGACGGATGAATATCACAAGCATATGTTATAGATAGGCTAGGGATCCAGAATCAGCACGCATGTGTACTGTTTCCATGTATCAAGGAAAGTACTGACCGAGTGTGTATCAAATAGAATCCGTTCATTATGTAACTAATCAAGTAGTGGGAGTTATCAGTTATAGTTATTACTGTAACTATATTTGTGGACCACGCTTTAGTCCCTAAAATATAGTGATAATTTCTAACACTTCAAACATAGTGTAGTAATTTTATTATTTTTATTTTATAATTAGGCAAGGTGGGACGAGGATTGCTTATGGTTTTCAAAGAATTTCATATTCTCATATGTATAAATAATGTACAATGCCTCCGATTGAGAATGAATGAGAATATATTTTCCCAAAAGTTGTAAAATCGTTGTGTCTGAATGAATTTATGCTCTATTATTCCTTTAATGACTTTCAGTTTTACAGAGTGAGTGAGTACTGAGTTTGTTTGTTTAATGATTTTTTGTTAATATTCGACTTTACACTGTCAAGCTTTATTCATTAATCAAACCGATTAAAAGAAGAGTTGTAATAACTGAAAGTAATTACTCTATTCGGTAAGCACATGAAAATGAGTTTGTTTGTTTGTTAAAACTCTTCCTTTTTGCAAATTAATTAAAAGATGAGCACAACAGATTTTTCATTAAAAAATGATGTTTTATACGGGAAACCAATCACTAAGGAGATAGTTGCCTTGCTTCCCTCAAGCAAGGGTTATAAATAAAGCTCATGAGTTTGATAAGTTGAGTTTTGATAATGCATACGATATTTAACTAGGATGTTACTGATTAGGGAGTGAACTTTTTATATACTTGGTACCAAAAGGCAAAATTCCTCGCTCACAGGGCTCCCACGAGACTGTCCGACTGCCAGGTGGAAGATGTAACTCATGGTGACTCAGTGGCTCTGCAGACTAGAGGCTAGGCACTGGTGCGCACAAGGAACCACCCAAACATTGGAGAGATTGAAATTCTCATACTGTCGCTGCCAGTATTTAAACATTGGTATCAACTCTGCAGTCCTAAAACTAACTGAGCTACGCCCATACGGGCGTGAACTTTTTATATACTTAATTTTGGTGAAGGTGAAAATGATATTGTCAATAGTATACCCATGAAAATAAAGCAATATGAACAATTTCAACCTCTATAAAAACAACTTTTTTAGTGTTAGCGAGAGAATTTTGATAGCTTTAAGTGTGCAATTTTTATTATACATCTTTTGCACTTATCCTTATTATTAGATAGTATGTACTACTTGTACTACTTGTTTTTGCACTTATCCTTATTAGATGGTATGTACTACTTGTTTTTATTTTCAAACTATATCTATTGAAAATTTAGTGACGGAAGAACTTTTATTGGTTGAGCTATTTATAGGTTTTGCCCTATTATATGAACGGATTTGTTTAACACGTGCCTTTAGAACATAAGTTAATATACGTTAATTTTTTAATTTAAGATATTTATATATGTATAGTAGTGGGACCAAGATGAAAACACTGGGAGGGGTTGAACTACATTAAAAGTTTTGAAATTCTTTTTATAGAATTTCATCTATAAATAGTCACTTTCAAAGCACAAAGGCCGCTCAAATAATTCTAAATTTAATAATATTACACATCAATCTATTCTCCAACATTCTCTAAAACAAATATATATATATAAGGTTAAAACGCCATAAAACACTTCAATATAAATTGCAAACAAAATCCGCTTGATTAATATAAGACCTTTCTTCCGTTTTTGAACAAATTTATCTATAGTGTAATAATCAAACATTTCAAATTAAATTCAAAATGATTCGAATTTGTCCATATAATTAAACTAATTCGTACTAAAGGATAAAGATTTGTAAACTTAATTATTATAACTACATATTACATCAAGAAAGTAAAACCCAAAATTATGAAATCTCATTGTTACCCCTCACTAATTTATAAACCCACCCAAACCCAATCAAATTACACAAACTTCTGCAGAATTCATACTAAAAAAAGAGCATTTTAACTTAAATAATTAACAAATTTATTGGACAATTAAAAACAAATACCCTAAGATAGGATCATTTCTCATAAAAGATGATGTTCATTGAATATGCCATCATTAAACTATAGAATATATAAAGGCTTTAGAAGATGAATTTGATTTCAACTTTGATATAAAAGACTGGATTCTCTGTCCTTTTGTCATGCCAAGCGAAAAAAGGGTTCAATCCATTTATTTGTTTCAAGAAAAATAAGAAGAAAACTCCAATATTTAGAAAATATTCCAAATTTTTAGTTCTAAGTTAGTAGAAGAGATCTCAACTTTTGTAAGGTATTGGATTTTGTTTGATTAGAAAAGCTATTATCAAATTAGGTTTTCAAGTAAGGCTTCAAGAATTGCATATTTCAAACAGAATTTGACTGACATTTAGCAGTGAAAAAAGTGAGAGGTTCTTTCATTTTAGGGAGAAGTTTCCTCCTATGAATTTTAAATGGAACAAAGGTAGATAATTTACCCGGAGAAGAGAGGTAGGACGCAGCGCCACTACAGTAACATACAAGTTACCGATTGTATGCTGATACTGATAGAGACGATGTCGAATTCGAAGCCGAAACTTCCACCGTCAAAGAGAAGAACAGAGGTGAGGTTTTGAGAAGAAAGCTCATTTGCAGCGCCTCTTTCAAAATTAACCTACTCTCTCTCTCTCTCTTTCTTTTTTTTTTAAAATCCAATTAAGAGCTCTTAATAGTACGACGTCGTTTCTTGAAGAGTTCTAAAGAAAACTTTGCAGAATTTGTTGTTGCTCAACTCTCCATCTTCTATGTGCTACTGCGGAACTCATAGTTGGAGAACGGCGATGCTGCAGGGAAGGCTCAAGCTCATAAAAGGCAAAATTAACAGCGGGTGGTGGCTTCATCGGGGGGCTCCAGCCCTTCCAGGGCCATGTGTAGTTCCACCTATAAGTACTCTTTAGTTTAAGCATTTTGTCAATTAAGTACCTATCTTTTAAATTATCAATTAAGGGATGAAATTTAGTGAAATGTATAATAATTTTGCTTGGCCCATAATTAAATAAAATAGAAGAATCTTTTTACATCATTTGTAATTTTTTTCTTCTTCACTTTTTCCCTTATTCCTTACAATTTCTATTTATTTTTCTCACTCTCTCCCTCATCTCTACTATTAAACCTTCTCTCTCCTCAAGTAGCTACTCTTCCTCTTATTCTTCCTCCACCTCCTATAAGAAGTTTCACTCATAACAGAGACTCGTGATTTTTTTTAGGTTGTATTGTTTGGAAGAATTTTCGGCCACAAAAAAATTTCTTGCCACACCACACGAAATTGGGGGGATGACAGGCGACGACTGATGTAGATAGCCAACAGAGGCAAAGAAACAAGTAAAATAAATAAAATTAGTTTTTAATTTATTTTGTTAATTGAGTAGATGATAAGAGTTTCTATTTTTTTAGGGATAAATTAAACATTTTTATTTTTTAATTGGATTGGTTGGTAACCAAATTTTGTCCCTTAATTGACACTTTGAAAGATAGGATACTCAATTGACAAAATGACCAAACTAAAAGGTACTTGTTTGACATTAACCACCTTCCCCCCACAAACCACATATATAGATTTTTTAAACATGTATCCTTAAAACATATGTTATTAAAATAACTTTCTAATTTAAAATTTAAATTTTCTTAAGATTTTTAATTTATATTATATTTTTTGATTTTATAAGATTTAACTATTATATATTTTATTGGTATACAAAAGTTTTTATCTATATAAACATATTCCCTACAGTAAATTATGCACATACCGTTCTTTAACGTTCCAAAAAAAAAAAGTGGACTGACTAGATGGTCTTGTAGATACACTGGGCACTGAGTACTGGGCCGTGTACCTATGCTAATGAACATCATCATGTTAGGGAGGGCTTATCTTTGGGCCTAGATTTTTTTAGGGGCTCATTTATGTCTGTGGATGAATAAGCATCATCTAACCTACTAATGGGCCTTTTGTTTGAAATAATGTAATGTATTTTTTTTAATAAAAAATAATGCAATGTGGTTCACTTTTCTCAACAATGTTCTCCCTACTTTCAAAAATAACAATAATTATTATTGTTATTATTAGTATACGAAACTTTCTTATTAAAAAACATTCATGCCTGATGTGACAAAGTATATTGATGTTGTATATTTATTTGAGTCTCATTGATAATGCTCAGTCGCAAGTAAGTTATATGTTCACAAGTAGAGAGGTACAGTCGTCTTGTGGTGTTCTATAATACAAACTTTAAATGCCATTTTTTCATTAACGCTAAAATTTTAACAGGTGAATATGTTTGATTAAAATTCATAGTTTATCACCTGCTTATTTTGATTTACATTTTCATATGAAAGTTTCTACTAAGCATATCTTGTTCGAATATAATGTCGCATGAATTACTAACTTCAAAGAATGATATATCAAAAGTGATAGAATGAAGCACATATCACCAAAATTCTTTAAAACTAATGATTTTTAAAAGATGATCAGATTTATGTTAACAAATCCGCTCAAGTGAAAATATGAAAGATTTATTCACAAAGTTGTTAACGACATCGACTTTTGAAAAATTAGTTTACAAAATTGGAATGTACCGACTAAAAGATGTCAAGTGATGTGCTCAACAAAAGGAGTAAATATAATTGTACTCATTTTTTATTAATCAATGTTTTTATCCCATTAGATTTTTTCTGGTAAGATTTTTAGCGAGATAGTGTGATATTCGAAATATGTACTATATATTTTTTCCTTCACTAGGCTTTTATCCCACTAAATTTTTCACTGTAAAAGTTTTAATGAGGAACCGTTCAATAAAATAGACATCCGACTAGGGTCAAGTGGATGTCTTCTTCTTTTTTCTTCTCATGCAAAATAAGAAAAAAGAAATAATATAAAAACAAAATATTTTACACGTTTGTGACAAGGAAGATAAGTATTTATATAAAATTTTTAAAAACTAATGTTTAAATAATAAGATACAAAGATAATGAGTTTTTGAGAAGCAATCTTTTAAAAAATCCTAGCACCTTTTTAAAATATTTAATAACCTTTTATTTTCAAAATTTAATTTATAATCTTTTCAAAAAATTTATATTTATCCCCATCATATAAAAATTTGACTTCCTATCTCTGTATATATTTCAATAAAAAATAAAAGTTAATCTATTATAATTTGAAGCTAATTTCGATTAATTCAAAATTTTAAACATGTTGAGACTGAAGACTGAAGTATTTTTCATTTAATACACCTCTGTCCCTATTTTCTATCTCTATCACATTAATTATCACTTCTTATTTAATTCTATATTGTTAACGTAACAAAACCAATTTCTACAAAAATTCTGAAGCTTCACCACCAAATTAATTCACATGAAAGTGCATTTGATATCTTCTTCCTCTTCATCGACTAATTAATTCTTCACCTCTGCTTAGGTATGTTTCTTAATTACCTCTCATGGTTATAATTATTCTTTTTTTTGGGTGAAATCTCATGGTTATAATTGATGTTGACAAGAGAACTCTCCTCTCCTCCACAATGAAGCTTTACTTTTGATAAGGTAACAAATCTCCTTTAGTTCCTTTTTGCTTTCCAAGAGTTTTATTAGAAATAATTCACCAGATGATCTCTTATGATGAACTTCGTGTTGCTTCCAATAATTTTTACCAAGAAATCTTATTAGGACATGTTTTGTATTAGTTTATGAATGCAAACTCACTCATTTACTATTCTTTTTCCTTTCGCCCATGATAATGAGAAATTTTTCACTTCGAATATTCATTCTTTATCACAAATTTTTCATTTCGAATGTTTACTCTTTATAAGGTTTTTTTTTTTTCCTAATACAAACTCTTTTACTATTCATTTTTTTTCTCGATTGATCATCATAATACAGTTGGCATGTTATCATTTCTGATCAGTGTCCCTCTTATCACCACTTTTGAAAGATCATCAAAGATTAATTCTTTATAAGATTGTTTTTTGTTCTAATATATATATATATATATATATATATTTGTGCAGATGATCATGAGAATAAGGATTTAAATGGCATATAAAAAAGTGTTGGATCTTATAATGAGATATTTCATGGGGTTGGGAGGAAGCAATTCTATAGTCAAATTCCTGCATAGATTCGAGGAAGAAATTATTTCACATACTAATTTTTTGTAGCATGAAAAGAAAATTTGTAACTTTTTTTTTTTGGGAATCTCTACGATATAATTTTGTATTTTTATAAAATTGTAGATAAAAATCTTATAAGAGTTGGTTCAAAATTCAACTTATCCATTTTTACCTATTTATCCTATTAGTTCTCTTCTTCACCATTTTAACCTTCTTTGAAATTTGGAGATATGAGTTACATAACCTAGATAAAAGCGAAATGGATAATGGAAGTGTTAGCTCTAAGGGTATTATTACATATGATTTTGATTATATGATTAACATATGTTTGTGCGAGTATTAAGCTTAGTTTCTATGGAACAAAAGAAGCATATTTGAAGTCTTAAGGCTACACTCTTAGAAACAAAAGATCTTGGTGATCAAGGCAAAATGAAAGAAAAAAGATGAAGCCATTGAAGATTTTGAAGACTTGTGTCTTAGTTAGAGATGTGCTAAGGTATTTTTTCTGTAAAATTTCCTAACTCACATATTTGATTGTTGATCATATGTGAAGCTCCTTAGATGAATTTTTTTTTTATAAACTTTTCTTGTCTAAGTATTCTTGATAGAGTTTTTGATGCCTTTGAAAAGTTTTCTTATCTCTAAAAGAGTATCAAGAATACATGTTTTCGAAATAGATAGCAAAGCTCTTTTCTTTTAAAATATTGGTTATAAAATCTTTCTCAAAAAACCGGTCGTCAGATTTTCTAGTTTTAGAAAATCCGGTCATCCAATTTTGTAGGATGCGTCCGAATCTTTCTATTTCAAAACCGATCGTCCTATTTCAGAAAATGGCTCATCAAATATTCTTGTCTAAGGAAATCGGACGTCCGTTTTTAGAAATCGGTCGTTCAGTTTTCCTTTTTACTATAAAAAATATTACCGTTACATAGACAGTAACGATTACTTTTCTCTTTCCTATATATATTGAATTTTTTATCAGTTGTAAAGTAAGAAGTTTTGGCGAAACATTTATTGAGATCATTTAAGAACTTTTAAAGAGCTTTAAAGTACATTCCTTCAAACACCTTTTATCTCACGGAAACATCTTATTGAGCTTTATTGTTGATCTTCATCAAAAAAGAAGAAAGAGGAGCTTGTAGAAGTATTCAATTGAGTTGTATCTTTCCTTCTCAAGCTCACTTGGTAACATTGTTCTTTACTCGTCTCTCTTTTATTAATATCAAAGGTTTGTGTTGAAAAACCCCTTTGGTTATCTTTCGATTGCATTTGTGTTGGAAATTGAGGTTGCTTGCAAAACCCTTGGTGGGTGATCCCCAAAATTGTGATTGTTGTATACTTTGTTTATAGTGGATTTGAAAAATCCTTGAATGTTGACTCAAGGTAGTGGATCTCTTTGAGAGAGTGAACCACTATAAATTGTTGAGCCTCTTTACTATATGCTTTTTACTTGATTGTCTTAACTATAAGATTTTGTTTGGTTGGGAATTTTATTAAGAAGAGTTTTAGAATTCTTTCTCTAACAAAATTAGAGGTTTATCTTTTAATCACACAAAGATTTTTAAAAATTAGCCAAAAACCTTAGTCAACCCCCCCTAAGGTTTTTCAATTGGTATAGCGCAGGGCTTCTCTAAAAAAGAACTAACATCCTTGAAGCAAAAGATCTTTCTGTTACTATGGCTAATGTTTCTAGTTTACCATATGTAGAAGGCTCTTCTACAAATCAACCTCCTATTTTCAATGGTACAAATTATACCTTTTGGAAATCTAGAATCAAAATATATATTTGTTCTATTAACTTTGGTCTTTGCAGTATTGTAGAGAAAGGACATTTTATCCCTCAAAAGGATGGAAGAATCAAGAAAGTAAAAGAGTTTGATGAATATGATTCAAGAAGGATGACTTTAAACTACCAAGCCATGGACATCCTAAGTTGTGGATTGGATGTTAATGAATACAATCGAGTAAGTGGATGTGACACGGCCCATGACATGTGGAAACTATTGGAAGTTACTCATGAAGGAACCAGCCAAGTCAAAGAATCAAAGTTCTCTTTGTTAGAAAGAGATTATGAACTCTTTGTGATGAAGC
This sequence comes from Catharanthus roseus, assembly GCA_028651295.1. Classification (NCBI taxonomy): domain Eukaryota; kingdom Viridiplantae; phylum Streptophyta; class Magnoliopsida; order Gentianales; family Apocynaceae; genus Catharanthus; species Catharanthus roseus. The sequence continues at coordinate 29,186,326 of JAPQWS010000168.1, forward strand.
AAAATGAAAGTATTAGTGAAATGTTCACTAGATTTACAAACATCACAAATGGACTCAAGACATATGGAAAGGAATACTCAAGAGGAGAAGCAAATAGAAAAGTTCTAGATGTATTCCCTAAGGCATGGTAACCAAAATGTCTTGCCATAGAGGAATCAAAGGATTTAAGAACTCTCCCAATTGAAGAACTCATAGGCTCTCTTCTCACCTATGAATTAAAAGTAAAAAGGTTAAATGAAATGGAAGAAGAAGAAAACGGAAAAAGAAGTATAGTTCTCAAAGCTAATGAAGAAGAACAAGCTAGTTCTTCCAACGATGAAGATGATCATAATGATGATGAAGATATAGCCTTGGTTATGAGAAAATTCAAAAGATTCTATAAGAAAGGCTTCAATAAAAAGGGAAAGAAACCTCCATTTAAGAAAGGAGGACAAAACTCTTCATTATTCAAAGCAAGATGCTTTGGATGCAATAGCATAGAATACCTTCTAGCCGATTGTCCAAAGGCTATTGAAAAAGAAAAATGAGCATTGGAAGCCAAGCTTGAAGCCTTAAAGAACAAAGAAGAAAGGCAAGGGACTTATTGGTGCATGGGATCAAGATACAAGTGAAAGTGAAGGTAACGAGAAGGCAAACATGTGCAATGAGGTACAATCTTGACCCTCTAACTCTTCTAGTCTCATTGATGATATTTGTGATGATGATCCTAGTACTATTCTTGTTGAAATGTATGGTGAGTGCAAAAAGGTTTCTAAAAGAAACAAAGATTTGAAAAACAAAACTCAAGCCTTGATGAAAATTCAAAACTTATTTGTGAAAATAAATCTCTTCTTGAGTCTTTAGAAATCTTAAAAATGAAAAAGATTGTTCAAACAATACTTTTCAAAAACTTGTTTTAGAAAACAATAAGCTTTTATGAAAAGGTTTCCTCTCTCGAAAAATTCTTGGTTGATTATGAAGTTTTAAAGAAAAAGGTGAATGATCTCACGTTATAAATTGAAAAATTTACTCAAGAAAAAGAAAATTTTGAAAAACTTCTCGGTTCACAAAGATCTCCTTATGATAAAAATGGCATTGGATACAACCACTCTAATGCTTCTTCAAAGCAAACATATTTTGTCAAAGCTTCTTCATCTTTCTCCCATCTTTGTTGTACTTATTGTAGTAAAGTGGTCATAAGGCCACTAGATGCTTTGTAAAAAGAAAAGTTGAAATGAGAATTAAAACTATTTCGAGAGTAAAAACCACTAACATTTATGGACCCAAAAGAATATGAGTATCAAAAGTCATCTCTTCTTCTCATATTGTAGGAACATAAATCAAGCTCCAAGTGGTACTTAGATATTGGATGCTCAAGACACACGACCAAAAATGCATCCCTCATGAATGAGCTAAGAGAAACCGAAGGTGGCTTTGTTACTTTTGGTGATAAGAAGAAAGGAAAGATCATCGGTATATGTAACATTGGATATGGTTCATCTTCTTTAATTAAGGAAGTGCTTTTAATTGATGGTTTGAAGTTAAATTTACTTAGTATTAGCCAATTGTGTGATAATGGATGCAAAGTTGTTTTTGAAAGTTGTTAGCCCTAAGGGCATTAATACTTATAATTTTGATTATGATTAACATATGCTTGTGTGAGTATTTTAGCTAACCTTTCATAGAACAAAAGAAGCACTTTTGAAGTCTCAAGCTTACACTCTCTAATAGAAAAAGATCTTGTTGATGAGGGCAAAATGAAGGAGAAAAGACCAAGCCATTCCAAGATCAAATCATTGGAGACATTGAAGACATTGAAGGCCTTGTCTATGTTAGAGTGTAATAAGGTATTTCTTTGTAAAACTCCATAATCTTACTCTTTATTTATTGATCATATATGAAGCTCATTTTACGATTTTCTCAAATAGAAACTTTTGTTCAAATCTAAGTATTCTTGACTGAAGTTGTGATGTTTTTGGAAGGTTCTTCTTCTCTTTAAAATGATTGTCAAGAATACATGTTTTTGAAACAATGAAGAAAGCTTTTGTCTTAAAAAAGAACTTGGCTGAAGAAACAAAAATTCGGTCATCCGGTTTTAGAACCGGTCGTCCGATTTTTTTCTAAATCAAAAAATCGACAGTCCGTTTTTTAGATGGACAAGTCCGAATCTTTCTGTTCAAGAACCGGTCGTCCGATTTTAGGAACCGATCGTCCGATTTGTCCTACACTGAAAAAATCAGCAGTCCGATTTCTAGCTAGACAAGTCCGAAACTTTCTGTTTAAAGAACCGGTCGTCCGATTTTCACAAATACTGTAAAAAATTATTACCGTTACACAGTGGAACGGTCACTTTTTTTAACAAAGTATAAATAGACTTTTTGATCAGCCATAAATGAGACAAGTTTGGTGAAATATTTATTGAGAACATTTAAAACTTTTAAAGAGCTTCAAAAGTACATTTATTGCAAACACTTTCAATCCCAAACAAAAATTTTCTTGAGCTTCATTATTGATCATCATCAAAGAAGAAGAAAGGAGGAGCTTGTAGAACATTTCATTGAGTTGTACCTATTATTTCTCAAGCTCAAAAGTGGTAACATTGTTCTTAAACCTATCTTTCTTTTTTATTGATATCAAAGGTTTGTGTTGAAAAACCCCTTGGGTAATCCTTTGATTTACATTGTATTGTGAATTGAGGTTGTGTGCAAAACCCTTGTAGGGTGATCCTCATATTTGTAGTTGGTGTAACTTTGTGTTTATAGTGGATTTAAGAAATCCTTGGGTGTTGACTCAAGGTAGTGGATGTAACTCTTTGAGGGAGTGAACCACTATAAATCTTTGTGTTCTTTTTTTTTAAGCTTATCACTTATTTGTCTCAACCATAAAATTTTGTTTGATTTGGAATTTTATTAAAAGAGTTTTAGAATTCTCTTTGAAACAAAATTGGAGGTTTACTTTTTAATTAAAAAGGGTTTTTTGAAAATTAGCCAAAAACCTTATTCCCCCCCCTCTAAGGTTTTTCAAAAGTGACTCTTCTTCTATCATAAACAAGTTTGAGAACAAAACTATTTTTGTTGCAAAAAGGGTTGGTAATGTCTATGTCTTTTATCTTAAAGATCTTATCTCACAAAACTAAATGTCTCTCGGTTCATGATGATGATGCATTCTTATGACATAGAAGGCTTGGCCGTGTTAGTATAGATTTGCTAAACCAACTTTTTTCTAAAGAACTTGTTAGAGGATTGCGAAAACTTACCTTTGAGTAAACCGAACTTTGTGATGCTTGCCAATTTGGAAAACAAATAAAATCTTCTTTTAAACCAAAGAAAACTATTTCAACCTCAAAACCTTTAAAACTCATTCACATGGATTTATTTGGACCCATGAGAACCACTAGTCTTGGTGGTAAGAGGTATCTCTCTTATGGTGTTTGGTATGCTTTTCTCCTATTGATGATTTCCTTGAAGCATCACCATGTTTTTATACTTTCTCTTTTGTTCTTCTTGCATATGTATTTGTTATAATAAAAAAGGGGAGATTGTTAGCCCTAAGGGCATTATTACGTATGATTTTGATTATGATTAACATATGTTTGCACGAGTATTAAGCTTAGTTTCTATGGAACAAAAGAAGAATATTTGAAGTCTCAAGGCTACACTTTTAGAAGCAAAAGATCTTGGTCATCAAGGCAAAATGACAGAAAAAAGATCAAGTCATTGAAGACCTTGAAGACTTGTGTCTTAATTAGGGATGTGCTAAGGTATTTTTTTGTAAAACTCCCTAACTCTCATCTTATATTGTTAATCATGTGTGAAGCTCCTTAGATGAATTTCTTTTTATAAAATTTTCTTGAAATCTAAGTATTCTTGATAGAGTTTTTGATGCCTTTGAAAAGTTTTCTTATCTCTAAAAGAGTATCAAGAATACATGTTTTTGAAATAGGAAGGAAAGCTCTTTTCTTTTAAAATATTGGCTGTAAAATCTTTCTCAAAAAATTGATTGTCCGATTTTCTAGTTTTAGAAAATCCGGTCGTCCAATTTTTGTAAGATGCGTCTGAATCTTTCTGTTTCAAAACCATCGTCCTATTTCAGAAAAGTGCTTACTCGATTTTCTTGTATAAGGAAATCGGATGTCCGTTTTTAGAAACCGGTCGTCTGGTTTTCCTTTTTAATGTGTAAAATATTACCGTTACACAAACAGTAACAATTACTTTTCTCTTTCCTATATATATATATATATATATTCAGCTGTAAAGTAAGAAGTTTTGGTGAAACATTTATTGAGATCATTTAAGAACTTTTAAAGAGTTTTAATGTACATTCCTTCAAACACCTTTTATCTCACAAAAACAGCTTCTTGAGCTTCATGTTGATCTTCATCAAAGAAGAAGAAAAGAGGAGCTTGTAGAAATATTCAATTGAGTTGTATCTTTCCTTCTCAAGCTCACTTGGTAACATTGTTTTTCACTCGTCTCTCTTTTATTAATATCAAAGGTTTGTGTTGAAAAACCCCTTGGTACTCCTTTGATTGTATTTGTGTTGGAAACTGAGGTTGCTTGCAAAACTCTTGGTGGGTGATCCCCAAAATTGTGATTGTTGTATACTTTGTTTATAGTGGATTTGAAAAATCCTTAAATGTTGACTCGAGGTAGTGGATCTTTTTGAGAGATTGTTTGGTTGGGAATTTTATTAAGAAGAGTTTTAGAATTCTTTCTCTAACAAAATTAGAGGTTTATCTTTTAATCACACAAAAGATTTTTAAAAATTAGACAAAAACCTTAGTCAACCCCCCCTAAAAGTTTTTCAGGAAGTTTTTTTTTTTTTTTCTTTTTCTAAATAGAGATTGTAGAAGGTTTTAGTTATTTAAGTCAATTTATAGTTTTCAACAGTATCTTTTGCAAGGGAGTGACCATAATAAACTTCTTTGTTTAACTTTGGTCTTACCTTTCCTTTTACACAAAAAAAAAAAAAAAATCAATTTAACAAACTCCAAAAAAAAAAAAAAAAAGAAGAAAAACACTTACTAAAAACAACAATTCAAATACTCTGTCGATTCTTGAAATTTTTATTCATTAAAACATAATATTTATTTTAAAAAATGAAATACAATTATTAGTTTTAATGAATAAATGATATTTCAATATAATCAAAAGTAATAATTTTATCTTGGTAAGATATTAATTAATTGTCATCCTAATAGTTATGCATTTCTATTGGTGGATGCGTAACTATTATGATATCAATAATATTATTCGATCAGAAGATTGGTGTGGGTGTGTAACATATTGAAGTAATTTGATTGGCTAATAAATGTAAGTACAAAAATATGGAGCTTTTAAATTTTGCATGTGAGCTAAATCCTATAAATTTTAAAATTTCTTATCAAATAATATTAAGTTGTATTGAGATAAATATTTTTTGTTCTTTTTTGGATAAACATTGTATATATCTTTTAATTAAACTTAATATTTTTTTCGACGTTGCTATTATGTGAATTTATTAAAAAATTGTATTATGAATTAGGTCGATGTCGCCCAATCACATGATCCAATGACTTTTCATGAATTATATTAATAAAATATATATAATGTGACTCCTTAATTAAGTTTAAAAATAATTAAATTTAAAAAATTTGTTACTTATGATCTTCAACCGTTTTCGGCTTTAATTTGTAAACATAAACATTATTTTTTCTTATTCTCACATGATCATTTTTTCGACCTTTCCCATATACCAAATTTGAATTCACAAGGAAATCTGTCCATTTTCAATTGAATTTTTCTGTGAGATCCATACATTGAAAATTTTTTCATGTCTAGAAAATAAAAATAAAAAAATTATGAAAATGGTATATATATATATGTGTGTTTGTGTGTCTTATATAAATATATATAATGAAATATAAACACAATTTATAAATGACACTACACATATCTATGTCTATTAAATCTCAAGAGAAGAACATAAACCTATTAAGTATATATCATATTCACACGAATATATATAAATTAGTAAAGGATTTCATATCCATTTTGTTTCCATTTTATTTTATTTGAAATAAACTTTTATTTCTATTTTTTTCTTACACCTTTTCCCCTCAATTAGTAACATTAAGCATTTTATCAAGAAATTATTATAATATATTTTTTTAGGATTTATCCTTTCCTAGTTTATCTTTTTTTTGATAAGTTTTAGTAACAAAATAAGTTGCTTCCAAAAAAAATGTCCCTTACTAGTCAATTGTCAATTTAATACCTAAAATTTTAATTTTAATAATCAAGTACTCAATTTAGGTTCCATAAACAAAATAACAGTCAACCCTAATTTGGGCACTTGACTCGTTAAAATTAAAAATTTGTCAACCATTATTTTTTTTTATGGAACCCTTTTGGATACTTGATAGTCAAATTAAAAGTTTAATTATTCAATCGACAATTGATTAAAAATACAAGGGTATTTTTAGAATGAACCCAATAAAATACTATATTATGGATATTACATTACCTAGAATAGTCTTTCACATCCTCTTTACCATCTCTTTATCGCATTTCTTTTTATAATATATTCTTTTTCTTAGTGTTAATCTTTTCATATTAGAATTTATCTTTAATTTGGTAGATTTTATTAATAATTATACTAAATTAGCAATGAGATAGAAGAGTGACAGAGGATCCAAAGCGATGTTACATGCATGAAAATTTTGTACTTTTGTCTTTGTTTCTTTTTTATTCAATTTTCACTTTTTTTAGTGAAAGTCTTTTTTTTTTCTTTTTTTTTGGGTTGAAAGTCTTTTCTCTTAATTATAATTTTTCTTTTACATTAATTATATTCAATTTTCCTTATCTTTAGTTTTTTGTTTAAAAACAAAAAAACCTCTTTATTTGATAAACTAATAAAATGCAGAACCAGAAAAGGAGAAAATCACCTAAAATACCCATAAACAATTTACATTTTTTTCTTTTTACTCGTAGGCAATTATTCATTTAATTTCTAACTAAATATAGTGTTACTTTTCTTTTTTACCAATAAATAATTATTTGTTTAATTTCTACCCAAATACAATTTTTGAGTTGTTGATAATACCAAATTATGATTGCTGGCATAATATTGTTAATAGTGTATTATTATCAACTCAAAAATTGTATTTGAGTAGAAATTAAACAAATAATTATTTATGGGTAAAAAGAGGAAAGTAAAATTGTATTTGATAAAAATTAAACAAATAATTATTTATAGGTAAAAAGAGAAAGTATAAATTTTTAATGAGTATTTTGGATGATTTTCTCAACTGAAAAGTTTAAAGTTATATATTGATATCCTTTTTCTTTTTTTTTTTTTTTTTACAATGATGTACTTAATAATTTAATAGAGTCTTATGTTTTAGGGAAAAAAAGTGTATCAAGTACCATACAAAACTACTATGCCATGTAAATCTCATAAGTGATTTCCTTTATCTAATTACATCTTACATAAAAATATTACCTTCTCAACTTTAAACATTCGTTGTTTACCTATTTATTTATATCGTATCCCTCTTTAGATTTTTAAATAAACTTATATACAAATTTATTTACTGTTAGACATTTTTGTTTAACAGGAAAGAACAATTATGAAAATAATGAGAATTTCGAGTTATATTCTAATAAAATTTGTGTTAAGAAATACAAATGTTCAATGTGCATTGAAAAGATCAAATATTGGAGCATAAAAACATATTACATAAAAAATTAATATATTTATATATTTTTTGCATAATTATATATATTTTATTAAAAGTATATCAAGTTTAGTTTTTAAATAAACTAATAACATGTATAATATTTATTTTGTTATATTACAACTATTTATAAATATAATATTTATATTTTATTATTAATATAAAATATAAATATACATTTGCACTTTGAGTATGGGTCATAACTAGCATTAGTAAGAATTGATGTCTTCATGTTATAAGAATTTTGTTTTTTTTTTTTTTGGATGGATCCTCGTGTTATAAGTTGCTAAGACTTGTACGGCTAAGAGCGAGATCAAAATCCATACGCTTGAGCCGATTGTTGTGGTCCCTAGCTAGCTAATTGAAGACTCTAAGCTAAAGCTAACAATAAAAAATACAATTTCATTTTTCAAAATATATGTTATTTTTATAAATTACGAAAATATTAAAATGATTTTTTTTATATACTCTATCTTATTAGAATTATACACTTGTCAAGAAATTTCCATTAGTATTATTAATAACAGTCAAAGAGTAATTTAATTTATTTCTTTTTAACCAAACAACTAAATCATTTTCTTAATTCTTATACTATGTTCTAAAGCAATATTTAATATGAAATGGAAGTGGTATTACTATTTAGATTAGAATAAACTTAGCCCGCATAAGCGTAGCTCAGTTAATTTTTGGGCTGTAAAGTTAGTATCATGAATTAAGGTTCAAATTTTGGTAGCGGCAATGTGGGAATTTCAACATCTTTAATGTGGAGGTGGTTCCTTGTGCGCACTAATTCTTGGTCTCCAGTTTGTAAAATCGTTGAGTCACCATAATTCATATCCTCCATCTAAATATCGAGAATTTCGCTTTTTTTTTTTTTTTTATCAAGATTAGAATAAACTTAGAAGCAATGCATCCTCCGACGTCACATTTTCCTCACTCTTTTGACTTGTGTTCCTCCCAACACCCAATTTGACACATAATTTTCCTCTTAAATGTGATGCAACAAGTAAAGCATAACCCATCTTTCCTCCCCTAGATATCGACTTCTTCACATTTCATTTTTTATTTTTTTTCCTCCAAAACGCAAGTGAGTCAGTTTCGTCATTTGATTCTCCTGCTCTTTGGCAATCTATTATCCCTCTATTTCTTTTTTATACACGAACAATATATCAGAACTTGAATGGAATCAATGACTCCATTTAGAAAGAATATTTCCAAATTAATGTCTTTGCCTCTTTTTGAGAACTCTGTCTCGACATATAATTAATTAACAAGAAGTACACTCTTGAAAGACCAGTCTTAATCGAAATTAAAGTGATGCCAGTGCCCTGATTTTTCTTTATTATAGAAGTATGGCTCAATTTATATAGGAGTATTTTAATTTGAAAAAAGTATGTCTAATTTTTTTGAAATTCGTTAAAAATTTGGAAGATAAGATGTGAGTTTGTGGTTTATCTTTTGTTTTATAAGATTTATATTAATAAAATTATTATAAAAAATATATATTAGAGAGTGTATTAAATAATATATTAAACGATTATGGCCGTAATTAACTAATGGATACAATTTCATTTTGAAGTGAGTACAAATTTTTCATTTTCAATGACATGTCTCTATTTAGAGATAATTCATAACTAATATTCAAAAAATACTTCCATGGACCCCATAGGTCTATGTAAAGTTGGAATTATTTGTCAATTAGAAACATATATATATTTTTAACATAAAGTCCTTAAAAAGTTAAATTAATATGTGAACTCAGATTATGAATTTTATTTTAGACTAAAACTCCAGAAGTTGAACAAATTTTACGAGATGATATGATTTTTTCCTTTTTTCTTTTGAAAAAATACTATCAATATTTTTAAAAATATATTAATTTATCTCCAATTCAATTGGATCATAGGACTTGCTTTTTCTAAAATATATTTTGTATTTCCCTTCCAGTTTTAATTTCTTTTTACAACTTCATGATTTCTTTCGAATTTTATAATGATAAATTATTCTACATATTATACATATATTCTCTATCATATTTCACATAATTCTAATTATTCTTAATTTTTCTTCTAATTTTTTCACACCTTCCACCAATTACTTCATTTCTAACATCATCTCGAATATTTTTTCTTTATTGAAAAAAACAATTATTCAATCTTATATATAATGTTTGACAATAATGAAAACTCACGAATAAAATAATTTTGTAGGCAAAAAAATCCTCAATTGACGACTTTTCTGACTTTGAGGGTTTTTTGGCCCAGAAAAAAATTATATTCTTAGTTGACAAACTATCCCAACTTTAAGTTTTTTGTCTCAAAAAAAATTTATGTCTTAATTAACAAATATCCTAACTTTATAATTTTTTGCACTTAATCTATATATATATATAATTGATGTACATTAATATGTTTTAAAGAGGTGCGTATACTGACTTATAGATTGAATATAATAGAACTTTTCATTTATTTTTAAAAGATTGAATACAAAAATTTTAAAAATAAATTATATAAAGTGACACCCAAACAATTAGTGTCACTTGATCAAATGCTTTTCTCATTTCCAAGAGCTATACATTAGTGGTGTGTTACATAAGCTATACATGGCTTGTCTCTTTTCCATTACTTATATATATCCTTCGCCGTTCAATACCTACACAAGAGAGAGAGAGAGAGAGAGAGAGAGAGAGAGAGAGAGAGAGAGAGAGAGAGAGACGGTGCATATATATACATATATATATATATATGTAAGACAAATTAAAGAAGAATGGAGGAATCAGGAGGAGGAATTGGACATCTGTTGATGACGGTGTTCCTATACTGCTTTTCATCATTCATGGTTATTCCAGCCATTACAGACGTAACCATGTCTGCTATTTGCCCCGGTAAAGATGAATGCTCCTTAGCCATTTATCTCTCCGGAATTCAACAAGCGGTACGTACTTATATATGTACTGCCTTTTCATTTCATTTCAAGACTTTTTTTTTTTTTTTTCTGTCTTCTTGTATTCCTGCAAACTTGATCATCAAATCAACTGTTATAAACAAAGTGAATTTCAATTCAAATTAATTTTCTGTTTCTGATGTTATATTAGTTTTTCTTTTACTTTGGTGGGATCATTCAAACTTAGGACCTCTAGATAATTAATAACTTTACCGTTAAATTACTAATTTACCACTTAATTAAGTATAATTTCTTGCTTTCCAAGAAACCTAACTGATTTCTCATCATTCTTCGTATTGTTTTGTTTTAAGGGCTTTTGTTTTGTTTTAAGGGCTTCTTGTAGAGCCGAATGATTATTCCTTCCAGTAAAAAATATAAAGGCTTTAGAACGTTCGAGAATGGTCAATTAAATAAGTATTTTTTATATTTTTTTATAAGTATTTATTGTATATATATTTTTTATTTATTTCTTTATCATTTATTACACTCTTTGTCTATCTCTCTCTATTTATTAAAAATATAGAAAGTATTTTATTTCAAAATTTATTTTATTTTTAATTAATACGTTAATTCGTATGCATAAATCTAATACCTTATATTTATGAGAAAAGGGTCTACTAATTAATTAGTAGGCGCTGCACTATAGTGTTGTAGTAGCCTTAATTTGTGCAGATTGGGAGCGATAATAATGAACCGAAAGGGCTGTGTTTTTTTTTTTTTTTTTGGTGCGTAGCTAAATGATGATGAGAGGAGGGGAGCGATGCTTTATTTCGGGAGAAGTTTCTTACTTTTAGTGCTCTTCCTTATCATAACATCAGAAGCTTCCTTCAATTCTAAGCTAAGCTAAGCTATGGCGTGAATTCTTTTTTGTCAGTTTCTGGTAATGAACATGACATCAAAGCTCCCCTCCCTGCTTCAAACTCTTTCCAGGTTCCGGCATCTTAAAATTGAACACTATGTATACATTTATTTATAAAATTTTGTGTTTTTTAATTTTTAATTTTATAAAATTTAAATTAATAGTGCGACAGCAATACAATCTTCTATTTGAATTAAATTTTATTATTTTATATCTCACTTCTTCTCTTGCAAACAATTTACTTTTTTTATACATTCAAATAAAATAATCTCTACTTTTTTCATTTTTATTTACTTTTTTCATTTTTATTTCTAATTAAAATAGATCCTTAATGAGAAATGAAAAAAAAAATTTAAACTAAATGGCTATCTAAGTACATCTTAGACTTAGGGCGTATTCGATTAACTTAAATTCAATTTTTTTTTTTATAACTTTTTTCACACTTGAGTCTCATATATTTTCCTATAAAAATATATAAATTTCATAAAAGAAAAAAATTCATTTTTTCCAACTAAATTACAATCTATATAATTACAGCCTTATGGTCTAATTGGATTGTAATATGAGTTACTTTGTTTATTATATGTTTATTTTTTTTAGAGAAAAAATAAGATCCACAATAAAAAAAAAAGTAAACAAAATTTTTAATTAAGAAATAATCTAAAAATAGACCCTTAAGTTGTATTTGTATTATATTTTGAAAATACTTTTCAACTTTTTTCGTGCACAAATATTTCTTAGATTTTATATTTTTTTAGTTTATAGAATTTATTAATAAAATTATTATAAAATAAGTATAGTGAAAGAGGTGCATTAAAAGATAAATTAAAATCTCTTCTCCAGATTGAATAGGGCATATTATGATGAGCCTAGTAGATTCTTAAGTCTAAGAATTTACGTTTTTCCTCGCTAATTTGACTTTTACAAAATCGAAGATAAAAATTTTAAAATTAATTTGGCTGCTGTTAGAGAATTTCATATCGGCTAATTAAAGAAAATAATTACTCCTTATAAATATTTGAGCAGTGCTCCTCTCTTGAGGTACCTTTTGGGATAAGTTAGATTCAAGCCTAAATTCTAATATGATATCAGAGCTAGTTGTTAGGCCACCCGCGCAGATGTCCAATCTTGTAGAATGCCACGCTCTACTCCTGCCATCTTGAGGTACCTTTTAGGATGAGTTAGGCTCAAGCCCGAATTCATTATTTTCTGCAGTGTCCCCTTCCTTCCTTCAAAAGAAAATCAGACAAACATCTCAAGATTTGATCCTTAAAACATTTATCCATAAATATATATATATATATATACTCTTTTTCTTCACCCATGTTGTCTCTTTGTCATGAGAAAAACCTTCCAACAAAATCCTCGACTCCTTCCAATACTACAATTATTCTTAAAGGAATGAATGACTTTAACTACTTTGATAAAGAAAAGGTTCCATTGTCCACCAAATTAGAAAAGAAAAGTGAAAGATATATAAATAGTTTTTCCATTTTAAAGAAGAACTAGCTTTAAAAAAAACATTAAAATGAATATATACCTACTTAGCACTAATTATTAAAAAATGAATTGAAAAAAGCACGTGAAAGATATGTACTCCAATATCAACTTAATTAATAACCAGAGGAATATTATTAGAGAATAACACAAGTGTGTGTAAAGTTTTACACCTTATTCCACCCAAAAAAAAAAAGGTAAAAGCTTTATGAAACCCTTCATGAAAATATTAATTAATTATACGAATAATCAGATGTAGCTGAGAAAAGTAATGGAAAAAAGTAATTAATTAAAACATAGAAGAGTAATGAAATATCTCTACAAAAATAATAATAATAATAATAATAATGAAAGTTCCCTAGAATTAATTAATAAGAAACTTGCTGTGGGAGAAAGAATTTTTCTTTTTTCCTTTTGATCTTTTGACCAAAATATCTTTCTTATTCATCTTTCTTTTTGTTTTGTTGTAATGCATGATTTAGATATATATTATATGTCAGGATAGTAACTTTCATGATAAAAGTACTTTATATCGAGTCAGTATTTTAAGTTTAAATTAAACTCTTTTCTTGAATGTGTAAAAAAAATTTATTGTGTATATATGCATAAGAAGATCTGAAATGGATTTGATGAGATAGTGAGTATATGTATGTATATCCATGTGCAGATAATAGGGTTGGGATCACTGGTGACGATGCCTATAGTGGGGAATCTTTCGGACACTTACGGTAGAAAACTCATGCTCACTCTCCCAATGATACTCACCATCTTCCCACTTGGTACTCATCTCTTTTCCTTTCTTCCCCACCCTACCTCTTCAATTCTCTTAACAAATTTCTCTAATCCAAATTCTCTAATGATTTTACAAATAAGATCTTTGATTTGTAACATGGTACTTAATCCTTTTTTTTTAAAATAGTTGTTTATTAATGCTCAACTAATTATAAATCTTAAACCCAATCGATACTAACTAATAATTAATTTATTTCAATAGTAAAATAATAACTTAGTAGTTATTAGTAATAAAAGTAACTTTTACTGCGAACTATAAATATAAATTAATCGTATTCTTTTTTATAATTTAGATGTATATAAAAAGAAATAATTTAGAAAAAAAATAAACTCATGCATAATATATATTGGAACAAAATAAATCTGAATTTGAATGATGGCTGTCCTACCTATTTGGAGAAGACATGGGATATATAAGGCCTTGGTTGCAGCCTTGTTGTTTCTCCATTTTGAAAAGAGAAGAGAAGAAAAGTAAAAGAGAGGAAATGAGAAGAAAGTTTTTGTCGGTTAAAATTGAATGGTGAAACAAATTAAGCTAAAGTATGGACATTGTAATTATGTGTAAACTTTAGGGGGCGGGTAAGGGGGATATGATATGATATGATGATGTGAGTGCAAATACTATGGTTAACCGTTACATCAAAACTTTGTACCCACCCTCCCCACCGCGGGAGTGTTATCTATATATTTCTTTAATTTTACTTGGATTGGTTTTATTTTGAATAAAAAAAAGAAATTTTATAAGTTAGGAATTTTTTTTAGATACGTAAATTATTTGTAAAATAAAAGGTGACATTTCATCATTCAAAAGTAAAAATAATAATAATAAATTTGGATTGGGATAAATCTAACTTGTGATACTCTCACTAATATCTACTAGTATATTTATTTTGCAAAATATACACTCAATAAATGTCTATTTTTTTATTTATTTGGTATTAGAAAATAGATATTCATTTTCAGTGGATGAAATGCCATGAAAGGGAAAAGGATTATGGACCAGAGAAAAAAAAAGTAGCCCGAAAGAAACGAAAGATTGTTTTTGTGAAGGAGAGCGAAAAATAATAAGAATAAACTATTAAAAATATAGCACCTAACTATTTTTCTTACGGTAATTTAGTAGTTTTTTTTTTTTTAAGTATTTATAGTTCTTTAATTATAAATAGTTATTGTTTTGAGAAATTAGTTACAAATGTTCTAAAACATTTTATGTTTACCTTTTACACTCTAAATGATTTATTTGAGCTCCTTATGCCTTGAAACATTTTATATTTTTCATTTCACACCCTAAATATTTTATTTTAACTCTTTATGTCCTAAAATATTTTAGTTTTGTGATTGTTATAATTATGATGAAGGACGATAGAATTTGATAGTGGTTAGCACTCCCACTCCCGTACACACTAAAAAATATCAAATTGATGTTGCATTTTAGCTTTTTATATCCTCAAATACTTTTTAAGCTACATATTGTTTTAATTATAGTGAAACCTGGTGAAATTTGATAGTTGTGAGTACGCTCCACTTATGTGCAAACAAAAAAATTTATAATTTAATATTTTTTATTGTGCACGTGATTGTGGCTTGCTCACCGCAATTATAATAATACACAAATTGAAAAATATTTGAGGGTATAAAGTGCTAAAATAAATATTTAGAGCATAAAGAGAATAAAATTTTTTAGGATACAACTAAAATAAAATATTTAGGATATAAAAAGAAAATATAAAATATTTTAAAGCATTTATTTATAACTAATTTTTCTATTTTTTTAAATCCCAATCTATGCAACTCATGTGGCAAAAAATAGTGGGTTTAGGAATGTTCATCGTGTAGGATAAATATGTAATTTTAATAACTCATTCATTATAAATATAAATTATACATGGAATGAAAGATAAATTTCGTTCTCTTTTTTCTTTCTCCTATTAAATTACATATTTATCATTTTCAATATGAACATATGTGAAGTATATACCTCAATTCATCATATTTCATAACATGAGTGATGATTGGGATCGAAAAGATAAAATATTTATAATTAAGAAAGAAAAATATTAAAATATGAAGAAGGTGACTAAGTTACAACAAAAAAATCATACTTGATGAACTATTTTAACATTAGTCAAGTAATAAAAGAGAATAATTTATTCCTACTCTTTGTATCGGATAGAAAATTTAATTATAGATGTGGTTCATATCGAATATATAAGTGGAATTATGAACCATTATAGGGTATGATAGAATTTTCTTGTATCCTATAGTTTTTTGGCATAATAAACCTAACTCGGGAATATGAATGTATAGCGCGAAAAAATTATTATTTTCCCTACTCTTTCTCTCTCAACACAATTTCTCTCTAACTTCTCTCTCCTTCTTCTCCACTCTAAAACTAAAATCTTTAACAATGAACTCGTATTGGAGGTAGTTATAGATCATTACGAAAAATTTGTAAAAGAAAATATCAATTTAGATATAAGAAAAGTTTTAAAAAAAAATTTCAAAATTGGGCTCGGATCGCCCTGACGAGCGACCCGAACATGGGTGGATCGCCCAAACGGGCGGCCAGCACACATCCGGGTCGCCGGCCCGGGAGACCGGCTCACGTCCGGGTCGCCGGCTTGGGCGATCCGAGGTTTTTTTTTTATTTTTATTTTTTTAAGAAAGAAAGAATTTTTGTAGGTATTTGGAAAACTTTAAACATAAATAACTTTGCGATCGGATGTTCGTTTCATGCATATGACCACTCGTTTTGATGGTTCTCATAAAGAGGAACGCAACGACATTGTCGAAAAAGTGATATGGACGCGTTTCGGGGCAAAAAATTCGCATGCAAAAAGAATTCCAATAATTACCAACTTCAATCATTTGAATTTTTAATTAGAGCAAAAAGAAGACTGCTCCTATATTTAATTTTCAAATTGATGGCGTAATTTTTTAGTTAACAAGAGAGAAAGTATTAGAAATTACAAAAACGTAAATTAAAATAAAAATAGGAGGTTTTTATGGAAACGATCATCGGGAAACAATTTTTTTACGAAATGCCCACAAGAATCGCCTCAATCGGACGTCCGAACGCAAAGTTATGCCCTTTCAAAGTTTTCGACTATACGAAACAATTTTTTGTCCCGAAACGCGTCCGGATTACTTTTTCGACGAGGCCGTTGCGTTCCTCTTTACGAGAACCATCAAAACGAGTGGTCATACGCATGAAACGGACATCCGATCGCAAAGTTATTCATGTTTAAAGTTTTCCATATACCTACAAAAATTCTTTCTTTCTTAAAAAAATTTAAAAAAAAACCTCGGATCGCCCGGGCCGGCGACCCGGATGTGTGCTGGTTGCCCGTCTGGGCGATCCGCCCATGTTCGGGTCGCCCGTCCGGCGATCCGAGCCCAATTTTGAAAAAAAAAATTTTAACTTTTCTTATATCTAAATTGATATTTTCTTCTACAAATTCTTCGTAATTATCTATATCTACCTCCAATATGAGTTCAATGTTAAATATTTTAGTTTTAGAGTGAAGAAGGAGTAGAGAGAAGTTAGAGAGAAACTGTGTAGAGAGAGAAAGATGAGAAAAATAATGATTTTTTTCGCACTATACATTCATATTCCCGAATTAGATTTATCCTTCCCTTTTTTTTTTTCCTCCAGTCTCCCTTTCGGTGTTTCTCTTTTGGATTGGGGTGTGCGGTTGAATTTTTGTCTATCCAGAAGAAAGATTAGCCAGTATAAGTTTAGGCTACTCTTAGCTTTAAATGGACTCAGTTTACCTAACATTTCGAAAACCATGTACAAACAAACATATAGTATGGGCTTTAGTAACTCCCACTCCAAAACGAAAAGGGCCCTACAATGGGCCAAAAAATTAAAACGATGAGGTCCAAAAGTTCACGTATTATGGGCTTTATACAGTCTATAAAGTAAAAAATCAATATTACTAAAAACTGATTATATGGACCCGCCACTAAAAACAAGATAAGAAAAAAATTTTCATTTTGATTGGACTTAAAAATAATAAAAATTTTATTAATTTTATATTATTTTCAAGATGTGAGGAGTGAAAAAAGACACGAAAATTATAGTACAGTGTTAGAAATTAAAGAAAAGGGAGGGATTATGATATGTGTAATTCTTGGTGAAACTGACATTTTTTTTTTTGTGATACTGCGGGAGGCAGGCATATTAGCTTACAGCAGAAGAAGGGAATTCTTCTATGCATACTATGTCATGAAAACTCTGATTTCAATGGTTACTGAAGGAAGTGTGCATTGCCTTGCTCTTGCTTATGTGGTAAATTAATTAGTCATTCTCCCTTTGCATTTGAAGTCCCTGACTGAAAAATTTGAAGAATTGTAATTTGAAATTCTACTTACTCTTTTTCAGGCAGATAATGTCCCTGAGAATCGACGAGTTTCAACCTTTGGAATCATGTCTGGCATTGTGTCCTGTGCCTTTGTATGCGGGAATCTCTCTACTCGTTTCCTCTCCACTCCCTCTACTTTTCAGGTTCGGTTCTTTTTTTTTTTTTCCTATTGTTTCACCTATTATTTAAAGTCAACTATTTGACAATTTTTTTTAAAATTATTTTCTCCTTTCCATTCCCTCCACTTTCAACTTCTTTCTTTTTAATAACTTATAACTTCTTTCTTTTTAATAACTTATATTTCCAATCGGAAAGAGTACTATTTGATCTCGTTACAATTAATGCAACACACAAGCATCACATTCACAAGAGCCCGTGAGACGTTCTATGAGACTTAGCCCATAAATCAGGATACATAATTTTAGAACAGATTTTCATCATGCACCGTATAACATTTAATGTTTTCACTGATAACTTGTCTGTGTCCGGCGGGGCTTTTCTGTGGGCTTTCTCAACCATGGCTGATCATTTATTTGTTTGTTGTCTTTTGCAGGTTGCTACAGCAGTTTCTGTAATAGCACTTGTATATATGAAGTTGTTTCTACAAGAATCCAATATACAAAATGCTATTTCAGCTAAAGCATCATCAGAGACTAATTGTTGTCTTTTAGAAAAATCTCCAAAAAGGACCTTTCAAATGTTTAAGGATTTGCCTTCCTTGGATGATGCAATAAACTTGTTAAAAACTAGGTTAGCCTTTCCATGAAGCATTATCCAATTTTTGGAACAGAATAATTAAGGAAGGATGTTAGAGCAAGAAGGTAATTATTGTTTCTTTTATATTGTTTCTTCAGCCCAACATTCTCTCAGGCGGCTCTTATTTCATTTTTCACAACTGTTGCAGAAGTTGGTGGTCATGCTTCTCTCTTGGTACGTAGGTGCCTTATAATTCTCCATTGCTTAAAATCTAACTCGTGAGTTGTTTTCAAACTGTTTTCAATTGCTTATTATATGTGCACTTTTAACTTAGATAATTGAAAAAAATAAATTATTTTTAAAAAATGTTTGTCTTTCAGAACTGTTGGTTTTATGTTTTAATAGTTGTTTTTCTTACCTTTCTTTTTATGTTTTTCATGATTCAAATATTGTTGTTATATGTAAATGTAGTACTATTTGAAGGCACAATTTCAATTTGACAAAGATCAATTTGCTGATCTAATGATAATTGGTGGAATTGCTGGGATTATATCACAGGTTGCTGCCTTAAATTTTTTTTTTTCTCTTGTCATCAATATGATGTTCATCTTATTGTATGGTTCTGAACCCTCCTCTTCATTGTTTGAAA
Organism: Catharanthus roseus; assembly: GCA_028651295.1. Classification (NCBI taxonomy): domain Eukaryota; kingdom Viridiplantae; phylum Streptophyta; class Magnoliopsida; order Gentianales; family Apocynaceae; genus Catharanthus; species Catharanthus roseus. The sequence goes on from JAPQWS010000168.1 coordinate 29,205,825, forward strand.
CTTTTGCAGCTAATTCTGATGCCCATTTTAGCTCCTGCGTTAGGAGAAGAAAAGTTGCTCTCAGTAGGCCTCTTTTTCAGCTGTGTGAATGTAAGGATATTGCTAATTTGAGCATCTAGGTAGAAATTAATACCGATCACTCAACTAGTGAACTATAATGTATGTTTCCTCGTTTACACTAGTTGATGACTTGTTCCTATTTTTATAAAGCTAAAATAATTTTCAATTTAGACATGCAATTTGACAAATTTAATTCCTTTTATGTGCAAACTATATTGGAGCTCTTATTTAACTTGTCTTTGGGTTTTAATTGTACAGTTGCTGCTTCACAGCATTGCATGGTCCGCATGGGTAAGTTTTTTAACTGCAACATCTTCCATTTGCCTTTTCCTTGAGGAAGAAAATCAATCACTAACTATTAATATGCTTAAGCTGTATGTAATGGGGTAAAAAACATGTTTCAGGTTCCTTATGCTGCTTCAATTATCTCTCTTCTTGCAGTTTTTGCCATGCCATGTGTATGTCTTCTTTTTTATTATTATTATTATTATTATGCCACTTTCTGTTTTTTACTTTATTTTTCTCCCCAATCCATGAATTTTGTGTTGATTGTTGTTAGCATATATATATATATATATTTGCAGTTAAGGAGCCTTGCATCCAAACAAATTGGACCCTGTGAACAGGTACTTCTTCTAAAAAATTATATTTAAAAATAGAATTCGATTCTAAAATTGATACAGATTATATATATTTTTTGGGGGGCCAGGGAAGGGCTCAAGGGTGCCTTACAGGAATATGTTCTTTTGCCAACATTGTTTCCCCATTATTATTCAGCCCTTTAACAGGTAACTCAATTTTCTCCTGCCTGCCTGCCTTCTTTTCTTTTACACAAAATTAATATAATTCATTAATCAAGTGCTCAAATATAATCTGAATTTGTGGTTTTTCGTAGCTCTATTTCTATCAGAGACAGCACCATTTCATTTTCCTGGATTCAGCATTTTGTGTGCTGGCTTTACTGGGGTAAGTCCTTTTAAGCATGCATGCATACTCACCACGCATTTGAATACAAGTCAGGGAAATTGGATCCGCATAAACATGAACATTTTATTACTCTCTCTTTTGTTTTACCACATTTCAGATATCACACGGTTTTAAAAAATAAAGAATTTTGTGTAACTAAATAAAGTTTAATTTATTTGACATCTAAAATGCTGTCCAATCTCACCTTAGATTTTATTTTTTATGTCTTTTATTTCTGCATTTGTGAAGTGGATTTTTCTGTGGCTGAACAGATGATAGCCTTCCTTCAGAGCCTCCAAATGATAAAGACTAGTACAGAATATGTTTCCAGTTCCACTGCCGACATTCCTAACTTTGTGGAGCCTTAATTACTTGTAAGAGGATCTTGATGCCAATTGCCAATAACAATATTGGTCTTGTAAGAGTTCTGTGATCGAAAGTCGATCTCCTTGTTCATATAAATATGTAGCAATGTTAGCACTAGTTTAATGTAAAAAATGCCTGTAATTTGTAAACTTATGGCACGGGAAAATGAAAATTTTTCTTGTGATATATATGAAAATGCAGTTCAATGAAGCATTTGGATGATCATAATTATTCTTTGAGAAATTGGAAACAAAATAGTCCAATAACTTTACAATTTGTCTTAATTTAGTCCTCCCAAAATTTTCAATCTATAGTCTCTAAGGAAGTTCTCTTCAAAAATCTTTATCTACACAACTCCTCCTTATGTAAAATAATTAAAGGGATGCAACTTTTTTTAAATTGTAATTTAAATAATAATTTAAATAATAATCACACTATCCACACGCTAACTAATAATTTAATAATAATATAATTAATAAAAAATAATAAAGTTATAGATGCTCGCATATATAATTTAAATAAAATAATAAATTAATTTTAATTAAATAATTAAGAAATAATTTTAATTATATAAAAGTATAAAGTATGAAGTTAAATAATATAATATTAAAAATTTAGATATTAGTAGTATCAAATTTTAATAATATAAAAGTATGAAACAATCTATATTAAACAAATATATACATAATTATTTATGTATATTTACAATTGAATTTGTTTAGATGGTTCAGGATAGGGCACGTAGAGAAAATGATGATTTAGGTCTTATGACAGATGACGAGTTTAGGGCTGTACAGTTACTGCTTCCTCCTATAGTGTGAGGAGTCGTCATAGTACCTTTGACATTCCTAGTACTCCTGTACCAATTGTACCTGAGATATATTATGATTCTGATGCACGGGGGTCTTTCACCCAACCCTCTCCTATACCGACTAGGATCTGTACTCCTCTCCCATCACATGATTCATATACTCTGATACCTTATGAGCCATATGAATCATCTTCACATTACCCTATAGCTTCATCTTCTCAACCACTGCCTTGTTCTTATGACCTGTATGCATCGGGTTCTTTTGTCGATCCTCATACATCCGCCCAGAGTCCTCTTTTTTACAAACCTAGAGTACAAATGCCATTAGATGTTGTTCGAGGTACAGGGGCACAGTTGGGGGCTTCTTTTCTCAAGAAGATTATTTCAAGAGTCCCGGCAGACACATCATATAGCACGGCGGAGTATACAACCACTGATTCCACCATTCGAATTTATTCACCTCGGTTAGTGAGGGATACTGGGGATGAAGGATGAAGTTGAGACTGATCATTGTGTTCTGACAGTCATGGTACAATCTGAGGGGCAGGGTCACGAGACAAGAGATATCTATTTTGAGGGATAGACTGATGAGGTTGGAGGAAGGGTGATGATGTTGAACAGAGATGTGGATATAGCTGAAGGTAAGTGTAATGGTGCAAAGATGAGCCTATTGATGTGACCCCTACGTCATCATCCGAGCTTAGGCCTAGGCCGAGGTAAGGCAATGGGTTGATCGACAATTTGAGGCATATGATGAGTAAGATCACGATGTCTCAGCAAAAAAGACCCAATAAGGCCATCGACACATTCACACAAAAGAAAAGGTGAAGCATACTTCTTGTGACCAGATAGGGCCTGTTGAGGGAGGTCTACAAGATCCAGAGGTTATTCCATTGTACAGTGGACATATCGCCATTGCTATATGGCGTGAACAGGTAAATTTTATATTTCATTATTGTTTAGTCTCACCAGTATTTTAATCTTATTATTTAATTATTTTTTAATATGTAGGACTGGGGTATATTGAAGACGTGGTCATGCTTTCTTTCACTTACAGCTTTGACACCTAGTCTATAAGAAGTGAGGAAGTTGGCAAAGGGTACATGACTTGTCCATTTGAGTCCTACATGTTCCAGCACCCGCATTCAGTGTTATTATTTGCTTTTGTTGAGAGGTGGAAGCCAAATACCAATATCTTCTACATGCTCTTTGGAGAGATGACTACTATCTTGCATGATGTGAAGCTGATACCTGGTATACCTGCTTACAGTGGTGTTGTGGATTGTTCAGAGTGACTTAAGCATCACTTACGCTGGTGATCGTATAAATGACAAGAATCTTTTCATATATTACCGAGGATCCCCAGAGTATACTTTCTGTGAGCAACTGGTTGGGATTGTTCAGAGCGACTTAGGCATCACTTACACTGGTGGTCGTATAAATGACAAGAATCTTTCATATATTACCGAGGATCCCCAGAGTATACTTTCTCAAAGTTGAGGGCAACATGTTACATACGTACATACTTGGGAGTTCGTCGGACCACTGATATATGTCCATTAAGGTGTGATACCTTTCTACGAACCCAAATAGTGTGATATGTATGTGTGGATTATTTTGCAACTTAAGCCACATTCGCCTACGGACCTCAGGCCATTGATTTTCATCTCCATACCCAAAGTAGCTAGGATATGACCCTATATCCATAATTTCAGTCTCTGACTATGTTCTTCCAGTGTTCAATAAAAGGATGAACGAAACATGAGAAAGCATCAAGGTAAGGGAATGCCGGACGAGTAGAAGGATCTATAAACGAGTCAGGTGATGAGAGAAAACTATATCTCCTACTACGCTCTCTATCTCTATCCATGGGAGGCTGTGGCAGCCTACCTCTCCTATAGGATCCGAATCTAGAACTCGAACCAGACCCCAATCCAGACCCTTATCTAGATCCACTTGATTTTTTTAATTTTCTATGTGCAATTTGTACGTGTTCTCAATATGATTTGTCCCTCTTTGTAGAGTCAATCTTGTGTCAGGCTTTAGTAACTGCTACATGAGGCGTAGACGTCATTGTCCTAATAGGATCTGATAGTAAAACTAAATATATAACCCCTTTCGCAAGACGATACTTCTCCATTATATTAGATATGGATCTTATATTGATCTGATCTAAAAGAATCTCAAGATCACGCATCTCAGCATCCATGTCCATTTCTTGAGATGATGGATGGATCCCTCGTATTTTCAGTGCCGTCTAAAATAATAGTATCAGACAAATTAATAAGAATGAGGTATTCGTACTATGTGATCAACTCGCACTAGCATGGGAGCCCGTGTGATAATCTCAAATAATATCCACACTTATTCGTCGGATCATCAATGATTCCTGGAGCTCTATTTAACTCACATGGCTAACTTTGCTACTGATTCTTTAATATTGGATTACTCCTGGCATTATATTTTTTCTTAAGTCGAGAATACTCTAATGACTTAATCTCATAATTTTACCATCAACGAAATCAATATTCAGAACACAGTGCCAAATCATCATGACATGTTGAATTCCACTGCTTCAACATTGAATGTTTACTCTCAACTGGTTCTTGGTCTCTACCCTGAAATGCAATACTTTGTCTGTCCAAACTCTTACAAACGTGGGTGCAAGAGGATTTAACCAAGTATCAAACAAGTAATGTAAAAAATCCGGCCCTATTTGTCACTTCATCTTCAACTTTTTCAATCTTCTATTGTACTCCACCTCATTGTTGGAATTAATTAAATTGCCACGTGCCATTTGTGAACCTTGATGCCGCCTCATCGTTTTTAATCATCTCAGTTAATTCTATCTCTACATTTTTATCAATGTGCCTTCTACATAATATGTGGTAAGATCTATTAAACACCTCCCCGATCACAGGCATCAAACCACTCTCTCTATCAGTCATAATCTCTACTGGTTCTTGTGGAATATTATCTTACACATTCTCCTCCAGTACTGCTGATTAAATATAAGTACTTAATTTGTTAAAACTGTTAGTATATGCCCTAAGACCAATTGACTCACATTTATGATTTATGAAGTATGTATTTTTGAATTGTATTTTATGCTCTTGGTTATCAAGTATGTGACTTGATAGTAAAACCCTTATAGCTAATAAAATACTATTCTTATTTGTCCCTAGTTTATTACATCTTGTAAACTAGTGTGAAGTTGATTGATGGTCAAGTTTTACTGATCATGAATATGAGATATAAAATCAATTCATAAATACATATTGAGAATATTGTATTGGACATGACCCAAAGTGAAGAAGAAATATTGCATGGGTTTAAGTTATAATTATTTCTTCTCAATTTTATATTTGGTGTCCTTTGACCTAATGTTTCTAATGTTTCTTGCATGGGGAGAAAATATGTTTTGACATAGTTAAACATCACTTTTAATTAGGTGATTATTATGACTATTGATTGGCTTATTTTCTTGTCATGGCTTGAATATTGGAGATAGTGAAAGGGATTTGTCCCTCTCCTTTTAGAGAGAGATATCCATAGGCCCCTTGATAAGGAAGACTGGAAAATATGCATGACCATACTCAAATAAGTATTAATAACGTGTTATTAATATTATTTGTTGGAACAGTCTGCCTGGTGATCAAGTAAATGGTTAATTAAGTTTTATAAGGATGACTTAGTCCGTGCCTTATACTTAATTAGGATATCGTGTGACAAAAGGACTAAATATTAAATTTGATGCTAGATTATTATTGCATTTACTTAACTTGTGTAAGCAAAATGTCTTGCTAGAAGCCGCTTATGTTTTATGAATAAATGTCTAGGACATTTTTCATTCACTGCCAACGTTAAGTAAACCTACAGGGTCACACGCAAAGATGATCTTGTGAGCATAATGTCCACGTTCAATGGATCTAGATTGTGTCCAGATTCGTTGAATGTATACAAAAGGGGAATCAGATTCCATATTGTATTTTCTAATAAGTTAATAAGTAATTAATTTTATTTAACCGAATAAATGAAATTAATTACTTAATATTACTCATCCAACTGTTGGATGATTATAGGAATAAACGGACGAGATTAAACTGTCATTAGATGACAGTTAAGGTTTTGATATTGACAGCTATAAAAGGTTATGTTAACCTTTTCTTGGTTGCCGTCCTTCATCTGATCAAAGAAAAACAAAACTCTAAACCCTAGAACGACGATATAGTATCTAGCCTCCTCTCTCCGAAATACAACCGATTACCAGATAGTCAGGATCAGTTCTGAACAGTTTTCAGAACACGGAAGGGGGATAGCGTCCCGATCGCTTGCAGAGGAGTTCGTCGCGTGGATGCCAGTAGAGGGCGAAGCGTAAAAAGCAGCGCCTCCACACCGAACAATCAAAACATTGAGGTAATTTCTATCCAATCGGTTTTTCTACTATGTGCGGATCCTGTTGGTAGATTTCCGTAGTTTTATTTTATTTTGTTTTTGCCTACGGGTTCCAATAAAAACACACATCTATACGTTGTAACTTGCTCATTCCACATGAATGCAGTTGCAATAGTGAAGTTCTTACCTGTCGGAGTCATCCCGATAGCCTCCAAAAATAGCATATTGTACATAATAAAAATACAAATTTAAAACATCTAAAAACATTGAATGAAGTATATGAATATAGAAATAAATTTAATACTAGTTTACTAGTTTACATAATAATATTAATATCTAAAAACATTGAATGAAGTATATGAATATAGAAATAAAAATATACAGTTTAATAAGTGCATACTAAAATATTAAAATTATCATAATGTAAACTACTAATAATGCTTAACTAATTCATTTTAAATGTTTGTTAATTCATTTTAAATATTAATTAAACGATCACGATTATATTAAAAATATTATTAACATTTCAACTTAAACAATCAATGTATTTAAAATAATATTAACATCTAAATTTAACAAAATATCTTAATAAAACTTACTTGTTTGTTTTATACGTCATATCTATTATTAGTACATTTTGCCACGTCTTTCATCAATTAAATTGATAGAGGGTGTGCAATAACAATATCACTAAGCATGTTGCTCCAGTCACAGTTTCTAAAGAAGATTGTATAACCTCGTTTAGCATTTAAATAAAGTACTTCCTCTATCGTGCTGTGACCCTGCATAATTTTCTTCTTCATCTTCGCAAGGGCATTGTATATTATTTGGGCATTACATAAATTATATAATTTATATTATTATATAAGCACAATCTTAAAATATTATAATAAACAAATAACAGTAATGCGACATACCTCATAGCACAATACCGATTTTGTTCTCGAAAAAATCGCAATATATTACGAGGTTCCATATGACTCTTCCTGAATTGCTTGGTCAGTTTTAGCTGCTCCTCCGTCAGTCATGCTGCCTGAGCGTGACCGTGATGATAAACACCTATTACATGGTTGTGCCTCTCACCGTCTATGAATAATTGCCACTTTTCACTCGTGGCAACCACCCTTTTTAGTTTTATAAGGACCTCGCCTTTTATGGAAACTTCTTCTTCTTCTTCTTCTTCTTCTTCTTCATCAATTCTTAGCTTCGTTCTCGTTTTCTTTATACCTTCACGCTCGCAACCCATCGTAACAAACGGTCTATGATCCTCATTTCTTGATGCTAAATACCAAGTGATGCCCAAATTTGTACTCATTCATTGTTGTTTCTCTTGCCCATTCCACCAATTCTGTATTCGAAGTAAACAATCTATCTAAAACAAATAAATACCTTTGATCCACACATTCTTCCAGTTTTAGAAATTCTTCAAATGTATTCGAATCTATTTCAACCTGTTACATTAAAATATTATATGAAACAAATTAATAACTCATGTTATATAATAGGAAAAAAAACCTAAAGATTAATATAAACCCAAAAAAACTTAACTGGCAAGAGTTTCGCCCAAATGGGCAAAATTCTCAAAGGAATTTTGCCAGCCTGGGTGAAATTGTTCAAATATTTTGTCAGGCTAGGTGAAACTCTTGCCAGTTTCGAAATTTTGAATTTTTTGTATTTTTTACCTCAAAATTGATTGCAAAAGTTCTTCAAAATCATCCATATATATCTTCAATTTGTGTTGAAAGTGAAAATTTTAATAATATTTGAAATAGAAGTTAGAAAGAAGGTAGAGAGAATAGGCTGTTAAATTTTTTCACGCTGAACTTTATATTCCCGAGTTAGTTTTATTAATCTCTAGTGATTAGTATAGAATTATTGTTGGATCAGAAGAACCATCATAAGTTTTCAATTTCAGGTGAGTAAAGGGGCTTGGTACTAGAGCACAAGCATAAGATTCTGTTAAAGGATTATAAGTAAGAAGTCCCAACCCCATCAATAACGCGTGTAGATAGAGTCATTTGTTTAAATGTTTGATTAACTAGATCTTGAATCGTTTGTATATTGGGAATAGGTAATCTCGTTGAGAAAGAACATCATCGATTACTATATTAGAAAGAAAAGAGGGGGATGGAAACTGTGGTATAGTAAATTGCAATCGAGGAATGGACGTTGCCGATACCATGATAGAAGGTTTAGACTGCTGAAGTTAGCATGCTTGCAAGAATGCAAGAAAAGTGTGCAATTGTAAGACTTGTTCTGGTTGTAATGTAGTGCTAGATGTACCCATCCCAAAAAAATGAATGAAAGAGATTGAAGATCCTGATACCTGTGGAGTAGGTAGGAAAAGGAAATGGAAGTCTAACGTTGGTTGTTAGTGCAGGTGGAATAGGAGGAGAATGATTGATAGTGCTGATCTCCTCTAAATTACTAGGATCAGTCGCCATTACTCAAAGAATGTGGGTTTTGAAAAGAGTAAAGAATAAAATAGAATACGATGGGCACCAAATGATGAGTTCATCATCTTGATCCTAAGTATTAATCACCTACAAGACTGAACAAATAATCACTGAGGCAGGGTTGATCCCCTTTTTCACCTTCGATGCTAACGTCAACAATGCAATTTGACAGAGTAATGGTACTTAAAGTAAATGACATAAGAAAAAAAGATGAACCTCTATTTGTAATTGACTTTCTCCTTGGATGTATTATTGATATCTGATGTGGAATAAATATAAAGTGATTCTTTTGGTCCTCTTAAACCTTTCTCTTATCTTAAAGTCCGCATAAGGCCAATCGGCAGAAATGTATCTAGAGAAATTGGATTTTCCTCTTTTAATGCTTGTTGCGCCAAATGAATTTAGGTGAAATGTGAAGCTTGATGGGCTTTTCCTATCGTGATATATTTGAAAATGCAGTTAAATGAAGCATTTGGATGATCATAATTATTCTTTGAGAAATTATAAAAATAGTCTAATAAATATACAATGTCTTAATTTAGTTCCCAAGTAAAATTTTCAAATCTTTAGTCCCTAAACTACTTCTCTTCAAAATTCTTTATCTACACAACTCCTCTCCTGAGGTAAAATTTTCCAAAGTTGCATGGATATCACTCGTATGAGTTATCAATTAAGGTTAAATTATTCATTTTCTTTAGAGGAAAGGGTTAAAATAAGTGATGCAACAAACAAATTTCATATATATATATATATATATATAGATGAATAAAGGTTTTGAAATTGCAGATGCATCATCTCCTTCAAAGTTAACAAGTAATGGAAAATGCAATTATTATAAGTAATGATTAAGATTGATTAAAGATGGATGGAAACATAATTAATTAGAGCCACGGTGTTATTATTATAAAGATGTTGTGAGTTAAAAATACAAACAATCTTTTAAAATATACAAATATCATTTGTCGGGACTTCATATTTTCCAACTACAACAGCTGTTAAATCTATTTTTATGTTGTTTGATATATTGGTGATTAGCTAGTATATGGAATACATAGTGATTAGTATATAACTAGTATATGTTTATGAGCCACATAGCGACATATGTAGAGGGAGGATGACACTGATTCTTAAACAACCACACACAATTAATTTGATTCAAGCGGCAGATGTAGGAGAAATAAATTCATTTATTCATAACAAAGAATTACAATAATAAAGAATTACAGTCTAAGAAAATTCTTTTAAATCTAAAAAATTTATAACACAACTCTATAACCATTATAGAAAAAATCCATAAAAAATGGCTTAAGTATATAACTCCACAACTAGTTAGCTCATAGTCGAAAAATGGCCAACGTCTACATATTTCGATTTTTTTATATTTGACTAGCTTTTTTTATAAAAAAAAACTGTTAAAGTAATTACAAATTTTTTTAATTTTATTTTGGTTATAACGCACAAACTGTGTGCGCCATCATTAAAGATAACGCACATAGTGTGTACATCAAAGATAACGAACATAGTGTGTATTATCACTTAATTAGAAATATCCACCATAATTATACAATGTGACAGATAATGTACATCTTGTATACGTTATTCTAGTTGATAACACATTTATTATATGCGTTGTCTCGTCTGCCACATTATTTTTTATTTTTTTATTTTTTTACAAAACTTATAAATTTTTTTTGCCAAATTTATAATTATTTTTTAAAAAAAAAAGACTATTATTTTATTTACGTTATTTGATGTATATTTTATGATAATAATTATAACCATTTTAAATGGAAAATTTTATTAAAAAAAAGTACGAAGAAGTAATTTAAAGTATTTAATATTTTTGTTACTTGTTGTAAATTTACTATAATAATTTATAATGGATTTAAGTAAAAGATTTATAAAAAAGTACTTAGAAGAAATAAAAACCCTAAAATATTACAATACTTTCAAAAAAAGAAACTTATACATTGATTGAACAGGGGTTATTATAATTTTTCTATTATGTCCGGCCATTCAACATCTACAACATCTTGGGAGAGAACCCAGATTTCGATAATATATTTTCCCAAAAACCTTGTACCCTGTTTCTACCAAATTGATTGTTCATAATTAGAGGATTAGAATATGAAATTTTTAGGAGCCTATCTCCAAAAGTACTCGTGTCCAACCAGATAAAATTTAGATTGGTATGTTTGTTTGTAAGTTTTCTACGAATATATGTCCGGCACATAAGCATCTAGTCTTGTACCATTATCTTTACAGACTGCAAGAGCATGAGAACAAGGTAATGTATATTCTTGCCATTTGCCACAACTGCACATTCATTTTTAAAGTGTAAACGTTGTTGCCGCTACTATCAAGTTGTATTGGTGATTTAACTAATACCTTATCGTGGGTTATACGATATAACTCTGTACTCTCTTGATTTCAATTCAATCCGAAGAAACTTGTCAAAAACTCTTGTTGGAAACAGTTTTAGCCTCTTAACTGTGTTGATTGCAGTACTTAGCAAGTTTGTTAAATATTAATTCAACTAGGGCTTTTAAAGGTAAGACCCTAAGTTTTTCTAGACACTGTTAAGTGCTTCTGAAATGTTGGTTGTCATCACTCCATATCAACCCCAACCTATGCTCATGCTACCTCGTCACTATATCAGGGACTATAGGCCCCAGATGCACATGTCTTGGAACTTCCTCCATCTACATTATATCAAAAGGTTTTAGAGTTTTAGATATAGTACTATACAATTTCTAAATTTAAATCTACGGGTTTAGAATTTAAAGTAAAATATTTAAAGTTTAGAGTTTGGGTTTAGGGTTTAGGGTTTAATTTTTATCATTACATTTTTTTTTAAAATTACACATAGGGTTTAAGGTTTAATTTTTATCATTACAATTTTTTTTAAATTACACACTTTAAAGTTTAGAATTTTTAGATTAGGGTTTTAGAGAAGGTTTTTTGGGTTTACGATCTCAAGGTTAAAGTTAGGCTTTATGGTTTTTGGGTTTAGGGTTTTTTGGATATACAGTCTCAAGGTTAGGGTTTAGAGTTTAATTTTTATCATTACAAATTGTTTTTTTTAATTACAAATTGTTTTTTTTTTTGTTTAGAAATTTTTAGATTAGGATTTCTAAGTTAATGTTTATAGTTCAGAGAAGGTTATATTCTCTTTTATTTTAAACAAAAGAATCAAAACAAAATAGTTTTCTTGGAATATACATTTATATGAAATTAACAGAACAATATAAATGCTCACAAATATTCAACAAAAATAAGCAATTATGGTTTAGGATTTAAAAAATAAAAGAAATTATAGAACCCATATCATCTTAATTGCAAAATTGTAAGCAAAATTATTAAAAATACATTATCATCAAATCACATTTCTAATATAACACAACTAATTTAATAAAATGGTGTATAATTTTATAACAAGCACTGAAAATAATCATAAAACTAATCTCTAGAAAAATAAATTACAAGAAATTGATAAAGTAACCCAGATAAAATTCATACAATAAACAACAATTTTTATAGAGACTAAATTAACACTGAATGCAAAAAGATTAAAAGCATTTAAAGAGTAAAATTTAATAATAGGAAATTTACCGAAGATTGAAATAAATTGAACTCAAATGTTGGGTTTTTTATGAGCTTCCTCTGCCGTTTCTTGTACTCCGCATCCCTTCGTACTCCAAGGTACACCTTGAATACGGCAGTGGCAGGGAAAAATCAATGCAGCGGCATAAGGAAGAAAGGAAGGAAAAGAGGAAGAGAAGAAGATAAGGAAGGAAGGAGAAAAGCAAGAGAAGAAGAGAAGGAAAGAAAAAAGAAGAAGCTAAGGTGGAGAAGGAAAACCAGAAGAAGTAGCGACCGCGGCGGTTTCTGGAGAAGAAAAATTGAAGACGACGACGTCCAGGGTTTGGGTGTAATATGCGATTGATATTGATAATTGTGTGTTATCAATAAGAATAACGCATTTGGCACGTGCGTTATTGTTATTGATAAGCATACAATAAATTATGTGTTATTTTCTATCTCAGCGTCTGCCCTGCTACTTCTGTTGTCATATTATTAATCTTGTATAATTGTGTAATTTAATTAGTGATTAGAGATAATGCACATAAAAGATAACGCACACGGCCAAGGATAATGCACATAAAAATCATATATTTGACTAAAAATATAAACATTAAGGATAAAAAGAGTCGGCCAAGGATATTTAATAGTCTCCCGTCACAAGAGGGAAGGATAGGATGAGGATGGAAATAGTATGGTATGGTATCTCTCTATCTAATTCATGAAAGATTTTGGTCAACATAAGTTTATCCACATAGAGCTGCCATCAATAGTCGAGTGGTTTTGTGTGTGCATGATTGATAGATATTTCTGAGAAACCCTCCTTTACATAAATTAATTAATTAATTCATCCTTCGGAATTTATTTATTATCCGCAAAAATACTTTATGCCAGCCTTTATCATGTGCTCTAATTGCATCTCACTTTGCAACTTCTGATTATCATTCTTCTACGGAACCTCTTTTTATAGTGAATATACTTTAAGAGAGTTTCGGTTTCTTGCCTGATACCGTCATGCCCAAATGGAGGAAAACCAATTATAGAGTACCCTCATGCTACTATTTCCATAATAGGAGTTTAATTTAAGATTTCTTTAATTTTGGGACATATTTTTCTCTCATAATTGATTTAATTTTTACAAAATCCACACAAAATTTAAATTAAACTCATATTCAAATTGAGGCTTTCAAAGTTTTTACTATTCATAGTAGGTGCTCTTGCCAATTTACCGCATCCGCCCATGCTTTGGCAAAGCACATTATTATTATTTTTTTAACAGTATGTTCAGGAGAGTTATCGATTAATAGGAAGGGAATCAAAAGGTATAATACTTCCAAAACACCAGTACAAAATTAGTGCGACATTAAATTACTCCTTGAATAATTCAAACTTAACATCTTTTACTTTGCATGCCAGTTACAGATACTTAAGTAAAGAAGTCACACTATCGGACTTCATACTTCTTGTCACAAAGCACATTCTTTCATATTTGCATACTTAGTGCCAAATGCTACCGAAGAAATATCATGTCTCTTTTTATTACGAAACTTTATTTTTTATAATTTTTATGTTATTAAACAATTTACATGTCTTCCTTCATACTTCCTCCGATTTTTTTTAACTCACCACATTGTAAGAATTTTTGTATTATTTTTACTTGTCACATTGTAGTTTCAAAATGTAATATTCAATAAACTTTTTCCTATTAATATCCCCACATTAATAATAATTTCCAACCTCTTTTATTCTTCTAACATAGAAACTAATAGAAATAATAGTGAGAAGAGAAAAAAGTCTGAAGAACATTTTAGTTTACCCAAAGAAAATACAAAATATAACAAGTAAAAAAACATAGGGAATCCAATAAGATTTGGACATGTGAAACACTTGTCTAAGGTAAAATATTTCATACAAACTCTTTCTGTGTATTAAAATATATTAATTCAAATTAAATTACAATATGAAAAGTGATAAAATTAAAATGGCACAAATATCCGCACAAAAATTATTATATGGCCAAAATAGAGAAAAAATGTAGTTTAATAATAAAAAAATGAAATATAACATTTATTTAGTGACATTTTGAGTATATTAACATGTAGATAAAATTTCTTCAATACTACTTCCGCTTAAGAAAATAATTCTTTTTTAACTTTGCACACGAATTAAAAATGAAGAAAATAATACAATTTTTTATATAAGATTTCTATTTTATCCTCAATAAATAAGGTGAGAGAAAGAAAGGAAAGGAAGATAATAAATTAATTAAAAATGATAGAATTTAAAGGTGTGCAATAAATATATATGACCCTATTTTCCATTGCTTATGCTTTCTTTTTAAGTAATTAAAAGTTAATGTTTATAAAAAAAATTATTTTAAATCAATTAATATAACAATTTTATTATTAATAATATCATAACTAAAAGCACTCCACAATAATTTTTTCAAAATAATTTTTTTAACGTTTTTTTAAGTTAAAAGCAGGTATATAGTCTTCCTTTATCTCATAAAAGTATATACCTTATTTTGCAAATAATTATAAATTGCATTGATAGCCAATTTTCTTCCACAAATTTGTATTCGGTTTAAAAGAATACATAATAAAAAAGATATCAACAAGGAGGAAAGAAGATGAGCAAATTAATTTGACTAAAGCAATTTCACTTACAATTCTTCATATTTACAAATATTACAAAAATTGCTTTCTTCTCCACACATCATCCATTGCATGGCCGCAATTTATCTTCAAAACCAAAAAATGAATTCAGACTAATCAAATAAATCCATATACCCTTCTTAAAAGATTGAAAAAAAAATAAGAAAAAAAAATTCAAGTTTTGTTACTTGGATTTGTTCAATTGAAGCGGCACCGGTTGAGCCACAGTTCTTCTTTTCCATAAATTAATCTCTTTCTTTGGTTCTAATGGTAATGGTAATGGCGCGGAATGACGAATGGTAATTCCTTCTTCTTCTTCTTCTCCGTCGCTATTACAGTTCTTCTCATCATCGGAATAATATCTTCGGTGATATTTAGGCGCCTCCTCCTCCTCCGGCGCAACTTGTGCCGCCGTTGTCCAATCAAAATTAGACAACGTTTCCCGGCTACTCGCGAATCTCTTCATTTGGCTCAAACCAGGCGCTCTATCCGGAAGCCTAGAAACTTCCGCCGAAGCATCAGATTTCCTTCCATTAGGTTTCTTAAAACTGCCATAAATGTTCCGAAATTTCTTCAATTGATCTTTCTTCTTCTTAATTATTACCTCATCGGTTTTCGTCGTCGTCGTCGTCGGCGGCTTCTTTCTAGATCCGCCGCGGGGAATGAACGAAAACGGTTTTGCATCTCTAGGTAAAGAGCGTTGTTTCTTTAAACTGAAATTCCTCTTGTATTTAATCTGACCCATACATGAAATCGTTGGGGAAGTTGGTTCTCTAGCTTCAGCAAATCTGGAATTCTTCGATTTACTTCTGGCTTGTTCGAGAATTACAGAAGTGATTGGACCAGAATACCCTATATTCTTATGATGAGGTTTGTTGTGTTTCTTATCTTTTCCAGGACTAAAAATTGGGTTTTCAAATTCAAATCTGAGATTTGCAGCTGCTTTTGCTGCTTTAGGCAAAAGGGCTAAGAATTTGTGCTTTGCCTTAACTGCAGGCGCAGGCGCTGGCACTGCTGGCTTCTGCTGATCCATACCAATATTATTTTGATCAATCTGATGAATTCAACGAAAAGTTTTCAAGTATAAATAGATCTGTTGCTGTTGATTTTAGTGTACGTAATTGAACTTTTCAACGAACGGAAGCGGCAATGGCAAGGGGGAGAGAGTTGGAAGGGTCAAAGGAGAGAAGTAGAATATGACTGAGAGAGAAAACAGAGCTGCGGGCGAACTGGGTATTTAATGGAGGGAGTGGTACAGCTATCTGTGTAAGGTTTGAGCCATTATTCATTTGGGTGGGGGAAACAGACAATGAAATTGCAGTCAAAGGTCTGAAAAATGGGGCTAAATCGTCCGAACCCACATTATTTATTGATTAACTTATAGGCTAAATTAAGGAGAAAGGACGAAGAAATACTGGTAGGGAGTACATTACAATATTAATAAATAGAAAAAATGGTTATAAATGTCTTCATACCATTCTTTATTAAACAATAGTAATTTTCTTTAAATTTTTTATAATCTTAATTAATTTTCTTTTGACTAAATATAACCCTCGGTTACCTTATCTATTTTCTTTTTTTTTTTTTTTTTTTGCTTTTGAAAGAATAGTCTATTTTCTTTTAACTGAATATATGTTTAGACCGTGACTTTTAGAAAGAGAAGATATATAACTCATATATTCACTTCTAAAAAGGAATACTAAATTGTCTGATGTATTCACTTCTAATAAAGAAAATTTGCACGAACTTCTCCTTCAAAAATCTATACACACAATACTATAAAAATGGTTTATTAAAAGATATATTATATGATTCCGGCTGCAAAAATAAACTGAAGCTATGAGGGATGAAAGGAAAAAAAATAAGTATTTTTGAAGAATCAAAATAGTTTGAAAGCACTTATTGCTATTTTCTCTAAATACAACCTCTTATAATTTTAATTTCCTACTTTCTTGCTGTAAAAAAAATATAAATATAAATGTATAGGATTGGGTTCTTATTGTTGCCTGAAACTTTGAGGTCCCTAAGGATTGAGTACCCAAATCTATTATGATAATAATTGAGTACTTATTCTCAAGAAAAAATAAAAAAACAATTGAGTACTTTGTTGGATGGAAGAGTAGTAATTGTAAATTATTGTTTGCCTTTGAAAATGAAATTTCGAGAATGACCTCGAGTTAGTTATTAAAATTTGATTTCCTGAGTTCTTAGTAAGAGTACAATAACGAATATTTTCATTAATTATTATACAAATATTGTTTATTTCATTTATTTTGTTGACGTTTAACTTGTTTTATTGTAGAAATACTTTTGTTGGGATCCTCAGTTCAATACTGAGGTTAGGGACGATTTTGAAGCCACCGCCGTTAAATAGTATAGACAGTTGATGTATAACTTGCGGATAGCTTCCAAGAAGCCAATATGGATACCCCCAGGACGTTTATGACGGACTGTTGGCTAAGTGGGATGACCCGGAGTATCAGACCAAGTGTAAGAAGCCCTCAAAAAATAGGGCGGCGAGGGTCCTAGGAAGCATACGGCGGGTTCTCGCTCATCCATTGAGTGAGAAGCTTCAGAGGTAATACTACTATTATTATGTACACAATTTTTTTTAGTGCCAAGTTTGAGGCATATACATATATGATTTTTATATCTCTTTTAATTGTTTGTAACTTTTAGCTTCGGTTACTCGGGGTTGACTTCTCTCATGAGAAGCTTTATGAAAAGTTTCATGTTCATTGAGAAGGGCACGAGAAGGAGGGCGAGTTCGTTGATGAGCGATCTAAAGAATTCAGGGTGAATGTTATATATTTGTTTCTTATTTAAGTTTTATGTTCAAATGATTTGAGATCAATCTTGTGTTATATATTCGTTTATTTGCATCATCTTAATTTCAAGACAAATTCTGCGAGTTTAAAGAGTAAAAGGAACATGAGCGCAGGACTACTGGTGCTCCTATGCCACTGACCACGAGCTGATGTTGGAGCTCAAGAGGAGCTAAAGAAAGGGTACGCCTATTGCTTCGATGCAGCAAAGTCTACCCGTTTGCGTGCTCAGTCCCAACATGTTACCGTTGGAGGCCGCCCGTTCCTTGGTGGTTATGAGGAGCATATGACCGCCATCAGTCGTCATGTCTTTAATAAGATGCTAGAGCGAGAGTGGCGACGAGAGTGGGACGAGAGGATTAGCTATTCGCATCATATCATCCATGAGTGGGCGATCGAGACCTTTGGTAGTATGGTCTTTGATCCTTCGCAGATGCCACCTCTCGAGCCGCCTCCTGAATGGCGGATGCCTGATCGCGAGGTCAATAAGACGAGCGGCCATAGAGGTCACGATGGCGAGGATAAGGGTACCAGGGATGAGGAGATCCCTCCTTCTAGTTAGCATTGCTATGCTTTTTATTACGTGCTTTATATATTTTGAACATTTGATATATATATTTTTGTTTGTTTATTATAGTATATTAAATGACGAATCATTTGGAGCTTTTATGTGTATACTTTGCTTTTAATATTTGATAATTCCTTATGAAATATTTATTTATTATGTAATTAATCTTTGATGGTCTATTTTTTTATTTTCAAGATGGTTTAATGTAGAAATAAACAATTTATTAAGAAAAATTAATACATGCGATGAAATTGCGACGTATTTGCGATGACAGTCCGTCTCAATTCCGTCACATTCGAAATTCTGTCGCGTTCAAATTTGGGTGCGACACCTGTCGCTAATCCATCACCATTACATCATGCAACTGAATATCTGTCGGAAAATTGTACTTTTGACTCCGTTATTGCAACCAACAAATTCTATTGCATATCCATTGCAGTATCACCAACTGCGATGGTGATGCGACAGAAGTTGCCATCGCTATTTGATAGTTTTTTTTGTAGTGTTACGACACGCAAAGAGGACGAAGAAGGTAATGATTGGAAGATGAATAATATTTTTCAAACACGAGTACAATGCAATGGATAACTATGCAACTCGGTGATTGATTCTGGAAGTTGTAATATTGCAATTCTAAAAATGTTGTTCAAAAGTTAGGATTGAAAACTAAACTGCATCCTAGTACTTACAAGGAGTGAACAACACTACTCTTAAGGTGAATGAAAAGTGCTTATTGAATTTTTCTATTGGACCATTAGTTGAGACTCTTGAATGTGATGTGATGCCAATGAGCATTTGTCATATTCTTTTGGGACGTCCATGACTTTATGATAAGAAAGTACAAGATTGTGGATTCAACAATACATATTCTTTTAAATAAAAAGGTATAGAATTCCGTTTTCATCCTACTAAGGATTTGCATCCACTAAGGCTCAAGCATGCAACCCATCCTTTCCTTCTAAAATGCCTTACTAGTGGAGATGGCATTCTTGGTCCATATTTTAACTTGCCGAAGTCGAGTCTTTTCAGCGGGGTAGAATTGATAGTCGCTATCCTATGGTTAAATAAGAAGTGTAATATTTGAAAGCCTAAACACAAATTTAACCATTCTTGTACAAAAAAGAAGAAATTTTCATTTAAAGAAAGGTGTCCATGTGATTAAAAGAATCACTTAGGCGTATTGAGAAAATTTTGAAAAGCTTTTATAGGTTATATTTTATAAATTTATAGAATCCTTTATTTTTTGATTTTTGCTAAATATATAAAATTATTTATTAGGTCCAAATATATATATATATATATATGAAGAATAGGTCAAAATATTTAATATAGAAAAAGTTTCGCTTAATTAGTTTTAGTTGTATCTTGTGTAGTGATTTTTTTTTAATGTAAAAATTATATATTCTCGATATTCATTGAGATAGGATGAACTACATCACATTCTAATCTATTACAGAGATACATCATAATTAAGAGCCTATATAAGAGACAGGTTATATTGCTCTGCCGATTAACATGAGCAAAATATGTGGCAATTTTATCAACATTGTTTTGTGAAACCTGAAAACAAAATGCCTAACTTTTATATAGCAGATAAGAAACTATTAAGTGCCAATAAAGAATTACTTTCAATAATTAGTTTTTTTAGAAAAAAGTAACTCCCATAGCGTAACCGTCAACGATACCAGAAAACTTCAAGAATAATAATAGCATTAGGAGTAGGAGTATTTTTTCTTTATCATTATTATTTTATGGAAAGGAGTAGGAGTATCAACTTGTTGAGGGTTGGTACGCGCGCGGCCATAGAAACCAAACGATGATTAGCACCCTCAGATTAAGGGTTCTCTTAAATTATATTTTTACACAACTTTTCTTTTGAGTTTTAAAAATTAATCCATAAAAATCATTTGAATAAACTTAATTTTTTATTTTAAAATTAAAAAAATGGATCAAAATATAGGTTCTTTTTATTTCTTTTGAAAACTTGAATGAAACAACAGCTATCAATTACAAGTACTTCATCAACAAAATCATTACTATTCCACCTATTTTTCCAACCCCAAAATTGAATTCAAAGAGTTGCCTATTCTATACCATGATGACTGAAGAAGTCCAAAAGTGTTTTTGAAGAAATATCAAGGTTTTCTTTATGTTTTTTTCATGTTCAAAATGTTTTTTTTTTAAATGTGCTTTTTATATCCATGAAATGGCGAAGTTAGGAAAAAAGTAGTTGTCGAAATCTTATTTTTCATCAGAAAAATATAATAGCGATGTTATCTATTTTATTGGTGACTTTTTTTTTTTTTAATCTCTTGATTTATGTTATGAACAATGTGAAATTGCTTCAATTTCGTATGAATGGAATTCTGGTTTCAATTCATATGAATAACAATAGTCATTGTTGAAATAATCACATGTAGTTCATGTTAAAGTGTTAATATTTACTGTCGACAGTAAACGAGTATTGTCGGCCATGTTAACACATTGAATTGCATTATTCTTAAAACATGACATTGGTTGGCTTCAATATTTTTGTTCTCCATTTTTAATGATGGCGGTTGTGATACCCCCAACCCTGCCACTAGGTCAACTACGGCTGAGCAGGGTATCTGCGTGCCTCTCGGCACTAAACTATAAGTTCCAAAATGAGAGCCCAACCCCAGGGCAACACTTATAGGTATATACACAAGGTATGCAGCAGAAAACTTAAGTAAATTGGTTACTATTGGTGTGCCCAAAACACAAGATTTAAGAAAACTTCTTAATATATGATTCAATACATAAATAAAAGTAACTCTACCAACAAAACCTTATGACAACCTAACAAGAGGAACTTTACAACTGACCCAGGTCTAAAAAACACAAAACATAAAATATGTTCATCTAGGGAAGCTTGATCCAAAACTCCATGCCCAACTCTTCAGCGGCTTATCGTGCCTCTGTCTATCCTGAGTTAATCTGAGTAGAAAACATGATATGGAAAACGTGAGCGCGAACACTCAGTGAGTCCACGTGCGTGTGTGCCTCTTAGTGATTTCTTTGAAACAATATTGATGCAGTTTTCCGAAAACAGTTCATGCAATGTAATAAGAAAATACTTTCTTTTGTTATTTTAACAAAAACTGATGTTTGAACCGACATGAGGGTTTCGAGTGCCGTTGGGAAGTTTGGGCGAATCAAGACACATCAGCGTAGCTTCTACACCCAAATGCAAAGAAACACACAATGCCACAGTCGAGCTCGACGGACAAGGTCCTGATCAAACAATGAGGTCATAGGAATCAAATTCCGACATCTCGTAGTCAATACCTGCCAAACACCATACGAGTGCTCGATTACCAAACAACCGCTCTTCCAAAACTAGTCAAAACAGGCTACAGATTCTTGGGGCACCTACCAAGTCTGCCCTGGGACTAACCTTAGTTTCAAGCCCCTCTTGGCTCTCCACAAGACGGCCATCCCACTGCAGAGCATGATGCGGTGTCCACGTAGACCGATTGGGCCACTCCCTCTGCGGTCTACGCCCCTCTTCAAGTGGATCCACTCTTCTGAGTCTGAATCATCCACACCATCGGAAGAGGCGCTCGTACGGGGGACTAGCCATGTACAGTGCAATCCTCTGGCACTTCCGAATACAAGATCATAACCAGAACTGTAACCCTGGTCGGAATGGGGTTTCATACGTGTTTACAACAAAAAGGCTATTTGTCTGGCTGACAGGTCAGAATCAAGTCATGAATATTTTTAGAAGAAATCCCCATCCACCAATTCACTACATGCTTATGCAAATCTGCATATGTATGCCAGATTTATACACATTTATGTCAAAACCGTGTAGCTTTTCAAAACTAGAACATTTTCCAACATATAAATCTTCCCAGAAAAACCTGTGTACGGCTGAAACCTGTTTCACAGCAATTATAAACCGTTTTGAAAAGGCCATACCTATATGGAGCACGGCTCCTATGCATTGGCTAAGAAAATAGATAACACATTGTGGAGAACATCTCTGAAAAATATATTAAATTGTAACATGCAGAACGTAGTAAATATTATATAACAGATTTAGGAAACACGCCTTACAAAGCCCGTAATATTTGCAAATATTAGAAAACAGGGTTTTGTGGACTCACTAGGATGCGGCTCTGGTGCTATAATCCTACAAACATGATACCAATAAACACTTAAGTATAAATCCAAACCTTTCTGTTCGTCTCCAAAAAATAAAGGTAATAACTCCTTATGAACCCAGGATATAACTACACATATACTAATCCAAAGAACCTGAGCTTCTTAACTTATCTATATCAAAATAACACAAACCCACAAGTGATGTTAAAACCATATATACTATCGCCATATACAAAAACCACGTGTATATATATCAAGATTTGTCACGAAAGTTAAGTACACCTAAATTATATATATATATATAAAGCCATAAATGTAAAAATCATTTTCAAAAATCATTTATACTAAAAATACGTATAAAATTATGAATGTCAGAATTAGTTACAGAAGTTATATATATATATATAAATATATAAAAAGTTATGTACTAAAATATATATATAAGACTTCATTTACTAAAATTATTTATATAAAAAGAAAATCTCATATATATACTAAATATATATATATATATTTACCAACTACATATACTAAAATTATTCACAAAAATGATATACCACAAGCATGTATAAAGTTATATATTAGAATTTATTTATAACACTATATAGTAAAATATATACAAGACTTCATATAATACAATTCTTTATAAAATTCCCATGCATGCAAAAAAATATACATATATATATATAAACAATTGAAATTTAAACCTGTCAATATGTATACTATAAATATACATGTAAATTATATATACTAAAAATATAAATGTTGAACTATACATGCAATTATATATATACTATATATATATATATGAGAATACAAAAACTTTCTGATACTAAAAAAATATATAATATATAGAAGAAAGTACACTAAAATCATTTTCAAAAAATTAGGTATACTAAAATCATTTTAGATAAGATAATTATACCAAGAAAAATTAATTAAATAAATTTATATACGATCAAATAAGAGATATCCAAACAAAATTAACTAACTTTAAACCACATTATACCCTAAATCCTTCATCTCAAGACTCTAAAATTAAACTCTACAACCTATAATCAAAAAGGAGAAAATAAATTAAAACTTAGGTAAGCCAAAAAAATAATCAAAGACCAATTCTAACCCCTAGCTTAAGAAAAATAAAACTTGTAATAACATAAATATAAGTATATATATACCTACTAGTAAACATAAAAGCCTTCATAATCCTACACCCTACCAAAAATACACAATTACTAAAATGACTAAAAGAAAGAAAAAGAGAGAGCAAGACAAAATTGTTTAAACAGCAAAAGAAAGAAAAAAAACGAGAAACGGCAGAAGGGAAAAAAGAAAATAAAGCAAGGAAAAGAAAAAAAATTAAAAAAAAAAAAGAAAATATAAATGGATACATATTGCTGCTGCAGACCGAGAAGGAGGGGAGGAGAAGAAAGGCAAATATCAACCATTTCTCTTTTCAAGTGATACATATATATATATATATATATATATACACTCCTACATGTTCATGTAAAGTGCCAAGTGGCAGTTTTTTTTTTTAACATAACATCTCTAAATAATAATAATATAAATAATATTAAACATAATAAAAGATAATATTATCCTTTCATAAAAGAAAACACTACTTTAAACCGAGTATTTTAAATCCCTAAAAAGTACGTATCATAAATTCTTAGGTTTTACTACGCTAGACCCCGATTACTACTTTAACGTCAATCACCCTCTCAAGATCGTCCGAAGTGCTTACCGAGTGGGGTGTTACATTTTTCCCTCCTAAGAAAAATTTTGTCCTCAAAATTTATTAGTCATACACCTAGAAGTTTTGGATACTTCCTCTTTAGATATTCCTCAATTCCATGATGCCTCCATACAACTTTACAAATTGGAATATATCTCCCACATAACTCTTTTACGCTCCGTTCTATAATCTCTGCTAGTTTTTCTTCGTACGACAGATCAGCACGTAACTCCAGTTGGTCATCATTGAGTACATGATCCGGTGCAGGATGATATTTCTTCAATTGTGATACATGAAACACGTCATGCATGCCCATCAGCTCATTCGGTAAGGCTAACCGATATGACACTTTACCAACCCTGTTAATAATTTCAGACGATCCAACATATCGGGGGCTTAACTTTCCTCCCCTTGGACATTTAGGCTTTCTGCGATGTGGCGTAAATTTCAGGAAAACTCGATCTCCCATACTAAACTCCAGTTTCCTTCTTCAATTATCGGCATAGCTCTCCTGTCTACTTTTAGCTGCCCGAAGCCAATCTTGTATTATCCTAATTGGTTTCTGCATTTCCTCCAACCTGGCACCAGGTTCCTTTTGTTTCCAATGAGATCGAACTCCAATCTCATCTCAGTATACAGGTGTTCTGCATTTCTTACCATACAATGTTTCAAATGGGGCCATTCATATCGAAGCGTAGTAGCTGTTATTATAAGCAAATGTAACACAAGCAAGATTGTTAACCCACTCTTTTCCAAAATTTAAGGCGCAAGCTCTCAACATATCCTCTAGGGTTCGAGTCGTTCTCTCGGACTGTCCATCGGTTTGGGAGGGGGGGTGTTGTGGTACTATAACTTAGGTTAGCTCCATAGCCGCCTGGAAATTGAGCCAGAACCTTGAGGTAAACCTCAAGTCTCCGTCGGATACATTTCTTATTGATCGCACTCTATGAAATCGTACAATCTCATCTTCCTAGATTTGCGCTAACTTGTGCCATAGTTAGTCGATGCTTTATTTCTTAGAAACTTCTCTCGCACTTCTCCACCCATGTAAACTCGATGGCTTTCCTTGTAAGTTATGATAAAGGTCTAACGATAAGGAAAGAAAAATCTATTATGAATCTCCAATAATACCCTTCCATCCCTAAGAAGATATGTACTTCTATTGGTATCTTGGATTGCGTCCAATCGGTCACTGCTCTACCTTTACTGATTTTACTGTTATTCCTTCTTGAGTTATCACATGCCCTAAGAAAGTTGTCTGTCGCCATTTAAAACTTACATTCACTAATTTTGATGTACAACTTATGCTCCTACAGGGTTTACAACACTCTTGAAAGATGTCATTCATGTGCTTCGAGGTTAGGTTAATATATAAGAATATCATCAATCGAAAGCACCACAAGCTCATCCAAGTAAGGACAGAAAATCTTATATACCAATTTTATGAATGTCACGGGTGCATTTGTCAATCCAAATGGCGTAAAACTAACTCATAATCCCCATATCAAGTGTTGAAAGATGTTTACTTTTGTTCATACCTAATAATATCCTTGTCCTAAATCTACTTTGGAATAGTATCCTACTCCTTGAAGGTGTCAAATGGTCCATCCCTAAGTATCACGTCATAACTCACAAATGGTAAGGTAATTAAATCTCTAGATAAAAACACACTCTCAACACAGATGTCACAATCTGGGTACTTTACCTCATTTATCTTACTCACGCTCATAGGAGTGTCAACTATTAACTGATAATGCATGTCAACGAAGGGTATAGAAATATGTTTTATGAAATGAAAGCTCACAAAGAATGCATAGCTCTAGAACCAATGAGTACTCTTGCCAATTGAGAAAAGATTTGAATCATACCTTCGACTACTTCCACTTTGGTGTCTACGGGTAGTCCATCCAACGTATAAACTTTTACTTTCACTTGTGGCTTATCACTCCTTTCTTTTGTGGCTCCTCTCATAGCAAGGGGTCGGCCAGTTCTTCTGGACGTCTCCAGTGGTTCTTGTTGCATCTCCAGGCACTGATCCCTAGCATGTCCTGGTTTCCCACACTGGTAACATAATCTTGACTTATGGTAACATACTTCTGCCACATGTTCACTTCGTCCGAAGTATGTACATACTCTATGGACTCTTCCAGGGGGTTCGGGTTCGTCGGCCTTCATTTCCGATCCTTTGCTTACCACAGGGTCTCTTAGAATCTCTGGATTTCCATGGTCCTTGTCCAGGACATTTACAGGGGGTTGCAGCTGAGCCAATATCTGCCTTCTTCTGTGTAACTGCTTGATCCGCCATCTCTCTCCTTGTGGCGACTTCAACTGCTGCTGCAAATTCCATTAGTGGTAAGGGTGCCAATGCCCGCTGTAGTTCCACCCTTAATCCTTTCACAAATTGCCGCGTCTTATTCTCATCTGTATCTATCAATCTTAAGCAATATTTAGCCAACCTATTGAATTTTGCCGTATATTGGGCAACTCTCAGGTTACCCTGTCTCAATTGCTGGAACTCATCCTCTCGTTGCTCACGAATCCACCGAGGTATGTACTCTTTCCTAAATTTTTCTTGAAAATCGTTTTAGGTCCATGGTTGGTTCTTTACTGCTCGAGCTTCGGAAGCTCTAAGCCACCAATCCTTTGCCATAACACAGAGTCGAAAAGCTGCGGACGTTACCATCAGAGCATTTTCATACTTAAGGGTATCATAAATGTTATTCAGCTGCTCGAGAAATAGTTCAGCTTTGCTTTCTTGCTCAACTTCTCCATGGAACTCCGGGGGTCGAAACTTAAGAAATCGTTCTAGTGCTTCATCTGT
Organism: Catharanthus roseus; assembly: GCA_028651295.1. Taxonomy (NCBI): domain Eukaryota; kingdom Viridiplantae; phylum Streptophyta; class Magnoliopsida; order Gentianales; family Apocynaceae; genus Catharanthus; species Catharanthus roseus. The sequence goes on from JAPQWS010000168.1 coordinate 29,233,201, forward strand.
CCTAGTGGCCGGTACTCGCTCGTTCCTCCTTGTGGCCATCAACGCTTCTAACAATTCCGCCATCCTGATCATGAAATTCTCCATTACCGTGTGCGTAGCTTGTTCTGGATGAGGTGTGTTTTCTCTACTAGGTTCAGGCTGTCTACTTTGAGAATTTTCGGACACAGCCTCGTCCGCATAATTGAAAAGTTGTGAATCTGACATGTTTCTAAACAACCAGAAGGTTTCATCACTAATAAACTTATAAGTTTGCAACTACTCCTTAACAAGTAAGTATAAACTCAGCACAGCCACCAACATCAACACGTTCATATAAATATAAACATATATATGTATATAGAGATCTCAAAATAAGGATTTTTAGTACAAATGGTGTCACAGACAAATCATCCTAGTCCTATCACTCCAAAAATATGTGACCAGGTTACTATAGTACCCAAAAACCCCGGGACCTCATATCCACTATCCTAAAGCTCACTATGTCAAGCCTCAATCAAACATCTCTTATACCCATTCAGAAAACTATATACACAAAAATCCCCTGCACCCTAACCCAGGTCTACTCTGCTTAGGGGTGTTGGCTACCAGAACCTCCTGGTCGAGACTCTAGCTCCGCGCAGACTCTATCCACTAAATCCCTCATAGTACTAAGGAACTGGGCAATAAGCCGCCTAAGCCAGTCCTGCTCGTCATTCAGCTTTTGAATCTCCCTTTCTCTGGCCAGGTACGCCTCCCGCAACTGAACTAGCTCCGTCTCCAGCATAGCAGCCCTCGTTGCCGCCTATCGATGTGCCTGGCGGGCCGTACAGAATAGGGCATCCACCTTAAAAATCTCCTCTCTCAGCTCCGAAATCTACTGTCCAGGGGCCTCCACTTGCTGCCCACTCCATAAACAATAGCCACAAATAGGTGATAACGGTACCGGGGATCCACCTACTGCGAGGGTGTCCATACCCTCAGCATCCACCGGAGCCACTCCCCTCGACTCAAGTAGTATCCCTGCTTCGGACTCAGCCTCGCTAGGGTCTTCCTCTATCGACACCCTAGGCTCTACTCCCTGCTGCACGATCCCTCTACGGTCTCACTGTCTGAGAGGTCAATTATGGGGATCAAATCTCTCTCCGAAAAAATCTCCCTATGAGATGATGATGAGGGGGTCGTTCCACTAGACCCGCTCACGAGTACACCATCCGAATATATCTATCTACGAGTATGATGTGCCATCAAATATGTATAAAACAGTCTTAGGGTCAGTACTACCCGAGAAATCGAATGATTGACGTCAAGGTTAAACAGCTAACTCCTATAGCTTGTCTAAAATCCAATAGTTCAAACCTAGGAATGAACCTAGATGCTTTGATACAACCTATGATACCCCTAACCCTGCCACTAGGTCAACTGCAACTGAGTAAGGTATCTGCATGTCTCTCGCAATAAACTATAAGTTTCAAAACGAGACCCTAACCCCGAGGCAATACTTATAGGTATATATATACACAAGGTACGTAGCGGAAAACTTAAGTAAAGTGGTTACTACTGGTGTGCCCAAAACACAAGATTTAAGAAAACTTCTTAATAACCATTTCAATACATAAGTAAAAGTAACTCCACCAACAAAACCTTATTGCAACCTAACAAGAAAAACTTTACAACTGACCCAGGTCTAAGAAACACAAAACATAAAACATATTCTTCTAGGGAAGCTTGATCCAAAACTCCATGCCCAACTCTTCAGCGGCTTATCGTGCCTTTGTCTATCCTGAGTTAATCTGAGAAGAAAACATAATATGGAAAACGTGAGCGCGAACGCTCAATGAATCCACGTGCGTGTGTGCGTCTTAGTAATTTCTTTGAAACAATGCTGATGCAGTTTCCCGAAAACAGTTCATGCAATGTAATAAGAAAATACTTTCTTTTGTTATTTTAACAAAACTGATGCTTGAACTCAAAGCTGAGGGTTTCGAGCGCAGTTGGGAAGTCTGGGCGAATCAAGACACATCAGCGCAGCTTCTACACTCGAATGCAAAGGAACACACAATGCCATAGTCGGACTCGACGGAAAAGGTTCGGATCCAACAAAGAGGTCATCGGAATCAAATTCCGGTATCTTGTAGTCAATATCAGTCAAACACCATAGGAGCGCTCGATTACCAAACAATCGCTCTCCCAAAACTAGTCAAAATATACTACAGATTCCTGGGGCACCTACCAGGTCTGCTCTGGGACCAACCTTAGTTTCAAGTCCCTCCTGGCTCTCCACAAGGCAACCGTCTCACCGCAGAGTATGATGTGGTGTCCATATAGACTGATTGAGCCATACCCTCCGCAGTCTACACCCTTCTTCAAATGAATCCACTCTCCCGGGTCTGAATCGTCCACGCCATCGGAAGAGGCCCTCGTACAGGGGACTAGCCACGTACAGTGCAATCCTCTGGCACTTCCGAACACAAGATCATAACCAGAACTATAACCCTGGTCGGAATGGAGTTTTCATACGTGTTTACAATAGAAAGGCCATTTGTCCGGCCGACAGGTCAGAATCAAGTCATGAATATTTTTAACAGAAATTACCATCCGCTAGTTCACTACATGTTTATGTTCACTACATGCTTATGCAAATTCACATATGTATGCCAAATTTATACACATGCATATCAAAACTGTGTAGCTTTTCAAAACTAGAACATTTTTCAACATATAAATCTTCCCAGAAAAACCTGTGTATAGTTGAAACCTGTTTCACAGCAATTATAAACCATTTTGAAAAGGCCATACCTATATGGAGCACGGCTCCTATGCATTGGCTTAGAAAATAGGTAACACATTGTGGAGAACATCTCCGAAAAACATATTAAATTGTAACATGCGGAACGTAGTAAATATTATATAATAGATTTAGGAAACACTCCTTACAAAGCCGTAACATTTGCAAATATTAAAAAACAAGGTTTTGTGGACTCACCTAGATGCGGCTCTGGTGCTATAATCCTACAAACATGATATCAATAAACACTTAAGTATAAATTCAAACCTTTCGGCAAAGGGTTGACTGGTACGACAGAGGGCTAGCTGGTGGTGTGCATGCATGGCTGGCACGGCAGAAGGCTGGCTGGCACGGCAGAGGGCTGGCTGGTGGTGTGCATGCATGGCTAGCGCGGCAGAAGACTGACTGGTACGACAGAGGGCTGGCTGGTGGTGCATGCATGCATGGCTGGCATGGCAGAGGGTTGGCTAGCACGGCATGCATGCATGAACCCAGGATGTAATCCTACAAACACGATATCAATAAATACTTAAGTATAAATCGAAACCTTTCTATTCGCCTCCAAAAATAAATGTAAGAACTCCTTATGAACCCAGGATATAATTATACATATATTAATCCAAAAAACCTAATCTTCTTAACTTATCTATATTAAAATAACACAAACCCACAAGTGATGTTAAAATCATATGTGCTATCGCCATATACAAAAACCATGTGTATATATATCAAGATTTGTCACAAAAGTTAAGTATACCTAAATTATATATATAAAGCTATAAATGTAAAAATCATTTTCAAGAATCGTTTATACTAAAAATACCTACAAAATTTATGAATGTTATAATTAGTTACAGAAGTTATGTATATAAAAATATGTAAAAAGTTATATACTAAAATATATATAAGACTTTATTTACTGCAATTATTTATATAAAAAGAAAATCTCATATATACTAAAAATATATATATTTACCAACTATATATATTAAAATTGTTCACAATAATTATATACCACAAGCATGTATAAAGTTATATATACTAGAATTTATTTATAACAACTATATAGTAAAATATATACAAGACTTCATATACTACAATTCTTTATATAATCCCTATGCATTCAAAAAAGATATACATATATATAAACAATTAAAATTTAAATCTATAAATATGTATACAATAAATATACATGTAAATATATATATACTAAAAATATATATGTTAAACTATACCTGCAATTATATATATACTAAATATATATATACATATGAGAATACAAAAACTTTCTGATACTGAAAAAAAATATAATATATATAGAAGAAAGTACATTAAAATCATTTAGCAAAAAATTAGGTATACTAAAATCATTTTAGATAAGATAATTATACCAAGAAAAATTAATTAAATAAATTTATACACGATTAAATAAGATAAATCAAAACAGAAATTAACTAACTTTAAACCACATTATACCCTAAATCCCTCATCTCAATACTCTAAAATTAAACTCTACAACTCATCATCGAAGAAGAAAATAAATTAAAACTTAACTAACCCAAATAAATAATCAAAGACCAATTCTAACCTCTAACTTAAGAAAAATAAAACTTATAACAACATATATAATATATATATATATATATATATATACCTACTAGAAAACATAAAAGCCTTCATAATCCTACATCCTACCAAAAATACACAATTACTAAAATGACTAAAAGAAAGAAAAAGAGAGAGCAAGACAAAATTGTTTAAACAGCAAAAGTAAGAAAAAAAAAAGAAAACAAGAAATGGCAGAAGGGAAAAAAGAAAAGAAAGCAAGGAAAAGAAAAAAATGTTAAAAAAAAAAAAGAAATGGATACCTGTTGCTGCTGCAGACCGAGAAGGAGGGGAGGAGAAGAAAGGCAAATATCAGCCATTTCTCTTCTTCAAGTGATATATATATATACATTGGTACGTGTTCATGTAAAGTGCTAAGTGGCACACTCTTTACACTCCTTTCGTCAAGTGGCAATTTCTTTTTTAACATAACATATCTAAAATAATAATATAAATAATATTAACAATAATAAAAGATAATATTATCCTTCCATAAAAAGAAAACACCACTTTAAACCTTGTAAGACTAACGAGTATTTTAAATTGTTAAAAATTATGTATTATAAATTCTTAGGTTTTACTATGCTAGATCCCGATTACTACGTTACCGTCAATCGCACTCTCAAAATCTCCCGAAGTACTTACCAATTAGGGTGTTACAGTGGCAGACTTATTTGACATAAATATGCAACAGTATAGATTAAAATGAGACATATTAAAAAAAAAAGTGTCATTTTTTATTTTTTCTTTCTTAACCAAGTAAAAATACATTTGATTTTGAAAAAAATTTCCTTCATTTACAATTGAAATGTAAAAATTATTTATTCTTTTCTTTATTTCTAATCCAAGAGCACCCTACGATTACGAGTAACACAGACAGGCAACATAATTAATAAGCAAATTATTAAATATTGATACATGCACATCACCATATCTTTTTTATCTTTGTATAGATGATACTGCCTTGCATCCATTTTAAGTGGCGTCTTAAAATTTTTCATACAAATTAAGAGATTATAAATGATATATAATACCTTTATTTATTTTCTGTCACTTCAAGAAAAATATGTACTTGTGTGAAAGAGGAAAAAAATTGGTGGTACAAATACTTTCAAAAGCTGATTAAGAATGATAAAATATTTATAGCATAAGCCGTTTTACACTTGTAATTTTATTGAGTATTTATAGTATTTTTTTCATTTTTACTTGTCTTTTTTATTCATTTATTTCACCTCTGTTATTTATTTCTATTCTATTAAGAATATTAAAAAATTTTATAATTTAAAAATTATTTTATTTTAAAAATCCGTATCACTGCACACAAGTTTAGAATGACTTACATTTCTGATCGAATTTAAAATAAAGAAACTAGGGCATGGTTTATTACGCATAGTCATTGATTATTTTGTAAAGCAAAAACGAAAAATGACAAACTTTTGTATTACCTGCGGTCGGAAATCGAAAATATAAGAAGTTTTAGTCCAACTGAGAATGGTAAAAAATATAAGAGGTTTTGCAACTTTCAATAAGTATTTATTAAACTTTTTCTATCTTTATTCATTTTTGTATTAATTTATTTCACCTCCAGTATCTCTATCACTTTCATTACTTATGAAGGATAGAAAGAGTATAGTAATTTAAAAGTAGTCTTATTTTCAAAACCCTTAATTTTTGTGTACAAGGCTAAAATCCTTTATATTTCTGACTAGAGGTAGTATCTTTTAGTTGCTAAAGAGGATTTTTTTAAGTAACATTTTTTTTTTAAATCCCAATTAAGTTACTATATATCATGGTATGTTTAAGTCATTTATGTTTTGGCATGGTCTTTCTATGTCTCAATTGTATGAATTCTACTTTTCTTAAAGTAGATTTTGACAAATAAATATTTTTTATTTTCCTTTTAAAAAAATATCTATAATTAACTTTACCTTATTGATAAAGAGTTTAGTAATATACTATTCAATATTAGCTAATAAGGCCCTTGTTAACTCGTCTCGTACGAGAGGAGTCTCAAACTGAATTAGAAATTCGACTCTTCCTTAATATCGACTTCATGTTTATTATGGTGTAGTCTTTATCAAATGTGATACCTTTTGTATTAAAAAAAAAAAAAAGGAAATTGTGAGAAAATATTAACTATATAATATAATTGTATTAATACGAAAGAGAATTCCGAAAGTTAAAATGTCAAGGGGTAAAAATGAGAGAGAAATGTTTTCTGCTTGTATTAGTAAAGTTTATATATTTGAATTTGAATGTTGAAAGAATAGAGTTCATCTTTGTTTCTTTGGTTGAGTTTTCTGTATGTCTTCGAATCTTAATTTGTTTGTATGTTATTAATTAAAGAAAGTGTCCAAATTAATCAATCATCAAAGAGAAAAAAGAAAAAGTCTAAACTTAACAACCTTCACGTTTTATTATTAAAAAAAAAACTTCACGTTTAGGAAAAAATAAAATAAAATAATGAATTAATACTAGTAGCTAGCTAGTAGTATGTTTGACGTTGCTTTCTTTGTGTCCCGATTATAGTTAATTACACGTAGAAACAAACAAAGATAGCGTAAACTTTGGCGTCGTGGCTGGCTGCCTATGAAATGAATGAAACTGACGCTCGCTGCTGGCGATGATTGATGACTTGGGATTGAGTAGGATAAGTAGTGTGAGACCAGTTTTGGCTATTGAAAGTTATCGTTTACAAAAGTGTCACGCCCGTCTGCGTGCATGTTTGAGAAACCAACGTATTAGTGTCATAGTATTTACAATTTTTATTTAGCAGTTATCTTCCTTGTACTAAAATAAATATCTAAAATGATGACTAAAGATTCTTAAACATTTTTATATATCATTTAAATATTTTATGCAAATCTTATGTGTGACAGAAATTTCATAAAAAGAATTCACAATCATAAATTATAAGTAATTTCGTAAATTTCTGTTGTCCGTTTGCCTTAAATTTAATTCTAAAACTCATATACAGTAAATATCTCATTTTACATTGTATATATTGTTTTACAAACAATTTAACTTTTAAATTTTTAGAATATTATTCGAAATAAAAATTTTCAAGATCACACTTTTACTGGAACAAACAATTATTAATAGTCACACAAGCTAAAATTTGTGAGATATGCTTAGCTTGGATAACTTGGAAATTTTATTACTATCTCTGTTTAGAAATATAAGTCCTTTTAAGAGTTGAATGATTGGTAAAAAATGTCTTTTTACAAATATGAAGAAGTATTTATTATGAAATTTCCAGCTATACTAATTCATTTATTTTATTTGTTTCTCTCTTTCCCTGTTCTATATATCTCATTATTTATTTAGGGCATAAATGGAATATCAGTTCAAAAGTTACCTTGGTTTCTTTCCTCTTAGTCCTTGTACAAGTACAAAATGACTTGTATTTTCGAACGGAGGTAGTAGCATTTACTCCCTCTATTTTTTTAACTTGTTACATTGTGTCAATTTTTTTTTTCACTTGTCACATTATGAAAACAATGCAATATTTAATGAACTATTTCCAAATATACTCTTTCATTAAAAATACTTTTCAACATCTTTCTCTTCTAACCTATAAACTTTAGAAATAACAAAGAAAAGAAAGTAAGGTTTGAAAGGCATTCTAGTTCATCCAAAAAAGTCGAAAATTCTATATTTCTTTAAACAATATGATGTCTAAAATATGACAAGTAATAAAAACAAGAAAGAGTATTTTTTCCCAAAATTGAATGCATTAAGTTGCATGAAGGTTTTCTCGGGAAAACTCGATGTCCAGCACCATCTTCAACTAAATAGTCTTATAATAGTGTAGTATGATTGTTTATTAAGGAAGAATAGTTGGATCCTACAGTACATCTTCTAATACACTCTCTATATATTCCTTTTATAATAGTTTTATTAATATAAATTGTAAGCCTTTTGGCCCATTATATTCACACTTTTTCATTTTTTTCTCAGCCAAACTTTTGTCCCTATGATAAATACCTCTCACCAGAGAAAATATTGGGCCGGTTAGACCATGATGCTGGACGGGTCGGTTTCAACCCAACCCACCCAGGCGACATGTAAATATATATTTCTCTTTCTCATTCTTGTTGCCCTAATCTCTCATTTTTCTCTGTTGAGCCGCCGTCTCCTCACTTTCTCTCTCTGACTCTTTGTTTTCCTCTCTTCCACTTGAACCGACTCTCGGTTCTTCTTGACTGCTGCTCTTGAGGACTCCAACCGACGCCTACCAGTGATGCTAGTCGCTCACTGACTGCGTGCGCGTGGTTTCAGTTGAGGAAGAAAGGGTCTTTATAGAGAGATAGAGAGAGTGTGTTCATTCTTGTGAGGTCCACCAGTAAAACTTGAGGGATTCCGTCTCTTCTTCTCGGAAGATTTGAGACGGTGATGTTTTGTCATTGAGCACAAAAACCGGAGTTCACTGTTGTTCCTCCGATTTCCTCCGACTGTCCGATCCGTGACCTTTCGGATCTCTCGGTATAAAGGTAAAAGATTACTACTTTTATTTCATTTTGTTATTACTAACCATTTGTTCATCATGCGATTAAATTCGGCGTTCTCCCGGTGTTGGAAAGCTAAAACGAAGACTGAAGATTACCTGTAATAGATAAGTTTTTGTTTTTCTTCTTTTTCGATTTCTGTTTCTTGGTCTGTAATAGTAAGATAGGGGTTGTGTAATAGTAAATAGGTATAACAGCGGTATCAGAGCCCGGAAAAAACTTCAACTTTCTGGTGATCTGGACGGCGGCGGCTGTCGGATCTCTCGAGTCTGACATTTTAGACCCAAGGGATCTGTTGAGTTCTGTGAATCTGGCTCAGGGAAGCGATCTCAAACCCACTCTCGTTTTCTTTCTCAGTTTTTTTCAGATCTATTTTAATTATTGTCTGTTTTCGTTAGATCTGCTTATTTTTTGTTAAATTTGTTGTTTCTGATTAGCTGTCATTTCTGTTCTTTTTAGGATTTTTCTGTTATACTGGTTTTATTGCATTTGTCTGGATTTCTGCTCTACTCGTTTTTTCGTTTCTCTCATGGATCTGTTCATTTTTGTGCTTTTGGTTTCTTTCTGAAAAATCTTAAAACCCAATCCTGGCTTGAGTCCACAGGACTTCAAGTAGCTGTGTCTTGGCGATTTTTCTGTATTGTTATTATTATTCGTGATTGTTGAATCCTTCTGTTGTTTGTGTTTGGAGAGCTATCGTACAGCCTGTGCCTATTTGTTTTCTCAGTTTCAGTTATTGTGTTACTGTGCTATTTGAACTTTCTGTGAGATTCTCGCATTTCATTTATTCTACCGCGCGGTTTTTCAAAGCAAAAATCCTGGCCTTTTTCATTTGCGTGACAGACTTCTTTTTCAAACCTTTTATTTTTCTAGCCACACTTTACTCTTATTTTCCATTTAATCATGTCTATTCCAAAAATTGAAACCGACAAGTTTGATGACAAATCTGACTTTGTAATATTGCGGAGAAAAATGAAAGCAGTTTTAGTCCAAAATAAAATCGCACCCGCAATTTGTAGCCCCAAAAAGTATCCGGAATCTTGGAAGGGCAAAGTTCTTGCTAAAAAACTTGGTGATGCACATAGTTGCCTCACCTTGCATTTTAACAGACAACGTTTTGAGAGAAATCGACGAGAAGGACAACGCTTTTAAAATTTGGACGAAACTCGAAAAACTGTATTTGGAAAAATCCTTGTCGAACAAAATTTATTTAAAAGAACAGCTTTTCCTTTTTAAAATGAGCGGGTCGAAATAACTTTCTGAAAATATTGATGATTTAAACAAAATCATTTTGGAACTTCAAAACGTTGGAGAGAAGGCCTCTGATGAAAACGTTGCTGTTATTTTATTAAATTCTTTGCCTGAGTCTTTCCACGATGTGAAATCTACTATCAAGTATGGCAGAGATGATTTGACTCATTCTGATGTGAAAAACACTTTAAAATCAAAAGATTTGGATTTGAGAAAAAAAAAACAAATCAAACGGAGAGAACCTTTACGTGCGAGGGAGGGTTGACCGGAGAGAATCTTTTAGTCACCGTTCTAAAAGTAAAGGGAGGTCAAAATCTCGAGATAAGTACAAAGTGAAGTGTTTTTACTACGGCAATGATGGTCATATGAAAAATAAGTGTTTTAAAAGGATCAAAGATGAAAAACAACGTAAACAAGGTGAAGGGAGTGATAAAAAACTGACATAACTCAAGATTTTGAATCAGATGGTAATTCCATATATTCTGAAGTTTTGTGTGTATCCCCTTCCCATTCTTCTACTAAAGTTGTTGATGATTGGATTCTTGATTCTGGTTGCATATTTCACATGACACCAAACAAGCACTGGTTTTCAAATTTTAAAACCCTTAATCATGGAAAGGTCTTCATGGGAAACAATAAAGTTTGTAACATTAAGGGCAATGGATATGTTTTCATAAAAATATATGATAGCGTGACTAGGAAACTGACTGAGTTGAGATATGTGTCTGACCTTCATCGGAATCTAATCTCCCTTGGTGTTTTTTACACAAACGGGTATTCCTATAAATTTGAAAATGGGGTTATGAGAGTTTGCAAAGGATCTCTAGTCATGCTGAGAGGTTTTAAAAGAGATGGTTTATACACTTTTCTTGGAAAAATTGTTTGCAAATCATCTGCATTTATTTCAAAAATTGTCCTTAAAAAGACTATGTTGTGGCATCGTCGAATTAGCCATATTAGTGAAAAGGGACTGCATTATTTACATAAGCAAAACCATTTAAATGGTGACAAAATTGATTCCTTAGATTTTTGTGATCATTGTATTTTGGACAAACAGCATAAACTAAGTTTTTCTATTAGCATACACAAGTCCACTTCTGTCCTTGAATATGTGCAATGTGATTTATGGGGTCCTGAAAAGGTACGCACTTTTGGTGGTAATGTTTATTTCTTATCTGTTGTTGATGATTTTTCTAGGCATGTGATGGTATTTCTTTTAAAAACAAAAGATCAAACTTTTAAAAAGTTTTGTAAGTGGAAATGCCTTGCCGAAAATCAAACTGGAAATAAACTAAATACGATTAGGACAGATAATGGTTTGGAGTTTTGTAACAAAAAGTTTGTTGAATTGTGTGCATCACATGGCATCCTGCATCATAGGATGTGAGACATAACTCTCAGCAGAATGGAGTTGCTGATTGAATGAACCGAACCATCCGATCCATGACCTTTCGGATCTCTCGGTATAGAGGTAAAATGTTACTTCTTTTATTTCCTTTTATTATTACTAACCATTTGTTCTTCTTGCTGTTAAATCCAGCATTCTCCCGGTGTTGGAAAGCCGAAACGGAGACTGAAGATTACATGTAATAGATAGGTTCTGTTTTTCTTCTTTTTCGATTTCTGTTTCTTGGTCTGTAATAGTAAAATAGAGTCTGTGTAATAGTAAACAGGCGTAACATAAATCATATAAAATAAATGATAAACTTTAAATTATAAAGAAAGTATACTAGAAAGTATATTAGAAGATATACCAGACAATTTGGGTGAGAAAATAGGAGTTTAATTTAAAACTCTAAGGGCTAGTTTGGAAGTCTAAAAATGGAGAAAAAAGAAGGGGTTGGATTTTATTAATTTAGGAGTTTTAAGAAGAGAGAAGGGATGATGATTCATCTTTCCTAATGCCCAAATTCTCTACGTATCCTTTGGCTGTTTTAATGATAATAAATTAAATCTTACTCAGTATTATATATTATTTTCATTTAAGGTTATTTTTGTCAAAAGACATCTTTTTTTGCCTTCTTTCCAAACTTCCTAATAATAAACTATTCTTGTTTTCTTTTCTATTCAAAATTTACAAAATTCATTTTGTTGAGAAAGGTTGGTTAATCCTCCTCCCCTTGAGGTATCTTTTGGAGTGTGTTAGGCCACATTCCATAATTTTAACAAAATATTAGAATCAAGTTGTTGAACCACCCACAGATGATAACTTGCAGAACTTCATGCTCCAATTCCGGGCATGAGAAGTGTATTGAGAATCTCACATCGGCTAATTAAATAATTAATAAATCCCTTATAAGATCGTAAATTACCTTTTACGAATCTCAAATAAAAAAATTTCACTTTTTTTTTTCAAATTTTAATCTAATCCAAATGGACCCTTAACTTTCTTTTCTCCCTCCCCCCTCCTTCAAAAATGACTGAATGAAAATTTATCATTTTAAACTCGTTATCATGTAAAAAAAACTCTCTTTATCTAAAGAAAAAAGGGAGCTATTTAATCCATCAATTGCAGCTAAAAAACAATAATTGCATAACCAATACCATGTTTGTTAAAGTAAATTACCTCTTAAAATTAATTAATTAAGTTCTTATTGTATTAAGTATGTTTGATAACTGAAATTGTCAAACAATTAATATTTAAGTGCGTTTGAAAATAATTTTTGCGAATCACTTAATTGTTTAAAATGTGCTTAATCGCAGTATAAATTTTAAGTGAAAATTTTTTGCTTAACTATGAAGTATGAAATCTGAAATGTATATTATTTGTCAAATTATTACACTCTTTTGCATATAATTACCACTTATTAATTAATTCAATATTCATATTCAAACTTTAGTTTTCAGATTCGGTGTTCACTCTTAAGATCCAGAATTCAGAATTTAAATAATTCAACCTTTAGACTTCAGTTTTAATTTTATCAAACAGGCCTTAAATAGCTTATTAACTTGGGTTAATACCAAAAAGATACCCTTTAGTTTAAAAAATTATCAATCAAATACCCTATATTTTGCAAGTGATAATTAAGGAAAAAATCACACCACTGAAGTGTATTCTTGCCGGAAATTTCTTGAACCCATCGACTCCAAGGTTAAATTAGTCCCTTTGTACACAACAACACTTTTTTTTCCTTTTTGTTCACTATTTATAAGTCGACCGTTTTTTACTGCTTTTTATTCAATATTTGACAACCTTTCTCCCTCCTCCTCCCCCTCCTTATATATCTTTTTCTTCGTTCTTGTTGAATTATACTCACAACATTTGGGTTAGCTTGTTCCCAATGATGTCAATGGACTTGGACCTCATTTAACTATTGGGTTTGGGCTTGGTTTGTTGGGATGCTGGGTCGGGTCAAAATTGACCCGCCTGTGGTGACCCACTTGACATCCCATTTATTACACTCCCCTCCCAACTAATTCTCTCTCTCTCTCTCTCTCTCTCTCTCATTATTGACCATGACTTTTGTCCTCTTCCTTGTCTGACCAAGCCTCTCCCTTTCTCCTCTTGAGACCACTATAAACACATCTTATCTGAGTATCTATGTGCTATTATTCTCTTAGCACTTTACTGTTTCAACACTTTTATTTTAGCTTGCCACCATATCTAAAGTTTTTGTGTATTGGCTTACAACCATATCTGTGGATATATATCTATCAATATTTGTGCTTCTCTGTTCATTTTTTTGCCATATTTTTTCGGTTCCGTCTACTCTCTTTGGTATCAATGGCCACTGCTAGATTAGAAACTGATAAATATGATCGTAAAGTGATTTTAGTGTTTGGAGGATAAAAATGAATGTTGTCTTAGTACAAAACAAAATTTACCCCCTATTTCAATACCCAAGGATTATCCTAAATCTTGGAAATATGAAATTTTGAAAGAGAAACTTGATTCTGCTAAAAGCACAATTGTTTTACATTTATATGGCAATGTTATAAGAGAAATAAGGATAAAAATACCGCTCGAGAAATTTGGATTAAACTTGAAGACATGTATTTGAAACATTTAATTTCAAACAAAATTTATTTGAAAGAGCAGTTGTTTGGTTTTAAAATATCATCTTCAAAATCTCTTGATGATAAGTTAGATGATTTAAACAAAATTGTGCAAGATTTACAAGATGGGGTGATGATATTTCTAACGAAAATGTTGCTATCATTCTTTTAAATTCTTTGCCTGAATCTTTTGCTGATGTCAAAACTGCCATTAAATATGGTCATAAAAGGCTTGTTCCTTTCTGATGTAAAATTTGCTCTTAAAACTAGAAATCTAGACCTTAAAAAAGAAATAACGCAAATGAAGAAAATATTTAGGTTCGGAGTATACCCGAGAAAAGAGAGTCTGTCATAAAAATAGGTCTAAAAATATGGGCAGGTCTAAGTCTAGAAAACCTAAAGAAAATGCTAAAAGTAAAATTAAATGTTTTTACTATGATAAAGAAGAGCATGTTAAAAGTAAATATTTTAAAATAATCAGTGGTGAGAAAACGAAAAAAGGGGAAATTCAAAAGATAAAGCGAGTAAAAACAAACAGAGAGTCTGATAACAATGGCAGCTCTATGTATTATGAAGTTTTGTATCTCTGCTATATCTGATGATTGGATTCTAGATTCTGGTTATTCTTATCATATGTATCTTAATAAAAACTGGTTTTCAGAATTAAACTTGTAGAAACCGGTAAAGTTTTAATTGGAAATAACGAGTACTGTCCCATTAAAGGGATAGGATTTGTTTCAATAAAAATGTTTGATGATCTTATTAGAACACTGTCCAATGTTAGGTATGTTTCAGGTCTTAGGAGAAACCTCATTTCCTTAGGTACTCTTGATGATATTAGTTATATTTACAAATTTAAAAATGAATGTTTGACTATTTGCAAAGATTCGTTGGTTATCATTAAAGGAATTAAAAAAATCTGATCTTTACTATTTGATTAATGAAAATGTGTGAATCTGTTGCATTAGTAACTAGTCATGTTGATAGCATGTTATGACATAAAAGAATCTGTCATATAAGTGAAAAAGGTTTACAATATTTAAGTAAACAAAACTACTTGATGATAGTAAAATTCATTCACTTGATTTATGTGATCACTGTATTATAGGAAAACAATGTGAATTGAGCTTTTATGTTGGCACACACAAATCCACTGCTATTTTAGATTATGTGTATTGTGATCTTTGGGATCCTAAAAAGGTACCCACATAGGTGGAAATGTTTACTTCTTGTCTATTGTTGATGATTTTTCTAGACATGTTTGGATTTTCCTGCTAAAGACAAAAGATCAAACTTTTAAAAATTTTAATGAATGGAAAACTTTAGTTGAAAAACCAAACTGACAAGAAATTAAAGTTTTTAAGAACCGATAACGGTCTTGAGTTTTGCAACAACTTTGATGATTTATGTGCTAAATATGGTATAACAAGACAAACAATAGTTAGGTATAACCCTCAGCAAAATGATGTTGTTGAGAGGATGAATAGGACAATAATAGATAAAGTTAGATGTCTTATGTTTTCATTCGGTATACCTAAATCTTTTTGGGGTGAAGCTATTAGCACAATTGTCTATTTAATTAATCGATCTCCATCTACTGCCACAAGTTTTAAAATTTCGATGGAGATATGGCCGGTTCACTACCAACCTTGTCTCATCTTAGAGTCTTTGGTTTGCCACTTTTGCTTACCAACAGGAAGGTAAACTAGACCCTAGGCCTAAAAAGGGTGTCTTATTGGCTATCCCAATGATGTTAAAAGGTACAAAATCTGGCTTAAAAATAAGCCAGGGTGAGGGTAGTAATTAGTCGGATATTATTTTTAATGAATCTAATATACCTAGAGTTAAAGATGAAATTGTTCCCACTATTATTACTAATCAACCCTTAGTCAAGGAAATCCCAAATGAGGTGAAGGATACCCCTAGGATTGTTTTGAACCTAGAACCTGAACCTAAGAATGAACATGTAAGTTCAGATCAAATATCTGGAAACAGTAATTGACCTGAGTCAGAAAATTCTGACAATGATGATGATAATGTTGAAGCCCAGTCTCAGGCTCTCAATGATTATCAGTTATTTAGGGATAGAACTAGATGGATCTCTTAGAAATCTTCTAGATACGGCTATCTCTACTGTGTCTCTTATACTTTACCTGCTGCATATTTTATTGAGGAAAAAGAGCCTTTATGGTTTGATGAGGCTCTTAGGAGTCCTAATTCTAAATTGTAGATGCACGAAATGAATGATGAAATTTCATCTTTGCATAAAAACAAAACTTAGATTTTAATTCCTATATCAAAGCAAAAACTAATTGATTGCAAATGGAATCTTCAAAATAAAGAAATCTGATTATGAAAATGAACCACCTAGGTTCAAAGTTAGGTTAGTTGCAAAAGGTTTTTCTCCAAAAGAAGGCATTGACATCAATGAAATATATTCTTTCGTTGTCAAATATAAGACAATTAGGATAATGCTTTCTATTATTACTTTCTTTAATCTTGAGTTAGAACAATTTGATGTTAAAACTGTCTTTTTGCATGGTGACCTTGATGAAACAATTTATATGAAATAACCTTCTAGTTTTGAGGTTAAAGGCAAAGAAAATTATGCCTGCTTACTCAAAAAGTCTCTTTATGGACTCAAGCAATCCCCGAGACAATGGATATAAGGCTTGATACCTTTATACAAAATTCTGGTTTTACAAGAAGTTATTATGATAATTGTTTGTATTGTTGTGGTGATTCTGTTGATAATTTTTTATGTCTCTTACTTTATGTTTGATGATATGCTAATTGCATGTAAACAGAAAGAAAAACTAATCAAACTAAAATCTCTTTTAAAATCTAAATTTGACATGAAAGATCTAATTGCTACATCTAGAATTTTGGGAATGAACATTTTGAGAAATCAAGAAAATCACTCTTTAACTATTTCCCAAGAAACCTTTTTAAAGAAAATTGTTTCAAAATTCTCCATGGATCATTGTAAATCTGATCGCACTCCTTTAATAACTCATTTTCCGTTATCTTCTAAAACTTGCTGAAACTGACTTTGAAAATAAAGAAATGGTTAATATTCCTTATAGAATGGCAATAGGGTTAGTCATGTATTCAATGATTTCTACACCACCTGACATTGCTTTCTCTATAAGTCTTCTTAGTCATTTTATGTCCAATCCTGGAAAGGATCATTGGACTGCTTTAAAATGGCTTTTTAGGTATCTAAATAGTATAATTGATAGGGGTTTACATTTTCAAAAATGGTCAAACCCTACATATTTTGCCGGTGACAAAGATTTTCGAAAATCCACTACTGCTTATTTCTTTACTATTGCTTGAAACTGTGTTTCTTGGAAATCTCAATTGCAACCTGTGGTTGCTTAATTAACCATAGAAGTTGACTACACTGCTACAATTGAAGCAATTTTGATTCAAGCTCTCTTGTACGAATTGAATCTTTTGCATTCTAAAGCTACTATTTTTACTGATAGTCAAAGCTGTTTACATCTATGCAAAAATCATGTTTATCATGATCGCACTAGACATATAAATGTAAAATATCATTTTATTAGGGAAAATATCACGAATAGCATAATAGATATAAAGAAAATAAATACAAAAGAAAATCATGCTAACTTTGGAATAAAAACTGTTACTGTTAACAAGTTTTCTCTTTGCAGGGATTTACTCTATATTGATACTGATTAATCAGTTTACTTATTGTTTTTGCCATGTTGTGTGCAAGGTAGAGTTTGTTGGATAATGCCCATAACATTTGGGCTAGTTTTTTTTCAATGATGTCAATGGACTTGGACCTCATTTAGCTATTGGGTTTGGGCTTGCTCTATTGGGTTTGGGCTTGCTTTATTGGGATGTTGGGCCGAGTCAAAAGTGACCCACCCTTGGTGATCCACTTGCCATCCCATTTATTAAACTCCCCTCCCAACTAATTCTCTCTTTGTCCCATCAATCTCTTTCTCTCTCTCGGTTATACTTCTTTGCTATTGCCAGAATCTTATGGCTCTCATGCTTGACCGATTCCTCTGAGACCTACCATCAATGATAGGTCTACCTACTATCCAAACTCTTCATGCTTGACTGATTCCTCTGAGAACTATTAAAGCAAAAGTGATTTTATTGAGAGATTTCTCTCTCAAATGTTCAATACATTTCATCCATCATTCATTGTCTTCAAATGGCTTAAAAAGAGTATATATATATATATATGCCCCCCTTGGTGATTAATTCCAATCCTAACTTCTAAACTAACTTAAAGAAAGTTAATGGCATCTTATGCTACTTAATTACAAGTCAAGGTACTAAGAAACCAAGATAAGAAGTCAAAATACTCTCAAGAATCACTAAATGAGCCTCCCTCCGAGACCTACCATCAATGATAGGTCTACCTACTGTCCAAATGGTAGGTTGTTGTCAAGAGAGTGGTTCTTGGACAGTACGTTTGGTAGGATATGTTTTGCCTTATTTAACCTTCAAAACGTTCAAGCTGACTCTTAGTGACTTCAATAAAGCTGTAGATTTGTCTCTTAACTTTCCAATGCATCTTAAATCACCTCAATTATACTCCTATGACTCAGGTTATGGCCATTTTACTGAAATGTGTCATCTTGGCAATCGAAGATAGAATGTATAGTTTAAGACGGGTCATAAGATATCAAAATGAACTCATATATGAACGAGACATACCATTCTGGAAATTTCAAGAAGTATTTTACAATCTTCATGAAGGTCACTTGTTTCATTTGAATTCTTTTAAAGCCCCAAAATGGAGTTCTTCCAAAACTGATCTAGAAATTCTATACGGTCTCCAGTTCAACTATTCTTCTAACTCTAACTCTTCGATTTGAATCTTCCAAGTATTTATGCATATTCGTGGTCATATTAAGGGATGTGTCTCACATCGGCTAATTAATGAACCCCTTATAGATTGGGCATTCCTCCTCCTCTTGAGGTACTTTTTAGGGAGAGTTAAACCCAATTCTAAAATTTTAACACATTTAGAGTAATTTTAGCTCAATCCATCTTACTTCTTTTCTCTTATTTTCTCTTCTAACTTAGGGTGCATTTGGATACATTCTCTCTCACCTAAAAGTTGAGTCTCGATTCGATACCGGTTACCAATACTTAAACAAGAAACAACTGCATCATGGATTTGGGCCTTTTTGTGCGTAACCGTTTTGTAATGAGGCCCATAAAGGATCCAAATCACTCCAATTCAGATATAGTTTCTATTGTAATGTCGTCTCGTCCAGAACCGCTTTGCTTATGCGCTCAAGCCACATTCTCAAGGCATTATTTTGAGAACGCATTTTGGAACGCCTCACATCTACTTACGGTTACGGACCTCTCAAAACAAGGCCCAA
Source organism: Catharanthus roseus (assembly GCA_028651295.1). NCBI lineage: Eukaryota > Viridiplantae > Streptophyta > Magnoliopsida > Gentianales > Apocynaceae > Catharanthus > Catharanthus roseus. Next base: position 29,252,706 of record JAPQWS010000168.1, read on the forward strand.
AACTTCTCTAATCTAAAACCCAACATTTTTGGAAGCGGAAGCAGAAAATAAACTCCTATCCCCATTTATTTTCTCATATTTTGGGCCTCCAAGTATCGGGGGATCTCTCATTCGTTTACTCTTTCCTGGAGAGGCAAATCCTTGAATTAGCTTCATATGATATTTGGATTGTTCTTCTTCTTGTGGGCAAAATAGCAAATTGATTAAAGCTTGATTCAAGTGACATTTCTGCATTGATTTTATCTCTCTTTTGAAATTTTAATACTAATAACTTGAGGAGAATTTGCAATTTGAGGAGAGGATTCAGCAATGGTCTTTTCTTTAGATTTGCGTGACTTTCTTCTTAGGGCTCGAGTGTTGAAGCTTTATAGACAAGCTCTGAGGACTACCCGGAGAGCACCTGTTCAGGCTAGAGGTGATAATTACTCTTCTCATAACCCTTGTGAAATCTGTTTCCATATTATAACCCTTGGGGAAGGAAAGCTAGCACCAAGTCCGAAGACTTTTTTTTTTTTTTTGTATGGCTCCAGTTAAGTTGAAAATATGTTTTGTTTTTTTTTGGGTTCAACTTTGAAGTTCAATTAGTAACAGTAAGAGTTTGGTAGCTATGTGTTTTCAATTGGCCTCATTGTTTCAGTTGGTTGGAAAATTTTAATCATATCTCTGTTATGTTTTTTATCTTAAGCTAGTGCAGAATGGCACAGTTTCCCAATTCTAATTGAGAATGGTGTAATCTTGTAGAGATTTCATCGAGCATATTATACTGAGTATTTGCTGAAATTTATACAAGGGAAATTGGTCATACATAAACATGAACTATTTAGTCATTTGTAATTATATACACAATCTTTATTTTTCTCTATATCACCACCGCCCGGCCAGCGATGACATCAACGTAATTAGGCGAGGTAAATCACTTATGATGTACGTGATGTTTCACAATTATCCTTAAAATTGTAAATCATTGTAGTGGGCGTGACTTGCCTTTGCCTGATTCTACTCTTGATGGTGTTGGCCGGATTTAAACGTATGCTAAAAAATAGCAAATGTAGAGGAAAATAATGAATATGTATATATTGGGAAATTAGTAAATACCATAATCTGTTTTTTGGAATTTCTCTGAGAGAGCCTTAAGGCGAGTGATCCTATGCAGAGTGATATTAGCAAAGCAAGTTCTTTACTTGCCTAGATCCTGATATCCCTTCATTTTTATTTACAACGAATTCCTCTTTTTACACTGATTAATTCACGTATTTGTATTCCTTGAAATCTATTTGAGAATCTCTTAAAGAAACTATGCTTATGATAAGAATTTATGGGTTGTCCAAACCTACCATAATTCAGGATGTATTTTAGTCATCTTCATTCACCATTATTCTAATGGGTGAGCAGTCCTGAACAAATGATTATGCTTCTTGTCTGATTTTCTTATTATATAATTGCTTTTTAAACTTCAAACTTTGATGTCATTTTCATGCTTTTAACTTGTGTAAGTTTTCAATAGGTAACATTGTCTGAATGTTGTTGCTGCAGCTGAATTGAGACATATAATTAGACAAGAGATGGAGAATAACAGGAATTGCAGTGACAAACAGAAGATACGGTTTCTGATCAGCGATGGATTAGAGAGATTGAAGCGTTTGGATGAGACACTTGATATGCAAGGTTGTTAACAATAGTGTCAACCCAAGTGAATAATACCTCCCAGATTCATGGAGAGTAGCACTCTTTGTGGATCATAAATATTAAAGATTCATCTTGTTGACCAGATTGCAACCCAAAAATAGGTAAAGAGGAAACTGATACGAGGACAGGTAGGCATTTCGGCCCTTATTTTCCTGGGTAGGAAGCAGCTCCCAATCTCGATGACTAAACTAGCCTCTGTAGATGTTTCTGTTGCAATTACTTGGTTAGTTAGTGTAGTGATTGCAGTTTTGGAATTGAAAGATTGGTTAGCCTGTTGAGATGTGAGGTACAAGTGCTCCAAATGAAAGGTTTAGTCATTTGTTATGGATTATATATTCTGTGTCTCAATAAACAATGGCTTTTCAATTGCTCTTTGTTTAATTTCATTTGTGTCTTACAACTATAAAACTTTTAAACCACCAAGTTTAGAAATTGTTATATTATAATGTAAAAGAAACGGAAATTTTTACTTGGAAAGGATTTGACTGATATTCAATCCCAATTTATCCCTTTTTTTTTTTTTTTACTTTGGGTTCTACATTTTAATTTTTACAAAATCTAAGAAGAAAGAACTCAAGACATTTTATCCAAATGAAAAACCTAATCCAAAAAAAGACGTATTTCAGAATGGTATCACTTTTTTGAGGATTCCGAATGTGGAGAGCTTATTTCAGCATACATAATGGAATTGTATCACTTTATCTACTATTGATTGCGAGTGATTTGCAGCGTCAACAAATTAAACAGTAGCCGAATAAAATGGAAAATACCAGGAAATATTTACCTGAAAACATGTCCTTTGTGATCTCAAAATTATATTTTTCTAAAGAAACTACCACTACCAAAATGAGGCATTTTTCCCTTCAAATTCTTTAGGGAAACAGTTCTCACTCTCACTTTCTATTAAACCCTAACAACTAGATTTTGTGGCATATCTGAATCACCTAACATAACTTATATCTTCTTCAACTAGAAACAAACATCTGAATCACCAACAAGTAGTAGACCAAACTTATTGAATGAATCTGGACGCACATTGTCTTGCTTCAACATGCTCAAATATGCTAAAACAGAGGCTACGAATAACTTCAGCATCAGCAGCAGATCCCTAGTATTTCATAGTGCCCCCCCTGCATGTTATCACCCTCTTCCCTCAAGTTAATCATGTTACTGCAGCCAATCCTTGGTCTCTTTCACCAAAGCTTTCCCCATAATAGTGGTCACTTCCACTGTTTCTACTTCCTGTTTGCCAAAAATAACAAATGACTGTGAGCACGATAACTTCAACAGAGATGCAGTAACCAATTAAACTCTTTTTTCAAAGTATTTCAAATCTTTTTGTTAAGATGAAGAGTGAATCTGCAGACAAAGAGACCATACAGTATTTGATCAAACAGCAACAACAGTGCAAACAAATTCCCTGTAAAGACTCCCATCCCTTTAACAAAAGAGCAAGAGAAGCCTTTGGTTGCATAAAGTGAAGGTCTTCTAATCAAGGTAAACCATGCTCAGGGCACTTCTGCTCAAGGAACACAATAGATCAGAGGCCTCTTAAGGAGACAAATAAGTGCCATTTATTCAGATGCAGCAAATAGTTCTCAGATTCTCAGTAATGATCAATAGTTGACCTGATTTATGCTAATAATTCAACTCCCATAAACCTTTCCGTGCTAGAAATACTACTTTTAACGTTTGTATGCATTTCTATTTTACAATTGACTGTTCTTTCCCTGTAATTGGTCCTGAATTCTTTATCCAAGCTACGGGATGGGTCTTGCCTAAACAATCTTGTTCTTCTCCCAGCTAATATCTTTTAGTTCTTATCTTTGAACATCTAGGATTCAATCAGCCGCGCCCACTGAATTTATAATTAAATACATAAAAATAAAGACTACCCATGAACCAGCAGGTTTTAACACACGGGACAAGGAAGATAGGAGGCTACTCCTTTTGCTTCTCGGCAAGTTGCAAACTTCAACTAAATGACTCTGTTTAAGGACAGAGTAATTTCGCAAGCTAATCACTAACCATACAGGATTTTAGGTGTTGATACCACAAATTGTTCTCAATGAATTATGAAGTCTAATTGAAGAATGCTAAGGATCAAATAAGATTAATTTATTTGACATAAGAGAAGCCAAGTACTCAATACATTTCTTAGATCACCAAGAAGATGTTCAGTAAGGGACAACACAACAACCCTTAAAAACCTTCCCACATTAAAAAGGACTAGTGGATGGAATCACTAATGAAGGAAAATAGAATTAAGTCATCTCGACTTACTTCTCCTTTCTTGAACATTTTTATTTTCATTTAAGGCAAATCCAACAAGAAATTAAAACTTTTTCAAGAAAACCTAGTGAGCTTACGGTTGGATCCAATTCCATCTTTGCATGCACATAACAACTACAATGGCATCTAACCTTGTACCACAAGCCATTAATCACTGAATAATCCTAGAAACAGTGCCTTCATGGCTCCAAGAATCAAACCAAATAATGATACCTGAATACTTTGAAACTGAAATAAACAGTCAACTGCCGGTGCATGCTTATTGTATTTGAAGTGGTTTTCATAATAAAAAACCAATATTGTTTTTCTACTTTTTTCACTTTGGGACTTATTTTCTGAAAAATCAATTCTCTTTCTCATTCCATAACAAGAATTCTCAAAATAAAGCCAGTCCAATATGAGCTAGTTTGTCAAGCAAGAACTTGATAACAACTGCAAATATAGGCTCCATAACTAGAGTGGTAACTAAAGAAAGAGATCCAATTAGAACTAAGATTAAAATCCTAAAAATTCGATTGAGGATTTCAAGCCTTCAAGGCTCTCTAAATCAAGCCAAAGAACAGGAGTGAAGCAAGATAAAAGCAAATCATAATCCAGTGATTCAATTATCAATTTGCTACTGCTTAAAACCAACTGGGAAATGTAAAATAGAACCAAGAAACTCTGAAATTTCCAGGAAAAAGGAGCTATAACTTAGTGATTATACTGTGAATAAGTTGCAATCAGAATCCATATGACTTATCAAAATCCGAAACAAAAGTAATAACCTGCAGAAACTCGCTGACAAGTTCAATAGCCCATTTACAAGGGTCGTGTAGCGAATCCCCTTTTCAACATCTTCTCAACCAATTCCTCATGCTTCTTCATCTGCCCAGCCTTCCTAAGCTGTTCCAGTACCATTGTATAAATTGGCTGGCTTGGTTTCAGACACTTCTCTTCTATCATCTCCCTAAAATATTTATAAGCCTTGTTCCAATGTCCCATCCCGCAGTACATTGAAATCAGAATCTTGAAAGTATTTATATTTGATTCAACTTTGTTCTCATCCATTTCCATCTTAAGCTTGACAACCATGTCTGTTGATTTTGAATCAACGAACATCTGCATCAATACATTGTATGTCACAGTGTTTGGCTCACAATTTAACTCCTTCATCTTGGTGAATAGCCGGTGAGCAGCATTCACATCCTTTGATGTGGCAATGCATCTAAAAATAGGGTTGAAACTATGTGCATTTGGTTCACACCCTTTCTTAACCATTGTATTGAGAATCTTAATTGCTTCATCACGGTTCCCATCTCTGCAATGACTATCTATCAAGAAATTATAGGTTATCACATCAGGCATACATGAAAACCTCTTCATCTGATTATACACTTGCAGTACCTTTTCAGTTCTCCCTGCCTTCACATGTACCCTCATCAGATTATTGAAAGTAACTACATTTGGCTCACAGCCAATGTCAATCATCTCACAGAAAACATCATGTGCTCGAGTAATTTGCCCACACCTACACAAAGCATCAATCACAATACTATAGGTATACACATTTGGCTGCAAACCAGCCATCTTCATTTCACCAAATATCCTCTCAGCTTCAGATATATTACCAGCCCGGCACCACCCATGAACTAAAGTGGTATACATGGCCACATCAGGCTCAAATCTACCTTTCAAACTATCAAAAAATGATTGAGCTTCCACGGCCCTTCTTTTCTTGCACAAGATGGTAAGCACTATTTGAAATGCTTTACTATTAGGCTCGCAACCATACTCTTCCATTCTATTAAAAGCATGCACAGCCTCGGCAGCCATCCCAGCTCGAACATAGCGGCGGATTAAAATTGAAAAGGTTTCAATTGGAATTTCTGTACTCTTCGATTTCATTACGTCAATCAAGTGCCAAGCGACATCAAACTGGCGTACCTTTCCGGCAAGGTCAATCATTTCGTTGTACGGCTCGTATGAATATTGGATAGTAGAATGGGTTATTACCCAATTGAAGAAGGCCAGAGTTTGAGCAAATGGGATACCGTGCCGGACCTCGCCACATTTGTCTATTACCCGGCAGAGGATGGCGGGAGTCAGGGACTGAGAAGTGGAGATTTTGGAGAATTCGAAGGATAGACTTGGGAGAGTGAGTTCAGGGCTTATGGTGATGGTGGTGCTGGTTGGGGAATTCGGATTAGGGTTTAAGCTGGGGTTTTTACGGTGATGTTCTTTGATCAGAAAATGAAACTTATCAACCATTACATTTTCATCGGTGGGTAAACTAACCGTAGCTACTGCCGCAGTCGTGGGGCTTCCGACGTCTTCTCCGTCGTCGGAGTGAACATCTATTGCCGAAGTTGAAGCGGAGGACGAGAACGAATTGAAAGTAAAGCGGCTTCTAGAGAGAGAAAGGAGATATTTCAGCTGTAGCTTTGGTCTGGTAATCGCCATTGGAGACAAAAACTGCGGCTCCGGCAAACCGCTGGAACTCCGGTATTGTTTTTAAATCCTGCGAAAGAGTTGGGCAAAAAGCCTACGAATGTTCAAAACTTTGTGAGGCCGAAAAGGTAATTATACCTTAGTTTGGGGTCTGATTCATATTTTTATTTAAAATCAAGGACTAGTAATGAAATTCAATAATTATAATTTGCTCCCCAGGAGACTTCCATTCCATCCATTCCAGAAAACCGGGGAAAAACGAAAATGACAAGCAACCTCCATAAATGTCAAAGCCTGCTTCTTCTAATCCACCGTCGTGGCCACCGCCGGGCCACCTGTTGCCGCCTCTTGCACGACGGACCCGACACGGTTGAGGAACTATTGGACAGACATGTGGTGAAGAAAGAAAAGAGCTTAAATGATGACGAGAACGAACTCTTGAATCGTCAGCGACTCACTAGCACTCGTCGCGAGGCGTTGCATCTATACCGAGATATTATCCGAGCTACGCGATTCTTCATGTGGACTGATTCCCGGGGAATTCTTTGGAGAGATCTTCTTCGGGAGAATGCCAGGAAAGAATTTGAGGAGGCTCGATTCGAAAAGGACCCGGAAGTTATTACCCGGCTTTTAATCGGAGGGCATGATGCTGTTCAGGCAGCGCTGGATAAGCTTGTCGAGAAACAGAAGCAGCAAATTGAGAAGGAACGGAACAATTTGAATCGGCCCTGAGTTTGATAATACGGTAATTCTTTGTTTCTGTGTACTGTGGATTTAGAACTTTCTGTGATTTGGGGAAGAACTGAAATAAATTATTTGCTGTACTAAATAATAAAGTTTCAATCTTTTATCAAACGTGGAACTTCGCCCCTTTTGCAATTGTTTATTTATGTAGGCCTTTCGTTTTGGCTACTGGATTTTATAGTTTATTCTATTGTAGATCATCTTTGTTGGTCTGCCATTTTCTCCTAGGGAGTAAAGTTATTGCTATTATAGATCCACACTGTACATTATTCATCATTTGCCAGCATGTAGTAGTTTTGGGGAAGTTTAAGTATGAATGTGACGCAGAACTTGTGACAGTTCTACCTGTAGCTTAAAATATTTTTGAAACTTGGAACTCTGGCATGCTACTGGAGAGATATGATATTGAACTTCAAGCACTTAATGAAATTCCTATCATTAATGGAAAACTTTTTGTCCCCTTTTCTGTGGGTTTGCTTACTCTGCTCACTTGTTGCTTTTCAATATACTTGTTGCTTAAGGGCACTCTGTTAACTAGTCATTGAAGTGGGATACGGTAATCATATAAGATTGTCTTTCTGTTTTGAAGAATGAAAGTTGATTCACTAGCATCATAATAGTCTTGATATATGCCCCCAAATGTTGGCTGCTTGAATAATGAAATAAAGAGTTTCTGAATTTTGAACAGTAAGGCTTCTGTAAATATCGTATTATAGACCTACATTTGTTTGGCTAGTTGCTGGTGGTGCCTGTACCAGATAACACGTACACTAGTGTTAGAAATGCTATTGCTGCTTGATACTATCCAATATAGAAGAGAATGAAAAACTGAAGATGTCAAAGATTGATATCATATATTTGATGGCTGAAAAATTTAGGAGTTCAGGAAGTTCGGAATGCTAGTTTCTAGTTTTTTCTTTCTCAAATCTTGGTTATAAACCTATAAGGTGATTATTTGCAACATAAGGTGGTGTCTGTACCAGATGAAAGGTAAGAGAGGGCTAGAAATCGTGTTGCTACTTGACACTCTTCTCTATTACTGATTTTCACAATTGGTATTGTCAATTGAAAGGTTACAAGATTGAAGTGCGTAGCACTTATGAGACTTAAAAGAACCTTTTTCCTCTTTATGATATTCAATTTTCTCTTTTTTTTTTTCCTTGGAATGATGCTCAAATAAGTTGCAAGAACTGCTCCCCGGTGGTGGTAACTTTTACACTCAGCTAAAGCTTGCTGATTGTTATCCACCTCATGGTTTACTGTATGCCTCTGCAGTTTGTATAATCAACAAAATTTTTGTTGTGGATTATACTTAGAGCTTATAGTTAAAAAGAGCTGCCATCTGTGAGATGAATGTCAAAGTTGAGTTGTATGATTGATGCCTTAATGATTGCAGATATAACGTAGCTGACTCCATTATGCTTTCTGGTCTGGATGCACATAGCACTATCTTATACTTTTACCAGTTTGAGCAACCTGCTTTGCCAGGATGAACAGACAAAAATATACAGGTTATATACAAATCCCACGGCAGCTTTCTGGGTTTTGGAAGAATTGGCTGCTGAAAAGTTCCCTGATGCGGACAGACAGAATGGAGAGGAATGATCAAACCAGTTTTGCAGCAAGCAAAAGAATAAGCACTCTTTGTTGTTCATAATATTAGTTGTATTTATGATTCTCAGCTCTCCTTTTTTTTTTTTTGAGAAATTAGCTATAAATGCCCTACAACATTTTATACTTTTCTTTTTACACCTTAATTATTTTATTTTAGCCATTTATGTCCTAAAATATTTTATACTTTTCTCTTCATACCCTAAATGTTTTATTTTAGCCTATTATAACCTCAAATATTTTTCAATTTACGTATTATTATAATTGTTGTAAAGCACAACAGAATTTGGCGGTGGAGAATGTCCCAATGACGTGCACACTAAAAATGTCAAATTTTAACTTCTTTTTTAGTTTGTGCAGAGGGGGGATATGCTCATTATGGTAATGATGTGTTTAACTATCATTACTATAATTATAATAATAATAATACGGAGCTCAAAAAATATTTGAAGCTATAAAAAATTTTAATTGGACTTTTTTTGAGTGTGCACATGAGGCAAGTTCATCATCATCTAATTCTATCGTTTTTGTCATAATTATAATAATTCGTAAATGGAAAAATAAGTATAAAAAGTTAAAATACAATATTTATTGTATAAAGAGAAAAATATAAAATATTTTAGGGTATAAAGGGTTAAAATAAAATATTTAGGGTATAAAAGGAAATATATAAAATGTTTTAGGCCATTTATAATTAATTTCTTTTTTTTTTTTCCCAGGGGAGAGGGGTAGAGGGATGTGTGGGGGGTTGTTTCCAGCATGTGTGTTAGCTAAGCAATATATTCTTCTTAATTTTAGTCATTGTGACAATCTTTTTCTTAAGATCTTTGCCAATTAAACCTGTTTTCGACGGAAGAAGTCTAACCTTCTTATCCATTCACTCTCTTTCTTATGCTGAAATTAGCATCCCTTCTCTCTTTGCCATAGCTCTAATTGCATTGATTTTTTCTTGAGAAAAAGTGAGGGTTTTTTTTTTCTTTTGAAAGTTAAAAGGATCTCGTTAAAAAGCCAATCAAAACAAAGATGTTAGTAATTTTAATATTGAGATTATTTCTTTCGCATTTAGACTTGGTAATGTAACCACCGATCAAATACACTGAGATGAGAATGCAATGCAATGCTACGAGTTGGCTAGCTATAGACTAACCAAATTTAATACTTGATAAAGCTTCCTTTGAGATTCTTCAAGTTTTTTCATTCTATAATCTGACTAACAATAAAGTATTTAAGCCACACAATACACTGAATTGATGTTACTAGATTAATAAGCAAAAATGTTAAACCTTAGGTTTGTTAGATTCACTCACACCAAACAAACATTTTTTATATATTACATATAGCAGCACATTATTGAGGCCGTGATTCCAAGAAAAGCCTTACAGTTGAGAAGATGAGAGATGGTTCAGCCATTGCACCATTTCCATAGTCTCCACAAGCCAGCCTCTTAGTTACAGGTGGTATGAGATTGATCCCGAGATCATCAATTAACATAAGATGCCTTTTAGTAAAAGGGTTATTCCACATCAAAGTATTCATTGCTGGTGCTACAAATAGTGGTTTACTGTAATCCCATGCTCGCACTATACAAGTAAGCAAATTATCACACAATCCTCCAGCAATCTGACACAACTCACAGCCAATTGCCACTTACGTTAGGCTGTAACCTCATTAACAAGATACAGAAAACAATGCTTTATGGCATGAAAAATACTGCACAAACAGAACAGAGTAAAACAGTCCAAAAAATGCCCCCATAGACCATTAGGAGTCAAAGCTTTGATGGATTTATTAGAGAGAGGAGTTCAGTTTGGAAATACCCATCACAAAATAGATGTACAACAGAATGTAAGCACATGCACATTACCATACACGTTCAATATAAACAGAATCTACTTGCATAGCAATCTTAACAAGGGAAAATAAAGGTTAGTGTAAACGGACCTTGACTGATTATTTGCTCCTATGTTCTCTCAGTAATAAACAGACCTTATAACAAACTAGGTGGGAAATTTGTATTCATATGGCAAGAGGGATGCAGATTTAAAAGATCCCTTGGGCTTAGTCATCAACTACTTCACTTTTCTTCTTTGTCAAATGATAAAGCAATACATGAAAAGAAAAATCTTAGAATTTTGTTCAGTTGCAACAATATATCAACTTGCAATTGGGACCAAAGGTATTAGATAGCAATATAGTCCTCACTTGATCACATTCTTTCAGAGAGTTAAGAAATTTTAGAACTTTGTTCACTTCCAGCAGTAATTCTAGTATTGCCAATATCATTAATTTTCTTGTTTGGTGGTATGCTATATCAATATATAAAACTCCTAGCTACGTATACGTCCTGCTGCCATTTCCAGCCAAAGGACCCATTAATCCACCTATTAGAGGATAATAAATGGATCCCATTTTCTTAGGTTCTTAACGATTAGGACAGATAGATTTTCTATAATCTATAGGACGAAGTTGAAATTTGCTACTAGCAATAGACAAGCATGATTACCTTGCCAAGTGTGTTTGCTGATAATGGAGCAATGACCATAATATCAGCCCATCTGCGGAGTTCGATGTGTAGGACACTATCTCCAATTTTTTTCCAGGAAGACCATTCCTCCTCATCAGTGTAAAGCATCAAATCCTTTGGAAGTGCTGTTTTATCTATGAAATGTAAAGACGCCTTTGTAGCAACTGCCTTTACTTCTGCCCATTCACAAAAGCAATGGCATAAATTTGCAAACTTCATAGCAGCAACACTTCCACTAGCAGCTAGTAGTATGCGAGGCTTTCTGGGCACATCATTACCCTGAAATTGTTCCATAACTGTAACTTGCTTTTCTGTACTTGCCATAACCTGTCAAACAACGAAGTCCCAAATAAATCTTGGCAAAAGAACAAATTAGGAAATAAATCTTCGTTGATAAATGAACAACCCAACCAATGAAATGTAACAGAACTCAGCTAAGTTAATGAACACCCAAAACAGTCTATTAGAAGAAAGGAAAAAAACACAACTTTGACAGATGGTAAAGGAAAAGGACAAATTTTATCAGATTTTTGCAAAATTACAAAGGAATGGCGGAAATAGCTTTATTCTTCTGAAATCCCAAGCATCAAATCAGTAACCGTTGGAAATCAAAATAACAATCTTCAAATTACAGAGAGAAATATCAATGTCCCATCAAAATCAAGCAATTAAGCAACCTCACTATCTACGTCTCCATACCATGATTCTCGGATCTCCATTGCGGTTGTTAGGCCAGTTGACAAGGTGGTGACCGGTGATTTCAAATTTTATGTTAAATTGAAGGAAACTATGAAATTAAACGGGCTTCATGTTTTATGTAAACAGAGGGTTTATATATTGTCTATATGAAGCTCACCAACCAAAATCAGCCCCACCAAATTTTGTCTTTCCTGATGGACATACACCCGTCGACATATTCCAAGGACTCATGCATTCGACAGCTCTCAGAGGCAATTACTAGGTAGCGTGCGTAATTGTTATTGTTGAATTTGGGAGTGAAGGAAATCTTCAAGTATCTTATTCACGTTAATTAACACATATATACCAATACATGCCAAGAAGGATATAGCAGTTTTCTAACTTAGGTAATTACAATCATATCTATCATATCTATGCAAATCTATGATATCTCAGAGTATATGTCCAATGGATATCTCAGGTTTGTCACAGGATATGGAAATACATACTCTTATTCCATTTATTCTTATCAAACATATCCATTTGAAACGTGGTATCACGCATTCATGATTAAACAAGTAGTAGCACTAATATATTGTATAGCAGACCAAAAACAGCCAATAACAATGTTACTCCAAGTATTAACAAAAAGTACATCTAGAACATGTTAATGACTTAATCTCATGCATTAGTATAGCAGTATCTGTTCAAGGTTATCATTTTCAAGGTCAGGTTGCAAGAACAACACTGAACAAAGAAAAATTTTGCTTGAGATTGGTTACCATCTCATTTTTCAAATCTCAATTTTAGGACATACATTTCCCTTCACAAATAATTACTTTTACCAAACATAAGAAAAAAATATTTGAAAAAATATTTGCTACCATTTGGCTGCTTAACATAGAGCTCCACACTCAAAATTTAAACAGGAAACAAATAAAAATCCACTACCAAAAGGAACAATTATTATACAGATAAGATGTGTAAGACGAAACCTTTACCAAGTTTTGAATGGAAGGACTCTTTACAACTGAATGAAGCTCCCAATTCCTCCAACTTTGAGAAAGCCTTGAAAAACATGAATAAATTAATTAATCAGAGTCTAAAAGTAAAAGGAGAAGAACCCCAAATGTTCAGAAGCTTTGCATTTTTCTCAGGAAAAAAAACGGTAACACCGTAAAAGATAAAATTAGAAGACAAATTCTATACTTTTTGAGAAATCAGTAGAATAAATCTTTTGCCTTTGAAGAAACCTGAAGTCGTCGACTCGTCTGGAGAAGAATCTGAGCGGCGCCAACGACTGCCGAAGAATTCCAAGGCTCCAAACGCAGCAAGGTGGCGGCAATCTGCAGTCTGCGGGCGGCAGCTCACAGAGGAGAAGGGAGGGAGGGTGGTGCGCGTCGGGGGACGGGGAAGCCGGAGGTTCGGTGTGTCGGGTGAACCATTATGTTTGCTATTAGTACACTTTTTTTTTTTTTTTTCTGAATATTCACTTTAGTGCACATTAGTATTTGGACTAATATAGTTACTGGTACTTTTCAGGGGAAAAAAATGGTACCATTTACCTAAAAAAAAGAAAAAATTTTGCTTCGTAGGTAAATTAAATGTGAGAGAGTATGTGTGGCTTAATATTTAATATTTTCTTTGAAGGGGTGTGGACCAATATTTAAAAACTTACTAATTTTTTCTAGACATGAGGCGTGGAATACAATAATTTAATTGTCTCACTTAATATAATTCTCAAATAATATCGAATTATCAGTATTAATTTTTCGTGTAAAATGTCATTGCAATCCCAACAATTATTAAATACACAAAAACCATCATTGAACTACTTTTATTAAAGTACCATTGTATGTTTTTATTTTCTTATTTTATTTTCTTCCTATTATTTTAGAATCAATTAACATATCATGCATTTAGTTTGGAGAAATTTAGTTTTGTTATTTGAATAAATTTTATTTTTCTATTTTCTAAAATCAATCTATGCATAATTTTCTCACGTCAAAATTATTTTAACTTTTTCTAATGAAAATATACAAATTAATAATTTTAATTATTTCATTTATCGGTTACATTTATTGACCTTAAAATAAACTTATAAAGGTACCTATATACTAACTCCGGTCGGAAGTATAAGTTCTTTTAGCCATAATTGGATGGTCAAAATTATATGTCCTTTTACACATTTCAATGTATATTTATTATCTATTTTTCAATTCTACCATCTTTAATTCATTTATTATCTCCTTCCTCTCTTTCTCTTTCCTTATTTATTGATGATAAAATAGAAATCTTATATTAAAAATTGCATTGTTTTCTTCATCCTTAATTCGTATTCAAAGTAAAACAAGACTTATATTCTTGACCGAAGGTAGTAATTAAGTTTATGCCAAATAAGTTTCTTCAAATAATACAACAGGTCAGTTCACTGTGCGTTCGGCGTATAAACTTGTCTTTCAAAATAAATTTAATGCTCCTAACGAGGGATCCTCTTCTGAATCATCAACCGATAAGTTTTGGACTCGCCTATGGAGTTTGCGCATTGCTCCTAAAGTAAAATTTTTTCTGTAGAGAGTATACAATAATATTCTTCCAATGCGGAAAAACCTTTCAAAGCGTATTTCATCAATCCAAATTTGCTGCCACATATTTTCTGAAGTCATTGAGGATACACTGCATATTTTCTTTAGATGTCTAAGTAATGCTGGAGGTCTGGCGGGGGCACGCATTTTTCTCACTAGGTTGGATTGTTCCTGGAGTCTGCCACTCTTCCATCTATTCTTGAATGTATGCTTGATTGGCCGCCTATATCTTATAGTACATATGAAACAACAAGAATATTATGCTTATTCAACATATCCTTCCAGATCCTTCATATATCATTATACAGGAAACTAGCCTCTGGGAGTAGGTGTGTAAAACCCTTTGAGTATAAAATTTATGGACCCAGACCCGATCCTTAAAAAATATATATAAAAAAATTTCAGAAAATCTAACCTTAAAAAATCATGCCTTTGTTACTCGTCTTTGGAACAAAAAACCACTGGTATAAAATTTTGAATGAGAAAAACTAGTCCACAAAAAACATCAAATGGAGAAAACAGTAGTAATGATGTCTCAAAGAGAAAAAAATCTTGAAGAAAATTTCTCTTCTGTAAACTATGAAGAAAACTTCTCTTCTCTTTTCTAAACTAAGAAAATAAACCACTCAATATCATAAATGTATAAATTATGTATTAAATAAAAAATATAAAAATAATATAATATAAATATATATCATTTTATTATAACGGGTATACAAGTCTGGGTGTCATCGTACTCTACCAAACCCATTTAATAGAATCTATACAGGTATGGGTACGAGTACGGGTATAAAATTTTAACCTTACCTTCTATAAATGGGTATAGACCTGCTCAGGTACGGGTAAGACCCGCCCCGTTTACAGCCCTATCTGGGAGGAATACTTGCAACTGCATCACCCCAAGAAGGAGCCTTTAGCATCGACAGATTTCTCTTCAAGGGCATCAACCAATGCATGTGCTTTTACGTCTACATCTTTAAAAAAAGGGAAAGTTGTTTGAGAAGTCCAATAGGACCACACTAATGGACTGATTATACAATGGCGTACAAATCAAAGGTCTTCTATGGTATGCCCGATGGATGCTACTAGAGACCTCCCAATTTAGGATGGTTTAAGCTTAATGTTGATGCTTCTTAATCTACAAACAGTTTTGGTTATGTTGGTCTTATCCGTAATAATTAGGAAGGGTGCGTGTTGCCTTCATAGAAGTTATTACACACTCTCCTTCCCCGGAGCATGCTGAGACAGTTGCCATTCGTGAGGGGCTTCGATCAGTTATTCTGTTTTTACTCTAGAAAGTGACTGTAAGAGTATTATTGATCAGCATCAGTATCGTACAGATTTTCTCGGTCCCCTAGGGCATATTCATAGTCATATCTTCACATATCTTTATAGGTCTCATTTTATTTGCTAAAAGAAGCGTCAACGTGCCGGCACATTCATTGGCTGCTCAGGCTGTCTCTAATTACCCTGTTCAAGCATATTTAATATAATTTCTTTTTTCCTAAAAAATTTTCTTCAAGTGTTGCAAACAAATAGCTTTTCTATTTCATAATGTTAGTAATTTTTAATAATAAAAAGATAGCTTTAAAAAAAATGTTCTCTAGTTTTATAAAAATTAGCCTTTATAAATAAAATGGTATCTTGGTTATAACAAAAAAATTTTATAATATCATATGCAAAAGATACTAAACTGTTACGAATATTTCAAAAGAAATGTTATAAACATAACATGAAAATAATAAAGCAAAAATGATCTAAAACATTAACCTTAAAAAACGCATGAAAATTGATTTAAAAAAAAAAGCATGAAAAAATTGAGTGTAAAAAGTGAACAACATTTTAGATTTAATAAATCCAATTGCACTTTAGTAAAGAATAGGGATCTTTTGGGTATGAATTTAAAAAAAGAATATATGCCTTGTCCTCTATTGCTTATACTTTTTTTTAAGCAATTAAAAATAAGTGCTTATAAAAAAGTTACTTTAAATAAATTAATATATCAATTTTATTTTTAACAATATCAATAAGCAGAAGCGGTTCTAAAAAGCACCCTCACAGTAACTTTTCAAAAACAACTTTTTTCAATTTCTTTTAAGCTAACAGCAGATATAATAAGTAGTTGAAAACAGTTTCAAAACAGCTTATAACTTAAAATAAGCTAAACACTTACGATTTTAAGCAATGAAGAACAGGTCATAATAAAAAATACCCTTCATCTTTTTACTTTTTGTCAATTTAGGGCCTATTTGTTTTTTATCGCCATTTATGTCATTCAATTTTTTTCGCATAAGGCCAAAAATGCCAAAGCCGAAGGTTTCTAGTGTCTTTGTACGAATATTATCATGTAAGCACTCATGATTCTTTCATGAAAGTGTAAAATAAACATAATACTACCCTTATACAGTGATTAAAAAATGATACAAGTAAAATGTGAGGGAAAATTATGAACGCGGAAGATATATATTTCAAAGCATCACGGAACTAATAATTAGCAAATAAAGAACTTTAATGCTTATTTACCATTTTATGAACAAATTATGTGTAATTTACATGATAATCTTCACCAAAAACATTGGAACCAACGTGCTTTGGCGTTTTTAACTATTCAAAAAAAGTTAAGTGACATTTTTAGCCAATGAAAAAAATTGAATGGCATAGTTAGTAAAAAAAAGATTATAAATTGGTAAAACGTAAAAAAGTGATGGGCATCATTTTTAACTATATTCTCATTTAAAAAATTAATGGGCTATTCATGTCCCGCCTTTTCGGGTCGCAAAAATTGTAGGTTAAATATTGTGAGCTAAAATATCTACTAGTGTAAATGGGTCTATTTTGCTAAACTTGTATCGTCTATTTGGCGGGTGGAGCCAGCCGATCGGCAAGCTCCAACCTATTTTTACTTAGGTTATGCTTTCAATTGTTTGTACTTTTTTAAGCAGCCGAGAAAGTATGTTAGTGAATTTCAAATTTGTGTTATGGTGGCTTCGCGTTCGGTGGTCTAACTTGCGAGAATAAAGAATGTGGGATATAAACATTCTAAGTATATACCTTCCATCAATTAATTTTGTATACTTAGTATATAAAATTATTCTAAGTATACAAAATTATATAATTATTATCTTATTATCTTTACGAAGGTACCCTTTCCCGTTGATTTAATAGGTGTTGGAGAATCCATCATATACTACCATATATGTTTACTTAATTAAGATTTTATTCTTCCTTTCCTACTGAAAGTTTACCTTTCTAGACCAAAATATTAAGATTTTATTTATTTTAATTTGAGTGTTTACATAATCCTAAAGTGGGGATCTTATGAATCCAAATAGGATTAATATTTGGGAGTTTAGTTCTCTTCAGGGAACGTATTTGGACATCCACTATGTATTCATTAGTTTCATAACACTCCCTCTTGAATGTCCATAACATAAAAAAAAGGCCTCGTTAAAACCTTACTAGAGAAAAAATCATGTGGGAAGAAACGTCTAGTGAAAGAAAAAGAGTACACTATTAATTTATGTTTTATATACTTCCCCTCTTTAAAACATTGTTAAACCAATAAATCAGTATGTCTTAATGAATAAATCTTCAAGATTATGTATCACATTTGATCGATATTACTGCACATAATTTCACATTTCTTATAAAGAATAAGAAATTTTGTTGAAATTTATTTTGTCACATATCTCCGAACATGTCCTCAAATTTCACAATTCAACAATATGATTGTAATTTCATCCTTCTAGGATATCATATAAATATCTCATAATTAACTATCAGTAATGATCATACACATTTTCAGCAGTCCACCTAACAATTTAAAACTTCAACATTGTTGAAGGTGTGATTGCTTGATAATAAGCATATCACATATGCATAACTTGTTTGTTAAGAACGCATCTTTTGTGGATCATAGAAGTAAGCAACTTATGCTTTATCCATCCCATCAGGAGTTGGATTTTCAATCGGAGATTAATTATCCTAGGAAAATATTGTAGGATAATAATAATATTTTTCAAAAGTCATATAAAGAATAATACGCACCATTTGTGCAAAGTTTTGGTACTCCAGGACCAATAAATATCTGTTATCTTCTTATATATAAATACGTATTTACCAACATTTTATAATCGAATGATAATTGGATGATAATGTCAATAATATATCCATGTAAAATATTTTATAAATTGATAAATAAATTCATCTTCAGGATGTTCGGTTTGTAAATCAAAACAAATAACTTGAAATACTTAATTTCAATACTTATAGTATTTGCTTGTTATTATAAACTCATCAGGAGGAATACCTCAATTTTAATTATGTCTCTCAAGAACCTTTATAAATAAAAGGTCAATCATGCCTCAAACATGATTTAACATAGCTAGTTATAAGAATTATGTCCTACTGGGACATCTATAGAAGTATCCACACATCCAATTTTGTAACTCTTCTAGAGTTAACAAAATATCAAATGAATTTGCAATTTTTAGCAAATTAATAATCTATAGAACTTCTAGCTCACGAATATTTTGTATATAGATTAAGATGCTTCAATACTAAACATGATATTTTATTATTCTAATTTTCTCCTCCTAATATGGAGAACATTAAAAATAGATAAAGAATCATAAGAGGCAAGCACAAAAAATTCTAAGAAAACTTTCATGGATATATATCTCATATATTTATTTAAATAAAAATAACTAAGACAATGATGTTATGTTCTTCAGGAACAATTCACTTAGATACTTCAGGCATGCCTATCGAGTCATTCAAAGATTTTATATAAATTCTTAGAGCTTAATGCACTATTATCCAAACTCAATCCATCAACATAAATTTTTTATTCTTCGTATCAATATTGTCAAGAACTTTATGAAAGAATCTTATATCTTAATTTATACAAATTCGCACTTTATTTATTAATTCTTATCCTTCTAGAATTACACTTTAGACGTATAATTCCTTCAGGGAATACATATAGGCTTCAAGTGTACTTAATAATTGTCTAGAGTTTACATATTTTCTCATGCGAACTTTATATTCTATTTTAGCCAAATATTTTTAATATACTAGAATCTCGAGTCTGCAGACTTTAATTCAAGATCCTCATTCTAATCATAATATGCACAGAATTATTGTTGACGTTTTTGGCTATTATATGATTCAATCTATTTTATATCATGACATGATACAACAAGATCTCATAATTATTATGACTTCAGGTACCTGAATTTCTTCTGGAAATAATAATAAAGTCACGTCATGAATAATTCTGCTAGAATTCATCTCCTCGACTTAACCACTAGGACCATCTTAAATTATTGCTCATTTACGTATGCGATGGTTTTATTGGAACCAATTTATGCTACCAAATTTTGCATGTGTCTCAAAATTATAAGTAGTGGTAAACTATTCTAAATAAATATGTCTGGTTAAATATTATGAGCATTCTATGTCGAATTTTTTATTATCAATAGATATGCTTGGTTATTCATCTTTTGAACTTCTTGTTCAAATTATATTTATATGAGGATCAAAATGAGACACATGATTTTTTTCTTTATCTGACTATACAATTTCTCCTACTTTTAATATCCATCTTAAATACATTCTGATGCAGTAATATATTTCTATAATACATATTTAATGCTAATATGACAAGATATTTGGTTCTCACAATGAACCGATTATAATTAGGAGAACAAAAATAAAATATTGGCAAAATACGAATAAATACTACTGCAAAATATATATATATAAATGAATTTCAAGGCACTTATGGTTTTATAAAACCATTTACTAGGTCTATGAACATGTTTTGCAAGAATGTTTAATATTTATACAACTAGTGCAACATCATCAATAATATTAGGATAAATTATATTAATGGGAGAATCTAAAATATAAGCTCATTATTAAAATTGCAAAGTTCAATTTGCAAGTCAACAATATATATGTGACCATTGGTCGATGCATCGACTATATATTCTCCCAAAACACATTCAACCCTAAATAAATATTAAAGGCTTATAACATTATTTTGCCTTAAAAGTTAGTAGTACAAACAAACTTTGTTTTATCAAAAACTTCTTGTTCCATAAAAATATTATCCAAAATTTCTATGGCACTACGTGTTTTAATGATACGGGACGGTCCAACCAACCATGCCAATATTTAATATTTTTAAATAAGTAAACTTCAGGTTTACTCAATTATGCATTAAATTGCATAAAAATTTGGCGAATTACAAATTACGATGGGAGAACATAGTAGTGTATGTAGGGGAGAAAGAGTAATTTATGTAATTCACATTTATTATATAAAAATTATGACAATATATCATAATTATCATGTGACCGTCTAGGTTAATTTACTCTTCCAGAGTCCTTAAATAATTAGTTAGTCCAAAACTATCTGTAGAAACCTGTCACACAACTTGAGTATGGTCACACAGGTTGATTATGTGGCGGCGCAAAAACTACAATGTTGCAGCGGCACCATTTGTTGGCATAGTTTTAGAAAAGTTGATAAAATCCCGAAGAATCTGGGACTATGAGTTGTGATATGGAAGTCTTGTTAAGGGAAGTTGAAAGGATAAATAAAGGTCAGAATCCTAAAGGAAAATAGGATTTTTTTGGGAATCAAAATGAGTAGTGAGATTTAGATACCAAATTCTTGGTTCGAAAGCTTTAGGAAATTAAGACTGGCCTATGAATCTCAACATCTATAAATAAAGCAATATAATGGAAAGTTGAGGTTCAACCATCTGCAATTCTTCGAAGATATTCTACAAAAGAGGAGATGACAATTCATGGTGGTTGAGTTTATGCAGTTGCAAACTTCAAATGCTGTGATTCTCCATTGATGCTTATTGTTCATCATTTATAATTCAATAGAGTTCTTGTTTTAAAGACTATAACTTCTACGGATAAAAGTTGTGTTGTAGTTCAACAGAGTTGAAGACTTGAAGGGATTCAAGATCAAATGGCTAGTTCCAAGGGGAAGCCTTGAAGAGTTGAAGTGATTTCAACTGTGCTATTCAATAGTGTTGAGAATTAAAGATAGTTTTAGTCCATGCAGCTACACACTAAGGCGGAGCTTTGAAGAGTTAAATAGATTCAACTGTACAATGTGCAAAGGGAATTTGCATTAATTTCACTAAGGAACTCTAGATGTGTAAAAGAGATAGGAGTTTTTTTGTACTGTGTTAGCAGTTTTTAGTGGATTACTTTATGGTCGTAGCCCCATAGATGTAGGCTTGGCCGAACTGCGTTACCAACTGCTATGTCTTGTGTGTTTGTGTTGTTTATTGCTTTTCACACTATTTATCACACTACGCCATATACAGAAAAATCAGTCACATTGCAAGGATTGCCTAAGTACTAACTTACAACTGGTATAAGAGCTTTGACACCGTTTGTTGTGCTAGTCATTTAGCAGGTGAAGATCGTGAGAAGTTGATACTTGGGTCATTATGACAAAGGTGGATCTGTTACCAGACCTCCTCTGCTCGAAGGCACAAATTATGCCTATTGGAAAATGAATGACTTTTATTCAATCTTGGGTGAAACTGTATGGGATGCTATTGAGACCGAATGGAAACCTTCTACGAAGATTAAGGAAGATGACACAACTAAATTGATTAAGGTAGTTGTGAAGCCCAGACTTAAATGGATGAATGCTATGAGGAAATCTGCTCAGGCTAATGCTAAGGCATTAAATACTATCTTTGCTTGTGTGGATGAGGAACAATTCAAGTTGATCTCATCTTGCACATCTGCAAAAAAGGCTTGGAAAACTTTGGAAACCATTCATAAAGATAAAAATGTTGTGCGGATTTCCAAATTACAGATACTGACTACTCAGTTTGAAGAATTAAGGATGCAAGAGGATGAAACCATAGGTGAATTTAGTGGCAAACTCAGAGACATTGCAAATAAGGCCTATCAATTGGAGAAGAATTCTCTAAAGAGAAACTAGTGCGAAGACACTAAGATCCTTACATGCAAGATTTCGTCTTAAGATTGCAGCTATTGAAGAATCAAACGATGTAACAAAACTTCCTTTGGATGATCTTTTAGGATCCTTGAGGACATATGAGATAAATCTTAATGTTGAATCAAAAGGTAAGGGCATTGCACTAAAAACTGAATACCTCTCATCCAATACCACACCTTATTCTGAAGAAAAGGTTATGATACTAACTTGAGACTTTGGAAAATTTCTTTGAAGTACTGGAAAAGCATCCAAACCCCAAGGGAGTTTCAGAACTGATAATAGGGATAGAAAAAATCCTAATAAGTTTAAATCTGATGAAAGCACTATGAGAAGGACACTTGTCAAAAAGGAAAATGTATACAGTACAGAGAATGTGAGGGGCATGGTTACATCCAGGCAGAATGCGCCAACAAGTTAAAGAAAAACAGATCCATGAATACTACTCTCAGTAATAATGATGATAAAAGTGATTTTGATGATGATGAAGAAGACACTATTTCTAATGAGACACTTGCATTTAATCTGATAATAGATTTGGAAGAAACATCTATGCACAAAGGTCACAATAATGACGGTGACAATGATTCTATCTACAGTGATGAAAAAGTCTCATATGAGGAACTACAAGACAAGTACAACCTTCTCTACACTAAGTGGATTGGACTTGTAGAGATACATCAAAATCTAAATGATAGCTTAAAGAAGATCCAGGAACAAAAAAATGCTCTTGAAGAATGAAATTATGAGCGAATGGCTTAGGTCAAGGATGCAACAGAGAGAGTAAACGTGGTTGAACTCAAAATAGCAAGATTAAACAATGGAAAGGCTAAACTTGATGAAGTAATCTCTGTGGGAAGACTAGTCGGATGAAATTAGGACTTGGCTATACTAGTACAAATCCTAATCACACAACAGGTACGCGTGACACATAACTTAATAACTATTACACTTCATTTGGAAAGTTGGAAGGAGCTTTTGTAAAAGATAGCTTGAATCAAGCTGAGAAGAGAAACTTGTTCAAGAAACACAAATCTAGAAGGCCTCTACTTATGTGTGATTACTCCAAAATAATTGGGCATGTGCAACATCAATGCTACAATAGAATTGAAGACCTGAAGCAAGGGAGAAAGCTACATACTCATGCCTTGACCAAAGGAGAAGCCAAGAAATACTGGATTTGGATCATAAAAGAAGAGTTGAGATGCAATGTGGCTCATTTATCTTTGTCAGCTAACTTTGGAGGTGTTTGGTATCTTGATACTGGATGCTCACGACATATGACTAGAAACAAAGAGTATCTTGTATATTATAACATTGTGCCATAAAGACAGCGTGATATTTGGAGATGGTGTAAAGAACAGATTCGTCGGTGTGGGCACACTGAATATTGTTGGAATACCAAAATTATCTAACGTGCTTCACATCGAAGGGATGAAAGCAAATCTGATAAGTATAAGTCAGTTGTGTGATGATAATGATTTTTTGGTATATTTTGACAAGAGACAATGATATGTGCTGACAAACAACAACAACCGCATCATCATAGGATCAAGAACAGTTGACAATTGCTACCAGATGAATGATATGAAGGAACCTATGTGTTTGACTGGACGAATTAGAGAAGCAGAACTATGGCATAAATGACTGAAGCATGTGAACTATAAGCACTTACACAGACTTGGAAGTAAATAAATAGTTAGAGGAATTCCTCAATTTAAAAAGGAGTGTAAGTTACTATGTGAAGATTGCCAGATCAGTAAACACGTCAGATCCAAGCACATTCAAGTTGGAGATGTCACCACAACACATATCTTGGATCTAATGCATATTGATCTGTTTGGACCTACATAGGTAGAAAGTACAGGTGGAAAAACATACGCCTTGGTGTGTGTCGATGACTTCTCAAGATATACATGGATAGACTTTCTCAAAAATAAGTCAGATTCATTTCATGCATTCAGAAAGATATGTCTAAGTATTCAGATAGAGAAGAACACAACTTTGAAAAGGCTAAGAAGTGATCATGGCAAGGAGTTTGATAACAGCCAGTTTTCAGAGTTCTGTGAGTCACATGACATCAGACACGAGTTTTCAGCATTGAAGACAACACAACAGAATGGTGTCGTTGAGAGAAAGAATAGGACAATTCAAGATATAATTCGTGTGATGTTGAATTCCAAGGGATTATCACACAGCTGGTGGGCGGAAGCAACTAACACAGCAGTTCACAGCATTAACAGTGTTTTTGAAGCCATTGATGAACAAGACTGCGTATGAAATATGGAAGGATAGAAAACATAAGCTGAGTTACCTGCATGTGTTTGGAAGCAAATGCTACATCCTTAATAATCTAGAGCACTTAGGAAAATTCGATGCTAGAAGTGATGAGGAAATATTTCTAGGATACTCCACAAACTGTCATGCATACCGTGTGTTCAACAGACACACAAGGGTAGTCATGGAATCAGTAAATATGATTGCAAGGATGTTGACACCAGAAAACTAAGTGTTAATGATCATGTTGTTGATAAGGAAGAGAACCCACCTGGAGTGACAATAATCAAAAGAGATCAAAGCAATATTGAAGACTTCTCTAACAGACTAGTAGATGGGAATATGACTCATACTCAGGGCAATGAGATAGCAAGAAGAAAAGACATAAGACTTCTGAAGGATCACTCCACAGATGCTATTATTAGAGATATCAAAGAAGGGCTAAGAACCAGAAGTAAGAAAGGTATATACTACGATTAAATGGTAATGATCAGTATGACATGTTACACTTCCACACTTGAACCCAAGAATGTCAAAGAAGCTCTCACTGATGAATACTAGATTGAAGCAATGGAAGAAGAGTTGTAACAGTTTGAGAGAAATGATGTATGGGAACTTGTCTCAAGACCAAAAGGTATGAATGTGATCGGTACCAAGTGGATATTCAGAAATAAAACTGATGAGGAAAGTAACATCACATGCAAGGAAAGATTAGTGGCATAAAGATATATACAAGTACAAGGATTGGACTTGGATGAGACATTTTCCTCAGTCACATTTCCCAAGTCTGTAAGATTATTGGTCTCCATTGCATGTGCCAAGAACTCCACACTACAATAAATAGATGTTAAAAGTGCACTTCTGAATGGGATATTACAAGAAGAAGCATATGTAGAACAACTAAAAGGGTTTGTGAATCCAAAGTATCCAGATCATGTCTACAAGCTGAAAAAGGCTCTTTATGGATTAAAGCAGGCTCCAAGAGCATGGTATGAAAGGCTCACTAACTACTTGTTCAACAAAGGATACACTAGAGGGAGTGTGGACAAAACTATATTAATCAAACGTTCAGCATAGTACATGCTCATATTACAGATTTATATTATTGACATAGTATTTGGATCCACATTAAAGGAGCTCACAAAGGAGTTCATCACATCCATGATAACTGAATTTGAGATGAGTATAGTGGGTGAACTAACATTCTTTCTTGGCTTGCAAGTTAGACAAATGAAGGAAGGAATATTTCTTTCTCTGGTAAAATATGCAAAAAACTTAGTGGAGAAGTTTGGCTTGGAGTATGGGAAGACAATAAGAACACCTATGAGTAGTATACTAAAGATCAAAAAAGATTAGAAGGGAATAAGTGTGGATCAACATGAGTACCAAAGTACGATCAATGATTTGCTCTACATAACAGCTAGTACACCTGCATATCATGCAGCGTTGGAGAGTGTGCGAGATATCAAGCAGATCCTAAGGAGTCACACAAGAAAGTAGTAAAATGCATCTTGAGATATATGCACGGCACTGGTATGAGATGTTCTACAGTAAGGACACCACAACTCACCTTGTTGGTTACAGTGATGCGAACTGGGCTAGAAATTGCGATGATAGAAAAAGTACTTCAGGAGGGTGCTTCTATATTAGAAATAATTTGGTCTCTTGGTATAGTAAGAAACAAAGCTGTATCCCACTAGAAGCTGAGTACATCATTGTAGGGAGAAACTGTATCTCACGAAGTGACCATGGATTACACAGAAGGAGCTAATCATGTATTGTGACAACACTAGTGCAATCAACATCACCAAAAATCCTGTGCAACACAACAAGACTAAGCACATTGAAATAAGACATCACTTTATCCATGAATTGGGCAAGCAACAAACTGTGAGATTAGAGTATGTGGACACTCATAAACAATTGGCTGATATTCTCACAAAGTCCATGGATACCTTGAGATTCGAAGAACTTAAATAAGCATTAGGGATCTATGTGATCAACTAGTGCAGGGGATACCTGTCTAACAATGTTTTTGTTCACTCATAAGTGTTAGATAGCTACGTGCAGTGTGAGACTCTAAGTATCCTCTCATCTCATACTCAGATCATTCCATGTCACAACAATCACACTGTAAGTAGCACACAGTTCCATTCACACTCAACAGACTTTGGAAGAAAAGGCCATAAGCGAGTCTGGTACGAAAATGAGGGATTCTCTCTCTCTCTCTCTCTCTCTCTCTCTCTCTCTCTCTCTCTCCAGATCAACTTAACAGTCAGTTCTAAATATTTCAAAACACAGATCGACTTTACCTCCAAGCTTTGCGATTTTCTCTCTGCAAAGTTTGTCTTCTCTAAGATATTTTTATCTCCTCCGCACAATCTGACTCTAGCTATGGTGGGAGAACAACCTATTCGGCCCAGAAGTTCTCTGGCACTTGGACTTAATGATCGCACTCTCTCATTCCTAGCAAGGATTATATATTCTTCTCTGGGATCGACAAGTACCGCAACTTCGTCCGCTACACCTGGTTCTCCAAGCATTAGACCGGTAAACTCTCTTACCTTAGGACATTATTTGGGAACTCCGAATGAATTCCTTCTCATGTGTAGGTTGAGACTGACTAGCACTCATTTCATTCATGTTAAATCCATTGTTGCTACCTGTCTTGTCTATTTCTGATTTTTGCCTGATGATTCATACCCATGTACCTAGATATTTCTTTGACAATACTCTCTCTTTTCCTGCGGTTGACAACTTGGCCACTGAATATTTGCCTGTTAATGGACACTTTGTACACTATTACATTGATAAGTTGATGCCTATTGTTGTTCTCCTACCCTTGACTGCTGGGATTCCACAAATTATTCAATAGAAGATATAAATGAAGGTGATGAGGAAGGCTTTAAGGGGAAGCACAATGCTGAAGGGAAGGAAAGCTCAAGGTCTGACCTGGAATTGGTAGGAGCTACCCCTAGCACTGGACTAAGCCAGGGAAGGAAAAGGACAAGGACAACTCTAAAGATGCCTCATCTTCAAAAGTCAATACAAAGAAGGCATGAGTTGTCACTCTTCCTCCCTCTGCTCCACTCAAAGCAAAGAATGCTACTAACAAGCACTTTTACCCTAGGACGGCTGAGTTAAGGATAGTGGAGTTGATTGACAAACGAATTCTGGCTGAGAAAAAGATCACACAAGAAAGCTTGGAACAATACAAGGTAATAGAGTTATTACTAGGTATGGGCCGTATGGAGTTGGCCCTATTTGCTAAACAATATAATGAAAACTTGGTTAAGGAGTTTTATACAAATCTCACTGAGGAGTTTAGTAATTCTGAGAGTCCAACCTATGGCTAGGTGTATGTGAGGGGGCATGTGATTGATTTCTCTCCTGTAAACATAGCTCATTATCTAAGCTGCCCTCACTACAACGACATTGAAGGAGTTTTCCTGGAGGAGGAAGTTGACTTTGATGAAGTGGCCAGGGTTTTAACTGGTGATGCTGGAGTTGTGTGGCCAAAGACAAACAGGCTAAACTCAAATTTAATCAAGATACCTTATAGAGCTCTGTTTAGAGTCTTCTAGGGCAACTGACTGCCTACAACCAATATGACGGTTGTCCTCAAGGAAAGAGCTCATTTGCTCTATGCCTTTGCTACCCCCAAAAAGATCAATATCTTGCACTGTGATCTTCAAGAACATACTCAGGTAGATTGACCAGAAGAACGCCAGTAAGATTGTTCTACCTTGCCCCTGTTTAATTACTGAATATCTACTTGGTTGCAGGGATCTTTCTATACCTTCTAATTCTAGGGTAAGAGCACTAGACCCCTGGTGATGCTAAAGTCCATAGTTGGTGTAGTGTCACTGTCTTCTACTCCATCCACACAAGGACACACTAATCTAGACAGGTCTACAAGGCAGCAGTCAACCAAAAAGAGGCAGTGTAGCACCAAAGTGGCCTCACCATCTACTCCTCCTAGTGCAGACTTCTCAATAGTGACTACTAGCCTAGATCTCCTCAATTAGCAACTCTCCAATGTTATGGCCTTAGTAATTCAAATGCAGTAAGACTTGAAGAACCTTAAGGCAAAGCTCCCCTAGACATTCTTTAAGATCAAAAGGAGGAGTCTTGTGGCTGCAATTTGATTAAAAATTAGACTACTTTGCTTGACCATGTGTGGTCTTTTGGTCGTGTGTAGCCTTAGATTGAACACTTTATTTTCTATTTTCTTTTGGCCTGCATGGCCTTGGGAATTTTGTTTGTATGCTTTTGTTGCTTTATGTTGTAGCCTTTGAACTACTTGTTTTGGCTCGTGTGCCGCCGAATCATAGGATTTGTACTCTTTACTTAGTGTCTTTTATTCATGCTTATGTTGTGCATTGAGGATTCTCTTGAAGCAAGACTATCTGTGCAGCACATTGATGTTTTATCTAAGACAATGCCAAAGGAAGAGTTTGTAGAAATCTATCACACAGCTTGAGTAGTCACACATGCTGATCATATGGCGGCACAAAAAATACAGTGTTTCAGTGGCACCATTTATAGGCATAGTTATAGGAAAGTTGATATAATTTCGAATAATTTGGGATTATGAACTGTGATATGGAAGTCCGGTTAAGGGAAGTTGAAAGCATAAGGAAATTTCAGAATCCTAAAGGAAAATAGGATTTGCAGGGAATGAGTAGTGAGATTTGGAAACCAAATTCTTGGTTCGAAAGCTTTAGGAAGTATAACTTACCTATGAATCTCAACATCTATAAATAAAGCAATATAATGGAAAATTGAAGTTCAGCCGTTCTGCGATTCTTCGTAGATATTTTGCAAAAAGAGAAGACGACAATTCATGGTTGTTGAGTCTGTGCAGTCGCAAACTTCAAACGTTGCGATTCTCCATTAATCCTTATTGTTCATCATTCATAATTCAATGGAGTTCTTGTTTTGAAGACTATAACTTCTAGGGAGGTCAATAAACCTAACTCGGGAATCTATATGTATAGCGCGAAAAAATTCAAAAAATTTCGTTTTTGAATATAAAATTTCTCCAACTTCAACAAATCCTCTAATCTCTCTCTAAAACTTCAAATTTCAACTTTAGATTTAGGAAGATCCGACGTTGTAATTTGAAAAAAAAAGGTTAGCACTTAGATCTATACTCATTTATTTATAATTTTATCGGTTTAAAATTTGAAAATATCCGTTGGATAAAAAAAATGAATATTTTTTTATGCTTAAAAACCTGCTTGAAGAACATCGAATCACCAGGAGTAGCGATTCTGGCCATTGTGGTTCACTCGGTTCGGCGATAAGAGACGTGAGCTGGCACTGAGTCTGGCGATGGGTGTTATCGTTGACTGCCCATTTTCTAGCGAAATTTTCTGAACTGATTCGCAGGAATGGGCGAATGTCAAGTCTTTTAATTTTTTTTTGTTTTTACATTTGTTTATGATTATGTTATTATAATTAATGATTATATTATTTTTTTAAATTATGATTGTTTTTATGTTTATTTGTTTATGTTATGTTATTTAATTGAGAGTTTACATAAATTATGGTGCATCTTTATTTGACATGTTGTTTAATTTTATTTATTTAGAGTTTATTTACAGTTTATTTGACTAATACGACTTTAAATGGGTATTTTCTATAATAAGTGTTCTAATTTTTTCATGTTATATTTTGAATGATTTTATATATTTAGGGTTGATATTAGTTAGTAAGAAAGTATGAAGTGCTTAAAGGGGATAATAAATATTGTGATGCTCCCAACCCTGCCACTAGGTCAACTGCGGCTGAGTAGGGCATCTGCGTGCCTCTCGGCACTAAATTATAAGCTCCACAATAAAACAAAACCCGAGAACAACACTAATGGGTATACACAAAGTACGCGGAATACTTAAGTAAATTAGATACTATTGGTGCGCTCAAAACACAGGATAAAAAAAAAAAAACTTCTCATTCTCGTTTTATAATAAACACAAAACTAATCTTAAATCAACAACTTATATAAAAACATAAAAAAGAAACTCTACAGACGATTCGAGTCTAAAAAAATAAAACATAAATATATGCCCTTCTGGGGAGATTTGATCCAAAAACTCCTGGCCTAAAACTTCAGTTGCTCGCGGGGCCCCTGACCGTTCCAAGCTAATCTGAGAAGAAAACATGATATGAAAAAAACGTGAGCGCTAACGCTCAGTGAGTCCAGTGTGTGTGTGCGGTATTGATTTCTTTAAAACCATGACGATGCCATTTCACAAAACAGTTCATGCAATGTTATAAGAAAAGTATTTATTTTGCTATTTTAACAAAACTGATGCTTGAACCTACATGAGGGTTTCGAGCCCAGCTGGGAAGTCTGAGTGAATCAAGACACATCAGCGCAGCTTCTATGCCCCAAATTTAAAAGAACATGTAATGCAACAATGAGGCTCCACAGACAAAGTCCGGATCCCCAAAACGAGGCAATAGGAACCAAGTTCCGGCATCTCATAGTCAAATACCAGCCAAACAACATACGAGCGCTCGATTACAAACAACCGCACTCCCATATCATTGGTCAAAACAGGCTACAGATTCCTGGGGCACCTACCAGGTCTGCCCTGGAACCAACCTCAGTGTCGAGTCCCTCTTGACTCTCCACTAGGCGGTCGAACCCCACCGTAGAGCATGATGCGGTGTCCACGCAGACCGATTGTGCCACACCCTCTGCGGTCTACGCCCCTCTTAAAGTGGATCCACCCTCAGAGTCAAAAACCCGTCCACGTCATCGGAAGAGGCCCTAATACGGGGGACTAGCCACGTACAGTGCAATCCTCTAACGCGTCCGTTCACTTGATTTTCAACGAACTTTAACCCTGGTTGGAATGAGGTTCATATGTATTTACAAATCAGAGGGCCTTTTGCCCGGCCATAATAACAGATTCAAGTCATAAACATTTCAGAACACAAAAAAAAATCCTCATCCCCCAGTCATCACATGCTTATGCAATTTCACAATTATGCCAATGCTAGATCTATATTCATGCATATCAAAATACGTAACTTTTGAAGCTAGAACATTTTTCAATGTATAAATATTTCCGAAAAACCTGCGTACAACAAACTTCTTATGCACCACCGTAATAGTCTGTTTTAAAAGAAACACCTATATGGAGCACCGCTCCTATGCATTTTTCTACGAAGCACATAACACATTAGGGAGAACATCTCCAAAAACACGCTGAGAAATATTGTTCCAAGAATAGCAATATTTTGTAAAGGTTAAAAAAACATATTTATATGTCTTGTAATATTTGAAATAAAATGGAGTTTATGGACTCACCTGGATGTAGATCTGATGCTAAGATCCTACAAAATAATAATGCGAAAATACTTAATACCTGGGTATCGATCAAATAATCCTATTCCCTAAATAATATCGAAATCTTACGAAATGAACTTTAGAATGTATATATATACCTATATAATGATACCTATATAATGATATATATACTTATATAATTCTTTAAAAAGATCGAAAAATCCTATACTCTAAAAACAATATACTCTCCCAAGAAACCATATTTAACTATATACTTTATACTAAAAATCTATTTAAAATATTAAAATCTTAAAATAAATAACTAGCTTAAAAATATATAATCTAACTAGAAATAGATCTCACTATATATTAAAGAAAACAAAAACAAACATATACTATATATATATATATATATATATATAACCTAACTAACTAAAGAAAAGAAAGAAAGGAAAGAAAAAAAAAACATGCAAACTTACTTGAGATTAGTATGGCTGCCCTTTTTACTCAAAGAAAGAAAATGATATATATATATATATATATATATATATGCATATGTTATAGGCGGCCAAGGATGAGAAAGAAGAAAAAAAATGTTTGCATGGCATATATATATATATAGGAAGTGTGATGGCGGTTAATGGCTGGAAAAACAAAGAAAAGAAAAGAAAGAAAATTTTGGGATGGTGGCTGGTGGATGGTAGTAGGTGGCACAATTTCTTAATCGTGAAGTATTTTTTTTTTTTTTGAAATCCCTATATGAAAATGTTAAGTATTTAAATTTCTAAAATAAATACACTAGGTATTAAAAATAAAAATCCACTTAAAGGCATTTATAAACCTTAATAATAAAACCTCAATAAGATAATAAAATTTTATTCTTATTCCTAAATATCCCCAAAATACTACTAAGTGCCAAAAACACTATATCCCACCATATAGATCAAAACTCTATTTCATCACGTTCTTAATTTTAAGTCATGCTAGGTGCTTACGGGGTAGGGCATTACAAATATAACTCTAATTTATTAAGCTTAATGCATGACTTGAACTAAATAATAAAAAGATAAAGATAAATGCATTACCCTTAACCAAATTTCGCCCAGAAAGGGAAATGCAACCAACAGTTTCGCCTATCTGGGCGAAAGATCCTGAAAGCTTTCGCTTGAATGAGCGAAACTCTTGGCTGAATTTTGCCGTTCTGGGCAAACATATACTCAGTGTCAAAAAAATTCTACTTTTCTTACCTCAAAATTGAAATTTTCTTATACAAAATCTTCAAAATAATCCATATCTACCTCCAATACAAGTTCAATGTTACAGATTTCAGTTTTAGAGTAGAGAGAAGTAAGAGAGAAATTGTGTAGAGAGAAAGAGTATGGAAAATAATGAATTTTTTCGCGCTATACATATAGATTCTCGAGTTAGGTTTATAGAAATTGTACTGCTGTTCAATGGAGTTGACGACTTGAAAGGATTCAAAATCAAGCGACTTGTTCCAAGGGGGAGCCTTGAAGAGTTGAAGGGATTTCAACTATGCTGCAATTCAATAGCGTTGAGGATGAAGATAGTTCAAGTCAATGTAGCTACACACCAAGGAGGAGTCTTGAAGAGTTGAAGGGATTCAATTGTACCGTGTGTAAAGGGAGTTTGCACTCATTCCACTAAAGAACTCTAGATTTGTAAAAGAGATAGGAGTTTTCTTGTACTTTGTTGACAATT
This sequence comes from Catharanthus roseus, assembly GCA_028651295.1. Classification (NCBI taxonomy): domain Eukaryota; kingdom Viridiplantae; phylum Streptophyta; class Magnoliopsida; order Gentianales; family Apocynaceae; genus Catharanthus; species Catharanthus roseus. The sequence continues at coordinate 29,286,559 of JAPQWS010000168.1, forward strand.
TTTAATAGATTACTTTTTGGGCGTGGCCCTTCAGACGTAGGCTTGGCCAAATTGCGTTAGCAATTGCTATGTCTTGTGTGTTTGTGTTGTTTATTGCTTTTCACACTGTCTATCACATTACGCCGCACACAGCAAAATCAATCACATTGCACGGATTACCTAAGTACTAACTTACACTATGTATTAACTAACTCTTCTGAGTCTTTAAGCAAATAGATTTTTTTAGAGTTTTAATTAAATATCTTTTAGATATTATAGATATCTTCTTAATTAATTATCTTCTACATATTTAATTTTTCTGAAGATTTTAAAATAGTAGGTCTTTTGAAACTTTTTATCGATTCTCTTATTCGAGATATTTTTCTCTCAATATTATTACTACATGAGCATATTGGAGACATGAAAAAAGAAAATCTTACTCTACAAATTTATTTAAATTAAGAAATAATAATATAATATAAATATAAAGAGAAAAAGTAGAGATAAAAAAAAATAGAAGAAAAAGAAAAGTAAAATTTAAGCATGAGTTTTAGGTAGCTCAAGATCCAAGAGATTAATTTCATTACAGTTATTTTTTTGCTTAGCGACCCTTCTTGACTGACTACGCCTGTACCAAAATCTATGGGCCCAAATCCAGGTGGTCAGAACGATCCCGGTGTCTACTCCCCCGACCAACCCCCAGCCCCAGGCCCCAGCCATTTGGTTCCTTCCTTCCGTTTCCCCCTCCATCAATATATATATATATATTTCTTGAAAATTCTCTTGAAATTACGAAATCAATCACCGACCAGCACACAGTTTCTTCTTCTCCTCCTTCTCCATTTCAAGCTATTCCTAATTCGATTATTCAATCTCCATTTTTCACCATCCTCAAAAAGTTCTTCGCTTCAGATTGCTGCTAATCAATCGCTGTTCACCGGAGTTTCTTGATTTTGTTGTGTTTCTTTTTTTTCTTTTGGGGTTTTGGCGGAGTGATCGAGTGAATTTCTTTAGCTTCTTCTTGATACGGCTAGGGTTTTAAGGAGAACCGGTGTTGGGATTAGGAATAGAAATGCCGCCGCCGAAAGGAAGGGTTAGTCGGCATCAAGGCAAGAGAACATCGACGGTGACGTTGGTTCTGTCAATGCTACTAATGCTGTCGGTTGTGCTGTTAATGCTTCTCGCGCTCGGAATTCTTTCTTTACCTGTTGGCTCCGATAAGGAGCCAACTTCTGTAGGGAATCCCATCAAGTTCAAGCGCATGACTCTCGACATGTACGATGTTTTTATTTTTTATTCATTTTTTTAAAAGGGAGGGTTTTGTATCATTCGTCTTCAACCCACCCAAAGGAAAAAACAAAAGAGAAAAGGAAAGATAAAAACCATTTTGGTTACAAACTTAGGGGGCTCCTAAACAGAGTTATTTACATCTATATTTAAATTTGGCCCTCTATATATATATATATTTATATTTATTTTGTGTTCTTGTGAAACAGATTTTAATATTTGTTTCCCATGTTTTAATCTAAGAGCAGAGTTGAGGGTGAAGGATTGGGTAACAGAGGTGAGCAATGGACTGAGGTGCTTTCTTGGGAGCCGAGGGCTTTTGTTTATCATAATTTCTTGGTAATTTTCTTTTCTGCTATCATCTTTTTCGGTAATTTCTTTGAGATCATATCTCCAACTATCCACTGGTAAAATACAAATGTTATCAATTTCACAAGTACACTGCTTGTTATTATTCCTTCTTTTGATATCTTCTTGGCACTGATACATTGTGTTATTAAGTGTAGAGACTCTATTTTGGTAAATTTTACATGTGGAGTAAACAAAGTAGTTTGATTTAGCATAATCTATTTGCGCTTGCAAGCGGAGAGTCCTCAGTCCTAGCCTTTTTCATATTGTTTAAAGGTCCAAAACAGTGATATATAGAAGTCTGAATGCTGAATTAGCTTAATTTTTTTTCTTCCTGAAGAAGATTAACTCCTTTTACATTGTTTCAACAGTCTAAGGAAGAATGTGAGTATTTAATAAATCTTGCCAGGCCTCACATGGTCAAGTCAACAGTAGTTGATAGTAAAACCGGTCAGAGCAAAGACAGCAGGTCGGTGCCCTCTAATCTTCTGCAGCTGTCTTTTCATATCAGAGAGTGTATGAAAGACAGAATCTTTGTTGTTCAATGTTTTCTGCCCTCTTCTATTGTCTAGTTATGCTATTGAAGTTCTCTTGTCTCGTTGCAGGGTGCGTACAAGTTCAGGAACATTTTTGAGAAGGGGACGAGATAAAATTATTAGAGAAATTGAGAAAAGGATTGCAGACTACACCTTCATTCCCGAAGGTATGAGGACTGCTGTAGAAATTTATGAGGTTGTGCTTCTTGCCGTAATAATTGTAAAAGCTTTGCATTCCTGTTATACTCTAACAAATCCTAATGTTTCTTTATTAGGTGTGATGAAGTTCTGTTAAGAGTAATTTTTAACCCTCAAGCACTTGTTAGTTCTTATGCTGTAATTTGCTGGAATATGTTGGGTTTTTTTGATTGGCAAGTCCTATGAACCCATTGAATCCTTGAATAATTCTTTTGGTTATGGTTTTCTTTAGGTACCTACAGATGTAATCTAATGTTCTGTTCGAATAACAGCTCTATTCACTTAAAATGACATTCATTTCTGTTATACTTCTTGCTGTGGAAAGAATGCATATTGTAATGCTGAACAAGAACAATACTAGTAGCCCATGACTGGAGAAAAGCTATTGCCCACAATTATTTCTCTATTGAGTTGACTTATGTTTGTCTCCTAGCTATAACATACTACATTTGTGCTTGTTTCGGCTTCACATCAGCACATGGATAACCAAGTTAAAATTAACTTCCAGATCATGGAGAAGGTCTTCAGGTTCTGCATTATGAAGTTGGGCAGAAGTATGAGCCTCATTATGATTATTTTCTAGATGCATTCAACACCAAAAATGGAGGCCAACGAATAGCTACACTTCTGATGTATCTGTAAGTCATTGTTCACCACCAAACAATGTAGTCATTTTCTGTTCTTGAACCCTTGACATATGTTACACTGAATTACTACCGTTGGTTTTTAGTGAATATATAATTCTCTGTTTCTCTCTGACTAATACAGATCAGATGTTGAAGAAGGTGGTGAGACTGTTTTTCCTGCGGCCAAGGGAAATTTTAGCTCCACTCCAGGATGGAATGAGATGTCAGCATGTGCAAAGAGGGGACTCTCTGTGAAACCAAAAATGGGTGATGCACTGCTTTTCTGGAGCATGAGGCCGGATGCCACTTTGGATCCATCAAGTTTACACGGTAAACATGTTCATTCTTCTTCTACAACATCCCCCCCAACCCCCCCCCCTTAAAAAGGGGTAATGTGTTTCCACAAAAAGAAGGATGTTTGGGTGAATTTATAAGATGAGCATAAAAGCTATGGGGTCTAAAATGAATGCAAATGCTAGAGCACTTTGATTAATTGGAGGCTGATAATTATTACACAGCTCGTGCCGTCAGTTAGTGTGTGAATTATTAGATTTGATATTCCAAGTTATCACTTTCACCCAATTGGCAGAAATTCAAATCTCTTGTCTAATGCAGGTGGTTGCCCGGTGATTAAAGGTAACAAGTGGTCATCCACCAAATGGATGCACGTTGAGGAATACAAAGTCTAGAATCTTCTCTGGAGGTAACTCTGGAATTATTTATACAACTGATATAGTGTGTATAGTTCAGTTCTGCTGTTTTTTTTGGCTGGATTTGGCGGATGAGATGCGTACTCCCTTCCCCCCAAAAAGCGAAAAATGAAGGAATATAGTAAATAAAACTACTAGACAAAGGAAGACATGAAGAACTGTGTTCTCTAAGACAGTAAAATACACGAAATAGTACATTGTCCTTTACTAATAACATCTATTGGACCCATCAGGATGCAGAATGAATCTCTCTGATACTCTCTCCTAAATGTGAAATTCAGTATCTGAATTCACGCGTGATCTTGGGCTACTTAACATGTGACTTGATGCTTGAAGAGCATGGCCAACAATTCTGACCATCTTTGGATACAAGAAAGGCTTAGAATTCTATTATCCTGTATTGTTGCCTCTCCAGTTTTGCCGTTTGGATGCAGTGTTACTCAACTGCAGATTTCTTCACACGACACTTGTTTGATTAATTTGTAGAGTAAATGGAGCCAAGTCCAGTGTCTAGAACAAGATTAATATTCTTGAGAAAATTAATCAACTACTCCAATAAGCATCTGTGATTTCTGTTAAAGAGTATTTGGACGGACATCATTTGTACCTTTTACTTGGCAGGCATAATTGGAGATGTGAATGCTTATGACACAGATTTGTGTATTGGAGGTGATGGCGGTTCCTAAATGATCCGGCCCTGATGTAACATATACTGCTGACATGCTGCATCAATTTTGGAGATAGACCTTTTCTAACTTTTAAAACTAGCAACGAGCTGTGGGGAACCGGTTTCTGTTTTGAGAAATAAAACTAGTCTTAATTTTCTATGCAGCAATTCATTCTTTATACAAATTTTTGGGCATATTTTTTTGTTTTTGTAGCAGTTACTAGTTTGAAGTGATGAGTTTCCAGAGCATCTATTATGAAGGAACCAGACTTATTTTCTCCACTTGTGTTTTTGACCCTTAACGTAGAAGATCATGTCAAGATGAAAAATATGACATTTTGTTCAAAGATTTACCGAAGTAATCAAACAACTGAATCATTCCGGCGGCTCACTTGCAAGTATTCAAAGAATAATATTTTTCACCAAGGAGATATGAGTACTTGTATTGAGGGATTTAGATGGAGTTTGATTTGGATTTGTGAGATGAGCGAGTATCAGAAGAAATATTTTAGAATTAAGTAATACGTACTTTTTTATTGAGTGACTGACAAGATAAAGTAAATTAAGCTAGTTAGAAGCATTTTTTATATTTTAACATGTAATAGGTTATGATTTCATTTATATTTTCATTATAATATATTAAAAAAATGAAAAATGTATTGATTTTTCTGCCTAGATTTTCACATGTCTACAATTTTATAGACGAAGATCGTCTTTGAAAAATTTAGAATTTTCTATTTTAGTTTTATTTTTTTAATTTTAATCATTTAATGATTTATTTTATTCTTCAGAAAACTATAGAGGGAAAAAATAAAAGAGAATTATGATTATATATTGTCTTCTTCAGAAATTATGAGAGACCCAATTATGGTTCAAAGTGTAAGAGAATTGGAGAAAATCCTTTGATGTTTTTTTAGGATTAAGAGTTTGTCATTATGTAATTTGTTTTTGAATCTTTGTCGAATATTATAATTAAAATTTTAATTTCATTTTTGATATTTTTTAGTTGAACGAGAAAAAATATCAACTTTTGATTAGGATAAATTTGTCTAAAAGAATAAAAAAGGATGAAAATGAATATTGAAAGATTAAAACAGTAGAAATTAAAAAAGAGGGACTAAAATGGAGAAATCAGGAATTAATTAACACCTATAAAAGGCTTATTATGACAGTAATCAGTTGGCCATTTCTAAAGGGAGTTCTGAAGTGTTGGGTTTGACACTAACCCTAGGAAATTAATCATGTTTTGTGTCCTTGGCTTCGTTGTTGAATAATAGAATGGGGAAGTATTGTTGGAAAATAATTGGAAAAAGGAAGTGAATGAAAAGAATTAAAGAGGAAAAGGTTGGCAGGTAAGGAATTTGAATCCCATATTGGAAAAAAAGCAGGGGCCTCATCAGACTCTCGTTCTATCAAAAAATTTTATTTCTCTGGATTCAATGGCTGTTGAGTTAAATGAACAACTATATTCATTTTTATTGAGTTCAATGTACAACCATATTTGAAAAACCTTAGAGGGGGGGTTAATAAGGTTTTTGACTAATTTAAAAAATCTTTTGTGTGATTAGAAAAATAAACCTCCAATTTGTTTGTGAAAGATTTCTAAAACTCTTTTTAGTAAGAGTCCACACAAAACACAATCTTATAATATTGGCAATTTAAGAAATGAGCATAGAGTTAAAAATTAAAGAACATGCACAACAATTTATAGTGGTTCACTCTCTCAAAGAGCTACATCCACTACCTTGAGACTCAACCCAAGGATTTCACAAATCCACTAACTTCAAAGTTGGTTACATAACTATACAATGAGGTTCACCCTTCAAGGGTTTTACACTAAAACCTCAAACACAACAATACAACAAGTTTATCAAAGGATCACCCAAAGGGTTTTCCACAAACCTTTGATCACAATAAAAATAGAAAGAGTTAGGAGCAATGTTACCAAATGAGCTTGAGAAGAGGAAGATTACAACTCAATGGAATACTTCTACAAACCCCTCTTTTCTTCTTCTTTGATGGATGATCAACAATGAAGCTCAAGAAGAATTTTTTGTTTGGTATTGAAAATAATTTGCAATAAATGAATTTTTGAAGCTCTTTAAATGTCTTAAATGTTCTCAATGAATAATTCCCGAACTTGTTGCATTTATGGCTGATAATTGAGTGTTTATATAGAGTCTTGAAGCTCAAGACCATTGCCTAGAGAAAATAGCTGTTGCTTTTCAGAAATGACCTTTGCATTCTGTGCAACGGTAATATTTTTTACAGTGACAGCAAAAACCGGACGACCGGTTCCAGAAAACGGACTTCCGGTTCTTTGAAACAGAAAGATTCAGACTTGTTCAAGCTAGAAAACGGACTGCCGAATTTTGATTTAGAAAAATCGGACGACCGGTTCAAAAACTGGATGACCGAGTTTTTGAACAGAAAGGTTCGGACTTGATTTTTCTGAAAAACGGACTGCCGAATATTTTACTTTGGAAAAACGGACGACCGGTTCTAAAACCGGACTGCCGAATTCTTGTTTTCCTCAGCCAAGTTTCTTTTTAAACAAAAACTTTCTTCCTTGTTTCAAAGGCATGTATTCTTGACAATCATTTTAAAGAGGAGAAAAACTTTCCAAAACATCTTCAGTCAAGAATACTTAGATTTTAACAAAAGATTATATTTTAGAAAAACATAAGAGGAGCTTCATATATGATCAATTAATCAAAGACTAAGACTAGGGAGTTTACAAGATAGTACCTAGTTAATTCTAACAAAGACAATGCCTTCAATGTCTTCAATGATTTGACCTTGGCATGACTTGATCTCTTCTTCTCTATTTTGCCCTCATCAACAAGATCTTTTGCTTGAGACTTTGAGACTTCACATGTTCTTCTTTTGTTCTATGAAGGGTTAGCTAACATACTCACACAAGCATATGTTAATCATAATCAAAACACAAGTATTAATGCCCTTAGGGCTAACAATCTCCCCCTTTTTGATTATGACAAACACATATGCAAGAAGAACAGAAGAGCAAGAGTAAAGTGTGGTGATGTATCAAAATATCAAAAAGAGCAAAGCACAACAATCACCAAGAAAAAGAGATAACTCCCCCTTGCATCAATAATCATTATAAACATCAACAACAACTTACAATCATCATCAACTAATCAACATATTAACAAGATTTCTCCCCCTTACATCATGTACTATTTTCTCCCCCTTTTGTCATAAATCAAAAAAGTTTAGGAGAGAAGTGCCAAGGGATCATAGAAGAGGTGGTAGTAGGACTTTCAATATTAAAATATCATCATGAAGTCAATAACAAGAAAGGCCTAAAAAATGCAACAAACAGATAATTTAGGAATTAGGAATACCACATAAAAGCAAATAGGAATAGAAATAAGCAAGTTAAAACCATATCATTAAAAATAAAAACAGGAGTTTGAAAAGAGTTACGGACAAAACAAGAGAAAGAAGGGTTTATAAGAAAAATCTCAATCATCTCTATCTCCTCCTCCTTGCTCGAGTCTCTTAACCCGTTCTTGTGTATCGGTCATTTTTTGGTCCAAGGCATCCATCCTTTCTTGAATATTGGAGACTTTCTCATCCAAAGCCTCAAAGCGACCGTCGAATGCATCAAACCGGGTGTTCATTGATGTTTGGAGAGAGGCGATCATATCCATAAGCTGACTCATGCTTCCTGAAGATGAGCCTTCCTCTGTTCGTTCCTGTCGTTTCTTTTGTCTCGTTTCTCTTCTTTGTATTTCTGCCTCTGTTTCTTCATCACTGTCCTCTTCTTCTATATCCATGTCCTCTGGATCATCATCTTCCTCATCACTATCATCAACATCTTGTCCACCTCGGATGAATATCCCAGCTTCGTCTTTTTCAAACCCCATTCTTTTGAAGATTTGCTGAGTGTATATCTTGCCAGGTCCAATGTGATTACCCATCCCAACCAAATTGATCACAAAGTGTTGGAGGATTTTAGTGATAAAGCAACCATACGGCAAGCATTTCATTTGAAAAGATTGTGCAGCTAGCATATGTTCTATAGCCATAAAGCCGAAATTCATTCTCCTTTTCTCATGCAGGGCTAGCATCACAAATGCGTGCATGTTGGTGATAGAGGATTTATGCCCAACATTTGGAATGATGATGTTAGATATCATGTGATGGAGCACTCTCCCATAAGCATCCAGTTTGTTAACATTTCTATCATCATGCCTTTTTAATATCTCTCCCTTAGTGAAAATTTCTGCAAATCGGTTTTCACTGTATAAATTTGAATCATAGCATTTTTTGTTCTTGGTGTAAAATCTTATACCATCTTGAGGGGTATCCAAAATGACATTTAGTAGTCTATCATCAAATGCTATATCCCTTCCCCCAATTCTAGTCACTATCCATTGATGTGAGACGTTATCCACCTTTTCAATTCTACCTTTGTGGAGATTAGCATAGAATTCATATATTATGTCCACATAATAAAGTTCATTTACAATCAACAGAGGTATCCAACCAATTATTTCAAAGAGATTAGGAATAACCTCCATACCTTGCATATCATGTAAGTCCACCCTGTGACCTGGAGCAATTTTCCGTCGATTCCTAGTCCATTCTTCAAACCTAGCAGCTTCCTTTACTGAAATAAACCTTTCTGAAACTCTAGAAACCCTAGCAGCAGCAGCCCCAGTTCCAGAAGGTACTCTTTTTCCTTTCCCTTTTCCTCTACTGGTGCCTCCTTCTTCAAGATTTTGCCCTGAACCAACTTGGGCATTCTTTGTTTTAACCATTTTTGAAAGATTTCGAGGGTAGGGTTTGGAGATGAGATGAAGAGTTTTGGAGATTGGTAGATAGTAATCAGAGAGAAAAATAGCTTCTTTGCTGTGACAGGAGATGAATTTGAAGAGAAATAAGAAGAAAATTGAAAACCAGAACAAGAAATCGGATGGGTCTTGTGAGTAGGGGGTTTTCGGTCGAGAGAGTGAGAGAGAGTTTGGAGAAGAATGTGAGGAGTTGTGAGAAAAAGACTAATTTTAAACCGCGGTTCCGACCTAATTTAAGAATTCGGTCGACCGTTTGTTAAAACCGGTCTTCCGGTTTCAGGATTTTGAAGAATTCGGACGTCCGAGTTTTTAGTGCAGGCGTCCGGTTTGAGAGTCCGAATATCTCTGGAATTTTTCGAAAGGGGAGTATGAGTCCGGTTTTAAAACTGGACGTCCTAATTTTAAAAGAGGCGTCCGAATTTTTTAAAACATCAGCAAGGCAGAAAATAAGGAAAAAGCAAATAATACAAGCAACACACATTACTCATTAAATCTCCCTATACCAAGTACTTTTCTTAAGTAGCAAAAACGATCTTTTGAAAGAGGTTTTTGTAAAAACTTAGTTGTTGAATTTTCACTCATTATCACTTCTTATAGAAATCAATTTGCAAACAAGGAAGGTTTGGATTGAAAAATACAAGATAAATTAAACTACAAACCATCAATTAAAGGCACTTCCTTAATTCAAGAAGATAAACTATATGCAATGTTACCTATACCGTTGATCCTTCCAAAAGTAAAAAAAAACCACCTTCGGTTTTCCTTGGTTCATTCAAGAGGGATGCATATCCGGTCATGTGTCTTAAGCATCCGCTATCCAAGTGCCACCTAGATGACTTTGACTTGTGTTCCTACAAAAAAGAAGTAGAAAAGTCTTTTGGTACCCATATCTTTTTGGGTCCATGGACGTTAGTTTGATTTTCTTTAACTTTTCAAATGGTTTTCACTCCTCTTTCAATCTTTTTCTTTATAAAACACTTTGTGGCTTTATGACCACTCTTTTCACAATAGGTGCAACAAAGATGTGAGTTAGATGATGAAGCCTTTACAAACCATGTTTGCTTTGAGAGAATATTGGAATGAGTGTATCCAATACTATTTTTATCAAAAGGTGATCTTTGAGAGCCAAGAAGTTTTTCAAAGTTTTCTTTTCCTTTTGTGAATTTTTCAACACATAGAGTGAGATCACTCACCTTTTTCTTTAAGACATCATAATCAATCAAGCATTTTTCAAGAAAGGAAATCTTTTCACAAAGGTTTTTGTTTTCTAAAACAAGTTTTTGAAAGTCATCATTTGAGCTCTCTTTTTCTTTCTTCAAGACTTCCAAGGATTCAAAAATGGCTTTATTTTCACAAATGAGTCTTGAATTTTCATCTAACAAAAATTGAGTTTTGCTTTTTAAATCTTTGTTTCGTTTAGTAACCTTTTTGCACTCATCATACATTTCAATAAGCATTATGCTAGGATCAATATCACAATCATCATCAAGGATACTAGAAGAGTTAGGAAGTGAAGATTGTACCTCATTTTCTAGTGCCATGAAGCATATGTTGGCATTTTCTTCTTCTTCATTTTCACTTGAGTCTTGATCCGAAGTTCCAATTAGGCCTTTGCCTTTCTTCTTCTTCTTCAATGCCTCAAGCTTGGCTTCTAAAGCTTCCTTTTCCTTTTCAAGGACCTTGGGACAATCGGCTACAAGATGATTGGCGCTATTGCATTCAAAACACCTAGCCTTGAAGAGTGATGAACTTTGTCCTCCTTTCTTGAATGGAGGATTCTTTCCTCTGTTAAAGTCCTTTTTGTAAAAGCTTTTAAATTTCCTCATTACAAAGTCCATATCCTCAATCTCATCTTCATTGTTTGACGAGCATGTATGATCATCAACATTCACTTTGAGTGCTATGCCTTTTCTTCCTTTGTCTTCATCTTCCATTTCATCTAATCTTTTTATTTTCATCTCATAGGTAAGGAGAGATCCTATGAGTTCTTCAATAGGAAGTTGACTTAACTCTTTTGATTCCTCAATGGCAAGAGTTTTTGGTTGCCATGCTTTTGGGAGTGAATCAAGAATCTTTCTATTTACTTCTCCCCTTGTGTACTCTTTTCCATACGCCTTTAGGCCATTTGTGATGTTGGTGAATCTTGTGAACATGTCACTAATGCTTTCATATTGTTTCATCATGAATAACTCATAATCTCTTACCAACATAGCCAACTTAGACTCCTTCACTTGATTGGTGCCTTCGTGAGTTACTTCAAGTAACTTCCACATTTCATGAGCCGAGTCGCATCCGCTCACTCTATTGTATTCATTAGCATCCAAGGCACAACTCAATATGTTCATAGCTTGAAAGTTTAGAGTCATCTTCTTTGAGTCAAGCTCATCATAATCTTCGACCTTCTTGACTATTTCATCCTTTATAGGAACATAAGGTCCTTTCTCTACAATGCTCCAAAGATTAAAGTTAATAGAGCAAATATATATTTTGATTCTAGATTTCCAAAAAGTATAATTTGTACCATCGAAAAGATGAGGTCTATTTGTAGAAGAGCCTTCTACATATGGTAAACTAGAAACATTAGCCATAGTAAACTACAGATCTTTTGCTTCAAGGATGTTAGTCCTTTTTTAGAGAAGCCCCGCTCTGATACCAATTGAAAAACCTTAGAAGGGGGGTGAATAAGGTTTTTGGCTAATTTAAAAAATCTTTTATGTGATTAGAAAAATAAACCTCCAATTTGTTTGTGAAAGATTTCTAAAACTCTTTTTAGTAGGAGTCCACACAAAACACAATCTTATAATATTGGCAATTTAAGAAATGAGCATAGAGTTAAACATTAAAGAACATGCACAACAATTTATAGTGGTTCACTCTCTCAAAGAGCTACATCCACTACCTTGAGACTCAACCCAAGGATTTCACAAATCCACTAACTTCAAAGTTGGTTACACAACTACACAATGAGGTTCACCCTTCAATGGTTTTACACTAAAACCTCAAACACAACAATACAACAAGTTTATCAAAGGATCACCCAAAGGGTTTTCCACAAACCTTTGATCACAATAAAAATAGAAAGAGTTAGGAGCAATGTTACCAAATGAGCTTGAGAAGAGGAAGATTACAACTCAATGAAATACTTCTACAAACCCCTCTTTTCTTCTTCTTTGATGGATGATCAACAATGAAGCTCAAGAAGAATTTTTTGTTTGGGATTGAAAATAATTTGCAATAAATGAATTTTTGAAGCTCTTTAAATGTCTTAAATGTTCTCAATGAATAATTCCCAAACTTGTTGCATTTATGGCTGATAATTGAGTGTTTATATAGAGTCTTGAAGCTCAAGACCGTTGCCTAGAGAAAATAGCTGTTGCTTTTCAGAAATGACCTTTGCATTCTGTGCAACGGTAATATTTTTTACAGTGACAGCAAAAACCGGACGACCGGTTCCAGAAAACGGACTTCCGGTTCTTTGAAACAGAAAGATTCAGACTTGTTCAAGCTAGAAAACGGACTGCCGAATTTTGATTTAGAAAAATCGGACGATCGGTTCAAAAACCGGATGACCGAGTTTTTGAACAGAAAGGTTCGGACTTGATTTTTCTGAAAAACGGACTGCCGAAATTTTTCTTTGGAAAAACGGACGACCGGTTCTAAAACCGGACTGCCGAATTCTTGTTTTCCTCAGCCAAGTTTCTTTTTAAACAAAAACTTTCTTCCTTGTTTCAAAGGCATGTATTCTTGACAATCATTTTAAAGAGGAGAAAAACTTTCCAAAACATCTTCAGTCAAGAATACTTAGATTTTAACAAAAGATTATATTTTAGAAAAACATAAGAGGAGCTTCATATATGATCAATTAATCAAAGACTAAGACTAGGGAGTTTACAAGATAGTATCTAGTTCATTCTAACAAAGACAATGCCTTCATTGTCTTCAATGATTTGACCTTGGCATGGCTTGATCTCTTCTTCTCTATTTTGCCCTCATCAACAAGATCTTTTGCTTGAGACTTTGAGACTTCACATGTTCTTCTTTTGTTCTATGAAGGGTTAGCTAACATACTCACACAAGCATATGTTAATCATAATAAAAACACAAGTATTAATGCCCTTAGGGCTAAAATATTCATTTCTCTAATGGCTGCTGAATATACATAATTAATTCTGTACGACTGAATTCAGGGTACATAACTAATTCAATGTCACAGCTAGGGGTGTAAACGGGTCCAAACCTTCTGGGTACTCCCAGACCCAGATCCAAACCCCTATAGTGAAACATGGACCCAGATCCAAAATCAGAAGCTCTGGGTATAAAATTTATGGACCCAGACCCGACTCTCCATGATCTAGGGTAGGGTCTGGGTATACCAGTACCCTTATGACATTTCTTTTTAAAAAATTTTTTCCATGTTAAATAAAAATATATATAAAATTTTTTTCAGAAAATCTAATCTTAAAAAATCATGCCTCTGTTATTCACCTTTGAAATACACCACTGGTATAAAATTTTGAACGACAGAAACAAATCCACAAGAAATATCCAATGGAGAAAACAGTAGTACTGATGTCTCGAAGAATAAGAAACCTTGAAGAAAATTTATCATTCTCTAAACTATGAGGCCCTAAGAAATTTTGAAGAAAATTTCTCTTTTCTTCTCTAAACTAAGAAAATAAACCACTAAATATCATAAATATATAAATTATGTATTAATAAAAAATATAAAAATAATATAATATATATGAATATATATTATTTTATTATAACGGGTATGCGGGTATAAGGGTCTGTGTATCATCGTACCCTGTCCAGACCCATTTAATAGAATATATACGGGTATGGGTACGAGTACGGGTCCGCGAGTATAAAATTTTAACCTTACCCGATATAAACGGGTATAGACCCATGCAGATACGGGTAAGACCTATCCTGTTTACAACCCTAGTAACAGTTGAAGGGTGAATTCAGTGAATAGAACTAATTCAATGTCACAGTTGAAGGGTTTTTTCATCTATAAATATTGCTGTTTTCCACAGCAGAAGATATAAGAAAATTTTCTTTATAATTTCTACCATTCTCTCTTAACCTGCATACATATATCTTCTTTATGTTCATCATCAATTTGTTCAAGTTTGAAGGGAAAACAACTTTAAGTGCTACACTGTTTTTCGAAGCTCATTTTAGCCTGGGAAACAGACATTCTAACACATCTCTTGCATTTTTGGTAGAGATAACGATTCTATTTTAAGGAAATTGAAATTTATTGAAGACTCGGGTTTGATTTCTATTCCCTAATTATTATTTTGGTATTTTTGTTTTATATTTCTATTTCTTATATATATATATATATCACACACTGTGTTTAACAGTTGTGGTTAACAATCTTAAAACAAATGGCAACTGGAACAGACAGCACTAATAATCTGAATAATGCTACTTCTGGTTCGGGAAATGTCCCGATTGTTGCTGCTACTCTGCCAATAATTCCGGCCAGTCAATTGAAAAAACCAGAAAAATTTACTGGTTCTAATTTTAAAAGATGGCAATAGAAAATGCTTTTCTACTTGACTACTTTGAATTTGGCAAAATTCTTGATAAAGGTAGCTCCTGTGGTAGCAAAGGGTAGTGATGATGCACAAACGGTAACTGTTGTTGATACATGGATTTTTTTTGTCGTAATTATATTTTGAATACATTAAGTGATTCATTATATATTGTGTATTGTGAATATAAAACTGCTAAAGTTCTATGGAATCATTAGATTGGAAATATAAAACTGAGGTTGTTGGCACAAAAAAATTTGTTGCCGGACGGTTTCTTGATTATATAATGGTTGATTCTAAAACTGCAATAAGTCAAGTGCAAGAATTGCAGATTATTTTGCATGAAATACTTACAGAAGGAATAATTTTAAGTTAAACCTTCCAAGTGGCTATTGGGATAGAAAAGCTACCCCCTAGTTGGAAAGATTTTTTAAGAACTATCTCAAGCAAAAACGGAAGGAAATGTCTTTGGAAGATCTTATTGTTAGACTTCGTATTGAAGAAGACAACATAAATGCCGATCACAAAATGATGAGTTCTTCAAATCCGAAGGTTAATATTGTTGAACATGGTAAAAATTTGAAAAATAAAACCAAGTACAATAATCACAAAACTAAGGGCAAGATCGGTGCATCAGGTAGTATTTCCAAACCGAAACAAAAATTTAAAGGAAAATATTTTAACTGTGGTAAATTAGATCACAAGTCTTATGATTGTCGTTTTCCTAAGAAACATCATGAAGCAAATATGGTTGATTACATTACTAAAGAAGTGGATGACTTGAATTTAGTTACAGTAGTTTCTGAAGTAAACATGGTTGATTCTAACTCAAAGGAATGGTCTTTTGACACCGATGCCACCAGACATGTTTGTACAAACAGAGATATATTTTCAACTTTTGAGCCAGTTCAAGGGGAAAAGATTTACATGGGTAATTCTGCTTCAACTGCTATTGAAGGTCAAGGAAAGGTATTGTCAAATATGGCTTCTGGCAAAGTCTTAACACTTAAAAATGTGTTGTATGTGCCAGAAATTTGCAAGAATCTTGTGTTTGGTTCTTTGTTGAACAAACATGGATTTCGTATTGTGATTGAATCTGATAAAGTCATTTTTAACTAAGTCTGGAATGTATTTAGGAAAAGGGTATGCAACCAATGGGTTGTTTAAATTTAATGTAATGACCATGATCAATAAAATTACTCCTTCTGTTTATTTGCTTGAGTATTCTCATTTATGGCATGGTAGATTAGGTAATACATGGAGTGGGATAGGAGCGAATAGAGTGCTAGACAGTTTTCAAGCTTTTATTTTTAGTCCCTTTTAGTTCCATTACAATTACAATCCAAGTGCAAGCTATCCAGCATCCAGGAAGTGAACAAGCTTTTTTAAAGCAGGTAAGCAGGAGGGACTAATTCCAAAAGCGGGAGGGAGTAAGATTCTAATTGGCTTATTTCCTCTATACCTAACCTAATAGGCTAGGCGATATTAATTATGATTCAATACGACGATTAATTAATATGGACCATATTCCAACACTACAAATCAATTCAAAATATAAATGCGAAATTTGCATTGAAGCAAAATTTACAAGAACATCTTTCTACAAAATTGAAAGAAACACCTGAACCACTAGAATTGATTCATAGTGATGTATGTAATTTGAAATATGTTCAAACATGTGGAGGTAATAAATATTTTATAACCTTTATTGATGATAGTACAAAATTTTGCTATGTGTATTTACTAAAAAGTAAAGATGAGGCTTTAGCAAAGTTTATCATTTATAAAAATGAAGTTGAAAATCAACTGGGAAAAAAGATTAAAAGATTTAGGAGTGATAGAGGTGGAGAGTATGATGCACCAATTGGTGACTTCTGTGTACAACATGGAATTGTTCATGAAGTAACTGCACCGTATTCTCCTCAATCTAATGGAGTATTTAAATGTAAGAATCGTACTTTAAAAGAAATGATGAATGCGATGTTGATAAGTTCAGGGTTACCATCAAACATGTGGGGGTGAAGCTATCCTATCTAGTAATTATATTTTGAATAGGATACCACACAAGAAACAAGATAAAGCTCCTTATGAATTATGGAGCCGAAAGAAACCATCCTATAAACACTTGCGAGTATGGGGTTGTCATGCAAAGGTGGTTGTACTAGTACCTAAGTTAATGAAGATATGTCCAAAAACAGTGGATTGTATCTTCATAAGGTGTGCACATAATAGTACTGCATATAGGTTTCTTGTGCATGATTCGAAATCTCTGGATATACATAAGAACACAGTTATAGAGTTGAGAAATGCATCTTTCTTGAAAAATGTATTTCCTTGCAAGTCCATGAGTGGATCTAGTTCATTAAAACGAGTTAATGAAGAAGTTCAAGAAGTTGAACTAAGGCGTAGCATAGACCAAGAATAGAGAAAACTTTTGGAGATGATTTTGGGACTTATTTGTTAGAAAAAGAGCCTTTAACTTATGACCAAGCAGTGAATTCTTCGGAAGGACATTTATGAAAAGAAGCCATAAAAAACGAAGTTGATTCTATTATGCAGATTTATACTTGAGAGTTAGTGGATCTCCCACCTGGATGTAAGACCTTAGGGTCTAAGTGGCTTTGTAAAAGGAAAATGAAACCAAATGGTTCCATTGATAAGTATAAAGTCAGGCTTGTCATTAAAGGATATAGACAGAAAGAAGGCTTAGATTATTTTGATAATTATTTCTCTCGTAACAAGAATAAATTCAATAAGGATGATACTTGCTATTGTATCCTTAAGAAATCTAAATGTACATCAAATGGATGGTAAAACAACTTTCTTGAATGGGGAGTTAGATGAAGAAATTTACATGGAGCAACCCGAGGGTTTTAGATCTCCAAGTACTGAAAAGAAAGTATGTAAGCTGGTTAAATCATTGTATGGTTTGAAACAAGCGCTGAAAAAGTGGCATGAGAAGTTTGACCACGCAATGGTTTTTAGTGGATTTAAGATTAATGAGTGTGATAAGTGTGTTTATATCAAAGAGACGAAAAACAAATATGTCATTTTATGTCTTTATGTAAATGACATAATCATTGTTGGTAGTAATGACAAAATTGCCAAATCTACTAAAAATATGTTGAATTCAAAATTTGACATGAAAGATATGGGACTTGCTAATGTGATTTTAGGTATTAAAATCATAAGAACAACAGATGGACTAGTTTAAGCCAGACTCATTATATAGATAAAATTATTGAAAAATTTAACAAGAATGATTCTGGAATTGCAAGAACGCCATTAGATACTAGTCTTCATTTATCCAAGAATCGGGGGGAAGGTGTTTCTCAAGTTGAATATGCAAGGATAATTGGAAGTTTAATGTATCTAATGAGTTGTACTAGACTAGAAATTGCTTATGCAGTAAGAAAATTGAGTGGATATACGAGTAATCCTAGTGCATAATATTGGACAGCAATAATAAGAGTATTGAGATACCTTCGGTATACGCAAAATTATGGGCTGCACTATACCAGATATCCAACTGTGTTAGAAGGTTACACATGCTAATTGGATATCAGATATAAAGGATTCCGAATCCACGAGTGGGTTTGTGTTCACACTAGCTGGAGTAGCTATGTCATAGAAATCCTCAAAACAAACAGTGATTGTCAGATGTACCATGTAATCTGAATTCATTGTATTAGATAATTGTGGGGAAGAGACTGAATGGTTACACCATTTCTTGGAAGATATTCGTATGTGGGAAAAACCTATGCCCATTTATTGTGATAGCCAATCAGCAATAGGGAGAGCACAGAATGCCATTTACAATGGTAAGTCTAGACATATTCATCGCAGACATAATACTATTAGACAACTTCTCTCGTTAGGTGTTATTTCGATTGATTATGTAAAGTCAAAAGAAAATCAAAAGAAAACATCGCGGATCCATTAACGAAAGGGTTAAATAGAGAGGCGGTTGAAAAACTGACAAAAAGAATGGGATCAAAAACCTATGAAGGATAAAGTTTTATAAAGAAAAACCCTACCTAGTTGATTGGAGATCCCAAGATCTAGGTTCAAAGGGACAACCTAATTATAAGACTTAATGTGTCATTGTGCGGGAAACCTCAGCTTATTCCTGTCATAATACTAGTGATGGAACAGTTAAGATTAGCATTATGTTGTTTTAATGATTCTTAATATATATATATATCTTAATATATATATATATTTAAGAAATCACCTATGTGAGAGAAAAGTGAGGCCGTTTTGAAGGAGAAATCACTTGTGCGGAACCAGGACGTATTTATGGCCAAAATGAACAAAATCATGAGAATTGAACAAATAAATGATTTATGTGTAAGATATGTAGGCTCTTTACATAAGAAAGTAAGACAGTTCAATGACATCATGTTTATTGGACAGCTAGTAAAATATACATATGTTACAAGGGGAAAGTTCAAAGACAAATATTTACTTTTCCTATGCATAAGTCAGTTGATGAACAAAAACTACGAGTCAAAACATTTTTTTTATCATTCATGTAGGGGATTGTTGGAAAATAATTGGAAAAAAGGAAGTGAATGAAAAAAATTAAAGAGGAAAAGGTTGGCAAGTAAGGATTTGAATCTCACATTGGAAAAGAACAGGGGGCCTTATTAGACGCACGTTTTGCCAAATTTTTGTCTTGATTCAATAGCTGTTGAGTTCAATGAACAACCACATTCATTTCTTTAATGCTGCTGAATATAAGAATTAATTTTGTACAGCTGAATTCAGTGTACATAACTAATTCAATGTAATAGTTGAAGGGTGAATTCAGTGTATAGAACTAATTCAATGTCACAGTTGAAGGGTTTTTTACATCTATAAATACTACTATTTTCCATAATAGAAGATATAAGAAAATTTTCTTTATAATTTCTAGCATTCTCTTTTAACCTGCATACATATATCTTCATCCTGCTCATCATCAATTTGCTCAAGTTCGAAAGGAAAATAGCTTCAAGTGCTAAATTGTTTTCCAACGCCCGTTAATCTTGTGATACAGACGTTCTAACACATCTCTTGCACTTTCGGGAACGAATCTGTTTTAATGAAATTGAAATTTATTCAAGACTCAGATTTGATTTCTATTTCCTAACTATTATTTTGATTTTATATTTTTATTTCTTATATATGTATATATATTACATACCGTGTTTGACAGTTATAGTTAACAAGTTTTAAAGGGTTTCAAAACCACTTAGGGGCCTTATACAGGTGATCCCCAATCCTCGTATCTTTTTGTGCTTTCCACGGAGGTCTTGAGTCTTATGATTTCAAAAGAAGTGTAGGTTGGAAACTGGAAACCTTTTAAGGTTGCTAGAGGGGGTTCGCAATCTCATATTTGTTTTTTTGGGATGATTTATTGTTAGTTTCAGAGGCTTTTTTCAATAAACTTCAGAACATACAATGTGGTAGACCGTTTTTGTTCATTATCAGGTCAGATGGTGAGCATCTCTGTAAATCTAAAATATTTCTATAACCAAATTAAATATGGACTCTGAGCTAGGAGAACAATTAAGCACTGCCTTTGGCATCCCACTTGTTAGTGATCTTTGTATATTTTGGCGTATGTAATGCAGTCCGCAGCCATCCCTCTCTCAACAGTCAACACTATTGGGAAATCCCATCTTTGGAGTTGTTTCGCCGCAGGATTTGTGACTCGTGTCGTCTGCATGTGATATTTGCAATGGATGCACCAGTAGATTCTAATCTACATACATACATGCACTGCACTACGTGATTGTTGGCATGCAAAAATTAAAAGATATGGCTTCATTTACTCCAATTACTTTCAAAATTGTTGGGGTCTTTTTCGGACAGCAATGTTGTGCAACATGGATAAATCAAAACCTTCTTCAATCAATAGTGGCAGTGGGGGAAGGATCCCCCCGGGATTGGCCACAAGTCTTCTGCGACGCAGCACATACTATTTGGCCGCTTCGAAATCGCATTCAAGTGGGTGTAATCAACCCTTAGCTAATAGAATAATTAAAGGTATTCAAGAATTCAATCAAGCATGGATTCCTAGGAACCAATTACCTGATGACTTCTAATTTCATGTAACATTGCTTTTTTCATGTTAATATATATACTCAGGAGACCATCTTTCCCAAAAGAAACCTTTATTAACAGCTAATTTAACAACAATTTACAAAGAACTAATTTGATAAAAAGTAAAAATAAAAAGAGGATATACTAAGCCCGTTAGCGGAGGGGGCCAGGGGAAGACACCATTAGCAGAATTGAGGGGGGGGCGGGGGAAAGATTCTATAATTCTTACTCTTCAGAGGATGTTCATATTAGTAGTCTAACCAACTGGTGGAAAAAATACACAAAGAACCACGACTGACTGATGATGCTGCATGAATTGCTAAGCCTGGGGCTACATTTCCTCGAATCCCTTCTGAGTTGATACCTAAGAAAGCCTTGTAGCGAGAACAATACAGCAAAACAATAGAGGAACCAATACGGTATACAATTCTCAGTTATCTCTGAAAATTTTACTTTTCATCTTTCCTCATCTCTGATTGTTTGGTTGAAATACATTTGTTTATTCAGTCAGAAAACGGGATACTAGTTGCCCTGAGGAAGAAACAAATTACTTCAGTTTAGTCGTCTGGCGAAGGACCTCCTGTTGGATTACCTAGACATTGGTAATATAATTATTTATCAAAAACACGAGGGAAGTGTACGATTATCAATAGACTCCAATAACTATGACCTAATAATTCGTAAATAAAGTTAGTCAAGAATAATTTGCTTGAAAGAAAAGAGCTATGATACTCTAGCATTAAGATGGTTCATTCAGTTTTTGCAGTGATCTCTAACAAGGAAGGCATAAAACTGTTTATTCCTTCAAAGCACAAAAACAGAACAACTGGGAAACCAGCATGCCAATGCTTGGACAAAGCTACTTTTCATGCATGCTTTATCATTTCTGGATATTGCTAGATAGATAAGTAAGAAACACATACCTATTCTTTACTAATTTTTCTGCCCCAATATCACGTAACAGACCTAAAACTTCAGCAAAATCTGCAGGGGGCATCTGAGTAAATTTGAGACTTTCCCCAGTGTGTGGATGCACAAATCTAGAACATTAATGTTCGATTACTTTTTCTGTAGTATTGTGATGGAAAACCAATGTGAAAGGGAATAGCAGTTATTTCTTCTTACCCCAGAGTAAGAGCATGGAGGCAAGGTCTATCTAGTCCTGAAATCATATCCATAAGCTTTGTATGGGAGAGCAGTTTGGCCCTGGGCTGAAGCAGTGAAAGAGCCATACCCTTAGTTCCTCCATAAATTTCATCTCCCAGCAGAGGAATTCCTAGGTATTTTGCATGTGCCCTGATCTGCTTTTGCAGAAAAAGATGCAAAATAAGCCGATTCAAGGTCCACAGAAAGGAAACCGATTGCAAACATATGAGATAGAAGAAGAGCATAAATCAGTTCGGAATTGCAATCATCAGACTGAAAATGTGGCAGAGAGCACACCAAGGGGCAATGCAACCATACTGGCAGAAAATTATACACCTAAGTTTGAAGAGGGGGAGGGGGGTGGGGGGGTGGGGGGGAGGAGGAGGAGGAGCATGCCACAGCTTCAACTGTGTGCATGATAAGGAGCTTGTTTAAGGGAAGACTGGTAGCAGCTACAGACAATTTTAAGTATATCGTGCATCTTTTCTTACAGGTTAATGCAACCAAAAGCTTCAAATAGTTTTAACCATGCCTACTTTGGGACCACTCCTCATATACACATTTTTCTTGGAGAGGACATCCTTGGTTAGTATGATAAAACTAAAACCACCTTAGTAAACCACTTCCAGCTACCAAGAAAGATGCCAAGTTCATGTGTAGGCTCAAATCGCATATTAGCACTTGCTTCGATCAAGGATCGTTGAGGAAAAAGTTTTGGCTGATGAATCAATATTTGGTGTGCAACTGAAGCATCTGCTACCTGGAAGAACAATTTACCTGATGAGTGCGCCCAGTTTCAAGTCTCCACTCAACTAATGCAGAACCACCGTCAGCAAGTACTTCAATTACTCTGTACCTGATGAAAATAAAAAATTGAAGCAAAAATCATAAACAATATGCACTCTTTCCTCAAATGAAGGAAGATTTGTCATTCATTAAAAAAAAAAAAAAAAAAAGAAGGAAGATTCGTTAGAATCAAGGGTTCAGACCGACCATGATAATTCATCAAATTGATAACTTGTTCAGCTAACATTGTACAATGTTCTCCATTGCTCAATTTATATTTCAAGCTAAAGGAAACTACTATCATCCTGAAATTCACTCCCACAGCCACAGACTGGTTGAATAATGGCAATGGTGCCTTTCATGATGACCTCACATGCTCAACACAGTGAAGCTTTAGGGAATTCAGTGCATTACGCCAGATTCAGGATGATCTGAACTGGAATACCTTGTAGTTTCAGCCTTCACATTAGATTTCCTAGCGTATCCATACCAATGATATAAACATCATCAGGAAGAAACTAATGCTGGCATAGCTTCTAAATACATGTAAAAACCAAGTAAGATATCATATCACCTACTAGCAGCTTGACGTGCATTTCTGCCTTTAATAGATCCTGGGATAGCTGCCATACGGATTCGATTGTTTACATCACGGCCTATTGGAATTTCAACACGTCCTGAAGTTGGTGATGGAACTCCACAAGTAAGACTGATGTACACTCTCTTTATACTGTGCTCCTTGAATTGTGCGGCAAGATGAGAATGAGAATGCTCATCCTACCAAGTGCAAGAAGTACTATTGTTTTAGGATACAGCGAGCAGAAATGCAGAGTTAGTTCGTAAATAAAAGGGCATAATTAGCATTTTTTACCAATTCTCAGATACTGTTAGTGGTCATCACCTTAGCAACAACAAGCAATCCACTAGTCCCCTTATCCAATCTATGGACAATTCCGGGACGAATAGATGCCTCAGACAAAGCAGAAGAGGTTCCTTCCTTGTAACTTAGAGCTGTGGAACTGCTACTGTACTCGTCATCAAAAACATCTTCGTCAGAAGGTACTTCGCTTGATAATGGAACTGTAGGAAGACTGCAATGGTGAAGAATGCCATTTACTAGCGTTCCAGAAGCATTACCAGGTGCTGGATGAACCACCTGCATGGTCAAACAGTATTCCACTATAGCCATCAACCAAAACAAATTTCCAGAGTAGTCAAAATTTCAGTTATTAATTGTGCTATATCTGTTGTGCGCATAGGATAATTCAGGAAAGAACACCAATACGAGAAACAGTGAGTATACCCTTTCTAGATGTCAACGATTTTTCAAGAAACCAGTAAACAAACAGAAGTATTCTTCCTGTTAGGAAGATACTGAGCAAGAAAGTTGAATTATGATTGGGGCAAGAATAATTGCAGATAGGCGGAAACTCCAAGAACAGACCAATCCAGTAGAAAGAATTAACAAATCAAACTATGAATAAATCAACATTTCTCATTTGTAACTATAACAAGAAGTTCATAATTACAGAAGGCCAATAAAAGAGCTATAACTCATCAGAGGACCTTACCATATGTGCAGGCTTGTTGACAACAAGTACATGCTCATCTTCATAAACTATATCCAAAGGCATAGATTCTGGCTCAGCCCTCAAAGGTTGCAACTCTGATATTGTACAATTAACTTTATCTCCTCCCCTAAGCGTATGTGAAACCTAACAAAACCATAGTAATTAAACAAAATTAAGACCAATATAAGCTGCTTCCTCTAAAGGGCCATCAAGAAAGATCAAAACTTTTACCATTTTCCCATCTGTTTGTCATCCATCTTTGCAAAAAAAAAAAAAAGTAACGGGGACAGAGAATAAACCAAACTACTGAAAAGAATGAAAAATAGACGGAAACCTTGTCAACAACGCGGCCGTTAACTGAGACAAGCCCAGAGCGGATGCTGGATTGAACTCTAGCTCTACTTATGCCATTAATACGAGAGGAAATCCAGGAATCCAACCTAAGCTTTCCGGAATTAACATCAACGGTTTCTTGGAGTTTAATGCCGGAGTAATTGGTCGTGGGTCGGTCGGAAATGGCTTCCACGGTGGAATTAGAACAAGCCCGGATGATGAAATTCGAGGCCCTTAACATTAACAAGGAATTATGGCTATTCTTGAGGGCTTTCGTAGAAGGAATTGAGGTCCAAGAAAGAGCGCCGTTGAGTGAGAATTGAAGCATTTTTTTTGGGTTAATTGCAAATAACCCATCAAATGACCTACATATATAATATATATATAGCTTCTTGCAGTACAGATTGATTAATCAATGAGAAGAAATTTTCTTCCTCAATACTCCATCTTTTCATGCACCTTTCTCTGCTAACTTAGAAACCAAATCATCATCATCCCCTCAATATAAATCTAGCTTGGGAATATGAATGTATCGCGCCGAAAAAATCATTATTTTCCCTTCCTCATCTTTCTCTGCTCTCTAACTTCTCTCTGAATTGGAGGTAGATATAGATCATAATAAAAAATTTGTAGAACAAAATATCAATTTAGATGTAAGAAAAGTTAAATTTTTTTTTTTAAGGAAGAAAAAATTTTGTAGGTATTTGGAAAACTTGAAACATGAATAACTCTACGATCGGGTGTCCGTTTCACGCGTATGACCACTCGTTTTGATGGTTCTCGTAAAGAGGAACGTAACGGCATCGTCGAAAAAGTGATCCGGACGCGTTTCAGGGCAAAAAAATCGTTTCGTATAGTCGAAAACTTTAACGGGACATAACTTTGCGCTCGGACGTCCGATTGAGGCGATTCTGGTGAGCATTTTGGGTATTTTTTCGAGATCTACGCGTTGGAAACATTTGGAGGTTTCCACCAACCGTTCCCACAAAAATGTCCTATTTTCCTTTTAATTTACGTTTTTGTAATTTTCTAATACTTTCTCTCTTCTTTACTAAAAAATTACGCGCAAATTTGAAAATTAAACAGAGGAGCAGTCTTTTTTTTGGTCTAATTAAAAATTCAAATGATTGAAGTTGTTAAATATTGAAATTCTTTTTGCACGCAATGTTTTTGCCCCGAAACGCGTTCGGATCACTTTTTCGACAATGTTGTTGCGTTTCTCTTTACGTGAACCATCAAAACGAGTGGTCATACGTGTGAAACGGACATCCGATCACAGAGTTATTAATGTTTCAAGTTTTCCAAATACCTACAAAAATTCTTTCTTCCTTAAGAAAAAAAAACAAAAAAAAACCTCAGATCACTCGGGCTGGCGACCCGGACTTGAGCTGGTCGCCCGGGCCGGCGACCCGGACGTGAGCCGGTCGCCCGGGCCAGCGACCCGGATGTGTGTTGGTCTCCCATGTTCGGGTCGCCGTCCGGGCGATCCGAGCCCGGTTTTGAAATTTTTTTAAAAAAACTTTTCTTACATCTAAATTGATATTTTCTTCTACAAATTCTTCATAATGATCTATATCTACCTCCAATTTAAGTTCAATGTTGGAGTAGAGAGAAGTTAGAGAGAAACTGTGTAGAGAGAGAAAGATAAGGGAAAATAATGATTTTTTTCGTGCTATACATTCATATTCCCGAGTTAGATTTATCAGCCCCCATTATTATTAATGATATAATAAATAAGATCATTAAATATTATATTAAAAGTACAATATGATAAGAGAAAAATATAAAATTCTTATATGATAAGTATGAAAAACAGAGAAGGTCGATAAGGATAACTCGTAAATCTATAAAGATAAATCGAAAAAATTTCATTTTAAGCTAAGCTCTTTCTCTCTCTACAAACTTTCTCTCTAACTTCTCTATAAAACAAATCTTTCAACATCAAAATGAGATTTGAAGAAAATTTGGATTCCTTTGAAGAATTTTTGAAAGAAAATTTTGGTTTTGAGGTAAGAAATCGATTGAATTTAACTTTCGTCCAGATGGGCGAAAAATGGTGCAGCATTTTTTTTTTTTTTGGTTTAGGGTTTTTTTTTAATTATTTTTTTGTGTTTTGTTAATATTTTCATTTTCCATTAACAGGCTGATGAAGATCCAAGTACGTTTGAAGAATTTTTAGATCCGGAAGAATATATTGATCTTGGACATTTATTCACAACTGATCGAGTATTTAGTTCGAAAGATGAGTTGGTGCAATGGACAAAACAAGCTGCAATGAATGCGAAGACATACTTAATCATAACTCAGCATCAGAGATCAAGAACAGCTGACCGGAGACCGTATGTCACGTTGCCTTGCGAGCCTAGAGGTTCAGTTAAAAAATATAAAAAAGCAATAGTTGACAATGAGAAAGAAGAAGTTCAAAAAAAAAGACAAGGACCGTATGGGACGAAAAAATGTGGGTATCTATTTAAGCTGAAGGGAGAGCAAATGGCAACAAACGAAAGTTGGCAATTGTTCATACACAACGGGAGGCACAACCATAAAGTAGTTATTTACAATCACGGTCATGCTCAGGCTGCAAGACTTACGGAGGAGCAGTTGCACCAGATTGAGTAGTTTAGAAAGAGTCATGTGTCGCCTTGCAATATATTATGATTTTTCTGAGAACAAGACTTTGGTTGCGCAGTTAGGTAAGTTATAAGAGAATTATTTTTACAACTTTATTTAAATATTAAATATTTTAGAGATTTGTTTTTACTCCGTTAATAATTAGAAATTTATGATGTATGTAGTGCCCAGAAAATTTACAATGTTGTTGCCAAGATCAAGAGGAACCGGATGCAAGGAAGAAATACGATGGAGGAAGTTCTCTGCCTAAGTGTAGAAAGGGGCTACACAGTTTTTCCATAGAAACCGTGAGGAGAACAACGTACTTAGTGATATTGTTGTTACACACCCAACATCGATTGCAATAATTAGAACGTGGTTGTATGTACTGATAATGGATACCACGTATAAAACGAACAAGTAAGTACTATAGTAGATTAATTGTATTATTAGATATCTTTATTAATTTTTCCGCGTAAAAATTAAATTTATTATGTATGTAGTGGATATTTGATATTTTCTAATATTTTTTTTAAGAAATAGTTAATAATATTTTGAAGTCCGTCTGAAATAGTTGTCAATGTTAATAATTAATTTTTCATTTAATTTTTAATTAAGGTACAACGTTCCACTATTAGAAGTTGTAGGGATAATTTCGACAGGAAAGAACTTCACAGTGACAACAACTTTTATATGTAATGAACAGGCAATGACATACATATGGGTTCTTCAACAAATCAACCATTTATATTTTACATCTGCTATGTCAAATGGCCAGGGTTCAATTATCAATAAAGGAGAGCCACTAGTCATTCTTACCGATAGGGAAAATGGACTAATGCCGGTGATTGATGATGTGTTCAGAAATTCATACCATATGTTATGCGATCAGAATGTGTTGGCAAAGTTGACTGGGATGGTAATTGTGGATTTAGGGTTGTATTTATTCTCATTCTTATACCCCAACATTGGAAATTGTTGGATATATGGCTTGCAGGTTTCAGTACCCTGTCTAACGGGTGGTGCAAACATCGAAAATTACAGATATATCCACGCCTAAAATATAAAATATAAACGTAAAAAATAAAAATAAGTTGTATAAATGTGAAAACATGTTAAAATATGTTAAAATAAGAGTTATAAAATTAATATAAATTATCAAAACTATAAAATATAAAACATAACATAATTCACGTTGCATTTAAAACACGTACCTCTAATAGTGACCAGCACCCAGCAAGCTCCTTTGCATCAATCCTGGATGCCTGACCTAGATTCCTGTACAGATACGCAAGACAGGCAGCACCCCAAGCGATCCTCCCAACGTAACTCGCATCGTGCAGTAGTAGCCATAGTCTGGCAGAAACAATGTTACCACTCTTATCACTGAAGAATGAGCCACCCAAGATGTACTGTAGATAGCATGCAGCCCTGACACGAGGCGACATTGAAGTCTGTCTACTGGTGGCAACAGCATGAAGCTCCGCTGCATTAAACCCTAAACCACTGGTGAGAGCTAAATCCAGATCATCCTAAACCAGCCGTAACAAGTGCTCCCTGGATAATCTCGAATCCACTATCGAACCATATGCAGGAACCCCGAGAATAAGCTCCACATCGTGTAGTGTAACGGTCATCTCACTCAAAGGCATGTGGAAGCTGTTCGTGTCTGGCTGCCACCTCTCAACAAAGGTCGACAACAATGCAGCGTTAGGGTGTTGAAACATGTACGATCGTAGGTGCGTAAGACCCGACCCGGAAGCCAAGGGCCGAACATGTGCATCAGTAAGTTCCCAACCTGTTAGTGCCACGTAACGCGATTAGAACTTCAATGAACCACGATCCTGAATATAAAACAAATAAATTAATACAGTTTCATTACATTATTATACTCTATTTATAACAATTAAAAATATTTTACAAATTAAAGAATAATAAAAATAATAATAATAATAATAACATGTAACTTTAACATAAACAAATATACCTGTCCACGCCATATCTGACCCACGACATGTCCACCGTATGATGGGATGAGCTCCGGGTCAACAGGACCTCCCTCTGCTGGCTCTGTCTGCTCCCAATCTGATGTCTTCACTTTCTTCCTCTTCTGTGTCGGAGCCGCAACTTTTGTTATGAGACCCTGCAAACTTACTCATCACCGACATAAAGCTGCCAGTCAACCCTTTTCCTTTCCCGTGACGAGGACGCCTATCGGATCCACTAGTATTTGCCACAGGCGCCACTGGCACGGGCTGCTCCTCATCACCAGCATCATCACCCTCATCCTGATCATCATCACCACCATCACCATCATCATCATCATCACCTCTCTTATCTGCCTCTCCCTCAATATGTAGGGATCTGACTCTTTCTTGCTCCTCTCCAACCCCCTATCACCCTCCAAGCCAATATTACCCTCACATACCCTATCTGCAGGACTTGGTATATAAGGAACATAAGATGAAACACTATACTCAGCATGAGAATACCCATGTGTGCTGCATGAAGAATCTTGAAGGGCGGTGCCAAACATCTGATAAAAAAACTCAACCCTTATCTGTTTCGGCTGACCAATAAACTCCAGTATAGGCTCCTAGGGGGCAAATCTATATGGTATGCGAGGTCGTATAGTCGGAGCATGTAAGTATGGATCATATACTGTGTCTGTGGGGTGTGATGATGGCTGTGCAGATCCATATGGCTCATAGGGCACAGGGATGTGAGACTGATGGGATTGGAGGGGAGGTTGAGATCTAAAAGGTATGGCCGGTGGTTGGGCAGAAGACTCGGGTTCACCTGTACCATGATGGAAACCAAGTGCAATATAGGTAGGAGTAGCAGGGAGGTCGGAGGTACTATGTCGTCCCCTCACACCTCTAGACGAAGCTGTGACAGTTCGCCCCTCAACTTGACCTGTCTTGTCCGTGACAGGTCTAAGATCATCACCTTCTCTGCGACCGCTAAGTCGAACCATCTATTATTTATCCAAACTCGTTAATAGCTGTTTATCACATATTTACTTTTAACATCTATTATTATTTTATTATTTATTATTATCTGGATCTATTATTTCATTTCTACTATTTCTTTCGTACTATTATTATTCTTTAGTAATATTCTTTAGTAATAGTTATTAATTTATATATTATTCAATCTTACCTACTAAACCCTAAATCTAAGGCCATTCATCACTAATATTCTTTAGTAATATTGTTAATTAATATTTGTTAATTTATATATTATTCAATCTTACCTACTAAACCCTAAACCTAAGGCCAAGAATAACAATCAATTCAAATTAAAATTCAAATAGTTCTGCAGTTACACAACACGTTTCCTTATTAAACACATAATTAGAAGCAAACAATTTTAAACTAGTTACATTTACTTTACATACACAAAATTTGTTTCATATTATATATTCATTCATACTCATAATAACAATTAAATATTATCACGTTAAAAAAATTAAACAACTAGTCATAGTCATTCTACATATAAAAAATTAATTAACAATTCAAATAATCATTTATTAAAAAAAATAATTCTAAAAAAAAACACTTTCACCAGGGCTGCACGAAAGTGCATGGAAACTTTCGTCCAATGGGAGCGAAAGTACCATGCACTTTCGCTCCCTCTGGGCGAAAGTGCCCGATTCAGGCAAAAAAATTGATATTTTAAAGCTCCCATTTTTTTAATATTAAAGGGATATTTTCCCAATCTAAGCCGGTAAAATTGTAGATCGACGAGAATAGATTGAAGAACTCACATTTTCTCCCAATTTTGACGGTCGGATCTTCTAAGATCTGAGTTGAATTTAAGAGTCCTAGAGAGAGTATAGAGGAGAGAGGAAGTGTTTAGGTAAAAATGAAATTTTTTGAATTTTTTTGAGTTATCCTTATAGATTTCCGAGTTGACTTTATCGATGCCCACACAGGGAATAAAATATTATTAGTTTTTTTAAATCAATAAAATATTATTAGTTTGTTCCGGGAAAAAGGCTTTCCTTATGTTTTTTAGAACAAAAAAGAAAAAAATTGGAGGAATAAAAAAAGAAATTATTGATATTAAAACAGTTCATACATTGTTTGAAAAAATAAATTAAAAAAAATTCATACAAACAGAACCTTAACGGGTGAGATGTTCAATGAGAAAGAACGTCCGCCTCAATACATCAATTTTGGGAAATTTTTAAGTATCAATTCGTGTCAGACAATCGCGTAGTCGCATACCTAAGTAATCTGTTGTGGCTACATGTAGACTTTACTATGAAAAAAACAAGGCCAAACAATTCAGAAAACTCGAACTTCAGAAATCTCCTTTGTTGCCATAAATTTTATTCTTGTTTTTATTCCCTACTCTAAACTCTGTTAATAAACAAGCTTGCCCTCAATTACGAAAAAGAAGGGTTAGTTGCGAAATATCCCATCAAGTGGAGGGTTAAGTGGACTTTACCCCTAAAATTAAAAAAATAGATAATTTATCCCCTAAAATATATAGAATGTCAAGAATACCCTTTCAAGTAAGTAATGGTTTTGTTGCAAAATAACCTACTCAAGTTCGATATAAAATCATTTTATTCCATAATCTAATTTATTATTACATGTTTATTTCAAAATACTTCCATAAAATTTGTAATAATATCTTTTTAATCTATATTCTTTAAATAATTTTTCTTTAAAAAATAAACATCATATATTAAGTGATAATATCTGCACTAGAGGCAGAAGATACAAATTCTAGAACATGCCCGAACTAGAAAGTAACATCATTTAGAGTCGAAGAAAAAGCTGCTAGTCTATCAGCTAATCTATTCTTCTCTCTAACAATACCCTCAATACCATAGAAAGGTCTAGCAGAAACCATGCTGTGAAAGGATGCAACATAATTTCGTAAAGGAGAAAAATTCCTACCTGACTTAGAAAGCTCCTTCACCACCGACCTTAATCAGTCTCCATGAATTCTTGCAACCCAACCTGCTGCATTAGTTGAAACCCATGCAAGATAGCTTCAAATTCAGCTGGCTGAGCTCCCCTTATGCCCTTCAATGGCCGTCCAACAACTGCCACTACCTTCTTCTCCCAATTCCGTAGCACCACCTCTCCCGTTACTATATGTACCATATGTATTCAACTTACAGATTGAAAAAGACGGCTTCTTCTACCGAGCTTGTGCATGATCCATGTGCTCCCTTTAATACTCGAGCTACTACTCAATTGAGCCAATTTAAACTACTTCCAAAAAGTCGTTACTCCTACCACTAGTTGATTAGCCATCTGCAATTTGTCTTCAAACATAAAGTCGCATTGAGCCCATCAAAGCCTCCAAAGAAACATCACCATAACTCCTTATTCTCCCTCTTGCTCCTCTAGTTAAGCATCAAACCAAGCTTCCCAAGACGTCCGCCACAACCTCCAATCTTCCAAATCGAAACTAGCTACCTCCCAAACCTTGATCGCATAAGGGTATTCCATAAATATGTAGAAATTTGTCTCCATCAAAGCTCCACATCTCAGGCAGGATATATCCTCTAATGGTATTCTCCTATGTAAAAAATATTTGGTAGCTAAAGAACAAGTTAGCAGCCTCCACATCATCAATTTTACCTTTGGTGGAACACACAAATTCCATAAAGATCTCCAAATTGCATTCTGGCTAGATGAAGAACCACCGCACCCATTTTCTCTTGATGCCGAACTCCAAAATGATAAGCCGACAGCACTGTGAATTCGCCGGATGCCGTAAAGTGCCAAACTAACAAATCCTCAGGTAGAGAAGGAATCAAGGGGATCTTTAAAATCTCCTCAGTATCTCAGTCATTAAATTACACATGTAAAAGCTCCATATTCCATATTGAAAATTGGGGGTAAATCAAGTCTGCAACTAACAAGGAATCATGAAAAAATAGAATAGGGGTTGTAAGCTGGAAACTATGTGGTCTGGGAATTCACCGGTCTTCCCAAACATGCACATTTCTGCCATTCCCGACTCTCCATCGAACATCTTTAAGCAACAACTCCCTCCTCTTCCAAATTGTTCTCCATACATATGAAACCCGATGCCTCAACTGTGTGGTAAAGAAACACCTCCTCGGATAGTACTTAGTTTGTAAACATCGAGCAACCATAGATTATGGAAACAAAATTATCTGTCACCCCTGTTTAGTAA
Source organism: Catharanthus roseus (assembly GCA_028651295.1). Taxonomy (NCBI): domain Eukaryota; kingdom Viridiplantae; phylum Streptophyta; class Magnoliopsida; order Gentianales; family Apocynaceae; genus Catharanthus; species Catharanthus roseus. The sequence continues at coordinate 29,319,986 of JAPQWS010000168.1, forward strand.
GCAAAGCCCTATTAAACACCTCCACATCACAAAAACCCAAACCCCCTTCAAACTTACTTCTGCATACAATATCCCATTTTTTCCAATAGATACCCCTCTCTTTCGCAACACCATTCACCAAAACTGCCGGATAAAAGAAGTAATATTATTACACAGAGACTTAGGTAGAAAAAAATTAAACATAACATAAGTTAGAATAAACTACAAAATAGATTTAATAAGAATTTCCTTCCCCGCTTGAGATAACAATTTTTCCTTCCATCTCCTAGTTTTTTTAGCCACCCTATCACGAACATAAGCAAAGATATCCCGCTTTGATCTCCCAATAAGGTAAGGCAACCCAAATATTCACCTTTTCCTATGGAAAATGCTATTCCGAGTTCCTGCGCCATGACTTGTTGCTCAGAGTTAGCAATGCCTTTTGAAAAGAAAACAGAGGACTTCACTAAGCTCACTTTCTGCCCAGAAAGTAGTTCATATTTGGATAAAACTAACTTTAGAGCCTGGACTCCATCAGTGGTGGCTATCTGAAACAACAGACTATCATTTGTAAAGAATAAATGTGTTAAAGACAAACCCTCATCGCAAAAGGAATCTCCTTCCATGTATTGCTCTGCACTGCCCTTTGAATAAGTATCGAGAAAGCCTCCTAACATATAACAAATAAATAAGGACTCAAAGGGTCACCCTATCTAAGACCCCTAGAAGGGGTAAAAGCGGTGTGGGATTAATAAGAATCCGAAAAGACACCGAAGTAACACATTCCATCACAAGATGAATCTATCTCTCTTGAAACTCCATTTTGTGTAACATTCCTCGCAAGAAACCCCATTCCACATAATTATATGCTTTCATTATATCCAATTTAACCGCCATATACGGGTCCTTCACATACAGATACCCAATTTGCTTAGAGTGAAAAGATTCTATGGCCAAAATAGCATTATTAGTTACCAGACGGCCAGACACAAGCACTCTGAGACACTAACATAACAGATGGCAAAACATGCTTCAATTGATTAGTCATAGATTTTGAAATCAGTTTTAAACCACATTACAAAGACTAATGCGTCTATATTCAATAATCTTCTTTGGATCCTTAACTTTGGAAATCAAAACAAGAAAGGTCTCTAATTTCATGAATATTCATAGAACTATTCAAAGAACCAAGCACTACATCCAGAACATCCCCACCAACTATATCCCAATATTTTGGTAAAATAATGCATGAAAACCATTAGGACCAGGAGACTTAATGGGATACATATTTTTCAAAGCATTCAAAATCTCTTCTCTAGTGAACTCTCTTGCCAACAAATCCTTATTACTACTATCCAGAAGTGGGATTGAAATATCATCAAACCTGGCATCATAGTTCACATTCACATTCTTAGAGGTAAAAAGGTTTTTATAAAAACTTACAATATGCTCTTTAACCTACATAGATCAATAAAAAAAGTCACTCTATTATCATCATCAAGGGCTTTGACATAATTCTGCGAATGCCAATATAAAGCATGATGATAGAAATACCCAGTGTTACAATCACAATCCCAGAGCCAAGTAGACTGAGATCGAACCTTCTAGAACTCATTCTCCTTCTCCAACAAATAACCCATCTCTTCTGCACCTTAGTATATGCTTTACCATCATTTCCCTCATATTCAATAGCATAAAGATCCTTTCTAGCTTGTTTAATAGACTGTCCCAATTTAAGAGAAGTCTTCCTCACCCAATCACACAAGGACAGTTGTAACTCAGCTAGATTAGCCTTTAAATGTCCTACCCGCCATGCGCCGCACTATGCATGTACCCTTCCTAAGAAACTTTAATTTTTTCCTTATACGCGTCCTCAGCCACCTAGAGGGGCTCAAAGCAGAAGGGCCCGGGCCTTTCTTCCAAGAAGTTGGAAGCATTTCAAATAAAAAAAAAAAAGAAACAGGGGAGTATGATATAAATGAGGGGCATGCAAAATCGAGACCTGAGAAGAGGAAAATAATTGTTTCCAAGATAAATTAGCAATACCTCGATCTAATCGGACCCAAAAACAATTAGGTCTCTCCCTTTTATTACACTAAGTAAAATTACTATTGTAGAAACCTGTCACACACCTTAAGTGTGGCCACACAAGTTGATCGTGTGATCGCACAAAAGCTACAGGTTTGCAGCGGCACTGTGTATTGGCATCGTTTTAGGAAACATGGTAAATCTTGAAGAATATGTGATTATGAGCTGTGATATGGAAGTCCAATTAGGAGATTTGGAAGAATAAGGAAAGGTCAAAATCCTAAGTAAATAGGACTTTGAGGGAATTAAAAAATAGAAGTCTTTTTGGAACAAAGTCCTTGGTCAAAATCCTAATTGGAAAAGGAGTTATGGTTCAAGATCTTTTTGTTCAACCTCAACATCTATAACTAGAGGAACACAATTGAAGTTTGAGGCTAGCTACTCTGCAATTTTTTGAAGACATTCTGCAAAAGGGAAGACCGCGATTCATAGTTGTTGAGTTTGTATAGTCACAAACTTCAAACATTCTGATTCTCCATTGATGCTCATTGTTTATCTTTCATAATACAATGGAGTTCTTATTTTGTAGATTATAACTTCTAGGTATAGAAGTTGTGCTGCTGTTCAATGGAGTTGAAGACTTGAAGGGATTCAAGATCAAGAGACTTGTTCTAAGAGGAAGCCTTGAAGAGTTGAAGGGATTCAACTATGTTGCGATTCAATAGTGTTGAGGATTGAAAGGAGTTCAAGTCCATACAGCCACACACAAAGGAGGAGCCTTGAAGAGTTGAAGGGATTCAATTTACAGTGTACAAAAGGGAGTTTGAACTGATTCCACTAGGGAAACTCTAGATGTATAAAAGAGCTAGAAGTTTTCTTGTACTGTGTTGATAGCTTTTAGCTGACTACTTTCTGGGCATGGCCTCGTAGACGTAGGCTTGGCCAAACTGCGTTACCAATTACTGTGTCTTGTGTGTTTGTATTGTTTATTGCTTTTCACATTGTCTATCACACTACGCTGCGCATAGTAAAATCAGTCACAGTGCACGGATTGCCTAAGTACTAACTTACAACTGGTATTAGATTGGCACTGTTTGTTATGCTAGTTATCTAGCAGGTGAAGATTGTGGGAAGTTGGTACTTACTCATCATGACAACCAAGGAAGGTGGATCTGTTACTAGACCTCCTCTGCTCGAAGGTAGAAATTGTGCTTACTGGAAGATGAAGACACGAATTTTCATTCAGTCCTTATATGAAACTGCATGAGATGCTGTTAAGACTGAATGAAAACCTCCTACGAACACTGAGGAAAATGACACAACTAAATTGACTAAGGTAGTTATGAAGCCTAGACTTTAATGGGCGTATGCTGAGAGGAAATCTGCTCAGGCTAATGCTAAGGCATTAAACACAATCTTTGCCGGTGTGGATAAGGATCAATTCAAGCTGATCTAAACTTGCACATCTGTAAAGAAGGCTTAGTAAACTTTGGAAACCATTAATTAAAGTACAAATGTTGTGCGTATTTCCAAATTACAGATGCTGACTACTCAGTTTAAAGAATTAAAGATGCAAGAGGATGAAACCATAGGTGAATTTAATGGCAAACACAGAGACATTGCAAATAAGGCCGATCAATTGGGAGAAGAATTCTCTGAAGAGAAACTAGAGTGAAAGACACTAAGATCCTTACTTGCACGATTTCATCCAAATGTTGCAACAATTGAAGAAGCAAAGGATATAACAAACCTTCATTTAAATGATATTCTAGGATCCTTGAGGACATATGAGATAAGCCTTAATATTGAATCAAAAGGTAAGGGCATTGCACTAAAACCTGAACACCTCTCATCCAAAGCCACACCTTATTCTGAAGAAGAGGTTATGATGCTAACTTGAGATTTTGGAAAATTTCTTCAAAGAACTGAAAAAGCATCTAAACTCCAAGGGAGGTTCAGAACTGATAAAAGGGATAGGAAAGGTCATAATAAGTTTAAGTCTGAAGAAAGCACTATGAGAAGGAAGTATGACACTGGTCAAAAAGGAAAAGGCATACAGTGCAGAAAATGTGAGGGTACGGTAAAATCCAGGCAGAATATGCCAACACATTAAAGAAGAACAGATCCATGAATACTACTCTTAGTGCTGATGAGAAAAGTGATTATAAAGAGGACACTAATTCTAATGAGGCACTGACATTTAATGTGATAATAGATTTGGAAGATACATCTGTGAATAATAATCACCAAGATGACAGTGACGATGATTCCATCTACAGTGATGAAGAAGTCTCCTATGAGAAACTACAAAATAAGTATAGCCTTCTCTACACCAAGTGGGCTGGACTTGTGGAGCTATACTAAAATCTAAAGGATAGCCTAAAGAAAATCCAGGAACAAAAAGATGCTCTTGAAGAAAGAAATTATGAGCTAATGACTCAAGTCAAGGATGCAACAGAGAGAGTAAATGTGGCTGAAGGAAAACTAGGAATATTAAACATTGAAAGGCTAAATTTGATGAAATTACCTCTATGGGAAGAATGAAATCAGGACTTGGCTACACTAGTACAAATTCCAATCACACAACAGGTACACTTGTCACACAACGTAACAGTTGTTATACTATGTTTGGTGGGTTGGAAGGAGTGTTTGTCAAAGGCAGCTTGAGTCGAGCTGAGAAGAGAAACCTGATCAAGAAACACAAACTTAGAAAGCCTCCATTTGTGTGTGATTACTGCAAAATGACCGAGTATGTATAGCATCAATACTACAGGAGAATTGGAGATCTGACGCAAGGAAGAAAGCTACATACACATGCTTTGACCAAAGTGAAGTCAAGATACGAAGAGTTGAGATGTAATTTGGCTCATCTGTATCTGTCACCTAATTTTGGGGGTTCATAGTATCTTGACAGTGATGCTCACGCCATATGAAAGTAAATAAAGGATATCTTGCAGATTATACAGTGTGTCATAATGGTAGTGTGACATTTAGTGATGGTGTGAAAAATAGAGTAGTTAGTGTAGGTACACTAAATGTAGCTAGATTGCTGAAATTATCTAATGTGCTACACATCGAAGGGGGGAAAGCTAATTTGAAAAGTATAAGTCAGCTACGTGATGATGATGATCAATTGATTTATTTTGACAAAAGACAATGCTATGTGCTGACAAACAGTGACAAGTGCATAATTGTGAGATTAAGAACAGCTGACAATTGCTACTAGATGAATACTATGATGGAACCTTTATATCTGACTAGACAAATTGGAGAAGCTGAACTATGGCATAAGCAGCTGGGGCATGTGACCTATAAGCACTTACACATACTTGGAAGCAAACAAATTGTCAGAGGAATTCCTCAATTTAAAAAGGACTGTAAGTTACTATGTAAAGATTGCTAGATCGGTAAACTAGTCAGAGCCAAGCACATTCAAGTTGTAGACATCACCACAACACATATATATTGGATCTAATGCATATTGATCTATTTAAAAGTACATAGGTAAAAAAACTGGTGGAAAAAGGTACGCCTTGGTATGTATTGATGACTTCTCAAGATACACATAGATAGACTTTCTCAAAAATAAGTTAGATTCATTTCATGCATTCAGAAATATATGTCTAAGTATTCAAACAGAGAAGAACACAACTCTGAAAGGCCAAGGAGTGATCATGGCAAAGGATTTGATAACAGCCAGTTTTTAGAGTTTTGTGAGTCACATGGCATAAGACATGAGTTCTAAGCACCTAAGACACCATAACCGAATGGTGTGGTTGAGAGAAAGAACAGAACAATTCAGGATATGATTCGTGTAATGCTAATTCTAAGGGTCTGTCACACAGTTGGTGGGCAGAAGCAGCCAACACAATAGTTCACATCATTAATAGAGTGTTTCTAAGGCCCTTGATGAACAAGACAGCATGTGAAACCTGGAAGGGCAGAAAACCTAAGCTAAGTTACTTGCATGTGTTTAGGAGTAAATGCTACATCCTAAAAGATCGAGAACACTTAGGAAAATTTGATGCTAGACATGATGGGGTATTTATGGGATACTCTTCTAATAGTCATGCATACCACGTGTTTAACAGACGCACATGAGTACTCTTGGAATCAGTGAATGTGACTGTAGAGGATGTTGATACCAGGAGACTAAGTGTCCAGGATCGGGCTGTTGATGTTGAAGACAACATACCAGGAGTGACAGTAATCCGAAAGGATCAAAGCAATGTTGAAAACGTTTCAAACCTGCCAATTGAGGAGAGTGTGATTCGCACTTAGGATAATTAAAAAACAAAAAGAAATGACATAAGACTTCTGAAGAATCACCTCACATATGCTATCATTGGTAACATCACAGAAGGTCGAAGAACTAGAAGCATGAAAGGAGTAGACTACAACCAGATGGCTGTGATGATCAGAATAACATGCTACACTTCTACACTTGAACCCAAGAATGCCAAGGAGGCTCTCAATGATGAATACTAGATTGAAGCAATGCAAGAAGAGTTGCAACAGTTAGAGAGAAATGATGTATGGGAACTTATCACAAGACCAGAAAGTGTGAATGTGATTGGTACCAAGTTGATCTTCAGAAATAAAACTGATGAGAAAGAAAGGTAACATCGCACTCAATAAGGCAAGGTTTGTTGCACAAGGGTATACTCAAGTAGAGGGACTGGACTTTGATGAAATATTCACCATAGTCACACGACTTGATTTTGTAAGACTGTTGGTCTCCATTGCGTGTGCCAAGAACTTCACACTATGATGCTAAAAGTGCCTTCCTAAACTGAGTATTACAAGAAGAGGCATTTGTTGAACAACCAAAAGGATTTGTGAATCCAGAATATCCAAATCATATCTACAAGCTGAAAAAGGCTCTTTATGGATTAAAGCAGGCTCCAAGAGCATGGTATAAAAGGCTCACAAATTGCTTGCTCAACAAAGGATACACTAGAGGGAGTGTGGATAAAACGATGTTCATAAAAAGAGGTGCACAACATGTGCTCATTGCGCAAGTATATGTTCATGACATAGTGTTCGGATCCACATCAAAAGAGCTCACTGAAGAGTTTATCACATCCATGAGAACTGAATTTGAGATGAGTATGGTGGGTAAACTAATATTCTTTCTTGGATTGCAAGTCAGACAGATGAAGGAAGGCACATTCCTCTCTCAAACAAAATATGCAAAAAATTTAGTGAAGAAGTTTAGTTTGGAGAATGGAAAGACAGTAAGAATACTCATAAGTACCACACTCAAGATCAACAAGGATGAGAAGGGAACTAATGTGGATCAGCATGAGTACAGAAGCATGATCCTTGGATTACTCCATTTAACAGCCAGTAGACCTGATATATCATATAGTGTTGGAGTGTGTGCAAGATATCAAGCAGATCCTAAGGTCTTACAGAAGAAAGCAGTAAAATACATCCTAAGATATATGTGTGGCACTGCTAAGTATAGGATGTTCTACAGTAAGGATAACACAACTCATCTTGTTGGTTACAGTGATACAGATTGGGATGGAAACTGCGATGATAGAAAAAGCACATCAGGAGGGTGCTTCTATGTAGGAAACAATCTGGTCTCTTGGTATAGTAAGAAACTAAACTCTATCTTACTGTCCATTACAAAAGTTGAGTACATCGCTACAGGGAGTTGTTGCACCATACTCATTTGGATGAAGTAGATGCTAAGTGACTATGGGATTACACAGAAGGAGTTGATCATGTATTGCGACAACACTAGTGCAATCAACATCACAAAAAATCCCGTGCAACACAGCAAGACCAAGCACATTGATATAAGACATCACTTTATTCGAGAATTGGTCGAGCAACAGATTGTGAGTTTGGAGTATGTGAACACACAGAAACGAATGGCTGATATCCTCACCAAGTCCTAGATGCCATGAGATTCGAAGAACTTAGACAGGCATTAGGGATCTCTGTGATCAACTAGTATATGAGATGCCTGTCTAACAATGCTCTTATTTCACACCATTATAACTGTTAGACAAGTACGTGCAGTGTGAGAACTTAATGAACACTCTCGTCTCACACTCAATACCAAGATGGTCTCACCCTCACCTCCTATTCCTAGTGCTGAATCTTCAGAAGTGAACATCAGTCTAGACCTTCTAAATAACAACTTTCAGTTGTTTTGACCTCTGTTCTTCAAATGTAGCAAGACTTACAGAATCTCAAGGTTAAGCTTCCTAGGGCATTATTTCAGATCAAAATGGGGAGTATCAGGCTGCAGATTTTATTTATGAAAATTATCTTGCTTACCCTATGGCCTTGAATTGAATATTTTGATTTTTGTTTTTAATGGCCTACATGGCCTTGGGATGTTTTTGAATGCTTTATGTGGTAGCCTCTGAGCTATTTGTTTTGGCTTGTGAGCCACCAAAGTCTAGACTTGATCAGTTTACTTAGTTATTATTATTATTATTATTATTATTTTTCATGCTTATGGTTGATATAGTTACTATGAGGCTTTTATGAAGCATGAAAGACTGTGCAGCTCATTGGTGTTTGATCTTAAACAATGCCAAGGGGGAATTTGTAGAAACCTATTACACGCCTTGAGTATGGCCACATATGTTGATTATGTGACAGCAGAAAAGCTACAGGTTTGCAGCGGCACTGTGGCATCATTTTAGGAAGCATAGTAAATCCCGAAGAATATGTGATTATGAGTTGTGATATGGAAGTCTAGTTAAGGAGATTTGGAAGAATAAAAAAAATGTCAAAATCCTAATTGGAAAAGGAGTGATGGTTCAAGATTTTTTTGTTCAGCTTTAACATCTATAAATAGAGGAACACAATTGAAGTTTGAGGCTAGTCGTTCTGCAATTCTTCCCACACATTCTGCAAAAGAAAAGATGACAGTTCATGGTGATTGAGTTTGTGCAGTCACAAACTTCAAATATTGATTCTTCATTGAAGCTTGTTCATATTTCATAATTCAATGGAGTTCTTGTTTTGAAGATTATAACTTCTAGGGATAAACATTATGCTGTTGTTCAATAGAGTTGAAGACTTGAAGGGATTCAAGATCAAACGACTTATTCTAAGGGGGAGCCTTGAAGAGTTGAAGGGATTCAACTCTACAGTGTGCAAAGGGAGTTTGCACTGATTCCACTAGGGAAACTCTAGATGTATAAAAGAGCTAAGAGTTTCTTGTACTGTATTGATAGTTTTTAGTGAATTACTTTATGGGTGTGGCCCCGCAAATGTAGGCTTGGCCGAACTACATTACCAACTACTGTGTCTTGTGTGTTTGTGTTGTTTATTACTTTTCACACTGTCTATCACACTATGCCGCACACAGTAAAATCAGTCACACTGCACGGATTAACTAACTACTAACTTACAACTGCCATGAAGCCCCGAAAAAAACAAGACCCTACCTTCTGTACCACCTCTTGAAAACCCTGCATCTGATTCCAATTTATATTGTTCCTCCCTTTGACCTTATGACCCACTAAAACTTCATAAAAATCACCCACCATAGAACCAGGACAAATGTCTCTCAAGGGCAATGCATTCAAGAAGCTTCCAGTACTCATATCTTAATTCCACCATCAAATTGCAGTAAAAACCAGTAAAGAACCATTTCGACGACCCACCATTCTCAGATACCTTATTTTTAATATGTCCTACTGAAAAGCTCTTCAAAGAGATGCACACCATCCTTCCATAAAAAGGGCTAAACCTCCCCCAATCCTACTCTACCAATAACAAAGCAATTAGAAAAATCAAGCCGACACCACAAAGGAGGAATTTTTTTTCCATTTTTTGTTTCAGAAAGAAAAACAATAGACGGACTATGGGACTTAATCAAATCCCGTAAAGCTTGAATTGCTCGAGGCTGGACCAGGCCTCAGCAATTCCAGAGTAAGCAATTCATTAGTTTCGGCGTAGTGGCTCTGCAGTTGCCAATGCTGGTAATGCATTAGAAAAAACAACTAAGACATAAACTTCCCCTTTTAGTTTCTCTTTAGAAGGTTCCATATCACAGCTCAGATGAAAATTCGATACATCCGTGAATACCCACTTAAATACCTTTTTAGTTCGAATCACTTGCTTGTCTTGGGCCTCACATATCTAACCTTTTTTTTAAGCTGCACCTTCTGTGGACCCATGTTCAAAGAGCTAGCAGACCCATCCGAGAAGTCAATCACAGGCACATCAAAAAATTCTACCACTTTCACTGCTCTTGCTGCACCACTACATCAAAAGAACCAAAGATGGCTTCATGGTCCCCGAAGTCCCATTGACAGGTAACTCCCCCTCACACCCATAGAAGGAACCTCCTTCATGACCCTTGTGCTCACAACAGGGTCTTTTATCTTCGCAAAGAGCCTATCAGGAGAGGAAAGGGAAGTAGGAGACCTTTCCTCCCCGAGATGATCATATTGGCGTATCTGCATGTCCTTCACACACCCAAGCACACGGAAAATCTTCCTCCCAACCGCCAATGTATGACATTCAAAGGGTAATCTCATGAGATGAGTATAGAAATCACAAGCAGCAAAGGATACATTCGACTTGTTAAAAAGATGATCCCAAGCCTTGACCACAAATAAGTGATCACCAAAGTACCAAGGGCCAAAATTCAAAATACTGCTCCGGACCTCCCTGTTCGCAATAAACAATTGGTACACATTCTTTCGGACCCGTATCGTCGTAAAATCCCCACAACCTTATGATTGTTGCATCGCAACCATGAAATTCCTAATATGAAGTTCTTTATGTGTGAGGACCTTCCCAATTAGAGTGTCCTCACACTCCACCATACCATCAGCAAACTCCCCTTCTTGAACCTCCCCAATCGGTAACTCATCTCCCTGAAGCGTCAGAGATTTTAAAAATTGCTGGACATTAAAAGAATCCATCTTCACAAACAAATTCAAAAGCGAAATCAAACCAAAATAAAAAACAAAAACAGAAACCTAGGATAACGGGTAGAAAAAGGCCTAATGCTAGAGAGGAAAATCTTTAAATGATTATTTAACTTTGAAAAACTTAATTATTTCAAGAAAATAGCAAGTTAATTTTTAAATTTAATTCAATTAAAAACTAAAAGATTTGAAAGTAAAGTATTAAAATAATAGAAGAAAATCTAATTTTTTTTCTTTATAGTAAATACTATTAATTTATTGCACTAAATTAGTTACAAATCCTAACAATTTATTTATTTTTATAAAATAAAATACTTTTATTTTCAATTAAATAATCATTTTAAAGAACTTAGACTAAAAATATATTATTACAAAGTATTTACATAAAGTTTGTAAAAATATTTTTTTTCATATATATTCTTTCAAGGTTGATTATTTAACTTTTGAAAAACTTGACAATAAGGAAAAAACAAAGGCAAATTTAGATTAATCATATTTACTATAAAGAAAAAAGTTTAGATTTTCGTCTATTATTTTAGTGTTTTACTTTTGAATATTTTATTTTTTTATTGAATTAAATTTAAATTAACCATGCTAATTTTTCTTAAATAATCAAAATTTCAAGTTAAATAACCATTCTTTAAAAAATATACACTACAATGGCATTTTTAGAAATTTTATGAAAATATTTTCTAATAAACTATAATTATAAAATAAGTTATGGACTAAATACCTTTATATCGAACATTGAGGGTTCTTTTGCAATAAAGAATAACTTACATAAGAAGTATATTTTAGGCATTTTTCATATTTTGGAGAGTAAGCTGCTTATTGTTTAACTTCAAGGTGTAAAGTGCACTTAACCCTTCACTTAATGGGTTATGTTGTAATTAACTTGTAACATCCCGTCTAAGCATCTCAAAGTTAACATAGGTCGCGGTAAGTTTAAACAAAAGTTTTGGAGTTAGTTTATAAAGAATAGAAAGTTTTAAGGTCATTTGGTAATTTTTAGAAAAATTAAGGAAGAATTTTTCGTTGAAAAACTTTTTGGGCATATTTTAGAATTATTAGTGTTTAACGCTTTAAGTTGGAGATTGATATTTTAAGTTTAGTATGAATTTTAAGTCCTTTTTAAGATTTGGGGTCAACGTAGAAACTATAGAAATTTGGAAGACTTTAGAGCAAATATGGGTATTAGTGGTGTCAAGTGGGGTGGTAAATTGTGGACACATGACAAGTGAATACCATGTGCCTTGACCACATAAGGCTAAGCCATGCACACATGGTTATATAAAGGGGTTCAAGGGCAAGACATTTTCTCATCCATTTCCTCTTCTCTCTTTCTTCCCCAATTTCTCCTCTCCTCTTCTCTCGGTTCTCTCCTCTCTCTCTCTCTCTCTCTTTCGCAAGGTAAGTCTTCTTCTTCTTTTATTTATTTATTTATTCTATTTTTATTATTAGGAGAAGTTTTTATTTTATTTTATTATTAGGTTATATTTTCTAAAATAAATAAAATTAAGGTTTAATAATTATAGATTTATTTTGAGAACCCATAATTTTTAAGGAATTATTATAAAATTATTTTGGAGATATTTTAAAAATTCCTTTGGGTCTAGAATAAATTTAGGTACACCTTAAGGTTATCATGGGGTGATGGTTATATTTTTATGGAGCTATTTGACTAAGTTTGGAATGATATTATTTGTAGGTTTAACTCATATCGAGGCTCCATGTGAGTTCACCAACCTTTTTTCTTTTGAAAGAAGATTTAATTATTTTTCTTGAAAAGCATATTTCTCAGCCATTGGTTCTTGACATAATGCACAAAATATTTACCAGTGGTATAATACCGATTATGCTAAAAAAAAGTGGTAAGTTATTAAAATATTTGTGTTTTAAATATTCTTTTATGACACTAAAATATGTTTTAAGTTAGTGCCATATTTTCATGATGCTTTACTAGAAATATTTCTACAATCCTTTTATTTTGGATTTTGAGTTTTAAAATTATTATGAGAAACTATTTTTAAAATATTTATTATTTCTTTTTGGAAATAATATCTTTAAATATTTTAAATTCTCCTAAGGTCTTGAGTTTTAAAAATGATTTTGAGAAATTATTTTTAAAATATTTATTATTTCTTTTTGAAAATAATATTTTTAAATATTTTGAATTCTTTTAAAGGTTTTGAGTTTTAAGATAATTTTGAGAAAATTATTTTTAAGAATTTTATTATTTTTGTTTGGAGATAATATTTTTTTAATATTTTATATTTTCGAAAAAGGTTTTGAGTCTTATTTTAAATATTCTTATATTATGATTTAAAAAATTTGTACTATTTAAAAAGAATATTTCTCTATGGTTTTATTCATATATTACTTTAAATTTTTTAAAGTATTTAATAATTTCCTTTTGAGTAATATTTTTCATGATTTTGGAAAGCATATTGGCATAACCTATTTTACACCCAGTAATATGTTTAAAGCTTATATTCCGAAGTCACATGAGTATACTTTCATGGTGAACATGATTTTGAAAGACAAATGTTTTGAGAAAAACAAATGCTTTCATGGGTTTTACAAAATTGCATTCATGATACATTTGTCATGGCTACGAGTTTTGCCCAGTGGATTGGGATTTTTCGATATCTAAAGAGTTTTGTGTGACCAGAGATGGCCTATGATTTTATAAGAATAAATTAAAACCCTAATTCGGCAAGAAAGGGCTTGGTGTATATATTTTTGATCAACATGTCGAGAGGACTTGCACTGTGCGTTGTTAGTCCCCTGTACATGGGCATCTTCCGAACGACATGCTTGGTAGTGTTACTCTTGATCTGGATCCAGTTGACAGAGGGCATAGTACCATTGGATGGTTAGGCCTAAAGCGGCATTGCATTTGACTCCGTATCATGCTCTGCGATAGTGGCTATTTCCTAGCAGGTTAGGTCAGGAGGGGCTCACTGGCTTGAGTAGCACAGGGCGGCCTGGTAGGTACCCCTAGGGGTCGTTACCTATAGGTGTATATGTCATGTGAGGTTGAAAAATCGAACGTTCGTACAATGTGCTTTGGAGTTCAGGATGGTATTGACTACGGGATGCCGAAATTTGTTCCAATAACCCCGTTTAAGGATACGGACTCTGTCCGTTGAGCCTATCATGGTGCATGCATGGTTCTAAAAGTTCGGGTGTCACAGCAGCGCTGATGTGTCTTGATTCGCTCAGACTTCTCGGCTGTGCCCAAACCCTTTTGAGAGTTTATAACTTGCATACAAGAGATTTTTATGAAATTATTTCTTTTTCTGGCATGTCAAACCGTTTTATAAAAAGTATTTTACCTGTATGGAAACTCACAGAAAACACACATGTACGTAAACTCACTGGGCGTCCATCGCTTATGCCTTTCAAATGTTTTCTCTACTTTTTCAGATGGCTCGGTAACCATATCTAGCTAGTTGAAGTAATGTGGGCCCGCTGGATACTTTAGACTTAGGGCCTTCTACCTCTAGCCATAAGGTTTTTATTTATGAAGATTTTGGCCTCACGGCCTTAAACATATGTATAAGTTTTGAGAAGTTTTCTTTTATCAAGATATGTTTACATTATTTCTCTTTCTCCTTCCGCTGTTTAGTTTAAAGGGACGTATTCTAGTTCCTCCTTGATGTATATAGCTTTATGTTTTTGTAAGTCCAGTGTTGAGAGGTAAGCAAATACCTTACCTAGCCCCAGTTAACCTAGCGGAGGGGTACGGGGTATCACATAACCCATATATATATACACACACACACACACACATGATTACATATGGGAAAAGAGAGAAGAAAAGAAGCTTTGGTTCATTAACTAACTATCTAATTTCTAATTCTTAATTAATGAAGAACACATGTCCATAATGTAATGTGCAGACTGTATTAATGAAACACGAATCACATCTTGCCGTATATTCTTGGGCCTTTCTTATTATTTGTTTGCTAAAGTTCAAGCCCTCTTTACAACCTTTATTTCTTTTCTTCTTTTCCTCTTGTTTCTTATTTCCTTGTTTCTTATTTCCTTGTTTCTTATTTCCTTGACATCTTCCACATTATCTTCTAACTTTTCTATACTGAACAATTTCCTAGAAGAACTTGACTTAAATTCAATATCCCCTACTAGCTGACACCCATATATATTTACTACTCCAAGCTGAGTGATTAAATGTCTGAATCGTGCAATAACAAGTGGTTTAGTAAATACATCTGCTAGTTGTTTTTGTGATGAAACTCCCAATAGTTTCATATCACGACCCAAATCTGAGCTTACACAAACCCGAGATCAACTCATCGTGCCTGAAAGGACACAAGGCTTCAAAAATTTCCAAAAAGATTCAAAGAAAATTGAAGTTGGAATATTATTAAAAGAAGTCAAGGAATACTAAAGCCGAACAAAGGGTGTAAAACAAGAAAACTCAAAGAATGATGAAAAATTATACGTATGAACAAATCTTTATTATCTCATAACAAAACAAGAGAAATATTCTAAACCTTGATCCCCCAAACTCACTCCCAATCGCCATCGAAATTGCTCTCATGCTCGGAGGAATCCTGGACTGAAAGAAAGGATAGATTGAGTATACTACTCAGTAAATAGAGGTCACACTCTAATTTCTAGATTTGAACAGGCATTTGAAACTATTATTACATAAACAAATACGAAAATAAAGATTTCTAAAAAGTCTCATGATTTATTGGGTCAAATTTGTAAATTTTAAATGCACAATTTTTGGGATTAAACTATAAATACAACAAACTTATCCTGCTGAGAGGGGAAAAACTACAAAAACAGTAATTTATAAGTTTAAAGGGCAAAAGCTGTAATTTAAAAATTTTAAAACCACAAAATTGTCAAAAGTCATTTTGGGGCCTAACTAAAAGAAAAAATGACTTAAACACCTTAACATATAAAAGAAAGGAAGATGAGCAGTTCTTTTATTTTTTTTAAAAGAAAAGACAAAATAAAATGCAACTTTCTCCACCTAGTACCATTTTAACTTTTAACATTTAAAAAAAAAAAAATGAAGTGGCAGAGGCCACCACACATAACAGAAGTTACAAAACTCACATGTTCATTACTTTTTTTTCTTAGACAAATATATTGAGTAAATCCGAATCTTATAACAAGCCGAATTCCTCCACAATTTTCCCTTGTTTACGCAGTCCGTCCATTTACACAGAAGCTTCATTTTGTTTCCTTTTCAAATTCAAAAAAAAAAAAAACTATCTCTTTCTGATTAACACACAAATACCATATTACCATTATGAGTCCCAAAAGCTTCATAAAGTTAAAAAAAAAAAAAAAAAAAAGAGAAAACATGAAAGTAGGAATCGAGACCAGCACATGTCATACACTTCTCCCAAATAAATTTTAACATTCAGCTGTGGGTACATTTGAAATAACTGATTAGAGTCATACTTAATATCAAATCTGACTACACCAAAGTATTTCTAACTAAACCAAAATATTTCACTGAGTTAGAGAAAAACCTCTACTTACCTTGATTCACAGAAGAAAACATGAACTAATTCGAAGTGTGGACACCCGAACCTTCTTTGGTATTCCCTAAAACAAATCAAACGATAATCTCGAATTAAAACAACTCTTAATCAATTCTTTCTCAAGAACTAGGATCAGAACTTAATGATTCTAGAAAAACAGAATAATTAGACGTGAAAGAACGTCACTTACCTTTGATAGAAGCGATCAGAATGTCCCCAGCCTTTTCTTCTCGAACACCAACACTCTCTGGTTTGTTGAGGATTTTCTGAACATTGGAGAAAACAGAATGATAGAGTAAGGTTCTGAGGACATTACACTGAGAGAAAAAGTCTCTAAACGTGAGTTTAATAGAAAACCAACTCTCTTAATTAACCTTAAACCCTTCTTAATAATAATTACCCCTTAAACCCCACAAGTTCCTTTTCATTAAAAAAGTACAGGTATTACATTTCAAGACTCATGCCAAGTACCTATCCCTTACAATGTGATAATCCAATTCAATGTGTTTTGTCCTGTGATAGAAAATAGGATTTTCTGCTATACAGAGCACTCATAGAGTCACAAAAGAGTGGTGCAACTTGCTATTGAAAGATATATAAATCTCTAAGAATATACATCATCCATTGTAACTCACAAGCTACCATTGCCATTGCTCTATATTCAGCCTCTGCTAAACTCATAGAAGCCGTTATTTGCTTCTTAGATCTCCAAGAAACTAAAGAGGAACCCAAAAATATACAAAAATCTATCGCTGATCTTCTAGTTTCTTTACATCCCGCCTAATCAGAATTACTATAGGCTGCAAGTGTTGTAGTATTATTAGACTTGAACAATAAACCTTGTCCAGGTGCTGCTTTGATATACCTTAATACCCTGTGAGCAGCTCTCCAATGAAACACAATTGGTTTATCAAGGAATTGTGAAAGCTGCTGAATAGTATAAGATAAATCAAGTATAGTAATCATTAGATATAAGAGTTTTCCAACTACACTTTTATATTCTGAATTATCAACTAAAAGTTTTGAATCACCATTACCTAGCTTCGCTGTGGTTTCAAAGGGTGTTGAAGCTGGTTTGCAGAGGAGAAAATCTCTATCTTCATCTCTGGTAATTTTCATCCCCAAGAAATATCTAGCATCACCAAGATCCTTTATCTTGAATAAATCATGTAAAGCTTGCTTATCCTCTGCAATGTATACTTGATTAGAATTGATAACCAAAATGTCATCCACATAAAAAACAACACAAGTAGGCATCCTTGATAATTTTTGACAAACAAAGTATAATCACGCCAACTTTGTAGGAACCCCATACTTAACAAAGTCTGAGTCAATTTGGCATTCCATTGTTTAGAAGCCTATTTCAGACCATAAAATGACCTGTTTAACTTGCAAACATAACTATCTGGAACTTTATAACCAAGAAGGAGATACATATACACTTCCTCAAATAAATATCCATGTAAAAAGGCATTATTGATGTCCAATTGATGAACATGCCAACCCCTAGTAGCTGCAACAACCAAGAGAAGTCTGATAGTTATTTTAACAACAAGACTGAATGTTTCACATAATCAATCCCAAATTATTGTGAGATAGACTGGATTTTTACACAAATGTAAACAACTTTGATATCAGTATAAATAATAACTTTAGAATGTAAAATATTAAATTCACTCAATAACCCTTAAAGCCAGATGGCTTCTTTGATTGTTTCCGTTGCTGTGATATACTCAACCTCAGTAGTTGACAAGGCAACTACCGGCTACAGTTGGGATTTCCATGAAATGCAATTACCCGCTAAGGTAAAGAAATAGGAAGTGGTAGATTTTTTACCATCCTTATCATCTGCAAAATCAGAATCAACAAATCCAATTAATTCAAAATCAGACCAATTATGATAGTGTAAACCTCGATCTACAGTTCCATTCAGGTAATGTAGAAGCCACTTGAGGGCAGCCCAATGATCTCTTCCGGGATTTGACGTAAATCTGTTGAGAAGGCTTATAGAGAAAGCAATGTCAGGACGGGCAGATATCATTGAGTACACAACTGAGCCTATGGCCATTCTGTAAGGGATATTGGCCATATCTCTTTTCTCACTTTCAGTTTTAGGACAGGTTTTGTCGAAAAGTTTAAAGTGGCTTGCAAGGGGAGTTATGACGGGTTTACACAGGTGCATTGAAAATTTGGATATAATTTCCTGAAGGAAAGACTTTTGAGATAGAAAAAGAGAACAATCAGATCTATCTCTTGAAATACTCATCCCAAGAATTTTGGATGCAACCCCTAAATCCTTCATATCGAATTCAGATTTCAGCAAGGATTTCAGATCATCGATTTTTTCTTTGTGTCTTCAAGTGATTAACATATCATCCACATACAGCAACAAATAAATAGAAGAATCCACATTATTACTAGAAAAATAAAGAAAACTATCATATTTGCTTTTTGAAAAACCAATTTTTGTCATGAAAGAATCCAACCTGTTTTACTATTGCCTGGGAAGCTGTTTAAGCCCATATAAAGACTTTTTTAAAAGATACGCCATGTGTTCCTTACCCTTTACCTCAAAACCAGGTGGTTGACGCATATATATGGTTTCTTCAAGATCACTATGTAAGAAAGCAGTTTTCACATCAAGTTTTTCAAGATTAAGATAATAAAAAGCAACAAGAGCAAGGATAATCCTGATTGTTTTGTATTTAACAACAAGAGAAAAAATTTCGTTAAAATCAATTCCTTCAACTTGTGAAAAAACTTTTGCAACAAGTCTGGCCGTGAACCTTGGAGGTTCGTTAGAAGACTCAGATTCTTTTATTTTGAAAATCTATTTGCAATCAACTAGTTTTGTTTTGAGGGTTTTGGAACAAGAATCCAGGTTTTGTTTTTGTTTAAAGAAAACATTTCTTCTTCCATCGCACATAACCATAAAACGCGATTGGGACTTTTCAAAACCTCAGAAAAACATAAATGTTCTTTTTCTTCCACATAAGATGCAACAACAAAGGCATATGATATAATGTAGGAGTAACCATACCGAGGATGATCCTTGGGTACCCTACAGACTCGATCTCTAGCGAGTTGATAATCCCTAAGAGCTTGGATTTGAGCCTCAGGATGTTCTTCTTCCTCATCGGAACCATCTAGAATAGGATTAGAAATTTCAGGAATACTAGGAAGAACAGGAGTACTACTGGAAGGAGTAGAAGACTCAGGATTGGTTTCAGGTTCCTGAGGCGGATCTAAGGAAGGTTTAGAGATGGTCTCTACCTCCACCGAAATGCTACTAGGAGTGGGAACACTAGGAGGATTATCGAAGATAGGTTTATCCTTAAGACAGGGCATCTCTAACTCGTTGAAGATGACATCCCTACTGATAACAACCCTCACCCCAGGTTCACCTTTTAACCATACTCTATAACCCCTTACCCCACTAGGATATCCTATGAACACTCCCTTTCTAGACCTTAGATCTAGTTTACCCTCTTTCTAATGAGCAAAGGCTGCACACTCAAAGACTCTCAGATTGGAAAGATTAGGAGGTTTACCACACCAGAGTTCTATAGGAGTCCTAAAGTTTATAGCTGTGGAAGGGGATCGATTGATGAGGTATATTGCTATACTAACAACTTCACCTCAGAAAGGTTTAAGAACACCAGAAGAAACTAAAAGACCTCGAACCTTATCCATAATGGTATGGTTCATCCTTTCGGCAACTCCGTTTTGTTGTGGGTTATGTCTAACCATTCTATTATGTAAAATGCCATGCGATATACACAAGTCAGAAAACTTCCGGTTACAAAATTCAAGACCGTTATCGGTCCTGATGGTTTTCAGCTTATTTCGAGAATGATTTTCAGCAAAACATTTCCGTTCACAAAAATTTTCAAACGTTTGGTCTTTGGTTTTTAAAAGAAAAACCCATACATGCCTAGAAAAATCATCAACAATAGAAAAGAAATAAACGTTACCACCGTAAGTTGGAACCTTTTCACGTCCCCACAGATCACAATACACATAATCAAGAGGTGCAGAAGACTTGTGTGTGCTGGTTGAAAAACTGATTTTATGTTGTTTTCCTAAAACACAATGATCACAAAAATCCAAGGAATCAATTTTGTCACAACATAAAAGATTTTGTTTTTGTAAATGATAAAGCCCCTTTTCACTAATGTGGCCGATCCTCCGATGCCACAACATAGTTTTCTCAGGGACAGTTTTTAAAATCAATGCAGTGGAGTTGCAAACTGTTTTACCAAGAAGAATATATAAAGTTTCCTTTTTATAACATTTTAGCATGACTAGGTTTCCTTTGCAAACATGTAAAATTCCGTTCTTAGATTTAAAGGAGAGACCCAAAGAGTCCAAATAACTAAGAGAGATAAGATTCCGATGTAAGTCGTGCACGTATCTCACTTCAGTGAGTTTTCTAGTCACACCATCATGCATTTTTATGAAGATATTACCAGTGCCTTTAATGTCACAAACCTAATTATTACCCATAAAAACTTTTCCTTCGTTTAAAGGTTTGAAATCAGAAAACTAGTGTTTGTTAGGTGTCATGTGAAAAGAACAACCAGAATCAAACATCCAATGGTTAACAACATCAGTACATGAAGGAGAAAGAGAAACACACAAAACCTCAGAAAACATAGAGTTACCATCTGACTAAAAAACGTGGGTTTTGTTGACTTTATTACCTCATTTACCATGTTTACGTTATTTCTCATCTTTAATCCGTTTAAAACTCTTATTTTTCATATGGCCCTCTTTCCCACAATAAAAATATTTTACTTTGCTTTTCTCTCGTGATTTGGAACGACTTTTAAAACGATGACTAGGAGTTTCTCTCCGGTCAATCCTTCCTCGCACAAAAAGATTTTCACCATGAGATTTATTTTCTTTTTGTAAATCCAAATCTTTTGATTTCAAAGTATTTTTGACATCGGAAAGAGACAAATCATCTCTGCCATATTTAATAGCAGATTTGACATCATTAAAAGAATCAGGTAAGGCATTTAGTAAAATAACAGCAATATTTTCATCAGAGATTTTCTCTCCAACATTTTAAAGTTCCAAAATAATTTTATTTAAATCATCTATATTTTCAGAAAGTGATTTTGTCCCGCTCATTTTGAAACCGAAAAGCTATTATTTTAGATAAATTTTATTAGAAAGAGATTTTCCTAAATATAGTTTTTCCAATTTTGTCCAAATTTCAAAAGCGTTGTCTTTTTCATCAATTTCTCGTAAAACGTTATCAGTCAAATGCAAGGTGAGGCAACTATGAGCATCACCTAGGTTTTCTTTAAGAACTTGACCCTTCCAAGATTCTGGATACTTTTTAGGGCTACAAATAGCGGGTGCAATTTTATTTTGTACCAAAACTGCTTTCATTTTCCTCCGCCACATCACAAGATCAGATTTGCCATCAAACATATCAGTTTCAATTTTGGAACTGACATGTTTAAAGGCAAATATGTGTAATTTTGTGGCTTAGAAAAGATGAAAGATTTGAAAAAGTTTTGAATAAAACTGTCCGGATTTTCCTCGAAAAACAGAGAGAAAAACTTTTTAAAAAAACGACGTTGTTTGTTTTAGTTTGTTTGATTAGATTTGGTTTTCATTAAGCAAAACAGTGTAACAAAGAGAGCACAAAACCTAAATGGAAAAACAAACAATATAACGAGAAATTGAGGCTGAAACAAACAGTTTCACCAAACACCAGAAAAAAAACAAGAACAAAATAAATATATATAAAATATATATATAAAACTTTTGAAAAACGGAAAAACCGCCAAGTCACAGATACTTAAAATCTCACGGATTCAAGCCAGGCTTGGGTTTTTGTTTTTGAAGAAGAAAAAAAAAAACTGAAGGAAAAAACTAAGGAAAAATAGAGGCAGAAAAATAACAGCAATCAGAAACATAGGATAATAAAACCACTAATGACAGTAATAGCAAGAATCGGCGGCAAGCCGTATCAACAAATAAACAGAGATGAAAAGCCGGCGGCAAGCCGAAACCCAGAAACAGAGAACAGAAACTGGCAGCAAGCCGAATCACAGAAACAATATACAGAAGCCAGCGGCAAGCCAAAAGACAAAGAAAACTCTGAAACAGAAAAGGCACGGCGGCAAGCGAACAGAAGCAATAAAAAAATAACAATAATAAAACTGTAAGAAAGAAGAGAAGAAGAGGACTTCACTGGCTGGATCTGAGGAACTCCTCAGATCCGAAAAGTTGTTGACGGATGCCAGCGCCGATGAGTCGAACCAGGCTCTGATACCACTTGTTGATAAAAAGAGACCTAATTACTATTACAGAATGCCTAATTACTATTACACACCTAAAAAATAAACAGAAAATCACAGCAGAAGAAAAGGAAAAATAGAAGATTAAATCTTCACAAAGAGATTTCTGCAAAATTAACAAACTGTTAGTAATAAAGAAAAAGAATGTAAAAACGGAAGTTTCACTTACCACCGCCGCGGTAGAAACCGACGGCGGAAAATCAAACCAAAGAGATGACCGAGACAGTGCAAATGAACAGTAAACAGGCAAGCAAACGGTGGCCGAGCTAAAATACCACTTTATTAGAGAAAAGGTCTCTAGTGGTATAGTTGACATAGACAAGATTAGTACTGATAAAATCCTATAGATTTTGGTACTAAAATTGTGAA
The DNA here is from genome assembly GCA_028651295.1 of Catharanthus roseus. NCBI lineage: Eukaryota > Viridiplantae > Streptophyta > Magnoliopsida > Gentianales > Apocynaceae > Catharanthus > Catharanthus roseus. Next base: position 29,343,125 of record JAPQWS010000168.1, read on the forward strand.
CACTGACAAATTTATGTTTTGCAGGGACTTTCTTCATGTGGAAACAATTTGACTCAAATTGAGTCATCTCAAGGATGGAAAATATTGTTCGAGGTGGAGATTGTAGGCCTTTTTGTGGCCCATGTTCTCCCAATATTTTTTTTTCCAACCCAATCTTCTCTCCCCTTTACCCAATGATGATGGGCCTTAGCCTGGAGTAGGCATTTGACCGGGTAAGAGATGCCCGGGCCGGTCCAGGCCGGCCACCCGGGCTACCCGTTGGCCACTCCTCATTTTAATCCCTCTGCCTCCTCGATTCTTGTGCACACTCTCCCACTCCTTCTCTTGACCGTCTCTTCATTTTTCCTTTCTGTCTCTTTGAGTCCCGTTGGAACTTTCTGGTTTTTCTGCTTCTCTCCTCTCTGCAGCACCGCCGCTACTCCTCTTTCTGTGCCGGCGTTCTCTATAATTCTATCCCTTGCCGGTTTTCTCTTTCACCTGTTTTGCTTGTCTGTTTGGTGTACTTAGAGAGTGAGCCGAGAGAAAAGAGAGAGAAATAGAGAATGAGGTATTTCCGGTGACTCTTGTCACGGCTGAGGCCATTTCTGAGGGTGTAACTTCCGATAGACCCTTCGCTTACCCACAGCGCCTCAACGCGGCGTTGCCGCTGCTTGGTGACCGTTCGCTTGCCCAGTGAGTATTCATTTGCTCTGTCTTGGTCATCTCTTTGGTTTGATTTCCGCCGTCGGTTTCTACCGCGGCGGTGGTAAGTGAAACTTCCGTTTTTACATTCTGTTTTCTTTATTACTAACGGTTTGTTAATTTTACAGAAATCTCTTTGTGAAGATTTAATCTTCTGTTTTTCCTTTTCTTCCGCTGTGATTTTCTGTTTATTTTTTAGGCGTGTAAGAGTAATTAGGCATTTTGTAATAGTAATTAGGTCTCTTTTCTTCAACATTGTGTATACCTTTTAGCCTACAACCTATCCTTGTGCCTTTCAACAGTACATCTGACTTATACTTCAATTTATAAGCCCATTTACAACCAATGGCATGCTTAATAGATGGCAAAGGTACAACAATCCAAGTATGATTGGATTCCAAATTATCTATCTCCCACTGCATAGCTCTTTTCCACTTAGGTAAACCAATAGCCTCATGATAATATTGAGGTTCATCAATCAACCAACAGTCATAACAAAGGATTTATGTACAGGATGTAAATGATCATAGGACAAAACAGAAGCAATAGTATGAGGAGAAGAAGCAGAAAACAAAACACAATTATAGTCCTTTGAATATGTCAGTAAATGCCTAGACCTATTAGACCTTCTAGGAAGACATGAGGAGTAGAAATAGGAAGAGAGGAAGAAGAAGATCTAGAAGGAAAACTAGGAGAAGAAACTGTATTAGGAAAAAAGCATGATCAACATCAGAAACAAGAATAGGATCAGATAAAGGAATAGAAGGATCAACAAAATCTGAAACAGGATCAAAAGCTAAAGAAGAAGGAAAGGAAAGAGAAGGAGAAGGAGAAGGAGAAGGAGAAGGAGAAGGAGAATTAGGAATAATAATACAATAATGCTTATAGTAAAAGAGATATTCCACAAAAAGGACATCTCTAGATATAAACAAATATTGAGAAGAAAGATATAATAAAATGTATCATTTGGTAACAAAAGAATTACCAAGATAAATGCATTACTTGCCTCTATGATCAAACTCAGATCTACCATGATCTCTGGTGCAAGCATAAGCAAGACAACGAAAAACTTTCAAAGAATGATATAGAAGTTCATAAGAAGTTTTATGTTGAAGATATGAGGAGTGATGTTGATCAATAGTATAGCATGGAGAGGACAATAACCTCAGTAAGGAAGAGGAACACCAGATTGAAATTTAAGAGCTCTACCAACATTCAAAAGATGATAAAGTTTCCTTCCACTACACCATTTTGTTGAGGTGTATAAACACACTCTTTTGATGTACAATGCCTTTAGAAGCAAAGCAAATAGGCATATGGAATTCAAGACCATTATCTGATCTAATAATCTTGACCTTTTATCAAAATTGTGTTTCTACATAGGCACAGAAATATTGTAAATGTAACATAGCAGAACTTTTATCTTTCAATAGGAATAGCCAAGTATATTTGTTGAAATATCAATAACAGAAAAAAATTATCCGTCACCATGAATAGAAGGAATGCTACTAGGACTCAAATATTAACATGTATAAAATCAAAACATTGTTGAGAAGAAGAAGAAGAATGAATAGGAAACGAAGGTCTATGTTGTTTTGCCAAAGGACAAACAGAACAAGAGCAATTTTTATCTATAGTAATATTAGCATGCTTATTGCTTAACATTAGTATTCTTTTAAAAGAAGGATGTCCTAACTTATAAACCCGCAATAATTTGGGCACTTCATTGGAATCAAATTGAATATTTGCATCAGCTTGTGAAATATTATTACGGGTAGGAAGAAAAGAAACATGTGACACTACATGCTGAGGATGATTAAAGATTCAGGAAAACAGTCAAGAGCATAAAGTCCTTGGTTCCACCTAGTAGATCCAATCTTCTTCTTGGACGCCAGATCCTGAATTTCAAAATATGTTGCACCACGGATTACTATACGGGAATTTTCTAGAGTAAGTTTACTCTGAGAAATAAGATTGAAATTAAAAGCAGGCATACACAAAACATCTTTTAGAATCAAGAAAGAATTAAGTTGAAGTATTTCCTTGTTAGTAACAAGTAGAATCATTCGGTTTGGAAGCTGAACAAAAGTATTTACCATAGGGAAGTAAGAAAGAAAATAAGCTTTGGTACAAGTTATATGATCAGTTGCACTTGAGTCTAAAACCTAAAGTTTTGAAGGTGGCTCAGCAGATATACCTTTAACATCATTAGAAGCATACTGAAATCCCATGGCATGATTTACCAGTGTAGTTGATGTGTTGCTATTGCCACTTATGTTGCAATGAAGATGTGTATTATTAATGAGATACATAATCTTTTCATCAGCTCACTAGTGAAATCAGTAGTAGAAGGACTCTGTTGTATAACAGACACACTTTCTTGACCATGATTGCCATTTGGCATAGTGCTACTGTTAGCCATCACATTTTCTGCAAAAGCAGGACTTCCAGCATTAAACATTGAGTTTTAACCACCTCCTTGATTTCCAAAGCTTCCACCAATTTTCCCTTTGAATTTATGATAAGGAGGGTAACCATCTCAACTATGTGGATATTATTGTTATAGAAAGTACAATGAAAGACTTTCTTTTGATTGCTGAATCTTTTCCCTCCAAAATGCTGTTGTTGAAAGTTCACAGCATTAGCCTGTGCTAAAGGAAATTTTTTATTCTGGTTAAGATTAGTAGGCATACATATCAATTTTTGTCCTTCTTCTCCATGTGCATACATGACCTGTGGTATCACTTGACTAGTTCCAGATGGTTGTTGTCTCTCACAATTAATAGCCATGTTAAAAACTGTATTCATATCTAGCAAAGGAACAATCATTAATACCAAGGATCTTACTGGTTCAAAACTATCATTCAATCCTTTAACAAACTTCAGAACTTGCTCTGAATATACATTCTTCCTAACTTTTTTTTAACAAATCACAAGTACAAAATAGTTGTGGATCACAAGTAAAAATAGGCATGGGTCTAAGTATCTAAATTTCATCCCATAATATCTTGAGCTTTGTGTGATAATCATTGATGAGTTTAGTATTCTGATCCTAAATAGAATAAACCTACGAAACTGAAAATAATCACCAAGACAGGCTTGATCCCCCATTTCACCTCTGATGCTTAAGTCAGTATCGAATCGGGCAAAATAAGAGTAATATATATAATCACATGCCTCGTAAAGTTGAAGAATACCTCTATTTATAGTTGATTCTTCTTCTCACTTTTTTCAAAACGTCCGATGTGGGATTGAGAACATATGAATCTTTTGACCCTTTGAACCCCCACTATACTTTGAAGTCCAAGGAAGTTTAGTGGGTTGGGCCAATTTTAAAGGAAATATATCTTTTTTTATCAGTATTTATTGGGCCATAGAAATTGAACCCAAATGGAGAGACCGACTAGCTATTCCCATCACTCATCAATGCTTAAACTACCTTATTTCTGTGAATGAAAAAATTACATCAAATCAGATAATCTATATGCATCTCCTCTATTATATCTCTGTTGTAAATCATACCAAATCTCCTTTACTGAGTTCATCCACAAGACGCTCTATTTAATATTTGTATTCGTTGATTTCACTAGCCAAGTGATCACCATATCATTGGCTTGCCCCCAAGTAACAAACAATTTATCACCATCCTTAGGCTTAGCTATTGCTATATCATCTAGAATAAAACACAGTTCATTCTTTGATCCTAGAGATCTCTTCTCCTACTCCATGTATGATAATTAATGTGTTAAATGGATATATATATATATATATAATTAAAGCAACAAGCAAGTGTACCTATCAATATAGTAACAAAGATATACTCAGGTTGTCAACAACTCAGGGAACAGATAAGCTCAAATACTAACCGTTTTATCTTATGTCTAGTCTAAAAAATTAATTTTTGAGAAATTATAAAACTACTAAGAACAATTAAAAGAAAGCAATAGTTTAAAAGGGTATAAATATGAGGAAAAGAGTTTGAATGAAGGAATCCCCCTAACTTCTGTCAACTGTTTCAATTGGAAAAATCATAAAATGATGTTTGAAAACCAAGGTTGAGTTATCACACAAAAATTGGACAATCCCTATCTCTAGGTGAAAGCCACTCTATTCACTAACTTTTAGAGGAGAATCTTTTTTCTCTTTAACCGATTATGAATGCAATTAACAATTAGGTGATCTAATAACCTAAAAGTGAAATGAATATCTCTATTCAATTGCCAACCATTATTATTCAATTAGTTGCGCTAGATTGGTTTTCCTTTTTTAATTCCAACCAATCTTACGAAATAATCGATTCCGCTTAAATCAATTATCATAAAGACATGATTAAACAGCAACCCAAAGTAAAACAACCATAAAAATTTCATAAAATCCAACCAAAATTTATATAATCTAAAAGTTAGGATTCAACCCTCAATTCTACTACTAAACATCCTAACTATACTGAAATTAATAGTAGTATTCATACAGAACAAGGAAGAAGAAATCGTAGGATCAAGAAGAGGTGCTTCCACGATTTCGATGGTCACCTGACTCGCCTCTCGAATCACTTGATGAACCTCAAAATTACTCTATAGAATCACTTCAATCTTTTTCCAAAATGTCTAATTTACTGTTTATTAATGAAGAACTACCTAACTTAAGAGGAATTGAGAGGGTTTTTGTTGCCAATTTTTGCCCTTAATTCCTCCTCTCTAACCTAAAATTAAAGAGTCCCCCAAAAAAGAGGAAAAATTACATAAATTACTGCTGAAAATGTATTAACTGTGTTGCTGTCATAACCTACCGTGTCCAGTAGCTTGAACCCTACTGTTAGCGGTAAGTTTCTGTCCAGGAATGCTTGAACCCTATGGACTTGCCGCGTGCGGTAGGTCTAGCCTATCGTCGCAGTAGACTTCTGTTTAATTTCTTCTTTTTACCCTAATACCTACTGCGTCTGGTAAGTTGGCCTACCGTCAGTGGTAGGTCTTCTTCCTTGGTGCCGGCAGCTTCTGTTCTCTTTGTTTTCCTTTGTTTTTATTTTTATTCTCCGTTTTCACTTTTATTCTTCGTTTTCTTTATCGGGAGACACCTAAGATAAGAATAAGGGTAAATGGTGTAAATTTTATATTTTATACATTAACAACATCGTAAAATGACAAAAATATTATATATAAAAGTAATGCTAAAAGGTACCTATCAATAATTATCTCTATTCAAAAGCTCATCACCAAGTACTTGATTAGGACTTTCACTAGGATTTATATAGAACGGATGATGAAAAGTATCATAAATTGCTTAGAATCTTTTCTTTTTCCCACCAATCTTATATTTCAGGTGAAATTTCAAATAGAGTTTTGTTTGTTTACAAACATATTTTCGCAGCTTTGAATTAACTGCGTTCTCCTTAAACTCTTCTTCTCCTTGTTCCACAGATTCTTTGATAACATGTTCCTATAGGAAGTTAATATTTATGAAAGATGTCGAATTCCAAGAATTCATAACAAAGCCTAAGAAATCTTCGAAGATAAAACCTTCGGGAATTTGTAGTTCTCCAAAACTTGATGTTAAAATTATCCGTTCCATTTCTAATTCTGTTCTGAGTGGTTGGAGATATGCAATGGGCAATTATAGTATCTTATTCCGCCAGTTGATTCTAAACAAGATTTAACACTTATGAAGAAACATATTCGTCCAGTTGGAAACAATAATAAATTATGACTCGGATGACGATGTCGATATTTGCACCCTTGATACTATGATGTATCCCTAAAAAATAAGCCTTGCTATTTTGGGAATTCTCCAAAGGAAATTTAGAATTCCACTAGTTTTCTAATAGTGGAATCATTTGTGAATGATAGGGCCCATCTGCCCCAAGAGGGAGCTTCACAGTCTATTGGGAGCAATTAAAAATGGGTACGAGATTTTCGTTACACCCATTGTTTATAGATATCTGAACTATTGGGGAATTGAAATAGGACAATTAGCACCCAATGGGATAAGATAAGTAGTAGAGTTCATTCTAATATGTAAATTCTTCAAGGTACCCACAAATTTAGAAGTGTTTGGGAGTATTTTTTACATAAAGCTTGTGAAAGAAGGGCCAGGATGGCATGCTTTACAAAAGAAGAATCTAGCTAGAAAGTATCCCTAGGTCATCGTCTCTATTTCTTATTGTAGAAGAAGATGTACCAAATAAAAGGGGATATGGGGATTATTCCAGAAACGGAAGTAGTAGATAATTTTGAGGTGATGTTCCCAAGCTAGTCTGTTAGGATGAAAAGGCGAAAAACATCTACAAGGAAAGATAAAGAAGTAAAGGAAGCAAAGACAATGCTATCAGGTAATGAAACTGTTCCAAATTGTTCTTGGGGCCAACTGATTGATGGCTTTGCTTTGGCATCTTTCCAGGTATAAGATACACGTTCTTTTGAATATAATAACTGTGTTAAGAAATGCATATGAAATAATTTAATGATGAATTTGTTTGCAGAATGTGAATATTGCAAATGAAACAACTCGGAGAATAGTTGTGATGCCTTATATCAGGAGTTGTTATATAAGTATAAGTGTTTAAAGGAGGCTTTAGAAAAGGAGAAACCCGAAACATTGCGTCTGCAAGAACCGGTGAAAAGTTTAAAACATAATATTTAATACAATAAAGTTGCGAATATGAAATTTCTAGGGATTTAGAACAAATGAAGGAGAGATTACGTCTTTAAATGGGTTGTTAGATAGGAGCAATTGAAAAATGTGACACATGAGAAGACTATTATGAAACAGAATCAGGAGATCAACGCTTTGACAAGTACACTGTCATAATTGGTAGATGACCAAGGGAAAGAGGATATTGTCCAAGAATTCTGGAAGGGTGAAGATGGAAAACACTGGTTCTTTGAGTTTGCTCTTTCTATATTTTCTGTGGTGGTAGTTGAATTGGTAAGGAAAACCCAAAGAATAAATTCAAATGTGACATTTCCTCAAATAACCAGTATGTATTATAAAAAAATGCTGAGTGTTTAGAATTCCCTTAGGACCATTGAATGAGACTAGAGTTGAAGCAATCAGCGGCAATCAGGAGAGTGAATAACAACTGGAGCATAATGAAGATTTGGAATTAGAAAAACGTGAAAATTCCAATACAAATTTGATATTGGAGAATATAACATTCTGCTGTCTCAATGTAATGATCAAGAAGGAAGCACATTAGATAAACACTCAAAGACTAGTATCCCCAATACTCTATCTTTGACTATCTGATATGACTGATATGTAGAGGCAGTAAGGATATACTTGGAAGCATGTAGTTGTGTCCCTAATCCTACGCACATATACTAGGAGGAGAACAACAATCGAGACAAGTAGCATCTGGAGATGGTATTGCTATCCGTGCTGAGAAACAAACAAGAGATGGTAAACACATGGAGATGAAAGTGGATGGAACTCAGAATACCAAAGTTGGTAAAGAAGTCACTTCTCCTCATGGAAAAAAGAAAAGTATTTCACCTAATGGGAAAGAGAAAAATAGTAACTAAGCCTGGTTGTGTATGGAATGCTCTTGCATGAGCATCGTGAGTGTTTTTTGGAGTATGAAGCCTCAACCATCTCCTTTAATAAATGACTTTGTATACTAGTTTAGTCTGAGTATTTTATATTGAAGTGAGATCATGTGTAATGAAACTCTTTTAGTATTACACATAATGTGTTAATATATTTAATTTGTATGATTAAATTAGATGTCTATCAATATGAGATGATCTCATAACGACTAAGAAAGGAACAGATTGTTGCGTGCTCCTTTAGAAATATGTTGTGGTTGCAATTGTGGGCTTGTAAAAGATTAAGAATTCATGGGCTTGGAAAACCCATACTTAATCTCTTTTGATTGTAATAAGCCCAAGGGAAATATGAATAATTCTTCAAAACAAAACTTCTTGGAGAAGTATGTTAAAATGTTGATAATGTAATACATAGTAGTGGGTACAAAAGAGATACATGTACAAACTTTTTATGTGCATGAGGTTTTGGGAAGTCTGTAATGCATTTAAGGATTGTGCAGGTAATCAAACACATGGCGTGATTAGATTGGAAGGTGTTTGAGTTCCCAAAGAACAGTCATGATGACTGTTACGAAGGAAGGCGTACTGAGAAGACGCCTTGCATACCAAGAGGCATGAAAGGACATCTATATAAGGAGGTTTTGGAAAAAACCTCTTTTCACAAAAAGTAAGAACTATCTCCTTTGATAAGAGAAAGAGAGAGAGTATTAGTCTGCAAGAATGATAGCCATCAACGAGCTAGTGATAGAGGAGGAACCTTCATTTTGCCCTCCTCTGGCTACGTATTTCTTAAAGAATGCCCAAGAGCTATCCTTCTGGCATGCACACTTTCAGAATGGGCAAGAATACATTTGGATCCCGCTTTTATCTGTGATCAAGAGTTATGGTAGATACTCCTTTGAGAGGTTCATGACAAGTTGAAGGTGTACCTAAGGCTAAGGGGAGGAGCAATGGCCATAGAGTTAGATCTACTTGACGTGACCCGTGAAATAGACATTATTTGGGGCCAAATGGTGGAAACCATAAGAGATGCATATGCTCCCCAAGAGGCCATAAAGCTGTTTTGTAGGGTTTTTGATAGCATAACTTTTCACTCCTTGTACCTGGATAAATATGTATAATTAAAGACAAGGCCTCTGCTGAGAGAAACAGAGCCAGAAAGAAAGGGAACTAGCTATCCATTAGAGGTTGCTGGAGGCCTAGAGGCAACTCTTGATGCTCAAGAAAATGCGACAGGAGGCCCTTAAAAATTATTTTGTTGTTTTGTTAACGATTTAATTTTTTGTATGGCAGACCACCTGCCGAGTAAGGGTGGGAAAGATGTAAGCTTATCATATGTGGCTCCTGATAAGTCGTTTATTTTTGTTTATTTGTTTGCTTTTTGTTGGTTGGCCACATAAGGTACTGGGAATAGCCTCCTGGTATACACTGAAGAATGTAGGCCTCAAAATAATCTTACTAATGGCTACTTTAAAAAAAGATATATACATATATGTAAGTATTTAAAATGAAATGTGGTTTTAACTTCTGTTTTTATAAAATCTTGGAATTGAATTGTACTGTCAAATCTAAAGACTATATAAAGTAGACCGACGAGAATCGGAAAATAGGTATTTATTAATGGAAGGTTTCATAAATCAAGTACATAAACAAGTAAAAAAATGTTATGTAAAATTATTAAGAAAATGTATATGAATAATAAAAGAGAAAATGGAGAGAAATATGTAAAAGAACAAATGTATTTGATATTTGGAACATATACAAATACATAAAAATTTATATGTTATTTAAGGGAAAAACTTTTTAAGGTTAACGTCGTTCCAAGTCCATGCTAGAATTTTGCTTTCAAAATCGTGCAACTTGTAGCTCCCATTATTGTTGCTTTTGATAACCTGATATGGCCCTTAAAAGTTATATTGTTGTTTTGTTAAAAAAAATTCAGTTTTTGTATAGCAAACCACTTGTCGATTGGGGGTGGGAAAGATGTAAGCTTATCAAATGTGACCCCTGATAAGTAATTTGTTTTTGTTTATATTTTTCTTTTTGTTGGTTGGCCACATAAGGTACCGGGGTTAGCCTCTTGGTATCTACTAAAGAATGTAGACCTCAAAATAGTCTTATTAAAAGCTACTTTGAATATATATATATATATATAAGTATATAAAATGAAATGTGGTTTTAACTTATGTTTTTAAAAAATCTTGGAATTAAATTGTATTGTCAAATCCAAAGACTATATAAAGTAGACTTGTAGGAATCGGAAAAGAGCTATTTATGAATGGAAGGTTTCATAAATCAAGTGCATAAATAGGCGAAAAAATATTATGTAAAATTATTAAGAAAATGTATATGAATAATAAAAGATAAAATGGATGGTTTTAAATCAACCATGTATCTCCCGACCGAGAAATATATAAAAGAATAAATGTATTTGATATTTGGAACATATACAAATACATTAAAAGTTATATGTTACTTAAGGGAAATACTTTTTAAGGTTAACGTCGTTCCAAGACCGTGCTAGAATTTTGCTTTCAAAATCTTGCAACTTATAGCTCCCATTATTGTTGCTTTTGATAACCCAATATGGCCCTTAAAAATTATTTTGTTGGTTTGTTAAAAAAATTCAGTTTTTGTATGGCAGACCACCTGCCGAGTGGGGGTGGGAAAGATGTGAGCTAATAAAATGTGGTCCACCAATAAGTAATTTGTTTTTGTTTATTTATTCTTTTTGTTGGTTGGCCACATAAGGTACCAAGGATAGCCTTATGGTATCTACTGAAGAATGTAGGTCTCAAAATAGTCTTATTAAAAGCTACTTTGAAAAAAGATATATATATATAAGTATTTAAAATGAAATGCGGTTTTAACTTCTGTTTTTATAAAATCTTGGAATTGAATTGTATTCTCAAATCCAAAGATTATATAAAGTAGACCAATAGGAATTGGAAAAGAGGTATTTATGAACGGAAGTTTTCATAAATCAAGTGCATAAACAGGTGAAAAAATGTTATGTAAAATTATTAAGAAAATGTATATGAATAATAAAAGATAAAATGGATAATTTTAAATCAAACCGAGAAATATGTAAAAGAACAAATGTATTTCATATTTGGAACATATACAAATACATTAAAAGTTATACGGAATAACTTCACTTAAGGGAAAAGCTTTTTAAGATTAACATCATTCCAAGTCCATGCTAGAATTTTGCTTTCAATATCTTGCAACTTATAGCTCTCAATGTTGTTGTTTTTGGTAACTTGACATGGTCCTTACAAAGTTGGGTCTAGCTTTCTGCTTGGGTCTACTAAGCTAACCTCATTCTTCCTTAGAATCAAAAGCCTAAAGCATAAACCCTAAACCCTAAACCCCCTTCTTTGATTGTTGAAGGATTGACTTTAGCATTGTGATATCAGGCCACTTGTTGTTTGTAATGCTCATTCTTTTTAGCAGCCTTTGTATTAATTTCATCTATGAGTGTCAAATGCTCATACATCATTTGATCATTTGTTTGCTCACCTAAGTTCTATACGCCTTAAAGATTCATGACCAATTTCGACTTGAATAACGACATCTACTCCAAAATATAGAGTGAAGGGGGTTTCCTCGTAGCTATTCTGGGAGTAGTTCGGTAGGAGCAAAGAACATTTGGAAGTTCTTCTAACCACTTACCTTTTAATCCATCTATGCGCTTTTTCAATTTTTGCAAAATGGTTCAATTTGTGACTTCAGTGGCACCATTTGTTTGAAGATAACCCACAGATGTAAATCTTTGTTCAATACCCAACTCTTCACGAAAGTCTTTGAATTCTTTGGAATAAAATTGTTTTCCATTGTCTACATATAAGGATTTTAGGAATCCCGAAATAACAAAGAATATCTTTGTAAAAGAAATCCTTGACTTTTTCTGCAGTGATACTGTTCAATGCTTTAACTTCAATCCAACGTGTGAAATGATCAATAGCAACTATTAAATGATTCTTTCCGGCAAGTTCTTTAGGAAAATGTCCCAAAAGAGCGATTCCCATTGAGCGAAAGGTATTGGAGTGCCAAAAGTATGATACTTAGACATCGGGATATGGTGCTCATTGGCATGTATCTAGCACTTTTTTGCAATTTTTGACTAGGTTGATGGAATCCTCTCACATGTTGGGGCAATAATATCCATATCTAATAGCTTTATTGACTAATGCCTTGGTGCTAATATCTCTTGTAGAACATATTTTCCATCTTCCTTACTAACAAACTTTAACAATGTCCAAGTGCCCATGGTTTTGTATAACTGATCATCAATGAGAACATATCTAGCAGCAGTAGTGCAAAATTTTTCTAGCTGTCATCACCAGGCAATTTCTCGTGTAGTATGAAATCTTTAATCAACTATGTCCAATCCTCAATATCTGTTAGCCATATGTCTCGAGTTATGCTCTTCTCTTGAAGGGATTCCAACCATGTGCCTTCTATTGGCTCCCCCGCACTAAGTTTAGATATCATTCTTCATGGGAAGTTTCCTCTCGCTGTACTTTCTCAAAAGAAATTTTGGAGAATTGAGCAAGTATCTGCTAAACGAGAGCCAAATATTTCTGTATATTATCGCCCCCTTGCCTCAAGATACCAGTAACTTGTTGAGAACTTGTGAATCACTTCTAACGCAAAGATGATCAATTTTAAGACTTTGTGCCATGTTTAATCCGGCCAATAAAGTCTCGTACTCCACTTCGTTGTTGCTAACAGTGAATAAAACTTCAAAGCGTAAGCATGACAACCATCAGGATCTTCCAAAATAAACCCTGCTCCTTTGTACTCTTCCCCAATAGAACCATCAACATTTAAAATCCTTACGAGTTTCGTATTAGGAATTAAATAAGATACATCATGGGAACCAATATCAGGAAGAGTGCACTTTACAATAAAATCAGCAATGGATTGACCTGGATGGTCTTTCGGTAAGAAAAGTCAATTTGGTATTCACTTAATTCTAGAGCCCATTTAAAAGTGCGTCCTGATATGTCTAGTTTATACAGCACATGTCTTAAAGGTATGTTAGTTAAAATAATAATTGAACGTGCTTGAAAGTATAGTTTTAACTTTCGTGCAGTAATGACTAAAATATAAAATGTGTTTTTCCAGAGAACTATAACGCTCTTCTGGCCGGTCCAAAACATGACTCACATAGTAAATAGGTTTCATTGTATTATCACGTTTGGAGCAGAGTACAGAGCTAATCACTTTGGGAGTGATTGCTAAGTATAAATACAAAGTTTCATCAACTAAAGGAGTAACTAGCAAGGGTGGGAAATAAAGAAAATCTTTAAGCTTTTGAAAGATTTGCTAGCCTAGGTTGTCCAGGGAACCTTGTCTAGATGCCTTAAAATCTGGGAAAAAGGAAGGCTCGTTTCTCCAGCTCTTGCTAAGAAACGAACTAAAAATGCATATATCTCGCTAACCTCTGTACATCCTTGATTGATGCAGGTTCTGACATATCTTGTATAGTTCTGATTAGCTGGATTAGCTTCAATATCCCGTTCGGAAACTAGATATCCCAAACACTTACAAGATAACATGCCAAATATGTATTTCTTAGGATTAAGTTTCATCCCGATATTCCGGACTCTATCAAACACTTGCTTTGAATCACTTGGAGCAGATTACTTTTTCTTGGACTTGACAATGATGTCATCCACTTATACTTTGACGATTTTTCCAGTAAGCCCTTCAAAAGCTTTGTTCATTCCTTCTTGGAAGTTAGCCCCAACATTCTTTAATCCAAAAGGTATGCAAGTGTAACAGTAAATACCATTATTTATAATGAAAGCCGTTTTAACTATGTCTTCCTTGGCCATCGGGATTTGATCATATCCCTTATAAACATCAAGGAAGGAAAGCAACTCCTGGCCGGCGATGGAATCCACCAACTGATCAATGCGTGGAAGAGGGTAGGGCTTTTTCAGAATTGCTTTATTGAGGTCAGTGAAGTCAATGGGGACACGCCAAACACCTCCTAGTTTTGCCACTACCAATGGATTTAAAAGGCATTTGAGGAAATCGATTGGTTTTATAATACCTGCTACAAGAAATTCTTTAACTTCTTTCTACATAACCTCCTGTCTAGCCTTGGCGAATACACGTTTCTTTTTCAAAACTAATTTTGTACCTTTGGAAATACCCAATTTGTGCTCAGCAATATCTCGAGGCACCATACCCAAATTTGAAGAGGACCAAGCAAAAATATCTTTGTATTCAACCAAAATTTCAGCGAGTTGCATTCTCAAGTCTATCGGAAGATGTTACCAATCGTCACAGTTTGCTATGGTTTTTCCACATCTAAAATTAAGAGCTCAAATTCCCCTTTGGGTTCTAATTTGGGTGTTTTATTGTGTTCCTCATAATCTTCCTCTACTCTCTCAACTTCTTTAATAGTAAAGAAGTAATATTCTTGGGCAGCTTTTTGATCACCATAAATCATCTGTACATTATTACCATTGGGAACTTCCATGGATGGATCACAGGTAGATACCTTGGCTTGTAATTGATTCAATGCTAGTTGACCCAGAATACAATTGTATAGGGATGGGGCAGATAAAATTAAGAACTCCATCATGTGAGCAGTGTCCCCAACAGATATCGAGAGACTGATTTTACCATCAGACTTAACAGCTTGTCCAGTATACCCAACTTATAGGGTTGCAGATGGTGAAACCTTATCCCATAGAATGTCCATTTACCTGAAAGTATCCTTAAAAAGAACATTAACAGAACTATCAATATCCACAAGGATATGCTCAACCAAACATTGATCTATGGTTATGGTAACCACTAAAGGATCATCGCAATTGATTTTGATTTCTCGCGACCGTTTTCGGGAAGCTGGAAGGCCAACATTCTATATTACATTAATGACTTTCATCTTGGATGACGAAGTGTCATTTAACAATTTTATTTTCTTCGTGCCATGATTTTTTCCCAATATCACCAATTGCAGAAAGCTTAGAAGCAGCACTATCAATGAATTCCTTCAATTCTTCTCTCTTAATGGCATTTGGCTTTCTTCAATTCATTACAATTTTAGTGTCATGACCATGATCCTTATGGAAATGGCAGTACTTTGCTTTGTTTCTTTGTTCTGGGGAGACAACATCTTTGCAGGTTGTTCTAAAATTCCTAAAGACTCCACTTATTGCAGAATTTCTGATCAAGGAACGCGCACCGAGGTATAAACATATTTTGGGGGATTAGGTTTTCGGGGACCTAACCAATCTAAAATTCTAGGCTTTGACTTGATATCTCTCTATTTAGATTTCTTGGAATGTTGATATGCTTTAACCTTATTATCGAACTCCCATTTCCTGTGCACGTAATTATTAGCATGAATGAACTTCTAAATCTTGGTTAAAAGAGTGTAAACGTTAGATAGTTCCTTCTATGCTAACTTCCTTGAAAAAACAGGATTTGTCAATCCATGTCTATAAGCTTGAATTATTCTTTTTCAGAGTGTTAAGGAATTTCCTGGGCTACTTGGTTGAACCAGGGCAGTGAAATCTCTAACTGATTTCGAAGAACGTTGACAAACACTGAGAAGGAAATCTGAAGTGAGTTGAAAAATAGATTGAGGAAGAAATTTTTGGATACGGCAACTAGAAATCCTTGAAACAAATAATGCTAGTGATAGATAGGTATACCACACCAAACGGTTCCTGGTTAAAGAACGGGAAACATATGACAATATTTACTACCTGAAGGATTGTACACGTACATCTGAGAGGTGAAACGCATCATATACTGTGAGGGATCAGAAGAACCATCATAGGTTTCAAGTTTTAAATAAGTAAAATGATTAGGCATGGGTACGTATGCATAAGATTCAATTAGAGGACTATGTTGTAGAAAATCCCATCCCCTATCAGGGATATTAGTAGATAGGGTAATTTGAGCAAAGGTTTCATTATCAAGATCATGAATAATTTGAGTTTGAGGGAGAGGTGAATTTCGATGGGAAAGAATATCCTCAGCAGTCACATTGGAAGGAAAAGACGGATAAGGGAATTGTGGCACAGTAAATTGGGGTTAGGGAACATAAGCAGTAGATATCGGGATGGATAATATAGTATGTTGAGTTAACATGGTTTGTAATAGTGCTAATAGGGTTTGCAACTGGCATATGTGATCCGGGTGCAAAGTAGTAGAAGAGGTACCAATTCCGGAAAAGGGTACAAAGGGAACGGAAGACCCCGATGCCTGTGGAATAGGCATAGGAAAAGGTAATGGAAGGGTAACAAGAGTTGCTAGTGCAAGTGGAATAGGAGGAGGATCAGAAGTAGGAATTTCCTCCCAACTAGTAGGATCAGTTGCCATCGCTCACAGTACATGGGTAATAAAGAGAAGAAAAACTAAAACACGAGGGGCGCCAAATGATGAGTTCAGTATTCTAATCCTAAATAGAATAAACGTGCAAAACCAAACACAACAATCACCAAGGCCGGGTTGATCCCTTGTTTCACCTCCGATGCTTAAGCCAATAACGTGGAAATATATCTTTTTTTAATCAATATTTATTAAGCCATAGAAATTGAACCCAAATGGAGAGAGCCGATGTGCTATTCCCATCACTCATCAATGCTTAAACTACCTTGTTTCTGTGAATGAAAAAATAGTCAGACAATCTATAAGTATTTCCTCTATTATATCTCTGCTGTAAATCAGACCAAATCTCCTTTATTGAGTTCATCCACAAGACGCTCTGTCTAAGAATGGCATTCATTGATTTCACCGGCCAAGAGATCACCATATCATTGGCTTGCCCCTTGACAACAAACAACTTATCACCAGCCTTAGGCTTAGCTACTGTTGTTTTATCTAGAATAAAACACAATTTATTCTTTGATCATAGAGATTTCTTAACTTCTCTTACTCAATGGTCCTGTTCTTCATTACTTATGTTTTTTTTTAAGCAATTAAAATAAATGCTATAAAAAATATTGTTTTAAATAAATTAATATAGCAATTTTAGTTTTAACAATATCAATAAGTAGAAACAATTATAAAAAGCACCATCGCGGTAGCTTTTCAAAAATAACTTTTTTCAGCTTTTTTTAGCTAAAAACAGATATAATAAGCACTCGAGAACTGTTTCAAAACAGTTTATATATGTACGGCAAGAAGCTATACACGATTACATATAGGAAAAGAGAGAAGAAAAGAAGATTTGTTCATTAACTAACTAAACTAATTTCTAATTCTTAATTAATGAAGAACGCATTGGGCCCTTCTTATTATTTGTTTGCTGAATGTTTGAGTCCTCTCCACAGCCATTATTTCTTTTCTTTTCTTCTTTTCCTCTTCTTTCTTATTTCCATGACATCTTCCATCATCATCATCATCATCTAAATTTCCTTTTCCCAGAAGAACTTGACTTCAAATTCAAGGTAAAAGGAAAAAGTTTAAAAGAAATTTTAATTTACACAAGAAAAAATTCTTTAAATTTCATATTAAATTTCATATTTTTTTTTAAACTGTGTGATGTCAAAGATGTGACAAGTAAAAAAAAAAAAGAAGGAAGTATTGTTTAATGCCAAGAAATACTGCCAATGATATTGTAACGTTTTTAATAAATGCACAATAAGTTTATATTTGGAAAATGTTTTATTTGAAAACCCAATTACATTTGTCAATTTAGATCCTACCTGCTCTCCAGATTTTCTTATCTATTCAAATAAATCCCAAAAAAAAAATTACTTCAATAGAAATCTGTAAATATCATACATAGCAGAAATTATAAATAAATGCAGAAACAAGATTAGGTACAAACTTGAAAACAAGATTATTGAAATAATGTTCAATCAAATTCTCTCAGTTTCACTAACATAATGAGAAAATAGAGTCATTTTTACAAATACAAACTGAATGTAAACAAGAAATGTAGGACAAATAGAAAGAAGAGCAGAAGTAGTTGATTACTCCCAGCTTCAAAGTACTCACAGCAGAAACAAGATTATGAAGAATTTCTGGGCCAAATTACCTTCTTTTTTTGTTTCATTCCAGTAATTTTTGCTGCTTCAAAAGTTGTTTACTCTCCAGCCAGTCCACTAAAATCTCAACTTCAGAAAACAATCATGCCTACTTCCTTACTTGCCTAACTTTTTAATATCGGCATCTACCCCAGATGGTTAGTATCTTCAAGCCTGTTTTATTATTGACACTTTCACCTGCATCTGGAGAAGGTTCGGACTTCACCCCATCTATAAATGGTAGTTTGATGCTCCGAAACAAGTTACCTGATATGCTTCTGTAGTCCTTGCTAGTAGTCTGTCCTATATATATATATATATATGTGATCCTGTATAATGAATAATTGCACTTAAAAGACTAGTTTCTTTAGGGATAATGTGCTTATGTAACAGCTCAAGTGAAGATGCATGCGGTAGAAATATTATGGTTGTTTGTTTCACCTGCAGGATGACCACCACGACCAGTTAAAGGATCTTGGACTGCTGAAAATTTCAGGCAGCAAGGAAGTACTAGGAACACTTGAAAAGTAAGCTGAATCATCAATAACAGGAACAAAGGGATTAGTAAGTCCCTCAACTGTATTGCTACTTCGAGGAACATGAAAACCCGGAGCCTCTGAAGGAACACTATTATCAGCATCAAGTATTTGTAGGATATCATGTCAAAGTCCTTTCCTAGTTCAGCAAAAAGGCAACAGCAAATATATATAGAAGGATCCTTTCAATATCAATACCAAGAGAACTAGTGTACAAACTAGAAAACATCTTACATCATAGCAAGGGCATTGCTTACCTGACACGCTTACGAATCAGGCAGAAAATCACCAATTGATTCCGGCCCAATAAATGTGTCAGCATTCTAGAATTCAAAGAACTTGTACGTCAGGCAAATGATAATAACTGATAACAATAAGAAAAATGAAAGGTTACCACTCTCACAGATTTCTCAAAGCAAGAAGCCAAATCGTGATTGTTGACAGGAATCAAAATACCCATACCAAGACCAAAATCAACCCCCGACTTAAATTTTCAGTTATACCAGCATGATCTTATGGGGCATTTACGATTTTAGAGCTTTCCTGACCATCTGCAAGGATCTCAACTGTTTAAGAAATCGCTCTTGGATAATTAAATAGAACATTAATCTTTGTGGATAAAGTAGAGAAAGAGATGCTAGGAAGAGTCATTCCATAACCAAATGCATAGATGTGCATATTTTAGATGTCTCTGTAAAAACCAACTACAACAAGCATGCCAAAGAAAATTTTCCCAATCCCGTGATTATTACAAACCTATAAAATTGTTCCTCTCATGCCAATACAAAAGCTTCTATGTCATGAGCTAGGAAGAAAATATGTCATGTGAAGGAACTCCTGCCAGAAAAGAATCTTACCAGGTTCATTTGGATTTTTGCCTCAAGAGATTCAGTAAATCGATTTGCAGGCATATCAGTTGTCTGAACTTGCTGAGAAGAGAGTCTCAAGGGCACAGTAGAGTTTCTTTTCAGCTGCCGAGGTTTGGCCTTAGGTTGACTCTTGGACCCTGCCCTAGCTGTAAAATATTTACAAGCTCTTCAGAATCTGATCTACAAAGATAGAAGAACAGCCAAACGTATTTGAATGTGAAATAAGAAACAAATATCAGGATACTAATTGCTAAAGCATGTTTCATAAGATGGAAAGAGGAAAAAAAGAAAAAAACTGGGGATGGGGACGTATCACTTAGAAACTACTCTCCAATAAAGTTCAAAATCAAGCTTCCTCTCCTCCATCACCACCCCTTTAATTTTTCCCCAGTTTTTGTTGTTGACAAGCAGAAAGCGGAAATTCAAGACTGCCAATCAGAGCTTTTTTTCTCATATGAACGATCAAAGAGCAGAACATCTTCACTATAATGGTGACATTTCAAATGGTACGCGTAATTTTCTAAGTAAAGTAGTTTTAAACAAATCAGAATACCTTCTTGCAGTTGCTATTAGAACATTTGCATGGCAAGCCAAGGTCCTAAAGTTCACATAGGAGTAGAATACTGACAATCACCAATAGTCCCC
The DNA here is from genome assembly GCA_028651295.1 of Catharanthus roseus. NCBI lineage: Eukaryota > Viridiplantae > Streptophyta > Magnoliopsida > Gentianales > Apocynaceae > Catharanthus > Catharanthus roseus. The sequence goes on from JAPQWS010000168.1 coordinate 29,363,404, forward strand.
ACAAGAACAGATTCCATCCCTGAAATGATGAAAATCACTTGGGTCCCTAATAATAATTTCTCGGTCCACCACTCTACAGATAGCCTTAACCGAGTCATGGCAACTGCGACAAATACGATGGTTTTTGGTTACGCGAATTGTAGTCCCTTTTTTTGTATAAATCAATCCAAAGGAGGTGGCTAATAGTTCACTGTGTCTAGTGTGAGGACACTCCCTTTCTTCATCAACATCATGCAGGCTAAAATCTGACGTGATCCTGAACCCCCCATGTTCTTCTATTTTTTTCATGAACCTCTGTATTTCTGAGTGTATAATTAATGATATTGGGTGAGATTCATCCCCTGTCCTGAAGACATGAACCTTATTCCTTAACTCAATCCAGCTATAAGCTCTTTTTGGTGTCAAACCCATATCCTGAATTGTTTCCCTTAATTTATCCACCATGTCCCATTTTTCGTGATGTGCATACCAATTCGAGAGCATAATGTAATTCTCTGTTTTCAGTGGCTCTAAATCACAGAGCTGCTCAATGATTCTCTTACCCTCATGTGCATTTTGGTGTATCCTGTACCCATCTAATAGTGCTCTTAGCACTTCCCTTTGTCGTGCTAGTTTCCTTTCCTCTATGAATGCCTTTGCCTCACTAAAGAGTCCAACACGAACTAAAAGAGAAACCATGAGTGCACAATCTGCCACCTTTGGGGACCTTATGAGATGAAAGAAATACCTGCCCTCATCAATCATGCAAGCAGAATAACAAGCATAGAGTACTGAAGAAAGTATCATCTCATCTACTTCTACATTTGATTTATCAAACATTTCTCGAAATAAGTGTACTCCAAGATTTCCTTGACCGTGTAAACTATAGCCTACGATCATGACAGTCCATGAAACTAGATCCTTATCTTTCATCCTTGAGAATATCCTTGAAGCATACTCAATGGAACCTGATTTGTTATACATGTCCATTAAAGCATTTAGGACTGTGGTGTTTAGCTCGACTCCATTCCTTATCAAATGACCGTGAATTTCTTTTCCGTTCTTATGAGCAGCCATTCTTGCACAAGCTGGTAGGACACTAGAAATTGCAAAAGCATCAGCTTTAATGCCATTCTTGCTCATCAACCTAAATAACTTAAGACCCTCATTGAAACCTCCCTTCTTCACATAACCATTAATAATTGCCGTCCATGAAATAGCATCTTTACAAGAAATGCTATCAAAAACCACTCGAGCATCTTTCACACTGCCACAATCAACATACATCTTCACTAAAGAATTACCCACCAGAACATCAGACTCCAGTCCATAGTCCTTAACAATTTGATGAATACGCCTGCCCTCACGCAATGATTTTAACATACCACAAGCACTAATAACAGTAACAAATGCCACAGCATCAATAGCATTACCAATGTGCTCTATCATTTCAAAAAACAAGTCAATAGCTGATTGAGGTTCACTGCTTTTCACATACATTCTAGCCAACAATGTCCATGTGACGGCGTTATTCTTGTCGAATCTAGCATTCTCAAAATACCGTTTTGCAGCGTCAGTACCGTCCAGTTGGCCATATAATTCAAGAAGAGAGGACGTAACATACGCATCTGAAGAGAACCCAAATTTGACAACATGAGAATGCAGCTGTTTACCTAAAGATAAGTTGCGTAAAATCCGAGAGGCGGCAAGAACCCGTGGCAGAGTGCGGCGGTCAGGCTTGGCACCTAGCAGAAGCATCCGTTGGTATACAGAGGTAACATGGGTAGGTTCTCCATTACTGAGATATGTCTGGATAAGGTTGTTCCAAGCAAAAGTGTCTTTCAGAGGAATTCCCTCAAACAATTGGTGGGTCTTCCTTTGGGTTAGCTTATCACTCATTTGTGAGCTGCATTTGCAGCAGCTGAAGTAATGATTTGAAGCGATTCCACTGTTTTGAAAAAGGGTCGGACTTTCAAGAAATGTTGAGAAGAAAGAATGGTGTTTCTGGATTGACTGTGATGAGAATGTGTTGACAGCCATTGGCAATTGGGAGTAATAATAGGTCGTCGGTCGGTTGGAAATGGCTTCTCCGGTGGAATAAGAACAAGCCCGGATAAAGAAAAACAGTTGGAAGAAATAAACAAGAACAAAGACGGGACGGCCGCAAAAGAGATTCCAGTTCCAGAGCTAAGCTATACCCGGCATTTCAGACTTTTTGAACTGTTTGGCCTTGTTTTCATTGTGAACTCCGCATGTAGTCATATCGCATTAGAGCGTTTTGTTTCTTTTTAAGGTATTGATAAATTAAACGTGAAATATAAAATTTAGGCACATAAAAATTATTAAAACATTTTTCTCTAATAATTCTATATTATTATATTCTTAAATTTTAAACGACGACGTGTTCAAATTCAATCGTTAAAAATTTGAAAAAGGTTAGTGTATAATTTCCTACTCATTTACTTACGTTTTTATTGGTTTAAAAATTAAAAAAATGCGCCGAAATTGAAATCAATCTTGACTCAAACTTGGACTGTCTCGCGCTAAGGCCTGACGTGGACCAATGGAACCTCACATCAAGGCCTATCATTGGGTACCCAGTACTCGTACCAAGGATATTTTTTATTTTTTATTAATTATTAATGTTATTTAAGTTATTATATTAATTATTTTTAATATATTTTATATTATTATGTTAATTTTTTATTAAATATTTATATTATAATGTATATATATGTTAATATTTATTAAACTTGTTAATACCCTAATTAATTGGTTACATAATTTATATTATGTTTAACTTAATCTATTAATTTATTTTATATTACTTGTTAATTTTGTTAATTTTTATAATTATTCTAAAATAATCAGGAATTATTTAATTGTTAATTGTAATCAGTGTTTTATTAATTTTTTGTTTATTTAAATGATTACAATGATTATGAATTTTTAATTGTTATTAGTTTAGACATTAAATGAAACTTAAAGATGAAATAATAATAAAATGATAAAAGTTAATCTTAAAATATTTAAATAATTTCAATGATTTAGTTTAATAATTTAATTGATTGTAATATATTTAATTATTTATAATTAATAAAAAATATAATAACAATTAAAATAGAATATTAAAATTGAACTTATTCATTAATTTAATTGGTTTAAATCATAATCATAATTACATACATACTTAGGATTAAATAATATTAAATAATAAAATATAATTATTAATTTCTAAATAATAATTTTCATTCCATGTAAGAACCCAGGTTAGAAGGTACAATTTTTACATGAAATCCAGATCCGTCAACATAATTATCAAAAGATAAAACCGGGATCAACGCCTTAACACGCCTTCACAACGGCTTTAAACAGGCTAACCCTTATTTTTTAATAATTATGGCCAGTTTTAGATCTCATAACCCAAACCTTGAATCCTTACATTAGACTACTATCCAACCAGACAACATAAGGATCTTCACAACATAATTACAATGATATATATGATTGCATAGTTTAACATGGAAGGATTTAGCCTTTCATTAGGCTAATCCTAAACACAATAAAATATATAAATTTATTAACAAGAAAAATTAAACTAAGAAAGTATATAAAACTTACCAGGGATAAAGAAGAAAGACTTCAAACTTCTTATTGATAGAAAATTTTTACAATGAGAGGGAGGGAGAAATGCCTAGCTACTACTCTTGAGGTCCTGCCTCTTTAGGATGAGTTTCCATCCTTTTATAGACAAGCAAAGTGGCGGACTTCAACTAACTTATCTATTCTAATTTACACAAGGATTTTAAATCCGTATAATGTCTATCACTATTACATATAATGCTGTCACTATTATATGGGACCCTTTGAGAGTACAATTATTGTTATACAATAATGGCTATTACAATCATCACTTTATCTCTTTCCTTGCGGCATCTTCTATGTCCTTGACCATTTGGTCAATATCCGCTTCTGAAAAATTATCCATATCTGGATCTTGCGATTCGCCTGCTAGACAGTCATCATTTGAGGAACCTGTCATTGATACATCCATTTTATCTTCTGGGAGCAAATTGTTTACAAGCTCCTTTTTAAGTTCTTCCATATATGATTTGATAATATCTTCCTTAGATATAACATCTTTTTGTAATTTTAATCTGGTCGTAAGATGATGAAAAGGGCTTGTAGATTTAATCTTGCCGGTTTCTTTCATTCTTTTGTATGACTCAATTTTTTGTTGGATTTCATCAAAAATATTTTTTCCATATATCTCTTTAGTGTCTGGATCGATTTTAATCAATCTATCCCAAAATCTACTATGAGTAGCTCTTTTTAGACATGGGATATTGTGTTGAGTATAACCCACTTCTGGAGTCCATTTCCACACCCATGGTATGGAAAATTCTATAAAAAATAACATAGAGGCTATCTCCTCTGAATATGGATCTAAACTGATATAATCAGCGATCTTGGGGGATATATTAATCCATTCACCATATAATGGTTTGAATTTTTCAGGGAGTATTTTCCCAGAGGTGCCATAGATGGTCCACCATTGTAGAAACCAATTTGATAGGGGATTGTTATAAACATTCCCGCATACTTTTATTAACCAAGTATGTTTTTTAGTGGGATTTTCATATAAGAATGCTTTATAAAATGCATCAATATAATCCCAATAATTATATTTTAATGATACTTTGGATTCAGGAATTGTAAATTCCTTTTCTCTGAGAGGAGATATACCCCACTCTTCTATGGATATAATCCTTTTAATTATAATTTTGCTAAAGTTCTAAACATTAGCAGTTCTGGTACTAGGATAAAAATGTATTATATCACAAGAGCTTACTTTAAGTATTTGCTCATAATATTGTCTCCGTTTATAAGAGGTAGCAGCATATGATGCTGTATCCAGGTATCTATGCATTAATAACCATGGATCATTTTTCCATTGTAGGTCTTTATTTTCCAAAAGAAATATAATTTCTTTATGAATATTATTATAATAAGAGGTTATATTATCCTCTTCAGATTATTATCTGGGAATATGATCCCGATGAGGAGGTTTCACCTACATGTTTCTTTTTATTAGCAATATATTGCTTGAATTCCTCATATAAGAGAGCATCATCTTCTGTATTAGCAATTTTTTCAGCTATAAGCTGTTTGTTTCCCATTTGGACAATAACATTTTTCCTTGTAGTTTGAGAGGTATTACCTCTCCCACAGCCTCGGGCATTAGTTCCTCGTCCCCGCGGTATCATGCTGCAAAAATTGTCTTGTTAGAAAATCTGGAAGAAAATTTTCTTCACCTTTTTTATAAACAATTTCAAAATCAAATGGGGCTAAATGAGCCTGCCATCTTACAAACATCTGCTTAGAGACATCATGTTTAAAATCTTTATGAAACATAAATTTTGTTGCTTGGCAATCAATTTTAACTATAAATTTCTGATTATATAAATCATCTTGAAATTTTAAAATACATTTTACTATAGCTAAGATTTCTTTAGCAATAGTAGTATAATTTCTTTGACTATCAGTCCATTTTCCTGAGTGATATCTAATTAAACTTTCCCTGTTATTATCAGGACAAATTTGAGTTAGGATACCTCCATAGCCTATATCAGAAGCATCTGTTTCTATGATTTTTTTCCAATTAGGATTTGCTAATATTAAGCAAGGCAATGTTTTTACTTTTTCTTTTATTTTCTGGACTATGTTAGTATGCTGAGCAGTCCAGGGTTTAGGATTCTTTTTTAACCTATCATATAAGATAGCTGTATCATATGCTAAATTTTTATAATATGGTAAAATATAATTTAGACTTCCTAAAAATCTCTGTAATTGGGATTTTTCTAGAATTTCATCAGGAAATTTAGAAGCAAAATCAATACTTCTATTTATAGGAATTATTTTTCCCTTGTCAATATTATGACCTAAAAACCTAATATTAGTCTGAAATAAGACCATTTTTTATTTTGATATTACTAAACCGTTTTGTATAACTAATTTTTTAAATATATCAATATGTTCAAAATGTTGTTGAACATTTTTAGAAAATACTAAGATATCATCTATATATACCAATATAAATTCACTATAAGGAATAAAAATATCATTCATAATCTTCTTGAATTCAGAAGGTGCATTTTTTAATCCAAATGGCATCACTTTCTATTCAAAGTGTCCAATCGGAACATTAAAAGCTGTTTTATATTGGTCAGTTTCAGCTATTTGAATCTGCCAATATCCTGATTTTAAATCAAATTTAGAAAATATGATTACTTCATATAATCTATCTAACAAATCCTTCTTATTAGGGATTGGGTGTCTAATCCATTTTAATACCTTATTTAGAGGTTTATAATTTATAACCAATCTTGGTACTCCTCTTTCAATTTCACTATGTTTATTAACATAAAACCCTGTACATTACCAAGGTGAGTTTGTTTCTTTAATTAACTCTTTTCTTAATAAAGAAGTTATTTCTTCTTTACATAATTCTAAATATTTAGAATTCATCTGACAAGGTCTTGCCTTTGTGGGTATATGATTTTCATCAAAATTATCAATATAAGGAAAACTTACTATATGCATGTTCATTACAAATTTCTAATGAAATATTATTCTGAATTCTTTTAATCTTATCCTGTAATTTAGGATTTTGTAAAACTTCTCCAATATTTAAAGAATTTATTTCATAATTAAGAAAATTAATTTGATTTTGTTTTATTAAAATGAAATCTTTAATTTCATTTACAAATCTAGTATTTGGTTTAGTTATAAACTGAAACGAAACTGGAGTTTTTTCATAAGTTCCTCTGATGCAATCTGTTCCTATATGAGTGATAGGAAAAATCTTTTTTATAAAAGGAGTGCCAAGTATAACTTGGTTAGTGATATTTTTAGCTAATAAAAAACTTTCAGGTATACAAATTTTATTGTTGCAAATGTATGCACGTGGCAATTTAAAATTAATTTGTAATTTTTGACCACCTGCATGTCTTAAACTATGAGTAGTTTTTTCAAAATATTTAGTAGGAATTAATCCTTCTTGTATGACACTAATATCTGCTCATGTATCTATTAATGCAGTAAATTCTTTGATTTCATCATGATTTATTAATAATGTTATTTTCACATAAAATTTAAAAGATGTGATAATATCTAAGACAGTTAGAAAATTTTCTTCACCAATCTTATTAAGATTGTCAAAAGGATTTGGTGTCACCAAAGTGTTATCCTTATTAATTTCTAGATTAGAAATTCGAATATCTAAATTTTTATTAATCTGTTTTAACAATTTAATTTCATCTTTAAGATTATTAATTTCTCCATATAAATCATTTAATGTAGTAGGAGATTTTTGAGAATTATTATTTCTCTGTTTCATAAGCTTATAAACTTCTGTCATTGTATAAGGATTATTATTGGTGATGACTTCTAATTCTTCTGTATTTTTGCTAGTATTACTAGTAGATGGAATATCATCTATTTGTTCTATTATCCTTGATCTTAATTCTTGGTCTTTTATTAATTTCAAGAATTCTAAAATATTATTATTACTTAAAACATTAATATCAGAATCTTTAAACTGAGATATTATCTTATAATAATCATCTTCCTGACTATCATTCTCAGAATTATTATTGCCCTTTTTACAAGGTATACAACATTCATTATCATCTGAAGTTTCAGAATGATCAGTTATCTGATCTAATTCTGATTATGAAGTACTATCTTCAGATTCATCAGATTCTATAAATAATTTTTCTAAAGAATCTTTTAATTCTTCACTAATATCAAGACTATTAATCTTTTTCTTCATTTTACACTTATTAGCGTAATGTCCTATTCTTTTACACTTATAACAAACAATATTATTTTTATCTTTTCTTCTTTCAAATCTATCAGATTTTCTTTTCAATTTTTTAGCTAGTTTTTCTTGATAATGTTTTCTCTTTTTCTTTTTAACATACCTATCATCTTTTCTATAATTATTTACTATTTTTCTTTGTGATGGAATTTCCATCCCAAACTGACTACAGAACTGTCCTAATTGATTTCTTTCAGTTAATCTTTGTCTTTTAATTTGTTGATTTAATTTAATTTCATTACATAAGGCTATACCTTCTTGTATGCAAGTTCCTATAAGGTTTCCATAAGTGTAACTTTCATAAGGAATAGATCTTTTATCCTTTCTGAGAGCTTTTCTAACTCTTTCAGCAAATAGATTAGGCAGTCCATCTATAAATTTGGACTTCCAATGAGTACTATTACTCTCTGGTAATTCCATAACTCTATTAAGAAAAGCATCCTTGTACCATCTAAATTCAGTCAGTGTTTTACATCTTGAATTTTGTAATAAAGTTCTAATAGTTTCACTATCATCAGATATCCTTCCTGTAAAATGTTCTAATATAGTAACTACCAGTGTATAAGCTGTTGTTTCACTAAGACGATTTTCTTCTTCTTGTTTAACACTGATAAATTTGTTCTTTATCCTGAGCAGATAGATAATTATCCCACCAACCTTTTAGTTGGCCAGTAAATCCTGCAGTAATCATTTTCGCTATATTACTATCACTATTACCAATCAGTTTACTGATTGTGCTATACATGAGCATCCTATGAGTTAGATTATAAATCTATTTTTCTGTATAACCATCTAGATTCCATTCATAAATGCATTTGCCATTGTAACTATTATTACCTATGTATTCCTGTTCTTCATGTAGAATATCTACAGGAGAAGGTCTACTATAATAATTTATTCTCTGAGTAGGTCTATCAGCAAATCGATGCAATTTATTAATTTCATCATTTATAATAGTTTTATAATTCTTTGTTGCTTCTAATTTTTCAGAAAATTCATTTTCTAAAGTATTAATATTTAATTTTTTAAATTTATGATCTATTAGCATTTCGAGATCAGACATAGTCTTTAATTTATAATTTTTGATTTCAGGAGGAGGCTGAAGAGGTGGAGTGGCTATAATTGCCTTTTTTATTTTTTTTTGAAGATTCTATAGGGGATTTTTCAAATTTTTGTATTAATACATCTATTCTTTTATGGAGAGATAAAATCTGTTCTCCTAAAACATTTAAATAAATGTTTGTATAATTTTGTTGTTCTATAATTTGATTTATTTGTTTTACAGTGATACTTAAAGTATCATTTTCAAATATTTTTTAAAAAGATGTAAAACTAACAATATGATTTTCTTTTTCTATATAAAAAGATTGTAGAGGAGGCAATATGCCTTTTATTATATTTCCATTTAAAAGCTTATAATCTCTTTCTAAAACAGAAATATAAGGTTCAATATAATTAGACATAAACCATGGAACAAAAGGAAATAAAATGTTATGATAAGACAAAAATTTATAAAATTCATCAGAAATATAATTCCTTAATTTTTCATCAAAATTAGGGAAAAACCACTTTCTAAATGGTTCACATCTTGGTAAATTAAATTCTGTTTTAACTTTTTGCCTGGCCTCAGATCCAGGACTAAAATCAATCTTAATTTTATTCATAATGAAAATTCATTTCAGATTCGGTTATTTCCTCATCTTTTGTATTATAAACACCTTTCACAATATTTTCTTTATTTTTAAATAATTTTTCTACATGATGATTATTCTCATCACGTTCACTTACCCGTGAGGTAGAGATTCTGTAAGGAACATAATCCTTTTCCTCTATAAGAGGTGAAATAAAAGAATGTTCAAATCTGGTAGAATAAGTCCTTGGGATATGACCCAATCTAGATGGAGTATCATCTATCTGTATATAAACAATTCCTTCAGGAGTTTGTTCAACATGGTCTATATTATGTTCAGTCCTTGACTGAGTATGACCAGTTCGTTCCAATTTCCATTGTTGAGGCATAGGGATTTCATCCCATTTAATAATTCTTCGAGTAGAAATTTTAAATCTATTAAAGTTTGTTTCTATTAAAACAGTTTCATTAATTTTTTTATCCATTATTTTACAATTAGGATTTAATGTAAACAATGGTTTATAATAAATCCTATAACATATACATATTAGTTCTGATCCAGAAATATAATTATATCCATGAGTTTTAACATTTAATGTTAAAGCATCAATTATATTAATATCACTTAGAGAAAGTGAAACATTAGGATAAACATTAAAATATACTGGTCCATGTGCCAGACTTGATTGAATTACACCTATAAGTGATTGTTTCCAATTTAAATTTCTCGCATCTCTTAGACATGCAATGAAACTTTCTGGTAACCCTTCCAATGTTAAAGGTTTAAATGCAATTTGCACCAATCCAATATGGATAAATTTATATAAATCTTTATATCGATTTATGTCAATGGAAGATAATAATTTTATTTCAGTTTCTTCATTATCTAAGGAAACTGATTTCTCGGTAGTTTTTACTACTTGCTTTAAGCCAAATTTTTCAAAAGTACCTAACGGATATACAGTTTTTAAGTCAATCCTAGGGATTGTCCACTTATTAAGTTCTTCTAAATTATCTGGAATATCCATTTCTTGTTTATGGACATTTTTAATTTTTCTTTTTTCCTTTAATAAATTCATTTGAATTTAAAAACATGTTAAACTATGAATCACATATATCACATAACTACATGGCTTAAATAATTTCAATGATTTAGTTTAATAATTTAATTGATTGTAATATATTTAATTATTTATAATTAATAAAAAATATAATAACAATTAAAATAGAATATTAAAATTGAACTTATTTATTAATTTAATTGGTTTAAATCATAATCATAATTACATACATACTTAGGATTAAATAATATTAAATAATAAAATATAATTATTAATTTCTAAATAATAATTTTCATAATTTAGTTTGATAATTTAATTGAATGCAATTTAATAGAGTTAACAATACGACAATAATAAAAAAAATATTATAACTAAAATATTCTAAAATTTAATATAATTAATTATTTAATTAATTAAAAATGAATAATTTCATTTCTTGAAATATAATAATAAAATTAAAAAATAATTTAACTAATAATATAATAATTTAATAATAAATAATAATTTATAGTTATAATGAAATTCGTTTAGATTGATCGTGAGTAGTAGGGTCGTCTTGTAGTAGAGTCGTCAGAAGGACGATGATTTTGGGCTTATTACAGACACGAGTGGCCGTACTTACGGCCATACTGTCACAGCTTCATCGAGGGAATTGAGAAGTAGGTAGAGCACGTTTGACATACCTACTACTCCTACCGCTGTTGGTCTTGGGATGTATCATGACATCGATGCACTAGGGTATTCGACTATTTCGAGTAGGGTTTGTATGCCTCACGACCCTTGTACACCACTACCATATCAACCATCTGTACAACCTCATTTTTACCGCCAGCTATATCTTCTTATGACCTGTATCACCCAAATACATCTTGTCATCCTAGTTATTACAAACCCCGCACACAGCAGCTATTTATTACTGGTACTGGTTGTACATATGCGCAATTGGATTCTTCGTCCATAGATAATATTTTGTCAGGATTTCTACCAGTTTCCTCGTACATCCACTAGTACATGGATTATTATGACAACTTTGGACATATATTTTCTTATACACTAGACTCGGGAGAGCATGGTCTCAATGACGGTGGCGAGGAGATAGTTCAGGTAGAAGGGGATGGTATGAGTGTTCAAGAAGAGGATGGGAAGGAGCATGAAGAGAAGCATGAGGAGGACAAGGGAGAGGAGGACATGGATCTGGGGGGTTGGGAGATGATTGCTGAGGTTCCTCCACCGGCATCGATGAGGAAGCTCGATAGGGGAAAAGGAGTTGTGTTTATATGAAGATACAACGAGATCTATGATAAGGTTAGTCAGGGAGTCTGGCAAACATGCTGAACCCAAAGTTTCAGAAGCTTTTAGTACTGGAAAGAAGAAGAAGGCCAAGAAGATTGATGATGATTCTTGGCTGCAAAGAGGACCCCTCCGAGAGGTTCACAGGATCCACAGATTATGCCCTTTTACGGTAGACTCATTGCCACTGCCATATGACGTGGAGAGGTAAATTTTACAAATTTTTTCTTGCATTTTATTTTGTTATTTATTAATTAATTAAATATAATTTTTTCTATGTATTGATTAAATGTATTTTATTTTCTATTTTTGAATTTGTTATTATTATCATATATGCAGGAGCGATTTACATGCCCATTATTCCACACTTACCTCACGGACACCAAGTGATGATGATGTGAGGCAGATGGCAGCTACATCAAGACTTGTCCATCTACAGGCTTGCATGTTCCAATATGGGCACAATACACTTTTCAGCACATTTGTTGAGAGGTGGCAGACAGACTCCAACTCATTCCATATGCCCTTTGGTGAGATGACCATCATTTTACATGACGTGGAGTTGATACTTGGGATACCTGCATATAGTGATGTTATTGTCACTGAGATACCATAGGTAACACTTATCGAGTTAGTGAATCGGGACACTGGTATCAGTCTCACTGGTAGAGGTGATTCTCAACGTGGGATTCCACAGGCATCTATTTCAACTGATGGTGATGATCCTCAGCTTTCCACGGATGTCAGAACATTATGTACGTGCTTCTGTAGTCGGGAATTCCATCTTTACTGGCAAGAGCGGCTTGAACGTAGTTCCTTACAGTCTATGGTCTTTAATGAAAACTCTTCAGAAGTGCATCAAGATGGAATGGGATGCTGCGTTGCTGGCGTGATTGTACAGGAATTTTGGTCAGGTTTCACGCGCGGATGCGAGAGACTTAGATAGCTACTTCTCACTGTTGGAGTTATGTATCGTGATTTATTTACTTATGCTTTGAGTTTTTTGAATTTTTATATGTATTATATTTATATGAAATTTATGTTATAGGCATGGATATACTTCTATTTTCCCATATTTACACCAGTAGTGAGACCTAGTACAGTTGCTCGCAATCATATATCCAGTAGTTTGAGATGTTGGGGGCGACACATGGCAGTTTCTTGTTAGACTATCGACTTCGATTGGATATCATGGTTGCATATGAAGTTAGGTGGACATCATACACGGCTCAGGAGATACAATTTGTACGATTTTCCACATACACAACACTTTAGCCTTCTTTGATACCATGAAGCTACATATGTCCTAGAGATGTAAACGGTAGTTCGGTTGATTGTTGGCATTCCCAACCTTGCATTATCCCACCGCGTGAGAATTGTCAATCGGCTAGCAATAAGTTTATGTACGTCATGGAGCACACCTTCGGAGGGCTTTTTGAGATGACGCGACGAGCCACTATATAGACCCCGAGCATATGAGACGGCTTGCGATGCCTCCTTTCGCTTTCCTGCCTCATTACATCATGGAGTGGTATCTGCGTCGAATCCACCCTCAAATATAGAATCTCGATAGACTTCTTGCCAATACATGCTCACATTCTATCTGTTGTGGTCCTTAATTAATTAGATCCCTATGTTGCTGATGAGGATCCTAATGATATAGGAATTGGGGATGTGAGATACAGAGAGATTGCTTGGATTATACGTGTGTATTGGCAGTTTCATATTTAGATTTATTATGTATATTCTCCTTTCTTTGGTATTTCTTATTATATACATATTTCCTTCAAATTAGTTATATACTTTCGTGTATTATTACATTTGTTCATTATATCGCTCGATTTTCTTGATTATGTTTGTTTAGGTTGGTTTAATATTAAAAAGTGTGTTTCAAAAAAAAAAAAAAATTTTCAACCAAAAAATAATAAATTACAACAACAAATAAGAACACAAAATTTTCATAAATACAAAAAAATAAGTATGACCTCAATCAATTACATATCTTGGGGGAGGATTTGTTGAACGGCAACATACCCTACCATAGAATTCCTGCCACTATGCAAGACAAGGCTCCAGAGGTTCACACCAATTCTTGACATTACCATGACACCAATACTCCCATTGTGTATATGTAAATGGCAAGGGAAAGTTGTTTTTCATATGTAGCTGTAAAAAAGTTAAGATATTATTTCATGGGAATATTTAATTTACAGATTAAAGAAAATTATTTCATGTAAAATTTAATTGAAACATTAATGCAATAAAGTGTTCACGATTTCACAAGTGTCCGATCAAAATCGTGTTTTGCATATGCTTCTTTGTCGAATATAATAGCAAAATCGTGCTAATATTCCAATTAGCAATAAGGACAATACATAAATTGAAAGTGTTCACAGAGACAATAAGATGGTCAGGTACATCCATGCAGCAATTCCTTGGTGCATGTCCAACATAATTCGCACAAGGGTCCAGAAGCTCGTAGTACTTGCTACTATCATCAAAGAAATTGATGTACAACTCTCGTTTATCACGCAACTCATTCCACATTCCATTACCACATTGATTTTCATAGCTGTATAAGAGGTATGATATCACCATAAACCTACATTTTCCATCTCCCACTACATCTATCCAGTTTTCAACAAAGAGTGAACGAAACTGTGGAAAGCACCGAGGTAAGAGAACTCACAGTTCGGAGGATCCGGCACAAATGAGAGCTGGGAGCTTGGAGCTTCTGCCTTTACCTCGACCCCCAGGAGCATACATCGACCTCCTTCTTCCACGGGAACCTGAACCAAACCTCGATCCTAAATCCTATCTGCTGGAGTTCTTCATCGTTCTATGGCTAATATGTATATGCTCCCAGTGTGACTTGTCCCTCTTAGTGGAGTCAGTCTTACACCACCCTTTAGTAATAATCGTTGCTGGAGCATATGAAATGGACCTTCTGGATTTGAGGGCATAACGGCATGTAAGATCTGTTTGGCAGCTCGACACATCTCCATAATCTGTAATATAAATAAACCACAGAACGTGTTGTATTTAAACAAATATTTAAAAACAACAATTTATACAATTTCTAGATATTAAAAATATACATATACCATGACATTATGTATTTCTTTTTTTAATCATTTATTAGTAATAAATAATCTTAAAAAAAGAATATAAAATAACTAAACCCGAAACAACATAAATATAAAAAAATTAAGCAATTACGAAACTCATGAAAAATACCACAAGCTCTCACAGCTGATACTAAAGGTCACTCTCTTGAGCGGATTGCTATCCTCCTATTCCCAGTACCCCCTTAATTTCGAGTGACGTCCAGAAACAATGAATATTATCCAACTTTAGAGAAATGTACATCTGGTATCGTCTGAGCAACTCGCATGAACAAGGGAGTATGTGTGAAGTTCTAATTCAATGTCCACACAGAATCTATGGATTATCTAGGATCTTTGGGGCGTTCTTTACCTCATCTTTAATAATCTTCAATGACAAATGATTTATATTGTAACACAATTGAGCTATCACTGGATTACTCTTAGCAACCGGATTGTTCAACTGTGGTCTTAATCTTAGCAACCTATTCCTCAATCAAAGAATCTATCTTGAGGAGAACTGCATCTAAATCGCTGTGGCATCTTTGAAGCCATGCCTTTAACAGTGCTTTGCTCTCGCCTCGATTCGTGATCTCTGACCCAAAATGAAAAAACCTATAGGTCCACACTCTCACAAACTTATGGGCACACGTATTTAACATTCATCAAACAAATATCCCAAGAACTACTGCATTCTATGCCACTTGATATTCAAATTTTCCAATTTCTCATTATAATCCTTCTCATTAAAGGAGTTGATCAATCTGTACCAAGTTGTATTTACAAACAACTCTTCTCCATCATTTCCAATATTCGGAGTTAACTTTCCAATGATATTTTGATCAATGTATCTCTTGCATAGCATATGGTAAGATTGATTGAAAGTCACAGAAATCACTGGCATCAAACCTGGCTCCTTATTGATTATAACCATTGCTGGCTCGGGTGTTTCAAAATATAATTCCTTAAGCTGTTGGAGCACACATTCATAGGTTTCCACTTTTTTTATTCCGCATAAGCATAGTAGCTATGGTGAAATTCTTCCCCGTAGAAATCATCCTGAAAGCCTTAAGCAACGTGATGTTGTACCTAAGTAATATAATATAAATTTAATAATAAGAAAATAAAACATATTATAAATTAAATACATATTTAAACTAAAAAGTACCATACCAACTAGCTAAAACAATATATAAAAAATCAACTAACATATTAACATAAAAACAACTAAACCAATAACTAACATGAGAATGTATAATTAAATATATATTTAATTTAAACTAAAAATACGATACCAAATAAATAATATATTAAAAATCAACTAATATACTAACATAAATACAACTAAACCAAAAACTAATATAAGAACATACATATATTATATGAATATACATAATTTATTAAATAAACACACTTGTTTGTTTTATACGCTGTGTCCATTATTTGCACAAAGGGCTATGCCTTCATAATCTGAATAGGTATTGGGTGGGCAATAACGATATCACATAGATAGTTGTTTTTTTTAATTTTATTTTTACAGTTTTTCTAGTATGACCTATATCTCTGCTTCTGACGTTGATGTTGTACTTCTTCTACCGTGTTGCATCCCTCCATCCTCTTCTTCTTCATCTTGGCACGAACATTATATGTAGTTTGTTTATTGTAAAAATAATATAAAGTGAGTTAATAAGTTGCAAAAATCATATAAGATCATATGAATCTTAAATAATTAAGCTAAACAACAAAACAGTAATGCAACATACCTCACATCACAATCCAAATTTTTTTCTCACAAATTTGCTATAATATAGCGAGGAGCGACTTGACACCTACTAAATTCCTCAGTGAGCTTTAACTGTTCCTCCGTCAACCTTGCCGCTTGAGCGTACCCGTGACGAATGCCTATGTGATGGTTGTGCCTTCCATCTTTTACGAATAATTTTTACATATCTCCAATGGCCGATTGCTCACCTTTCAATGGAAAAAGGGCAATTACACTTTTTCGTTTCGTACGGACCCTATGCTTTATCAAAACTTTTTCTTCTTCGTCATTGTCGTCCACTCTTGCTTTCTTTTTCCTTTCCTTCCCGCATTCGCAAGCAAGAGTAACATATGGTCGATGATCAAATTTTTTTTTTTACTTATAATGAGTAATAATAAGATATGTATTAACTGTTTTCGCTCTTTTTCTTGCCCACTCAACCATCTCCTTTTCGAACCAAATAATTCATCTGTTTGAAATAAATAACTATACTCCACATACTCCTCCTTCGTTTGTATAAATTGCTCAAACGTTTTAAGATATACATCTTCCTGCTATCTAATAATATTATAACTTTATTAAAAGAGGAAAAACAACAACATAATTATAACTTTATTAATGGAACTTCAAAATTTATTGTTCCTCTAAGTTAAATAATTACAATTTTTCATTTTAAAATTATTATTATATTTTTTAATTATTAAATTATATTTTTAAATTTTTAATAATTATTATTATTATATTTTTTTAATGAAATAATCATATTTTAAATTATTAAATTATAATTTTATTTTAATAACTATATCTTTTTACTAATTACTAAATTATAATTTGAAGCTATGTTATTTTAAAATTATTAATTAATTTTTAATATTATTTAGTCTCTAAGAAACTAACACCATGCTAAAATTATTGTAACATAATCAAGCAATTGTATAATTAAAATTAAATATTATTAACTAAATAAATTAAACGCTAACATATACACATGTATTAACATAAAAACCTCAACTCATAATATTAAACTAAAAAATAACATAATAGTGTACTAAGAAAATATACATTAACAATAATTAACATTAGTAATTAAAAATTAAATAAAAAACACCAAAATTAAGAAAAACATCATTTGGACAATTGAGCCATGACTTGGCATGAGTGGAGTATCCCGTGCTAGGCCTGCTAGGCCTTGGAGCGACTTTCTCATCATCTCCGCTAAGGCCTGATGCGGGAATACTCATACTTGTGCCAAGATGTGGCTCAATTTTCTAGATGGTGCATTTTTTTATTTTTGGTGTCTTTTTTTGTGATCTTTACCTTAAAATTGATGGTTTCGTGTAGATAATCTTCAAAGCTATCATTTTTTAACTTGAAAATATTTAAATTTTTTAAAAAAATCACCACAGTTTTTAGAGAGAAAGTGAAGAAAACATGTGTAGAGAGAGATAGTATGTTTTGGAGGCAAAAAAATATGTTTGAATTTTTTGGCGCGTAATTTTATATTTGGGTGTGTAATTTATTGTTCTTTTTTTTTTTAATTTTTTTGTTTTTTATATATAACCTTAAACTATTTTTTACTTTTCTTTTTGTATCTGTAAACTTTTATTTTATTTATTTATATCTAATACCTTTTATTTTATCTTTTTATAGGTATGAATTTTTTTTAACATAGCAAGTTTATAACAATTTAAAATTTTCACGCTAAATTTTGGAGCATTTTTGGCACATTTTTTAACCTAAAAAGATTTAAATTTTACCGCTCAATTGGTGACATGTGTAATCCATATGCCAAAATACACTAGAACCCGTCGTGAAATCATTAAATTGTTGTAATAATTCATGTCATTAAAAAGATAAAGTAAAAGTTCTTAACTATAAAAGAAAAGTGAAAATATTTTAAATTTGTATATAGCCGATATCTCTATATATTGTTAGATACGATCTATGAGTTTTTTTTATAGCGTATGCTTTTGAAATTTCTCAATATTAACAAAATAATATTAACAAAATAAAGGATATGTTTCTATATTTGTTCAACACTGTTTCTGCATGAATTGTGCACCCATCAATTATTTTTTAGAAAAATGTATTATTTTTTCGAGTTTCATGAAATTTGAATTGCTTATAAGAGGAGATGTGACATGGAGGATAGTGAAAAGAAATTTAATTTTAAAAACCAATGTACAATAACAAATCTTTTGACTATTACAAAATATAAGTAAATAAATAAATTATTATGGTTGATGTTCTTAATAATTGTCCAATATCTCAGCAGAGCCTCTTCTGCAGCTTGCCCAATATTCAGCTACAAGCTTAGAGAAAGCTGAATTTGTTTCCATTAGTTTTGAGGGTTCATCATACTCCAGGATCCTCCCTGCAGTACATAAATATGTTTGCATTAAAGGAACTGATGACTACTGCCATAATTTAAAATTTATTTTAATGGTTAGATAGATATGAAAAGAATGCACGATTGAGATAATAATTTAATAGTTTTATCACGTTGAAAAGAAAGTGCGACTGATGTAATATCTTAATAGTTTTAATGTGTTTGATGTTTTTGTAATAAGAAAAGAATTAAAAAGAATGTGTTTGAAAAAAAAAAGGACCATGAGTCTGTGTATCACTATCTATGATACACATAGTTATAATAAAATATAAAGTTGAAAAGAAAGCACAATTAAGATAATAGCTAATAGTCATAAAGTATTCCATATTTTTGTTATAAGAAAAGAATTGAACTGAGCGCGTACCAAAAGAAAGGACCATGACCATATCACTCTGTCTATAACAGTGGGCACTCTATGTGCCACTGTTATAACAGTGCAATTTGAGAATTCTTCTCTGATAACTTTCTGCAAAATGGAATCAGTAGCAGAATCAATGGAAGCAGTTGCTTCATCAAGGACTAAAATTTTGTTCCTTCTCAAAAGAACCCTTCCAAGGCAGAAAAGCTGTCTTTGTCCCATACTCCAATTATCACCTTCATCACTCACTGTAAAGAAAACAAACTGTTACTCAATTCTGCTTATTGATTTGAGGGCCAATTTATCTTTTCTTGGATTTAAATTTACCTGAAGATTCCAGCAAGTTTGGAAGTTTGGTGATTGTGTCCTTCAGCTGGCACTTTTCTAAAGCCTATACATAATAAATGGTAGTCAGATTGAGTAAGAAAATGTCAGGCATAAAACCAAAGTTTATTCACCTTCCATAGCTCCTCATCAGTGAAAAGGCCTAAAGGATCCAAATTTGTTCTAATGGTGCCTCTGAAAAGAGTTGGTTCTTGTGGGATAATGCTGAGTTTCAACCTTAAATCCTTAAGGCCTATAGAGCAAATGTCAATCCCGTCTATAATGATTTTCCCTCGACAGGGATCTACAAGACGAAACAATGCACTAATAAGGGTTGTTTTGCCGCTTCCTGTCCTTCCAACAACTCCTACTCTGGTCCCTTCTCTGAAAGTGCAGGTAAGTCCTTTAATAACCATCGGAGCATTTGCACGATATCTTATCTGAAAGCAGAAACAAACTACCCGTCAAGATTACGAAACAAAATTCTCGTTCGGGCAATGATCTGAACTGTGATTGATCTCACCTCAAGATCCTGCAACTCTATCCTACCCTCGGAAGGCCATGAAGATGGTGGCCTTTTGTGTTCTATTATTGCTGGAGGTTCTGATGGTATATTCATGAACTGCTTTATCCTTTCTACTGAAATTATATAGTTAGCTAAACTACTGTACCATCTAGATAAGAAAACTTGAGTGCCAGCAAGTGCAAAAGCATACGAAAGAGAGAGTCCAACAAGCCCTGAGAAACAAAAGAAATATGCTTAGGAATTAAACTTGTCTGAAGAATCTTCATCAAAGCCTAAATCAAAACATGGAACGTTTCCGGAATACCGGGAGGAAGATAGCCTTGAGGAAGTAACACCAAGAGAAAAGCAGCCGTGATTACAGTTATATTTTGAAGTGTTTCTGTTCGCAAAACCAACCACTCCATAGCTGCATTAGAGAAAAAGAAGACCTTTGCATCTGTGTCCACGAGCTTTAGATAGTTGTTGAAGAATTGTTCTTCCGTGTTAAAAGCTCTAATGGTAGCAACACCAAGTGCTGTTTCAGCTGCATAATTCATGATGGGAGCTTTTGTGGTTCCATTTATTCTCATTAGTTCCCGAGCAGTGGGTTGGTAGTATCCCTTAAGTTGAGAAGGATCAGATTCAAAAATTTTCTTACCAAGTTAAGGAAAGGAAGGGTAGAAACTTAAAGTCTCACCTGAACATATTTTGAGCCTACAATTGCTAAGATTCCCACAATGAGAATTTCCCATGTCACTGAAGCCATAATAACAATAGTTGCAATAAGTTCAGTTCCAGCCGCCATCACGAAAGCATAGGAGAATGGAATATCATAATCTAGCACACTCAAATCTGAGGAAGCCTGAGGAGAAGTTTCTGAACAAGTTGAGTAACAGTAATATAGTTTCGATTTTCATAAAACCTGTAGAAGCAAATAAATCTTACTCTTGTCAAAATTCTCCCAATAGGAGTAGAGTCAAAAAATAGCATGGGTGCCTTAAAGATGGAGTTGCTGAAACCTGAGAAAAAGGCCTTAGAAGCACCAAGTCCTAGAAGAACTGAGAATAGAGATCTCAAATACACAAAAAAGGCGCTAAGTGTTGAAATAACTGTATAAACAGAAACAAGCATGACACTGCTTATCTTAGGAGATTGGATAGCAAACGCTAGCCAATAACTGGCTGCAGCCTGCAGAGCAACGAAACCAATCTGCGAGGCTATATTGGAACAAAGAAACGTAAATCCCTTTGAGACGGAGACATAGTCCATGAATGGTTTAATTCCAACATCCCCAAATTCCTTCTCTTCTTCACTCGTAAGTTGTACTCCAGGCTTATGAGAAATATCTCCCTCACTGTTTTCTTTACTGATGCAAGGCTGCTTGATTTCATGCACCTCATCCCTATATTTGCAATCATATTTTTCATTTATAGGATCAGATAATGTCATTGATTCCCTATGAGCAACCACAAGCTGTTCAAATGCTGTTCCTGATGTCAATAGTTCTCTATAACTTCCTGATTGAGTAACATTTCCATCTTGCATAACCTCCAAGGATGCAAATGAATAATGTTTTGAGTCAAATAACATGTTAGGACTGAGAAAACAACCAAAGCAGTACAAGATCTAAACTGAGAACGATAAGAAAAGTGATGAAAAGCAATCCTTATTACCAGAATATGATCAACCTCTGAAAGAAACTCGACCTGATGAGTTACAAGAATAACCGTCTTCCTGGCTAAAGCAGACATCACGTAGTCCTGAAAGTACATGATTTCTAGTAATTTTGTTTTGTTGAGATTTTTAAACTATTGCATTGTTTATAGTGAATGGAAGTGGATGAAGTTAGGCTTACTTTAAAAAGAGATGCTGCTGTATGTGCATCTACTGCACTGAAAGGATCATCAAGAAGATAGATATCAGCATTGCTGTAGACAGCTCGAGCAAGTTGAATTCTCTGCTTCTGTCCTCCACTCATGTTAATTCCTCTCTGACCTATCTCTGTAAGATCACCATAGTCAAATCCCTCAATGTCTTTATCTAAAGCAGTGACCTTTATAGCCTCTTCATATCTCCTTCTGTTCATGGGCTTGCCGTAGAGTATATTTTCGCGAATTGTTCCACTTTGTATCCAGGAAGCTTGAGAAACATAAGCTATGGATCCATGTACATTCACCTGGAGGCAAACAACATTTAAAAGTACAATCAATCCAAAAACTTATTTCGTGATAGTTGTTAAAATGGAGCAGATTTATAACTCACAGTTCCTGATTTCTTAGATATTTCTCCCAGAAGAGCATATAAAAGTGACGATTTTCCAGTACCAACAGGTCCACAAACTGCAACTTTCTTCCCTTTTTCTACTACCAAATTTACATTTCTTATTGTCTCTGTGCCTGACTCTGGATCCCAACTGAAATGACCATCTTGTACACATATACAAAGATCTGTGTCACCTTTAGCAGTTCTCATTATATCCTCTTGTTTGATTTCATCTTCTTGTAGAAAAGAATTGATTCTGTCAAATGAAACCTTAAATTGAATCATAAAAGAAAGAGCCTCTGGTATTACCCGAACAGGTTCTCCCATGATTCTTAAGGCTGCAAGGACAGTGAAAATAGTACTAGCATTTAAAGGGGAACTTTTGAAAAGAACACAACCAAAAAAGATTACAGAGGATACAATTGTTGGAGACATCCAATACAAAATTGAGTTATAAACCTTGTTATACTGAGATTCTTTCAACCATTTGAATTCACTTTCTCTATATGATTCAATCAAGTTCTTGAACTTCTCTTCCCATGATTGTAACTTTATAATTTTCATATTGTTCAAGATCTCTGATGTAGACCTTAGTCGCTTGTCTTGAGCAGCCATAAATTCACATTGACATTTTTTAAGAATCTTTGCAAATGGTACATTGAGAACTGCACAAATGAGTAAAGGAACTAAACCAGGAAGAACACCATCACCAGCAACTCCAAAAAGAACCACAATGGCCAGTAAAACTTGCAAGCCAGAACTCCATCCTACGTGAAACCACATTACACTATCTCCCATCCGATAAGCATCAACTGCTATATAGTTCACAATCTCACCAGTTGAGTGCTTTCGTCTGCCTAAACTCGATAGCTTAAGCTGCTTTCGATAAGTTGCAACCATAAGAGCTGATCTAATCCTCGTACCAATTCGTCTTGAGTAGAAAAAGAAATGCCTATAAGATAAGGAATCCATGATCCTTGCAAGAACCAAGGCCAACACTAAAAGGATGCCTTGTTCAATATTTCTGTTTTCAGCATTAGAGTATTTCACAAAACCAAAGAGCAAAATTGGAGAAGATGTAACAGCAATTACTCTAAGTAAACCACATATTCCTACAAGAACCATTTCTTTCCAGTATACTTTTACTATTGCCCAGAGAGCCAAATTCTGACTCTGACCATTGTTCTTGTTATCCTTCCCCTGCTGAAATAAACTCCACGCATCAGTGAATTTCTCATAAGCCAGAAGGGCTGCATCTTCTGATTCTAAAGAAGGAATATCTTCAATTTCTACAGCCTTAGAATTACCTAAGCTAAGTAACGGATTAATCCAGGAAAACGTCAATTTGCTAAAGAAATTAGCACGGCCTAGAGTTTTACAACTTTGTTCAGGTTGTTTAGGTAACAAAGGTTCTGAGAAGCCATCATTTGCCTGAGAAAAACAAAGGCCATGGACTGTCTTAAAAGCACAACAGAGAAGCAAGAAGTTCATGAACCAAGAAACCACCTCAAGGATTTCAATACTATGATTTCTCACCAAACCCTCAACATTTAGAGCTGAAATCAGAAGAAAAAAAGCAACCCACCAAGAAGAAAATAAAATCTTGATCCATCTGGACCCTTGTACAAGCAAAGAAAGAGAAAGGGCAACCCATATAAGTCCTCTGCAAAAGCTAGGTAGCCAGCTGAAACTGTTAAAGAAACCAGAACCAAAATATGTAATCCCAATAATGGCAGAACAAACTGAAATGGCTGTTGTGACTAAGTCCCTTCTCCATACCAAGAGATTTTTTCTCATCAGAAGAGCTATAATCAAGATAACATAGAAAACGATAGCTATCAATAGATTTAAGAAATCTATAAGAGTTTTCTGAAGGCAAAACCATCCAAAATCAAAATTTCCTTCGCAATTAATCTTTGCAAACAGCCCTGCAAGCCATCAAGTTAGTGAAGTTACAGCATTTCAGCATCACAAAATCAGAAAAAAGAAAAAAAACAGTTAACAAACGAAGTATATTAATTATCTGGAGAGTGTCCGTACTCATATCTGAAGAATGAACTGCACCGGCTGTATAAACTAGTATTGAAAACTTCAAGATTCTATAAATGGAAAGTAACTAATTCACTGAGCATAAGAGGATAAACACCATAGCTTTTTCTTTCTTTTTCCCTTTTATTTTGTATTTGGATTGGTTTCATGCAAATTTGTACTTAAATGAATTTGAGGTAATGGCCAAATGTACTAAACCTGGCCCAAATTCATCATTTTGTTCCACATTATAAATATATATATATATTATCATCATTATATTACCCAAAGATTTCAGGTGTCATCAAACAATTAATCTATCGGCCTAGCTCAGACTAAGGCTTTATTAGGATTGAAGTTTAATTTGAGTTTTTTTTTTTTTTTTCAAGTCATGTATCTTTTTTCATAAATAATTTAATTTTTATAATTTTTTAAAAAAAATACAGAAAAATTTAAATTAAATAACTATACAATTTGAACCTAAATGAAGCATACTCAACTCAGGTACTAAGCCAAGCAAAGATTATTTGAGTTAAAGATAAGTTGACAACACCAAATTATTCCTCACATAATCATCAAAGGTAAGCAAAAGAAATCCAAATCAAAAGACTATGTCAAAACATCCTCGTTAGGGAGTAGGCATGTTCAAATTCTCTGGGTACTCTCAAATTCAGATTAGACCCTTATAGTGAAAGAAGAACTCAGATCCAAACCAGACACTCTTAGTATAAAATTTATAGACCCAGAGTAGGGTATGGGTATAGCCATATCCGTATACATTTTTCGATTTTTTTTCTAGAGTGAAATTCATGATAAAAAACAACAATTAATAAAAAACATGGCTGAACCAATTCCTTTACTATAGTGAATGAAGAAGAATGAGAGTGAGACTGAGAGAAATAATATCATAAATATATATTGTGTATTAATAAAAAAAATATATGAAGAAGATCCATGTTCTTTTACTTCCTCGTATCCTTTGAGTAAGAAAGTATGACATCTTGTTCTAAATAAAAGAAATATTATATAAAATTATCATATATATATATCGTTATAAAACATTGAAAAATCATAAGCAATTAATAAAAATTTATGAATTGTTTTTCAATGTGAGATAAAATTAAAAGAAACCAATATTGACATAATAATATCATAGTATTCCTACTAATTATATATATAGCTTAATTAGATGGCTCATGAATATACAACCTCCCAACAAATTTCCAATTATTATCTTTATATGTAGCACAAGAAAAGAAAGAAAATAGAAATCTTTTTTCATTATGAAATTAAGTATTTGTTTTAATATCTGGTGTTCTTTTAATCCTTAATGAACCAAAAAGACAAACCTTAAGCATATAATAGCTGAATGGAGATTCCATATTTGAATCCAAATATTATGAATTTCGACAAACTATGATATCATGTTTTGTTGCTTCACTTATACAAGATGTCAAAATTTTATATTATGTATTATTATTTTATTATAATGGATATATGTGTATATGAATTTGGATATTATATTTTGTCTAGACTTATTTAATAAAATTTATATGGGTACAAGTACGGTTCACATGTATAAAATTTTAACTTTATCCGTTATAAACAGGTATAGACCCGCACAGGTACGGGTAAGCCCTGCCCGTTTACAGCCCTAATCCTGATAACACAGAATGAAAAGTAAAAAAAAAAAAAAACATTATCACCATCATCAACATAAGAATGCCATATTCTGCCAACACAGAATGAAAAACCAAATAACAGAATATCCAGATCAACCAAAGAAATCCAAAACCAAAAAAAATACAGTAGCAACAAAAAGCAGAAATATTCATAAAAACCAAAAGAAAAGAATATCTAAATATTCAACCGCGGGACAGTCTAGTTGACAACAGAAAATAAGCTTGTTGATCAGCTCCTCCTGAATCAGCTCCTCCTATGTTGTACTCCCCCTTTTTGAACCAGCACTGAGAAAGTTATGGATGAGACTCTCTGTAGGCAGCAAACTCAGCACGGAGTTGCAATAGGTGAACATGAAGAGAGATAACCAGCTATTATAGCTCCTGAAATTGAACCCTGTCAATATATTGCTGATGCTCAATAGCAAAGGTGAACACAGGCAGAGATTGCTTGGATTTGAATTACTTAAGACGGGGCTTAGATTTGGCCTCAGCTTCCCTTTCTTTCTTAATATCTGCTTCTATTTTCTTAGTAACCCTCTTTTCACCAAGGTCTGAAATAATGATGTTAGAAAAATTTTGAGGAATTAAGCAGCTATTAAGATATTTGGAAATCAAGCATAGAAAGAGGAGTAACTTTCTTCAGCAAAAAAGTTTTCAACAATCATTCCTCTGGTTTTCACCAAAGTATACTTCTTAGCATGAAAGTTGTCATAAAAAAAATCATTTTAAAGCTCTCTCAACAGAAATTAACCCTACATCACTCTTGGTCAACCTAGTCTTCTTGCTACTCTTTGACAGCTCTCTGATTCTATCTTATTCTTTCCTTTTAAAGTTTTCACCACAATCAACTCATCTTCTCTCCCTCATGAGTATGTCCCTCACTACTCATCATACCAGAATATTCAACATTAGTACTCACAATAGGCCTAGTAGGGGATTCTGTAAAAACTACTTATTGTTGACTAGAGGATCCAACAGTACTAAAATTTTGAAAAATATGCCCATGAGATTTTAATAACTCTAAGACTTGTGTCAAGAAATAAGGATTATCCCCAATTAGATAAATCAGAAGGCAAACCAACAGTGATAGGGTTAATATGCAAATGTGTTGTACACTGCTAACAACATCAGTTAAAGATGCATTAATAGGAGAACCTAGATTAGAGAAAGTAGTCTCAGTTGATGTTACCATTACGGTTTGAGGTGTCAAAAACACTGGCTCTGACGATGCATGAGTTTCCTCCATTGACACCGGTTCAACCAAAGCAATCGGATCAGCAACAGGAATCAGGGAAGACGGTTGAACTTCTGCTGGGATAGATTTAACTGGGGTTGTCTCCGTGGAAAGTAGAATCCCAATCAACTTAGGAAAACTAACAAGTATCCCAATAATGATAACTCCCTTGGAAATACCAACACCAATAAGAAGTCCATATAAGAATAGAAGTCCATATGAGAATAAAAACTCCAGGAAATCCTTATGAGAAATCCATCAAACAAAGATAAACACAAAACAAAAATATCCCTCCTTTTTTTCTTATATATATACATATATATATATATATGTATAAAATAAAGAAGGTAAAAAACAAATAGAAAAAAATACAAGATAAATAGCATTGTGTGAAGTCCCAAGAATTAACTTCACGTGGTGCAAAGATCGATGTCTTTCTATAACTCATCAAACCTTAAAGAATCCAAAGGTTTGGTAAATATATTTGTCAGTTGTTTATAAGTTGGCACGTACTCTAAACCTATGATTTTTTGCTCCGCCTAGTCACGGATAAAATGATGACGAATGTCAATATGTTTGGTCCATGCGTGTTGTACAGGATTATCGAAAATGTCAATCGTACTTTGATTGTCACACAACATGATCAGATTTTTTTGTGTCATTCCATAATCATCTAATATGTGTTTCATCCACAGGAGCTGTTGACAAGGAAATATAATTTTGTTCCTTACTTAAGCAAGATCCATATTGCCACTTACAAAGAAATATCCTTCAGAAGTACTCTTTCTATCATAAAAATTTCCTACCTAGTCAGCATCACAATATCCAACCAAGTGCATGCTAGAACTTTTATTAAGAAAGATTCCTAAGCTAATTGTGTTACTAACATACTTCAAGACTCTCTTGACAGCTTTCAAATGTGATCCTTTAGGTGAAGATTCAAACCTAGCACAAACACCAATACTATAAGAAAGATCAGGACGACTAGTAGTTAGATACAACAAACCCCAATCATACTTTGATACATATGTTGATCAACATATTCCCCTTCATTATCCTTGGATAACTTGGTATTAACACTGATTGGTGTTGAAACCTCTCTAGTTTGATCCAAACCAAACTTTTTCACAAGATTAGGAGCATACTTTGATTGAGAAATAAAAATACAATCAGATAATTGTTTAATTTGAAGACCAAGAAAATAAGATAACTCACCAACCATACTCATCTCAAACTCATTCCTTATGAGATCAACAAACTCCTCTGTCAACTTAGTTGATGTTGAACAAAAACCTATGTCATCAACATAGATTTGCGCTATAACAACATGCCCCTTTGAGTCTTTGACAAAGAGTGTCTAGTCAACACATTCTCTGTTATAACCTTGTGTCACCAGATGCCCTGTCAAACGTTCATACCAAGCTCTAGCAGCTTGTTTTAAACCATACAATGCCTTCTTTAATTTAAATACATAGGTTTTCAATTCAGGATTAATAAAACCCTTTAGCTGCTCCACATAAACTTCTTCATTTAAATAGGCATTCAAGAATGTGCTCTTTACATCTATTTGCTAAAGTTTAATGTTCTTAGCACACGCAACAACTAACAACAAACATATTGATTCAAGTCTTACAATTGGTGCAAATGTTTCGTCATAATCAATACCCTCAACTTGGGTATTTCCTTGTGCTACTAATTTAGCTTTATTTCGTGTGATATTCCCAAAGTCATCTGTTTTGTTTCGGTATATCCACTTGGTTCCAATAACATTGACACCTTTAGGTCTTGATACCAATTCTCAAACTTCATTTCTCACAAATTGTTGGAGTTCTTCTTGCATTGCTCCAATCTAGAATTCATCTCGAAGAGCTTCATCAATATTTCTTGCTCAATTGTAGATGCATAAGAAGCATACATCACCATGTCCCTATAATTAACTCTTGATCTTCCAAGTGTCTTTCTACTTTCATTCACATCACCTATAATCAATTCTGTTGGGTGATTTTTCTTTGCTCGACTTGATGGTTCACAAGATTGATTTGACACTCTATCCTCCTCTTCATCTACTGAATTATCCTTGTCATCCAGTATTATGTCATGTTCTTTTGAATCACTCACTTCTATTTGTTACTCTACTGACTTGTTATCTAAATTGAAAAAACTTAGAGGGGGGGGGGGGGGAGGGTGAATAAGGTTTTTGGCTAGTGAAAAAAATTTTGAACAATTTTAATTAAAACGTTCAATTTATTTGAAGAAGAATTTAATAACTCCTATTAAATAAAATTTCTAACCAAACAAAATCTCTTTTATGATCAAGGATTAGACAATAAACATAGAAATAAAAAGCAAGCCACAAAGAAAAGAGAGAAAGTATTTATAGTGGTTAACTCCCTCAATAGAGCTACATCCATTACCTTGAGACTCAACTCAAGGATTTCACAAATCCACCAATCATAAGTTATTACACAATAACACAATGAAGATCACCCTTCAAGAGTTTTGCACTCAAACCTAAATGTTTACAAAAAAAAAAAACACTACAACAATTATCAAATGATCACCCAAAGGGTTTTTTTTACAAAACCTTTGATTACAAGTTAATGTAAAAGAGTAGGGATGGAACAATGTTACCAAATAAACTTGAAAAGAGAAAGATACAACTTGATTTAATGCTTCTACAAGCTCCCATTTTCTCCTTCTTTAAAAGATGATCAATAATGAAACTCCAAGGAGATTTTTATTTTTGTTTTTGTAGGATAAAGAAGATTATAAAATGTATACTTTAATGCTCTTGAAATTGTTAATAAATGTTTTTCAACTACTTGGAATTTTTGGCTGATCAAAAAGTCATTTTACATGTGAAGGTAAAACTTAGCTGCTACTGTAAGACAATGGTAATTTTTTTTACAATAAAAGTGAAAATCGGATGACCAGTTTTCAAAATAGGATGTCCGATTTTTTTATGAACAGAAAATCAGATGACTTTTTTCAAAATAGGAAGACCGATTTTTAAAAAGGCTTAAAAAAGTCGGATGATCGATTATAAAATCAGACGATTGATTTTAAAATCATATGACCCTATTTTCTTTGTAAAAACTCAAAAAATCGAACGTTCGATTTTCTCAGTAGCAGAAAATCGAATGACCGGTTTTAGACTTCTGACAAAAAATTGGACAACTGGGTTTCTTGTAAAATATACATTTTCCTTCACACTTTAAAACATGTATCATTAATACTCTTTAAAAAAGTGTAATACTTTTAAAACTTAAAAACTTTTTCAAGAATACTTAGTTTTTCAAGGATAATTTGTCAAAAATATTTCTTCTAAGGAGCTCACATACTTGATCAAAAATCAAATAAGTAAGTTAGAGAGTTTTACAAAGTTACCTTATAAGATACCCCTAATTATTCTTCTTGTCGTCAAGGTATTCATCTTGATCACTTCATCTTCATAAACTTTTGTCATCTTGAGTGATCTTTTGCTTCTTTGTAGATTACCCTTGAGACTTCTCTTATGCATCTTTTATTCTTCTATATAAAGCTATTTCTAATTATCACAAAGTACAAGTTAATCATAATCAAAACATTGCAAATATGCCCTTAGGGCTTACATAAATCTTTCACTCGAACACCAAAATCAACAACATCATCAACCACAATATTAGTGGACTCTACAATTACCTTAGTTTGATTGTTGTACACCCTGTATGCTCTGTTGTTGTTTGAGTATTCCAAAAACACTCCTTCATTACTCCTTGATTGAAACTTGCCCAAATAATCTTTGTCATTAAGGATATAACATTTACTACAAAAATATGAAAATGACTTAAATTTGTCTTTTTATCCTTCCAAACCTCATATGCTGTTTGTGTTGTGTGAGGCCTCAAATAAGTCCTAAATGTATACAACTATGTTAACAGCTTCAGTCCACTGGTACTTAGGCAACTCCTTAAAATTTAACATAACATGTGTCATTTCCTGAATGACTATGTTCTTTCTTTTAACAACCCTATTCTGTTGAGGTGTTTTAGGAGCTAGGAACTCATGTTGAATGCCAAACTCCTCACAAAACACTTTGACCAACATGTTGTCAAACTCATGACCACTCTTTATCCTGACTATTCCCATGCCTTTTTGAAAGAACTAAAAGCATTAGACTTTTCTCGCAAAAAATCAATCTAGGTAAATTGTGAATAATCATCAACACAAACAAGAATATATTTCTTCCCTGACACACTTTCAACTTATGTTGGACCTATCAAATCCAAATGTACTAACTGAAGAGGTTTTGATGTGAGAATTTAAGTGGTACCTTTATGAGATATTAGAATCTGCTTTCCCTTCTGACATGCGCTACATATAGTTCTGTTGACAGCCTTCACGAGTGGTAACCCTCTTATCACTTGTTTTGAACTTAAAGTTTGCAACAACTTATAATTTATATGACCAAGTTTTTTATGCCAAAGCTCAAAACTAACAACACGACTTACTTGACACAACATTTCTCCTAATAACATAATTAACTTAGTACAATTATCATCAGACCTATCACCAGTTAACACATAATCCCCTATTGATTTGTAATTTTACAACCTTTTTTTTTTTTTTAAAAGTAACAATAGAATTATCATCACACAACTAGCTTATACTGATTAAGTTTACTTTCAATCCTTTAACATGCAGTATATTATCAATTTTAGGTAGACCGTCAACATTCAAGACACCAATACCTACAACACAACTCTTAGAACCATCATCAAATGTAACAGTACCTTCTTTTGCTGTTGTAGTTATTAAGAACCTCTTTGGCACCTATCCTGTGTCGTGAACAACCACTGTTAAGATACCAATTGCTAGATTCACTCATTCTCATTCATAGATGAGCTGTGAAAGCATTGACAATAGCCTTCTTGACTACCCACACACGCTTGTACTTGATCAACCTCCTCTCATTCACAAATTTTGGCTTGGTAACAGATTTACCTATTTTTAAGTCCTTGAACTTCTAAAGCACCTGCTCCATGCATGTCCTAACATAGAACAATAACTGCATACTTGTTTCTTTAGATGTGTTGTTCCTGTTGTGTTTGTCAACTGCAATTTTTGTTCTAGCTTTTAACAATATGTATTTGTTTTTTCATTTTCTTCTGACAACCTTTTGTGTGTTGTCATTAACATAGTATACTCCTCAACTAATTTCAGCCACTTGGCACTGAAAAGATTGTACATTTCTTGAAGCTATTCTCTTGTAATCTTATCCATGTTTAATGCATCAACAACATCAAGATTAGTACAATCAATAGAACTAACACAGGCTAAAAGATTATCGCAGGATATTAGTGAATGGAATGCCACATCATTTTCTTGTTCTTCGGCATCAGTATCCAACTGTGCACTGTTGTTGTTTTCATCTCCTAAGGTGGTGTTGCATGGTCTGTTCTTCTTCAGGACATTAGCACATTCAGCTTAAATATAACCCCGACCACCACATTTAAAGCATCTAATCCTACGTGAACTGTTAGCATTGAATCTCTTATTTACATGATCAGTTTTACTTTTTTGATCAAAACTGTTTACACGGTTATTTCCATAACCTTCCTTCCTTATGTCATCAACAAGTCTTATCAACTTGTTGAGATTTCTAGTATCCAGAGCCATCTCATCATCATCTTCAAGTTCCCAGTGTTATTGACTTGAAAAGCACCCCCTTTTTTTAGTTGATTGCTCGGTAAAATTATTTCATAAGCTTATAGTGAACCAACTAATTCATCCAGTTTCAAAGTTGTCACATCCTTAGCCTCTTCTATAGTTGTAATCTTGGCTCTAAATGTTTCTGGGAAAGATCTTAACATTTTTCTAACAACTTTCACTTGATCATAGTCCTTTCCAAGTTGAAATGCTTCGTTGACAGTATCACGTAGCTTACTGTTGAATAGCTCAATCTTCTCATACTTTATTAGTCCCTTCATAAATAGCTTGCAAAGCATCCCAAGTTTCTTTAATAGTTTTATATTGCCAGATGAGCTTAAACTGCCCCTGACCAACACCAGCAAAAATTGTGTTAAGAGATTTTGCATTGGTTGAGGAATTTTTCTTTTCTTCAAGTGACCAATCACATCTGGGTTTTATATCACTCGTGTTTGTAATAGGCTTTTCCTACCCCGACTCAATAGTACTCCATGTATTGTCATCAAGAGATTGAATGAAAATTCTCATTCGTACTTTCCAATATGCATAAAATTGGTCCCTTCTAACAAGGATGGCCTAATAGATGATTTTCCTTCATTGATCTGACTTATATTAACACTGTTATTCAACATTGCTTATAGAATCTCACCTATGTGAAACCAACTAAATTCCAAGGTTACTTGGCTCTGATACCACTTGCAAGGTTAAATACATGCTTAAAACACGTGTTAAACTGTGTTAGAATATTTCAGATCAGTTTCTAAAAATTTTCGTGTGTTGTGTTAAATCAATAAATGTATTGTCAACAAATTAACAAAACAAAAAAGATAACTAATAAAGATAAGTAGAATTGATAATGCAATTTAGCTATGAAAGCCTACATCTGGCGAGCTATGATCATTGACCCAATTCACTAACATCAGAGAAATACAAAAGTGACACTTGTACAACTATAACAAGGACACAATTATAACACTACCAACACCGGTTGTTTGACACTCAACTTATTGCGTATTAGACTAGCAACACCCAATCTAATACCCCCGACAATACTACAGTTTCAGAAGCAATCTAAACAATCCAACCAATTAAGTATTACAATTTAACACTGAAAATAGAATAGTATTGGGTGAATTCCAATGACACAACAAAGTACAGTCACAAGTTGATTTTTCAGCGAGTAAAGCTTTTGAAAAATGCGAACTCTCTCACTGCCCTCATATGTGTGTGCACTCCCAATTATCCAATAATCGCCAAAACGCCTCCATATAAATAGCTGTTAAAATTCTTATGTTGAGATAAAAGACTTTCACTCCAACTCTACTTCTTTATCAACAACAACACCAAATTCTCCAAGAATTCTAGCAAGAACTTCAAATTTGAAACTTCAACATTATAGGTGGGAGAACAAAATACAATAATAAAGTTAAAAAGAGATAAAAAAACTCCTATTATTAATAAACGTTGCATAAGATGAAGACAAACTTATACTAATCAACATAAAATTAGCCAACCTAACAGAAGTGTCTTTTATGGCTTCTCAGAATAATGTTTTAGGCTATAGTTAAATCCTTTATTCGTTGTCGTTGAGATGCTTAGTGATAATTCCTCAAAATTCCGTGGCTAGGAAGAAAAAAGGCTCGAAAATATTGTACAGCTTCCACTTCAATTTCTTCATCCGTTTGTTAAAAATTCCCTATGAACTGAGAATGTTGTCTATAGTATTCTGTTTGAGCCTTAGAAAGGCTTATTGTGGAAATAAGTGTTAGAACAAAACAATAGTGAGATTAAGATGTTTCTAAGGTGCATTATAATGTCCTTAAGGCTTATTTCGTTCACTAATACTTTGGTATGTAATTGGGTTAGCGAAATATCCTCGAGAATACAATGAAGTGCTATGTTTGACACAATCTTGCATTAACAATATCAAACCTTAGATTATTATCGATTTATGCAGACATATGAGAGCCTTCTAAAATACCGAGAGACTATAAATATAAAAGAGGCTAATGAGACTAAGTAAACAAAGATCTTCTTATTCTTTTATAGACAGTTTTACACCTCCAGTTTAAGGTTATAATTCTTTACTTTAGAATTATATCTTTATCAAATGAACTTTCATGAGCTATTATAATTACTGTGAATATTTATAACTGATACATAAAATATATCCATTAATTAGATTTCAAAAACCTTCATGATTTATATGACATGTTATAGTATTAGTATTGTAAAAATCTCCAACAATAAGGAGTGTTTCTTTCCCCTTCCTTTGACCAATAGCACGACTCCTAATCTTCCAATATTGATCCCTTATATTTTGAAGCACCTCAATTTTCTTAATCGGAGAAAGTTCTGCATCAGAGCTATAAGATGAATTACCAGATACCACGGGGAATAACCTGTGAAAATCTCCATACGCTCTCTTACTCCATGCATGCATGCATATGCATTCAGTGACATTTTGGAAATTTTTTGGGTGAAACTTGCAGTGAATCAGATGTATGCATTAGCTCTCCGAGGTGGGATGCAATGTTCCTTAATTAAATCCATGTAATCTGGTGGTTGAAGCTCATACATTTCAAAACGCTTTGAGCATTTTTTCCTTCTTTTGCGAGCCAATCTCTTGTGATCATCTTTTAGAGAGATGACTACTCATATGCTTATTAGAGAAATTTGGAAAAAAAATATCACTTATCCTCTAATATACTTCTATCTTTCATTAGTCGGTAACTTTCCTTAAATTTTATCTTTTTAAAATTTAAAATTTATTATTTATTTTATAAAATTTATATTAATAAAATTATTATAAGTATGAATATTAAAAAATATACAAAACATTCCAAAAACAATCCGAAAAGAGATTTCGAAAAGGGAATGGTCACAAAACCATCCAACTCGCAAGTACATTGCATTGATTGTCTCGGTGGTTATTCTATATGTGAAAGTGGGATCCTTGGAAATCAAGATTTTGCAAGCCTTTTGCGGTAATAGATTGCGTGTATTAGAGAATCTCGTTTAAATCATCTCTACTACTTTTTTTTGTTTCATATTAATTGTCACTTTAAGACATAATATAAGAATTAAAAAAATAATTGAATTATCCAATTCAAAAGAAAAGGGATTAAATTATCTTTTAACATTGCTCTTTAACTATCATTAATATTTCTATTGAAAATTTTTAGACAGTTATTTATTTCAATAAGATGGACATACATGAAAAGTATTATTTAATACTCTTTTAATTTATTAAAGCAACAAATATTTTTTAAAAAAAAATGTTCCAACTATAACTAATACGAAATCAAAGTAATTCATAACAATGAGAGGGAGGATTATTAAGAGTTTGACTTTCAAAAGTTGTTAAGACACATGTCTTAAATATCTAGTAAAACACCAAGATTTTACGGAATATTCTCATGTATAACGTCCACATCATTAATATGTTCGATGGAAAATGACATAATATGTAACATTAACAAATTCATCAGGCAAAAGCAACCTTGTTAACAATAACACAACAATCATGAAAAAAAATCCCAAAACAATAATATTTGAGAATTGAAATATTCAATTAAAAAATATAATATAAACAATACAGATGGTGAGGATGCTTGCTACGTCATCTCACATGAACTTTGTTTATGAATCTCAATTATTGATTTCCTAAAAAAATTCTAATATTTTATTTCATCAATAATTACAAATTTAATGAATATGGCTTTTGGCATTATACTACATCCCAAAGAAG
Source organism: Catharanthus roseus (assembly GCA_028651295.1). Classification (NCBI taxonomy): domain Eukaryota; kingdom Viridiplantae; phylum Streptophyta; class Magnoliopsida; order Gentianales; family Apocynaceae; genus Catharanthus; species Catharanthus roseus. Next base: position 29,400,333 of record JAPQWS010000168.1, read on the forward strand.
AAAAAAACGAACAAAAAAAAGATTGTCGTTTAACCAAACGACAATAATATAATAATATTGAAAGCGGTGCCTTTAAAATGTAGTGGTTAAGCTTATAGGAACCCAAATACTGCCGTTTTCATTGAGGTTAAGTAACATCAAACTAGTTATTTCAATCTCTCTAAATTTGGATATATTCTCAGGAAAAGTAAAAAAACAATTTGGATATATTATATATTCTTTCTTGAACTCACTTGTCAATCACTCTCTAACTGAGGTGAGGCCCATCTAAGTGCCGCAAGTTCTTCAAATTATATATATTTTCAAGGTTGGCATAGTATTGTGTATTTTGATATATTAATATGAATTAACTCTCTAAGTTAATATATTTTTAAAATTTAATAATTTTTATTAAATTTTTAAATTTTATAAGATTGAGTACGTTTATTAATAAACTATTATATATATGATTTATTTCATACATGTAATATTTTTATTTAAGAGTAAAGTGTATTCTAAATGCACATGTCATACATTCTACAAATTCACAGATGGAATTAAAGGAAAAAGTGGTTTGTCCCCACTTAATATTTTAAAAAATTTCTTAAAAATATTTAATTTTTAAAACTTTTCTTTGTCTTTTAAAAAGTTTTCAAAATAGAAATTTTACGTCTAGAATGGTCTATTACATCTAATACACTATTTAGTATACATATTCTATAGTAGTTTTATTAATATAAATCCTATATAATAAAGATAAACTATGAATTCTAAAAAATAAATCCTTAAGAAAAGTAAATATTAAAAGAATTGTATTAGAGAATATATTAGATGATCTTGAATGAAAAATTTAGCACCCTCAACATTTCTATATATTATTAAAACTATATAATTATTTCGATGTCTCTAACACGTGTATCTTGGCACATATTAAATAAAATAAAATAATATATTATTATTTAATAATCTCATAGGGTATAAAGCACCATAGAAGAATTGTTAAAACTTAAAAAGAATCCTAAATCTTAAATTGAAAAATGAATTCATATTAACCTCTTGAGCTAGCCAACTTCTCATGAATTAGATGAAGAGAAATGATCAAGCTAAACTCTCTAGCAATAATTCCTAGATTGCAATTTATCTATCTGACCTTGGTTCTATACATGTTAGAATTTGGGTTTGATCTATCTGACCTTGGTTCTATACATGTTAGAATTTGGGTTTGGGGCGGATTGGACATCTGCGCGGGTGGCCCAACAACTGGCTCTGATACCATGTTAGAATTTGGGTTTGAGCCTAACTCACCCCAAAAGGTACCTCAAGAGGGGAGGACTGCCCAAGTCTTTATAAGTTGTAATTATTTTATTTAATTAACCGATGTGGGATTCTCAACAATACAGCTCATGTATGTGTGCTTATACAGTTTTATAGGGTGTGAATCCTATTTTTGGTTTAGAATTTAATTTTCTTCAATTTTATAAAATTTCTTTAAAAGATCGAATCACATTATATTTAGTTTAAAATAAAAAAACAAATCGAAGTTTTTTCAATTTAATTTCGGTTTAGTTTAAAACACAACAAATCTTATATATAATAAAAAAGTTGAAGCAAATTTTAACTTTCAATTTAAAAATAATAAATTTTTAACAACATCATCAAATTTTAAAAGCAATAACATCATAGAAAGTTAAAATAATATATTTTTTAAAATTAACAACCAATTCAATCATTTCGCTATTTTAAATATAAAAATCAAAATAATTATACATTTTCAAAATTAAAAAATCAAATCGAAATATAAAATTCAATTCGATTTGATTCGAATATCGTTTTAAATCAAATAGTGAACACTCTTACATTTTTTTTTTTTTTACTGTTTTTGTTGAAATGCAAGGATGTAAGCACAATTGAGTTGAGAAGCAGTAAGGAAGAAGTTGGAAATTAGAAAGAAGCAAGGGAAAAGATTGGAAGAAAAATTTAAAGAGAAAGCTAAGTGTAGTGGAGGAGGTTTGAACCAGAGAAAAGAAATAAAAACCAAGTAAAGCAACAAGGTGGAGCCTCGTTCAAGTGGAATGATATTATTTGACTTTCATTAATCCTAGTCAGCATAGTGTATTAGAGTAATGAGTTATAATTTAAGGTGTGATTTTGGTTAGCTAGTGGGATATTTTCTTTTTTTTTTTTCCAGTTAAACATATGTGTGTGTATATATATATATGTATAAATGTATATTATACATGTATATGAACATTTTACATTTTCTTCTTCGATGAAATACACAGAAATTCCTCTCCAAATTGTTCTTACTAAATCAAGAAACCCTAGTATACATTTTCTACATGGTATTAGAGCAGATTGCTGCGATTTTAGAGAAACTTGGAGAGAAGGATGGTCTCTTCAAGTTAAGCATTTTGATGGTGTGTTTTCTATATTTGGACATCATCTGCCTCCATTGTGTTGGTGTGGTAATTTTCTTATTTTTTGAGTTACTATCTTCAGTTTCTGAGTTGTTGTAATGTTGATTGATTGTTTGATTCAAAAACAAGTTGATATTTTTGATATTGTTATAGTTTGCTTGGCATTGTTGAAGTTCTAGACCTCTGATATTGTTGGTGAGAAAAGTTTGTAATTATTTTAAACTCTATAATTATGGAAAATTTAGAATAGAATGTTCATCATCCTTTTTATGTGCATTCTAGTTAAAGTCCCAACCAGATGTTAAGTGATGTTCCTTTAATTAGAGGAAACTATCACACTTGGAGTAGAGAAGTTAGGAGATCTATAGGATTCAAAAATAAACTCTGCTTTATTCTAGACAACTTAGACATCACTAAAACTAAACTAGGTGATAAATTGTTTGATTCCTAGAAGCAAGCCAATGACATTGTCATCACTTGGCTAGTTAGGTCTATAATTCCAATATATATAAGGTAGAGTATCTTGTGGATGAACTCAACTAGAGATATATGGGTGGATTTAAAACAAAGATATGACAGAAGTGATGCTTATAGACTGTCAGATCTATTGAAGGATATTCACTCTAAAAAATAAGGCAATTTGACTATTGATGAACATCATACTAAACTTAAAATCATTTGGGATGAGATTTTAATGTTAAGACCTATTTCTACATGCATTTACAATCCAGAACCACCTTGTACTTGTGAGGTAGTTAAAAAGATGAGAGAACATTTAGCAGCTGATCAGGTCATGAAATTTGTAAAGGGCTTAAATGATATTTTTGAATCTATCAGATCAAGGGCACTGACCACATGAAAGGCAGCATTCAATGGCAAATATGCCACAGGTATTGTGTGTTAAACATGAACAAGTTCATGTAGGCATGTATGCTTCTGTAAATAAGAACTTAAAAAAGTATGGTTTTACTGCTGGACCAGGGTCTCAAAGATCAGTGCCTGCTTATAGAAATTATGAAGATATGGGAACAAGTATGGTCAATGCAGTTAATTTTCATAATGGACATTCAGGTGGAAGTTTGAAACTAGAAAAAATGTTTTGTTGTACTTTCTGCAATAGTTCTGGACATACTGTGGAAAGGTGTTACAAGAAACATAGGTATCCTTCAAATTCCAAATTTTCAAGCAGAAGTTTGGAGGGAATTCTAGAGGAACAGGAAGTCACAGTGGTCATTCACAACATCTTTTTGTTGGAAATATTCTCACCACAGGAAATTTACCAGTTTTATCTGGTTCTCAAAACACCATGACAACAGTGAATCATTCCACAGCAAGTCTTTCAAGTGATCAATATGAGAAGTTGTATCTTCTTAATAATACACAAATAAAAAATGCTGGAAATACAGGAAGAGGTGCAATCATTGAGAGTTCAATGGTGAATTAGGCCCTGACTTATTTTCCTTCTTCAAAAGGTGGAAAAGGTAAATTGAATCACCCTCTTTCAAAACTTTGAAATTTGGATTCAGGGGCTACTGTCCATATTAAATGTTCCGCATCGCATTATTCTTCTTGAACTGCTATTGTTAATGTTCTTGTATAGTTGCCTAATCAATTTACTCCACCTGCGACACATAAAGGGACCATATATTTGAAAACTTCTTATAATTCTATTTTTGTTCTTGAAGATGTGTTGTTTGTTCCTGATTTCTCTTTTAATCTTGTTTCTTTGACTAAGCTTACTTTACAGTTCCTGTATAGCTATTAGTGACTATGCTTCTTGTGTCATTCAAGACACAACATCCAAGAAGAAAATTGGATATGCTGAATGGCACAATGATCTCTATGTCATACTTTCACTCCTTTTGTTATTTCTTCTATTCTATCTCATCTTACTACATCTATTTCTGTCAATTCTATTTGTAATGAGGATACTTCTTCTATTCATAATCCTATTTAGTTTGATTCTCATGAAGTATCCAAATTGTTGTGGCATTATAGATTAGGACATCCATCTTTTTCAAGGTTACAACAATTGAATAATGTACACAAAGATATCATTGTGAATAAAGAATGTCATTGTTCTGTTTGTTCTCTGGAAAAACAGCATAAGCTTTCTTTTCCTACACATATGCCTATTTCTAAAGCCTATTTTGATCTTATACATGTTGACATTTGGGGTCTAAGTCCTATTTTCACAATTGATGTTTATAGATATTTTCTTCCAATAGTTGATGACCATAGTAAATTTACTTGGTTATTCTTGTTCAAAGATAAATGTGTTGCAAGAATACAACTTCAACATTTTTGTGCCTTTGCGGAAATACAAATTCATAAAACCATCAAAAGTGTTAGGTCTGATAATGGATTAGAATTCTATATGCCTATTTTCTTTGCTTCTAAAGGCAATATACATCAAACTTCTTGTGTTTACATACTACAACATAATGGTGTTGTTGAAAGGAGGCATCAACATATCCTTAACATTGGTAGAACTTTAAAATATCAATCCAAATTTTCTCATTCATACTGGGGGAATGTGTTCAACGTGCCACTATGTTAATGCACATTACTCCTTCTCCTCTTTTACAAAATAAATCTCCTTTTGATATCTTGTATTCTAAACCTCCTCCTTCTTATTCTTCTTTGAAAGTTTTTGGTTGTTTAACATATGCTTGTACCATTGATCATGGAAGGAGTAAATTTGATCCTAAAGGTAGACAATGTGTTTATCTTGGGCATTCTTCTGTTACAAAAGGTTACATTCTCTTGGATATTCATACTCATCAACTTTTTGTTTCCAGAGATGTTCCTTTTACGTAGTATATTTTTCTTTTAGACATCCTGCAGCTTTATCTTTCTCCTCTTCTGCAGAATCTTCTTGTTCAATTCCTAATTATTCTGCTTATCTTTTCTTTGACTTAGATGAAACTTCTTCTAATTCCTTCATTCCTGATTCTTCTTTTCCTTGCTTATCACTAGGGATGGCAATGGGGGCGAGTGGGGGCGGGGACCCTATCCCTCGGCCCCATCCCCACCTGTCAATCTTGTCCCTATCCCCAACCCATCTACATGCATGGGTATAAAAATCATCCCCATCCCCGACCCAATATCCCATAATTAATCATCATCCCCAACCTATCTATGGCAAACCTGGTCAGAAATTTTCTAACTAAGCTTTAAACTCAATACTTGCAAGTGCACAAGATCAATGTAATATGACAGTATAAGGGTATCGAACCATAGAGAAAGCTTAACTATTTAAATTATTATCTTCCTATTTAATTTTATAAAAAGAAGAATCAAATTTTATTATCTAAAAATTATTCATAAATTAAGTAAAACTAATAAATAAAATCAATTAAATAAAAACTAGCAAGAGCTTAATGAAGAAGATGATTTAGAACCTTGAATCCACCACTAACCTACATAATAATGATTTAATTTTATTTAGGAGAAAATATTAGACATTTATGTGGTGATCTAGGCTACAAGCTTCGATTCTCTAAAGAAATATATTGTGCTTAAATGCCTGACATAACCCATCTAATCATTAACATGACTTATTCAATTCTATGACATAAATCATCTAAAATTAGCATGAACAATTCAATTCTAAAATCCACAATATACTTGCAAAAATCACATATCTCCCAGCCCAAAAAAGCCTAGCTTCCCTCGCGGGACAACCGAAATTGGGCTAGACGAGGTTTCCATAACTCATTTCTTTATATCGATTCCACCATACTCAAGACTACAAGAATTAAGCATGGATAAAAGTACCAACTAAGCCTAATAATTATTCTACAAGAACAATCACAAAGACTTAATTGCATCAGACTAAAAACATCCCAAGATATGTAATCACATAATTAATATAATATATCTCCAAAATAAAATCAACCCAAGTTACATGGCTAGGATTTCATCAAGATTCTAAAAAAGAAAATTTAGTTCATAATTAAAGGGAAAGAAAGGACAAAATTCTTGAAGTAGATCATAGCTTCTTCTCTCCTTTAATGATTACCGCTGCTTCCTTGATTTTGCACCAAGGACTTCCTTTTTTTTTTTTTGTTGTCCACCCTTCTTGTGTGGCCCTTCAATATATAGACAAAAGAAAAGCAAATTTCTAATCCTTCAAGGATTCAACTAAATTCCTAATCCTTAAAGGATTCAACTACTGCAGCAGGTAATATGCTTTATTATTATTATTTTTATCTTCTCTTCCCCAATGATCATAGGCATTCTTTCTTTCCTTTACCAAATTTAATATGAAATCTTTATTTTACATTCTTTTCTAGAAATCTGCACAAAGATAAATAAAATAAATTAAATATAATGATTATGATTAATGAATAAATAAAGTATTCTCAAAAGCTAATAACCAAAATTTAAGGTGTTTAGTTGTACTAAAAATCAACTCTATGAACTCTCCCACACCTAAGTTTTGCTAGTTCTCGAGCAAAAATGAAAAAAAATAAAAAGAAAAACTAACTTGCCGCTTTTGTAGGACTCACGATTGCACTTAGAATGTGAAATAAGTCCTTTAAACCCCTAAGTTACCCCTAGTGGACGAATTTAGTCTCGTGAGGGTTTGTAGATGACATACTCACAAAGTCAAATACGCAAAAAGTTTTAGAAAAGATATAGAACAATCCAAATTAAGTACCCTTTATCAAGATCTAAAACTTATCAAGACAAGCACTATTCTTCTTATTTTCAATCTCAAGATAACAAACAAATATTCAGTTATCTCCCATAACTAAAGCAAAACTTGTGTAGGTGTGGTTGTAATCATAAGAGAATGTAAAATAAATACTAAACAAGATTCCCAAATTACACATAACAGATAAATCTCAACAAAAATTCATTCTCTAAGCTCACTCTTTGTAACTTCTCTCTACTAATCAAGGATTTTCAAACTCAACTCAGATCAGGTAGGACTTTAAAGCTTGTAATGTTAGGTTTTGGTTATCAAACGAAAGTAAGGAATTCAAATTCAAAGAAAAGAGAGGTTGCAAAGAAGATGGATACTTTAAAATTCGACAAACTTTCTAGCTTTATTTTTGCTCCTTTTTTTTTTAAAATTAATACATTCACTAACTAACATATTCTGTTCTAAAAAATTCATCATTCAAGGCCATTCTTTTTCTTACATTCACAAATTCGGGCCTCTCGAAATTTTTTTTCCTTTGCATCTTATGACTTGTAACCATCATGTATCAGCTTTTCTTTCTTTTTTCTTTTTTTTTAGCTTAATAATTTTTTTTTCAGCACAACAAGTCATAATTTTTTTTTTCTTTTTCTTCTCCCCTTTTGTCAATATCACTTATTCTCTTTCCATAACACAAAAACGACAACCCATTATTGAAGCACAAGTTAGAAAGTTTGCATTTAACTCTCTACAAGATTAAGGGTTAATATTTAAGTGGTTTAAAGAACGAAAATAACATTTAAGGCTCAAAAGGGTAGTAAGGTAAAAATCATGAAATTTGATAAGCTTGAAAGGCACAAACGATTCAAAGAAGGCCTATGAACATCGTCTCTAAGTCAAATAACGAAAACCTTTCTATTTCGCCTCAAGAGGTACTCAAGTAAGTTCTAGAATGTAGGGAAGAGATTCATCTACTCTATGCAACTCAGAAATAATGTAAAAGATTTATTAAACACTAATAATGATCCATGTGCTAAAGTGTAAGTCGTGCAAAAATTATAACATATATAGAACATAAGTTCATTACCCTAATTAAAAACAAGAAAACAAGCACTTTTCTCAATTCATTCAAGAGATTTTTAAAGAAACTCAAAAGAATCATTTTTTAAGTGAAATCATATTTTTGGATTTTTTTTTCAAAAAATAATAATTATAATAAAAATTAAAAGATAAAAAAAGAAAAATCCAGCAAAAATTGAACAAGAAAGATTAGAAATAATAATAATAAAAAAATTGACACCAAAACAAAAGCATCTTCTTCCCCACACCTAGACCATACATTGTCCGCAATGTGATAAAAGAATGCCAAGAGTAGGGAAGAGACAAAGAAAAGAATACCACAACCTTGTAGAAGAAGCAATTAATGCATGTCTGCAAGAGTAGTAAACCATGTCTGTAATCTCCATGATAATGATAAGTTGTTTGATTACCCTACAAAAAAAAAAAAAATTCATACCTTTCTATCAACAAACAAATAAATAAATAATGTATAAGAAAAATAAAAATAAACTTTGGGTTGCCTCCCAAAAGCACTAAATTTATAGTCTTCAGCCAGACTCCCGAATTCTTTTGCATTCAGCCAGGATCTATTTCTCTCATATTAGGCTCATGATTCACAATCCAAGAAGAATTTTCTAATGGAGCAATGCAAGCAAGATTAGAGTGAACATCCTCAGTGCACTTCAGGTTTTCTTTCTCAATAGAAGTATATTCTTTTGAACATATTGGAGGTAGAGTTTCTTCCATTAATTCATCTATTACATCTACCAAATTGCAACAAGAATTATCTTCTATAGAAGGTTGTGAAGAAGTTTTAAAGATATTTAAGTTTTAAATATATTTAATCTAACCCTTATATTCATCATAGAGACATCGATAACCCTTATATTTAATCTAAGATTTTCTTAGAAACATTGCCTTTAGATTTTCTTTTAAAAGTACACATGTCTTTAAGAAATTTTGCATAAGATAGGACTTACTTAATGATCTCTAAAAGTGGAAGATTAATTTTAACTTGTTTGAGAGTTTCTAAAATATCTTCCCTTTTATTATCCTTTCTAAGATATGGAGGTAGTAATAAAGCATGAGGAAAGGGAACCTTTGGCTTGTACGAAGTCATAGGAGAAGATTCTAGAGTCTTAGAATTAGAGGAAGAAGCTAGTATCTTCTCTATCTTCTTTTCAATTTTAGTCCCTATATCTTTAATGGGTTCCCCTACTTGATTATCTATCAACTTCCCATTTCAAAGATTAATTATAGCTTTAGCTTGCTCATGATAATTAGCTCTAGGGTTCTCTATTGGATGACTAGGAAGCTCACCCTCATCTGTTCTACTTATTGCATTAGCCAGTTGCCCTATTTGAGTTTCTAACTTAGCAATAGATTGAGTGTGTGAATCTAGAATTTGTGTCTTAGCTTCTAAATCTTTCAAAACAGATAAAGCTTTTTATTCAAAAATAGAGTTTCCACTTTGAGAAGGGTGAGGAGGTATATACTTTTGAGATTGAAAACCAGGGGGAGCAGTCATACCATATTATTTGTTTTGTTGATATTGTTGCTGGCCTAATTGATCTTTCCCTCCTTGTTGTCTCAATGAGAAATTATGATTTCTCCAGCTTGGATTGTATGTGTTTGAATAGGAGTCATTCTGTCTATGAAATCCTTGAGCCTCATTGACTTGTTCATGCACAAATTCTGGAAATAGTGAAGCAGTAGGACAGTCATAAATAGCATGAGAAGGACTAGAGCAAATTGCACAAACACCTTGCACATTACGAGAATTAGTAGGCAATGTATTCAGAGCTAACAATTGATCAAACTTTTTAGATAAGACATCAACTTTCAAAGAAAGATCAACATTTTGGGAAAACTCCATATATTCCTCCTCTATTTCCTATTTGTCTAGATGTGCCTATACATGAGAATGTGGTGTGTTGTTGTAAATTATCACTCAAATTTTCAAATAGATCCCAAGCCTTATCTGCAATTTTATGAAGAAAGGTACCACCACACAATGAATCAACCATTTGGCGATTCCTCTCGTCTAATCCTGAATAAAAACTTTGTATTTATTGCCATTTAGGGACTTCATGGTGAGGGCAACTACGAAGAAATTCTTTAAATCTCTCCTAACTCTCGTGAAATTGTTCATTATTTTGTTGGGAAAAAGTAGTTATTTCTCTCCTTAACCTTGTAAGCTTACCCATAGGAAAATACTTTTTAAGAAATTCCTTAAACATCTCAGCCTATGTACCTACTCTCTCATGTGTATTTAACCAATATTTATCCTTATCCTTCAGAGAAAAGGAAAAAAGCGCAATCTAATAGCATCATTAATAACATTAGGCAGTTTAAAAGTTGAGCAAATTTCTAAAAACTCATCAATATGCTTAAAAGGATTCTCAGAATGAAGCCCATAAAAAGATGGTAATATTTGATACTGGAAGCTTTGATCTCGAAGTGATTAGCCTCAATTTCAGGTAGTCTGTTGCCTATTGATGAGTTATAAATGTTGGGAATAAAATACTCCCTTAACGCTCGTGGATATTCAGCCATCTTAATGTTACAAGTGTTAGTGATTTTTCTTTGTGCTCCAAGTGTCTTAAGTGTATGCTCTATCTCAGGGTCAAATTCTTTTAAATCTAGAGAGAGTGAACGACCATCATGCGTCAAATAAAAACAAATAGAAGAAAAGAAAGAAAAAGACTTGATGTAAACTATACTTAAAAAAATTAATAATAATAATAATAAAATCCACTATAGAAAAGATTTGCAGAAAAGGTCTAAAAAATGCACTAACAAAAAAAAATTAATCTACTAAAAGAAATCACGTAAATCAACCATTTTTTAGAATTTTTTGGAAAAGAAAAACAATTTTTTTTTTCAAAACATCTAACTAAATAAATAATTTAACAAACAAAATAAAAAATTAGGAGACAATAACACAAGCAATTAATTTAACCTCTCCCTAGCAATGGTGACAAAAACTTGGTCGGAATTTTTCTAACTAAGCTTTAAACCTAATACTTGCAAGCGCACAAGATCAATATAATATGGCAGTATAAGGGTATCGAACCACAGAGAAAGACTTAAGTATTTAAATCGTTATCTTCCTAAATTAATTTTATAAAAAGAAGAATCAAATTTTACTATCTAAAAATTATTCCTAAATTAAGTAAAACTAATAAATAAAATCAATTAAATAAAAACTAGCAAGAGCTTAATGAATAAGATGATTTAGAACATTGAATCCACCACTAACCTGCATAACAATTTAATTTTATTTAGGATAAAATATTAGACCTTTATGTGGTGATCTAGGCTACAAGCTTCGATTCACTAAAGAAATGTATTGTACTTAATTGCATGACATAACCCATTTAACTATTAGCATGACTTATTCAATTCTATAAAGTAAATCATCTAAAATTAGTATGAACTATGCAATTCTAAAATCCACAATATACTTGTAAAAATCACATATCTCCCATACTCCAAATTACAAGAATTAAGCATGGATAAAAGTTCCAACTAACCAAAATAATTATTCTACAAGAACAATTACAAAAAATTAATTGCACAAATAAAGAAATATCCCAAGATATATAATAACATAAATAATATGATAAATCTCCCAAAATAAAATCAACCAAAGTTACATGGCTAAGGTTTCATCAAGATTCTAAAAGAGAAAATTTAGTTCATAATTAAAGGGAAAAAAAGAACCAAATTCTTGAAGTAGATCATAACTTCTTCTCTCCTTTAATGATTACTGTCGCTTCCTTGATTTTGCGCCAAGGACTTCTTCTATTTTCTTGGTTGTCCACCCTTCTTGTGCGGATCTTCTATATATAGACAAAAGAAAAGCAAATTTCTAATCCTTCAAGGATTCAACTAAATTCCTAATCGTTAAAAGATTCAACTACTACAGCAGATAATATGCTTTATTGCTATTATTATTATTATGTTCTCTTCCCCAATTATCATGCGCACTCTTTCTTTTCCTTTACCAAATTTAATATGGAATCTTTATTTTCCATTCTTTTCTAAAAATCTACACAGAGATAAATAAAATAAATTAAATATAATAATTATTATTAATGAATAAATAAAGTATTTTCAAAAGCTAATAATTAAAACTTAAGGTGTTTAGTTGTATTAAAAATCAACTTTATCAAAACCCACTAGGGAATTGGGGACTCAAGCAGGGAATTTGATGTATTATGTTCAATAACCCTGTTAAACACAAAATAATAATATGCTGCAACAAAATCAAACAAATTAAAACTTTAAAAAATAATATAAGTAATAATCCTTTCCAAAAAACGTCAAACCATGTGCACCAGTCAAAAAACTCATAAGCTATATTTCAACAATCTTTAACCTACATAGTATATAACAAAAGTCCACTGACATAAGTTCAATCAAAGAAGTACAAAAGTTCAATAACATAAGTGGAGTAATAAAATGGAATAACGATTGAATAATCTTTAGAGGCACAATTGGCAAGATCGTTGAAAATTTTCATTGATCAATCAATATCAATCAACAAATCTCTTTTATTTTTAGGATTTAGTTTAATGTTTTACTAATATATATTTATGTAAAAGTCTTTTGTTTTGAATGTAGGTTTGATAAATGAACCTCAACTATTAAAAGGCAATTAAGTTTCCTGATTGGAGAAAAGCTATGAAGTTAGAGCTTTATGCTTTGCAGTCTAATAACACTTGGACAGTCATTCCTTTGCCTCAAGACAAGCATATTGTTGGTAGTAAGTGGGTCTTTAAAATCAAATATTAGTGTTATGGCTTTGTAGAAAGATACAAAGCTATACCTGTGCCAAAAGATATATTTAGTAGTTTGAAATTGATTATGTAGAAACCTTCAGTCCTATGGTTAATGACAACTATTATGCTATTATTAGTTGTTGCAGCTACAATGGGGTGGAGTGTTCATCAGCTTGATATTAATAATACTTTTGTTCATGGGGAATTATTAAGGAGATGTATTGAAGCATCCATCTAGTTAGTAGTTCCTGCAGGATGTGGTTGTAAACTGAATAAGTCAGTTTATGGATTGAAACAAATATCTAGACAATAGAATACTAAGTTAACTCATACTTTGCTAACTATAGGTTTTACCAAAGTTGGCATAATTACAGTTTGTTTGACAAAAATCAAGGAGGTGTTATGGTGGTTTTACTGGTTTCTATGGATAACATTTTAGTTATCAACTCCAAAATGGATGCTATAGCAGAGGTTAAGTAAACATTGCATGATTTGTTCAAAATTAAGGATCTTGGATAGGCAAGACATTTCTTGGGTATGGAAATCACTAGGAATGATCAAAGAATTCAATTAACATAGAGAAAATATGCACTTGATTTGCTGAAAGTATAGGTTTTTGTTGTGTAAGCCAGCTGCAACACCTATAGAAAAAAGTGAAACTCAGCAATCGGGATTCAGAATTTCTTGCAGATAATTCAGCTTACAGAAGCATTATTGGGAAGCTTTTGTATTTGATAGATCACACTTGAGTCATGCAGTCCAGCAATTTTCACAATACTTAGATAAGCCTACTGTGTTTCGGAAATCTATGCATAGAGTTCTAAGGTAAAAAGCTACTCCTGGTCGGGGTTTGTTATTCAAAGAAAAGGATGATACTTGCTTGGCAGCTTATAGTGATTTAGATTCGGCAAGCTACTTGGAAACTAGGAGGTTGATTACTGGCTTTTGCATATTTCTTGGCTTATTCTTAATGTCTTGGATATCTAAGAAGTAGTCTACAGTTTCCAAGAGTTCAGCAGAAGCTAAATATAGAGCTATGACTATGGTAGCTTGTGAGTTACAATGGATTTTGTATATCCTTGGAGACTTACACATTCCACAAATGCAAGCTACTCCTTTGTTTTGTGACTCTGAAAGTGTTTTATACATTACTGAAAATCCTGTCTTCCATGATAGGAAAAAGCATATTGAATTGGATTGCTATATTCTGATAGATAGATATGTGGCAAATGTTTTGAAACCTTTATGAGTCTTTTCAAACAATCAACTCGCAGATATCTATACTAGGCCCCTTTATGTTGCCAATTCAAGTTCTTAATTGAAAACTTGGGGTTGTTAACATGTACAGTGGCAACTTTGTGGGGGCGTGTTAAAGATGTAATCACAATTGAGTTGAGAAATAGTAAGGAAGAAATTGGAAATCAGAAAGGAGTTGGGAAAAAGACTGGAAAAGAAGAAAATTTTAAAGAGAGAGCTAGGTATAGCGTAGGAGGTTTGAACCACAAAAAAAAAATAAAAACTAAGTAAAGCAGCAAGGGGAGAGCCTAGTCCACGTGGAATGATATAGCGTAGCATAAGGATGTAGTTTGGTTAGTTAGTGGGATAGTTTCCTTTTCTTTTCTAGTTAAACCTATATATACATATGTGTGTGTGTATATACATGTGGAGCCCAGTCCATGTGGAGTGATATTATGGGATTTTCATTAATCCTAGTCAGTATAGTGCATTAGAATAATGAGCTATATTTTAAGGATTTAGTTTGGTTAGTTAGTGGGATATTTTCCTTTTATTTTCCAATTAAACCTATATATACACACACATATATATCTATATGTATATATATACACACATACACACACATATATAAATTTATATACACATATATACATATATACATATATACATATATATATACATATATACATATATGTATATACATACACATATACATATATATACATATAGATATACATATAGATATATATTTACATATATATACACATATATATATGTATATATAAACATATATATATATATGTATATGTATATACATAAAATTTGTATATATGTATATATATTTACATATATATACATATATATAAATGTATATATACATATATATGTATATATATATATATATGAGAACACCGTACGTTTTCTTCTTCGATGCAATACACATAAATTTATCCCTAAATTGTTCTTACTAAATCATGAAACCCTAGTATACATTTTCTACCATTTAATAACTAAGGATGGTAATTTCATAGCTTACTTTTGAATATTATTATACTTTTTTATCCACTTTTCAATATCAAAGTACTACTTAATAATTTAATTTTCTTTATATTGAAAGTTTTTTGAAAAAAGAAATTCTTTTGCTATCAATCTATTTTCTTTGTTATTATTTGTTCTATTGATGATTTGTGTCTATATATTTTCTTTTGGAATGAGATTTCATTTTAATTTTAATCAATTGTGTTTTAATTGTTTGCGTTATGTATATATGCTTGCTCTATTGATTGTCTCACTAGCGACTTTCACACTTCTTTTGCTTGTCAGGTTGATATATATTAGAAGATTGTTAGAGTGAGTGGGATATATATATGTGAATTTAGTAGCAATGCTTCTATTATGTTTGTTTCTAAAGTGATATTATTAGTATTAGAGGTCCACATATACCTACACAGTAGAATATTAATGTTTTCAGGCAATTATTTCGTAATAAAGTTTACATGACTTATTAGTATTTGTAAATGATGAAATCAATCTCCTAGCTAGGACCTAGATTTTAATGATAATGAGAGTTTTTTATAATTATTATGCATTTTAGAGATTTACACCAAGACCAGTCCATCTGCATCAACTACGCATTCAACATCGACAAGTTTGAACTCTTTGCCCTAAAAACACAACTACTTAGTGACCATAAAAGAGGGAAAACAAAAACTATATAAATATATGTGTGTGTGTGTAATTCTCTTGATCTCCTTAATCTTTTTAGGACATTCGTCCCATGAACAGATACTGCAAAATAAAGTCTTTTTACCGATGGCATTTACTGAATGAAAACAAAACCGTCGGTGAATACTGACGACATAGCGATGGAAATCAACGTTTGTTGTCGTTTTTTACAATTCCAACAAAAAAAATAGAGAGAAACTTCGAGGCAAAAAGTGACAGCACGCTACCGACGGTGAGAATCGTCGGTGAAATAGTTTACTGATGGACGTTATTACGACACGCGTGTCATCAATGATAAAATAAAGTTTCCAACGGTCTTAACAACGGCCCTGTCAACATCGTTGTTAAAAAATTTTGGTACCTATGGCATTACCGATGACATTGGTCATCGTAACTTATTAATAATTTTACGGACATAATGGCTGTCGGTTTACCGTTAGTAATAAAGTTAGAGATGTTCAAAAATCGGCCAAACCCTTTCTCTTCTTTCACTAAATCATTCAATTCTATCTCCATCAAAACCCTCCCCCTCCCGGTCACTTCCTAGTCACCGATGGAGCCCACCTCACCGTCAACGACTCTCGGCACCCCCAATGCCGACCACTTTCCGACTCTCTCTCTCTCTCTCTCTCTCTTTCTTTCTATCTCTCTCTCTCTCTCTCTCTCTCTTTGTTAATATTACATCTTCTTCTTCTTCCCAACTATACCGTCGGAAGTAATTGTCTTTACCGTCATTGCCACCACTAGAAGTCGACCGTACTATAGCTGAATTGGAATCGGGGTTGAGTTTTTTTACTGTTTACCAATAGCCATTTGTTTTTTTGCTTTTGGACTGATTAAGGCATAGATTTACACAAATTTCATTTCAAAAGTTTAATTACATGCTTAAAGTACAAAAATAGTCCAGAAATATAAAGCTTAAGAATAAGCTTACACAATTCTATTTTGGGATCACGTATTCAAATGGTATTGAATTTACTTTTTCAATTAGGATTGAGCACATAGTTTTACAATAGTTTCAGTCTAGTTATTTTTCTAACCATTCCACTTGTGTATTACACAAAGATATAAGAGAATTGACCCTCAGATAACGGAAATTGATTCCTTTGGAAAACCTTTTCCTCGAAAGAAGTATTTCAAGCAATAAACCATATGAAAGGTTGTAAGTCACTGGGACTAAATAGATGTAAGCATGTTTGCTACACAAGTACTAGCATATCTTGGAACCTAGGGTAACCCACTTGATTCTAGATATTCTAAACTAAACAATAGCGAGGATAGAAGTGTTATAAAGGATAAAGCCAATATTGCTTTAATTTCTACGATCAAATCTCCTTCTCTGGTGAAAGATTCTATAGGGTTTCGTTGTGTTATATACAAATTGGTCACAGAAACTATTTGTTAGCCCTAAGGGCATTATTGCATATGTTTATTTATTATGATTAACATATGTTTGTGTGATGAGTATAGCTTAGTCTCAAAAGAAGCATTTTTTGAGTCTCAAGGCTACACTACATAATAAGTAAAAGATCTTGGCAATTAAAGTATAATGAAGAAGGAGAGATCAAGCCATTCCAAGATCAAGGCATTGAAGAGCTTGAAGACTTGTTTCTTAGTTAGGGATATGCTAAGGTATTTTGTAAAACTCCTTAACTCTCATTTTTATTGTTGATCAAATGTGAAGCTCCTTGGTTGAATTCTTTCTATAAACTATTCCTAAAAAAATCTAAGTATTCTTGATAAAGTTTTTGACGCCTTCAAAAGTTTTCTTATCTCTAAAACAGTATCACGAATACATGTTTTGAAGTGTTTTGAAATGTGAAGGAAAGTTCTTTTTGTTTAAGGAAAACTGGCATTTAAATCCTTCTCAAAAAAGGATCATCCGGTTTTCAAAACTGGTCATCCGATTTTAAAACCGATTATCCGATTTTTTCCAAGAGAGAAAAATCGAACGTCCTATTTTAAAATCGGTCTTCCGAGATTCTTCTAGATTTAGAAAAATCGGTCGTCCGGGATCATCCGATTTTTGTTGGATGCGTCCGAATCTTTCTGTTTCAAAACCAGTCTTCCTATTTTAAAAACGGATCAAGTGATTTCTTTTTTGCAAAGAAATCAAACGTCCGATTTGTGAAGCCGGTCGTCCGATTTTTTGTTTTACAGTTAGAATTTTACCGTTGCAGACAATACGGTCAAATTTCATCCCCCTCTATAAATTGAGTTTTCATCTGCAGTAAAGGGAGAGAAGTTGGATTGAAAATTGATTGAGATTATTTTAGAATATTTAAAGAGCTTTAAAAATACACTCTTTAAAATATCTTTATCTCAAAAAAATAAATAGAAAAATCTTCTTGGAGCTTCATTTGTGATCATCCATCAAAGAAGAAGTAAAGATGAGCTTGTAGAAGTATTCCACTGAATAGTATCATCTATCTCAAGCTCACTTGGTAACATTATTCCCTAATTATATTTTTCTTTTGATATCAAAGGTTCGTGTTGAAAAACCCCTCGGTTCATCCTTTGATTTATATTGTGTTGAGAATTGAGATTATGTACAAAACCCTTGTTGGGTGATCCTCAAACTTGTGTTGATTGTATTTGTGTTGTGGATTGAGGTTTCTTGCAAAACCCTTGGTGAGTGATCCTCAAACTTGTGATTATTGTAGACATGGATTATAGTGGATTTGGGAAATCCTTGGATGTTGACTCAAGGTAGTGGATGTAGCTCTTTGGGAGAGTGAACCACTATAAATTATTGTGCATCTTTATTCCATGTTTTTTACTTCATTGTCATAACTGTAAAATTTTGTTTGATTTGGTTTTTCATTAAAAAGAGTTTTAGTATTCCTTCTCAAACAAAATTGGAGGTTTATCTTTTAATTACACAAAAGATTTTTGAAAATTAGCCAAACCCTTATTCACTCCCCTCAAGATTTTTCATTGGTATCAGAGCGGGTCTTCTTTTTAAGGCTTAACAACCTAAGAAGCAAAAGATCCTTTTCAAATGGCTAGTATTTCAAACCTACCCTATGTAGAAGGCTCTTCTACAAATAGACTCCTTTTTTTTATGGTACGAATTATACTTTTTGGAAATCTAGAATCAAAATATATATTTTCTCTATTAACTTTAAACTTTGGAGCATTGTAGAGAAATGACCTTATGTTCCTAAAAAGGATGGAATAACTAAGAAGGTTAAAGGATATGATGAGCTTCACTGAAGGAAGATGACTTTTAACTTTCAAGCTATGAACATACTGCGTTGTGACTTGGATGCTAATGAATACAATAAAGTGAGCGGATGCGACTCGGCTCATGAAATGTGAATATTACTTGAAGTAACTCACGAAGGTATCCATCAAGTGAAAGAATCAAAGTTGGCTATGTTAGTGAGAGACTATGAGCTATTCAAGATGAAATAATATGAAAGCATTAGTGACATATTCACAAGATTCACCAATATCACAAATGGACTAAAGGCATATGGGAAAGAGTACACAAGGAGATAAGTAAATAGAAAAGTTCTTGATGCACTCCCAAAGGCATGGCAACAAAAAACTCTTACCATTGAGGAATCAAAAGATTTAAGACAACTTCCTAGTGAAGAACTCATAGGATCATAGGATCTCTCCTCACCTATGAGATGAAAATAAAAAGATTAGATGAAATAGAACATGAAGACAAAGGAAGAAAGAGCATAGCACTCAAAGTGAATGAGGATGATCATACATGCTCGTCAACAATGAAGATGAGATTGAGGATATGGCCTAGGTAATGAGGAAATTTAAAATATTTTACAAGACAGACTTCAACACAAGAGGAAAGAATCCTCCATTCAAGAAAGGAGGATAAAGTTTATCACTCTTCAAGGCTAGGTGCTTTAAATGCAATAGCACCAGCCATCTTGTAGCCAATTATTCCAAAGCTATTGAAAAATAGAAAGGAGCATTGGAAGCAAAAGTTGAGGCATTAAAGAAAAAGAAGAAAGTCAAGGAACTAATAGGTGCTTGGGATCAAAATTCAAGTGAAAGTGAAGGAGAAGAAAAAGCCAACCTATGCTTCATGGCAATAGAAAATGAGGTACACTCTTCACCCCCAAATCTATCTAATCATATTGATGATAATCATGATGATCTTAATTCTTTACTTATTGAAATGTATCATGAATTGGAAAATATTACAACAAAAAACAAGGAGTTAAAGAACAAGATTGACAGTCTATCAAACGAAAACTCAAAACTTTTTTGTGAAAACAAAACTCTCACTGAATCTCTTGAAGTTGTGAAAAGGGAAAGTGACTCCTCAAAACTAGAATTTCAAAAACTAATTTTAGGAAACAAAGATCTTTGTGAAAAAAGTTTTCGCTCTTGAAAAATGCATGGTAGATTATGATGATTTGAGGAAAAAGGTGAGTGATCTCACCTTATATATTGAAAAGTTTACAAACGAAAAAAAAATCTTGAAAAGCTCCTTTGTTCTCAAAGATCACCTTTTGACAAAAGTAGAATTGGATATAGTCATACCAATACCTCTTCTAAAGAAACATGTTTTGTAAAAACTTCGCCCTTCTCTCACCTTCGTTGCACCTATTATGGAAAGAGCGGTCATAAAACCACAAAATGTTACATAAAAAGAAAGATTGAAAGGGGTGTAAAAACCATTTGGAAAATAAAAGAAAATCCAGCTAACATTCATAGACCCAAAAAGATATGGGTACCAAAAGTCTTTTCTACTTTTTCTTTTGTAGGAGCACAAGTCAAGGTCATCTAAGTGGTATTTGGATAGTGGATGCTTAAGACACATGATCGGATATGCATCCCTCATGAATGAGCTAAGAGAAACTAAAGGTGGCTTTGTTACGTTTGGAAGGATCATCGGTATAGGTAACATTTGATATGGTTCATTTTCTTTAATTAAGGAAGTGTTTTTAATTGATGTTTTGAAGTTTAATTTATCTGGTATTAGTAAATTGTGTGATTATGGGTACAAAGTTGTTTTTGAAAGTGAATCTTCTTCTATCATAAACAAGCTTGTGAACAAAACTATTTTTGTTGCAAAAAGAGTTGGTATGTGTCTATGTCTTTTATCTTGAAGTTATCATTTCTCAAAACTTATAGTGTCTCTCGGTTCATGGTGATGATGCATTTTTGTGGCATAGAAGGCTTGGTCATGATAGTATAGATTTATTGAACCAACTCTCTCCAAAAGAACTTGATAGGGGCTTACCAAAACTTCATTTTGAGAAAACTAGACTTTGTGATGCTTGCCAATTTGGAAAACAAATTAAGACCTCTTTTAAACCAAAGAAAATGATTTCAACTTCAAAATCTTTAAAACTCATTCACATGGATTTATTTGGACCAATAAGGACCACTAGTCTCGGTAGTAAGAGTTATGCTTTGGTCATAGTGGATGACTTCTCAAGATTTACTTAGACTTTGTTTTTGAGCCAAAAAGATGAGGCTTTTCAAGAATTTGTCAAACTTTTCAAAAAGATTCAAACCTTCCTTGATTGTGAATTAATCTCAATGAGAAGTGATAATGGGAGAGAATTTAACAACCAAGAGTTTACAAAACTTTTTGATGTCTTTGGCATAATGCATTTTTTTTTGCACTAAAACCCCACAACAAAATGATGTTGTGGAAAGAAAAAACCGTACATTATAAGAAATGGCAAGATCAATGCTTTGTGAAAAATTCCTTCCTAAATATTTTGGGCGGAGGCCGTCAACACCACATGCTACATTATGAATCGTGTTCTCTTGAGACCGTTTTTAAAGAAAACTCTTGAACTCATTTTCAACAAAGCCCCTTCTATTGGCTATTTCAAAGTTTTTGGATACAAATGCTTTATTTTAAACACCAAGGACAATCTTGGGAAGTTTTATAGAAAATCCGATGAGGGAATTTTTTCTTGGTTGCTCTTCAAACAAAAAGACCTATAGAATTTATAACAAAAGAACGTTATGTGTTGAAGAGTCCATTCATGTATATTTTGATGAAACTAACATTTTTTACAAGAAAGATGATGATGACATAGATAACACTCTAAGCTACCAACCTTTATATACTCAAGCAATGGAAGAACATACTTATGGAGGAAGAAGAGATTGAAGTAAAACAAGAAAATGATCAAGAAGCTCAAAGTACTCCTCAAGTTGTGATATATCCAAAGGGACACTCCAAGGATGAATCAGTGATGATATATCACAAGGGGTAAGAACAAGAAGGTACTTTATTGAAAAATTTGCCCTATTATCTCAAATTGAGCCTAAGTTTATTGATGATGCTTTGTGTGATGAGTTTTGGATTATTGCTATACAAGAAGAATTAAATAAATTTAAAAGAAACAAAGTTTAGATTTTAGTCCCTAGACCACGTGATCACCCCACCATTGGCATAAAATGGGTTTTTCGAAATAAACTAAATGATTTCGGAGAAGTTATTAGAAACAAAGCAAGAATTTTTGCCCAAGGATTCAATCAAGAAGAGGGCATAGATTTTGATGAAACTTTTGCTCCGGTTGCTAGACTTGAACCTATTAGGATGTTTTTAGCTTTTGCTTGTTTTAAAGGATTCAGGCTTTTTCAAATGGATGTTAAGAGAACTATTCTAAATGGTGATATTGAGGAGGAAGTTTATGTTGAACAACCTCCCAGTTCTGTGCATGAAAAATTTCCAAATTATGTTTACAAACTTTCAAAAGCATTCTGTGGTTTAAAAAAGCTCTAAGAGCTTGGTATGAGAAATTTAGCAGTTTTCTAATTGGTATTATATTATCTTGATGCCATGTTTTTTTATAGACTTCATGATGAGACTTTAATATTGAAAGTCCAATTGTAGTTTCCTTTTCTATGATCTCTTAAAAACTCTCCTAAGTATCTTTTTAATTTAAGACAAAAGGGGGAGAAATATGTGCAAGAACTAAGGGGGAGAAATAGTTGCAAGCATATGTGTCTAATGTGCTTTGATTATGGTATACTTTTGTTTACTTGTCAAAAGGGGGAGATATTGCTATATGCTTATTATTGCTTTTAAGTTTCATGCCTTCTTTTGGTTGGCTACATATCTTATGGGTATTATGGCTTAGAGTTACCTTGATGATTATTTGATGCCATATTTATTGTGAGGCATGTTTTTAGGGGGAGCTTATCTTTCTAAATTATGTTTCAAACCCTTGGCATGTTTTCAAAATCATAAGGGGAGTTATCTCTTTTATGGTGT
Source organism: Catharanthus roseus (assembly GCA_028651295.1). Lineage (NCBI taxonomy): Eukaryota > Viridiplantae > Streptophyta > Magnoliopsida > Gentianales > Apocynaceae > Catharanthus > Catharanthus roseus. The sequence goes on from JAPQWS010000168.1 coordinate 29,423,406, forward strand.
TTGTTATGCTCTGCTCCTATTGATGACTTCCTTGAAGCACCACCATGTTTTTATACTTGCTCTTGTGTTCTTCTTGCATATGTATTTGTCATAATAAAAAAGGGGGGATTGTTAGCCTTATTGCATATGTTTTTTATTATGATTAATATATGTTTGTGTGATGAGTATAGCTTAGTCTCTATAGAACAAAAAAAGCATTTTTTGAGTCTCAAGGCTACACTACATAAGAAGTAAAAGATCTTGGCAATTAAAGTATAATGAAGAAGGAGAGATCAAGTCATTCCAAGATCAAGGCATTGAAGAGCTTGAAGACTTGTGTCTTAGTTAGGGATATGCTAAGGTATTTTGTAAAACTCCCTAACTCTCATTTTTATTGTTGATCAAATGTGAAGCTCCTTGGTTGAATTCTTTCTATAAACTATTCTTAAAAAAATCCAAGTATTCTTGATAGAGTTTTTGACGCCTTCGAAAGTTTTCTTATCTCTAAAACAGTATCAAAAATACATGTTTTGAAGTGTTTTGAAATGTGAAGGGAAGTTCATTGGTATGAGAGCGGGTCTTCTTTTTAAAGCTTAACAACCTAAGAAGCAAAAGATCCTTTTCAAATGGCTAGTATTTCAAACCTACACTATGTAGAAGGCTCTTCTACAAATAAACCTCCTCTTTTCGATAGTATAAATTACACTTTTTGGAAATCTAGAATCAAAAATATATATTTGCTCTATTAACTTTAATCTTTGGAGCATTGTAGAGAAAGGACCTTATGTTCCTAAAAAGGATGGAATAGATAAGAAGGTTGAAAAATATGATGAGCTTCACTCAAGGAAGATTACTCTAAACTTTCAGGCTATGAACATACTGGGTTGTGCCTTGGATGCTAATGAATGCGATAGAGTGAGCGAATACGACTCGACTCATGAAATGTAGAAGTTACTTGAAGTAACTCATGAAGGTACCAATCAAGTGAAGGAATCAAAGTTGGCTATGTTAGTGAGAGACTATAAGCTATTCATGATGAAACAATATGAAAGCACTAGTGACATGTTCACAAGATTCACCAACATTATAAATGGTCTAAAGACATATGGGAAAGAGTACACAAGGGGATAAATAAATAGAAAGATTCTTCATGCACTCCCAAAGGCATGGCAACCAAAAACTCTTACCATTGAGGAATCAAAAGATTTAAGACAACTTCCTATTGAAGAACTCATAGGATCTCTCCTCACCTATGAGATAAAAATAAAAAGATTAGATGAAATAGAAGATGAAGACAAAGTAAGAAAAAGCATAGCACTCAAAGTGAATGAGAATGATCATACATGCTCGTCAACAATGAAGATGAGATTGAGGATATGGCTATAGTAATGAGGAAATTTAAAAGATTTTACAAGAAAGCCTTCAACACAAGAGGAAAGAATCCTCCATTCAAGAAAGGAGGATAAAGTTTATCACTCTTCAAGGCTAGGTGCTTTAAATACAATAGCACCAACCATCTTTTAGCCGATTGTTCCAAAGCTATTGAAAAAGAGAAAGGAGCATTGGAAGCAAAAGTTTAGACATTAAAGAAAAAGAAGAAAGTCAAGGGACTAATAGGTGCTTGGGATCAAGATTCAAATGAAAGTAAAGGAGAAGAAAAAGCCAATCTATGCTTCATGGCAATAGAAAATGAGGTACACTCTTCACCCCCAAATCTATCTAATCATATTGATGATAATGATGATGATCTTAATCCTTTACTTATTGAAATGTATCATGAATTGGAAAAGATTACAAAAAAGAACAAGGAGTTAAAGAACAAGATTGACAACCTATCAAACGAAAACTCAAAACTTGTTTATGAAAACAAAACTCTCCTTGAATCTCTTGAAGTTGTGAAAAGGGAAATTGACTCCTCAAAACTAGAATTTCAAAAACTAATTTTAGAAAACAAAGATCTTTGTGAAAAAGTTTTCGCTCTTGAAAAATGCATGGTAGATTATGATGATTTGAGGAAAAAGGTGAGTGATCTCACCTTATTTATTGAAAATTTTACAAACGGAAAAGAAAATTTTGAAAAGTTCCTTTGTTCTCAAAGATCACCTTTTGACAAAAGTGGAATTAGATATGGTGGATTTGGGAAATCCTTGGGTTTTGACTCAAGGTAGTGGATGTAGCTCTTTGGGAGAGTGAACCACTATAAATTGTTGTGCATCTTTATTCTATGCTTTTTACTTCATTGTCATAACTGTAAAATTTTGTTTGATTTGGTTTTTTATTAAAAAGAGTTTTAGTACTCCTTCTCAAACAAAATTAGAGGTTTATCTTTTAATCACACAAAAGATTTTTGAAAATTAGCCAAAAACCTTATTCACCTCCCCTCTAAAGTTTTTCACTATTGTTAACAAACTCAAATCCTTTTTTTGTGACAATATAGACTAGTTCTGCTTCAATATAGACTAGAACATCAAGATATATATAGTTATGGTTGTGTGTGTATGTGTGTATATATATTATATTAACAAAAAATATATATGGGACGTGAGTATATTTTAACAGAAAATAAAGCAATATTAAATTGGATGTTGTGTTTGTGTGTGAAATATGCATATATAATAAAAAAATATACCAAATTAGTGAAATCTTAAAGGAAATAATATTTCTTAATTTCTTTGCTCCTCATTTTGATGATTGTGTCTTTCTGTTTTGCAAATATTAAGCTTGAACTTATGCTTATAAAATCTAAGCAGCAAACTCCTTTATCTAAAAAAAATAGAAAATATCATTATGTTTTGATAATTTTATCCCTAAAATATGTGTCGAACAAGTCACATATACTTTTCATTGTCAGACTTAATCATATTTAGTTGTAATACTTAGAAAATAAGTCTTTACCTTTTAATATATATATATATATATACATATATGACTTTAGTTTATGAACATAAAAACATTAAAAATCACCCTTTGAATATTTTGCAAATAGAATAAATAATTGATGAATATGTCAAAGAATTTTTCTTTCTTTTAGCACACTTTGAGAAATAAAGGAGATGTAGACCAAACTTAAATATCTCTCTTACTTGATAAAAAGAAAAATTTACTAACAAAGTTATTTCGCCTTGTTGCTTTAACCAACAGAGACTCTACTTGAATTGCTATTTTTTGTTATTTTTAATTCAATTTTCACTTTGGAACCCGTTGTTCATGATGATTTACATTTTGTTCTCTTGGGATTATTATTTTTGTAGTTTTACTTAAATCTAAATTGAGTTGTAGGGTGTAAAAATGTGAGTTTGTTGCTTGTTTGCGTGGCTTGTGTGCTTGGAAAATTTCCGTAATACAGAGGAAACTCAGCCAAAATTTTTCAATCTTATAAAACTTAGAATTTTTAATTATGACTTAATGTAAAATTTTAAATGAAATGAGAAGTTGAAAATTTTTAAATCTTTTAAGGGAAACTTTGCTAAGATTATAAACCCTAAACTCTACAACCTAAAACCGAAACCCTAAAACCCTTATTTATAGATATTATAAATGATTATAAGTTATATCTCCATGTTAAGACTATAAGATTATATAAGACTTTTAAGTATATCTAAAATTTAAACTTTATAGGCGTAACTTAAAAGTTATGAATCTAACAATTCTTTCTCCTAATCATTCTTAGAATCCATAGAAATATACTGGATCATAGTTTGATGTACAGAGAATGACTCATGCCTGCGGTTAAGGGTCTTACAAGTGAATTCATTAATGGGGTTAATGGTTTTATTTCACATTGTCTTGAAATGAATAATATTTATTAACTTCTTGTTATCATAATGATGATATTTAGAATATTCATATAATACTTATGTTTATTATCTATAACTAATCTATCCTCCTTACTTATATTACAAGTTTGATGGCCAGAGGATGTAAGAAAGGATCCACTACTCCCCACGAAGCAGGAGACACTTATTACAACACAGATGGATCCACAGACTCCCACACAGCAGGATCCATTGACAATGGCACAACAGGATCCATAGACACGTCCGGATCAGGATCTATCGATACAAACACAGATTCTGGCTCGACGTTCACCGCTTATCCTCTGCACCGACCACATAACTGTCATCCTCTACGGATCCTATGGCTTGGAAACCACCTCCCAGTGATACTCGATAATTATTGACCCTGAATGTATATCAGTAAGTTCAATAAACATAAAAAAACATATCATTATAATTATATAAATTATAGTTGCCAAATGTATATACTAACATTAATATGTACAGACTACATCCATCTTCGAGAGCTGCCACCCATATCTCAATTATCATGGAGGAACGGTTCACCAATCCTTATCACTGTTGGTTTGAGGTCCCGCCGGATATCTGCAACATGTGGTCAGGAGAGTTTCATTTAAATGAATCAAATATTGTAGTTGTTTTACTTTGTCTTAATTTTTTTACAAGTTTTTAATACTTATAATATTTTGAATGTTTCTTTTTTAATCTTATACTAGTTATACTCATATCTATTCAAATATTATTTTCTAATATTTTGAAATTTCAGAAAAGATGCGTATGAGACATTATCTATGACCAAGATCAGGCATGCATTGGAGGGCAAGGTCCAGCCGGATAAGAGATTTGCTTAGTAATGCTCGGGCAGTGAGGAAGAGAACCGTTTGGATTCCTGAGATGTTCTGGGAGTAGATGATGAAGTGTTGAGAAAGTCCTGAGTATATAATAAAAGGAACAGGAATGAGACGGGAAGGAGGGGGGAGGGGAGTGGGAAATCACACAGGGAGTTCTATATCCTTCACAGAGCATCAGTTGAAGAGGGTAAGAACTGATGTTTAATTTTATTATTTCATATTGTTACTTTCATTATAATGTAATTAATAATTGTGTAGTTTTGTTGCAGCAAGCGGATTTAACGAAGAGGTTCTCCAAGAGTAGATACTTGGAAGTGCTCCAAGCATCAGTCCGAGAATAAAAAGGGGTAGTATGTGGATTTCCATTTAGAGAAGTTTTGTGTAAGTTTAGTGAAATTTATATAACTTAAGTTAATACAATGATTTATAACTTATAATTTTAAATTATATTTTATAACTTATTATCCAACTAACATTTTATATCGTAAACGAAATTTCATGAGGCTCGATAGAAGGCCGAGGAGGAAACTGCAGCCATGGGCGCTCCTATGCCCGATGATCTCCAATTGATGGCCACTATATCCGGTGGATTGCGCCGAGGCCGATTATATGGAGCTGGTTGGGAGGCAGCTCATCTCAGAGCCAAGAGCAATTGGGCTGCTACTGAATCGCCACCTTACCGTTTGGAAGCAGGAAAGAGAATCATGAGACAGGTTGAGGCTGCTGTTTCTAATGTCTATACTGCCTTCGACGAGCACATGAGGTAGTTTGCCGAGTGGAGTCACTTATCGTACACCCCTATGCCACTGATGATGGACATCGTCCGAGCTACAATGACTGCCGTTCCATCAAAGGCAGCAACTGCGAGGAACTCAAACGCGAGAGTATCTTCCTATACTCCCCCTCCCCCCTCTATTGATACCTCGGGTACCAACACTGTTGATCTTCCCCTCTTTCCACCTCTTCTCCCCCCTCCCCTGCCCTGTAGTGATGTTAGGGATCCCGAGAATGTTTGATACTTGTACATTTTTTATATTTTATGGATATTTTAGTTTATGGAAATTTATGGGTTTGATGTTTTAGTTTATAGATATTTTATAGGTTTGATGTTTTATGTATATTTTTTTGTTTATGAATATATACTGTTGCTGTTGGGTTTTTTTTGCAAGGGTGTTTCGGAGGGTCTGTTTTACTAATTATATATTAAAACAAAACTTACCGACAACAGGACTGTAACAAACAAAGTTTTTAAAAAATACACCCCTACGGCAAACTTCGTCATTACAAGTCGTCGGCTATACTGATGGGAGCAAAACTGTTAACCCCGTCATCGGTAAAGTTAGTGACAGGTCGTCGATATTTGGTTCTGACGAAAGCGTCTAGTCGGCTGCTGACAAACCGCGGGGAAAAAAATTCGTCGGTAACGTCGTTAAGAGCAGTATTTTCATCGGTACTAATAATTACCGACATGAAGAGGCCGACAGTCAGGATACCTTTGAATTTCTATCGGTAATGCATTTTTTGATGGGATACTGATGGCACATACCGTCAGTATTTCCTTGTATTTTTGTACTGAGACATCGTAGAAGTTCTCGTTCTCTTAATTTTAGGGGATAGGGGAAAAAGGATAATAATTGCCTCCCCTATTATAATTTGGGTTAATTTTTTTATTTTTAAAAAAGGGTCAAATTATGAGTTTGGTATCTTATCTTTTAATTTTGCAATTGAGTATCAAATCAAAATTTTATTTTCAAAACACTTGAGTACTTATACATTTAATTTTCAAAATATGAAACATTTTTACTTGATCTTAAATGTTGAGACCAAAATTCTACAAATACCTTATTCTTAGATCTCATATTTATTAGTTAACATCCGATAGTTTTCTCTCCAAAAATAAAGATATTTTATTGCAACATACACAAATTTTAATAAGAATTCTAGACTTTTACTTTTTTCTTTTAACCACATCTATATATATAGGCACATACACACATATATGCATACATACTAACAAAATAATTCGTACTATTCACGAGGAGTCAATATTCAATAAATAAATAAAATTAGTATTTAAAACAATATTAAAATTTAACGAAAACAACTGCTCAACCCTCTGCTAGTTCGGAAGTATTTCTGGTAGTGATAGTTTTCTACGATAAATTGGTCATCTTCTCAGACTTGAGTTCCTTGAGAATTCTGATCCACAGCAAGTTTTCAAGAAACTAACCAAATCAAAATTTATGAAGGTATCATGTTCAAGGTCTCAATGAGCCCTATTATCTTATAGATGAGTTCTTGAAATAATCAAAAACTTCTAACTAGGAAGTATTTGATATAGATATTTACAGATGATATAAAGAAAATATATGCTGCACTCCATTATAAATATGGTTCTTTTTTTTGCCTATTTCCTTGAGTTAAAAGAAAAAAACAATTCGGTTTTCTCCGAACCAAATTTTCTCGGAACAAAAATAATTGGGTTCGGAGAAAATCAGTTTTGGTAGTAATTAGGTTGGTTCGATTTTGAATTTATTTTAAAACAAATCGAATTTTTTATGAAATCGAATTCTCTCCGAACCGAACCCATGAACACCCGTAAATGAATGTAGGACTTTATTCTGAATTGGGCACCGATGCTAGACTTGTACCAATTTTCGAAGACTTGTTATTTTGTCACCATAACCCGAACGGAGGGTTGTACGAAGGTTAAATTCACTGGTTGCTTAGGTTTTAAAGCCCAAGTATTTTGCCTTAACAGACATTTCATGGATGATAATTTAAGAGACACCACCATACACATGGAGAGGTTATATTGTGGTTGCTCAGGGTACCGGAACTGGGGAAAAGTTGCTACCACCATTCTCTATTGTTCACTGCATTATGGAAAAAGAAAATTTGGACCAACGGTATTAATTCACGAAGATCTTTGGAATGGAACTGGAATATTATAATTGGCTGATGCAAATTATAAACTTATCGACTGAAAATTCACAGCTTGGAACCCTTTTCTAGTATAGATCCTCCACTTCCCAAACACAAATCACTAACCCTACAAATAAAAATAGATTAAAATTGTCTTTTACTTTCCCGTCATACAACAAAATGTACGAAGTGAAGCAGATACTACTTTAATTGCTCTAAAATATCATCATGGTCTTCCACAATGCCAGTAAAGGACGAAACTAAAACAAGTTAAATTAGACGAAAGAGTGATGACATTACTTTAATTTTTTGTTTAGCCCAAAATGATAGCAAGTTTCTTTTCTTTTTGTCCATGGTAAATATATATTTATATATATGTATATATATATATTCCTGTAAAAACAAAAATCCTACTGCAAACAATAAAATCCACATACAAATTGACAATTTTAAAAACTCAAAAGATAAGGCACATGTCTCTATATTCTTGTATAAATATCTTTGGAATGTGGTTTAAACCCTCTTCTTCTTGGAAGAATTCTAAAGATTCCTTACTATAGCAAGCAGTCTGTCTCGTAACCTTATATACTTTATAACCGCATCCCATCACATAACAATTTTTTATTAAAAATACTTGACACTATTTTTCCTTACTATAGCAAGCAGTATGGCATGATATACTTCACCAATCTCTAGCTTTAGTCTCCAAAATTTCAGTGATAGTCTGGGATGTCTTATGGACTAATTGAATTCTGGGTAGATTATTAGAAGAAGGATCATTTAGTTCGGATGATATTGCAGCAGTTCTTCATGCTGTTCAAATTGTGATTTGTATAATACGAAGACAGCTATAGGGAGGAGAGAGGATGCCATAGTAAATATTAGGAAGGCTTTGGAGATTAAAGAGAAAATGCTAGGTAAATGTTGGCCATTTGAGCCTTATTTGCCCACATTTTTCATTTTTTTTTCTCAGCTAATTACTCCCTATGATGATTATGGACTGGGCTCATTAAAATGAATGGGCTGAAATTTATTGGGCCAACCCAGCCCGCCCATGGTGACTTGGGTTACTATATATATTCTCTTTCTATTTTGGAGGCTGCCCTATTTAGAAACAGCCTCCCCCTTTCCATTTTTCTCCTCTCCACTTTCAGCCTTCTTCTCCTTCTCCACTGTGCGGTTGCTGCTACTCCCTCTTCGGGATCTCTCCGCACCGATGCCGCAAGTCGGTTTCTGCCATTCATGTGGCTGTGTTGAAGAGAGAGAGAGAGAGAGAGAGAGAGAGAGAGAGTAAGATAAAGGAGAGAGAGTGCGTAAGAGAGAGTGAGAGAGAGAGAGAACCATTCCGGTGAGCTCGGTCCGACTGAGGGACCTCTTCCCCGCTGCTGGCTGCTCTCTGTCTTGAGCTCGCCGCAGCTCCCCGTGGCTCGCCGTTGTCCTCAACAATTCACCACAGCTGCCCGAACTTCCACTACTGTCCTTGCCGCTGCTGCTGGTTGAGCCAATCTAGCTCCCCGCAACACACCCAGCTCGCTGCGGCTTCCCTGCTGCTGCCACCGTTGCTGCTTTCCCTTGCTGCTTCTGCTGTGGTTCCTGCTGCTACTGTCGCCGCCACGGCTCAGGTAAGCTTCTTCAAGCTCTTTTCTTTTTTTTCTTTTGCTCACGGTTTCGTTGCAATTTCCGGCGAGCTTCTAGTGTGTTGCTGCCAGAGAAGAAGAAGAAAAGAGGCCTTTTTCGGCCGAGAAAAAGATAGGGACTAGTTTCGGATGAAGAAAAAGAAAGACCAATTGCAATTTGTAATAGTTTATGGTCTTTCTGTTATTTCTTATTTTTGTGGGTTGTAATAGTAAATAGAAAAGTTGTGTGTAATAGTAAATAGGTTTGTGGATCTATAGATCCGCACAACAGTGGTATCAGAGCCCGGAAACGACTCAACTTTCCGGTGCTCTCATGGACCGGCGGCTCGACCTCTCGGGTAACTCCCGATTTCAGCATTCCAGATTCACGGAGTCCGTGGATCTGGCTTAGGAAGCATCCTCTGAACCTTCTCTGTTTATTTTGGTCTTTTTGGTAGATCTTTACTATTATTTTTGTCTATTTTGCTATATCTGTTTGTTTTATGTTATATCTGTTTGTTTTCTGTTAGATCTGCTTATTTGCTAGAAACACGCCCAGGTCGCTGCGGCTTCCCTGCTGCTGCCGCCGTTGCTGCTTTCCCTTGCTACTTCTGCTGTGGTTCCTGCTGCTGCTCTCGCCGCCACGGCTCAGGTAAGCTTCTTCAAGCTCTTTTCTTTCTTTTCTTTTTCTCACGGTTTCGTTGCAATTTCCGGCGAGCTTCTGGTGTGTTGCTGCCAGAGAAGAAGAAGAAAGGAGGCCTTTTTCGGCCGAGAAAAAGATAGGGACTAGTTTCGGCTGAAGAAAAAGAAAGACCAGATTGCAATTTGTAATAGTTTATGGTCTTTCTGTTATTTTTTATTTTTGTGGGTTGTAATAGTAAATAAAAAAGTTGTGTGTAATAAATAGGTTTGTGGATCTATAGATCCGCACAACAGTGGTATCAGAGCCCGGAAACGACTCAACTTTCCGGTGCTCTCATGGACCAGCGGCTGGACCTCTCGTGTAACTCCCGATTTCAGCATTCCAGATTCACGGAGTCCGTGGATCTGGCTTAGGAAGCATCCTCTGAACCTTTTCTGTTTATTTCGGTCTTTTTGGTAGATCTTTACTATTATTTTTGTCTATTTTGCTAGATCTGTTTGTTTTATGTTATATCTGTTTGTTTTCTGTTAGATCTGCTTATTTGCTTTAAATCTACTATCACGGATCTGCTATTTTTTTGTGAATCTAGTTTATTTTTGAAAAATCTAAAACCCAAGCCTGGCTTCAGTCCATAGAGACTTCAAGTAGCTGTGTCTTGGTGATTTTTCTGTAACTGATTATAAATTGCTGTTATTATTCGTAATTGTTGGTTTTTCTGTTATCTGTGTTGGAAGGCTGTTCCTCAGCCCTTACCTGTTTATTTCTTTGTAGTGGTTATTTTTGTGCTACTGTGCTATTTCTGTTGTGAGATTCTTGCGTTTCACTTATTTTTATTACGCCGTTTTTCAAATCAAAATCCGGGCATTTTATTTGTGTGACAAACTCTTTTTCAAATCTTTTATTTTTCTAGCTATTGATTACTCTTATTTGCCATTTTAATCATGTCTGTTCTAAAAATTGAAACCGACAAGTTTGATGGCAAATCTGATTTCGTAATGTGGCAGAGAAAAATGAAAGCAGTTTTAGTCTAAAATAAAATCGCACCCGCAATTTGTAGCCCTGAAAAGTATCCGGAATCTTGGAAGGGTGAAGTTCTTTCTGAAAAACTTGGTGATGCTCACCTTGCATTTAACCGATAATGTTTTACATGAAATAGACAAAAAGGACAATGCTTTTGAGATTTGGACAAAACTCGAAAAACTGTATTTTGGAAAATCCTTATCAAATAAGATTTATTTAAAAGAACAGCTTTTCGATTTTAAAATGAGCAAGTCGAAATCACTTTCAGAAAACATTGATGATTTAAACAAAATCGTTTTGGAATTTCAAAATGTTGGAGCGAAGATCTCCGATGAAAACGTTGCTGTTATTTTATTAAACTCCTTACCTGAGTCTTCTGATGATGTTAAATCTGCTATCAAGTATGGCAAAGATATTTGACTCTTTCTGATGTGAAAACGCTTTAAAATCAAAAGACCTTTATTTGAGAAAAGAAAACAAATCTAACGGAGAAAACCTTTACGTGAGAAGAAGGGTTGATCGGAGAGAATCTTTTAGTCACCGTTCTAAAAGTAAAGGGAGGTCGAAATCACGAGATAAGAAAGTGAAGTGTTTTTATTGCGGCAAGGAAGGTCATATGAAAAACAAGTGTTTTAAGAGGATTAAAGATGAAAAATAACGTAAACAAGGTAAAGGGAGTGATAAAAATGACAAAACCCATTATTTTGAATTACATGGTAATTCCATGTATTCTGAGGTTTTGTGTGTATCCTCTTCCCTTCTTCTGTTTCTGATCATTGGATTCTTGATTCTTGTTGCACTTTTCATATGACACTAAACAAGCATTGGTTTTTATATTTTAAACCCCTTGAGTATGGAAAAGTTTTCATGGGAAATAATCAAGTTTGTGACATCAAGGGTATTGGAAATGTTTTCATTAAAATGCATGATGGCGTGACCAGAAAATTGACTGAGGTGAGATATGTGCCTGACCTTCACCGAAATCTAATCTCTCTCCGTGTTTTTGATACAAACGGTTTATTCTTACAAATCTAAAAATGGTATTATGAGAGTTTGCAAAGGAGCACTGGTCATGCTCAATGGTTTTAAAAATGATGGTTTATACCATTTGATTAGAAAAACTGTTTGCAAAGCGTCTGCATTATTTTAAAAATATGTCCCTGAAAAGACTTTGTTGTGGCACCGTCGGATTGGCCACATCAGTGAAAAGGGACTACATTGTCTTCATAAGCAAAATCTTTTGTGTGGTGACAAAATCGAATCATTGGATTTTTGTGACCATTGTGTTTTGGGAAAACAACATAAAATCAGTTTTTCAGTTGACACACACAAGTCCACTTCTGTCCTTGATTATGTGCACTGTGATTTATGGGGACCCGAAAAGGTTCCAAACTATGGTGGCAATGTTTATTTCTTATCTGTTGTTGATGATTTTTCTAGGCATGTGTGGGTATTTCTTTTAAAATCAAAAGATCAAACTTTTGAAAAGTTTTCTGAGTGGAAATGTCTTGCTGAAAATCAAACTGGAAATAAACTAAAGACAATTAGGACAGATAATGGCCTTGAGTTTTGTAACAAAAAGTTTGCTGATTTATGTGCTCTGCATGGCATTTTGTATCATTGGACTGTTAGGCACAACCCTTAGTAAAATGGTGTTGCTGAAAGGATGAACTATACGATTATGGATAAGGTTGGGTATCTTATGGTGTCCTCAGGTATCCCAAAACCTTTTTGGGGAGAAGCTGTAAGTACAGTTGTTTACCTCATCAATAGATCCCCTTCAATAGCCATAAACTTCAAAACTTCTTTAGAGTTGTGGTCCAGTGAACCACCAAACTTGTCCAACCTTAGAGTGTTTGGATGTGCTCTTTTTGCCCATCAAAAGGAGGGTAAGTTACCTTAGGTCCAGAATGGGAGTGTTTATAGGTTACCCTAGTGGGGTGAAGGGATATAAAGTTTAGCTCAAAGATGAGCCGGGAGTGAGGGTTATTGTGAATAGGGATGTTGTCTTTAACGAGCTTGATATGCCTTGTCTAAAGGCTAAAACCGATCCCGATAGTTCTACCGATGTGTCCCACGGATGGGAATGTTCCTGTGGAGGTGGACACCTCCGAACCTTCACAAGCTCACGCACATGAACTCGAAACCAGTAGAGAGTCGGATATACCGGCGAGTCAACCTGAAACCGACACGCCTGAATCTGAAAATTCAAATGATGATGAGGATCATCCAGAGGCACAAGCACAAGCCCTTACTACCAGTTGTCTAGTGATAGGGCTTGAAGAGTGTTGAGAGAACCTGTTAGATACAGTTATTCATACATTCTCTCGTATGCCTTTGCTGCTGCATCCTACGTGGAAGAGAAAGAACCGCTGTGTTTTTATGATGTGTTAAAGAGCCCTAATCTCTCTTTATGGTTGCATGTTATGGAAGAGGAAATGTCCTCTCTTCACAACAACAAAACCTGGATCCTTGTTCAAAAACCCTCAAAACAAAAATTGATTGATTGCAAATGGATTTTCAAAATCAAAGAGCCTAAATCAGCCAATGAACCCCCAAGGTTCAAGGCCAGGCTGGTTGCAAAAGTTTTTTCTCAAGTTGAGGGTATCGATTTTAACGAAATATTTTCTCCCATTGTTAAATATAAAACAATTAGAATAATGCTTACGATCGTTGCTTTTTATGATCTTAATCTTGAACAACTTGATGTAAAAACTGCATTCTTGCATGGCGAATTTGAAGAAACTACCTATATGCAACAACCACCAGGTTTTGATGTAAAAGATAAGGAACACATGGCATGTCTCTTGAAAAAGTCTTTGTACGGACTTAAACAGTCACCAAGGCAATGATATAAGCGGTTTGACTCTTTCATGCTTAAAGCTGGTTTCGTTAAAAGCAATTATGATAGCTATTTATATTTTCGTGGTGATGATATTGAAACTGTTGTTTACCTTTTGCTCTATGTGGATGATATGTTGATTGCTTTTAAGCATAGAGATAAGATTGCTAGTTTGAAATCCTTGTTAAAGTTAGAGTTTGATATGAAGGATTTAGGTTCTACCTCTAGAATCCTTGGGATGAATATCAGTAGAGATAGAGTTAACCGCTCCTTATTTATATCCTAGAAATTCTTTTTGCAGAAAATTGTTTCCAAATTTTCGATGCATTTATGCAAACCAGTTTGTACCCCACTTGCGAGCCATTTTCAGCTTTCCGAAAAATCTTGCCCCAAAACTGAAAATGAAGAGAAAGACATGGCAAACATACCCTATAAGATGGCCATAAGTTCAGTCATGTATTCAATAATATCCACCCGACCCAATATTGCTTATTCCATAAACCTTATTAGCCGATTCATGTCTAATCCGGGTAGGGATCATTAGGCAGCTCTCAAGTGGTTACTACGGTACATTAATGGGACAGTAGATAGGGGTTTGCTTTATCACAACAAGTCCGATAATTTTGAACTGGTTGGATATGTTGATTCTGACTTTGCAGGTGACAAAAATGGTAGGAAATCTACCACTTCTTATTTATTTACTTTAGCAGGCAATTAGATTTCTTGGAAGTCACAGTACTACGGAGGCTGAATACATTGCTGCCACGGAAGCAATTAAGGAAGCTATTTGGCTTCAAGGGCTTCTAACTGAACTGTATGTCTTAAATTCTAAAGCTGTTATTTATACTGATAGCCAAAGTTGTCTTCAGTTGTGTAAAAATCCTGTTTATCATGAAAGGACTAAACACATAGATGTTAAGTATCATTTCATAAGGAAAAGGTTAAGTGGCCTAGCGAATATTGAGAAAATTAGTACTAAAGATAATCCTGTAGACTTTGGTACTAAAATTGTGACAATTGATAAAAAAATTTTTATGCAGGGATCTTCTTCACATTGATTAAGGTTGACTCTTTTCGAGTCTGTTGTGGCTGGAATTTTCAAGAAACATGTGTTCAAGGTGGAGTTTATTGGCCATTGGGCCTTATTTGCCCACATTTTTTCATTTTTTTCTTAGCCCATTACTCCCTATGATGATTATGGGCTGGACTCACTAAAAGGAATGGGTTGAAATTTATTGGGCCAAGATGCCAGGCCGGGCCAACCCGGCCCACCCTTGGTGACTTGGGTTACTATATATATTATCTTTCTATTTTGGAGGGTACCCTAATTAGAAAGCAGCCTCCACCTTTCCATTTTCTCCTCTCCACTTTTCAGCCTTCTTCTCCTTCTCCACTGTGTGGTTGCCGCTGCTCCCTCTCTGGGATCTCTCTACTGCTGACACTGCGAGTCGGCTTCACCGCTTGACTGCCATTCGTGTGGCTGTGTTGAAGAGAGAGAGAGAGAGTGTGTGTGTGTGTGTGTGTATGTGTGTGAGCTAAATGAGAGAGAGTGTGTGTAAGAGAGAGTGAGAACGAGAGAGAGAGAGAGTGAGAACGAGAGAGAGAGAAAGAACCATTCCGGTGAGCTTAGTCCGACTGAGGGACCTCCTCCCCGCTGCGGTGAGTCCGCTGCTGGCTGCTCTCTGCCTTGAGCTCACCGCAGCTCCCTGTGGCTCACCGTCGTCCTCAACCCGAGCTCTCCGCAACTGCCTGAACTTCCGCTGCCGTCCTTGCCGCTGCTGCTGGTGGAGCCGATCTAGCTGCCCACAGCACGCCCAGCTAGCTACTGCCACCGTTGCTACTTTCCCTTGCTGCTCCTGATGTGGTTCCTGCTACTGCTCTCGCCGCCGCGACTCAGGTAAGCTTCTTCAAGCTCTTTTCTTTCTTTTCTTTTGCTCACGATTTCGTTGTAGTTTCCAGCAAGCTTTCGGTGTGTTGCTGCCGGAGAAGAAGAAGAAAGGAGGCCTTTTTTGGCCGAGAAGAAGATAGGGACCAATTTCAGCTGAAAAAAAGAAGAAGGACCAGATTGCAATTTGTAATAGTTTAGGGTCTTTTTTTATTTCTTGTTTTTGTAGGTTGTAATAGTAAATAGGAAAGTTGTGTTTAATAGTAAATAGGTTTGCAGATCTATAGATCCGCACAATAGTAAAGATAGTAAAGAATTGGGTAAGACAAATAGGATTTTGGCCGATTCTGAAGACTCGTGCTTGAACATGATGCAATTATTATAAGCTGGGAACTCCAATGAAATTGCTGGTAGTGTTGGCTATAGCTAGGTTGATAGAAGCTTTGAATTTGAGACCTTGGATACTACTGGTGGTTCTTCTAACTATGGTGATATCTTGAAAAAATTCATGACCAATTAAAGCTTTACAATTTATACTACATATATATTATACATGAATAAATGTATTATTTTTGTATGGAACCATTTGTTTTTGGTTACCTCTAACGTTGCTTGATTCTCTACTATTCAACAGTCTTAATTCTTCTTTCATTGCAGGTTGTGAAAGCCCAACTCTTGTTCCAAGATTTTTAGAGCGAGAAAGTTGGCATTTTTTCAGAAATACAACGCAACAGATTAAATTTATTGGTAATAGATATGAATGCTATGGGAGTATATATGAGACGGGTGATGGTATTTAGGGGAATTTGAGGAGAGAAACGTTATCATTGATGGAGGGTGAAGGAGGGCAGCAACATCAGCTAATAACATGAAGAATTTGACTCAAAACTTACTATTCAGAAGGGTGCATTCTATTAAGATCTTCCTCAGATATCTATAGCTTTGTATTTGGAGCAACTCTGGAGAATTTCACTATTCAAGAAGGGGAGGAAGAAGGCTCCCAGGCTACATTTGTTACCCAAGGTTTTGGTTCTACAGAGGGGGCATAAGAGAAGAGGAAGAGATGGTCGGCGGCCACAGGGAGAAGAAGAAAAGAAGATGAGGGAAGAAAGTAGAAAATAAAACATTTGTTAAGAGATAAATTTGCCCTTCATAAAAAAGTCACTCACATGGTAATTTGTTGCCTAACTTCATTGCGGAAGCAATGTAATAGACTAAGTTGGAGAAATGTAAATAGGTAGAGAATTCATAATTCTAAAATTAAAGTTGGACTGATTTTTAAAAATTGTAAATAGATGGAGGGTAAAATAGGTCATATTCTTTAAAAATATTCTAGAACTTCCTACAAATATTTTTTTATTATGATTCAACTCTCTTTTACAAACATCCCCAATATTACTATTATGCCCCAAATATTTTTATTTCGCTATATCTAAATTACATCGTGATAAGGCAGTAGTTCAATTGGTTAGAAAGACCTCTTATTATGTGATAGGTAATGATTTCGATTCATACCCCCACCCCCCTTCTGCCAATGTTTCACAAAAAATTAACTATTCCTTAATTATTTTCATTTGGTTAATAGTCAAATTTTTATAAAAACTTGCGCAAACAACAAATATTCTCTCTTTGTTTGCATCTTGAAGGCTGTTATTTAGCAATTATTCTTAAAAAAATCTACATCTAAATTATATGAAAATTAATAAAAATACAATATAACGACAAATAAGGCTTTACTTGGATTGTTATTTTTTAAACTAAAGTGCAAATTATCACGGAATTCATGAAAATTAAATTTTTCGTAACAGAAGAGATGGGACCCAATATAAAACATTTTGAGTAAAATCCAAAAAGATAATCCAAGTAGAGCCTGAAATTCTTTTAAAAAGTTGATGATTAAAAATTAATTGTAAAAAATGATTGATGTCGAAATGTATTGTCACACCACAAAATTTGCATCAATATTTATCTTTTTGAACAAAAAATGAATTGGAAACATTGAATATATGTATCTTGTACTACCAAATATATACTGTAGGCTTTAATAAGCCCATTCTCCCAATATTTTTGTTTCTTTTTCCAGCCCAATTTCACCTCCCCCAACCCCATGATGATTGGGCCTCAACCCATTTGGAATAGGCTTCTTGGCTGTCTCCTTGACCGGGTCTTAGGGATGCCCAGGCAGTTCGGGTTGGCCACTCGGGCCGTCCGTTGGCGACCCGCGGAAGATCCGCCTGCCTTCTCTTTTTTATTGCTGCTGCTGCTTCGTTTTCTGTGCAGTCGCTTGCTCTCCTCCTTTGAACCGTCTCTCCACTCTCAGTCTTTTGGAGTCTTCAAGACTCTTGGTTTTCCTCCTGATCCTTCGGCTCTGCCACTGCTTTTCTTCTCTCGGTTCCGATGTTATATGCTTCTCTGTTGTTCACCGGCCTTCTTTGTCACCTTGTTTGTCTCTTGGTGAGGTTAGAGAGTTAGCCGTGAGGAAAGAGAGGGAGAGAAATAGAGGAAGAAGATTGCCGGTGATTCCTTCCCAGCTGAGGCCCGTTTCTGAGGGTTATAACTCCCGATCATCATTTTCCTTACCGTCGACGCCTCAACGCGGTAGTGCCGCTGCTCGACATCCATTTTTTGGTTTGGTAACCTAACGGTTTCAGCTCCTCAGTCATCTCCTTGATTTTTTGTTGGCCGCTTCACGGCGGCGGTGGTAAGCAAAACCGTTCATTGTTAATTTGGGGTTATTTTATACTAATCAGGTGTTATTTTGCAGATTGCCTTATCATTTATTCTTGTTGGTATTCTGTTCTTAGAAAGATTGTATCTTTCTGTTTCCTTCCGCTGTGATTTTCTTTTAGATAATTTGTAATAGTAATAGTGTTATGTAATGGTAAATAGGAGTTGTTTCTCCAACATATACAAAGGAAATGCGGAAAAGATATACAAAATACTCCAACATTTAAACTTTTTAAAATTAATTTTACTAGTTATACATAGAGTTCTATTACTTTATAAAGTCTATTAACTAAATCTCCTAAGTTCATGAACATACATGAATATAGTTTGTGATTAAACAACAAATTTACTCACACGTAATAATTTTTTTAAGAAGCATGGATGCTTAATGTTTAAAGATTTAACACATATACAATTAAAACATTTAAACAATTAAGCAATTAGTTATATATAACTAAGAAAAAAAAGATTTTTAAAAAAGACAAAATACTACTGTATTATCCGAAGCCAAACATGCTGGAATTCAACACCATTACTAGCAAAGAAATCATTCGCCAAAACAAATACAAATAGCCTGAAAATGGTATGGAATAATTAAGTTTATCTACTACAATATAAAACGTATACAAAATGGTGAAAAAATCTTTGTTTTTAATCTATAATTTGGTTATGTAAGGAAACCTTTACCAAATTATTATCTTCTAGAAGATTAATACAGACATAATCTACCAGTATAGAAAACATTAATTTATCTATATATTCTACCAAAGTATTAAGATTTTGTATTTTCTTGAAGTATATAAATATCATACTATCTTCTATAGATTTTAATGGTAAAATCATAATAAACGCTCATGTAATGCATTTATTTAATAGAAGATTAGTCCAGAGAAAAAATCAAAGAATAGGCTGAGGGTGAACTTACCAAAATGCTAATCAGTTCTTCGATCTTTAACACCTTGTGGCATAGAAGAATCAATTTGGAATTTTCCAAGTGATGGAACACTCATGTACTATGCCGTTACGAACGAACTGGTGAGGGATTGAGCTAATATCTTATGTAAACAAAGTTGAAGATGGTGCTGATTCCTAATCACTTGTCCTATTAAATCCACTGGAGCTTAATCCTGCAAGATAAAGAACACACATAGAGGAAAGGTGGAACTCTGTTTTACTTCCGATACTTAAGTCAGCAAAGATATGTAAATTTTGCAGAGTAATAGTAAGTAAAGAGAACATAATAAAGTAAATATAGGATGTACCATTTATAGAGTACTGGACAAGACAACCAACTTGGGATTCTAATAAAAGAATTCTTTGAACCTTTTGGAACTTTCGGATCACCTAGGTCAATTGGCCCTAACCATGTGATACTTGACCCAATAATAATCTAATCAAAACTTCTCTTAGCCGAAAACGAAAGCCAAGATGGGTTGGTCTTATCATATGCCCTCCTAAAAATTTTATGATTACTTTGTGATACTTTTACGTAGCAAACAGAGGTCTTCTACTCAATTCTTGGTTTCTCATTTAGCTCTTCTATGGTAAGTGTTTAAATCATCGTTGACTTTGATCACGCAAGTTTCAGATCCTATGACAGCTTGTAGATGCTAAATACTTCGATATAAATATGAACCTTGTCCTATGAAATCCATTGGAGAAAAATCAACTTTCGTTGAAACAAGATACGAAACTAAATAGGAAGTGAGTACTAATTATATAAAATCCTCCAATATATAATTGCCTGATTTTAAAGAATATTCCACTTCAAAGAATTCCAATAGAATAATATATCAACCTTGTCAATTGATAGAATTCTGAAAAGTTCTTTCCCTCTATTTAGAGAAAGAATACGTAAGATATTTTCTTGCAATGTATCAGAGTTGGTTTTTTCCTAATTACCTAATAAGGGAGAGATGTTATAACGAAAATAAATATTTCAACAGATATATATATACACCATTCTCCCTTTGAAAAATTGACATATGTGGATATATGTCATTTGTTATGTGCTCATTCTCCTTTGTAAAAGAGTTATATGAACAATCTTCATATCCTTTTTTTCCTAATAGAAGGGGAGATATGTGAAACTATGAATCTGACTTAAGAAATCTGATAATCAATGTTCGATTGGATGAGAAGATATATAACAAAGTATTTGCTTTTATTAAAGTAACATTTGAAGTTGCAAGATTTTGTCATAATCTTATTTTCAAATTTTGGTGGTCTTGTGGACACTTTTGGAAGAAATTCTAATGTTTAAATTTCTTCATAATAATGTTATGTCTTGATGACATGGTATGGGAAGTGTGAGCTTTTCCCACTTCTTAAGGTTTTGTGAACCTGAAGGCCATAATTGTGCTCCAAACGCCATGTTCATATTGCACGCATGCTTTTAGGCATCAACATATGTCGCCTATCAAACCCATCATGATAAATTGGATTTAAGGGCATAAGCCCAATACAACATATCAGGATGTTCATATTTTTCTTGATATATTCAATAAGATTGCTGTGGATAAATCTGGATAGTGTGAATCAGGATATCTAATGAGTTGGATTGTTGTCCTTCTCAACTATAAAAGAAATTTGATATAAATAACATAAGTTCTTGCGAGATGGAAACCTGCAATTTTCATAAACCTGCACTGTATCTCAAGTAATTTAAGTACTTGGAATAATATTCAAGTATGAATATCAAGTTTGGAAAAGAAACATGCTCATGAGAGGGTTGTTCTCACAACTAGTATTTAAATCAAATGACTTGAAATCCAAGTGTGAATTTGATAAGGGAAATAAAATTATGTAAAAATTAGAGCAAATATACGCTGCTAAGTTACTCAAATTTTATCACCAATATGGGTTTTCCCTCCAAAATCAGCGTACATTTACATATGCAGTTTTAACATAAAGTAGTATATTAAATAAGGAGATAAGGTGTAGAAACCATACTTTTATGGCTAATTAAAAGAGTCGAGCTGACTCCACGATATTTAAACAAAAAAATGCCCTAAGATATAGTATGTTGAGACTTGAAAATCTACACGCATCCTTGAAATCAACCAATTACCAAGATTAACTTGTAGAGGTTGTTGAATATAGGATCAAAATCTAAAGCAGCATCTTCTATCTAACTTTCAAGTGAGAAGGTGGATGATACTAGGTGTGTATCAATATGATAATTCAGCAAAATAATTTTGGTCTCCCTTAATTGCATATAGGAGTGAAGAGAATTCAATTGAGGTATTAATCTTCTTCTTGGTCCCAATCAAGTTATCAAGAATCATAAAAGCTTTAATAAGCATTTGAGATATCATATGATTATTGTACGTTCCATTTAGGTTCAAGAGGGGGATGAATTGGACCAAATTAAAATTTCAACTCTCTTAAAATAGATCTTTCTAAACTCAAAGGAAGACAACTCAAAAAAAAATAGCTTGACATAAAACAACTTATGCAACCCACCTCAAAGGATATCACTTAAACCATTAGCTTGACTTAGTGATATGAAGCTAATTAACACAATCTAACAAAAATTAATCAGCTCAGAGACAGTCACTTAAGCTATTGACTTGACTCGGTGAATAAAGCTAATCAGACAGTATAATCAATCAACTCAAAAACTATGACTTAAGGCTTTAGCTTGACTCAGTGATATAAAGCTTATTGTAAAACACACTTGATAAAAACTTTTCTGTAAATTAGCAAGACATCAAAATCAGCTTTCTTCAAATAAAATAAGGTTTTAGAGAATAAAGCTAATGTACAACTTCAAACTCAAAAGCAGCTTTAGATAGACGAAACTACCCAGAACAATATCTATATTTCAAAAGATATTAGCTCGACTCACAGACGCAGAACTGAAAACATATTCAAGGCAAAATCAATTATGTCCATTCTTGCAAACTGGAAACTCAACAAAAACAAAATAAGATAAGAAAGGAAAATCAGAATACATAAAAGATAAAGATAAAGAAGGCACAAGGATTTTTATAGTGATTCGATAATACACATACATCCATTTTCCTCGATAACTTTCATCTCAAGGTTTCCAATAAACAATCTCTTCTAAGGCTAGATCAAACTATTACAAGCTGTTTTCAATAGTTTAGTAAACTATACTAGTTTTAAATATATCTAGCAAACTAACTCCACTAGTTTTAAATAGGTCTAGCAAACTATCACCACTAGTTTTACAATAGATCTACCAACTATATATCACTCTCACATGAGAGAAACTTCACAAGTTTTTGTAATGGAACTTGCAAACCAGTGCACAATATCTCTCTACTACAAAACAACTCTCTCTTAAAATATAGAAATTTTTGCTCAAGATCCAAGAGGGAATAAGACTTCTTTTTCTCTACAAGAATTCTCTTTCTCTTCTTGCTCTATCTTTTTTTCATTTTTCCTTCACTTTTTCAAGTCTTGAGGGATATGGTCTTCACCTATACATAGGACCACCCAATGTCAAGTTGTCTCATAAGGGCTTCTTTGTCATTCTAAAAAGATAGCATAAAGAATATGCTTCTTCACTTTTAATTGCTTATCCATCAAGATATATGCCAACTCACATACTCCAATTTGATTTGGAGATGTTATCCAAAAAAGACTGCATTAGATGGAGGAGATATCCATTTGATATATCTCACATGAATGTCTTCATTTGCGTATGGTGGAGGGGACCACTCTTTGCACCATATTTTGACACATGGCTAGGAGACCAATTCTTGTTATTCTTTACACCAACAATAGAGTGCCAACTCAGCTCTCTTTTTGTCTTGCCCCACCAAGTATCTCTAAAAAAGGAAAATAACATACTATAAATGCTTTAGAAATGGACAAATGACACATGTGTAAGATGACAAAAAATAGCATAAAGTGAAAAACTCTTTATCAACAAGGAAACTTCTCTTCTCTTTCCTTTATTCTCCAACTTTA
Organism: Catharanthus roseus; assembly: GCA_028651295.1. NCBI lineage: Eukaryota > Viridiplantae > Streptophyta > Magnoliopsida > Gentianales > Apocynaceae > Catharanthus > Catharanthus roseus. The sequence continues at coordinate 29,446,632 of JAPQWS010000168.1, forward strand.
ATTTATCCTTTTTATTTTTAGAGAATGCATTCAAATTCATTACTTCAGTAAAAACTCTTCCAAACTTGAATTTGCTTGTTTCTACCCATATTAGTAGCTTGACTTATTAGCTCGGTCTGTTAGCTCAACTCGCCTTCCACTAACATTAGCTTCACTGCTGTCTTTCAACAATCACTTTGTTAGATTAACTTGATATGTTACTTATCAAAACATGAATGACCCTTGAGACAACATTCTCCCCCTTTTTGATGAGTAACAAAACTAGTTTTTCCTTTATACACAAGTGTCCGAGGTAAAGTAAAATCAGGCACAAAAAAGTTTTAGAAGCTCCCCCTGAGCTAATGCCTCAGTTTTCAAACCTGAATAATTTTGAGCTAAGTTTCAAACATCTTTGAGTAGTTCCACTTTCACAGCAAGTGCACTTAGGAAAAGATTAAACTAAGTGTCCACAGATAGCCCAAAAACAAGGTTGGATTGATTAAAAAACAAAGAGGATAGATATCAGAATAGAATAGGAAGATTTAAGTTAAAGTATCTATATCTATCAAATATAAAAAGTAATATCATCCAACCATAACATGATAGGAAAAACTTAATCATCTCCCTCTTTTCGTGTAGAAGCTAAGCAAAACAAATAAAAAGGGTCATGGAAGACAAGCTAATAAATGCAAAAAAAAAAAAAACTGTTCATAGACCAGATTAGTATAGAAACTAAGTAAAATAAATAATTGTGCAAGCAACAACTTTCAATATTTTTGTCCCCATTGAAAAGTTGCAACATGGAAGTAGCCTAGGCATGACTAGTGCTACGAGTAATGGCTCTGGGACTCTATAAAACAAATAGCTTAGAAACCTGGATAGCTTTAGAAGAAATCTTTGAAGAAACAGCTTGATCAACTAATGAAATCTAGAATAAGAAGCTGAGCTGGCATCAAGTTGAGCTGGTGTAATACCATAAAGGACTCGAATAAGACAGATGTATGTAAAGATTATCTTATTCTGATATTACCATGCCTCTTAGGTCAAATTTAAATCCACTGTCTACTTTGCGTCCTTTGTAGTAGCTCTTCTTTGCACTTCTTGAGCTACCTCTAATTTTCTAAAAATATCTTTCTTAATTCTAATCACAACTCCTTCATAATTTTTCCAAACATATCTATTGAAGCTCACTTAACACATTCTTCTTTCTTCTTTCTTTTAGCTATTTTTTCTTTCAACAGAGTATCTCTCTTTGCATTTTTATCCTCATGCCTACTCTCTTTCAAGTCAACACTCATTTTATCTTCCCCTTCAACCAGTTTTTTTTTCTTATCAATACATCTCTTTTAGATTTTCTATTTTACACTTTCATTTTCCTCTTTTTCTAGTATCTCTCTTTTCTTTTTCTTCTTCACCACTCGTTTTCACTTGAGTAACTTGTGCCGAAGCTACATCACAGAATTTTCAGATTATTGCTCTGCCTCAATTCTTGCTTTCTTCATAGTTTCAACATTCTCTAATTCCTCAATTTCTTTTCTTCAAAAATAAGCTCTTCTCCTTGCTTTAGTTGGGCTTTTATTTCAAACAGGTTTATCAATTTCTCTTTGGAGTCAATTTTTCTATCAGAACTTGCAGAAGAAAGAATTCAAGGAGGCATCTAAGGCAACTTGCAAGAGCAATGAAAGAGATTGTCTTGCTCGTCAAAGATTCATAGGATTTTAAAACATTACTACCTTGCAAGAGTAACTATCATGCTAGTTTTTCAAAAGAGAGCATACAAAATTCAAGAATTGATTCAACAAGAAAAACTCATAAAGGACAAACTTATCAAAAATATAGCCAATCAACCATTCTCCTTACTAACCATCAATATCAAGTCTTATCACAAAAGCAGTTAACTACTTTATCTATTCAAGAAGTATGAGAGAGACATATAAAATATAGCTTTAACAGATAAACACTTTATTCATAGAGAGAGAGAGAGGGAGAGAGAGGGAGAGAGAGAGAGAGAGAGAGAGAGAGAGAATATCATAGAAGATCACAAAATGCTACGTAAGCTTTACTTATCTCAGAATCATCAAAACCAAGCTCAAAATCAATCAAATACCTTTAACCAAAAATAAAAAGAAAAAAAACTCAGAGGGAAGCCTAAAAACTGTTTTCACACAAGCACATGTAGAGATAATCTAATTGGTCAAAACTACTAACTCGTGTTCCAAATAGATCCTCCAAGAGACTTCTTCAAACAAGGATTTAGTAAAGATATCAACAAGCTGTTTCTAGGATTGAAAAAAGATTAGCTCAAAGTACCTTATTTCATGTGCTTATCAGTAACCTGGCGTCTTACCCCTCTGTGCTTAGTTCATGAATGTTGCACTGGATGTTTTGCCGAATTTATCGTACTTGTCGTCGCAATAAATGTCTTTGAGTAGCTTAACCTAACATTCTTGTCTTGATGCTTAATCTCACGCTATTGAGCTAAACAGCTCCAACATCTATGTACTTAGCTTCTCCTATCGACAAGCTACAGTCAAGACTTTCTTCTTGCTACAACAGTTCTCCAAAGAAATTGGCACACCCTCAAATGCTCTTCTTATCAATCTTGGCTTCTGCATTTGCATCATCATATCCTCTTTCCTCTTAGCTCAGCTATCCCATTTCCCGAATACTACATACTTAGCTCTTGTGTACCTGCAAGACATCTAAAAATTCTCTTCACCACAGTGAGATATGTCATTTCTTAAGATCATATTAAATTCCTACACATACACACATGCTAAAGAAAAATCCAACTTTACTGTGATTCTCATTGTTGTTTTGCTTGACTTAACTCCAATCATTTGAAATCTCTCCAGTAGCTCCTTCATATGCTTAATTCATCTGATGGCTAGCACTTCTATGCTCTCCTTTGTCTGTAGTCCAAGGAAAGATGTAACTTCCCCATCATTCTCATCTTATCAAAGTTCCCCTGCATTTATGCTAACTAACTCTTTGCACAAAGACTGATTATTAGCTCCAAAGATCATGTCATCAATATGTACTCGGATAATAAGAAGCTCTTTCGAATGGAGTTGGGTAAAAAGAGTTTTATCATCACTACCTTTAAAAACACCATTTTCAAGAAGACAATTTCATAAAACTTTCAGAGTTTTCAAAATCAGAAGATTGCTCAATATAGCCTTCCTCTTTTAAAAGCCCATTCAAAAAGACATTTTTCATATCATTTAAAATATCAAAAAACTTTCACCGCAAGCAAGGGGACACACCATACTTATTTAGCTTCAATAGACTTTATGGTTTTCAGTCTTCTACAAAAAGTGCCAGAAATTCTCAAAAGCTTCATCCTCAAGAACTTCCAAGTTTGTTTAACTAGACTAAGCAAACCAAAAATAATTAGCTCCAGAGGTCTAGTTGTAGAGTACAACTCCCTTAGCTTTGACATGCATCACATAAACGTCACTTTTCAAACATCAACTCTGTTAGTTTATTGACCAGCTTCTTCTCTAATAGCTTCACTATAACACTTATATGCTCGCATTCTCTAATCATTTGTGTCACAATCAATTTTCATCTGAAACTAAAGCTAAGAAAACTCAGTTTAGCTCCATCCAATTTGTCCATTGGCACATATACATTTCATGTTCTCTTTGCAAACATCATAGCCTAATGCACTTTTCTTTCTCATAAATAAGTAACATGCTTGAGAATTGCCCTTAAAAGAAGCTTTAGTCTTTCTGAAAAATCAAAAATGATTGTTTGTATATTTTAAACCAAGTATGATTATTATTTTTATGATGTTTATCTACTTGATTAAAACAAGACCTTTCTAGCAGTTTTTAGGCTTTTTGGGAAGTCGAAATAGGGTGGAGACCTTGCCATCTGATGGGACCAACCCATCTTGGCTTTGGTTTTGGGCTAAGAGAAGTTTTGATTAGATTATTCTTGGGTAAAGTATCACATGGTTAGGACCAATTGACCTAGGTGATCAAGAAAAGGTCCAGAAGATTCTTTTATTAGAAATCTCACCTCGGTTGTTTTGGCAAAATACTAAGACTCAACACTTTATAAATGGTACACTCTACATTTACTTTATTATGTTCTGTTTATTTACTGTTATTCTGCAAAATTTACACCTTTCTGCTGACTTAAGAATTGGTAGTAAAACGTGGTTCAACCTGCCCTCTATGTGTGTTCCTTATCTTGCAGGATTGAGCCTTAGTGAAATTAACCGGAGAAGTGATAGGGAATAATCAAATGGCGCCCACTGTTCTTAACAGGAAATGATCCCCTCGTTATCTTCACCTCAAGTGACCAAGTGCCAAGTGACCAGAGATATAGCAAATTTATTTGAAGCTTAACATAGGCTTCTAATTTTCAATGACCCATTTTCTATTAAAAAGCAATGATCAGGAAACAAAAGAAGTTTGGTGGCATGAAAGAAATGATCAAGATGAGAAGAAAGAATCATAAGATCACAATTGTATGCTTGACGCAAGCTTATACATTAGGATTCAAAAAAAAAAAAAAAAAAGATCAGGATATAATTGAAGAGTTCCTCTACTTTCTCTGTTTATTTTGAATACTATTCCCACTATCAGGAAGTTTTCCATTTTGCATCCTCTAATTCCACTTTTCTTCTTCTTTGATAGTGGCATCTTCCACTAACAACAGTAAATGTGATCGGCATTACTATTCCACTATCGGGGAGGTGATAGGCATTGCTGCTAATCTCCTCATTGATAATGATACATTTTAGTCTATCATCCAACTTTTTGTTTTCAAAATTATGAACTAACTCATAAATTTATTCATCTAATTTTTCTTTTCTTTTCTTTGATAGTGCCCCCATTAACGGGAACCATGATCACGTAACCAAAGTTGTAGCTGATTGACTCATCTCAGCTTCTAAATTAGAAGACCCATCATCCTCAAGAAACTCACGTCAAGCTCAAGAATAGAGTTACAATTGCTTGAAGCCTCATATAATAAGTTTCCAAATTCAAGACCCATTTGCTATTATTCATTCCTCTTCTTGTTTGTTAATCTCAATGAATTAGTTAATGCTTTAATTTTTACCGATTTTTCAACTTTCTTTACCAGATTCATATAAGATCAGATGTCAAACAATTAGGATTTTATTTTCCCACAATTGCAGCCACATTGTTCCATTCTACGCCGCCATCATCTTCGTTGCCGCGACCAGGCTCTGGCAACTCGGCCACCTGTTCAGTGTCTTTTACTCTTACTGCTACGTACCACTCCCAGAAATCTCTAGTAAATAAAGATAAACCCAAAACCTTTTCAGACTTATTAAAGGAAGGAGTAGGGAGCATGATTATCATCTTATTTTTCCAAATTGAAAAATGAGAATGGATATCAAGTCCTCCAAAAATTTTGGGATCCATCTCTGCTGATCACTCAATACTATATTTTGCAATTATGATCAAAGAGGGGTAAAAGAAGGATGACCAAGTTATTGGGATCCATTTATTCCCTATTGGGATTTTGGTCCTTCCTCACGGCTTTCCAATGATCAGGAGAAGAGTATATACAATCAACTCACACCCCAACCTCCAATCTAGAATCTATTCTTTTATTTTTCATTTATGAGTCCATACTATTAATTCTTGTTGATCACTTTTGAATTTCTTTTTATCATATTTGGGGTGACAGGGAGTTAGGTGGTTGGCAAATCGCTCAATCCGAAATCCCCACAAAGTTTAGTCAGGAAGAAGCCAGATTTCTTTTAATAAAAAGCTTAACGGTACTGCCCCTATTCTATTTCCTTCATCAGAAATAGGGGAACAAAATAGCATCCCGTGCATTTAAACCACTAGGAACACCTTGCCAAATATGTGGTTCAACAACACAAGTGGTTGAAACAGACATCGTATGAAATTATGATATCAGGTATTCTCAATGAAGCTTTCTCAAATTTGGGCCAGATGATCAAGCATCAAGAGGAAATATACAAGCACAATAATGAATTTTTCTTCACTCGCGAATTACAATTGGGAAACTTAAGCTCGACCAAAGCAATCTTTATCAACTCTCTTTTTGCTATTGGGAAAATTGAGAATCCCGAATAGAGATTAATAAACATTGAATCAATGTGGTTCGTTGTCTTTATCTTTTAGTCTTGTTCAAAGAGAAAGGGAAGAAAGATGTGTTCACCACAAGTTGTTTTGAACAACTCTCTGATTTCGTTAATTCTTGGCATGATGTATTCGGCTTCAAGAATGAATTCTTCACATGTTTATCCCTTGTGAGAGTCTTCAAGCATCAGGAAGAATTTGCTCTCAAATGTCAAATTTTCTACAAGTTAGTGTACAAACTTCCTTGGAGCATCTTTCGTGAATTGCAGGTGCCATTTGTCATGGGTAACACAGGCTTGATAGCTTCAAAGACTCACTCTTACTATTAGCTTGGCTGTCATAATCAGCCATAACAGGAAAAGCAGATTTCACCGTCAGCAAAGCGCACACTATGCCAACCAAGCAGGCAGATACATATAAATTGCTGAAAGGGAAGCCAACATACCTTATTGAATATATCGGGAACGAGATTTTATTCGGTTAGGAAAACCTGATATAACACGATCAAGAGTAAAAATATGGAACTAGAAAGCATCAGGATTCCTGATTCTTCTTGTTGGCCCAATGGCCCAGTTTTCATATTATTTTCATTTTTTTATTTATGGCCCAATCTTTTTTATCCGAATGATGAACACATAACCTGGTGGGCCTAATAAGAGTGGGAGTTTGGGCTGGCTTTGATGCCGGACGGGTCGGGTTGAATACTTCTTATTCTCCTCAGCAGCCTTAATCCTCTCATTTTTCACTTTGTTGTGCCGCCGCTGCCTCTTGCTCTCTGACCTTCTGTCTTCTCTCTTCCTTCGAGCAGTCTGTCTGTTCGTTTCTCTGTGCGACCCTTTGGGACTCCCACTCACTCGTCGGCGCCGGCTAACCTTCGGGTTACCATGTATGTGACTGCAGTGAGAGGAAAGGGCGTTCTTGCTGAGAGAGACCGAGAGTTTCTTCTTTGAGGCCACCGGTTACTGAGGGATGCTTTCTGTTCTTCACCGGAAGAACACTTCGGGCAGTCCTTCGTCGTGGATGCTTCTGTTGTAGGTGTCCAATCCGAGACCTGAAGGGTCTCGAGGTAAAAAGATCGAACCTTTCTTTTACTTGCTGTTATTTCGAACTGTTTCTGTTTACTGGTTGCTTGGATCGAAACCGGGAAGCCACTGAAGGCGAAGAACCCTTCTGTAATAGAATAGGTTTCATTTCTCGCTTCTTGCTTCCTTTATTCTGATCTGTAATAGTAAATAGAGCTTTGTAATAGTAAATAGGTTCCGTTAGCTTTTCTGTTTGGTAGCTGGAAATCGTAATAGTGGTATCAGAGCCACGGTTGTCGGAGCAACCGTCCGGCTGCCACTCGGTGTCAGATCCCGTGGATCTGATAGAAAGGGAAATTTTTAAACTCATCTCCTTTTTCATTTTCTGTTTTCTTTTTTTTATTATTATTACTGTTAGATCTATCAATACTTTTGTTAGATCTGCTGTTGCTGCCATTTTGTTGGTTAACTGCTCTCAGGTTCCTTTTTTTTTTCTCTCAACAGTTTCTGTTCATTGCTGTCGATTCCGTAAATCTGCTTCTGTGTTGTTCAATCTACTGTTACCGAACACGTTGTGTTATTTTCTGGCATTATCATAATTGCAGTACTTCATTTTCTGTGTTCTGTTTCTGGTATTTTTTTTTTTTGAAAATCCAAAACCCAAGCCTGGTTGGGGTCCAAGAGACTCCCAGTATCTGTGACTTGGAGATTTTCGCTATCTGTTACGAACACTGCATCAATTGTGATTGATCCTGTACTGTGGTTGTTTTAGTGTATTTTTCGCTGTTTCGGTTAAATATTGTGTACATTCGCACTGTTTTGGTCATAAAACACTACTGCGTCTCACGTACTGAATTGTGCCGTTTTTTGTTAAAGCAAAATCCGGGCATTTTTTTTATTTTTCGTGACAAAAACTTCCTTTCAAATCTTTCATTTGTCTAGCCAACGATTACTCCCATTTGCCATTTAATCATGTCTGTTCAAAAGATTGAAACTGACAAATTTGATGGCAAATCTGATTTTGTAATGTGGCGTAGAAAAATGAAAGCAGTTTTAGTCCAAAATAAAATCGCACCCGCAATTTGTAGCCCCGAAAAGTATCCGGAGTCTTGGAAGGGCGAAGTGCTTTCTGAAAAACTTGGTGATGCGCACAGTTGCCTCACCTTGCATTTAACCGATAACGTTTTAAGAGAAATAGACGAAAAAGATAATGCTTTTGAAAGATGGACAAAACTTGAAAAAATGTATTTGGGAAAATCTTTATCTAATAAGATTTATTTGAAAGAACAGCTTTTCGGTTTCAAAATGAGCGGGTCGAAATCACTTTCAGAAAACATCGACGATTTAAACAAAATTGTTTTGGAATTACAAAACATCGGTGAAAAGATTTATGATGAAAATGTTGCTGTAATTTTATTAAATTCTTTGCTTGAATCATTTAATGATGTTAAGTCTGCTATTAAGTATGGTAGAGATGACTTGACTCTTGTTGATGTGAAAAACGCTTTAAAATCAAAAGACCTTGATTTGCAAAAAGAAAACAAATCTAACGGAGAGAACCTTTACATGAGAGAGAGGGTTAACCGGAGAGAATCTTTTAGTCACCGTTCTAAAAGTAAAGGGAGGTCGAAATCACGAGATAAGAAAGTGAAATGTTTTTACTGTGGCAAGGAAGGTCATATGAAAAATAAGTGTTTTAAAAGGATCAAAGAGAAAAAACAACGTAAACAAGGTAAAGGGAGCGATAAAAATGACAAACCACACGATTTTGAATCAAATGGTAATTCAATGTATTCTGAAGTCTTGTATGTATCCTCTTCCCTTTCCCCTGTTTCTGAACACTAGATCCTTGATTCAGGATGCACTTTTCATATGACACCCAACAAACATTGGTTTTCAGATTTCAAACCCCTTGAGTATAGAAAAGTTTTTATGGGCAACAATCATGTTTGTGAAATAAAAGGAATTAGAAATTTTTTCATTAAAATGCATGATGGTGTGACCAGAAAATTAACTGAGGTGAGATATGTGCCCGACCTCTGTCGGAATCTAATCTCCCTTGGTGTTTTTGACACTAATGGTTTCTCTTATAAATCTGAAAATGGCATTATGAAAGTTTGCAAAGGAGCACTGGTCATGCTCAAAGGTTTTAAAAGGGATGGTCTTTACCATTGTGGGGACCTGAAAAGGTTCCAACTTATGGTAGGAATGTTTATTTCTTATCTGTTGTTGATGATTTTTCTAGGCATGTATGGGTATTTCTTTTAAAATCAAAAGATCAAACTTTTGAAAAATTTTCTGAATGGAAACGCCTTGCCGAAAATCAAACTGGAAATAAACTAAAAACAATTAGGACAGATAATGGTCTTGAGTTTTGTAATAAAAAGTTTGCTGATTTATGTACACTGCATGGCATAGTACACCATAGGACTGTTAGGCACAATCCACAGCAAAATGGAGTTGTCGAAAGGATGAATCGTACTATAATGGATAAGGTTAACTGCCTTATGGTGTCTTCAGGAATCCCAAAACCCTTTTGGGGAGAAGCTGTAAGTACAACTGTCTACCTCATTAATAGATCACCCTCAACAGCCATAAACTTCAAAACTCCCTTAGAGTTGTGGTCCGGAGAACCACCAAACCTGTCAAACCTTAGAGTGTTTGGGTGTGCTGCATTTGCACATCAAAAAGAGGGTAAGTTAGACCCAAGGTCAAGAAAGGGAGGTTCTTAGGCTACCCTAGTGGGGTAAAGGGTTATAAAGTTTGGCTCAAAGGTGAGCCGGGGGTGAGGGTTATTGTGAGTAGGGATGTGATCTTCAACGAACTTGATATGCCTTGCCTAAAGGCTAAAACCAATCCTGATAGCCCTAGTGACATTCCTGTAGATGGGAATATTCCCGTGGAGGTAGAGAATACCTCTGAACCTTCACAACCCCACGATCAACCTGAAACAAGTGGAGGGTCGGATATACCGACCAGTGAGCAGCCTGAAACCAGCACGCCTGAATCTGAAAATTCAGATGAGGATCATCCCGAGGCACAAGCCCAAGCTCTAAGGGACTACCAGTTGTCTAGAGATAGAGTTAGGAGAGAGACGAGAAAATCCGCTAGGTACGGTTACTCCTACATCGTCTCATATGCCTGTGCTGCTGCATCCTATATAAAAGAAAAAGAACCTTTGTGTTTTTCTGATGTGTTAAAGAGTCCTAACCATTTTTTGTGGTTGCATGCTATGGAAGAGGAAATGTCTTCACTTCATAAAAACAAAACCTGGATTCTTGTTCAAAAACCCTCAAAGCAAAAATTAATTGATTACAAATGGATTTTTAAAATCAAAGAGCCTGAATCTGCCAACGAACCCCCAAGGTTCAAGGCTAGGCTGGTTGCAAAAGGTTTTTCTCAAGTTGAGGGCATCGATTTTAATGAAATATTTTCTCCCGTTGTTAAATATAAAACAATTAGGATAATGCTTGCAATTGTTGCCTTTTATGATCTTGATCTTGAACAACTTGATGTAAAAACTGCATTTTTGCATGGAGAACTTGAAGAGACTATTTACATGCGTCAACCACCAGGTTTTGAGGAAAAGGGTAAGGAGAACATGGCATGCTTGTTGAAAAAGTCCTTGTATGGACTTAAACAATCACCTAGGCAATGTTATAAACGTTTTGACTCTTTTACGCTTAAAGCTGGTTTTGTTAAAAGCAATTATGATAGCTGTTTGTATTTCTGTGGTGATAATGTTGAAACTGCTATTTATCTTTTGCTGTATGTGGATGATATGCTAATTGCCTGTAAGCATAGAGATAAGATTACTCGCTTGAAATCTTTGCTGAAGTCCGAATTTGATATGAAGGACTTAGGTTCAGCGTCTAGAATCCTTGGGATGAACATTTGTAGGGATAGAGCTGATAGATCCTTATTCATATCCCAAAAATCCTTCTTGCAGAAAATTGTTTCCAAATTTTTGATGCATTTATGCAAACCAGTTTGTACACCACTTGCGAGCCACTTTCAGCTTTCTGAAAAATCTTGCCCCAAAACCAATAGAGAAAAGAATGACATGGCCCATATACCTTATAGAATGGCTATAGGATCCGTCATGTATTTTATGATTTCCACTCGACCTGATATTGCTTATTCCATAAGCCTTCTTAGCCGATTCATGTCTAATCCGGATAGGGATCATTGGGCAGCTCTTAAGTGGTTGTTGCGCTACATTAATGGGACTATTAATAGGGGTCTTCTTTATCATAATTGGTCTAATAATTTTGAACTGGTTGGATATGTGGATTCTGACTTTGCAGGTGATAAAGATGGTAGGAAATCCACCACTTCTTATTTCTTTACTTTGGCAGGGAATTGCATATCTTGGAAATCACAGCTACAGCCTGTAGTCGCTTTATCGACTACGGAGGCTGAGTACATTGCTGCCACTGAGGCAATTAAGGAAGCCATTTGGCTTCAAGGCTTATTATCTGAATTGCATGTTTTAAATTCTAAAGCTGTGATTTATACTGATAGTCAAAGTTGTCTTCACTTGTGTAAAAACCCTGTTTATCATGAAAGAACTAAACATATAGATGTTAAGTATCATTTCATTAGGGAAAAGGTTTCAAGTGGCTTAATTAATATTGAGAAAATTAGTAGTAAAGATAATCCTGCAGATTTTGGTACTAAAATTGTGACAAATGATAAGTTTTCTTTGTGCAGGGATCTCCTTCATATCGATGAAGGTTGACTCACTTTGAGTCATTGTTGGCTGAAAATTAGATGAAAATAAGTTCAAGGTGGAGTTTGTTGGCCCAATGGCCCAGTTTTCACATTATTTTCATTTTCTTATTTTTGGCCCAATCCTTTTTTTCCCAATGATGAACACATAACCTAGTGGGCCTAATAAGAGTGGGAGTTTGGACTGGTTAGCTTTGATGCCGGGCGGGCCGGGTTCAACCCGACCCGCCCAGGTGACTCTGCTATATATACTTCTTATTCTCCTCAGCAGCCCAAATCCTCTCATTTTTCACTCTGTTGTGCCGCCACTGCCTCTTGCTCTCTGACCTTCTGTCTTCTCTCTTCCTTCGAGCAGTCTGTCTGTTCGTTTCTCTGTGCGACCCTTCGGGACTCCCACTCACTCGTCGGTGCCGGCTAACCTTCAGGTTACCGTGTATGTGACTGCAGTGAGTGGAAAGGGCATTCTTGCTGAGAGAGACCAAGAGTTTCTTCTTTGAGGCCACCGGTTACTGAGGGATTCTTTCTGTTGTTCACCGGAAGAACACTTCGGGCAGTCCTTCGTCGTGGATGCTAAGACCGAACTCACAGAGCTCGTTCGGCTTCTGCTGTAGGCATCTAATCCGAGACCTGAAGGGTCTCGAGGTAAAAAGATTGAACCTTTCTGTCACTTGTTATTTCGAACTGTTTCTGTTTACTGGTTGCTTGGATTGAAACCGGGAAGCCACTGAAGGCGAAGAACCCTTCTGTAATAGAATAGGTTTCATTTCTCGCTTCTTGCTTCCTTTATTCTGATCTGTAATAGTAAATAGAGCTTTGTTATTGTAAATAGGTTCCGTTAGCTTTTCTGTTAGGTAGCTAGAAATCGTAACAGTTCTCCATATGCATTTTTCTGATAGAGAAAATATTATTTAAGTCTAACAATATCCTTTCTAACGCTTTACTCTGTAAGCATCTCTCGCATGATCTCAAAAAAGATACAAAAAGTCACAAACGTAGAGTTTAAGGTTTGACTTAGTGAAATAAAGTATTTGAGGCATAACGATAATTTTGCAGATATTTAGAAAAGAGAGTGAATTTTATTAAAATAAGTTCTTGTTAGGGAGTTCATAAGTATCATTAAGTGGAGTATTTTTAGTATGCTTAACATGCACATTTTAGGCATTGGAATACTTGACATCATTGTGTAAGATTTAAAGTGGTGAATTTAAGAAAAATATATTGTATTCAAAGAAGAATATTTTGAAGAATATCCTTAGGGTCCAAACAATAATTTTATGAGATAATATTAGATATTCTAGACATAGACATTGAAGTAGTGGTATTGATAGGTAAAAAAAAAAAAGAAAGAAAGAAAAAAAGCCATCCATTTTGTTTTCTCTCCACTGCCAAGCATCATCACCCCCTCTACTTGTCATCACCTCACATCTCCTTGCTCCACACACACATATATATATATATATATAAATAGCTAGAAGGTTGGGAGGAAAAGTTTGGTTTTTCTCCTCTTCCTCCTTCCAGCATACAAAAGTCATAAGGTTTCTTGTTGTTTTTTTTTCTTTATTTAATTATTTTCTTTGTTCTTTCTTTTGGTTAGCTTATATATGTAGTTTAAGTTTATGTTTTTCTTTTAACTGCTCTAAATGGGTTTTAGTAAATAGTTAGTATTTTTTTTACCTTTAGTTAGCTTATATATGGTATATGAATAAGTAAATGATAATAGTTAGTTAAGTTCTTTTCTTTTTCTTTAGATTTATTTTCTATTTATTTGATTAGACATAGAGTGTGATTATAGGTTTTTAAAATGAAATATTTAAGCGCTTTGGTTGAGTGTACAACTTGAAAATTATTGAGATTATAAAATTTTGGATCATCCTTCCGGGTTAGTAGATGCATATAAATATATTTTAAGATTGTTAAGATGATTTATTTTTGCTAGTGAATAGAAATGATGGGATTCATAGTAAAGTGTTTTCTTTGGTTTTGTTGTTACTCTATTTGTAGGGTTATAATACCAGGTCTACATTCAGGTGAGTCCACCAACCCTGCCTAAATATTTTAACGATGTCGGTTGAAATGTCTATACCTTTTTTTATAGCTAAGCATTTTATAAAATGTCTACTGCTTTGGGGGCGATATAACATGGTGTTATTTTAAATTGGAGATATTCTCCACAACGTGTTTAACTTGTACCTTAGAAATGTATAGGAGCGGTGCTTCATATAGGTGTATTTACTTTAAAAAAGAATTGTCATGTTTTTTTAAGAAGAGTTGCTATTATTACTAGTTGAAAATGTTTTAATGTTGTTTAGTTACATGGTTAGAATTAGTAGATGTAAACTTGAGATATTTATAAAAACTACATATGCATGTCTTTACAGGCGAATGGAAACTTTGTTATTCTAAAGCGGTTCTAACTTGAATTTATGTACACGGCCGAGTGAATGGCCTTTTGATTTGGAAATGGATATGAAAACTCCATTATGACCATGGACGAAGTTTTTGACTTGATTATGTTTGGTTGGAAGCGTTAGAGGATTGCACTATACGTGGCTAGTCCCCCGTACTAGGGCCTGTTCCGATGATGTAAACGATTACAATTCTGGAGTGTGAATCCACTAGATTGGGGGCATAATACCGTTGAGGGCTTCGCGCAATCGGTATTGCATTGGACATCTCATCATACTCTGCAGTGGGATGATTTCCTAGTGAAGAGTCAAGATGGGCTCGAAACTAAGATTGGTCCAAGGCGGACCTGGTATGTGCCCCAAGATCTGTAACCTAGTTTTATGTATTAGGAGTGCAGTTATTATGAAAACCGAATGATTATATAGTGTTCGGCTAGTAATGACTACAGATGTCGAAACTTATTTTCAATGACCTTGCTATAGGTTCCAAATTTTGAGTCCAACTTTTGGCACGACTTTCGAATTCAGGTACAGAAGTTGCATTGATGTGTCTTGATTCGCTCAGACTTTCCAATTGCACTCAAACCCCTCATATAGATTTCTGTGTACTTTTAAAGTAACTATGATAATGAGTTCTTTTGGAATTGCATGAATTGTTTTATGGAAAAATTGCATCATTATCTTATAGAAAAGCATGAAAGCACACATTCACGTGGACTCACTGAGCATTCACACTCACGTCTTTAAATGTCATGTTTTCTAGATTACTTGGGACGAGGGACGGACTAGTAAGCTGTTAGAGTGTTTTGCACGGAGTTTTGTGGCCAGGACATGTTGTGTAGACGTTTTGGGAAAGATATTTTTACTTCTTATACTCAACTAGTTTGAAACATTTTTTTGTTTTGGTTTTGTAAAGTGTTTCCTATCTTAGAGATGTTATAAGAAGTTTCCCTGGATCTTATGTAATGATTGCCCTATCTATATTCAGTTTCGTTTTCCGCTGTGTAGTGTATGCATATATTTGTAAGTATTAGTCAGGTTTTGCATTAGTTTAGATGTTTGTAGTTTAGTGTCGAGAGGCACGCTAGTACCTTACTCTGCTGCAGTTAACCTAGAGGAGGGGTTGTGTGCATCACAGGTGGTATCAGAGCTTCTAGGTTTGGTACTAGGTTTGAATCATTCGATCCTAGACGAGTTATAAGAGCCAACTGCTTAGACCTTGATGTTTTACAAAAAAAAAAAAAAAAAAAAAAACCATATGATTTTCATTTTTTGTACTGATTGTAAGATTTTGTCTTATATGGATAGGATGTCATGTCACGAAGTATATAGATTTATCGTGAGGGGATGCTCATAGGTGGGTCTGGAGCGACTGGATCATCATTATCTTATTCACTCAAGGAGGTTGTCTCGGATCCGATAGTTGATTTTTCTGATGGTGAGTCTGTAGAGGGACTAGCTGTGCTGGAGGCTGAGTTTGAGGCGGATATGGAAGAGGACCCTAGCAAGCCCAATACAGATCCTAAGATGGTAACGAGCCGGAGGAAGAGACACCAATTAAGTTAGGGAGGGACTGAAATCCCTATAATGGATGTCTCCCTATTGGTTATATCCCCTACCCCTGTTCTACCTGTAGAATCGGCATATTCTTTTCCATCATTGCCATCGTGGAGCGAGTCTGGGAGATAGTATTTCTGTGGACACTGTGTATGGCACGAGCTGCGGCTTGAGAACACGACTCGATACATTGTGGAGCTGAGGGGTGAGATTGCTAGGACAGATAGTCTATTTTACTCAGCACATCAAGCTCGACGGCATGAGACGGCGAGGGCCGATAGATTAGAGATCAGCTAGTTCAGATGAGAGAGGTGCATGTGGCACGAGAGAGAAAGAGAGAGAGAGAGAGAGAGAGAGATCATCGAGCTGATAGAGGAGTGA
This sequence comes from Catharanthus roseus, assembly GCA_028651295.1. Classification (NCBI taxonomy): domain Eukaryota; kingdom Viridiplantae; phylum Streptophyta; class Magnoliopsida; order Gentianales; family Apocynaceae; genus Catharanthus; species Catharanthus roseus. The sequence goes on from JAPQWS010000168.1 coordinate 29,462,802, forward strand.
GATTGGCTTAGGCAGTTCTCTACCTATCTCCTTGGCAGCACTAGAGACTTTACTAATAGGACTCGTGCTGAGCTGGAGGCCCAGCCAGGATGTTCCAATAGTCAGCACCACTAAACAGAAGTAGACTTTGGTTGCTTACCAGGATGTTTGTACATTTTAGGTATTCAGATAGTCATGGTTGATTTTTTTACTGGTGCTTAGTGCGATAGGTTTGGGATCGTAGATACGAGATCCCAAGTTTTGGTATGTATAGTAAACCGTCCATATGTTTTTTGTAGTAAAGTTAGGATGGTCTACTTAGGTTAAAATGGTGTGGCTGCGTCACCACATGTACTGGAAATCATCATTTTAAGTTGTATATATATAATATATGTATATAGTTATATTTATGTCTTTATGCTCGTAATGATTTGATATCAACTTGGTATTATTATAAATCAACTATAACAGTATATCTGCAAACTCAAAGTTTTATTTGTACAGGAACTCCTTGGGTATTTAGAAGGATATGCAAACGCACGATCTCCTAATCATGTAGATGAGGCCATATCTGAAAATTCTCAAAATAGACAGTGTGAGCCAGTAAGGAAGGCCACCCCTGGTCTAGAATAAGCTACACATAGAATAATTGAGAATTTTATGGTCAAGATGACAGATTTATTGGAAACCTCAATGGCAACTAGGTGGATCGAACAAGTACCTACCACTGGAGCAGATGAAGCGTTGGAGCAATTTTTGAAATTTCAACCTCTAGAGTTCTATGAGATGTTGAACAGGAAATGAAAGCTGAGTTATTTCTCAAGCAGCTGAACAACATTTACAATACCCTTAAGTATGATGATGCTATGAGAGTGACGTGTGCAACTTTCAGACTTCGACGAGTAGCAAAAGATTGGTGGGTTAGAGCTTCTAAAGCTCATGCACTTAAGGATCAACCATAGACTTGGAATGATTTTTAAGAAGAGTTCAAAAAGGAGTACATACCTCGTTGGATTCGCGAACGACGAGAGGACGAGTTTCAACAACTAAAGTAGGATAGCCTGACAATTGCTCAGTATACGGCGAAATTCAATAGGCTGGCTAAGCATGGTCTAAGATTGATAGACACTAAAAAGAGATACGACAGTTCGTAAAGGGTTTAAGAGTTGAGCTATAAAGGGCTTTGGCTCCTTTACTACCGATGGGATTCGCGGTAGCAGTGGAAGCCGCCACATGGACAGAGGTGGCAGATCAGATAGTTATGCAAAGGAAAATGGCCACTGGCCTAGCTGCACCCTCATATAAACGTCTTGGATAAGGACCATGGAAGCTCGGAGATTCTAAGAGGCCTCGAAGTGAACTAAGGATGGGAAATGAAAACTGTCAAAACCCCACATCTGGAGATGTCTGCGGAGTATGCAACTATTGCAGACGAAGTGGACATGTTGTGAGACGTGTTATCGAAAGTTAAAATTATGCTATCGGCGTGGAAAACTAGGACATATTAGGGAGCAATGCCCTGAGATGTAGCAAGGCACCTCCAGAGACTTTCAAAAGAGCTGGTTGGCCCCCTACTATAATAGGAGCAGCAGAGCAGAATAACAATAAACCAAAAGTTAAGACAAAAGTCTACGCCTTGGATAGACAGCCCATAGACATTGAAGTTGATGTGGTTAAAGGTACAATTCGAATTCTCTCAACCAAAAAAAATACTTATAGATGCTGGAGCTACGCATTCTTTTGTGAGCATGCATTTCGTAAAGCATATTCTTATACTCTCATCAGTTATACATTATTAGTTGATAGTTAGTACTTCTATGGGCTTGAGTAAAGCAACTGAGGTAAAGTACCTAGATTGTAACATCTATGTCGAGAATGTGATGGTGCCTGGTGACCGGATTACCTTACTATTTGAGGGATACGATATGATACTAGGTATGGACTGGTTGTCTAAACATTACGCTCAGGTAGACTATCAACAGAAGGTGGTTAAGTTTAGCCTACCGAGAATGCCAATTCTTGAATTCCAAGGAAACAGAATGAAATGGGAGAATCCCATAGTATCTGACATTAAAGCTAGAAAGTTACTACAGAAAGGATGTCAAGGATACCTAGTATATTTAGTCAACAAACCTAGAAAAGAGGTGAAGTTAGAAACAGTACCTGTGGTGAAAGAATTTGTGGACGTTTTCCCAAAGGAGTTAACAACCTTACCTCCAGAACGAGGAGCAAAATTCAGCATAGAATTGGTACCTGGTGCCGAACCTCTATCTTGAAACCCATTTCGAATGGCATAGGAAGAATTGAGAGAACTGAAAGAATAGCTACAAGAATTATTGCAGCAATGATACATTCGTCTGAGTACATCTCCTTGGGGTGCGGCAGCTTTGTTTGTAAAGAAGAAATATGGGACCCTTAGGATGTGTATAGATTACAGAGGGCTGAATAGCGTGACAGTTAAGTACAAGTAACCACTTCCTTTTATTGATGAGCTGTGTGATCAACTCCGAGGAGCAGGATGCTATTCCAAATTGAATTTAAGACAAGGGTACTATCAAGGCAGGATAAGAGAAATAGATATTTCGATGAAAGTTTTCAACACACGATACTGACATTATGAGTTCGTTGTTATGCCATTTGATTTGACCAATGCACCCGTGACATTCATGGACTTGATGCATACGATAAGTTCATTGATGATATTCTTGTCTATTCACCCAATCTCGAAAATACATAAACGACATCTTCGAAGAGTGTTGCAAACCCTACGGGAGCACAAGTTGTACGCCAAGTTTAGCAAATGTGAATTTTGGATGAGTCAAGTAACTTTCTTGGGACATGTCATTACTCGTGAGGGGATCTCAGTAAATCCCATAAAGGTGGAGGCATGACCATTGGACGCAACCTAAAATGCCAACTAAGGTACGTAGCTTCTTAGGTATGGCAGGATATTATCAGAGGTTCATAAAAGTCTTTGCTAGGATTGCTGAACCTTTAATACAACTGACCAGGAAAGCAATCAAGTTTAATGGACGGAAAAGTGTGAGAAAAACTTTCAGCAACTGAAGCATCAACTTACTTCGACATTCGTTTTGACATTACGCCATCCGAATGAGGAGTTATCCTTATAGATAGATGCTTCAGGGGAAGGCCTAGGAGTAGTATTGATGCAAGATAGGAAAGTTGTGGCTTATATTTCGAGAAAATTGAAGGATCATGAGCAGAGTTATCCAACAGACGATTTGGAGTTAGTAGCTAAAGTATTTGCGCTTAAGAAGTGTCGACACTACTTATATGGGGAAAAATATGAGATATCTACCGATCATAAAAGTTTAAAGTATTTATTTTTCGAAAGGATTTAAACATGAGGCAATGTCAATGGATAGAGCCGCTAGAGGAATATTGATGCCCAATTAACTACCACGGGAAAAATGAATGTGGTGGCAGATGCTCTGAGTTGAAAGGCAAAGATATCGAGTCACAACTTAACATCTACCCGACAACATGATATTAAAAGTGCCCAAAAAGATAACATGAGACTCCAAGAATTTAAGAACCGTGTAGTAGCCAAGAAATTGATAGATTTTTGGACATTAGAAGCCAATAGGAGTTTGTACTTTCAGAATCGATTGTAGGTACCTGATGAAACTGAACTTAAACGTAAAATACTAGAAGAGGCACACAGAAGTAAGTATACTACGCATCTTGGCGAGAATAAGATATATAAAGATGAAAGCAAAAATTTTGGTGAAATGGAATAAAGAGAGAAGTTGCTTGAGTATTTAGCAGCTTGTCTTTCGTGTCAAAGGGTGAAAGCAGAGCATCAAAAGTCAGTAGGACTGCTGCTGGAATGGAAATGGGATCATGTGACTATGGATTTTGTTATTGGAGTGCCTCGTACCAAGGGATATAAGAATGCTATCTGGGTGATCATTGATCGACTAACGAAGATTACACATTTCATTTTCATTAATATGACATAACTCTTGGACAAGTAAGCACAAATCTATGTAGAAGAGATTGTACGACTTTATGGGGTGCCTGTTGATATTGTGTCAGACCGAGATCAAAGGTTCACTTCAAGGGTTTGGCCCAAGTTTCAATCAGCCAAGGGGACCAATTTGAGTTATAGTACCATGGCACACCCCCAGACCGATGGGCATTCTGAAAGAATGATTCAGACCCTAGAGGATATGTTGAGAGCTTGCGCCTTAGATTTTGGGAACAAGTGGGTTGACAATCTTGCTTTTGCTGAGTTTGCTTACAATAACAGCTACCACTTCTCGATAGGGATGGCACCATTTGAAGCATTATACAGTATGAGGTGTAGAATACCACTGTATTGGGATGAGGTTGGGGTTCGACCTTATTGGAAACAGAGGAACATGGTGCCAGAATTGGTATAAATACAGAAACAGGTTAAGATAATTCAAGATCGGCTTCTAACAGCTAAGAGTAGACAGAAGAACTATGGTGACAATCGGAGGAGAGATTTGGAGTTTAATCTTGGAGATAAAGTTTTCCTGAAGCTTACACCTCATCACGAGAAGCTTAGATACCCGAGACAGGGAAAGCTAAGTCCTAATATATCAGTTCATTTGAAGTCGTTGATAAAGTTGGTAAAGTGGCATATCGGTTAGTTTTTCCAAGAGAGCTGATTGGCATACATGACGTGTTTCATGTATCCCAATTAAAGAAGTACCATCCAGCACCTGATCACATTCTGAATGATGACAGTTTGGAGTTAAGAGCCAATCTAACATATGAAGAAAAACTAACTGAGATTGTGGAATGAAGCGTAAAGGACAATGTGTAAAGCTGTATGGAGACATCATGGAATTGAATAGGCAACTTGGGAGATTGAGGAGTACATGGATAAGAAGTACCCCAGAACTTATAGGTATGTGATTTTGATTTTTGAGGACAAAAGTTTTTTTAAGGAAAGTAGAATGTAATGCCCTACTCCATAAGTACTTCTCGCATGACTCCAAAAAATATACGAAAAGTCACAAATGTAGAGTTTGGGGTCTGACTTAGTAGAATAAAGTATTTGGAGCTTAATGGTAATTTTGTAGACATTTAGGAAATAGAGTGAATTTTATTAAGATAAGTTCTTGTTAGGGGAGTTTATGAGTATCATTAAGTGAGTATTTTTAGTATATTTAGCATGCACATTTTAGGAATTTGAATACTTGACATCGTTATATAAGGTTCAAAATGGTGAATTTAAGAAAAAGATATTGTGTTTGGAAAAGAATATTTTGAAGAATACCTTTAGAATCCAAACATAATTTTATGGGATAATATTAAATATTCTAGACATTTTGCTTTGTTATTTGACTAAGTGTAAGATTATTATATTATCATTTGTTATTTTTATGAGGAGTAGTGTTGGTATTGATAGGTAAAAAAAAAAAAAAGAAAGAAAGAAAAAGCCTTCCATTTTGTTTTCTCTCTACTACCACGCATCATCACCCCTTCCAAATATTATCACCTCACACCTCTTAATCCATATATATATATATATATATATAGCTAGAATGTGTGGAGGAAAAGTTTAGATTTTCCCCTCTTCCTCCTTCCAGCATACAGAGGTTCTAGGTATGGTTTCTTCCTGTCTTTTTTTATTTAATTATTTTCTTTGTTCTTTCTTTTGGTTAGCTTATATTATACATATATAGTTTAAGTTTATGTTTTTTTTAACTGCTCTAAATGGGTTTTAGTAAATGGTTAGTTTTTTTTCCCTTTTTAGTTAGCTTATATATAGTGTATGGATAAGTGAATGATAATAGTTAGTTAAGTTGATTTTTTTTCTCTTGGATTTATTTTCTATTTATTTGATTAGACATAGGGTATGATTATGGGTCCTTAAAATGAAATATTTAGGTTCTTTGGAAAGTGTACAACTTAAAAATTCTTGAGATTATAAGATTTTGGGTCTTCCTTTAGGGTTAGTATATGTGTATAACATATTTTAAGATTGTTAAGAACATATTTATTTTTGCTAGAGAATAGAAATGTTGGGATTCATAATTAAGTGTTTTCCTTGTTTTTGTTGTTACTTTATTTGTAGGATTATAGTACAAGGTCTGCACTCAGGTGAGTCCACCAACCCCTGCCTAAATGTAACGGTGTTGCTTGAAATGTCTGTATTTTTTTTTATAGCTAAGCATTATAGAAATGTCTACTTCTTTTGGGGCAATATAACATGGTGTTATTTTAAATTGGATATGTTCTCCACAACGTATTTAACTGGTACCTTAGAAATGCATAGAAGCGGTTATAGGTGTGTTTACTTTAAAAAAAATTGTCATGTTTTTTTAAGAAGAGTTACTATTATTACCAGTTGAAAATGTTTTAATATTTTTTAGTTGCATGGTTAGACTTATAGATGTAAATTTGACATATTTATAAAAACTACATATGCATGGGTTCACTGGCGAATGAGAAATTTGTTATTCTAAAGCAGTTATGACCTGAATTTATGTAAATGGCCGAGTGAGTGGTCTTTTGATTTGTAAATTGAAATGAAAACTCCATTCAGACTAGGGACAAAGTTTTTTATATGATTATGTATGGTTGGAAGTGTTAGAGGATTGCACCGTACGTGGCTAGTCCCCGTACTATGGCCTCTTCTGATGACGTGAACGATTACACTTCTGGAGTGTGGATCCACTGGAAAGGGGAGGTAATACTATTAAGGGCTTAGCTCAACTGGTATTGCATCAGACATCGCTCTACGTTGGAACGGCTGCTGATGTTCGAAATGTTAAACAGGGGTTTTTAATCACTGCAATGCAAGGCAAGTGGACCTAACAGTGCAGAGGTGAGTTCAACCTGAGTGTCGTATCTCTCATGGAACGGACAAGGTTCAACTACTTTACCGTTATTCCAATGTTTAGTCTAACAGTTGTCATTGAAGAGATTATTAACTGGAAGAGATGCTAACAAAAGCTATAATAAAAAACCAATGGACAATTATCGAAAGAAATCTATAAAGCGGAAGTTTGGATCTCGAGATCCCTCTAATCTTGTTACTACTTCAATTGATTGATTTTAATAGAAATCGAAGTTGTATTAACGAATTAGGTCATCACACTCTCAATTGGACAATCCCTATCTCTAGGTGAGAATTGTCCTATTCACTAACCCTTAGACAATAATCGCCTCTCTCTCTAACAAGTTATGAATGCTATAAATGCAAGTGATAAACAGACCTAAAAGTGCATTATTCTATATCTAGTCTACTGCCCCAACTAATCCCCAAATTGATTGCCCTAAAGTGTTCTTTCTTTCTCAATTCCAAACATCCTAGCGATTTATCTAAGTTCACAATACTTAAATTGCAGTAAAATACCAATTGAAGAACAATTCAATCATCCACAACATTCAATTTCATAAAAATCAAATCAATTTTATAGAAACCAAAATTAGGGTTCCACCTTTAATCCAAACTGAAATTACTCATTATTCATAATGTAATACTGAAATTCTACAAGAGAAAGGAAAGAAAGGCTTAGGAATGAATTTGGAGGCCGAATTACGATCCCGAAACTCAACCGAGCTGATCTCTCGAGTTGTCCAATCAATGCCTGAATTTACCTCTTCGATCCTTGAATCTTCTTGAAAGCCTTCAATTCTACTTCTCTAATCTAATTCCTAACTAATTGAGGTGAGAATTGGGGGAAATTTATCACATAAGATTGCCCCAATAAGCCTCCCTAAGCCTTAATGGCCGAAGTCTAAGAAACAAGAATAATGAATAATCCCCCTTCAATTTCTCTAAAAATTAACTTGAGACCTGCTGAAATTGGGACCTACCGTCGACAGTAAGTCGGGACCTACCGTTGCTAGGTACTAAAAGCTATCTCTTCCTCTCTTGTTGTAGGAACATAAATCAAGCTCCAAGTGGTACTGAGATAGTGGATGCTCAAGACACATAACCGGAAATCCGTCTCTCATAAATGAGCTAAGAGAAATGGAAGGTGGCTTTGTCACTTTTGGTAATAAAAAGAAAGGAAAGATCATCGATATAGGTAACATTGGATATGGTTCATCTTCTTTAATTAATGAAGTGTTTTTAATTGATGATTTGAAGTTCAATTTACTTAGTATTAGCCAATTGTGTCATAATAGATGCAAAGTTGTTTTTTAGAGTGACTCTTCTTCTATCATAAACAAGTTTGAGAACAAAACTATTTTTGTTGCAAAAAGGGTTGGTAATGTCTATGTCTTTTATCTTGAAGATCTTATCTCACAAAAACTAAAATGTCTCTCGGTTCATGATGATGATACATTCTTATGGCATAGAAGACTTAGCCATGTTAGTATGGATTTGCTAAATCAACTTTCTTCAAAAGAACTTGCTAGAGGATTGCCAAAACTTACTTTTGTTAAAAAACTTAACTTTGTGATGCTTGCCAATTTGGAAAACAAATAAAATCTTCTTTTAAACTAAAGAAAACTATTTCAACTTCAAAACCTTTAGAACTCATTCACATGAATTTATTTGGACCAATAAGAACCACAAGTTTTGGTGGTAAGAGGTATGCCTTTGTTATTGTGGATGATTTTTCCAGATTTACTTAGACTTTGTTTCTAAGCCAAAAAGATGAAGCCTTTCATGAATTTGTTAAACTTTTCAAAAGAGTTCAAACCTCACTTGATTGCGATTTCCATAAGAAGTGATAATGGGAGAGAATTTAATAACCAAGATTTTTACAAAACTTTGTGATGATTTTAGTATTTCACACAACTTTTTGGTAGCCAAAACCACACAACAAAATGGAGTTGTGGAAAGGAAAAATCAAACTTTACAAGAAATGGTAAGGTCAATGCTTTGTGAAAACTCTTTAACTAAATATATTTGGGCCGAAGTCGTAAATACCGCTTGTTACATGATGAATCGTGTTATCTTGAAACCTATTTTATAGAGAACTCATTTTGAACTTAGTTTTGAAAAAACTCCCTCCATTGGCTACTTCAAAGTATTTTGATGCAAATGCTTTATCTTAAACACCCAGGATAATCTTGAAATTTTTTATAGAAAATCAGACAATGGAATTTTTCTTGGTTACTCTTCAAACAAAAAGCCTTATAGAATTTATAACAAAAGAATCTTGCGTGTTGAAGAGTCTATTCATGTAAATTTTGATGAAACTAACATTTTTGACAAAAAAAGATGATGATGACATAGATAACTCTTTAAGCCACCAACCATTGTACAATCAAGCAATGGAAAAACATGCTAGGGAGGAAGAAGAGATTGAGGAAAAACAAGAAAATGATCAAGAAGCTCAAACTCTTCCTCAAGATGTGATATATCCAAAGGGACACTCCTAGGATGAAATCATTGGTGATGCATCACAAGGGGTAAGAACAAGAAGGTACTTTATTAATAACTTTGCCTTATTATCTCAAATTGAGCCTAACTTTATTGATGATGCCTTGTGTGATGAGTTTTGGATTATTGCTATGCAAGAGGAATTAAATCAATTTGAAAGAAATAAGGTTTGGACTTTAGTCCTATGATCTCGTGATCACCCTACTATTGGCAGAAAATGGGTTTTTCGAAATAAACTAAATGAATCCGGAAAAGTTATTAAAAACAAAGCTAGACTTGTTGCCCAAGGATTTAATCAAGAAGAGGGCATATGTGATACCCCCAATCCGCCACTAGGTCAACTGCGATTGAGCAGGGTATCTTCGTGCCTCTTGGCTCTCAACTATAAGTACCAAAACAAGAGCCCAACCCCGGAGCAACACTTAGAAGTATATATATGATACATAGGGAAAAACTAAATAAATTGAATACTAATAGCACGCTCAGAACACGAGGTTTAAGAAAGCTTCTTATGGTCGTTTTAATACAAAAATAAGAGTATCTTACATCAACAAAACCTCACGACAAAGCAAAAAGAAGAACTTTACAACCGACTCAGATCTAAGAAAAACAAAACATAAATACATGTCCTTCCAGGAAAATTTGGTCCAAAACTCCATGCCTAAAACTTTAGAGGCCTACCATGTCTCTGTCTGTCCTAAGGTAATCTGAGGACAAAACATGATATGAAAAACGTGAGTGCAAACGCTCAGTGAGTCCACGTGTGTGTCTGCATCTTAGTGATTTCTTTGAAACAATGATGAAGATGTATCACGAAAATAGTTCATGCAATGTTATAAGAAAATATTTTCTTTTATTATTTTAACATTACCGATGCTTAAACCCACATGAGGGTTTCGATCGCAGCTCGAATGTCTGAGTGAATCTAGACACATCAGCGCAGCTTCTATACCCGAATTCAAAAAAACATGTAATGCCACAATTAGGCTCTAAGGACGAAGTTCGGATCCCAAAATGAGGTCATCGAAATCAAGTTCCGACATCTCGTAGTCAATACCAGCCGAACACCATACAAGCGCTCGATTACCAAATAACTGCACTCCTATCTCACTGGCCAAAACAGGCTACAGATTCCTAGAGCACCTACCAAGTCTGCCCTGGGACCAACCTTGGTTTCAAGTCCCTCCTGACTCTCCATAAGACGGCCGAACCCCACCGTAGAGCATGATTCGGTGTCCACATAGACCGATTGGGCCACACCCTCTTCGGTCTACGCCCCTCTACAAGTAGATCCACACTCCCAAGTCTGAAACGTCGACGCCATCGGAAGAGGTCCTCGTACAGGGGACTAGTCACGTACAGTGCAATCCTCTGACGCTTCCGAATACATGATCATAACCAGAACTATAACCCTGGTCGGAATTGGGTTTTCATATGTGTTTATAATTGAAAGGCCACTTGCCTGACCGATAGGTCAGAATCAGGTCATGAATATTTTCAGCAAAAATCTTCATCCGCCAGTTCACCGCATACTTAAGCAAATTCACACCTGTACGCCAGTTTTATATTCATGCATGTCAAAATAGTGTAGTTTTTCAAGACTAAGGCATTTTCAAACATATAAATGCTTCCAGAAAGCCTGTGTGCAAACAAATTCTATTTCACAATAACTATAATCTATTTTGAAAAGGCAACACCTATATGGAGCACCGTTCCTATGCATATTCTAAGAAACAGGTAACACATTGTGGAGAACATCTCCAAAAACATGCTAAATTATATAATTCTGAACGTAGTAAATATTTTGTAACAGATTTAGGAAACATATTTATAACGCCCGTAATATTTGAAAATAGTATTAGAAAATTGGGTTTGTGAACTCACCTGGATGCAGATCTAGTACTCTAATCCTACAAGCAGGATCGAACAAAACACTTAATTATAAATCCCAATATTTCTATTTGCTACTGAAAATAAATAAAAGAAACATATCTCCCTATGAACCTGGGTTATTTCTATACACATACTAATCCTAAGAGCCTTAACTTCTTAACTCATCTATACTAAAAATAACACAAACCCACCAGTGATACTAAAATTAATGCTATCTCCATATACCTATACTATGTATATATATCAAGATTAATTACAAAAGTTAAGTATACCAAAGTTATATATATATATATATGAAACCATAAATGTTAAAATCATTTATACTAAAAATATGTATAAATTATGAATACTAAAATTATTTACATTAGTTATGTATATAAAAATATATACAAAGTTATGTCTAAAATATATATACAAGACTTTATTTACTAAAATTATTTATATATAAAAAATTCCCATATATACTAAAAATATATATATACCAACTATATATACTAAAATTATTCACAACAATTATGTATACCATAAACATATATATACATATAAATAAACTATATATATACAAAAGTTATGTATACTAGAAATATATATAAAAAAAAATTATGCACTAAAATCATTTACCAAAAATTATGTATACTAAAATTATTTTAAATAAGAGAATCATACCAAGGAAATTAAATAAATAAATTTATACAGAATTAATAAGAGAATTCAAAACAAAAATCAACTAAACTATAACAAAATTATACTCTAAATACCTCATCTCAAGACTCTAAAATCAAACTCTACAACCTATCATCAAAGAGGATAAAATTAAATTAAAATATAATTAACCCAAATAAATAGATAAATAAAGCTAACTCCAACTTCTAGCTTAAAAAAAATTAGAACTTATAAAAATATATATATCTATATATATTAGCTAACACATAATTATTAGATCTTCAAGAAATCTCTACACTACACCATACCAAAATTACACAATTCCTAAAATAACAAAAAAAAAGGGAAGGGGGGGACAAAAGAACAATACAAGACTTAATCAAACAAAAAAAAAAAGAAATGAAAGAAAAAAATAAAACAAGAAACTTACCTAACGCTGGAGCAGAGAGAAGAGGTGGAGAAGAAAGAAAAAAGCATCACCCATTTCTCTTCTTTAATACATATATATATAATACCCTTTAAGAGCCATGCAAAGTGCCAAGTGGCACACTCCTCTTGATAAGTGGCAATTTTTTAAACAACCATAATAATCTAAAATATAAAAATAATATTAATAATAAAATATAAAATTCTTCCGTAAAAAACACCACTTTAAATCTTATATAAGACTATCGAGTATTTTAAATTTCTAAAAGTGCACACCATAAATTTTTAGATTTTCTACGTTAGACCCTGACTTCTATGTTCAGGACAATCACCCTCTCAAGGTCGTCCGAGATGCCTACTGAGTGGGGCGCTACATTCCTCCCTCCTAAGAAAAATTTCGTCCTCGAAATTTAGTAATCATATACCTACAAGTTCCGGATACTTCCTCTTCCGATATTCCTCAATCTCCTAGGTTGCCTCCTCAATTCCATGATGCCTCCATACAACTTTACGCATTGGAATCTATCTCCCGCATAACTCTTTTACGCTTCGTTCTATAATCTCTGCTGGTTTTTCTTAATATGACAGATCGGCCCATAACTCCAGTTGGTCATCATTGAGAACATGATCCGATGTAGGATGATATTTCTTCAATTGTGATATATAAAACACGTCATATATACCCATTAGCTCACTCGGTAAGGCTAACCGATATACTAGTTTACCAACCCTGTTAATAATTTCAAACGGTCCGACATATCGGGGGCTTAACTTTCATCCCCTTGGACATCTAAGCTTTCCGCGATGTGACGTAAGTTTCAAGAAAACTTGATCTTTCACATTAAACTCAAGGTCCCTTCTTCGATTATCGACATAGCTCTTCTGTCTATTTTTGGCTGCCCGAAGCCGATCTTGAATTATCCTAACTTGTTTCTGTATTTCCTCCAACTCTGGCATAAACTTCCTTTGTTTCCAATGAGATCGAACTCCAACCTCATCCCAATACAGGGGTGTTATGCATTTCATACCATACAATGCTTCAAATGGTGTCATTTCTATCAAAGAGTGGTAAATGTTATTATAAGCAAATTCAGCATAAGCAAGATTGTCAATCCACTTGTTCCCAAAATCTAAGGTGCAAGCTCTTAACATATCCTCTAGGGTTTGAATTGTTCTCTCAGTTTGTCCATCGGTTTGGGGGTGTGCTGTGGTACTATACCTTAGGTGGGTCACTATAGCTGCCTGGAACTTGGGCCAAAACCTTAAGGTAAACCTTGAGTCTCTATCGGATACAATATTAACGGGCACCCCATGAAGTCGAACAATCTCCTCTACATAAATGTGCACCAACTTGTCCAAAGGGTATGTCATATTAATGGCAATAAAATGAGCCACTTTCATTAAACAATCAACAATTAACCAGATGGCATCCTTATACCCCCTTGATCCGGGGCAATTCTGTGACAAAGTCCATGTCATATGATCTCATTTCCATTCGGGAATAGATAGCAGTTGTAGTAGTCCTGCTGACTTTTGATGTTCCGCCTTAACCCTTTGACATGTAAGATAGACTGCTACATACTCTGTAATCTCTCTCTTCATTTCATTCCATCAAAACTTTTGCTTTAAATCTTTGTACATCTTATTCTCTCCAGGATGTATTGAATACTTACTTTTGTGGGCTTCCTCCAGAATCTTACGCTTAAGTTCAGTGTCATTTGGTACACACAACTAATTTCAAAAGTACATGCTCCCATCAGCTTCTAATGCTCGAGATCCTTCAATTTCTTAGCTTCCACACGGCTCTTAAACTCTTAGAACTCCTTATTATTTTTTTGTGTGCTTCTAATATCTTGTTGTAGGGTGGATGTTAAACTAAGACTTGATATCTTTGCTTTTCTACTCAATCATCAGCCACCACATTCGCCTTTCCTGGATGGTAGTTAATTGGGCCTCGATATTCCTTCAGCAGTTTCATCCATCAACGTTGTCTCATGTTCAAGTCCTTCTGAGAAAACAGGTATTTTAAGCTCTTATGATCAGTGAATATCTCATACTTGGACCTATACAAGTAGTGCACCACTTCTTAAGTGCAAACACGATGGCTACTAACTCCAAATCATGTGTTGGATAATTTTGTTCATAATCCTTCAACTTCCTCAAAATATAAGTGACAACCTTCCTGTCTTGCATCAACACAGCTCCTAGACCTTCCTCTGAAGCATCTGTATACAATGAAAATTCCTTGTTCGAATCAGATAATGTTAACACTGGTGCCAAAGTCAGTCGATTCTTTAATTCTTGAAAACTCCTCTCACACTTCTCCATCCATTCAAACCTGGTTTCTTTTCTGGTTAATTGTGTTAGGGGTCCAGCAATCCTAGAAATGTCCTTTATGAATCTCCGGTAGTATCCTGCCAAACCCAAGAAACTACGTGCTTCGATTAGTGTTTTGGGTTGCGCCCAATGGGTCACCGCTTCTACTTTCGCCGGATCTACCGATATCCCTTCCTTAGTGATAACATGTCCCAAGAAAGTTACTTGACTGATCCAAAACTCGCATTTACTAAACTTGGCATACAACTTATGCTGCCACAGGGTTTGCATCACTTTTCGAAGATGTTGTTCATAAGCTTCAAGGTTGGGTGAATAGACAAGAATGTCGTCTATAAAAATCACCACAAACTTATCAAGGTAAGGACTAAAGAATCTATGCATCAAGTCCATAAATGTCGCAGGTACATTACTCAATCCAAATGGCATAACCACAAACTCATAATGCCCATATCGTGTATTGAAAGCCATTATCGGAATATCCTTTTCTCTTATCCCGACTTGATAATACCCCTGTCTTAGATCTAATTTAGAAAAGCATCCTGCTCCTCGGAGTTGATCAAATAACTCATCAATAAGGGGTAGAGGGTATTTGTTCTTGATTGTCACACTATTCAATCCTCTGTAATCTATACACATCCTAAGGGTTCCATCCTTCTTCTTTACAAACAAAACTGGTGCACTCCAAGGAGATGTACTTGGACGGACGTATCCTTGCTGCAACAGTTCCTATAGTTGCTTTTTCAACTCTTTCAACTCCTCATGTGCCATCCGATATAGAGTTCGAGATATTAGTTTAGCATCAGGTACCAATTCTATGCTGAACTCTACTTCTCAATCTACGGGTAGCGTTATTAACTCCTCAGGAAAAACATTCTCAAACTCCCTCACTACGGGTACCATTTCTAATCTTACCTCTTCCTTAGGCTTGTTGAGTAGATATGCTAGGTACCCTTGACATCCTTTCCATAGCAACTTTCTGGCTTTCATGCCCGACAAAAAGGGATTATCTCATTTTGTCTGCTTCCCTTGGAATACCAAGATTGGCATACCTGATCTGCTAAACTTAACCAACTTCTGTCTACAATCTACTTGAGCGTAATGCCTATACAACCAATCTATCCCAAGTATCACATCATAACCCTCAAAGGATAAGACAATTAAATCACCCGATAAAATCAAATTTTGACCCAGATTTCACAATTAGGGTACTTTACCTCAACTATTTTACTTCGCCCATAGAAGTGCTAACTATTAACTGATAATGCATGTCAATAGAATGTATAGGAATGTGTTTTATAAAATACAAATTCACAAAAGAATGAATAGCTCCAGGATCAATGAGTGCTCTTGCTAGTTGAGAAAATATTTGTATCATACCTTCAACTACGTCTGCTTCGGTGTCCACAGGCAGTCTATCCAACGCATAAACTTTTGCTTTCACCTGTGGCTTATCGCTCCTTCCTTCTGTGGCTCCTCTCATAGCCAGGGGTCAGCCTGCTCCTCTGGATGTTTCCAGAGTTACTTGTTGTATTTCAGAACACTGTTCCTTAACATGTCCTGGTTTTCCACACCGGAAACATAACCTCAACTTCCGATAACACGTTTCTCCCACATGTCCACTTCGTCCACAATATATACATACTCTATGGGCTCCTCCAGGGGTTAAGGTTTGCTGGCCTTCACTTCCGATCATTTGCTCACCATGGGGTCTCTTAGAATCTCTATATTTCTATGGTCCTTGTCCAGGACATTTATAGGGGGTTGCAGCTAAGCCAATAGCTGCTTTCCTCTATATAACCGCTCGATCCGCCATCTCCATCCTTATGGCGACTTCAACTGCTGCTACGAATCCCATTAGTGGTAAGGTGCCAATGTTCGTTGTAGTTCAACCCTTAATAATTTTACAAATTGTCGCGTCTTTTTCTCATCAGTATCTATCAATCTTAAGCAGTAATTAGCCAACCCATTGAACTTTGTTGTATACTGGGCAACTGTCAGGTTACCCTGTCTTAGTTGCTGAAACTCATCCTCTCGCTGCTCACGAACCCACCGAGGTATCTACTCTTTTCTAAATTCTTCTTGAAAATCGTTCCAGGTCCATGGTTGGTCCTTGAGTGCCCGAGCATCGAAAACTCTAAGCCACCAATCATTTGCCAAACCATGGAGTCTAAAAGCTACGAACGTTACCCTCAAGGCATCCTTGTATTTAAGAGTATCATAAATATCACTCAGATGCTCGAGGAATAGTCCAGCTTTGTTTTCTTGATCAGCGTCTCCATAAAACTCTGGGGGTCGAAACTTCAAAAATCGTTCTAGTGCTTCATCTAACCCAGTGGTCGATACTTGCTCGTTCCTCCTTGTGGCCATTGAAATTTCTAACATTCCGTCATTTTAATCATGAAATTCTTAATTACAGTGTGCGTAGCTTGTTCTGGACGAGGTGTGTTTTTCCTTATGGGTTCAGGCTGTCTGCTTTAAGAACTTTAAGATACAGCCTCATCCGCATGATTGGAAGTTCGTGAATCTGACATATTGCTAAACGACTAGGAAGTTCTATTACTTATAAACCTCTAAGTTTGTCGATACTCCATAACAAGTAAATATAAACTCATCACAGGCACCACCATCAATACGTGCATATAAACATAAACATATATACGTAGATCTTAAAATAAGGATTTTTAGTACAAGTAGTGTCATAAACAAATTATCCTGTTCTTATCACTCCAAAAATATGTGACCGGATCATTATACATACCCAAAAACCTGGGGACCTCATATCCACTATCCTAAGGCTACTATGTAAGCCTCAATCAAAACACCACTTATACCCATCCAAATAGCTATATACACAAAAGTCCCTACACCCTATCCCAAGTCTACTCCGCCTGATAGTGCCGACTAACAAAACCTCCTGGCCAGGACTCTAGCTCCGCACGAACTCTATCTACTAAATCTCTAGTAGTACTAAGGAACTGGGCAATAAATCGCCTAAGCCAGTCCCGCTCATCGATCAACTCCAAAATCTCTCTCTTTAGGGCCGTGTGCACCTTCCGCATCTGAACTAATTCCACCCCCAACATAGTGGCCCTCGTCATCTCTTGTCGGCTTGCCTGGCGAGCCGTGTAGCAAAAGGCATCTATCCGAGAAATCTCCTCTCTCAACCCCATAATCTGCTGACTAGCAGCCTCCACCTGCTGCTCACTCCATAGGCAATAGCCACAAACAGACGGTACTGGTAACAGGGATAGGGATCCACCTGCTACGAGGGTGTCCATACCCTCAGCGTCCACCGGTGCCACTTCCTCTGGCTCGGGTACCATCCCTGCATTGGACTCGCCTCGCTGGAGACTTCTTCTTTCGATACCCCAGGCTCCAATCCCTGCGCCATCGGTCCCTCTACTTTCTCACTATCTGACAGGTCAATCATGGGGATTGGGTCCCTCTTTGGGATAATCGCCCTAAGGGAGTACGATGATAAGGGTGTAGTCCCGCTGGACCCGTTCACGAGTGCGTCCTCCTGATATATCCATCTACGAGAGTGGTGTTTCATATAGTACCTACAAAATTAAAATTATAAGGTCAGTACTAACCAACAAATCATAAGGTTGACATTAAAGTTTAAACGGTTGACACTTATAACTTATCTAAAATCCAACAGTTCAAATATAGTAAAGAACCTAGATGCTTTAATACCACCTGCGATACCACTAACACTATCATTAGGTCAACTGCCGCTGAGTAGGGTATCTGCGTGCTTCCCGGGACTAAACTATAAGTTCCAAAATGAGAGTCCAATCCTAGGGCGACACTTAGAAGTATATATATGATGCGCAGCAGAAAAACTAAGTAAACTGAATATTAATAGCACACTCAGAACACGAGGTTTAAGAAAGCTTCTTATGGTCATTTTAATACAAATATAAGAGTATCTTACATCAACAAAACCTCACGACAAAGCAAAAAGAAGAACTTTACAACCGACTCAAATCTAAGATAAACAAAACATAAAATACATGTCCTTCCAGGAAAATTTAGTCCAAAACTCCATGCCTAAAACTTCAGAGGCTTACCATGCCTCTGTCTGTCCTGAGGTAATCTGAGGACAAAACATGATATGAAAAACGTGAGTGCAAACGCTCAGTGAGTCCACGTGTGTGTCTGCATCTTAGTGATTTCTTTGAAACAACAATGAGGAAGTATCATAAAAACAGTTCATGTGATGTTATAAGAAAATATTTTCTTTTATTATTTTAACATTACCGATTCTTAAACCCACATGAGGGTTTCGATCGCAGCTCGAAAGTCTGAGTGAATCTAGACACATCAGCGCAGCTTCTACACCTGAATTCAAAAAAATATGTAATGCCACAATTGGGCTCTACGGACGAAGTTCGGATCCCAAACTGAGGTCATCGATATCAAGTTCCAACATCTCGTAGTCAATACCAGCCGAACACCATACAAGCGCTCGATTACCAAATAATCGCACTCCCATATCACTGGTCAAAACAGGCTACAGATTCCTAGAGCACCTACCAAGTCTGCCCTGGGACCAACTTTGGTTTCAAGTCCCTCCTGACTCTCCATAAGGCGGCCGAACCCCACCGTAGAGCATGATGCGGTGTCCACATAGACCGATTGGGACACACTCTCTTCGGTCTACGCCCCTCTACAAGTGGATCCACACTCCCAAGTCTGAAACGTCGACGCCATCGGAAGAGGCCCTCGTACGGGGGACTAGTCACGTACAGTGCAACCCACTGACGCTTCCGAATACATGATCATAACCAGAACTATAACCCTGGTCGGAATTGGGTTTTCATATGTGTTTATAACAGAAAGGCCACTTGCCCGACCGATAGGTCAGAATCAGGTCATGAATATTTTCAGCAAAAATCCCCATCTGCCAGTTCACCGTATGCTTCAGCAAATTCACACCTGCACGCCAATTTTATACTCATGCATGTCAAAATAGTGTAGTTTTTCAAGACTAAGGCATTTTCAAACATATAAATGCTTCCAGAAAGCCTGTGTGTGAACAAATTCTATTTCACAATAACTGTAATCTATTTTGAAAAGGCAACAACTATATGGAGCACCGTTCCTATTCATATTCTAAGAAACAGGTAACACATTGTGGAGAACATCTCCAAAAACATGCTAAATTATATAATTCCTAACGTAGTAAATATTTTGTAACAGATTTAGGAAACATATTTATAAGGCCCGTAATATTTGAAAATAATATTAGAAAATTGGATTTGTGGACTCACCTGGATGCAGATCTAGTGCTCTAATCCTACAAGCATGATCGAACAAAACACTTAATTATAAATCCTAATATTTCTATTTGCTACTAAAAATAAATAAAAGAAACATATCTCACTATGAACCTGGGTTATTTCTATACACATACTAATCCTAAGAGCCTTAGCTTCTTAATTCATCTATACTAAAAATAAAACAAACCCACCAGTGATACTAAAATTAATGTTATCTCCATATACATAAACTATGTATATATATCAAGATTAATTACAAAAGTTAAGTATACCAAAGTTATATATATATATATGAAACCATAAATGTTAAAATCATTTATACTAAAAATATGTATAAATTATGAATACTAAAATTATTTACATTAGTTATGTATATAAAAATATATACAAAGTTATGTACTAAAATATATATACAAGACTTTATTTACTAAAATTATTTATATATAAAAAATTCCCATATATACTAAAAATATATATAGCAACTATATATACTAAAATTATTCACAACAATTATGTATACCATGAACATATATATACATAAAAATAAACTATATATATACAAAAGTTATGTATACTAGAAATATATATATATATAAAATTTTGCAGTAAAATCATTTACCAAAAATTATGTATACTGAAATTATTTTAGATAAGAGAATCATACCAAGGAAATTAAATAAATAAATTTATATAGAATTAAATAAGAGAATCCAAAACAAAAATCAACTAAACTTTAACAATATTATACCCTGAATACCTCATCTCAAGACTCTAAAATCAAACTCTACAACCCATCATCAAGGAGTAGAAAAAATTAAAATATAATTAACCCAAATAAATAGATAAATAAAGCTCACTCCAACTTCTAGCGTAAAAAAAATTAGAACTTATAAATATATATATATATATCTATATATATTAGATAACACACATAATTATTAGATCTTCAAGAAATCTCTACACTACACCATACCAAAATTATAAAATTCCTAAAACAAAGAAAAAAAAAGGGGAACAAAAGAACAACACAAGACTTAATCAAACAAAACAAAAAAAAAAAAGAAATGAAAGAAAAAAAGTAAAACAAGAAACTTACTTGATGCTAAAGCCGAGAGAAGAGGTGGAGAAGAAAGAAAAAAGCATCAGCCATTTCTCTTATTTAATACATATATATAATACCCTTTAAGAGCCATGCAAAGTGCCAAGTGGCATACTCCTCTTGATAAGTGGCAGTTCCCTTTTTTTCTTTTTTTTTAACAACCATAATAATCTAAAATATAAAAATAATAATATTATTATTAATAATAAAAGATAAAATCCTTCCATAAAAAAACACCACTTTAAACCTTATTTGAGACTACTGAATATTTTAAATTGCTAAAAATTGCGCACCATAAATTCTTAGATTTTTCTACGTTAGACTCCGACTTCTATGTTCACGACAATCGCCCTCTCAAGGTCGCCCGAGATGCCTACTGAGTGGGGCGTTAATGAAACTTTTGCTCCGGTTGCTAGACTTGAGTCCATTAGGATGCTTTTAGCCTTTGCTTATTTTAAAGGATTCAATTTTTTTCAAATGGATGTTAAGAGTACTTTTCTAAAAGGTAATATTGAGGAGGAAGTTTATGTTGAACAACCTCCCGATTTTGTGCATGAAATATTTTCAAATTATGTTTACAAACTTTCAAAAGCACTCTGTGGTTTAAAACAAGCTCCAAGAGCTTGGTATGAGAAATTAAGTGGTTTTCTTCTTTCAAACAGTTTTTCAATAGGTGTGGTGGACACTACTCTTTTTACAAAAACATCTTGTAACAATGATTTTCTTCTTGTTCAAATTTATGTGGATGATATTATTTTTGGTGCTACTAACGTTTCTTTTGCGTGAAGAATTTGCCTCCCTCATGCAAAATGAGTTTGAAATGAGCATGATGGGAGAATGACCTACTTCCATGGACTACAAATCAAGCAAACAAAAGAAGGCATCTTCATCAACCAAGAGAATTACACCAAGGAACTTCTCAAGAGATTCGGGATGAGCGATGCGAAAGGTATTGGCACTTCAATAAGCTCATCATTGAAGCTTGACAAGGATAACAAAGGTAAGAAGGTTGATGAGAAAAGGTATAGAGGTATGATTGGTACTTTGTTTTACTTACGGCTAGTAGGCCGGATATTGTGTTTTCGGTATGTTTGTATGCTAGATTCCAAGCTTGCCCCAAAGAATCCCATTTAATAGATGTAAAATGTATTTTAAGATATTTAATTTCATCATATGATTATGGCTTGTGGTACTCTAAATAATCTTGTTTTGATCGTATTGCCTACACCGATGCGGATTATGCCGGATGTAAGGTAGAAAGGAATAGTACAAGTGGAAATTGTCAATTCTTGGGAGGATGCTTAGTATCTTAGTACAGCAAGAAACAATCGTGCGTATCTATATCAACCACCGAAGCAGAATATATAGCAGCTGGTTGTTGTTGTGCACAGGTACCAACACACTTTAATTGATTTTGGTTTCTCTTTTAAAAATATACCTATTATGTGTGATAATACTAGTGCTATAAATCTTTCCATAAACCCTGTGCAACATTCAAAAACAAAACATATTGAAATCAAACATCACGATCATGTTGCTAAAAGTGATATATTTTTAGAATATATTTGCCTAGAGGATCAAAATGCTGATATTTTTACCAAACCCCTCTCCGAAGATTGTTTCTATTATTTGATAAATAGCTTGGTATTGGTAGATTTATTTAGTAATGTGTGTTGTTTAAGTTTTTAAGACTTCCTCCTATTCTTTACTCTTACAAAAAATTTCTCTTAAACATCGGACGCCTCTTTCAAAGGTCGGACGTCCTGTTCCAAAAACGGACTCAAATTTTCTTCTTCAAAAAAATTACTGAGGTATTCAGACGACCTCGTTAAAAATCAGAGGTTCGATTTCTTGTTTTCATAAAAACTGGACCGCTTTTAGAATTCGGTCGACCGATTTCATCTCATGGAGGGAAAAACCAAAACGTAGTTTGTCTTGTTCGTCGCCTCGACATTAAAAACCGTAGGGCTCTGCATTTTCAAAACTAGATCTTTCTAATTTTTTTCACTTATTTCTCACAACTCTCTCTCACTCTCTCATCTGAAACCCCTCTCTCTCACAAAGCCCGACCGATTTCAAAGTCCGATTCTCGTTCTTCTTCTCAGTCTTCTCAATTTCTCTCATCAATAAGCAAGCAAACCATTTCTGTATCTTTCTCTCTAATCTTCTCTATTTGAAAACCCCCAATCTCTACCTTAAAACCCTAAGTCGAAATTTGTTCAAAATAGTGAAAACAAAGAATGCCAATATTGGAAGAGTGGTAAATGTTGAAGAAGGAGGCAATAGTAGAGGAAGAGGAAAGGAAAAAGGGTACCATCTGGAGCTAGGGCTCCAAATAGGTTCATCTCTATGAAGGAGGCTGCAAATTTTGAGGAATGGACAAGGAATAGAAGAAAAATTGCTCCTGGCCATAGAGTAGACTTGAACGATATGCAAGGTATGGAAGCTGTTCCAACTCTCTTTGATTTGATTGGTTGGGTACCTTTGATTACTGTAAATGAATTATACTACCCTGAAATAATTTATGAATTTTATGCCAATCTTCATAAGAGTAGAATTGAAAGAGTAGACAATGTAGCTCACCAATGGGTGCTGTCTAGGATTGGAGGAAGAGATATTGTGTTTGATGATAGGTTCTTGAATACCATTCTAGATACTCCTCAAGATGGTATAAGGTTTTATACTAAGAATAAAAAGTGTTTTGATGCTAACTTATATAGTGAAAGACGTTTTGAGGAGACATTCACTAGAGGAGAAGCTCTAAGAAGGAATGATGATAAGAGCGTAAACAAACTTGATGCCTATGGGAGATTGCTTCACTAAATAATATCTAACATCATCATTCCTAATGTTGGACACAAATCATCAATCACCAATATGCACCCTTTTGTAATGCTAGCACTTCACAAACATAAAAGAATGAACTTTGGTTTTATGGCCATAGAACACATGCTAGTTACACAATCCTCATCCTCAAGTGCTTGCCATATAGTTACTTCCTAACAGAGATATTTCAACACTTTGTGATCAACTTGGTTGGAGTTGGTGACCACATTGGACCTGGAAAGATCTATAACCAACATATATTCACAAGAATGGGTTTTGAGAAAAATAATGAAGGGCAATTAGTAAGAGGTAGTCAAGTTGAAAGTGATGAAGAGGATGATAATGATGATGAAGAATGAGAGGAAATGAATGCGGATGAAGAAGAAAGTGACTTGGAAACAGAGTAAGAAAGATTTAGAAGAAAAACAAGACAAAAGAAGAGACAATAAAAAACGGAGGAAGGTTCATCTTTGGGTAGCATGACTCAACTAATGGAAATGATAGCTTCCCTACAAAGATCAATGAACACTCAGTTTGACGCATCAGATGGTCGCTTTGAGGATTTGAATGGGAAAGTCTCCGACATTCAAGAAAGGGTTATGAGATTGGAGGCAAGAGATAGAGATGAAGGCCATTGAAGAAATGATGAAACAGGAGTAACTTGCTATTGGTCTTTATTTCTTTTGCTTAGTTTCAAACTCTCTAGTCATTGAGCCTTTTTTATTTTGAACTTCTTTCTCTTATAACTTTGGTGCTTATAAAGTTTTATGATTTTTTTGTCTCAATGATCTTTGTTTCTATGGTCTCTTTTAATTAGTTTGAAACTCAATGATGAAATCTTAATGATGAGAGTTTCTTTTATCTTTGTTTCTATGATCCCTTAAAAACTCTCCTAAGTATCTTTTTGACTTATGACAAAAGGGGGAGAAATATGTGCAAGAAGTAAGGGGGAGAAAATGTAAGATGCCTATGCTTGTTAATGTTTATGTTAATGCTTATGATTTAATTTGTTGATATCAATGTTGGTATTGTTGATATATTGTTGAATATCATATATTTTTTACTATATGACTGAGAGTTGCTTGATGATTTTTTATGCCATATTTATTGTAAAGCATGTTTTTTGGGGGAGCTTATCTTTCAAAACTACCTTTCAAACCCTTGGCATGTTTTTAAATTCATAGGGGGAGTTATCTCTCTCTTATGGTGTTTAGTATGCTTTGCTCCTATTGATGATTTCCTTGAAGCATCACCTGCTCTTTTGTTCTTCTTGCATATGTATTTGTCATAATAAAAAAAGGGAGATAGTTAGCCCTAAGAGCATTATTGCATATGATTTTGATTTGTGCAATGATTATTAAGCTTAGTTTATATAGAATAAAAGAAGCACATTTGAAGTGTCAAAGCTACACTCTTAGAAGTAAAAGATCTTAGTGTTCAAGGCAAAATGAAGGAGGAAAGATCAAGACATTGAAGACCTTGAAGACTTGTGTCTTAGTTAGGGATTTACTAAGGTATTTTGTAAAACTCCCTAACTCTCATATTTGATTGTTGATCAAATGTGAAGGTCCTTGGATGAATTTCTTTTTATAAACTATTCTTGGAAAATCCAAATATTCTTGATAGAGCTTTTTGACGCCTTTGAAAGTTTTCTTATCTCTAAAAGAGTATCAAGAATACATATTTTTGAAATAGGAAGGAAAGCTCTTTTCTTGTTAAAATTGGCTGTAAAATCTTTCTCAAAAACCGGTCATCTGATTTTTCAAAAGGAAAAGAAAAATCGGACATCCTATCTTAAAACCAATCGTCCGATTTTTCTAGCTTTAGAACCTTTAAAGATCTTTAAAGTACATTCCTTCAAACACTTTTTATCTTACAAAAACATCTTCTTGAGCTTCATTGTTGATCTTCATCAAAGAAGAAGTAAAGAGGAGCTTGTAGAAGTATTCAATTGAGTTGTATCTTTCCTTCTTAAGCTCACTTGGTAACATTGTTCTTTACTCATCTCTCTTTTATTAATATCAAAGGTTTGTGTTGGAAAACCCCTTGGGTTATCTTTTTATTGTATTTGTGTTGGTGATTGAGGTTGCTTGCAAAATCCTTGGTGGGTGATCCTCAAAATTGTGATTGTTGTATACTTTGTCTATAGTAGATTCGAAAAATCCTTGGGTGTTAACTCAATGTACTGAATGTAACTCTTTGAGAAAGTAAACCACTATAAATTGTTGTGCTTCCTCTTTTTATGCTTTTAGCTTGATTGTCAAAACTATAAGATTTTGTTTGGTTTGGAATTTTATTAAAAAGAGTTTTAGAAATTCTTCCTCAAACAAAATTGAAGGTTTATCTTTTATTCACACAAAAGATTCTTCTAAAAATCAGCGAAAACCCCTCCCCTCCCCCCCTTCCCCTTCCCCCTGAGGTTTTTCAAGATCCTTGTTGATTTTGTGAACCATGTTAGCATAAAATTCTTGGACAAGTTTGGGGTAATAATCACCAGAAATATGAATGAGAGGAACCAAACCCAACCCTCCAAAAAGCTGTTCAAGTTTAAAATGTTCGATGAATACCTCATCAAATAATTTTTCAATAATTATCTTGAGCGACTCCTTAGAAGTTACCCATTTACGGGTTGTCTTAGAAAGATACTCCGAAAAAGGTAAAATATCTGGAGTGTTGGGGTCAGGCGAGGTCCCCTCAACACGAGCCCGTGAGCCCGTTTAGAGTTTGAAGAGGAGGCAATTGCTTTCTTAGGTGCCATAGGGAGAGCAAAGAAAATTGAAATAAAGGGAAAAGAGAAGGAAAATGAAGGTACAAAGGAAATAAAAAAGGACAACGAACAACACAACATAATCTTCCAACACGGAAGAAACTAACAATACCAAAAATTAAACAAAACTATAAATATCAATTTAATGTAGCCCGTGGGTACAATGTGTACTGTAAGTTCCGTGTATGTGAAAGTGTCAAACAAGTAAACGAAACAAGCAGTACTCAAACCAATAGAACAAACTCAAATTGCAAATACAAATAAAACCAATAAGAGGCAAAAGAGTCAAGGAATAGCCTGGGATTGCTTGAACAAACAACCAATCATCGCTAATGGAATCGGTGTTATTTCTTCGCCTCGGATGACATGTCTCCAAAGGTCGTCAGAAGTTGGCCGAAATTCTGCTGGAAAGCTTGCCGGAAAAATATTTTTCCGAATTTCTGCACTTTATTGTTAGAAAATAAAGTAGAACACACACAAAATTAGTACATGTCAAAAAGTTAACACAAAGAACCGGAAATACAATAAACTAGAAGAGAAAGAATAAGAAAGAAAAGTGAAGAAAAACCAAGAATGAGGGGGAAAAGATGGAGTCTTTGGAGGAAAGAGTGAAAGAAAAGCAAGTGGTAGTATAGAATTTTGTGGTGGTGGGATGGAAGTATAGAAAATTGAAGGGAATAGAGGGTTAGAAGAAGAGGAGAAAGAGATGAAGAAAAAGAGAGAAGAAAAGACTGAAAAGGTAGGGTACAAACCAAGAAAATGAGGAGAAGAAGTAGTGGGTCACGTAAGAGTGCATGTAGAAGTAGGTCATGTAGTGGGTCACGTAAGACTAAATGGAACTGCAGCTCCCCGTTGCGAGGATTTCATCCCGTCTGAGTGCTCACGGAGTGGTAGAGGTCGCTGGAAAGTTGAAGGAGTGAGAGAGATGTTAGGAGGAGGGGTGTTCGGGAGTTGAATGAAAGAGGAGGAATGAGGCAATCAATTTGGGGATTTTGGAAAATAGAGAGAGAGAGAGAGAGAGAGAAAAGGGGAGAGAGAGAGAGAGGGAGAGGGAAATTGCAGAAAAATTCAAACAAAAGCTGGAACTAAAGCCAATCGAGTCGACCCGACCCATTTCTCCTTTGAAAAACACAACCCGCAACCATCCTTGAACCCTACCGCGCATGGTAGGTCGAGGCCTACCATCCGTTGTAGGTCTCTGCCTACCTGTGCTGAGAAATGCCGAAGGAGCCTACCGCTGGCGGTAGGTATCTGCTGATGGACACCTTTGTTGCTCTGGCCCTACCGTCCATAGTAGGCTTCTGCCGGGACGCCAATTTTTCTTTTTTTTCCTGAAATTTTGAAGCTCTTTCATGCCCTTTGACATTATGGACTCAATGTAGCTCAATGTGGGTCTTAAAGAAAGAACTTCTTCTCGCCAAATGACCTTACAAAAACAACAAATGACTAAAAATGGAAAAACAAGACAAAACGATTCAAACTACAATTTTTCAATTACAAGAAACAACATGCGAAGAAGAGTTATTCTCAGCCATTTTGGAGACAAGGGACTCCTTTTAGAGGTGGCCCACGTCCTCACAAAAATATGATGCTCGTTTATGACCTTGTAATGAAAATGAAAAAATTTGACACATAACACAAGAAGGGAGATTAAAACTTAAGAGTAAGCTTAAGAAAGTTATTATAAAACCCGAATAATTTTAACTCTTTAAAGGAAAATAAAAAGTTAACAAGGGCTAAGTTTGAAGAAAAACTTATTCATAATTTTCCATAGCAAGGTGGTTGTTTTCTTCCAACGCTCTAGTAGTTACCTTCGGATTTCATGAGATGTCTCCTCTCTATTGTATTCTTCGACGTTTGCTTCCATAATGCCTGCACACAAAGAATTCTTGACAAGAGAACAATTAGTTTCATTAGTAAGGGACTTCACTCCCTCATTCTTTTCGAAGGTGTCTTTCTCTGTTTCTTGTCACTCTTCTGTACGCCTTTTTTTTACTTTTCACGAGACTCTCATTTTCCTTTTCTGGCTCATCTTCCTCATAATCACTTTTATTCTCTGGCGAGTACTCTTCTCTCCTAATTTCGTTCACTACGCTTGTAGCCCTATGAGGTTCTTTAAATATTTGGACATTACTTGTCTCCTTTCATTTTTTTTTTTTTTTTGTTGAGCCTCCTCTTCCTCGAGGATAGTGGACTCTTCCGGTGCTTGAGCAGTTGTTCCTCTTCATCAACAAATATGGGGAATGTCATCTCTTGTTTTTCTACCTCCTGTAAGGTGACCACCTCTGCATGTTCCTGGAACCCACTCCATATTACTAGGTAAGTTATCAAGCGTCCTTTCAACGATCATCTTTGCCAAAAGCTTGATTTAACTCTTTATGTTGTGAATAGAAGCTATTTGGCTTCTCTGGACTACTTCCATATGGTTTACCCCGGTATTCGCCAAATCGATATACTTCAACACAAGATCTTCTAGATTAGGTCATGAGGGTAATACTTGAACTGGTGGAGTATGATTATACGGTGAATAGTGAGTATACTCTCCCCAAGGAATGTTCGGTTGGCTTCCCTAACCCGAACTGTACTGGTTAAAACACGTAGCATACCCCTGACAATTTTCTTGGAACATGGCCAGCTAATAATGTGTGTATTGAGGTGTAACGGCCATGTTCTCCATTCTCTATTCTAATATTGCTGCCCATCGGGCTTCCATGGTATCATCAGTACTCGTACCTTAGTCTCTAAAATCTAAAACAACAATTAGATGAGCAATTTACACAGGTTCCAGAAGTAATAATCCGAATACATAATATCCATACCACAAATACCCAAGTACAACAATAGTATGAAACAAAGCAAAACAAGAAATTTTTTACTAAAGTACCAAACAACGGTATTTCTTTAAACTTATCGTTCCCCAACAACGGCGTGAAAAACTTGATATTCAAAATGTAAACCGGGGGTTCCTAATCACTACAATGCAGGGCAAGCGGACCAATACTGTAGAGGTGAGTTCAACCCCAGTATCGTATCTCTCGAGGAACAGACAAGGTTCAACTACTCTACCGTCATTCCAATGTTTAGTCTAAAAGTTGTCGTTGAAGAGATTATTAACTACAAGAGATGCTAAAAAAAGCTATAATAAAAAACCAATGGACAATTATCAAAAGAAATTTATAAAGTGGAAGTTTGGATCTCGGGATCCTCCTAATCTTGTTACTACTTCAATTGATTGATTTTAACAGAAATCGATGTTGTATTAATGAATTGGGTCATCACGCTCTCAATCGGGCAATCCCTATCTCTAGGTGAAAGCCGCCCTATTCACTAACTCTTAGACGAGAATCATTTCTAACAAGTTATGAATGCTATAAACGCAAGTGATAAACGGACCTAAAATTGCATCATCATATCTCTAGTCTAGTGCCCCAATCCCTAAATTGACTGTCCTAGGGTGTTCTTCCTTTCTCAATTCCAAGTACCCTTGTGATTTATCTAAGTTCGCGACACTTAAATTGCAGGAAAATAACAATTGAAGGACAATTCAATCATCCATAATATTCAATTTCATAAAAATCAAATCAATTTCATAGAATCCAAAATTAGGGTTCAAACAACGAAATTACCCACTATTATAATTAGAAAACCTTAGAGGGGGGTGAATAAGGTTTTTGGCTAATTAAAAACTTTTTTGTAAAATTATAAATAGAACCTCCAATTTTGTTTGAAGAATAATTTAATAACTCTTTTTAATAAAATTCCTAACCAAACAAAATCTCTTTTATGAATAAGAATTAAACAATAAGCATAAAGATAATGTGAAAACCACAAAAGAGAGATAAAGGGTTTATAGTGGTTCACTCTCTCAATAGAGCTACATCCACTATCTTGAGACTCAACTCAAGGATTTCACAAATTCACTAAAACACAAATTTTTACAAAGAAACCACAATGAGGATTGCCCACAAATCTTAAAGATCACAAAACAATACAATATATCAAAGGATCACCCAAAAGGGTTCTTCACAAAACCTTTGATCACATTTATAAATAAAAGAGTAGAGATGGAACAATGTTACTAAAGAAGCTTGATAAGGTAAGATACAACTTTTTGCAATTTGCTTCTACAAGCTTCCTTTCCTCCTTCTTTGAAAGATAAAGGAGGTTTAAAATGTTATCTTTCATGCTCAAAAAATTGTTCTTAAATGTTCTTCAACTACTTATAATTTATGATTGATCATCAACCCTTTTATATGTGAAGGTAAAAAACTAGTCGTTACTCTCAGTAGTACGGTCATTTTTTTACAGTAAAAGTAAAAACCGGACATCCGGATTTCTTGATGAATAGAAAATCGAATGAAACTTTTTGCAAAATAGGAAGACTGATTTTTAAAAGGCTTGAAAAAATTGGATGACCGATTTTCTTTGTGAAAACTTAAAAATCCGACATCCGATTTTCCTAGTAGTGGAAAATCGGACGACTGGTTTTAGACTTAAAATAAATAAATAAAAAATTGGATAACCGTTTTTCCTGTAAAATATAAATTTTCCTTCACATTTAAACATGTATTCTTGATACAACTTTAAAGAAGTGTAATATTTTTTAAATCATCAAAGCTTTATCAAGAGCACTTAGTTTTTCAAGAATAATTTTGTCTAAAATATTTCTTCTAAGGAGCTAACATAATTGATCAAGAATCAAAGAAACAAGTTAGGAAATTTTACATAAATAGCTTATAAGCTATCCCTAACCATTCTTCTTGTCTTCAAGGTTTTCAACTTGATCACTTCATCTTCATAAAATTTTATAAAATCTTGAGTGATCTTTTGCTTCTTTGTAGATACCCTTAAAAATCCTTTTGTGCATCTTTTGTCCTTCTTATAAAGCTATTTCTAATTACTATTAAGCACAAGTTAATCATAATCAAAACATTACAAATATGCCCTTAGGGCTTACAATCTCCCCATTTTTTATTATGACAAACAAAGATGCAAAATGATGATTGTATAGAGCAAAAGAACATGATTAAGCCAAGAGAATGCTTCAAAAGATCGCATTTAGAGCTAATCATATATATGTATATATAAAGAATGAGAGAGAAAGAACTCTCCCTTTCAATTTTGAAAGCAAGCTAAGGTTTGAAAAATAGTTTAAGAACTTAAATCTCCTCCTCAAAGCATGCTTCACAACAAATATGGCACCAAATTATCATCAATAAAACTCAAGGCCATATAAGCAACAAGGCATAATGCACAATACTTTATACAACTCAAGACATGTTGCCAACAGAAAGTGTCAAAAACATCAAGGCAACACAACTCAAGTTATCAAGACAATCTCAACAACACAATATGCATTTCATATATATATATATATATATATCCCCTTAATGCATCATCAACACATCACAAGGCATCATCAACAATTCATCAACATATCAACATATCAACAATATATAAAGCTTCATCAACATATAAAGGCATCATATATTTTCTCCCCATTTTGTCATAATTCAAAAAGTATAAGGACTATAAGAGATCATTGAAAAAATATCAAGAGAACTCTCATCATCAAGATCTCATCATGAAGTTCCAAACTAAGCATAGAAGAAAAAAGTTTAAAAGAAAAAGACTTCATAAGCAATAGTTAATAAGTTCAAAAGCAATCAATAACCAAAAAGAAACGAAAGCTTTGAAATTTAAGAAATAAAAACATAAGCTAACTAGCTTGTAACTCCCTTTTTGTCTTTCTTCATCGCCTCATTTGTCTTCTTCTCTATCTCTTGCCTGCAATCTCATTACCCTCTCTTGAATGTCTGAGATCTTTCCATCTAAGGCATCAAAATGACTGTTCATAGAGGCTTGCAAAGAGGCTATCATATCCATAATTTGAGACATGCTTTCGGATAATTGACCTTCTTCGACTCGTTCTTGCCTCTTCTTTTGTCTCATTTCTCTCCTAAAAGTCTCTTCTTCTGGTTCTTCTTTACTTTCCTCTTCAACCACATTCATTGCTTCTTGCCCTCATTTCCTTCATCATCTTCATCACTCTCATCATTATCATCTTGTCCTCCCCTTACAAACATACCTTCCTCATTTTTTGAAAAACCCATTCTTTTAAAAGTATGTTTGTTGTAGATTTTTCAAGCACCAATGTGATCAACAACTCCAACCAAATTAACCTCAAAGCATTGGAAGACTTTAGTGAGGAAACAACCATATGGCAAGCATTTTGCAGAAGAAGTCTGAGTGGCTAGCATGTGTTCTATGGCCATATATCCAAGATTCATTCTTCTATGTTCATGTAATGCTAACATGACAAAAGAGTGCATGTTTGTAATAGAAGACTTGTGACCAACATTAGGAATTACTATATTTGAAATCATAGGGTGGAATAATCTTCCATATGCATCATGCTTATTAACATTTCTATTATCATGCCTCTTAAGAGCTTCTCCCTTTGTGAATAGTTCTTCAATCTCTATGTACATGGGAATCATTATTTTATACATCTAAATTTGGGAGAATTTATCTATTAAGTTAAGGACCAACTACGTAGTATAGGTGGCCACATACTAGACATTGGAGTAATATAGCCCAATACTCCACGCACTCATTGGGTTTACTATAGAGGAGAGTATTTGGGTTTCTCTTTTTAATATCAACGCATTGATTAAAACGAGAAATCGGAAGTTGACTTCAAGATTCCAAATTCGCTATGTCTAATATTTATGATCGAGAAAAATGTTTTTCAAAACCAAGCCTCATTGATCACGAAGATGATCCCCTTTCATTTGCACTCTATTTTTTGCTAAAATTTCTCATTTGTCTCTATCATAATTGTTGACTCAAGGTCAGCCATATTTTGATGAGTAACAAATCAAGTTAATCTAACAAAGTGCTTTTGTTGAAAGACAGTAGTGAAGCTAATGTGAGTGGAAGGCGAGTTGAGCTAACAGAGCGAGCTAATAGGTCAAGCTACTACTTTGGGCAGAAACAAGTAAATTCAAGTTTGGAAGAGTTTTTACTGAAGCAAAGAATTTGAATGCATTCTCTAGAAATAACAAGGATAAATTAAAGTTGGAGAATAAAGGAAAGAGAAGGGAAGTTTCCTTGTTGATAAAAAGTCTTTTACTTTATACTAGTTTTTGTCATCTTGCACATATGTCATTTGTCCCATTCTAAAACATTTATGATATCTTCTTTTTTTCTTTTTAGAGATTCTTGGTGGGCAAGACAAAGAGAGAGTTGAGTTGGCAATCTATTATTGGTGCAAAGAATAACAAGAATTGGTCCTCTAGTCATGTGTAAAATATGGTGCAAGGAGTGGTCCCCTCCACCATATGCAAATGAAGACATACATGTGAGATATATCAAATGGATATCTCCTACATCTAATGCTACCTTTTTTGGATAAACATCTCCAAATCAAAATTGGAGAATATGAGTTGGCCTATCTCAAGATGGATAAGCAATTAAAAATGAAGAAACATATTTTTATGCTATTTTTTTTAGAATGACAAAGAAGCCCTTGTGAGACAACTTGACATTGGGTGGTCATATATATAGGTGAAGACCATATCTCTCAAGAATTAAAGAAGTGAAGAAAAAGTACAAAAAAGATAGAGCAAGAAGAGAAAGAGAATTCTTGCAGAGAAAAAGAAGTCTTCTTCCCTCTTGGATCTTGAGCAAAAATTTTTATATTTTAAGAGAGTCGTTTTGTAGTAGAGAGATGTGAGCTGAAAAGTATATTTCAAATCTTCTTTTTTCGGTTTGCAAGTTCCATTACAAAAACTTGTGGAGTTTCTCTCATGGTAAGGGTGAGATAACTAGTGGCGATAGTTTGCTATACTTATTTAAAATTAATAGAGATAGTTTGCTAGATCTATCTAAAACTAGTATAGTTTGCTGAGCTATTGAAAATAGCTTGTAATGATTTAATCTCGCCATGGAACAGATTGTTTAGTGGAAACCTTGTGATGAGAGTTCTCGAGGAAAGTGGATGTAGTTGTATTACCGAACCACTATAAAAATACTTGTGCCTTCTTTATTTTTATCTTTTGTTTATTCTGATATTCCTTGCTTATCTTTTTTTTTTTTTTTTTTTTTTTTTTTTTTTTTTGAATTTCTAGTTTGCAAGAATGGCCATAATTGATTTTTCCTTGAATATGTTTTCAGTTCTGCATCTGTGAGTCAAGCTAATATCTTTTTAAATATAAATTATGTTCTGGCTAGTTTCGTATATCTAAAGCTGCTTTTGAGTTTAAAGTTGTACACTAGTTTTATTCTCTGAAAACTCATTTTACTTAAAGAGAGCTAATTTTGATGTCTTGCTAATTTACAAAAAAGTTTTTATCAAATGTTTTTTGCAATCAGCTTTATATCACTGAGTCAAACTAATGCCTTAAGTGATAGTTTTTTAGTTAATTGATTATACTGTGCTGATTAGCTTTATTCACTGAGTCAACTCAATGGTTTAAGTGACTGTTTCTGAGCCGATTAATTTTTGTTAGATCGTGTTGATTAGCTTCATATCACTAAGTCAAGTTAATGATTTAAGTGATATCCTCTAAGGTGGGGTGCATCAGTTATTTTCTATCAAGCTATTCTGTTTTGGATTGTCTTCCTTTGAGTTTAGAAAGATCTATTTTTAGAGAGCTAAAATTTTTATTAGGTCAAATTCACCCCCCCCCCCCCCTCTCCCCCCTTCTTGGACCTAAAAGGGACTTACATTTGGTACCAGAGCAGTCTCTCTCAAGGAAAGAGTTTAACAGCTCGAGAGAGGATCCATGATTAGCTCAAGTGATTTTGTTAAAGATCAACATATACCTCGTCCACCATTTCTTAGTGAAATGAATTACTCTTATTGGAAGACAAGAATGAGAAAGTTTATTCTGTCAACATATTTTGAGTGTTGGAAAGTTATAAAAAATGGACCATATATTCCTTGGCAGAATATGAATGTTTTTTAAACTATCAAAGTCAAAACTGATTATTCTGAGGCTGATTGGAAAAATGTGCAAATTAATGCCAAAAGCATTGAATATCCTTCTTTGTTTACTTGAGGTGAATATGTACGATAAGGTATCAGCTTGCAAGTCAGCTAAATAAATGTGGACAAACTTGAGACTGCTTTTGAGGAAAATAAATCGAGGGTTGAAGAAGAGATAATTTTCATGGAAGAAACATGGAGTGGTAGTGAACCAAGCTCAAATGAAGAAGAAGAAGAAGAAGAAGAAGAAGAGAAAGGTCCAAAATCTAAAAAGTCAGCCGGAAAGGTAACAAAGTGTTTAATGGCTGATGAAGAAGAAAAAGAAGAATATGAGGTAGCCTCTCTAGATTTTTCTGATTATAGAAAGTTACAAGATGCTTTTGATGAACTTTTTCTAGAATATAAAACTCTTGCGGATAAATATATTGTTCAGAAAAAAGAGCTTGAGCACATGATTTATGAGATTAAAGTTTTGAAATCACAAAAATCGGAAAAGCATGTGTTGAATTCTTCTTTTTTCAAATTCCAGTGAAGCTAATTGTGATAAGCTTGTTTTGAAAACCAGTTCGAAATCTTGTGAAGAAAAGAACATTGTGTTGATGAAGGGAAAATATGAGTTTGAAAAATGACATAGATTTAACAAAATTTACACAAGGACAAGAAACTTTGGATAAACTTCTTAGAAATCAGAGTCAAGATAATGACAAAGCTGGTTTAGGATTTATTGATTCTTCTGTCCAAAGTAGCCGTAAAATTTTGTCTAAAAAATCTTTTAGTAAAACTAAGGTAAGTACTTAGTATGTGAAAAAGCTTCTAGTCAAACTAGAGCTACTACTCACTTTGTAAAAACTTCTATTCAAGATAAAGCTACTCTTCAGTCCATGAAACCAGATTTGCAAAGAACTTTTAAAAATAACCATCGAGCTAAATTGAGATTTGCAAATTCTTCAGCTCAACATTTTGCGAAATCTGGAAAGAATGTTTTTCATCATAATGCTTAGAAAAACATGAGATCTTATTTCAATCAAGGGTATCATAAACCCTATTTTCAAAGAGGTAATTATGCCCATCAGTTTTCAAATCCTCGTTTTTCAAAACTATAGGAAGCCATACTTTGGAAAAAGAAACATCTATCCTAGGGCTCAGAAAATATGTTACACATGTTCTCATTTTGGGCACATTGCAAGGAATTGCAATAAAAAGTTTTCTGAAAGTAGTAGAGCTAAAAGAATATTTAATTATAGTCAAGAATTGGAGGATTTACCATGGAAGACCTAACTTAGTTTGGGTATCTAAAAGAGACTAATCTATTTGGCAGGTGTACCTAGAGAGCAAGATAGTGGGAAGATGGTGATATGTTGGAAGAAGTTTCTCTAGGCATATGAACGGCGACATGAACTGTTCACCAAGCTAACAGACAAAGATTGTGATGATGAGAGTTTTGAAGATTATAGCAAGGGAAGAATAATTAGAAAAGGACTGTTGGAAATCTGAAAGAGATGAGAATGTGTGTTAAAAAAAAAAAGGGATCTTAAGTACAATCTCTTAAGTGTGAGCCAATTTTGGGATGAAGGAACGAAGGAAAAAGAACATGAATCACCATATTCATGCTCATAAGAACAACAATTCCAAAATTCAAACCAATTCATATGCTGAAATATTAGAAGATGTATGATAAAGAAGAATATAAGAAAGCAGCTGATTGATTAAAATTATCTACCTAATGTGCTGACTTTTTTTAATTACTTGATCAGAGGAACCATGAGGATGATCGATTATGAGATAGTAATGTCTTATAGACAACTGGAGTTGGAGTGGGTAGCGGTAGCGGTAGCGGGGTTGACGGCGAGTAAGCAAGAAACAAAGAGTAGAAAGACAGCCGGCAAGAGAGAAGAGAAGAGGGAAAGCGAACCAGGGAGGGGTGACGCTGCATCGCATAGACTGAGTAGTATGTTACTTGTTTAGGGTTAGAGATTTTTTTTTTTCTTTTTGACAAAAGGGTTACCACTTAAGAGATAGTAAAAAAAAGTAAAGAGAACAAAATAATTTTAAAAAAAATGTGAATCTATCAAAAGCTAAAATGAATTAAAAATAAGGAAGTTCCTTTAAAATATGTCCATCAACTATTTATATAAAAAGTTTCACAATGCTCCTTGGTTCATATTTTATTTTGTTATATCCCAAAATTAAAATCTAAAATCATAAAATAGCCTGCCACCATAAATAGCCACAGTATTACCTCCTGAAGAGCATTTGCTGCTCACGTGTTGTTGTTGAGGGGTAAAATTATCCAGACATTCCCTCCATAAGGAAACGATTTCCCAGCAGCAAAACCTCCAAAACTCAATTCTCTAACTCTGTCAGAGCACCTTCAGTGTAACGCCTGCCTTCCTTCACGAGCCACCACTAAATGCCACCAAATCTTTCTCAGTTACCTTATCACAAAGTAAGTATTCGATTTTTCAATTTTCAGAGACCTTTTTGTACCTTGTAGATGGTATTGGGTTTAATGTTCTTGGTTGGTTTTTGGTTGGATTTTGGGTAAAAATTGAAGTTAATGCCCTGAATTGATTAGACAAGGTTTATCCAATGTAGAAGGAAATCTATGAGAAATTTTTAGCTATCCCACTTTATTTTTGATGATCTGAACTTTAATTGATATTTTCCATGGATTATTCTTGGAATTTTTTCCCTGGGAAAAGGATGGTGTTTGGAAAGGATTTTAGAACTATCCTGAATGTCCAAAAGATTGATTTGTAGTTGATAGATTCATCAAGTCTTTGAGTTTGTTAAAGAATTTGCTACCTTACTCCCTGAATCTTAAATTTTCAAAACAGAAAACATCATTTATCCAAAAGAATAATTTATAAGTTACCAAGAAATTCAAAGATTTCGGACTTTTCTGCCTTTTATACTACCAAGAGATTCAAAGATTGGGGCTTTCTAACATTTGACTCTGTCTGCATTAGTAGGATTGATGGTTCAGAATTGAGATATCTCTGGGAAGCTTCAACTTTGCTTCAATTATCTATTTCCTCAATTTCTGGAACTAGTCCAATTCTTTCTTCCTTCTAAGGAAGTTTTTAATTTTAATTTTTGTTCTGGTTAAATTCTTGTTTATCCACAAGAAATTAGGATAAGCAAGCCAGATACTAGTTATTTGGATTTATATTTAGTTGGTAAAATATATTGCGGTGCAATCTTATTTGAAATTGTCAGCTATATTCAATAACTTGACTTGAATTAACTACACAGCATCAAACAAGTAAATAGGACACTACCCAGCAACAAAACAGGGGTCACAGTCCAAAATTAACAATTTTCTTTTCGAGGGAAAGCTTAAATGGACAATTTTATCCCTCAACAACCACATGCGTGAACAGCAAATGCTCTTCAGGAGGTGGCCTCACCACTATATATAGTGTCAGGCTATTTTATGATACTCAATTTTAGTTTAAGAACATAAACAAATAAATATTAGTTCAAAAACATCGTACAAC
The DNA here is from genome assembly GCA_028651295.1 of Catharanthus roseus. Lineage (NCBI taxonomy): Eukaryota > Viridiplantae > Streptophyta > Magnoliopsida > Gentianales > Apocynaceae > Catharanthus > Catharanthus roseus. The sequence goes on from JAPQWS010000168.1 coordinate 29,501,912, forward strand.
TTAAGTAAATAGTTTATGGGCATTTTAAGGGAATTTCCCTAAAGAATATAAAGGTTCCTTAACAGAAATGTTAATGATAAGTAAGTATCCTTAAGTTTAAAGAATTGTAAATTAAGAAACCGTTCTTTTCAAATAGTCAGTTGAGGGATAGTTTAAGGCAAATATATAATTTTTAAAACTCATGATTTAATTTCATATTAAGTTCACCCCATTTTTTTTAAAATCTTCTTATATTTTCTTAATTTATTTTTCCCTCCAACTTTTCAATTTTATTCATTATATTTCATACCAACTCAACCCATACATTTTTTAAATCATTTTATTTCTATGGCACACTATTTAATATTATTGCTCAATATCCACTCTTAATTCTTTATATTATTTTTCTTAAGGAAGTATTTATTTATTTTTTCCTACTTTTATTTTCATTTTTTGTTGTCACTGTCTATTAATATTTTCCTCAATTCGCCGCTATTTCTTCTCTCTTCTTTCATGCTCCGATTCTCTTTTTGCTCGAATTAAAATAACAAGAAGGATGTAGGATGGAAGGTAGAGAGAAGATTAAGATTTGAGAGAACAATAGAGACATGATAAAAAATAGAGGAGGCAACTGCGATGAACGATCATGGTGAGAAGACAGCTCAATCATAATTCTTTTTCACAACTCTAGCTAGTATTATCCATAGAAATAAAATGATATAAAAATATATAGGTTGTGTTGATGATATAAAAGTATATGGGTTGCATTAGTGTGAAATACAATGAAAAAGTTGAAATGTGAAATAAATTAGAAAATTTTAAAAATTTAGAAAAATTGGGAGTGAACTTGATATGAAAACTAACTTATGAGGTTTCAAAATTATACATTTGCCTCAAATTGTCCCATTATTGACAGTTATAAAATAACAGTCCATTAATTGATAATTTTTCAAATTTAAGAGTACTTATTTGTCATTAACTAAAAAATAAATAAATAAAAGGGCTAACATGCTCCCCTTCACATTACTCTGCAGGTCAAAATATATATCTAGCTTTACTTTTACCCAAAAAGAAAAAAAAAAAGGAAATAAGCTTTACTAGGATAGTTTTTTTTTATAATATTTTAACTTGTGTAGATTAAATTTTTTATAAGAGAACGTGTTGGACTTCGGGTGAAACATGAGTAAAATAAATAAAAAAACCCTCCAAATAGAGCCTAAAAAAGTATTTTATAAAAGTACAAAAAATATGACATTTCAAGAAATAAATAAATAAATTAGAAGAAATTTAAATATGCTATAATATTATTGTAAAAACACCACAATAATTTGGGCACAAGGATACTAATATTACATTAAAATTTTTGATAAAAAATTTATTACACCATGGTGTATTTGGACACCAATTCCCTCTTAGATTTTTTTACTTTTTACTGCTGTGTTTGGATTGATGTTTCACTCTTAGAAAAAAATTGTAAAAGTTAAATTTTTTACTAAAAATATATTATATTTAAAGAAAAAAATGAAATCAAAAGAAATTTAAATACACTATTATATTATTAAAAAAACACTACAATAATGATACACCTCCCTGATGATGCCACTTAAGATTTGAAATCGTGACCTGAGTTCTAAAAAGCACATAAAAGTAAATTTGAATTACTTGACAATTCCCTTTAATGGTAAAAAATAAAAACAAAAAAGATAATAACTTTCATGAAATTAAGGAAAAAAAAGGACTTATTTTTTCCAAACTACTCTAGGATAGTAGATCTTGAAAAAGTTCATTTCAATTGCTCTATTTTAACATTAATTATGATTCGTGTTTCAAGTACGGGAAAATAAATCAAATTATTAATGTTATATTAATAATAAAATTGAAATATGATAATTATAAATAGTTGTAATATAAAAAATATATATAATTTATTAAAATAAATCAACCTTATATAATATATATTCGATGATTCTCCTCTGTATCAATATTTATTCTCTTCAGAATAAATGATGGATCTCTCTTTTTAAAGAAAAATATGTAAGAATAAATAAATTTTATATGATGAAATATTTATAAATAATCTTCAAATTTTATATTTATACCTTTTGATATAAATTTTGTTTGAATATAAATTTTCATCACTTTCCTAATTGTTCTTCTATATTAAAGAAAGATGCATAAGATAAATAAAATTAAATACAATGAAATATTTTATAAATAATATTCAAATTTTAAAAATTATACTTCTCAAAGATGTTATTCGAGCATTTCATCACTTTCTCGATTTAGGTTTTGAAAGCATTGGATTCCGTAAAAATTGAATAATTTATGAGAAGAAATGTGGGCCCAAAACTAAGATTTGATATTCGAAATATACTTCAAACTAACCTTCAATGATTTTTTCTTCATGGACATATATATTATATCTTCAAAGGCAAATTTTATAGATTTTGTTAGCTCACCTCAAAACATATTTAAAATATAATACTTTTTAATAAATTTTCTCTTCGTCTCATAAAGATAATATCACTTTTCTTTTTATTCCCAAATTATAGTATCATTTCAGCTTCCTTTCATGCTCCTTCATCATTGTATTTCTTAATAACCAAACATCTCAACTTTTCAACAAATATTAATAAAATACACATCATTCTAATACTTATATGCCTATGTTTGTAAAGTTTCAGCATAGAAAAGTCAAAATCATTTATTATTAAGAGAATATAGTCGAAAATGCCCCTTACTTTTTTATGTTTTATCAATCTAGGACCTATTCTTTTTTGTTGCCACTTATGCTACTCAACTTTTTTTTAATGGCCAAAAATGTGCAATTTGAAAGCTTTTTGTATCTTTGTGCATAAATTATCACGTAAACGCTTATGATTTGTTAATAAAAATGTAAAATAGGTATAATATTACCATTATAGAGTGACAAAAGAATTATACAAGCAAGAGGAAAAATTATGCACGTGGAAGATGTATGCTTCAAAGCTTGACAGGATTATTGATAGCAAATAAAGAAACTTAATGCATATTTACCATTTTATGATCAAATCATGTGTAATTCACATAATAATCTCTGGACAAAACACCAAAAACCAACGTATTTGAGCATTTTTAGTCATTCAAAAAAAGTTGAGGGACATAATTTGCACAAAAAAATGTGTCATAAATTGACAAAACGTAAGAAGGTGAAGCGCATCTTGGACTACATTCTCTATTATTAATGAAGGGCATAAAAAGAAAATCAAAGTAAAGTTATTGGTTTTTAATTATCTTTCTTAATTTATGTGCAATTAGAATCATACCTCATTCAACATGTAGTTAGATTCTAAAAAAAATTAGATGATAGCAACTATGAAACAGTAAACATTCGACTACATCTTTCAATCTTATAATCATTTAGTTTGACTGAAAAAACAAATGAATAACATATGAGTTCGTTCACTATTGATTTTAGGGTATTATTTACTCATCCATTTTACAAAAGAGAAAAAAGAGATTGCACGACAATTAAACAACAACAACAACAATAATAATAATAATAATAATAATAATAATAGTTTATCAATAGTTGTTTTAAAATATATAGTTTATAAATAAATAATTAAAATATTTTTATACAACAAATCATACTTTAACATATAACTCAATCACCGTCTCAATAGCATTTCCATCACCTTTTCCACCTCTTTTTATTGAAAAGGACAAATTAAGTGCTTCTAGTTTCGTCCTTGCTAAACCTCTTAACACATACCTTAAAACTAGAGCTATAAATAGGACAGGTCTTATCCGTATCCTATCCAGACTTTACCCATTTATAGTGGGTTAGGTTCATTTTTTATACGCGAGACCCAAGCCTATATCCTTACCCAACTATTTTCTTTTAAATAGTTATGGGTAAGGTATTATATTAACCATACCCATTTACTCGAGACTCATCAAATAAAATAATAATATATTATATTATATATTTATATTATATATAATAATGTTTTGATCGATTTATTAAATTAGGGATTATGTTTTTATTGGACTAATGTATTGATGAGGATTATATTTGTACTTGAATTTTGGATAATTTCTATTAGAATGTTCTCTAAAAAAAAATTAAGATGTTAAATAATTTTATTTGTTCAAGGATAGACGTTAAAGAAATGATGTTATAAAATGAAAAATTTACTATAAGGCTATTTTATAATCTAAATGGTCTTATATTTTTTATTTAACACAAAAGAAAAAGGAATCGCTATTTTAAATACGTATACTCATACTCTACTCGAGACCCTTTAAGGTAGGGATTAGGTCCATAAATTAAATACCCACAAGGTATGAGTATGTATTTTGTTAGAAATGTTCGATATGGTACAAACAGTATCATACCCATCGAAACTCATTTACATCTCCACTTAAAACATATTTGTCGAAAACATTCAACATATCTTAGTTCATACCAATAAAAAATATAAATATATAATTAAGTTTAAGAAAAATGACTTTGTACACCCCTAAATATTTTCATTTTATCGATTATGTCCAAAATATTTTTGATAACCTTTTTTGCGTCCTTCAAACCCACATATTTTTTGTTAAAAATTAAATACTGAAAGGATTTAGAAGTAAACAAATGATAAAACCTTTAAATCTCTTCTTCTTCTTCTTCTTCTTCTTCTTCCCCCTCCCCTCATTCTCAAAGTCTCCACTAGCAAACAAAAAATCCAATTTCAAAAACACAAAAATTATAAGAAAATAAATTACGAGAAAGTCCAAAATGACTCAGTCCCTGAAGTCCAAAATCTACACTACTAACAGCTAAAAAGCACCCAAATCTACACTACTAACAGCGAAAAGGCGCTTAAAATTGCTTATACCACCATGTATCACTTTTTTTATAATATATTTTTTTTACAAAAAATTTCTTTAAAATTTATTATTTATTTAGTAAATTTTATTAATAAACATACCAAATTAAGGAATGATACATAAGGTAAAATACAAAATGATACAAAATCATTTGAGTAGGCAAAAAAGACACATTAAGGATGTTCCCTAAACCAGAAAGCAGCATAACTTGCCATGAGCTACTACATTTTGATACAATGAGAGACAATCCTAGACATGAAACTGAGTTGAAAAGACTCTTAAAAGACTCCCACATAAATGCCCAAAGTTGATAAATCTTGACTTTAATCTATCAAAGAAAGATTTACAGTCCATCTCAAGCATGAAGCTCTTGTGCACCAGAACGAACAGCAAGTTCCAATCCAAGGACAGCGGCATGAGCCTCTGAATGTTCTGCATCCATTCTAGGACTCGTCCTTCCCAGTCAGGGAGAACCGCTGCTGCTGCCCCCTCCAATACCCTGTCTGAACAAACCATTACTCCTCATCGGTTGTTGCCATGTCACCCTTCTTCCTTCTCTCCGGTGAAAACATACTTTCCTCCCCATGTGCCTCTACAAATTGTGTCCAAAAGCAAACAACACCACTGACCATAGAATCTGCTAGTTGCATCTTCCCTTGAAAAATATAAGTGCACCTCAACGACAGCCCTAATCCCCACATGATCATCACCATATTTTCAAATTGCAAATGCCTCTACTTCAGGCTAGATGAATAAAATCAGTTCTTTTGTAGTTTTTTCCTTCTATCGGGGACTTTTTCATGCCTTGTCCACAATTGTTGTTGTGGAAAAGTTACTAATTGACTGATGGAGGGGCATACCCCATTGGAAGTACGACATCCTATTATCTTAGGCATCTGAGGCAACAAGCTAGTTTAGGATTGATTTCTTTCCTTCTGTGGACCTTTCTTCTATTATGATCCATCAATGCAGCGAGCGTCTCATATCAGATAATGAAAATCCAGCAGCTTTCCAAGCTTGAGAATCATATCAGATATGGACAATCCAGTAAAATGTGAATCTGTCTCCTACGCCCTCGAACAAGAACAGTCATCTAATTCCATTCTCCTTCCCAGATTGTGTCGAGTCCATTATCCTTCCCAGATTGAGTAGAGTAGCCAAAGAATCAGAACACACCTGCCACATGAAAATTTTGATCTTAGGAGGGACTTTCATATCCCATATGCAAACGTTACATTCTTGATCATGAGTAACATATTTAGACTCAAATTACAAAATTTCAAAATTTATCAAAAAGATGCATTCCTTTATTACGTGAAGCTGAATCAATTTTTCAGGCAGCCAAAGCAAGGCTGAAGTTCTATAAGAGGTTTCCATCTTAAAAGACGTCTGCTACCCAAATAAAAGAAAAAAGATTGAGAGTTGGGGGGGGGGGGGTGTGCCATTGTCAGGAAAGCCCTCAGAGATCAACATATGGGAAAAAGTTACACCATCTTGCATTCTTAGGGAAGCTTCTTTCCTTTGAGGGCTACAAAAGACAAGGTTAAAGGGATGGTGGGATTCCAAACGTTTACCAACAGCAGAACATCAAAGTTCCAGCCGTAGCTAAGCATGTTTCCAGAAATCAACTAACACTATCAGTAAGAAGAAAGTATCTGGCAAAAAACAAATTCAAGAATCAGGAAGAGAGAGGCTCCAGATGCATATGATTAATCTCACAACAAAAGCAAAAGGATCCCTGGTGCGGACAAACATTGCACATACACACCCTAAAAAAGGATAAATACTTGGAGAAATCATATACTTTTACATGTATAGATACAAGTTTTCACATCAGGAAGGAGGAGATTTTCAACTTATATTGCTAAAATGCACAGAAAATGAAGTTTTCAGTGAGATCTTTCGCGAAATACGGGAAATGCTAATATTTCTTATCTAAATAATTCTCAAGTGGTACAGACAAAAATGACGATTTACAAATTACAGATGAGCTTCTTTCAACAAATATTAATGATTGGTTACTTCGATATTATCTCAGCCAGTTCTGGCTTCATAATTTCAAGTATAATGTTGGTATGTGCTAATCTGACTTCACCTGGCCCAAATGAAAGATCCCCTATGCCTGCAAAATCCTGAAGAAATTTTTTTTTTTTTTTAATAGCAGTATACTTGGTTTCTAGATCCAGAAAAGGTATATATGATGCGGAAAATTAGAGCACTTATGTTTAACCACCTATCTGCTTAACTTCAGAGATCAAGCCCAATCAAACCTTCAGCTTGTAGGATTGTCAAGTTATGAGAATCTAGAGAAACTATAATAACTGTATCACCAGATATTGGGTCTCAAGGATGACATGAGCTGTGGAACACATCTGAGACACTCCTGTTGGGCATCCCATCATCTACAGGAGGTGGCTTGATGTTTGAAGAACAATTATCTGATACCTACGCCATTTTCACAGTCTTACCTTATTCACTGATGTTAAGATGGTTAATAGTTCATCTAGAATGTCACGCAACCTCTGAAACTTGACTCAAACAAACCACCAAGCTTTCAATAATAGAGCCACAGTTGGCAGACATAACTAATTTATCTCATTCAGGCTAAGGTTCATTCCCCTAGTTAGATTGGTAAAGGAAATTCTTCATTCACACATAAAACTTTACATTTTCAGTTAGCTTTTAAGAATGTTATGAAACACAAAAAATACAAATAATTTTGGGAGTAGAAATACATAAGTATATATCACACCATATCTTATTTCATAGATGGAATCCAAGTTCTTTCACTCATTTGCTCCCGTGAGCATCCAGGAAGCTGTACTCAGGGCCTATGTGACTACAAGCAATCAAATATTCGATGCAATGAAATTTGCATGTCTAGAACCAAAATGTAAGCATTAAAAGAAAACAAAGTTGGAAGAAGGAATAATTGAAGCTAAGTTACCTTCAAATGGACTACAAAACCTACTCTGCTCATAGCCATTCGAATGAAGAGATAGTAGCGCAGGCACCAGATCAAAGTCATAGAAGGCTCTGATTTCATCTAAGATATCTTAGTCCCTGAAAACCAGGCTTCCTTCATGTACTTGACTGCCCAATATGATATCACAAGTTCATCCATGCCATAGCCTATGAATATAGGAAATTTGTGTCAGCTGAATAGACAGAATTTTCTAATGGTAAGTCAGAAAAGAAACAGCAGCATTAGGAACAACAATCTTCTTCAAGATTCAAACCAGTAAATAAGTTTTCCTTGGTCCAAAATATTTTGTAGCAACTTCCAATAAAATTACAGATCTATAAGTTCAAAATTAAAAATGAAGCCCATAATCTAACTGAAGCATTAGACAAGTAAACAGCAAAGATCTGTGAGGAGAAGGAAAGAATATAAGTTAGTACAAAGTGTAGGACAGAATGTAGTAAAGGATGAAATAGATCATCTGAAGTTTTTTTTTTTCCCCTTTTTCCCTTAGGATTACTTATTTATTTATTCATTGTACTGGGTAAGAATTACTTGACATTGTTAAGCCATGAAGCAGTCCAGAAACTGAGATAATTGCAAAATTCTAGACTTAAATGTTAATTCATTTAAAAGATGCATAATAATGGCTGTGAAGAACAAATAAAGCTTAAAAAAAATTATTACAAAAAAAAATTCCCTGGTCTTCCCAAACTTCCTCACAAGACTAACATATATACTTGGAGAAAGCATATTCCTTGTGGATCTAAAGTAATCTCTCAGTGCTTTCCGAACTATAAACTAAATGCTCAAAGGCAATAAAAAAACTTTGGACTATGATGTTTCATTTACAAATCTTTTGTTAGCACAGTTTGCAGTTAACCAGAAAAACCACTGATCTAGGGTCCAAGGTGTGTCATCTGTGATACATTACTCATCACCTTCTTTAATATTGACTGATTTCATGTTATACTGAATGAGCACAGTAGAATATCAGAAAATTCTCACATTTATCTAGGAAAAAAAATTAAGCAACGCTCACTGCTCTTCTTTCTGATTATGTGGAAAAGAGTATCATTGCCTGCAACAAGGCAAACTCATTTTCAAATCAATCGTTGAAAAAAAAAAGAAAGGAAAGGAAAAAAAGAGGAACAATCCAAACTTGCAATAGATGAATTACCTGAAAGTTCACAGTCCCAAAAACTCCCTCTACACAAAGTCGAAACCTTGTCTCTGGGAATTTGAGATATAAAAGTTGAGAAAGAGATGTTGGAGAGAATGTCATTTGGAGCACCGTTGTTTTGGAACATTGAAGAAGGCCAAACAATGTTCATTAAAGAAGAGAATAAAAACCAAAAAATTAGAAGAGAAACACATCATATTGAGCTTTTGAAACCCTAACTTTGATGATCATCAGAGAAATGCTTCTAATTACTCTCTATTTTCGTTATTTATATCAAAGAGAATGAGACAGCGAAGACACTCAGACACTTTCAGACAGAGGCAAAGAAGGGAGAAGGCATGATGGAAAGAGAATATGGAGCTTAAGCTTCTGACTTTTGGCTTGCATGGGAGACGAAGAGAGAATTTGATGGAAACCTCCAGAGAAGAGAGTGGTCAATAGAGTAAAAAAGAAAATAAATTTGGCAGTCAAGTACAGGGAGGGAGGGAGAGTGAGACTGAGAGAGAGAGAGAGAGAGAGAGAGAGAGAGAGAGAACCTCCAGAAACCAAAATCAAAAGCAAACAAACGCAGCTACCAAAGAAAATAAATTTGGCAGTCAAGTACAGGGAGGGAGGGAGGGACAAAGAGAACTTCCGGAAACCAAAATCAAAAGCAAACAAAAGCAGCTACGAACCACCTCTAAAGACCCATGACATCATTAAAACATCAACTATTGGATAAAAAACCAACAGTTCATGGTACCAAGATCGAGGCAGGGGGGGGAGAGAGAGAGAGAGAAAACCTCCGTAAACCAAAGTCAAAAGCAAACAAAAGCAGCTACCAACCACCTACAAAGACTCATGACATCATTAAAACATCAATTGATAACAGTTCGTGTTACCAAGATCGACCACAAAATGATAGAGGTATGCATGTTCATTATGTGTTAAACAGCAATGCCTGAATCTAGGCCGTCAAAAGTAAATAAAAAAAATAAAAATGTTGGAAAACCAGGATTCATCCTGTCATCATCCACTTTACACTTGGCATATAACTGTTAGAAGAGGTTGATTATGTACCTATAAGATAACAAGCAACACAAATGCATAAGAGCATAACCATTACAACACAACCATAGATCAAAAGAAAAATGGTTATCTGAGTTTTCAATAAACAATAACTTATCCTGATGACACCCAGCCAACCACCAAAATAGCCAAAGCGAGAACCAGGGAAAAGGAGACAAGAAATAGAATGTCACAAAAACTCAGGCAGAATAATCAGACAAAAGAATGATGAAAAATAAAACAAGTAATATCCAAATTTTCTTCACATTTTTCTCAAGCATCTATCTTTCTCATTCAAAAATCTGTCAACAGATGCCTATAATATGCCATTGCAAGCGAAAAATATATTTTTTGTAACGGAAATGGGAAAATCATAGAAATGTGAACATTAATGATCACCTCACCCAGTTATTCCATTTAATTCCTCTAAAAAACTGGAATACATATTCCGAAGATCTCTAGCGGAATGGTCTCGACCAGTCTTTTCAAGATTCTTAACAGTTGCAATATACACTTCAGAATCAGGCTTATTCCCTTTGTCCATCATTTCAACAATAATTCCTTGAGCAGACATAAGATCTCCTTTGCTAAGATGAAGGTTTGCTAGCAAGCTGTAAAGCTTAGACGTTGCGTACCCATACATGGCACTTGAATCAATAACGTAGTTATATGCCTCAGTATATTGTTCTGATCTGAATAATGCTTTGACAATAGCAGTATGAGTTGTAAGCCGAGGTTCAAGCTTCATATTGACCATTTTATTCAAGAACTCCTTCGCAAGATCCACCTTTCCGCAGTTGCAAAACTTATGAACAAAAATTTCAAATGTTGATGCATCTGGAGAAACCCCTTCCTTTTGCATTATTTCAAGCATACTAGATGCTTCAGTCATCTTATCCTGCTTGCACAAACCCCCCACCAAATAATTGTAAGTCTCTATTGTAGGCTGAAAACCAAATTCAGTCATTTCCCGAATTATATCAGACACCAAATGACCTTTCTTGCATCTTCGGCGAACCAAAATGTTGTAGTGTGATTTCTTCTGCGTGATTTCCATCACATGCTTAGCCATTTCAAACAAGTCTATATTGCAAAACATCTCAATCAATGCACAAATTCCAGAACTGCGACATGAACCCCCCACTTCATTCAATAGGTCTATGAGTCTTCCAACTGCATTCATTAAGGATGACTGACTACTTCTGAATACAGGTAAAAACCAAAATGCACTCTCATGAAGGCATACCGTTTCCAACTTGAACTCTTTTAATAAAGACAACATGGTGTCATAGTCATCCAACCATCCGCAATTATTAATTACTAGGCTACAAAAATCAGCACTAAGGTACAGCCTTGGATTATTGGCCCTAACCCATTTAAAGAAACGCAATCCAGATGTCCTCTGGCAATTCAAAACCTGAAAAATCTCAGTAATGGACTCCGCAGATAGCACTTTAGCTACTAAGCTCAACTTCACCTCCATATCATCGTCATCCCTTTTAATAATTTCAATAATATTGGATATTTCTTTCGGTGCTAAATCCATTCCTGTGCCATTGAATCTTCTGCTTTTATTTTTTCCTTTGTTTTTTCTGTTTCTTTTGCCTTTGCTTCTCCATCCTACTTTATCGAAAACAACCCCAACTTCAGAATGCACACTAACATCAGAAGAGGATACAGAAAAAAGCCTTCTATTGTGAAGTCTTTGCCTACCAAAAGGACTATAAAATGAACGGTTGTGAATATTATTAAACTCTAATAGTGCCAATGTCTTCAATGATAGCGGAGAGAGATTTGAAAGACGAAAAATTGAAGGCACCACAGGCGAGGAATAGGAAAAGGTACTCTTTCTCTGAAGCGAATTGGAATCGAAATGGCAATTCGAATGCAACCGAAAAAATGAATTATTCAAAGAAGGCTTTTCCTGAACTTGGTTACAATCAAGATTGCAAATTGAGGATAACCTAGATGATGAACCACAGAAATATGCTTTCTTTTGGAATGAATCCGAATGCAGATTAGTGCGAGGATAGAAAAAGCAAAGAAAATTAGGGCTTGAGTAGAAGTACCTCAACACATTTCCGCGAAAGATTCTTGAGATTTCCATCTGTTCTGAGTTCTCAATAGTCCCTAATACGTATTTCGCTGTGCTTCTTCCATTTTGTTCAGCAAGATTTTGCCCAAACTCATTGATGATACTTCCCAGCTCATATCATGATGCTTGGAAGATGGAACCTCTTATCGGCGGCCTCAATGAACCAGAACGCTCGTTCCTCCTCTGGGGGCTTTTCTCCCTCCCTTTTTTTTATTTTTTAGGTTAATTACATTTACCCCCTTCAAATTTGTTCAAATTACAATTTCAATTCATTTATTTTATATAAACTACAAATATATTCTTAATGTTTATGTATTATATATTCTTCTTTTTATCCATACTTAATGTTTATGTATTCATAACTAATTAATGTATAATGTTAACTTTTAGTATAAAAAATTATCAAAAAATAATAATTTTGTAACAAAAAAATTAAAATATTTCTAAAAACATAATTTTCTGTATCTAAATTTTTCTGATCGTATATCTTGTCAATTTGAGCCACCTAATTCGGAATATTATAAATCTTTTGTAAAATTGGATTAATTTTCAAAGTGAAAAGAGTGAGTTTTTTCTTTTTTCTTGGGGGGAGGGAAAGAGGGGTGAATTTTGTGAGAATTTAAGTTTTTTATGAGAAGGGAAAGTGGGACTCAAAGAGAAAAGTAGAAAAACGTTTGGATTGAGATGGTGTCCAAGTAGCAAATAATATATTATTCACTACAATAATTCAAATTGTAAGTTGAACTAATAACTTAAATTTCATGTAATATCATTTATTGTATTTGAATTGGAGTTTAATTTGAAAATAATAAGTTTTTTTATTTGAAATGTGGTAGCTCAATTGATAAATTTACCTTGCTTATCTTTCTTTATTGGCTAGTTTAATGTTATTGCTGAGAGATTTATTCTCAAATTAGTTGGGCAAAGGCCCATACTCCCATTCTAAATAGAAAAATTTGAAGTCTAATTAGAGTTACAATATATAAGCAACTTGACATCAACTTATTTTAAGTTAATGAGTCAGTTTAAGCTATAAGTTATTTAGGAGATGTTCTTAATTGTTTGTTACATATGTTTCTAACTTAAAAAATGGTAAGAAATTATTATTAAAAAGTTACCTTTGAAATACTTAAAAATTGCTTTTGCTTATTAATACAATTAAATATAAAAAGATCGTATTATTTTTTTTAAATAATTTTTTTAAGTACTTTTTTTCACGCAGGATCGTCTATAGCATCCTTTAATATTTCTAATAATTTGTATTTTATAATACTTTTTTCCTGTAGCATTTATATTTTATTTAGTGGATCTCATTAATAAAATATATTATTTTAGAAATAGAATTAAACAGAAATGTTATAGAATATTCAAATCACTTTTTTTCAACTACTTAAAAATCACAAACAATGAAAAACATGCAAAAATATAAAAGAAAAAGAAAATGAAAATCTTCAAGTGCAACCCCAACCTTCAAAAAAAAAAAGTAATTGATAAGCCTGGTCCTATATATTTTTTTCTATTCATTTTAACGTGATAATTATTTATCTCATTCGAACTTGGTCTTATATCGTTTTTATTTATTTTAATTCGACAACTATTTATCTTGATAATTTTGTCCTCCCCCTAACAACAAGAGATTTTTCTTCAAATAGGCATCTTTTTTAAAGAAATGGCCTAAACTAACCTTGATTTTTTAAAAATGCACACATAATGCAAGATCTTTTTTGGGTTTTTTCTTAAAATGTCCCATTTTTTAAAAACAAAATAAAAAATGGTCATGATGTGAGATCAACGGGCCTCTTTGGTCCCCTAAAAAAGAAATGTGCTTCTTTGGCCAAAGCCACCTCTGCATCTTATTTAAATCATTCACCTTTTTTTTTTTCTTTTTACCATTTTTAATTCTCATACTTCATTTTGTTTTTTTTCTTCTTTACAAATTTTGAAAGATATTATTTATTCTTTATTTTATGAAATCCTTCTTTTATTTAATTGGAAAAAAAATATTCATTCTTACAATATTTTTATTTTATCCATATTTAAAAAGTCAAGATTAAAAAAATTTTATATTTTTAAGAATTTAACAATTAAAAAATCAAAATATTATTCATTTCATTAATTAAAAGTAATGTCTTTTAGACCTGGACATGTTTAAACTTTCAAGTATATAAAAGTATTAAATCTGGATTTGGATTGGATTTATCTTGGTCTATAGTTTGTAGTCGCTTACCTTACTATGTAGGGTATTTATATAAAACCTATTTATATATTCATAAGACAATTTGTTTTCAATTAATGAAATTTATAAAAGTTTAAGTGTTAATTGTTGAATGCATTTTTTTGTGGGAACTTTGGATACTTACATATATATATATATATATCATTTTTAGTCATGACTTTCTAAATATAGATGAAATATTCTCTCTCTATATATATAGAGAGAATAAAAATAATATGAAATAAATTTTACTTTAATTTAATAAAAATTGATTTCATTTAGAAAAATAAATTTATAATTTCTTAAAAAAATAAAAGAAATATGAAATCCCAAAAGGAAAAGAAAACAAGCGCAAAATTGAAAGGAATAGTCAAGATCAAACTGCAAACTGCAAGTTGACCAAAGTGGACATTCGCTTCACACAACATGACTACTTGGGGACAACTTCTAAAAAACATGGCCAAATGTGGCCACCTTTTAAAAAGGGTGGCCAATCTTAGAAAAACTCCCACAAACAAAGCAGAAGACAACAAAAGTATTCTTAGATTTAAATTTCAAATTAGTCCCTCAAAATATGGTCTTGTGTCAATTAAGGACTCGAATTGTAAAGTTATCTAAAAAATCATATACAATTATTAAACCGTATACCGATTCTAAACAAATAACTATTGGTAAATTTTTTGAACCCAATATCAAAACTATCGGTCAACCGGTGACTAATTACCGACCCGTGTCATATTTTGATGAACTAATTTGAAATTTATCCAAAACTATTTTTGTCATCTTCCATTTTGTTGGCGGTAGTGGAGACAAAACATATCAAAGATAAATACTTGTCGTATTAAAATGAATAAAGTGTATAGAGCCAAGTTCGAACAAGATAAATAGTTATCAAATTAAAATGAGTAAAAAGATATATGACCAAATTAAGATAAGATAAATAGTTATAAGATCAAATTTGTCAGGGTGTAGTTGGGCCCCAAGATTATAGTATTATCTTTTGTAAAGCCGACATTCAAGAGGCAGAAGTAATCAAGATTATACCGGTATTTCTGGCCAAGAGGTACACTTTTTAGAATTTGCTTTGTGTTTTGATAGATCTTGTCGTTGTGGTTTCTAACTTAATAGCACTATAGGTAAGTGTACATATTGATAGAGTATAGCTAGGTAAGTTCTCGGATCTGGAGACAGACAAATAATAGTACTTACTATTATCTCACTATTTAACCGACAAAATTTTTTGAAAAAAACTTTAAAGTAAAATAGAAGTTACAAGACGAAAATAATTAAACTATGAAAAAGGAAAAAGTATTTAATTCGAGTTTTGGAAACAAGTATTTAAATGGTAGAATCTCCCTTAGTTAATCTATTGGAAAATTCTTGAATTATTGATCAGGTCTCCCTTGTTTATTAGGATTAATCATAACTTTAGGCGAAACCAATTATTTCCCTAATTGGTTGGAGAAGAATATCTTTTCTCCCTAATTCAATTATGAATGAATTAAGCACCATGGTGAATTAGATTTTCCTATTGGACCCAAAAACCGTAGTTATTATATATAATCAACTACTAGTTTCTTTTGTTCAATTATTGCTCTAATCATTCTTCATTTCTCAATTCTAAACCATCTATGCAAAAGTATAAACTACGGGTAAAAATTGATAACACAATTGATGCAATTAAACAACAATCAATATTCAATTCAACAAATTATTACATAAAACCCATAAAAAATAATGCTAAGTTTATCTAGGGTTCAACCATGTTCAAACATAATAAAAACCTAGCTACTAAACATCACCAATATCATAAAATCCAATGTAGAACTCATAATATAAAGAGTTTAGAAAACTTAGGAGGTTGGATTGAAGAATCCACACTCCCGGAATATTATCCCAACTCTTCTCTTGAATCGCTCGAAGAACTCCGAAATTGATCCGTTTACAATCTTCAATCTATCTACCGAATCTTGATTAACTAACTAACCTGTGGTTCTAAGGAAGTTAGAGAAGGTTTTTAGAAGATATTTTCTCTTAAAAATTGCCCTCTTTCTGCCTTCTCTAAGCCTTAACCGAAGATAATCAAAATACACAATAAATGTCTAATTAAAAATAGACAAAAAATTGTATTTTGGTCCTCTGGGCAACTCATCAGGTTTGGCCGGTCCAGCTAACCTCTTTCTGGATGCTCTTTCGATTTTGCTTTTGACCAGGTCTGACAAGTTGAGATGGCTGGGTCCAGCTGGTATTGGAAATTCTGGGCTTCTTATCTTTTTTCGTCCATTCTTGTTTTGTATGCTTTTGTTTTACCCCATCTTGTACGCACTAGTTATGAATCTCTAGTCAGCAGAATTGCTGAATCACCATGATTTATATCTTCAATCTGAGCATCGAACAAATAGGATTTTTGACGAGGAGAGATTTCATCTTTTGGTATTAATATTATATAATTTATCTTTCCATTAAAAAAAAAATTCAAGTACAGTGTACACCATCAATTAAAAAAAAAAAAAAAAAGCATCCCTGCTACTCCAGCATTCCAGCTATTGCGAGGAGCTTCGCCCACGTTCCAAGAGTTTCCATCTTCCTCGTATCATCCTACGCGACCACACTTCCCTTTTCTTTCTAAAAAAATAACCACACTTTTCGAAAGTCGGCACATGCCTCTCTCCTTCCTCCCTCTCCTTCCGTTGCCTAACTAGTTAATCTCTTCTCCTCTTAGATACTACACCAAAATCAAGAACTCGAACTCCCTTTCTCATTCGATTCTGTCGAAAAAGAAGAAGAAGGAGAAGAAGGGAAGAAAAGGTTAGGTATAAGATTATTCGGAAATTTCTGAATGGCATCCTTTGCAGAGGCACCTCCAGGAAATCCTAAAGCCGGGGAGAAAATCTTCAAGACCAAATGTGCTCAGTGCCACACTGTTGAAAAAGGAGCTGGCCATAAACAGGGTACCCCATTACTTTCATTCCGATTTGCCGTTTTTGGATTCTTTCTTTCTTTTTGACAATCCCTTTGTTCTTTTGTTTATTTACTTTTGAAATTGCCATATAATTCACGTTCTTGGATTTCCGGCCTGTTCTTATTTCTGTTTGATTTTCATTTAGATCTTCTTTTTAGTTCCTTCTTAAGCTATTGCACTCAGACTTTTCTCTTTCAGGATTCTTTTACAAGTAAAATTTGATTAGAGTTAGCTTTGATTGGATACATGAATACTGGGAATGTATACGAAACTAAAAAAATGAATGCTAACAAAAGACTTTTACAAATGTTGGGTAGGCCGTCCCCCACCCCCTTTGGTTCCGGCCTTGATTGGGTAGCGTTGGTTTGAGTTTTTTTCCCTTTGGGTTTCACAAAAGTTGGATTGTTTGTCTTGGATCAAAGTTAGAATTTTGCATTAGATGCCGAATGAAATGCAATCCAAATACATGATGAAACATACAGTAGAGCATGGAGGGTGGTATATATAACCCCTCCAAGCAAAAGGGGTATGGAGCATTAGCAAACTTACTACAACCCGCATTACAAACTTGACTCAGTTGATTTTGCAAAATTGCTCCTCGTAATATTTGTATATCTTAAGCTCTCTGCCTTGGTGATTTTCGCTAGGTTTATTGTTTTTCTTGTTTGCGGGATTTTTTTTCTTTTGTTGGCAGTCAAAACTATTATTAAGCATTGATTCTTTTTTGATACCGAATAGTTCAATATTGAAAGGGTTAATTTTCTGTGTCATAAGAAGTGTTTTCGAGGTAGATGGAATAGAGACGGTTTGGTATCTTTTGGCTAAAATGTCATAGGAGCCTGCTCATCCCAATAAAGGAAAAAAGTTGTTGATTGCTTGGTAGTTTCTGATTTTAAGGTTAAAGTGATAATTGCAGTTGTCATTGACGACAAATTATCTGAATAAGTTGGTTGGACAGTGAATGTTCAGTTGCCAATAAATTTCGACAATCTCTTAGATATCCATTATGTTTAGTTGATTGCTGTAATGATGTTTGCTGTGGTATGTCCTTATCTAGCCCAAAGAGTTCAAGTTCAGGTGTAGCTAGCAAGAAATAGGGTGGTAAGAAACACTAATTTAACCGATATGAAATAGGATGATGCATGTCTTCTTTCTTATACCTGATGAGTAACTGATAATGAAAGATTTGCTACAAGATAGAGTTGAACTTATTTTTGGAGTTCACTTTGGGCAATTTACTGTCTAAAGGTTGCGAACTTCTCTTGAAATCAGGCTAATTTGCATTTATGGTGTAGAGCATGGAATCTCCAAACCAGTGTATTGCATTTGCTAACAAGATAAAAATGTTGTGCAGAAATATTGATTTTATCTGTCTTGGTAAATATGCTTGATAATAGTGGCCATTTGTCAATGTCCTAGTATTGTTAGGTCATAGTAGCTCCTTTTGGATCACTATTTTCATGTATGTTCTTGAGGCAATTTCGAAGCAACTGAGCAGTGTATAATGTACATAACATTCTGATATTACCCTGCTAGTCAACTGAATTTTTTAAATTTTTTTGCTTTGAATTTTATATAAGATATGCCAAGTGTTTTAAAGGATATATCTCTCCAGTGGGATATAAAGTATTAAATTTCTTTGGATTTAAATTTTGTGCGAGTGTTCCGTTAGACTTGGTTTTTTAAGATTGAGGTGTAATAGGCTGCTTTACACACGGGATGTTTCCCCTATTTCGCTCATAAACCCTCTCTTCTGTTGTGGTTGAATTTGGTGCTTATTGTTATATGCGTACAGGACCCAATTTGAATGGCCTTTTTGGAAGACAATCTGGAACCACTCCCGGTTACTCCTATTCTGCTGCAAACAAGAATATGGCTGTCATTTGGGAGGAAAAGACACTTTATGATTACTTGCTGAATCCCAAGAAGGTAAGAATTTCGTGAAACCTACCAATGAAGTTGCTGAGGCTTGTAACCGTGCTGAAGCATTTAAGCCAATCAACCTGATGTATTTCAGATTCCTTTAGACTTTAATGATTGTTATTACTTGAACTGAGAGTAAAATTGAAGGGACAGACTTCTCCATAGGTCTAAAACTGTCGAGTATGACCTTTCAAAATTGAAATTCATAGGAAAAAAGGAAAGGAAAAGAAAAGAAAAAGAACATTTAGGAATGGTGATGACTTCCGCATTGTTTAGAGTGCGGAGTAAACTTCAGTTGAAGGATAATGTTCTACAATCCACTTTTTAGAGGTTGTTTGTTGTCCTAATGATCTCTTCTTGATTCATTGTTCTCAGAGGTCTGAAATTCTGGTTAGTAAAGTACTCAAATATATATATATATATATATTTTTTTCTTCCTTCACACAGATTGCAGTTTTGAGAGATTGAACAAAATTTTCTTAGAGAAAACGTGAACTGTTCAATCCATTGGAAAAGCTTTTCTTGTCCTCCTACATTTGATTGTCATTTTGACTTCTCATTGGTGTCAATTGAAACATTTCCCTCCGTTCTTATGTTCGTTTTTACTTTGTTCTCGTGTTTCTGTGTCTGAAAGATAAGTTATTTCATGGTCTGTGAAATTATTATTTTCTTGTCGAACATGATGAACTGGGGAAAAAAAAAAAGATGTATAGTTCTTTATGGTGTTTGACTTGGAGTTTTGTTCAATACCCTCGGATTTTTCATGTGATTTTCATTTCATTTTTCTTTGCTCTGGATTATGTATGTCTATGCAGTATATCCCCGGAACAAAGATGGTTTTCCCGGGTCTAAAGAAGCCACAGGAACGAGCGGATCTCATTGCATATCTGAAGGAAGCGACATCACAATGATTTCTTGGACTTATGTCTCTCTGTCTGTCTTCTATCCATCTTGAAGTTGAAATTATGACTTTGATTCATTCATGCAAGAAAGAAAGAGGAATCATATTATTTTTTTCATAATAAAGTCTACATTTTTAGGTATTCTCTCAAGTTGTAGTTCACAACTCTCTTATGTTATCCACGAAACACTGCAGCAACAGCAACAGCATGCATTGTTGCTGGGGATGATTGAAGAATAATAATACACATTTTGTCTGATAATTGAACGTTTATTTATGTTCTATTACTTTTTTTCCCCTTAATAAATGAGAAGCGGATAATGTTTTCTTTTTGCTTTTTTGGATGCAAAATTCAAGTGGTTATTATTGACTTACTTCTTAATTGAGGATTTGAACTATTTACATTATATTTAGTACGCTAGCTAGAATGATATGAAATGAAAATTTTTATTGTTCGAAATTATTTCTCAAATCTTCTTTCTATTCCCGTGTTTGTTTGTATGAAAAAGTTATTATTTTATGTCGGAATAAAATAAAATTATATATAATATGATTTAAAATGCTTTTTCGGTATAAATTGTATTTTCCATATTCTAAGGCATATAAAAAAATTAAATATTTTATTGATTGATATATAAAAATAAAAATAATCTAAAACAATTCATTTTAACGACAATAAAAGAAAGTATGGTATATAAAAATTAATTAAGTGTAATATATGTAATATATTGAGGATATAGTAGTATAATATTTTTGAAAATAATTTTCACTTCTTTTAAAAAACTTTTTTTATAAATTTTAATATGAAAAAACCTTTCTAATTTAATCGTGTTGTGGACTTTCTTGTGGAAAAGTTATTTCTACTCCAATTTGAATACTAAACACTGGAATAAAAATAAAAGTTAAAAAAATTATCTTATTTCATCCTATTATTTCCTATTATTGCATGATAAAATACGTCAAAACTATTTTCTTCATAGAAGGTTACAATATGTTAATTTTTCTTGTAAACTTTTTGGATCAATAAAATAAACAACTTTACATACCTTTAGAAACTTTCCTACAATTTGGGATATTTGGGGCAATTTTTTTGAAAATTCTAATGAAGTTGGTTCAATTGAATACCTATATGTTCCTAACTCATCTATACCGTATTGACCTAATTTGATTGACACATGGGTGGGAATCTGAATAATTCAGTAATCAATCTTTGGAATGGATTGAGGGCGTGAATTGGATTGTCCCCATCCCCACTAATATATATATATATATATATATATATACTAACAAATTTTGAAAATATTAAAAACTTACACTATAATTATTACAATCTACTTTAAATATTATTATTTTATGCTACTGCACTTTGTAATTTAGTATTTTATTTGAAAATTGTTGAACTATATTATATTATTATTTTTTTGAGGGATTAAACAATATTATTTAGTTTGAATTTTGAAGCTGGTTAAACTAACATGTTTTTAAAAGTTGGCTAGAATTTTTATTTTTTTCTTTTAGAATTTTAATTTTTTAATTGTGCCATTTTTTAAAAGTTTTAATTCATTTGATTTGATAATATGTTTTACAGTTTTATTAAAAAATTTGTACACAATTCTCCATTTGAGTTCCCAATTCCCTGCTTGGGTTTAGGAATAGGGGGTGAGTATGAGGCCAAATTTTGTCCTCATCTACACAGATGGATTAGAGATGAGGATTAGTTAGGAATAATGGAGTTGTGAATGAGGACAAATTTCATCCTCACATCTCGGGATGGACGAGGATAGGGACGAGATAAGGAAAGCGGGATGGGAGAGGGGGGATTGGGTTGAGATTGTAGCTATCAGAATTGGTTCGTATATAGCTAAACAATTGAATATTGTTCGTTTAAAAATAAATATAGATGCGATATGTCTCTGCCCTAATATATAAAAAAAATGATGTAATTAATCCTATTTGAAAAGGTAATTCCTATATTTAGTCTCATATTATTGATAATCTCACACAAGTATTAACGTGGAGTTTAACTCACACTTTCTGGAAGACCAATCAACAAGCAGATCAATTGGCCAAGAAGCCACCTGAAGCCTTAGAAGTGAGGTTTTTGCCTTTCCTTTTCTTTTTTTGAAAGTGACTTAGAAGTGAGTTTTTTTCCTTTGCTCTTTTTTTCTTTTGGGTGTAAAAGGATCATTGTATTAAGACTAAAAGGAAGGGAATTAGAAATTACAAAAATACGTCGAAAATATTGTATCAGATTAACTTATTCTATCTAGTTGATACAAAATAATCCCAACCAGAAAAAAAGCTGCCCAATTATGTTACACTAGACTTACTTTTTAAGAATGTATGTAGTTGACTATCAACCACCATAATAATACCCACACTATCCTGGATTTGGAGCTTTTGGCTCTACTTGTACAACACCAGCTTGGTTTTGGTTTGTTACATTATGATGAAGTGGGTGTACAACATCAACAGGATAGAGAGAGTTGGAGCTACCTTCAAGTGATACTGAGATAGCGGGAGTATTATTCCTAACTCCTTGTGCTGGTTTAACTCCATTAGTTATAACAACAGATTTACTTCTCCTTCCAACTTCTGAGAAAAGTCCTAAAAAAATTGCTTCTCTTGGGTTGGGGATGGATGGCTTGAATCTTTTGCTTAAGGGCTTCAATATCCTCAGTCCAGTTAGGTTCATCTGGCAAGTTTTTCCGATATTGAAAATTTTGAACTTGCAGCAATAGGTTGGGAGGTGTTATGTTTTGGAGGTTTTGTTCACTTCCGTTTTAACATGACAAGGGTTGCTCGCTCAAGTGTGTCTTTACCTAGATCGGGACAGGTCTGCTACTGTGTGCGTGCGAGGGAAATCTTCACCGCCGTTCGCTTGGAGAAGAGGATCTTGTTGTATTTGGTGAGGGATCAGATTTTGCTGCCGCCGCCTATCCTGTGCAAGCATCCAAGGGCCATAGATGCTTGCTTGCGGGTTCCGATGAAGGGAGAGTTACTGACAGAATAGGACTAGTGTGCACCCCTTTTTACTTTCTACAAGTTCCACCCAATGCTTGCTTATATATTCACCACACGCAAAATATATAAGGTGAAGACCATCATATTCTATTTGTCGAGATTTTCCAATAATACTAATAGTTAGTATTAATAGTTTTGATAAATCTAATTCTACACAACCTCTGGCATACCTTCGCCGGGATGGTTGTTGCGTCAACCTTGATCTTCATCAAAAAATTCTAATGGAAGACTAGGGAATCTGCTCCACATCATAGCGGATGTAAAGAAGGTACAAGTAATTATTCTAGGCAAACCTTTTGTAATGATTTTATTTTTTGTAATAGGATTACTAAGCTTTTGAAGAAGCAACGGAAGTAAGAAGGACGATTTGCGTCCCTCCATTACATTCTATTATTATAAAACTCTCTTCCTTTAAAAAAAATAAAAATTCCTTTTACTTTTTTTACTATACTAATTAGTTCTACCTGCATGCTTATTTACGTAACCAAATTTGTAAAACAAAGTTAAAAAGTGTTTTAAAATATTCTTTTCATCTTTGTATTAAAATATATTTTATAAATAATTCTTACAATTTGTTATTTTCTTTATGTAATTTTTATTATCCTTTATGCAATTATTAATTTCTAACTAAATAATTGTTTACTCCTCTATTTAAATACCTTTACAAATAATTTTTATAAGTTAATCTTTCTCCACATATTTCTTATTCTCCTCCAAACATTAATTAACTTTTATTTTTTTTGGATAAATTTAATTAACTTTTATTAATCATCATCTATTCTTATATTTTTATTAATTTTTTAGTTTCCTTAAATTTTAACTTGTTTAATAATTTTAATTTATGTTTTACAAACAAAATATTTTAACCCTCCAAAAGTCATTATTTCTTTTACTATTCTTATGTTTTTATTAATTTTTTATTTCCCTTAAATTTAACTTGTTTAGTAATTTTTTAATTTATTTTTGCAAACAAAATATTTTAACCCTCCAAAAGTCATTATTTCTTTCACTTACAAATTTCATGAAATTTTTTATTATCCTTCTATCAACTTTATTTATCTTATATAATTTTTATTATCCTTTGTGTAACTTTCAAATTACTTTTTAATTAACAAATTCTTTTCAACTCTTCAATGTAATTAAACTCCTATTATTATACTCTATCTATTTATTGTTTAATATTCCTCTTCAATTCCTCTATATAATTAAACTCACATTATTATACTCTATCCATTCTTTTTTTTTGAATGATCTTATCTATTTATTTTTTTAATACTCTCCCTTTTAAGTTTAACTAAAGGCATGTTAGGTAGTTCAAAAAAGTAACAGAAAAATATAAATCATCCATACACACTTTAATAAATATCTTTTTTCCCTCTGGATTGCTTGTATCATCTTTATAACATTAGAATAAATATCTTTTTTCCCTCTGAATTACTTGTATCATCTTTATAACATTAAAATATTACAGAAAGAGAATGTTACGCAAACTGTTAAATATTTATTCATTTATCTAATGACATGGTTCAAGAGTTTAAGGCTCGACTTGGATAGATCTTAAATTTGAAAAAGTGATATTTTTTCTTCTTGGATTCGTGAGTGAAATTGTTGCGAGAGAAAACGTAGAATTTAAATAGGAAAGATTTCCAAACTTAAAAGCTACCCAATAGAGCCTAATATAGTCATATAAATCTTTATTTATGCACCTAGTGTCTCTTGCACATGAACCTACCTGGCCCGTAAGAAAATTTCCCATCCCAACGAGTCCGCCATCCGATGCTGGAATGGCAGAGACTGCTGTATAGACAATGGAAAACACATATACAAGCCCTCATGTTCGAACTATTTGTTCAAACAAATTATGTTCATCATGAACACAGAACAAAGCATGCAATTCGTTACTCGTTTAGGGTTTTTGTGCCTTCCGTCATATGCATCAACTGAAAACTCAGATGTCACTCTTGAACTCAAAGAATCCTCAAACTAATACAACCGAGTTACACTAATCATCCCAAGCATCTAGAAAAGCATTATTCTTCATCTAGCAATATTAAGGCTTAAAAGACTGGGCATTACATAACTGGTACAATAATGTTAACCATTTGGCAATTGGTGAACTAGAACCGCGGGGGTACCTTCCATGGTTACCTCTTTCAATTTTGAAGGTTATTATTATTTATGATGATGGCCTGCGTAGTCCGGGAATCTGCAAGAAAGTTAAGGAGAGTATTGTGACGCGATTATGACTTTGGAATTACTTTTGAGAAGATAAGCAGAAAAATGAAAACATTACATATAGACAAAAACAAAATCCTTCTTAAAGCAAAAGAAAAAGGCAAAAATTATAAATCCAGCAAGGAACAATGAAGATAAAACACAGGTCAAGCAAGTTCTTAAATCCTTATCAATACATTCAATGCTTTTCTTGTTTCTCTACTACAGTCTCTTTGTTCCATATCAGTGTGAAGCAGCTTTATTCTGTTAGACAGTTAAGTATCCTTTTAGAAATCTGCAATGGAAAATCAAACTAATATATAAATACATAAACACTTTTCTCTGTTCTCTGGTTCAAGTGTAAAGTTCTTCACATATTATTTTCCCACCTCAGTTCAAGTGATTAAAAAGTCCAATTCAAACTCGAACAATCAGAGAAAACAAGGAAGCTAATGGTATGCTCTCGGTCAAAACTTCTTGAATCTGGCACAATGTTCAGGTCATATGACGACCAAAAGTCTGATAGCCAGTATCAGGCTTGGACATCAATCTTTAATACCAATAATCCATGTAGGTGTAGCATGATGCAGAAGAAAGTTAAACAGCACTAAAATAATTCAAGGGAGACAGACAGAAGACGAGAAGTCTTTTGATCAACATGTACTCAATTTTTCTGTTAAGAAGGGAGCAGTAAAAGTACACCCTGCATTTTCACAGGTAAAATAGGTTAACCTGAAAATCATCATCTTCAATTTTTTGAAGAAAACTTGAAATAACTTGGGAAAAGAACGAATGGTTTATTTATTTATTTTTTTCGAAAAGCTTCAAGTTAAAAAAACCAATCCCATACTCTTCCTGCAAGATTGTACATGTAGACATGCCGAAAGTTGTTTAAATACTGACCTCTACACCACGAGGGCCAATTCGGTTACGGGAAATAAAATTAAGTACCAAATTAGCAAATTCATCAGGTTCATCTTCCTGTAAAATAAGAAATGATATATATTCAAGATCCCAGACTTAAATTAGGGGGAAAACAGAATCAGACAGCTTAGATAACTTAGAAAGACCTGTATAGCATGGCCTGTGTGCCGGACGACCACCATTTGAAACTTCCCTTGCATTTGACCTATAGTAAGAGTTCTGAGACAAAACAGAAAATCTCTGTTCATTAACTAAAAGAAGCTCTTTTGCATAAGTTGCATTCTCAGAGCAAGCCAATTGTCTCCTATTTAGTTGGTAATACATACACCTAATGAGAACATCACAAGTAATTCAATGCTTGATATTTCAAGCACCATCAGGCTTAGACAACAATTGATTCACTTAGATATCTATAAATACTTGTAATGTGTTATTCCAGCTTCTGGTAAAAACAAATACAAAGTCTTCTGAAGCCGCATAAAGGAAGACAGATTTGCAAAGGCCTCTTAGAACTACAAGAACTTACACAGGAAAAAGAACACAATTTCTAGTCTTTTATTCATTTCCACACTCTGCAAGTAACTAATTTGGAATATTGAGCAAGTGTTTACAGATGTGAAGAATGACAAAGCAGTGACTACAGTCAATAAAAGATATGAAGAAATTTACTAGGTCATGTGCTTCTATTTAATCAATAACTAACTTCTTCAATTTTGAAAATGTGATCTTGACCTTTTAAGGCTTCTTGGATGTGACCAATCAAACTTTCAGTTATTTTACATAAGAGCATATGTATTTGTTTTTTCTAAAAAGAAAAGAAGAATAGAAGTGACACTAAGTTTGAGAAATTTACAGCAAATTTTGGTTCATCAGGGAACTGATGATCTTGCAAATTGAAACTGGTTATGCAGCCCAGGTTAATGATATACTGTCTTAAACAAAAAAAGATATTCAAAAAGCTTAAAGAATAATTCATTATGCATCTTTTTTCCATATAAAACAAACTCCTTGTTGGTGCTCTACAATTGCTAGATGCTGAAGGTTTTGTCTTTTCTTTTCCTTTTATCTATCTCTAGTCAAATTCGTTTAGTGAGGTTACAGAATTACACTTTGATTCCAAAGTGCAGTACTCTGTGTGTGTGTGTGGGGGTGGGGGTGGGGTGGGGTATGCATGTGTGTGTACCAAAAGCTTAAAAGACAGGTTAACAAATAAGTATATACCACCAGAAGTTAATAGTCATGGAATTAATGCTCACATCAGGAATGAAATTTAATTCAACACTTTATTTTTTATCTTAAGTAGTTCAGCAGTAAAAACCTGTCAAGCCTATCTGTCCCAGCTAGAAGCAAGAGTTTTGGTACAGGAGAAGATAAGAATTTTTCTGAAAGCCCTTCATACCTGAAACACAAGAAACAAATAAATTGGAGGTCTATATGGGCTTCGAGTGAAAAGTACATAGAAAAATCTTGTTCAAAACATTAAAAAGAAATAAAAGCTTTCAATATCACGTCCGAGAATCAATTTGGGAAGACAAAAGCAAATGAGCAAGGGCACATTCTCAAATTCTTCAGTTCAGTTCTACAAGAATCTGCAGGGATAGCCTCCCTAACATGCACGAGTGGAAGAGACTACCTATGGCTATGGAACCATTCAAGCAATGGAATTCTTCTGGTCCTGTTTAGCACAATTATCTGGAGGCTACAAAATCATTCTTTATAATGATTTGTTAGCAAAATGAAACATTTGAAACTTGCAGAAAGCCAGGGCCATCAGTTTTAGGAAGTGAAAATAATGAATAACCAAGGAGCTTCCTCATGCAAAAGTATACATGGTCCTTCAAACATTCAAGAGCATTTACAAACAAGATGAACTAGAAACTAACATCGTGTAACTCCAGGTACATGTGGAAGATAACTAGTAACGATCAGTCATTACACGTTGAGTCAATGGAGGACTTGGCCCCTAAAGATTGGAATATTTGAGCAAAGCCTGACCCATGTAACAACAATTTCAAATTAAGGGAATTCAAGTAAGATCCCCAGATAATTCACTTCAGTTGAAAGTGCACTGTTAGCAGAAGAGCAGTCTAAGCAGCAGAAGTGTCAAAAGAACTAACAGAACTCCACCCTGTATAAAAATAAAGGTAACAACAAAGCCGGGATATTGTGTGCGTTCTAAGCACATATGCAGAGCTCCATTTTGCATACATGCATAACAATCTGACAAATTACAGGCACCAAGAGAGCAGAGTTCTTATATACAAATTAATGTACTTGAAGTTATTGATTAATAAAAGAGTAAGCATACCAGCCTCTCCAATATTGTTCTGTTTCCTCCAGCTTTGCTCTGTGGGTGTAACTGTAGTAAACCAAGATGATCGTTTGAAATGAACCAGTAACCATGGAAACTCATATATTTAAAAGTCTATGATATAATCACTATACAAATGATAAACATAAAAACAGAACAAAGTCTCAGAAAGAAACCCCTTAACCATGGACACTCACCATTTTTTGGAGTCATCATACTTTAATGTGCTTGGAATTGATACACGTGCAGACTCTATGTTTCTTAAAGACCCTCCTTTAACGCTCCATTCAATCTATTGCAAAATGAAATTATCGAATCACTATGACAGCTAAACTCCAAAAGTTAAGGATTGGTAAATGAAATTATTATTTGAATCAACAAATAGAGGATGCTACACATAAGTCTAGAATATATATTTTAACGAAAGGAAGTTATCAAAAACTATTATTCAATGAAAATTCATGCAACAATTATTTTTCTACAAGTACTGATATGTGATGTGATGAAAGATCGCAAGTTAACAACTTGAAAATAAAGGTATGAGGTAAGTAGGAATGTGAAGAGTAAGTAGAATAAAAGACAACAGTCTAACTTAATAGACTTAATTTTATACAAAGTTGCTTCAATCCGATGAAAAAGAAATTCTCTTTCATTTTTTTTTTCTTTTGTAGAATCAGATTAGGCAGTGAAAAGGAGTGTTGAAGGATATATACAAAAAAAAATTCTCTTTCATTTTTTTTTCTTCTGTAGAATCAGATTAGGCAGTGAAAAGGAGTGTTGAAGGATATATACAAGTCAAATTGTATCATAGCATGTTGGACTTCATCCTATCAAAAAACTAGACAAAGTTCAACAAGTGAGATAATTTTTATTCGAATTTGATAAGTCTTTATCGAATATGAGTGATGAAAAATATCCAAACACTATATATATGTATATGTGATGAATGTTGAAATCTGTTGACACTCGGAGAACCAATAAAAATGAAAAATTACCTTTTATAGAAAGAGTCCTAGAGGTGTTCTGTCAAATCAGTAAATAAGCATGGAAATATTTGATAATTGATCACCAAATATAACAATCAATTAAGCATACAAGGCCAAGCAGACAAAGAAAATAGGAGTAGCAAACAATCGGTTACCGCTTTCTCAATGGAAGAGAAATGCTGCATTCTGGATGACAGAATTTTCTGCATATGAATCAGCGAAGCAATTGCTGTACCCTGGAATTGGGAAGGGGTTAATACTGAAGATAAGTTTTGAGCTTAATCTAGCAAACGCAGCTAAGAGTTGAGTGTTAAGAACACCTCAACAACATCCACGACCACCAACCCACACAAATTAGGCAGCACTTTCTTAGCAGCAACATGAACTGCAACCGACCCTCCCATGCTGTACCATGATTTACAAGAAAGTAAAATAAGTATAAAATATTGGCATAAAATGGGGAGGGGAAAGTATCTTTTCTAAAAAATCAATACAAATAGTAGTTAGGGGAAAGAGCTATGCTTATCCTTCAACTATTATTGAATCACACAAAATGACCATGAACATTGTTATCATTTTTTTATATACACATTATATTTTTGTTTCTCTAATTCTAAGCTAACATGGTGGCTTCCAACTTGATAGATGTGGGTACTCTATATGGAAGACAAGTGTATCTTTTTCATCAGAAACTACAGTGGTGGTGTGATAGATTTAGAGAGATGAAAGTAGATTGTATATAAGAAAAATGGAAACAAAGTTTTTGGAAACTTTGCGCAACTTGAACATAATTAAAGGGAGGTTATAACCATTTTCCCAATAGTTTATAGCGAAGTTATATGCTGTAAGCTGTGAAAGCGCACTTTAGTAACTGCTCTAACTTCCAATTAGAGATTTTGATATCATGCAAAGCAGACTTAATTTTTCATACTCACCATCAGATAAGCTCTTAAATGCAAAAGATATCCCATTTAACTTCGTGGGAGACAAAATGCTAATATACACAATTTAACGTATCAATAAAAAACTCTGTAAGAGTATATAATGATAACTGTAGCGGTCATTACTTAATGAAAACTTTGATATAACCATATGCCAATTCTACAACAAAGAAGAGCATTTCAGGTTCTTCATGATCAACTCATGTTCACAAATAACATTATAAGAAAAGTATATGTAGGAAAGGAAATTATAAATCTTCAAACGAGAGGACGCCCATATGGCCCATTCTCTTGTTTGCATATCCAAGAGGCTCTTACGTCAATTCAAGTTTCTATAGAATAAGCAGAGAGGACCGACTTTCTTCTGTCCACTGCCCCTTCTGAGCTTCCTTCATTACCTCCAACCAGATTTGTTACGATTTCTATTTCTCTTCCCCCGATTTAGTAGTTGTTGTGGCCTATTTCTATGCGGGTCTAGCCAAAAAAGGATTAGGTTATTTCAGGAATGTTTTTAACTTTCTCTTTTGATTTTCTTTAGACCAAAAAAGAAAATCAACAAAATAATTCAAAAATTGAGTGTCCATTATGTATGATGTTCTGCTCTATTCTATCTGCTTAGTGTCCCAGCAAATGGTGATCCAAGATCTTCTGATTAGTGGTTATCAAATTTCTTTGTTTACCTCCTTTTTGCTTCCCCTCAGTTTCCCTCCTCTTCTGCTTGACCAATGAAAAGAAATTATCCTTACCTTACTTCATCGTTTTATTTTTCTCGTGCTCATGCAACTTTTCCTATGCAGTGCAAAATTTAAATCTCACCATGCCAATGAAAAATATATAAACACAGAAGATACAAACTTATTGAAACAGGAGTAACCTGTGGCCGACAAGAACAATGGCAGGAGGAGAATCTGAATACATTGTCTTTAAAACAGCCAGCACATCATTGCATAGAGTCTGTTATTATGAACAGCTTCAGCTCGAGAAGGCAGATATAATAACCGCTACCCCCCACCCACCCCCAAAAAAAAGAGGCAAATAAAATTCTGAGAAAAAGATTGCGACCAATGATTACAGATAAAGCCCTCTATCCCCCTCTTAAAAAGCATATGATTTCATACCTCAATCGATAGATCTAATTCATTTTCTGTTGATGACTTTCCATGTCCCCTCAAGTCCATAGCTATTACTCTAGCTTTCTCCTTAATTTTGCTTGCAGCCAAAGCAAATGAAAGCCTGGGGAAATACAAAACCAAAACAGGACATGCTCCCTCAAGGGAAAGACAATGAAAAAAGTGGTATATTTTCTCTTTTACGATACATGAAAACTATAGGCAGGTACGTCTTAAAGGGTTACAATATTAGTTTCACTTCAGTAAACCTATAAATTGTATTACAGCATTTCACCTTCAGTGTACCTTTCTGTCTAAATTTTGGTATGAGATCTCAAAAGTAAGGCATAAAAAAGTTGAAACTACTTGCTCATAAAAATTTAACTCTCAGACAGGAGTGGGCTCGGGTAAAACAGCGCAGGTTAGAGGCTAATGCCAATAACACAAATCTAACTTGCATAGGGTAAGGAACCTCTACCCTATCAACTTTGCACCCACCCTTTCCCTACCCCTTAAACATATAGTACATTACTGTGTAGCCCTCTATGCTACAATTTTTTTTTCTTGTCAAACCAAGAACAAGAAATAAAATCCAACTCATGCAAGTAAAGCGAAAAATAATATTTTCTTACTATTTTACACTATAAAACAGTAGTTTTCTCACACACAGAGTCATAATATATTTCTCTTCTACATAAGACTTACGAAATGAAAAAAATCAAGGAACAACAGAAATAACTAAAACCTATGGCATATCTTCCATGAGTAAGTCTTACATTAGTAATGATTAAATAGGTTGGTTCTTTCTTTTTAATTTTTAACGTTTAGTATTCTTATCTTTAATCTCTTCTCTGTTTTTAAAAGATAAACTCTTTTTCCTTTTTTTTTTTCTTTTAAGAAAATTCAAAAGCCAAGATGGTAGTTTAGCTCACCCTATTTTCTTTCTTTCTTTTTTTTTTATTTTTTTTATTTTTTAAATTTTTTTTACCATATGCTATCTCAGTTACAAGACTGGGAATTCATCACAGATCATAATAGACAAAATATCTGAACTAACAAGATTTCTAAAATTGTAAAGTATACTGACTTTTTCTTGTAGGATTCACGTCAGAAACCCTGATCACACTGAAAAAACTGGGCCAAAATTGCTATTCTTCATAACCAACTTAAATTACTACAGTAACACTCTCTGAAGAAGGACACTCCAATAATAGATTACATGGCAGATATTTTAAAAGATTATTTCTTATACTTATTAGAGTAGATCTGTGTTTGTAACCACAGTGGAACTACACAAAAAGCATCAAATTGCACTAATTTCTTGCAGCTGGAGATATAAAGCTTTAAGATCTTCCTTTACTTATGCTGCTCCAACAGAAACTTAGGTTGCTTCTGCACAATTTCTTTCCTTGGAAGCTTTTTATACTTTGTTTTAGAAGGGTTATAAAGGAAAGCATTCTAAACAGTGTAACCATTCTTTTGAATAACATAACAGAGTGTTGTTTCAATCATTTTCCGATACAAAGAAATCAATATTCCAAAGCGAACATCTCAATCAGGGAAAAAAAAAAAAAAAAGAAGTGATGAATCCTGCATGGAAGTGCAATTTAAAACATACCCGGTATAACCACCTCCATGCAAACAAAAAACAACTGGCCCTTCTGTTCCTGCCATGTAGACATGAAAGACCTGAAACAAGAGATAAAGGGCACAAAAATCTTACATGCCAATGTAAGAAGAAGCGGCTAGAAAAGATTGTAAGGAGATGCCACTAACATCATTGGAACCTGGGATGCAAATATCATCTTCATGGTCAAAATAACTTGACCAACCTAAAGGTGCGTATTTTTCTGATGATTTCCTGCATGAATGGCAAATTAATTTTTAAGTAGAAGAGATACATTTGCTTGAAAAACTAAGTAGGCACAAATGAAATTCATATTGATTTATTTAGAATTTGGATGAGGAAATATAGGTACGGATGTATAAAGTTGAGAAAAAGCATCCCATTACATAAAAAATGCTCTGATGAACTTTGCAGCCACAAAAATAACTATGTCCAAATAGCATATATTCAGCAATGCTTTTTGAGTAATGATATTACCGGTTTACTAATTGGGTAAAAATGGTTCCATGAATATGACATCTAATGGGTTAAATAGTTTTCTTGGCTTTCTATCATGTGTTATACAATCTCGGAGGCCATAATTTAAAAATTTGTGAGCACTCTAACTAAATGTCAAAGCATTTCTATGCTTTAATAGGAGTTTGGACAGACAATTAGACTGTTTCATTATCGACACAGGCATTTTTCGTTTTCTATATTAAAGAAGGTAACTCCATTTTCCACATATAGTTAACCAAATGTTCCTTTTCCATGAAAATAGAAATGCTCGCTGTTCAACCATCTAAGTTTTTCCAATCCAATTTTAGCTATGCAGTGGAAAAATGTTAAACTGAAACTAAAATTCTGGAAATGAAACTAAATTTACTAATAATTTTGAATAATGAATTAAAATTACCAGTTCGCCACCAACTTTCAAGTGAGAAAGACAATTTAGGACTTCCGAAAGGGAACACAATTCACTTAATTGAGGAAAAAACAAACAGATGAAGAAATAAGAGAACTCATCAACATCATGATCACAATCCTCCGAGCAAGATATAAGCATAAAACTAGAATGATCAGTAATTATCCGCAGAACAAATTATATAAAAATAATTGTTGAGGAAAAGAAAGCGAGAACTTACTGAATTGGCGGACGAGCCGGTACAGAAGAGAAGGCGGATGGCCGTCCATCGCCATTGCCACCGGCGACATTGCTGTCATTTATAGTATCTTCTAAGGTCTCTTCGGGAAATGACGTTAAGTTTGATTGAGCCGGTGATTCCATTTGATCGCCTAGTATAAAACTCTCTGTTTGATTAAGTGGCAACTGCTTCTACTGCCAGTAGATGTTGAAGGAAATCCGGATGGGCTGAACTTGGATCGGGTTGAATATGCAAAGGCCCAATAGTAATAGGAAACCAATAATATAATGTTACCAGAAAATCCCTCGTCTTCAAGTTCCTAAACACTGTCCGACGTCTAGATAAATTACCATAATTCAGTAACTCTACATACTAGAGGTCAGTCTTGATGCGCACAAAGAATTACTTTCACATTAGAGATGTTGAAATTCTCACCTCATCTTTGTCAGAACTTGAACTTTAATCTTTATTATCAACTTACAACCAAAAACCAATTGAGTTAACGTCCATGATAGCAATAGGAAATCAATAATGATTTCGACAGAAGAAAGTTCATTATTTCTTTATTATTTTCCCTTCTAATTATGTAGATAATAATAGAAAAGAGAATAATGTGATTTAATACATATCACATGATATATAAAAAGAAAGACAAACAACGTATATAACATACTTTCCAATTTAGAATTCTTCAACAAAAATAAAGAAGGTTCTTATATTTCATTTTTCCACTGAAGAAATTTACAAGAGAGTAAAAATGTTTAATTGCTTCATCTTCTCACCCTTTAATGCCATTCAAAATCAACACAAAATATAGCAACCATTTTTTTAAAAAGAAATAAAACAATAGATTTGAAAATTTAGCTTCACTTGAATAACTTGTGATGTGTCCTTGACCACCTATAGAGAGCGAAAAATAATATATTATTTGTTATTTTATTATGAAATTAATATATGCATAATAGATATTTATATATGTTTCTGTTGGGAGAACTAAACTTTCAAAATACTAATTCTTTTAGATTTTGTAATCTTTTGTATCTTATAAATAGGCTATATGCGAAGATATTAATAATAAGATTTATACTTGATTATTGAGTTCTACTTTTTATCTCTTGTACTTTTCTTTCTCTATATTCTTTCCCTTTATATTATATTATGATTCCGAGCAATTTGACATGTCACATTTATCAAATTCATAACATGTTATCAATACGATTATACGAGCGAGCAAGATTGCTTGAAGAACAAGACTCTGAAGTTAAGTCTCTAGAGATCGAAGAGTAGAAAGATTCTTGAAGTTTCTTGAAAAATATTGTTGAAGTTTCTTGAGGTAAGAAATATCGAATTTTTCTTTGTTTTTATTTAAAGTTTTGTATATGCCTTTGATGTCATAAAAGATTATACTTTTATTATGGATTCTTGTAGAATTCCATATTTATAATCAATTCTAAGGACGCATGTGAAAGAGAAATTAAGATTATAAAGAATTCTTTTCTCATTAAATTTATGAGGCCCTGAAAGCTAAATAATTTATTTAGAAATATTTTGACAAAATCTAGAATAAAGACAACCACCAGAAGAGGATTATTATGCCAATATATTTATGGCTACAATATTTTGAGTATATTAATATGCCAGATTATATCAGATGTATATCCTTTCTCAATTGAAATAAAATAATATAGAGAAATGTTCATTTTTCATGTCTCCAATATACTTCTATTGTAGCAATATTGAGGAAAAAATATCTCAAGATTATTGATTATCTTTTGAGATTAAATAAAAGAATGCGTTATTGTTGATGGAATATTATAATATTCCTTAAGTCATTCCCATAAGCGTATGCAATTATAAATTTGATTGTAAAATATGTTATACTCGTGATTATAATTTCTTATAATCATGCTAATATTTAAGATAACTCATTTAACCGAATATTTAGATTATCAACAGAAATGATAATAGTTAATAATGAGAAAGGAAACGAGAATTTATAATCTCAAAGAAATATTATTGATGCAATATAATAAGTTTGTTATGTACCTGTAGTACGCCAAACAAAATTTTAGATCTTTAATTTGCATCGATTAGAAAAGAAAGATATGAAGTTTATTTACTCATAATATTATGTTACTGATAATTGATCATATCATGAAGTATTGATCATGTATATTTGTATAGACTTCTTTATGAAGCCCATTACTTAAAATAATTAGAGGAAAGAATGACTTTTGTTTTGGAATTGTCATGTTTTATTATATTCTTTTGATTTGTTTTAATATTCAAGAAAGATGAAAAAGATATCTGTCAAGAATGTTAGTATAAAGGACAAAAAATGTTACACACCCCTAAACTTTCTCAAAATATTGTTCATGACCTCTAAACTTTTAAACGGACGGTTTTAACCCGTAAACTAAAAACAAAAAGCATAATATTGACCCTTCTGTCCAAAATGGTTGCTAAACCGTGACGGAATACCATCATGCGCCTGTCATGTTTCTTCCTTTGAGGGTATTTTTGTAAAAAAAAATGGGTATTAGTGGCGCCACTTATTTCCCTCCACTATTTTGGTGATATGGCAAACATGTGTGGAAAAAGTATGTATAAAAGGAAGATATCCACCTAACCCTAGCTAATTTGCCTCATTCTCCAACAATGGTTTCTTAGAGATGCCAAGATCTTCCTTAGATTTCCTCCTCCCAAAATTTCTTGCTCCCCAAATGTTACTCAAATTTCCTCCCCAAATATTATTGTGGAAGAATGAGCGTTGAAAGGCTTTCTTGGACTAACGAAAATATTTCAAGGCTTTTTGCAAGCTGTAGATTTTGCCAGGTAGGCCATCTTTTTTATTCTCTTTTTTCTCCTCCCCAATTCAGGTGTTTAACCTGTGGGTTTTTTTTTGTTAAAGGTATGAAGATGCAAA
This sequence comes from Catharanthus roseus, assembly GCA_028651295.1. Classification (NCBI taxonomy): domain Eukaryota; kingdom Viridiplantae; phylum Streptophyta; class Magnoliopsida; order Gentianales; family Apocynaceae; genus Catharanthus; species Catharanthus roseus. The sequence goes on from JAPQWS010000168.1 coordinate 29,539,225, forward strand.
TTTTTTAATGGCTTAATCCGGAGATTTGTTCGAGAGCCAAGGCTATAATGCCAACTATAATGCCCTTGGTACTAATTCACACATCCTGCGTATGTCCTGACTAGTTTGCAGCAGAACAACCCATTTTGCAAATGACCAGTAGGTAATAGATAGTAATATAACATTGTTTCTCCATCACGCTCTAATTGAGTCATCATCAAATCAATTCATGCATTGATATTGTATCTATAGTACAATTGTCTACATAATCAATTTTACCACCTTCATAATTTTTCTCTCATGGTCATCCGTAGTAAAATATTTCCCATGGTGCAATTTTAAGGTAAACCACTCATCACCTTTGTCATTTGCAAATCCCATTTACACTTCATTTAATTTTCGAAAATTACAGAAAATTCATAGAAGGAATGCAAAAAATTTAAACAACTGCAAATACATAAAATCACACAAACAATGAATAAAAGGCATATTTTTCAAACCTCACCAAAACTATAACACGAAATACAATTTTTAAGCAAACCACTTACATATCCATAACAAACGCAAACAAAAACAAACAAATTCCCAATATTTAAGCCAATATTTTGTCGATAAAACTTATAACAGTTCAAGCTTTTCATACATTTAATTTAATATTTACACAAAATTAGATAACATACTGTATTTCAGATACGGATCGACGTGTTCCTCTCTATCTTTGAAACCCCAAGACATATTTGAGCACCTATCTGCAACTTATACTTTGATTTTTCAATTCTTTGAAATGGATGGTCAATTCTTCAAAAATGATGAATGATCAGAACTCGATAATGCTGGTTACATCCTCTCTGTAACTTTACGAAAGCTTCAATGGAGTTCACGGTTTCTCTTTGGGAAGAAAAGAAAATTGCTTCCAGCCACAAGTGGTTCGAAAACCCAAAATGTAGCTCAACAATAGCAATGATCGGAGGAATAGAGGAAGAGCTAAGAAGGGGAAGAAGGAAGTTAGAGGATTTTTTTTGTGAAATGAAGAGATATGAGCTGTTTGAAACTAAACTCAAACATATAATTTTTTTGGACAAAAATGCCCTAAGAGGAAGTTACATGACAAGCACATGATGGCATTCCGTCACGATTTAACAACCATTTTTTATGGAAGGGTCAACATTATGCATTTTTTTAGTTCAAGGGTTAAAACTGTCTATTTAAAAGCTTAGGGGTCAAGATCATAGTTTGAGGAAGTTTAGGAGCCTGCAGTACTTTTTGCCTTAGTATAAATTAAAAGCTCCAGAAGAACTAATTAATAGAAAGCTTTAAAAGAGCAAATATAGTAGAATCTTTAGAAGAGTTAATTAATTGAAATATCTAGAAGGGATATTTAATCAAAAGCTCCAAGAGAGCTTAGTTATTAAAGATTCCAAAAAAGTTAGTTAATACAAAATTCTAGAAGAACTAATTATTTAAGAACTCTAGACGAGAAAATTGACCTTGAAGGTCACATGATAATTATGTAATTCATATTGTCCTCCAAGTCTCATAAAATTGTTTTATCATTAAAATAGTTTCATATATTGAGATAATATATAAACATAATTTTTTGGAGTTTATGCATTATTGTCAGACTCATAGAATAAATGTGAATTTCATAAATCATTATTTTATTCCCATATATTTTTTTAAATCCGTCTAAATTGATGCAATTGCAATGCATTATTAAGTAAATGTGAAGTATACTTATTCTAAAATACTAAATGTTTGCATGACTGATTAGACCATTCCGAATCAATAAAATACGAATTGTCATAAAAAATTTGTGACAATATTTTTACGGAACCAGAAGTTTCTAAAAACACAAATTTTATTTGTACTACTATTTTTCAAGGCAAAATAATTTTATGAATACTGACAATATATTATGGTTGAATGTGCTTTAGGATGAATATATAGTTGATGCATCGACCTAGGTCACATATATATTAGTGACTTGCAAGCTGAACTTTGCAATTTTAATGAACTCATATTTTAAATTTCTCCCATTAACACAATTTGTCATAGTAATATTATTGATGATTCTCTATTTGTGTGTATATATATGTATTAAAAGTTCCTTCAGAACATGTCTATAGATATAGTAAATATTTTATAGAACCATAAGTGCCTTGAATTTATTGATGTTTATTTTGTAGTAGTTATTCATATTTCGCCAATATATTATTTTGAGTTCTCCTCATTATAATTGGTTTATGGTGAGGAACTAAATATTTTCCATCTAATATTTATATGTGTTGTATAAATATATTATTCCATTACAATATATTAAGACGGATATTGAAAAGAAGAGAATATTATATAGTCGGATAAAAATTAAAGGGTCCATTTGGATTAGAAAAAGGAATGAAAAAAGTGAATATTTTTTTACTCAGGATGCGTAAAAAGTAAATTATTTGTGAAAAAAAAGTAGGCTCTAAAGTAAAAAAAGTGTAGAAAAGTAAATGGTTTTTGGGCTTAAAATCTAATCCAAAGGCACCTAATGTGTCTTATTTTGATCCTCATATAAAGATAATTTGAACCAGAAGTTCAAAGGATTAATAGCCAAACTTATTTATTGATAAAAGAAAATCAGACATAGAAACTCCAATTATTTAATATCCCCGAAGGACAGTCTAACACTACTTATAATTTCGAAACACATACGAAATGTAGTAGAATAAATTGGGTCCAATAAAATCCTTGCATATATAAGGAACAAAAATTTAATATGGTCCTATGTGGTTAAGTCGAGGAGATGAGACTTCTAGCATAATTTTCCTTAACATGACTGTATTATTATTTTCAAAAGAAATTCAAGTACCTAAAAGTTATAATAATTATGAGATCTCATTGTATAATGTCATGATATAAATAGATGGAACCATATAATAGCACAAAACGTCAACAATGTTTATATGCATATTTTGTATTAGAATGAGAATACTGAATTAAGGTCTGTATCCTTGAAGTTCAAATATTATAAAGTTATTTGACCAAAATAGAATATAAAGTTCCCATGAAAAAATATGTAATGCCTGGATAATTATTAAGTATACGTGAAGTGTACATTTATTCCCTGAAGGAATTATATACTTGAAGGGTAATTCCCGAAGGATAAGAATTAATAAGTATATTGTGAACTAGAATTAAATATTTGTCGTAGTTATGACATAAGTTTCTTCATAAAGTCATAGCAATATTGATTACCAAGAAATGAAATTTATAGTGGTGGATTGATTTTAATAAATTCCTTGAAGGACTCAATAAGCATGTATGAAGAACGTAAGTGAATGGTTCCTAAAAAACATAACATCATTGTCTTAGTGATTTTTATTAAAAGAAAAATATGAAATTAAGATCGAATACATATCCATGAAAGTTCTCCTAGAATTTGTTATGCTTGCCTCTTATGATTCTTTTCCTATTATAAATGTTCTCCACATTAAGAGGAGAAGATTAGAATCATAAAATTTTACATTCATCATTGAATTATTTGATATACATACAAGTAATCGTGAATAAGAAGTTCTATTGATTATTTATTTGCAAAAGAATAAATTTACAAAATTAAATTATGGATGCTTCTATTTCTATAGATGTCCCAGTAGGACAAAATATAAGTCTTACAACTAGCAAGGCTAAGTCACACCTGAAGTTAATGTTTAAAAAACCAGACCGGACTGGTCAGTTCGATTGGTTAAACTGGGAACCGACGCTTGTCTGGTCTAGTTCAAACATAAAACTATTTTTTAGCACTGGACCGATTAAACCCAGTTAAAACTGACCGGTTCAACCGAGAACAGGAAAAATCGGGTCCTTGTATTTTTTATTTTTGTTTTAAAAAAAACCAAGATCAGCTTTGAGAATGCATTCTTCTCACCTTCGTATCAACTCTCAGTCTCAGACTCTCTTTCGATTCATCTCTCTCTCTCTCTCTCTCTCTCTCTCTCTCTCTCTCTCGCACCATAACTTTCTTCTCCATCTGCTGAGTCTATTCAGGCCATCATCGCCTTAGCGGTGCCTTCCTCAGCCCACGCCGGCCTCTCCTTGCCGCCACAGCAGGTAACTCTTCTTCTCTTCTCTCTAATTTCGTTCTTCTGCTTCAACGCTGTATCTTTTATTTTTTATTTTTTTTATTTTTTTATAGCTAAGGTGTTAGAATATGCCCTAGACCAATTGACTTACATTTATTATTTATGAGGCATGTATTTGGAATTATATTTAATGCTCTTAGTCATCAAGTATGTGACTTGATAGTAAAACCCTTCTTGCTAGTAAAATACTATTCTTGTTTGTCCCTAGTTTTATCACATCTTGTATTAAACTAACTAGTATGGAGTTGATTGATGATCAAGTTTTACTGATCATGAATATAAAATATAAAATCAATTCATAAATATATATTAAGAATATTGTATTGGACATGACCTAAAGTGAAGAAGAAATATTGCATGAGTTTAAGTCATAAATATTTCTTCTCAGTTTTATGTTTGGTGTCCTTTGACCTAATGTTTCTAATGATTCTTGCATGGGAAGAAAATATGTTTTGACATAGTCAAACATCACTTTTAATTAGGTGATTATTATGACTATTGGTTGGGCTATTCTCTTGTCATGGCTTGAATATTAGAGATAGTGAAAGGGATTTGTCTATCTCTTACTAGAGAGAGATATCCATGGGCCCCTTGATAAGGAAGACTGGAGAATATGCATGACCATGCTCAAATAAGTATTAATAAGGTGTTATTAATATTATTTATCGGAACAGTCTACCTAGTGATCAAGTAAATGGTTAATTAAGTTTTATAAGGATGACTCGGTCCATGTCTTATACTTAATTAGGATATCATATAACAAAAGGACTAAATATTAAAAAACTGATGTTAGGTTATAATTTCTTTTACTTAACTTGGGTCAGCATAATGTCTTGCTAGAGGCTGCTTATGTTTTGTGAATAAATGTTTAGGACATTTTTCATTCACTGCCAACGTTAAGTGAACCTACATGGTCACACGCATTGGCGATCTTGTGAGCACGATGTCCACGTTCAATGAATCTAGAACGTGTCCAGATTCATTGAATATATGCAAAAGGGGAATCATATTCAATATTGTATTTATTTGGTAAGTTAGTAAGTAACTAATTTTATTTATCAGATAAATGAAATTAATTACTTAATAATATTCATCCAACTGTTGGATGATTATAGGAATAGATGGACGAGATTAAACTGTCATTAGATGACAATTAGGGTTCTGATATTGACAGCTATAAAATGTTATGTTAACCTTTTCTCGGCAGCCGTCTTCATCAGATTAAAGATAGAACCCTTTAACCCTAGAACAACGATAATAGTCTCTAGTCTCTCTCTCTCTCTCTCTCTCTCTCTCCAAAATTTTACGTAATACCGGATAGTCAGGATATGTTTTGAATAGTTTCACACAGAAGGGGCCAGCATCCTGATCACTTGCAGAGGAGTTCGTTGCGTGGATACCAGTAGAGGGCAAAGCGTAAACAGCAGCGCCTCCACACCTAACAACAGAAAATATTGAGGTAGTTTATATCCAATCGGTTTTTCTAGTATGTGCGGATCTTGTTGGTGGATTTTCGTAGTTTTTATTTTGTTTGCTTTTCCTACGGATTCCAACATAAGGTTGTTAAATTGTTAGTTTTTACTTGTAATTGAATAATTTTCTACTTGCCATTTTTTCCTTTTTCAATTATAAGGTATTGTTGGATTGCTTCTTTCGCCTCTTTCACCATCAAAGTGCCTATGGTACCTGTTCATATTTGGTTACCTGAAGCTAATGTAGAGGCACCTACGGCAAGATACGTCATCCAATTCCATAAGGAAGGCCGAGTTGGCTGCTAACCCTGGCCCTTTAGTTCTTACTTCGCTCCACTTTGTTCGCTCCCTATGCCACCTTTTCCATCTTATTAGTTACTAGAAGTTGTTTGTACAATCAAACCTTTGCTGAACCTCTCTGTACATAATGTTTTTTTACAAGAAATTACGATTACAAAAGGTACTTAAAATCAAAGTTGTTACTCATAGCTTTGATTCTAATTTTGTTGTGAACTACTATCCTATCTCTGTTTTGGGTTTTATCTTTGTTGATATACTGTGAAGCAAACTATTGAACTTGACTGAAAAGATTGTGAATAAAAAAATAGGTTTTCCACGCTTGAGGTCTATATCTTGGCTGCAATGGTAAGGAACAAAACAAATGGAAAAGCCCTCTTAAGAAGCAATTACAATTTATTCATATTGCTTCCGGAAGATCATCACTTGTTCATTGAAACCTACTCTGGAAGTGTTATTTTTTCCCCTAGAAAAAAAAAATGAAGATGTTAGTTAGGGTAATTAATATACCTCTTACTATTCTTACATTCATGTTATCGGTTAACATATCAAACTAACTAAAGAATCATTGTAAATATTGATAGCACGTAAGAATAGCACTACTAAAAGGTAAGTGTTGTTCTAGAAGAAGAAGGAAGCACCACTTAAGATACTAAAAAAAGCAAGTGTAGCCCAAGAAGCACCGTTTGAAATTTTAATTTATGACCTTGAATTCAAAGTGATAAATTTGATTTGAGGATTCTAGCGTAAGTATAGTTAAGATTTAAAATAGATTTGAACTTATGACCTTGTACTCGAAGTGATAAATTTGATTTGGGGATTTGAACGGTAACTATAGTTACTAACAACTTATCCACAGAATTAATTACTGCACAGGACCATAAAATAAGTGGCATAGAAACTTTCAAGAAAATGATTCCAGCTCATGACATACGTAAAATTTTCCATTTGCACAAGTACATGAACCAGCTCCACCATTTCGAAAACTATAAAGTGACCATACTGCTTAAAGAAGACATTTAATAATAATCAGCATTTAATAAATTCAAATACATGACATTGCCTGAAGATCATGAAGTTTACTTGTAAATATAACTTAAGATTCAATAATGGTTGCTTATGCTTTGAGAGATAGACTTTCAAAAATGTTAAAACTCTTTTAATTATAAGTTTTCTAAACGAATGAGAGTGCTTTTGATAGTTTACATTTTATAGATATTCTTATTTACTAGAAAGGCACATGGTTGAATAGATTTATTTATGAAGTTCATTTGTATTTGTTAATTAGATGGAAGGAGAAGTAATTGGTTCACGGTCCACTCCAAGTAATGAATCATCAATCACCTCGGGACAAAATTGTCGACATAGGGAAGATATAACATGAAATATTATACTCAGATTGCGAATTCTCGAAATAACAATAAAGTCTTGCATTTGTGATTTGGCTATTTCGAGTGGGGGTATCAATCGGATGAAGCAATATCTTACTAGAGTAAAAGGGAATGTATCTTCTTGCAAAAAAGTTTCTTCAGAAACCAATTGCTTTTTCAAAATTTATTGAAGGACAATGCTGAAAAAACAAAGGAGAAGAAAAGAGTGTGAATTGCCTATGGAAGAGGTTCGATCGGATGATTATGTTTAAGAAATGCTTCCTCGTAAAGACAAAGGGAAAGGAATACAAATTAATGAGGGGCTCAACAAAGGGAAAAAAAAGGGCAGCCAAAGTATTGAAGCTTATATGACAGGTAAAGGTTATGATTCCTCTCAATCAAGCATTAAATCATCTTTATAAAGTAGAGAAAAATGGTATGACACAGATATGGCTTTAGCTATGTAGTTTTATGATGCATGTATTCCTTTTAATGTTGCAAACTCACCTTATTTTCAGTAAGCTATGTCAAAAATAGCATCTATAGGTCATGGATATAAGGCTCCAAGCCATTATGCACTTAGAGTCAATTTATTAAAAGATGCAAAAAAGCGAGTTGAATTGCTTATTGATAATTGTCGTAGTAAGTGAGCAATAATATGTTGTACAATAGTGGGTGATGGATGAAAAGATAGTAGACAAAGAAGTTTAATTAATTTTCTTGTTTATTGTCCTACTGGGATTGCATTCATTAAATCTGTTGATGCTTTGGATATGGAGTCAATGCTGAAACTTTATGTTCTCTATTTGCTAAAATTGTTGAAATAGTTAGAGTTGATAATGTTGCTCACATAGTCACGGATAATGCTAGTAATTACAAAGCTGCTGGACGGTTACTTTCTGAGAAATATCCATCTATAAGTTTGTCCTCTTGTGCAGCTCATTGTCTTATTTGATCATGAAGTATATTTGTGAGATCTCATCGAGACACGATTACTCTTGCCTCAAGAGACACAAAGTTTGTGTATGATCGTAAATGGATCCTTAGTTGGTTGAGAAAAAAGGGATGGTTGGAAAGAAATTATTCGTTCTTGTTGAGACTACTGCATTTATTGCTTTGAATAGTCTTTATGAACATAAAGAGCATTTGGAGGCCTTAGTCACTTCTTCACAATTTAAGAAGGAGTTGAAAAATGAAAAGGGCAAAGAAATTAAGCTGATTGCTTTAGATGATAAATTTTTGAATAATTGTTTAATCGGTGTGAAGGTTATGAAGCCACTTATGCATTTGTTGCGTATATGTGACCCTGATGAAAAACCTTCTTTGGGATATGTTTATGAGGGCATGTTGAGGGTGGTTAATGGCATATAAAAGTTGTTTAGAAATAAACACAGATTATATAAGCCATATACTAATATAATCGACAAGAGATGGGATCTCATGTTGAAGAAAGACCTCTACTCTATAGCATTTTAGTTGAATCCAGCCTTCCAATATGCGGAAGATGGTCGAATGAACATACTTGAAGTTTTGAAAAGTGTATTGGATATCTTGGGAAAATTCCACATTGATGGAAAGCAAGAAGTGATGGATGAAATAATAAGTTTTACATTAAAGAGCAAAAGTTTTGGAATGGAATTCGCTCAAAACACTTGTCGTTCTTCTCGTCCTGGTAAGCTTGAATTGTAATAATTATTTTATAGTTACATTTTAAGTTTTCTATTAATTATTTTCTGGTGTGACCTATTTGTTTAGTTATTGATTTATTTCTTATTTATGTTTCAATTATGATATAGATGAATGGTAGAGACTCTTCGATATTGATGTTCCAAATTTGCAAAAGATGGTTATCAAGATTTTGAGTCAAATTGCATCTTCTTCAGGTTCGTAATTGGAGTGTAATTGAGTGCATCCATACAAACAAAATAAATAGATTGGACCATCAAAAACTGAATGATCTTATTTATGTTCACTATAACCTTCGTTTGAAGAACAGGTAATAAAAGTTAAAAACTTTACTGTTATTATTGTGATTTAATTTTGCTTTCATGTGAATATTTGGTTTAATTATTCATGTTATTTAGGCTCACACAAAACAAGAGATCATATGATCCAATTGATTATGAGTCAATTGATCAAACGAAGTATTGGATAATTGATGACTAACCTGATGGTGAACTTGACTTTGATGAGTTAGAGGATACGATGGAAGAAGAGTATTCTAAGGAGGGTGAAGAAAGCTCCACCCAACCATGTAAGGAATTATTGCTGAACTTGTTTTATTTAGTATAAAATTTTAAAGTATTATCTTTATATTTTTCTTATTGCACATAAATGTTATAGCATAAGCGTTATATCATATATGTTTTAGGTAAAAGGAAATCTATGTTGGTGGATGAAGATGATGATGACTATCAAATTGATTTTTCACAACTTCAAGACGGAGCAAGTCATGATAATGAAGATGGAGATGGGGTTGATCTTCAATGTGATTTTGATTTTTTTATTGATTGTTTAAAGTAAATTTAAACTATGTAGTATTTGAATTGTAGTTGTTTTACATTACTTTTTATGTGTGCCTTTTAGACCTTTTTTATTTGCGTTTAATAATGTTAAATTTGTATTTGAACAAATTTTATTTTGCTTTTAGTATGTAATATGTACTTTTATACATGTTTTTAACTTGTATGTTATTTTTGTTTTTAAGTTTTTTTGAGAAGTACAAGTTTTTCTTATGTAATTTATATTTTTTAAATTTTTTTGGAGAAAGTATAATTTTTTTCTATTTATGTAGAATAATTTTAATAAATAATTAATATATTTATAATGTTTATAATTATTATATATTTATGATATGACTTCATACGGGTTCAACCATTGGTTCAACCAATTGAACCAATAAACCAATGAACTAGTAGCTTGATCGGTTCACTCCGCGATCCGGTTTTCTGAATATTGCTTGAAGTGTGATGACTTTTTTGCTGTAGAAATTTTTTAAAGAAAGAATTAAATACTTGAAGTATTCTTCCTAATGAGTTTATGATTGGCAAACAAATATGTGAAGTAAGTATTTCAAGTTTTATGTTGATTTACAAATAAAAATACCGAAGATGAAATTTTTTATCTATTCATAAAAGGTTTATATGGATATAGTATATTGCACATGATTATCCAATAGTCATTTGATTATAAGATGTTGGTAAATACTACATGTCTGTGAGAAGATGATAAGTACGATTTAGTCTTGAAGTACCATAACTCTTCAAAATTGGTGCATTAATTCTTCTCTAAATGATTTTTGGAATAATATTATTATTGTCCTACAATATTATCCAAGGATAATTAATCTTGGATTATGGAGAAAAATCCAACTCTTGATGAGATGGATAAAGCAACAAGTTGCCTACTTATATGATCAATAAAAAATGCATTCTCAAACAAACAACTTATGCATATGTGATATGATATATATTTATATGGAACTATGTTGAAGTTCTAAATTGTTATGTGGATTGCTGAGAATGTGTCTGATAATTATGATAATCAATTTTAAGATATTTATATATCCTTTTAGGATAAAATTACAACCATATTAATTGTTGGAATGTGAAATTTGAGGACATGTTTAGAGAAATATGATTAATAAATTTCACCATTATTTCTTTATAAGTAAGGTGAAACTAGTGTGCAATAATTTCGACCAAATATGATACATGATCTTGAAAATTTATTCACTAAGACATATAAATGTATTGATTTAATGATGTTTTAAATAGGGGCAGTATATAAAACATAAATGAATTGTGTACTTTTTTTCCTTTACTAGACGTTTTTATCCCACAAGGTTTTTTCTCTAATAAGGTTTCAATGAGGCATATTCTTTATATTATGGACATCCAAGGGGGAGCGTTATGAAATTAATGCATACTAGTGGATGTCCAAATACGTTCCTTGAAGAGAACTAAACTCCCAGAATACTAATCATATTTGGACCAATGAGATCCCCACTTATTTAGTTAGATTCTTTTAGGATTTTGTAATATTTTGTATCTTGAGCCTAAAAATAGGTCATATGAGAAGACATTAATAATACTATCTAGACTTGATTCTTGAGTTTTACTTTTTCTCTCTTGTACTTGTCTAACTCTATATTCTTCCTCTTTATATTATATTATTATTCCGAGCAATTCGACGTGTGGGGTTCATCAAATTCATAACACGTGGTTTTTTTCCTTTTTTTTGTGTAATTCTGACTACCAACATATAATTAGAGAATTAAATGAAGTAAAAATGTAACGAGCTTGTAAAATGATAGATGGTTGTGATAAAAAGGCTATTTAATTGGTTAGAAAAAATTATAAGTAAATCAATCTATACGTAGCGGAATAAAATGTAGATTGATTTTATGCCAAAACACTATAATTTATGAATAATATGAGCAATGGAATAACCATGTTACCTCTATAGCAGATTCGCAACAACCAATAATGTAGGTGATTCTGATCATGAGCCGCACAAGTGTTTGACTTCTAACGGTATCCACATGAACAATTATTGGAACAACCATTAGTTAATGACAGCTAGTTCCTCTAAACCATAGAGTTCCAACAATGACTAAGGTTTGTGAAACCCTAGAGAATTATGGAATCCTACCTAGTTAAGGACTAGTGGAAGATTATATAATAAGCTATTTAATGAGCTTGGGTCAAAGACCTAATAACCCAATAGCTTATTTCATATAAGTTCTTAGGGTTAATTTATCTCATAAATTAATTCATTATATTATCTTAAAATTAATCCAATATATTACTCTTTTGTGTGAGACCCTTTAGGTTCCTAAACACATTGGCAATAAATATAAATTATAATCCTAAATCAATTGGCTTTAGGACATAAAACCAACAAACTCCCACTTGGACTAAAGTCAATTAGCCCGTAAGGTCTTGGAATTAAAACTTATATTTATATATCAAAATTGGCTTCTAACCAGGCATCATGACTACTCAAGTGTCAAGAAAAGTCATGTGATCGACTTCACATTTCTATGAACAAGATTCTGTATAATGATTATCCTTTCACCATACTATATCCCAATTAGTTCAGGAGTAAAGATTTGTGCCAACTCTTAATGAACTAATTATACATATTCTTGTTCCTGAAACATGACTCCTTTAAAGTCGAATTTAGAACGTCTTTTAGAAACACTTTTAGTTTGCACAAATGTTTCTAAAGTCATATTCCAACAAGTGGCTATAAATGGTATATACTCTTCTTTCTATTAGAAATAGTAAATCCTTTATTGATCATAATTACCCAGCCATATTTCATACTATACCCGATTCTCAAAGCACACATAACCAAATAAGGTTAGTGACCAAAAGAGTAAAAGTATAACACTCTACATTCTAGATACTCTTATGACCTTCGAAGGATCACTTACACTACTTTCATATAGAGATTAATTCCATTAGCACTCAAATAGATTACCTTGTGGATATCTCTGAGTAGGTTAATCCAATAAACTTGTTCTCCAATAAGTATCCACATATTTGCTTTTGTGTCACCACACCAATAGTTAATGAGATCAACTACTTTCTACAATAGAAAAAAGCACAACATGTGCAAGTCTATCCGTATTAACAATGTCCATCTTGTTAATGCAATGACTAGGGACAATTTAAGAATAATATATGTAAGTATGTACATAATCTCACTATCATAACTCTTATGATTTCTTTCATGAAAATATTATCCTTAGGACTTTATTATTTAAATTACATAAATGATAGTAAAAATAGATGATAAATAACCATATCATTAAATTGTATAAATATAAATGTATAAATATGAAAAAAAACAAGATGGTTTTTGTCCATATATTACATACATCACTACAACAAAAAGGGACTATAGTGATATATCTATTAATGCATTTAAAAAACTTTGTCTCGATATATAATTTTCCCCACACTTTCTTAACGCCCTAAAAAACATCTATCTAGGCGTTTATAAACATTTGTAATATTCTATATTAACGCCCTACCCATAAGTACCTCTCGCATGACTCTAAAAGTACAGAAGTAATGAACGTAGAGTCTGGGGCCTGTCTTAGTAGAATAAGTGTTTGGAACATAACAATGATTTGTAGATACTTAGGAAAGAGAGTAAAATTTTATGAAGCCGAATTTTTGTTAGTGGAGTTTATAAGTATCTTTAAGTAGATTAATTTCTATTTTTAACTATGCTTAGCGTGCACCTTTTAAAGATCTAAATACTTGACACATTCATTAAAAGGTTTAAAGTGGTGAGCTTAATAAAAAAAAAGGATATTGGGTTTTAGAAAAGAATGAATTTGTTATGAGTTGGATGGACAAAGATAGATTGAAGGTCAGATAGATTTGAGTTCAAGTGACACAGGACCCTACCACTCTTGCAAGACCACTAGGAGCAGAATACTGACCGAAAGGGAGAATAATGAGACAGTAAAAATATTTTAAATACTTTTATAGGATTAAGTTTAAAGAAAAATACCATGATTTTTATTAGTAATACTACTGCTAATATCATTAGAGACTATATATCACTTTCGGCGTTGTTAACTCCACTAATATACATATAACTTGGTTATTGCTTTTTCTTAGCGATTAAGTAATCACAAAGGTAGAGATAAACATTGGTGATGACTTGATCTCAAAGAACATGCAAGGTGACGCATGTTCATCTCCCATCAGACCTCCTTTATGTTAGTATATGCTCTAAGACCAATTGACTCACATTTATGATTTATGAAGCATGTATTTTTTGAATTGTATTTTATGTTCTTAGTCATCAAGTATGTGACTTGATAGTAAAACCCTTATAGCTAATAAAATACTATTCTTATTTGTCCCTGGTTTATTACATCTTGTAAACTAGTGTGAAGTTGATTGATGATCAAATTTTACTGATCATGAATATGAGATATAAAATCAATTCATAAATACATATTGAGAATATTGTATTGGACATGACCCAAAGTGAAGAAGAAATATTGCATGGGTTTAAGTTATAAGTATTTCTTCTCAGTTTTATATTTGGTGTCCTTTGACCTAATGTTTCTAATGTTTCTTGCATGGGGAGAAAATATGTTTTGACATAGTCAAACATCACTTTTAATTAGGTGATCATTATGACTATTGGTTGGCTTATTTTTTTGTCATGGCCTGAATATTGGAGATATTGAAAGGGATTTGACCCTCTCTTTTTAGAGAGAGATATCCATGGACCCCTTGATAAGGAAGACTAGAAAATATACATGGTCATGCTCAAATAAGTATTAATAAGGTGTATTAATATTATTTGTTGAAACAGTCTGCCTGGTGAGTAAATGGTTAATTAAGTTTTATAAGGATGACTTGGTCCATGCCTTATACTTAATTAGGATATCGTGTGATAAAAGGACTAAATATTAAATCTGATGCTAGGTTATTATTACATTTACTTAACTTGGGTAAGCATAATGTCTTGCTAGAGGCCGCTTATGTTTTGTGAATAAATGTCTAGGATATTTTTCATTCACTGCCAACGTTAAGTGAACCTACAGGGTCACACGCATAGACAATCTTGTGAGCATAATGTCCACGTTCAATGAATCTAGATTGTGTCTAGATTCGTTGAACGTATACAAAAAGGGAATCAGATTCCATATTGTATTTTCTGGTAAGTTAATAAGTAATTAATTTTATTTAATCGAATAAATGAAATTAATTACTTAATATTACTCATCGAACCGTTGGATGATTATAGGAATAGACAGACGAGATTAAATTGTCATTAGATGACAGTTAGAGTTTTAATATTGACAGCTATAAAAGGTTATGTTAACCTTTTCTTGGTGGCCGTCCTTTATCTGATTAAAGAAAATAAAACCCTAAACCTTAGAACGGCGATGTAGTATCTAGCCTCCTCTCTCCAAAATACGACCGATTACCAGATAGTCAGGATCAGTTCTGAACAGTTTTCAGAACACAGAAGGGGCTAGCATCCCGATCGCTTGCAAAGGAGTTCGTCGCATGGATACCAGTAGAGGGAGAAGCGCACAAAGCAGCGCCTCCACAACGAATAATCAAAACATTGAGGTAATTTCCATCCAATCGGTTTTTCTAGTATGTGCAGATCTTGTTGGTGGATTTCCGTAAGTTTTATTTTATTTTGTTGTTGCCTACGGAGTCTAACATTTTACCCCTTGACCCTTGATAGAGTAATAAAAGTCTACTTTTATTATAGTGTTTTGGTTATAGTTTTTTTTATTTAAAGAAATTAATGAATTTTACTTCTATTTTTTTCTAGGAATAAATTGTGGAGATTTGACTGATTTGAACTTATAAGGGGCTATTTTGGAATATCTTTAGAGACAGAGATCTTATTACAGAAGATTATGAAGAAGACATTTATTTGATGGATTTTACCAAAGTAATTGTTGAAGACCAAGTCAATTCATTTACTCTAGTAGACAGAAAGTCAAAGCAGACATTGTAGTTTTTTTTATCTGATTTTTTTGGAGTTTTAAATAAGTTAACTTTCTAGGTATATTTTATTTTAAGCTGTTAAGAGGGGGAGGAAATCAAGTGGTTTGATTCTCTCAATTGAAAAGAGATAAAAAAAAAACCACTATAAATAGATGGGAGGAATAGAAGAAAAAGGAGAGAGGAAGAAAAGAGAAGAAGAAGAAATAGGTCTTCCATTAGATTAGTTAGCTCAGATTATTCCAAAGTTATGTTTATCACCGTGAGTGACTAAGTTTTCTTATTCTGATTTAAGGATTTATTTCAACTACAATTTTTGTGAGGCTATGAGCTTATATTTATTTGCTTACTTTTAATTCAAGTACTTGTCGATTTATTGCTTTTTTTATGAAAGTGAATGTTTGATTTGTCTGACAAATTAATTAAACATTTTCTTTCTACTACTACCATTAGCTCTTGATCCGTAATTGTCAAGAACTCTTGGCACTAAGTAGCACTTAGGATGATTATGTATATTGATGAGATATTTGGATATGCATAATTAGCTTAAATATGGAAATCAATAAGACAAAACTAAATAATTGTAGCTATGCAGATTTTTTTTTTAGTTTTTGGTTCAACTACATTTTCACTATGTTTATTGCTATCACAATTTAATATGGAATGCTATCATCCCCAATTGAATTGTGGTAAGTATTGATTGAATGCTTGGTTTAATCAATGAATTTAGGAAAATATAAGATTTATTACGGCTATCCGAATAAATCTAAAGAGTGCTTGAACAAGTAATATTACTATTTTAGCCGATGATCAATAATTTAGTTGAATAGAGGTGACCCCTTAAATAATAATTTTTCATAATATTGTGTTATTCACTAGTAATTTATTAATTTATTCACAAGAAAATCTCCCCATTTTACTTTTTTCTTAAGTTAAGAATTAAATTACTAGTTCCCTTGGGATTCGACCTGGTTCCCAGTAATATTACAAATTATGAGTATTGGGAGAGATTCAAGCAACTTTGTTCTAGCTGCCCCCATCATCAAATATCGGATCAACTCTTGATTCAATATTTTTATGAAGGTCTTTCACTGATGGATAGGAATATGATAGATGCAGCTAGTGGAGGGGCCTTAGTAAACAAAACATCAGAAGTAGCCAAGCAACTAATGTCAAACATGGTAGAAAATTCTCAGCAGTTTGGGTCAGAATGGATGAAGGCGTCAAGCAAGTCAATGAGGTAAATCACTTTACTCTTGAAAATAAAATTTCAGATTTAAACTCTTTGGTTTGTCAATTGGCTGTAGACAGTTGCAAGCAGCTAAGGTTTGCGGAATATGTAAAAATTCTGGGTATTCAACGGATATGTTGCCTACTTTGCAAGAAGATACCACTTAACATGTTAATGCTGTAATAGGATTTCCAAGACAATCTCAACGGAAGTATGACCCATACTCCAACAATTACAATCCTAGATGGAGGGATCATCCCAATTTCAGTTATGGGAATCAAAGTGGACAACAAAGATATCCACCACAAGCTTATAATAGGCCACTGCCGCCACCAGCTCCAGCACAACCCTCAAGCTCAGGTATGTCTCTAGATGAAATTGTCAAGGCTTTAGCAACTAACACTCAACAATTTCAACAGGAAGCAAGAGTGAGCTTACAAAATCTTGGGAACCAAATTAGTCAACTTGCCACTTCTGTTAGCCAGTTGGAGGCTCAGAACTCTGGAAAATTACCTTCACAAACGGTAATTAATCCAAAGGAGAATGTGAATGCAGTAACACTAAGAAGTGGAAAAGAACTTGCATCAAGCTCATCCTCTCCTACAAAGATGGTAGAAAAGAAGGCCATATAGGAAGAAGATGAAGTAACCAAAGATTCATTCTAGGAAAAATCTAATGGAACTTCATCTACCACTACTAATGTAATTGTTCCACCTTTTCCATGCTGGCTAGAAAAATCAAAGAAAGAGGAGTATAAGAAGGAGGTCTTTGAGACATTTAAAAAGATGGAGATAAACATTCCCTTGCTAGAGCTATTAGGCAAATTCCAAAATATGCAAGATTCTTGAAAAGTTTGTGCACTCATAAAAGAAAACGATGTGATGAGAAAATAATTATGGAAAAAAATGTGTCTACGGTAATAAAGAGAACTTTGCCAAAAAAAAATGCTCGGATCCAGGTATGTTTACAATTCCTTGCACCATTTGTGATAGAAAATTTGAGTATGCCATGCTAGACTTAGGATCATCCATCAATGTCATGCCATACTCACTTTTTTGTGCTTTGCATATGGGCCCATTGAAAGAAACTAGAGTGGTAGTCCAATTAGCTGATCGTTCTTTGGTTAACCCAGAAGGAATTGTTGAGGATGTCTTGGTGAAAATTGGTGAATTGATATTTCCTGCTGATTTTTACATCTTAAAAATGAAAGGAGATAACATTACAAACTCAGCTCCACTTATATTAGGAAGGTCTTTCTTAAAAACAGCAAAGACAAAAATTGATATGGACAAAGGTACTCTTACTGTGGAATTTGATGGTGAAATTATTACTTTTAATATTTATGAAGCAATGAATTATCCTAATGAGTCTCATTCAATTTTTTCTGTTGACATTTTTTATTTAGTTGTGCAGGATTGTTTTGAAGAGGAAGAGAACGCCAATGAGTTTGAATGGAGTTCGCAATTAGATGTGAATAATGACTTTTTTGAGGATTGTGAAGTTTTAGAACCAATATTGAATTCCTATTTAAAGCCAACAAATTCATTTGCAGAAGTACCTTTAACTCATATGAAATTGTTACGTTCAGTTTTGCAGGCCCCCACATTAGAATTAAAGTCTTTGCCAGATCACCTTAAATATATATATATATATATATATATTTGGGTGATGGAGAGACATTGCCCGTAATAATTGCAGGAGGTTTGACTGATGATCAAGAAAGAAGGTTAATCGATGTTCTCAAAGAGCATAAAACAACAATTAGTTGGACGTTAGCTGATATTAAAAGTTATTATCAGATTGTTATAGCACAAGAGGATCAAGAAAAAACAACCTTCGCCTGTCCATTCGGAACATTTGCCTATAGAAGAATGCCTTTTGGTTTATGCAATGCCCCAGGTACATTTCAAAGGTTCATGTTAAGTATTTTTTCTGATTACATTGAAAAGTGCATTGAAGTGTTCATGGATGACTTTACCGTGTATGGTGATTCATTTGACAAATGCTTAGTTCATTTGACTAAAATCTTAAAAAGGTTCATAGAAACTAATTTGGTTTTGAACTATGAAAAATGTTATTTTATGGTTAAAGAAGGCATTGTACTAGGGCATATAGTTTCTTCTAGGGGCATAGAAGTGGATAAAGCAAAGGTTGATGTGATTGTAAGCTTACAATACCCTACAAATGTTAGGGGAGTACGTGTTTTTCTTGGACATGCAGGCTTTTATCGTGGGTTCATTAAAGATTTTTCAAAGATCGCATTGTCACTATCCAAATTGCTCCAAAAGGATCCCATCTTTGAATTTGGAGAAACATGTAAAGCAGCATTTGATAAGCTCAAGGGGTTGGTGACTGTTGCACCAATCATCCAACTACCAGACTGGAACTTTCCATTTGAAATAATGTGCGATGCAAGCAACTATGCTGTAGGAGTTGTTCTTGGCCAAAGGATCGAAAGAAAAAGTCATGTCATATATTATGCCTAAAAAACATTGAATTCTGCGCAGTACAATTACACAACCACAGAAAAGGAGCTTCTAGCAATTGTTTTTGCTCTAGATAAGTTTAGATCATACTTCTTAGGCTCTAAAGTAATTGTGTTTTCTGATCATGCAGTTTTAAAGTATTTTCTTGCAAAGAAGGAGTCCAAACCACGACTGATTAGATGGATCCTACTATTGCAAGAGTTTGATGTAGAGATAAAAGATCGAAGAGGAGTAGAAAATCCAGTAGCAGATCACTTGAACAGGTTGGTGAGAGAAGAAAATTCATTGCCTATTTCTGAATTTTTTCCTGATGAGCAATTATTTCAATTGAAAGGTATGGTTCCTTTGTATGCTAATATTGGGAATTATCTAGTTACAAGAACTTTGCCTAATTATCTTAGTAACTCTCGAAAGGAAAAAATTCGAAATGAGGCAAAATATTATGTGTCGGATGAACCTTATTTATGGAAATTTTGTTCTGATCAAGTGATTAGGAGGTGTGTGCCTGAAAGTGAATATCAGTCCATTTTATCTTTTTTCCATAATTATGCATGTGGTGGTCATTTTGGACCCAAACGAACTGCTAGGAAAGTTTTGTATAGTGGATTGTATTGGGAAACATTATTTAGAGATGCATTTATGTTTTGCAGAAACTGTGGGCGATGCCAAAACACGGGTATGTTATTTCGTAGAAATGAGATGCCCCAAAGCCCTGTTCTTATTTGTGAAATATTTGATGTTTGGGGCATAGATTTCATGGGGCCATTTCCTTCATCTTTTAGTTTCTTTTACATACTTTTGGCAATTGATTATATATCGAAATGGGTGGAAGCAAAATTCACAAAGACTGACGGTTTTAAAATTGTTGTAGGTTTTATCAAGACTAACATCTTTAGCAGGTTTGGGATCCCAAGAGCAATTATAAGTGACCAAGGGAGTCATTTTTGCAACAAAACCATTGAAGCCTTGATTAAGAAGTATGGGGTAAACCATCGTGTGTCCACAGCATATCACCCACGAACAAATGGACAAGCAAAAATTTCCAATCGAGAGGTGAAATGCATTTTAGAGAAGACAGTCAACCTAGGAAGGAAGGATTGGAGTCTAAGATTGGATGATGCATTGTGCGCATATCGGGCTGTATACAAAACACCAATAGGTATGTCTCTATATAGACTAGTTTTTGGTAAATCTTGTCACTTACCAGTTGAAATTGAACACAAGGCTTATTGAGCGGTAAAACATTGCAATATGAATATGAAAGAAGCTGGTAAGTCTAGGAAGTTGCAATTGCAGGAACTAGAGGAATTGAGGTTAGAAGCTTATGAAAATTCGAGAATTTACAAAGAGAAAACCAAATTGTTTCATGATAATATGATCTTAAGAAAAAATTTTGTTAGCAGGTCAAAATGTTTTATTTATAATTCTTGATTAAGATTTATGCCAGGGAAGCTTCGATCTCGTTGGATTGGTCCTTTTATTGTCACTAATGTTTTTTCTTATGGTGCATTTGAGATTAAAAGTTTAGACACTGATAAGACCTTCAAAGTGAATGGGCACATGTTGAAGTTGTTTCAAGAGGATTTTGGTATTTCTCATGTTGAGGATATTGATTTGCAAATTCCGCGTTATTTTCCTGATTGTGGGAAGAAGTTGAGCATAACGACAAAAAATTGCGCTATTGGGAGGCAACCAAAATTTTTTTCTTCTATTTTATTTATTAATGCCTAACTTTTGTTTATTTATTTTATTTATTTATTTATTTGATGCTAGATCGTAATGCTTAAAGCATGGATTGAAGCAGTGCAGCCACACTTAAGAGTAATTTTTTCATGCAGATCACTTCTCCATTTTTCCTAAATTGTTCCAGGTTTACTTGCTTGCATTTCAAGGAAGTTGTGCTTATTTATCTATTTAATTATTTTATTTTTTACGTGAGCATGTTGTGCTATATTGAGGACAATATAGGAATTAGGTGTGGGGGGAAGTGTTCTGTCTAGAACTTGTTGGTTTTTGTGCTGAATTTTTTTTTCTTCTTTCTGGAGTTTTTTTTTCTTTTTTTTCCTGAAAAATTCAATAGTTTTTCTAGATTTTATTTGCTTTTGTTTTATTTTATATAATTTCTCTCTCTCTCTCTCTCTAATATCTTTTCTTTCGAAATGTGTGAACTTATTTTCTTTGAAATTTCTTGACTTTCTTGATATTTGCCCTAAAATGATTTTCAAGTTGGTCTACATTATTTGGTGAAAGTTGGAATAGCATGAAGAGACAAAATGTGGTAAGTTTTTCAATTTTTTGAGTACCTTGTGGGTCTTAATGATTGAATCAAATGATGATGTGCAAGATTTGATACAAATATACACTTGAGAGATTTCTCAGAGCCGAAGAGCAATTCTTAAATTTTGCTCTAATTTCTTTGTTGTGTATTGTCTAGCATAGTATGTTTATTCTGGAACTTGCTTTGCTATGCTTTTCAAAACTGCAAGTTATGGATTCAAGCACGAAAATGAGAAGGGCAACTTACGATTTAACCCTGTTCTTCAGCCATCTTAAAAGACCATCCTTTACTTATAATAACCCATAGTTAAACCTTTTTTAGCAAGACATTTTCTTTGCTTTACACCTGATTATAATACACCTTTTAAGCCTTTTTCATTTGTTTAACATTTTCTCTTTTAAACCCATGCAAGCAACTGTGAAGAAATGCTCAAGTGTACATATAGAGTATTCTCTTCTATACAGAGTGTGAGTTTATAGTCATTGTGTTATATGGTTTGGAATAAATGTATAAAGAAATCTTCAAAAAAAAAAAAAAAAAAAGAGAAAAGGAAAAAAAAGGGAAAAAAAATCTTTAAAGAAATCTTGAAGAGAAAAAGCCAAGTTTGAAAGAATAAAAGGCAAATCTTCTGTGAATGGCAATAAAATGATCTAATATGAAGGATCAAGATGATTTCTTCCTCTGTATTTTCTTTATTTTTTTATCCCTTTCTATTTCTAAATGTCTTTTCACATTTTGCTTACTTTAGTCACTTCATATGACCTTTCCCTACCTTTGTCTTGACCAAGTTACAACCCATGATAAAAGACCCTTTGATTTTTGTTTGAATTCACACTTTGTGGTGGAGATTTGATATATGAGCAAACTTATGGTAATGAAATACTATGTCTTGGATTTGAGAGCTTGTTCCCTAAATACTTTTGAGTGATTAGAGTGAAGCATATGAGAGTGTATTGAATCTTGTCGCATCTTTAGTTGATGAGGTTGTTGGGATTCATGAGGTGCTTAATTGTTATTTCTTAAAAAAAAGATTTGGGTTATGAGCTCTTGTTCTCATGATTGCTATTTTGATTTAAGCTTTCAAATGTGTCTCGACTTGGAATTGTTTTGTGGGTAAATTGGGAGAGGGGAAAGTAATGAATGAGAAAATATTTGATATTTTGGAATAATGCATGCTTGAGGGCAATCATGCTTTTGTTGTGGGAGAATTTGATAGAGTAATAAAAGTCTACTTTTATTATAGTGTTTTGGTTATAGTTTTGTTTTTTATTTAAAGAAATTAATAAATTTTACTACTATTTTTTGCTAGGAATAAATTGTGGAGATTTGACTGATTTGAACTTACAAGGGGCTATTTTGGAATATCTTTAGAGAAAGATATCTTATTGCAGAAGATTATGAAGAAGAAATTTACTTGATGGATTTTACCAAAGTAATTGTTGAAGACCAAGTCAATTCATCTACTCTAGTAGACAGAAAGTCAAAGCAGACATTGTAGTTTTTTTTTATCTGATTTTTTTGGAGTTTTAAATAAGTTAACTTTCTAGGTATATTTTATTTTAAGTTGTTAAGAGGGGGAGAAAATCAAGTGATTTGATTCTCTCAATTGAAACTTTGTTAGGAAAAAAAACCACTATAAATAGATGGGAGGAATAGAAGAAAAACGAGAGAGGAAGAAAAGAGAAGAAAAAGAAAGAGGTCTTCCATTAGATTAGTTAGCTCAGATTATTCCAAAGTTATGTTTATCAACGTGAGTGACTAAGTTTTCTTATTCTGATTTAAGGATTTATTTCAACTACAATTTTTGTGAGGCTATGTGCTTATATTTATTTGCTTACTTTTAATTCAAGTAGTTGTTGATTTATTGCTTTTTTATGAAAGTGAATGTTTGATTTGTCTGACAAATTAATTAAATATTTTCTTTCTATTGCTACCATTAGCTCTTGATCTGTAATTGTCAAGAACTCTTGGCACTAAGTAGCACTTAGGATGATTATGTATATTAGTGAGACATTTGGATATGCATAATTAGCTTAAATATGGAAATCAACAAGACAAAACTAAATAATTGTAGCTATGTAGATTATTTTTTGAGTTTTTGGATCAACTACATTTTCATTATGTTTATTGCTATCACAATTTAATATGGATGCTATCATCCCCAATTGAATTGTGGTAAGTATTGATTGAATGCTTGGTTTAATCAATGAATTTAGGAAAATATAAGATTTATTACAGCTATCCGAATAAATCTAAGGTAGAGTGCTTGAACAAGTAAGATTACTATTTTAGCCGATGATCAACAATTTAGTGGAATAGAGGTGACCCCTTAAATCAGAATTTTTCATAATATTTTTTTATTTCTCTAGTAATTTATTATTTTATTCACAAGAAAATCTCCCCATTTTACTATTTTTTTCTTAAGTTAAGAATTAAACTATTAGTTCCCTTGGGATTCGACCTGGTTCCCACTAATACTACAAATTTATCTTGGTCTAACAGGAATTCAGATTAATTTTGAGGGTCTCGACAAGCCTGTCAACCCTCCTCTCACCTCTCTATATATGAGGGTTAGCTTTCATATTTTGTTTTTGTTTCCCATGCTTTGCTTCTGTCCTGCGAGGAAACAAGAGGCAGGTAAGCCTTTTCTTTCTTCTTTATTTTTCTTTTGTTTTTCTTAGCAAGATTCCTATTACTCATAGCAATTACATGAAAAAACAATATGAACTACTACTTCTTCAACTACATGATTTAGATTATGAATCAAGCTATTAGTTCAACCCAAACTTGGGCAAATAAATCACAAATTATTCCATCCTTTTTGTTCTCTTCTCTTGCCAAATTCAAAATTTGTACTACTCTAAAAATCTTAATTCTTTTTCCTCCCAAAGAATTTAAATGAAATAAACAAGTCTTTAATGTGGAGTTAGTTATAATTTTATTTAAGCAATTTAGGCATTTCGGATAAGTGCTCAAATTAAAGATTCTTGGGATTATAAGATTTTGGGTCTTCTTTAAGGACTAGTATATATGTATATATATATTCTAAGATCATAAGGAGACAGTTATATTCATTGGCAAATAAAATGTTGTGATTAATAATTAGGTATTTTTGTTAACCTATTTGTAGGATCATAGCACTAGCTCTGCACTTAGGTGAATCCACTAGGCCAACCTAAATGTTTTAATGGTGTTACCAGTGTTACTCAATGTGGCTCTTTGAAGATTAGTTGTGGCGTTTTGGTGGATAAAGAAAATTATAAGAAAATATTCCTAAACATAAAAAATAATAGGTTTTGGTTTTGGTTTTGGAAAATAGGAATGCGGACCTTTTAGTGTACTCTTGACTAATAGTTTTGTTTTCTTTTCTTCCTCTATTAGTTTTATTAGAGGGTTATGTTTTTGAGGTAGAAATGAAAATTGAAGTAGGAGTATGATTATTTATAATTTAAATTTATGAAATTTAAACCTGCATTTTTATTTATTTTATTTGGTATTTACTGATTTCTGATAGCTAAGATTTTATAAAATGCCTACTACCTTTAGGGCGATATAATATTTTATTATTTTAAATTGGAGATGTTCTCCACAACATATTTAACTTGTACCTTAGAAATACATAGTACTCCATATAGGTGTTTTTACTTTAGAAAGAATTGTCATTGCTTTGAAGAAGAGTTATTATTATGAGTTTGGAACATTTTAATGTTGTTTCATTACATGGTGTGACTTACATGAATGTAAATTTAGCATATTTATAAAATTTACATACGCATGACTTGACTGGCGGATGGAAATTTTGTCATTCTAAAATGGTTATGACTTGAATTTATGTGAACGGCCGAGTGAGTGGCCTTTTGGTCTGTAAATGGATATGAAAACTTCATCCCGACCAAGGACAAATTTTTTGACATGATTATATGTGTTTGGAAGTGTTAGAGGATTACACTATACGTTGCTAGTCTCCCGTACTAGGGCCTTTTCCGATGACGTGGACGGTTTGGAACTCTTGAGGGTGGATCCACTTGCAAGGGGGCGTAATACCGTTGAGGGTTTGTCCCAACTGGTATTGCGTCGGATATCGTATCATGCTCTGGGGTAGGACGGCCGCCTCCTAGTGGAGAGTCAGGAGGGGCTCGAAACTAAGGTTGGTCTCATGATGAACCTGGTAGGTGCCCCAGGATCCGTAGCCTGGTTTTATGTTCTTGGAGAGTGTGGTTGATAAGGAAGCCGAGCGTTGGTATCGTGTTTGGTTGGTATTGACTACGGGATGCCGAAACTTGTTTCCGATGACCTTGTTATGGGTTCCGGATTCTGTTCATAGAGCCCAACTTTTGTATGGCATGATTTCAGAATTCGGGTGTAGAAACTTTATTGATATATCTTGATTTGCTCAGACTTCCCAGTTGAGTTCAAACCTCTCATATAGGTTTATGTAGCTGTACTTTCAAAATAACAAAGAAAATATTTCTTTTGGCATTGCATGAACTGTTTTATGGAAACTACATCATTATTTTTTTGAAAAGCACAGAAGCACACACTCACCTGAACTCATTGAGCATTTTTGCTCACGTCTTTAAATGTCATGTTTTCCAGATGACTTGGGACGAGAGATGGTGCAGTAAGCTGCTATAGTGTTTTGCACAAAGCTTTTGGGGCCAGGACGTACTATGTATAATCGTTTTGGGAAAGTTGTTCTTGTAAAGTATTTCCTATGTTAGAGTTGTTATAAGAAGTTTCCCTGGAACTAATGTAATGGTGCCCTATCTGTATCCAGTTTTTCTGCTACTTAGTATATGTAAATGTTTCAAGTGTTTCTTAATATTTTGCATTAGTTTAGATATTTTAGTTTAGTGACGAGAGGCACGTTGGCATCTTACTTAGCCGCAGTTCACCTAGCAGAGGGGCTAGAGGTATCACAGTTGGTAACCGAGCTTTACGTTCAATTTTTTATTAGAATAAGTAGATCCTGGACGAGTAGTAGGAGCAAGTTAGTTTTATGTTGCTTGAAGACTTTTAAGTTCCCTTTCCTCTTTCATTTTTTGCTCATGTAGGATTTTGTCTTATGGGAACAATGCTCCTATGTACACGATGTTATGACTTTGAGCATAGCCACAACGAGATCTTATATTGATACATTAAGCTATTGGAATTGATGATGGTTCATGTGAGAGAGTACCAAGATTATTTTAGTAATTAAGAGAGGTTATTTATGAGAGACTAGTGGTTCCATCGAGGGATTTGTTAACCTTTGGGACATGAGATATTGGGGAAAACTTTGATGACCTGCAACTAAGTATTAATTACAGAAAGAGTAAGTGTGAAATTCTTATTAGGCACAAGAGATCTTTCGCGATTTATGTCGTTCCTCCTTCAGTGACACCAATAGATTTTGCACACCTTGTAAAGTCAAGATTTTCATTGCTGTTATCACAATAGAAAGAGCTCTCTGGTCTTTATTTTTGTATTTGATTTATACTGTGTAAGAAGCACTCCATGCTGCCGATCGATGGATGTAGAGATTGAGGTGAGCCTATTAGGATGAAGCTAATGATGAGTTCAGCATGATAAGGAGAATAAGTAATGAAGAGGGTAGGTAGATTATAAGCATAAGCTAAGTTTCTTAGGATTTGAAATGTTTGTATGTCTGGTGGAGAGAGTCGCAATCTAATATGATGAGAGTGGGGAAATAATGACACAGTCGTTGAGATTTTTTTGTGTTTAAAGTACTTGTGATAAGCTTAGTGTTATACCATAATCTTTAAGAAGACGATATACCTAAATTGGTGCTGGTGTACTTGCATTTTACCAGGATTCTTTAGTTTACTCTGTATATATGTGTCAAGTATAAATCTAGTTGTGTAAGTGTGATTCTTTAACACTTGCATATAGCTTGGAGGAGTTTAGAATTGTGTTGATCACAACTTTTGTTATCTATGGTATATCCATGGCTTATCTTATGTAAATGCTCTATCCCATTTACCAAGAACTATTTTAATTAATTTTCAAAATGTTCCACTCTTTACTTGATATATAGTTCAAGTGTGCGATGTTCTGCATGTAAGTTTTAACCTATAAAGATTTAAGTACTTAGCAATGAGTATGATGCTTTTAGGAAGAATAGGGGAAGCTCAAGGAGATAATAAGTGTCTTATCACTGCGTGATAGTAAGAGTGGATTGGTTGACTAGACATTATGAATATATGTATTGTCGGTGAAAGTTACTCAGTCAAGGTTTTCTAGTCTTATTTATATTTAGAAGTGTCATTTTCTCTACTATATCTATGCCTATTCAAAATGGTAGGATTGATATGCTCTTCTAGGCCTAGAATAATATAGCTGCTTTTGCAATGACTTTTAGCCTTTGGATCTGGAAGTGATTAAACATGCTTTTAATTTAGGCATGTATAGCATGATTTGCAACGTCTATTAATAAGATATCTTTCTTAGTGAATCATAAAATCCTCTTTCTTTTTTCCCCCTAAATTTAAGTGGTATTCTCTGTTTTTCCAGGTTCCTACCTTTATCTATAAAACTGTTGGCATTAAGAAACTCAAAAAGAGAAAAATGTGCTTGTCTTTTTTTCATGTTCTTCTCAAACTCATTATCTACCATCTTTTGTCTTCACATTTTCTTGTTTACTGCAAGTATCAGAGGTTATCACTAATATGGTTGTAAATGTTCTTATTTTCATTCTTGGATTAGGTGGCAATGGATGTTTGATTGTTTCAAGATACATATTAAGGTGCAATTCAAGAAAGTTCCCTACATAGCTAGTTAGACTTTACTCTTTGTACAACATAATCAATTTGAAGGATTGATTTTGCAAAATTCTTATTAAGTTTTGTATTATTACACTTGACTTTGAATTTTAAATGGAAATATTTGCATTGAATATTTTGTATTTTTTGAAGTATAATATCGTTGTGTTTGAACTTTAAATTTTGTTATAATAATATTAGTTATATAATAATGAAAAATAAATGGGAAATCTATTAGCATGTGGAAATAAGGGCATTGAATTTAAGCATTCAAAAGTACCTTATAATTTACTATTAAAGGGGTTTATAAATGCCTAAAATTCACTTAAGTTCGTAATCATCTAAAGATTTGTTGACATTTACATATGCCTTAACATATTTCTTATAAGACATTTACTAAAAACCTTAAAAGGTATATTTTAAAAGCATTCGTAAATGCCCTAAAAGGTATACTTTAAAGGCGTATGTTTGAAGCGTTTATAAACGTCAGAGGGCTATTAAGCATCAACATATGCGACATTTAAAATAAACATCGCTAACTTCTAAACGCCCTAAAAATTGTCTATTAAGGCATTCTAAACGTCTATGGAGACATTTTTTCTTGCAGTGCATTAAATAAAATCTTCCACTTGAACTAAAACCAATCATCCATTTATTTTAAACTAAATGAATATACATGACCATCATGTTTTTTGAGATAATAATTTAGTCAACAGACCAGATATATTATCATCCATAGGGACTTTCTCTATCTTCATTTCATGCCTAACAATAAATTCTCTAATTGTATGGTAGCATCTGTAAATCTACGAACTTTTAATTATGTTTCTCCATACAATAATAAAAATTATTTAGTTAATAAAGCATTGACACATCATTTTCCATCAATACTACGTCATCCATATAACGTATAAAGAAAGCCTACTCTTCTCCCACTATCTTTTTGTATACATAAAGACTAATCTTTGTTTTGTATGAAATCAAACTTTTAGATTATCTCATTGAAATAAAGATTCCAATTTCTAGAAGCTTGTTTAAGACCACAAATAAACTTGCTTAAGACCACAAATTTTTTAACTTGCATAGTTTATGAGAATTTTTGAATGTAAAGCCTGAGTTTATATCATGTACACCTCTTCTTGCAAATATCCATTAGGGAATATTCTTTAAATCTATTTGCAAGATCTCATAATCATGATATGATCTGAATAGATTTGATCATGATTATTGGCAAAAGTGTTTCATCATTAATCAATATTATATTGATGTGAAAAATTTTGTTTGCAATCAATCATGCCTTATAAGTAGGCACATGTCATCCATGTATCTTTTCTTTTTGAGCACTCATTTACATCCTATAGGTTTTGCCCCATTGGGAGGGTCAATTAAGGTCATACCTTAGTATCATACATGGAATCCATTTTAGATTTCATGACTCATAATCACTTCTCACAGTCCTTATCAGACAAGACTTCTTGATAAGGAGTAGATCTATTATCATCATCTATGATAAATATATTATCATACCTTAGAGAAGGATGACTTATGCTACTATTATTACGAGTAACTTGTTTATCCAAAAGTTCCTTTTATACTACATCATCATATAGTAGAATTTTGTTTTGTTCCATCTCATATGTCCTAGTTGTGTTTCTTAAATTTCTTCAAGTTTTACTTTACTCCCATTGGATTTTCTAAAAGAAACTTTTTCTCTAGAAATGTCATATTTTGTGAGAAAACAACCTTTTTCTCCTTGGTATTATAAAATAATATCCAACTTTTTCTTTTGGATAATGCATAAACAAACATTTATCATGTTTTACATCGAGCTTGTATGATACTTCCCTTTTTAACAAAGGCAGAACATCCTCAAAACTTATCTGGTAAGTTTAAATTTCAATTATGTCATATCTCATATAATATAAAATCAACAGTTTTAGATGAAAGACGATATAAAAGATAGGAGATAGTTTCAAGGGCATAATCCAAAAACGATTTAAATAAATCTACATAACTCAACATGGATTGAACCATATCTAATAGGGTTCGGTTCCTCCTTTCAAACACGCCATTTAACTTTGAAGAAGAATCTCATTCTCCTCAGATAACTATGAAATTCTTGACTAAAATATTTTCTACCTCGATCAGATCAAAGCATTTTAATATTTTATCAAGTTGTTTTTCAACTTCAGTTTTATAGTCTTTGAACTTTTCAAAGGAGGCTTTAAATTTTCACTTTTAAAAGTACACATAGCTATATTGAGAATGATCATCAGTAAAATTAATGAACTATGAAGAATCACATCTAGCTTGAATTAAATATTGGATGACATACATCAATGTGTATAAGACTAAGTAATTCAGTAGACTTTTCATCTGTTCCACTAAAAGGGGTTTTGATCTTTTTTTTAAAAATCTTTTGTAAGGATGAGACCATATGATTCATAATCAAATGGCCCCTGATAGAGTTGATTTTTAGTATAAATAAACACCTTAAGTTTTTAATTATTAACTTTTAAAAATGTTTTATTTATTAAATATACTTATTATATTTAATTTATTTTATTTTGGAAGGGAAAGAAGCCCACAAGCAAGCCTATAATAGAGAGAAGTCCAAGAAGTGGAGGTAGCCCAATTCAAGGAAAAAGAAAAAAAAAAGAGAGAGAGAATGGGGCTGCTGCTGTAAATAAAGAGAAAAGAAGGACAAAAAAAAAAAGAAGAAAAGGGAAGTTGCTAAAAAAAGAGAGAGCTAGAACCAAAAAGGAAGGAGGAAACCTAGTAGAAGAAGGAGAAGAAGAGCTGCTGAGGAGGAGCTTTTAAAAAGTAGAAAAAGGGAGAGATCGGGAGGAGAGAACAACCAGAGGGAAAAATAGGAAAAAAAAAAAAAGAGAGCTGAGAGAGAGCTTGGGAGACAAAACGAGAAGAGTTGCAGCAGCTGCTGGCAGCAATACTTGGACAGCAGCAGCTGAAGAAGGAATTAGCTGAAAACAAACTAGGGAGGCGGCTAAAGTGGCAGAAATTGAAGCAGCTGTGTAACAGCAGCTGCATAACAGTAGCTGCAGAAATTAGCTGTGCAAAACCAGCTGAACGGAAGCAGCAGAAGGAGCAACCGCCATTGTTGCTGAAGCCAAACAAGAATCGAACGGACGCCAGCAGCAGCAGAAACATACATCAAGGGCAGTAACTTCAAGTGAAGAAAAGGGACATCATTTTCTTCAATAAATTGGTTTTCTCTTTTCCTTTAGCTATGAACTAAATTTATTTTTTAGAATCTTGATGAAACCCTAACTATATGAATTTGGTTTATTTTATTTTGGGAGATTTATTATATTATTTATGTAATTGTATATCTTTGGAAATTGTTTAGTTTGATGCAATTAATTCTTTGTGATTGTTCTTGTAGAACAATTGTTTGGTTAAATTGATATTTTTATTCATGCTTAGTTCTTGTAGTCTTGAGTATGAGAGATATGTGATTTTTGCAAGTATATTGTGGGTTTTAGAGTTGAATAGTTCATGCTAATTTTAGATGATTTATGTCATAGGAATGAATAAGTCATGCTAATGGTTAGATGGATTATGTCATGCATTTAAACATAATATATTTATTTAGTGAATCGAAGCTTGTAGCCTAGATCACCACATAAAAATCTAATCTTTTCTCCTAAATAAAATTAAATCATTGTTATATAGGTTAGCGGTGGATTCAAGGTTCTAATTCGTCTTCTTTGGTTAATCTCCTATTAGTTTCAATTTATTTATTTTATTCATTAGTTTTAATTAATTTAGGAATAATAATAAAATCTCATTCCTATTTTTATAAAATTAACTTAGGAAGATAGTAATTTAAGTAGTTAAGCCTTTCTCTGTGGTTCGATACCCTAATACTTCATTATTACATTGATCTTGTGCACTTGCAAGTATTGGGTTAAAACTTTGCTATAAAAATCCCGATCAAGTTTTGGCATCGTTGCCTGGGAAGGGTTAATTTAATTGCTTGTGTTATTGTCTCATAAATTTGTTAGTATTTTTATTTGTTTCAATTTTCTTTATTATTTTTGAAAAAAAAAGAACAAAAAAAAATTTTGTTTTGTTATATTAGTTGTTTTTAATTATTATTATTATTTTTATCTTCTTTATTTTATTATAATTCCCTTTTATTTAGATATTTATTCTTCATTATTATTTTTAGTAATTTTTTTCTTTTTTTTAATTTGTTTATTAATGCATGGTCGTCGTTCGCTCTCTGTTGATTTGAAAGAATTTGATCCTGAGATAGAGCGTACACTTAAGGCACTTAGAGCACAAGGAAAAATCACTAACACTTTTGACATTAAAATGACTGAACATCCACGAGCACTAAGGGAGTATTTTACTCCCAACACATATAACTCACCAATAGGTAATAGATCACCCGAAATTGAGGCTAATCACTTTGAAATCAAAGCTTCTACTATTCAAATGCTACCATATTTTTATGGCCTTGATTATGAAAATCCTTATAAGCATATTGATGAGTTTTTAGAAAATTTCTCTACTTTTAAAATACCTAATGTAAGTGATGATGCTATTAAATTACGGCTTTTTCCTTTTTCTTTGAAGGATAAGGCTAAACATTGGTTGCACACACGTGAGAGAATAGGTACTTGGGCTGAGATGTCTAGGGAATTTCTAAAAACTTATTTTCCTATGGGTGAACTTATAAGGTTAAGGAGAGAAATCACTACTTTTTCCCAACAAAATAGTGAACAATTTCATGAGAGTTGGGAGAGATTTAAAGAACTTCTTCGTAGTTGCCCTCACCATGAAGTCCCTAAATGGCATCAAATACAAAGCTTTTATTCCGGATTAGATGAGAGAAATCTCCAAATGGTTGTTTCCTCTTATGGCGGTACCTTTCTTCATAAAACTGGAGATGAGGCATGGGATTTATTTGAAATTTTGAGTGATAATTCACAACAACATGCCACATCCTCACGTGTAGACACATGTAGGCAAATAGGAAATAGAGGAATGTATGAAGTTTCTCAAAATGTTGATCTTTCTTTGAAAGTTGATGCCTTATCTAAAAATTTTGATCAATTGTTAGCTTTAAATACATTGCCTACTAATTCTCCTAATGTTCAAGGTGTTTGTGCAATTTGCTCTAGTCTTTCTCATTTATCTATGACTGTCCTAGTGCTTCACTATTTCTAGAATTTGTGCTGGAACAAGTCAATGCAGCTCAAGGATTTCACAGGCAAAATGACCCCTATTCAAACACGTACAATCCAGGCTGGAGAAATCATCGTAATTTCTCCTGGAAGCAACAAGGAGGGGAAGGTCAATTAGGCCAGCAACAATATCAGCAGAATAAACAACCTGGTATGACTGCTCCTCCTGGTTTTCAATCTCGAAGGTATGTACCTCCTCATCCTCCTCAAAGTGGAAACTCTATTTTTGAAGAAAAACTGTTATCTCCTTTGAAAAGTTTGAAAGTGAAGACACAAATTCTATACTCACACACTCAATCTATTGCTAAGTTAGAAACTCAAATAGGGCAGCTAGTTAATGCAATATGTAGAAGAGATGAGGATAAGCTTACTAGTCATCCAATACATAATCCTAGAGCTAATTATCATGAGCAAGCTAAAGTTGTAATTACTCTTAGGAATGGGAAGGAGGTAGATAATAAAGTAGGGGAACCAATTAAAGATAGTGAATTAAATGAAAACGAAACTGAGGAGATTGATATAGAGACTAAAATTGAAAAGAAGGTAGAAAAGGAACTAGCTTCCTCTTCTAAATCTAAAACTCCAGAACCATTTCCCTTGACTTCGTACAAGCCTAAGGTTCCCTTTCCTCAAGCTTTATTACCACATCCACATCTTAGAGAGGACAATAAAATGGAAGAAATATTAGAAACTTTCAAAAAAATTAAAATCAACCTTCCACTTTTAGATGGAATTAAGCAAGTCCCAGCCTATGCAAAGTTTCTTAAAGACATGTGCACTTTCAAAAGAAAAACATGTTTCTAAGAAAATCTTCATAACTGAACAGGTAAGCTCCATTTTGCAACATAACACTCTACCTAAATACAAAGACCCTGTTGTCCCTATCATCTCTTGTCTTATTGGTGATCATAAAATAGATAGCGCACTCTTAGATTTAGGTTCTAGTGTTAACTTGATTCCTTACACCGGCTATGAAGAATTAGGATTAGGGGAACTGCAACCAACTGATATGACTTTACAGTTAGCTGATAGATCAATCAAGGTACCTAGGGGGAGGATAGATAATGTTCTTGTTCAAATTGATAAGGGTGTCTTCCTTGTAAACTTTGTAATCTTAGATATGGAACCTAGTAGATCTTCTAATAATCATATCCTTGTTATTCTAGGCCGTCCTTCCTTAGCTACTGCAAATTCTACTATTAATTGTAGAACTGGGGTAATGGATGTCTCTGTGATGAATATGAGGATTAGATTGTATATTTTTAAAGCTTCTTCACAACCATTTATGGAAGATGATTATAATTGTTATTTGGTAGATATAATTGATGAATTAATTGAAGAAACTCTATCTATAATGCGTTCTAAAGAATCTGCTTCTATTGAGAATGAGAATATTATGTGCATGGATAATGTAAATTATATTTTTCCTTATATTGCACCACTAGAAAATTCTTCGTGGGTTGGGAATCATGAACCTTTGCCTGTGCTTGCAAAATCTCCTGCTGTACCTTCTCTTGTGTGTCCACCCCAACTTGAATTGAAAACCCTTCCTTCTAAACTTAAATATGTTTTCTTAGGTGAAAATGAAACTTTTCCTGTGATAATTTCATCTGAGTTAAAATCTTACCAAGAAAGGGATTTAATTAAAGTTCTTTCTAATCATAAAGGGGATATAGGGTGATCTATAGCTGATTTAAAGGGAATAGACCCATCTGTATGCATGCATAGAATACATCCAACAGACAATGTGCAACCTTCTAGGGAATTACAAAGAAGGCTAAACCCTAACATAAAAGAAATAGTAAAAAAGGAGGTATTTAAACTCTTAGATTCTGGTATCTGTTATCCTATCTCTGATAGTCCATGGGTTAGTCCTATATAAGTTGTACCAAAGAAGGCAGGAGTGTCTGTAATTGAGAATAAGGAAGGAGAGTTAGTTCCTACTAGAGAGGTTACTGGGTGGAGAATGTGTGTGGACTATAGAAAACTAAATGCTGCAACTATAAAAGACCACTTCCCTCTACATTTTATTGATCAAATTCTTGAAAAATTAGCTGGTCAAAGTTTTTATTGCCTTTTAGATGGTTACTCAGGATACTACCAAATTCCAGTGTACCCCGAAGACCAAGAGAAAACTACTTTTACATGCCCTTTTAGTACTTTTGCTTTTCGTATAATGCCTTTTAGATTATGTAATGGGCCTGCTACTTTTCAAAGATGTATGCTTGCTATCTTTTCTAATATGGTTGATAAGTTACTTGAGGTTTTCATAGATGATTTTTCTGTTTTTGGATTTACTTTTGAAGATTGCCTTAATAACTTGTGTGCTGTTTTAGAAAGATGTGAAGAAGCTAATTTAGTTCTAAGTTGGGAAAAGAGTTATTTCATGGTTACAGAAGGAATAGTTTTGGGACATAAAGTGTCTAAAGAAGGAATTGAAGTAGATAAAGCTAAAATTGATTTAATTGCTAATCTTCCTCCAATTAAAATTTTCAAGCAAATTAGATCATTTTTGGGGCATGCAAGATTTTATAGAAGATTTATAAAAGACTTTAGCATGATTGCTAGACCTTTAACTAATCTCTTGAGCAAAGATGTTGCATTCAATTTTGATGGATCTTGCATGAAAGCTTTTGAAAAACTTCGTTCTCTTATTATATCTACACCTATAGTTCATGCTCCTAATTTTTCTTGACCCTTTGAAATCATGTGTGATGCTTCTGATTTTGATGTGGGAGCTATTTTGGTGCAAAAGATTGAAAAAGAACCTCATGTCATTTACTATGCTAGTAGAACTCTTACAGATGCTCAAAGAAATTATACAACAACTGAAAAAGAGTTATTGACTGTAGCTTTTGCACTTGAGAAATTTCATTCTTATCTCTTACATTCGAAAGTAATTATTTATTCTGATAATTCTGCTTTAAAATACTTACTGTCTAAAAAAGAGACTAAACCAAGATTGATTAGATGGATATTACTTTTGCAAGAATTTGATATTGAAATCAGAGATAAGGAAGGTTCAGAAAATTTAGTAGCAGATCATTTATCTAGATTGTGGGATAATAATCATGATGAAGCAGTTGCTTTGAACAATACTTTTCCTGATGAGCAATTATTTTCTTTATCACATTCTCCTGTTCCTTGGTTTGCACCTATTATCACATTCTCTCTGCAGGTGAAATTCTAGCACATTGGAATAAACAAGATAGGGATAAATTCTTTTCAATGGTTAAGTATTATTATTGGGATAATCCCTACCAGTTTAAACATTGTCCTGATTAAGTAATCCGTAGATGCATACCTGAATGTGAATTTCATAGTATTTTAACTTTTTGTCATTCGTATGCATGTGATGGACATTTTGGAGGTCGTAAAACTGCTACTAAAGTTCTTCAAAGTGGTTTTTATTGGCCTAGTTTATTCAAAGATGCTCATAATTTTTACTTGGCATGTGAAAGGTGCCAACGTACTGGTTCTATTTCTAAACGTAATATGATGCCTTTACAACCTATTTTAATTGTTGAGATCTTTGATGTTTGGGGAATTGATTTTATAGGTCTTTTTCTATCTTCTTTTGGTTATAATTACATTTTGGTAGCAGTGGATTATGTGTCTAAATGGGTGGAAGCTATAGCTACAAGAACAAATTATCATAAGGTAGTTATTAAATTTGTTAGAGATCATATTTTCTGTAAATTTGGTACCCCTAGAGCTATTATTAACGATGGAGGAAGTCATTTTTGTAACCATTCTTTTGAAGCTCTTCTTAGGAAGTATTCTATAACTCATAAAGTGGCTGCCCCTTATCACCCCAAACAAGTGGTCAAGTAGAAATGTCTAATAGAGAGATTAAACCCATTCTTGGGAAAACTGTTAGACCTGATAGGAAGGATTGGTCTCAAAGACTGAATGATGCACTTTGGGCTTATCGCATAGCTTACAAGACTCCTATAGGAATGTCCCCTTTTAGACTCATTTTCGGGAAATCTTGTCACTTGCTCGTAGAATTAGAACATAGAGCTTATTGGGCTATTAAAGCTCTTAATTTTGATCTCAAGCAAGCTGGTTCTAATAGAAAATTACAATTAAATGAATTTGATGAATTACGAAATGAGGCATACGAGAATGCTAAAATTTATAAAGCTAAAACTAAAGCCTTTCATGATAAGATAATTTCCCGAAAATCATTTGAACCTAACCAAAAAGTTTGGCTTTTTAATTCTAAATTACGCCTCTTTCTTGGTAAGTTGAGATCTCGTTGGGATGGACCTTTTATTGTCAAACAAGTTTTTCCCTCAGGTGCTATTCAGATTGAAGATCTTAAAAACAACCGAACCTTGATTGTTAACGGACAATGGTTGAAGCCTGCTATTACCAATGACATGGAAAAAGGTAAGATTGAATCTACTATGTTAGTAGATCCTACATATCAAGACTAGTTGGTGATAGAGTCTGGCTGAAGACTTTAAATTTAGCGCTTTTGGGAGGCAACCTAACTTTCTTTTTGTTTACCCATTTATTTGTTTATTTATTTTATTTTTTTTATTTCACTCGATTGGTAGAAAGGTATGAAGTGTTTGTTTTGTAGGGTAATAAAACAACTTATCATTATCATGGAGATTACAGAGATTGTTTACTACTCTTGTAGACGTACATTAATATTGCTTCTTCTACCAGGTTGTGTTGCTCTGTTCTTTGTCTCTTCTCTACTCTTGGTATTCTTTTATCACATTGTGGACAATGTGTGGTCTAGGTGTGGGGGAGAAGATGCTTTTATTCTGATGTCTATTATTTTTTTTTTATTTTCATTTTTCTCGTCTTTCTTTTTTAATATATATATATTTTATTTTTCTACATTATTTTGCAAAGAAAAACCAAAAGTATGATTTCACATGAAGAATGATTCATTTTGAGTTCCTTTAAAAATGTCTTGAATAAGTTGAGAAAAGTACTTTTTTCTTATTTTTTAATTAGAGTGATGGACTTATATTCTATATTTGTTATAACTTTTACATGACTTACACTTGAGCACATGGTTTATTGTTACTGTTTAATAAATCCTTTACATTATTTGAACTTACTTGCATTCTAGAACTTACTTTATTACCTCTTGAGGCGAAATAGAAAGTTTTTTCTTATTTGACTCAGAGACGACAGTCATAGGCCTTCTTTGAATCGTTTGTGCCTTTCGAGCTTACCAAATCTCATAATTTTTACCTTAGTACCCTTTTGAGCCTTAAATTTTATTTTCTTTCTTTGAACTACTTAAATATTAACCCTTAATCTTGTAGAGAGCTTAATGTAAACTTTTAACTAATGCTTCGATGATGGGTTGTTGTTTGGGTGTTATGGAAAGAGAATAAGTTATTTTGACAAAAGGGAGAAGAAAAAGAAAAAAATATATGACTTGTTGTGCTAGAAAAAAAACAAATGTATTGAGCTGAAAAAGAAGAAAGGAAAACAGGAAGAAAAGTTGATACATGATTGTTACAAGTCATAAGGTGCAAAGAAGAAAAATAGTCAAGAGGTCCGAATTTGTAAATGTAAGAAAAAATGGCCTTAAAGGAGAAAATTTTTAGAAAAGAAGATGGTAGTTGGTGAATGGATTAATTGAAAAAAAAAAAGGAGTTAAAAGCAAAGTTAGAAAGTTTGCCAACATTTGAAAGTATTCATATTCATTGTAAGCTCTCTTTTCTTTGAATTTGAATTCCTTACCTTCGTTTGATAACTAATACCCTAGCCTTACATTACAAGCTTTAAAGTCCTACCTGATCTGAGTTAAGTTTGAGAATCCTTGATTAGTGGAGAGAAGGTACAAAGAGTGAGCCTATGGAATGAATTCTTGTTGAGATTTGTTTTCTATGTGTAATTTGAAAATCTTGTTTAGTATTTACTTTACACTCTCTTATGACCACGATCACACCTTACACAAGTCTTGCATTAGTTATGGGAGATAATTGAATGTTTGTTTTTTAACTTGAGTCTGGAAATAAGAGAAAGAGTGCTTGTCTTGATAAGTTTAAGATATTGATGAAGGGTACTTAATTTGGATTATTCTACATCTTTTCTAAACTTTGTTGCTTATTTTGACTTTGTGGGTACGTCATCTGCAAACCCTCACGAGACCATACTCGTCCTCTAGGGATAACTTAGGGGTTTAAAGGGCTTGTTGGACATGCTAAGTGCAATCGTGAGTCCTACGAAATTGCTAGTTAGTTTTTCTTTTTGTTATTTTATTTTTGCTTGAGGACTAGCAAAACTTAGGTGTGAGAGAGTTGATAGAGTTGATTTTTAGTATAAATAAACAACTTAAGTTTTAATTATTAAATTTTAAAAATGTTTTATTTATTAAATATATTTATTATATTTAATTTATTTTATTTTGGTGATAAAGGGAAAGAAGCCCACAACCAAGCCTATAATTGAGAGAAGTCCAAGAAGTGGAGGTAGCCCAATTCAAGGAAAAAGAAAAAAAAGAGAGAAAGCGAATGGGGTTGCTGCTGTAAATAAAGAGAAAAGAAGGACAAAAAAAAAAGAAGAAAAGGGAAGTTGCTAAAAAGAGAGAGCTTTTCAAAAAGGAAGGGGGAACCTAGTAGAAGAAGGAGAAGAAGAGCTGCTGAGGAGGAGCTTTTAAAAAGTAGAAAAAGGGAGAGATCGGGAGGAGAGAACAACCAGAAGGAAAAATAGAAAAAAAAAAAAGAGAGCTGAGAGAGAGCTTGGGAGACAAAACGAGAAGAGTTGTAGCAGCTGCTGGCAGCAATACTTGGAGGACAGCAGCTGAAGAAGGAATCAACTGAAAACAAACTAGGGAGGCGGCTGAAGTGGCAAAAATTGAAGCAGCTGTGTAATAGCAGCTGCAGAAATCAGCTGTGCAAAACCAGCTGAATAGAAGCAGCAGAAGAAGCAGCCGCCACTGTTGCTGAAGCCAAACAAGAATCGGACGCCA
Organism: Catharanthus roseus; assembly: GCA_028651295.1. NCBI lineage: Eukaryota > Viridiplantae > Streptophyta > Magnoliopsida > Gentianales > Apocynaceae > Catharanthus > Catharanthus roseus. The sequence continues at coordinate 29,579,889 of JAPQWS010000168.1, forward strand.
GCAGCAGCAGAAACATACAGCAGCGGCAATAACTTCAAGTGAAGAAAAGGGACATGATTTTTTCTTAAATTGGTTTTCTCTTTTCCTTTAGCTATAAACTAAATTGATTTTTTAGAATCTTGATGAAACCCTAACTATATGAATTTGGTTTATTTTATTTTGGAGATTTATTATATTATTTATATGATTGCATATCTTTGGAAATTGTTTAGTTTGATGCAATTAATTCTTTGTGATTGTTCTTGTAGAACAATTTTTGGTTTAATTGATATTTTTATTCATGTTTAATTCTTGTAGTCTTGATTATGAGAGATATGTGATTTTTGCAAGTATATTGTGGGTTTTAGAATTGAATAGTTAATGCTAATTTTAGATGATTTATGTCATAGGAATGAATAAGTCATGCTAATGAGTAGATAGATTATGTCATGCATTTAAACATAGTATATTTTTTAGTGAATCAAAGCTTGTAGCCTAGATCACCACATAAAAATCTAATCTTTTCTCCTAAATAAAATTAAATCATTGTTATATAAGTTAGCAGTGGATTCAAGGTTCTAATTCATCTTCTTTGGTTAATCTCCTGTTATTTTCAATTTATTTATTTTATTCATTAGTTTTAATTAATTTAGGAATAATAATAAAATCTCATTCTTATTTTTATAAAAATAATTTAGGAAGATAGTAATTTAAGTAGTTAAGCATTTCTCTGTGTTTCGCTACCCTAATACTTCCTTATTACATTGATCTTGTGCAATTGCAAGTATTGGGTTAAAACTTTGTTAAAAATTAGAAAACACAACTTTTGTTAAAAAATTTGAGAAGTCTTGCGTTAATCTAAAAATGAATTAACTAGAGATTTTAAATCATATTTAAATTGAAAAATTTCTAAACATAATTCATATCTAAATTTAGAAATCAACGATTGGATTATTACAATAATAAATCAAATGATTTATAATTACAAATAATATATAAAACACTTTTATAAATAAAAGTTATTAAAAAACAAGTGGCATTGTCATAAAAATTTTAGAACCTTTTCTAAATAAAAAATATAAACAAAATTTGCACAATCAAATTAATTCCATGAACACTTTCATATTTTTTTATCATTCAAAAGTTTTTTTTTTCACTGTTCAGAATCGATTTCAGCAAATTGAAAACTAGGGATAGAAGCATCAATTTTCATGAAAACAGCTGAATGCAACCTCTTTGTTTGATTGAAACCTTTGTTAGATTAATGGGTTGCTCAAATTCCAATGAATTCCATTCATTGGCTTTTGCTAATTGAATTTTAATCAAATCTAGTCCTTCATCAAATTGACATGTGCACACTGGTTTCTCAACTCAGTCTCGTAATGTCGAAGCAACTGTAAAAAGCCAGACTTTTGTTCAGTTCCACTCCATCAAATGATGTTTGTAAATGATATGTGCCGTAATGTCATTACTTTTATATGTTTATTATTTTGTTTTATGATACTTTTAGTATATAAAAGGTATAATTTAAATCATTTCCTATTACTTTTATCCCAAGTGCTTTCCAATGAAGAAGTTGGAGAATACAAGTGAAAAAATGTAAAAACGGAAAAGACAGAAGCTATTGACACCGAAGGCAAGAACCTATACCTAAAACAGTCTATTGCTTGCGGTAGGTATGTGGTTCATAATTGAAGATTGGATAGAAGCCTACCGGCAATGGTAGGTTACCCCTACTGTCGACGACAGTTCTTGAAGTTTTCTAGGCAAACTGGATGGAACCATACCGCAGATGGTAGGGCTTGACCTATCGTGTGGTAGATCTTGGATGAAGCATCAGCTAATGTGTTTTTGGGTATTTTATATGTAAATTTTGCCCTCTTTTTGAGTATTATTCAGTTTTAGGTTAGAGAAGAGGAATTGATGGGAAAAATTGGACTCAAAAGTTTTCTCAATTCCTCTTCATTAAGTAGTTTTCGTAATTTAAACATTAAATTGAGTATCTTGGGAGGAGATTGAAGATGAACAACAAAGCAATTCTGAGTTTCCTCAAGCAAATCGAAAGTCGAGCACGGGTGACTGTTGGAACCGTGGAAGCGATTCTTCTCGTCCCTAAACATTCTTTTCCTTTGTTATTTACAATTTCTATTATTGAATTGTGTTTTGCTAGAATGTTTAGTTGCTTATTTAGCTTGGTTTGAATAAGGGTTGAACCTTAGATTTTAAATTATATGGATTTTTGTTTTTTTAATAAAATTTGTCTGATTTTCATTGGATTGTTATTCAATTGTGGTTTTGGTTTAATTGATTTGCGCAAAATTGATTAATTTGTAAGGTTTTTTGGAATTAAAAAAGGAAAACCGATTTAAGGCAATTAATTTAGCTTGGTTTGAATGAGGGTTGAACCTTAGATTTTAAATTATATGGATTTTTGATTTTTTTAATAAAATTTGTCTGATTTTCATTGGATTGTTATTCAATTGTGTTTTTGGTTTAACTGATTTGCGCAAAATTGATTAATTTGTAAGGTTTGTTGGAATTGAAAAAGGAAAACCGATTTAAGGCAATTAATTGAATAATAAGAGTTGGCAATTGGATAGAGATATTCTTTGTACTTTTAGGTTTTCTTAAATCAGTTAATCTATTGCATTCATAATCGGTTAGAGAGAGAAGAGATTCTTCTCTAAAGGTTAGTGAATACAGTGGCTCTCACATAGAGATAGGAATTGCCGGAGTTAACTTGTGATGACCCAACCTCATCTTCTTTAACATTGTTTTGTGATTTTCTAATTGAAATAGTTGACAAAAATCTAGGGGGATTCCATCATTCAACATTTTTCCTTATATTTTTACTTCTCAAACCAAACTCTTTTTGCTTATTTGATTATTCGTTAGTATTTAAACTTTTTCTCAAATAAAAATCAATTTTTAGACTAGACCTTTGAATAGACGGTTAGTATTTTAGCTTCCTGTTCCTTAAGTTTGACAACCCGGTTAAATCTCTTTTACTATAGTGATAAGTACACTTTCCTGTTGCGTATTTTTTTAGAGTTTACTTGATTTTAACATCAAGTTTTTTGGCACCGTTGTTGGGGAACAACAACTTAAAGAACACTGTTTTTCTTTTGTTTTAGTCATTTTATTTCCTGTTTTTGCATTTTGATCTGAATTGTGTTTTGTTCTTGCATTTTGTGGTTGTCATTCGTGGCTTATATATTTTTTTTGAAGTTGTGTTTTTGTTAACTGAGGATTTTCACTTTGGTTTGTCTGTTTTAGGTTTGTATCAACTAGTTTATGCCTTGAATTCAATGGGGTGAGTTAGTTGCCTATGACCCAGAGATCGAGCGTACGCTGCAGAGTGTCTGCCACGTCCTTTAATTCGAAACAACGAACAAAAACGCCATTATGACCGTTGATAAGATAGAAGAGGGTCAACAGGATCCGCCTCTAGCAAATCCTCCATGTGTACCACCTCTACCTCCTCCAATAGCAGAGCGGACTATGGCAGACTATACCTGACCGTCCATTACCTGGGTGATTTTGAGCATAGACAGACCGCTTGTACAAGCTCACAAATTTGAGATTAAGCTAATGTGATCCAAATGGTGCAGAATAATGCATAATTTGACGTACTCCAAGAGGAAGACCCAAATGCGCATATCACCAACTTTTTGGAGGTGAGGGATACATTCAAGATAATTGGATTTTCTAATGATGCCATCAGACTTTGCCTTTTCCCATTTTCTCCGAGGGATAAGGCAAAATCTTGTTGAAGTTACTACCTTCCGACTCGATTATATCTTGAGATTCCTTAGCAGAGAAGTTTTTAGGGAGGTACTTTCCTCCTGGTCGCAGTGCCAAGCTTCGAAAAGAGATCTTGTCATTCCAACACATTGATGGAGAAAGTTTATATGAGGCTTGAGAAAGATGGAAGGAGCTACTTAGAAAGTGCCCACATCATGGTCTAGATTTAGGTATCCAGATTTAATCATTCTATAACAGAGTAACCTTTGGGGCGAGACAGTTTATTTATACCTCGACTGATGGGTTCACAGACCACAAGACTCCTCAGTAAGTGTATCATCTAAAAGACAGATAGCTATGAATAGCTACACCTGGAGAGGACAGAGATCCAACCATAAATCTACCGGGGTACATAATGTGGATGTTATTACTACTACTGCTATGGAGGTCAGATTAGTAGTAATGATTGAGCAGAAGATGGGGAACTTGAATCTTGCACCTTCAAATATAAATCCTCAACATGTTTGATGACTTCTGTAGTGGAGGGCATCCCAATCATGAATGCCCTAGCATGGGTGCTCCCATAGAGCAAGTAGAATTTGTTCAAGGGAACCGGCCGGGAAACAATACTTTCACTTTGGGTTAGGGTAATCACCCCAACTTTTCTTGGGGAGGGCAAGAACAATAGAGGCAGCATCAATCTCCAGGATATCAGATAGAGATCCCACTTAACCTCTACCTTACAATGCTCCACCAGCAAATCCACCACCTCCAAAATCTAATTTGGAGGATCTTTTTACTAAATACATTTACTTCGGAGGATGCCAGAATGAAAAGTATGGAAGCTTCTCAAAGGAATCGAGAAGCCTCCATACGTAACTTGGAGAATCAGAATGGGCAACTGGTAAAAATGATCTCTGAAAGGCCCTTTTTCGCACTTTACCCAGTAATACTGAAAAGAACTCAAGGGAGCATGCGAGAGTGGTCACCTTAAGGAGTGGAAAAGAGTTAGTGGAGACAGCTCCTATAGTTGTGGATAAAGAGAAGGAATGTGTTAAAGCACCAGAAGAGTCTACTTCTACTAAAGAAGAAGAGAATCAACAAAGCAAACAAGAAGTGAAGAAACCATCTTCTCCACCATACAAGCCTCCCATCCCATTCGTACAGATAGTCCTACAGGCGAAGTAGAACGAATAATAAGGTAAGCTTTTAGAAGTTTTTGAACAACTGCATATTGACTTGCCTTTGGTTGATGTTTTGATGTAGATGCCTAAATATGAAAAGTTCTTGAAGGAGGCCATCTTTGGAAGGGAGAGGTTGGAAGACATCCCTTCAGTAATGGTGAACAAGGAGTGCTCAGCCATTCTGAACCCTAAAGAGAAGCTTCCAGAAAAACTAATGATCCAAGGAGTTTTACTATTCCTTGCACTTTAGGTGAAGAAGCGGCTGTTTATAGGGTTTTAGCTAATTGGGGTACTAGAATCAATCTTATGCCTTTTGATTTCTTTCAAAAGTTGGGAGTGGGGGAACCTAAACCTACTAAGATGAGTACACAACTTGCAGATAGATTTGTTAAATATCCTAGGGGAGTTATTGAGGATGTGCTAGTTCAAGAGTATTCCATGTTGACTTTGTGATTATGGATATGAGTAGAGACATTGAAGTCCCTCTCATTCTTGGTCGTTCCTTCCTTGCTATTGCTAAATCTCTACTTGATGTAAGGGAAGGGAAGTTAATCTTTAGGTTAGGAGACGAGAAGATCATTCTTAGAATTCCTAATGCTATGCATAAATTATTAGATCATGATGACACTCGTTTCATGATAGATATTATTGATCCTTATATTTCTACTAATGTGCGGGAATTTGTGCAAGAAAATGTCCTTTTGATAGCTCTCCAATAGGATGACCAAAGTAAAGTAGACTCTGAAGTGGTTCAAGCATTAATGAACAAATTAGATAAATCAGATGTGGAGAAGAAAACTGCTAAGAATGAAGACTCGGTTTAAGAATGCAAAGAGTTATGTGATAAATTGCTAACAAAAAGGGAACATCTCTAGACGAAATGCAATGCTTATGCCTAATTTTCAAGTTTGTGAGGTATTTGACTGCTTGGGTATTGATTTCATGGTCGTTTTCCCAATTCCTTTGGTAAGCAATGTATCTTGGTCGCTATTGAGTATGTTTCTAGGTGGGTTGAGGGTCAAACCTTACCTACAAATGATGTTAGAGTTGTGGTTATGTTTTTAAAACAATTGTTTTCTCACTTTTGGAATCCCTAGGGCTAGACTAAGTGATAGGGGTACTCATTTCTGTAACCAACAACTTGAGAAAATAATTAAGCGACTAGGAGTGACTTATAAGATAGCTACTCCCTATCATCCTCAAACTAGTAGCCAAATAGAAGTAGTGAATAGGGATATAAGACGAATTCTAGAGAAAATTGTAGATCATACCTTTGAGGATTGGAGTGTTAAGCTTAATGACACTCTTTGGGCATTTAGAATAGCTTACAGAACCCTCATAGGATTTACTTCGTTTCTTCTCTTGTATGGGAAGTCTTGTCATTTACCTGTCGAAGTTGAGCACAATGTGCATGGCGATTCAATTAGCTAACTTTGATTATGTTCTTGTAGGTAAACAACGACTATTCTAACTCAATGAACTTGAAGAATGACGATTACAAGCATATGGGAACTCAAGCATTTATAAGGAAAAGACGAAGAGGTGGCATGACAAGCACTTGATCAAGAAGCACTACAAGAAAAAGCAGGAACTGCGACGGCATAATCCATCGCAAGATTTACGATTGCAATGGAAATACTGGTTCGGTAAACGGGCATCGCAAACACTATATTACGACGGAACATTCGGTCGCTAAAGACCTTTTATGATAGAATGGCGACGACTTGTCGTAGTCATTAGATCAAATCATTTTGCAATAGAATTCCGACCATTCTGTCGCAAAAACATACTCCAAAAACATTGGCGCCAGAGTTACCGATCGAATTTTTTGTTACAATTTTGTCACTACCTTAGGTCTACGATGGCAACTTTCTTCGCGATGGCTATCACAAATCTTCTTACATGATGGATACAACTATCGCAATTCTATTGCAAGATACGATTCTATGACGACTTTTCCCGTAACAATACTATTGTGTATGAATTAGTTCCAAACTTAGCCACGGATGTTTCCATCGCAATACTATCGCAAAACATTTTTTTAAAAATTAAATCATCAAATTGGATAAATATTTTCCTTTTTTGAAAAATTTGTTTGGTCGCTAATTAGTCGCAACTATATATATTAATCATCAAACATTTGCAAAAATAAAAGCCATCCTGAAAATAAGAAAAAAATGACAAATAACATTTCTATAATAAAAATTAGCATATACATACTTTAAATTACCATTCATATCCAAAAGAACATACAACATCATAAAGTATAAAATAGTACCTAAATTTTACATCATAAAGTATAAAACAGTACCTAAATTCTACAACATTCATAAATATAAAATAGTGTCAAACTATTACAATTTACATCATAAAGCATAAAATAGTATCAAACTACTATAACATAATAAAACATATAAAGTAGTATCCACCTGAAAATATCTAATAAATATATGTTAACATAAGCTAAGTAGAAGGAGGAAGATGGTTATCATCCTTACCTGTATGGCCCGCATCGCTCGACCGCTCACTACTCATGCCCTCACCACTAGGATATCCAGGCATTTGCCACTCAGGAGGTGGCTCAAGAGATCCCAAGTTGCTCATGGATATGCCAATCTCACCGAGCGATCTAGCCATGGCTCGATGCAATAGGTAGTTGACGTAAGCACTCCGGCACTAGACCTCTGGTTGGATTGCCCGATCCACCTTCTCAACAATGACCTCCGAGAAATATCCTCCATCTGCTGCTCAGATGGTGCTACAGGAAAGAGAGCGCCAGCAGCTGCTCAGGCCTGCTGGCGCAAACGGGCCGACTCTACATCTTCGAACCCGTAAGTATGCCCTTTCCTAAGTTCCAAACCAACCTCATACATAATTTCTATGTCAGTAGGAATATGATCTCCATTCTCCCTGTGCTCTTGCATCTTTCTAGCCTTCAAGATGCATAATTGTTTCTGAAATTCAAGAAAAGTGTTAAGTAATTTATTTGCTTGAGTAAATCATAAGGTGCTTTGTGAGATACTAGGTATAATTAATAAAATAACTAACTCAAAACTTATCTGAGCGGTGATCACAAATTGTCTTGCTTTCTCATGCCTATCTCGATAAGTGTGGAGCTTTCGATAAAGCTCATCATGAGCGTAGGCATCACCGAGCCTCTGACGCTGTTATCATACATCAAAGGAAAAAAAGAATATCATATTTAATAGTTACACAACCCCCTCAAATTCTAACTATTTTTCATATGCAATAAAGTAGGCAAGTAGATATCAAAAAAGTCATGGAACTTGACATAGCAAAAAATATAGACTAAACCCCTGAAACAACCACCACCTTTAGAAAAATTACAACCACAAGGAAAGGAATCCTAATAACCAATTCCATGCTTGTCCAATCATAGTCAAATTAAGAACACTTTCGGATTAAACTCACAAAATCAACTATGCACCAATCATCATTTTATCTGACACCAACCATTAAAATAATGAAGCATACTGATTGGTGTCACACAGAATAGTTGTCCCCAATACGTAAAACCAATTAGTCATAAGCAATAGCCACAACATGTTGCAATAGCAGTTAAAAAGTTCATGCTATAAAAAGTTATAAAGTCCAGTATAGTCCAGAAGTGACTGGATACAACAAAAATATATCTAATAACTGCATAACCAACGAACCCTTATAAAGACTTATGCACTATAAACATCAATCAAATTAACAAATCCAACTGAGAAAACAAATTGGCTCTGGGAATGAATCAATTCAAAGAAAAAGCTAACTTAAACATGTCAAACATAGAGAGAGAGAGATAACGTCCATATTCCACAAATATATCAATGCATAAATGATCATCCCTAACTTTTAAAACATAAAAGTACAGCTATATAAGATAATAATAGAAAATTCATGAACAAAATAAACTCAAAGCCAACAAAATTCTTAGAAATTTGTAGATCCATTAGTCTCAAAATGAAAAAAGAAATTACAAAATAGACCCAGTCTTAACATCATAGTATCATAGATACACCTAACTAAAAACTAATATAGATCACAACCGAAGACCATTACCATGTATGCTAAAAAAAATTCTGAACTTTTGAAATAAGTAAAAGGAAGAAGTTAAGAGGTTTTCAAATACTATTGATAGCTAAATTGGATTCTGACATATTAAGAAATCGTGGACAAGCTTTCAGTAAGCATGAATATTACCAAGACAATAACAGCAAATCAATTTTAGTTCTGGAAAGCAAATAAGAGTTCGAGCTCTCCAATAAACACTTGAGTTCATTCAAAAGAGTTCGGGCTCCCCCATAAACAATTATAATAGCAATGAAAAAAATTACATCTAATCCTCCCATTCTAAGTACGATCGGGAACCAACTGTATGCTTACTAGGACCCTCGCCGCCTTATCCCTCTTTCCGATTCTTTGCAGCCACCTTAGAATAGCCACAAATTTATCTGACTTCTAATATTCTAGAAAACGAGTATATTCATCTTCTAAGATCCAAGATGGCTTCTCCTTTGCATCCCGAATGGCAAACATTAGGTCCCTGTGTAATATTCCGTACCCCTCCGCTAGGTCAACTACGGCTGGGTAGTACTTGTGTGCCTCTCAATATTGGACTTACCAAAACATAGCGCTACGATACATCTGGGAGGAATTAGAACACGTCCCTCTAAGCTAAACAGCGAAAGAAGAAAGAAAAATATAAATATAACTTCATAATAAAAATTTTCCAAAACTTATACATAGGTTAAAAGCCGCGAGGCCAAGATCTTCATAGATCAAACCTTATGGCTAGAGGTGGAAAACCCCAATATTACCGAATCTAGTGGGCCCATATTGGCTCAACTAGCCAGATCTGGTTACCGAGTCATCTGAGAAAGGGGAAAAATATTGAAAGACATGAGCGATAGACGCCAGTGAGTTCACTTGCATGTGTGTTTTTCGTGAGTTTCCCATAAAGGTAAAATACTCTTTATAAAATGGTTGGACATGCCAGAAAGGAAAAACTTTCATAAAAATCTCTTGTATGCAAGTTATACACTTTTTGGAGGGTTAGGGCGCAGCCGAAAAATTTGAGCGAATCAAGACACATCGGCGCTGCAGCGACACCCGAGTTTTCAAAACCATGGATGTACCATGATAGGCTCAATGGACAGAGTTCAGATTCTTAAACGGGGTCATCATATACAAGTTCCGCGATCCCATAGTTAATACCAACTTGAAACCCAAAGCATACTGTACAAATATTCGATTTTTCATAAACTACCGCACACACCTCTTATACACAAAATAGGTAACGAGCCCTGGGGTACCTACTAAGCTGCCCTGTGCTACCCTAGCTGGTGAGCCCCTCCTAACCCAACCTGCTAGAAAGTAGCCCCTACCGTAGAGCATGATACGGAGTCAAACATAATACGCCTTGGGCCTAACCCTCCAACAGTACTACGCTCTCTGTCAACTGGATCCATACCAAGAGTAAACCTACCAAGTATGTCGTTCAGAAGAGGCCCTCGTACGGGGGACTAGCCACACACAATGCAATCCTCCTGACATGTTGATAAAAATATATACCAAGCCCCTTCGGCCGGATTAGGGTTTTTAATTCATTTTTTTTATAAAATCATAAGCCATCTCTCGGCCACACAAATCTCTTCATGTATCGAAAATCCCTATCCGCCGGCCAAACCGTAAAACTCGTAGCCATGACAAATGTACCATGAATGCAATTTAAATCATGTCTTTATAAAAATTCATAAAACAATTGTTTTTCTCAAATACTTTCAAAATCATTTTCACTATGAAAGTATGCTTATGTGACTTTGGAAAGTAAGCTTTATACATATTACCGGGTGTAAAATAAGTTATGCTAATTTGTTTTCTAAAAATCATGATAAATATTTCTCAAAAGGAATTTTTAAATACTTCAAAAATTTATAGCAATATATGAACAAAACCATACAGAAATATTTTTTAAAAAGAAATAGTAAATATTTTTGAAATCATAATATAATAACATTTAAAATAAAAGTATTATAAAAATATTGTAATAATTCAAAGCCTTATAAAAATATTTAAAATATTTAAAGTGTTATTTAAAAAAGAAATAATAAATATTTTTCAAATAATTTTAAATCTCAAAACCTTATAAGAATATTTAAAATATTTAAAATATTATTTCCAAAGGAATTAATAAATAGTTTAGAAAAAAAATTTTCCAAATAATTTTAAATCTCAAAACCTTTTTAAAATATTTAAAATAATATTTTCAAAAAGAAATAATAAATATGTTAAAAATAATTTCTCGAAATAATTTTGAAACTCAAAAACTTTTAAGAGAATTTAAAATATTTTAAAATATTATTTTCAAAAAGAAATAATAAATATTTTAAAAATAATTTCTCCAAATAATTTTAAAGCTCAAAACTCGAAATAGAATTGTTATAAAAATATTTAAAAATAAAAGTATTATGAAAATATGTTACTTACTCAAACATATTTCAAAGCCTTAAAAGAATATTTAAAATAAAAATATATTTAGCATAACCCGTAATACCCCCGGTAAATATTTTGTAAATCTTGTCAAGATCCAAAAAATATGCTTTCAAAAGAAAATTTTAAACCTTTGGTAAAAGAAAAGGTTGGTAAACTCACCTGGAGTCGCGAAACAAGTCAACCCTACAAATAATAACAATTCCAAACTTAATCAAATTACACCCAAAATATTTGGCCCTAAGATGACCCTAGGGTTCACCTAAAATTATTCTAAACCCAAAGGAACTTTAAAAATAACTCCAAAATAATTTCATAATAATTCCTTAAAAATCATGGGTTCCCAAAATAAATCTATAAATATTAAACCTTAATAATATTTATCTTAGAAAATATAACCTAATAATAAAAAAAATAAAACTATAAAAAAAAAACAAAAACAAAAGAAAGAATAAGGACTTACCTTGAGAGAGAGAGAGAGAGAGAGAGAGAGAGAGAGAGAGAGAGAGAGAAGAGAAGAGAAGAGATAATGAGAAAGAGGTGAGAAAAAAGCTTCCTAACACCCCATATATGTAGGCATGTATGCATGGCTTTGGTTTGTGTGGTCAAGACACATGGCATTTACTTGCCATTAGGGCTATAAACAGGTCCAAACCCTCAAGGTACCCTCAGACCCAGACCTATACCCTTATAGTGAAATTTTGACCCAGACCCGGACCCATACCCTCTAGGTATAAAATTCTGGACCCAGACCCGACTCTTCAGGGTAGGGTTTGGGTATGCCCGTGCCCGTATGACATTTTTTTAATTTTTTCTCTGTTAAATAAAAATATATAAAACCATGTATAATCCTAAAATAAAAATTTTAACATGATTAACATAATCTCCTCAATATTTCTTTCAACAAATAAAATCATTTAACATATACATAAATGAATAGGGAGATAGAAGGGTAGATTTTAGGTTTGTCTCCTTAACCACTCAAACAAACCTCCTTCAACACATTCACTTCCCTCCATCTAATGTAATATATATAAATATATTATTATTTTATTAATACGGGTCTAAGTGTATACGGGTCTGGGTATTATCATACCCTGCCCAGACCCATATAACAGAATAAATACGGGTACGGGTCTGTGGGTATAAAATTTAAACCTTACCCGCTAAAAACGGGTATAGACCCGCGAGGGTACGAGTAAGACCCGCCTCGTCTACAGCCCTACTTGCATGTGTCCACAAATTACTAACCCACTTGGCACCACTAACTCCCATAATTGCATTAAAGTCCTCCAAATTTCTAAACTTTCTACGTAAGCCCCAAACCTTAAAAATGACATAAAACTCATATTAAATTTAAAATCTAAATCTCAAACTAAGCATTAAACACTAATAATTCTAAAATATGCCCAAAAAGTTTGTCTAACGAAAAATTCTTCCTTAGATTTTTTAGAAATTACCAAATGACTCCAAAACTTTCTATTCTTCACGACACAACCCTAAAACTTTTGTTTGAACTCACCGCATCTTATGTAAACTTTGAGGTGCTTAGTCGGAATGTTACACCCTGTACCTCTTGCTTGTTAATTTCATGAAACACTCCCTCGTCTTCACATGCTCAGGGTTCCAATAGAAGTACTTCTGCATTAGAGAATTTAAATGTTAAAAACAAAGAAAACTATAGCAATTTTAAATGTTTAAATATAGATATAATTCATTGATACGCTTACTGTGAACTCGATCTAACACATCTCTTTCACTGCGTTCGGAACTTTACCCCAAAAAGCGTAAGACCCATTAAGATGCTCATGGAAAATATCTTTGATCTGAGCAGATACATCATGTGAGGAAAAAATGTGTTGGACAAAAAGACGTGTAATGGTTAAAGAAGTTTTTTCAATATGAAAAAATAAAAGACAAACATAGAAGTACTATTCATAATGCAATTTCACTTACCAAGCATGCAATTTACTAACATAGAAGTGCTATTTAGAAGAACATACATACTTACTTTCTAGGTCGTATCTCTAACATTGGACGCATGTCCCGTGTGATCTGCCAGGCTCCGGAGCATGCGGTGGATGCTGGAATGTATTACCTTGTCCCCCAGATGAATTGGCTCGTCCCTGAGATGAGAAGCCCCGTCCCCGCGATGAGCTGGCACGCCCCAATGATGTGGTAGGCTGTGCTAGACTCTTCTCACCTGGTGCCTTAGTCGAGGGCTGCGAGGATACAGTAGGCGGTGTAACCTGCTTCTGCGGGTGAGATAGGCACTTGCAACTGAGACTGCAAGGGTGGAGGCCCCAAGTCCGAGTCGGGCAAGGTTGTAGAAGATAGGGTGTCTCTATGAGTCAATAAGTCTGAGGGCGAAGCATCCGATGAACTTTTCTTTATGCTCTTCTATCCACGAGTCATATCTGCAATGACATTGAATCTTAAAAAGAGCTGTTGAAAAAGAAATAAAATAAAAGAATATTAATGGACTAAAATTCTATTAGTGTTAGAAGACAGTTGGAAAATTTTCAAATATATAGTAATAGATAGATATATGTAGTAGTAGTAACTTTGATTTCATCATATTGATTAAAGAACAAATAAGATATGATTTGATCGCATATTTGATGTGGCAGAGAGAGATTACAAACCATCAATGGTGCACTTTCTGAGGCCAAGCATGGAAGAGGAATGAAATAAAGTGGAAATGTTCCCTCCAAATATATAAAGGACATATTAGTAACTGCACATAGTGCTTTAATTGTTGATTCAAAATAATGTGGATCAAGTTGATCCAAAAATAATTTTTCATTAAGTAAATCTTGTAATTCGATATACAATAAAAAAATAAAACAAAAAGTCAAACATAAGTTAGTGAAAGGCTTATCTAACCCAAGTAGAGGCAAATCACAAGGCTAGGACAACAAGCTTATGCATATAGGCCACCACATTATCAAAATTAAGCCAAAAACCTCCACCAATGATCTATCAAAAGGCTGCAACATTTGATGGATATTTGTTGCCCTTCCTCCCTGTAGCCAGCAAGCCCATTCGATGACTCCAGCTCCGACCACTACTAAAAACGCTCTCCATCAACCATTTCTTAAATGTAAATGAAAACTTAATGAAAGAGTAAGAACAAATTTCAATGCATATCTATTTAGTTATTTGCTCTCCAACCTTTAAAATGATAAAGCTATGAAAAATGGCGAAGAATTGAATAGGTTCGTTTCCTTCTTAGATGCGTGCCTAGAGATCCACAATAAACAAACAGTCAAATACACATGGAAAGAGTAATCATAGATTTCAACTTCCTTTTCAGTCTTAAGAAATACTTGAGTAGCTAAGAATTTAAGTGACTCAACCATTTTGCTTGCCTGTGAAGTTGTTGAGACCCTATCTTCTCGAATTGTGCATTTAGCAAGATCAATAATATTAGTTTATAAATGCTTGATGACTACATTGGACACTAGTCTCTAAAGTCATAACTATTACTGGAAACTACTAACTTAAAAACTTAAAGTCATTAGATAATATTATATTTTCAAATGAAAATAAATATTAATGTGCCAAAAATCTTTCCAGATTAATAGATGAAAGTGATAAGAAATAGTAGTCCAAGGTAAGCACACATATAGATAAACTAAAACTCATTGCAAAAAAGGTAACAAGATATATGTTTCCTATTTAGTGGAAATTCTTTAGTACAAAATAGTATGTTATTAATATTTATTTAGACAAACATGAAATGATTGCTTTTAAACCCAATATATGAAAATAAAAGAAATTATGACTTGACCTCCACACTTTGCATCCCAAACCATGTTCCCATAACGTTTTAAGATATACTTAATCTTTATGCATGCTCATCAAGGGACCGCTTTTTCAACAAAGTCTTCTAATGGGGTGCAGTTTTTCTCAAAGGTATTTAGCTGAGGTAAGTGACAATGTGATTGTCTTCCTCTTTTGCCTTCAAGTTTCTGTTCATTGACAAGAATTTAAAAGTTATATGCATGCATTTGAGAATACCTGAAATTTCTTCAAAATGAATGTACCCATTTCATTGAACAAAATTGAAAACATATCACATCTTCTATGCTACTCACTTACCAACCCCACCTCCCCCCCCCCTCCCCGCGCTCCCTTCTACTTAAATTCAGCCAAAAAAGGGAATTAGAGTCCCAAAACACAACAAGAAAATAGGATATTCACAACCCCAAAAACAACAAGAAAATACACACAAATTTTCAAGCATAAAAAGGAAATCACAGCTCCAAAAACAAGAAAATAGGCAAATCATATCCCTAAAAATAACAAGTAGCCCAAAATGAATAATATTTTATTAATGGCAAGTTTTCCCATTTCTTCTCGTCTTTTGGAAGTTATTTACTCCAAATCCATAAATGCCAATTCATTTTTCAATAAAAGACATATCATATAATTCATTAGAAAAAATTATTCTCAACTAGGATAAAAATTTTTTTCTTCTCATGCACTTTTCATTTCATGCAAAATTACATATATCCTTGAAGTTCCATTTTAAGCATAATTTCCAATATATCCCAAATCCTATTTGATTAATTAGTTCTTCAATTTATCAGTTATTCTTATCTAAAACTTGAAAAGTTTCTTGCAGTTAATTTTTCAAAATCTTGAAGCCATTTTTCTTGAAGAGAAAATAGGAGCTTCAGGAACCTTAGAGTATCTTTTTGACTTGATGGGAAATGGTCAAAAATACAAGAAGAAGAAGAAGCAGTTGCAGACTGTTCACCTAACCTGAAGAGAAATAAAATTCCGTCGCTTTTGTCGGTCTAGCATCAGTGGCAGCTATTGTCGAATCGGTCGACCGTCGTGATTCAAGACTCCAATTTTTTCCCTCCTCCTTTCTTTTGGCCTCTGGACTAAACCCAAATCCCAAAAAAATTAAAATTAAAAAACGTGTAGAGAAGAAGAGAGAAGATGGATTCCAAAAGAAAAACATTACACTAACATGAAGAAAAACAATCTGGCTGCTCTTGTCGGTCGAGCGACGGTGGCAGCAGCTGTTGGTTGATCATTGCTGGGGAGGAAGAGAGGGGAGAAGAGTGAAGTAGAGGATTGGAGGAGAAGAGAAAGAAAAGACTGTAATGGGAGGAGGGGCGGCCGAATCGTCGAATTTAGCGCTAAAATTACCGACTGATTTATTTTTGTCTCGAATCGATTGCTATCTTGAATAACTTGATGACTAAATTTATAGTGCGTCACGAATCAATCGCAAGACTAAAAAATTTTGCAATGGATTTGAATCTTTGTCGCGAAAGCTTCGTCTCTTACTCTCAGTCGCAATTTCGTTGCAAAATAGCAACGACATAATTCGGTTACAAATATTGTTCACAATTTCCTGTTTTTCTTGTAGTGAAGGAGTTCAAAGAAAGGGATTCCGTACTTCTCTACAGCTCACGTTTTCGTCTCTTCCTGGGAAACTCAAGTCTCAGTAGTCCGGACTGCTTACAGTGAGTAAGGTTTTCCCTTACGACACAACCGATATAACACACCCTACATAGGGTACTTTTAAGGTAAACGGGCATCGTTTGAAGCTATACTTTGGGGAGGATGTAGGAACCCTTAAAAAGGATTCCATTGTTCTCCAAAATGAGTGAGATTAGTTCCATTTTGAATGTTGTACTATGTAATTGTATACCTGTATGTTATATTTCCTCTTTCCGTTTTGATCTTTTTGTTTGTTTGTGTTGTTCCCAAGGTCTTTAGAGAGTTGAATGTACGCTAAATGGAGATTCTTTGCTTAGAAAGAGTATAAGACTTTACCGGGTATGAAACATGATTGAGAAATCATCCAACAAAAAAAATTTGGGGTTTGGGAATAATCCTATCGTGGACGGTAAGATACCCCACTGCCAGCGGTAAGGTCAAGACTTCAAATTTTTGGAACAGAAGCCTACTACGGACGTTGGGCCAGACTTACTGATAACGGTAGGTCCTGGGGCAAAATCTTTATTAGGAACAGAAGCATATTGTGGACAGTAGGCCCTGACCTATCGCACGTGGTAGGGCCCGGATAGGGCTGCAGTTCGGGTCATAGTGTGGGTAAGCGGGTAAGATCTTGTGTTTTTCAATCAATTTGAGTTTTTCCCTCCAATTGTTTGCAACAATTTCCCTTTTCTCCAAAAACCCTAAACCTCTACTACTCTCTCCTTCTCCCACCGTCACCTCCCACTCTCCTCCCGGCTCACTTCGGCAACAATAATCTATTCCGGCGACCTATATTCTGGTGACTATCCCCATTCTCTCTAGTTGGTTACTCTCTCTCTCTCTCTCTCTCTCTCTCCTCATTCTCCCTCATTTTCCCTCACTGTTCACCACCTTCGCCCCCAAGCTTCTACCTTTCTTTCTTCTACACTACTGGACCTCTATTCCTCTTTCTTTTGCCAATGACCACCTTTCCCCTTGCCATAGCCCTCCCTCTCTGTCCCATTTTTTTCCTCTTTCTCACTCACTCACTCACTCACTCTCTCTCTCTCTCTCTCTCTCTCTCTCTCTCTCTCTTTTTCTTTTTCTTTTTCTTTTTTTTTTCTTTTTCTTTCTTTCCTAACACTTGTTTGTCTTTCTCTAACGAATTTTTGTAGAAAAATACAAAAGAAATTTCTCCGGAAGACTTCCGGCAACACTCCAACAATAATACTCCATTCCAGCAGACCTTCGGCAACACAAAATTTGAGGCAGATGATGCACTTCTTCGCATGGCGGCGACGGTTCGTTTGTTTAAACAAACCGAGGCTAACTCTCTCAAACCCTTGCCATATTTTTTATTTATTTTATTTGCATTTGCATGTTTCAATTGTTGGTTTTGTGTATCTCATTTTGGTTTTGTTTATGTTTTGATTCTCATTTTTCGTAGTTTTACTCGCTTTTTCTGTTCATTTAGTTCGTGTTACACTCTCCTACACATTGGTGACGTATAATGCACTTAATCACACATGGGTTACGTTATTCTTTTCTATCTCCTTTTGTGTGTTTATTATTGTGGTTGTCACCTTTGTGTTGTGTTGGGTTATTTATGCACTTTTGAGTTTTGTCTGTTGCCTTCTTAGTCATGGCATCCAAAAAGTCCACCGCCACCTCTTCTAAAATAACCAGTACTTCCAAACGGGCTCGGGTTGATGATTCTACACCCGACCCTACCAACCCCGCTATTTCCCTATATCCGGAATGTCTTTCCACTTCTAGCCGAAAATGAGTAACCAATAGGGAACATCTCAAACTCATTGTTGAAAGAGGCTTTAATGTGCATGTCATAGAACATTTATGCTTGAATACTCTTTTGGTAGTTTGGGTTGCGAACCTCTTTTACACATCTCTAGTGTCTACTATCCCGAATTTGTCCGTGAATTCAATGCCAATATACTCCCGTAAACAGACAAAGACCTTTCTAGCATCATTTACACAATCAAGGGGGTAAGGATTCTTTTATATAGAGAGCGTCTAGCTTCTATTCTGGGGATTCGAGACGAGGAGAGCGTCGTAACCGTCGAGTCTAATAGAAAATGCATCAACGAGGACCCATATTGGAGTTATGAGATGACCTGTGATCGCCTTGAAATCTGCCCACATTCAAGTGATCGACAACACATCCTTCACGTGACTTTTCCCAGCTCTTACCCAGAGTCCTTACATGTTTCTTTGGTCACACTTTGGTTCAAAAGAGGGTGGGCAGAGTGATGTCCAGATTGTAGATCTTTATATGATTGATAAACAACAGAATTAGTCCCCTTTTTCTATAGTGTCTCTCATGATACACAAGATGCGAAACACCAGTTATAATACCACTCTTACACCTGTGTTCCGTTATCATGTAATCATTTCTCGAGTTTTTCAAGCATTTAATGTTGATTTCTCAGGTGAGCGCCAAACGATGACCGGACGAGTGTGTATCATCACTTTCTCCACTTTTAACAATTGCAGCTACGTATGGAATGAGAAAGAAAAGAAGTGGATACCCTCGAAGGTGGAGGATCAACTAAGAGACCGTAACACATTCGGGTTATAGAAAATATAAAAGACTAGACATTCGGGGCATCCTCTTCCCAGCCAGCTGATGATGATGACGACGAGGATGAGGACTCGTCCAGTGAGGACGATTCTTATGATCTACCGGACAAGGATGCCCTTCTCGCAACAACCACAGACGCTTTCCAGATGAAGATGTGGGATGCCTTCAAGCAGTTCTGGTTGACTTAGGACATCCATGGTGTTCAGTTGGCGGAGCTCGTGGAGTCTTCTCGAGGATATGCGAATGAACTAGCATACTAGAGGAAGTCCATCGACCGCCAGGAGGTGATGTTGGCCAGACCAATCAAGGCAGTTGTGGCGACGGCGCGAACATGGGTCCACCATGAGGAAGTTTTCTTTCCCATCCTTTGTATTTTTACAGTTTTATTTTTTCCTTTTTCGTTTTTATAGTTTTACTGTTTCTTGCTATTTCTTTTGTGTTTTGATTATTAGTGAGGATTGCTTCCCAATGTGTGCGCTTGCTTTATCTCTTTGGATACCTTCCCTTGTATGTTATTTTCTTTGTTTACGTTTGGTCTCAGCCCCTCCCCTTCCTCCTCCCCCCACTTTGAGGATAGTGTAATTTTAAATGTGGAGTATTGGTGTCTTTTAGCTATTTTCTTAGATTAAACATTAAATTGAGTATTCTGCAAGGAGATTGAAGACGAAAAACGGAGCATTTTCGAGATTCCTCAAGCAAATCGAGAAAACGACCTCAGGTGACCTATGGAACCGTGGGAGCAATTCTTCTCATTCCTAAGCATTCTTTTCCGTTGTTATTTACGATTTCTATTATTGAATTGTGGTATTTTGCTAGAATGTTTAGTAACTACTTTAGCTTGGTTTGAATGAGGGTTGAACCCTAGATTTTGAACGATATGGATTTTTATTGGTTTTACAAAACGATGTTTGATTTTCATTGGGTTGTAATTCAATTGTGTTTTTGGCTTAATTCATTTTCGCTGAATCGATTAATTCACAAGGTTTGTTGGAATTGAAAAAAAAAAACAATTTAGGCATTTAATTGAATAATAAGAGTTGGCAATTGAATATAGATATTCTTTACACTTTTAACTCTTCTTAAATCACTTAATATTATTGAATTCATAATGGGTGAGATAGTATAGAGATTCTTCTCTAAGGTTTAATGAATATAGTGGTTCTCACCTAGAGATAGGGATTGCCCGAGTTAATGTGTGATGACCTAAACCTTATGTTCTTAAACATCGTTTTGTGGTTTTTCAATTGAAATAGTTGATGAAAATCCAGGGGGATTCCATCATTCAATATTTTTCCTTATATTTTTACTTCTCAAACCAAACTCTTTTTGTTTATTTAATTTTTTCGTTAGCATTTAAATCTTTTTCTCAAATAAAAATCGACTTTTCGACTAGACCTTAGAATAGACGGTTAGTATTTTAGTTTCCCATTCCCTGAGTTCGACAACCCGATTAAATCTCTTTTACTACATTGATAGGTACACTTGTATGTTGCGTATCTTTTTATTATTTACCCGATTTTAAACATCAATAAACAATTTTCTTTTTAAAATTTTTTAAACCAAAAGTTCAGTCAAATTGAATCCTTCATCATGGTTGCAACTTCATGTAATTCAATTCTACAATTAAGTATGATGAAATTTTTTATTTCAATCAATTTAAAGTTTATAAAAAATGTATTGATCTCTTAAAATCAGTTCAAGTTGTCTCACGATACAACACCATCGATTTTTTTTCTATCAACCCCTGTAAAATTGGCTGGAAGCAAAATTTTGTTTCCAAAAACAATTATTTTAAAAACCCAATAAGAAAACTCCTTAAACAAATTACACATATGAATAATTCAAATCTAATGACACTTAAATATTAAACATATTAAACATAGATTAAACAAAAAGGTTCTAATATCACTGTAAGTAAATCAATCTATATGCAATGGAGTAAAACATAAACTGATTTCATATCAAAATCACTTTGTAATCTATGAATAATGTGAATAAATGAATAGTCATATTACCTTTGTAGCAGATTCGCAGCAACTAATAACGTAGGTTATTCCGATCACGAGCCGCACAGGTGTCCATCCTCTAAAGATATCCACACGAACAATTCTTGGATCAACTACCAATTAATAACAGCTAGTTCCTCTAAACGGTAGAGTTCCAACAATGACTAAGGTTTATAAAATCCTAGAGAATTACGAAATCCTACTTATTTAAGGACTAGTGGTTGACAATTATGAAAAAGGACAAAAAGCTCAATTTGGATAGATTTTAATTTAAGGGTTTTTTTTTTTCACCCGAAATCTTACATTTTCACACCGATAATATAACTTCAACAAACTTTAAAAAAAAAAATACACTTCTTTAAAACTTAAATTAATATATTCCATCCTCTTTAGCATTGAATCTTACATTTTCACATTGATAATTTAACTTCAACAAATTTTAGAAAGAAAAAGTACATTTTTTAAAAACCTAAATTAACCTATCCTAGTATGCTCTTTAGCATTGAATCTTACATTTTCACACTGATAATTTAACTTCAACAAACTTTAAAATCAAACTTTAAAAAGAAAAAATACACTTTTGTAAAACTCAAATTAACCTATTCCTCTATAGCGTTGAATTTCACGTTGTGATCACATAATTCAATTTAATAGTATCTGATAATTATAATTTTACACCATGTCACTATATGTATAATTTTTTTAATGAAAGGATTATGTGTATAGTTAGTAGTAGCAAGAAGAACTTCTCTCATAAATACATGTAATTCAAATGAGGGGGTTTTTCAGGAAAAAAAATTCAAATGAGTGGGTGGTTCATGCAAAAAGGTAACCACAATGTGTTTCATCTCTTCGAAGTCATTGAAAATGTATCAAATTCTGGTTGAGCTGCTTTTTGTGAAAATACGAGTTTCATAAGTATAGTTAATATGTAAATTATATCGTACGCCTTGTAAACCCCTAGTAGTACGGTACTCTTTTTAATGAAGTCCTTTCTTCTATTACAAATTATTAGAATTTTTATGCATTTACGTGCTTATTTTTTCTCAAATTTTTTGTAGTTCCCACATCTGCTTTTTCTTTACTCTGGTATTCGTTCTTTCTCCTTCTCTTCACTAATATTCTCTAATCAAAACTTGGTTTTCATATTATTTGATTTTTTTTTCTTATTCAGTATATTGTGTAAGGTAAATATATGGAGAATTATGAAAGTCATTGTAGGAGAATATGAGAAGTAAGGAAGAATTATTTTTTCTTGTGTAATTGCTGTTTTTTCTGGGTGTTCAAGTTACATATCATCAGAGTTATGAAGTTCCAATTTCAATTGTTAATATCCTATAATGGCAATATCAGCTTTATTTTAATCTTATTTAATTTTTTTTATCTTATTCAGTGTATTGTGTATGAAGAATTATGGAAAATCATTATTTGAAGGAGATGAGGAGGAAGAATGGTTTTTAGTTTTTTGTGCGATTGATGGATTTTCTGGTTAAGGTTATACTATGTTATATGTGAAAAACTCATAAAAACCCTCAGAGAACGTATAGAACATATATTTTATTCCCATAAAATATTAACACATAATCCATGGAACATTATTACAACAAAGCAAACCTAGCTAGCACAAAACTTATGGAAACCCGTAGAGAGCTGATGGAACATCTATTATCATGGGGAAGCTCTGAGCTCCAGCTCTCCTCAAAATTATTTTAATACCTTATATATGGTATAAATTTATGTTCATTTTAGATAAATAATAGTATATTTTTGTATCGCAGCCCCCCTCCCCCTAAATAAATAAAATTAAATTATTAAGTAAAAAAACACTAATTTATAGTTAAATAATACATTAATTTTTTGTATTTGAATTTTGACTCCCCTAGGAGTCACAATCTGGCTTCACCCCTGTCTATTATATTCCAATGAAATATTGACATATTATTCTTGGAATACTTATTACAACAAACCAAACCTAGCACAAAACTCATGAATACCGGTAGAGAACTAATGGAATATTTATTATATTCCAATGGAACATTAACACATACTCCATGGAACATTATTACAACAAAGCAAACCTAGCAGAAAACTAATCATGGAAACCTGTAGAGAACTGATGAAACATGTATTATATTTTAATAGAATGTTAACACATACTCCATGGAACTAGTATTATTTTTATGAAACATCAATTGCTAATATTCCATTAGAATATAACTATAGTTCTACATTTCAATTACTAATATTCTATGATTTTGCAATAGTAGTTTTGTTTTCATATTAATGATATTTTTTTCTATGAATTTGATATTTGCAATTACTAATGTTTTATGAAAATATAACTGCAGTTCTATTTTTCAATTGCTAATGTTCCATGAGAATATAACTGTAGTTACTTGATTATAAAAGTAACCGTCCATGAAATATATTAAGTCGTGATGTATTTTACTTTTAGTATATGTGGGTTATAAAAAATTATATATTACTAATTCAACCTAACACATAATACGTGGAACATCAGAAAAGCAGACATGAGATAAGAAATCCAGTGTTTCACTAAGATTTCAAATAGCAATTGTCACTCTTCTTTCCTCGCAAGCAGGAAGCACACTAGCCGTTGAGTTTAGGCTGTCGTGTGAGTCTAAACCCTCGGAGCCCAGCTTCAATCGGTACAAACAGCAGGTAGGGTTTAACGGTTTTTAACCAAATTCCACTTTTTATAGGAAAAAAAATTCTTTAAAAAAAAAAATATCCATCATTATCTAATTTATTGGTTTAATTGATTTTTGTATCGCTCATGATATGTGTTAGCCCTAAGGGCATTAATACTTGTGTTTTGATTATGATTAACATATGCTTGTGTGAGTATATTAGCTAACCCTTCATAGAACAAAAGAAGAACATGTGAAGTCTCAAAGTCTCAAGCAAAAGATCTTGTTGATGAGGGCAAAATAGAGAAGAAGAGATCAAGCCATGCCAAGATCAAATCATTGAAGACATTGAAGGCATTGTCTTTGTTAGAGTGAACTAGGTACTATCTTGTAAACTCCCTAGTCTTAGTCTTTGATTAATTGATCATATATGAAGCTCTTCTTATAATTTTCTAAGATATAATCTTTTGTTAAAATCTAAGTATTCTTGACTGAAGATGTTTTGGAAAGTTTTTCTTCTCTTTAAAATGATTGTCAAGAATACATGCTTTTGAAACAAGGAAGAAAGTTTTTGTTTAAAAAGAAACTTGGCTGAGGAAACAAAAATTTGGAAGTCCGGTTTTAAAAACGGACGTCCGGTTTTTCCAAAGTAAAAATTCAGCAGTCCGTTTTTAAGAAAAACAAGTCCGAATCTTTCTGTCCAAGAATTCGGTCATCCGGTTTTAAAACCGGTCGTCCGATTTTTCTCTAAATCAAAATTCGGCAGTCCGTTTTCTAGCTTGATCAAGTCCGAATCTTTCTGTTTTAAAGAATCAAGAAGTCCGTTTTCAGGAACCGGTCGTCCGGTTTTTGCTGTCAGTGTAAAAAATATTACCGTTGCACAGAAGCAACGGTCATTTCTGAAAAGCTACAGCCTATTTTCCTTAGGCAATGGTCTTGAGCTTCAAAACCCTATATATACACTCAATTATCAGCCATAAAAAAAACAAGTTTGGGAATTATTCATTAAGAACATTTAATACATTTCAAGAGCTTCAAAAATACATTTTATTACAAATCATTTTCAATCCCAAACAAAAATCTTCTTGAGCTTTATTGTTGATCATCCATCAAAGAAGAAGAAAAGAGGTGCTTGTAGAAGTATTCCATTGAGTTGTAATCTTCCTCTTCTCAAACCAATTTGGTAACATTGTTCCTTACTCTTCTCATTCTTTTATTGTGATCAAAGGTTTGTGGAAAACCCTTTGGGTGATCCTTTGATAAACTTGTTGTGTTGTTGTGATTGAGGTTATAGTGTAAAATCCTTGAAGGGTGAACCTCATTGTGTAGTTGTGTAACCAACTTTGAAGTTAGTGGATTTGTGAAATCCTTGGGTTGAGTCTCAAGGTAGTGGATGTAGCTCTTGGAGAGAGTGAACCACTATAAATTGTTGTGCATGCTCTTTAATTCTTTGCTCATTTCTTAATTGCCAATTCTATTAGATTGTGCTTTGTATGGATTTTTATTAAAAAGAGTTTTAGAAATCTTTCACAAACAAATTGGAGGTTTATCTTTCTAATCAAACAAAAGAATTTTTTAAATTAGCCAAAAACCTTATTCACCCCCCCTCTAAGGTTTTTCAATATGTATCATAACTCAGACGGCAAAATGAGGATGTTAATAGGGATAAATCCCTATTTCTCTCTTTCCTTTTGAACTAGCGCTCCATCTCACTACCAAACTTAAAAACTGGAATTAAAAAAGAAGTCTTTGGAACCTTCTTCCTTTACCGCCACTGACTCGGCAAGCGAAAGAGTGCGTATCCGGAAAAAAATGATTAATCTCTATCAACAGACCAGCTAAAGCCGCAACCTAGCGCAAAATTCATGAAAACCTACATATAACTTAATATATAATATATTTTCATAAAACATTTACACATCGCTCATGAAACATTAATACATGACTTATGGAACATTTCATGCAAGTGTGCGTCACTTGCTTTTGCTGCGACTGGGATAACTTTTTAGTTCTTTTGAGATTTTAGTGGGATGACACTGTTCTTCACTGAAGTGCACCTTGCACAGTATACAAGGGTGTACAACATAAGCACTGCTAATATTACTATTATTTTTTCTTTTTTCTCGGAACTTTCATCAATCTAATACTAATGTTCTACCTTCGTTAAGAAATATAAGTTATTTTGGATTTGTGCACACAAATTAGGACTTTAAAAATAAGATTACTTTTGAATCAAAGTATGCACTGGACCCTTAATAAATAAGGAGAAATATAATCAGGATAGAATAAACGAATAAAGAGATAGATAAAAAATAGGAAAAATGCAATAAATACTTATTGAAAAGTGAAAAACGACATATTTTAGACCAACTTCAAATATTGACTTATATTTCTGACTTGAGGTAGTAATAGATTATGGGGTTAATTACATTTTTTTCCTTGAAGTTTGTCAAGCTATAATTTCATCCCTCTATTTTGTATAAGTTACAAATACATTTTTATTGTTATATTTTCATAACTAATTGATTCCTACTACTAATTTCAATTAAAAAGTTTATCAAAAAATGATGACTTTGAGGTAAAAACTTGAAAATCTTACTAAAAGTGTAATTTTGTGAATTTACTTCTTTATGTATTATCATATATTAAGATAATAATATCATTCATTACGGAAATTATACTAATAAAAAAATTTAGCAAGGATTTATGGTCTTAATATATATATATATATATATATATATGACAGTAAATAAGAATTAGACATGTACATTTTTGGGAAAAATTTACATCTTTTGCTATAAAATCGTTATTTTATGTTAATTTATTTTACTAAAATTAGTATTATGGATTAATTACTTAGTTATGTATATATAAACAATAAGAATCAATTTTTTATATATATATATAAAATATAGGAATGAAATAGTAGTTTGATCCAAACATCGAGAGGAAAAATATAATAAACCCTATACTATACGATGAATAATTAGGGTGGAACAATCAAGTAGGGTCCTTTTTTACTTTTCTTTTTTTATAATGATTGTCATTTTTTACCTATGTAAATAAAAAAAAATGGGTTATTTTCTTTTCTTTAAATAAAATTTTAGAACTCAAGAAGAAAAGACAAGAAATCTAAGATTGGACTATAGATTGACTTTGGATAGCCTTCCTATTGAGAAATTTTAACTCAAATGTCCATTTTAATTTGGACATCATTTAAAAAAAATGAATGTTTTAAATTTTTCAGCGATTTAAATATTTATTCCCTCGAAGCCATAGTTTAAAATTTAAATTCTTATCTTCTTGAGAGTAGAAATTTTTTTTATTTAAACATATGAATAATATTGCCAGGGTAGATAAATCTAACTCGGAAATATATATGTATAGCGCGAAATAAATAAAAATAATTCATTTTTAATTAAAAATTTTCTCTCT
This sequence comes from Catharanthus roseus, assembly GCA_028651295.1. NCBI lineage: Eukaryota > Viridiplantae > Streptophyta > Magnoliopsida > Gentianales > Apocynaceae > Catharanthus > Catharanthus roseus. The sequence continues at coordinate 29,607,427 of JAPQWS010000168.1, forward strand.
TCAGCAAATCCTCTCACTTCTCTCTCTAAAACTTCAAATTTTCACTTCAGATTTAGGAAGATTCGACCGTTGTAACTCGAAAAAAAGATTAGTACTTCGATCTATACTCATTTATTTACATTTTTATCGTTTCGAAATTTCAAAATAACTGTTGGATTGAAAAAAAATTACATTTTTTGAACACTAAAATTTTGGCCGGAAAGTCGCCGAATCGCGGGTAACGGCTACGGAAAACACGCCGGATCACTTGGACCGGCGATCAGAACATCGCCAGCTCGCCCGGTCAGCGATCGCGGTTGGCTGTGACCGTTGAACCGGGCGATTGCTGTGCGGTATCGGTCGTCCAGTCCATCAATCCGGTTCAATCGGCCGCCGATTTTTTATTTTTTTATTTTTTAATTTCTTAAATTTTTAATTTTTTAATTTTTTAGTTTTTTTAAATTTTAAATTCTTTTATTAATGTTTTATTTTTTAAATTTCTAACTCTTAAATTTTTAAAATTTTTATTATTTATTATTTTTTATTTTTAATTAGTTTTTTATTTTTTATTTTTTAAATTTTTAATTTTTTAATTTTTAATTTTTTAAATTTTTAATGTTTTATTTTTATAATTTTTTTACTTATTTTTTATTTTTTATTACTTTATTATTTTTTTATTTTTATTATTTTTATTATTTTTTATTTTTTTATGTTTTATTATTTTTTAATTTTTATTATTTTTTATTTTTTATGTTTTATTATTTTTTAATTTTTATTATTTTTTATTTTTTTATGTTTTATTATTTTTTAACTTTTTGTACTTTTTATTTTGTTTTTTATTTTGTATTATTTTTTTTAGTTTTTATATATTCATTTTTTCAAAAGTTTTTTATTTCATTTGTCTATGCTTATGTTATTTTTTTAAAGTTATGATTTCGTTTGTCTATTTTTTAATTTAGAGTTTATATTATGTTATTTAATTTGTTAATTTTGTAATTTTTTTATTACATTTGTTTATACTTACGTTGTTATAATTAATGATGATGTTACCTGTGGACTTGACTGATTGTATAATTTTATTTATTTAGAATTTATGGTGTAGGGTTTATACGAATAATATGACATTATAAATAAATGTCTTAAACAAATTGCATAAATAAGCATTTATGAAATTTGGATTTAGGTTTGTTATATTGAAAGATTTTGTGTTTAGGGTTAAGACAATGTAATTAAAAAGTGTGAAGTGTTGAAATGGGGTAATAAATATAACTATAATTAATTTAAGTTTAATGCACAGTTTTAACTTAATCATATAAAGATGAAGAAAAATGCATTACCTGTATCGTATAAAAATATGATGAATTAGACATATATTATGTAATGTCATTGAGGAAAATTTTGCTAATTTGTTTAGATGGTTCGGCCCGGAGCACGTAGGAGTGATGATGATTTAGGTGTTGGGACAGACAGGACCGATCGGGTTGAAGGTCGTGCAGTGACTGCATCATCCCGTGGTGTGAGGGGACGCCACAGTACATCAGACATACCGTCCACTTCTGCATCTATTGCACCGGGTATGTATTATGACCCTGGTGCACCGGGGTCTTCCACCCAGCCCCCCATACAGTTTGCGACCTATCCTCCTACCACATCATACCATCCGTACTCCACGTACCTTATGACCCTTACGGATATTCTCAGCCACCACAGACATTATATGATCCATATGCACATGTTCCTTCGCTACCTATTCGTATGTCTAGCTTGGATCCCACATAGCATTTCTCTAGAACTCAGATTCCATTAAATGATGTTAGTGGTCTAGGATTGCAGTTAGGTACACAGTTCTTCGAGCAGCTTGCTGGGTCAGTCCCGATGGACTCATCTTACAGTGGTGCTGAGTATGGAGCCACTGCTTGTGACAATTCCTCATTTGATGTTGGGTTGGGTCGGGATTCTGGTATATCCCGATCTGAGGAGGCTGTCAGAGTTGGTTCCCTCCGCATTCATTGCAGTGAGGGCAATGAGGATGATCGTGAGGATGATGGTGGACATGATGATGATGATGATGATGATGATGATAGTGATGATGACGGTGATGATCACAAACCTGTTCCTGTGGTTGATGCCTCATCTTCCGGCCATAGACCTGCTCCCGGTAAGGGGAAAAGATTGACTGGTAGTTTCATGTCAGTGATGAGTAAGATTGTTGGGTCGCGACAAAAAAAGACCTGAGAAGTCGCGTCCTCCTACCAACGCTACACAAAGGAAGAAATCAAAGAATGACGGTTGGGAGCAGACAGGTCCAGCTGATGGCGGTCCACAGGATCCAGTTATTGTCCCTTCGTATAGCGGTCATGTCGCTGGTTGTATATGGCGTGGTCAGGCAATTTGAATATTTTGTATATTGTTTATTTATGATTATAGATTTGAATATTTTGTTTATTTTTTATTATGGTGTTTACATTATTTTTGCAGGATAGAGGCATTCTGAAGTCGAGGTCCCGCTACATGTCCCTGACCGGTTGGACCCCTAGTGATCCTACAGTGGTACAGTTGGCAAGGGAGACAGGACTATCACATTTGAGGTCCTGCATGTTCCAGCATCTGAACTCCTCCTTGCTATCTGCTTTTGTGGAGAGGTGGCAGCCAGACACCAATAGTTTTCATATGCCTTGGGGGGAGATGACTGTTACATTGCATGATATTGAGTTGATTCTGGGCGTACCTTCTTACGGTAACGTCGTCGACCATTATTATTCACGGGAGCAGATAATTGCAATTATCTAGAGCGATCTTGATATCTCCGACTCCAGCATAGCCATAAATTCTCAGGACTTGGCGGTAGTTGCTGACTCACCTCGTAGTGGACTGTCTACGGAGCAGAGGGCAGCCTGTTACGTCTTGTATTTACTTGGTAGTTCGCTCTTCACTGACAAGAGTGGAAATAATGTCCCTGGGAAGCTGTAGCCGCTCGTGAAGAATGTTAGTTCTGTTGGTGGTTTTGTATGGGGTGCTGCTACACTAGCCTACTCGTACCGGAGTTTTGGGCAGGTCTTTCGTGCTGATGCAATTGAGTTGTCTGGTTGCTGGTCACTGCTTGAGGTAATATCATTATAATCTTCATCTCGTTTAATTATGTTTTACATTTTAGGGTTTATTTTTGTCTAATGATAGGGTTGCTGATTTTTTTTATTAATTTTTTTTGTAAAGGCTTAGATATACCTGTATTTTCCTATGTTTACACCTCCGGTGAGAGCGGGAGCGAGGTTGTGCAAACCTTACCTCCAGAGGTTTGCGATGTTGGGTCACAAAATGGAGAACAAATTAATCGACTTACGTATTCGTTTAGACACGATGACTGCTGATGAAGTCAGGTGGACTTCGTACAGATCTGATGAGATTACTGATATATGAGTTTCTACCTACCATGGGATTATTGCATACTTTGATTATGTGGAGCCCTATATGCCTGATAGGGTTGTCAGACAGTTTGGGTGGGTTCAATGCATTCCAGCTCATCCTATTCGTCCTCAGGAGCACCGCAGGCCAGCAAATAACATGATGTACATGGTGAAGAATGTGTTCATAGAGGCACTTTGGCTGGAGGCACCATTTCATCTACTTACGTCTACATGGACCAGTATCCCTGCTATACCTCCATCTCGGTGCACAGATGATTACATGCCTTGGTTTCTCCCCCGCACTCATCCACGGATTCAGAATCCGGACAAGCTCCCCGCGGCGTGAATTGCGACTATTGCTCCTATTACACCGCATGCTCTATTGGATATGGTAGCTCGTAAGTTGGACCGTGACGATATTGATGATGCTACGAAGGTTAGTAGGGCTTCCGACATGATCAAGAGGTATCATCAGACTCGACGTTAGTGTGTTGTTTTGTGTACTTGACTGGTTGTTATTTCTGACTCATTTTGTAGTGTTATTGTTACTTGGTTGATGGGATTTTTTTTATGCATTCAGTTTTTTTATATTTGTAATAGAAAAAATATAAAGCACCATAAACCCGAAACACATTAAATATAAAGATATTGAACCATAAAACGAGTTTACATTTATTAAAAATAAAAAATATACCAAAAAAATTCAACGTATATATGTTTTAAAACTAAATTAAAAAATTCCGCACATACAATTTTCTTAATAAAAAAATAAAGTCCTATTTACTTTCTATTTCGAGCAACCCTCGCGTTCCATCTATGCATTCAGTTTTTTTACATTTGTAATAGAAAAAATATAAAGCACCATAAACTCGAAACACATAAAATATAAAGATATTGAACCATAAAATGAGTTTACATTTATCAAAAATAAAAAATATACCAAAAAAATTCAACGTATATCTGTTTTAAAACTAAGTTAAAAAATTTCGTACATATAATTTTCTTAATCAAAAAATAAAGTGCTATTTACTTTCTATTTCGAGCAACCCTCGCGTTCCAATCTGCAATCCTATGCTGATACGAATCTGCCCAATTGCTGACCCATTTGGAACGATGATGAATCCATTGAACGTGTAAAGGAGGTATCAGACACCTATCATTCAACTGTAGCTGTGTAAAACAAACAGAAATATGTAAATGTTAAAAAAACTATAAAATCAAACATCATATAATCAAAATCAACGTAAAAAATCATAAAGATACACGTATTCGACACTTACCTGAATAAAGTGTCGTTCTTCTGTCAAGAGACCGATAACCAATGTACCTTCTGGACGATCCGAATACAAATACAAAGGTAATACAGTCGTAGAACCAAACTGTGCAATTAGTATCACACACAGATTGAATGCATTTGCTATGATGTAAAGCGAATCAGGTGTTTCGAACCAATGTGCGTACGGCGCAAGTCCATCCACTGGCCAATGTATCCTATGAACGAGCTCATTAACACGTTCCTCTGAACCCACTAAATTAACGTACAAATTCGTCGAATGCTCCAATTCATAAAGCATTTGTCTACGAACCTTTGGCCATTGATGTTCATCACTGAACACAAAATCTGCCACAACTCGATAACCACAATTTCCATCACCAATTACGTTCTTCCAATTACTGATGAAAGGATAAATGAAAGCAGGGAAAACGTTTGTGTAAGGGAATGTGGAACACGAGGATGCATGTTTCGCAGTAGATAAATCTGCCCCTTTCCCTAGGAGCTCGTGGTGGTCTCCCTCTCCCACGGGATCCCAACCCAGAACCCGAGCCGGGCAACGACCTAGATCCAGTGCCAGAACCAGAAACATATCCGCTTGACTTCTATATCTTTCGATGAGCAATTGACACGTGCTCCCAATATGACTTGTCTCTTTTTGTTGAGTTCGTCTTCTTCCGCTCTTTAGTAATTGCTACCTTGGGAGGTGATGTTAATGTCACACCCGGATCTTTAGGCAAAACAGGATTCAGTACCCCTTTCGTAAGACGAAGCATCTCTCTAACTTTGGATATGGGTCCTGTACTTATCTGATGCAAGAGGTCAGTGAGAGAACGCATCTCAGAATCCATGTCTTGTTGCCGCGTTGAAGGATGAGGACTGCCAATTTCTAGTGTTTTCCAAAAGGCATTAATATTATGTAACTGTATAGGAAGAACGTGATCAAACCGTGTAATCAGCTCGCAAGCACGAGGGAAGCTGTGTGACGTCCTCAAATAGTGCACACACTTATTTTTTAGATCATCATATATCCCGGCAGCTCTCGTTATCTCTGACCATATCTTTTTGAATGCCAAGTGACTGATTTATTACTTACAATATAAAATATGTGATTACTCTTCGCATTATGGTTCTCTTTAGTCTTGGAAAACTCTAATGATGCCTTAACGTCTGCTATTTGACCTTCAATAAGTGAGTCAAGGAATACAGTATCCAAATCACCATGGCATGTTGAAAGCCAAAGCTTCAGCACTGAGTGTTCACTCTCAACCCGATTGGTGGTCTCCACCCCAAAATACATATGACTCTTAGTCTAACATCTCACGAATTTATGAGCAAAGGGATTCAACTAATTATTGAACAAATAGTGTAGGAAGTCCGGTCTGCTCTTCCACTTCGTCTTCAGAGCATCCAATTTCCTTAAGAATTCCTGCTCATCGATTTCGTCCAACAATTTCTTCCATGACCCATTTACAAACCGTGATGCAACCTCTTCATTTTTTGTCAACTCGGTTAACTTGGCCAACACGTTCTAATTGATGTGCCTTCTACATAGCATATGGTATGCTGTACTAAACACTTCGACGATCACGGGTATTAATCCGCATTCTCTGTTTGTAATAATTACCTTCGGCATAGTCTCATAAACATCTTCTTGATTCTCTATTGACATTGTATTTAAAAAGTATAGATGCTTAATCTGTTGAAGAATTCATCTATAAGTCGTAGCCTGCTCATTTCGCATAAAAGCACTGGCCATAGTGAAATTCTTACCAGTCGGGGTCATCCCTACCACTTCCAACGTTGGCATGTTGTACTTATTTTAAAAAAACACATTAAGCAGATAACTTGTTTAGAAAATAAACATAAAACCCAATAAACTTAACACAAAACCGATTAAATATGACATATTTCATTCTACTATCATTCAAGGGTTACTCCTAAACAGTCAATTTGCAAATAACACGTAAATGTACAATTAATATAACAAATTTAATACAACCTACTTGTTTGTTTTATTTGTCATATCCATTATAAGTACGTATGACCACGTTCTCAACATTTCAATTGATGTCAGATGTGCAACGACAATGTCACTGAGCATGTTGCTGTCCTCACGGTTTCTACAGAAGACCGTGTAATCCCGTATAGTACTTAGGCAGAGAACTTCTTCAACCGTGTTTCGCCCCTACATCCTATTCTTCCTAATCTTCGCAACGATGTTATATATTTTCTGGGCACTACAAAAAGTCATGGAAATCATATTATTAGAACCTCAATTTAAACCCTAAACATAAAACCAAGATGCATTAGAGTTGATGCAACATACCTGACAGCACAACCCATATTTTGTTCTCGGAAAAATCGTAAAATATTACGGGGTGGCACATGACTCTTCCTGAATTGCTCAATTTGTATCAGTTAATCCTCCGTCAGTTTTGCTGCCTGAGCGTGACCGTGAGTATATACACCTATTGAATGGTTATGCCTCCCATCGTGTACGAATACTTGCCAATTTTCACATATTGCCATTTGTTCGCCTTTTAATTTGAAGGGACAACCACACTTTTTAGTCCCGTAAGGACCCTGCCTTTTTACTTGAACTTCTTCTTCTTCATCGTCGACTACGGGCTTCTTTTTCGGTTTATTTGCACCTCCACGCTCACAACCCAGTGTAACATACAGTCGGCGGTCGGATGTTCTGGACCTTAAATATCAAGTGACAATCAAATACGTGTTCACTTTTATAGTTGTTTCTTTTGCCCAGTTAATCAATTTTGGTTTCGAATTACAGATTCGATCAGTTGCAAATAAATGTCTGTGATCAACATATTCTTCCGGTTCCAAAAATTCTTCAAATATACTTGGATCTACGTCGTTCTGTTACGATATAGTACGAAAAAATTAAAATATGAACACATTATACATTAAAAATAAAATTGTAAAAACATTCTAATGAACAAAAATTTCATACAATAACATTTACAAAAAAATTTAAAAAAATTATTTCATATATTAACATTTAAGGGAAAAAAGCACAAAGTTCATATAGTACATTCCTAAAAAAAAATTCTAAAGAAAACAAAAATTAACATTCTAAAAAAAATAAAAAACACAAAAAAATTAGTAATATTCTACAAAAAATAGTAAATTCTAAAATTTAAAAAAAAAATAACATATAAAATAAAAAATAAAAAAAAAATAAAAACATTCTAAAAAAAAATTTAGTAACGTTCTAAAATTAAAAAAAAATTAGTAATATTCTTAAATTTAAAAAAAAACAAAAGTAACATTGTAACAAATATAAAAAAATAAAAAAAAATTAATAACATTCTAAAAAAAAATTTAGTAACATTCTTAAATTTAAAAAAAATAACAAAAGTAACCTTCTAACAAAAGAAATTAATAACATTCTAAAAAAAATTTAGAAACATTCTAAAATTTAAAAAAAATTCTAACAAAAATAAAAAAAAACAAAAAAAATTAATAACATTCTAAAAAAAATTTAGTAACATTCTAAAATTAAAAAAGTAACATTCTTAAATTTAAAAAAAAACAAAAGTAACATTCTAACAAAAAACATTAGTAAAATTCTAAAAAAACATTAGTAACATTCTAAAATTTAAAAAATAATAAAATTTAAATAAAAAACGAATATTCTAAAAAAATATTAATATTAAAAAAAATGAACATTCTAAAAACAATAGTAGTAATATTATAAAAAAACATTCTTAAGAATAGTAATATTTTAAAACAAAAAAAAAAAGAATAAAGGAACATTCTAAAAAATTAGTAGTAATATTAAAAAAAATTTTAAAAAATTAATATTGACCCTACTCGAGTCGCCCAGACCGGCGGTCTGGACGTGTCCGGGTCGCGCCGCTGGGCGATCCCCTTCACACTGGGTCGCTCGGCCGGGCGATCGGATCGCGTCCGGGTCGCCACTCCCAGCGATCCGACCCCAAATTGCGAAAAAAATTCATTTTCTTACCTCTAAACCGTTATTTTCTTTTACAAATTCTTCATAATGATCCATATCTACCTCCAATACAAGTTCAATATTAAAGTTTATAGTTTTAAAGTAAAGAGAGAGTAAATAAAAGTAATAGAGAAGTTTTTTACAGAGAGAAAAAGTAAGGAAGAGAAGGGAAAATAATAATTTATTTTGCACTATATATTCATATTTCCGAGTTAGATTTATCGGCCTCATATCCATATTGCGAAAGGAATAACTTTTTAAAATGGTATATGTAGTTATGTAATATATAAGCTGCAAATATATTACTACAACAACAGCTAAACAAAGAACACTGGAAATTGTTACAGATATGAGAGAAAAGGGGGAAAAAAAAAAGAAAACTTCCTTCTCAAGGACTAGGAGAAGGAAGGAAACAACAGTGTTTGTTTGAACAGCAGATACCTTAAAAAACATTAAAGTAGAAGTGAAAATGGATCAGATATTTCCAGGAAAAAAAAATGGATCAGATATAAGTGTTGCAGCTGGCGTCCAAAAAGGAAAACTATCGGGTGGGGTTTGGTTCTTAATTCTTCATGGGCATGAGGGAGGGGGAGGGGCAGGGGCAATTTGGAAACGTGGTCAAAGTCAACCACGCGAAAAAAAATGACGACGGAGGACTCAAAAGCCCTTTATGATATGTCCGCCATGATCAGAAAGAGCCACCTGCATCTGCATCTGCATCTGCATGATATGATGATGATGATGCCATGCCATGAAGAAGAAACCCAATGTAGAAGACGCCGGACAGACACTTCTCTATAATGGTGAGCATGACTTAAGGCTGCTGCCAAGCTTCTTCTGAACCAGACAAAGGTGAAAGATGATGGAAACAAGAATCAATATCGGAAATTAAGACATTATTATTAATATTATTATTTAAGGTTTGATGATGATGATGTGGGCTGAATATGGCTATCTGCAGGTGTTTTATGATGTCCTTTACTACTGTTGTTGTAGAGAATTCTCTGTCCATCTGCAGCAGTTAACCAAAACAAAAAAAAAGTTAAATGAGAGATTTTTCATTAATTACTTCGTCACTACGTACTGAACATGCAATAAAAATTTCTTTACATCCATGCATCATCAATAAGATTTCTAGAATATCTAAATAGATTAAGACAGATGAGAATTGAACCTTCATTATTTATCATTATTTATAGTATTACTATAAAAATTTTATTTTTATGCAAAATTCCTTACCAAAGATCCATGAAACCAAAGGTAGATTTTCGCCCCTAAAACTAATAGTTTGATTTCATCTATTTTCTTAATACTTCTTCTATTTTTTTATTTGTCACATTTCATACTTATATGTTTAGTTGTCATATATATTATGAACACTAGGTAGAGATAACTAGTTTTAATGATTTTTTTAATTATACATTTCCGTAAAAAAAATGATTCTGTTTCCAAAAAGAAAAAAAAAAGATTCAACCCCTACCCTTAATTCTTTACATATATTTACAGAAGAAATTGTAAAATTATTAATGAAAATGTGGTATCCATTAATGGACGGCATTTTAGTCGACTATAAAAAATCATATAAATGGAAGAAATTAATTAAGAAACATGCATGTCTGAGAAAATAATAACAAGTTACCTGGGCGAGAAGGGTTATGTCTAGAGCAGTACGGCCAAAAGGGATGACTCTGATGTCGAGGATTGTGAGATGGAGTTTTTCCATTTCGGTTGGGATTCTTGATACAAATCCTCCTCCTCCTCCTCCATTATTATTATTATTCAATATGTATTTTTTCTGGCAATGGATTTTGATAAGGAAGTTGTTGTTTGAGATTTTGATCCTTATGTCTGGAATATTATTATTTGTTTCTTCTCTTATAACATCATCATTAATATTATCGCATGTGGAAATGTTGGATAATGATGACCTTGTAATTTCCACAGCATTAATATTATGATGATCCATGGAGGAGGAGTTTGATGATGATGATGATCTCTTGGACCCTTCTTCTTCTAGGCTTCTTACTCTTTCTTGAAGCTCTTTCATGTACTTTATAGCATCACCAAGTAATGAAGCTTTGTCCAGCTGAAACAATATTCAACTACATCTTTGTCAAAATTAAATGTAATCCTTAATTTCCCATTCTAATTAAATGAACAACATATATAGAGGCAGAAAATTACATATATATATATAATCGGAAATTAATATTAAGTCGTCTCTAAATGAGTTGATTGTACAAGAAAATTATTAGATGATTATCAAATCTGTGTAATCTGAACTCAGGACATTTTCCATTCCATGCCATCACTGAAAACTCAAAATGATTCCTAATATCTTTTATAATGTATCATTTCATAATACTTGTTAAAATTTGGTAATAAAATATTATATAAATATTACAAAAGAAGATTCAAACAGCTAAACTAAGTATATGAGTGATCTTATTATTAAAGATAATTACTAATATCATTAACAAATGGGACGCTCCAACAGTTGCAAAGTTAGAATGAGATGAAGATCTATACCTTCTTGAGGCCAGGCACAATTTTGGAAAGAGAAATGAAAAGATCGCTCAATCTTTCTCTACGCTTCCTTTCTGCTACGACATGATATTGAGCTTGCAGTGGACTTCTAGTTATAGACCTACTCCTATTGCACACCATATCATCTGTCACATATATATATAAATAAATAAATGATCCATCAAATCAATCATTACCAATATTTATTCATGATTTCTTGTGATTATTAATAATTTGATTTTGAAAATTTTGTCACCCTCTGTTGTGTTGCGTGTGAGAAAGAGAAGACATGAAATTTATGACAAAAAACTAATCATATTTGATTTAGGAATGATGAAACTCAATCTAAATACACATGAGCTAGCAATTAGGAGTTTAATTAATTACCTAATAACATATCTGATTCTTCATCTGGGGGTGGTGCTGAATATGAAGATTTGCCGAAGGAAATGAGTTGAGGAGAGGCGGAAGAAAATGCAGATGAAGCAGCGGCGGCCTTTTGATGATGATGATAATGATCTTCTTCTGCTGTGGGAGAGCTCCAGATGGATTTGGAGAAGGCAGGTGGATTAATAAAGCCGGCCGCCTGATGATGATTAGTAGAAAAGGGTTTTAGATCGAAAAATTCATCATTAATGATAATGTTGTTGTTGTCCAATGTGTTTACTGCATATTGATGATGATAATGATGATGATGATGATTGTTATTGAAGAAGCTGCTGCCCATTTCCATGTCCTATCAAGCAAAAAAAAAAAAACACAAGTCGCCCCGAAAAAAAAGATTAATCAAAAGAGGAACAAGTAGATCGAAGAAATACATTTTCATAATTTTAATCATTTACTCCAAATTATTTTATATATGAGAATTAGTTCTAATTAATTAAATTTAAAACCCTCTTCCATCACTTGCTAATTATTTGAACCTCATCAAAATTCAATGCAAATTTCTTATTTATTACTAGTATTTTGAATCTTTTTCTTAAATAACGGGAAAAACAAATAATTTACAGAAACCAAACCTTAATATTATATATATATTTGGTTTCTTCCCTTTGAATTTCAATTCATCTAATTCAAATCTCTTTCTTCTTATCAAGATAACTACATACAAGTTATTTGCATCTATCATAAATTGATTGTGTAATTAAATCAATATATATGTACAAGAATAAAAATAACAACTACTGATTTAAAACGAGAAAAGAAAAAAAAACACTTCATAAAATCTTGTGCAAATATTATTTCATCCCTATAACAATATATACATGCTAAAATTTTCTGAACAAACAATATATAAACCTAGTAATTAATCAATATATGAAGGCAGGAAAAGGGGGGAGGGAGCTTACTTGTGGCGATATGAAGGAAGGTTAATTATAAGAGGTCTTTGTTGATCAGAGGAGCTGAGAGGGTCTTGGATTGAAACCCAGATTAGCTTAGGTTGTACTAGCTAGTTCCTACGGCTTGAATGTGCTTAAATAAACAAAAATGGCTATGGATTAATTAGCTTAATTAATTTATTATACAAATAATATAATATTAATTAATTAAGAGAGATAAATGATAAAGATCGTCGGAGTCTGCTGACCACCTACCTGCACTGGACACTCAAAAAGTAAAGCCAACAAAGAAAAATTCTCCCACAGGAGAGGGCAAAGGGTGCTTGCTCCTTACCTTCCAGAAAAGTTTGACTTTTCTTTTCTGTCTTTTTTTTTTTTTTTCTTTTGTTTTCCCTCAACTTTTAAATTATTTTAAATTATAAATTGCTTTAAAATTATTCTCGATTGATTTTTTATTATATATACTTTTAAATTAAAATAAATTTTAAAAAAATTATTTTTTAAAAACCACTATAGTAAGATGCTTTTTGAAATTACTTCTAATTATTAATATTATAAAAACTACAAATGTTAACGTAATTTTTTTTAAAATGATTTTTTTAAAAGTATTTTTTCAGCTATTTAAAAAAAATAGAAGCAATGAAGAATCGACTCTAAGAATATTTTGCCTTAGTTTGTGAATATTCAGGATCTCGTTTAATATGTCTTCTAATATACTCTTTAATACACTTATTTTAATACTATTTTTTTCTTTTAACATTTATTTATTAAAGTTTATTTATTTATTAAAGTTTAGAATTTATTTTTTATTCCATAGATTTTATTAATAGACCTACTATAAAGAAGTTCTATTAGAGAAAGTAGATTAGAAGATGTTTTATATAAGCGATTATATGACTAGTTTTTATTTCTACTTTTTTAAATTTTATTTTGAGAAGGATAATAGATTTGTTAATTGTAGTATAGAATTAACCATTTTTTTCTTTTTGATACATGGAGAAAGGCATGTTTCAAACTCCGGACCTTTTAGCTTGATAAAAGTTTTACTATTGTTGAGTTACTATCTTACCGCTACACACCATTTGTTATTTACAATGATTTTAAAAATTTTCGATCATAATACAATTTATTAGTAAAGGTTAATTAAATTTTTTATTTGAGATTTGTTTAAATTACAATATCATTTATGTAATAACATAATAGTACATTTTTATATATTCATAATTAATTAATTCATAATATTATTTTCAGTAAAATATTATTATAAAATAATAACTTTGTATCAAAAAATTTAAAAATATTATTTGATAAAAAAAAATTGAAATATTGTTAAAATATCATTTGGTGGTTTAATTTTTATTTTAGTAACATATATTAATTAAACAATAACATTCTTCATTAAGAAAATTAAACCTACAAATTGCACATAATCCTAAGGATCTATAGCTAGATGAACTTTTCTCGTATGTTTAACTAGATTAATTTTGTTGGTAATGTAGTTGTCTAAAAGAATTAACTTAGTAGTAAATAAATTAAATTATCTACTTATTACTGGATTCAAATCTTTTTTTAGGTGTTTATCACATAAATAGAATGCTTATCGACATGATTAGTTACCTTTTTGTATACTACATCCGGTAAAAATTAAAATATTGTGATTTAGGATGTAGAACGATAATCAAAATATAAGTAATTTCACACTATCAATAATCATTTATATAGCAATTTTTTATTTTGTTCATGTCATTGATACATTTCTTTTATTTTTACTCTAATTACATGTTAAGTGTATAAAAGAATATTATTTTAGTTCAAAAGTTATATTAATTTTAAAATCTTTAATTCATGTATATAAATTAAAAAAAATTTATATTTATAATAAAAAAGTACATAATTCGTAAATCAGTATACAATACTGCTATTAACAATAAAAAAAAATGAAATGGTTTAAATGAACTTTCGCTAGAGAAAGATATATTTCGAATTATAAAGAATGTTTCTCTAAACTAATGTTTTGCTTGGAATATAGGAGGACACGGAAAGGCAGTGATATTTTTGGTCACGTGTGAACACGTTTGGAGAACTGTTCAAATGGTGGCTTATTTCTTCTCTTTCTTTATTTTGCTTGCAATGATTTATGCAATTAAAAAAAAAATGATGATTTTGTAAACGTGGTAAACTATGGCCATTCCAATTCCTTTGGTGCTGGTCTCCGGGAAAATCTTATAATTAGAAGTTTCTATGTTCTCGCAGATTGATCAATGAATCAATTGTCGATCGTATTAAAATCTTTTGATACTCATTCATACACCTTAAACTAAAACAAGGCTTTTCCTATTCTCTTGCAAAAGAATTACTTAACACATACTTCATATGTGTTTTACTTAGTACATTTCGGACATCGTATACATTATTAAGAAAATAGAAAATTAGAGAAATTTTTTAAAAATATTAAGTACATTGACTAATTAGTGACAAATGTACTATTTATAAGTTTGCCAATCTGAGATGGAGCCAGATACAAATCTAAATTTTAACAAGCTCTTAAATATTTATGAGAAAAAACACCAACTTCTTTGTACTTATAATTAGGGTTCATAAGTATCACCATCTCATTTATTGAGAGAGACATAACATCAGCAACACCAAGTTGTTAAATATATTCATGAAGCCAAAAGCTATATGTTATCTTTGTAACTGCACCTGAAACTACAATAATCAAAAAGGGAATAATTAAGATAGATAATAAGAAATTCCCAGCCATATATGTCTTGTATAATATCAAGTTGCAAAGTTCTTGGTAGTTTAATTGTTTATTGAGTTTATAGTTTCTGACTTTTAATCTGATTGGCTGTGAAGACTGATTACAAATTAATTAATTTAAATATATATATTTGCTGGCTGTTGCTGATTAATAAGTGAATTGGTGGCAGATGGACCTAAATTTTTATCATTAGATTCTTCTTGAAGTGAAATTTGCCTAATGAAATTTTCATATGGTCCTTAAAATTATGTGAGACCAGAACAATCTTACAATTAAAGAAGGAACAAATTGGATTTTGAACGTGGAACTTGAATGATGCTCTCATAATAATAATAATGGCAATGTTCACAATAATTTCTAGATAATTAATAAGGTCGAACAATATTGGAAGTCTAATTAAAAAAAGATGATCAATACTACTATATTAATAATCAGTTTGTCTAATTAAGGTGTGTGATGAATGTTAAAATTACTAAAAGTTAAGTATTAAATCAAAAATTTGTAGAATAACCATGAATATTCAGTCGAACTCAAAAGAAGTTTATAACTTCTTTACAATAAACTGTTCCAATGAGATGTTTGAGAATAATTAAATTGGATAAAGTGTTTTCAAATCAAAGAACAAATTTGATTCTCACTTTTCAGAAATGAAAAAAAAAACATTTTTCTATTTTAACACAAATAAACAGATTGACTAACTTCAAAGCTGAAGGAATCAAATCCAAACAAAAACCAACAAATTTAAACAATTAAAGGTACTCATGGTTCAGAAATAAGGAAAAAAATAAATGGGTTTTACATTTCAAATGTAAATGGAGGAAAATCTTTTTTTGAAATTCCTTTAAAAAACCAAATATGTATCGACATGGTTAAGAAATAAGGAAAAAGTCAAAAGTGGGACATTTACTCAACATGTCCCATTTCACCCTATACTGACAGTTGGTCATGCTTGTCTATTCACGTCCGCTGTGCTGATTGGAAAAAAAATTTAACTCATTTTCATCAATTCTTCTATTAATATCATTGACAATGTCTTTCAATGTCAACAACAACGATTTTATAAAACCATTTGTCCACTCAAATTCAACAAAAATTGAAGATGTTTCAACATTGTTACTGCAACATACATGAACAGAAAGACCGAATAATTTAATTCAAACATTATCCATTGAAGATTGTTATATATTTCTTCATCCCAACAGAAGAAAAAAATCGTCATATCTCCAAAACATGGCAAATAAAGAAAAGAACTACCAAACTAAAAAACGCATATTTTCTGGAAGTTCATTAAAATCTTCGATCGTCATTTTCCTCTCTGTCTTCATCAAAATCCATTTCCTCCTCCTCGTCTTCTTCCTCTTCATCTTCGTTCCTCCTTCATCATCTTTCACTACAAAAAAAACACTATGATTGCGACCGAGGTTTGCGACCGCTCTTGTCGGTCGCTCATTTAGCGACAGCTAACAGACAATGTATGTCGCTAGATTAGCGACCATTTCGCGACTGATGTGATAATTTGTGGCTTAGTTTTACAAAATAGTGACGGATTGCTGACCGATGTTTACCGTCGTAAATTTTTTAAACATGCGACTGGTATGTTGTTGCCAAGCGGTCACAATATGACCTAATTCAGGTCACCTGCGAACTGTTCCCTCTCTCATTTTGTTTCAATTCCTCACCTTTCTCTCTTCTCTCTTGTGACCACCCCCAGCCACTGACCGACGCCTTTCACCACGACTTCTGACTGCCGTCGCTTCCATCTTCTACTCCTGCTCTCTTCTTCTTTCTCTACCTACTCTCCGTCTTCTTTTCTCTCTCTTTGTTTTCCTCCCTTCTCCTTTCTTTTTGCCGGTGCACCACTGCTGCTACTTTGCTACCGGAATTCGGATTTTTTTCCTCAAGCTGCTGTAGGAACAGTGACAAGGTGAGACCAGTTTTCTTTTTTTGGTTCAGAAATTGGTAGTTTCTATACATTGACAATATATTTTAAATTTGTGTAATCACTAAAAAACTTAGAAAATTATATATTTTGCTATAGAAGATGAATAATTTATATATTTTGCAATAGCTTTATGAATTTCTGAAAATGGTGAAAGGAGGAGATAAGAGGGGAATGCACGATGATATATATATATATATATATACTCCAAAGGGAATTATTTCTGTGCATCCTTTCTGCTACTTTTAAGACTTGTTAGGCTCAATTTGGATTGCATTTCAAAAATGAAAAATTTTCTTTGCGAAAAAGTTTATGAATATGTAGCAGAAGTAAAGGGATTTCATGAAGATAAGAATAGAACTGGACTGATTTATATTTGGATTTATTCTCAAACCAAAATAACTTGATTTTGTATTTTGTAGCAAAAAGAAAAAAAAAGGAAGAGAAATCACAAATATCTTCTTTTCTGAATAGGAAATTGTATCATGCGTAGAAATATTTTTACTTTATTTTTTAGTTGAATGAAAATGAATGCAAAATGTTTTAATTATGGAAACTGAAAAATAAAAATTAGCAGCTAGATTGGCTGTGCATGGAAAATAAATCAAAAAAATGAATTAGCAGCTAGATAGGCCATATTATTTTTGTTACAAAGTGGGCTTTTTGGCATGTGGTGTGGTTGTGGCTTTTCTTGTCTTCTACACATAATTATAGTACTAGTTTGAGAGAAAATGGGTTGTCCATGCATGGTCTCGTCACTTCTTGTATTGTATTATAGTATTTGGAGTGTATGTAATTATTAGTTACAAAAGACCTCAAAACTCACCTCGTTCCTTCTGAAAAAGTACTTCATCATCATGGACTATCATGATGCATCTATTAATGAATAATTTTTTGAATCTTCTTTATAATATTGTGAAACACTCAAGATATCAGGTTTTAACTATCAAGACTCCTAGGTAAAAGTTACATTTTATAGGCATTTAGTATGGAGAGTTTAGCTCTTGTTTGAATAAAAGTTTACTCTAAACTGAATCTTTAAATATAGTAATACATGTAAAAATTAAATTCGTAATCTTATAGTAATAAAAATTGTTTTCTTAAACTATGTATGGATTCTAAGGTTATTAAAAGTAGTAGATGGTAAGAGTTTGGCAGATAAGATTTATCCTAGTTGATAAGAGTTTAATTTTTTTACTCAAAGATTGAAAGTTGCATTAAGATTATAAGTTGGATTGGAGTGTATAACAAGATTCACTTTCCGTTTCAATAGAATTTGTATTCCTTTTATATTTTGAATTATTGATGTTCATAAGAATTTTTCTCTCTTGAAATTTTAAAGGGGAGTTTTTCATCAAACTTCATAGGGTTAAGCATCAAAGTTCTGATTCCTTTCTTCTGCTTCAAATATATGACTTTCTCTTGAATTCTTATGTTTATGTATTGACATTTGATTATTTTTTGCTTGTTTATGTTTTGGGCTTTGTTGGTTTGATCTAAATTGGTTATGAAATTAGGAGTGACTAGATATTAGAATTGGATTTTGATTAAACTTCAAGATTGCTAAACTTGTAAAATATGAAGTATATTAAAAACTTGAAGTACTTTTAATTGTATTTTAATTACCAGTTTTTGTTAATTAATTGTTTATGGGGGAGCTTGACTCTTAACATTTAATTACTTATGATGGAACCCGGACTCTTTAAAATTGTATATATTACATTTGAGTGGCTTTTAAAATAGGAAAAATATCCAAATTACAGGAGAGACTTTGTCAAAAAATTTTAAAATCTTATAGAATGATACTTAAATGTCTAAGTATTATTATAAGTCATCAAAAGCAAAAAAGTGTTTGTTCTTCTATTCTTCTCTCATTACTTCTAAGTTAAATCAAAAGTAGAAGTCTTTGTTCTTCTAAACGTTTCGTAGGTTTCAAAATTAAAAAAATAGTAGTGTTTGTGCTTCTATTCTTCCTTTACTTCTAAGTTAAATGAAAAGTAGTAGTCTTAGTTCTTCTATTCTTGAACGTTTCAATGGTATCAAAATCAAGAAAGTGTTTGTGTTTCTATTTCTCTTCAATTCTAAGTTAAATCAAAAGTAGAAGTATTTATTCTTCTACTAGACGAGTATTTCATTCTTGAACGTTTCATTTGTACTTGTACTATATTTCTTGGCATCGCCAAGATGTTATTAGCATATCATAAGATTGAAGATATAGGACTTCTCACTCATGAGTCAGGCGTATCTGACGTGGTTGATCTTATTGAAGGATATGATGACGAATTTGAAGAGGATGATCATTTTATGAACGATGAGGTGGAATGGGAGTCCAAAGGTAGACAATGAAAAAGAAGCATAATATGAATCGAATGATGATTCTGACTCTTAGTTTTGTACTTGTTGTTTGAGCGTATTTTGGGTTCTACTTAATTTGATAATTTGATAAATATCATCTTTGTTTGCAATTATCGTTGTTTAATTGAATGAATGTTATATTAATTTTTCAATAAAGTTCTTATAGATTTATTTATTATATCTAACCTGATCGGTGTTTTGAAACTGCAGGTATGATGTCTTAGAAGACTTGACGGTTAGATTCAGTCAACACTTCCACATTTGTCAGTCCAGAGTCAGAGGTCGAGATCGGGGATGTTGAGGGCTCGACCGTTGCTCCAGATACATCCACCACATCAGCGGATGCACCTGCTGGACCGGAGCAATCAGTCGGCGCATCCCCATGACATGACAGTTCATGCCGACACCGGGTGTCGTGCTGATATCTCCAAGAACGATTACAATTCGACCCACAGTCATGCATGGAGCATTATCCTCGGCTCTGCAGCGACGAGGGCCTCGATGGATTTGGCCTCAGTCATCTCAGTCTTAGCCACCAGCTTCACAAGTAGGGCCCTCGTCATCTCAGTCTCAGCCAACTGTTTCATAGGTCGAGCCCTTGTCATCTCAGTCTCAGCCAACTGTTTCACAGGCCAGGCCCTCGTCATCTTAGTCTTAGCCACCTGCTTCACAGGGCCCTCATCATCTTAGTCTTAGCCACTTGCTTCACAGTTCGGGCCATCTATTTCCAGCCGGGCTTGAGGCATCGCCCTCCGCTCCCGGGTCCCGACCCTCCACTAGTCGGTCTTGGCCATCCACTTCTCAAGTTGCAAAGACTCAACATCCGGAGTCATAGGCCATCCCATCCCAAGCGCCTCTCAACCCACCTGCACTAGAGCCTTGGCAGCAACTTGGTGACACCCGATTCGTGTTGCATTCTATCCCGGGTGGGTAAGTGCTATTTATTTTCTTTATTACAAGTATAGAAATCATGTCACTTACATTATATGTTGCTTTCAGTTTTGTAGAGTCCAATGTTGCTGCTTTGCGATTCAGGCTTATATTCCGTCGCGTTTGGACGTACCATACGACTCTTGGACTACTCTACCTCAGACAGTTCGGAACATGTAGTTTGCTAAAGAAACAGAATGAACATGAGCATAGGACCACTGGTGCCCCTATGCCCACTGACCACGAGCTGATACTGGAGCTCAATGATAGGGTTAACAAAGGGGCACACCTATGGCTTCGGTGCAGCAGAGGTGCTCGTTTGCGCGCTAAGTCCTAGCATGCTACCATTGGAGGCCACCCATTCCTTGGTGGTTATGAGAAGCATATGGCCATCATCAGTAGTTTTAATGAGATGATGGAGTAGTAGTGGTGATAAGAGTGGGACAGGAGGATTAGCTACTCGCATCATATTATCCATGAGTGGGCGGTCTAGAACTTCCATAATATGGAAGTTGATCATTCGCATGTACCACCTCTCGAGCCGCCTCCTGAATGGCAGATGTTTGATCAAGAGATCAGTGAGATGAGCGATCACGATGGCAAGGATGAGGGTGCTAGGGATGAGGAAATCCCTCCTTCTAGTGAGCATTCCTATGCTTTCTAGTACTTACTTTATATATTTTGAACATTTGATATATATATATATATATATTTGTTTATTACATATAGTAAATGACGAATCATTTGGGCTTTTATGTATATACTTTGCTTTTAATGTCTTATGGTTCATTATGAAATATTTGTTTGTTGTGCAGTTGATCTTTGTTGGTATATTTTTTTTATTTTAGGGTGGTTTAATCTAGAAATAAACAGTTTATTAAAACAAAAATTTATACATACGATGGAAGGTCCGTTGCATGACTTGGGACGGATTTGCGACGACCATCTGTCTCAATTCTGTCATGTTCAAAATTCTGTCACGAACAAGTATGGATGCGTCACCCATCTCTATTTAAGCCTGCGACCGAATATCTGTCATAAAACCTTGCTTGCGACACCCGTATGATGATCGATGTTTTCTGTCAAATGTCCGTCACAAATTGACCTTTTACGACGGTTTTGCAACAGAAGCTGTCGTCGCTATTTGGTAGTTTTTTGTAGTGTTATAATGCTTCTTCTTCTTCTTCATCCTCATCGAATTCTTCTTCTTCAGCAGGAAACTCCGAATCCTATTCGTTGTCTTCCCCTTCTGCATTTTCATCCATTTTGTTGCCTCTATTACCGTCATCCACATCTTCTTCCACAGATTGCATATCTTTGTCGACAGTGCTACCACCACTGTCGACAGTCCGTTGAACAACTCCCTCAGTCTTATCGTCCTCACCTTTCATCATTGCATCTTCCTCATTGAAAATATCCTTAACACACGGAGCGCCCTAAATTTTCCTGATTTTTGTCATTATTTTGGTTCTGAAATTCCCTGCTTTTTTCTTTTTATTATTCAGTGCCTCTTTCAGAGCTTCAAATTGAATGTCCATCTGGGCAAGTTTCTCATAAATTTCTGCAGCGTTCTTACTTGTTGCTGCCTTCTCCCTTCAATATTTTAACTTTGTTCTCGCAGTCTATTTACTCATCAACGAAGTCCATGTCGTGAAAAGGCTTACAAGAATCGAGGAGTTCTTTGTTATTAAGCATTTCTTCTTCTTCATCAGTGGAGAGTGCCTTGTTCGAAGATCTTGCATTCAAACCTTTTGCTCTGTTGTCCTAAAAATTGATTGTAAATGTGCCGTACATTGGAAAACCACTTTTCCTGATTTCTTTCATATTGAGGTGTCTCTGTGAAGAGTTAGGAGTTCATTAAACAAGATAATAAAGGATATACTAACCTTAAGTATCTTGTCCCAATATCCTTCAATATAGTGTATGTTGCACATCACATCATCCCAAGTGATGCTGGAGAGCTCACCATCTTCGTGGATATCTTTTATGATCATATGTCTCTGTCTTAATAAAAAAAACTTTGTTTTTAGTTGTTCAGCTTCGTAGGTTATACCGCATTTTCTGCTGAAATCAACTGCTAATTCTGCCCACACTCGCTTATCAAATTTTCTTCTAACCCACTTCCCGTCAATCGACTTCTATTGCAATAAATGAGTAATAAATTCACAAGCTAACTGGGTCGGCCATTTTCCTCTTCTAAGAGTAGTGACTTGTTTTTGTAAAAGAATGTTCTCATCCATCTATATTGTTATTTATGAGAGCAAAGCAACAGATGACGAAGTATACGATGAAATAATAAATGAAAAAATGGGCAAGGGTGAATACAAATTTTACCTTCTTTCTTCTCTTCAATTCAGCAAGATGGGTAGGGGAAATGTTAGACTCGACTGAAGAGTGTGCATCCTTTAATGATCGCTTGCAAAAAACAACTGCAATACTACCAACATTCATGACATTGAAAAAGTTAGAAGCCTATAAAATAAAAATAGGAATAATTTGAAAGACAATGAAATTGCAAATTTGTTACGCTTGGATGTTCGCCCTAATCCAGTGTACAGACTGTGGTGTTTGGTGGAATCTATTATCATGAAAGTACATAAAAGATATAGTGAATGAGCATAAACAAGTAATAAAATGTCAACATAAAGAAACCGTTGTCGACAACAGTAAAATTTGTAAGTGTTTCACCTATCTGAAAATGAAATATTCACTTGAACCACAGAAATTGATTGAAAACAGCATACGATAAACTCATAATAGAATGAAACTAACAACATTACACCATTAACAATGTATTTCTTGTTATTTACAACGTGTAAAGTCAAGCTGTGTTAAAATGAGCTTTATAATAGAAAGTTTGAAGAAAAAAGTACTAGAGCTGAGATATCTTCATTGTGCTCGCTTGAGAGGATGGAGTTTGGCAATAAGAGAAGCAGACATCCAACGTTAGGATTGAGATACATTTCACAATAGGGATGGTTATATAAAGGCAGATCGGTATGCGCGCGGGGGAGGGGGGAGGAAGGGTAGGTGGGGCTTAAAAAAAATGAAGAATGGAGAGATCTGTTTAATGTTATATGGAATATGATAGCTCCTAGAATTCAATTTGGGGTGGAATAATAATGATTTTGTTAATAAAGTACATGTCATTGATATTTATTGGTCAAATTCATGTTTTAGGAAGAGCCCATATTTGTATCCATTTTCTTTTTTTTTTTTCAAAATAAAAAATGGCCAATTCAAGTAATTCTTAAGGATTGGCTTTTAAAACCTAAAAGAAAGTTGGTCAAAATGTAATATAAGAGGACCCTAAATCAAATAAACATATAGAAATTAACTAAAATACTATACTAAACTAGGTTCTATCAGCGTGCTTCTGAGACATACATTAGTGTAGATTAACTTTTTTTAGAAAGAAGTTTTTTTTTAATAATTTTTATTATATTTTAAATTTTATAAAATTTATTACACTTATACTATAATACTAATATTATAATATATTTTTATATATAATATGTTTTATCTATATTAAAGTTAAAGTATACATCTGATCATGTTAAACATATACATATTATAATATATATATATATATATATGTAATGTTTTCCCTATTGTTTTGGTAGCTAGCATGGAGTTGCATTTCAGATTTGCTGCCATAATGATCATCACTTTATCCGAATTTCTAATTTAATTGAAGCATTTTTATATAGAGATGTCAAACCTGTTTGTCCTATTATCTTTCGTTTCGTACAACATTTTTGTTTTTAGGAATTGGTACAAATTGTTACCAATACTTCCAATTCTTACCCCAAAAAGAAACAAAAACAAAACTTATATGACGAATAGGGTAACAAGGCCCAGCAATTTCTTACTCTCAAATTATAATAATATATTAATATCTGTTATTTCTTTGAATTTTTTCTATTAGACATTAAAGATCAAAACACATATGAACATTAGTAATTTCTGAACTTTAAAAAACTTTAATTTTTCCCCTGAATTTAACCTTTTTTTTATCTTAGAAATAAAATAACACATCAATATTTATCATTTCATCAAATCCTTACATTCATTCTTAACCGTCAACGCAACCCGATGATATTTTTGGCTTTCTTCATAGATTTTCCCAACTACTATCAGATAATGGAAATAAAAGAAAACGAGAAGATACTAGCTTTCATTATCTTTGCTACATTGATGATTTTGCTTCATAACTAAAGATGGTCTTATATATGATATATTTAACCATTTTTCTATATACTAAACTATATAGATATTGTTAGTTTCAATTAGGATAATGTAGAAAAAGAGAAAAGAAGAGATGATTAGAGGAACAGGAGAAAAAGAGAGCACAATTATGGCGTTTTCAGCTATTTTTATCGATGAAGATGACGAAGCAATAATAGAGTTTTTTTCAATTGTTTGCTTAAAAACAATTTTATCCTAACAATGTATTTATTTGTAAGTGTGAATTTAATTGTAGTTATTAATATTTTAGAGTCTAGAAGAAAAAGAATTTTATAACTATATGTTATCAAAAAATTACCAATAGATAACATAAATAAATCCTTTCAAAAAAAGAAAACATAAATATATTTTTTTTTTTGACAAAATATCATAAATAAATATGTAAACAAAAAATCTTATACATATTTATATATTTAGGAGAAATATATCTTTTTTAGAATGATATATAAAAAAGAATCACACACCATTTCTTATCAATGATCTCTTTTTTCACGATATATTCTATATTTATTTTCTCAAATCATATGAATCAAATCCTTTTCAGGTATCTTAGAGGATTGGTGCCATGTTGTGCAGATGTGGAGAATGATGCGGAGGGTGGAGACTGTTGTTTCTAGCGTCTCGCTACCTTCGACGAGCACATGAGGCAATTTTCCGAACAGAATCATTTGGCATATATTCCTCTTTCACGATGGTGAATCTCTTCAAAGTTGCTATGGATGTTGTCGTTCCCTCGACGTCTTCATTGACTATAACAGTTGTAGAGTTGGAGGTCTTCCCATCTCTATTAATGCCCCCGGCACGAACACTATTGTCTCCAGCCACGCTCATGGTGCCCACATCCTCTAGTGATGTTAGGTAGCCCAAGAATGTTTGATACTTTTCAGGATGTTATATTATATGAATACTTTATATATTTGATGCTTTATGAATGAGTTTTAATTAGTTTGTCGATACTTTAATATTGAAAGTTTTAGATTGTGTATGAATATTTCTACATTGTTGGGTTCCATGGAGTTTTGAATCCGTTTTATAAATTATATATAAAAAATAGTACCAACGAATGAATCGTCAGTATAATTTTTTTTTTTTAATTTTTCTAAATTACTGTCGGTAAGAGTCGTTAATTTAATGTGACGACGACGAAAAATTCTATCACTAAATCCGTCGGTAATTCTTACCGACAGAGATGTGTCGTCGGGAATTGGTGACTAAATGGAACTCGACGGGTCAAACATTTTCGATCAGTAAAAGTCGGTAATACCTCTTGTTACCGACGAGAATATTGTTATCGGACACGGATCCTTTCAACTGTGTATGTATTTTTTTAGTGAAAACTTTGAAAATTAAAAAACAGAAAAATAGAAAAATAATTGTTTTTCCTACTCACTTTTTTGCAATTAAATCTAGACTTAAGAGAGAATTGAAAACTAATTTATTGTTCAAACATACTTTTTTTTAAATTAAATCTTATATACAATATAAATACTCAAAGTAGATAAAGCTTCTTCGAGTTCGAGTAACAACCGATTAAAGGATTGGGTTTCAACTTGCATAGTATAGGATATGATTACCCTCCTGCAAGTGCATGCTTACCTTAATTTTAATAGGATTGATTTATTCTTTATTAAGGTAGTAATTTATTTATTGAATGATGACTTTATTATTAAAAAGAAAAAAGAAAGCATCCACATCCATTACAAGAAGCAAGAATTTTAAGACCTAATCTCAACGACTTCAAAACTCATCAAACCCTCTCTCTCTCTCTCTCTCTCTCTCTCTCTCTCTCTCTCTCTCTCATGCAAGAGTTGAAATAATGTCCATATTGGTTTTTATAAATAGTAATTAGTTTATGTACAAGTGCACAGCTTTGGGATCATTGGCTTCCATAATTCTTGGATTTCTCAATCTGGGTAGCTTCTTAAGAAAATGCCAATCTTGCTGTTTTTGACACTATGCCAACTTGGATTGTTTTGTAAAATTTTCTTTCTTTGCTTCTCTTGAAGTTAGCTGTAGCTTTTGACAATAGAGGAGAAAGAAGAAGAAAATTGTTAAGAGTCAAAAGGGGATTAATATCTTTTAAGATTTCGGGATCCATCCAATCCAACAACACTTGATGAGTAGTACTGTCCTGATGATCATCAAGAAAATCAATTTATTCAAGTGGAAAAAAGCAATGCAAATTGCATATGTCGCTTTATGCTTCCTTCATGTCCATGTATTCTTTACTATTCTTCCTACCATTTTCTTTATTATTCTATTACGCATCATGTTTCTTTTATAATATATTTTTTTAAAAAAATTTATTTTTTTCTTTAAAATTTATTTTTTATTTATAAGATTTTATTAATAAAATATATCAAATTAAAAAATGGTACAAAAAATAGTACATAAAGTGGTATAGAAGATCCAATCCCATAAACTAATATCCTTTTGTGTAGTAAAAATTAAAAAATAAAAATAAATAAAGATGAAAATGTCTAGTATATTTATGTATTTTAAGGGATTTTTTTTTTTAAATAACTCCTTTTTAAAAGGAGACCGAATAATCATTTCATGAGTCTAATGTACCTCCTTGGCCAAAATGGCTAAAGTGGACTCTTCATCGGGTTAGTCCTTCATCTTTATTTATTTTTTCCTTTCTATCATTTTTTTTAATCTTTTATCATTTCCGTTTGTCATAATTCTTTTTTTTTTCCTCTTTACAATTTTTTAAATAAATAAATATTCTTTATTTTATGATATCCTTCTTAATTAGTGGAAAAGTATTAATTCTAATAATATTTTTACTTTATCTATATTTAGAAAGTCAAATTAAAAAATAATTTATATATTTAATAATTCAACAATTAAAATTTAAAATAACATTCATTTTATTAATTAAAAATAGTGTCTTTTAGAGTCGGACATGTTTAAAGGCTAAAGTATAAAAATTATCAAATCTGAATTTAAACTTGTATACCCTACTTTATAGGGTCCCAAAATCCTCATTTTTTTAATAATGTTTTTATTTATAATTTTTAAAATAAAATAAATTACAATACTTTATCTTAATTCAATTCAAAAAGTTGGCTCACGGGAGTTTGAAACACTTTCTTTTTATAATATATTTTCACATGAGGATTTATCTTTTTTCTTTATGCTTATTTTTTATTTATTACGTTTTATTAATAAAATATATCAAATTAGAAAGTAAATAAATGCTTATTTTTTATTTATTACGTTTTATTAATAAAATATATCAAATTAGAAAGTGAATAAATGATGTGGACGATTCAAGTCCCAAAAAGCTCTATAATAATATAGAGCATTGATGGGTTTTGATCCGGCAAATTGGGGTTTATCCTCAAAATACAATGATCAATCATTTCCACAAGTAAATTCAAAAGATTGAGCATAATACTTAGTTTCCCAGAGGAGAGGAGGAAAGGGGAGGGGAATGAGGCTATTCACTTTCACACAAGGGGAAGTAAGTATATATGTTCATTTACTTTCTACATGTTTTGTAGGGTTGGAGGGGAGATAAAATATTACTTCCCTTTATTTAGTTAGGGGGTAAAGTGAGAGGTAAATATTTATTAAGATTGGAGAGGAGTTTTTTTATGATAAATTCATA
Source organism: Catharanthus roseus (assembly GCA_028651295.1). Lineage (NCBI taxonomy): Eukaryota > Viridiplantae > Streptophyta > Magnoliopsida > Gentianales > Apocynaceae > Catharanthus > Catharanthus roseus. The sequence continues at coordinate 29,635,780 of JAPQWS010000168.1, forward strand.
ATAAAATAATTATAGAAGGGTATATTAGTATTTTTAGTATCTTTATATGTCAATCCATCCGTTTGAAAACAATATGTTTTGACGTTGAGGGAGAGAGCTTCCCTTCATATTTACATCACAATTCTCTATTACGTTACAATCGAACGACGTAAATAGGACATTATGTCCAGATTTACATCCCTTCTCTTTTTCCTCCATATTTTTACCCTAATCAAATTAGGTTGAGCTCAGGTATTTGTGATGAGATACCGTTTAATGTTTAGATTTTTATTTTAAGCTTCGTAAAAATAGTCGTTCATAAAAAGAGAAAAAAAACCCTTGTATCAATGGGAATGAAATTCAATCCAAATGCTCGAATTTCAAATTATAACAATCATAAAAGAACATTCATTTAAACCCTCTTCCTCTCCTCTATGATGTTCTTGTTCCCGTAACTCTTCATAAGAGATCTTCTCTTCCGGGCAAATCCTAACGTCGACTTCGGTTGGCGTTTAGATCTTGGTCGAATCTCTTTCTTTGTTGTTTTATTTTTGTGTTTTCTTTTTTTTAGTTTTGCCACAACTAAGATAATCTTTCCTTTATGCATTTTTCTTCAAGATCTAAGACTTGGCACCTTAATCTAATTTCGATTTTAGATTAGAGTCTTATCTTGCGCCTTTTTAGATCCTTCAACTCGGATTTAGCTTGGGTCATCATTCTTCATCTTTCCGAAATAACTTTCAAGACTGTTGATACATGTATAATTTTTTAAATTGTTGACTTATAAAAAAGTGGTGAATCTGAACTTCTAGCACCGTCGTAGTTTGAAGATTATGACAAAGATGCTGCAAAGAAAATTATTGGGTGTTTATTTATTTTTCTAGTTTTAGTACTTATTTTATATTACTTACCTTTTGAGGTGTAGTTCTATCTCCTTTACCTTATATAATCTTTTTATATCTAGTTATAAGATTCTTCCAATTCTCTAAATTCTCTTCTTAATGTTAAAGAAAAAGTTTAAGGATTGATTGGGTTGTAATGGCCCTTGCCATTTTATCACTGAATAACTTTTTATTTAGTAAGAAAAGAAGAAAAAAACTGTTAAAATCGTAAACAAAGCTGAATCATCAGCAAACCTGCTTTAATTCGAGAAGCCATATTGAAATAAAAAGAATAATACCAAATAAAAATTGTCAATAATATCGTTTTTTTCAAAAAAAAAAAAAGATTTATGTTATATTAATAAGAGTAAAAACTTTTACTTACAATTTATATCGCTTATCTTATGAATCCTCATAAGATCTTCCACTTTTTGCCTAATCTGCTGAACAAAAACCTGTGGATTCTCCTGCACATTTACTTTCTCAAAAATTACTCTATTTCTTCTCCATCAAAGGGACTAGACTATTTCCTCAAACAAGTACTTCCACTCCATCTCCTGATTATTCCTTGTTGCTGTGCTCCACAAATAGAAGTCTAGCCATCGAGAACAATCAGGTATGGAGTAAAAGTTACCCCAAGATTTGGATTGTACAAAAATTGTCCTAGCCCACACACAATCTCTCAAGATATGCAAAATAGTCTCAGAAGCCACACCACACAAAGGCACTGATCATCTTCACCACCTTTCCTTTGAACCACTAATTGATTGTAGGGAGTATATTATGTTTAACAAACAAAAGAAATAGTACCTGTCTTGGAACCTTTAAATTTGCAAATAGGCTTCCACTTCTCCTCTATCACTGAATTTACAAAGGTCCTCATAAACCGCACTAAGTTGAAATTTCCTCTCCAATTTCAGACCCCACTGCAACAAGTCATCTTTGTTTGATGCCGGAGTCAGTACATGTATTTCCAAGGCTTCCAAAACATCCGGTGAAAGCCAATTAGCTAATGAGTCCATTCAAATAATATCCTATGCCTTTTTATCAAGGAAAGGAACATGGTTATTCCATGTTTAATAGATACGAGAAAAAATAATAAAAGAAAGATCTATAAGTTCAAAAACAGAGAAATTACATAAATTTAAAGAGATGACAACAAAAAGAATGTAATAAATTTATAATTAGGAGAAAATTATCAAGGCCTTGTTTGATTAATTAATTTACCTCTTAAAATAAATTAGTTAAGAACTTATTACATTAAATGTGTTTGATAATAAACAATTTTAAAGTGCTTAATATTTTAAGTGTGTTTGATAACAACTTTTGCAAATCACTTAATTATTTAACATGTGCTTAATTGTAGTTATAAATTTTAAGTGAAAATTTTTTTGCTTAATTCTTAACTATGAAATATGAAAATATGTATTGTTTGCAAAATTATAGCACTGTTTTGTATATATAATTAGGGGGTCGATAAATCTAACTTGGGAATATGAATGTGTAGCGCAAAAAAAAATCATTATTTTCCCTCATCTTTCTCTCTCTACACAGTTTCTCTCTAACTTCTCTCTACTCCTCCACTCTAAAACTAAAATCTTTAACATTGAACTTGAATTGGAGGTAGATATAGATCATTATGAAGAATTTGTAGAAGAAAATATCAATTTAGATATAAGAAAAGTTATAAAAAAAAAAATTCAAAACTGAGCTCGGATCGCCCGGAAAGACGACCCGAACATGGGCGGATCGCCTAGATGGGCGACCAGCACACATCCGGGTCACCGGCTCGGGCGACCGGCTCATGTCCGGGTCGCCAGCCCGGGCAATTCGAGGTTTTTTTTTTTTTTAAGAAAGAAAGAATTTTTGTAGGATGGAAAACTTGAAACACGAATAACTCTGCGATCGAATGTCTGTTTCACACATATGACCACTCGTTTTGATGGTTCTCGTAAAGAGGGATGCAATGGCATTGTAAAAAAAGTGATCCAGACGCGTTTCGGGGCAAAAAAATTGTGTGCAAAAAGAATTTCAATATTTACCAACTTTAATCATTTGAATTTTTAATTAGAGCAAAAAGAAGACTGCTCCTCTGTTTAATTTTCAAATTGGCGGCATTATTTTTTAGTTAACAAGAGAGAAAGTATTAGAAAATTACAAAAACGTAAATTAAAAGGAAAATAGGACGTTTTGTGGGAACAGTTGGTGGAAACCTCCTTAAGGATGTTTCTGATGCGTAGATCTCGAAAAAATACCCGAAATGCCCACAAGAATCGCCTCAATCGGACGTCCGAGTGCAAAATTATGCCCCATCAAAGTTTTCGACTATACGGAACGATTTTTTTGCCCCAAAAATCGTCCGGATCACTTTTTTTATGATGTCGTTGCGTTCCTCTTTACAAGAATCATCAAAACGAGTGGTCATACGCGTGAAACGGACATCCGATCGCAGAGTTATTCATGTTTCAAGTTTTTCAAATACCTACAAAAATTCTTTCTTCCTTAAAAAAAGAAAAAAAAAAACCTCAGATCACCCGGGCTGGCGACCCGGATGTGTGCTGGTCGCCCATCTGGGCGATCCGCTCATGTTCGGGTCGCCCGTCCAGGCGATCCGAGCCCAGTTTTGGAAAAAAAAATTTTAACTTTTCTTACATCTAAATTGATATTTTCTTCTACAAATTCTTCATAATGATCTATATATACTTCCAATTCAAGTTCAATGTTAAAGATTTTAGTTTTAGAGTGGAGAAGGATTAGAGAGAAGTTAGAGAGAAACTGTGTAGAGAGAGAAAGATGAGAGAAAATAATAATTTTTTTCGCGCTATACATTCATATTCCCGAGTTAGATTTATCGGCCTATAATTATTGATTAATTATCATTCAGATTCAGACTCAGAGTTCAAACTTAAAATTCAAAATTTAGAACGTAAACAATTCAAACTTCAAACTCCAATATTTAGTTTTATCAAATAAGGCCCAAGTTAAAATCACATCTTGCCAATATTTATATATATATATACACACTTCAAGACTTGAAAGCTCTACATACATGGGATAGTGATACTATCAGGGGTGACTCAACGTTCATTGAGTAAGGACTAACGACATTGGGCCTTTTTGAAAATAAGGGTGTTTTTGAATCGTAATTTAGAACGAGCAGAATTATTTTTTTTACTTTAGACTATACAATATATCTTGCAAGAAAAACCTCAACATTTCAAACTTGTCCTTCAATTTTCTTTTTCATACTTAACTTTAAAACACTAAAAAATTATTCAAATTTTTAATGTGAAAATTAATTTTCTAGGTTTGTTTGATAGAGACTCTTTAATTAAATTTTTATATTTAATTTCTTGTAATAAGTATTTATCAATTAATAAAATATTCAATCCATTTAATCAATCAGAAGAAAAATTAAAATATTTTTCAAAAGATATAATGAGAAGAAATATTCAATTAGAAAAAAATTGAAAGATTTTTAAAAAATTAAATAAGAACTATTAATTAATGATCTATTCATATAATTGTGATATCGTATAATTAAAATTTGAAGTCTTTATATAAAGTGAGATCTAAAACGAGGACTTAATAACCTTATGCTTGAATGGGACCTAAATACCATATTATATATATGTGGTTCCTCTCTAGAAGGACGATAGAAGCAAAAATATTTGTTTTTATTATCTTAATTTGAGCTGAATAAATAATGTGGCTAAAACTTCACATGATATACGATGACATTATTGACATTGCTCGAACTCGACGGCTGTTGTTTTGGAGTGGACGGTGTTTTTCCAATTCAGGAAAGTAGACGTACGTACTACTTGGAAATCACCAATTCATTTAGTAAAAAATAAATAAAACACCAATCAGAAAACCTTCGAATTTTCTCAATGAACATATTTTAACTTTTTATTGGACCCAAAAAAAAGTTTTCCTTAAGGTTTTTCTAAACAAAAGGATAATTAATTACGCGTCTAAATATAAAATTTACGGGCAAAAATTTCTAAACCATTTCTTTCCTCCAAAACACTTTCTTTCTCTATACATATAATTTCTCCCCCTTTCTCTAAAAATTGTGATAATTATTTGAAAATTTGAAGAATTTAAAGTGAAATATGGATAGTTTTGAAGAATAACTACACGATACGATCAATTTTAAGGTAAAAGTTACAAAAAAAAAAAAAGGGATAAAAAATTTATTAAAAAAAACGTTCTGCTCCACTTGAGCCATGTCCTAGCCCGAGTAGGGGTGACCTCGCGCTAGCCATTGGCGCATACCATGAAAATGGTTGCACCAGGACATGGCTCGAGTGGAGCAGACCGTCTTTTTTAAATTTTTATCCTTTTTTAATTTTTTAAACTATTAATGTTAATTATTTTTAATATATATTTTAGTATACGATTATGTTAATTTTTTGCTTAATATATAAATTTGAGTTAGTTTATGTTAATACATATATTTTATATTAATACATACGTATATGTTAGTGTTTAATTTATATTTAATTCATAAAATGTTTAATTTTAATTATATAATTGTTTGTTTATGTTACTTTTTTAACATGTTTAAGTTTCTTAGAGATTAAATAATAATTAAATTAATTAATATTTTGAGAAGTACAATAATCATTTTAAAAATTTAATGATTTAAGTTATGCTAAAGTAATAAAATACACAAGTATACAGTTAAAAATAACAGCTTAAAAAAGTAATGATTTAAGCTATACTAAAGTATATCCAAATATACAGTTAAAGTAACAACTTAAAAAAGTACTAATAAGAACTGCAACTTAATAATTGAAGAATTAAAAAAATATGAATAATAATTAATAATATCATTAAGTTAAAGTTACATTAATAAGTTATAATTATGTTGTTGTCTTAGTTTTTTTTAATAAAGTCGTAATATTATTATATAACAAGAAGATGTATATTATGAAAGTTTGAAGAATTTATAGAAACAGAGGAAGAGTATGTGGAGTATAGTTCTTTATTTGATACAGATATATTATTTGATTAGAAAACGAATATGGTTAATTGGGCAAGAAAAAGAGATAAGAGAGTGAATACTTGTCTTATTATTATTCGGTACATATCAAAAAGAAGATTTAATCGTCGACTGTATGTGACTCTTGGTTGCGAACGTGGGGAGGGAAGGAAAAAGAAAGCAAGGTTGGATGACGATGACGAAGACGAAGAAGAAGTCCGGGTAAATCCTCAAGCACACCCTTAGGCTGCTAGGTTGTCAGATGACCAACTAAAGCTCACTGAGGAATTTAGTAGGTGTCAAGTCACTCCTCGGAATATTATGGTAAGTTTGCTAGAAAAAAAATTCAGATTGTGCTGTGAGGTATGTGAGATTAATGTTTTGTTATTTGGCTTAATTATTTAAGATTCACATAATCTTATATGATTTTTGCAATTTATTAACTCACTTTATATTATTTTTGCAGTAAACAAACTATATATAATATCCGTACAAAGATGAAGAAGAAACGGATGGAGAGACGCAACGCGGTGGAAGATACTTCATCAATGTAATAAACGAGAATATAGGTGTTACTGAAGAAACTGTGAAGAAAACAATATCCTAAGCAATATCGTTGTTGCGCACCCGGTATCCATTCTTATGATGAGGACATAGTTCTTTGTCCTGATAATGGATACGACGTATAAAACGAACTAGTGAATTCCACTTCTTTAATAATAGCATATTCATAAAATCGTACATATGTTCTTATGCTAGTTGTTAGTTTACATTAGTATCTTCAGTTGATCTTCTTTTATATATTGTTTTACTTGATATTGTATTACTTGATATTGTATTTTAAAAGTAAATACATATTTAATTAATAAAATGGTTTATTTTTTGTTATTAAATTTATATTATATTGTATTACTTAGGTATAATATGTCTTTAGTTGAGGTTGTTAGGATGACTCCTACGGGAAAGACTTTCACCATAGCTACTGCCTTCATGCGGAATGTGAAAGCTAAAACCTATGAATGGATGCTGCAACAGCTTAAAAACTTATATTTCGAATCTCCCAAACCTGTCGTGATTGTAACTCACAATGAGTCAGGTTTGATTCTAGTTATCTCTTTAATCTTTAAAAATTCTTACCACAGGCTCTGCAGAAGACATATTGATCAAAATATTGTTGGAAAGTTAACTATGAAGATTGGAAAGGATGGAGCAGAATTATTTGTAACCATTACATGGCACAAATTAATTAACTCCTTCAATGAGTAGAAGTATAATAAGAGACTGCAAAATTTGAAGACCAAGTGGCATAGAATGCAATGGTTCTTAGGATACTTATTTGATGAATGGTTCAATACATACGTCCATAAGTTTGTGAGAGTTTGGATGGGTAAGTTTTTGCATTTCTTGTCGGAGACCACAAAGAGGGCCGAGAGGAACATGCACTATTGAAGGCATGGATCGAAACAAGACACGGCAATTTAGACACGATTTTTCTCAAGATTGATTCTTTGATTGAGGGACAGATTGCTGAGACTAAGACTACCCTTGAATATTCAAGATTGAAAGAGAAAGACAATGACAAGAGTAATCAAGTAATAGCTAAGCTGTGTTACAGTGTAAGCCATTTGCTGCTGAAAATTATTAAAGATGAGACAAAAAGAGACCCGAAGATCCTCGCTGATCCAGAGAAGCTATGCAGGCACTAGGTTAGAATATCATACATGCTCCCTTGTTCATGCGAGTTACTCAAACAATACTAGATGTACATTCCACTGAAGTTGGAAGATGTTCACATTTTTTTGAGGTCAGTCGAAATAAATGGGGTATCAAGAATAGGAGGACAACAATGCACTCAAGAGAATAATCTTCAGAAACAACTACATCATTTTACAGGTATTCTTCAGGAGTTCTCTACAAGGCCACCATCCGAGATTCGTATATCCAAAAAGCTTTTAAATATTGGTCGGGATTTTTATGACAAAGTTTTAAACCCCAATATCAATGTAATATGGCAGTATCAGGGTATCAAAACACAGAGAAAGGCTTAACCACTTAAATTATTATCTACCTAAATTAATTTTATAAAAAGTAGAATGAAATTTTATTGTTTAAGAATTATTTCTAAATTAAGTGAAACTAATAAATAAAATTGAAAAACCGTAGAGGGGGTGAATAAGGTTTTTGGCTAATTTTAAAAAATCTTTTATGTTATTAGAAAGATGAACATCCAATTTGTTTATGAAAGAATTCTAAAACTCTTTTTGATAAGAATCCACACCAAACAAAATCTTATAGTTTTGGCAATCAAACAATGAGCATAGAATTAAACTTTAAAGAACATGCACAACAATTTATAGTGGTTCACTCTCTCAAAGAGCTACATCCACTACCTTGAGACTCAACCCAAGGATTTCACAAATCCACTATCTTCAAAGTTGGTTACACAACAACACAATGAGGATCACCCTTCAAGGGTTTTACACTAAAACCTCAAAGTTTACACAACACAACAATACAACAAATTTATCAAAGGATCACCCAAAGGGTTTTCCACAAACCTTTGATCACAATAAAATAATAAGAAGAGTAAGGAACAATGTTACCAAATGAGCTTGAGGAGAGGAAGATACAACTTAATGGAATACTTCTACAAGCTCTTCTTTACTGCTTCTTTGATGAAGATCAACAATGAAGCTCCAAGAAGAATTTTCTATTTGTTTTTATGAGATGAAGATATTTTAAAGAATGTACTTTTAAAGCTCTTTGAATGTTCTAAAATGATCTCAATAAAATTTTCAACCAACCTCCATTTTTTTTGCCGCTGATCAAAGTCAATATATATATGAAGAAGAAGAAAATAGCCGTTTCACAGTGTAACGGTAATATTTTTACAGTAAAAGACTAAAACCGGACGACCGATTTTAGAAAACGGACGACCTATTTTTGAAACAGAAAGATTCGGACGCATCCTACAAAAATCTGATGATCCCTCTTAAAAATCGAACGACCTATTTTTCTAAAACTAGAAAAATCGGAGGACCTATTTTAAAATAGGACGTCCGATTTTAAAAATCGGATGACCTGTTTTAAAAATCGGATGACAAAATCGGATGACCAGTTTAAAAATCGGATGACCTTTTTTTTCAAAATGACTTAAAAGCCAGTTTTCTTTAAACAAGCCAGTTTTCCTTAAACAAAAAGAACTTTCCTTCACATTTCAAAATATGTATTCTTGATACTCTTTTAGAGATAAGAAAACTTTTGAAGGCATAAAAAACTCTATCAAGAATACTTGGATTTTTCAAGAATAGTTTATAAAAAGAAATTCATCCAAGAAGTTTCACACTTGATCAACAAACAAAGATGAGAGTTAGGGAGTTTTACAAAATACCTTAGCATATCCCTAAGTCTTCAAGGTCTTCAATGCCTTGATCTTGGAATGACTTGATCTTTCCTTCTTCATTATGCTTTAATTCCAAGATCTTTTACTTCTTATGTAGTGTAGCCTTGAGCTTCCAAAAGTGTTTTTTTTTGTTCTATAGAGACTAAGCTATACTCATCACAGAAACATATGTTAATCATAATAAAAAACATATACAATAATGCCCTTAGGGATAACAATCTCCCCCTTTTTTATTATGACAAATACATATGCTAGAAGAACAAAGGAGCAAGTATGATCAATATGGTAATACTTCAAAGAAATCATCAATAGGAACAAAACATACCACACACCATAAGAGAGAGATAACTCCCCATATGAATTTGAAAATATGCCAAGGGTTTGAAAGATAATTTAGAAAAATGAGCTATACTTCCACAACAAGAATGGCATCAAACAATCATCAAGGTAACTCCAAGCATATTGGCCATAAGATATATAGCCAACCAAAAGAAAACATACATTTTGCAACTATTTCTCCCCCTTAGTTCTTGCACATATTTCTCCCCCTTTTGTCATAAATCAAAAAGATACTTAGAAGAGTTTTTTTTTAAGGGATCATAGAAAAGAAAGCTACAACCAGACTGTCAATATTAAAGTAACATCATGAAGACTATAAAAAAACATGGCATCAAGATAACATAATACCAATTACAAAACCGCTTAATTTCTAATACCAAGCTCTTAGAGCTTGTTTTAAACCATAGAGTGCATTTGAAAGTTTGTAAACATAATTTGGAATTTTTTTATGCACAAAACCAGGAGGTTGTTCAACATAAACTTCCTCCTCAATATTACCATTTACAAAAGCACTCTTAACATCCATTTGAAAAAGCTTGAATCCTTTAAAAACAAGCAAAAACTAAAAGCATCCTAACGGATTCAAGTCTAGCAGCTGAAGCAAAGGTTTCATCAAAATCTATGCCCTCTTCTTGATTGAATCCTTGGGCACAAGCCTAGCTTTGTTTCTAAGAACTTCTTCGGAATCATTTAGTTTATTTCGAATTTTATACTAATGGTGGGGTGATCACGTGGTCTAGGGACTAAAGTCCAAACTTTGTTTTTTTCAAATTTATTTAATTCCTCTAGCATAGCAATAATCCAAAACTCATCACGCAAAGCATCATCAATAAACTTAGGCTCAATTTGAGATAATAGGCAAAAGTTGTCAATAAAATACCTTCTTGTTCTTACCCTTGTGATACATCACCAATAATTTCATCCTTGGAGTGTCCCTTTGGATATATCACATCTTGAGGAAGATTTTGAGCTTCTTGATCATTTTCTTGTGTTACTTCAATCTCTTCTTCCTCCATAAGCATGTTCTTCTATTGCTTGAGTGTACAAAGGTTGGTAGCTTTAAGAGTTATCTATGTCATCATCATCTTTCTTGTCAAAAATGTTAGTTTCATCCAAATATACATGAATAGACTCTTCAACACATAACGTTTTTTTGTTATATATTCTATAGGCTTTTTTGTTTGAAGAGTAACCAAGAAAAAATTCCCTCATCGGATTTTTTTTTTTTTTAATCAAATTTTTTCAAGATTATCCTTGGTGTTTAAGATAGATCCTTTGTGTTTAAGATAGAGCATTCGCATCCAAAAACTTTGAAGTAGCCAATTGAGGGGATTTTGTTAAAAATAAGTTCAAAAAGTGTTTTTCCTTTTTTTTTTTTAAAAAAAATGGTCTCAAGATAACACGATTCATAATGTTGCATGCGGTGTTAACAGCCTCGACCCAAAATGTTTAGAAAGGGAATTTTCACAAAGCATTGACCTTGCCATTTCTTGTAAAGTTCTATTTTTCCTTTCCACAAATCCATTTTGTTGAGGAGTTTGACAACCGAAAAAAGTTATGTAAAATACCAAAATCATCACAAAGTTTTGTAAAATCTTGGTTGTTGAATTTTCTCTCTCATTATCACTTCTTATAGAAATCAATTTGCAATCAAGTGGGGTTTGGACTCTTTTGAATAATTTAATAAATTCATGAAATGCTTCATCCTTTTGGCTTAAAAACAAAGTCCAAGTGAATCTTAGAAAAAATCATCCACAATAATAAAGGCATACCTCTTACCACCAAGACTAGTGGTCCTCATTGGTCTAAATAAATCCATGTGAATGAGTTCTAAAGGTTTTGAAGTTGAAATCATTTTCTTTGGTTTAAAAGAGGTCTTAATTTGTTTTCCAAATTGACAAGCATCACACAGTTTAGTTTTTTCAAAGTGAAGTTTTGGTAAGCCTCTAACAAGTTCTTTTGAGGAAAGTTGGTTCAATGAATCCATACTAATATGACCAAGCCTTCTATGCCACAAAAATGCATCATCATCATTAACCAAGAGACATAAGTTTTGAGAAATAAGAACTTCAAGATAAAAGACATAGACATATGCCAACTCTTTTTGAAACAAAAATAGTTTTGTTCACAAGCTTGTTTATGATAGAAGAAGATTCACTTTAAAAAACAACTTTGTACCCATAATCACACAATTGACTAATACTAGATAAATTAAACTTCAAAACATCAATTTAAAAGAACTTCCTTAATTAAAGAAGATGAATCATATCTAATGTTACCTATACCGATGATCCTTCCAAGAGTAACAAAGCCACCTTCGGTTTCTCTTAGCTCATTCATGAGGGATGCATATCCGGTCATGTGTCTTAAGCATCCACTATCCAAATACCACTTAGATGACCTTGACTTGTATTCCTACAAAAAAGAAGTAGAAAAGACTTTTGGTACCCATATCTTTTTGGGTCCATGAATGTTAGTTGGATTTTCTTTTATTTTCCAAATGGTTTTTACTCCCCTTTCAATCTTTCTTTTCATAAAACATTTTGTGGATTTATGACCACTCTTTTCACAATAAGTACAACAAAGGTGTGAAAGGGATGAGGAGGCTTTTACAAAACGTGTTTGTTTAGAAAAATTATTGGAATGATTACATCCAGTACCATTTTTGTCAAAAGGTGATCTTTGAGAGCCAAGAAGTTTTTCAAAGTTTTCTTTTCCTTTTGTGAACTTTTCAACACATAGAGTGAGATCACTCACCTTTTTCTTTAAGACTTCATAATCAATCAAACATTTTTCAAGAGAGGAAATCTTTTCGCAAAGGTTTTTGTTTTCTAAAACAAGTTTTTGAAAGTCATTATTTGAACACTCTTCTTCTTTCTTCAAAACTTCCAAGATTCAAGAATAGCTTTATTTTCACTAATGAGTCTTGAATTCTCATATAACAAAAGTTGAGTTTTGTTTTTCAAAACTTTGTTTCTTTTAGAAACCTTTTTGCAGTCATCATACATTTCAATAAGCATAGAAGTAGGATCAACATCACAATTATCATCAATGAGATTAAAAGAGTTAGAGGGTGAAGATTGTACCTCATTCTCCATTGCCATGAAGCATATGTTTCCCTTTTCATCACCTTCACTTTCACTTGTATCTTGATCCCATGCACCAATTAGGCCCTTGTCTTTCTTCTTTTTCTTTAATGCCTCAAGCTTTTCTTCCAATTCTCCTTTCTCTTTTTCAATAGCTTTGGAACAATCAGTTACAAAATGGTCGGTGCTATTGCATTCAAAGCATCTAGCCTTGAAGAGTGATGAACTTTGTCCTCCTTTCTTGAATGGAGGATTCTTTCCTCTTTTGTTGAAGTCTTTCTTGTAAAATCTTTTAAATTTCCTCATTACTAAAGCCATATCCTCAATCTCATTTCATTATTTGACGAGCATGTATGATCATTAACATTCACTTTGAGTGCTATGCCTTTTCTTCCTTTGTCTTCATCTTCTATTTCATCTAATATTTTTATTTTCATCTCATACGTGAGGAGAGATCCTATGAGTTCTTCAATAGGAAGTTGTCTTAAATCTTTTGATTCCTCAATGGCAAGAGTTTTTGGTTGCCATGCTTTTGGGAGTGAATAAAAAATCTTTCTATTTACTTCTCCCCTTGTGTACTCTTTCCCATACGCCTTTAGGCCATTTGTGATGTTGGTGAACCTTGTGAACATGTCACTAATGCTTTCATATTCTTTCATCATGAATAGCTCATAATCTCTCACAAACATAGCCAACTTTGACTCTTTCACTTGATTGGTACCTTCGTGAGTTACTTCAAGTAACTTCCACATTTCATGAGCCGAGTCGCATCCGCTCACTCTATTTTATTCATTAGTATCCAAAGCACAACTCAATATGTTCATAGCTTGAAAGTTTAGAGTCATCTTTCTTGAGTCAAGCTCATCATATTATTCAACCTTCTTGACTATTCCATCATTTTTTGGAATATAAGGTCCTTTCTCTACAATGCTCCAAAGATTAAAGTTAATAGAGCAAATATATTTTGATTCTAGATTTCCAAAAAAGTATAATTTGTACCATTGAAAAGAGGAGGTCTATTTGTAGAAGAGCCTTCTACATATGGTAAACTAGAAATATTAGCCATAATAAAATAAAGATCTTTTGCTTCAAGGGTGTTAGTCCTTTTTTAGAGAAGCCCTACTCTGATACCAATTGAAAAACCTTGGGGGGTGGATAAGGTTTTTGGCTAATTTTAAAAAATCTTTTGCGTGATTAGAAAGATGAACCTCTAATTTGTTTATGAAAGAATTCTAAAACTCTTTTTGATAAGAATCCACACCAAACAAAATCTTATAGTTTTGGCAATCAAGCAATGAGCATAGAATTGAACTTTAAAGAACATGCACAATAATTATAGTGGTTCACTCTCTCAAATAGCTACATCTACTACCTTGAGACTCAATCCAAGGATTTCACAAATCCACTATCTTCAAAGTTGGTTACACAATAACACAATGAGGATCACCCTTCCAGGGTTTTACACTAAAACCTCAAAGTTTACACAACACAACAATACAACAAATTTATCAAAGGATCACCCAAAGGGTTTTCCACAAACCTTTGATCACAATAAAATAATAAGAAGATTAAGGAACAATGTTACCAAATGAGCTTGAGGAGAGGAAGATAAAACTCAATGGAATACTTCTACAAGCTCCTCTTTACTTCTTCTTTGATGAAGATCAACAATGAAGCTCCAAGAAGAATTTTCTATTTGTTTTTATGAGATGAAGATATTTTAAAGAATGTACTTTTGAAGCTCTTTAAATGTTCTAAAATGATCTCAATAAATTTTTAACCAACCTCCATTTCTTTTGCAGCTGATCAAAGTCAATATATATATGAAGAAGAAGAAAATATCCGTTACACAGTGTAACGGTAGTATTTTTGCAGTAAAAGACTAAAACCGGACGACCGGTTTTAGAAAACGGACGACTTATTTTTTAAACAGAAAGATTCAGACGCATCCTACAAAAATCGGATGATCCCTCTTAAAAATCGGACGACTTATTTTTCTAAAGCTAGAAAAATCGGACGACCTATTTTAAATAGAACGTCCAATTTTAAAAATCGGATGACCTGTTTTAAAAATCGGATGACCAGTTTAAAAATCGGATGACCCTTTTTTTTCAACATGACTTAAAAGCCAGTTTTCCTTAAACAAGCCAGTTTTCCTTAAACAAAAAGAACTTTCCTTCACATTTCAAAATATGTATTCTTGATACTCTTTTAGAGATAGGAAAACTTTTGAAGGCATCAAAAACTCTATCAAGAATACTTGGATTTTTCAAGAATAGTTTATAAAAAGAAATTAATCCAAGAAGCTTCACACTTGATCAACAAATAAAGATGAGAGTTAGGGAGTTTTACAAAATACCTTAGCATATCCCTAACTAAGACATAAGTCTTCAAGGTCTTCAATGCCTTAACTTGGAATGGCTTGATCTTTCCTTCTTCATTATGCTTTATTTCCAAGATCTTTTACTTCTTATTTAGTGTAGCCTTGAGCCTCCAAAAATGCTTCTTTTGTTCTATAGAGACTAAGCTATACTCATCACACAAACATATGTTAATCATAATAAAAAAACATATACAATAATGCCCTTAGGGCTAACAAAAATAACTAAATTAAAAATAACAAGAGCTTAACTAAAGAGATGATTTAGAATCTTGCATCCACCACTAACTTATATAACAATGAGTTAATTTTATTTAGGAGAAAAGATTAGATCTTTATGTGGTGATCTAGGCTACAAGCTTCGATTAACTAAAGAAATATATTGTGTTTAAATGCATGATATAATCCATCTAACCATTAGCATGACTTATTCAATTTTATGACTTAAACCATCTAAAATTAGCATGAACTATTCAATTCTAAAACCCACAATATACTTGCAAAAATCACATATCTCTCATACTCAATACTACAAGAATTAACCATGGATAAAAATCAATTAACCCAAATAATTATTCTACAAGAACAAGCATAAATAATTAATTGCATTAAACCAAGAAACATCCCAAGATATGTAATCACATAAATAATATAATAAATCTCCCAAAATAAAATAAACCAAAGTAACATAACTAGGGTTTCATCAAGATTCTAAAGAGAAAATTAACTCATGATTAAAGGGAAAGAAGGAACCAATTTCTTGAAGTAGATCATGGCCTTTTCCTCTCGAAGCTGCTCCTATTTTCTGCTGTTGCTTTGGAATTTCTGCAGTGTCCGATTCTTGCTACTTCTTCGTCCGATTTCTGCTACTTCAACCACTGCAGCAGCTGCTACTTTTATATCTTATTCTTTTTGTTTTCAGCAGCTCCTCTGTTTTCAATTGTGGCTGCTTTCTTTGTTTCTTCTGCAGCTGCTTCTTTTTAGCAGCTGCCTTTTTTCCCTCCAATTTCCTTTTAGGCCGCAGCTCTTTTCTTTCCTAAAACAGCTTCTTTCCTATTTTTTCTTGGTTTGTGGCTGCCTCTCTTTTCTAAGCAGCTGCTCTTCTTTCCAATTTGGCTTGTTTCTCCCTTGTCTTCTTATTTTCTCTTTTCTAATTTTGCAGCTCCTTCCTTTCCAAATTTCTGGAGCTGCTTTCTTTCCAAATCCTTCTTCTCTCTATTCTTTCTTTTCTTCTTTGTGGAAGGTTCCTTTTTCTTCTTGTCACCTTGGCTTTCTTTTCCTTTATCACCAAAATAAAATAAATAAAATATAACAATTATGTTTAATAAATAAATAAAATATTTTCAAGGCTAATAATTAAAACTTAAGGTGTTTATTTGTACCAAAAATAGACTTTATCAAATATTAATTTAAATTATGTATAATATACTTCTAATTTATAAAAATACATAATGTCATGGTATATGTATGCTTTAATACTTTATGTAGTTTATATTTATTATAGGTTATGGAGTTGCGTCGAGCTGTCCAAAATATCTTACATCCTCTTATCCCGTTAAGTCTGGAAGGTCTGGTTTCGGGTGCTCTACCCACGGTCATAACTAAAGGGCAACGTAAAATAGACTCTACTAAGAGGGATAAATCGCACTAGGAACACATACAGATTGTCCATGCAACAATGAAGAAATCAAGCGAATCTGGTTCAAGGTCGAGGTATGATACGAGTTCCCGTGGAAGAGGGAGGCCACCACATGTGCTTGGGGGTCGAGGTAGAGGCTGCAGTAGAGGATGGAGCTCGGGGCTGTTATCTGTGTTAGTTGAGGATGCGTCAGTTTCCCGTGAGTTCCCTTACGCATGTGCTTTCTACAAATTCGTTTACTCTTACATTGTAGACTAGAAAAATATAGAAATAGATGGAAACTGTGGGTTTAGAGTGATATCTTATTTTTTATAAGACGATGAAAATCGATGTCCAGAAGTGTGTGGACATATGTGGAATGAGATGCACGGTAAACGGGATTTGTACTTGACTTTCTTTGGTGGCAGTCAAAGGTTCTACGAGATTCTTTGCGATTGTGCGCATTGGAATGGTTTCGCACCGAGGCCTTGCTAGATAGATGTACCTAATCATCTCATCCTCATGGCAAACACTTTCAATTTACGCATCGTCCTAATTGCGAGCAGGGATAGCGGCAAGATTTTTTTTTTTTATTCAGCATCGGACCAACGTGAAAGACACAATTGTCATCGGACATTTGGCAGATCGTGAAAACTTCATTGCATTAATATTTTCATTAAAATTTACTTTTTTCGTGATTGTTTCTTTGATTTATATATTAAATTGCCTTGAACCTAACATCTTTCATATTTATTTTTTATTTTTTGTTGCAACTGCACATGAAAAATAACTTTCTCTTGCCACCTATACACCAACAGTGGTTGTGGTGGTGTTAGAGTAATGTAAGTAGCTGGTGTGTCCCTTTGAGTAACCGTTTAGCAGAGTGGCAAGAATTTTATGTTAGTGAATGTCCCCCTCCAATATATGGTCCTCCTGATATAAATGTAATTAATTGAATATTAATTGGTAATATAGTTAATAGAACATATGATATTACGTTGCCCTATATGTGGCATTATTGAGGTTATAATTATTATTACTCGTTGCATTTGCTTAATTTTTTTGTAATAATAGAAAAAAGTAATAACTAATCCAAACAAAAATAAATATGCAATAACAAATACATACTAAAGGACAATAATACAAAAAGTATGCACTAATTTGAACGAAAATCAACACGTAATAAGAAATAAATAATAAAGGACAACATTAAATAAAGCTGAATTCTAAAATGAAACTCTCGATACATACGGATAATCTAAGAATCTCTATGAATCTCGCATGACTAGTACCATATCCTCAGGATCATCATTGCTAATATATATATCTAATGCATCAAGGACCACAGCAGTTGGAATGTGAGAATGTGATAGGAAAACTCTCCCAAGAGGAAGTTTATCGGAATTCTGAATATGCGGGTGGGTCCAGAATAGATACCAGTCCGTGTAGAAAGCCATAGTAGCATAAGGAGCCATCACAAGCTGTCTTATATACTCCGGATCTATACAGTGGCTCGCCGCGTCATCCCAGTAGGCTGATACAAATGTCTGCTCTGCGATATATCTAATCTTCGCGTTAGCAGGTCGACGATGCTCGGGTAGCGCGATAATACGAGGAGTGGGAATGCCCTGCAACCGACCGAACTGTCGTATACACCTCTCGGCATGTACGGCTCCACAATATCGAAGAAGGCTAATGCTCTATGGTATGTGGCAAATCGTAGTCTCTCTATCTCCTGAGCTGTGTACGGTGTCCACGACCCTCACATGCTCTCATAGTATCCAACTGCAGCCGATAGTCTAACACGGAACTATTATGCATCGTCCACAACAACTCAAATTACTCGATGTACGGACTGCGGGCAACTGCATCAGGTCTCACTATGATGCAAACGTGGGAAAATAAAAGTATATTCATGCCTAAAATATAAAGGTCATATAAATATAATACATATTCCAATTAAAAATTTAAAAGCAGAAGTATGTTAAATAAATCAATATACATACTTCCAATAGTGAGTAGCAGCCCCTAAGTCTCTCACATCAGCGCGTGACGCTTGATCCAGATTCCTGTAAAGCCACGCCAAAATCACAGCACCCCAAGCCATCCTGCTGCACCTTTGAAGGTTCTTCACTAAAGGCTATAGATGGTAACGAACTACGTTCAAGCCACTCTTGTCAGTGAATATGGAATTCCCGGTTACGGATAGCACGTAACAGGATACTCTAATATTCATAGGAAACTGAGGATCATCACCAACAGCTGAGATAGATATCTGTGGAATCCCATTCTAAGAATTATCTCTACTAGTAAGACTAATGCCAAGGTCCCAGTTTACTAACGCGATGAGCTGTGCCTATGGTATCATCTTAGTAGTAACAACATCACCATATGCATGTATACCGAGAATGAGCTCTATGTCATGTAAAGTGATAGTTATCTCACCAAAAGGCATATGAAATAAGTTGGTGTCCGACCATCACCTCAACAAACGCGCTCAAAAGCGCACTTTGCTTGTACTGGAAAATACATTACTGTAGATGGACAAATCCTGATGTGGCTACCTGCTGTCTCACATCAACATCACTCGGTGTTCATGAGGCAAGTGTAGAATAACGGCTATGTAACCTCAATATAGGGGTTCCTGCATATTATAATAATAATAATAAATATACAAAAATACATTATAAAATCAAAGGTAATACATTTAATTAATTAAAACACTATAAAATGAAGTGAAATGCTAGAAAAAGAAATTGTAAAATATACATTTCCGCGCCAAATGGCAACGGCAACATGTCCGCCGTATGAGGGCATGATCTCTGGATCTTGTGGGCCTCCAAGAGTGGGTCCTCTCTGTATCCAAGAATCGTCATCAGCCTTCTTTTCCCAACACTCGAAGCCACAGCAACGTCGTGTTGGAATCCGTAGGCAAAAACAAAGTAAAATAAAACTACGGAAATCTACCAACAGGATCTGCACATACTAGAAAACCGATTGGATAGAAATTACCTCAATGTTTTGATTGTTCGTTGTGGAGGCGCTGCTTTGTACGCTTCGCCCTCTACTGGTATCCATGCGACGAACTCCTCTGCAAGCGATCGGGATGCTAGCCCCTTCTGTGTTCTGAAAACTGTTCAGAACTAATCCTGACTATCTGGTAATCGGTCGTTTTTCGGAGAGAGGAGGCTAGATACTATATCGCCGTTCTAGGGTTTAGGGTTTTGTTTTTCTTTAATCAGATAAAGGACGTGCCACCAAGAAAAAGGTTAACATAACCTTTTATAGTCGTCAATATCAAAAACCCTAATCTGTCATCTAATGACAGTTTAATCTCGTCCCGTCTATTCCTATAATCATCCAACGGTTGGATGAGTAATATTAAGTAATTAATTTCATTTATTTGATTAAATAAAATTAATTACTTATTAACCTACCGTGAAAAATACAATATGGAATCTGATTCCCCTTTTGTATACGTTCAACGAATCTGGACACAATCTAGATTCATTGAACGTGGACATTATGCTCACAAGATCGTCTATGCGTGTGACCATGTAGGTTCACTTAACGTTGGCGATGAATGAAAAATGTCCTAGACATTTATTCACAAAACATAAGCGGCCTCTAGCAAGACATTATGCTTACCCAAGTTAAGTAAATGTAATAATAACCTAGCATCAGATTTAATATTTAGTCCTTTTGTCACACGATATCCTAATTAAGTATAAGGCATGGATCAAGTCATCCTTATAAAACTTAATTAACCATTTACTTGATCACCAGGTAGACTGTTCCAACAAATAATATTAATAATACCTTATTAATACTTATTTGAGCATGGCCATGCATATTTTCCAGCCTTCCTTATCAAGGGGCCCATGGATATCTCTCTCTAAAAGAGAGGGATAAATCCCTTTCACTATCTCCAATATTCAAGCCATGACGAGAAAATAAGCCAACCAATAATCATAATGATCACCTAATTAAAAGTGATGTTTGACTATGTCAAAACATATTTTTCTCCCCATGCAAGAAACATTAGAAACATTAGGTCAAAGGACACCAAATATAAAACTGAGAAGAAATACTTATAACTTAAACCCATGCAATATTTCTTCTTCACTTTGGGTCATGTCCAATACAATATTCTCAATATGTATTTATGAATTGATTTTATATCTCATATCCATGATCAGTAAAACTTGACCATCAATCAACTTCATACTAGTTTACAAGATGTAATAAACTAGGGACAAATAAGAATAGTATTTTATTAGTTAGAAGGGTTTTACTATCAAGTCACATACTTGATGACCAAGAGCATAAAATACAATTCAAAAATATATGCTTCATAAATCATAAATGTGAGTCAATTGGTCTTAGGGCATATACTAACAATCTCCCACTTGCCCTACCACCAATTTGACATGACTCTCAAACCCATTGACCTAGTATGACTCTCATGCTTAAGTTGTGGGAGTGGCTTTGTCAATGGATCTGCGACATTGTCATTTGTGTCTACTTTGCAAATTTTAACATCTCCACGCTCAATAATTTCTCGAATGAGATGGAAACGCCTGAGAATATGTTTGGATCGTTGATGAGATCTAGGTTCCTTAGCTTGTGCAATGGCTCCTGTATTATCACAATATAGGTCCACTGGGTTCACAATGCTAGGAATTACACCTAGTTCTGTGATGAACTTTCTGATCCAAACTGCCTCCTTGGCTGCATCAGAAGCAGCCACATACTCAGCCTCTGTAGTAGAATCGGCCACGGTATCTTGCTTTGAACTCTTCCAGCTCACAGCACCTCCATTCAAACAAAACACAAATCCAGATTGCGATCTAAAATCATCTACATCAGTCTGAAAGCTAGCATCCGTGTAACCATTTACAACAAGCTCTCCTTCCTGACCTCCGTAGATCAAAAACATCTCTTTAGTCCTTCTTAAGTACTTGAGAATATTTTTTTACTGCAGTCCAATGCGGTTCACCAGGATTTGACTGGAATCTGCTAGTCATGCTTAATGCATACGAGACATCTGGGCGAGTGCATAACATGGCGTACATGATAGATCCAATTGCGGAAGCGTAAGGAATCTTACTCATGCGTTCTGTATCTTCCCTTGTGGTAGGACTTTGAGACTTACTGAGTTTAACGCCATGTGACATTGGCCAGAATCCTCTCTTAGAATCTTGCATACTGAACCTTTTCAGTATCTTGTCAATATATCCACTCTGACTTAGGCCAATAAGCTTTTTAGATCTATCTCGATAGATCCTAATGCCTAGAATATAGGCTGCTTCGCCTAAATCTTTCATTGAAAAACACTTCCCCAACCAAGTTTTTACACTTTGCAAAGTGGGGATGTCATTCCCAATTAACAAGATGTCATCGACATAGAGTACTAAGAAGACTACTGCATTTTCTGTAAACCTTTTGTAGACACAAGGTTCATCATCATTATTGATGAAATTGAATTCTTTAATTGCTTCATCAAAACGAAGATTCCAACTTTGAGATGCTTGCTTCAAGCCATAAATGGATCTTTGAAGTTTACACACTTTACTAGAATTCGAAGGATGAATAAAACCTTCAGGTTGTGTCATGTACACATCCTCCAGTAGATTTCCATTAAGAAAAGCAGTTTTAACATCCATTTGCCATATTTCATAATCATAATATGCTGCAATGGCAAGTAGAATTCTAATTGACTTAAGCATTACAACTGGAGAAAATGTTTCATCATAGTCTATACCATGAGTTTGTCTATACCCTTTTGCTACCAATCGTGCTTTGTAAGTGTGCACATTGCCATCCATGTCAGTTTTCTTTTTGAAAACCCATTTACACCCTATGGTCTTGCAACCTTCAGGTGGATCAATCAAAGTCCAAACTTGATTATCATCCATGGATTGTATTTCTGATTTCATAGCCTCTAGCCATTTGCTAGATTCGGGACTATGAATAGCATCTTGGTAGGAATTAGGTTCACCTTGATCAATAAGATCAATATTATGATCCTCAGTCACCAGAAATCCATATCTCTGTGGTATCTGAGAAATCCTACTAGACATTCTTGGCCCTTGTGTCGGAGGTTCGAGCTCGGTATGAATACGTGAGTCCAGCGAGTATCCATACTCGGTTCGGGAAATGGTCTGCTGTCCTTGAGCTTCTTCAAGATGGATTCTACTCCCACTGACTCTTTTGGAAACGAATTCCCTTTCAAGGAAAATTCCGTTCCGAGCAACAAACACTTTGTTTTCAGGTGGAAGATAAAAGTAGTATCCTTTAGTTTCCTTAGGATATCCCACAAACAGACACTTATCGATTTGGGTGCTAGTTTTTCAGATAATGATCGTTTCACATAAGCATCACATCCCCAAATTTTGAGAAATGCTAAACTAGGTTGTTTCCCGGTCCATATCTCATATGGTGTTTTCTAAACAGCTTTAGATGGAACTCTATTTAATATGAATGCAGCAGTTTCTAGAGCATAACCCCAAAAAGAAATTGGAAGATCTGTTTGACTCATCATAGATCGAACCATATCCAATAGAGTTCGATTTCTGCGTTCAGACACACCATTCCATTGTGGTGTTCCTGGTGGAGTTAATTGTGATAATATCCCACAATTTTTTAGATGTTTGTCAAACTCTTGGCCTAAGTATTCACCACCTCGATCTGACCGAAGTAATTTGATACTCCTTCCAAGTTGATTCTGTACTTCATTTTGAAATTCCTTAAACTTTTGAAAGGAATCAGATTTATGTTTCATTAGATAGACATAACCATATCTACTGAAATCATCTGTGAATGTAATGAAATACTGAAAACCTCCTCTGGCTTGTGTGTTCATTGGCCCACATACATCAGTATGTATAAGTTCCAATAAATCGGTAGCCCTTTCACTTTGCCCTGTAAATGGACTTTTAGTCATTTTTCCCAATAAACAAGAATCACATTTTTCATAAGACTCAAGGTCGAATGAAGATAAAAGTCCATCTTGATGGAGTTTTGATATGCATTTCTCATTTATATGGCCCAAACGACAATGCCAGAAGTAAGTTTGATTTAAATCATTAGATTTAAATTTCTTTGTATTTATGTTATAGATGGGCTTACTAATGGAATCATGTAGGTTAAGAATGTAAAGTCCATTACATAAAGAGGCATCCCCATAGAAAATACCATTTTTATAAATAGAACTTTTACCATTCTTAGTATTAAACTCAAAACCATCAATATCCAAACAAGAAACAGAAATGATGTTCCTACTCATAGCAGGAACATAATAACAATCTTTAAGTTCAATTATAAGCCCAGTAGGCAAAAGTAAATCAAATGTCCCTACAGCTACAGCAGCAACTTTTGCTCCATTTGCAACTCGTAGATCCACCTCTCCCTTTGCCAAAGATCTACTCCTTTTGAGTCCCTGCACATTTACACAAATATGAGCTCCACATCCGGTATCTAATAACCATGAAGTAGGAGTAGACATATTAATTTCTATAACAAAAATACCTGAAGCGGCAGTCTCATTAGCCTTTTGCTTCTTCTTTTCTTCCAAGTAGAGCTTGCAATTCCTCTTCCAATGACCAGGTTCATTGCAGTGGAAGCAAGTCCCTTCCTTTGGTGGTTTAACCTTGGGCTTGGGCTTCTGCTTGCCTTTACCCTTTTTGGCCATATCCTTTCCCTTTCCCTTTCCTTTGTTCTTCTTGAACTGCCCCTTCTGAACCATCAGAACATTGGGAGTAGACTTCCTAATGTTTTGTTCGACTCGCTTGAGCATCCCGTGCAATTCATTTATGGACTTTTCCATATTATGCATATTGAAGTTCATGACAAACCGATCATAGTCGGAGGTCAAAGAGGCCAAGATCATATCGTAGCTAAGTCATGACTTACAGGGTGCTCCAAGTTTTTTAAGCCGATCAAAATACCCTTTCATCTTAAGGACATGAGCACTAATTGAAGTGCCGGGGGGTCATTTTGCAGTTTGTTCAACACCTTAGTGGTAAGATATCTCTCTTGACGTGCTCGCTCTTGGAACATTTCCTTGAGTCTGTTTTATCATCTCATAAGCCTCAACTTCCTCGAATTGCTTTTGTAACTCGGGATTCCATCGTAGCCAACATGAGACATGTCACATCGTTAGAATCATCCTTGTGCTTACTATAAGCATCCTTTTCGACTCTAGTGGCATTGTTAGCTGGTTGATTAGGGATAGGGTTCTCAAGTACATATAGCTTTTTTTCTTGTTTAAAGACAATCCTTAAATTTCGTGCCCAATCAAGAAAGTTAGTCCCACTAAGCTTATTCTTTTCAAGCACGGATCGCAACGATGTGTTTGAATTGTTTGAGGCCATTATCTACATAGAATTTGCAAAGTAAAATTAAATAAATGAAGCATTAAATTTTCCCTAAAATATTCAACACTTGATATAAATCATGGGTATAAAAAAATTCATTTTATTCTAATCATAAGTAAGCTTTGGCTTAACACCCATAATTAGAGAAAAATATATTAATGGGATTTACATCTACATGTACCGGCAAAATCCCATATGATGTCCTAGGCTCAAAACCGTTTTGATAGCCTAGTTAAGCCAAACCATTCCAAGCATATGGAAATCACCATTTTCCATCTTCCCCTACTTAGGTAACCATTTATCTCTTGCTTTGGCAATGAGACAAAATGATGATCCAAGCATGGAGAAGTGCTTATGATCATGGAAGGCATTTTACGACTTAATTTTTTTTTTTTTTTTACATGGTTTCAAAAACCTTCTTCCTTTTTTTTTATTTGTATATTATTTAACAAAACATATATAAAAAATAAAAGGAAATAAACTAAACATCACATGCATAATATATATATACATCAAATAAAACGGGTCATAGCATGGCCCCAATCCTATATTGACTCCCACGAGCCTCATGGAAGTCAAAGGTCAATCTAGGTAAGTCTTCATCTCCATGAGCTTGCCTCCAATGTCTTGGCCTTCTAATCTTGTTACATAGGACAGAAAATATACATAGGAATAGGAAATGAAATTAACCTATTCTAGTAAAGCTTGATAATATTACATCAACGAAAACAACGACACGCAGGCCGTATTTAAAAACATATAACCCATTAACAAAATAAGTCAATCAATCACAAGAGGTAAAAGGCCATGCTATGCACCATGCATCAAAAGATAGGAAGAAACATGCAAAGAAACAACAAGGGGGTTCCGGGGGCGTAGCCCCCGGAAGAAAACGGCGGTCCCTTGCGGGGGTCGCTGCCCCCGGAAAGAAAAAACGATTTTTCTTTCTAACTTATTAAATGAGTTATTGCCGTCATAAACCCTAAAATCATGCCGCCAGAAATTTTGTTTAACAGTTAAACATTAAATCATGTGATTCTGCATATTTGTTTAACAATTAAATTGCACAGATTACAGACTGTACGCCAAACAATTTGGCAGTAACAACATTCTGTTTAATTAATCGTATTAATAAGTAAAACAGAATATAATATATGTGAATCTTATAATTCAATTTACTCTGATTGTTACACTAATAAAAAACCTTACTATAAGACCGATTGAAAACAACATATGTAATCAAAGCGGTAAAAGATAAAATCAGTAAAACTAGTATGTACGAGGCTTTGATACCACTGTTGGAATCCGTAGGCAAAAACAAAGTAAAATAAAACTACGAAAATCCACCAACACGATCTGCACATACTAAAAGACCAATTGGATAGAAATTACCTCAATGTTTTGATTGTTCGTTGTGGAGGCGCTGCTTTGTACGCTTCGCCCTCTACTGGTATCCACGCGACGAACTCCTCTGCAAGCGATCGGGATGCTAGCCCCCTCTGTGTTCTGAAAACTGTTCAGAACTAATCCTGACTATCTGGTAATCGGTCGTTTTTCGAAGAGAGGAGGCTAGATACTATATCGCCGTTCTAGGGTTTAGGGTTTTGTTTTTCTTTAATCAGATAAAGGACGGCCACCAAGAAAAGGTTAACATAACCTTTTATAGCTGTCAATATCAAAACCCTAACTGTCATCTAATGACAGTTTAATCTCGTCCGTCTATTCCTATAATCATCCAACGGTTGGATGAGTAATATTAAGTAATTAATTTCATTTATTCGATTAAATAAAATTAATTACTTATTAACCTACCAGAAAATACAATATGGAATCTGATTCCCCTTTTGTATACGTTCAACGAATCTGGACACAATCTAGATTCATTGAACGTGGACACTATGCTCACAAGATCGTCTATGCGTGCGACCCTGTAGGTTCACTTAATGTTGGCAGTGAATGAAAAATGTCCTAGACATTTATTCACAAAACATAAGCGGCCTCTAGCAAGACATTATGCTTACCCAAGTTAAGTAAATGTAATAATAATCTAGCATCAGATTTAATATTTAGTCCTTTTGTCACACGATATCCTAATTAAGTATAAGGCATGGATCAAGTCATCCTTATAAAACTTAATTAACCATTTACTTGATCACCAGGTAGACTGTTCCAACAAATAATATTAATAACACCTTATTAATACTTATTTGATCATGGCCATGCATATTTTCCAGTCTTCCTTATCAAGGGGCCCATGGATATCTCTCTCTAAAAGAGAGGGATAAATCCCTTTCACTATCTCCAATATTCAAGCCATGACGAGAAAATAAGCCAACCAATAATCATAATGATCACCTAATTAAAAGTGATGTTTGACTATGTCAAAACATATTTTTCTCCCCATGCAAGAAACATTAGAAACATTAGGTCGAAGGACACCAAATATAAAACTGAGAAGAAATACTTATAACTTAAACCCATGCAATATTTCTTCTTCACTTTGGGTCATGTCCAATACAATATTCTCACTATGTATTTATGAATTGATTTTATATCTCATATCCATGATCAGTAAAACTTGACCATCAATCAACTTCACACTAGTTTACAAGATGTAATAAACTAGGGACAAATAAGAATAGTATTTTATTAGATAGAAGGGTTTTACTATCAAGTCACATACTTGATGACCAAGAGCATAGAATACAATTCAAAAATATATGCTTCATAAATCATAAATGTGAGTCAATTGGTCTTAGGGCATATACTAACACGTCGGGCTCTACACCTCGCCCTGATAAAGGTCGAGACTGCTTGACAAACCCCATTACAGATCTCGTTGTATCTTGTATAAATCCGACTCCTTCCCCCTGCCAAACCTACTCACTGATGACAGTGGACGAACCATGGCAATCGTTCCCCACCCTCCATATCCACGTCCTCCTCTCCCTCGCCCTCTACATGCTCCAACTCATCCTCTAACTCGTCTTTCTAAACATTCATACTATCTCCCCCTACCTGACCTGTCTCCTCGCCACCCTCATCGCCATCATGCTCTCCCGACCCTGGTGTATAGGAAGGCATGTCTAGAATTCCCATAATAATCCATGTGCTGACTGTTGTAGAGGAAAACAACTGAAAATCCTGACAACAGCTCATCTACGAATGAAGAACCTAACTGCAGATCTGAACCACCAGTACCAGTAATACCTAGGTGTTGTATGGGGGGTGGTAATAACTAGGATGAGTAGATGTATCCAACTCATACGGGTAATAGGAAGATGAGGTGGACGGTGAGAAGGAGGCTGTGCAAATGACTGATGTGGTAGCAGTGTATAAGGATCGTGAGGTGTACGAACCCTACTTAAAATAGGAGACTAGATCGAACACCTTAGACCAAAATGACCAACAAGGGCAGGAGTAGTAGGTATGTCAGACAGGCTATACCTACTCCTCAATCCCCAAAATGAATCTGTGATAGTACGCCCATGAGTATGACCATTATTTTCTTTTCGCAAATCTAAATCTTTTGATTTCAAAGCTTTTTTCACATAAAAAAGAGTAAAGTAGTAGATTTCAGATCATTATAAGATTCAGGCAAAGCATTCAACAAAATAACATTACTATCTACTATAGACCCTATTTATTATTTATAATTAATTATTATATAAATTATTATAATTTTTATTATTAATTATATGTTAAAAATGAAACTATTCAATTGTAATAAATTAAATAAGTAATTATTAATTATATAATTTTAATATATTTTAGTTCTCATAATATTTTTCTTACTAAGAATTATCACCTTTATTACGATATATTATTAACTTTACCTAACTAAATTACATTCAATTTATAGTGTAAGGTTAAATAACTAAAATTAATCATTTCTCCTTAAATATTATAAATTAACTTTAATTATTTTATTATTGTTATTTAATCTTTATTTTTACGGGTAATCCCTAAACTAATAACAATTAAATAATTAATAATCATTACATATCTAAAAATTAATAAGTAATTAATAATTCTCAATAAATCATGTATAATAAATAAAACATTAACAATTAAATAGTCCATAAGCATTGTAAAGTAATCATAAATATTAATAAAATTAACCAATAACATAACATATACAAACAATTAGGACATTAACAAGTTTAATCAACACTAACATATACACATTATAATATAAAATTAACATAATGGTATAAAAATAATTGATATAAAAAATTATATAATATTAATAATTAATAAAAATAATTTACAAAAATTAAAAGAAAATACTTACGCGCTAGGCTTTGGGGCAATTGTCTGGTACCCAGCACAAGGCACTTCCGGTCCTCGCTAGGGCTTGGGGCCAGCGATCCTAAACTCGCGCAAAACATTATTTTTTCATCTTCCGTGCATTTTTTTTAAAATTTTTAAATGGCTAAAATTTAAATAAATAAATATAAAGCAATGTACTAATTTTTTTTAATGATTTTTAATGGTTGGATTTGAGCCAATCGTCGTTTGAAGTCTTCGAGTGTATTGAAAACTTAGAGAGAAGAGAGAAAGTGTTTAATTAAAAATAAAAAATTTTCGCACATAAATTCTATATTTGAACGTATAATTTCTATATCCCTCATGATTAATCCCTCCTTGTTAATAAATCTTTTTTCTCCTTTCCTTTTTCTGGAGGAGAGGGGGGTGGGGGGGGGGGTGTCAATCGTCAAATCTGTGGTCATTTTTTCCTCCGAATATGTATTGTCTCATTATCCGACCAAGAATATATACTTTTCTTTTTAGCTTTTAATAATATATTATATAATCCCCAAAAACAAATACTCTAATATTTTTTTTTTACTTTACAATATTTTTTATAATAATTTTATTCATCAAAAGAGAAAATAAATTCTAAATTTTGCTTAAATTCTGCCTCTTAAGATTTGGAATCGAGGTCTTCCACTAAAGCAAAAATATACACAGCGGGCGATTCTTCGGTCTCCACTTTTGAAAATGCGAGTGTCTTACACCGACCATCCAATAAACCATGAACTAAAAAGATAAAAAAAATAGTATAATAAAAAATAAATTTAAAAATATAACCGCCTTATTATATTACCTATATAAAAACTTCCACTAAAAGCAAATTAGTCAAAATGTTCTTGCGTGAACAGTGTCTCACAAAATCAATTCCTTTAACAGGTGATGACCCTTCAACATTTGCTTTTCCTTTTTATTTGGTATCTAAGATTTTTCAACTAATTCAAAAAAAAATTTAGGAAACATAAAATTGAAAATACAATATAAAATTATTGCTTAAATAAACTGAATTCAGAACCTAAAAACAAAATAAAAGTATAAAAGTATTTTTTGCCCCGTTATCATCTTCTCCACCTACCATTTCTTTTTAGCTTTTTCTATTTTTCATTCCTTGTTAAATCGGAAGCATAAATTGTGGTCATCCAAGGAGTACTTAAAAAAAAAAGAAAAGAAAAAAAATTCACAGTATAATATGGAAAATGACACTAGAACAGAAAAGAGGAAACAAACTCTCAAATTGCTTCCAAAATATTGGTGAATTTATCCTCTGAAGATGCAACTAGGAAAGCAGTTAATAATACAAACTTGACAAAGACAAAAAAAGAAGGT
Source organism: Catharanthus roseus (assembly GCA_028651295.1). Lineage (NCBI taxonomy): Eukaryota > Viridiplantae > Streptophyta > Magnoliopsida > Gentianales > Apocynaceae > Catharanthus > Catharanthus roseus. Next base: position 29,666,474 of record JAPQWS010000168.1, read on the forward strand.
TAAATCAGTATCAGCAAAAAGGGCCAAGATATTTTGGATAGCAGACGTCTCTCTCCCAGAGGTAACCAAAAAAAGGCCAACATATATTATTAATCAATCATCTTCTGTAGCATTGAACAACTGCTCAACCTCTTTAATCACAACGCGGGCTTCTTCTATTTCACTACCTTTTTGGTCTGATTCTTCAAATTCAGCCTGAGAATGAGATCATTCATTAACTATCATCAGATTTTGGATTTGACTAAAAGAGATGCACCACACAATTTTAGATAAATTAATGGTAAACAAAGCAAGCAAAACAAGGCAAAACTTGCACAAAGCATCAAAACCTCCACATAGACAACATCTCCTAGCACCCATTTTACAAGTATAGTGCAAACTTGGAGCAGTGTTTTACACATGTCCAGTCTTCATATTTGAATGGTACAAGAAGTTGGTTCTTAAAAGCTCCCCCCCCCAAATGCTAAAAGATAAATTTCATTATATCCAACTAAATTATTAATATCTGAGCAGTAAAATGACATTGGATACAGTTATGATCATTAACAAGCAAGAAAAGAATAATGTTATTTTAACTAATACTTCCATAGTCCATATCATACTGAAAACAAACACAGACAAGGTTACAAATCATGTCTTTTGTTCCACCTGCAATACTCTTTCTCAAATTTCACGGGCAGATGTAGCCTTGTAGGAACAAGCAAACATGTATTTTCAAACAAAGAATGATACGCTTAGATACTATAAAATACACAACTTATTTCTTTTATTTCCTGTCAGTTTATTTGGACAACAGATTGTCAGAAATGCATGGATAAAACCTGTTCCCAATCTTAGTAAGAGTTGTTAAGTTATATTCAAAGCTTATACAGGCGCCATGTGATAAAAAAGGGGAGAGAGAGAGAGAGAGAGAGAGAGAGAGAGAGAGAGAGAGAGAATCAAGAGGTTACCGACAACTAAAGAAAACAATTTACTTCACCTCCTCTGTTAATGGAGCATAATGTTAATGCCATTTAAGGCGGTATACAAAGTTTAGCTAACTTGAAACAATGATAAATCAAATTCCCTGTTTATGTTAATGCGAGCCCGACCAAATTTTGGGGCAGCCCGAGAACCAAAACTAGAGGGAATAAAAAATTTCAATTACACAACCAAAAATGGAAATCAATATATTGATTTCTAACTCAACACTTTACCTTTTTTTTTTTTTACCTTGGCTCCTATATCTTCTCTCACAAACATTTTAACTTCCACGAAATTCAAGAATAAAAAGATTCACTTTTTCAAACTAAAAACCAATCCAAATAAACCCCAAGATACTTTAGTAGAAGGTAGCATAACTTCAAGCTCATCCAACAAGATGAATAGACAAATCACCAGGTTGATTACTAGATACAAGTTCCTAGGTGGACACAGTCAAAAAGTAACCAATCTGCAAAGGATGACCAATGCTGTGTACAATGTGTTATGTAGTTGAAAACAATATAAAATACATCTTTTTTATCCTCTTATTCCTAATTTCTTGCCATGATTCTGTTCCTTTTTCCTTCTATCCTCAGGAAAGATGATAAAAGATTAGGATCTGGAAAGAAATTCAACATTCAATAATTTACCAGAATTGCTTTAAGGTCAGCAAATGCAGCTTCCAGGCGTTTGTGGCAATCAGGAATCATCATTCTAGATTCAGCAAGAACATTTTCCTGCATAACACATTGATAACAAGAAAGATGTTTACAGAATAATTTCTTTCGATGATAGAGAGAAATGCAACTCATAACAAGTGTTGCAGAAGATTCATATCTAGTTCCTGTAATGTGAAAACCACTTATAGAACGATATCAAGATTCAGTCACTCACATCAGATTTGGAAATTAACTTAACCATAACAGAAGAGAGATGATGATGATAACAGTAAGTTGCCAGTTAAACTATCCAAGCTTCATCTTTCTTTGAAGAAAATCACATATACATCAACCAAATAACTAATAACTAAACAAACCTAGATACCAAAAACCTTCGAGACTGGAAGAGAACATCAATTGATTGGAAAGAAATGTATAATGAATGATAAACAATACGTGAAACACAGAAAATGGTAAAAGCTCCAATCTTTCTGGGTCCACAAAAACATAGACAAGTCAGTGCAACATAATGTCAATAAGTAGAGAGATACATTCAGCTGTTCAACCCATAAATGCTTAAGGTTAAGACACATATTACCTAGATTTTTATTGATAAGAAAAGTCTAATATAATAAATGCCAACCTCCAATGAATTAGAAAAAAAGAGTTGTATTTGCAACTATCATATAAATTTTATAAGCATATGTAGATAACTTGACTAAGGCCTCATACCGTAAGATTGAAATCCATAGGAAGCTTATGAAAACGAACTTAAAGATAGCAGAAATAATATCTTACAGCTAATTAGTTACTGAACAGGTATAAGCTTTTATGCTATCATATAACCCTGTTAAGCCATAAAATACTTACTTATCTCATCTTAACTCAGTACTGGTATTTTCTTATATGCAATTTATTTGGTTCCCACTAGGAATGTAGGCATTCTGAGCCCTCTACTTCTCTTTTACAGTGATTATCATAAGATGTCATCCTTTGAAAGTTCGAGTAACTGACATTTTATCTTAGGAGGGCAAAAAGAATGAGAAACAAGGTCTAACAGATGAATATAGGATCTCTCAGTGCCAAAATAATGCTTGGGAGTTTAACATCACAAGGAGTTTGAATAAACACAGCCATCCAAAGTATTGTGAGTACTTTAGGCAAGAAGAATTAAAGTTTTTTTTCCTCCACACCAGAGAAGTTCGGCAGATATCCATTAAATCCATAAGGTCAACCAGTTCATTCTAGGTCATACCATCAGGAAACCAATGTCACAGGCTTTCAGGACCAAATACAGATGTGTTTCTATGAACTGCAGGTACCTGAGGCATGTTAGCCTAAATGTTTCCTAAACAAGTAACAAAAATATTTGACAGAGCTTCTAAAACATCACAGCTGACAGCTTGCAATCTCTTGGTGTACTTGAAATGTCCAAGCCCTAAATTTTAAGGGTTTAATTCCGAAAACACTCTTGTACTTATACTAGAGTGTCAATTGAGTACTTGAACTCTTAAAATTGACAATTATGTACATATATTAGGTTTCAATTAAAAACAATTTAACGAGAATGGCTAGAAACAACAATTATCTAAAATGCCCTTCAAATACATTGTACTTTCATAGTTATCTTACAAATGGAGGGAAGTTTATCATGTCTAATTTCTAAGAAGGTAAAAAATAATTAACGTTTGTCATTGAAAATAGGTTATTAGGAGGGGTATTTTGGGAAATAGATTCATCAACTGTCAATAAAACACAAACAATTATTTTTTCAAACTATCTATTGTAAGTTTTCTAACATAAAGTTAAAATAGGTACTTAATTGACACTTGACTATAAGTATAGGGGGATTTTTGGAACTAACCCTAATTTTAACAAGCTTCCAACCACCAAAGTCATGTGAGTAGAAAAGACTCTGCCTATTTTTCCCGTATTTGGTTATTTAAATAGCAGCATTTTCCATTATGGAAAACAACAAAAATAAATAAAATATCATCTCTTTCAATAAACGTTTGTATACCACTTACTCTGAAAAAAGAAAAGGAACAAGGAAAGTAACCTGTTGTTTGAGATCATATGGATCAGCGCCTTTGTCCTTCATGTCAGCAACTTTGGCAGCTTCCCTTTCAACCTCTTTCTCATAGGACTGGAGCTCTTTAACTATCCGTTTGCATGTTGATGTCTTTATTTTCAGATTTCTCACGGGTGGTGCGGCCATTGTAACAAACTGCTGGCCAAACAATTATCAAACAAAGAATTTGGCATAATAAAGATATCACAAGTATAATGAATCCGCAAGAAAATGATTTACAAAAGGAATCACCTTTAGTATCTTACATGGCCAATTTGAATGAAAAAAGGGCATCAAACCAAAGATGGGACCAATTCTAGAATTACTATCCATCTAGGATTAAATTGCAATGAAATCTCCCTAGATTATCATGTTTTAGCTCAAAAGGCAATGCATATTTCACACAGCGGAGAACCATTTGAATTCATCTTGCTTTCAGTCAAGTATTCTGCTTACTAAGTAACCAAATGATCAAGACATTATGACAACATCTTGGTGACTCATATAGCTTAACATAAACACTTCGTGATCACCATTAAACTAATCACCTGTTCCTGCAGTTAGACAGTAAACATTATAAAGAAAATTCACTAAAACGGAAAGCCTTCCCCTACAAAAACGAAAATGGTACCTTTACTCTCAGTTTACTTCCACTAAAAAGCTAACACTTCAACAAGAAAGAAAGATGAAAATAAAGCCTCAAATCCATGTCAATGCGACAACAATAGATGAGGAATTTCCAATAATCCAAGTAAATTATTCGAAAAGATCACAGAACAAGATGAAAAAAATCATACATCAGCTAGAAATTAAAAGAAAATTCAACGAGGGATTTATAGAACAATTGAATCTCTTCACTCACTGATTTTTTCGTCGAATTTAGCAGCTCGCGGTCGTGGCGTTGGGCAAATGTTCCAAGGGAGAATATGAATATCTGAGAGTGAGAGTGAAACCCAGAAGACATTATAACATTTTCTTTTTCATTGTAAAGCCCCAATATAAAGCTTAAATTCCTTTTAGACCCCAAATCTTTAGATACTCTGCAACTTAATCCTTGTAGCCGTTCACCAAAATCGCGTTGCCATTTCTACAGTTTCTCGATCCGTAACGCTTTTTTCTTGTATAATTTCAAGATTAAGCGGTGCTCACCATTGCTGCTGAGCTTATTTCAGCTTACGCAATGCAGACTTCGAACTCCAGTGAGCCGACCCGGCAAGCTTGCGGATCAGAGGTTGGATTCAGGCTCGGGCAAAGAGTCACTTCGGCTGGCGACACAAGGCGAATCGGAACTGTGAAGTACGTGGGGCCCGTGGAAGGCTATTCGGGCTTATGGATCGGAGTCGACTGGGACAATGACGGCGAGGGGAAGCACGATGGGTCACATAATGGAGTCAAATATTTTGAAGCCAGAGGAGCGAAGACGGCGTCGTTTGTTCGGCCGCAGAATCTGAGCTCCGGCATTACTCTGTTGCAAGCTCTTGAAGTTCGATACCGAAGCACTTCTACCAAAGAAGAAGAAGGTCTGAAATTTAACAGCACTGCAAAATGAGTTTTTTGTTCTTTTATATGCATAATTGTTAAAGACAATTCACTTAAATTTTATAGAAATTTTGTAATATCTGATTCAAAGTTTCTAGTTTTCTGTATATGTAGTGATATTATCTACATAATCAAAATTTCCTTTTATCTTTCTTGTTTTGCGGTTGAATTTCTGCTCATTTGTTTTTGGCAACTCAAGTGAAAATCTTGCTTTATGGTGAACAATATTGTTTTTCCATACATTAAAATCTTGAGAATGAACTATTACAACTTGTACTTTCTTAGTTGGAAAGTAAAATGATGTTTCTATATATACCTGAGCATTCAAAGTACACTATTTGTAATTATGCTGAAGAAGTAGTTGTGTCATTTTGTTTGATCAAATGTGATAGGATTGGTATGAACCATTTCTATTTTTTAATTATTTTGGCTGTGCGTGAATCTGCCAGAAACGTTCTTCGTGTTTAGAAGTATTTCAGAAAACTAACTGAAAGCTTTATCAGCATAAGCTTAGTGCAGAAATGCATGAAGTCATTTTGTTCACTCCTATGTTCTTGCAGATGAGATGTATGTTCTTTCTGCAAGGAACAATCGTGTATCAATACAGCTCCTTGGTAAAGATAAAATCCAGGACAAACTTAGTCGATTTGAAGAGTTAACAAGTGCATCACTTTCCTATCTTGGGGTTAGTTCTCCTGGACCCTCTGGTCTGGTCAGCAAAACCATTCCAAGTGAGTTACTGCTCCGTTGTGACACCTCTTTTCTTCGGCTGATCTCTTTTTCCTTGTTTCTTCATCATCTTTTGTTTAATAAGAGTTGCCTGCTTCACCTATACTTATGCTTTGTTCTGTGCTTTCTCCATTTCTAAAAGGTATTGAAACCATCAACAAGTAGTGCAAATTGCTTTACTTTTTCCATTGCAGCAATCAGAAAAATTGGACTGAAGCTTTCATTTCTTTTCTTTCTGCCATATGGAATTTGCATGAGTTATATAATTTGTTTTTTACAGGTAATAGTGAATATTGAAGATAATTCTTTTCGTTGAATTGCAGACCTAAAGGAGCTTGATTTGACTGGGAATCTGCTTTCTAATTGGAAAGTATGTTTTACTTCTGGTGGATAAATACATTTATACCATAGTTTACTTACTGTCCAAAAAATTAGCTGGACTGATTTTTGTTTATGATTATGAAAGAGCAGCCCTTGACTTTCTCTTTGTTTTATTTATTTAGTTATTTATGTTGATGAAATTAAAGATGCTGGTTGTCACATTGATTGAAAGCTGAACAAAGGTTTACCTAATTCAAAGCAGCTGTATCTAGAAAATTTCATGACATATATATGTTAATTCTTCAAACTTGTCCATGTTGTATGCTTACTTAGAGATGTAATTCTTAATCTTTGAAAGAAGCATATTTGTTCCAATAATAGTTCTGTTGGGTACAATAATAATTTTGTAACGGTTCTTTTTAAGACTTTGGTTATTTTGAAACTTGGTTAGATCACTCACTTACTTTTCTTCGGAAATTGCTTTGGCTACTTAAAGTTCATTACGGATGGTGCTATGGCTTCGTATTCTCTCACACATAGGCAGACAGCTGCTTGGAGCTCTGTAACTGAAATGAAGCTGAGTGTTGTTTTGCAGGATCTTGGCATCATTTGCAAAGAGTTACCAGCTCTTGAGGCTCTCAATCTGTCCTACAATCTAATGGAACGCGATATAAAAGGGATTCCACAGCTAAACAGCCTTAGGATTTTAGTCTTGAACCATACTGGCATAAACTGGAAGCAGGTTATGTCTTATCTTGCTTCATTTAAAACTCTGATTCATTGCTTAAAATTTTCTATTTCATTTTTTTCATTCTATTGATATTTTGATCTTATTTAGTAAAATAATATCGTTTGGCAGGTTGAAGTACTGAAAGATACGCTTCCATGCATAGAGGAGCTACATATGATGGGAAATAATATAAAAGAAATAACGGTCTGCACTTAACCTCGGTGACTATATATGCTTGGAAAGGATGGTTCATTAATAGATATTTATTGTCTTCGACAGGATTTTCTGAATCTAAACAATATTGCTTTTCTTTTTCCTTTTTTTTTTCATGTTCAATAATTTAATGGTTAAATAGAATTTGGGCAAATTTTCACTGGTATCTGATTAAATAAATTACGAGTGCATAGTGACCATCTGATTACGGTATGCTAGTGTGGTCTCTTTTTTATTTTTTATTTTTTTTGAGCAAATCCAAGTTTCATTCATTCAATGAGTCATCCATACAATCATTGGGGCACATCTGAACAAATGGTAGAAACTCTTAAAGCATCAGCAGGCAATAGCAGATAGGTCATTGTTGCCAATGTTTTGGAATTGCCACCCCTATGGGATGGTTTGGATATTTGATGGTTAACTATCTACTTATGAAAAAAAATGGAATTAATGACTTTATTGTGAAGAGTCCTGAAATCAGAATCTGAGGATGGCCTTTTGCATTTGTTATTGTCAAGTTAGAGTGTAATCCTAGTTACCATTCTTGACAATAAGCAAGAGTGGGACGACGTTTGTCTTTAAGATGGTGTATATTCCTTTTAGGTCTATATCAGATACTTTTTGACCTCCATATCAGGAAGACTAGACTACGCCCAAGGCCCATAGTTCAGCAATCTAATTTATAAATGTTGCAAACTGAACAATTTCTCACCTAGGCAATTACATAAAGGATTTTGATGATTAAACTGAATTGAGAATTTAGCAGGGACTGAGATCTATCTACCCTTATTAAAAATTATTTTGAAAAGTTCCTGCTGGGCCTGCACATACTGTTAGAAAGAGTATGGAAGCTGAAGATACTTGTTAACAAGTCTTGGCAGGGAAGCATTTAAGTCATCATGGCTTTTGTGCATATATATTGGATAGCAACATTAGTTAGCTCTAGAAAGAGAGCAGCTAGTTATCCTTTTTATCTCAAGGTGGGGCAAAGAAATGAATTACTTGAGACAAATTTGTAACAGAAGGGTACCCTTTTATATTGATTATCACTTCTATACACTATTCTTGAGAATCATATGGAGCACACACAGTTTTGAGGAGGTGAGGGAGCAGAGAGTATGAAATGTCTACGAGGTCTAGAATAATTGCATTGATTTAGCTTATTTACATAAAGATTGCACTAATTTGCTTGCATACTGAACCTCAAGATATGACTTGGTGGAAAAAGAGTTGGTTACAGCTTAGCCTTAGTATATTTGAACAATTTGCATCAGCTTTGCTGTGTGTTTTGGGGGTAACCAAAATATAATCTTTTTTTGAGAGGTCCAAAAATTACAATCTTATATTGAGATAATTGAGCAAGTCGAAAGATATCCTCTGGAAGAGTTTTGACTTTTATATTCACATTACAAGGAAGGTGACCCAGTCAGAGCAACACATCAATCCATGTAACCAATCTTGGAAAGAGCTCTATTACATAGTTATCCCAGGATTATTTTCAGTTTTTACCATCATGATGCTTGTATGAAAATCTGATGGTTATTTCTATCGAGCCCCCGCACACAGTTGATCTTCTTCTCTCAGTTAGAAATCTGAGGTCAAGTTGAAGTGCACTAATGTCTCTTAACAGTCTTATATTATAGCTCAAAGTTATCATTTTTCATTTATTACTTTGAATATTTACTTAAGGAGCCTACTTTGGTTAATTGTGTTAATCACCTAACTTGAATCAACATGCTAGAATTTATAGTGCTAGTTGTACAGATATCTACTCTGGTATAGTTTTCCTAGTGAATTTTGTCATTTTTTGTCCAGCCAGCATCTTCCACCAAAGTCAAAGGATTTGACTTTCTTCGCCTTCTTAACTTGGAAGAGAACTCTATAGCGGATTGGAATGAAATCATAAAACTTTCGCATCTAAGAAGGTAATACAGCAAAATGTGCTCATTCGCCTCGAATGTTGTTTCAATTCGATACTGTATATATTTTGACGTTATTCATTTCCTGATTCTAGTTTGGAGCAGCTTCTTTTGAACAAGAATAATCTAAATCAAATATGGTATCCGGATTGCGATACATATGAAGCAGCCAATGGTGATGAATCACATGGGAAATGCTTGAGACCTTTTGAGAATTTGCAGTGCCTCCTTTTAGGTAATAATGTAACATTATAATGGTCTGTGTGAAAATTTTCTCCGACCTCTTAAAATTTTAATTGGCTGCTCCCTCTTGCATGTTCCAGGAGCTAACAACATTGAGGATCTGGCTTCTATTGACTCACTAAATTCTTTTCCCAATTTAATGGTGAGGCTTCTCAATGTGATCTAATTAACATGATAACTAAAGCAAAAGCTAAACTGATGTATTATAGTTATGTACTATAGATTCTGTTCATCAGGTATAGAAACATAGCTGCACCACCCTGATCACACCATATTTATTCACCTCCAATTTGATGTTGACTATAAGTGAATAGCTTCCTTCGGCCTTGCCTTGAGTATCTCATTTCACCATCCGTACAGTAGGTGGAAAGGCACTGTAACGTGGAACTCCCGGGATAAATTGTGAATGAACTGAAAAATGGATTGCAATAATCTCGTGCCATCTACTTATGAAAACTGAAAACATCCATACAGAAGGTGAGAAGGCCCTGTAATTAGAACTCTCAGGATAAATTGTGAATGAACTAAAAATGGATTGCAATAATCTCATGCCATTGACTTATGAAAACGGAAACCTAGGCAAAGGAGTTTATTCAGGTCTGGGTACTGCTTACTGAAAGTAACTCAGTTAAGTAGCCTGAAAGAGAGAATATGGAAAAATATCAGCTGATCAAGTCTTCAATGGGTCAATAGATTCTTTAGCATTGTAAATTCCCAGGGAAAAAAGAAATGAGTGTTGTTATGTTGTCAAAGTTCATTATGTACCATGCTCTCTGTATTTGTATAATGATATCAGCCTATGGATCAATTGCCAGGAGTTGAGGCTTTCTGAGAATCCAGCAACAGATCCAGGGAGAGGTGGTGCCCCAAGATTTGTTTTGATTGCACGTTTAGCAAAAGTTAAAATATTGAATGGAAGCGAGGTTAAATACCAAAAACTGTTATGTTTGATTTATCTTGGTTTCTGAAATTATAGAAAACCAACAAGGTTCTTTCCCAGGTTAGTGCACGGGAGCGAAAGGAGTCTGAGATCCGGTAGGTCTGGGTTTGCTGTGTTATATACCCCATTATATGGATGTGTTCCAATCATGTCTCTTCATGCATTTGCTGTCACATTAACATAAAAAGACTTGTATGATTTCAAAACATATTTGAGAAATCCATGGCATCTAACTCCAATGACTCACTTTAGATGTTTTGAGAGATCGTGAGAACATTTTTATCCTGCATTTAGGTTCCTTTTTCTGAATTCATGTAAGGGAAGAACATTTTTTTTCTTTTTTACTATTTCTTTTTCATACTATAAACATAATAGACAATTTTCTTCTTTAGTTAAACCCGTGGTTGAAAACCAATTCTGATCACATGGAAAGAAAATGAAAGTGAAAGCTGCATATGAACTTCTCTTCATTCTTATACAAAATGCCAATGCTCAAGAAAGTTTGCATTTATGTTCGATTAGGACTCTTAAAGATGAAAAGAAGTTTGGTGGTTAGGTTAAGCCAAAAGAAGTATTGGCCTCCTTCTCCTGGTATTATTTTGGCCAATATGATTATGTTTATACATTCACGTGACTTTATACCTTTTCTGTAGTTATGTTCGCTTAGTCTTGTCAAAGTCCGATGGCAATTTGGAAGAAATTATGCGGCTCCACCCCAGGTGATATTCCAACCCAGAAAATTATTCTCTTCCAGTTTTCTTGCTGTCTTTTTCAGAAGGGAGTTGATGTGATTCTGTTATTCATAGTTCATGCAGTACAATATAATCTCATATAAAAATTATTTAGATTTCAACAAATTTTTGTGTTGGTTGTCAGAAATTAACAGCACGTCAATAATTCAAGTTCATCCTTGTTACAGACTGCGTTGATATTTTTCTTCTTATGAGATAGGTTACTGAACAATGCTCTGTACAAGCAAAACAAAAATGTCAACATGCACTTCAGCATGGGTTTCTTGGGTGTTTCTTTTTCAGATATGCTGATTCTTGGTACCTGAAATGTTGATTATTTTAGTGTTGCTAATATGCAACCTCGTTTTATGTGTTCTCCATTCTGCTTTTTTGTGGACTAGAAAATGTATGCAGAACCTATTTTGAGAACAACATGAGATAAACTTTTCCAATATTACTTCTACTGTTTATAGAATTCTATGATAATGGACTGTACTGTTAATTTTCAAGCCACAAGCAACGTCAGTGAAGCTCTTCCAAAATTGATTTAGCATATGAAAGCATCTTTATGATAATGGACTCTCCTATTAATTTTTAAGCAGCTTTCCTGCTATTAATTCCTTTTAGCTGCTAATACTATTTTTTGGCTGCTTTTCTACTTCTTTTTGTTTCTACTGACAAATTGTTAGTCCCTTGGGGGTTTTGGATGGTTTCTTTCAGCAGCTCTCATTTATTCTTGGCTGAATTACAGGTTTGCTGAGCTTAAAGCATTTCATGGAATTGAGGATGTAAAGCCACAAACTGGAGCTGTAGGTCCTCAGAAAATGGCTTCAGGACTAATAAGTACAACCTTTTAACCTTATTCATCAGCTTTTAGATCACATATTTAAGTAAATATTGATATAACCACGACACCTTATGCAGCAATCATATTGAAGTGTGTTGGAGCATCAATTGGTGAAAAACCCCCTATGACAAAGAAATTGCCTTCTACCACCACGGTGATACACTTGCTTAGTTCATCTCATCTCTGAGCCTTTCCAAGTTGACGCCTAATAATTTCTTTCTTATTGTAGGTCGGAAAGCTGAAGAACCTATGTGAAAGTTTTTTCAAGTTAAAGTCTGTAAAACCCAAATTGTTTCTTCAAGAAGAGGTTTGTATATCTATCATTGGTTCCGATCTTTTATTCATGTCGTTTTGCCTGTTTCCCTATTTCTGATTGGGGACTTCTGAGTCTCACTCAAACCCTTCTCATTTCCCACTAGACCAATGTAGTCGCATCTGAAGTAAATAATCATATGTTCTGTTAGTCACCTAACCAGGAAGACTATATTACGAGACTTAATAGAGATAAATTCTGTAAGTGTTCTCTAATCCAATGTATGCTAGGTGAAACAATAGTTGTTCTTTTCATCTGCATTAATGGTAGCCCCAAGGCTGGATTTAACTGAGTAACAATGCATAGTTTTCCATTCTTAAAGTTTCCATTAGGCTTACTTCATTCATTTTCAGGGTTCCCCATTACCCACATTGCTTGATGATGATATGGCTTCTTTGGTTGACGCTGGAGTTGGCAACGAATCAACCATTCTTGTGGATGAGGAGTACTAGTACCTGAAATATCGTCTGGAAGCTTGTCTTTTCAAGTTGCAAGGTGTTTGTGCTAAGGTAGTCAATGTGATGACCTCTGGCAGTATAGTGCATTGGTTTCTGGCTCTGGAGCGCGTGCCGGGCAGGAAATTGACAGGGCCAAGCAAAGCAAGAGGAGAGACGAGGCCGAGCAAAATTCTGCTCCTTGGGGACTCATACGAATGTGGCTCGTCTTTGAATGACGTATAGTGAGGAGCAAAATAACAATGTTTACCCCACCCAGTATATATATATATATATATATATATGTATGTGTGCGCGCATGCAGAAAGTTGCTACGAACAAAAATATGCTTTTAAAGATTTTATCCTTTTTATGGTGAACAAGTTCTTCGGAAACAAAGAAAGGAAAACACAATGCACAAGACAAAGACCTATTACATTTTAGGCAAAGAAAATAGTTAAAGTGAACAAAAGTTGTTTTAAATTAAAATAACTATATTTATTTTCCACAATTTTAATACACAACTAATTTGAAACCAAGATTCAGGTCTTTCACTCAAAAATAAGTTGGTAAAATTAACTTTCTATTTAAAAAGATTCTAAACAATATATTTCAAACAAATCGGGCCCAGAAAAACTAAAAAAAATATAGAATAAAGAGATGAACATAGTTTCTTTTCTGGGAAAAAATCGAATAAGATTAAAACTTAAGAAACACCTTTTAAGATGAATAAAAAAGAAATCCCTACATTTAGATGACTGTCAAATTAATTCAATCCTTATACCAAATACAATTTGAACCGAAGTTTAGACCGGAAAGGCTCTGTTCGTCAAATGTGAATTGATCATGTCGTGAAATACTTAACTAGAAAATACAAAACTTCAAATTAGTACATGAATTCATCTGTCTATTCGGTGTGAAGTCACAGGGAAACAATTTAACATCATTAGAGGAAAAATATTAGGCGCCTTAAATGTTAAAACAGAATCATCAGAAATGGTGAATTGGAGCCCATACATCTCTTCCTATTACACTACAAAATACAGCTTCTAGTACTACTAATAACCCCAAATGCCCGTGTCAAACCTTCATCGAGGTGCACCATACATCTGACTAGCATCATACTGAGGATATGTAGGCTGGGGTGATGCACTTTTCCCATAAGCAGTCGGCGCTGCCACTGGGGCACCCGCTGGGGCTGCTGCACCATAACCAGTTGTCTGAGCATTGGATTGATCGTATCCTGGTTGAGCTGGAGCAGGCTGAGCATAGCCTGGCTGTGGTGCACCAGCTGGCGCACCGTAAGTCGTTGCCCCAGCGGCAGCATAAGCTGCATCTGCTGGGGCTTGGTAGCCATATCCAGCATTGGTGGCTGATGCTTGTTCAGCATAACCTGGCTGTGAAGGATATGAACCATAACCTGATGTTGGTCCTCCGGCTGAATAAACAGAAGGCTGCTGTACTCCAGGCTGACTATATCCAGAAACAGGGGGACCACCTTGTTGAGGATATCCAGCAGCAGTGGCCGATGCAGGCTGTGGGTGACCGTAAGGATCCGTTGAAGGTGCAGAACCGTATGGAGGATAACTTTGCTGCACTGGAGCACTAGATGCATAGGGGTACGACTGTTGAGGTGGTGCGCTTGAACCATATGCTTGTGTTGATGCAGCAGGAGCCTGATAAGGCATTTCTCCAGCTTGAGCAGGCCTAGGTTGACCATAAGATTGGCCATGGGGAGCTTGTGGGTGCATCCCATATGATGTTGCTCGACCATAGGGGTCCTGTGTGCCATAGCCAGGATGACTACCACCTTGAGGGTAGCCTGTTTGCTGAGATACTCCGTGTCCACCATAGGGATGTTGTGCAGGCACCTGATTATCATATTTCATTTCATTGTATCCCTGCCCATAGCTCTGTGGAGGTGCCTGAGGATAAGGGTTTGGTTGACCGTAGTCTTGACCGTGTGGCTGACCATAGTTGTAATTTCCCTGAAAAAGATGTTTGCACACATGGCAGGGTGAAGAATGAGTATTAGAAATTGGAGAAAACGCTGGTCTTCAGCTGCCTCCTGCCCAGCATAAAAATTGTAAGCACCAACCTGAGGAGGGCCGTGCATGGCAGATGGAGGCCGCTGGTCCCAACTAGGCCCATAGCTGCTTCTCGGAGCTTGTGGAGGATAGTTTCCATATGATGGTGGCGGATACTGTGGAGTCTGAGATGGATAAGGTCCTCTCTGCTGATAATCGTACCCCATGAATGGTGCTGGTTGAGGGCCTCGACTTCCCCATTGTGGAGCAACAGGCCCACGTGGACGGAAGGACTGCTGGCTATATCCACCAGAAAGAGGTGACGGCCTCACATTCTAAGACGATAAATATTCAGAGAACATGACAGAAAGCTACAAGGTCAGCACAAGATTTATGATTTAAGCTGGAGAAAAGATAAACACAATGGAGAACATAAATAAACTCTTAGCTCTCAAATACAGCTATGCACCGTGAGTAAGATAAACAGCCAAGACAAAGAGTATGACTAAAGACTCGCGTACATAAAAAACAATAACATAAACATCCTGAAGGTGTGCAACAAGAAGCTCCAAGGAATACCGGGAAGAAAAACCATCATGCCAGAAAGCATGCACAGATATTTAGCATTTCAGTGGAATAGAAAACCAAAATGTTCTTAAACAAACAGAAGAAGATATCAGAACTAGCAAAGAAGAACGAAACCAATATAAATTTTAATCTCAAACATAAATATCTACGAAAGTGATGTAACAGATACAGCATGATATAAACAGATACAACCTAGACAGATTAAAGCAGAAGTTATTCCAGAGATGATAACATTTGGCCCCAGAATCCAGCCACAGATACAATATTAGAAGTCCAAATAGAATTCAGAACTCAGGAACACTTTCAGGACGGACAGAGCATTAGTTGCCCAATACACATTAACTGAATAATGCAATCGTAAACTCTTTAATAAATAAATAGCTAGGATTAAAGGTAGGCAGGAGAAAAATAAGGTCATCAATATTCTTGAGAGACTCCTAGAGCATGTGATTAACATTACTCAATGAAGTGAACACCTGATGTCAAACAGCAGTAGAAAAATTGAGATTCAACTAATGCAGGGAAGCATTTAATCAGGAGAAATATCAAAAGGAAAGAACAGATACCAAAGCAACAAAAGAGGCATAATAGAATGCATAGGGGTTGGAAAAAATCAAAGACAAACCACAAAATTAAATTTTGTACATGATTACTACAACCCTAAGATGTGGAAGAACAAAGTATTCAGCATAGTATCAACACATCAAAGGGTATCTGTATCACATTGATCTGAAGTCCTCACAATCCAACAACAGTCGTTACTCCAGAAGGTAAAATCCCAAACAAGGCATCAGATGAGAAGTACTCTGGTCTCCAATTATTTTAAGCATATACCAATTCAAACCTAGATAAATGAAGCCCAAAAGACTTTACAGAAGATTATTTGACTGAACATGGTATCACTCTCCAAAACTTCTCATGCAAAGAACATAGGGAAACCAGAGTACTAGGGTTCATGTAATACAGTCTTCACTATTATCACTTTTAGTTTTTACAAGTCTCAAGGTAATCTTACCAACTATTAACATCCTGCAATGGCGAGAGTTAATGCTTGATACCTCTCTTTGGTAGATGAGAGTGAATAGTTGTCTATTGCTACACCAAGGCAATGCTGACCCGGCGTGAAAGTCAAAAGCCAAATCTGCATTTTTAAAGCCAAGCAATTCGAAATCGGCAGCTTCAACAAAATAAATCATGGCAACCGACATCTCATTGAATATAAGATCTTCCTAACTGCATTCAAGAGACCTAAGCACAAAATCACTAAGGAAAATCTATTCAAGCAATAAGCTCTCACTCCTTAAAACAGCTGAAACAGCGTTCTTCAATCGAGGTATCTCATGGTGATAAATGAGCAATCATCACAAGAAGTTAATTCACTCAATCACATCAGCTCAATCGCATGTTTGACCAAATGACTAAAAATATCTAATCATGCATGCTATCTTTAAAACTTCATTAAACAATGGAAAGAAGAATAGTAGGTGGTAGCTTGCACACAAAACTGGGAACCAACATCAACAAGCTAAACACACAAACATCAACTATTTTGAGCTTCCACAGAATTGACCTAGGCTCTCCTTGGACACAGCACAAATGGCTAGTTCATGGTTGATATATTTTCACGT
This sequence comes from Catharanthus roseus, assembly GCA_028651295.1. Lineage (NCBI taxonomy): Eukaryota > Viridiplantae > Streptophyta > Magnoliopsida > Gentianales > Apocynaceae > Catharanthus > Catharanthus roseus. The sequence continues at coordinate 29,683,369 of JAPQWS010000168.1, forward strand.
TTATCCCAACGGTTTGTGGCCATATGAAGTTCAAGCAAAGGTTGATCCATTACAAGGAACATTAGAGACAATGGAAACATATTCACATTCAAAGCAATATATTTGTAGCAAGTATAGCTGTTCTGCATCTTCAGACCGAATAACCACTATATATGCCAAGTTTAAGGAATTTAAAGTTTTAGAAAGAAATTTCAACAAGATCACTAATTATTAGCAAATGATATCATGCAGCAACGAAAGGCAAAATTATGATATTCTATACTGTACCCAACTGCACATAGAAAGGAAAATAAATAGGGCAGTGAATAGATAAGCAGCATAGTCCTATTCAATAAAAGCACCAGTATAGACCCTGAAAAGATGTTTTATTTAAGTAAAACCCCAAGTCATTCAGAACATTCAGCCATTAATACAAGCCCAGGCAGGAACTAGAAAGTAACTAGTGTTTTAATGTTATTCATCGGAGATGAGTAAAAACCTTTGCATACGACACTAATCAACAAAGAAGTCTCAAGACCATAGAAAGTGAAACAATCACAAACCTGATTCATGACTTCTTTGATCAAATCCCTTGCTACCTCAATCTGCTTCCTATCACCTGTTACTCGAACTGTCCTTTCTTTAGATTGGTCCCCCGCTGGAAGATGCTGAGGTACCAACTGATGAATTTTCAAAAGAAAGATATAAGAGACGTAGTATGCAAATTATGCTGGATTCAAGTATCCCTTTACAGGCCTTTCAGACATATATTTGGGCCAGAACATTTATAAGCTACCTGGATACGTGCTCCGGATCTTGTCTGGAGGCTCTTAATAGTTTCCCCACCTTTTCCAATGATTAATCCAACCTAGATTTTTAAATGGATATTTGAATCAGCAGTGCTGATGTTATAGGCCAGGAGACTTGCTAAGCCATGAAGAGAAATGACGAGACAGATAGGGATAGAAAGATACTGGAGATCAGTTATAAAATAAAACAGAAAGAAAACCTTCTCATTTGGGACTTGTATCTCAATTTGATCTCCCACCACAGACTGAACAGTGCTGAAACCCCTAGCCACAAGAGATGGAGAACCCCCAGCATCTGCCTGTGATGGGATGGATATGCTTTTACACAAAATATACAAATACATGAAATGCAGAAAAAAACTTAGAAGCCAATGTAGAATATACAGGTTAAAAGCACATAAACCAACCTCTGCAATGACATCACTAATCAACTTTTCAGCCTTGCTTATACTCTCCAAGGTACCAATTAATTCCACTGGCCTGGTGGTTGAACGGGGATCGGAATCAGCATCTCTCATGATTTGAATTTTGGCACCTGAATTATATTGTAGGTACCGAATAGTATCCCCAGCCTTTCCAATCAAAACCCCGACCTATTCCAGAATTGGCAGAAAGAAGATTAAGTGAAACCGTCTGTCTTTTGAGCCAAGTTCAGCATACACCTTGACAAAATTGCACAAACCAAAGCAAAATACTACTCATGGACAAGAGGAATCAATTTTGTTAGTCCTCTTTATTTCTTTTTGAAGGGGGGGGTGCCGGCGGCAGGGGAAGGGTGGAGGCCATTATTTTACCAAATTGTACAGGAATTTCCTAGGTACCAGCATGAATACTGAATTTTTCAAGAACAGAGTAAGTTGTTGCCTAAGTTTGCCCCAAAAAAGTTGGTTGACAGGGTTTACCTTGTTGTTAGGAACCTCAATTTTGCGTGAAATTGTTGGTGGGTCAGAACCATCTTGAGTAACATCGGCAGGAGGTTCCTGAACTCCCCCTTTTGGGAGTTCCTCTTCACTTTCAGTATTAGGTTTCTCATTTTCACCAGAAGGCTCTTTGCTGTCACCACTTTGTTTATCATCTCCAGTAGCCAGCTGTTCTACTTCAGCAGAAGCCACCTCTGGTGCTTTTTCTTGACCTTCGCCATCCTCCAAAACACTGTCTTCCTTGCTTACTGGCTGCTCCTCTAACTTCTGCACTTCAGGGTCTTCTGTTTTATCCACATTATCTCCTTCTTGATATCCATTCTCTGAAGCTGCTAAACAAATTCAGACAAGGACATTGTTAGTGTAGTTGCACAAAAAGAGTTCCTTATGGTGTCAGTTTGAAATTACAGGTCAAAACCTATTCACCTCTAGGCAAGCGCTTAAAAAGAGTTTTTTAGTGCTGTTACATTGCTTAGCTCCCCTAGTTCAGAAACACAGATAACATAAAAATTTTCATTGACAGTAAAAGGTTTACAATATCTTCAAACATGGACAGGTCATAGCAAAAGGAAGCACCTCATCTAGACATACTTTACTAGCAATGTTTCTACCCCACAAGTATAGCAGACTTGTGCGTTAATGTGATTACCATACAGCCATATATCAACATGAATGATTAGATATTAAATGAATCTGACGATAATCAGAGGTCTCTTTGTGAGAAAAACCCTTCCTTTCATCAAGTTGGTTTTCAAATATCAATTTTTTCAGCTGGCTAGGAAGTAGACTTTTTTCTCACTTGTTTTCACCTCCAAGTTAACAATGGTCATAAGTTCTTTGGTAGTGTTTATAAATTTCTTAAATTGTTTATACATGCCAAGCAAAGATATGCATGTGCACAGTTTCTTGCAAGGTTTATGTTTGTTATCAACAAAGTATTGGAAGAGCAACAATACTCTTCCTAGGGAAACAATAACAATGATGCTATGTGGTTACTACGTGCAATATGCTTGCTATGAAAAAAAATTCTACATCTGCATTATGCTGTTAATATTATATTGGATGAATTCAATGAACTTTCAGCAAAAGAAATTTTCATTTTTAACTATTCGGCCTTTTATATATATTTTTTTCAAATTACTGTCTTATCCACCTTATATGACATGGTAAAAGCTGCATTTTAAGTACAGACTGAAATTAGTCCCCAAACTACCACCAAGTCAATTAACCATTTTCCTCATCTTTTTTCTCTTCTTTTGATAAGTCATTTTCCTCCCAATCTACTTCCCAAACTTATGCATTTGTATTTGGATTAGATCTAAGACTGGAAAATGTTGAGATTTTTTACCCGATATTTCATAAAAAGTGAATTTTTTGTGAGAAGTTTCGAAAGTATAAATTATAGGTTTACAGTAAATAACATGCAAACCCTAAAAATAACCAGCAATAGCATGTACTAACAGCATTACTAAAATTCCCAAAGTACAAGATGAAATTGAGACCTAAGACTCAAACGATAAGGGACATTTCAGTAAAAACACCTGGTACATCGAGTTGTCCGTTATTATTCTCATTATCCTCTAACCGAGGTCGTTTCAGCTCAGACTCATCAGGTTTCTCCGCATTCTCTTCGGTTTCAGGCTCAGGCTTGGTGTCCGAATCCACAGCAGCAAGTGGTTCTGGAGCGTTTGCCTCCAAATCTTCGAGCTTCCGCTTCTTCTCATGATCGGACGACTGCACCGGGCTCCCGGCGACGGCAATCGACATGCCCTCATCCGCCATTACAGATCGAAGTTTACAATCACTCAAACACTCCAAACCCTCCCTAGGGTTCCAAACACCAATACAGTAACTTTAAGACAGTGTGTATAGTTTGTGTGCGCGGGTGGGTGGGTGGATTTAGTTTAGAACGCAGAAATGGAAAAGGGATTCGATTAGAGTAATTGGGTTTATATGGAGAAAAGAGGTGAGATATTTTTATTTATTTTGGGGCACTTATTGGACTAGGGTTTGGTACCAAGATAATTGGGCTATAATATCTGGCCCATTTTTTCTTTTTTCTTAATATTCTGGATATCTCAACACTACCTGAATTTTTATACAAGCAAAAACTGAAACAAATAATAGGACTTCTGGAAAGAAAAAAACAGGGGAAAACCTCTTCTTTTAATTATTATGAAAGGGAAAAAACCTCTCCATCCACTTATACCAGAATTTTTAAATCAAGCTTTCATAACTTTAATTCCAGAAGGACCCCCTCAAATAAAAATTCCAAAAAGAAATTTCCCGAATTCATAAGTTTTATAGATCTATTAATCCAAGGATGAAGCGATGCAGATCATGCCCCCTAAGAAATTTCGAGTTTTTACTCTCTTTGAGTATTTGTTTTAAAGAATGATATTAAAATAGGTAGTTTTTTTTTCACAAAAAATATACACAAGTGAGACAAAACATTAAGTAATTTGTATTCTTTTTTCACAAATAAGAAAAAATATAAGGGATAAAGAAAACAAAAAAATAATTTCATTCTTTCTATTTTCTATAAAAAATAAAATAAAATAGGTGGCAGATATCGCATATGCCAAATGTGATATCTGCCTAAATAACTTTTACTATGTTTTATTTACTATCAAATCACGGATATGAGATATTGCCTGAAGCAAGAAAGAAAAAAAAACTACCTATTTTAATACCATTCTTTAAAAAGATACTTTAAAAGGGCAAAAGCCCCAAAAGTTCTTTTGTTTAGTATTTATATATATTTCATGTTGATAATATAAAAAATTTATAAAGTTTGGGCCCCCTAAATTTTTTTTTTGTTACATAAGAAAGAAAATTCTTTTTGGCCCCCAAAATGAAGCTCCAAGCTCCGCCACTATATTAGTCTGTCCATACAATGTATAACATCCTCACAAAAATTATAGTCCATAGGTACACTATATCTAATTAAAATTATATACCCAATCGTGTGTTAAATAGTGATATGTCAGGGATGGAGCTCAGTGACGATATGTCGGGGCCATGGCGTTCCCCCAAATTTTGTTTGTTTACTATTTATATATTTTATGTTGATAATTATGAAGTTTGGCCCTCTAAAATTTTTCTATTATTACATATGGGAAAAAAATTTTGTGACCCCCCAAAATTAAACTTCAACTTCTACCACTGTGATACGTATTAAATGTTTTTACATAATTAAAATTAAAGATGTTAAATTTCTTTAAATATTAAAACTAGAAATACAACTAATATAAAAATAAATTTATATTTTTTAAAGTAAGCTTTGTCCTCTAAAAAAAAAATTTAAGTTTTGTACCCTTCAAAACATAAAGTTTCATATTTTAGAGGCCATTACTAATTAGAAAGAAGATGAAAGAGAGTATTAAGTATATTATATATATATATATTGTTAAATTGTACAGTAGTTTTAGTTTTGTGATAGAAATGTCTTTTTCTATTGTTTGTGGATAAAAGTGTCTTTTGAGTTTTTTTTTGTTCTCTACTGTTTGGGCTTCTTCTCCACTTCTTTCTTCTCCACCGTACTCATTCTTGTTACCAAAAAGCAAAATCTCTCGTCCACAAGAGTTCCACCAGACTGTCCGACGCCCAGGTGAAAGATGTAAATCATGATCCTGCACTGCCGCTGCCAGGATTTGAACTTTGGTCCTTGTTACTAACTCTGCAGTCTCATAACCAATTGAGCTACGCCTATGCGGGCTCCACCATACTCATTCTTCTTCTTCTATTTGCTCATTTACACTCTTTGTCTTTTAATTTTCTTTTTAGTGTTCCAGGTTTTCCCTTTTCTTACACACTCACACTCTCTTAGCCCTAGTTTGGTTCGTGAAGGGGGAAGGGAATGGAAGGGAAGGGGAGGGGCTAGGGGAAGTATATTCATTTCGTTCAAAGTTGTTTGGTTAGAGTGGAAGGGAAGTAAATCATGTTTACTTCCCTCCGTTTGGTTGGGATGAAAAATGAAAAGAAAATAATTTTTATTATATATAATTTACTATTATATCTATTGCACAAAGTTAAAAATGTTATATATATGACGTAGGAGTTTAGTTTAAAATAAATTTGTAATAAACTAATTTATAAGAGGATAAAATTGATCTTTTAACATCATTACGTCCTAATACGTCCGTTTTGGGAGGGGCAAACTTGCTGACGTGGAGAGGGAGAGCTTCCCTCCTAATTTACATTCCCTCTACTTTTACTTTGCAACTAAACGACGTAAACAAGACATTTACGTCCTAATTTACCTCTCCTCTTACTGTCCTCCTTGATTTCACCCCAACCAAACTAAGGTTAGAGTCCTCTTTTCTTCCTAAAGCTTTTCCTTTTCCGCTCCTCAAGCTCTCTCTTTCGTTCATTTTCTAAGTTTTTTCCCGGTTTTTGGTAGGAAGCAATTTCTTGAGGTTTTTTTTTATAATTTTTTTAATCTAATGTTGGTTTTAAGCAGAGAAATCTTTATTCTTTACTCATTCCACCTATTTTAGATTGCAAAAAAGAAATAGATGAAGAAAGATGTAACTTTTTTAAAGTGAGTACGTTTTTTTTCTTAGTTTCATTCATGGGTGTTTATGAATTTTTAAATTTGATATGTAATAGAGTTCAATTTAATGTTTGCATACCTTCATTTGTGGGTTTAATATTGAGTTTTCAATAGTTGCTGGGGTGGCAGTTATAATCTCTACTGAATTATGCCTTGAGAACCTCAGATTTTTATTTTGAGTTGTAATTTGTAGAATGTGGGTCATTAGCAGGTAATTTTGAGTTGAATTTGAGTATATATTAAGTTAGCCAATTATTTATTTATCTGAAATAGTAGGTAGATTGGAACTTAGAAGATAATTTAATTTAATGTTTTCTCATTTTATTCTATGTGGAATCAAGAACAGTGGAAATAAGGCCTTTTAGTAGTGAACTTAAGTAATGCTTGTTTATGGCTGCTTATTGTTTAGACAATTGATATTTCTATTCTTTTGATGGTGGTGAAAAGGTTTGGAAGCACATCAAGTAGAAAAGGAAAGACGTTAAATTGAATGATTAACTTGATGCGATCTATACTGCTGCTTATAAGAAGATTCCAATTTATTTTAACTAAATAAAGATTAAGGTTGTGAGATCAATTCAGTATGTTAGAGTATCTAAGCATTTAGTTTTGCTATTGATTGTTAAAACAAAACTTAAGAAGCTAAGGGTATGAATCTATTTTTTTCAATACTTCTGATTTGCTCATATGGCTAATTTGTATTTAGAGCTCAATTGCAAGATAAACTTATAATCATGAGCCTTGGATGTTTCTTGTTCCCATATTATAGAAAGAAAAGAGAAATTTTGTGTAGCTACTGAATTGAAGATCTTATTGAAAAAACTTTATTAGATAATTGTTAAAGACCTTATTAGATTTTCATATTATAGAACAAAAAAGGGAAATTTTGTGTAGCTACTGAATTGAAGACCTTATTGAATCTTATATCAATGTGAGAATACAACTTTATTAGATAATTGTCAAAGACCTTATTAGATAATTGTCAAAGACCAAACCAAATAATGGTCACTTTCACTTAGATTTTTAAAGACTAATTATTTTCTATGGTATATCTTCACATTCTTAACATTCTCTATTGGAAAATCGTCTAAGATCATCACAAACTAAAAGCACATTTTCTGTGCACTTTCATGAGCTGTGTGCTCCCTTAGTTAGCTTTCTCATTCTAAGAAGTTTTCTTTTGTGCTGCTTGTGACATTGTGCAGCCTGGAAGTTCCTATTTCTAATAGGACATATGAGATCTTTTTTATGTCTAAAATATAATATTTTAGGATTTTGGCCTCAATTAGCTTTAAAATGTTTTTAATTTCTTGATACAAAGTATCTGAAACTTAATGGCAATTCCATAGTTTGTACGTTCAATTCTAAAGTACTAAATGACAGGAGGTTACTTTTTGCATCTATTTTGCTTTTAAATTTTCTAATTCTTCCTATTTTTTCTTTTCAGATTGTTCTAGCATAAACTTTCCTACTATCTTCGTTTTGTTGCATCTCTTTGCTTGCATTGTTATATCGAAGAGTTGTGCTTTTCCAAGTATAAATTGTTCATTCTGATGTTTTCATTTTCACAAAGATAATAAGACCATTTCTTTAATGTTGATGTGCTGATTTATTATTTAACACATAACTCTCTATAGTAACTTCTTACCATTATTTTATGTATTTTTATATGCATTAAAAGAGGCCAACTACTGAATGGGGAAATTATTTTCTATATTTATTTTCCAAATGATTTGATGTTACAGTTGAAGCAGTCATTAGAGTTAGCGAAGGTGTATACTTATTGATTTTCTCTTCAGCGGTTATGAATATGACTGTTAAGTTAAACGTTCAAAAAATTTGACCCTTATCTACATTCGCAATGCATTTATCTACACTCCAAGCCACCGAACATGAAAAGAGTCTCATGTTAGGTAAATTTTTTATAAAGATAAGGTAATAAACAAGAGCTTATTGCTTTGTTTCCTAATGCAATCTCTTAAAAGTTGAATTTAGTTTTATTTCTGAGAATGTGGTAGACCTTCTGAAGGTGAAATCGGAAAAGGACAAAGAAAATAATCGGAAAAATCTTTACTGATGTGTGTATATTTTTAGTCGAAACTCAAAGAAATAGATGGTAAAAGGCTGGAAGAGAAGCTTCAAGCTCTCTTATCCGACAAAGCTGGGAGATTGAGTACTTGCAGTCTCTGCAACTTCGAATTATCAAAATGAAGGTAAATATATCTCAAGTTTCCTTTGTTTTGCTTTATGTGCGTCGAAATATTGGATCAGGCATCCATTTTGACATAGCAAATAAATATTTGTGATATTTTATGTGAGATAGAGACAGATAAAGCTACTCTTGAATTTGAAAGCCTCGAGAAAGGGTACTCTTCTAATCTTATTTAGTTCACGGTGCAAAGAAATTGTTTTTTTTAGCTATGTTGCTTATATCCATATCAAAGAAGGTTTACTCTTGATTTCTAGCGTCACATAGTTCTTGAAATTTGCATTGAGGAATTAAATTGCTCTTGTCCTGGACTTTGTTATTCTCTCCATGTTTCCTGTGAGGATGCTTCTTTGTGCACCAGTTTTTACTGTATGTCTGGAGGAATGAGGATCAGAAAGAGGATCAGATTGTTTTAGCACAAGAATATTGAAAATACAAAATTCAACCGATAAACTAAGATATCCAAACATAAATTGAACCCTAACAAACAACGTAATTCAAAATTAACAAACACCCATAGCCATGATGATAATGAAGAAAAAAAATATTAACTTTTCTTCATCATAGCTTGTCTTCACAATCTGCTGGACCACCAAAACTGCAGAATAAACAACTAAAAATTATTATTTACACACCTACATGATGGCCATCAAATGGATAGTCCTTACTTAGCAAAACCAAGTTACTTCTCAAAGTTAGACAGAAAGAGCATATTCTTATTTTTTTCACGGGTGGTTTATGTTTTGAATTTTTTTCTTCTTTTCTTGTTAGAGATTCAAGAAATATATTCTCTCTGGCAACTGCTTCAGCATATGATCTTCTTTTTCTAAGAATCTTCATTTAGTTTCACTTAGATATAAGTATATATAGTATTATGCTCAAAATCAAGTGCTACTGTTAGGATTGATCATCATATGCTTAACATAATATCTAGGACAGCATCTATTTATCTAGCAAGAATAACCTTATATTTTATTTCCTGTCATACTAATATTCTTTTTCTCTAATTTTCCAGGTTTTGAAGACATTAAGGAGTAAAACTATGTTTGAAGGCTTAGGTTGACAATTTTCAGGTAATAAATTTAGATATAATGAATTATTTTGTTAGCGGTAATCAGACTAAAAGCACTATTAAGCTTTGTTTTGATATTTTCTCATTGCCAATGTATTTTTATATCATTTTCTTTCGTGATTCACTCTAAAATTTGTTTTGGATTATTCTATTTCTTTTATTTTGTCTTTCAACGGCAAGTTTCTGCATCTTTTCTAGAATATATTTTTCATGGTCAGCGGTCTCGCCATTTTTGTAATTGAAGCTCTGTATGACTTAGGCTATTAGAGCTAATATCATCCTAAATATGTTTGGCAGACTCAAAAGAACTAACCAAAACCATTATGGTCTGTGCTCTTTTTGTACAGATCTTCAATTCCCTTTCTTTTTCAATTTCACATTTACTTGTTAACTTTTTGTGTGAAGCTGGCGCTTCATTGTGATTGGCTTCCATTTCACTTCGAAAAGTCATAGAATATATGCAAATTATAAAATAAAAGTACACAAATAGACACACGAAGGTCTACTATCAAATAATTCAACATGCATTACACAAAAAAATCTAACACTTTATCGAAAGGAAAAGCATGTCATGTAGGGAAACAATTACAATTGTTTTAATACCTAAAGAGGATAAGAGTAGAAAAACAAACCTTTGAAAAGAGCTCTTCAATTTAAAATGTAGGCTAAGAGATGCAGCAGAATGAAGATAGCAGGAAAGGAAAGTTTGTGCTATAACAGCCTGAAAAGCAAAAATAGAAATAATCAAAAATTTTAAAAGAAAAATAGATGCAACAATGTCAAGCTACACAAAAAAGTAACTTTAGAATTCCTTTAGAATTGTATGTACAAATTATTGAGTTGCTATTAACTTTTAGATACTTTCTATCAAGAAATTAAAAACATTTCAAAGCTAATTGAGGCCAAAAGTCCTAAAATATTGTATTTTAGACATAAAAGGATCTCATTTGTCCTGTATGGAAAATTTTTTTTCTCTCTGTTACAATTGGAACTTCCAGGTCACACAAAATCACAAGCAGAGCCTTCTTAAAAACAAAAGAAAACTTCTCAGAATGAGAAAGGCAACTAAGGAAGGGGAGCACATAGCTCATGAGAATGCACAGAAGATGTGCTTTTAGTTTGTGATGATCTCGGGCATACTTTCCAATAGAGGATGTTAAGAATGTGAAGATATACCATAAACAATAAGTAGCCATAAACAAGCACCACTTAAGTCCACTACTGGAAGGCCTTGCTTCCACTGTTCTTGATTTCACAGAGAATAAAATAAAATGTTAAATAAAATTTAAAAAACCATAAATTGACTCCAAGATGCAATAATTATCTCAGAAGATAATGTACACATATGTAGACATATAACATAGTATAAATAAACAGGGGATGATTTATTGCTACGGTTTCTATGATTAACGATTCCTTTTCCATTCCTTGGAGATTGGATGGCATATTAAAACACATTCATCACCTCTTATCTATCCATCAATTCAGTATTGCTCACATCTATGGGGAATCTAATAACGTGGTCGACACTTTAGCTAATTTGGGATGTTAATATTGTGCTAGCACCAATTATACTACTCTTGCAGATCTTCCTTCTCATATTTACAGTCTCATTCTTGATCATCAAGAAGTCCCTTATCTGCGTTAGATTTCTTAGTTTGTAGTTTTTCCCTTCTGTTTAGTGTTCTTCTCTTAACTTTAAGTTTTTCTTGTTCCGGAAGTGGATTTGTTTCCACCGTCTTTGGCCTAGGTAAGTCTTTTGCACTGCCCTTTGTATGAATTTTTATTTTAATAATAATACGGAATGCCCGCCAGGTCTGTCCAGGTTATATTAAAAATAAATAAATAAAATAAGCATGGGATGCAAAAGATACTATAATATAAGAAACATTTCATTTAGACTATACAGGTTATAGTTCATATCCATAAAAAGCCATATGGAGTGCCCAAGATAATAGGAATCTTTGGTTTTTCAGTTTAAACTTTCAAATGCAAGACTAAAACATACCCACATGCAAGCAAGATACACATATACAAAAATGAGTTCAAATTCTAAATATTTCTAGGGAAATAATTTTTTTAATATCCAACAACTTTTAAGCTTCGATGAAATGTGGTCTTATTAAACACAGTCATTTTTACACAACTAACCGTAATTGATATGTGCTTAGTTACCTTTAATTTTATATGTTAATTATGTCGGTTTTTTATATTTTTAGTATATAAAACATATAACTTACTCTAATTTTCTTCTCTTTTTGACTTAGGTGCGTCCCTAAAAAGAATTTTTGATGAATACAAGCTAAAACAGGAGCAAAACATGCGAAAAGAGAGCAAAAATGAAGAAGACGGAAAGTCGGCAACCACGGGGATCTTCCAGTGATACTTGCCGACGGAAGTCCTAAATGGAGCGTTGTTCGGAATCTCAATTGACTCTTCGATAAGTATTGAGATCAACACCTTAGCACCGACATTGGCAAGGACCAACAAATAGAGGAAACAGAAAAAAGAGGAAGTTAACGAAGGAAATTGTTAATGGCTCTCTTCTTCCGCGTTAGATTTCTTAGTTTGTAGTTTTTCCCTTCTGTTTAGTGTTCTTCTCTTAACTTCAAGTTTTTCCTGTTCCGGAAGTGGATTTGTTTCCACCGTCTTTGGCCTAGGTAAGTCTTTTGCACTGCCCTTTGTATGAATTTTTATTTTAATAATAATACGGAATGCTCGCCAGGTCTGTCCAGGTTATATTAAAAAAAATAAAATAAAATAAGCATGGGATGCAAAAGATACTATAATATAAGAAACATTTCATTTAGACTATATAAGTTATAGTTCATATCCATAAAAAGCCATATGGAGTGCCCAAGATAATAGGAATCTTTGGTTTTTTAGTTTAAACTTTCAAATGCAAGACTAAAACATACCCACATGCAAGCAAGATACACATATACAAAAAATGAGTTCAAATTCTAAATATTTCTAGGGAAATAATTTTTTTAATATCCAACAACTTTTAAGCTTCGATGAAATGTGGTCTTATTAAACACAGTCATTTTTACACAACTAACCATAATTGATATGTGCTTAGTTACCTTTAATTTTATATGTTAATTATGTCGGTTTTTTATATTTTTAGTATATAAAACATATAACTTACTCTAATTTTCTTCTCTTTTTGACTTAGGTGCGTCCCTAAAAAGAATTTTTGATGAATACAAGCTAAAACAGGAGCAAAACATGCGAAAAGAGAGCAAAAATGAAGAAGACAGAAAGTCGGCAACCACGGGGATCTTCCAGTGATACTTGCCGACGGAAGTCCTGAATGGAGCGTTGTTCGGAATCTCAATTGACTCTTCGATAAGTATTGAGATCAACACCTTAGCACCGACATTGGCAAGGACCAACAAATAGCGGAAACAGAAAAAAGAGGAAGTTAACGAAGGAAATTGTTAATGGCTCTTTCTTGAATGACTGAGGCTTTCTTCTATGCTAAATCTCTCCCGAAAACCAAGCCAAAAAATAAATAAATAAAAATCTGACCCCAAAAGAATATGGTAGAAACTTTCCGGGATTCCATTTTAAACCCAAAACTTTTTAGGGCATTTATGTAGTTTTATAAACCTTTATAAATGTCAGGAGAAGGGGTCTTTTAAGGCATATAAAATCATATGCGGAAAAATATATATCGAGACATAGTTTTTTAAATACCTTAATAGATATATCACTATAGCCTCATTTTGTTGTATTGACAATAATGAAGCAGCATATATAAAAGGCTTCTTCACGTTTCAAAAGACAAACCTTTTTTTTTTTTTTTGGCTAAATTCAAAAGACAAACATATAACATAGAAAAACATGTCCTTGCATATATCATAAATTATGTTCCCATAAGAGCTACTACTGAGCATGAAATTGCTATATAACAGGTGATGAGGGGTTTTGTGCCATTTCGGGACAAAAAGTGGGTATGTCCTAATCGAGATTATTTGTGTCTGGGTATGTGCCTGAAAGTCTGCAGTGTTTTTGAGCCAATTGATGGGGATTGAAATTGCAAAAAAGTTAGGAAATTATTTGGGGATGTCCTTGTTATATGATAGGGTTAGGAAGAGTACATTTTCTTTCTTGGTGGATAAGATAGGAAGGAAAACTTTGGGATGGAAAGCCAAGCTCTTATCGAGGGTAGCTCGGGCTTTACTTGTCCATACTATTACCTTTGCAATTCATGGGTATGCTATGCAAATAGCGCTGGTGCCAGATGGGGTTGTTGTGGAAATTGATTGGTTGAATCGAAACTTTTTATGGTCTGATGATAGAAGTAAGCGCGGCTTGAATTTGGTAGCATGGGAGAATGTCTATTTACCTAAGGAGATGGGGGGATTGGGGACTGTTAATTTGCAGCAGTGGAACTTGGCATCCTTAGCTAAGTTATGTTGGTGGGTTTTAACGTGTAAGGATGCATTATGGAGCAGGGTGTTGCTGGCTAAGTATGGTCGTATGGATGTTGGGAGAGTGAGGAATAGATACATATCGTATACATGGAGGGGTATTTTAAAGGGATTTCAAGTGCTACATAGTAATTTGATGTGGAAGTTGAACATTTGTGAGCGGATGCTCTTCTGGAAAGATAATTGGCTAGGTGTGGAGCTTTACAAGAGAGTATTCTGCAACCGTTATCTAAGGAGGAGGAAAGGTAGTACGTCGCTAGCTTTTAGCGATCATTGGAGCTTGATTAGAGGTGGGAAGAGTTAGATAGTTTACTGCCTCAGGCAGTGTTGTAGCAGCTTGCTGGGGTGGCGATATCAAATAGAGAAGCAGGAAGAGATACACCATATTGGACAGTAACGGAAAAAGGAGTGGTACATGTGGGTATGGTGTATCGGTTCTTGTGTGAGCAGGAAGGATATGTGAGAGAGGAGAAGTGGCAGCGATTGTGGCGAGTAAAGGGACCTCGAAATTTGCTCTTTCTTTTATAGGTGGTACGTTGGGGAAGATTGACTACCAAAGCTTATCTTCAACACTGTGGCTTGCTACAAGAAGATATATGTCCAGTGTGTGGGATTGGAAGGGAAGATATTCTTCATGCCTTGAGGGATTGTGGTTGGATAAGGAGGGTTTGGAAAGAGTTGGTGTCAAGGTGGAGGTGGGATTCTTTGCTGTGACTGATGTTTGTGCTTGGATTGATAATAATACGAGCACTGGTGCTATGCGGTGGCGACCAGTGCTAGAATGGAGTTTATTATTTTGTGTGGTTGTTTGAGTAGCATGGAGGGGAAGGAATATAATTGCTCATGAAGAGAATGGGTACCCGGGAGATGTTGCAATAATTGTTGCAGATATTTTAGATCAAGTTAATACTCTTCATACAGAATGAGTAGCTGAATTCTGTAAGCCTATTATCCCAGGTGATACACAGTGAATTTGAAAAGTTGCTTTAATATTTAATACAATACAAAGATCCCTTCGGGCCAAAAAAAAAATTTATGTTCCCATAAGTAATAAACTATATCAACATAACATAAACAAAAACCAATGAGAATTAGAAAAAAATGCATTTTTGTGACATGATACAAGATTCCCAGCATTTAGTTTCGTATAACATGATATTCTTACTACTACTTGGATTGGTGTTAAAAAGAAAATTTTTTTCTATTTTTCATTTTGGGACGTACACCTTCCCTCCAATCCAAGTAATTCCTTAACAACTCTATAAATAAACTTGAAGATTATACTTCATTATTCAACAAGTTTCAACAATTTGCCAGCTCACAATACATCAAAGACTAATATGCCATTACTTCAAGAGTTCATATCTTATTCTACTTGATATCAATTACTATGTGACAAGTGTTTTTTTTTTTCTTTTTGTTGCTAGGTAATATGACAAGTATTTGTATGCAACATTTTTTTCGTTGCTAGAAAAAAAGGTTTTATGTGAACTAGTAAATTTCATCAGATTGAAGAAAAAAAAAGTAAAAGAAAACCAATTTTGGGCTCATTATGTCCAATAGTAATATCAAATTAACCAATTTAATAAATTTTAAGTGGTAACAATGTAACTAAGAGGGAATTATTGAAAAATAAAGTCAAAACCTCTTTTATTTTTTTAAAAAAGAAACTTAATAAAGAATAATTTTTTAAATGAAAAACCCAATAAAGATGAAATTCAAAGTTCACAGTCAAAAGGAAAACGTGGCCAATGTCCCAACCCTACTCCTTGTGCTCCTCCTATCATTTCAACTCTTTCAAGGAGTAATAGAAGAGTCCAACTCAAACTGGTCCACACCAATGTTTAAATTAATGGCCTCTGTCCGATATCGATAAATTACACGCGGAAATATTAAAGTTACGCAATAAAATTTTCAAAAATTTCCCTCTACTTTCTCTCTCTACAAACTTTCTCTATCCCTTCTCTATATACTTCAACAACTACAAACGAAGATCTGCAAAAACCCAATCGTCCCAATCGTTGACAATAAAAAAAATTCTTAAAATACATCATTCTATACTCGTTTAGTTATAATTGTATTGGTTTAAAAATAAAAAAATGCAGCAGATCAAAAAAAGGGAAGTTGGCGGCACATCAAGCCTACATAGCCTCGATGTACGCCCAAGCCACCTTTTTCGAATTTTTGTATATCTTTTTAATTTTTTAATTATTAATGGTATTTATATTGTTATATTAACTACTTTTTATATATTATTCATATTATAACATTGTTTATGTTAATGCATGTACATATGTTAGTGTTTAACTTGTTTAGGTGATAATTAATTGTTTAATTTTAATTACATAATTCATATTATATTTAGTTTGATATAGTAATTCATATTATGTTACTTGTTAATTTTTACAATTACAATACTTATGCATTAGTTAATTTTAGAATTTTGTTATTTGTTATTATGAATTATTGAAAAAAATACACAAAAATTGAAAAACAAAAAAGGGCTAGGCGGACATCAGCCCTACGTGCAATCAGCCTTGATGTGCACCCAGCCTAGGTGCACATAAGGCTGATGTGTGCCATCCCCATTTTTTTCCAATATGATGCAAATTTTTTTCAATTTTTGGTGTGATTTTTACCTCAAAATCGATGTTTTCTTATACAAAATCTCCAAAATTATCCATGTTTACCTTCCTACAATATTCAAAGTAAGAAATTTAAGAGTTTTTTTAGAGAGAAAATGGAGAGAAAGAGGATAGTGAGAGAAAGTGGAAAAAGGGAAGTGGAGGGAAATCTGAACTTTTTGCACGTAACTTTGATATTCTTGCATGTAATTTATCAATCCCAAGAAAAAGATAGGATACTTAGCACAAATTAAGTTTCTTTTCTTCTTATTTTTATGGTAAAACGTATGTTAACTTAATCACAAATCTCAAATTCTCAAATAAAAATTACACTAGTTATGACCCCGTGCTTGAAGCATGGGTATATATTTATATTCTATATTAATAATAAAATTTAAACATTATATTCGTAAGTACCTATAATATAACAAAATACATAGTATACATGTCATTAATTTATTAAAAAACCACGGGGTGAATATTTTTAAATGTTAATGTTAAGTGTTTAGATTGGTTAAATATTTCATGAATTTTTATGATCTTGTGCTTAAGTATAGATAGATATTTATAAATTATGAATTCTATATTTAAATATTGTAAAATGTATAATATTATTCATTTTTATCTTTTTATATGCATAATCTATTATCGTTCCGTTGTGTGTATAACAACGCCACATTCAATGGCGAATTCGTGATCTATTCTCACTTATTTGAACTAATCCCTTGTCTCATTTTGTGTACCATCCTTTGTCTCATTTCTGATTTGGGATATTTTATTAATAAAATCTACCAAATAAAAAAGAGAAATAAGCCAAAAATGCGATTGTATAATTTAAATTTTGCCATTTGAGGACATTATTTATTTTATTAGCCACTTTTGCCCAATAACTTTTATGAGAGCCGAAAAATACCCTTATATGATAGCTATGGATAGTTTTCGACCAATTTGTATCAAGAAACGCTCACATATCATTTTTAGTACGGTAAAATTATTTACTAATCTAAGCATCAACCACCAACTGGAACAGGTCGAAAATAACCCGATTCTTGAATCGACCTGAATAATTGACAGGTTATTTTGATCCATTCCAAGTGTGGGTTGACACTTAGATTAGTTGTTGAACAATTTTACTCTTACTAAAAATGATATTTGAGCTCCACGTAAAAGAAATTGGTCGAAAACTACCCATAACCGAATAAGGGTATTTTTGGCCCTCATAAAAAGTTATTGGGCAAAAGTGACTAAAAATAAATAATATCCTCAAGTAGCAAAATCTAAATTATACGTGAGCATTTTTGGTCAATTTCTCAATAAAAAATTAATCCTAAAGAAGAAAGACAAACTTTAGGAGAAAATATATTTGAAGGAAATAGGGAACATAATGATATAAAAAATGGGAAAAGCCATTTTGGGCCCTTAAAAAAGTCACTATACAGAGTATTCTTATTTAAGAATAGATTTTTCGGAAAAAAAATGTCAAAAAATGGACAAAAAAAGTCAAAAATACTACATTCTCGTAACATCACAAAATAGAACTAATAAAAAAGTTCAAAGAAAACAAAAAAAGTTAGCAAAAGAATAGTGATTATTTAAGGGAAACGGTTTTTTTTAACTCTTAAGTTGAGTTCGTAAATATTAAATCACTCTTTCTTAATTTTATAAAATTATTGAAAAATTTCATTTTGATTCTCTTATAAATATTTGCAGAAAAGAGTTTAGCTCCCATTTCCTATACATCTTATTCAACCAATATATATGTATTATTTTTTTCATTCTTCTCCTTCACATTCATTTATTATATATCAAATTTTTCTCCAAAATTCTTTTAAAAAAGGAAAACAAAAAGAAGAACTTCTCCAAAGATAGTAAGAAATACTTGGAGTTCAAATATTCTAAGATTTCTATTCATCTATAATATTATAGAACGCCCAAAAAAAAAAAAAAGAATAGGAGGAATGTTTGGAATAACAAACTGTATTAACTTCCAGGCAAAAAAAGAAAACTTATAATTTGACATAGTTTTTAGAATTAAGTCCATATTTGTACCTTAAAATTTAGGATTCTTGACAATGGAGTACTCAAATACATTACCATGAAATTCAGTACCTACTTTGGACGAAAAAAGTTAAATTGAATGGAAAATACATATGGCCCACTTATCAGTTTTAAAAAACAGTTGTTGTCAAATTTTGAGTGATTTTGAAAATGAATTTCTAATAATGTTCTAAAGTTAGTTATTAATTATAAAATATTATAGCTAAATTCTCATTATCTACTTATTCGGTTTCTCTCTCTCTCTCTCTCTCTCCTATTTTTCATTTTTATGGCCTGAAATGAGATTCTTATATTAATTGATCAAAAGAGATTTACAACAAAAATCAAACGAATAGGTTGCTTCTAGCTAAAAAATTTTAGGTTTTTTGAAAGCTGCACATCTGTAATTTTCAATTTTAGCATCAAATAACCATCCAAAATTACTACTTTAAAATACAACAGAAGCTCATTTTTTTTTTCCGTTGGAAGCAACCTACCAATTTTTATTTCTGAGCTAAAATATCCTTTAATTAACATAAGAATACAATTCTAGATCATAAAAACCAAAAGAGAAAAATGAAGAAAGTAAGTAAAATTCCTTTTTTTGGTTGAAAGAGAAAGTGGCGTTGAGTAAAAAGAACGAAGGGTAAAAGAGATAATTTAATAGCTGAACTTCCATGTATAAGATATACATTTCATGACTAAAAAGAAAATGAAAAAATAAAAAAAGGAGTATGTTAGTATCTTTTACATTAAGAACCTCAAAGATATATACATACATTTATGTATATATATATATATAATACATCAACAAAGAAGCTCTTCAAGTATAAATTTATTCATGATCAACTAAGCATAAGGCACCTCCCAAAATTCATTCTTCAACTTGTTAGTAACTCTTCCTTCACCAATATTCCTATCAACCTATCAAGGGAGAAAATTCCTATTTATTCATAATCAACCAAGTATAAGACACCTCCCTAAATTCAGTCTTCAAGTTGTTAGTAACTCTTCATTTACTAATATTTCTATCAACCCATTAAGGGAGAAAATTTCTCCTAGCGGTGCGACATTATAATAAGAGAGATATTCAGATTTCTCTAATCCATGAACATTCATATAAATGTATAAGGGAGGTTTCACCATGACTGAGACATATCTGATATCAATCTCCATCCCAAAGTGTTGCAACCACATTTTGGATTAGCACTTCTGTCTATTTCTACTCTGAAGTAGTAATGGAATAGGGGTATTTTTATCAAATTATAAAATAGAAAAATTAAATTGTTTTATATTTTACATTTCTCTTTTTCTCTCCAAATCAAACTCCCATCTCAACATCCATGGATGATTTTCTATCTGGATGGTGAAGAAGATGAAGATAAAAACAAAAGAAGTACAAAATTAGGCCCCACCCAGGTGGTGGAAATGAATGTGAGGGTTACTGGATGCAATTGAAGCTGTTCACTTCTTGATTTTAATTAGTTTTCAAGAAAATCTAATGGCTTTGGTGGAGCAAATCTAATGGTTTGGTGCAACAATGATTCTATAGTATTAGTTGGCAGTAAGGAGAAGAAAGGGAAGAAGAAGAGAAAAGAAAGTTGGACTTTGTTTGATTGTGATTTACGGTGATAAGGAAGATAAGGGTGGGTTTGATTAGGGTTTGAATTGAGAGAGAATAGAGGAGAAAAGAAAAAAATATTAAAGAATACATAAAAAATAGAGGAATAAGAATTTTTTTATTTTGTCTAAATACCCTTGTTTCTTTAATAGCTAACGGTGAAATCAGAAGGGAATGTCAAATTGGATAAAATTTTAAAGTTAAAGTGTTAAAATCGATAGCTTTTCAGTTTATGTGCTGAAATAGAGAAGATGGGAAAGTTTAGGTATGTGTTAAACCCTTAACTTTATGGCCTTGTTATTTTAATGAATGAGAATCAATTTTTTCCCCTAAAAAAAAAAAATAGAGAGAACCAATTTTTGGAAAACAAACAAAGAAAAAAGGAAAAAAGTCATGAATTGCCATAAAGTCTCTGGTAAAGATTTGATTAAAAAAATAAAGTCTCTCATTGAACCACTCGTTTATCATTAGAAAAAAATATACATAGATGTATATTATATGCATCTTTTTTAATTGATATCAAGAGTAATGTTTCTCAGAGCAACTTGAATTCATACAGCCCAACAACTACCCATAATTCTCCAAAAAAAAAAAGGAAAAAAATTATACATTAAAAATAAAAAAGGAAAAATGCATTCACCAAATTGATATCTAAACTATAAAAACTTTGCTTAAAGTATTCAGAAGCATATGTAAAATATTCTTATATTTATTCACTTGCTTCCAAAATTGACATCCTCTTCCCTCCATACAATTCCCACTTATTATTTCTCATAAACTTCATCAAACTTTCTTCACTCTAGAAACCATACCAAAAAAAAAAAAAAAAATGCCAATTCATTAAAAAATTGCATGATTTGAAAGTTTCATTTGAATTCTAATTCCCTATTCCTTAATTATCTTATTCTTTAAATATTATTTTTTAAATATTATTTTTTTAACAATTTAAACTTTTACTCAAAAAAAGAAAAAAACAATTTAAACTAAATTGATGCTTCTTATTCTGAAAAAGAATTTATCTTTTCTCAAATTCCTTGCAAATATGTGACACTACAGAGCAAGATATTTTTATCAAATACAACTTTAATGTTGCTTTAAAAAAAGTACGACTTTAATGTGATCTACGTATTTCTATACTCTCTATTTGATATGACCTACTTCTGTGTAATGACCAAGCAAAATAATGTCCACATTCCTTAATCGAAAGGTTTTATCTTCAAATATAACTCCTTTTGAAAATATTTATTACAAATGATGAATGAACCCACTTGTTTCCAACTTTTATTTGAAACTCAAATCCACTAAAACAATCACTTCATATAGTTGTATATATCTTTAAGCTATTAAAATACAGATTAACAAGCATAGGATATATATATGGTTTTCCTGGTATCATGACAAAAAATAACTTCAACATAATAAAGTAATTTACTTGAAAGACCATAAGCCATTATTCAATGGATAATGATTTCATTGCCATATTCTTAACAATTCATGCCAAATTTCTTGATCCATGAGCAATCCATCTACTAGAACACCATACTTGTGTAAATATTTTTGTGGTGTTGTCCCACATCACCAACTATGCAAGAAAGGTAAAGCTTGAAGGTCGACTGCAGATCCGTCCACAAATATATGAACTCCACAGGTAGTTAGTCCCAAGAAACCGTAAAGCCATAGAGCACGGATGAAAGAAAGACAAGTTCAACGAAAGCTTTCGGTATGTATTTATATATATATATATATATATATAGGAAGGGGTATATATAGGAAGGGGATATGATAAAGATTAACATTAATCTGATTTGAGGAGTCTTTCTTGAATTGAATATACTTTTTTAATCTAATTTGATTTAATAATAGATATCTCATCTTTTAATATAATTTGTAAATTTTAAAAAATTGTTACTTTTTAACTAACTTTGGAAATCATATTTGAGTTACTCATACACTCTTGTTAGATCTCCATCTCTAATAGGTATAGATATTGATATATCGTTTAAAAAAAAATATTGATATACCTATCTATTTTATCCTATAAATATTGTTTTCTATAAAAAGGCTCATAACTAAGAAAGAAAGAACATAGTCCGCATAACTTGACTTTATTTTGATATTTATTCTAATTATCTTAAGAAAATAAAAAACCAAGTGTTCAATTCGTGTTCTTTGGTTTTAAAAAAATAATTTTCTTTTTTCTCACAAAATTTCAATCAATTAAATTATTTTTTATCGGAAAATATTAATTTAATTATTAGTAAAAGTTATCGTTCACAATGAAATATGCTTCAAAATAAGGAGTAGTAGATTCTCTCATATTTTTCAAAATTTTAAAAAATGCTTGCCTCTAAATAAAAAGTCATTTATTATATCTTATATTATTTTTCAAAAATTTTAAAAGTTTTTGTCAAATAAAGATCAGATATGTTTCATCTATTATTAGTTTTATTTTTTCAATTTTTTTATTTTTGCATAGGGAGAAAAAGAGGAGGATGCCACGTGATACTCTTATAACACTCAGTTTGACTTTGTTTTAATATATATATATATATATATATATATGTTTTGCTTTGAAAAATTGTACACTTAAAAATAACTTTAATCTATTAACTTTAAAAACAATTAATTGAATACCTTTTTTTCAATTAGAAAAAACTCAATTTGGAGAAGAAAAAATAAATTTCTCTAAACGAATATTTAGATGTAATGTATTCGATTTCTGATTAAAAATAATTGAAATTCTAGTTAAATATTAGTTTAATATTTTTTTAATGTTTACACACTATGAATATGCTTAAAAAAATATTCCATCCCAATGAAGTAAAATTTAGGGCAAAATACAATCTGACTCATAGGTATGGCTATCGACTCATTTGACTACACGTTTAGGGCAAGTTGCTCCGAGACTTGGCAAAGTATATGGTACACCCTGAGTATACTTAGCAAGGTACAACCCTTTAGTGGAAACATTGTTTTATTTAGAATAAGATTTGATACAAATTATTAGGTTTTCTTGCATTCACACACATTCTTCTCTTTCATATCTTTTGTAGGCTCGTATCTCCTTCTTCTTTCTTCCTTTCTTCGTTCCTTCTCCTTTTCTCCACTAATATTCTCAACAAATCTCTAGTGAAATAACTATCGCCTCTCTCTTTTTTTTCTTCTCAAAAGAACAATTTTTCTAGCGGTAGTAGCAGCGTTCCAATAGTGGCCATAACCTTCGAACGCCGATAGGCGTAGCAGTTTAGTTTTCATCTTGTTCCATTGGAGGAAACATTGGTTTAGTTATTTCATCTACGTTTTTGTTTGTTATTGATTTAATTTTATAAACTAAATCTATAGAGGAATGTAAAAAAGTCATTATTGGAGGACATGAGAAGGACCAATTATTTTTTTTTTTGAATAATTGATGCTTTTTCTGGTTGTTAAAGTTTTATGTTATTAGGGTCCATGTTTCTATTATTGTAATTCCATTATTATATAAATAATAGTGTATATGTGGATGATAAAGTTTTATGTTATGGAGAATAGATAAGAAGGAAGAATTGATATTGGAAGAGATGAAGACACTTAAAAAAAACTGTTGTTTACCGATGGTAATATCTGTCTGTGTTCCGTCGGTATAGGACTGTTACCAACAGCTAATCGACGGAACAACATCCACATCGGCTAGCAAGCTTACTGATGACCCGATCTTCCGTTGTTAATATATACCAATGGGCTTAGGGATGGTCTGCTTGTCCATCGATAACATTTACCGATACTTTGTATCGACACCTCTTCCACTGGAACTTTTTCCAAAAAAAATTATTTTTTTCTGGTTGATCATTATATGTTGTCGAAGTTTCATGAGATGTTTCTATTTCTACATGGCTCATTAACATATAACACATAAAACATCAATACTTTTTCTATAGAGCCCTAATAAAAACCCACTAAACATGCAGTGTATGCTTATGAAACTTTAACATAGAACCTATAGAGTATCAATACTATTTCCAAGGAACTCTAACACATAATCCATGGAACTTGAATACTATTCCCATGAAACACTAACACATAACCATGGAACATGAAATTATATTTCTATGGAAGGCTAACACATAAACCATGGAATCTCAACAACACTAACACAACTCATAAATCTCACAAATAATACATGGAACATCAATACTATTTTTTTGGAACACATAACCCATGAAATATCAATATTATTTTTACGGAACATATAACCCATGGAATATTCGTATTATTTCAACGAATAACCCATGGAATATCAATATTAGTTTTATGGAACATATAATCCATGGAACATCCATAGTATTTCCATAGAACCCAAACATCTGAACATAGATCTATGCATGCGTGCATGGTAATAAAATGTGAGGTGTTCCTTGCAAGGTACACAAGGGTGCATGATATAAGCATTGTGAAGCCCCTTAAATCATAATCTTCTTCTCGATTTTATAGAGGGATTTGATAGAGTTATTGATTCTGAAGCAAAAAACCGCTCCCGTACACTTCATCCCTCAATCTTAGGTGAAGATTGAAACACTTTGTTAATATTTTTTGAATTTTTGTTTAGCTTGAAATTCTATTACCATTTCATCTGATGAATTTTTGTACAAAAAGAAGAAATAGAGAGTGGGGGAGGAGTCCTGAGAAGAGGGGATACCGGTATTGGAAGTTTTCAATGTCAAAATTACTAAAATGTGTAGTTATTAACCCTAGAATTTTCCCTCTGTGATTCTTTTAATACTCTAAACTTATCCTGTCATCCTTCCAGCATTGACCTGTTGGCATTCTTCTAGAGCTACAGTAATGCACAGCTCAGTAGATCCTTTATAGTGTGAGTATTATTCTGAATTTTGTCTCTTTAGTTTGTGGTGAAAAGATTAGAAGCATCATTCATTGCCTTCTGGTTTGAATAGAACTGCAGATAAATAAAAATCAGAAACTGGAAAGAAACATCTATTATTTTCCTTGGTTCATATTTCAGTTTCGTTTATCCCTTAGAAAGTGATAACAGAACAACACCCAAACAAACCAAGGATGTTTCAGTACTACTATATTTTAAGTAATCGATGGAACTTATATGTTGTGTAAATTTGTAACAAATTCTTATTTATCTTCAATAGAAAATATGCACGTGCACAACGGCTACAATTTTGAACTTGTGAAAGTACACTTTCTCATGCACTTTATCAAACAAATCTATTTTAGACAAGTCGAACTGGAAAATTGCAACAGCCAGTAATATTGAAACCAAAGTAGGTTCTATTTTTTTAAAATTTTTTTTGTGTTTGTTATTATTATTTAAAGTTATTTTGTGTCTTAGGCTAAAAGAGATTTTAGTGTGGAAAAGAAAACACTTATCCTTAGAAAATAATTTCCCTCGATTGGTAACTAATGAAAATATTATGGAAAATAAACTAAGGAAAACTCCAAAGAAAGCACAATTCAAATTGAAAAAATGCTATGTGAGGAAAAGGAAAAGTTGAAGCAAAATGCATTATAAGTTATTTTTCAATGGTTTTTCTTAAAGTAAAAGACTAAGATTTTTATATCACTTACCTTTATTTTCTAGTTTCTTCATATGAAAGTAAGATTTACAATGATCACTCTTCTTTCTTTTTTTTAAAGTGCTTTTTATTATATTTTTGGGATCAACTTAGCAAAAAGCTTGTGTCGACTAAATGAACACTCTAGTACTGCATTGTATCACTATATTTTTATCTTGCTAAATTAACCAAAAAAAAAAAAAAGATCAAATAGTAGAAATATCAAGTGAGAAAATAAGCATGATATTTATCGAGTAACATGATTTTTCCCTTCCAAAAGAAAAAAAAATGAAAAAGAGAACGTACTTTTCAAATTATTTCAGCTTTCAGGTTTTTCCTACTAATCAGTGTGCCAGTTACATAATTTATAGGCTAATGGACAACATCTTTTTCCCGGGATGTTAAGCGATAGGACTCCATCGAATCCCCCTATTCTGGACCAGTTCTTTTCTTGATTCCTGATTCTTTGAAATATATGATAATAGTTTAGTGATAGAAGGACATTCACCCATCCAAGGTCGGTTGTAACATTTTGGATTTGAATTGATCTTCACTAGACTAGAAGTTTAGGATTCAAATCACAATCCTCTCAACCACAATCCCTCTATTGTTTAAAAAAAAACCTAATTGAATGATTACATTGTCACAATTAGATTTTTCTTTTTAATACTTACGCTGGGGAAAGAGTATACTAGCACTTGTTGGACATCTCTGGTTTTTTAATAATTTTTGTGTTTGATATTATTATTTCACAGTACATATTTTATGTAGAGAATGGGGCAAGTGGTGAGCACTTGACAATAAGAGAACAACTCTTAAAATACTTTGTTAGGGCACTCCACTCACTCACTCACCACGGTCACTTATCACTCTTTGATCATTCCATTATAGTTGTCAATGTCGATGATTTCTTCTCTGGAAGAGAGTTCACTGACTTGAGAGGGATTTCCTACTCTTTCTAGATTTTTCTAATATTAAATTTTTTTTCTTAATTTAATACTTGCTAGAATTATCTAGAATCTAGTGGTGATTTTCTAACATTTTTATCCCCTCAACACTAGATTCTGTTTTACTCCTCTTCCTCATCTCTATTCCAATATCTTCGGTGAGAGCTAAATTTGAATAACTTTTGTTTTTAGGAAGCCATTGTTTGAAACATGAACACATTTTAAGTTGATGTACACATGCTTAATTGAAGATGGTATTTGGTTCAACATGAACACATTTTAAGTGCATGTACACAAGCTTAAATGGAGATAGTATTTGGTTTTGTTATGGCATTCTTGTTCTTGGCTTGAATTTTCCTAGTGCTCACAAAATTGATCAAAAGCTTCTATAGAAAGAAATTGAGAAAAAAGTTTGTATATATAGCTCCAAATTATCCAACATAAATCCTTAAATTAATTAACTTGAGATCTCACACATGTATTATTATGAAGATACAGAAGTTCAATTTACACTTGATTAAATAAACATGGTTATGGTGATTGATTTTGTGGAAAAGCATCTCTTTCTTTATTTCCAATTTAACTATCGATATTTATCTTTTAACTTAAAAATTAGGCTTCTCCTACAGATTCTAGGTCATACTTCAAATTCCATATTGATATGATGCAATATAGATCCCTTTAAACCTTTGCATTAATTTTACTCACAGTTTAGTTTAAGAAATGGTGGAACTTTTGGTTTATCTAACATGTATACATTGACATGATGTTTTTTAAGTATGGCTTATTATTTTTCTTATCTCTAAAAATTTTATTTTATTCTTATCATTATTTAGATTGTACAACTAACATTTAAGTTCATTTGCCCCACATTGTTGATATAATGTTAAGCCCTTCGATGATGTTCATTCAAAATCTTAGGAAATTTCCTAATAGAAGATAGTTTATGTAAATGAGGTTATTAATTGCATAGAGCACTTTTCTTGTTCCATTTGATCTTGATGTGGTCCATTTATTTGCTGCTTACTCTTTTCCACTATTTTTTAGACTGGGATGGTAAATTGAGGATCTTATGTGTCATCCATGTTTTGGTTGCTAGCACAATTGTTGTCAAGATACTTAATGTGTTAGATTTGTTGATTTCACTCTTCAACTTATTTTCATATCCTCTTGTCATATAGAAAACCATTCCGTTAGGCTAACGAAATATTTCCAGTTACCCTCCATATTCCTAACAAAATTTTACACCTTATTTTGTTTGTCGACGAGTTTACTGTAGTTTTTTTCCTTTTTTTTTTTGTTGTTTTGAAATTGCATGGGCTAATTAAAAGTTTTGATTTTGGGAAGCCATTTCTTGCCTTATGCATGATCACTTTTTTAGTGCATTAGAGGTAGACATGCTTAAATACGTATGATATTTGGGTCATGAGGTGTTGTCCTTCTGGTGCTTAAATTTCTTATTTCGAGATGACTTTTTGTGGATATTGAGTTTATCGTTTATTTGCTTTCATATAACTAGCTTTCAAATAGACAAGAAGTGATTCACTTAATCCATTTATGGGCTTAAACTTCTCACGAAGATATTTATTGTTTAGTTATCTTATTGTGGTGAGTGGGTTTACGCGTGATGCTATTATCTAATTTGAAGCTATTGAATATAGTGTACACGATGGCTCAAAGATATCTAGGTGATCTTTGTTTCTATTCTCTGCTCTTTTTCTCTCTTGGTAATGTCGCTCATTGGTTTAGTTATTCACAAAGTTCACAATGATAATTACATAGTGATAGTAATATTTTTATGTTCTTTGTATTCTTTTGTATTTGTTGAAATATAGTTTTTAATTTGCCCATTGCCTTAGGTTGCTTTTTCTTGGCTTAAGGAGAACCAAAATTACACTTTATCCGTTCGTGATCAAGGAAAATGTTGTGAGTGGCTTTTCGTTGTATTTTTAACAGTTATTGTTCTCATAAAAGTGTTGTGTTTATTCCTTTTGTTATTTTGTTATTAGGCTGTTGTTATGCATTCATTACTGCTGACTACATTTCAACATTCTACTACATAGAACATAAGAAAAAAGTTGTATTATCTCTACAAGAATATTTCGATTGTATCCATTGTAGATATCCACCCAAGAAGAAAGATGACGATCCCAATGATGATCCCAAAAAGAAGGATGATCCCAAGAAGAGGGATACTCTATGGGTTGTATGCCAAGCTACATTAAGAAGGCTCTTATGATGGCACAAAACTTTGCTGTGTATTTGAAAAAAAATTACAGATACTTGGGAAAAAAAAGTCTCAAGTATCATGAACCAAAAGATGCAGTAAGAAGCTAATTCTAAATGTTTTAATTTCATCATTTTTTACGTTTGTTTTTTTACTTAAAAAAAATCACTATTTGAACTTTCAAGAACGAAAGATATTCATTGCAGATTATTTGGCATTTAAGAAGTTAAGAATCACAGAAGAGGAAGAGATACTACACTATTTGAGGTACCAACCAATAGGTGGTGCAGTTTGTTTTTGGGGTGGTTTCAGATATTATAATGGGAAAGTAAGCAACCTTCTCTCCTTATTCAAAAAGGATGGACAACATCCCAGTAATTTATGAAATTTTAGGTGTTTGTGCTCAGGGACGGACCTACATTAGGGCTAGGGTGGGCTGGAGCCCACCCAGGATTTTCCAGGATTTTTTTTTTTAATTTTATATTTTTTGCATTTAAGCCCCCCAAATTTTTTTTTTCGTTTAGCCCCCACAAAATGTAGGGACTGATTTATAAAAAAAAAAAACAACTATAGCAAAAAGCCCCAAAATCAATTTCATTTTTTTGGTTCTTCTCTCTCCCCGTCTCGTCTCCGATCTCCGCGCCCGACTCCCGCTCCCGCACAGCACCACCGCACCGGCGCACGCGCAACCCAGCCCAGCACAGCAGCAGCAGCAGCTCAGCCCAGCCAGCCCCCCCTTCGGCCGCCCCGCCCGCTCGGCGCGCGCTCGCTCCGCTCCGCAGCTCCCCGCTGTCTGCTCCCCTCCCTCCCCTCTCCTCTCGGCGACTCGGCCATAAGCAAGCAGCGGCGGCGCCGCCACTCCACCACACCAGCAGCAAGCAAAGCAGCAAGCAAAAGCAACGGCAGCGCAGGTAGAAGAAGAAGCGGTCAGCAACAAAAAAAAGTAAGTTTTCAGGAAAAGTTCCATTTCTATGATTTTTGATTTTGAGTGCTAAATTTTTTTTTTGGTAAATAGATTTTTGAGTGCTAAAATCTTTATGTTGTTATTTTATAGTGAAAAAATTGTCTAGGGTTTGTTTGGTAAAAATATGATTATTATGTAATTTATAGACTAATTAATTATTATGTTATACATGAAATGTGTTGAATTGTGAATTTAAAATATTTGAATATTATATAGGATTTTACTATGGAGAAATTTATTGGAAAATGGAAGAAGGGTCCTAAACTAGGTTGAAGAAAAAATTAGCTAATAAGGGAAATGTTAATATTGAAGATCGTGGGAAAAAGCCTCGGGTAGAGTTTTCGGATTTTGAAATTATTGGTGATCCAGGATTGCGTAAACCAATTGATAGTTATCCTTATGAAGTTAGAGATGAATTAAGGAGACTTTATGTGGCTAAAGGGCCAACTCAACCATGTGATCATAAATTTCCGTAAGCCGATTTTGGTGAAATTAGAAGATCGTTTCAGAAGCAATGGTTTAAAGATTTTACTTGGTTAGAGTACAGTGTACATAAAGATGCAACATTTTGTTTCTGTTGTTATTTGTTTGGTAAAGGTCAAAATCACAAACATGGTGATGATATATTTACAGAAGTTGGTTTCAAAAATTGGAAACGTGCAAAAGAAAAATTTAGAAACCATGAAGGTGCTCCAAATAGTCCTCACTCTGGTGCTGTAATTCAGTTGTTGGGTTTCAAAAATCAATGACAGAATGTGGAATACGTTTTATCGAAACAAAGTAGTCAAAGCGAGATTGAGTACCGTGCACGATTGATCATTTGTTGTAGAAAGTTATTCGATTTTTATTAAGTCAGGGTTTAGCTTTCCGTGGAAATGATGAGTCCATAAATTCAATCCGAAGAGGTAATTTTCTTGAATTAACAAAATGGTATTGTGAGGAATCGGAAGAAGTAAATAAGGTCATGAACTTGAATGCTCCCGGAAATAATCAGTTGACTTCTCCTAAAATTCAAAAAGAAATTGTTAATGCTTGTGCAACAGAAGTGAGGCAAGCTATTGTCAATGAGATTGGTGACAAGTTTTTTTCTCTTTTGGTTGATGAGGCTCGAGATAGCTCTGTGAAGGAGCAATTGTCTATAGTTTTGAGATTTGTTAATGATAATGGAGAAGTGGTCGAGCGTTTTCTTGGAGTGGTACACGTCAGTGACACTTCTGCCCGAACTTTGAAAAATAGTATTGATGATTTCTTTGCAATAAATGGATTATCAATTTCACAGCTCAGAGGTCAAGGTTATGATGGGGCGTCTAATATGCGTGGCGAGCTTAATGGATTGAAACAAAAAAATTTATATGAAAATAAGTACGCATATTATATTCATTGCTTTGCTCACCAACTTCAATTAGTGCTTGTGGCTACTTCAAAGGAAAATGCTCACGTGTGTAGTTTTTTTGAGTTCCTTGCTAAGATTGTAAACACTGTTGGAGCTTCATGTAAAAGAAAGGATGCTCTTCTACAAAAGCAGTATAATGATCTTGTAAAAAGTCTAGAAAGTGGAGAAATTGCTACAGGAAAGGGCAAAAATCAGGAAACAAGTTTAGCTCGGCCAGGTGACACTCGTTGGGGCTCTCACTTCAAAACAATAACTCGAATTTTGCATATGTGGGATGCAGTGACACATGTGCTTGAAACTATATATGAAGACGCTGATGAGGTCAATAGTCGAGGCATTGTTCGAGGTTTGATTGATAAAATGTGGCAGTTTGAATTTGTATTCATTGCTCAGTTAATGGTAAATGTATTGGCAAAAACAAATACATTGTCAATGTGCCTGCAACAAAGGACTCAAAACATAGTCACTGCTATCCGGATAATGAAGACAGTAAAGGAAGATTTGAAGAAGTACAGAAATGATGATGATTATTGGGAGGAGTTATTGGGTGTTGTTACTGCATTTTATGTCAAACATGATATTTTCGTGCCGAACATGCAAGATCCTTTACCAGGCCGAGCTAGATTATACAGGAGTGTGGATGGGCAGCCAAAGACTTACTACCATTTTTTTCGTCGAGACATCTTTTTTGAGGTAATTAATTTCAATGTTTTTTTAACTTATTACCTAATAGCTCATTTATTTGTAATATTATAAATTATTAACTGTTCTTTTCTCTATTTAATGTTAGGTACTTGATTTTATAGTCAAAGAAATGGATGATCGTTTTACGGAGTCAACTTCAGAGCTACTTATTTGCATATCATGCCTTGATCCCGAGAGATTCCTTTGTGCATTTTGATCGGGGGTCGGTTACTCCGTCTATCCGAGTTCTATCCAGGATGATTTTTCTATCTCCGATAAGTTTGAGCTTAAAGCACAACTTGATACATATATCTCTTACATGAGATCAAGTGATGGGGCAGCTTTCTGCGGCCTTACTCGACATTGGAGATCTCGCAAAGAAGATGGTTGAGACGAATATTCACCCAGTTTTTTACTTTAGTTTATCGATCGATTGAGTTGGCTTTAGTCTTGCCTGTTGCTTCGACGACCGTTGAAAGATCGTTTTTACGCTATGAGAACGATTAAGAATGATTTACGCAATAGGATGGGAGATGAGTTTCTCAACGACAGTTTGGTTTGCTATGTGGAGCAAGAGATTTTTAAGAGTATTGAAAATGAAGACATTTTGCAGCGGTTTCAAAATATGCAAACTCGAAGAATAAAATTGCCATTTTAATCATTTCATTCACATGTAAAACTCTATTTTAAATCATTTTTCAGTAGTCATTTCTTTTTCATTCTTTGCATTGGGATGAATGTCATTTGTTTTTATATTAATCTTCTAATGTTCTAAATCAATTGCAGGTCATATTGGATTTCGTCTTCTGATCGTGTTTATCTCATCTGTTATCTCAAGATTCTGATCAAGATTCTTAGCTTTGATAGAGGTATTTATCCCGTGAGTGATGGGTAATCATTCCTCGTGAGTGATGGGTGATCACTCCTCATTGGTAATGGGCGATTACCTATTCTTTTGTTTTATTATATGTAGTATTAGAATTTGTAATGTTTATCCCGTGAGTGATGGGTGATCACTCCTCATTGGTAATGGGCGATTACCTATTCTTTTGCTATATTATATGTAAATTTGGAATTGTTTGAGTGTTTTTTGTACATGGAATGTATCATTTTATAGACGAAATTCTGGCAAAATTTTTTTTTCTCCAGCCCCCCCAATCATATTGTTCTGGTTCCGTCCCTGTTTGTGCTAATCTTTGGATTAATTCTTTATTCTTTTTTTCTTATCTAGGGTATCTACAAGGGTTCATCGGATGAGGAATGGAAAAAGGAGACCCGTGAACAATATAATACCATACTCATTATTGGCTATGGAGAAGAGGATGGTGTCAATTATTTATTGGTAAAAACCTCTTGGAGGACGACATAGTATAAAGGTTATGGAAAAGTTAGAAGGGACTTGTGGGGAGGTTGGCTTTGCCTATTGGTTGCTCCAATAAGCATCCTAAGAATTCTTCCAAGAAGAAAAAGAAGATGGTGTAAACTACCCCTGAACTATCTTGTTTTTATGAGAATGGTTAAAGGATGGTGAATTTGTTAACAGTTTGTTTGTTTTCACCTTTATATTAATCCTATGAATATATTTCCACTTGTTAGGTATTATTTCTAGGTTTCATTTCCCTTGGGAAGTAGCAAAAATCACTATGGTTGTGTTTGGTTACTAGAATTGGAATTAAATCTTAACAAAATTAGAATTTATTTGTTTGGCACATCTATAGAATTTGTGTGAAATTTTATAAATGTTATGATGATGAAAATAATACAATTTTCAAGGCAAGATATCTTTTATACTTTTAATAGATAAGGAGAGAAAAGAAATAGATGAAGATAATAAAAGAATTAAAACAAATATAGAATTAGGAAGTATACAATAAATACACATTAAAATGTGCAAAAGGGCTTATAATTGATGATTCATCTTAGGCCTAAAAAGACTTTTATCTCCAACTAAAAGTAGTATGTTATCTGTTAGGGAAAATGACTTATTTAGTACCCGAAGGTTAAGCTTTGACATAATATGGTACGTAAATTTTATTTCTTCCATTATAGTCCTTAAACCATTTGTCGCCAAACACGTAACTTATGGGAAAAATATAACAGGAGCTACTCATGTGTGGAAATATAAAAGGTAAAATAGGCATTATAAATCATCCAGTTAAAAAACACACATAATGTGCAATTTCGAGAGGGAAACAATTATTATTTTCCCCAAACCATGTCTCAAAATAAACTTTCAGGACCATGTCATGTAAAGACCTAAACTTTAAGGACTAAATATACCATTTTTGAATATTTTATTAATGAAACAAGATAAATCTTAAATGATAAATCCTAAAAGAAATTATTATAAGAAAATATACAAAAAATATTACATAAGATGTTATAGACGATGCTAATTCTTGTTTGATTGCTTATACGGGTTACTAATTTTCATCCTTAAATTTTCGGGTCTACAGCAAAATACCCCTTGAAGTTAGAGGGTAGGAGCATTTTAGCTCCAAATTTAAAAAATAGGCACTTTTCAATGTCAATTTAAGTAAAACGCGCAAAATACACATCATGTAAGTTATAATTTGTTGCCAAATAACATCCTACAATTCAATATAAAATCGTTTTAACCTTGTTCTCCATTGCTTAAAATCAGCAGCTTTTAGCTTATTTTAAGCTATAAGTTGTTTTGGAGTTGTTCTCGAATGCTTATTGTATGTGCTTTTAGCTAAAAAAAAGCTTTAAAAAGCTATTTTTGAAAAGCTACTGTGAGTGTACATTTTAGAACTGCTTATACTTATTGATATTGTTAAAAATAAAATTGTCGTTAATTTATTTAAAATAACTTTTTTATAAGCACTTACTTTTAATTGCTTAAAAAAAGGTATAAGTAGTATTGAACAGGGCCTTAGTCCATACTTTGATTTATAGTTTTAGTCATTACTAAATACTTCCATAAACTTTGTACTTTATTTTATTTCTTTAAAGATTATTATTTAAATTTAAAAAACTTCATTATTTAAGGAAAATAGCATGGTGATTTCAAATTAATTTAATGAAAAAATAAATAATTCTTTATACATAGAATATAAGATTTTGTGAACTTCAAATCTTTATCTTGAATTATAAAAATTTTAACCAGTTAAGATTTGTAGTAATATCTTGTAACAAGGATTAAAAGTGTTAAGTGTCAAAATGATATGTTTTTCCACCTTTATACTTAGTATTTTAATGCTTTTTTGGGTCATACTGGTGTGAAATCTACTCATTTTATATTATTTGGTGTTTTTAGGTACTTAAAATCAAATGAGTGGATTTACTAGCTTAAAAGATGCAAAAATGTGAATAAGTATAATTCTAAGATTTACTCAAGATGTTGCACACCATGTGCAAGAGCTGTGTAGAACTACTGGAGGGGCTGTTATACCATGGACCCGAGTACACCTAGCTAGGTGTAGCTAATTAGTGTTGATTCAATTTACTCCTTTTCTTCCTCACGCACCGTCATCATTAAAAAAGAAAAAACCCACATTTTACATCTGTTCCGCTTCCGCCAATACAACCACAATCTTCTCCACCTCTTCTTCCATCATAGGCGGCAACATCAGAAGACTTACACATTTTGTTTCACTCTCTGTCTTTTAGATGTCAGGATCATAATGTTTATTTACTATGCACTAGGAAACAAAATACGTTTTAGTTGATTTCTAGATTTTGAAAGCTCCGTCATTTGTTGAATTTTTGGTGTTTGCATTTTATGGATAAGTTTGAGAACTATTCTTAGGCATGTTTTCCCTAATCTAATGAAATTGTGGCTACTAAGGATTCTGTCTATGTGTGCATATTTGTTTATAAATAATAGAGGTTGTGGCTATGGAAGAATTGAGAAAAAATCTTGGTGGTATATATAGGGTAGTTTACACGCTTAAACAATAGTTTTTATCATGTGTGCCATCATGTTTTACAACATAGGCAAAAAGTAACCACCATGTGCATGTTATGTATTGTAGGCACACATAACTATAAAAATAGGCACACACAATTATAAAAATAGGCAACCTACTAACAATCACTCATTTTACATGTTTTCTATTATAATCACCCTTCATATGAAAAATAAGCACCCCTAATTATAAAAAATAGGCATCCACTATCTAAAAAATGCACCACTGCAAAAAGTAACATGTCATACATGTTATACATTGTAGGCATACATAGTTATAAAAATAGACACACATAGTTATGAAATTAGGCACACAAAGTTGTAAAGTAGGAACACCTACTAACAGTCACTTATTTTGCATGTTTTATATTATAATCACCTTTAGTTATGAAAATTAAGCACCCCTACTTATAAAAAATAGGCATCCATATAGTTATAAAAAGGCACCACTGCAAAAAGTAACCCATCATGCATGTTGCACATTGTAGGTACACATAGTTATAAAAATAGGCAAAAACAGTTATAAAAGTAGGCATACCTAGTAACAGTCCCCCATTTTGCATGTTTTATATTATAATCACCATTGGTTATAAAAATAAGCACCCCTAGTTACAAAAAAATAACATCCATAATTATAAAAAAACACACCACTGCCAAAAAGTATCACATCATGCATGTTATACATTGTAGGTACACACAGTTATAAAAGTAAGCACTTACTAACAGTCACTCATTTTGCATATTTTATATTATAATTACACTTGGTATTCATGTGTTTAAAATCAAAATGGGAGTGAAATCCTAATCCCTACAATGCAAGGCAAGTGGACCTAACAATGTAGAAGTGAGTTTCAACCCGAGTGTCGAATCTCTCGAGGACAGACGAAGTTTCAAGTACTAATCGTGGCTCTAATGTTTAGTCTAAAAAGACGGTCGTTGATTAAAAAGAAATGAAAACTGAAAACAAGTAAATCAACTAAAAGCAAGCAAAATAAAACTGGTTTTAAAAGAATTATAAAGACAAGAGTTTGGATTATGGAATCCCCCTAATCCTTGTTACTAATTCTATTGGAAAAATTGTAGTGAAAATGATGTTGAATTAATTAAGTTAGGTCATCACTCGAATCAAGCAATGCCTATCTCTAGGACGAAAGCCACCCTACTCACTAACCCTTAGAGGAAAATCTCTTTTCTCCCTAACAAATTATGAGTGCATTAAATTAGGTGATTCGAAAGACCTAAAAGTGAAATATTGTATCTCTAGTTAATTGCCACAATTAACCCCAAATTGGTTGCCCTAGATTGTTCTTCCTTTTCCAATTCCAAACAACCTAGCGAATAATCTAATCTCGCGGCAATTAAATAATAAACAAATGCAATTGGAAGACAACTTAAATTAAAATAAACATTGAAATTGATGTAGATCGGAAGAGTCAAGCATCCAACGAATTGAAGATTGGACCAATCACTAGAGCTCTAAGGAAGAGACTCAAGATGCAAGAGGATAATGGCATGGTTTTGTATTTGAAGGAAGTTTTGAAGAACAAGATTGAAGAATTTGAAGGCCAAGGAAAGACTTCCAAGATGTTCTCCATTTTGATCAATTAATAAGAATTACTTAAAAGGAATAATTGGAAGTTGAAAATTGGCTAAGTATTGAAAAGAATACAAAAATTGGCTAGTGTTAGGAGTGAAGACCCTATTGCCACTGGTAGGTTACCCCCTACTATCACTGGTAGGCTTCTGTTTGGTAGGACTGGGATATTTGCAACCTACCGGCGACCATAGGTTACCCCCTACCCTCGCTTATAGGCTTCGGCTGGGAGGATGTTTAATGTGTTTTAATTAAGTAGTTTTTTATATTTGGCCTTTCTTTTTAGCTTCTAATCAAGGGTTAAATGAGAATTTAAGGCTATTAGGTTCTAGGTTTAGCTAGGGTTAAGATTAGCCTATAAATATCACATTATAACTCAAATGTAAACAACTATGATGAATTGCAAAAATTATGAGTGAGTTTTCTCCAAGAGCTTCTTGGATTCTTCATCTTCTTAGCTTAGCTTGCGTAAGGGTTAAAAACCTTAGCCTTGTGAATAATTGAGCCTTAGATTGAAGTATCTATGGAATCAATTGATCATTAAAAATTCCTTCTAATAGTTGGTTCTTGTGTTTCCTTTCTTGAATCAATTAGTTTTGGGTCTTCTATATTGTGTAATTGGGTTTTGAGGTCTCTGTTTCCTCAAGGTTCTAATTATCAATTTAGGAAAAATTTAGTCTCTCAATATTGGGTTTATAAAACTTAGTTTCTCATAGGTTTTTTATTGGAATGTTTGAATTTTAAAATCCTCAATAGAGGTTTTTCAAGAGAAGGAGGTGATTCTTGGGAAGAGTATAATCCAAAACTACAATCAAAGTGGATCTACTACATCTAAGAAATGAAGAAATCAAACTAAGAATTTCATAATCAAGAACTAGGATTTAACATCCACCAAACAAAAAGAACTACTCACTATTCATATTAATAAAACTATAAATTAACATAAAATTCAATAACAAGAAAAGGAAAAGAAAGCTTATGATTGAAAATCGAAGCCGCAACTGAATCATGAACATCTTCCAAGCTCGTCTTTCGAGTCGCCAAGTTGAAGATCGAATCTTGAAAATAAGCCTCCAATTCTTGAATCCAAGAAACTAAATTGTAGAAATCTTGAAACTTTACTAACTAATTGAATGTATAAAATTCAGAATTTAAAGAGTGTCAAATCTAATCTACCCTGACAAATCTAATTCTAACCTAACTAATCTAAAACTAAGATATCTAAGATCCTTATTACTAATTCAATTGAAAAAACTTTAATGAAAATGATGTTGAATTAATTAAGTTGGGTCATCACTCGAATCAGGTAATTTCTATCTCTAGGACGAAAGCCACCTTACTCACTAACTCTTAGAGAAAAATATCTTTTCTCCATAACAAATTATGAGTGCATTAAAATTAGGCGATTTAAAAGATCTAAAAGTGCAATATCGTATCTCTAGTCAATTACCCCAATTAACCCTCAATTGGTTGCCCTATATCGTTCTTCCTTTTTCAATTCCAAATAACCTTGCGAATAATCTAATCTCGTGACAATTAAATTACAAACAAATGCAATTGGAAGACAATTTAAATTAAAACAAACATCGAAATTAAGAAATCATACCAAGAATTTCATAATCAAGAACTAGGGTTCAATCCCAACCAAACAAAAAGAACTACTCACTATTCATATTAATAAAACTGTAAATTAACATAAAATTCAATAACATGAAAAGGAAAAGAAAGCTTAGGATTGAAAATTGAAGCCGCAATTGAATCCTGAACGTCTTTCGAGCTTACCTTTCGAGTCGCCAAGTTGAAGATAAAAAAATCTTGAAAATAAGCCTTCAATTCTTGAATCCAAGAACTAAATTGCAGAAATCTTGAAACTTTACTAACTAATTGAATGTATAAAAGTTAGAATTTAATGAGTGTTTAATATAATCTACCCTAACTAATCTAATTCTAACCTTACTAATCTAAAACTAAACTATCTAAGAATTTTTAAGTATCTAATCCTATCTAAGCATATCTTATTGTCTATAATTGTGTATTTAATAGTTGCAAAAAGACTCCTTATATAGAGGTGAAAAATACAAGAAAACCAAGTTGAAATTAGAGAAGAAATCAAGAAAATCGAGTTTGTTTTGGGCTCAATCACCCCTTGCCAGCATACCCTACAGCCGATGGTAGGGTGAGGCCTACCGTATGCGGTAGGTCTCTATTGCCAATGCCCCTTTTTGTTCCACAACACCTACCGACGATGGTAGGTCAGCCTACCTTGCGCGGTAGGTACTGAATTTTTGCCGATGGCTCCGTTTTCGTCATTTTCGCCTCCATTTTCGTCTCATTTTCGTGTCCTTTCATTATTTTCACTTCCAGAGGGCACCTAAGATAAGAATAGAGATATTTAGCTAAAATATATACTTTCGCATATTAAAAATGCCGAAAACGATTTAAGATATAGAAAATATAGACAAATATACACTTATCAAATACCCCACACTTATCCATTGCTTGCCCTCAAGCAACAAACTAAACTGGAAAAATAGATGAGTTAAAAACTTTTATTATAGAAAGACAAAACATGAAAATGACATAAGCCGAAATATAAACAGTAAAAAATCTCAAAACGATTACAAGCAAAACGAAGAAATTATCCGTTACTTGCCCTTAAGCAACACAAACTAGACTGGAAAAATGGAGGGATTAAAGCTTTTATTATAGAAAGACAAAACATGAAAATGACATAGGCCGAAATGTAAGTAGTTAAAAATCTCAAAACAATTACAGGCATTGGTAGCTCAAAATAATCAAAACAAACTCATAAAAAACAAAACAAAACTTAGAAAATTAAAAGATAAAACCACTTCAATAGAGCCTTTCACTGCCCAACTCTAAAGATAATCCAAAAATAGACAACAATAAAGTCACTAAGTCCACCAGAAGTTACTAAAAGTCTTTACCGATCAAAGGGTGTGTGTGTGATTTTGCTCATGCCATCTTTCACAGAAAAAGAGGAATGCTAAGTGACTAGCACCAAGAAATATTTTCAAAGACAATGCACACAATTCATACTTTTTCTGTCACTTAGCCACCTTAAAGTCTAAAGTCTATTTTTAGGTCGTTCCCGGATTAGGTAGAACGTTTTGGCTAGTAACGTTAGACTAGAGACATAAGTAGGTTACAAATGAAAGTAAAAGGAGACACAAACAAATGAGATAGAGCTAATTCAATCGAAAGGGAAAGATAACGAAATAAAAGAAACACTTTTCAGCCGTCGTTTTCACTTTTCTTACTCATCTTTGTACACTTTACTTCATTCTTCTTTGATATACACCCCATCTAACAACCAAGATTCCTAAATTTCTATTACTTAACAACATTCACAAGTGCATAAAAACCATTGATCATGTAAGAAAATTAGTAAAAATGGTTTTCCAAGTAATTAAGTGATACGTGTTTTTTGAAAAAACTGAAGAGTTTTACAGTTTAATACTCTACCAAAAGTGATAAAAGTAAAATATCTTTGGATTTTTGAATAAGAAATTAAAAAGAAAAGAAAGTAATTTTTTTGGGGGGATTTTAAAATTTTCTGATATTTTTGGAAATTTTTGAATAAGAGAATAATAGAAAAAACTTTAAATAAAGAAAAATAACGAAAGGGACTAACATAAAAAAACTTAAAAAACAAAAAATGAAAAAGAAACTAACAGAATAAAACTTAAAAGAACAAAAATACCCCCACCCCCTCCCCCCACTTAAAATCACATTGTCCTCAATATGGGGGTTAGACTAAAAGAAAAACGAAAACAAATACATCCATGGGAAGTAACCCCGCAGATATAAAGAAATAACGTATATTGGAAAGCCATCCCCACACAAAGATAAAACACAAAAAGGAAAACACGATATCTAAAAGGACAAGAAACAAAACAAAAGAATAGAATAGAAAAGAAAAGGAAGAAAAACTCTCTATTGTAGACCAAATTCCGTGCCGCCTCCTCCACTGCTGCCTTGATCAGGCATGAATCTTTGGCATAATCGGGCTAGCATTACTCTTGGCAATCTATTGATGCCCTTTGATGTGCCAACTCGTCTGCATAGCAGCGAGTGGACTCTATCATTTCCGTCAACTGCATCCCGTGGATCTCTTGAGTGATCCGGAGTTGCTCAAAGGCAGTCCTCATATCTGTATGGAATGCATCCATCAAGACCTTATTCTGGGCATCGGCCTCGTCTTCCTCATCATCTAAGGGATTGTAAGACTCATCAGCCTCATCATCATCCTCAGCTGGTTGGTAGGAAGACGCCCCTAGGCCAGTTTGGGTGGTTTTCTTAATTGAGCGAAAACTGGCCGGGTTGCAATCTCACATCCTATCTTCTTCGGATGGTAGGATCCACACTTGGTTCTCCTCATCTCATGAGTAACCGCAGTTATTAAAAATAGGGCTGTAAATGGGTCTAGACCCTCATAGTACCCCCAAACCCAGACCCATACCCATACCCTTATAGTGAAACTTGGACCCAGACCCTACAGGTATAAAATTTATGGACCCAGACCTGACCCTCCAGGGTCCAGGGTAGGGTCTGGTATACCCGTACACATATGGCATTTTTCTATTTTTTTCTCTGTTAAACAAAAACATATAAAATAATATATAATCCTAAAATAAAATTTTTAACATGATTAACATAATTTCTTCAACATTTCTTTACCAAGCATCCACCATTGTATACATCTCTTGAGCTCATCAGCATAATATGAATATAGATGAACCCCAAATTCATGAATTATTCAAAGTTCTCCAGAATGAAATCCGAGCAAAAATAATCACTAAAAGTTGAAATGAATAAGAAAATTATAAGGAGCCAAGCTTGAAGTCATTGTAAATTTTTCTCAGCAGTAAAAGAAAAAGCAATAAAATTGCAACTTTGAATAACCACAAATTGTTAATTAATTACTAGTACTAGTTTTTAGTTACTATATTAACTTAATGCAATATAATATATATATATAAATAATATAATATATATAAATATATATTATTATTTTATTATCACGGATATACGGGTTTGGGTATTATCATACCCTGCCCATACCCATTTAATAGAATTTATACAGGTATGTATCTGCGGGTATAAAATTTAAACCTTACCCGCTAAAAATGGGAACAGACCCATGCGGGTACGGATAAGACCCGCCCCGTTTATAGCCCTAATTAAAAGTTGTGAATTTAATAACCTACTGCGGTCCTATTGATATTATTCGTTCTCCTATAAAATTGACATGACAACCAACAAAAATTCTAGATAAAATCACAGGATAACAAAAAACACGCTTTTTGGTGGTGTCACACCCAGTATTGCGCATTGTTTGGATTATCAAGGAAGAGAGGGACAGGGGTAAGTGGTTATAGAGTTTGTCTAACAAATAAATATCAACGATATGAACTTCACTAAGCCCACCGGCCTTTTGAAAAATTATGTGGCCAAAGAAATAGGCAAGAGCACGATGAAGAAGATTCTGGAAATCGCCACCGTGGATGATTCGGCGATGGTCTATTACTTGCAGCCGGATCTCAAAACGGCTACATGCCACCTTGAAATTCCAGTCCGAGTCCTCATCCATAGATTTTCTATTGGAATCCACGGTGACTGTATTCCCATTATATGGAATCCCAAGAATGGAAGCAACTACATAATCTACAAGTACAAGGGCATACAGTAAACGAATGTTTCCCCCCTTAATCCCCCTTGGGGGAGGGGGGGAGGAGGGGATTGAGTTGCAGGCTGCAGTGGCAGCATTAGCTGCAGGAAAGGTACGGCCTTTATACTATTCCCTTCACAGGGAATAGCGGCCGGAAAGCTACATTAGCTGCAGGAGCGGTACTGCCCCTATTCTATTTCCTTAATCGAAAATAGGGGCAGAAGATTCTCCCGTGCATATAATGATTTAGGTCCATATCAGGAATGATCTTAACCCCTTTGACATTTAAATGATTGTTT
Source organism: Catharanthus roseus (assembly GCA_028651295.1). NCBI lineage: Eukaryota > Viridiplantae > Streptophyta > Magnoliopsida > Gentianales > Apocynaceae > Catharanthus > Catharanthus roseus. The sequence continues at coordinate 29,726,926 of JAPQWS010000168.1, forward strand.
GGAGGTCCTTGTTCGTTTTGTGGGTCATGTTGGCATAAAATTCTCAAACAAGGTCGGATAGTAATCACCTGAAATATGGAGAGGAACCCGACCTAACCCTCTAAAGAGATTTTCAAGATTAAAATGTCTGATGACCGACTCATCGAACGATTTTTCAACAATGATTTTGAGCGATGCCCTTTCGGTTACCCATTAATGGGCCACCTGAGAGAGACGCTCTGGATAGGGAAGGATATCGGGGTACGGCGAGGCCTCCCCAATATGAACCCGTTTGGATTTTGAGGATGAAGTGACAGATTTCTTGGGAGCCATAGAAAGTGATAAAAAGAATCAAAAAGGAAAAGAAAGAGAAAGGAAAACAACATAGCAACACAATGGCACCAACATAGCAAAAACAAAAGATTACCAAAAACGCACAAAAGAATAAATACTAGCATAGCATGTGTGTGCTATAGCGATCTAACATTACTCGTGGGTGCGAAAGTCTACAAAAATAAGGAAACAAAAACTAACAAATTACTAAAAAAAAAAGCTCTTAACGAAATCAAAAAAATAAAATAAGTCCAAAAACAAGAATTAAACAGAGGTAAACTAGAAAAAAAAAAAGGAGGCACAAAGTTTTTAAGAAAAAGCCTGTTTTTGTTTGGGAAAACAAACTATGGCCATGAAAATTTGCTCATTTTTCTGCCCCATTCGGATTGTCGCCGGAAAATCTTTTTGGACTATTTTCTGTAAAATTTTGTTTGGAAAACATAATATAACACAAAAGAAAGTTAGTTCATAACAAATTTGCATACAAAAACCCAAAATTACAAGAAACTATAAGGAAGAGAAGTTAGAAGATAAGGTTAATGGAGAGGAGAATTTGAATGGGAAGGTTGGTTCTTTTAGAGGGAAGAGGGAAGAAGAAAAAGAAGATTTTAGCATGGAATTAGTATAGAGAAGAATAATGGAGTTGGTAGGAGGGTTTATAAGAAAAGAAAGAGTAAGAGAAGAGAAAAGAAGAGAAATTACCAACCAAGAGAAGTGGAGATAGAGCCGCCACCCGTGAAGCTCACCGGAAAAGGAGAGGTCGCCGGAGTTGGAAGGAGGAAGAAGAGGAAAGTGCTTGGAGAGGTTAAGAGAGGAATAGAAGGGTTATGGGTGTTTGAAAGAATAAGAAGGGGGGAAGGCAATTTGCAAGGGTTTTGGAGGAGAACGAGGGGGAAGAAGTGCAGAAATGTTAACTAAAAGCTGCTATTTGGAGTCCATCGTGTCAACTTGACTTGTTTTGCCTTGAAAAACCCGACAGATGCTGAAAAAGGACCTTATCACCGATGGTAGGACGAGACCTACCATACACGGTAGGGCGAGACCTACCGTACTTGTCCTGCTGGAGTTGAGAAACACCTAGCGGTAGGTTGAGCCTATCGTTTGCGGTAGGTCTCTATAAAGTGTCGTTTTGCTTTGTTTTCTGCAATTTTGTACCCCCGTTCAAGTCATCTACCTTATAAATTCAAATAATCTTTATATAGGCCTTTAGGCCAGCATTTTTCCTCTCCAAAACAATCTCGTAACACAACATCAACAAACAAATCAAAGTGGAAAAATAAAAAAGTAAAACTTAAAGTACAATATTACAAGTACAATTACAAAGAGTTTAAAGAATATCCCCGTTCTTAAATGCTAATTGCATCTCCCGGATCACGAAAATCTGGGTTGTTCTTCTACTCTTTCTTCCATACTGGTACCCATTCCATCTTGCCAATCTTTATATTGAAGGCATTTTTTCTCAGTTTCTTACGTTTCCTTCTTGTCTTATCTTTACTTTCCTCTCTAGGGGGTTCCTGCATGTTTGAAGATACTTTATTTGTTTTATGAGCCATGATGTACGAAATATCTCTAGTTTTGGTTAGGGAGGTCGGAAGCAAAGAAAACTTGAATACTATCTCGTTTCCTCCGACCCTTAATACTAACTTCTCTTTTTCCATATCTATTAATGCCCTAGAAGTACGCAAGAAAGAGCGACCTAAAATAATAGAGAATCAATGCCTTTCTTCATGTCCAAAACTACAAAGTCAATGGGGAAGACTAAATACTTGACTTTGACTAACACATCTTCAGTTATCCCTTTAGGATATCTAACACTTATATCTACTAGATTAATTGACATTCTAACGAGTCTCGAAGTACCTAAACCTAGACGCTCACACATAGGATGAAGAAATAATATTAATACTTGTGCCTAAGTCTGCTAAAGCCCTATCTACTTGAATACTACCAATATTGCAAGGAAAAAAAAAGTTCCCTGTGTCTTCTAACTTTTGTGGTAATGTTTCCTTCTTGATTTTAGGGGCTGAACATTCTTCTTCCATACAAATCCCTTCTTTCTTTGGAATCTCCTCATTAATGATCATCGAGGTAGCATGTACATGCTCTCTCGGGCTTACTTCAGTATTACTTGAAGAGTTCCCGGAGTTCTTTTAGATACAATTTTATCTAATTGCCCAATTTGCTTCTCTAAGTTCCTAAAGGAGGCTTCTTAATTCCATTGGGCTGCCTCGATGTTATTCATTCTATTTTCTGTTGCATTCACAAATTTTACCATCAAGTCCACCAAATTTGTCTTATTTGGTGGAGGATGCTTTTGTGGAGCGACTTCGTAAGGCAAAGTGGTGGAGGACTATTTTGAATACCCGGAGGTTGATTTTGTCTTTGTTGTCCTTGACTTCCCTAAGAAAAACTGGGGTGGTTTCTCCATCCTAGGTTGTATGTGTTTAAGTAAGGATTATTTTGTCGATTCCCTTGCACAAACTCTACTTGCTCTACTTGTCCTCCCATACTTGGATACTCTTGATTGGAAAGCCCCAATTACAAAAATCACAAAACATGACCGTTTGGTTACTCTTACTCGTTGATGTCCCAATGAAGGTTCCTATTTTCTGCTCAATAACTGATGTCAATCTTGCTTCCATGCAGACATAGCATCTATATTATGAACCCCAGCCGTATTTGGCTTAGCTCTTTGTCCTCCCCAAGTATAACTATTCATCCCTATTTGCTCTATTAAATCATATACTTATTGAGGGGTTTTATGAGCTATAGACCCTCCAACCGAGGTGCCTCTCAGTTGCCTAGCTCCAAATGAAACTCCATTATAAAAACTTTGTATTTGAATCCCCAAATCCAACCTATGATGGGGAAACTTTCTAAACAACTCCTTCCATCGTTCCCATGCCCGGTAGAGGCTTTCTCCATCTTTGTTGAAACGACAGAATCTCGTTTCTTAGTTGTGTTGTCTCCCCAGAGGAAAGTACTATTAGTATATGCCCTAAGACCAATTGACTCACATTTATGATTTATTAAACATGTATTTTTGAATTGTATTTATGCTCTTGGTCATCAAGTATGTGACTTGATAGTAAAACCCTTATAGCTAATAAAATACTATTCTTATTTGTCCCTAGTTTATTACATCTTGTAAACTAGTGTGAAGTTGATTGATGGTCAAGTTTTACTGATCATGAATATGAGATATAAAATCAATTCATAAATACATATTGAGAATATTGTATTGGACATGACCCAAAGTGAAGAAGAAATATTGCATGGATTTAAGTTATAAGTATTTCTTCTCAGTTTTATATTTGGTGTCCTTTGACCTAATGTTTCTAATGTTTGTTGCATGGGGAGAAAAAATGTTTTGATATAGTCAAACATCACTTTTAATTAGGTGATCATTATGACTATTGGTTGTCTTATTTTCTCGTCATGGCTTGAATATTGGAGATAGTGAAAGGGATTTGTCCCTCTCTTTTTAGAGAGAGATATCCATGGGCCCCTTGATAAGGAAGACTGGAAAATATGTATGGCCATGCTCAAATAAGTATTAATAAGGCGTTATTATTATTTGTTGGAACAGTCTATTTGGTGATCAAGTAAATGGTTAATTAAGTTTTATAAGGATGACTTGATCCATGCCTTATACTTAATTAGGATATCGTGTGACAAAAGGACTAAATATTAAATCTAATGCTAGGTTATTATTACAATTACTTAACTTGGGTAAGCATAATGTCTTGCTAGAGGCCGCTTATGTTTTGTGAATAAATGTCTAGGACATTTTTTCTTTCACTGCCAACGTTAAGTGAACCTACAGGGTCACACGCATAGACGATCTTGTGAGCATAATGTCCACGTTCAATGAATCTAGATTGTGTCCACATTCGTTGAACGTATACAAAAGGGGAATCAGATTCCATATTGTATTTTCTGGTAAGTTAATAAGTAATTAATTTTATTTAATCGAATAAATGAAATTAATTACTTAATATTGCTCATCCAACCGTTGGATGATTATAGGAATAGACGGACGAGATTAAACTGTCATTAGATGACAGTTAGGGTTTTGATATTGACAGCTATAAAAAGTTATGTTAACCTTTTCTTGGTGGCCGTCCTTTATCTGATTAAAGAAAAACAAAACCCTAAACCCTAGAACGGCGATATAGTATCTAGCATCCTCTCTCCGAAATACGACCGATTACCAGATAGTTAGGATCAATTCTGAACAGTTTTCAGATCACAGAAGGGGCTAGCATCCCGATCGCTTGCAGAGGAGTTCGTCGCGTGGATACCAGTAGAGGGTAAAGCGTACAAAGCATCACCTCCACAACGAACAATCAAAACATTGAGGTAATTTCTATCCAATCGGTTTTTCTAGTATGTGCAGATCTTGTTGGTGAATTTCCGTAGTTTTATTTTATTTTGTTTTTGCCTACGGATTCCAACAAGTACCTTCCTAAAAATTTCTCTACTAGTGAGTCCCATGAAGCAATGGACTCCGATGGTAAGGATTTTAGCCAGGACTTCATTATTCCCCTTAGAGAGAATGGGAAAAGACGAAGTTGAACTGCATCTTTAATACTCTGTTAATCTTAAAGGTGTCACACACCTCTAAAAAATTTCCAATATGCACATTGGGATCTTCATCAGAAAGTCCATCGAATTGAACATGATTCTGCAACATCTAAATTATATTCGGTTTAACCTCAAAGTTATTTGCCTTGACCCTTGGCCATGCTATACTCAACTGTGTCCCCAAGATGGACAGTCGAGTATAATCCGCCAATGTTCTCTCCGGTACCAGTTCTGCCGCCATCGAATGTGTTGATTTGAAAAGAAGGTTGTTGAATGGAAGTGTTTTTGGTTCTTCTTCCCCCTTAACAACGAGCATTATTGCAATAGTGTCTGCCGTTCTGAACTGAAAAGCGCGACGGGCACTCCGTAGTTTACGTTCGGGCTTGGGATCGAACAATACTAACTCACCCCTTTTCTTTCAGAATATAAACTAATACCACACGATCTGCAATAACCAAAAAATGTAATTAGCTCTAAGAACACAAACTACAATTCAAAAATATGAACTGAAAATAACGGAATTGTGCAAAAACAAAAACAATGCGATCGAGAAAAAGAGAAAACAAAAAGAAATAAAAGACTATGACTAAAGCACTAAAACAAAACGATATTCCTAAAACTTTCCATTCTTGGCAACGACGCAAAAAACTTGATGTGTTTAAAATTGAAATGGAAGTGAAATCCTAATTACTAGAATGCAAGGCAAGTGAACCTAACAATGCAAAAGTGAATTTTAACCCAAGTGTTGAATCTCTCGAGGATGGTCGATGGTTCAAGTACTAATCGTGGCTCTAATGTTTAGTCCAAAAAAGATGGTTGTCGATTAAAAAGAAATAAAAACTGAAAACAAGTAAATCAACCAAAAGCAAGCAAAATAAAAATGGTTTTAAAAGAATTATAAAGACAAGAGTTTGGATTGGCAGAATTCCCCTAATCCTTGTTACTAATTCAATTGGAAAAACTTTAATGAAAACGATATTGAATTAATTAAGTTGGATCATCCCTCGAATCGGGTAATTCCTATCTCTAAGAAGAAAGCCACCCTACTCACTAACCCTTGGAGGAAAATCTCTTTTCTCCTTAACAAATTATGAGTGTATTAAAATTAGGTGATTTAAAAGACCTAAAAGTGCAATATTTTATCTCTAAGTCAATTGCCCCAATTGGTTGCCCTAGATTTTTCTTCCATTTTTAATTCCAAACAACCTTGCGAATAATCTAATCTCGTAACAATTAAATTACAAACAAATGCAATTGGAAGACAACTTAAATTAAAACAAACATCAAAATCAAGAAATCAAACCAAGAATTTCATAATCTAGTACTAGGGTTCAACTCCAACCAAACAAAAAGTACTACTCACTATTCATATTAATAAAACTGTAAATTAACATAAAATTCAATAACAAGAAAAGGAAAAGAAAGCTTAGGATTGAAAATCGAAGTCGCAACTGAATCCCGAACGTCTTCCAAGCTCGTCTTTCGAGTCGCCAAGTTGAAGATCAAAATCTTAAAAATAAGCCTTCAATTCTCGAATCCAAGAAACTAAATTACAGAAATCTTAAACTTTACTAACTAATTGAATGTATAAGAGCTTGAATTTAAAGGGTGCTTAATCTAATCTACCCTAACTAATCTAATTCTAACCTAACGAATCTAAAACTAAGCAATCTAAGAATTTCTAAGTATCTAATCCTGTACAAGCCTATCTAATTGTCTATAGTTGTGTATTCAATAGTTGCAAAAAGACCCCTTATATAGAGATGAAAAATACAAGAAAACCAAGTTGAAATTGGAGAAGAAATCAAGAAACTGGAGTTTGTTTTGGACTCAACTTGCCAGCATACCCTACCACCGATAGTAGGGCGAGGCCTACCGTCTGCGGTAGGTCTATGTTGCCAATGCCTCTTTGTTCCACGATACCTATCGGAGACAGTAGTTCAGCCTACCTCGCGCAGTAGGTTGCTGAAATTTTGCTGACGGCTCCATTTTCGTCCTGTTTTCTTTTCATCGTTTTCATTTTCGGAGGGCACCTAAGATAAGAATAAGAGATATTTAGCAAAAACATATACTTTCACATATTAAAAGCACCAAAATGGATGAAATTAACATATAGAAAATATAAACAAGTATGCACTTATCAGTTATAAAAAATAAGCACCCTAGTTATAAAAAATAGGCATCATAGTTATTGAGTAAGCTTGCAGCCTTTTGTTATTTTATATTCAAGTATATATTTTTTTATGGAAATTATATACAAGTATATAAGTAAACCAAGTGCTAGACATTCATCTACACTTGAGCTCACGTGGCTCTTTATTCTTATTTGTAAGGTTTCTACTAAAAAATTCATTTAATGAGTTGGCATCCACTAAGTATCTTTCAATGTCATCATCTTCTTCATTGTACCTTTTGTTTCTCTTCTCTGAAGTTTTACAAACTGTATCTTGTGTGCCTTTATTTTCCTTATTATTCAACATCTTCCCTTTTTCCAATGTCTAAAGATTACTCATATATTTGAGTGCATTCCATGATAAATTCAAGAAAAGAAAGATAAATTCAATTGGGGGTTTTGGTACTTATATTTTGATCAAGAAAATAAATTAAAGATTGAAGCTACAATATCAATTGAAAGCGAAGGAAATCTTTCTTTGCAAATTTATAATCATAACAACAATGGAGGAAGAATGAGTAGTGGAGCAGAAAGTGGAGAACGTCCAAGTCCAACCACCATTTTTTGAACCTCTAAGCTATGTCGAAACCAAGAACAATAGTATCTGCAATTCTTTTCATTCAACAATAGTTCCTTGTGACAGCAATTAATGAAAAAGAAGAAGCGTGTGGAAGGGCCGGGACAGATTCTAATTTTGATCAAAACTACGTAGTTCTAATAATTAGGTACACCTACCTATGTGTACCTTGGTCCATAGCATAATTTTCCCTACTGGAGTTGATTTTTTCTTATGCATCAAGGTGTGCAAGTCGGTGAAAAATTAAATTCTGTTCGCGACCGGGCTTCTGCTCCAACTCTAACTCTTCTCATTGCTCTATCCAGACCGGAGGATTATATTAATAGGGAGGAGTAGTGTTCGTATTTTCCTTCGTCCTATTAACCTAGTCTTGAAAACGAGATGTCTAGAGGAAGTTCCAAAACACTTATTTCGACAAGAAAAGCACTCGTGCTTACTAATGCTAAATTAAAATCCATTTCTGGACCTAAGAAGGAAAGCAAAAACGAATTCTGGTGCTCATGTCCTAGGAGTAGTTCTTGATAAGAGAGCTATTCCTTCAAATAACACCTTTTCTTGCAGTCCTGGATAAGACCAAGATAAAAGTCCCTACAGTTGATTCAAGTGCAACCCCTATTTCTCCAATTCTCCCTCAAACCCAATGAAATAGCAGCTTATTCTTTCATTTGTCTTGTTCTGGGGTACCATAGGGTTTTTGAAGGCCTATTTAAAGGAAACTTAAGAGAGACATTAGAAGGAATCTTGGGACATCTTGGGCATTGAACTCGAGCACTTTCGGCACCAAAGAAGGATTAAATCACGAAGAGAAGACCAAAATTTCAGTTCTTAATCATGAGTTTTCTTCTTTCAACATCATCTTCTTTGTTTTTACTATGATTAGAGAGTAAACTCTTCTAGTTAGTTAGGCCATGGGTTGATTTGTGCTCTTATGGAATTTTGAGATCTTTTATGTTAAAGATACGTTATTTAATGATCTTCTTCATTGATTATGAGTATTTATGCAATTTCTGACGTCCTTCTTATTGATTGTGTAAATTAATTAAGATTTTAGCCACCCTAATTAGTTCACATAGATTGCGAGGGTTTATTGATTCCATAATTACCCCCAAGTAGCAACTATTGATTTTAAAAATTGCAGCTTTTGTTTGATTAAATTAATAGGGAGTTGTATATTTCAAAAAGCATATGATTGAAGCTCATTGTTGTATGCAATTTGACATTGGTGATGCCTTATGTTCTTTTGCAATCTAGTTATTAATTCAATACACGTTTGTTGGTTGGATTAGTTAATTAGGTTAGTGGTTAATTTGCATTGCTCAACGGAATTAACCTAATCTTGTAAGGATAAGGGTTTGTAGCACTCAGCAGAATCCTAAAATCAATTAGTCGTCAATTAATAATGATATATGATAGGTTCTATAAAACATAATCAACTGCATGTTCCTTACTAACGTCTTTTCCCTCGATTTTTTTAATTGTTTAATTTTATTTTTTAATTTAACTTGAACTCATCTTAATTAGTTATTTATTTTATTGAATCTCAAACAACTTTTCCCCCTAAAATTATTACTTTGTGATTAGTAGATTATCTTTTAAGATTAAATGGAATCTCTATGGGATCGACCCTTTCTTGCCCTAATTATTTTTTTAGGAAGAAGTGTATAGGATTTAATTTGACGTGCCTACAATAGCACGTGTCAAAAAGCTTCAAGCAAAGTACTAAAATAATAGACGAAAATCTATAATAGGTCGGCAAACATGCCTACATCTACTTTTCCTAAAGAACCACATCTTTAGAGACATCCACTAAGGATCTAACTTTTTCCGGGTAGAGGTAAACACTTACACACTAGTTTTCAATGGACTAACAATTATCCTTCTACAATGCTGATTTTGCAAAGATCAGAAACTTTCTCTATTGGATTTTCTATAGACTTGGGAAACTATTTCCACTAGTTTTCAATAGATCTAGCAAACTATCTCACCACTAGATTTTCAATAGATCTTAGCAACTATGAACTCAACTCACCATGAGCAAATTCTCACAAGTTTTCTTCGGGTGCTTGTAAACCCGAACAAGAAGAGAGTTTCTTTGTGAAGTGATACTCAACTAATCTATTACCAAGGTTCTTTAACAAATATTCAAGTCCCCATGGAATGGTTGAGCGTAAACTTGCTTGCATTTAAGACCTCAAGCTTATACCTAATTGAGCATTCGTGCAATGCTTGCTCCTCTCTTTTTCTCTTGTTAAGAAATAAATGTGTTCTTCCCTTTTTATACTCCACTTCAACAAGAGACTTTATCTTCAATTTCCAACCATTTATTCTCCTTTTGTTTAAATGAGCCAAAGACATTAAGGGGCTCAAAAGAGATAGAAAAAGTAAAAGCATTTTACCCCAAGTAAAATCAAATAAGGAAGTAAAGAGTAGTCAACTTAGGTGTTTTTGGTACCAAAAAAAAAAAGTATCTTACTTTTTTTAAAATTTCATTTAATGAAGGCATGGGAGAAGAGCTTTTCCTTCTTCTCTTTGTATGGACAAGCCAAGAGGCATTTAGGGCTGTAAAAGAAAGAAATGTTAGAGAGATTTTTATCCAAGTAGTTTCAAAATATTAGATAAAAAAGGTAGGTCAGCTTGGATACTTTTTGTATGAGAGGAAAGGTCTTCCTTTTTATCATTTGATTGATGAAGAGAATTAGGGAAGGCCTTCTTTACTTGTGTCAGTTGCAACAACTACGCAAATATGCAGAGAATCTTGACACGCGACAAGAAAATATACACTCATGACAATTTCCCGCCACTAAGGTTTTCTAGTGATTAAATTAGTTTCCTGATAGATTATCTTCTGACCGATGTAGCTCGACAATGAGCTATTAGCTTCTAAACGAGATAGCCGCTATTAGCTTCACAAGGGTGTACTTTAAAAACTTATGCCGCACATAGAGTAGACACATTAGCAATTCATTAAGTTTTGTTAACCATCAAAATTAGGGTAGTTGCACCATTGAGCCAACACTATCAATTTATTACAATAAATTAGTAACAAATCGTTGTTTATTTATTTTTATAAAAAATAAAATTACTTTTTTAGTTAAATAATTAATTATGAAAGAATATACACAAAAAATGTATCATTACAAAATATTTCCATAAAGTTTGTAATAGCATAGTTTAAGTTTATATTCTTTCAACATTGATTATTTAACTAAAAAAACTTGACTACTTGAGAAAAAAATCAGGATTTTAAATTTAATTTCCATGAAAAAAAATAAAATGTTCGTTTATAAATAGAATATTTTCAATCTAAAATGAAATTTTAGTGAAAAATTTAACGTGTTAAGATTTGTAGTGATTCTTAACAAGGATTAAATAATAATTTTAAGTAAAGTACTAAAACAATAGCCCAAAACCTAATTTCCTTTTAAAGAAAATAATATTAATTTTTATACTTATTACGATAAATTACTGACAAATCAAAAGATTTGAAGTTATTTTTAAAAAGTAAAATATTTTTGAGTTAAATAATCAAATTTTTAAAGAATATATACTAAAAGATATTATTTCAAAGAGTAAATGCCATCTTTAGTCGCTAACATATTTTCGTTGGTTAGATTTGGTCCTAACTTGTAATTTAACTTTTTTATCCCCAACATATTTTTATTGGTTGGATTTAGTCCCTAACTATTTAAGTTTTTTCGTCCCCAACATATTTTTGTCTGTTGAATTTGGTTTCCTAATATTAATTTTAGTTTTCTTATCCCCAACTAATTTACGTGTCTTCTTGTCCTCTTAGACGATTTCCGGTAATTTTGACCCGTTCTGATGATTTTGACTCGGGAATTTTAAAGTTTAAAGGGTAAAATTAAAAATCTAATAACAAAACCTTTTTGTTTAAAAAAATCATTTTCAGACAACAAAATCACTTGACACAATGCGATCTCCTTCATTGTCCTCAGATAAGTTTGGGTTGTTGAAGAACTCGGAAGTGCCTCAAACTTTTTATTAAGAGTAATGAATATCAACTTCATCCTCACTCTCTATTTCTCAATTAAGTTACAAGGCAGAAGTTTGAAGTCTTTTTTCGTTCTCTAATCGTAGCAAAGATGAAGAATCAATGGAGATTGTTGAGTTCATTTTGCCAAAATCCTAATCCCAGAGAGGTAAACAATGTTAGATTTAAGGAGAATATGCATATAGCGTGAGTGAGGTTGTCTGAAAAAGCTTTTTTTTCTAAAAAACAAAATCTTTAGTTTATTAAATTTCCAATTCTACCCTATAGGATCGAAAATCATCGAAGTCAAAATCGTTCAAAATTATCGAAAATCATCGAAGTCAAAATCTTCAAAATCGTTCAAAATTATCGAAAGTCATCTAAGAGGACAAAAAAGATTACAAGTAAATTAGTTGGGGACGAAAAAAGTTAAACTAATAGTTAGGGACCAAACCTAACAAAAAAAGTATGTTGGAGACGAAAAAAGTTAAAGTTAATAGCTAGAGACTAAATCCAACCAATAAAAATATGTTGGAGACAAAAAAAAAAATTAAAAGTTAGGGATCAAATCCAACCCACACAAATATATTGGGAACTAAAGATGACATTTACTCTTATTTCAAATGTCATTCAATTTTTTTGTTATAAACTACAACCATAGACTCTAGTATGAAATACATTTGGTTATACTATTTTCTAACAAGCCCTAACTTACATAAAAAAAAAATTTTGGACATTTAACGTGAATTAACTATATGAGATAAAGTGTCTATTCTTTTTCAGTTTCGGAATATAGTACTCATACCCCTAACTTCAAGGGTATCTTGCTATACACCCTAATTTAAATAAAAATAAAATAGAAGTCTAAAATACATAATATAAAAAGTTGCCATAATCAATAATATAGGTAAATTGCCTATTATTTTCAGCTTCATAGCTGAGTGCAACGAGACTGATTTCATCATTAAAAATAGTAAGTTAACCAAGGTGCTGGGAACTAGTTGCACTTGCACTACCGGAAGTATGGATAATCTCTCATAGTAGTATCAATAAGTATCATTTTGAAAACTGGTAGAGCTACTGCTGCTACATTCAATAAAGTACATAAATTATATCCCATACTAATACTAAGGTAGCATGAGTGCAATCATCCAGGACATTCATACAAGCCTGCAGCAACCTCAGAACACTCAGCAACCTGAGAAGCAAAAGAGGTTGACAGTCAGTAGTAAGATAAATAGTATGGTATATGGCCAATTAAAAACAATTGTTTACAACTATTTCCCACCCCTCCCCTCCCCCCCCCCCCCTCCATACGCTACCTGATTAGCTACAGAAAGCTAAAAATGCCAATAGAAACAGAAAAAGCATTTTGCAGTTGTTTCTTATTTCCTCTGAAAACTAGGTGCAAAACCAACCCCTCATTTTGCATAGAAAATAATTATTCTAGTATCCAATGTTGTGTCCACTATCCTGAGAAGACAACAGATTTCTCAGAAGTGTATCCAGAATGTATGTCAGGTAATCAAGTACATGATTCTAGAAATTTACAAACCCCAAATCCAACAAAAATTACTGTCAATCAAGAGAAGCCAAATTGGACAATCATCATTGCAACAAGTGCAATAGCAAATTTAACACAAACGAACAAAAAATATAGTATATGATTCTAGAAATGTATAAATCTATGAATCCAACAAAAATTACTTTCAGCCAAGAGAAGCCAAAATGGACCATCGTCCTCGAAATAGCAAAAAGAACACAGATGACAAGGAAAAGACAGAAAAAGGATTTTTGTCCGAAATTTTTTCAAGGTAAATAAAATTAAAATCATGAGCAAATCACCATAAATACCCATGAACAATATAATACTTTTCTCAAAAAAATCATAAACTTTTATTTCGTTAATTTTTACCCATGAACAATTTTTTGCTTATGGGTTTTTGTCAAATTATGTTAATTGTATCGGAATCAAGCAAAAAGTATCAAACCCCAATCACATAATTGTCGACATGAGTACTTTTTACCTTTCAAGGTAAAGATGATGCTTTGTGATAAAGAGAAGATTACGAAGAACTCTAAATACAGCTTATGCGATTTATCTAAAGGTCATATTTAGTTTGAATTTGGGGTATAAAATTTAAAAGGTCAAAATACCCTTGTACTGGCAATCATGTGAGTGGGGCATGACACTAAGGTCTTGTCTGAAAAGGTAAAATCGACTGTGTAAACGGTCATACCTTTCTAAAGAACTCAATTCACATTTCTCCCTCTCCTTAGATAGAGAAGGAGCTACTTCTTTCACGAAAATTGGAAGTATGCTGGGCCAAACCTCTCAATGGCATTAAAAGCCTTCATCTCTTACTATAAGTTCCCGGAAGTGAGAGACCTAGACCAAGTCTGGTACTCCAGTTAGCCAGTAAACTCTTGGATGCCAAGAGACGCTCGAACAAAAGACTCCCATGCCTTTCTTGGTGAGACCAAGCCCGAAAGGGGGTGTTGTTAATAAACAAAGTACTTTACAGTTCATGATCCTTTTTGGCTTTTCTGCATTAAGCATATGAAAGTTGGAACATTATTTCCACCTTATGAGAGAGATGGGAATAGCCGAAAGAGAGAAAGCTTTACACCTGCAAAAGTTCCAGCAATTTTGATGTCATATTGGCACATCGTCAGCTCGAATAGTATTCGAGAGCGAATATAGTTCCAATTAGCTCCAAGCGTAAAAGAGGTTTCCTTGGAAATAATCCTCGCCAAGTCAGATTGTCAATGTTCAATGGTAGTCAGTCCCAAAGGAACTTCACACGTACTGAGTCGATGCCCATTCTACCAGTCATTTGAGGAAACTATCACCAAGTTTGTACTTGTATATTTTCGCGATTGGTAAGTGATTTTTTCTTAAAATAGTTATCATAAGCGCAGACAAATATAGCTTGAGCCTCTCGAGAGGCTAGGTTTTACAGTTGTTCCCTAACGTAAGATAGAAAATTACCAAAAATGACGTATATATGAACAGTCGATTGCCCACCAGGCATCAACGTCCACTGCAGTCATTCGTCAGGATAGCAACCTGGCCCATGTAGGTGCCTATTGGGTGTCCCCCTTTTGGGGAAGCTCCCTCTCTTCCAATTGCATTTTTCAGCCCAGATGACTTTGCTTATATAGTGGATTTGTTCGTTTAGGCTGAATGGCCCCATGTACAAGTAGTTTCATTTCCTCTTTTTTTCGAACATCTTCCTTTTTCCCATTTTGTTGTTGGTCAACAACTAACAAAGTATTCTTATCCTTTGTCACTACTCTTACAGGCTTGATAGAGTTAAGTTGTCTGTAGGGAATTTGGTTTGCTTAATCAATTAATATGTTAAACAACTCTCTACGCATCTTTTACTTTGATGAAGCTAGTCTAAACTCCAATTCCCGTGTTTCTATAACTCTAAGTCAATCCACAATAACTGTTATTGATTCTAGTATTTCATCCTTTGGTACTCAAGGTTCTTATGCTGGTATTTTGAGGACCACCGGGGCCTTAACCCGTCTAGTGAACGTATAGTAGAGCTTACCTATGAAATCCACGAAAAAATAGGAGAACTGATGCTAACAATAATTCCAAAGATGTTCTGGTTGCGGTTGTAGCTTTACATGGCGAGAGCAATGAAATTCCTTTTTTGGAGCATCTATTAGAGGATTTAACCAACAATGGAGTAGAAAGTGAAGCCTCTCAGGATGCTATAGGTCTATCTGGGATAGTCGCAAGCAGCCCACTAGAGCAATTTACCGTCCTCCCACTGATTCCTATGAGAATAGGAAACTTGTATTTCTCATTCACAAATCCATCTTTGTTTATGCTACTCACTCTCAGTTTGCTCCTACTTTTGCTTTATTTTGTTACTAAAACTGGAGGAGGAATTTTCATACCTATTTATTTAATATATACTACTTGATAATTCTCAAAATTTAAATTCATTCACATCAAGCGTTTAAATATGGAGAGAGAAGAAAAAAGAGAGAATATAAAGCCCTAAAATAAGAAGTTTATAAAATTGATAAAGGGTATTATAGGTATTTTACTATAAAAGTACCTTAGTTTTATGTTTTTTAATCTACATGAAAAAAGTAACTTAATCTTCTATTATAAAATAGAGGAAGCAATTTTAACTTACCAATTATCAATACTATTTATGTTATCAAGTATTATTACCAACCAATTATACCAATTATCAATGTTGTTTATATTATCAAATATCATTAGCATGCCAATTACTATTACCAGTTGCCTTTTTAAAACGTTACCCTGAGAGTCTCTCTCTCGGGTTTTATCTCCCTATTTAGGGTTTTGGCTACCTGCTATTTTAACTAGGGTTTTTTACTTGGTGTTTTTAGGTGGATTGCTATAGTTCACCATGGATTAAGAAATCATAAAATAATTGAAGAAAGTAACTTTAACGGACGAGTAAGAAGAATCTAAGTCAATTGATGAAGAGGCAGTTAGCAAAGGAGTTGAGGATTGCAAGCTTACCTACTTAGGGAAGATTTATTCAAAAAGACTGAATTTCCTACACGGATGTTAAGACCATTGATTCCCAAGATGCCGAACTTGGAAAAATTGCGGGTTGTGAAGATTTGGACTAATGTTGTTCAAATTTCCTTCAATACCTTGTCAGTGATCGATAAAATTCTTAAAGATGGTTCATGGTGCTTTGATAACAAATTGTTGGCTCTCCAAAGGTAGGAACGAACAAAGGATTACTCTGATTCTGCTTCCAAGGATGTCAATTTTTGGATACATATTGAAGGTTTGAAGGTAGAATGTTATACAAAGGAGATGGGCAGAATATTGGCATATAAGCTACGAGGATGTGGGCCTATTGAATTGTAGAACGCACGGAGAAAGATAGAGGCCCCTTTTTCCGAATAGGTGTATGATCAATGTGGAGCAACCTTTACATGGAGTTATCAAGTGATAATTCCGGTGCATAGTAAGACTTGGGGTATGATAAGATATGAAAGACTCTCGTACCTTTACGTTTTTGTGGATGTGTCGGGCTTACGATGAAAAATTGTGATGAAGCTCCTGTTGGCCGTAGTGAAGAACAAAAAGAAAACTTGGGTTATGGGATGTAGCTAAAGGTAGATTTGGAAAACTCAATATTGGCAGCATCTTGTTCAATGTTCACTGATATGGATTGGACACAAATCAGGGAGAAGAATTTGGAAACGGAGGCGAATGTGATGAGGAAGGCAATTGTGAAGGTTAAGGAAATTTAGAAGGAATTGGTAAGGGAGGAAGGGCTAGAGTTAGTTGTTGTGAACTCACCAAACAGTTTGCTTGGGGTGGAGCCACGGGACAGAGAGGGATTAGAAGGGGAGGTAGCTGAGGTAGGAGAAGGAGGGGAGAGCTCAGCTGGTACTCTGTCTTCGCTGCCAGTGTGATGGGATCGTGGGTGGCAGCGAGGGTGTGGATTTTACTAGTAAGAAAAAGAAATTTAAGAAATATAGAAGAATTCATAGCTATGGAGAGAAGAGTGGTGTTGGTAGAAAATTGGGCCCCCAAAAGAGGGGAATTGAAGAGCTAGGGGAGGCTATAGGCAATGGGTCAGTTAAGAAGTTGAAGCAAAACATTGAGGAGCATTTTGGTATTTTAGAACCAACGGTGGGAGGTGCGGAGCACCCCCGCCGATATTAATGAGTCTATTATTCTAGAATTACCGAGGGCTTGGGAACTCTTGTGCAATTCAATCCCTGCGGGAGCTCATTACCTTAGAAGATCCCATATTGGTGGTTTTATGCGAAACTAAGATTCGAGGTTCACAAGTAGAGCAGTTAAGGAGTCCATTAGGGTTTGGTGAAGGGGTTTCGGTGGATTGCCAAGGGAGGAGTGGTGGTTTGGCCTTGTGGTGGAAAAAGACTCTTGAGGTGGATTTGCAAAGTTACTTGAAGGGATACATTGATGTTTTGGTTCAGAAGGGGCTCAGAGATAGACCTTGCTTTATATAGAAGCCTGAGGTGGAAAATAGAGAGAGTTCATGGCAGTTGTTGAAGCAATTAAGTCATGGGAAAGGGTTGTCTTTGTTATGCAGTGGTGATTTCAACCAAAAAAAAATTGGCATGAGAAAAAAAGAATAAGGGATAGAAGTGGAGCTCAAATGAGGAGGTTTAGATAGGTGGGTCTAAAGGATTTGGGGTATCTCGGAGGTGATTTTACGTGGTACAATGGTCGAGAAGGTCATGCTGGAATTTGAGAAAGACTGGATCAATTTCTTGGAAATCAAGCTTGGCATGAAAAGTTCCCTATTGCTACACTATTTCATGAAAGTTCTCCATATTCAGATCATGTTCCAATTTGGATGAGGTTGATTGGTAGGCCAGTAAATAGTAGGAAGAGGAGTAAGGGACAAAGGCCATTCCGTTTGGAATCTTATTGGATGGATGATGTTGAATTCAAGGAGATTTTGCATGGAGGATGGAGGTCCATGACTGGAAGGAATTTTCATGCAGTACACATGCAAATGAAATCCTTAGCTGAGGATTTCATGGCCTGGGGGCAGCAGAAATTTGTATCTATTAAGCTAAAGATTAAGAAATTAAAAGAGAAAATAAGGAGGTACAAGAGGAAGGTAGGGATGGATTAGAATTACGACTGGCCAAAAATAATTTGGAGATTTTGGAGCAAAAGGAGGAGGAATATTAGCAGATAAGGTCTAGATAAATTGGCTAGCCTATGATGGCAAAAATACAAAATATTTTCATCATAACGCTAGCCAGAAGAAAAACAAGAATTTTATTGGCAAGCTTAAAGATGCCCACGGTTGCATGCATGAAGACCCGGACAAAATGGATGAGATTACAACGAGTTTACTTTAGTTCTTTATTTGCATTAACTAGTCCAAGTACAAATTATGAAAGATTTTTTGTCAGATCAATCTCACAGCTCTAGCCGAGGAGCAGCAGCAAGTGATGGCGGCAGGGTTTGTGGAGGAGGAGGTTGGAACGGCGCTGAAGATGATGCACCCATCCAAAGCCCCGAGCCCGAAAGGTTTTCATGTAGGATTTTACCAAATATATTGGAGTCTCATTAAAGGCAAAATCACAAGCTTATTTCTGAAGTTCCTGAATGAGGGAGGTTCCATTGAGGATATCAATCAAACATTCATAGTCCATATTCCAAAAGTAAGGGATGCTACAAATGTGATTGAATTTTTACCTATAAGCTTGTGTAATGTTCTCTATAAAATTATTGCAAAGACTCTGGCTAATAGACTCAAGTTTGTGATGCTTGATATGATTAATAACAGATAATACTATCAAAGCTTTTGAGTCATTTCATTGGCTTTGGAAGGGGACGAGCCGTAATAAGAAGTACATGGTAATTAAATTAGACATGAGCAAGGCATATGATAGGTTGGAGTGGGGTTTTTAAAATGGATGTTGGGAAGCTCTATGTTCCACCTCACTTTTGTTCATTAATTATGAATTGTGTTCTGTCTACTTCTTTTCAAGTACTCATGAATGGCTTTCCACAAAAACATTCTGACCGAAAAAGGGGATTAGACAAGGAGATCCGTTATCTCCTTTTTTATTTGCTATTTATGCTAAGATCTGTCAGCACTTATTAGGAAGGAGGCGATATATAACTCATGGGAGAGTCAAGTCCGGAGAACACCCACTTGTTCACCATTGGTATGAGGATGGATCAGGGCAACAAATAAATTTCCAAAAATCCTCTATCCTCTTTGAAAAGGGGACGGGAGAGGTAGTTGAGGAGAGGATCATGAGTACTTTGGACATAGTGAGGTACTTGGGGGAAGGAAAGTACTTAGGCCTTCTATATTTGATTGGAAAATCTAAGAAACAAATATTCCAATCATTAAAGATCGTGCGTAGAAGAAGGTCCAAAGATGGAAAGAGAAGTTTCTCACACAGGGCGGGAAAAAGGTGCTTATCAAATCAGTGTTGCAAGACATTCCAACATACGCAATGTAATGCTTTTTTATTCTAAAAGGTGTGTATTATGAAATAGCTAATATGATCCGAAGATTCTAGTGGGGGGAAGGTGAGCATCATAAAGGAATATCTTGGGAGATGTGGGAGGAGATTTGCATACCCAAAGCTGATGCGTTTTGGGTTTTAGAGAGATGAAAGCTTTCAACTTTGCTTTGCTTGCCAAACAAGGCTGGAGATTGATTAAGAATCCAGATTCTTTATTGCCAAGAGTGCTAAAGAGTAGATAACAAATGGATTTTATGGAGGCAAAAGTAAGGAATGGAATTTCCTTTGTTTGGAGGAGTATTTTGGAGGCCAGAGAATTACCAAAATAGAGTCTAAGATGGAGAATTGGATCCGATAATCAAGTTAGTGTGTGGCGAGATGCATCTCCTCACTCATTTTGATTTTAAAGTGCTTATAAAGAATTTGTTTCTCTTTCATAGCATGAAGATTAGTGATCTTATTGATCCTAACACTAGAGATTGGAGGCATGACTTATTAAATACCTTATTCCTCCCAAGAGATAAGGAAGAGATCCGCAAGATAACTTGAAGTCCTATGATTTCTGAAGATGTGTTTGTCTTGGCACTATAAGATATCTGGCTTATTTTTTAGTTCGATCTACGTACCACATGGGCATGAATTTCATGGCCAGAGCTTCGACTGCAGGAGATCTTCTGAATTCGTCATGGAACATCTAAGTCCTTGTGGGTAAAATTATAGAAACTAAAAATTCCTCCCAAGGTACGGCTGCTCAGTTGGAAATTGTGCCACAAGATTCTACCTACAAAGAGCAATTTACAACAACAGCGCATAGTGGGGGAGGATGTTTGTTCGAGATGTGGCTGTGCAAGTAAGAAAGGCCTCCACATTTTCTTTTTGTGCCCTTGGTCTAGAAGAATATGGCATGCATAGGGGGGAGGATTTGAAAGATGCGCTTGGTGAATCAAGTTCATGCAAGGAAATAGTGCGGAAGGTGTTGCTGCCAAAGAGTATATGGGATGAGACAAAAGTGAGAGAATTTTTTATGCTACTGTGAGGGATATGGACTTCAAGGAAAAAAGCACTTTTTGAACAAAAATTCACATGGCCGGAAGAGATTATCCAAGTGCCTAAGGTTTGGATTGTTGATACCAACGGGCGCAAATAACTAATACAATAGGCAGTGGAGGGAGAGCTTGTATGGATGATGGGAGAAGCCAGAAGAGGGAGTTTTAAATATATAAGTTGATGCCTCCTTTTTTTGTTCAAAGGCTGGGGTTGGAGTTGTCATTCGGGATTTTGAGGGAGATGTGTAGTATTTGGCTTGTAATTTATGGTATATGATAGAGGCACCCTAAACGGAGCTACTTGCAATGTGGAGAGGGATGCAATGGTGAAGAGAATTAATTCCCGGTCACTGGATTTTCCTCCTTTGGACATTTGGTTAAAGGTCTCCAGGAAGTGATACACTCAAGTCCCACTATTAAATTGCAGTATATTAGTAGGAATATTAATGCACCTGCCCATCTTTTAGCTTAGGTTGCATGTGATACCTCAAAAGTTCTTATTTGGATGGAAGAGGTACCAAGCTGTGTATAGTCTGCCGTTATGGCCGATAAATTTTCTACTTAATAGAGGATGCGTTATTCCCTTAAAAAAAAAAAAAAACCAATTATTATTACCGTACCAAAACCAATCGGTTATTTAGATAATTTGTAAAAATTTGAGAAGCCAAATATGTTCCTCACTTTAAACTTTAAATTTGACCCATTATGTTGCAATGTCTTGGATATTAAAGACAACCCCGAATCAAAGGCTCTCCCATTTATAACAAAAGCAAAATCAACTAATACTTCCTATATTCCATATGGCATTCCTTCACAATTCACACACACACACACACACACACACACACACACACACACACATATATATAATATGCTTAATTGCAAACACCCACCTGAAGTGGGGGCTAAATGCACTTTACCCCCCAAACTCAATAAATAGGCAATTTACCCCTCAAAGTCAATCAATTTATTCAAAATGCCTAAAGTACCCTTAATGTAATTATGGTTTGTTGCAAAATAACCTCTAAAGTTTAATATAAAATCATTTTAATCCGAAACCTAATTTATATTTATAATTTATTACAAAATACTTTCTTATACTTTGTAATAATATCCTTTTTAGTAGATATTAGTAAAAGATTGATTAGTTAACTCAAAAAAATATTGTTTATTTTATAAAGATAATTAGACTGTCAGGATTTTCATTAATTTATTATAATAACTACTAAAAATCAATAATATTTTCTTTAAAGAAAAATATTTATGTTTTCATCTATTATTTTAATGCTTGCTTACAACTATTATTTAATATTTGTTACAAAAAATTATTACAAATCCTAACATGATAAATTTTTTACTATAGATTTCAAAATAAATATTTGAAGTTGAAAATATTTTATTTTCTCATTGAATTAAATTTATAATCTACATGCTATTTTTTATTTAAATAATCAATGATCCCGGTTTCATATTTTATAATTGTGTTGACGGATATGAATTTTCTGTAAAATCTGGATCTTATAACCTGGGTTCTTACATGGATGGCTACCACCGGACCTAATATGGTATCAGAGCCATGTAGTTATGTGATATATGTGATTCATAGTTTAACATGTTATTAAATTCAAATGAATTTACTAAAAGATAAAAGAAAAATTAAAAATGCTCATAAGCAAGAAATGGATATTCCAGAAAAATTGGAAGAACTTAATAAGTGGACAATCCCTAGGATTGAATTAATAAAAACTGTATATCAGTTAGGTACTTTTGAAAAACTTGGCTTAAAGCAAGTAGTAAAAACTACTGAAGAATCAGTTTCCTTAGATGATGAAGAAACTGAAATTAAATTATTATCTTCTTATGACCTAAATCGATATAAAGATTTATATAAATTTATTCATATAGGACTCATGCAAATTGCATTTAAACCTTTAACTTTAGAAGGTTTACCTGAAAGTTTTATTGCATGTCTAAGAGATGCAAGAAATCTTAATTGGAAACAATCCCTTATAGGTGTAATCCAATCAAGTCTGGCACATGGTCCAGTTTATTTTAATGATTATCCTAATCTTTCGCTTTCTTTAAGTGATATTAATATACTTGATGCTTTAACATTAAATGTTAAAACTCATGGATATAATTATGTTTCTGGATCAGAACTCATATGTATATGTTATAGGATTTATTATAAACCATTATTCACATTAAATCCTAATTGCAGAATAATGGATAAAAAGATAAATGAAACTGTTTTAATTGAGACTAATTTTAATATATCTAAAATTTCTACTAGAAGAATTATAAAATGGGATGAAATACCCATGCCTCAACAATAGAAATTGGAGAAAACTGGTCATATCCAGTCAAAGATTGAACATAATATAGACCATATTGAACAGACTCCTGAAGGAATTGTTTATATACAGATGGATAATATTCCATCTAGATTGGGTCATATCCCAAGGACTTATTCTACCAGATCTGAACATTCTTTCATTTCACCTCTTATAGAGGAAAAGGATTATGTTCCTTACAGAGTTTCTACCTCACAGGTAAGTGAACGTGATGAGAATAATCATGTAGAAAAATTATTTAAAAAGGAAAATATTGTGAAAGGTGTTTATAATACTAAAGAAGCGGAAATAACCGAATCCGAAATGAATTTTTCATTATTAATAGACCTAAGATTGATTTTAGCCATGGATCTGAGGCCAGGCAAAAAGTTAAAACAGAATTTAATTTGCCTCGATGGGAACCATTTAGAAAGTGGTTTTTCCCTAATTTTGATGAAAAATTAAGAAATTATATTTCTGATTAATTTTATAAATTCTTGTCTTACCATAATATTTTATTCCCTTTTGTTCCATGGTTCATGTCTAATTATATTGAACCTTATATTTCTGTGTTAGAAAGAGATTATAAGCTTTTAAATGGAAATATTATAAAAGGAATATTGCCTCCTCAACAATCTTTCTATATAGAAAAGGAAAATTATATTGTTAGTTTTACAGCTTTTTCAAAAATATTTGAAAATGATACTCTAAGTATCACTGTAAAACAAATCAATCAAATAATAGAACAACAAAATTATACAAACATTTATTTAAATGTTTTAGGTGAACAAATCATATCTCTCCATAAAAGAATAGATATATTAATACAGAAATTCGAAAAATCTTCTATAGAATCTTCAGGGAAAAAGGCACTTATAGCTACACCTCCTCTTCAGCCTCCTCCTGAAATAAAAAATTATAAATTAAAGACTATGTCAGATCTTGAAATGTTAATAGATCATAAATTTAAGAAATTAAATATTAATACTTTAGAAAATGAATTTTCTGAAAGATTAGAAGAAACAAAGGATTATAAAACTATTATAAATGATGAAATTAATAAATTACATAGGTTTGCTGATAGACCAACTCAGAGAATAAATTATTATAGTAGACCTTCTCCTGTAGATATTCTACATGAAAAACAAGAATATATAGGTAATAATAGTTATAATGGCAAATGTATTTATGAATGGAATTTAGATGGTTATACAGAAAAATAGATTTATAATCTGACCCATAGAATGCTAATGTATAGTACAATCAGTAAACTGATTGGTAATGGTGATAGTAACATAGCCAAAATGATAACTGCAGGATTTACTGGCCAACTAAAGGGTTGGTGGGATCATTATTTATCCAATCAAGATAGAGAAGAAATCTATCATAGTGTTAAACAAGAGGAAGATAATCGACAAAGTGAAACAGCAGTTTATACACTAGTAGTCACTATATTAGAACATTTTACAGGTCGAATATCTGATAATAGTGAGACTATTCGTACCTTATTACAAAATTTAAGATGTAAAACACTATCTGAATTTAGATGGTATAAGGATGCTTTCCTTAATAGGGTTATGGAATTACCTGAGAGTAATAGTACTCATTGGAAGTCTAAGTTTATAGACGGACTACCCAATTTATTTGCTGAAAGAGTTAGAAAAGCTCTTAGAAAGGATAACATATCTATTCCTTATGAAAGTTATACTTATGGCAATCTCATAGGGGTAGAAGTATGCAATGAAATTAAATTAAATCAACAACTTAAAAGACAAAGATTAACTGAAAGAAATCAACTAGGACAATTTTGTAGTCAATTTGGGATGGAAATTCCATCACAAAGAAAGATAGTTAATAACTAAAGAAAAGATGATAGATATGTTAAAAAGAAAAGGAGAAAATATTCTCAAGAAAAATTAGCTAAAAAATTAAAAAGAAAATCTGATAGATTAGAAAGAAGAAAAGATAAAAATAATATAGTTTGTTTTAAGTGTAAAAGGATATGACATTACGCTAATAAGTGTAAAATGAAGAAAAAGATTAATAGTCTAGATATTAGTGAAGAATTGAAAGATTCTCTAGAAAAATTTTTCATCGAATCTGATGAATCTGAAAATATTACTTCGGAATCAGAAATTGATCAGATAATTGATCATTCTGAAGATTCAAAAAATGATGTATGTTGCAGACCTTGTAAAAAGGGAAATGATATTTCTGATGATGATAGTCAGGAAGATGATTATTATAAGATAATCTCTCAGTTTAAAGATTCTGATATTAATGTTTTAACCAATAATAATATTTTAGAATTTTTGAAATTAATAAAAGACCAAGAATTAAGGTCTAGGATAATAGAACAAATAGATGATATTCCATCTACTAGTAATACTAGTAGTAATACAGAAGAATTGGAATTCATCACCAATAATAATCCTTACACGATGTCAGAAGTTTATAGGACTATGAAACAAAGAAATAATAATCCTCAAAAATCTCTTACTACATTAAATGATTTATATGGAGAAATTAATACTCTTAAAAATGAAATTAAATTGTTAAAACAAATAAATAAAAATTTAGATATTAGAATTTCGAATTTAGAAATTAAGAAGAATGATACTTTGGTAACACCAAATTCTTTTGACAATCTTAATAAGATTGGTGAAGAAACTTTTCTAACCGTTTTAGATATAATAACATCTTTTAAATTTTATGTTAAATAACATTATTGATAAATCATGATGAAATCAGAGAATTCACTGCATTAATAGATCAGGAGCAGATATTAGTGTCATACAAGAAGGATTAATTCCTACAAAATATTTTGAAAAAACTACTCATAGTTTAAGACATGCAGTGGACAAAAGTTACAAATTAATTTCAAATTACCACGTGCATATATTTGCAATAATAAAGTTTGCATACCTGAAAGTTTCTTATTAGCTAAAAATATAACTAACCAAGTTATACTTGGAACTCCTTTTATAAAAAAGGTTTTTCCTATTACTTATATTGGAACAGATTGCCTTATAGGTACTTATGACAAAACTCCCGTCTCTTTCAGTTTATAGCTGAACCAAATACTAGATTTGTCAATGAAATTAAAGATTTTATTTTAAGAGAACAAAATCAAATTAATTTTATAAATTTTGAAATAAATTCTTTAAATATTGAAGAAGTTTTGCAAAATCCTAAATTACAGGATAAAATTAAAAAAATTCACCATAATATTTCCTTAGAGATTTGTAATGATCATCCTAATGCTTTTTGGAATAGAAAAAAGCATATAGTAAATCTCCCTTATATTGATGATTTTAATGAAAATCATATTCTGACAAAGGCAAGACCTTGTCAAATGAATCCTAGATATTTAGAATTATATAAAGAAGAAATAGCTTCTTTATTAAGAAAATAATTAATACAAGAGTCACACTCACCCTGGTCATGCATAGGTTTTTATGTTAATAAACATGGTGAAATAGAAAGAGGGGTACCAAGATTGGTAATAAATTATAAACACTTAAATAAAGTATTAAAATGGATTAGACATCCTCTCCCTAATAAGAAGGATTTATTAGATAGATTATATGAAGCAATCATATTCTCTAAATTTGATTTAAAATCAGGATATTGGCAGATTCAGATAGCTGAAACTGACCAATATAAAACAGCTTTTAATGTTCCAATTGGACACTTTGAATGGAAAGAAATAATTCCTATAATGGAAAGAAATAATTCCTATAAATAGAAGTATTGATTTTGCTTCTAAATTTCCTGATAAAATTCTTGAAAAAACTCAATTACAAAGATTTTTAGGAAGTTTAAATTATATTTTACCATATTATAAAACTTTAGCCTATGATACAGCTATCTTATATGATAGATTGAAAAAGAATCCTAAACCTTGGACTGATCTGCATACTCATACAGTGCAGAAAATCAAAGAAAAAGTAAAAACACTGCCTTGCTTAATATTAGCTAATCCTACTTGGCAAAAGATTATAGAAACAGATGCCTCGGATATAGGTTATGGAGGGATCTTAACTCAAATCTGTCCTGATAATAATAAGGAAAGTTTAGTAAGATATCATTCAGGTAAATAGACTGATAGTCAAAGAAATTATGCTACTATTGCTAAAGAAATCTTAGCTATAGTAAAATGTATTTTAAAATTTCAAGATGATTTATATAATCAAAAGTTTATAGTAAAAACTGACTGCCAAGCAGCAAAATTTATGTTTCATAAAGATTTTAAACATGATGTCTCTAAGCAGATGTTTGCTAGGTGGCAGGCTCATTTAACCCCATTTGATTTTGATATTATTTATAAAAAAGGTGAAGAAAATAGTCTTCCAGATTTTCTAACTCGAGAGTTTTTGGAGCATGATACCGCGGGGAAGAGGCAATAATGTCCGAGGCCGTGGGAGAGGTAATACCTCTCAAAATACTGGGAAAAATGTTATTGTCCAAATGGGCAATAAACAGCTTATAGCTGAAAATCTTACTAATAAAGAAGATGATGCCTTATTATATGAGGAATTCAAGCAATATATTGCTAATAAAAAGAAACAGGCAGGTGAAACCTCCTCATCGGGATCATATTCCCAAATAATATCTGAAGAGGATAATATAACATCATATTATAATAATACTCATAAAGAAGTTATACTTCTTTTGGATAATAAAGACTTACAATGGAAACATGATCCATGGTTATTAATGAATAGATACCTGGATACAGCATCATATGCTGCTACATCTTATAAACAGAGACAATATTATGAGCAAATACTTAAAGTAAGCTCTTGTGATATTACACATTTTTATCCTAGTACCAGAATTGCTAAAGTTTATAATTTTAGCAAAATTATAATCAAAAGGATTATATCCGTAGAAGAGTGGGGTTTATCTCCTCTCAGAGAAAAGGAGTTCATAATTCCTGAATCTAAAGTATCATTAAAATATAATTTTTGGGATTATATTGATGCATTTTATAAAGCATTTTTATATGAAAATCCCACTAGTACTTGGTTAATAAAAGTATGTGGGAATGTTTATAACAACCCCCTACCAAATTGGTTTCTACAATGGTGGACCATCTATGGCACCTCTGGGAAAATACTCCCTGATAAATTCAAACCATTATATGGTGAATGGATTAATATATCCCCCAAGATAGCTGATTATATCAGTTCAGAACAATATTCAGAGGAAATAGCCTCTATGTTATTTTTTATAGAATTTTCCATACCATAGGTATGGAAATGGACTCCAGAAGTGGGTTATACCCAACAAAATATTCCATGTCTTAAAAGAGCTACTCATAGTAGATTTTGGGACAGGTTGATTAAAATTGACCCCGAAACTAAAGAAATTTATGGAAAAAATATTTTGGATGAAATCCAATAGAAAAATGATTTATTTAAAAGAATGAAAGATAAGGGCGAGATTAAATCTACAAGCCCCTTTCATCATATTGCCACCAAATTAAAATTGCAAAAGGAAGTCATATCGAAAGAAGAACTTATCCGTTCATATATGGAAGAGTTAAAAAAGGAGCTGGTAAAACATTTGCTCACAGATGATAAAACAGATATATCAATGGCAGGATCATCAAATGAAGACTGTCTCGCAGGGGAATCCCAAGATCCAGATATGGATGAATTTTCTGAATCTAATATTGACCAAATGGTCAAAAATATTGAAAATGCAGCAAGGAAAGAGATAAAGGAATAAGACAAGATGCATTATTGTAATAGACACTATTGTTATACAATAATTGTACCCTTATAGGCCCCCCATGTAATAGACTAGGCTGATAGCATTATTGCGGATTTAAAATCCTTTGTAAATTAGAATAGAGAAAAAGTTGAAGTCCGCCCCTTTATTTGTCTATAAAAGGATGGAAACTCATCCTAAAGAGGCAGGACCTCAAGAATAGAAGCTAGAATTCTCTTCTCTCCCTCTCCTCTCATTGTAAAAAAAAAAAAAAAATCCATTAATAAGAAGTTTCAAGTTTCTTCTTCCTATCCCTGGTACGTTTTAAAGTTTTCTTATTTAAGTTTCTTCTTATAAGTTTTTATATTTTATTGTATTAGGTTTAGCCTAATGACAGGCTAAATCTTTTCATGTTAAACTATGCAATCATATATACCATTATAATTATGTTGTGAAGATCCTTATTTTGTCTGGTTGTATAGTCTAATGTAAGGATTCAAGGTTTGGGTTAGAAGATCTAGATCTGGCCATAATTATTAAGAGATGAGGGCTAGCCTGTTGAAAGCCGTTGTGAAGGCGTGTTAAGGCGTTGATCCCAGTTTCATCTTTTATAATTGTGCTGACGGATCTGGATTTTCTGTAAAATCTGGACCTTATAACCTGGGTTCTTACATGGATGGCTACCTAAATTATAAAGATATTGTTACAAATTTGATGAAAAATTTTGTATTAATATATTTTTAGTTTATATTATTTAAAAACTATTATTTAACTAAGATAAATATTTTATTTTATAAAAATAAATAAACAGTAAGAATTGTCACTAATTTATTATAATAAATTAATGGTATTTACTGTAAAGAAAGAAATATGTTTTCGTCTATTATTTTAATACTTCACTTAAAATTTTTATTTAATCATTGTTACAAGAAATTATTACCAATCCTAACAAGTTAAAATTTTTGTAAATTCTAGATAAAGATTCAAAATTGACAAAAATCTTATATTCTATTTATAACTAAATATTTTATTTTTTTATATAAAATTAACATCCTATTTTTCTTAAATAATACATTTTTTAAAGTTAAATACTCGATTTTTAAAGCATATGGACTAAAAAGATATTATTACAAAGTATAAGGAAGTATTTTGTAACAAATTATAAATATAAATTAGGTTTTGAACTAAAATGATTTTATATTGAACTTATGGATTATTTTGCAACAAATCATAACTTACATTAAGTGTACTTTAAACATTTTAAATAAATGGATTAATTTTGGGGTAAACTGCCTATGAGTTTGGGGGCAAAATGTATTTAATGCCCCACTTCTAGATAGATATAACTCAGGAAACTAAAAGAGTAGCGAAAAAATCATTTTTTCCATCAAGTTTCTCTCTCTAACCCAATTCTCTCTAACTTCTCTCTAACTGCAAGCTCAAATCTTTCACATTCAACCCAAATTGAAGCTAGATATGGATGATTTTGATGAATTTTTGCAAGAAAATATCGATTTTGAGGTTAAAAAGACACTAAAATTTTAATTTTTCTCAATTGTCCTGAGTTTCTCCCAGATGGGCAAAAAACAATTTCGCCCAGGTTGGCAAAATTTCTTAGAGAATTTCACTCACTTGGGAGAAATTCATGTCAGTGCATTTTTTTTTAATTCTTAAAAATTTTTTAAATGTTATTTTTATGCTTTTATAATTTTTTTATTATATAAGATGAATTATTAATTTGTTTCGTATTATATTGTAATGTAATAGACTGATGTAGATCCGAATGCATTTGAACAATTTTTAGAACCCAAAGAATACATGGATCATGGGCATTTATTCGCAACTGATTGAATTTTTAATTTGAAAATAGAATTGGAGGATTGGGCAAAAGAAACGGCGATGAAAGTGAATACATATTTGATTATCACTCGAAATTTGAGATGAAAAACTTCCGACCATTGACCGTATGTTTTATTGGTTTGCAAGCGTGGAGGTGCAAGAAATCAAGAACGAAGCTAAGGATTGATGATAAAGAAGAAAAAGTTCTCATAAAAGGCGGGGTACTTATGGAACTAAAAAATGTGGTTGCCCCTTTAAATTAAAAGGCAAGAAAATGGCTAGAGTGAAAACTGACAATTATTCGTACACAATGAGAAACACAACCATGTAATAGGTATCTATCATCACGGTCATGCTCATGCTGCAAGATTGACAAACGATCAATTGATACAGACTGAGCAATTTAGGAAGAGTCATATGCCACCTCGTAATATATTACGATTTTTTCGAAAAAAAATGTGGATTGTGCTATGAGGTATGGCACATTACATTTACCAGGTTATTATAATATTTTAAATTTGTGTTTAGGGTTTAATAATACGATTTATATGATTTATGTAGTGCACAAAAACTATACAACATTCTTGCCAAGATGAAGAAGAAAATGATGCAGGGGCATAACACGATAGAAGAAGTTCTTTGTTTAAGTACTCAATGGGGTTATACGGTCTTCTACAGAAACTGTGATGGGAGCGATGTACTTAGTGATATTGTTGTTCCACACCCAACGTCGATTCAAATGATGAGGACGTGGCCATATATATTGATAATGGATACGATGTATAAAATAAACAAGTAAGTTATTTTGTATATATTCTGTTAAGTATAGATATGGATATTAAATATATATATAGATTGTTTTAAGTTATAATATTTATAGGATTATCTTAATGGAACCGTGATTGCTTAATTAATATTTATAATAAACATTTATATTGAATTAGTTAACTTTTTATTAATTTATATTGGGGTAATTTTAATATCTTAGTATAAAATATCTTAATTTATACTTTAATTTATGTTTAGTTTAGTTTTTTGAGGGTTTAGGGTTTTTTTCATGTATAAACTATTTTAAAATTTGTTATTATTTAATTAATATTTAAATGAATTAGTCCATATTTATTATTTTTCTTTAAGTTTAATAATTTATGGTTTAGGGTTTAAATTTAAATTTATGATGTCTATTTTGTAAATATCATATTTGTATTTTATTACTTAGGTACAATATGCTATTGTTGGAGGCAGTCAGGATGACTCCGACAGGTGAGAACTTCACTATGGCAACTGCATTTATGCGGAATGAGCAAGCTACAACGTGTAGATGGGTTCGTGAACAGATTAAGCACTTATATTTTACATCAGCTGTGTCCTTAGAGAATGAGGAAGATATTAATGCATATGAACTGGTGGTGATTATTACGAATAGGGAAAGTGTTTAATGTCTGTGATCGAGGAGGTGTTCAATAGATCCTACCACATATTATGTAGAAGGCACATTGAGCAAAATGTCTTGACAAAATTAACTGAGATAAAGATGAAGAGGTAGCATCACGGTTTATAAATAGCACATGTCACAAATTGTTCAATGAAATTGATGAGTTGGAGTACTACAAAAGATTGGACAATTTGAAGATGACATGGCATAAAAGGCTGGATTTCTTGCATTATTTGTTTAATACTTGATTGAATCCTCTTGCTCATAGATTTGTCAGAGTTTGGACAAGTAAAATATTGCATTTTGAGGTAGAGACCACCAACTGAGTTGAGAGAGAACATTCAG
Organism: Catharanthus roseus; assembly: GCA_028651295.1. Taxonomy (NCBI): domain Eukaryota; kingdom Viridiplantae; phylum Streptophyta; class Magnoliopsida; order Gentianales; family Apocynaceae; genus Catharanthus; species Catharanthus roseus. The sequence goes on from JAPQWS010000168.1 coordinate 29,759,268, forward strand.
TTCTGAAGCAGTGGCTTTCAACATGCCATGGTGATTTGGACACAGTGTTCATTAATATTGATTATGTTATTGAAGGTCAAATTGCTGAGATTAAGAAGTCATTGGAGTATTTAAGGCTTAAAGAAAAGTATAATGCCAAGAGTAATCTGATATTGAAAAATATAAGTAATAACATTAGTCATCTGGCATTGAAGAAATTTGGGTTGAGTTAAAGAGAACTCCAGAGATCATTGATGATCCGAAGAATAAGTGCGAACACTATTTGAGGACATCACATCACCTCCCATGTTCATGTGAGTTGATTACACTGTATGAACATATTCTCTATATTAATTTGTTTGATATTTACTCTTTTTGGACGGCACTAGAAATTGGGGGTGCCCATCTTGTATCTCAAAAGAAGGATATGGATGCTGAGATGCGTGATCTTGCCTTTCTCTTAGATCAGATAAGTACAGGACCTATATCCAAAGTTAGGGAGATACGTCGTCTTGCAAAAGGGTTTTTAAGTCCGATTTTGCCCTCAGATCCTGGTATGACATTGACATCTGCTCTTGATGTTATAGTTACCAAAGGACGACATAAGACTGACTCAACGAAAAAGGACAACTCATATTGGGAGCACGTATACGTTGCTCATAGAAAGATGAAGAAGTCAAGCGGATCTGGTTCAGGGTTTGGATCAGAATCTGGTTCGGGATCTTGTTTGGGATCCTGTGGGAGAGGCAGACCGCCACGAGCCCCTAGGGGTAGAGGTAGAGGGTGTAGTAGTATACGAAGTAGTTTATTATCACTAGGCTCCGTTATAGATCCATCTACTGGTTCTACATTCCTTTTCCCCAATGGTTTCCCATGTTTCGTTTATTCTTTCATTGAGAATTGGAAGAACGTGGAAGGGGATGTAAATTGTGGATATAGGGTGGTAGCGTACTTTGTATTTTGGGTTGGAACATAATCCGAACATGTATGTTTCACTATTTTGATAAGTGGAACAGTATTGAGAACTCATACACAAATGTTAGTGGCAGGAAGGACATGCACCTTCATCACATTGGTTAGATACACGTGATTCTCTTTATGTCATTGCAAATATATTCAATTTGTGTGTGGTCTTAATTGCATAGATAAGGTCCACGACTGTATTGCTTTTATACTCGCAGATAGATTAGACTGGAGCGTATGATAGTTATCATTCACCTGGCAGAACATTAACATTTATTGCGGTTAGTGAAACTTTATTTTCTCAAATAATTTTTAAGTCTAAAATCTATAATTGAATGAAAATTAGTATTATATTTCTACTGTGTTTTATAGCTGCACATGCGAGATAACTGTCCATTGCCCTCTTTACACGTGTAATGGCAATATCATTGGAATGGTCGAGTCAGTGACTGGCTAGCTCCTTATTTGTACACGATTGCAGATTGGAATACAAGATATACCAGAGCATATCCAGCAAGAGATCACATTCACGTTAACCTTTAGTGGTTATTGTAATTAACTTTATTACTACCTTCCTCTAATTGTAGTTTTCCACATCATCATATTTATTGACTTTATTTGATAAGCGTTATATTTACTTCAAAGAATAACACCAATAGTATAAATCATTGTCTTCATGAATAATCACATGAAAACTCATAAGTGAATAACACACATAATAATACGAATAGAAAAAAAAGTCTGATACAACTATAATTACATACTAAAAGAAAGGTCCAAATATTCGAATAAAAATACATAATATAAAGCCATCATTATATGATATCTAATCGCTACACAGATAAAAGTCCTTCATGATACAACATATCTGTCTGTACATCCTGACCGGATTAGTGGTATCAGGATTTATGATAGGAGTAATAACGTTGAGAAGCACGGAGGGTGATGGCCTACCAGGTGTCGGGTATTGTACGCTACGTGGAAGTCTATCAAGATTCTGTATCCTGGGTGAGTACGAGGGATAAATCACGGCATAAAATCATGTGTGCATCGACTCAGGGGTATGACAGGTACATTGGTCCAAGACTATGTAAGTAGAAGTGATGATGCCTCTAGCCACAAAACCTTTATAAATATGTTTTTGACAGCATACATCATGTTATTTGTTGGTTTGTGAGCCTCTAATGGCCGAATACGGTGTACTGGAATGCACTGTTGCCACCCAAACTATCGAACAACTCTATCGGGCATATATGACTCAATATACTCGCAGTACATAAGCATCACATACCAAGTAGAAACCCATACATCCTATATCTCAAAAGGCTTGCACGAACTCCAAAGTACCTTCTCCGAAGTCATCACATCTAACCGTAGGTGGATTTCTAATAACTTATGCTCAGATTTTATACCCAAAATTTCACAACGCTAGATATAGGGCTTACCAAACTTCACTCCTGGCTCACTGTTAGGGCAAATATAGGAAAATACATGTATATCCATGCCTAATAAACACATAAAGATCATATGAATTATTTTAAAGTGTAAATAAACACTGCTCTAAAGTGTAATATTTATAGAATAACAACTTCTTTTAAAGTGTAAATAAAAACTTAAAAAACAAATAGCATAAAAGAAAGACTGAATAGTTATAAGAAATTGAAACACATTTAAACATAATGATCGTAAATAAACTCATAAGAAAGTAAATAATACCTTAAGCAATAACCAACACCTAGCCAACACCTTTGCATCCACATGCGAGGCCTGGCCTAGATTCCGGTACAAGAACGCAAGGGTCGCGGCACGTCATGCCAACCTCCCACTTCCTCGAACATTCTTTATTAGCGGCTAAAGTTTGGCATGAACGATGTTCCTATTCTTATCAATGAAGAGAGAACTCTCAAGTACATATACAATGCAACATGCAGCCCTTAACTCTGGGAAAAGTCCATTATCGGGATCCTCTGCAATGTATGCAAGCTCCTGAGCATTTATACCACCTCCCGAGTTGGTGAAACCCAAATCACTCTGAACAATCCTAAACAGCTGCTCCCGAGAATACTGAATATCTACAACACCACCATAAGTAGGTATGCCCAATAACAATCCACATCATGTAAAGTAATCGTCATCTCTCCCAGGACATGTAGAAGGTGTTGGTTCTGGCTGCCACTTCTCAACAAAAGCAAATAATAGCACTGAATAGGGGTGCTGGAACATGCAAAACTTCAAATGAACGAGTCCTATCCCCTCTGTCAACTCCGTCACATCTCGTAAACTAGGGTCCAGCCTGTTAGTGAGACAAAGCGCGACCGCGACTTTAATATACCTCCCTCCTACATATTAAAAAATAATTTAATATAAATATTAAATAATATTAAAAATAAATGCAAAATTGAGCAATAATTATAAATTTACCTATTCACGCCATATAGAACCAGCAACATGTCCGTTGTATGAGTGAATAAGCTCTGGATCCTGTTCACCTCCCTCAGATGGTCAAGTCTGCTCCCAACCTACATGCTTCGCCTTTTTCTTATGTGAAGGCATTATAGGAGGAATGGGCTTCTCAGATCTTTTTTGTCAAGAACCCAGTGAATTTACTCATCATAGACCTGAAACTGTCGGTCAACCCTTTACCTTTTCTCGGTCCTATCTTGACACCGGATGACGACGTAAGGGCCACAGATATAGGCCTATCCTCATCATCATCACTATCGCCCTCAGTGATGTCAACATCATCATCACTATCGCCCTCAGTGATGTCAACATCATCATCCTCTCCCCTAACCTCAACATTCTCCCTGTCGATGTGGAGGGATCCAACCCTGTCTTCCTCTAACCCTAGATCACCAGTGTCCATCCCTAGACAAGGTGAATATGATAGAATACCATAATCAGTGGCTGTATAATCAGCCATGCTATAAGATGACTCGACCGGGACTCTTGAAACAATCTGCTCAGAATAAAAGAACCCAACTGTGCCCCTGGACCCCTAACCTCATGTAGTGGTACCTGAAATTTAGTTCTACATAATACAGGATCCTGACCGGACATATAGGGAGGTACAAAAGAACCAGGTGCATACGAGTCATATGATGTAAGTGGTTGTGAAGATCCATATAACTTATAAGGTATCAGAGTGCATGGATCGTGCGATGAGAGAGGAGGACGAGTCCTAGTCGGTATATGAGGTGATTGGATAGAAGACCCCGATGTACTAGGGATACCAAAGGTACTATGACAACCTCTCACACCAAGGGATGAAATAGTGACTGTATGCCCCTCAACTCGACTGGTCCTATCTGCTACAGGACCTAGATCATCATCTTCCCTATGTGTTCCCGACGAACTATCTAAATAAATTTCCAAACATAATCATAAATAATTAACATATATTTATCTAATTCATGTTTTATATTATTTAAATCTTTTTAAATGGTACATGTAACAAATTGTCTATATTGTATTATTTAACTTCGTTCTTTATAATTTTATTATTTAAATTTATTTTTTAATTACGTAATTTATATTATTTTATTATTTATTTTTAAAATAATTGTATTATATTATTTTATTAATTTTTAATAATTTTATTATTTTCATTTATATTATTTTATCATTTATTATTAATAATAATAGTTATTATGTTTCAGTGTAATTATTTTTTATTTAAATTTCTATTTAAAAGGGATAAACCTTATTCTTTAAATGGACTTTAAATTATTATTATTATTCTTCATGACTTTAAATTATTATTATTATTATTCTTCATGTATTATTAATTATTATTAAATTTATAACAATATTTACTTCTCTAATTTATATTATTTTATTATTTATTTTTTAAATAAGTTTATTAAAAGATGTTATTATATCTAAAACAGATAGAAAATTTTCTTCTCCAATCTTATTAAGATTTTCAAAAGGATTTGGTGTTAAAAATCTTTTAATTCTTGACTAATATCTAAACTATTAATCTTTTTCTTCATTTTACACTTATTAGCGTAATGTCCTATTCTTTTACACTTATAACAAACTATATTATTTTTATCTTTTTTCCGTTCTAATCTATGAGATTTTCTTTTCAATTTTTTCTCTAGTTTTTCTTGAGAATATCTTCTCTTTTTCTTTTTAACATATTTATCATCTTTTCTATAATTATTTATTATTTTCCTTTGTGATGGAATTTCCATCCTAAATTGACTGCAAAATTATCCTAGTTGATTTCTTTCAGTTAATCTTTGTCTTTTAATTTGTTAATTTAATTTAATTTCATTACATAAAGTTATACCTTCTTGTATGCAGGTACCTAGCAAATAAATTGGGTAGTCCATCTATAAATTTGGATTTCCAATGAGAATTATTACTCTCAAGTAATTCCATGACTCTATTAAGTAAATAAAACATCTTTATACCATCTAAATTCAGATAGTGTTTTACATATTAGATTTTGTAATAAAGTTCTAATAGTTTCACTATTATCAGATATCCTTCCTGTAAAATATTCTAATATAGTAACTACCTATGTATAATTCTTTATGTATTATTATTAATTCAAATCACTATTACATCATTATTATTCACAATATTATTTAAATATCATTATTTAAATTATTATTAGGTTTAAATTATTCATTAATCTTTTAAAATTAATAACTTCACACTTTTGTATTAAATAATGTCTATTATTATATCAATTTATTATTTACTACATAATGCACTGGATTAACCCAAACACTAATTTCTAAACTATGAACTTAATAAATAAACTTAATCAACCTAAACATATAAATTAATTCACGTAAATATAACATGAATAATTGTAACACTTATGCTAACAAAATAATTAATGCACATTTAAACTCAAATTATTCACGTAAACATAATTCATAATTATATTAAACAAATAATTATAAAGTAAACCATCTAAATAATAAATAAGTATAGATGGATGAAGCACATTAAATGTACGACATTATTATCCTTATATTTTTATGTGGGTACGTAAAATGACCGGCATAATTAACTGATCGGCCGGTGAATAATTGATGAAAACCATATTATAGAGGAAGTTTGAAATTTCACTGTAAAATAACTGCCCCTCTTTAGGAATTGAAATCTTGATGGTTCTGCATGAGTGACACGTTAGATTAGAAGTTGCCAACCGACTCTCAATATACCAACCTTTCCTTGTTTCTTTTCTTGAAGATCTGTTTGCTGTCCGTGTCGTCTTCTTGTTTTCCAAATCCCAGTTGTTTCAATTTCTCTGAATATCCATCTGATCACGAAAGGTTTTTATTTTTTTGTTGAATTTTTGTGCCTTTCTTCCAGATTGCTTGTTCTTATATCCGATTGCATCCCCATGTTCTTTTCTTTTCTCTTGTGGGTTTTACCAGAATATTCCCTTCTTTTATCTAAAACCTCTGTTCCTTCTTCTCTCTGACTCGAATTTGACATCTTCTATAGAAAACCAAATAAAACTTTTGAAGTTATTTCCTGTAAATTCATTTCACAATATTGGATCTTTAGTCGCGAATTCCATATTCATAATTTTGCGAAAGACCAGGCCTATTATTCTTTTGGCTATGATTAATTCACTGATTGATACCCAAATCCAGTCAAAACCAGTTTTTGATTGATATCAGTATCAAGCACAGGGAGAATACAAGCAAATCGACCAGTATTTTAATGGGATAGGGCTCGTGGGCTCGTTTACTTTATAACCAGCTGCTTAATTTATGTGAGGTTAGTTTCAGAAGGTGTTATTCTTGATAGACTGCAGAATGCCGCTTTATTTAATCTAAAGGACAAAGTTACTCTTTTGGATTAATTTGTTAAGCAATGCTATTTTTTACTTGAATTTAAATTTGTAATACCAGGTGAATTTAGGTAGGATTCTCGAAGAAGCTAAAAGGAGGCAATGGCATCCGCTTCAGGGGCTGCAGATGCTGATGGAGCTGAGGAAATTTCACCTGATATGTTGAGAAATACACCTTCAAATATTAGGAGGTTGGCTAATGAAATTGAGCAGTTTGAGGGTAGGCACAAGTATCTTGCACAGACTAGAAGCCCATCTGATGGCGGTGATGTTCGCTGGTACTTCTGCAAGGTCCCTTTAGCCATAAACGGTGAGCTTTGAGGAAACCTAGAGCTGTTGATAATTCTGTTTCTATTAATATGTTTCGTGGAACTCTTTTTCTGAAATTTTTTTCTGTGAGCAAGGTGATAGAATGTAGGTACTTCTACGCTACTCTACTGGAAAAAAGTTGAATTTTTCTAGCTTTCAGCTCATTATTGAAAAGAATCTTATCTGAACAACAGTAATATACTCCATTGTAGAACGGTACATTGATTGTCAATCAGTGCAATTGAAAATTAAGTGAAATGGTAGTCAGCATCTGGATGTATTACGAAAAACTTTGTCCCGTACCAATGGCGAACAAGGGTGCAAATGGTATATGCATGTGAAAATGTATATATCCCCTTAAGAAATATTCTCCTAATTGGTGAATTCAATGTATATGTAATCATCGTGACACAGATATAGTTTGGACTTGTAAAGATGATTAATCATGTAGATGACTTGCATTTATGTCAGGGGAGACTGGAGATATACATGAACACTGGGAACTAGTTGTACAATGCATCTTTTGTTTTTCCACATTTTTAGGCTCTTAATGTGTGGTTAAAGTATACCATAATTTTACTGATTCCTTGAGTTTATGTTCATGTTTCTTAGTCCGGAATCTAAGATTGAGTATATAAAGGATACTGATGGGACTATCACTACATTTTTCTTGACTGGATATAGACACTCTTTGCAATACTGTTGCTGTGGCCAAGCTAGTTGCAGTCATAGTGTGACTTGGTCTGTTATCATGTAGCATGCTATGAAATGTGTAGTTGGGCCTTAATCAGTTTTCATTCAGAATTTTTTGCTATAGATTTGTTTTTTCTGGGTTAAATTTTTAAGCATGAGCAGTGATGTGTCTGATCAGTGTGTCTAGTGCTTTTTGCAAGTAGAAAAGACCGTTTCCCAGTTAATGTCAGAATTTTGTCGCCTGCCTTCATGCTTCATTTTGTGGCCAAATATCATCTCCTATTGTGCAAGATGTTTATTAAGAATCAGCTTGAAGAAAAGCACTTCAGATATGTCCTACTTAAAACAGTCGCTGGTGGGGGTTCAGTTGGTCAACTTTCCTAAGCACAGCTCTGTTGGACAACTACTTTCCCATGCCCTGCTAGATGGTCAGTAATTGTATGTTGTTCCCCTTCCTCCTGCTCCTCCTCTCTCTCTCTCTCTCTCTCTCTCACACACACACACACACACACACACATAGTTGAGGACTCAGGATGAAGGTGCCCTTGCTTGTTTACTCAAAGATGTTGAAAAAGTTCACTGAGTGTAAAGGGATTATAAGAAAATCTTTCTGATCATACTGGGTACTGGGTTTTCTTCTCACATGCTGACTTATGTCACTATCCATTTCCTGGTGATTAGGTATGGTGGGATGTTCTTTTGCTCCTTAAGTCATTGTATGAACAAAATTTAACTGAGGTGATTTTTGTTTCTTTGCATAATTTATTGATTCTTTTGTTGAACTTCCTCGGACCTGGGGAATCTGTTTTCTAAACTTACCTTCTAATACTGGATATAACTTTCTCAAATATGGTTGTTGACCATCCAGGCGATGGAAGATCTATATGACAATAGACATTGCACTGGTTATAATTGTGTAATTGCCAAGGAGAAATAGGTCAACAATTCTATGTAGTTGTAAGTTTGAATATTTGATGAAACTGATACTAAATACTTTTGATTGAAAGCAAGAAACTCATTTTGGGTTCTTTTTGTTGTACGAGCCACTTCTATTTAACTGCATAAATAATCACAAACTCTCATTGCTTCCAGATTTGATGCATGTCAAGCTCAGTTATGCGCACTTATTGAACTGCATTTGTTTGCCTTTCTGTTTTTGCAGAGTTAGCTGCATCAGTTCCTCGCACAGAAATAGTTGGAAAGGGTGAATATTTCCGGTTTGGTATGAGGGATTCTCTTGCAATAGAGGCATCTTTCTTACAGGTCTTGTGCCTACTTTTGAAAATGATGTTTGTTTAATGCAGCCTTAATAATTTCATTTATCACTTATGGAGAAACATATAGGGATGTATCTATTGAATGGAGAGGGCAAGTGTTTTACTGAATTTACTTTAAGAGTGTGAACTTTGAACTTGAATTTGTGGATGGCCCAGAAGCCAGACCAGTCTGTAAATAATTGGGTTTATTTTGGCTTGAAGTCAGAATTTGGAATGTGTCCGATTGAAGAAAAGACCAATAAGTATTTTGGTTTGTTTCATGGACCTGATCATCTGAATCAATTCCATCCAACCACATACCCTATTTTAAGGAGTTATGTATATGCTCTATGTTTGTGATTGACCCGCACATGGTATGCATGTAAGATATATCGGTAAGTGCCCGAGGTCATGTTGATGCCGACGCAAAATGGCCCTTTTTCAACTTTGTTTTTATAGTTTTTTATTTTTAACTTCTCTCTCCGAATCTCTCTTGGTCTCTGTTTTTCTCTCTCTGATCAAGTTCTAATGCATGACTCAGTGCAGTATTAAATATCAGAATTGTGTTTAATTGATTCCACAATTGATAATAGCTTTGCAGTTTCATTTAATGAAAACCAGGGTACAAGCATTATCATGGTTGCACATCTATGACGTCTGTAGAAGTTTGGTACAAATTTGTAAACATCTTGACATGTGAAATGATATTGATATAACTAAAGAATATTTTTCCAAAAACACGTTCTTGGAATATTGCTCTGTGGGTGAAAAAGAGAAAACACATGTTACAAATTTGTCAACTAGTGAATGAAATATGAAAAATGTCTTTCAACTTCTATTATTCAATCGGCCACTAATATGAACTTAGGTACTAAAACAAAAGTTGAAATATGTCTTTAATTCAAGGGTTTATTTCAAATTGATTACCTTTGGCCAGGTGCATGGGAAAGAAAAGTTCAACAATACCATGCATTTTGAACCTCTTCACAGGGCTGAGCATGGGGAGTACAATGGAAAATAGGCCAGAAAAAAATAAAAAAGGAGGATTGTAGGAAGGTTTTCTTGTGCATTAAGTATCTATGACTTTGGTTGTCTTGATTAAGGACTATATTCCAGGTTTGGGTCGGGTACATGTAAATATAGTTGAAGCCCATTTTTTTGTTCAAGTGGTTTAGAAGTTTGCCTGTTTATATTTTATATTTAACTCTGAACAGTTTATATATCAAAATCTGAGGATAAATTATTTATTACAGAGAGAGGAAGATTTACTATCTAGTTGGTGGAAGGAGTATGCAGAATGTAGTGAAGGTCCAAGAGGGCAGTCTGGTCTCCTTTCTACATTGAATGAAGAGCCGGAAGGATCTTCTTCCGAGAGTTCTAAATCAGCTCAGTTTTATGCAATTGAAGAAGAGAGAGTTGGTGTCCCTGTAAAGGGAGGGTTGTATGAGGTATCTTTTCTGAATTTAGTCCCCTTAGTTTCGATTCATAGATTTTCTCGAAGTTAAAGTTGAAACCCTTTATGAATGAATTTATAGCAATTGCCTGTGTAAACAATTAGAGACAACATTGTTTCTCTGAAACTATTTTGCATTTTTGATATGGTGATTTTAACGTGGTGGTTGTTTTGTAGACTGTGTGTGTAATAATGTTATGTAGTGATGCTTATGTAACTGGATAGTTTACATGCATAACCTGGGTTATTTTGTTCCACTGTTACCTTTTTCCTTTGTAATGCATCTTATTTATGCTCTCTACAGTATGGGTAAAAAATGCTATTTCTTTTATTTGGGTTGCTCATAACAGTAATGTTTCTCTTTGATTACCTCGTACTAGTTACATGTATCAGGCTGTCTTATTACTACAAGAGAAAGGTTATTATATCTATCCCTTACCTTATTTGCCACAAGCCTTGCTTTTGTTTTTTAATTTTTCTTTTGATACCTTGGAGGGGTGGGATGCAGTTCATACCGTGGATTATCACCTTGCAAGAGGTGTGCAATTGAGCTACCTCCTTGCGGCAATTTATCCACAAGTCTTGTCCTCTTAGTTTAGGAGCTGGCTTCGATTGATAAAAAGAAATCAGCACGAACAAAATGATGGATAATTTCAAACAAATATAGACACTAACTAGTTGTGGAAAATACACCGGGAAAGACATATACGATGAGCGATCAACCAATTTGCTTTCTACGCATATTTATAAGAATTTGTTACAGCTGTATCATAAGTTCTTGGTTTATTTTCCCTTCTCTGTGTTTTCATGTGATTGTTTGCTGGTAAACTTGGTTAATTTGTGTTTTTGTGTAACTGTGACGCTTTCAAGGAGTTATAATTTTATGTGCAGGTAGATTTGGTGAAGAGACACTGTTTTCCTGTGTACTGGAGTGGAGAAAATCGGCGTGTGCTTAGAGGTCACTGGTTTGCCCGTAAAGGAGGTCTTGATTGGCTTCCGCTACGTGAGGATATTGCTGAGCAATTGGAATTCGCATATCGCAGCAAGGTGTAGGATAGTAAGATTATAGTTCTTATTTATTGCTGTTTTTATCGAGCATATTGAAATCCTGGCTACTTTTACCATGTATATTTTTTCATGTGAGTATCATATCTGTGAAAGAATTTTAACAACCTGATTTACTAGATACTGCACTATGATTCTTTGATATTAAAGGTGTGGGGTTTTTCTTCCAATTTGTTTTCATTATTAATAGTTATGAAACAATTATTCTTTTCCCTGATTTCAGTAGTAATAGCATAACAAAATTTTTAGTCAAATAACATTTCTCGCCTTATTTTCTACTTTTTTCATTGCCTTCTTATTCAGATTGATTTATCAATATGTTTCCTCAGTTGGAGAACTTATAAATGCGTGCTTCAGGTATGGCACCGAAGGACATTTCAACCATCAGGACTCTTTGCAGCTCGAGTTGATTTGCAGGGCTCTACCCCAGTATGGAGCTGTTTTGCGTCCTCACAAAATTCACCTTTTTACTTCCTTGATTATGAGATATTTATATGAATGAATACTGATTTCTGAATCTGTTCTCTTGATTTAGGGATTGCATGCCCTTTTTACTGGTGAAGATGATACATGGGAAGCTTGGCTGAATGCCGATTCATCTGGTTTTTCAAATGTTATTAATATCAGTGGTAATGGAATTAAATTGAGGCGTGGATATGCACCATCTCTATCACCAAAACCAACACAGGTACCTTTCTTGTTGTTCTTATGTTAGGGAACTATCTTATCTTCTTGATCTTAGAAAACTGCATCTAGGGCTGTTTGGTTCTTACTATACTAGAAAGTGTTGAACATCTGCCCTGTTAGATTTGTATGCACTGAGAATGCCAGTCATTTCTGATTTTGCTTGCTGTCATATAGAAGTCTAGCTCTTTCCCTCCTGGAAATATACTGTGGATTGATTTTCTGAAAGATATGTGAGATTGCAACCCATTTGATCTTGAGATAAAAAGCTGTGGTGTAACACTGTTCTTTCAGGAGAGGTTGGTGATTTGATCTAGAAGCTGCTGTATATGTGAAAGAAAATGCAATTAGTTTATAGGCTAAGTTTCCTTGTGATGTTTGGGGAGATTTTCCCTTCATCCAATGTGCTTAGCCATTAATTTTTTGCTCTTAGTTTTTTGTTTTAACATTTTTATTGATTGGTTAAGAATTTCATAGATCTCATTCGTGTACTTGGTTGGACAATTTGTATAGTACTTTTAGTTCTGGATTTTCTATAGGACTAGTGTCATCTTCTATTGAGTAGTTGTAAATGTTTCATAGACTTCTCATCAATGGTTCTGGTGTATTTGAACGATATGCTAGACTTTCCTTTCATGAATAATTGAATGTTTCTGGAAATTTACTAGTTTTCTTCGGATATGAAGTGTTTCGTGCTAAACCACTTGTGTCTTAAGACAGCTTTTTCAGAAGTTGTTAGCAGCTTGACAAAAACACGAGTAAATGATAACACTCCATGTTTGTTGAAATCAGTCCATGGAGGTCCAGTTGTATGTTGAAATGTGTTACCATAGTGCGGATCTGCAATAGAATCAGCAAAAGAATGAAGATGTTGAAGCTTTACAATTGCACACCTAGATAGTGAAATGTTGTTCAATATCCACATATGACCGGATATTTGAGACAGTGAGTTGGCATATATCTACATGTGTGTGTATATCCATAAACCTTTTGTATTGGTAGATGGCTAAACGGAGAACAACTCCTGCATGGGCCCAGATGGAAATATCTCTAGATGGAACATATATTTACACCGGTCCTTTTATACATTTACCATTCACGTTGGATCTTTTTTTTTTGTTATCTAACTCGGTCGTGGATCCGGTTTCATGTTGTATTGGTCTCTGTTTCAAATGGATACCACCTCGTGCTGACTATTTTTGCAGTTTTAGTTAAGTGTCAGTAACAACTAATGCTGATTTGTAAAGATCATTTAGATTAACGTCAACTTCCAGAAACCAGGACAATTTTGTCTTTGGAGTAATTTGCTCATAAAATCTTGTAAGCTGGTGATGTCGAAAGCTCGTCCTTAGGAATTTTCTCATGGGACCTGGTCATGTTGTGTCATAGATCGATAATAGTTTACTCAAGTTTGTCTCTGACACTAATTGCTCCATCCATGTAAGTGTATTTGGTGATGTTTGATCATGTGTGGGCAGGCTTGTACTTGAATTTGGGGTTGCAAGTCGTTTTTCCTTTACTGAATTTCTACACGGGAATTTTCAGTCCTTTCATCCTTAAATATTCGTAGAGTTTCTTCCAAAAAAGTATATTCATAATTCAAGTTTGATATTTGCTGCATCTTCTCTGACAATTCATCGAATCAACCTAATACACTTTATGTTGCATCCCAGGGCATGCATCAGAATCTTTAACTTGTCCTCTTGATTTTATTCTGCCAATTATCGATGCTTATTTCTATCTGGTCATCTTTTGGGTGGTGAAGAATGAAAAATTTTTTATTGATGCTCTAAATAGAGTGTTCATGGCTATTAGTTTGATGGTCCTTCTTGTTCTGCATTTGTGCTACTTAGTAAAATTAACATGTTATGTTTAAAGGATGAACTGCGTCAACAGAAGGAGGAGGAAATGGACGATTACTGTTCGCAGGTATCCAAGCAACATTCACCTAATCAGTTGGTGTTATTTTTCTTTTAGATATGGAAATTTCTTTTGCGTGCTGCATTAATGTTTTCTGATGGTATAGGTTCCTGTTCGGCATTTAGTGTTCATGGTTCATGGTATTGGGCAGAGGTTGGAGAAGTCTAACTTAGTAGATGATGTGGGAGATTTTCGCCATGTGACCGCAAGCCTAGCGGAACGACATTTAACTTCATATCAACGTAGCACTCAAAGAGTCTTGTTCATACCATGTCAGGTAGACTTTCTACATCTGCAAGTCTGACACCTAACTATATTTTCTGGATTGGTTATTCGGGTTCTAATTTCATTCTCAATGAAGATGTAAAATTTGTTTATTTAGTTTTCTATGTTATGAACATTTGAGAAAGCGCCTCCTATTTTATGTTGTATGTTGTGTATGTTTTTGAGACAAAGAATATAAGGCTATTTCAGTCTGTTCTTTCTTGGAAAAGAATATTTGTTTATGATTACATGGAAGGTTCTCACAAGTTCATGTGGCGTATATCTCTGTGGGAGTTAGTTGGGATTTTAGGTTTGGTACATAGGAGTTATTTCTCGTTTTCCTCCCTCAGCCTAGGTGTCTTGAGGTTTCCAGGTAGTTAATGGAGGTTAATAATTCTGGAGCAAAAAATGGATGCAGGTTGGAAAAGAGCTATCTTAAAACTCATTAAACTTGTTCATGAAGTAAAAAAGTTGAATCCCTTTGTATTGAAAACCAATGAAAAGAAAAATGAAAAAAGAAGAAGAAGAAGATGGGAGCACAGAAACGGTGAATTTCCATCTCATCTGAACTAGTACCTTAGGATCAGAGCAAAAAAAAAAAAAAAAAGGAAAGAACTAGTACCTTAAGAGGTTTATATATATATATATATATATATATTTTTTTTTTCTTTTTACTCTAAGAGTCTCTGATATGCTCTTGAAATTTTTTCATGGCACTTTGAAAAAAAAAAAAAAAGACTGTTCTTGCTTTCTTTGTATATCTGTTTGTAAGTTGCTCGGTCACTAGATTTGTCTATGGATCATGCTTTGTGTCTAATGGTCTTACTGACTTTAAATCCTGTTCTGTCAAACCAAATATTTTGAACAAATCTCATCTTTGTGTGGGTAGATATTTGTTTACAGAACTAGTTGTAAGAGGTCCTGCCCCTCTTCAGTTCCTATTTTTGGGCTTAGAAATTTACTACACCCTCTGTTACAAAATATGAGCATTTTTAACCATTTGCATACTGATTAGGGATTTTCTAAAAACAAGGAAACTTCAAAACAAAAATCCTGTTATACCTTTAATTAATAAGGAGAGAGATGTAGTGAAAGAGGGTGAGAGAAAGAAAGGTAGAATGGGAAAAACTATAATAAAGTCTCTTTGAAAGGTTTAAAAGAGCTCGGACCCAAAAACATCATAAACTTGATAAGTTTACTGTGATTCTGTAAACCTACCTTTTGCTAGTCATCTGCAATTTGTCTGAATGCCATTCTGTAATGGTCACGTATCTTGATGTTTATTAATGTATAAATCTGATTCTTAGTTCACATTTTTTTTTTCTGTTTTTCCATCTAAAGACTTCTATTATTTCCGCAGTGGAGGAAAGGTTTAGAGCTTAGTGGTGAACATGCAGTTGATAAATGTACTTTAGATGGAGTTCGAAAGCTGCGAGTGATGTTGAGTGCAACTGTTCATGATGTCTTGTACTACATGAGCCCTATCTACTGCCAGGCCATTATTGATTCGGTTAGTAGACTCTCTATCTCTTTGCCACCGTGTCTCTCTTTTTCCCTTTGACTCTTACTGTCTTGTTTGTGTTATTCTGGTTATCTTTTGCAATCACTGACCATTGTCATGTTCGGTTGCAGCAACTGCTATTGTATTTTTATGAGAGTTGTCAGTTCCTAATGTTATCCTCTTGATTATAGCAAAGAGAAAATTGACAACTTTCATGAAGATCCTTTGTGTTTCAGCTTTTGATTTGCACCTATTACGTTAGAGCTTTTTCGAAGATGAACTTTTACATTCACTTTCCAGTAGAAGTTTTGATGAAATATCTTCTCTTTTTAACATAAACTTTAAAGTATAGTTTAAGTGAAAGCACCGCCAATTTTATATTTGAAACATCTTGATCTTTTCGCCCTAAGATCTTCTGATATTGTGTTAAATTCTGTTTCTCCATGTTGGACATGCTTTAGGTTTTGCATTAAGAAAACTTTTACTTTAGCCTGAGTTGTTTGTCAAATGGAGGTTACTTATTTGCCTGACATTCCTTTATAGAACGTCAGAATGTTATACTAAAATGGTCATGTGCTGATCACTATAAAAAAAATGAAATTAGAACCTTTACTTTTCTTCTCATTGAGCCCATTTACATTGTTTGATGTTTAGGCTGTTTGGTGATTTCCTGCTCAGGTATCAAACCAATTAAACCGTCTATATTTGAAATTTCTAAAGAGAAATCCTGGATATGATGGAAAGGTAAGGTTGTTTGTGGAAAGTTTCTTTGTAATTTCATATTGAGATTGCCAAATCTATTGAATTGATACAGCTCTGATGATATGTCAGGTCTCTATTTATGCTCATTCATTGGGGAGTGTTCTGTCTTACGACATCCTTTGTCACCAAGATACTCTGTCCTCTCCGTTTCCAATGGAATGGATGTACACAGAAAATGATATGGATGAAGATCCTCAGCCTAGCATATCTTCAGATTGCAACTTAAAATCTAAGGTGGCGAATAAAGGTTTTACCAATGATGAAAGTAGTAGCAGCATGGAGTATTCACATGAGCAAGAAACTAGTGCAGATTCAGGTTTTCAAAGTCTGGTGGACAAGTATGATGCAAGCTTTTGTAGTTCAGTGGATCCTGCTGCATCATCACACTTGGATGGAACGATGCCAAATGGGACCTCATTAGCTGATCAGAGCACACACGACCTTGATAATAATAGTAATGATTTGATTTCTTTTGAGAAGGAAACAACTGATGACCCTGTTAGTACGGATAATGTGGTTAAAGAAAATCATGCAAATAAAAGTGATGAGGAAATGCTTAAGAGTGACAAGGACAGAACAGTTCAATTGTTGAGGGAAGAGGTGACAATATAAAACTTTGAAGTTGATTTTTTTTTTCTATTTTTGGGTTAATATGATGTTTTCTGATAAGATCATTGTTGTGACTCAGATTGACTTGCTAAATGCAAAAATAAATGAATTGGAATCTAAATACAAAGGTATGGTCTTATGAACACTGATGGTTGCTTTAATGTAAACTTGTCTTCAGTTGTTCTCATGTTAACTCTTAGAAGTGCTTTACAACCAGGGACCTTGGAGAAGGCTAAAACTGTGACAGATAAGCTGATGCCTGAGAGTCTTCCACCTGGGCAAAGTGACAGTGGCAAGAGTTATACACCGCACATTCAATATACGAAATTAGAATTCAAGGTAATGGCATTCTTCTTCTTAGTATATTTCTTCAGGGTGGTATTTGCTTGGATTGACAGTAAAAAAATAGAATAGTTGCCTATTCTATTCATTTGAAACATTGTAATTACTCTAATTGATACGGCTGATTAATATTCTTCTTTTAGGTTTTAGTATAACTGCAGTCTTTCTGCTTTTAAAATGCTCACAATATTGATTTCTTTGCTAGTATATATACCTGCCCCTTTCTCTGCTATTTCCCATCTTTGTTTAACATGTGTGTCTTGTATGGTTTCATCAGGTTGACACATTCTTTGCTGTTGGTTCACCACTTGGAGTTTTTCTTTCTCTGCGAAATATTCGTATTGGGATCGGTAATGGCTGAAGCTAAATGCTCGCTTACATGCTCAAAAAGTTCATGTTGTGTGTGTTTTGGGGGTGGGGGTTGTGTGTGTTGTGTGCATACATTTGCATGTCTGAGAAATGGGTTTGAGGTGAGATTCCTTTTGCTTTGTGGAGGGAAATTGTAGATAACCTTTCACTTTGCCTGAAGATTGGATCACTGTGCAGCATTGGTATTCAAATCTTTTAGCTGAATTAGGAAGTGAGTGCAGGGACGAGGAAATACTATTCTGAATGTTTGATGTATTTCCATATTTTCTAGATGCCAAAATGTGGGTGCAGGATGAGGAACACTATGATATTCTTCTGCACATAACATATATCCATAGTTTATAAAGGCTAAATTCTAGCCCCTTTAACATCAACAGCTAGTTTAGTTGTCTTTTCTGATATTTTGTTTAACTTCTTTTTTTTTTACTTTTTAATTATCAGGATTGTTATGTTTCAGATTTTCAAGATATCAACTGTGCATCAGAACTAAGATATCAATTGTGCATCAGAAAAAATGACAAGGAACAAGATTTTATTTCTCTTGGAGCCTTGTAGGTGGGGAGGGGTAGGGGGCAGGAAGGAACTGCTTCCCTTGGAAGAGTGTTTTAGTGCTACCCCTTGTTTTCAGTTCCTTTCTATCTAGATAACCTCTAAAAGGTCTTCGGAAAAAAAAAAAAGAAAAGAAAAAAAAACTATTTCCAGTCCCTAAAAGTAAAATTCTCTGTATTAACTTTTTGGTTGATATTTAACAAGAATTAATTAAAGAGAATGTACTGTTAATTGGAAGCTCATAGTTTTGGGTTTGTAAGTTCCAAAAATTAGAATTTGTTCTATAGTAACTTTTGGTTGATATTTAATAAGTATGAGTTCCAAATTAGAACTGTCAATTGGCAGTTCTATTTTTTGGGGGTTTGTGTACTTCTCTTGAATCTTGGATATCTGAATTTATTTGGTATGAGAATATGTTATATTGTTAAACCATGGATATGAGGATGGGTTAGAGATAATAAAATGCGTAGAAATGCAAGATGATCCACAGAATGGTTTCGCCAGTTTTTATCATCTGTCAGCAAGGCATACAAATGCTGTTGGGTTAGTGTTGATCTTCGTTTTCCAGATCTTTCTAAGAAAGTGTTCGTAAGTACTAAGCAAGCTTTTCCATTAAACTATTTAGATGCAATATACTGTTACATTTCATGAAGTGGTTCAATTTAAGCATATGTGAGGGAGATTGGTACAGACTTCATTAGCTGTCATTTTGAATTGCCTTTTACTTCCATGTTCTATGGTTAAAGAAGTTGCCCAAATGATATTCTTCACTCCTGCCTACTTCACTATTTTTCTTTAGATCTCGGACCCCTATGACATGATTTTCTGATGGTGATCTGACTTTCTTGGACATTTCAGCTATCATCTTTCATTTCTTGGTTCAGCCAGTTAAATGGATATGCTATTGATTCACTTATTATTTCTTGTTCCTCTTCTTCTGGAAGTTGTCTTATCTTCTTCAGAACTGTTTGCGTTTCAGACACATCTAGCTTACTCTTTTTTTGTCTTTAGGTAATGGGAGAGATTACTGGGAAGAGGAGAATATACATGAAGAGATGCCAGCTTGTCGACAAATGTTCAACATCTTTCATCCTTTTGATCCTGTGGCTTACAGGTCTGCTTTCAGCTTTCTAATTGTTGTTTTTAACATATTTTTTTCTAGCCTGTATTACGCTCATTGTTCTTTCCAATATTCATTGCTTAATACAGAATAGAACCACTGATATGTAAAGAATATGAAAACAAACGGCCCGTGATTATCCCTTATCACAGAGGTGGAAAGCGGCTCTATGTTGGATTTCAGGTAAGTTCCAGCGTCTATGTTGATCATCATCTTCTTGTCTAGTACCTTATCATATTTTCTGCAGGAATTCACTGAAGGTTTGGCTTCACGTTCTCAAGCTGTCATGGATCGTTTAAGTTCTGTGAGGGTAATTATTTTTAGCTTTCACTGACTTATTCTAGCTCTTTCTCTTAAGAATGATATGTTTGTTAAGATGAGTAAGTTCCTACTTTCTACAATTTTGGCTTTGCGAACTGCAGCTAAGGTTGCTTTTTACAAGCGACATCATATTCTGACAATTCAGAGAAATCCTCTCTTCTGGAAGTATCCTGAAGTTTGCTAACTCGATTCTAGTGGAAGCATTTTACCAACTATGAAGATAATTGTTAGTTGCACTTGAAAAAATTCTCATTCACAGACTTTCTTTCTCACACAGTCCAATTATCTGTGTTTCTTAAACAAAAAAGTCTCATTCAAACTTTAGGCACCTCTATATCATAGAATTGATAATATTGCAGGCACTAGCTAGGGAAAGTAATTTATCCTATTCGAAATATTTTTCCTTCGCTTGTTATTTTGCTGAGTATGCAGAAACTCTGGTTGGCATATCTCAGACTACGATTCAAATACACCCTTAGAATTTAGTCCATTGGAAGCTAGTGGACTTTCTTTTACTTCCATTCCTCCCATTGACCTCATCGTAATCTGGATAATATTCTATGGCATGTTGAGTCTGTTATTATGAAATAACAGGCCAAGATAATTTGATATTTTTCCATCTATGTTTTCAAAACAGTAGTTAAACCCTTTCAGACTTAGACTTCTTATGTTTCGGTGAAAACCTTTTTATCCTTCCTACTTTTTTTGCTCAATATCAGGGAGTAAGATAACATGACTTTAGGCATGCTGGTAAAACAATAGGTTGGAGGACGATGAGTAAGATTTTTGCAAATGGGGGATACATCATCTGATGATATGTTTTCTTCAACCGTTTTGACACTAAACAAATTACTTACACATTTTGCCATTCCTGTCATCTTCTCTCTCTTTTATATATTACTCCTGAAGAAACCATATGCTGGTAGAGTGGTTCTGATGCCATCCTTCTGTAAGGAACAAGAAGGGAAAATAATTCATATACTGATTAAACGAGACTTTATCCCTCTTGTGAATTAAATGAGTGAGTTACCTCGTAAATTGAGACAAAGCTCTCTTGAGTATGATTTTTATTCAGCGTTGTCTGGGATCCTAGTCCTGGTTTTCTATGTAATCTAGTTTGGTTTGGAGAACTTTCATTAGGAATTTGATTCTTGGGAGCACAAGAAGAAGAAACAGCTCTGATTCATCTTTAAGTTACACCTTTCTCTTAGAGAGAATAGCATATGCCAGAATTGCACTGGTTAGCAAAACCCAAGGTAAAAAGAACTTGACGCAAGAGCAATTCCTTTACCATATAGGTGCATCCTTATACAGATGGGCACTGGAATTTATATTTATCATGAGTACTGCAGTTGAAGTTCTTAACGGGGAGAAAAGTCAATGCTCCTGATATTGTGAGGAATGACATTTCGTGTGATTTTTTTTGGGAATCGGGTCTTGTTTGAAAGGATCACATGTGTGCTACTTGGTTGCGATAGTTTGATGTAGTTCAAATCCAAGTCATAGTCAAGCCATACTACTATTCCTTTTTCCTGAGGATACATGTATAAAAGGTGAAGAATCTAGGTATTTGAAGATTTCGCGGGCATTGGACTCTGTATTATGTAATGGGGAACTCTATTGTTATTAGGTCTTTTTGGGCTTATAACTATAAGTATGCGTATCTGATCAGTATTTTTTATCAATACGTTACGTATATTTTATTTTCCTGTTTACTGTTTGACAAAGAGACTTTTTCCCCCTGACAATGTGTTTGCATATGATATATTTGAATAGGTTAAAGTTCTTACAATTTGTGAATCAAAAAACAAGGATTGCCTGGAAGGTAAAATTTGCATACGTTCCTGCCGTGTGTTGTCATTCTTTTGTGTGGAATGCGGAGGCTTTCTGCACCTTATCCCTGCTAATCTTGCATAAATCTTCCAGAGGGATCAGAAGATGTTCAAGCAAAAGAAGAGAGATCTTATGGATCAATTATGATGGAGAGAGTAACAGGAAGCAAAGATGGACGAGTAGATCATTCTTTGCAAGTAGGTGCTCTTATGGTTATATCATCAGAACCTAGTTAAACAATTCTTTTCAATCTGCTTGGTTTAGCAGACTATGTTTTGAAATTGAAAGCCTATATGTCTTTCTTTAGTTTCTTTCAGTAGTGAATCATTCTCGTCCTTTTCTCGAAAGTAATTTGCTTCTCTATTGCTGCTATGGTGGTGGTTATATAATTATTGCAGCTTTAAGGTTGGTTTAAGAAATTATGCAACATTTTTTGTCTTCCCGTTAAGCCTTCTGTTGAATATTTCCTCCCTTTCTCTGGTTATGGATAGATTTGCTTTGATTTTTCTGGTTAGACAATAGTAATATGCTAAATGTCCAATCATTTCATAGGAGGTTGTTTTTTACATAGTTGTTCCAGACACGTGTATTCTTTTCGTTATATGAAAGTATTCTTTGGTGAATCAAATATGTGGTTTACATTTTGTTTTTTCTTGCTGATGCAGGATAAAACATTTCGTCATCCCTATCTATCTGCAATTTCATCACACACGTAAGTATCAGTTTTGACATGTTTCTGATTATCAAGAAAAACAGTAGAAATGTTGTTACTACCAAGATAAAGAGGAATTTTGTTCAGCTTAGAGTTAAAGGACGCCTCCTCTCTGTTCTGAATAACAAAATGCGGAAAGAAATTGGTGTTTCTAAATGTTCTGTATTGTTAGTGCTTGGGATCTTTTTTTTTTTTCCAGAAACTACTGGAGAGATCCCGATACTGCTCTTTTCATATTGAAACACTTGTACCGGGATATACCCGAGGACACAGACTACTTCCGCCATGAGCCTCAAGGAGGAGGAAGCAGCTCAAAAGATGAGAGTAGCTCGACAGAATGGTCTGAACAGAGAGACGAGGATCTCCCACTCACATTTGCTGATAGAATCTTCGTAAAGGATTTTTCTCTGAATGCTAGGAAACTGATGAACCGCTGAAAGGTACTGATCCTGTCTTCCTCTTTTATTTATAACAATGGAGAGAAACTTGATTTGATAGAAGTTAAAGCATTAGTTTACTGATCGTAATATTTAATAACCAAATCACTTGTTTATTTGTCTAGCTTGTGGAGAACCCTAGGTTTTCTGGATTGCTAGTTTTTGGTCACAATTCTTGAAACGAAGAGTGCCAAACTGAATAGGTGCAAACTTATAAGAACTGGACGCCAGCAGTTGAACAAGTTCCATATGCTGTTGCGGATAAGAATTCTGTGTCTCTTTAGAAATGCTGTACAGAAAATGTGTAAAACAAAAAGAAGTCTCTCTGTATAGAGTTGTATTTGATTTGCCCAGAGAAGTTGATCATAACAATATCTAAAGCTAGGAGGGGGTTTTGTTTTTTTGGAATACAAGAATGCCACACTATGAGTGTGGATATTGCTCGCATGCATGCACGATAATAATTGTATAATGCAAGGGTTGAATTCTCAACATCATCAGCAGATGTCGTTTGGGCCCCGAATTGGGCAAGGCCTCACGGGCTAAAGCTAAGGAGTTTGTGTATTGGTGCTAACTTGTGTATATTGTTAAGAACTTTTTGGTTGTGTGGCATGTTTTCTTTCTGATCATTGTACCATATTCTCCATGCATGGTCCGTCTCATGGTATTAACAGCAATTGTAAATGTTGTACTTTTTTTTTTTTTTTTTTTTTTTGTTTAATGAATAAAATGGGCCTACCAAAAAAAGATTTTGAAAAAGGTATATAAATAACAAGTGTTTATATAAAGATTTTTGTTTTTGGACGTTTGCTCGTACATTGAATTTAGATTAGTTAGAGTTCAATTTAGATTAGTTAGAGTTGTAGAGGGAGGGGTAACATGAGCAACAATCAAAATTTGATACGATAAGGAAATGAAAAGCATGGTAAGCAAATCAAAGAGAGAGATATTTGAGAACAAATATAATTTTTTCGATAGTATGTCTTATAAAAGAATTTTATCCTTATGAATTAATTTATGTATAGTATGATTTAAAATATATCTTTGGTGTACAAACTCGTTTAATATATATCTTTTTACTGTTATGAATTTATTTATATATAGTATGATTTAAAATGTTTTTGGTGTACAAACTCGTTTAATATATATATATTTTTGCTGTTATGAATTTATTTATATATAGTATGATTTAAAATATTTTTTGTCTACAAATTCGTTTAAAATATATTCTAAAACAAAAAAAGAAAATATTATTAAAGTCCAGATCAAATAACTCTAATTTTGATAAGAAGAAATGAAAATGATGATAATGAAGTTGTAATTTGATGACTAGGTTCTTTTAGATATCTACACGTGTAAAGTTTTAATTTTGATTGTTCGAATAATTTTGGACATGATTTTACGTTAAATTTTTTAATTTTATATTGTAGTCAGGGAGTTCTATATTGTAGTCGGCAAGTTCTGGATTAATTTTTTTCGATGACGAATGATGACGAGTGAGTGAGTGAGTGAGTGAGGAGAGGAAAATGTGGTTACGTGATTAAGACAAGGCAAACAGGAATATGGGGGCGCCGCACCCACAATTACAAGGCATCATAGAATGTTGGAGACTGGTGATTATGAGCCACGTGCGGAGACCCTGGACAAGTACAACAACTAATGGCGGCACGTAGCTCTCAACAAAAGGCGTCACCATCCTCTTCACGTGAACCTCCATGCAACCCTGCTTTTCCCCCTTTGCCAATCCACAAGGAAACGGGGACCTCTCTAAGAAAAAAAATTTTAAAAAAACACGCACAGGATGCGACCACCTGTCACCATGATGGAAAAGATATATGTATGATGTGATCAAAATAATTATTTTGATTGGATGGAATGGCACTGCCAAGGGACCATCCTATTTCCTTGGAGAAGATAAAGATTTCCACTTTTTATTTTATTTTATTTTTTAAGGATTGGATAACGTAGTTTACTAGTAGGATGGAGAAAATTGAACAAGTTGGATAAAAAGCACGAGCTTTTTTCTTTTTTTAAATTATTTTTGGCATGTTATTTTGCAGCCTAAAAAAAATAACTATCGATGAATTCAGAACTACAAATTAATACAAATTTAAAAAAATTTGAAGTTGGGATTGGTTTAAGTTTGAAAAAATTATAAATATGTTTTTGAAATTTATAAAAAAATTAATTATTTAAGGAAAGAGATTGAGGCGTAATTCAAAGTAAAAAAATAAAAATGTTTCAATTTTTAAAATTAATGCAAGCAGACCTTTAATGTTAAAATTTACCCTATAAAAAAAATGTTTAAAAGGGTCGATAAATCTAATTCGAAAATGTAAATGTATAGCGCGAAAATCATTATTTTTCCTCCTCTTTCTCTCTTTATACAATTTCTCTCTAACTTCTCTATATTCCTTCTCCACTCTAAAACTAAAATCTTTAACATTGAACTTGTATTGGAGGTAGATATGGATCATTATGATGAATTTGTAGAAGAAAATATCGATTTAGATATAAGGAAAGTTAAAATTTTTTTTTTTTCAAAATTGGGGCTCTGATCGCCCGGACATGAGCGGATCGCCGTCATGATCACTTTTTCGACGATGTCGTTGCGTTTATCTTTATGAAAACTATCAAAACGAGTAGTCATACGCGTGAAACGAACATCCGATCGCAGAGTTATTCATGTTTAAAGTTTTCCAAATACATACAAAAATTCTTTCTTCTTTGAAAAAAAAAAAAAAAAACTTGTAGCTCGGGTCGCCCGTCTGGGCGATTCGAGCCCCAATTTTGAAATTTTTTTTTTTAACTTTCTTTATATCTAAATCGATATTTCTTCTACAAATTCTTCATAATGATCCATATCTACCTCCAATACAAGTTCAATGTTAAAATTTTAGTTTTAGAGTGGAGAAAGAGTAGAGAGAAGTTAGAGAGAAACTCTATGGAGAGAAAAAGAGAAAGAAAAATAATGATTTTTTTTGCGCTATACTTTCATATTCCCGAATTAGATTTATCGGCCCTTTAAAAAGTTAAAAAATTTTTTTTTCAAAATTTGGGGTCGGATCGCCCGGACGGGTGACCCGGACATGAGCGGATTGCCAGTCCAGGCGACCCGAGTAGGTTCGGGTCGCCGGTCCCGACGACTCGAGCTTCGTAGTTTTTAAGGAAGAAAGAATTTTTGTAGGTATTTGGAAAACTTTAAACATGAATAACTCTGCGATTGGATGTCTGTTTCATGCGTATGACCACTCGTTTCAATGTTTCTCGTAAAGATAAATGCAACGGCATCGTCGAAAAAGTGATCCGAACGCGTTTCGGGGCAAAAAAATTACAAACTTGGTGCCTTACAAAATTGGTGTTGATCACACATATTTATTTTTAATTAGAGAAAAAAGAAAACTGCTCATTTGTTTAATTTTCAAAATTATGCCTTAATTTTTTAGTTAATAAGAGAGAGTATTGAAAATTACAAAAATGTAAATTAAAACGTAAATAATTATTTTGGATAAAATGAGTAGAAGAAGCAACTACAAACATATTGACGTTATTTCAGTCGGTAACACTGAAGGTAAATAAAGATTAACTACCGACGTAATGCACGACGCCGTTGGACGTGTTATCTATTCACCGACTATCGAGGACCACCGGAAAACATGTCGATACCAAGCACAACTAACGGCTTCCACCATTGGTATCAACTCATCATTTTTCCGCGTAGTTCCCTCTATGTTTTTTTCTGGAATTCCTAAATGCCGACGATCTTATTCGTTGGTACCCCGTCGTTGTTGACACCGTCAATAAATGACCCTTTTTTTTTAGTGTAAAATTGATGTAGAATTGAGTATATACGAACCTTTTGACCCTTTGAACCTTTAGTTGTACTTTTGAAGTCTAAAGTGCTTTAATGGATTGGGCCAAATTTAAAAGAAATATGTTCTATAATATCAATATTTATTAGGTCATAGAAATTAAACCTAAAAAAAGCCCCAAAAAAAAAGAAAAAAAAATTTTCTCCAATAAAAAGTTGAAATTCTCATATTGTTGTTGCGAGAATTCGAATATTGATTCTTGATACTAATTCTATACCTTTTGAACCAATTGAATTACACAAGTTTGTTTTATACTGTTCTTGTTCGTGTGAATTACTTTATGAATTGACTTCAAAATGATCTTATTAGATTATTATAAATTGTTTAAAAATAATAACGACATAAAATAAATTTTAGATACCATATCATGTTAAGTTTTAGGCCCTTAATAATTAATGTGTGTGCATAATTTTTCAAATCAATCAATAATAATCCTTGAAGGATTAGTATAAAAAAAAACAAAAACAAAAACTCAATCATGAAGGACTAAAACCTTGTATTGTCGAAGAGATATACATGTCAATTCCTCAATTGAAAATTCTAGACATTTTTTTCTGGGAACACAATTAATTGAACATATTTAAGACTGGACCATATTTATTCATGATTCTCCGACATGGGATGTCATGTCCATGCAATTTTTCTAGTCTCTTCAATATTAACTAACCTATCAAACATTTCTTTCTTTCTTTCTTTTTTTTTTCTTTCGATGTTACATTACACTCCAAAAAAGTTAACCAGAATATTAATATTCCAATTGGATATTGTAGTTCATTATTTTTACCCTGAAAATATTCTTCAAAAATATTAAAAAAAACTAAAAAAATTTATAAATAGATTCTTTCAAAAATATATATATTTATATATAAATGAAACAAAACCAATCCATTAAACAATCTTCTTCCAAGAATTACACATACAATACCATAATTTAACACACACTAATAACTTATAACACTCCAACAAAATGGGACAAAAATATCAAACTTAGAAAATCCAAAACCACCAATGCTTCTATACAACCCCCAAGCCGCCACCACCTTGACCTCCATCTCCGCCATCGCCATCACCACCGCCGCCGCCTTCCTCCTCCCCCAAAGTAGTCAGGATTCGCAACACATTGATATACGACAGAAACATTAACATTATAACGGATCTCAAAGCAAACCCTATAAGAATCAATACACATACAACACCAAGAACACGCACTAGAAGTATTCGAGATATGAGAACAGAGACAAAAGATGGGAGAAATTAGGGCACCAGGTAATGAAAGTGAGAAGACGAAAAAGGACATGCAGGTTTAGCTAGCGGGCTTTTCTTGGTCTATATATACCCTAATTAATAAGAAGAAAATGACCTTAAATGATTATTACATGTCTCTGACATGGAAAACGTTGGGATTTTTAACAACAATATCATACATATATACGGAATTGAACTTAGAAAATTCACGAGGGAGGGAGATTAGATCAATGGAAGAACGCTTATGGAATTGGAAGAGATCGGAATCGCCACCGTAGTACCTTTCCCACCCTAAACCAGTCAGAATTTGTTCAAGAAAATTGTACGATGACACAATTTGACCGGAGGGTAAGTGTACTAACACCTTCCTTCTCGAAGATGAATTACCATTTCGACCTTCTTGTTCTGCCGCTGGATTTTCAACCAAGCGTATTACACCATTGTTCTTGAAAACCCAAACCCCAGACATTTTTTTTTCTTTCTTTTTAATTATTTTCCAAAGACAGATTGAATGAGGGTTTGGTGTGAGAAATGATGGGAAAGAGGGTATATATATAGATATGGCGAGGTAAGTATATGCAAATAAAAACAAGGGAAAAATACTCTTTGGAAGTGGGCACAAAAAAGATAGGAGTGATGATAGGATTGTTTAGCTTTGGTGTGGAATCTAGATATTGTGGGTCCTTTTTGATAAAATATAAGGGCACAAGAATGACAATGGAATGTGATTTAGGGCACAGGTACTATATATATTCGAGGGGTTGGGGTTGGCTAATTAAGGAGAGTCTGAGTTTGGTTTGGTGCAGCAGCCTCTATATATTATTTTAATTTTTAATGCCATCACAAAGAATATTTGTTGCATCATCACTTCACTTCACTTGGATATAGAGCAGGCTAAAGGTTTAATTAATTATTGGCTCCGTCCAGTTATGACGCTCTTGTTCAGATCATGTGTATTTTATGACAATCAGGACACATAATATTTTATTAATAAATTTATCAAATAAAAAATTTTTTAAATTTTAAATATTAAGTTCTAAAAAAATCTATTATAAACGAACGCACACGTTACGAAAAATCCTAAGTAATAATCTTGATGAAATATTTTTTTAACAACCAAAATCGTTTAATAATACTCTAGTACACTTTTTTTTTATAGTAATTTTTTCATAAAATTTATTTTTTATTATATAAAATTTTTATTAATAAAATTATTATAAAATATATTTACTAGAGAGTATATGAGAATACATATCAGACGATCCCAGCCGTTTTTAAATAATGTTGTCAAAATGGATCGGAGTTGAACTGGTCAAACTATTAGGTCACCAAGTCATTTGGTCAATTCTTTATAAAAAAAATTCTTGGTCAATCAAGATAATTGGGGATAAAAAATTTGATGACATCATAAATAGATTTAAATTATAAATACATTAATAAATTATTCACATACACATCACATATAAAAAATCTAATTCAAGAACATTGTAAAATAAACATTTCAATTTCAAAGATATATAAAGAAATATAAGTTTTAGTAAAAAAATTTAAAGGTGAAACAACCATTAAATAAATTTTTTTCCTTTCTTTTATCTTAAATAACAATTCGATTTCTTAATTAATAATGATAATTAATCAATTTTTATTTTGTTTTGCTATTTTTCAGTATCACAACATTAAAAAAATAAATTCATTATGTTTCAAATTATGAACTATGGTAAATTTGATTTTTGAAATTTTAGATATTGTTCTTTTAAGGATTAATTTAAATTGCATCTTAAAATAAAACTTTCTTCCTTTTCTTATTTTAGAGCCAACATGTCTTCGCCTAATAATTTACTTTAACGAATTTTTAAGTAACAAATTACATTCTTCTCAAATTAAAAAAATTAAAAAGAAAATAATAACCCAAGTTGAGCCTTAAAAGATTTTCAAAATCAGATGAATGGAGGGAGCCTAGCTAAGGCCAAGGGGATGGGGTTCGAGGGGGATCGGGTGGGCGAGTATTTTGACTAAGTTAGACAAAGCACAAAAGACTGAGACGTGTTGTGTGACCACTCAGTCACATGTAAAACACGTGACGATTATACTGTGTAGCTTGAGAACTGTCCGTCCATCCCTTTCCTCCATTTCTCTCACCTTTCTTTTTTTTTTTTTTTTTTAAAAAAATATTTGTCCAAAGCATAGGCAGCCTTTTCTAAGATCCTCCCCTATGATATATACATAAAATATGCAATACAAGTCAACGGCTGTTGCAAAAATAATTGGAAATATTGCCTTACTATTTTTCAATCTTCATAAATAATTATAATTTTTGTTCTTTCTTATACCATCTAACTAATTTTGTTTACCTTTTAACACTTAACCATCAACTCAGTTCACATGGGGTGATTTCTAACCAAAAATAAATAAATAAATAAATTCGCGTATGCCTTACACTTGATCATTCTATAACATATTTCTCTAAAAAAAATCACTCATCCCTCAACCGTTTCTCCTAATTGAGTTTGAACAGCACCATAAAAAATAACCTGAATCCACTAAGAAAAATAAGTTAGATGACAATTTCTCTCCTAAAAAATAACCGTATTTTAGGTATGTATAGTTTTCAATTGTTGGATATTAAAAGATAAAAGAAATTATTTTTCTATGATATTAACCCCCCAAAAAAAAAAAAGGATTGTGGTCACATAAGTATGAAAAATAAAAATAGTTTCATGTCATTTATAATATTTTTTCTAAAGTTTATTGCGACATAACTTTGATTTTCATAGACCAATTTTGTATTGGGAAAATGAAGAATATTTTGTCCCTAAACTTGTCCTATCTAATATTACTTGCTACTAAATATTTTTATGGATCAATATGTGTGGTGCATAGAAAGATTTCAATCACTTGTTATTTTACATGTATCTTTATATATTATAATCGTCGAATAAAAATATTTAATATTAAGTAATGAAATTGAATTAAATAAGATACTAAATTGGCCATTTTCCTTTTTGTCTTCCATCTTTAAAAATTTACTTTTTTTTTAAAAGGTAATTAAAGATTTACTTCTAAATTTATGGTTAACAATTAATTTATAATTGATTAATACTTTTTATATTGTTAAGATGAAAGTAAAAAGCAAAAAATACTTTTATTCGGTTTGCATTATATACTACTCCTATAATATCATGACTTTTCTATCTTTTCGTTTTCATTAATAAATCTCCTTATTTAAAAAAAATATAATAATCTAAATATTTTTACTTCAAAATTTTTACTACTCTTTATTTTAAAAAAAATAATAATATAAAATATAATAAATAAAAGTGCATGCTTCCTTTTACACCTTTTATTATTGGGCAAGCAAAAATATAAATTCTATACACAATACAATAGTGACATTGTATGTATTAATTTCTTCATTATTTAAATAGAAAGCCATATACTAAAAGTGTGAAAATGAAAATACTTTAATTTGGAAAATTTCAAGTTGGGTTTACATGGACAACACAAATTTGGATCTTACGGCAATAAATTTATTAAATAAAAAAATTCTAATTAAAAAAATAATTTTAAAAAATATTATAAAAAATATTACACACTACTTGAGTGCAACACAGGTAACAAATCAATCATATATGAACTTTTTTAGAATGCTTTCTTTTTCTAATGGTATATTAATATATTAATATCTGAATTTCTTTTCCACCTGCATGTTTCTCTTTTCCACTTCCAATTCCATATATATTCGATGGCAAATATACTCATGATACATTTTTTTTTTTTTTTTTTGTGTTAATGAAAAAATATTTTCTCAAGATAGTAAAAGGTGGATTCATTATTAATTAATTTTGCGCATGAAGAGAATATATGCTGCTTTTGAGCATTTTATCATATTATTATATTGTATCATGATCTTGTTTACAATTAACTTCCATTTCTTCTTTAATATTCATTTATTATATTGAAAAGAAATTATGAAATACAAATAATTTTTTACGTCAAATGCATTTTATCCCTTATAACTATTTCTGAAAAGTGAATGCCAATTTTACCCTTACAATCAAAGGCTTTTTAAACAATTAAAGGCATAAAATAATAGAAAATTGTAAAAATGATTTTATTTATAATACTACTCGTTGGCTGATTAAATTATAGAAGTCGAAAAATAATACAATCGACTTTCACAGACACAGCAGACACTAGATATGTAAAGTTTGGGTATTGTACAATTGATTTTTTATGTGAAATTTTTATATTTAGTAATTGGGCGAGTAAGCATGGCGCCTTCTATATTAAAAGAATAATAATAATTGAGCTGGTAATTTTATCCTTTGAAATCATGTTCGAAATTGATTGAGTTTAATTTTTTTAAAAATTAAAAGTTTAAGCCTTAAAGGGTGCTATTAGAACAATCCAAAATGTGAGAGTACTAAGGTGCTTTAATGAAGGAGAAATTTGAAGGGGGTCAATTTAATCCTTTTCCTTCTCTTATACTCCATCTGTCCTAAATTTTTGGTTCCATTTAAAATTTATATGGAGTAAGAAACTTAGTTAAATTAATAAATTTTATTTTGATCTTTTTTATACTCTTCTTTAATATTAAATGAATTTAACATTTTTCTCTTGAAACTTTACAAATATACACATGAAGTTATTGGAGTAGCGAGTATTTTTTTAATATTTCTTGAAAAGTAGAGATATTTAGTACTACGTCCATTTCATATTAAGTGTGGTAAGAGATGACACAAGATTTAAGAAAATGATTAGATTGTCTAGATTAAAAAAGAAATAGACTACATCACCTTTAACTGTCATTAATATTACTAATGAAAGTTTCTTGACAATGGTATAATTCTAATAATATATGGGTATATAGGGAAAAATATTATTTAATATTCTCTTACTTTGCAAACGTGACAAATATTTTGAAACGGAAAAAGTATGTCTAAGCGACAGTTAATATGAAATGGAGATAGTAGTTAATATGTATAATGATGAGGGGCATGATAGGATAAAAATTTAACTACTATTCATAAAAGAAAATGAGACCATAATTTGGGACGAAAAGAAAAGTGAGACCAAATATTTGGGACGGAGGGAGTATATGACATCATACAAACTATAATATTTTCTTCTAATTTGTGTGATCCTCATTTAACTCATTCTTTTGCTCTGCCTATATTATTGGTCCAAAAAGAAAATCTCTCGCCTTCAAAGATTTGCTAGACTGTCCAACGTCTAAGTACAGAATGTTAATCATGACGATTTAACGATCTTGCAGACTAAAAGTTTAAGACCTGGTGTACATAAGAAACTATCTCTACTGTCGATATCAAAATACGACCTTGATTCCTATGCGGGCCCTTCCGCCCCTCTATTCTTGTTTTAGATGAGTGAGGAGGGAGGGCCAGGGCAGAGGAAGGTTGATCGAAGTATGTTTTAAAGGTTTTGATCCAATAAGTTATGTAAGTTAAAAAATTTTACTACGAATAATTTTATACGTAAATAGGGACATATATAGATCTCTTGAACCCTATTAGTTTACATCATTAATATTAATATCTTGTCATATTTTGTGTATTATATTTTTATTTATAAAATAAAAAAATTAATATATTAATCACATAATAGATTATTTTAATATACATAGTTTAAAAAGAATTTATATATCTACTCATAGATAGATCAACTCGAAAATATAATTATTTTATGTTGAGAGGGACCACTGCTGGAAAAGCATTTGGATGTAGGGTACTTCTTTGTTGTTCCCAATTGTGCTTATCCACACCACTTGATATTGTGATTCTAATAATCTTATGATATATCATCCTTGTCTCCTCTTCTTCCTGACCTCATGTGGTAAGTCGGGATGGCTAATATATTTTTTATCTTTTAGCATCCTCTTTAATATATTCTTTTAATAATAAAACTTTTTTAAATTTATTTTTTAAAATTTAAAATTTATTTTTCATTTTATAAGATTTATATAATAAAATTATTATAAAAACATATACTAAAAAATATAACAAACAATTCCAACCGATCTACAGAACATTATTAACTCAACTCAGTCCATTATTATACATAATAGAAATTCTATAAAAAAGTGCAAAATGTTATAAAAATTTTGAATTGCATTCAATTTAGTTATGATATTAAACAGAAATAATGTATTAAACTATAGTTAGAATCGTCTAATATATTTTTTAATACATTTTTTTTTGTCATTCTTTTTATAATAATTTTACAAATTAAAATTTAAAAATATATTATTAAAGAACATGTATTAAGAAATTTACATTAAAAAACCATATTAAATGATCCGAGTGAATGTTGATGAGAAGATATGAAATTCCCAATCTCCCTTTCCCCAGTTCTCCTTCCCTCCCTCCCTCTCTCTCATCTCTTCCTCTCTCATGACTCATGAGATGATGTCATATTGAGTTCCAAGCTATGTCAAAGGACCACCACAATAGTGTTTTGTCAAACCAGTAGACAACTTTCCATATGAATGTTATCTCTCGATCTTTTTCTTTGATATTTTTAGTTTTGTTTGAAAAAATTTATTATGCTTTTGTTGCCCACGTGTCATCACATGGACTATATGGTCCAATATTTGCTTAAAATGATGCTCTCTCTCTCTCTCTCTCCTTCTATGTATCATATCATATGAAGTGTCTTTTCTAATCATATAACCAATCATTTGCAAACCAAGATATTTTGGGGGAATTCTAATGGCCACACAATGGGTTAGTCTTGGTCCCATTTCGTTACAAGTTATTAGTAGCACTATTGCAAGTCTCTGCTCATGATAGAAATATAAAGTTAGAAATATAAAAGGTTTTTAGAAGTTAAAAATTGTCAAAAAAAATATAAGTAAGTTTATATTTTTTTATTTATATTCATCTCTTTCATCATTTATTATACTCTAATTATTTATCTCTTTCTCATTGTTTGTTAAAAGTATAAAAGGTAATTTAAATCAGCAATTGTGTTATTATTAATATCCTTAATTCTTGTACACAAATCTAAAACTCCTTATATTTATAATC
Source organism: Catharanthus roseus (assembly GCA_028651295.1). NCBI lineage: Eukaryota > Viridiplantae > Streptophyta > Magnoliopsida > Gentianales > Apocynaceae > Catharanthus > Catharanthus roseus. The sequence goes on from JAPQWS010000168.1 coordinate 29,794,396, forward strand.
GAAAATAGTATCGGTAATGTCAAAAAGACTAATTCAAACTGCACGATACCAATCTACACTTCAAATAATACATAGGACGATTTCTATATTATAAATTAAAAATTTTAAATTCATATCTACACTATTCAATTTGTGAATTACGGGATAACCCCAAACTACATACCTTTCTATATTTTAAACTATTTTTAAAATTTCATAATATATAAAAAATAATTTCTTCGAAAATATTCAAAGATACATTACAATTCCAAATTAACCAAATTAAAATGATTAATCATCCATTAAAATATACATACCATATGAAATAAGAAAATCCCTTCTTGATAAGAAGGTGCGCAACCGTATTCCTTCCTCTATTAAACAATATGTGAAAAAGAAAGAAAATTGTTACAATTTCCAGCTACCAAACATTTAAAGAAATCGGAACCTATTGCTATTACAAGGCCCTATTTACTATTACAGATCAGAATAAAGGAAGCAAGAAGCGAGAAATGTAACCTATTCTATTACAGAAGTATTCTTCACCTTCAGTGCCTTCCCGGTTTCGATCTAAGCAATCAGTAAACAGAAAACAGTTAGAAATAACAATTAGTAACAGAAAGGTTCGATCTTTCTTACCTCGAGAACCTTCAGGTCTCGGATTGGACACCTACAGCAGAAGACGAATGAGCTCTGCGAGTTCGGTCTTAGCATCCACGATGAAGGACTGCCCGACGTGTTCTTCCGGTGAAGAACATAAAGAATCCCTCAGTAACCGGTGGCCTCGAAGAAGAAAACTCTCGGTCTCTCTCAGCAAGAACGCCATTTCCTCTCACTGCGGTCACATACACGGTAACCCGAGGGTTAGCCGGCACCGACGAGCAAATGGGAGTCCCGAAGGGTTGCACAGAGAAACGAACAGACAGACTGCTCGAAGAAAGAGAGAGAGAAGACAGAAGGTCAGAGAGCAAGAGGCAGCGGCGGCACAAAAGAGTGAAAAATGAGAGGATTAGGGCTGCTGAGGAGAATAAGAAGTATATATAGCAGAGTCACCTGGACGGGTCGGGTTGAACTTGGTCCGCCCGGCATCAAAGCCAGCCAGCCCAAACTAGACTCTTATTAGGCCCACCAGGTTATGTGATCATCATTGGGATAAAGAATTGGGCCAAAAATAAGAAAATGAAAATAATGTGAAAACTGGGCCATTGGGCCAACAAACTCCACCTTGAACTTATTTTCATCTAATTTTCAGCCAACAATGACTCAAAGTGAGTCAACCTTCATCTATATGAAGGAGATCCCTGCACAAAGAAAACTTATCAGTTGTCACAATTTTAGTGCCAAAATCTGCAGGATTATCTTTAGTACTAATTTTCTCAATATTAATTAAGCCACTTGAAACCTTTTCCCTAATGAAATGATACTTAACATCTATATGTTTAGTTCTTTCATGATAAACAGGGTTTTTACACAAGTGAAGACAACTTTGACTATCAGTATAAATCACAGCTTTAGATTTTAAAACATGCAATTCAGATAGTAAGCCTTGAAGCCAAATGGCTTCCTTAATTGCCTCGGTGGCAGCAATGTACTCAGCCTCCGTAGTCGATAAAGTGACTACAGGCTGCAGCTGTGATTTTTAAGATATGCAATTCCCTGCCAAAGTAAAGAAATAAGAAGTGGTAGATTTCCTACCATCTTTATCACCTGCAAAGTCAGAATCCACATATCTAACCAGTTCAAAATTATTAGACCAATTATGATAGAGAAGACCCCTATCAATAGTCCCATTAATGTAACGCAACAACCACTTAAGAGCTGCCCAATGATCCCTACCCGGATTAGACATGAATCGGCTAAGAAGGCTTATGGAATAAGCAATATCTGGTCGGGTGGATATCATAGAATACATGACGGATCCTATAGCCATTCTATAAGGTATAGGGCCATGTCATTCTTTTCTCTGTCGGTTTTGGGGCAAGATTTTTTAGAAAGCTGAAAGTGGCTCGCAAGTGGTGTACAAACTGGTTTGCATAAATGCATCGAAAATTTGGAAACAATTTTCTGCAAGAAGGATTTCTGGGATATGAATAAGGATCTATCAACTCTATCCCTACTAATGTTCATCCCAAGGATTCTAAACGCAGAACCTAAGTCCTTCATATCGAATTCGGACTTCAGCAAAAATTTCAAGCGAGTAATCTTATCTCTATGCTTACAGGCAATTAGCATATCATCCACATACAACAGAAGATAAATAGCAGTTTCAACATTATCACCACAGAAATACAAACAACTATCATAATTGCTTTTAACAAAACCGGCTTTAAGCATAAAAGAGTCAAAACGTTTATACTATTGCCTAGGTGATTGTTTAAGTCCATACAAGGACTTTTTCAACGAGCATGCCATGTTCTCCTTACCCTTCTCCTCAAAACCTGGTGGTTGACGCATGTAAATAGTCTCTTCAAGTTCCTCATGCAAAAATGCAGTTTTCACATCAAGTTGTTCAAGATCAAGATCATAAAAGGCAACAATAGCAAGCATTATCCTAATTGTTTTATATTTAACAACGGGAGAAAATATTTCATTAAAATCGATGCCCTCAACTTGAGAAAAACCTTTTGCAACCAGCCTAGCCTTGAACCTTGGGGGTTCGTTGGCAGATTCTGGCTCTTTGATTTTAAAAATCCATTTGCAATCAATTAATTTTTGCTTTGAGGGTTTTTGAACAAGAATCCAGGTTTTGTTTTTATGAAGTGAAGACATTTCTTCTTCCATAGCATGCAACCACAAAGAACGGTTAGGACTCTTTAAAACATCAGAAAAACACAGAGGTTCTTTTTCTTCAATATAGGATGCAGCAGCAAAGGCATATGAGACGATATAGGAGTAACCGTACCTAGCGGGTTTTCTCGTCTCTCTCCTAACTCTATCTCTAGACAGCTGGTAGTCCCTTAGAGCTTGGGCTTGTGCCTCGGGATGATCCTCATCATCCTCATTTGAATTTTCTGATTCAGGCGTGTTGGTTTCAGGCTGCTGACTGGTCGGTATATCCGACCCTCCACTTGTTTCAGGTTGATCGTGGGGTTGTGAAGGTTCGGAGGTGTCCTCCACCTCTACGGGAATATTCCCATCTACAGGAATGTTATTAGGGCTATCAGGATTGGTTTTAGCCTTTAGGCAAGGCATATCAAGTTCGTTGAAGACCACATCCCTACTCACAATAACCCTCACCCCCGGCTCACCTTTGAGCCAAACTTTATACTCTTTTACCCCACTAGAGTAGCCTAAGAACACTCCCTTTCTTGACCTTGGGTCTAACTTACCCTCTTTTTAATGTGCAAATGCAGCACACCCAAACACTCTAAGGTTTGACAGGTTTGGTGGTTCTCCGGACCACAACTCTAGGGGAGTTTTGAAGTTTATGGCTGTTGAGGGTGATCTATTAATGAGGTAGACAGTTATACTTACACCTTCTCCCCAAAAGGGTTTTGGGATTCCTGAAGACACCATAAGGCACCTAACCTTATCCATTATAGTACGGTTCATCCTCTCAGCAACTCCATTTTGCTGTGGATTGTGCCTAACAGTCCTATGGTGTACTATGCCATGCAGTGCACATAAATCAGCAAACCTTTTATTACAAAACTCAAGACCATTATCTGTCCTAATCGTTTTTAGTTTATTTCCAGTTTGATTTTCGGCAAGGCGTTTCCATTCAGAAAAATTTTCAAAAGTTTGATCTTTTGCTTTTAAAAGAAATACCCATACATGCCTAGAAAAATCATCAAGAACAGATAAGAAATAAACATTCCCACCATAAGTTGGAACCTTTTCAGGTCCCCACAAATCACAGTGCACATAATCAAGGACAGAAGTGGACTTGTGTGTGCCAACTGAAAAACTGATTTTATGCTGTTTTCCAAGTACACAGTGGTCACAAAAATCCAAAGATTCGATTTTGTCACCACCCAAAAGATTTTGTTTGTGAAGGCAATGTAGTCCTTTTTCACTGATGTGGCCAATTCTTCGGTGCCACAACAAAGTCCTTTCAGGAACAGTTTTGGAAACCAATGCAGATGCTTCGAAAATAGTTTTTCCAATTAGATGGTAAAGACCATCTCTTTTAAAACCATTGAGCATGACCAGTGCTCCTTTGCAAACTTTCATAATGCCATTTTCAGATTTATAAGAAAAACCATTTGTGTCAAAAACACCAAGAGAGATTAGATTCCGATGGAGGTCGGGCACATATCTCACCTCAGTTAATTTTCTGGTCACACCATCATGCATTTTAATGAAAACATTTCCAATTCCTTTTATTTCACAAACATGATTGTTGCCCATAAAAACTTTTCCATGCTCAAGGGGTTTGAAATCTGAAAACCAATGTTTGTTGGGTGTCATATGAAAAGTGCATCCTGAATCAAGGATCCAGTGTTCAGAAACAGGGGAAAGGGAAGAGGATACACACAAGACTTCAGAATACATTGAATTACCATCTGATTCAAAATCGTGTGGTTTTTCATTTTTATCGCTCCCTTTATCTTGTTTATGTTGTTTTTCCTCTTTGATCCTTTTAAAACACTTATTTTTCATTTGACCTTCCTTGCCACAGTAAAAACATTTCACTTTCTTATCTCGTAATTTCGACCTCCCTTTACTTTTAGAGCGGTGACTAAAAGATTCTCTCCGGTCAACCCTCCCTCTCACGTAAAGGTTCTCTTCGTTAGATTTGTTTTCTTTTCGCAAATCAAGGTCTTTTGATTTAAAGCGTTTTTCACATCAGCAAGAGTCAAGTCATCTCTACCGTACTTAATAGCAGACTTAACATCATTAAACGGTTCAGGCAAAGAATTTAATAAAATCACAGCAACATTTTCATCAGAAATCTTTTCACCGACGTTTTGTAATTCCAAAACAATTTTGTTTAAATCGTCGATGTTTTCTGAAAGTGATTTCGACCCGTTCATTTTGAAACCAAAAAGCTGTTCTTTTAAATAAATCTTGTTAGATAAAGATTTTCCCAAATACAGTTTTTCGAGTTTTGTCCATATTTCAAAAGCATTATCTTTTTCGTCTATTTCTCTTAAAACATTATCGGTTAAATGCAAGGTGAGGCAATTGTGCGCATCACCAAGTTTTTCAGAAAGCACTTCGCCCTTCCAAGACTCCGGATACTTTTCGGGGCTACAAATTGCGGGTGCGATTTTATTTTGGACTAAAACTGCTTTCATTTTTCTACGCCACATTACAAAATCAGATTTGCCATCAAATTTGTCAGTTTCAATCTTTTGAACAGACATGATTAAATGGCAAATGGGAGTAATCGCTGGCTAGACAAATAAAAGATTTGAAAGGAAGTTTTTGTCACGAAAAATAAAAATGCCCGGATTTTGCTTTAACGAAAAACGGCACAATTCAGTACTTAAGACGCAGTAGTGTTTTATGACCAAAACAGCGCGAGTGTACACAATATTTAACCGAAGCAGAATCAGCGAAAAAAATACACTAAAACAACCACAGTACAGGATTAATCACAATTGACGTAGTGTTCGTAACAGATAGCGAAAATCTCCAAGTCACAGATACTGGGAGTCTCTTGGACCCCAGCCAAGCTTGGGTTTTGGATTTTCAAAAAAAAAATACCAGAAACAGAACACAGAAAAAGGTACTGCAATTATGATATTGAATAGGACATTAACCCAGAAAATAACACAATGTATTCGGTAACAGCAGATAGAACAACACAGAAGCAGATTTACGAAATCGACAGTAATGAACAGAAACTGTTGCGAAGACAAAAACAACCCGAGAGCAGTTAACCAACAAAAAAGGCAGCAACAGCAGATCTAATAGAAGTATACGATAGATCTAAAAGTAATAATTAAAAAAAAAACAGAAGCAGGAAACGAAAAGAGATGAGTTTAGAAATTTCCCTTTCTATCAGATCCCGTGTGGATCTGACACCGAGTGGTAGCCGGAGGGTTGCTCCGACAACCGTGGCTCTGATACCACTGTTACGATTTCCAGCTACCAAACATTTAAAGAAATCGGAATCTATTACTATTACAAGGCCCTATTTACTATTACAGATCAGAATAAAGGAAGCAAGAAGCGAGAAATTTAACCTATTCTATTACAGAAGTATTCTTCGCCTTTAGTGCCTTCCCGATTTCGATCCAAGCAATCAGTAAACAGAAAACAGTTAGAAATAACAATTAGTAACAGAAAGGTTCGATCTTTCTTACCTCGAGACCCTTCAGGTCTCGGATTGGACACCTATAGCAGAAGACGAACGAGCTCTGTGAGTTCGGTCTTAGCATCCACAATGAAGGATTGCCCAACGTGTTCTTCCGGTGAAGAACAGAAAGAATCCCTCAGTAACCGGTGGCCTCAAAGAAGAAAACTCTCGGTCTCTCTCAGCAAGAATGCCCTTTCCTCTCACTGCGGTCACATACACGGTAACCCGAGGGTTAGCCGGCACCGACGAGCAAGTGGGAGTCCCGAAGGGTCGCACAGAGAAACGAACAGACAGACTGCTCGAAGGAAGAGAGAGAGAAGACAGAAGGTCAGAGAGCAAGAGGCAGCGGTGGCACAAAAGAGTGAAAAATGAGAGGATTAGGGCTGCTGAGGAGAATAAGAAGTATATATAGCAGAGTCACCTGGGCGGGTCGGGTTGAACCCGGCCCGCCCGGCATCAAAGCCAGCTAGCCCAAACTAGACTCTTATTAGGCCCACCAGGTTATGTGATCATCATTGGGATAAAGAATTGGGCCAAAAATAAGAAAATGAAAATAATGTGAAAACTGGGCCATTGGGCCAACAAAAATAAATGGACAACATTCTATGTATTATGTTAAATATATTACTCGTAGTCTTAAAGCATTAATAGAGAAATTAGCGATTGTTACAGAATTTTATGTGGCTTGATGTTGACAATCTTTGTGTCATGTTGACAACACAGCTACACAACATGAGACTCATTTGAAGATGGCTCAAGTGTTGGCATTGTTTTAGAACTTGAAATTTTTTTTCCAAATCTCTAAGTGATTTAGCAAATGTACACTTTCTAATTGGTATATTTTTGTTTAGAAATACCATTCTAATTTATCAAAGGAAACTAGGAAGACAACTTATATAAGGAATCAAGTCCATGGGTATCATAGAAGATTTTGTAGGAGGAAAAATGTTTTGGGATTTCCACAAGATAACCCTTGGAGTATTTAAAGTGTATCTTGATAACTTTGTTGGGTTAATCGTTTTTATGCAATTCAAGTTTTAAGTTTTTATACGACAATACTTGAAGTTCCAATTTCTGCATTTATAAATTAAGAAGTTCATGGATTTTATGGCTTATGCATAGACCTCATTGTTTGGTGTTAGAAGACTGTATTTATTAGTATTCAACAATAGATTTCCATTGAAGACCAGTTACTTTTTGAGAAAGAAGTTATGCTGCATGCAACGGTGTTGAAGAGTTGAAGGGAGTTCAAGCCAAAACAACTATATAACAAGGAAGAACCTTGAAGAGTTGAAAGGATTTCGAGTATGTGGTGTACAAAGGGAGTTTGCATTTTCCACTAGGAAAAACACTAGATGTGTTAACGAACTAGGTGTTTCTTGTACGTGTTATCAATTTTAGTGGATTCTTTTTCTGAGCGTGGCCTCGTAGATGTAGTCTTGTTTGGCTGCACTGCGTTACTGATTCTTGTGTTATGCTTTATTTATGTTATCTGCCACTTTTTACACGACAAACTTAGCTCAGCACAACACTACTGCCTAATCTCGAACTTCCAACTGGTATCACAAGGCACCTAATACTAGAAAATAGCAATTTAGCGACCGAATTTATCGACAGATCTCAATTCGGTCAGTAATTGTAAAACTTTTCGACCAATTTACGACTTCGACATTTTCGGTCAGTTAATGAGATGAAGTTACTAACCAAGACCGAATTTATTTACTATCGATTGCATTTCGGTCGGTAATCCGTCGAATGTATTTATATATTTTTTTAGAAAGATCAGTAAAGTGATAGATCGATGTTCGGTTGGTAAATCAGTTGCTGAATTCGAATTTTTAAAAAAATAATTAAAAAGGATTACCGATTGAATGTCGATGGGTAATCTGTGACTAAGGAGCGAGATTTTTTAGAATTAGGTTTCTCTTTTCCCTCTCTTTCGACTTAGCCAAAGGATATCCCTCCTTCTCCTACCTCCTCTCCCTCTTTTGTCGTCACCCCTGTGCTCCTCCCTCTCCCTCAGCCGTCTGATTGCCGCACCATCGTCACTGCTACACCATGTTTAGCGACTGCTTGTATCAATCGCAAACTAATAGATAGCGGCCGCTTTGCTACCGATATGTCAGTCTCTATATTACTATTTTTTTGTAGTGGACCGTGTCGTCATTTACTCTAAAGGTATAACGTATTGTAACCCTTATTCCATTACAAAATAAAGGCTTTTTACTGACTGTTAGAATTGTCAGTACTATGTAGTTCCCCACAGCACACCAACGGTAACGAGACTATTGGCCAGTTTTTGTTGGCAACAGTTGTTACCGATGGAAAGCCGTCGATAATTCCTCTTCCCGATGCACTTATCGACGATTGTTTATTTTTCCGTAGTATGTCACTAGCCGATGCTTGTCTTCCACCGGTAACTAATATTGAACAATTTTCTGATAGCCAAATTGTTCCATCGCTATTACTTCCTGACGCCCTTACCAACGGAAAGTATACTATTTGTGTATGTACCGGCGATGTTGTGCCGACGGTTTTCTCTATCGGATACTAATTTTTTAAAAAAATATTTGCCACGGCCTCACCGTTGGTATTTTTTTCCTTATAAATTGTAAAACAAACTCGAAATTCTCTAAACTGCAAAAAAACCCAATAACAACAGTATATATTCATAAACTCATGCTCATACATAAAACATCTATTCACTAAAACATCTAAAACATCAAAGAAACATAAAATGTACAAGTATAAAATATCCTTAGGATCCCTAACGTCACTAGAGGGCGGGGAAGGGGGAGAGGAGGGAGAGGATAAAAAATGCTGGTACCTGGAGCATCAATAGAGGGAGGAGCAGGAGTAGAGGAGGATACCCTCACGTCTGAGGTCTCTGCAGCTGCTGCCGTCGATGAAGATATTGGTGGAACGATAGTCATAGCAGCTCTAATGATATCCATCATCGGTGGTATAGGGGAGTATGTCAAGTGGCTCTGCTCGGTAAACCGCTTCATGTAGTTGTCAATGATAGTGAAGATACTAAAAACAACAGCCTCAACCCTCCTCGTGATCCTTTGCTCTGCATCCAAACAACAAGGTGGCAATCCAGCTACGGCCCGATTACTCTCGGCCTTGAGATGAGCTGCCTCTAAACCAGCTCCATATAACCGATCGCAGTTCAATCCACCTGCTATAGTGGTTATCAACTGGAGCTCATCAGGTATAGCAGCACCCCTAGCTACAGCTTCCTCTTCGGCCTTCTGTCGAGCCTCGTGAAATTTTGACTACAATATAAAATGTTAGTTAGATAGTAAGTTATAAAATATTATATAAAATTTAAAGTTATAATTTATAAACATTATATAAACTTAAGTTATAAATTTTACTAAACTCACCCAAAACTCCTCTGAATGAAAATCCATAGACTGTCCCTTCTTATCCCCAATCTGATGCTTGTGGAGCTCCTCCAATTGATTGCTCTTGGAGGACCTCTTTGTTAAACCCGTTTGCTGCAAAAAATAACACAGTTATTAATTACACTATAATGAAGTAATGAAATCAAAGAGTTCTTACCTTTTTTAACTGATGCTCTGGGAAGGAGATAGAACCACTTGTGTGCTTCTCCGCAGCCTGACCCCCCGTCCCTCATTCTTGTTTCTTTTATTCCGTACAGAAAAAGCTTTGTACTCAAGGCTCTTCCAATATATCATCATATGCTCCTAGAACATCTCCTGAACGCAAATAGGCCTCTTGCCTTTGGCTCGAGCATTGCCAAGAAAATCTCTCATCCAGTCGCTGACCTTGACCTCCGATGCATGCCTCATCTTGGTCATGGATAATTTTGGTTCCCATATGCATCTTTTATAAGATTGAAATTTTTTTTACAGAGTTTTAACTATATTATGGATATTTTCCAGGAATAAAGGCCACCCAAACAAGTAACAAACACATATCAAACAAATAATTAAAAGTCAGGGGTCCCTTGTAAAGCATTAAAGAGTCGGGATTCTCCTGTGAAACTTTAAAGAGTTAGGGCTCCTTCGTAAATATTTAAAGAGTCAGGGCTCCCCCGTAAAACTTTAATGAGTCACAGCTCTCCCGTAAAACAAAGTTTAAACTAATTAAACACATACTTCTAAGTGCATATAATAGACAATATGTCACCGAAATCCTCACGAACAAAACTATAAAACAAAGAGAATAATATAAAACAAAGATATTAAAACTTCAAGATTCCAAATACAATGTTCGAAGTAAGATAAAAGACACAAAAAACTAACCATAAACACTAAAATTACTTAATCATTATAATTAAAGACTATTTTAGGCAATAATTCAAAAAGTAAGAGAACAAAATGTAAATCATCACGAAACCACCAATGACAATATACTAAGAAACTTCAAAATTTCTATTATTCAAACTAACTCAAATCCATGAAAACAAATAAAAAAAATGGTAAATTTTAAGTGATTAATATATTGAAATAATAAAGTTTCTTGAAGTATAATAAAGTTACTAAAAGTATAACAATTAAACGACTTAAACTACTTAAACTTAGATCTATACTTTTTTTACAAGTCCTCAACATTTTAAAGTGACTATATATCATAAAAATAATACATTAATTTCTTTTACTAAGGACCTTGTTATTAAACAAGTGCTATTCTAAAAAATATATTATTCGCATTATTTACATATTATTTAATATGTTTTTCCATATTTACATACTATTTAAGTAAAATGTCGAATATCTCCTCAAACTCATAAAGGTTAACATTCATAGAGTATTTCAGGTCCTCTTAAAGGTGAAACCCCTAAACCAAATCCCCTTAAAGAGTTATCATCATCATAATCTCAATCTCTAAAAGAAACAAATGGATGATATACTAAAATAAATAAAAGGTATAGTAGGAAGTGTATGAGATGATTTTATAGAAATTATAGTTTTATAGATTTTACTTTGATCCCTTTGTAGGGCCATGAAAATATTCTTAGGTAGCGAAAAACTATTATATATATTCATATATATATGGATATGTATATGTATATGTGTATATATATGTATATGTATATATATATAGACACACACATACACACACATATATATATATATATATGTATACACACACGTATATATATACATTCCAATATAAAGGAAGAATCTCGTGATCTTGAGAAATCCTCTTACTAGAATCAAACTATTTATTCCTTATATTTATTCTATACTAACCAATATTAATATTAGTTAAAATACTACATAAGGGATGGGGTCGGTGGGTATGGGGTTTTTTTTTTTTTTTTAATTTTGTTATCACTAAGCATGAAATTCAATCATAAGGGATGGGGTGCATAGAAAAATACTTACTAGAAAGGAATCAAAGACCAAAAACATCCAATGAATTGGTTGAATTTAGGTGAAAAATGAATACAAGAGCAGGCTGAAAGTTGAAACACATAAAGTAGTAATTAATTTATATACTAAACATAGATTATTGAAGCTAATCAACATAATTTAGGGGACTACTTGAATAGGTCAAAAAGAGTCTCTCTCTTATTGAGAGGTCATGATAAATATTATTAAAAGTGATGACCACCATTTTCTATACTCCATGCTTACTTCCCAATATAGAGCGAAATTCTTTAAAAATTCATACTACAAAATACTCAAATCTTCATTAATTTACTTTTCTAAAGTCATCCATGTGGTGCTCATTACTTCTCAAAGAATCTTAGAATTTCGATAAAATCTCGGCCTAACTGGAAAAATCCCCACAACCATAGGCTGCCTAACAAATCTTGAATCCTTTCCTTGTGCTAGTAGAAAATGAACTCACATAGAAGAATAGGAAACTTAACTTTCTCATTCTTCTTTTCGTGGTTTTAACATCACTTTTAAAGCTTGATCTCATCAACAATCTTCTAGGAGGAAGAAAAAAGATTGCCCAAGGACATTGACATATTGAGAAATGTAACACTTTTAGACCTCAGTTATAACAACTTTTCAGGTGGAGATCTTATTGAAATTGAGTGGAAAAATCTACAAGATTTGCAAGTTTTGGTTCTTTTTCACATGCAACAGGCTTTGGCATGAGATCTTCCAAATTATAATGGCAAAAGGGAAGAAATTGAGGTTTCTTGGACTTAACAACAATACTAACAAATTCACAGGAATTATGCCTCAAGAATTTGAAAATCTACCTACTAGTACTATACCAAAAGAAGCCAATACATTTTATTTAAAATAAACAAAATTAAAGGAAAGAAGCAGTAGGACATAGAGGTGAGGTGATCATCATCCATCCATCCATCCATCATAGCACAATTTGTCACAAAATAAGAATATAAATGCTGAAAAAATTCCCAATAATTTAACTAAAAAATGAATCCCATAGTAATAAATTTCCCAAACAAAATTCAGCTCCCAATCAAAAAAGTCCCAAAAAAATTAAAATTTATACATGCAATTCTAGGCAGTAGCGGCAGGGGACAGTTCCTGTAGCAGTGGCGGCAGGAGCTTCAATCTTCATCATAGTAGAAGAGGGAGTGAGAAATAGAGAGAAAGAACAAAAGAAGAAGAAAAACATATTTCAGAAATCTGCTGTGTATATATATATATATAGAGAGAGAGAGAGAGAGAGAGAGAGAGAGAGAGAGAGCCCACCTGTGTGCTGTATAAACAGAGAGAGACCCCTCGTGCACCTGTGTGCGTCGGATGGTGGGGGTCGCCTAAGGTCATCATTAGTAGTGGGGCGTCTGTCGGTGAGATGGTAGGAGGGAATTGGTAGTGGGAAATTTGATTTTGTGAGAATGGATTTGGGAAAGAAGAAACGGGTTAGCCTTATTTTGATACATCTATTATTTTAGTAACGATAGCTTTCTTACGAAACACTCTGTCGATAATAATTTTAAACAGTTACTTACGGCTGGGTCGTCAATCTAACCATAGGAAAGTTATATTTATTGCCGATGACATAAAAATTTCATTGTTAATATCGTAGAAAATTTAATTCATTTTCTGATAGGAACTTTACATACCAACAACTGTCGGTAATATAAGTAATCAACGGTCAAAGCCGTCGGTAAGAAGCCATCACTTTGTTTTGGCACCCAATTCCTTTATTTTTTGGTCTAAAATTTTTAAAATCCCATGATATTCACTTTTCTTTTGGTGTTTCGTCAATGGTTACCGATGATTTTGATTTCTGTTGGTAGATGCCGTCGGTAAATTAGTGTTCTTTTTTTTTTTTATAGTGCTTCTCTTCTCTCTTGTAACTCTTCTCTTCTTTTTTAAACTCTTCTAATCTCTTCCCTTCCATTAATTACAGCCTTTCTTGCCCCCATCCACTGATTACAAATGTCCTCTCCCCCTCCACTGGCACCTTTCTCTCCCTTCCATCGTTCCTTGCCATTGATGTTCCTGTCATTCATTCAATACTACTTTTATTTTTTTTAATTTTTTTCTTGATGGAATGAATTTGGATTTCTTTGGTTATTTCTGTTTGAGTTATCTGAATTTTCTTCTTTATTTGGAAATTAAATGGTATTTTCTCTGTGTTTTTATTTTTGGAGTGTTTCTAAATGGCTGAGTTATGGCTTTTAATTTTCTGTGTGTTTTTGAATTGCTAAGTTTCAAGAATGTTGGTAGGCTTTAGTACTTGATTGTTGAAATATGATTTGTTCTTGAGCATCTTTTAGGGTTTTTAAGAATATGCATTTTTTCTCAATTTTCCCATTCCATGGTATTTTCCACTATTACATGTTAAGAATTTTGGATCTTTGCTCATCCTATGAAAGAATTTGCAGTATTCGGAAGTGTCTACAATCTGAATTTAAGAATTGTTTGATTGTTATTGTAAAAATTATGTAATTGTTGTCCTCTTAGAACATCTAGGTCTTATCATTGTTGGATTTCAATGAACTCTTTCTTGGTTTTAATCATTTAGGGCATGAATTATGAACTTTCTTGGACTTCCCATTGAGTTGCCCCAAATGAATTATTTGGGATTTCCCTACTAATGGATTAGGTCGTTATAGACAAAAAAGTTTGAGATCTTGTATTACATATATTGAAAGTTGTATGTTTTAGAAAAGTACAACATTCTATTAGGATCTCTTCTTGACAAATTTCATACTTTTTAAGTTAAGAAAGAACTCATTACTTGCTTCTTTAGTGAGTAGAAGCTAGTATTTATAATTGAACTAAAAGAAGAAAAAAGTTAAAACTTGGTGAGTGAATTTGTTACATTTGTTTGTTTTGTGTGATTGATGTCTTGTGTGGCAGTTGTCCCTATGATTTTTCTAATAAATGCTTAATGTAATATTGCCTAATGTAATTTAATAGCAACAATTTATTCCAAAACAAAAAAAGTTTCAATTTAGCTTCTTTACAATAAATTTTGTGATAACCTATAAAGTGGAATAAGAGCTAGGGTATAATTAAGAAGGCCAAATTTTCTTCAAAAGATATAATATGTAGAAAAAGCCATGAATTAGGTAAAAATAATTTTCCTAAGAGAAGAATGTTAAGAAACTTATAACATTAAGAAAATTCTCCTATATCTCTTTGATTCTCATAATAGAAAACTAAGTTTAACAAACCGACCACAGAGCATTAGAGATTCTTTTTTGTATACTTTGTTTCATAAATGTTGAAAGAAAAAAAGCTTAATTAATCCATCTTCTTTTCCTTTCTATATAAATAAAGCAAGAAAATGGTTGAATAACAAATTCTTACCAAATTGAAATATATATATATATATTTTGTGTTTATGGGGGACCCGAACTCTTAAAAATACAATTATTTGTTATTATTATTGGGGAGCCCAGACTCTTAAGCTTAATAATTGTTAGATTTATTTGTTTTTGTGTTTAGTTAGTGTCTTGTGTGGCTACTGTGCCTAGGATTTGTTTATTTTATAGGCGAAATTTTTTAATTTTTTTTTCAAAAATTAAATTTTAGACTCTTTGTTTCTTAAACTCTAATCGTTCCTAATTGAATAATTATTTTTGAACTCTTTATTTCTTAAACTCTTAAGTTTGGTTAATTATTTTGTAAAAGTTAGTATAAGATATTTTGAGTTAAACTATAAATACTCTAATTATCAAAGAATTCTTTAAATTCTTAAACTATAAGTTTAAACGTAAAACTCTTAAACTCTTAATCCCTTGTTTAAACTCTTAATATTTTATAAATCACATAAATCACATTTATCTACAAATACTCCAATGATTAGAGAATTCTTTAAACTCGTAATCTATAATAAATTTAAATATAAAACTCTTAAATATTAATATCTTGTTTAAACTCTTAATATTTATAAATAACATTTAAAAACCTTAAACATAAGACTTAATAATGAGTAATGAGTTCTAATTTTAGACTCTTCATCGGCCATGAACGTTACTTATAAACTCTTGTATTAAAATGAATGTGTTTTGCTTTTTAAAGTTATGGAGGAGGATCGTAGTTAGATGTACAGAAGAACTGTCCCTGGAGTTATGGGGATTAGTAGTAAGTTTCAACGCGGTGTGAAGCATTTTGTTGATTGGTGTTTTAATTACGACCTTGGTACACCTAACAAGTTACGGTGTCCGTGTGTAAAGTACAAAAATAAAAGGTATCTAGTCGAGGATGATGTGAAGTTGAATCTTTATAAATTAGGTTTTTGTTTGATTATTATAATTGGACAGCACATTGAGAACCGTGATAAGGTTACTGGCCGAATATTGGGAAAGGTAGCGTTACGAGAAATAATGAAAGCAACACATACTGTGAGGGTATTTTTTATGTGGCTGGTCCAGATTTTGAATCCGATACAATGTACTACAATTATGAGGAGGCACGTAATCTGAGGCTTAATAGGTTCATGACATACTGAAATTTGTTGATACACCGGTTACCGATTGTTTTCTAATTTTAGAAATTGGATTTATACTTTATGACTCACATTTCATATCATGGTTTGGACGTTAGCATTAAAAATTGGTGAGGTTGACTCCTTTTAGAATTCTGAGAAGTGCCCGCGAAACACCTATTGATGGTTCAATCAATTACTTTTACTTTTCGAAATGCTTGCTGATGATTTATTTTATTAATATATGTAATATATGCCCCTATCGTTTTTCTTCATTGATTTATTTCTTTTGATAAATATTAATGTTGTATGAAAGGTGTACAATGTATTCATAGTTTTCTGTGATGGGGAGGTTGTTGAATATTAAGTTAAAGAACAACATGTTTGAAAAGTGCTTTGATCAAATAGTATAGTTCTTGAAGTATGTACTCCCCAAAGGCAATAAGGTGTTGGATGATTGTTACCAGATGAAAAAGTTAGTATTCTGTTTGAATTTGCCATCACAAAAGATTGATGTATGTTGATAAATCCATTTTTGCCCTTCTAAGCATTGTTGTTTTTATCGGTTTTTGCATTTAAATGTTTACAAAATAGAGTTATTTGATCCTGTTTCTTCTCTTATTGTTATAGGTACCTTCAGAATGATGTTATGTAAATCCTGTTTCATACAACATCAATATTGTTTACATCATTCTGTAACATCATATCAGTGATGTACGATCCTGTTCTGATCATGGGCCAGAACAAGACCCCTATTGGGTGACAAAGTGGACCTTTACCCGAAGCTAAAAGTAGATTCTATGACGCTTTCAAGCCCACAAAGGCGAACGAAATGACGTAATATAGAATAGAAAGTTATCTATATTTGAAGAGACGAACTCGAAGCAAAGGTTAGACCTTAACGGCCTCTATCTACCCAACTAGTCCTATTTGATCTAACCTGGACACTTTCAGAAAACCCTCTATCTCCAAGCCCCTCTCCTTTACAGTCGAGCATCTTTCGCCCCTTGACTAGGTCGGGCAAGCTTTGATGCCCCTACTCCCAACAAGTTGCTGGTCGGGATCGTGGAACTATCGCTCGAGAAGTAAGTAAGCTGGTCCTTGTTTGGTCATAAGGATAATCGTTCTTCTTAGGTCAGGGGCGGCCGGTACAGATACCTCCGAGCTGGCACCGAAGAAAACAGCCAACCCAGCAGGTCAGGGGCGGGCCGGCCATAGGTTCGAATCCTGCCACCTTTCTTGTGGATCATCCTGTGGTTACCGGATGATGGGAATACCAAAGCAAAAATTTGGAAATGAGCACGAAATGTCAATATATGAATTGTTTCATTATTCGTTATTTCCGGGTCTTTTCGTTGCATTCACTTACAACAAGAAAGAACCACCAGTGTTTGGTGCAGCACTTGCATTTTGGTGTATTATTCTTTCTTTTCTTGGCACTCCTAGTTGTGAAAGACTCTTTATTTTTGGGGTCTTAAAACAGCTGGGGTCGCCATTTTTTTGGTCTTCTGAAAGAAGCTCTTTTTGAGTTTCTTTCAGGAGGTCAAAAGGCTCCTATAGCTTTTTTTAGTAAGGTTTAGGTTTATGAATCGTAAAGGGGGGCTGCAAAGAGAAATCCGATTCTCAGGGTCCTCTTTTACTTTCCATACCCATTCCTCTACTAAAAAAGGCAGAAAAGCTAGTTCTATGGGGTGGTGAGGCAAAGCTGAAGTTTGCCCTCGTACTTGAGGTGATATTTGGTTGTTGTTCAGCGAGGGGAGAGAGTTAAGAATAAGAGATAATAGAAGAAGTAAAAGCTACATTAGCTGCAGTTCCATTCCTTCGGATGCCTTCGACATCCTCGGAACGGGGTTCCCTTCCTTCGGAAGGGGGTTCCATTCCTTCGGAACGGGTAGCTACAGTTCCATTCCTTCGGATTCCATCGGGTTGGAATCCTCGGAACGGGTTTAACTCAATAACTCAATAGCTACAGTAGCTACAGTAAAGGATTGTTTCCCCCCTTAATCCCCCTCGGGGGGGGAGATTGAGCTACATTAGCTGCAGGAGCAGTACTTCCCCTATTCTATTTCCTTAATCGGAAATAGGGGGAAGAATAGCATCCCGTGCATTTAAACAATTTATGTCTTCTTTTTAAAAGAAAGAGTTCCATTGCTTCGGATTCCATTGGATGGAATCCTCGCAACGGGGAGCTGCAGTTCCATTCCTTCGGATGCCTTCGCCATCCTCGGAAAGGGGGGCTGCAGTACACCCTTTCGGGTGGGTACGCCCTTACGGGCGGGTACGATCCTGTTATCCAGAAAAGCAAGAATAGCTACAAAAAAGACCTCACTGATATGAGTAGAGCGTTTTCGAACATCACTTATAGAATTGTTTATTCAAGCAATTCAAAAGACGAGTTTGAGCGATTGTTGGGATCGTGGATCTTCAATCTTTTTCTCCTAAACTCCTCTAAACTTTTTCTATTTCATGAATTTGTGTATGAGTTTATGTTCTAAAATAATGTTTAGCGGCTAATTTTATTTGTGTTTAAATGGGGATGAGCCCTAGAATTTTTTGTTGATGTTTTATATGAATTTCTTATTTTAATTATTTAATTATTATTTGGTTGTTATTCAATTGTTGTGTTTGTTTACCGATTTTTCGAAGATTGGTAATTTCGCAAGATTAATTGGAATTGACAAACGAAAATTAATCTAGGGCATATATTGAATAATAGGAATTGGTAATTAAGTAGACATACTTGTTACAGTTCTTAGGTCATTAATTAATCACTATAATCTATAATTCGTTCATAATCAGGTTAGGGTTAGAAGACATTCTTCTTTAAATGGTTAAGTTGAATAGGAGGGTATTCGCCTAGACATAGGTTTATCTGATTTTTGAGTGAGATCCAACTAACGAGTTTCAATAATTAACTACAATGATTTGTAATTAAAATTAAGTTAGGGTTCTAGGGGGATTCTACCATTTAAATACTCCTTTACAAATTTGTTTTTAAAAAATCTTCGTATTTACTTTCTTAGTTTAATTGTCTTTTAGTTGTTTCTTTATTTTATAAAAAATCCTTTTCAAAAGTTTTATTTGATTAAACTGTTAGTATATGCCCTAAGACCAATTGACTCACATTTATGATTTATGAAGCATGTATTTTTTGAATTGTATTTTATGCTCTTGGTCATCAAGTATGTGACTTGATAGTAAAACCCTTATAGCTAATAAAATACTATTCTTATTTGTCCCTAGTTTATTACATCTTGTAAACTAGTGTGAAGTTGATTGATGGTCAAGTTTTACTGATCATGAATATGAGATATAAAATCAATTCATAAATACATATTGAGAATATTGTATTAGACGTGACCCAAAGTGAAGAAGAAATATTGCATGGGTTTAAGTTATAAGTATTTCTTCTCAGTTTTATATTTGGTGTCCTTTGACCTAATGTTTCTAATGTTTCTTGCATGGGGAGAAAGTATGTTTTGACATAGTCAAACATCACTTTTAATTAGGTGATCATTATGAATATTGTTTGGCTTATTTTCTTGTCATTGCTTGAATACTGGAGATAGTGAAAGGGATTTGTCTCTCTCTTTTTAGAGAGAGATATCCATGGGCCCCTTGATAAGGAAGACTGGAAAATATGCATGGCCATGCTCAAATAAGTATTAATAAGGTGTTATTAATATTATTTGTTGGAACAGTCTGCCTGGTGATCAAGTAAATGGTTAATTAAGTTTTATAAGAATGACTTGGTCCATGCCTTATACTTAATTACGATATCATGTGACAAAATGACTAAATATTAAATCTGATGCTAGGTTATTATTACATTTACTTAACTTGGGTAAGCAAAATGTCTTGCTAGAGGCCGCTTATGTTTTGTGAGTATAATTTTATTTGGGTAAGCATAATTTTATTTAATCGAATAAATGAAATTAATTACTTAATATTACTCATCCAACCGTTGGATGATTATAGGAATAGACGGACGAGATTAAACTGTCATTAGATGACAGTTAGGATTTTTATATTGACAGCTATAAAAGGTTATGTTAACCTTTTCTTAGTGGCCGTCCTTTATATGATTAAAGAAAAACAAAACCCTAAACCCTAGAACGGCGATATAGTATCTAGCCTCCTCTCTCCGAAATACAACCGATTACCAGATAGTCAGGATCAGTCTTGAACAGTTTTCAGAACACAGAAGGGGCTAGCATCCTGATCACTTGCAGAGGAGTTCGTCGCGTGGATGCCAGTAGAGGGCGAAGCGTATAAAGCAGTGCCTCCACAAGGAACAATCAAAACATTGAGGTAATTTTTATCCAATCGGTTTTTCTAGTATGTGCAGATCCTGTTGGTGGATTTCCGTAGTTTTATTTTATTTTGTTTTTGCCTACGGAGTCCAACATAAACAATAGAAATGTAGTTAGTACTAGTGCTTGACTGTCCGAGAGTTCGACAATCCGAGGACTTTCCTTGCCATATTACACTGATAGGTACGCTTGCCTAAAAGTAGACTTTTAATAGGATAGTAATCACATATCATGTGTTAATAGATGTATGCTATATTGGAAAGATGATGCCCAAACACATTAGTATAAGTCTTGTGGAAATGAACGTTACACGAGAAGAAAGAAAGATAAGAAAAAGAAGTCCAAATGGATTTCGTACAAGAAGATGTATTATTTTCCGTTAACTCCTAGATTGCAAAAGTTGTATACTTCTCAAATAAAGGCTGAACATATGAGATGGCACTCCAAAAGTGTACCCTGAGCCAGATATGTTGAGTCATCCCAGGGATGGAGAAGCCTAGAAGTATTTCAATAGCACTCGTCCTAAGATTGCATCCGAAATAAGAAATGTAAGACTTAGATTGTGTACTGACCATTTCTCACTGTTTGGGATATCTGAAATGCAGTAATCTTCTTGGCCTGTGATTATGAAATTGTCCAACTTGCTTCCTTGGATGTGCTTAAAAACGTCTTTAATGTTCTGGACATGTATTATTCTGGGCCCTCATAATCTAAAGCGTAAGTTCAATGTTTACTTGCAAACGTTGATAGAAGAATGAATCAATTATGGTTGCATGAAGTTAACATGTACGCTATTTTGAAGAAACATAACTTTAATATTAGGATTGCCCTTCTTTGGACTACTAGTGATTTTCCAGTATACGAGATGTGGTTCAGTTGGAGTATTGCTGGTGCATTGGCTTGTCCTTATTGCATAGAACAAACAAGGTCATTTAGACTATAAAGTGGGGAGAAACAATCTTGGTTTAATTGTCATCGATGTTTTCTACCTTCGAATCATCCCTCTCGAAGAGATTCAAGGTCTTTTAAGAAGGGCAGATCAGAAGATCAATCTCTGCCGCCACCTCGTGTTACTAAAGATTAGTTATGGGAAAGAGTCCAAGACATGCCAAAGATTACAGAAACCAAAAAAGAGATTGGTAAGAAAGATGATAGAGGACAATCTCACAGAAACCAAAGATTACGAAAACAAAAAAAGAGAGGTAGTATCTTTTGGGATCTTTCGTATTGGCATACTCTTCTAGTTCACCACGATCTTTACCTCATGCACAGAAACCAAAGATTACAAAAACAAAAAAAGAGAGGTAGTATCTTTTGGGATCTTTCGTATTGGCATACTCTTCTAGTTCACCACGATCTTTACCTAATGCATATTGAGAAGAATATCTTTGATAATATTTTTAACACAGTTATGGATATAAAAGGGAAGACAAAGAATAACGTGAAGTCTAGAGAAGACGTTAAAAGATACTATAATCAGTCTGTACTAAATCTCAATTATCATGGAAAACAGAAGGCATGTTACACTTTGACAAAAGAACAAAGGAAAGCTGTACTTGAGTGGGTGAAAAACTTGAAACTACCAAGGAGATGTGTCGATTTGAAGGGGTTGAGAACATTTGGCATGAAAACCCATGATTGCCACGTGTTTATGGAGAGATTTTTTCCTTTTGCTCTTAAAGATATACTTCCCAACAAGATTTAGAGTGCCTTGGTAGAATTGATCTTGTTTTATAGGAACTTGTGTTCTCCTAAATTAAGTGAGACGCACATGCATGAATTGGAGAATAATATTCACGTGTTGTTGTGCAAGTTAAAAAGGACTTTTCCTCCGTCGCTTTTTGATGTCATGGAGCATTTAATGGTTTACCTTCCTTATGAGGCTAGGGTATATGGTCTTGTACAGTATAGATGGATGTATCCATTCGAGATGTACTTGAACCATCTAAAGTAGAATACTAAGAATAAGGCTAGGGTTGAGGGATCGATATGCAATATTTATTTGGTTGAAGAGGAGGCCATATTTTATAGCTAATAATTTGAACCTCATGTATCCACTAAGGCCAGAGATCCACCAAGAAATGATGAGGGTGATCAACCTGAAGTACGAGGCTCAGTTTTATCAATTTGCAATGTAAAAGGATAGGCGTATGGTAAGCAACGACAAGATACTTGAGGACAGAGACTAGAAACAACAACAAACTATATTCTACTGAACTGCGATGAAGTGGAACCTTACATTAAACAAGCTAATTTCATTAATTATTATATAACGATGTAGTTAGTTATTAATGAATAAGTTGATTAGTTATATGTTAAACATATTAATTACTAGTAGGAAGTACACAATGGAATTGAAGATGTGTTGTCTAAGTTTAACAGAAGATGACTTATAGAAGAGAATCAGTGAGGGGTTTTCAAAGTAGTTTAGGGAAGAAGTAATTTAAAAGTCGATAAATTTTCATAATATAAACTTAATTTTCTATAACACTTCCATAAACTAAATAAATGTTATTTCTCTTATTTAGATGTACAATCCCGTGAATGCAAACAGTAGCCAATGCCTTAAAAATTTATCATGGGGTTCGTCTAGACTTGTGAAATCGTGTAATGGATTTTTCGTCAATGTATTTAGGTTTCATATACAAGAACGAGGTTCTGGTAGACTTATATATAACTGTGGTGTACGGGTAAAAGGTGACTATCATGGGATTTTAAATGAAATCTGGAGGTTGAATTCCCGGGAATACCAATTCATTAGGTCATGCTTTTTAAGTGTGATTGATTTATTTCATCTTTACATAGAGGCCTAAAGATTCATGATAAATATAACTTGTGGAGCGGCACATTAAAAGAAAATATCACTACAAAAATCACCCTTTTACCGACCGGCAAATTAGCTGGTAGTGACAAGTTACGATCGATTACCGACTGACAAATTTGGTGGGGTAAATTTAGTCGGTAACTTCGTCAGACCAAATATATATCGGTCGGTAAAAGTTATCAACTGATCTTCTATAGTTATCGATCGAATTTGCAGTCGGTAACTTTATTTTTTGGAATTAAAAAAACAATTTATTTAAAGAAGTTACCGACCGAATTTTTAAAATTACTAACCGAATATCAATCGGTAAATTTTTTAAGTTAATTTTTTTAAAAATAATTACCGATCGAATTTCGGTTGGTAATTGGTCGGTGCCTTTGTATTTTTTAAGTATTTTTTTATAATTTTAATAATCTACCTGAAATTCAAAAAATGAAAACATATATAATCTACATCCAATACATATATAATCTATTTCTAATACAAAAACAATTACAAAATAACAAAAGCATCATACGGTGATACATAACACATGAAATGCCATATAAATATCAAATACATAAGTATCTAATTTAAAATGAAAATATAACAAATGTATAAGTATGAAACATAAGTATCAATTCAAAACAAATATACTACATGGGTGGAGGTGCGCCAGTAGAGGAGGGAGGAACGGTTGGTGGCTGAGGATAGACCCGGGTGACATCAGATGTGGTGTCATCCATCAAAGGGAAAGGGGGCAAAGGAGGAAACGGTGCGGGTAGTGAATCCAACTGCACAACACACTGAGATGTGAACCCCTGCATGAAGTCGTCCCACCTATCTTGTGCCTGTTGCATATATCCAGCTATATACCTATGCCACTACTTGTCCCTCTTAATGTAACACTCGTGGGCAGTCGTAGAAGAGATAGAAGGAACCGATGACGAGCTGCTACCTCCCTGTTGCTTGGTAGTGATGGCTCCAGACTGTGATCCAAAACCGTAGACGTAACCTTGTTGCTGCCACCAGTAGCCTCGAACATCAACTGCTCATCACTTAGAACTCCACAGCCAGTCTCTAAAAATTTGCCTTTAATTCTGCATTTGCCTTTAACTCTAAAAATTTGGCCTACAAGAAAGAGATTAATAAGTTATTGTTAAGAAATTTAAAAATAAACCATAAACGATTACATGAAATGAAACTAAAACTATTAAATAATATTCCCCGGGCGCCAGACTCGAGTATGGTAGCTGCAGAAAAGGAGTCAAGGTCGCTGGAGGAGTAGATGCTGCATGTAGCAGTAGACATCACTGGAGGAGTGGATGCCGCAATTCGAGGAGTAGATGTCGCTGCCGGAGAACTATAGACATTATTGGAGGAGTAGATGTCGCAGTCGGAGGAGTAGATGAATCTGGATGAGCCCTCTTCTTCTTACTCCCACGTACCATCTGTAATATAAAAAAGAAAACAATAATTAGAAACTTAAACAGAAAGTTACTTAAAAATAAAGTTACTTATAAATTAAACAAATTACTTAAAAATACATAACAGTGAGAAATTAAAGTGTTTATTTATACTAAAAATCAACTCTATCAACAGGATCTAAGTATGTCTATGTTTTTTTGGTTTTCTTTATTGTGGTTTTCCAGCTATGTTGTGTGTTCTCAATATTACCAGCCAGCACAACATAGTCATTATGTACATTGGGACAAACATAATTTACTGAATTTTTTTTAAATACATCCAAGGAAAGAAATGTAATTCGAACAATTAATGTTTGACCAGATAAAATGTGCTTTTGCTTTTTTTTCTTTTTCCTCTCAATCAAGAGTATTCCTATCACTTAAGTCACTATCTACGTCACCACTAATCCACTTGACTCACTAAGCACTAAATTATTTTTTTCCAAATATTTTTATATTTACCACCTTTTATCTTTTTTAGATGGACTGGTGGAGGGGAGTCAATAATGGAGAGGAGGGGGGAACTTCTTTTTTCCTACTTCCCATGCCTTAATTAGTTTTTACTGCCTGTTAGGTTCAACGTCATTTCTTTTTTTTAACGGTGTCATGGAACACTTAAAAATACTTTAACCTTTAAACTAAGAGTTAAATTATGCCTTAAACTTTTAGATTATGAGTTAAACTCTTTATGTATTACATTCATAGTTTGAATATAGGTTATTCGGAATTGAGTACTCATCCAAGTACCTCTTAAAGAGGGATATCAAAATAATAATAATAATTGAAAAACCTTAGAGGGGGGTGAATAAGGTTTTTAGCTAATTTTAAAAAATATTTTGTGTGATTAGAAAGATAAACCTCCAATTTGTTTGTGAAAGAATTCTAAAACTCTTTTTGATAAGAATCCAAACCAAACAAAATCTTATAGTTTTGGCAATCAAGAAATGAGCATAGAATTAAACTTTAAAGAACATGCACAACAATTTATAGTGGTTCACTCTCTCAAAGAGCTACATCCACTACCTTGAGACTCAACCCAAGGATTTCACAAATCCACTATCTTCAAAGTTGGTTACACAACAACACAATGAGGAGCACCCTCCAAGGGTTTTACACAAAAACCTCAAAGTTTACACAACAAAACAATACAACAAATTTATCAAAGGATCACCCAAAGGGTTTTCCACAAACATTTGATCACAATAAAAGAATAAGAAGAGTAAGGAACAATGTTACCAAGTGAGCTTGAGAAGAGGAAGATACAACTCAATGGAATACTTTTACAAGCTCCTCTTTACTTCTTCTTTGATGAAGATCAACAATGAAGCTCTAAGAAGAATTTTCTATTTGTTTTTATGAGATGAAGATATTTTAAAGAATGTACTTTTAAAACTCTTTAAATGTTCTAAAATGATCTCAATAAATTTTTCAACCAACCTCTATTTATTTTGCAGCTGATCAAAGTCAATATATATATATATGAAGGAGAAGAAAGTAGCCGTTACACTGTGTAATGGGAATATTTTTGCAGTAAAAGACTAAAACCGGACGACCGGTTTTAGAAAACGGACGACCTATTTTTGAAATAGAAAGATTCAGACGCATCCTACAAAAATCGGATGATCCCTCTTAAAAATCGGACGACCTATTTTTCTAAAGCTAGAAAAATCGGACGACCGACTTTAAAATAGGACGTCCGATTTTTAAAATCGGATGACCTGTTTTAAAAGTTGGATGACAAAATCGGATGACCAGTTTAAAAATCGGATGACCCTTTTTTTTCAGCATGACTTAAGAGCCAGTTTTTCTTAAACAAGCCAGTTTTCCTTAAACAAAAAGAACTTTCCTTCACATTTCAAAATATGTATTCTTGATACTCTTTTAGAGATAAGAAAACTTTTGAAGGCATCAAAAACTCTATCAAGAATACTTAGATTTTTCAAGAATAGTTTATAAAAAGAAATTCATCCAAGAAGCTTCACACTTGATCAACAAACAAATATGAGAGTTAGGGAGTTTTACAAAATACCTTAGCATATCCCTAACTAAGACATAAGTCTTCAAGGTCTTCAATGCCTTGATCTTGGAATGGCTTGATCTTTCCTTCTTCATTATGTTTTAATTCCAAGATCTTTTACTTCTTATGTAGTGTAGCCTTGAGCCTCCAAAAATGCTTCTTTTGTTCTATAGAGACTAAGCTATACTCATCACACAAGCATATGTTAATCATAATAAAAAACGTATACAATAATGCCCTTAGGGCTAACAATAATAATAATAATATGCAAAATCTCAAATTTTGGCCCCCTAAATTTAAAATGTACCAATTCTTTTTCTTGACATTTAAACCTGTTTGGTTCGGGGATTTTTGTGTGGAAGAGAAAACAGTTTTCTTTAGAAAATAATTTCTTCTGTTTGGTAATGAGAGAAAAAAGTGAGAAAAATTAAATGAGGAAAATCATAAAGAAAAGTTACTTGTTAAATGTGAAAAAAAAAATTTCACAAAAGTGTGAGAAAAAGGAAAAAGAAAAGGTGAACCTTGTTTTGAAATCTCTTACCGTCACACTTTTCAAAATTCATGTTTACTACCTCTCTAGAATCAAGACAATTTCTCTCTAAATTACCACACTTTCTCTCTTTAAAATTTACGTTTACTTTCTCTCTTTAGAATTTACGACACTTTCTATCTCTAAAATTCATGGCATTTTCTCTCTCTAGAATTCACGGATTTTTTCTCTCTAGAATTCACGCTCACTTTCTTTCTTTAGAATTCATGCTCACTTTCTCTCTCTAGAATTCACGACATTTTCTCTCTCTAAAACTTATGACACTTTCTTTATCTAAAATTCACGCTCACTTTCTCTCTCTAGAATTTATAATACTTTCTCTCTCTAAAATTCACGATACTTTCTATCTCTAAAACTCACATCACTTCCTCTCTCTAAAATTAACGACACTTTCTCTCTCTAAAAACTTACGACGCTATCTCTCTCTAAAACATACGGCACTTTCTCTAGAATTCACAATACTTTCTCTCTCTAAAACTTACAATACTCTCTCTCTATCTAAAATTCACGACACTTTCTCTCTCTAAAATTCATGCTCATTTTCTCTCTCTAGAATTCACACTCACTTTCTCTCTCTAAAATTCATGACATTTTCTCTCTCGCGAATTCACGACACTTTCTCTCTTGCGAATTCACGGCACTTTCTCTCTCGAGAATTCACGACAATTTCTCTCTCTAAAACTCCCGACACTTTCTCTCTCTAAAATTCATGATTTTTTCTCTCTAAAATTTATAATACTTTCTCTCTCTAAAACTTACACTCACTTTCTCACTCTAAAATTCACACTCAGTTTCTCTATCATAACATTAATTTCAATTTACCATAAAGTGCTAATAATGTTTTTTCCCTTCTTTTTTATAATTTTTCTCTTTTCATTTCCATCTTAAAATCCACAACAAGAGAAATTGTATTTCATTAGTATTTTCCTTATCTTATTACCAAACAACATATGGATTTTAGTTTTCTAAAAATTTTATTTTCTTTTTCTCTTTTTCTTTTTCACACTAAAATCCTTGAACCAAACAGGGCCTTAATCACTCTCTGTAGTCAAGTCGCTTAGTCTAAACATGGAAATGCATGAAAGGAAAAATTCGGAAAATTATTCTATTTAGTCTCGAATAATTTAGTTTCTTCACTTTGGTCTCCTTTATTAATTTCAACTGTTTTGATCCTTCAATAATTTATTTTCATCCTTTAGGGTATTTTAGGGAAAATTTACCCCCATTAAATGTTGATTTTTTTCTTCAAGAAACTATCGAGGTAAATTGAAATTTTTAATTATGATAATCAAAAAAGTTAAGAAAAATAAATTACATATAGACAAATTCTAGGAGAAAAATTGGAGGATTTCTGCTTATTCTCTTACTATAAACCAAAACTAGCTAGGGCTCTCGTAATTTCTAAAGAAGGCGGTACATATGTACAATCCTCTCTCATGTTTATCCCGTGAGTTAATGATTTGTCTGCATGTAATTTATTTTTTAAATTTTTTTAAATATTATAATTAAAATTCTAATTTTTAACCGAGAGTTTTCTAAAGAAAAAAATTGTCGATATTTGAAATCGGTAAATTTGTCCTAAAAGGATCGAAAATGACTAAAGTAAACTATTAAAAGATCAAAATATTGAAATTGAAAAGGAGAGACCAAAATGGATAAACCTAAATTATTCAGAGAATAAATAGGTTACTCTTCCAAGAGAAATAGGGATGAAATTGTAAGTTTGAGGGATGAATTACAAAAGAATACCGGTCAGAATATATAAATTCTTTTATACTTGTGCGAACTTATACGTAAGAATTAAAAGCTTTGAAAAAAAAAGACAATTTTTAAATTAAAATATCTCTGATGTCCTTAATAAATAAAGGGAGAGATAGATAATTATAGTGAAATAAATTAATAAAAAGATGGGTAAAAATGAAAAAAATGCAATAAATACTTATCAAAAAATGTAAAACGACTAATATTTTTTTATCATTCTCAAACACTGTACAAAGATTTATACTTGTGACAGGAGGTAGTATATATTTATTTAAAAAGAAAAAAGAAAGATAACACTTATCCAATCCAAAAGCACTAGTAGTAATTGATTATATGAGCAACGAGATTCAGAATCATTTATAAAAATCAAAATCTCTATGGAAATGTTGATAACATAATTGGGATTATATGTCCCTTTGCAATGAAAAGGATGGCAAGGAATGGATAAGAAGAAAATGAAGTAAAAGTAGAAAGATGGTTGATGGTTTTTTTTTCTCTTATATATCTATCAGATGTGTTACGTTATTAGTGGAGATTATATAAAAATTAATCAAATTAAGTACAAATAAACTCTAGAAAAGGATAAAATAAATCTTATAAAAGGAGACTAGTTAACATTCTATACTATGCAAAAATTGAACTCACAATGTATAATTGAGAAGTCTCAACTCTTGTCACTTGAAGAAAGTCTCACGGGCGATAGAATGATGATTGTGAATGAGATTTTCCTATGGCAAAAGGCCTTTTTAAAAAAAAAGTTAAAGAAAACTTTTATGTGTATGATCACAAGAATAAATTCACCATTTCAAAGGCAGCAAAAAGCTCAAGGACCACACCAACAAAATGAATTTTCCAAAGTAGGTAATGCGACTTTTTGTCTACAAAATCAGCTCCAACGTTATCCAAACAAGATTTGAGTTTTTCGTTGGATCTTTCCTAGGCTTCATTTTATTTCAAGTTTAATTTGGATTTGTTTTAATTTCCATGGATTTATTTGTCTTCCAAGAAACCTTTTGAATGAATATTAATAATATATGGCACCCCATGAAATCACCACGAAGTTTCATTATTTTTAACAGGATGGGGAGATGGAAGGGGAGGGGGGGAGAAGGAGAACTAGGACTTAAAATGGCATGGGGTAGATAGGAAATAATCAAAATAGAAAAGATGCTAGAAGAATTGCTTTTGAAATATCGAGGAATATTGGATCCAGTAGTTTGGCATAGTGGATAAATGTGAGTGACTAAGAAGTTAAAAGATTGAGTTTTTTATGAAGTCCTAAAATGCTCGGGATTAAAAGTTAAATTTGTGAGTATTTCTGAGTTATTGAGTTCTTATTAGTCGCGCTTTGTACTTTCAGATATTGAGACTTCTCAAAAGTATTAAAAACAATATAAGAGTATTGCATCACTCATAGATAAAATTATATGAATAAATTAGTATTATTATGATAAATACGTGACTAAAATTATAAACAAATGTAACACTTCTATCTCACATGGAACAATTTTGATACTCTTTCCAATCTTGTAGCAGAAATAATATAATCACTCAAAGGAAGGCACAAACCACTTACCTTGAATCTCCGATCAAAAATAGATCAAAGCATCACAAGTTACACCAAATTAGATATCTAGAACATTAAAAGACCTCTCTTAATCAATAAATTCATCCAAACTAAAGAACCCTAATTAAAACCCAAATTCAGAAACTCAAACAAAAATTGTAAAATTGAATAAATTAAGGCTAATTAATGATTCTACATAGATAAAGAAACTTAGACTCGCCATCGATCGAATGCTTAGAATGCTAGATTGTGGTTCTTGCTCATCGGTTATTGTTCTCTACCTTCAGAGTCTGTAACAACAGTTCTGTTTACCATAAGTAATATACAATTCTGTTCTATTTAACTCAAGTCTTTTTATCTTTATATTTTGATCTTTAGCCCTCATAGTATATAAGTAAGCCCAAACTACCTTAAATATTTCAGGTCTTTTGAAAAATCCCAATAACCAAATTGAGCTCTGCAGAAAAAGCCTAACAATTTAATTAATTACACCAAATATCAATACTTAAGGGTATCTTACTATAATTATGTCTATTTGGATTGGATAGTTACAATTTGGGCATAGTAAAAACGGTTGTCAAGTAGGGACAGCATGTGCTGCCAGGCTCATATAAGTTGTGCTATTGGACCCGCAAGCTTGAAGCATGATATTTTAGACAGAGCATGGTTGACAGCTGTATGTGTGGAAACTACGTGCTACATCTTGTATGTTTAGAGCCCTAGCAAGTAACCTAGGGCCTTAAGGGGGTGAAGGTAACACCTTTAGTTCACATGAGATAAGTATAATGTATTTGTACGGTATATAAACATGGGTCTAACTACCTATGATCATGATATTCAAACGCTTTCCAAGTAAAGGGCCTACCAAGCCTATAGGTCGCGTTATAAAACTCCCTTGTCATAGGGGCGTAACTTCAAAGGTTCTTGAATCTATTTTTTTTTTCATTATAAAAAACGTAGGAAAATAGTATGGTGGTTTAAAAGTTAATAGAAATATAGTTGAAAAATGTTTGTTAGGCCTTGTACAAGTGGCAACACTAAATATTTTTCAATTTCTGATTGAGAATTCAACTCTTATATTATGTAAGTTATTATCTCATTATGCAAGTTATGTAATCTCCATCAATAGTGTTGAAGTTGAAAACTCATCAGCATATCAAATTGTTCAGATCTCTTTCTAATATATTTATCCAAAAGGATAAAAGAAAAGGAAAAATAGCTTTTCCAACCAAAATAAATGAAGATACAAAGAACATGTATTTAAATATATTCATTTGTCACCTAAATTACTTCTTCTCCTTTTGGTTGCCAATGGAAAGCTTGATATTAATGTATAAACAAAGAGAGCTAGCTTAAAATTATTAATTCCTTAAAGATGTCAAAATATTCCATTAATATTCTACACCTTATTCCTAATAGGAAGCCAAAGAGAAGGTATATAGTAAATTCCTCTATTAATAGGGAAAAGAAAAACAAAAAGGAAATAAAAAAGCAGTGGGATATCATTTTCAATATAAAATTTAAAATTAAGAGAAAGTAACATCTTGTGAAAGACTAAATTAATTAAATATGTAAAAAAGAATAAAGTGTTTATAATTCTTAATTATTCGATATATTATGCTTTTTCTTTCAATTATCCCTTACTTGTACAAATGAAAATTAAATTAAAATTCGTTAGCTAATCAAATTAATACACGATTGTAAATTTCTATTAAAAACTTCTTAGATTCTATTCCTTGGAGAGATTCATCATTTTTCATAAGTTCCTTTCTCACTTTAATTAAATGTGAATAGCATCGATCGATCACAACATTCTTGATGGGATCATCTTATTCTCCTAACAATTTGATGCCCTAAAAGTTTCTACTTTATTTTTTCTTTCCTTTCAAAATGAATGGAATGTTTATTTTAACTATCGCAAGAAAAAGTTGGATGGAGATATCCCAACAAAAATAATATAACATTTCTTTGCAAAAAAAATGGTTACCCATTGTCCCATTTCACATGAGAGAATCAATCAAAAAGTTATCTCCACTAGGATGCCTTATTCCCAAAATCACTTCCTAGTATAGAACTTCATTAATCCATTTTAACGTTCAAATTGCATAGGATATTTGTTAATTAAAAATGTTTTCCTTAGTTCATTTGTACATATTCTCACACATTTTTGGTGTTCTTGTGTGAGAGAGATAGCATGGAAAGATTTCTATAAATGCACCACATCAAGGTGGATTAAGGGAATAATTATTATTAAACAAAGGGTAATAAAGTCCAATAAGGAAGTATGCTAGAATTAGGGGGTAATGCACTATACCTAACCTTTTAAAGAAATATATATTAAAACATTTGGTATCTGGTATCCTCGCTCATTCGGTGACTAACCCACATTCGATTCATATTGCGTCTACGGAGTTCAACTTTTACCTCAAAGAAAAGACTTTCATAACTCTTTCAGCAAGACGTTATAGGTAAGAATCAAACTTGTTATTTCATATTAATATTAACAATCTACTTTTTTTATTGATATATTAATATCAAGAGTCTGCTTAGCAATTTCGACTAACCTAAAAGACTGTTGTTGAATTAAAGTAATGCTCATAACTTTTGCTAGAATCTAGGTAATTATTACGAAAAAGTTTAAGAAGATATATACTTAACAAGAACCTTAGTCACTTTTAGAATTAGTACACAATGATAAACAAACCAAACCCATAATAGAAATAAAAACAATAAAATAGATTGGATTCCTAGTAGTAGTCTCACGGGAGAAAAGGTTGAATGCAAATAATAGATTACTAGGTAGGTTATGATCCTTAATAATAAAGAATCGGCTTTCCAACTTGTTACTTACTGCATGCCATATTTCTATCCCCATATGTTGAATGTTTGTTTTAACTCTTCCTTGATTCACTTTTCTTAATTAAGAGTATAATGATAGAATAACAAGAGCAATGAATGGAATAAGAGATTTTCGCGAGGAAATGCGGAGGATAGTTAGTTCTATATATATATATATATAATTGTCTTCTCAGTGAGCGGATGTATCTGCTCATGTTTTAGTTAAGAGAGCAGAACTAACCAAACTAATCAAGTAGCAGCCAATCAGGAGGCTGAAGGGGAGAATTTTGTGAGAATTCCTCAAATTCAAAATGCCATTAAAACTCAATTTTGTTTCAAGTTAAGTTTCAAATAATGATAGAATATATATTAGATATTGTACCTAATAGCAAAGCACAAAGGAGACCAAAGCGGGCTTCTCTATACAGAGGCAACATACACCAGGAATAGGGAAAATTTGTTCCTCAACCCAACCCAACCCAACCCCAGCTATTGGTCCTTCTGTTGCACATATTAATCAACTTAAATGTTTGCGTTGAACAATTATTCTCATCTCATAAAAGGAGCAAAAAGAATGGTTTGATGTAATAATAAGTGGAAAAAGAAGAGGGTTATGATCCTTTTGACTGAGAGGAATTTACAGTCAAGGATGACAATCCAACAGTATCTGGGCTCTTGAGCTGATCTAGTTGCTTCCTACCACGACGAATCAGGTACTCAATGTACTGAAAATTCTTACGATCAATTTCCTTGGAATTGCGCCGGAACTCGGAGGACACAATCAACTGGATTTCCCGGCGTTCTTCATTGGATTTAGAGCGAGCTGCTCGCAGAAATCCTCTGTATAATGCAAGTACTTGCTTCTGCATGCCAGAAAGCCTTGGCCCGCTGGAAACTCCCATTGCATCGTTTTTTAAGGCCTTTTTTATTAAATTTGCGCTTTTCAGAAATTATATGAACCAGGAAGGCAGTCTTTCACCAAGCTTTGCTGCAGGTCAAAAACAAGAAGCAATTAATAGTTGTTTGAATAAGCCACAAAGGAAACTAGTGAACAGTCAAGAAAGCTCAAAGAAAGTTATTTGTAGGTCATAAAGAAAGAAATTGGAATAAACTAACAGCAAGTACTTTATCCTGTCAATCCAGAATTCATGAAATAGAATGGTTCTAGTCTAAAATCATTTAGTGGTGCATTTGATTGTGAATCTCTCTGTAAATCGTTGATGCACAGATGGGGTGATTGCATACTTTGTTAGGTTTAACAACCAAAACCAACTCGATATGCATAGCATCTTTCAGCAGTCATCGAGAAACATAGGAAGGCTACCATTGAGCTGAGCTCATTTGACTATATTTCAACAAGCTCAACCTTAATATGAGAGTCCAAATTCAGAAATGCAAAGCCAATCACTTATTCAGTTGGGTCTGTATGATTGACAAAACATTTGAAACACGGAAAACAACTCGAAGATTTCATAGAGCAATCACCCAGTTTAACTATTCAACAAAATATTCGATTTTTGACGCCCTGAATTAAAAGAAAAATACATTTATATGGTAAGTCATTTTTTTCCTGAATAAATATTCAAAGACAGAAGCACAGGACAGATGGCTTTGCCAGTCCCGCCAAGCGGGCAGAAGCGTATATTTCTTATCAGAAGCCAATTAGTGACGCAAGCACACACGCTCACTCGACTTGTATCATACCTTTTTCTTAGGCAAGTCATATTCTCTCTCTGAAGGTTATCAAAATCACGATATGTAACCAACGAGTTTCCCTCTTTCAAGACTCAGATGTAAAAAGTGAATCTATTTCAGTAATGATCCCAAATACTCTCACTACTGTAAATTGTTCCTCCGATGCTAGAGATAAGCACAAAAAGATTAAAGCCACAATCTTATCTATGTCTACTATGCTTCTATATGTAGAAAACCAACATATATTCGGTATTAATATCACCATAAATCTGGATTCAAACACAGAAAGAAATATGAGTTAGTTGAGGGTGGGTGGAAAGACAAAAGGGCAGGCTTTGGTGTCCTGCGGAATAACCAAGAAACATACTTCCTTCATTTCAATGCATTTTTTATTTCTAATTATCTGTTACTTTAAAAAACCAAGAGAGCATTCAATGAAATTTTTCCAAATCTTCCCTATTTTAATGTCATTGGAATGGTACAGTCCAAATAAATCCCTACACACAATTCAAAGAAATTCCTATTCTAGTCTATTTATCCTTCAATTAAGATAATCTAATTATTTTCTTAATAGTTGTGCATTGTCCTAAAGTGATAGATAATAGGAAATGGAGAGTATTATTCAAACGATCAAAATCCCAAATCCAAACTTTCTTCCTCCTACTTAATTTATATTTTCCCAAATTATGTTTGGAAAAGTGAACATCTAGAGAACCTCAAATGAATTAGCTGATATTCATTATTTTTAAACCAACTTTTCAGGGAAATGAAACGTTTTTGTTATGGAATATGACCCTAACAAGGGTTAAATCAATCACATTATCTTTATAATCATAATTAAAAAATCACATTATCTATACAGAAAAAGTGGTAAAATTTTACGTCATCCGATAGAATACATTATTTTAGCAATAGATAATTATCATATTCAAATATGCCATTGGTGCAATATGCTTGCATAAGAATACATTGTATACACAAAGTAAAGAATATATGCAAGATGAGAAACCAAAATGAATTAACACAAGGTCAATACCACAATCTGAAAGAGGCCTAACGTCTTTTATAGTTGTAGAGAAACACAACAAAGAATCATATTAAAGACTCAATATCTCAGTTAGTAAGTACAATTAGAAGAAGACCACCAAGCCTAGAATAAGCAAGATAGGACCACAAAGAATGCAGAACTCAAACTCAGTAATTTTCTTCACATGCATTCTTGTTTATATATATATATATATATATATATGTATATATTATATATGTGTGTGTGTGTGTATTTCTGCTTTTTTTTACTGAAGAAGTGAAACAAAAATAGAATCCTTGTTTACATCTTTTTGCCTGTCCATATCAAGAACATATATGGGCAGAAAAACAGCAATACCATAATGTAGCCATACCAACACATAAGGTTTC
Source organism: Catharanthus roseus (assembly GCA_028651295.1). Lineage (NCBI taxonomy): Eukaryota > Viridiplantae > Streptophyta > Magnoliopsida > Gentianales > Apocynaceae > Catharanthus > Catharanthus roseus. Next base: position 29,830,897 of record JAPQWS010000168.1, read on the forward strand.
TAAGAGACAATCGTCAACTGCTTGGACTTTCTTTTGATACAGCCTACCTAGAGTTCCAAAAGGTAAAATATGGAGATCGGTATAAGAGTATTCAAATTTCTACAGGCACAAACCAGATGTCACTATAGTTATAACACATCAGCACAATGAAAACGGAGAATAACATTAAAGGATCAAGAGTGAGCAATCAAAGAATACCCGATAAAGAAACTGATGATATGGACAAAATGGGTGAAATTAAGAGTAGACATGTTTAACAAAAGTTTATTTGTCCTCCTGATGAGTAAACATACATCTGGATCTGTAGCATACCAGAAAACAACTCAGAGAATAGATGTTCTTTGTTGTCAATAATTTGAACTATCAGTAAGGTAAAAAGAACACAGGGTACTTGTACCAACTTTGTGATGTTAGCAGAAGTTAATTATTCCTTTTAAACGTTGTTTCTTCAAGACAAGATTGCCCCGGAATCAAATTGAGCACTTCAAACCATTTTCAGTATTGTATATTTCTCATAATATTTACTAGAAAATCCTTCAAACTAAAGGCAATAGTTTAAGTTCAGCGATACCAAAAGGAATCTGGAAATAGAAAATCCCTCATGGAAATAGATAACTAAGATCTTGCTATACACTTCTTGCTAAAAGAAAATCACATTCCCCAGATTAAAAAAGAAAGAACAAGATTAGAGTTTCAGAAAACATACATTCAGAAATAAAAAAACTCTCCTTTTAAAGTTGCAAATGAATGAAACCTAGTATTGATGACCTACAGAAATGAGGCAAACGCAAATTATCGAAATTGGAGGAAGCATTAATAATCAACAAAATCAAGAACTGTTTCAAAGAAAAATGATAACCCAATTAATCAATCAATGAAAGCTTTAAACTGTAAATTCCAGGATAAAATGCAAATATTTAAAAAAGAAATGATCCAGAAAAATAAAAATCGCAGTAGAAAGAATCAGAGACTTACCATATCAAAGTAAAAGGAAGAACAACGGAGCTCAAACGATTTGGGACTGAGCGATTCCCTATTTCTTTGTGCTTTTCAGCAAAATTTGCAGTAATCAGATGTGTGATGAGCAAATTAGCCACGACATTGATTCCGGGCTTCAGTTCCCCCTAACTTCAATTGTTCTTGTTTGTCCTGGATTTTAGTTCCCGCCGCCATCCCCTTTCTATCCGACCCGAATCTTTAAACCGAACCCATGAAGGGGAGGGGTTAATTTCAAAGAGACCCTTATATTTATGGTTTATCTCAATAGAAATCTAATTTTATTTATATCCGAAATCAACCGTCAAATTTGTACTCTCCGCCATTTAAGCCTCTAAATATATCAAATTTCTCAGCCTACACCCTGATATGAGGAACGGAAGCGGTACGAACACCTAATCATTTACCAATTACCAAAATATGACTTTATAAGTAGAGTCAACTGCTTTGAGGGAGAATCGTTGCTAGGGCTTTTCCCTCATCCTTTCGGCGGAGATTTTGACATCATTACAAGAAAATGACAGAATTGAAATGGCAGTTTTTGTCGCAATTCGATGGAATTTGGCATATTACGATCGAATTGTGACGGAAAATTTCGATCGGAATACGCCGTTGCTAAAGAATTGTGTGACAGAATTTTCGATTGTAACTAGAGCTTTGCAACAACCTGCCATGAAGTTCGAATCCAACCGAAACTAAATATCAAGAAACTTATAACTTATAGATTAAAAGTTTAAAGTTTGTAACTTTTATTTGTTTGTAAAATATTATATTATCTAGATTTATATTTATATTATACATTCTAAAGTATAAGTTAAAAGTTATAATCCTTGTTTTTTATTTGAACAAATTAATTGCTTAGCAAAAAGGGACAATTTTTCCAATTCTTCAATCATAAAAATAGCAAGAATATAGGGGAATCACATCCCAAAACTAAGCACAAAAATAAAAAGGATAACGGCCCACACACTAACACAAGCAAACAAAAACTAAAAAGAACAAAGATAAGGAGCAAGAGTGTAACGAAATTCAAGAGAAACTGAAAGACCAATCGAAAACCTCCATTGAATAAGTTATAATATGTCAAGCACGAAGATAAAACTTGAACTTAATACTGGCACAAATTTATTTATAAAAATAAATACAAAACTGCATAACCCAAAAAAACTTGAGAAAATGAGGCCCCTATAGATATAATCAACAATATACAACTTCTACTATCACACAATATATTAATATGTGCAATTCTTGAAAGACAAGATGTGATACCCCAAAAATTCGGCAATAAATGAGGTTAGTTGACCAATTAAGATTTAATTATATTTTACTAACTTAAGGAAGATTAAAATTATTCATTTAGACACAATCGTAATTTCTTAAAATAATGAGGGGTAAAATGAATAATTTTTCATCACTATAATTTCTAAAAATTATACATTTCTTATAGCCATAAACTTCAATAATTACTAAAGGTAAAATGGTTATTTTTCTATTAATGTAATTCTTACTTATAATAAAGGATAAAATAAGTCCTTTTGACTTAAGAAATGATAGGAACACTAGAAAAACACTTGGCAAAAGATAATTATTATAATATTCAAAAAATACAAGAATCGTAAAAATTTCCCCATAAATGATGACCTAATTTTAAGGGGCTTGCACCCTAGTCCAAAAATATATCCTCATCTCTCTCCACCGTCTCTTTCTCTGCCCAACCCTACTACCAAATTTTTTTTTTCTTTTTTCTTCTTAGCCTACAACCAATAAAAAGTTTTTAGAGTTAGTAATAAAATAAAGAAGAAAGTAAGCATCATAGATCATCTTTTTTTTTTTTTCTTTATGCAAACAAAATACTCTTTAATTAATGATATATATCAGTTTATTTAACGTGTACCCTAAGGGCACATGTTAATACTGATAAATCTGCATTATTTTTTGTAATTCAAATATAACAAAAATCCTATTAAACCACATATGAAAATTTTTATTAATTAATAATCATCTATATTTCTTTACCTCAATTGTATCAATCACAATCTTTAATATGCTCTCTCACCCTTACCCCCTCCCCACTCTTCTTCTCCACCACAAAATATTTCCTTTTATTATATATTTTTCTTTGGGTTTATTTTTTCCAGGTTTATTTTTTATTTAGTAGGTTTTATTAATAAAATGTACCAGCGTAGGAAGATTACAAAAAGTGTTCCCAGGAAAAAAAAACTTAGAATGCTCTTTTTTTCATGTTCCAATTGATTTTAACATCTCTTGTAACACTCTCTGTAACATTTCTAATTTGTTATATTTTATTTATAAAACCTACTAAATAAAAGATAAACCCTAAGGAAAAAAGATAAACCCTTAGGGGAAAAGATATTATAAAAGAAATGGTTACAGAAGATGTTGAGTGTTTTCTTTTTTTTAGGGGTAGAAAGGAGGAGTGGGGAAAGGGGCGAGGACAAGAGAGAATATTAAAGATCTTGATTTGCACAATTAAGATAAATAAATATAGATGATTATTAATTATTGCAAAATTTCTATAGACAATTTAATAAGACTTTATTATATTTGAATTACTACAAATAATCTAGGGGCACAAGTTAGAGGGACCATATTATATATATATATGTATATTATATATGTGTGTGTATATGTATATATATATGTGTCTGTATATATATACGTATATATACACTAAATATATCCTAGATCTTAATATATATATATATGTATATATGTGTATTGAATATCCTAGATCTATACATAAAGATATGATTATCAAAAAGAGAAAGAAAAGTTACTAAAAGAGAAAAAAGTGAGAATTTTGAAACAGGAGAGAGAGAGAGAGAGAGAGAGATAGAGAGAGAGAGAGAGGGGTACCAATAGGGAAAAAAAAAAGGAGTATAGATCTAAAAGAGATGGTGGTATTCTACCAAGAAGGAGGTGAAAATTTGGTTAAATATGCAAGTGGATCTTGAGAAAGGAAAAAAATAAAAATAAACATTACTACAAGAATAATTATCTTGAGAGAGAATGAGGGGAGAAGAAGGGTGACTAAAGTGAGATGACCACTGTTTATGAAGACCTTGGGATAGTGAAAGATGGAAGTGTGGTTGTTTTCGTCTGAGGAAAGAGAGAAAGAGAGAAGGAAAAGAGTGTGAGAAGGAAGACACGCCCCGAACGCGAGACTGATACGCTGTACTTGAAAGAACACAAGACTTCAAAGACTTTCGAAAAGATTCAAAAGAAGTTAAAGTAGGAATTCTAAAAGAACTCAAAGAATATAAAAACTAAAATATTCAAAAAAGAAGAACGATAAAGAACATAAGTCGAAACAAATTTTTATCATCTCGTAATGAAACAAAAGGGAATATTCTAAACCCTGGTTCCCCAAGCTCACACTCGAAAGCCTTTGAAGTCGTTTTCATGCTTGCCGGAATCCTGAACGAGAAAGAGTGAAGTGAGTACACAACTCAATTAACAGAGGTCAAACTCTAATTTATGAGTTTGAATAGGCACTTATAGAACTTTTTTCCCAAGAAGTTATAAAACTAAAAATTATTTCAAAGTTTCTCATTTTTCTGGGGTAAATTCGTAATTTTTGAAAAATTTACAAATTTTGGGTAAAACTACAAATACAGAAAATTTACCTAGCTGGGGCCAAAAATGTAAATACAAAACTTACCATATCAGTGAGTAAAACTGCAATTTAAAAAAAAACTCTAAAACAGTTCATAAACTATTTTGAGGTCTAATTAAAAAGAAATGAAAAGTTGGGGGCCTGTATACAATAAAGAAAGAAAAGGATTTTTTTTTCCTTCTTCTTTTGTGTTCCCGAAAAGTGCCTGTCAAAGGCTGATGCAATTGACTTTTTATCCCCAAACAGCTTGTGGGTTTTGGCATCTAGCAAAACATTAATTAATATTGCCAAAAGAAAAGAGAAATAATTCATTTCAAAAGGCGATGATCTGACTCTTTAGAAACCAAAAGCATGCACATCAGCCAAAGGTTTTCACTTTTCACCACTCACACCATTCACTCTGCTTCATTTTTTCTTTTTTTTTTTTTTTAAAAAAACGGAACTCAAGAATAAAACTCTTAAACAGCACACTCATACCAAATCCATACCATTCTGCTTTATTCTCTTAAAAAAAAAACTCAGTACAAAATTCTGTAAAGGTTCAAAATAAACACTCACATTTTAGTTACCTCATTTTAACCGAACATCATTATAAATCATAACATAGAAAATGCATTGTACTACTAAGAAATCCAACAAATTTCACAAACCAATCATAACATTGAACTTTACACACATTTAAAGTTGATATCAAGTCTGACTATTTAACCCGTCAGGTAGGCTAAATAAATGTAGTGAGATTTTTTTTTTCGTTGTCCAAATATCATTCAAACATAAGATACGACATGTCCTTCCCTAAAATCTTCCAAAAATCATAAGCTCAATCTTTGAATAAATATCAAATTTCCAAACAATCAATATCAGTTTACATAATTCTGAAATTCTCGACTTCTAAAAAATAAAAAAATCACAGTTAAGAAATTTAAGGCGCAGAGAAGGCTTCAATTAATCTCCTTCTTATTCGTTATGATCTACTATTTATACGCTACAAAGTATCGTAATTCTAATCAATATAAGATTCTAACTAACCGCTAATAAAGAATACTACTATAACACTCACTATAATAGTACTGTCATACTGAATCTGTTACAACGATCGAGCAACCGCGACCTATTTACTATTACAAATTCCTACCTTACTATTACAAACCGTTTAAATGAATGAGAAGAAAACAGAAATAATTCCTATCTATTACAACAAGAAAGTCTCTGTCTTTGCTTCACGTTCCGAGAGGTTGTCGGATGGACAGCTAGAAAGGTAGAACATTTAGCAATAATCAAAAGGAAATAAAGCACTAGATCTTACCTTGAGACCATCAAGGTCTCGGCCAGAATGGTGAAGGAAACCGGACAAGCTTGGTGAGTTCGGTATTCGCGCATGACAGACCGTCACCGAACGTCCTTCTAGAGGAGGAAGAGAAGAATCCCTCAGGTTAAGCTGGTGAGCCTCAAGCAAATACAAACTCTCTATCTCTCCTCAAAGACAGGCCCTTTCCTCTCTCAGCCGAGCCACACGCACGGTGTCAAGGATGACAGCCGACACAGGCTATCGGCGGTAGAGTCCTGAAGGGCAGCAAGGAAGACGAACCGTGAGTCGGTTCGAAGAAAAGAGATAGAAGATAGAAGGTCAGAGAGAGAGTGTAGGAGCAGCGACGGCATCAACAGAGAAAGAGGAGATTAGGGCAAGCTGGGGAGAAAAAGAACATTATATAGCCAAGTCGCCTGGGTCGAGTCGGGTTAAACCCGGCCCGCCCGGCATCAAGGATCAGCCAGCCCAACTCCACTCCAATGAGGCCCAGTCCAGTTATTCATCATAGGGATTAAAAGGGGTTGAGGGAATAAAATGAAAAATGTGAAAAGATGGCCCAATAGGCCAACAAACTCCACCTTGAACATATTTTCAATTGATTTCCAGCCAACATTGACTTAAAGAGTCAACCTTCATCTACATGAAGGAGGTCCCTGCACAAACAAAATTTATCAGTTGTCACAATTTTAGTATCAAAATCTGCAGGATTATCTTTAGTACTAATTTTCTCAATATTGACTAAACCACTTGAAACATTTTCCCTTATGAAATGATACTTAACATCTATGTGTTTAGTTCTCTCATGATAAACAGGATTTTTACACAAGTGGAGACAACTTTGACTATCAGTATAAATCACAGCTTTGGAATTTAAAACATGCAATTCAGATAGAAGGCCTTGAAGCCAAATAGCTTCCTTAATCGCCTCTGTGGTAGCAATGTATTCAGCCTCCGTGGTCGATAAAACGACTACAGGCTACAACTGTGACTTCCAAGATATGCAATTTCCTGCTAAAGTAAAGAAATAAGAAGTGGTAGATTTCCTACCATCTTTATCACCTGCAAAGTCAGAATCAACATATCCTACCAGTTCAAAATTATCGGACCAATTACGATAAAGCAAACCCCTATCAATAGTCCCATTAATATACCGTAACAACCACTTGAGAGCTGCCCACTGATCTCTACCCGGATTGGACATGAATCGGCTAAGAAGGCTTATGAATAAGCAATATCGGGTCGGGTGGATATCATTGAATACATGACGGATCCTATATTCATCCTATAAAGTACGTTTGCCATGTCTTTCTTTTCTTTTTCAGTTTTGGGGCAAGATTTTTCAGAGAGCTGAAAATGGCTCGCAAGTGGGGTACAAACTGGTTTGCATAAATGCATAGAAAATTTATAAACAATTTTCTGCAAAAAGGATTTCTGGGATATGAATAAGGAGCGATTAGCTCTATCTTTACTGATGTTCATCCCAAGAATTCTAGAAGCAGAACCTAAATCTTTCATATCAAATTCCGACTTTAACAAGGATTTCAAACGAGTAATCTTATCTCTATGCTTACAAGCAATCAACATATCATCCACATAGAGCAAAAGATAAATAGCAGTTTCAACATTGTCACCACAAAAATATAAACAACTATCATAATTACTTTTAATAAAACTAGCTTTAAGCATGAAAGAGTCAAACCGTTTATACCATTACCGTGGTGACTGTTTGAGTTCGTACAAGGACTTTTTCAAGAGACATGCCATGTTTTCCTTACCCTTTTCCTCAAAACCTGGTGGTTGTCACATATAGATAGTTTCTTCAAGTTCCCCATGCAAGAATGCAGTTTTTACATCAAGTTGTTCAAGATCAAGATCATAAAAAGCAATGATTGCAAGTATTATCCTAATTGTTTTATATTTAACAACGAGAGAAAATATTTCATTGAAATCGATGCCCTCAACTTGAGAAAAACCTTTTGCAACCAGCCTAGCCTTGAACCTTGGGGGTTCATTGGCAGATTCAGGCTCTTTGATTTTGAAAATCCATTTGGAATCAATCAATTTTTGCTTTGAGGGTTTTTGAACAAGAATCCAGGTTTTGTTTTTGTGAAGCGAGAACATTTCCTCTTCCATAGCATGCAACCACAAAGAGCGATTAGGGCTCTTTAACACATCAGAAAAACACAACGGTTCTTTCTCTTCCATGTAAGATGCAGCAGCAAAAGCATATGAGACAATGTAGGAAAAACCGTACCTAATGGGTTCTCTCGACACTCTTCTAGCCCTATCCCTAGACAGTTGGTAGTCTCTTAGAGCTTGTGCTTGTGCCTCTGGATGATCCTCATCATCATCATCTAAATTTTCAGATTCAGGCGTGCCGGTTTTGGGTTGATTAGCCGGTGTATCTAACTCTTCACTGGTTTTGGGTTGAGCGTGAGCTTGTGCAGGTTCGGAGGTGTCCTCCACCTCTACGGGAATATTCCTATTTGTGGGAACATCGGTAGAACTATCGGGATTGGTTGTAGCCTTTAGACAAGGCATATCAAGTTCATTAAAAACCACATCCCTACTCACAATGACCCTCACCCCCGGCTCACCTTTGAGCCAAACTTTATATCCCTTCACCCCACTAGGATAGCCTATAAACACTCCCTTTCTTGATCTTGGGTCTAACTTACCCTCATTTTGATGTGCAAATACAGCACATCCAAACACTCTAAGGTTTGATAGGTTTAGTGGTTCTCCAGACCACAACTCTAAAGGAGTTTTGAAGTTTATGGCTGATGAGGTAGACAGCTGTACTTATAGCTTCTCCCCAAAAGGGTTTTGGGATACCTGGGGACACCATAAGACACCTAATCTTATCCATAATTGTATGGTTCATCCTTTCAGCAACACCATTTTGTTGAGGGTTGTGCCTAACAGTCCTATGATGCAGAATGCCATGCAGTGCACATAAATCAGCAAACTTTTTGTTACAAAACTCAAGGCCTTTATCTGTCCTAATTGTCTTTAGTTTATTTCCGGTTTGATTTTTGGCAAGGCGTTTCCACTCAGAAAACTTTTCAAAAGTTTGATCTTTTGATTTTAAAAGAAATATCCACACATGCCTAGAAAAATCATCAACAACAGATAAGAAATAAACATTGCCACCATAGGTTGGAACCTTTTCAGGTCCCTACAAATCACAGTGCACATGATCAAGGACATAAGTGAACTTGTGTGTGTCAACTGAAAAACTAATTTTATGTTGTTTTCCAAGAACACAATGATCACAAAAGTCCAAAGATTCGATTTTGTCACCACCCAAAAGATTTTTCTTATAAAGGCAATGTAGTCCCTTTCACTGATGTGGCCTATTCGTCGGTGCCACAACAAAGTCTTTTCAGGGACAGATTTTGAAACCAATGCAGATGCTTCGCAAACAGTTTTTCCAATCAAATGGTATAAACCATCCCTTTTAAAACCTTTGAGCATGACCAGTGCTCCTTTGCAAACTCTCATAATACCATTTTCAAATTTGTAAGAATAACGGTTTGTGTCAAAAACACCAAGGGAGATTAGATTCCGACGAAGGTTGGGCACGTATCTCACCTCAGTCAATTTTCTGGTCACACCATCATGCATTTTAATGAAAACATTTCCAATACCTTTGATATCACAAACATGATTATTTCCCATAAAAACTTTTCCCTGCTCAAGGGTTTAAAATTTGAAAACCAATGCTTGTTTGGTGTCATGTGAAAAGTACAGCCAGAATCAAGAATCCAATATTTAGAAACAGAAGAAGGGGAAGGGGATACACACAAAACCTCAGAATACATTGAATTACCATCTGATTCAAAATCGTGAGTTTTGTCATTTTAATCGCTTCCCTTACCTTGTTTACGTTGTTTTTCTTCTTTGATCCTCTTAAAACACTTATTTTTCATATGACCTTCCTTGCCACAGTAAAAACACTTGACTTTCTTATCTCGTGATTTCGACCTCCCTTTACTTTTAGAACAGTGACTAAAAGATTCTCTCCAGTCAACCCTCCCTCTCACGTAAAGGTTCTCTCCGTTAGATTTGTTTCCTTTTCTCAAATCAAGGTCTTTTGATTTTAAAGCATTTTTCACATCAGCAAGAGTCAAATCATCTCTGCCATACTTGATAGCAGATTTAACATCATTAAAAGACTTAGGCAGGGAGTTTAATAAAATAACAGCAACGTTTTCATCGGAGATCTTTTCTCCAACGTTTTGCAATTCCAAAACTATTTTGTTTAAATCATCAATGTTTTCTGAAAGAGATTTCGACCCGTTCATTTTAAAACCAAAAAGTTGTTCTTTTAAGTAAATCTTATTTGATAAGGATTTTCCCACAAATCTCAAAAGCATTGTCTTTTTCGTCTATTTCTCATAAAACGTTATCGGTTAAATAAAAGGTGAGGCAACCGTGTGCATCACCAAGTTTTTCAGAAAGCACTTCACCCTTCCAAGATTTCGGATACTTTTCAGGGCTACAAATTGCAGGTGTGATTTTATTTTGGACTAAAACTGCTTTCATTTTCCTATGCCACATTACAAAATCAGATTTGCCATCAAATTTGTCATTTTCAATTTTTTGAACAGACATGATTAGAATGACAAATAAGAGTAATCGATGGCTAGAAAAATGAAAGATTTGAAAAGAAGTTTGTCACACAAATAAAACAACCCGGATTTTTTCTTTGAAAAAAACGGCACAGTAAAATACGTTTACCAAACAGCGCAGAAGTACAAAATTAACCAAGACAGAAATAGGCGAAAAAGTGCTGGAAAAACAGCCACACAACACACAGACAATCACGAATAATGCAGTTGTTTTGTAAGCAGGTAATGAAAATCTCCAAGGCACAGATACTTGAAGTCTCTTGGACTCAAGCCAGGCTTGGGTTTTAGATTTCAAAAAAAAAAATACCAGAATGACAAAACAAGTTCGAAGCCGAAACAATGCAGTTATTCGAATGACCAAGACAGTAAACCAAAAATGAGAAAGTCTAGATAATCAGAAACAGCAGATATAATACCAGCGGCAGTTTATAACAAAAATAAAGAAAATCTATGAAATCATCAAGAGAACAAAAGCAGACTTAAACCAAGAACATATTTAACAGGAATAAGCAACAAAGGTAACATATCTAACAGTTATAATCACAAACAGATCTGATAATAGTCAAAACAAAAAAACAAAAAAAAACAGAAGAGAGTTAAGAAACTTCCCTGAGCTAGATCCCGCGTGGATTTGGAAAAACCGAGTGGTCGCCGAACGGTTTTAGACAACCGCGGCTCTGATACCACTGTTACGACGATCGAGCAACCGCGACCTATTTACTATTACAAATCCTACCTTACTATTACAAACCGTTTAAATGAACGAGAAAAAAACAGAAATAATTCCTTTCTATTACAACAAGAAAGTCTATGTCTTTGCTTCACGTTCCGAGAGGTTGTCGGATGGACAGCTAGAAAGGTAGAACATTTAGCAATAATCAAAAGGAAATAAAGCAATAGATCTTACCTCGAGACCATCAAGGTCTCGGCCAAAATGGTGAAGAAACCGGACGAGCTTGGCGAGTTCGGTATCCGCGCATGCAGTGATAGGCCGTCACCGAACGTCCTTCTAGAGGAGGAAGAGAAGAATCCCTTAGGTTAAGCCAGTGAGCCTCAAGCAAATACAAACTCTCTATCTCTCCTCAAAGACAGACCCTTTCCTCTCTCAGCCGAGCCACACGCACGGTGTCAAGGATGACAGCCGACACAGGCTATCGGCGGTAGAGTCTTGAAGGGCAGCAAGGAAGACGAACCGTGAGTCGGTTCGAAGAAAAGAGAGAGAAGACAGAAGGTCAGAAAGAGAGTGTAGGAGGCAACGACGGCATCAACAGAGAAAGAGGAGATTACGGCAAGCTGGGGGAAAAAAGAACATTATATAGCCAAGTTGCCTTGGTCGGGTCGGGTTAAACCCGCCCCGCCCGGCATCAAGGATCAGCCAGCCCAACTCCACTCCAATGAGGCCCAGTCCAGTTATTCATCATGGGGATTAAAAGGGGCTGAGGAAATAAAATGAAAAATGTGAAAAGATGGCCCAATAGACCAACATAATCTAAAATAATCTCGTATAAAATCTAATTGTTAACACCAGAATCTTCTTGGTTAACCCCTAAAACGAATAAAATGATAAACCTAAATTAAAACGACTTAATCAATTCTTTCTCAAGAACTAGGATAAGAACTTAAGGATTCTAGCCAAACGAAATAATTAGACGTGAAATAACGTCACTTAATTTAAATAGAAGTGATCAGAACGCCTCTAACTTATCTTTCTCTCAAACACTGACACTGTCTCTGGTTTATTGAAGATTTTCTGAACGTTGGAGAAAAGAGAAGGATGGAATAAGGTTTTGAGGACATTCCACTGAGAGAAAAAGTCTCTGATTAATAAAAAACTAACTCTCCAAATTAACCTTAAGTCCTCAATAATAATAATAATAATTACCCCTTAACCATTACAAATTTCTTTTTATTAAAAAAAAAAGTTACGGGTATTGCAAAAAGACAAAAAAGAGGATAGTTATCAAGATGGAAAGAGGAGGAAGTAATTAATTGAAGAGAGAGAAAGAAGGAAAGAGAAAAGAAGGGAAGGGGTAGTAGTCACGTGAAGGGGTAGTAAAAAAAGGGGGGAGGGGGGTGAAATTAAAAAGAAAGAGATATAAATTCAGCCATCACTTTATTTATTTGCAAGACAACCCTTGGAGTGTTAAATAACTACTAAGCCTATCCTAACAATTTTGTTAATTATGAATTAACCCTTAAAAGTTGCGATTTGTTGCATTTATATGTGTGATATTTGTATTTCAATTATCATTTGAGCAATTACCATAGAAAATACATATTTAAAAGAAAAATTAGATTATTTGGTACATAAAGTCGAGAATTGGCATTAGGAAAGACTTGATTATTTTTAGTAATATTTTCTGTACGATATTGATATTTATTATTGGCTTTAGGTACCAGTCCTAAAGAAAGTCCCAACAAAAGTGAGTCTCTCCCAAGAAATTGGAGAACTTGATTGGATCAAAGATTTCTATCGAGTTTTTTAATTGTAAAGTTATTTTGGAAAAAGATATTATATTTCCAATTTTTTACATTGGAAAACCATTTTGGAAAATAAAATATATTTCCAAATCTAGAATTTTCTCAAAGTTTTCAAAGAAAATGTTGAGTGAAATATTTATGTGTTTATGAGAATGGTCTTCTATCCTACCAAAGGCGGATAGCACCGTGCGTGGTTGGTCACCTGTACGAGAGCCTCTCTAACCGTTGGTATAGGATTTCTAGAATGTTATTGGGATCCTAGGGAATGTGGGAAGCTCTAGTTCAAGGAAAGCATCAGGCTGACTGTTGCTTAGTAGTGCGTACCCATAGTGCGGATAATGGTTTTCAACTGACATATCTCTTAGTTTAGGAGGTTTAACCTGGAGCTGTTGGCATGTGGACTCAGGCTGGCAGGTACTCCGATCCTGCTAGTTCATTTCTAGAATCGTGGATAAGAAATCATGCGCATGTATAGTGTGAGACTAGTTGTTTGATTCGGAAAGGTTCTGATTCACGAAAATTGCTTGCTTTAATATTTTGATAGCACATTTAGTTTACTTATTTCCCATTTTTATTAACGTTAAAAAAGAGTTCTCCATTATGTTTTAAAAAAATTACTTTATTTTCTTTATCAAATGTTATGCCTTTTTTTAAAAAAAATGTAAAAATATCTTTACACTTGCGTGCGTACACACAAACTGAGACTCACAGAGTGATTTTTAGGTTGCTATTTTCTTTATCTTTCAGATCTGCAGGTTTAGGTTATCAAGATGCATCTTATGAGATTAAACTATTGTTTTATAAATAAGTCTTCAGCAGAATTTGAGGAGCTTCTAGACTTAGAAGACCTTATACCTAGAGGCTAATAAAATATTATTAGAGAATAATGCTATATTTAGCAACCCTTATGATTTAGGTCTTGACTTTATGATGTTTTATTAATATTAATATCTAATGTAATATTACTTATCCAGTGTACTAGAATAATTTCATAGACCAATGGTGCCGAGAGGCATGCAGATATCCTACTCAGCCGTAGTGGAACCTAGCGGAAGAGTTAGGGGTATCACAGTTGGTATCAAAGCCTAGATTTTATAAATAGTCTAGTATTTAAGAGTTAATAAGATAGAATTTAGAAATTTTACCTAAGCTTTATATTTATCTCACTTCACTGCTTTTTTTGTTGTAGGTTAATTCCTAGTAACTTGAAGAAGTTTAAAGTTGCCTTTTTCCAAGAATAAACCATCATCCTCTGCTCCGGTTGAAAGGCCCGAGTCTCCTAGAATACCTGTACTGCCACCTAAATTTGAGCTTCCTCCTAAACCAGCCTTACCTTTTTAGACCCTAATATATACTTAGATCACAATGAGTATCTCCTTCAACCACAGAACATACCTGCAATGGAACTAAATCTTGACCTTGCTTTTCTATTGATGCCCTTCCCAGCTGTGCCTCTCTCCTCTATAGGGGAAAATGAGGGTCCTCATAATACTGTGCAGACACCAACTCCCTAATCTTCTCCCTTAAGGTGCTTGAATTGCATAGAAAAATATATGCAGATTGGGTTGTTGCAAGGAATAATTAGTGAGCTAGAAATTGAACATCACAACTATCAGAGCTTAATGGAAAATTATCAGTCGTTATATGGACAATACTAGTAGTTGATCGAAAGATAATTAATTAATGACTATAAGATGGAAAGCCGTATCTGACAAATTTTCCCTTTTAAATGAACAAACCCAGAACATGCAGTTTTGGTGTCGGAAGGCCCATGCAGCTAAAAATCTATATAGGGGCTATCACCACTAGTTAATTCACTATATTAGAAAAGATGGGATAAGGAGAAAATCTAAGTACCTGAGTATATTGAGATAAGCTAGAAATAGTGATGACACTTCTCGGGAGGTATTTTGAAATAAATAATGTAAGATTGAAATAATGTAAAATATGTTTAATATGACTAGTATTGTTATAATATGTGTATTGTGATAAAAAAAAAACTATGATTATATGTTTGTGTTAATAATTGTTTTATATTTTGTTTCATGCATACCTAAATATCGTATAAAAAAAATGTATTTTCAGTATTATTTTATCACTTCTAATACTTGAGAATCTAATGTTCTTTTCTTCCTTATCATTTATTTTAAATGCATAGAACCTAGAGCCAGGAACCCTCTTCGAAGCTCCAGTGAATATGATAATCAAAATTTCATTCCCTCTCCTAGAAAAGAAGTTATGACCGAATAATCTAACCAAAATGTACCCTTTACCTAAATCTTAACTCGAACCACAAAATTACTAGAATCCACCATAGGACATATGTTGACCAAAACGATCAAACTCTTGAAAAATTCCTAAAGTTTTGACTCCAAGAATTCTTCGGAGTACTAGAACAAGAAGAAAATGCAAAATTATTTTTGGAACAGATGACAGATATCTATGTCACCTTGTCATACACCAATGAGAGAAAAGTTACTTTTGCAGCATTTCAACTTTGAGAACCTGCCAAGGATTGGTGGAAACATAACTCTGAAGCTCAAACTATAGAGCAAAAAGAATGGGCATGGGAAGACTTTCAAGAAGAATTCAGAAAAAAATACATTCCTTGTGGATCCGTGAACAGAGAGAAGATGAGTTTTAAACCCTTCATCAGGGAAATATGATGGTGGCATAATATGTTGCCAAATTTAACCGACTCACCTAATACTCAGGTTAATTGATGTCGAATCAAACAAAACAAGGTAATTTGTGAAAGGACTATGTCCAAAATTGAAAAAGGCTCTAGCCCCTTTTACTTCAATAACATTTACGAGTACGGTAGAAGCAGCATCTCTAGCAGAAAACAATGACCGTTAACTATAAGTGGCACTAGGTAACAACAGTAACCCATCGAAAAGGTTTGGCAAGGGATCACAGGATTTCAGGAATTCAAATAAGGCACGTCCTGCTTAGAAAAATTTGGATCTACCTTTGTGCCACTTTTGTGGATTTCAAGGACACTTGAGTACTAATTCTAAAAAGAGACTGGGACATGCTTTAATTGTGGATAGATAGGCCATCAAAAGTACAATTGCTTAAATATGTAACAAACAAACCGGGGCGACCAAGTAAGAACCATTCAACCAACTGGCATCCAAACTGCTAAAAATCCAAAAGCCGGGAAACCTCAAATTAAAGACTCGAGTTTATGCTTTGGAAGAGCAGAAGGTTAAAGAATATTCAAATGTCATAGAAGGTATGTTAGTAATTTATTCGCATAATGCTCAAGCCTTAATAGATCTAGGATCTACTCACTCTTTTGTTTCTCTTCACTTTGCATCACACATTAAAAGTCCACCTGAAAAAATGACCTATCAATTACTGGTCAGAACATCGCTAGGAGAAAGCATAACAATAGAACTAGTGTATAAAGACTGTGAAATAAATAAATGTGAGATTGTGTTATTGGTAGATTTGGTTCACTTACCATTCAAGGGGATGTTATTTTGGGAATGGATTGGTTATCTTGCTACTATGCACAACTAAATTACCAAGAAAAAGTTGTAATGTTTAGACCTCCAGATATGCCTACATTGAAATTCTTGGGGAATCAAAGAAAAAAGGAAAATTCCATAATTTTGGGAAATAAAAGCCATAAAAATTTTGGTGAAAGGTTGTCAAGGCTTTGTAGCTTATCAACTTAATCAATCAAGTGAGAAACCAAACATCAAACTACCCCATTGGTGAAGGAATTTATGAATGTGTTTCCAGAAGAATTGACAACACTGCTACCTAATCGAGAAGTCGAATATTCTATCGACTTAATTCCTGGTACAGAACCCATTTCAGGGGCCCTATATTGAATGGCCCTAGCTGAGTTGGCAGAATTTAAGGAGCAGCTTAATATCTTACTGAAGCAAGGATTTATCAGACCAAGTGTATCGATTACAGAGGATTGAACAATGTGACAATTTAGAAAAAATATCCACTTCCTTTCATTGATGAATTGTTTGATCAATTACGGGGAGCTCCTTGTTACTCAAAGTTAGATATTCGACAAAGACGTTATCAATTGAAGATTAAAGAGGCAGACATACCAAAGACAACCTTTAACACTAGTAATAGGCATTTTGAATTTGCAGTAGTGCCCTTTGGCTTGATAAATACTCCCGCCACTTTTATGGACTTGATAAATCGACTGTTTCAACCATACGTAGACAAATTTGTGGTGGTATTTATCGATAATATTCTAAATTATTCTCCAACTCATGAAACTCACTAAGCGCACTTGCGAAAAGCTTTACAAACTTTAAGAGAGCATAAATTATAGGCTAAATATAGCAAGTGTGAATTTTTGTTAGAATCCGTGTCATTTTTACGACACATAATTTCCAAAGAAGGATTAAGAGTTGATCTTGGCAACATAGAAGTCGTATTGAATTGGAAACAACTGCAAAACCATACAGAAATAAGAAGTTTTTAGGGTTAGCAAGATACTATCAAAGATTTAATCAAGATTTCTCAAAAATTGCCTGTCCACTGTCCAGGTTGACTCAGAAGAAAGTTGAATTTAAGTAGTGATATGTCTATTTTTACCCTCTTAAGCATTGTCGTTTTTATCGATTTTTTGTTTAAATATTTATAAAATATATTTTACTGATATGTTTCTTCTCTTATTGTTATACGTACCTTTGGAATGACGATATGTTGAAAACTAGTCCAAACGAAGGATTTTGGAGCTGAAAATGAAGAAAACAGAGAAGAACAGACAAAACTGGAGTTACTGGAACACAAGCACTATCCGAATTGGGCAGTCATTTGAAGAAAAGTTTCCAAAGACTATTCGGATCCAGATAATTGCACAAAGGGGCTGATTTGCAATTTTTTAACTTTTCCTTTTGTACTTAGATTTTATTTCCCTTTTGTAATGGATTCAAAACCTTTTTAGAAAGGGATTAGAGAATTTTTTAGAATAAGTTTTGGATATTTTTTCTAACCCCAATTAAACACATTAATTCAAGACCTTAGGTCTTAGTTTTAGCTCTATATTTTTGTAAGAAGACCCAACTCGAGAATTTATTCAAGTAATTCGAAATACGAGCTTTGAGTGATTATTGAGATCGTAGATCTTTAATCTTTTCTCCTAAACCCCTAAACTTATTCTTTTATATGAATTTGTCTATGAGTTTATATATTATAATAATGTTTAGTGGCTAATTCTTCTTGTGTTTGAATGGGGATGAACCCTAAAATTCTTGGTTAATGTTTTATTTGAATTTCTTGTTTTATTTATTTATTGTTGTTATTCAATTGCTGTTTTTGCTTATCGATTTTTCGGAGATTGGTAATTTCGCGAAATTAATTGAAATTGACAAAGGAAGGTTAATCTAGGGCATTAATTGGATAATAAGATTTGGTAATTAGGTAGACATACTAATTACGGTTCCTAGATCATTAATTAATCACTATAATCTATAATTAGTTCATAATCGGGTTAGGGTTAGAGGACATTCTTCTCTAAACGGTCAAGTAGAATAGGAGGATATTCGCTTAGATATTGGGTTTATCCGATTTTAGAGTGAGATCCAATCAACGAGTTGTATTAATTAATTACAACTATTTTCTAATTAAAGTTAACTTAAGGTTCTATGGGAATCTATCATTTAAGTACTCTTTTCCAAATTCATTTTAAAACCTGTATTTGCTTTCTAGTTTAATTGTCTGTTTGTTGTTAATTTATCTTTTAAAATCTTTTCAAAAAAAAATTTTATTTTAATTAAACAGTAGAGATATAGTATGTACTAGTGATTGGCTGTCCCGAGAGTTTGACGATTCAGGGACTTTTCTCACCTCATTACTTTCGATAGATACACTTGCCTAAAAGTGAAATTTTTTTAGGATAGAAACTACACATCAAGTCTTTTGACACTGTTGCCAGGGGACGGCAACATTAGGAAAGCTATTTATTTGCTGATTTAATTGTTTGTGTTTTATTGCTTTAATTGTTTTTATTTCTCTATTGGATTTTATTGGATTCTTTGTCTTTCTCTTTCTATTTTTTTTAACTCACTAATTTCATGATTTCTCCATTGTAGAGTTTTTCAACTAGTTTATGCCCCGTTGTCAAAGGGGTGAACTAGTTAAATTTGATCCGGAACCCAAGAAAATACTGCGGAAAGCCCGTCATGCTATCAATTTCAATACGGCGGACAAAACAACGTTAGCAGTTTTAGATAAGGCAAAAAAGGAGGACCCAAGAGATCCAACACCGCCACCACCAATAGCAGAACGTCACATGACATATTTTGCTAGGTCGTCCATCACTGGGACGAGGCCTAGCATAACAAGATCGGCAATGGATGCCAATAATTTTGAAATCAATTCCCACATCATACAAATAGTCTAGAACAATGTTCAATTTGATGGGTGCACACATCGCTAATTTCTTGGAACTGTGTGATTCTTTTAAGTTCAACGGAGCATTGGAGAATGCAATAAAACTTTGTCTATTCTTATACTCCTTAAGGGATAAGGCAAAATCATGGGTCAAATCATTACCTCCGGGTTCCATCACAATGTGGGAGTCTTTAGCTGAAAATTTTCTTGGAAGTTACTTTCTCACTGAACGTACCGCATAGTTGAGGAATGAAATCCTCTCATTCCAACAAGCTTACGGGGAAAGTCTCTATGCAGCTTGGAAAAAATGGAGGGAATTGATAAGGAAGTGCCCTCATAATGGTTTTGATTTGGGAATCCAAATCCAATTCTTTATCAACGGTGTTAGCCTTAGAACTAGACAACTCATAGACGCTTTCACTAGTGGCTCTACCGATAGCAAGATGCGCCAATAAGTGTACGACTTAATTGAACAAATCTCTTTAAATAGTTATACTTTGGGGGGCCCAAGACCAAGGGAAAAAACAGCAAGAGTCTATAGCATCGACACACTAACACATTTGGAGGCAAGGTTGGCTGCTATGATAGATAAAAAGTTCGAGAGACTAAATGCGAGTCCAAAACAAGCAATGTTTTGTGACTTTTGTAATGGGGGTACCCAAATCATGAGTGCCCTAACAAGGATGTTTCTGTGGAACAAGTAGATTATATACAAGGAAATAGGCAAGGGAATAATCCTTATTTCAAGTCCTATAACCCTGGACGGCACAACACAACCGCCCAAATTTTTCTTGGAGCAATCAAGGGCAAAAAAACCTCAAGGGATTTCAAAATTGTGGACCTAGACAACCATTGCCCTATAGCATACCTCCTTCGAATTCGCCACCTAAAACCAACTTGGAGAATTTTTTGAGTAAGTTCATGAATGCAACCGATGCTAGGATGCAAAATCAAGATACTTCCATTAGGAACTTAGAAAATCAAATTGGGAAATTTGCCAAGATCATCTGGAGAAGACCACATGGATCCCTTCCAAGAAACACAAAACCAAATCCAAGAGAGCATGCTAAAGCAATAACTTTGAGAAGTGGCAAGGAATTAGAAGTTCCTACTCCTATGGTAATTATAAAAGAAAATGATTTAAAAGAGAAGGAACCCGAAGAAAAGGTTGTTGAGGAGGAAGTTGAAGAAGGACATGATGGAAAAATAAAAAAAAAAAGGAAGTATCAAAGCAAAGTCCATCACCTTATGACCTCCCTTATCATATCCTCAATGCCTTCTTAAAGCATAGCAAGACAAATAGTATAGTAAGTTCTTAAATTTATTTAAACAACTACATATTAACATTCCATTTGTTGAAGCTCTGACACAGATACCAAAATATGACAAGTCTTTTAAGGACATGCTCTCTAAGAAAAAGAAGCTTGAATATATCTCGTCAAAGAGAATTTATGATGAACAAATAGAAATTGCCGTACGACTGAAAACTCCAGCTTTTTCCTAGAAAACTTAAGTCGAGATGGTCGGGACCGTTTATCGTCCATAAGGTCTACCCTTGTGGCGTGATTGAAATAACTCAGCCCAAATAGGAAACATTTAAGGTAAATATGCATCGATTGAAACCATATTTTGGTGAAGACCCCAACAACCTTCAAAGGTTGAGGCAGACCTTCATGAAAAGTAAGAAAGCTAAAACGGTTTGTTGTTTATGTAATTGTATCAATCCAATTTTATCGTTTGTTTCTCCTCATGTATTTTTGAGTGTTTAGTTTCTTTAATGTGAGTATTGGAGTTGCGCATTACATACCTACATGATTAATGAACGTTTTTGTTTTATATGCAGGACAAATACATGATAACCCAGATGAAAACATAAAAAAATAGAGAATTAAAGCCGAAAACAGAGCTTTTTGGATCCGAATCCGAAAGAGGAGTAGCATTCAGTGAAAAATTTCCCGAGACTATCCTAGTTTGGATAGTTGAGCAACATTGAAAATTTTTTTTCCTGAGACTATCTGGATCTGGATAGTCTCACTATCTAGTCCGGATAGTCGTATCTTTGGTGGTTCTGGGTCAGTTCAGGTCGAATCTTAAGCGGGTTTCCCTCTTTTAAATCAAATTTTCAGCTTTCCTTCTCCAATTTCCCCCAAAGTAAACCCTCAAATCCTTAACTCCCTCTACAATCTTTTTTCTTTCCTGCACCATCAAATTCTCCCCGTCTTCTCTCTGCCTCCTCCGACCATCCACGCCACCACCATCCTCCTCCCTTTCTTCTTCTTCTCAATCCTTTCTTCCCCATTTTCCAACCCCCAGTCAGCCTCAATGCTACAGCCCCCTTCCAGTTCACCACTACCAACATCATCACTTTCGTATCCACTATCTCCTCCTTGCATCCTTTCACTCTTTTTGTTTCCCCTCCCCCCTCCTCCTCTCTTCTCTACTTCAATACAGTCACCGTCCCTCTTTCTTTACCACACACTACCCACGGATTCAACGACTGCAGTGGTAATGGAATGACAACACTTGAGCTCTCCAACCATCCAATTTTGATACTCTAATGGCAATGGTTCGTTTTGATACGAACCGGGATAAATTTCCTTTACCTCTTTTCTTCTTTATTTAATTTTTGTATTTTCTTGTTGGGAACGCAGCTTGAATCTTATAATTGCTCTAAATTTTCTGATTTTGCGTTCTGTTGTGTGTGCCATAATTCTCTGTTTTGGGGGCGCAGCATGTAGTCATTACATATATTGCACACATTTAAACACATGGGCTACAATTTTATTTTTAGTGCTTCAAGTTTTTTCCTTTCTTTGAGTTTTATTATGTTCATTCTTCGTATTGTGTTGGCTGCATTTTTTTGTGTGTCGTATTTTGGTCCTTTGCATTCCTTTTGACCGACCCTTGTCCTCCATTAGTCACTATGCCTAGAAAAACTATCACCTCTGCTTCTTCGAAAAGAGCTCGGATTACTGACCCAAGCTCTCTTGAAACTAAACCCCTTATTCCTTCTTTTCCTGATTGGATAACAGATAAGTCAAATAAGGCATGAATTTGAAAGTAGAAAACATAATCGGATTGAACCAAAACGAACTTTGACCTTACCTCAGACCACCAATTATATTTTTCATCCCTTTGTTCGAGTCTCGGGTGGGGTAGGATGATCTCTAGGAGTGGCGTTTACTACACTTCACTGGTTAAAGAGTTTTACACCAACATTACTTAAAAGACAACAAAGACCTTATAACCGTAAAAACCACTATTAAAAGGGTGAATGTAACCCTTGATCGGACCCTCCTCTCTCATATTGCTTCCATTCCTAACGAGGGTCCAATCGTCACCTTCGATTCTACCACTTATGTTGTGTTAGGGGCTTGGAAATGTAATGAAGCTAGCCATAGAGTTGGCATACACCATCGGCCCAACACCAGCCATTCTAGGACGATTTGGAACACTTATGATCTTTCCCCTAGAATGCGAGACGTTTCTAATCTCATAAGTACAAATCTTGCCCCTCAATCTCGCAAAAGCTCTAATAGGGTCATAGATATTTACCTTATTGACAAGCTCCTCTCCTCTTTCCCGGTCAATCTTCCATGCATTATTATTCATTGCATACGAGACACGGTTAGCAGTAACATAAAAAATCGTCTCTTTAGCTTTCCACTGCTACTCACGGATATTCTCCAGCATTTTGAGGTCATTCTTTCAAGTGAGGTGCGAGCTCTTACTAGCCCCTTCGACATAATCAATGGAAACACCATCTTTAGGAGCGGTTTTGAGAATAAAGAAACGGAGAAGAGATGGGTTGAACAATCAGGGCCAAAGTGGCGAGAGGACTTTGGTCATACACGTACAAAACGCACTCGACCTCTCAGGAAAACAGTGGCCGATGTAGAAGATGAAGAGGACGAAAAGGAGGAAATCGAGAATAGCGGTGAAGAGTATGATGACTCGGACTCCTCTATCCATGCCATCCTAGAACAAATGCAAATAAGGCAGACCCAACAATCGGATGCCTTGGCAGGTATTCAGAACACACTCCAGTGTCAAGAGCTCATGCTAACTAGGATTTAAGGGCACCTTTTTCCAGACAAAGATTTAAGCGGAGGTGGAGGTGGAGAGGGTGGATTGGCCCTCTAGGGAGTTTTTTGTCTTCCTACTCACTTATTGTTCTTTAATTTTTATTTTTTACTTTATGTCTTTTGTATGTTTTCTTTTTGTTTCTTAGTTGTTATTTTCTTTTCCCTATTTGGTTAGGTTTTATTCTCCCCACATTGAGGACAATGTGATTCTAAGTGTGAGGGAAGTTTTAATCATTCTTTATCGGTTTTAAGTGTTTATTTTATAAAAGTACCAAAAACATCAAAAAATCCCCAAAACTCCAAAAACATGGAAAAATTATGAAAATTTTCAAAAATATGCTCTGTTTAATAGTCAAGTTTTTTTGTGCATAGCTAATTTTTGAAAAAACCAAAAAGATTTTCCTTTTTCTTTTTGTCACTAAAAAAGCATGAAAAGAGGTGCGAATAACTTGTTAAGACTTTGAATAAGCATAATAAGTAGTTAACCTCATATCTCTCTTTTGTTTATGCCTTGTGAATTGATGATTTTTATGCACAATACTTTGTTTTAGAAGTAGGAATCTGCTTTAAGAACCTTAGGAAATTACCTTATATGATGTATTTTTAAAGCATCACTCAAGACTTATTTTCCACACCTTGAAATGAAGAATCTAGTTTTTGTTAACCCTGCAAATGATGGTCATATGCCATTTTAAATCTGTTTGAGCTTTTCTTGCCTACTGTTTTAACTTTAAATCCTTTGTACCCTTCTTGAGCTTCATGGGGGGGGAGGGGTCACCCCTTTCTTTTTTTGTTTTTAAACTCACATTTAAATAAATATATATATATATCCTCAATCGATGAGCTAATGATTCTATACTTTTGAGTTAGTTTGAGTGAGCTTCACAAATAAATGTGGGGAAAAAGTGAGAAAAGGAAATTAAGAGAGAAAGGGTATGTTGGGAAATCTATGTAAGAAAGAAATCAAACGAGAAGTAAAAGTATCAAGGGAATGAGATATTTAGTTGAAAAAATAATGAGAAACCCTTTGTGAGAAAGCTTGTATTCTATCAATCGTTTGAACATAAGCAATATTCGGATCCGGACAGTGACTATCCCGGTCCGGATAGTGGGTAGTCATTTGAAAAAAAGTTTACAGAGACTATAAAGATCCGGATAGTCCCACTATCATGATACGAATGTCGCGCACAGGGGCTGATTTGCAATTGTTGTAACTTTTTTTTTTTTGCACCTAGATTTTATTTCCCTTTTGTAATTGGATTCAAAAACGTTTTAGGAAGGGATTAGAGTAATTTTTAGAATATGTTTTGGATATTTTTTCTCCTATATAAACCCCATTAAACACATTAATTCAAGAGCTTAGGTCTTAGTTTCAGTTCTATATTTTTGTAAGAAGACCCAATTCGGGAGTTTATTCAAGCAATTCGAAATACGAGTTTGAGTAATTGCCATCGCAGATCTTCAATATTTTCTCCTTAGCTCGCTAAACTTATTCTTTTATATGAATTTGTTGAGTTTATAAATTAAAATAATGTTTAGTGGCTAATTCTTCTTGTGTAACCCTAGAATTCTTGGTTTATGTTTTATTTAAATTTCTTGTTTTAATTATATAATTCTTGTTTGGTTGTTATTTAATTGTTGTATTTGTTTACTGATTTTTCGGAGATTGGTAATTTCATAAGATTAATTAGAATTGCCAAAGGAAAGTTAATATAGGGTATAAATTGAATAATAGGAATTGGTAATTGAGTAAGCATACTAATTACGGTTCTTAGATTATTAATTATAATCAGGTTGGGCTCAGAAGACATGCTTCTCTAAACGGTCAAATTGAATAGGAGGGTATTCACATAGACATAGGGTTTATCCGATTTTTGAATGAGATCCAACCAACGAGTTGTATTGATTAATTACGATTTTCTAATTAAAAAATTAACGTAAGGTTCTAGGAGGATTCTACTATCTAAACACTCTTTTCCAAATTTCTTTTAAAACCTTTATTTTCTTTCTAGTTTAATTGTTTTTTAATTGTTATTTTATGTTTTAAAATCTTTTCAAAAACATTTTATTTTGATTAAACAGTAGAGATATAGTTACTACTAGTGTTTGGCCGTCCCAGAGTTCGACAATCCGGGACTTTCCTCACCTTATTACACTGATAGGTAATACTTGTCTAAAAGTGAAATTTTATTAGGATAGAAACCACACATCAAGTGGAATGATAAATGCAAAAAGAGCTTCACAGAACTTAAGCATTGCTTAATGTTAGGACTAATGTTGATTCTGCCATATCCAAACAAGAAATATGAAGTGTACATTGACGCATCTCATGAGGGATTAGAAGGTCTCCTTATGCAAGAAGGAAAAATGGTTGCCTATATCTCTCGAGAACTCAAGGAACATGAAAGAAATTACCCTACTCATGACTTGGAATTGGCAGGTATAGTTTTTGCATTAAAGAAATGGAGACACTATATGTATGGTAGTGAGTTTGAGATATTCACTTATCATAAAAGTTTAAAGTACCTATTCTCATAAAAGGATCTTAACATGAGACAGTGGCGATGAATGAAATTTTTGGAAGAGTATTAATGCCCTTACAAGACCTCAGTGAATGCCTCAACTATGTAGAAATCAAAAGCTTGATCGCGAATATTACGATTATCTCAGACCTCCAGGAGCAAGTCAAGAAGGCGCAAGAAACTCATGAAGATTTTCGGAAATTCAAGAATCAAGTGGTACAAAAACAAATTCCTAATTTCCATGAAAATAAAGGTACTTTATATTTTCGAAGCTGATTGTGTGTTCCAAATGAACCAAACTTGAAAAAACTTCTACTAGAAGAGGTCTATTCCAGATGATACATAATCCACCCGGGAGAAACAAAGATGTACCAGGATTTAAAGAAAAATTACTGTGGAAGGGATGAAATGAGACATAGTACAACATGTATAAACCTGTCTCATCTGTCAGAAGGTCAAAGCAGAACGAAAAAAAAGTAGCGGGACTCCTTCAACCATTGTCAATGCCAGAATCGAAAAAGGATTGTATTACTATGGATTTCGTTATTAGACTCCCTGTACCTGGAGGAAATTATAATGCAATATGGGTGATTATGGATCGATTGACCAAAATAGCTCACTTTTTACCCATCAACATATGTTACTCATTGGAGAAGCTTGCTTAATTATACACAGAGGCAATTTTGAAATTACATGGAATACCAAAAGAAATTGTCTCTGACGGAGATCCAAGATTTACTTCTCGGTTCTGGCCTCAGTTCCAAGAAGCTCTCTGAATTAAATTACATTTCAGCACTGCAGCATATTCTCAAATAGATGGGAACACGAAACACACAACCCAAACTTTGGAAGATATGTTGCAGATATGTATCTTGGAATTCGATAACAAATGGGTCAATAATCTACCCCTTGCAAAATTTGCATACAACAACAGTTACCAAGCATAAATTGGAATGGCTCCTTTTGAAGCATTGAATGGGCGTAAGTATAGATCTCCTACGTTCTGGGAAGAAAGCAAGACACAAGCTATGTCATAGGAATTGATGTTGATACCAGAATTGGAAGAACAACAGGAGGAAGTGAAAATTATCCAACAAAGGATAAAGGCTGCCCAGGATCGACAGAAAAGTTATATGGATAATAGGAGAAGGGCTCTTGAATTTGGAGTAGGAGAAAAAGTATTCCTAAATATCACTCTACAGAGAGAAAAGTTTGGTCAACCACGAAAAGGAAAGTTGAGTCCCAGATTTCTCGATCCACTTGAGACACTAGAGAGGATCGGATAAGTAGCCTATTGTCCAGCTTTGCCTGAAGAGTTAGCAAAGATCCACGATGTATTTCACGTATCTCAATTAAAGAGGTACCATCTATCTCCAAAGCATGTTCTAAATGAAGAGCCTTTAGAACTATACCCAAACATTTCCTACAAGATCTGACCACTCCAGATTTTGGAAAAAGAAAAGAAAAAATCAAGGAACAAAGAGATAAAATTATACAAGGTGCTATAGAGAAACACCAAAATAGAAGAAGTTACATGGGAAACCAAATAATTCTTGTGACAGAAATATCCTGAAATGATTCTAGAACCATGAATTTTGAGGACGAAATTCTTTTTTAGGAGGTGAGAATGTGATACCATGAAAATTCGGTAATTAATGAGGTTAGTTGACCAATTAGGATTTAATCATATTTTATTAAGGAAGGTTAAAATTGTCCTTTTAGACACAATCGTAATTTCTTAAAATAGTAAGGGGTAAAATAGAAAATTTTTCATCACCGTCATTTCAAAAAATTACAGAAGATAGAGTAGACATTTCTTACGATTGTAAATTTTAATAACTACTAACGGTGAAATAGTTATTTTTTCATTAATGTAATTCTTACTTATAATAAAGGGTAAAATAGTCCTTTTTTACTTTAAAAAAATGATAGGAACACTTGGAAAACAATTGAAAAAAGGTAATGATTACATTATTAAAAAAATTACAAGAATGGCAAAAAATTTCCCCAATAAATGATGGCATAACCCCACCGCCAAAGAAATTTCACGTATTATATATATGTTTATATATCATTTATATTAACAAATAAGCATATAACACAGTACATTTGCTCTCTATGCATATATTTGTTTATAAATCATTTATATGAGCAAATAAGTACATAAGACAATATATTTGCTTTCTATATATATATTTGTTTATATATCATTTATATGAGCAAATAAGTATATAAGACGGCATATTTTCTTTATATACATATAAAAAATATATATACATATAAAATATTTAGTGTATATATATAGATATAGAATATTGTGTATATATACACTAAATAATATTTACTATAATATATATACACTAAATATTCTAGATCTTATCATATGTATGTACTAAATATCCTAGATCTATATACATACGTATATACATGAAGATATGATTATAAAAAAGGGAAAGGAAAGTTACTCGAAGAAAAAATGGGAGAAATTTGAAATAGTTTGAGAGAGAGAGAGAGAGAGAGAGAGAGAGAGAGAGAGAGAGATGGAAAAAGAGGGAAGCTGCCCATAGAAAAAAAAGAAGGGTGGAGTTAGACTTGTCAACAGTTTGGGTTATTCGGTTCAAGATCTATTTCTAAACGGTTCAGGTTCTCACGGTTAAAGTTTTTACAGTTCTTTAAAAATTAATTTTTTAAAAAGGTTCCAGTTTCTTGAGTTAATGGGTTTTCTGATTTGGTTTTACGTTTTTGACCTATTTTTCAAAACTCCAAAATTAGATTAAAAAATATAAATGCAGACATGTAAATTAAAAATTCGAAATCGAAAAAATCATGAAATTAGAATCGCTAAATCAAGGATTCGAAATTACAAAAATCGCAAAAACCTCAAATGAGTTATCCGCATATCTTTTCAGAAGACAGGAATAGCCCACATGAAATTAGAATCGTGAAATCAAAAAACTTGAAACTCTAAACAGTGAAAATCGGAATACTAGAATCATGAAATCGAAATCGTAAACCGCCAAGCTGAAAGTGTGAAATTGAATAAATGGAACTCTGAAACCGAATAAATAATTGGAACCGTGAAATTGGAAAACCCGGAATTAAGAAACTGCAAACAAAAATCGTGAAATCGAAAAACCGTGAAAATCGAAATTACAAAATCAAGAAATTAGAGCCGAAAAACCGCCAAACTGAAACTGTGAAATCAGAAAACTAAAACTGCAAAACCATGAAAACTGGAATTGTAAAATTATGAAATTAGAACCATAAAACAGTCAAACCATAACAGTGAAATCGAATAACTGGAACCTTGAAATCAAAAAACCAGAATAAAGAAACCGCCAATTGAAACCGTGAAATCAGAAAACCAAAACCGTCAAACCATGAAAATCGAATTATAAGATCATGAAATTAGAACTGTAAAATCTCCACACCGAAACTGTGAAATAGAATAATTGGAACCGTGAAATCAGAAAAACCAGAATAAAGGACTTGTCGAATCAAAAGCATGATATCAGAAAACCAAAACTAAAACTGTAAAATCGGAAAACCAAAACCATCAAACCTTGAATGACAAGATTATAAAACCGTGGAATTTGAACTGTAAAACCGTCAAACCAGAACCATAAAATGGAAAAACAAAAATAGCCAAACCATGAAAACTGATAATATAAAATCATGAAATTAGAATCGTAAAACTGCGAAATCGAAACCATAAAATCAAATAATTGGAACCATGAAATCAAAAAACCGAATCTGTCAAACCGCGAAAACCAGAATTACAAAATCATGAAATTAGAACTGTAAAATTTTCAAACTGGAACTATGAAATCGAATAATCGGAGCTGTGAAATCGGGAAAACAGAATAAATAAACCGCCAAATCGAAACTTTGAAATCGAAAAATTGAAACCACCAAACCATGAAAATTAGAATTATAGATCACAAAATTAGATCCGTAAACGCCAAACCGAAGCCGGGAAATCGAAGTACCAAATCTGCAAAATCGTGAAAACTGAAATTACAAAATCTTGAAATCAGAACAGTAAACTGCCCAAACACGAACCATGAATTCGAATAATTGGAATCTTAAAACTGCCAAAGACTCATATTAAAAGTTTTAATTAACATGTACGAGGCGTGAGCTTAAATTTTAATGTCTAAATAAATCTGACTTGTTAAAAATATATATTTAGATTTTGTTTATTTATTTTAATTGGAACCTTTAGAACCGATGGTTCTGGTTCTTTCATTAAAAAATGGTTCTGGTTTCGGTTACAGTTTCAAGTAGGAATTGTATCCAGAACCGAAACCTTAAAAATCGTAATCGCTAGTTCGGTTTGACGGTTCCAGTTCCAATTTAGCTAGATCTAGAGGGAGTATAGATCTAAAAGAGAGGGTGGAATTCTACCGAGAAGGAATTGAAATTTTTTTTAAATATGGAAGGGGATCTTGAGAAATGAATAAAACGAAAAATAAAACAAAATAAACATTACTATAAGAAGAATTACCTGTAGAGAGAGAAGGAGGAGAGAAGAAGGGTGACTAAAATGAGGGGACCATCATTGATGAATACCTTAAGATGGTGAAAGGTGGAAGTGTTACTCATGATCGTTTAGTACATCTCCTAGTACACTCTTTAGTACACTCACTTTATTAGTAACTTTTCCCTGAGGGTTTATCTTTTTTATCTAGGATTTATATTAATAAAATTACTATAAAATAAGTGTACTAGAGAGTATACTAGAAAATGTACTAGACGATCACGCCCGTGGAAGTGTGATTATTTTCGGCTGAGGAAAGAGAGAAAAAGAGAAAGAAGAGAGTGTAAGGAGGAGAGAAAAGAGGAAAGTGATAGGGAAGGAAAGAGGAGGAAGTAGAAGAGAGAGAAAGAAGGAAAGAGAAAAGAAGGGGAGGGGCAGTAGTAAAAAAAAGGGGGAGAATGAAAAATAGAGAGAGAGAGAGAGAGAGAGAGAGAGAGAGAGAGAGAGAGAAACCTTAGAAGGTTGAATAACTATTTAGCCTATCCTAACAATTTTGTTAATTACGAATTAATCCCTAAAAGTAGCTATGTTTGTTGCATTTATATGTGTGACATTTGTATTTCAATTTTTATTCGAGAAATTACCTTAGAAAATAAATATTTAAAAGAAAAATTTAGATTATTTGGTACAATAGTCGAGAATTGACATTAGGAGAATTATTCAAGGTTGATTATTTTTAATAATATTTTTCTATAAGATACTGATATTTATTATTGGTTTTAGGTACCAATCCTGAAGAAAGTCCCAACGGAGGTGAGTTTCTCCCAAGAAGTTGAAGAACTTCATTTGATAAAAGATTTCTACCGAATTTTTGAATTAGAAAGTTATTTTAGAAAAAAAGATAGTATATTTCCAAGTTTTTAATTTAGAAAGTCATTTTGGACAATAAAATATATTTCCAAATCTAGAATTTTCTCAAAGTTTTCAAAGAAAAGGTTTATATTAAATATTTGTTAAAAATGAAATATTTATGTATTTATGAGAATGGTCTTCTATCTTACCAATGGCAGGTAGCACTGTGTATGGTTGCTCACTCGTACAAGGTCCTCTCTAATCATTGGTATAGATAAAGCATCGGGTTGACTGTCGCCTAATAGTGTATACCCATAGTGCGAATACTGATCTGCTGACATGTCTTTTAGGTTAGGAGGTTTAGCCCCAGAACTGTTGGCACGTGGAATCGGGTTGGTGGGTAACCCCAATCCTACTAGTTCATTTCTGGATAAGGGGGATAAGGATGAGAAATTATGCGCATGTATAGTGTGAGGCCGATCTTTTGACTGGGAAAGGATCTGGTTCCCGAAAATTGCCTGCTTTGATATCTTGATGGCAGATTTAGTTTCCTTATTTCGATTTTTTATTATCGTTAAAAAAAAAAAGGGAAGGTTATCTCTTATGTTTTTTTAAAAAATTCATTTTTTCTTATCAAAGGTTAAGTTTTTTTTTTAAATGTAAAAAATCTTTACACTTGCGCGTACATACACCAAGATTCACTAACGGTTTTTAGCTCACTAATTTCTTTATTTTTCAAATTTGCAAGTTTAGGTTGTCAAGATGTATCTTATGGGATTAAACTATTATTTTATAAATAAGTCTTCAACAGAAGTAGAGTAGCTTTCATAATAGAAAACTTTATATCTAGAGGCTAATAAAATATTATTAAAGAATAATTCTATATTTAGGAGCTGTTGATTTAGTTCTTAACTTTATAATGTTTTATTAATATTAAATATTTAATGTAATATTACTATTCAGTATATAAAATAATTTCCTAAACCAATAATATTAAAAGACATCCATACATCCTACTCAGTTTGAAGCAGTGAAATTTATTGAAAGAGTTAGGAATGTCCAACAAGAAAAAAGCCTTGCCACATGAAAATTAGAAAAAGTACATAGAGCTATACCAGAAAGACTAGACTGACCGTTATTACAGAGATTCTATATCTTTAAACATCATTTAAGCGAAAGAGACTAGGGTCTTTGCAACAACAGCTAAAATATATATTCTACCTGTATCCTTTTATAACCATCATTCAACTACACTCCAGAGATTGTCCCAATCATTCCGTCTAAGAATAACCCATCTGCACGTGAAATATAACTACTGTTAAAAATATTCGATTAACAAATTTTATGCAGTAGAATATCCACAAATCAAAATGAAAATAGAAGATGTTTGTGGGAAATTGATTGTTAGGCTTAGGTAGACGTTTGGCAACTCAAGTGGACAACAATATATATTATGATTTCCATAGAGAATGAATCCACCAGAATGACAAAATCAAAATTTTTTAAAATGCCCTACAAGTAGCTAAAGAACATATTTAGACCAGTATATTTATGCATTGGTATTTGAACTTCCAAGAAACTTTAGAAATTTATACATTGGTTGTGTATTTACTTTAGGAGGCAAGGGATTTTTCAAAGACAGGTGAAGCAATTTAGGGATGGAAAATCTTACCAGCAATCGCTCCAGCGGTGTCGGTGTACGCGTCAATCTCCAGAGTGAGTTTCGGGGGTCAAAGCTCTAGCAGAGGAGATGACAGACGCAAGGATCTAGAGACGAGAGAAGAGAGGCGGTAGTGAGGGGGTGGCAGTGAGGGGGCTGGTGATGGGCCGTCGGGGAGATGAAGGCGGTGAGGTGGGGTTCGGTTTTGGTAGCTGCAGAGAGGAGTATAGCTAGTTTGAGGAGTTGAGGAAGAAAGAGAGAGAGTGGGTCGATTTTTTCCCCAATTAAATTTGCGACAAAGGTGGTCGCATACTGTGTCGTAAAATTTTAGCTAATTGGGTTTCATCGCTATTCCGTCGCTAAAATTAAGACGGAAATTACGGTCGCAATTTTGCGTCCCTACTTTTTATTTTTGTTGTAGTGCATAGTGTTTTGATTTTAAAGATTTATCTGATTTTCGAGCTTCTAGGGTTTTACTGATATTTCCTCTTGTTTGGTTTCCCTGTATTTCATTTTCGTGGTACCGGGATCGGTGTTTTTACTTTATCGGGATGGATTTTCTCATCTCTGTAAATATTGGTGTCTGATTTCTTATCATTTGTAAATATTATTATGTCTTGGCTTGTGTTTTTCTTCTGATGTTGGCGGTTTTTGGGCAGCGGTGGGCGTGGTTTCATGTCAGAAGATATTGGTTTTATATGTCTTTGTTTTCTAGGGTAGATGTGCTTGGTTGTGGTGGGTGGTGGCTAGGGGAGTTTCGTTGATCGAGAGTGGTCTTGCTCTGGTTCATACGGGTAGACGGTGTCGGGCTTTGTTTCTAGCCCTTGAGACAGTGAAGTTTGAAGTGGAGACCGAGACAAAAAGGGTCTAGGAGGTTTGGGTTTGGTTGCTAAGGATTACCGTTTATGACTCACCACAAGTTTATTATTGGCCGAAGAATACATTTGCAATTTACCAATTCCAGTGTTAAGAAGATTATTTTTCATCACTGACTTGTGGCCATCCCGTCGTCGTTCGACCCTGGCTTTTTCACTGAAACAATTGGCGGTGCCGACAGGTGATAGAAGTTGGTCAAGTTTTAGTTTGAGTGGCCTGTGGCGGAGGACTGCGGCAGCCCAGTTGACTGCTGTTGGCTAAAGCCCTAGCAGATGTAGGCCTCTCTCGTGGGCTTTGGTGTAGGATATGGTTTCGGCTTTGGGTATATGTTTGAGCTCTAATCCTTGTATAATATTTTTTTTGTTTTTTGAGTTGGACCTTTTTGTTTTGTATGTTAATGTTATAGTTTTAGTTGTTGTATGTCTCGACTATCACAGACAATATTTAGCCGCCCTGAATAACCTTTCAGTCTCGGAGAGACGAGACTAGTGTCAGATGTTTGAGCGTCCCCTTTTTGATAGTTTGAATTAAAATTGCATGGGTTTGATAAACAGAACTTTTTTAATATATTTGATAAAAAGAACCTCTTTAAATATAAAATTACTAGCATCTTTCTTCTCAAAAAATAGACTCGAAGCTCTCCCCGCCCCCAAAAAAGAATACCAAAATTTTCTTTCAAATTATTATACATTTTTATATGCACAAAGAAACGAAAAAGTAATTAAGCAGAGTTTAATAATATGCACATATATAGTTTGCATCATTTTGACAAATTAATTAATTTTCATAAGTAACATGAAATCTCCTGTATCTTCTAATTGGTCTCATCTGGCCAGCAGCAGCAGCGATATTCTTCTTCACTGGAAGTGGAATAGTTCCAATTTTAATCAATTCAATTCCATCTCCAACTGGCAAAGTTACTGTCTCATAGTTTTCCTTGAATAATATGTTGGACCCTCTAATAAACCTCAAATTCCTCCTCCTAATTATTCCATTTCCAACATCTCTATTACTAATAATATTAGTAATCACAACCAAACATCCCCTAGGATTAACATCAATATTCTTCCACATTAACTTCATCATCATCATCATCTCATCATCATCATGAGATCCATTAATAACTATAAAGTCAATTTTCTTCAACCGTCTGATTATATCACATGGGTTTCCTCGTAGGAATTCCATTACATCTTTAAGATGATGATGATGATAAGGATTTATTATCAGAGGAGGTTCATGATGATGATTATGATGAGGGATGATGCAGATGAATCTTCCTCCTGTTTGCTTTGTGGCTACTGCTAATGCAATTGTCAACGGTGTGATGATTCTTTCTGTGGTGATTTGGATAATGAGCTTAGCTCCATTTCCAGCTGCCAATGCTGATAAAAACTCCATGCATTTTGGTTCGTCCGATCTTGATGATGATGAATCTCCCATTAATGTTTTTGCCTGCAGAACAATCATCATTATACAAAGAAATAAACCCCAAGAAATTAAAACCCCATAATTAATGTGATCAGTTTTTTAATCTAGAATCTTTTAACCTAATTAATTAGTTCGTTCCGACTAATTTACTATGGCTCACTCCCATAAGATGTGATTTTGAAACCAAACCGTAACTAATTTACATTTTGCATAGCTCAAACTATAGTTTCATGGTTCTACATGTGTATTATAATTCATTGGGAATTGAATACTGTTTTTGTGACGGTGTTAGAATAAAATAAAATGTAAATTTCATGTTTAGATGATAATACAAGATATAACAAAGTACATAATATAATTTATGCTCTTATTTTTTCCAGAATTTGCTACGAATTATTTATAAGAAATGATCCTGAAAATAGTAAGTCATTTATCCTAACTATTTTGTTAGGAACGAAAATAACCAATTACCAGATGTAGGGTGTTCAAATAAGCATCCATGGCTTGCTGGGGAGACCACTGATTCTCCATATGATCAAATTATTAGGCTTGCTTGCTAGCAAGATAATATATAGTATTATTGATGATTGATCTATCTTCAGAAGGCTCTTTATAATTTCTATCAAGTCCCTGCAGAAGCTGTATTCAGCTGATCGATTGCAAGAAAATCCCTGTATTATATATATATATATATATATATAGAGAGAGAGAGAGAGCGAGCGAGAGAGAGAGAGAGAGAGAGAGAGAGAGAGAGAATTAAGGGATGAGAAATGGCATGGCAGCTGTATTCATATGATTGATTTTACGGGAACTTGCAATATTATTAGGGCATCTGGTGTGAAGTTTTTGCTGTGAAGAGAAGAGAAGAGAAGAGAAGAGAAAGGGGACACTTGGCTGCAAGAGAAAGATTGGGAAGGGAAACATAGCTGCATGATATGGTATTCGTGGCAATAAATCCATGACTTATAATTAAGCTCATCATGCATGTGAATTTTTGTACTACTCTACTACTAATTCTTTAGATGAGATTGGCCGAGGAGAGATCAATTCTCTTGAGAATTTGGATTTTTCTAAGCTAATAGCTAGCTGTTTTGACAGTGAAATGATGGACGCTTGTCTTCCCCTTGTTTTGCATGGCATCGCTGGATTCATCTACCTATTCACAAAGCATTAATTAACAGGATGGATAAGTTAGATGTCCAAATATAAATTTTACAGATCAAAATATTCAAATATTCGTTTACTCAAAAACTCAATTTCTTTCTCCGTACGTAATTTTTTCACCTTCCTGCTAAAATATATATAATAATAATAATAATATTTCAAAATATGAAGATTTGAAGTTAAAAATTTTAAAGACAATGAGAGATAGCAACAAAACCTGATACACAGATATATCTACTCATGTCATGACCAGATATATCTATTCATGTCAGGACGTGGCTCAAGCATATAAATGGTGTATTTTTTAATTTTTAAGGTATTTTTTATAATTTTTTTAACTATTAATTTTAATTATTTTTAATATATATTTTTGTACCATTACACTAATTTTAATTTAATATTATAATTTGAATTTTTTATATTAATACATGTATATATGTTAGTCTTTAATTTATTTAGTTAATAATTAAATATTTAATTTTAATTATATATAATGATGTTGTATTTTTTAGTGATTAAATAATTATATAAAATATATTAAAAATAATTCATTATTAAAAATAATCAATATGACAATTTAAATAATATTAATAATAAAAAATAAAAAATAGCCTTGGACTAAGCATTGACATGAACATCGGGTATCCTACATCTGGCCTTGGCGCGAGATTTGCTTGGTTTGTGGCAGGGCCATGGCGCAAAGCAGTAAAAGTCTGTGCTAATGTCTGATTTTTCTATTTCGGTGTATCTTTTTTAAATTTTAAACCCGATAAAAAATATAAATAAACGAGTGTAAAACGATATATTTCATGAATTTTAACGCTTAAATTGGAATAAACATTCTATTGAAGTCTTTGGACATTGAGAGAAGTTGGAAGAAAGAAAGTAAAGTGAAAAAATGATTTGTTGAAAATGAAATTCTTTCGCTCATACATTTTATATTTTTGTGCGTAATTTATTATGCCCCTTAATTAATAATTTGAGAGAAGCTGATTCCTTCTAAGTTGGAACAAGTTTGGTCTAAATTGGAAAGTAAAAAATATATTTGGTTCTCTTATTATCATAAATGTTCTGCGCTCCCTTTAATTTAAACAAAAAATGGCTCAATTTTAAAGCATTTAGCAATGCTTAAATAATTTTAATATACTAACTTCTTTATTTCATATTATCTATTAAGAAAACATATTTTAAAAAATATTTACTACTTTGATAATATTTTGTTGTATATTTTATTTTATTAAAATTGCATATTTATTTAAAAATATTAATTAAAATTATTGATGATAATTAAAATTTAATTTAATTTATTTTCTTTTTAAACTTAAGTGGAATAATCATTTCGTTAATTCTTATATATTTATTTAGAGCCAAATATGAAACTATGGAAGAGTATATTAGATATTTTCTTCTTTTTCTTAATTTGTGCCGTGATCAAATATATGCAAATTATCCCAGCTGCAGCCTAAAACTCAACCAATCGCTCTGGAAAGTTTACTCACGTCTTCTACCAACGATTTTGACCATGAAAACTTATTCCGATGCAACCTAAATTTAGTTGATTTTGGCCGGTTTTCCATGGTTAAATATAAAATTATTTATTTAAAGTTATAAATTATTTTTTAAATTATTATTAATTTTTAATATATTTATATCAATTTAAAATAAATTAAAACAATTATTTTTAAAAAGCTATTTTAAAATATTTTTTAAAATTACATTTAACTGTTGACCTTATCAAAATTAAAAATATTAAAATACTTTTTAAAAGTATTTTTTTTAACTACAATAGTAGAGAATAAGTCCCAAAGGAGAGAGAGAGAGAGTAAATATTGCTTATGTAAAATGATTTATTTTATTAGTGTAAATGAGGTTTTTTTTTCTGGGCCGAGCCCATATTTAAAAAGCCCAAACTGAAGTAGGCCAATTTTTTTTTTTCCAATTCAAGCCATAACGCACAATTGTTGTGCGTTATGATAACGCAACGCACAACCATTGTGCGTTATCCTTAATAACTGCGTTAATCGAGTAAAAGTCTAACGTGGATCACAACTGGCGCTGAGCTGTAGATAACGCACAATGACTGTGCATTTTCAAGCTTAATAACGCACAGCCATTATACGTTATTAAGCTGATAACGCACAGTGACTGTGAGTTATCATGTTATTAAAAAAAAAACTCTAACCGCCCCTTCCTTCGCAGTGCGGCTCCCCCTCCTCTTTCCTCCCCCTTTTTATTTTCCCCCAGCCTCTTCCCAACCCCATTTTTTACTCTCTTTCCTCCTTTCCTCCTTTCTTTCTCCTTATTTCTCTATTTCCTCTCCTTCCCCCTTACTGTTTTTACAGCCCCCTTCTCCTTCAATTTTTATTCATTTTTTCTGCCACCTTCATCTCATTCTTCGTCCTTTTTTCATCCTTCTTTCTTTAAAAAAATTTTTGTTCCTGCCTCCGCCATCTACTAGGTATTTTACTGTAATTTTTTTTCTTATTATTATGTGTTGATTTATTTTTATCTAATGAATGTGTATTTTATTTTGAAAATTACAATTAAATTAGTAAATCTTGGAGATTTTCTTTGGAGCACGAAGGCTACTAAAGCTGCACTTTAAATTTTCAGTAAGTTTTTAGTTAGTTAGAATTTTTTTTGTTTATTACATATTAAGTGTGATTATTTCGGTATTTGTTGTTTGTTAATATTTTTTATGAATTTTATTTATTAACTTGAATTAATTTATTTTTTGTGGAAATGGGTTTTACATTTATATTTAAAATGTTTGTTATTAATGAATTTGTGCAAATGTGATAATTTTATGTATATAATTGTTTTTGAATTAAAAAGTGATATTAGGGTGATGTATTATTTTCTTTAATTTATGTGGATAATTATGTTTACTTTATAACCTTACTTTATGATTATTAGAAATTATTTAGATTATTATTTTGCATAATATATATAAATTATTGTAAGAAAATATGAGAACATGTAATTCGATATTTTTAACATTTTTTTAAATGTAGAAAATATGAAAACAAATATTTTTGTTGTAACTTAAAAATTGTAAAATTTAAATAATACAAAACTTAAGAATGTATTATTAAAATAAAAAATTTTACCTTTTTTTAATTTTTGGAATTATGTTTAAAATTGTAGTTATTAATAAATTTGTACCAATTTGATAATTTTATGTATGCAATTGTTTTTTTTGTATTTGAAAAGTGATATTAGGGATAATTTTTTTTCATGAATTTACAAGCGGATAATTATGGAAAAATTTTTTTTAGCAACTTAAAAATTGTAAAATTTAAATAATACAAAACTTAAAAATCTATTATTAAAATCCAAAATTTTACATTATTATTATTATTATTATTTTGTGAAAGTGTGGTTTGGATTTATGTTTAAAATTGTAGTTATTAATAAATGTGTACGAATTTTTGTTTTCATTCAAAAAGTGATATTAGGGTTTAGGATTTTTTTTCATGAATTTATTTGGATAATTAGGTTTAATTTCTTACTTTATGATTAATAGAAAATTTTTTAATTATTTAGGTAATTAATTTGAATGTTAGAAAATATGGGTTTATGTAATTCAGTATTTCTAATTTTTATTTTTTTAAATAGTAAATTATTGAAACTTTATTTTTTACAACCTAAAAATTGTAAATTTTAAATAATACAAAACTTAAAAATCTATTATTAAAATCCAAAATTTTACATTATGTTTTTGTTTTTATTTTTTTTGTGAAAGTGTGGTTTGAATTTATGTTTAAAATTATAGTTATTAATAAATGTGTACGAATTTTTGTTTTCATTCAAAAAGTGATATTAGGGTTTAGGATTTTTTTCATGAATTTATTTGGATAATTAGGTTTAATTTCTTACTTTATGATTAATAGAAATTTTTTTTAATTATTTAGGTAATTAATTTGAATGTTAGAAAATATAGGTTTATGTAATTCGGTATTTCTAATTTTTATTTTTTTAAATAGTAGAAATTATTGAAACTTTATTTTTTGTAACCTAAAAATTGTAAAATTTTAATAATACAAAACTTAAAAATCTATTATTAAAATCCAAAATTTTACATTATGTTTTTTTTTTTTTTTGTGAAAGTGTGATTCAGATTTATGTTTAAAATTGTAGTTATTAATAAAAAGTGTACGATTTTTTTAATGTTATGAATATAATTTTTTTTTCATGTAAAAATTGATATTAGGTTTTAGGATTTCATTTAAAAATATGGGAACCGGTATTTTTTAACAGTGAACCTTAAAAACTAACAGTAAAAGTGAAATTTATTATGTAACAGTAAACCTTAAAAACTTTAAAATCTTATTTATTTAAAACTCCCTAAATCGTTGATTAATTGTGTTTACAATATACCTAATATTTGGAAATATGAGAACGTAAAACTATAAACTTTACAACCGTTAAACGTAATAACAATTAAATCTTAATATTCTAGGAATTAGAATATGTTTAATACTTTTTAATTTTAACATATAGATGTTCACAATATTTGGAAAATATAATTAATGTAGATGGAAGAAGTGCCAGCACATGTGCATCCGGGGCCCATTGTCACTGACGTCTTATCCAGAGCAGACACGTGCGCAGATTGGGGTTTGATGCGGGGTGGGGATCGGGAGACGTGTTATACTGACCTCCAGTGTAGGTGTTTTGGCCGCAACCTGTTCCAGTGCTATAGTGCGGCTCCCCGTAGACAGGTTGAGATTATTGATGGGACCGGTTTGGGGGGAGTCTTTAGGTGTAGTTATATTGGATTGGGCCACGCGCTTATCACAGCATTAGTCGAGCGGTGGAGACCAGAGACCCACACATTTCATCTAACGTGCGGTGAAGTCTCGATTACACTCCAAGATGTACAGGCGCTGTGGGGTTTAGGGATAGACGACACGATTGTTACCGGGCCTAGTTGGAGTTTACACCCTAAACAATACTGGATTGACGTTATCGAGAGACTTCTTGGTGTGCGGTTGTCTCTTAGCCAATTTTCCGGTTACAAAGTGAAGAAGGAACCATTGGAAGCATGGATTCTGAGAACGTTCACCGATTCAGAGACCGACGACGATCTAATATTACGCGCTAGTGGATTTATTTTCTTACTTATTGGCGGACACATACTTCCCGACTTCTCCGGGAATTTGGTTCACGTGCGCTACCTCAACTTGTTGGAGGATTTTGATGATATTACGACATATAGTTGGGGTAGTTGCGTTCTTGGGTTTCTGTATAGGCAGCTGTGCACCGCAGCTTTGGGGGGTGCACGACAGATTGTAGGGGCTTTGGTGTTAGTTCAGATATGGGCGTGGTCGCGTATACCTACATTGCAGCCTCAGCTGATGACGGAGATTATGGCCGACCCTCTTGCTCCTCTTGGCGCAATATGGTGCACAGCATTTGACTGTATCCATCTGCCTACGCACACTCTGGTTACATACAGAGACCAGTTGGAGTTTATGTCATCTGACCAGGTATGCTTTACAATAGCTTGTATTATTTGTAATTAATTGTTTTTTCTTTTCCTTGTTGCATTTTTATTGACTTTGAGTTTTGACATGACAGTTTATGTGGCTCCCGTATTATGACCGCCCTCTGGTTCCATCTGACTTGTGGCGGGCATGAGGTGCCCCTCATATGTTATGAGATAGTGGAGTACCACTATCCCGGACGTGTGATGCGACAGTTCGCACGGGCTCAGATGCAGTCGATACTCGTCTGGACCTTGTGCATTATCTCCTGGATAACGCACAACCAATGTTCGTTATCCTTGTTCTTCAGTCAAGCACAGAACAATATTTGCATTGATTTTTCACTATTTCACCGTCCTCCTTCACAGCTTTCTCAGAAGTAAGGACAATAATTCCCTCTTTCAATTTTCTCCAAGGACAATAATGTATGTAAGCCCGGGAACCACTAAAAAATAATTCATGTACATTAATACATATACAATAATTCAAGCAGCAAGCCAACCCTAAACCCAAAATGCAGCAATCCAGGAAGTTTATAAATACATTAAACACTTACATTCTTTACATATTGAGAACAATCCAGCAAACCACTCGCTATTAAATTCAATTCCCGAAGTTCCTACCATCTTCATATTCACCCGCCCTAAATACCTACATTTTACTGTTTTCTGAAATGGAATCAATCAACCCTGTTAGAGTACAACTATTTTGGGATTTTGAAATTGCAAAGGATGCATACGGTCCCTATTTTACTGGAACAATTCGAAAAAGTTGGACATTGCCAACAAACCGAATAATTTCACATTCGGACCTAGTAAAAAAAATATTGAAATACAGAAATATGGATCCCAATCTCTGGAGTGTTCGAATGACGATGATGGTGCCTACGTACTACGAGGCTCATCATATGTTCTACTTTAATTTATATAGCATGAACAACGACGAAGAAATACGGTATTTATGGACTATTTCGGTCGACATATAGAAGGAAGGAATTCATATTCTTATTGAATTCGAGCCTATCGAACAACAAAATATTCCAATTACTCACGACATGAACACAACATCTTTGCCCGAACATATTACGGCCGTAACACAGATGGTTTCTGATGAACTGTCTATGTTGTACAGTGCCGTAAACAATGATGACGATGAGGTTGACAGGTCAGACGGAGATGATGCTATTTCTAGTCAATCTGAATCGGATGATGACAATGAACTAGAAGAAGGAGAGTTCCGAACTCTAATCAATCCTGTAAACCCTGTCAACCTGGTCATCGAAAACACAGTACAACAATAGG
Organism: Catharanthus roseus; assembly: GCA_028651295.1. Classification (NCBI taxonomy): domain Eukaryota; kingdom Viridiplantae; phylum Streptophyta; class Magnoliopsida; order Gentianales; family Apocynaceae; genus Catharanthus; species Catharanthus roseus. Next base: position 29,874,192 of record JAPQWS010000168.1, read on the forward strand.
AGAGCAGCCAATGGTCCAGCAACGCTAGTTATGACTACACACAATCTAGAACATTCCTAGATATTGGCTCGGGTTCTCCTGTAGATGACACTATAGAATCTGGTACCGTCCGATTACTCGACTGGAACGATTTCATGACTGACATATAGTTAGGCATGAGATTCGTTGACAAAGTACAGACAGTAAGTGCGGTTCATAAGTACTCTGTCAGTGTGAGGCGTGAGTACCGGGTGATGAAAAGTAAGATAGATACATGGACCGCAAGATGTTACCATCACAATGACGATAACTACTGTGCATGGTACATCCATATAAAAAAGAAAGTCACGCACAATCGGTGGAAAATAACCAGATTCGTTAAGGAATACACATGCCTTGTACAGATAGAACAAAACAAACATAGAAACCTGTCTTCAAAATTTATATCAACGTCCATATCACACCTAGTTGCCAATGATCCTGAGATACCTGTTTAGAACATCATTCAAGAGGTGCAGGTATTGTATCAAACTGGCTGTACTTACGCGGCATGGTACGCTCGAAAATTTGCTATCGAGAGGGTTTTGGTAGCTGGGATACAACCTTCAATATTCTATCCAAATACTTACAAGCTGTACAGGATATAAACCCGGGGACTGTATACGAATTTTTGCATCACAGAACAAGCAGTCCCCCTAATTATGTTTTCAAATTTGTTTTCTGGTGTTTCTCGCCGTGTATAGACGGATTTCCATATTGTCGGCCAGTGATTTCTGTGGATGGAACACACTTAAGAGGACCATACAAGGGCGTGATGTTAATTGCAAGTACGTGGGATGCAAATAATCACTTGTTCCCACTTGCTTTTGCAATTGTTGATAAGGAATCTTCTGAGAGTTGGAATTAGTTCCTTAAAAACTTGCGAGAATACGTAGCCAAAGATCGCCACATATGCCTCATTTCTAATCGCCACAAAGGTATTTTATCAGCTATTTAAAGTCAACATTTGTGGCAACCACCATTTATAGTTCACCGGTTTTGCTTACGCCACATTCGAGCAAATTTCAACAAGACCTTTAAAAATACAACCCTAAAAATCTTGATGTGGCAGGCCGGAAAAAAAACGAAACAATGAAAATTTGACCGTGTAATGAAAGAGATTCAAGAAAGAAATGTGGATGCTTACATTTACTTGATGAAGTTGGACGCAGAGAAATGGACATTGTTGCATGATGGCGGTCACAGACACGGTATCATGACAACTAACATTTCCGAGGCACTTAACAGTGTGTTGAAGAAAGCTAGGGCTCTACCTTTAAAAGCCCTGGTTGAACTAATATTCAACAAACAAGTTAAGTACTTTCACCAACACCGTGAAGAGGCAGAAAATTGTGTGCATCCATTTCCAACTCGAATTTTTGACAAGTTCTTGCGGATTGAACTGAAATCAAGAGAACACAAAGTTACAACTTACAATCCGCGAGAGAGAATATACATGGTCAAATCTCCAATCCGAGTTTCTGGTACGGGCAACAACGTCTACACATTACGGCTAAATAATAAATTTTGTAGTTACGGAAAATGGCAAACATATACACTTGTTCTCATGTTCTTGCAGTGTGTAGAGAAAATAGGTCAAGAACAGATGCTTATGTACCGGAGATATATTCGCGACAAACGTACATAAAAACTTACCAAGCGAATTTTCATCCGGTCTTGAGTGAAAACTTTTGGAGGGATGTCCCTTTTAATTTGACATTCTATCCTCCAAACATGAAAAAGGAACGGGGTAGGAAACAAGGCAAGCGATTTCAGGGGGAAATGAATTATAGAAATTCGGATTCTCCCCCAAGATGTGGTAGATGTCGCATGCCGAGATATAATAGGAAAAATTTGAATAACCCCGGACCGAACAATGTATAAGTTTGACATTTTCTTGAAATAGTTGTAATAAAACATGTTTATAATAACGAAATTTTTCTTTCAATTTCTTCTAATTACTACATCATTGCTCTAAATTTTTGTGGTTTCTTTAGTATTACTTCTTCAAATAACTTGCAATGAAATGGTCAAAAGGTAAATATATTTTCCAAGCAAATGATATAAATAGCACAAAATAAGTTAAATATAATAAATACAGTCTTTTTAAAAAAATTATACAATTATAAGTTTTTCCAAAACAAATTTTCATTAAAAAAATTAATTCACTAAACAAATTACTAAGAAAAAACTTATACAATTATAAGTTTTCCCAAAATAAATTTTTGTTAAAAACAAAATAAATGTTCATTCAAAAAAATAAAATAGATTAAATAACATAATTGTAAACAAAGAAATAAATTTTTAAAAAAACATTTTTAAAAATTTTGAAATTTTTTTTTATTTTAAAAAAAATTAAAAAAATAATTACGTGACTGATAATGCACAACAAGTATGCGTTATGCCGAGTCATAACGCACATTGATTGTGCGTTATCAACCACGTTGGCTGACCAGCTTAATTAAGCATAGCGGCGCTTTGAAAACGAGGTTGCGAATACTAGTCAGAGCATGAGTACGGGGTAGTTTAGCACAAGAAGGCGGACATTGGTTGGAAGGCGTACCCTTCCAATCGCCGGAAGAGGGGGTGGTGGTCCTCTTTCCCGCGGCCAAAATATGCCGGCCGCGGTAAAACGGCAGCATGCGAAGAAGCCGGCTCCATACCCATAACTATAGTACTAGCCCGGAGAAGAAGCGGTACCGCCCTTACTCTATTTCCTTCAAGCAGGAAATAGAGGGCGGGGAACTTCTAGGCACTCCTAGTTGTGAAAGACTCTTTTTTTTTTTTTGTGTTAAAACAGCTGGGGTCGCCATTTTTTTGGTCTTCTGAAAGAAGCTCTTTTTGAGTTGTGCGTTATCATTACAGATAACGCACAATCATGGTGCGTATGGCCTGAATCGGAAAAAAAAATTTTGGCGCACTTTAGTCTGAGCTTTTTAAAAATGGGCCCGGCCTAGAAAAAACCTGTAAATCACTCTTTTAAATATTTTTTTATGTAGATCATAAATACCCTTCAAACATTTATCTTACTTTATTATTTTTCTAATTTCTACTATTGTTCTTTTTACTTATTCACATTGTAATTTCTAAGTCATATTTAATGAATTTTTTTAGGAAAAATAATTAAAAGACAAACTAGTAAAAAAAGAAAATTGGTAGAATGTGATTAAGTTTTAGGGGGAGGGGGGGAGGGCAAATAAAGAGTTCCCCCAACATCAAGATTTCTTCGGTTTTCCAAATTGAAAGAGTGAGGACTTTTATGTGAAGAACAAAACAATTTGGTGAATCCATCGATATTAATTGTGCTAATAAGATGGATTTGGTCAAAATAAAAGAGCTTCTTTTGATGCTTCTCCTGATTAACATCGCTTATTCCTTGGCACGAGTATAGGTGGCCGAGCAAAGTTCGAATCAAATTTCATGATTCAAAAGAATACATTTCAAGAATAATAGTTTTTAATAGAGTGTTAAAAATCTAAATTCATCAATTTATTGTATTATAAATTTCTCAAAATTAAATAATTTTAAAGAAGAAAATTGAGAGAAATAATTGAAAAATATGAAAGTTTATTATCATTTTCAATTAAATATTTTTTTAAGAAATCTATTTGTGTTTTAATATCTGAATGTTGAGAAATTTATTACAATTCACGAAATACATCTAAAAATATTCCATAATTTGAAAAGTTGATTCAAATCTTATATATAAACATCATCAAGTGAAAGAAATTGAGAGGAAGTTTTGTTCTTGTATGGAAATTCTCTCGTATCCCCAAAGTATAAGTAGGGTGACTATTAGTTGTAGCAATTGTCATCTTTTTCTAATTTTACTAACGAAGATGTAGAAGTTAACTCTGAGTGTAAAAAAAAAAAAAAAAAAGAATGAATAGGAAAGATTTGACTCAAGTTCTTTTTATATTCTTTATGGAATCTGTGCAGGGCTAATTTCCTAGGCCCCGCGTGTGTATGTGTATTGAGGATGAAATATGATTTTATGGGACTATAAAGACGAAGTTTGATCATCAACAAGCATAGGAGATGTATTGGGAGAATTTCAAAGCAATGAATTTATTTCAATTGTTAAGACTTTTCCCCTTCTCTACCTCCACCATCTGGTTGCTTAAGAAAATAACTCCACTTAAAATATTTTTAATTCTTATAAATTTAAAAAAAAACATTTTAAAGCATTACAAAAACTATTGCGGAAGAGATAGATATTAAGTAATCATAAATAAATTTACTCAAGATTTTTCCTCTTCTCTATCCTCATCTTCTAAAGTCTCTATATATACATTATAGAGGTATTTAAATTAGAAATCAAATTATAATTTTAATAGAGTTATTCAGAAATATCAACTAAGAACTTAAATGTTTAGAGGAAGAGAAATATCTATAATCTTTTGAAATTCAAAACTGTTTATAGAATTAATAATGATTATTAACTAATTGAGGTCTAGCTAGATCTTCTTTAGAATAAAAAAATAAAGTCTAGTTGGAATGTAATAGACTAATCAATTTCTAGGTTTTTTTTCTAGGCTTGGCCCACTTAAAAAAAAGCCAGACTAAAGTGGGCCTTTTTTTTTCGGGTTAAGCCATATCACACTATCATTGTGCGTTATCAGAGATGATAACGCACAATCGTCGTGCGTTATCCTTAATCACAGCGTTAATCGCGTAAAAATCTGACGTAGATCCTAACTGGCGCTGAGCTGTAGATAACGCACAATGACTGTGCGTTATCAAGCTTAATAACGCACAGCCATTATGCGTTATTAAGCTGATAACGCACAGTGAGTGTACATTATCATGTTATAGAAAAACCCTAGCTTTGAGGCCGCCCCCCCTCCCCTTCCTTCCCCTTTGTTTTTTACCCCAGTTTAGACGTCTCCCCCCCTTCCCCCCCTCCCCCCCTCCCCCCTCCCTCGTTTTTTTTTCCCCACCTATTTCAGCCCATTTTCCCCACCCCCTTTTTTACTCTCTTTCCTCCTTTCCTCCTCCTTATTTCTCTATTTTCTCTCATTCCCCCTTGCTGTTTTTCCAGCCTCTCTCATTCCATTTCCTTCATTCTTTCTTCTTTTTTTCAGCCACCTTCATCTCATTCTTCTTCCTTTTTTCATCCTTCTTTCTTCATAAAATTTTTTGTTCCTGCCTCCACCAACTGCTAGGTATTTTACTCTATTTTTTTTCTTATTATTATGTATTGATTTCTTTTTATCTAATTAATGTGTATTTTATTTTGAAAATTACAGTTAAATTAGTAAATCTTGGAGATTTTCTTTGGAGTACGAAAGCTATTAAGGATTTGGAGTATGAAGACTACTAAAGCTTCATTTTAAATTTTCATTAAGTTTTTAGTTGTTCAAAATTTTTTTTGTTTATTACATATTAAGTGTGATTATTTCGGTATTTGTTGTTTGTTAATGTTTTTTATTAATTTTATTTATTAACTTGAATTAATTTATTTTTTGTGGAAATGGGTTTTACATTTATATTTAAAATGTTTATTATTAATGAATTTGTACAAATGTGATAATTTTATGTATATAATTGTTTTTGAATTTAAAAAGTAATATTAGGGTAATGTATTATTTTCTTTAATTTATGTGGATAATTATGTTTACTTTATTACCTTACTTTATGATTATTAGAAATTATTTAGATTATTATTTTGCATATTTCGTATAAATTATTGAGTAGAAAATATGAGAATATGTAATTTGATATTTTTTTTTAAATGTAGAAAATATGAAAGCAAATCTTTTTGTTGTAACTTAAAATTGTAAAATTTAAATAATACAAAACTTAAAAATGTATTATTAAAATCCAAAATTTTACATTTTTTTAATTTTTGGATTTATGTTTAAAATTGTAGTTATTAATAAATTTGTACAAATTTGATAATTTTATATATGTAATTGTTTTCTTTTATTTGAAAAGTGATATTAGGGATAATATCTTTTCATGAATTTATTTGGATAATTATAGAAAAAAAATTTTTTGCAACTTAAAATTGTAAAATTTAAGTAATACAAAACTTAAAAATCTATTATTAAAATCAAAAAATTTACATTATGTTTTTTTTGTTGTGAAAGTGTGGTTTGGATTTATGTTTAAAATTGTAGTTATTAATAAATGTGTACGAATTTTTATTTTAATTAAAAAAGTGATATTAGGGTTTAGGATTTTTTTTAATGAATTTATTTGGATAATTAGGTTTAGGGTTTAGCTTATGATTAATAGAAATTTTTTTTAATTATTTAGGTAATTAATTTGAATGTTAGAAAATATGGGAATTTCTAATTCAGTATTTCTAATTTTTATTTTTTTAAACAATAGAAATTATTGAAACTTTATTTTTTGCAACCTAAAAATTGTAAAATTTAAATAATACAAAACTTAAAAATCTATTATTAAAATCCAAAATTTTACATTATTTTTTTTTTTTTTTGAAAGTGTGGTTTGGATTTATATTTAAAATTGTATTTATTAATAAATGTTTTCGAATTTTTGTTTTCATTAAAAAAGTGATATTAGGGTTTAGGATTTTTTCTCATGAATTTATTTGGATAATTATGTTTAATTTCTTACTTTATGATTAATAGAAATTTTTTTTAATTATTTAGGTAATTAATTTAAATGTTAGAAAATATGGGAATATGTAATTCGGTATTTTTAATTTTTATTTTTTTAAACAGTAGAAATTATTGAAACTTTATTTTTTGCAACCTAAACAAGAAAATATATGAAGTAGCGTAAAACCGTAATAGCGAATTTATGAAGTAGTAAAATGCTTAACTATAAAATATATTATAAGTAACACAAGAAAATTTATTACCAAAACACAAAAATCTATTAGTTTAAATACAAGAAAACATAAAAATCTATTACTAAAATCCCGTATACCTACATTGCGGCCTTAGCTGATGACGGAGATTATGGCCGACCATCTTGCTCCTCTTGGCGCAATATGGTGCACAGCATTTGACTGTAGCCAGCTGCCTACGCACACTCTGGTTACATACAGAGACCAGTTAGACTTTATGACATTTGACCAGGTATGCTTTAAAATAGCTTGTATTATTTGTAATTAATTGTGTTTTCTTTGCGTACTTACATTTTTATTGACTTTGAGTTTTGACTTGACAGTTCATGTGCCTCCCGTATTATGACCGCCCTCTGGTTCTATCTGACTTGTGGCGGGCAGAGGTGCCGCTCATATGTTACGAGATAGTGGAGTACCACTATCCCGGACGTGTGATGCGATAGTTCGCACGGGCTCAGATGGTTCCAGATGCAGTTGATACTCGTTTGGACCTGCACCGGATCCAATTAAGAGTGAATGACAACACATCCTGGGTTACACAGCATGCTATCCATGTTGATGCTTGGAACCAGTAGCGAGTTCATGTTAGAGATGGTCCTGTTGTTGCTGTTGAGGCATTGTCTTACCCCAGTGATGAGTACATCAGATGGTACAGGGGTATCACATGGGTTTACATCGGCAACCCAGCTAACCGTGATACCCGTACGCATGGTTATCAACCTGCCGGCATGGACAGACGGATGATGGTAAGTTCTTATGTGTTTCAGTTATTTATGTTGAATTCTAATTTATTTGTTTATTTCATTTGTTAAATTCTTTTCTTTTTTTAGACTTCCATGTTGCAAGAGGTGGATGATATGGCTTCAGTGGTGATTCGGGAGTCACCTTCATCTCCTTCACAGATTGCCGCGGTCATGAAGAAAGTGCAGACGATCTTTCGGCGGTGCATGATCTCCATCGGGGGTACTTTGGGATGCACTCCTTCACAGCATGATATCCAGGCGACGTTCCCTGTTCAGCCGTCACGTCGCTGTCCCTTAGAGCACGTTCCAGACCGAGGGGCTCGTGGAGTTAAAAGGGGTGCTCGAAAACATCCTGGTCGGGGAGAAGGTGTTGGACGCCCTCCTGTACCTCCTTCTCCACAAAGGCAGGAACATGTCGACCCCGGCCCAGCAGTGGTTGAGAGGGGTGAGAGATCTGGTAGCGGTCAACAGTATGTTGACCCATTTGACAACCCACACCTAGATATGACGTCTTATAGTTTGGGTTTGGCACCAGATCCCCAATTTCTCCCTAGTGGATCCGGGACATTGCAGATGCCTCCAGCGCCCAGTTCAGGATTTGCAGCATTCCAATCTCCGCATCCTTCAGCCTACGGGTTTGCGGGGTTTAGGGCACCACCTCCTTCGGGCACAGCCGGTTCATTGACGCCACAACAGCCTATATCGTAGGCATCTTCGTCTGACGAAGAGGAGGGGCAGGATGCTCTCGGCCGCGGGCATCGTGTTGGGAAGAAAACCGTGTGATTCACGCCATCTGATTGGCCTTAGCTGTGCAGATATAATTTTCAATTTTTCATTGACAATTATATGTAATTCAAAACAGCATTTAAAGTATTCATTTTACTACTTATCGTGTTGAATTATTAGGTTTATGTATCTTTATTCTATTCTTATTTTGTTATAGGGTAGAAATCCGAAAAATAAAAAAAATAAAACTTAAAACAAGTCAGGAAAAGAACAGGAAAAAAATGTAAGATTGAAAAAACAAATTTTAAAAAAAATAAAAAATAAAAATAATAATAATTTCACTGGAAAACGCCCAATGATTGTGCGTTAACGCACAACCGTCATGCGTTATCTCCTGGATAACGCACAACCACTGTGCGTTATCCTTGTGGACGTACAAAAATTTCAAGCAGCTTTCTTAGCAATAATTTCACTCCATCAGGCTTTTTCAGTATGCAGGAAAATCACCACACATTTCAGTATGCAATAATTCATATACAATAATTCATATGCAATTGAAAGTTTATAAAAACAGCAAAGTTTCATGGTTCTTTACATATTCAAAACAATCTAGCAAACCACTCACTCTCTTTTCAATTCCCCCAGTTCCTAGCATCTTCATATTAATCCCCCATCACCGACTAAAATTTTAATGTATTTTGAAATGGAATCAATCAACCCTATTAGAGTACAACTATTTTGGGATTCTAAAATTGCAAGGGATGCATACGGTCCCTATTTTACTGGAACAATTCGGAAAAGTTGAACATTGCCAACGAACCGAATTATTTCACATTCGGACCTGGTAAAAAAAATATTGAAATACCGAGATATGGATCCCAATCTCTGGATTGTTCGAATGACGATGAGAGTGCCTACGTACTACGAGGCTCATCATATGTTCTACTTTAATTTATATAGTATGAACAATGACGAAGAAATACGTGGGATGCAAATAATCACTTGTTCCCACTTGCTTTTGCAATTGTTGATAAGGAATCTTCTGAGAGTTGGAATTGGTTCCTTAAAAACTTGCGAGAATACGTAGCCAAAGATCGCCACGTATGCCTCATTTCTAATCACCACAAAGGTATTTTATCAGCTATTTAAAGTCAACATTTGTGGCAACCACCATTTATAGTTCACCGGTTTTGCTTACGCCACATTCGAGCAAATTTCAACAAGACCTTTAAAAATACAACCCTAAAAATCTTGATGTGGCAGGCCGGAACAAAAATGAAACAATGAAAATTTGACCGTGTAATGAAAGAGATTCAAGAAAGAAATGTGGATGCTTACATTTACTTGATGAAGTTGGACGCAGAGAAATGGACACTGTTGCATGATGGCGGTCACAGACACGGTATCATGACAACTAACATTTCTGAGGCACTTAACAGTGTGTTGAAGAAAGCTAGGGCTCTACCTTTAAAAGCCCTGGTTGAACTAATATTCAACAAACAAGTTAAGTACTTTCACCAACACCGTGAAGAGGCAGAAAATTGTGTGCATCCATTTCCAACTCGAATTTTTGACAAGTTCTTGCGGATTGAACTGAAATCAAGAGAACACAAAGTTATAACTTACAATCCGCGAGAGAGAATATACATGGTCAAATCTCCAATCCGAGTTTCTGGTACGGGTAACAACGTCTATACATTCAGGCTAAATAATAAATTTTGTAGTTGCAGAAATTGGCAAACATATACATTGCCTTGTTCTCATGTTCTTGCAGTGTGTAGAGAAAATTGGTCAAGAACAGATGTTTATGTTCCGGAGATATATTTGCGACAAACGTACATAAAAACTTACCAAGCGAATTTTCATCCAGTCTTGATTGAGAACTTTTGGAGGGATGTCCCTTTTAATTTGACATTCTATCCTCCAAACATGAAAAACGAATAGGGTAGGAAACAAGGCAAGAGATTTCAGAGGGAAATGGATTATAGAAATCCGGATTCTCCCCCAAGATGTGGTCGATGTCGCATGCCGGGACATAATAGGAAAAATTGTAGTAACCCCGGACCGAGCAATGTATAGGTTTGACATTTTCTTGAAATAGTTGTAATAAAACATGTTTATAGTAATGAAAATTTTCTTTTAATTTCTTCTAATTACTACATCATTGCTCTAAATATTTACGGTTTCTTTAGTATTACTTTTTCAAATAACTTGCAATGAAATGGTCAAAATGTAAATATATTTTCCAAGAAAATTATATAAATAGCACAAAATAAGTTAAATATAATAAATACAGTCTTTTTAAAAAAATTATACAATTATAAGTTTTTCCAAAACAAATTTTCATTAAAAAAAATAATTTATTAAACAAATTACTAAAAAAAACTTATACAATTATAAGTTTTCCAAAAAAAAAATTTTATTAAAAACAAAAAAAAACGTTCATTCAAAAAATTAAAATAAATTAAATAACACAATTGTAAAAAAAAATATTAAAAAAACATTTTAAAAAATTGAAAAAAATTTTAAAAATTAAAAAAATAATTACGTGGCTGATAACGTGCAACAAGTATGCGTTATGCCTAGTCATAACGCACACTAATTGTACGTTATCAGCCACGTTGGCTGATTAGCTTAATTAACTGATAACGCACAATGGTTGTGCGTTATCATTACAGATAATGCACAGTCATTGTGCGTTATGGCCTGACTCGAAAAAAAAAGAAAAAATAGGCCCACTTCAGTCTGGCTTTTTTTAAAATGGGCCCGGCCCAGAAAAAAAACCCAATTTCTACCCCTAGTTAATTGAGAAGCACTTCTTAAAATTGTGTACATAGCATGAGGTTCTACCCCAACTTTAATATCTTATATATATAGCATGGATTTTAGTCCTTCTGCCACCACTATAACCACAAGCCTAAGTATTCTTTATTTGTAGACAGCTGGCTACAGTCAAATGTTGTGCACCATATTGCGCCAAGAGGAGCAAGAAGGTCGGTCATAATCTCTGTCATCAACTGAGGCCGCAATGTAGGTTACGCGACCACGCCCATATCTGAACTAACACCAAAGCCCCTCCAATCTGTCGTGCACCTCCCAAAGAAGCCGTGCACAGCTGCCTATACAGAAACCTAAGAACGCAACTACCCCAGCTATATGTCCTAATAGCATCAAAATCTTCCAACAATCTGAGGTAGCGCACGTGAACCAAATTCCCGGAGAAGTCGGGAAGCATGTGTTCGCTAATAAGGAAGAAAATAAATCCACGAGCGCGCAGGATTAGATCGTCTTCGATCTCTAAACCGGTGAATGCTCTCAGAATCCATGCTTCCAATGGTTCCTTCTTCACTTTGTAACTGGAAAAGTGGCTGAGAGACAACCACACACCAAGTCTCTCGATAACGTTAATCCAGTATTGTTTACGGTGTAAACTCCAACTAGGCCCGGTAACAACCGTGTCGTCTATCCCTAAACCCCACGGCGCCAGTACATCTTGGAGCGTAATCGAGACTTCACCGCACGTTAGATGAAATGTGTGGGTCTCTGGTCTCCACCGCTCGACCAATACGGTGATAAGTGCGTGGTCCAATCCAATATAACCACACCTAAAGACTCTCCCTAACCCGATTCCATCAATAATCTCAACCAATTTACGGGGAGCCACACTATAGCACTGGAACAGGTTGCGGCCAAAACGCCTACACTGGAGGTCAGTATAACACTTCTCCCGATCCCCACTCTAGATCAAACCCGATCTGTGCTCGTTCTGTGTGGATAATAAGTCAGTGACAATGGGCCCCGGATGCACATGTGCTAGCACTTCTTCCATCTACATTAATTATATTTTCCAGATATTGTCAACATCTATATGTTAAAATTAAAAAGTTTTAAACATATTCTAATTCCAAGAATATCAAGATTTCATTGTTATTACGTTTAACGGTTATAAAGTTTACAGTTTTACGTTCTCATATTTTCAAATATCAGGTATATTGTTAACACAATTAATCAACGATTTAGGGATTTTTAAATAAATAAGATTTTAAAGTTTTTAAGGTTTACTGTTACGTAATAAATTTTCATCATTCATCGTTAGTTTTTAAGGTTCACTGTTAAAAAGTTTCTAACATTCAAATTAATTACCTAAATAATTAAAAAAAATTCTATTAATCATAAAGTAAGAAATTAAACCTAATTATCCAAATAAATTCTTGAAAAAAATCATAAACCCTAATATCACTATTTTAATGAAAACAAAAATTCTTACACATTTATTAAAAAATATAATTTTAAACATAAATTCAAACCACACTTTCACAAAAACATAATGTAAATTTTGGATTTTAATAATAGATTTTTAAGTTTTGTATTATTTAAATTTTACAATTTTTAGGTTGCAAAAAATAAAGTTTCAATAATTTCTATTGTTTAAAAAGAATAAAAATTAGAAATACGGAATTACAGATTCCCATATCTTCTAACATTCAAATTAATTACCTAAATAATTAAAAAAAATTCTATTAATCATAAACTAAACCCTAAACCTAATTATCCAAATAAATTCATGAAAAAAAAAATCATAAACCCTAATATCACTATTTTAATGAAAACAAAAATTCATACAAATTTATTAATAACTACAATTTTAAACATAAATCCAAACCACACTTTCACAAAAAAAAACAAAAAAAACATAATGTAAAATTTTGGATTTTAATAATAGATTTTTAAGTTTTGTATTACTTAAATTTTACAATTTTTAAGTTGCTAAAAAAATTTTTCCATAATTATCCAAATAAATTCATGAAAAGACATTATCCCTAATATCACTTTTCAAATACAAAAAAACAATTACATACATAAAATTATCAAATTTGTACAAATTTATTAATAACTACAATTTTAAACATAAATCCAAAAATTAAAAAAATGTAAAATTTTGGATTTTAATAATACATTTTTAAGTTTTGTATTATTTAAATTTTACAATTTTTAAGTTACAACGAAAAGATTTGTTTTCATATTTTCTACATTTTTAAAAAAAATGTTAAAAATATCAAATTACATATTCTCATATTTTCTACTCAATAATTTATACGAAATATGCAAAATAATAATCTAAATAATTTCTAATAATCATAAAGTAAGGTAATAAAGTAAACATAATTATCCACATAAATTAAAGAAAATAATACATCACCCTAATATCACTTTTTAAATTCAAAAACAATTATATACATAAAATTATCACATTTGCACAATTCATTAATAACAAACATTTTAAATATAAATGTAAAACCCATTTCCACAAAAAATAAATTAATTCAAGTTAATAAATAAAATTCATAAAAAACATTAACAAACAACAAATACCGAAATAATCACACTTAATATGTAATAAAAAAATTCTAAATAACTAAAAACTTACTGAAAATTTAAAATGCAGCTTTAGTAGCCTTTGTACTCCAAATCCTTAATAGCCTTCGTACTCCAAAGAAAATCTTCAAGATTTACTAATTTAACTGTAGTTTTCAAAATAAAATACACATTCATTAGATAAAAATAAATCAACACATAATAATAAGAAAACAAATAGTGTAAAATACCTAGCAGTTGGTGGAGGCAGGAACAAAAAATTTTATGAAGAAAGAAGGATGAAAAAAGGAAGAAGAATGAGATGAAGGTGGTTGAAAAAAAGAAGAAGGAATGAGAAGAAATAGAATGAGAGAGGTTGGAAAAACAGTAAGGGGGAATGAGAGAAAATAGAGAAATAAGGAGGAAGAAATGAGGAAAGGAGGAAGAGAGTAAAAAAGGGGGTGGGGAAAAGGGACTGAAATAGGTTGGGGGGAAAAATAACGGGGGAGGAGGAGAGGAGGGGAGGGGGGGAGGGGGGGCTAAACTGGGGTAAAAAAAAAAGGGGAAGGAAGGGGAGGGGGCAGTGCAGCGAAGCTAGGGTTTTTCAATAACATGATAACGCACACTCACTGTGCGTTATCAGCTTTTGTGACACATAAGATTATAACATATCAAAACTACAATATTTTTTAATTAAATTTTGTTATTTTGCTATGAGGCTTATTTAATGTGGCAATTGTCAAACAATATAATATAGACAGATGGTGAATGTCACTAAACATATTTCACTAAATCAGTATTTTGTTGTAGTGTCCTATCTGGAAGAAGTTCTGGGAAGTCCCAAAATGAAATCTATGGAAACATCCTCCTAAGGTGCATTGGCAACCGATAAAGCGGTGTACAAACCATGAGGTAAAGAAGACGACTTTGCATGCTTACAATCCAAACAATTACCCACAAACCTTTCATTTTGGGACAAAAGAAATGCTCATACAAAATTTCATAGGTTAACTATGCCAAAATCCCCATAAGGCCAACCCCACGAGCTTTCTTAATGAGTAAATGCCTAATGGACTCACAGGAATGCAAAGTTTCCCTTCTCTAAACAAAAAACCATCATTCACATAGAACTTATCACAAGTAGCAATCAAGCATGCATCAAAGATACTTCCAAAGACATCGCTAGCATACAAATCTTTTAACATTTCAAACCCAAGTAAATGCGAATGTAGAGAAGTGAAAAGTGTATACCTTCGTGAGAGTGCATCAACCACGAAATTCTCCTTTCCTTTTCTTGTAGTGGATGACGTAGGGAAACATCTCAATGAATTCCATCCACCAAGCATGCCTCTTGTCGACCTTTCATGTATTTTAGGGACTCATGATCAGTGTGATGACAAATTCGTTTGGCCACAAATAGTGTTGTCAATGCTTCAAAGTCTTCACCAAGGCGTATAATTTCTTGTCATAAGTAGCATAGTTCAACGTAGCTCCCGACAAATTTTCACTAAAGTAGGGTCTCTTACCTTGCAGTAGAACCCCTTCAATTCCTACTCCCGATGTGTCGCACTCGATCTCAAATATCTTGTCAAAGTTGGGTAAGGTGAGGAATGGAGTGTTGCATAATTTCTCCTTCAAAGCCTTGAAAGCTAACTCTTGAGCTTCTCCCCAATTAAACCCATTGGTCTTCTTGAAGACCTCGGCAAGAGAACTAGCAATAGTGCTAAAGTCCTTGATGAATCTCCGATATAAACTAGCCAACTCGTGGAAGCTTCTAACTTCGGTGACACTCTTGGGTGTTGCCCAATCCTCTATGGGCTTCACCTTGTCAAGATCCACTTGTAACCCTTTGGAACTAACAACATAGTCAAGAAAGTTTATCTTTTCTAAGCAAAATTCACATTTTCCCAGAATGGCATATGATTGTTCCCTCCTAAGCATAAAGTAAACTTGTCTAATATGATGCAAATGATCCTCATATGTCTTCTATAGATTAAAATGTCATCAAAATACACAACAACAAATTTCCCAATAAATTCATGCAAAATATGATGCATCAATCTCATAAACGTGCTAAGTGCATTGGTAAGACCAAACGGGTATAACAAGCCACTCATAAAGACCAAATTTAGTTTTAAAAGCAGTTTTCCATTCATCTCCTTCTTTCATTTGTATTTGATGATAACCCAATTTCAAATTAATTTTACAGAAAATTATGGAACCATGCAATTCATCAAGCTATCATCTAGCATAGGGATGGTCGGATGATACTCAACGATTATATTATTAATAGAGGTATAATCAATACATATACGCCAACTACCATCATTTTTAAGGACTAGAAGTACCAATACTGCACATGGGCTAAGACTCTCTCGGATGTGGCCCTTGGTAAGGAGCTCATCCACTTGTCGTTGAAGTTCCTTAGTCTCTTTGGGTGAGTTCCCATATGCGAGTCGGTTTGGTAACACAGCTCTGCAAAATCAATTTGAAGCTCTATGCCTCTCAAGGGTGGCAATCCTCTGGGCATCTCCTCCGCGAAAATGTCTTCGAACTCCTTAATGGCACCTGCAATAGCTTGAGACAAAGAATAAATGATTTCATTGTTAGAAGACACATAAGCTCCTTTATACATAAGGAGTAAGACGGTTTCTTTCGCCTCTATTGCTTTCCAAATCTCACTCTCCTTAGGAAAGAAACTCAACCTAGTCTCTCCCTCCCCTCATTTATTACTACTCCATTCTTCTTTGTTTTCGCTTGATTTCTCTCTCTCTCTCTCTCTCTCTCTCTCTCTCTCTCTCTCTCTCTCTCTTAAGACTCTCCTCTCTTTTCCTCTACTTTCTTCCCCTCTTTTATGTTTTTCTTTTTATTCTCCAACTCTTTTTCCTTCATTTTCACTTGGTGTTGGTATACTTGGAATGGGTGAAAGGTTTGAGATATATCTTAACCCCATCCTTCTCAAAGAAATAGGTGTTCTTGTATCTGTCATGGATGGCCTTTCTATCAAATTGCCATGGTCTTCCAAACAAAAGATATCCAGCTTACATAGGCATAACGTTGCAAAGGATCTCATCCTTGTATCTCCCTATAGTAAAACTCACCAATACTTGCCTTGTCACCTTCACCTCTCTACCAAATATGTGCTTGCCACATTGGTACAACTCTCGCTATCAATGATGACTTTGCAAGTCTTGTTATCAATGTTACGCCTTGTGTGCAAGATATTCTCTCTTTGTTCACTTGATACATCTTCAAAAGCTTGAGAACTAAGAGCCCTCAAGACCACTAAGACCTTCCCCTCATAGGAAGACTCCTCATCCGATTCTTTATTTTCTTGTTTGCTTTCGGCCTCATCTTCATATATGACTTCCCCATTTGGCCTAATGATCATGACTTTCTTGGTTGGGCAATTACTAGCATAGTATCCATATCCCTTGCACATAAGACATTCAACATCTCTAGCTTTACTAGGTGCCCCCTCCACCATGCTCTTATCCTTGTTCTCTTCTTTCCCCTTAGACCCTTCCTTAAATGCTACTTTAGGAGTGTTATCCTTCCTTAAAGAATTATACTTGTAGGTTGAAGCCATCGGTTTAGAAGTAGTAAAAAGATTTTTGAAGGATGCCTTGCTCTTCAATTGTTTCTCTATCTTTATGACCTTATGAACCATCTCTTCCAATTCCACATAAGCTTGAAGCTCCAAAGTCTGGGCTATATCCAGGTTCAATCCACTCATGAACCTCGCCATTGTAGCCTCCCTATCTTCAATAATATTGGCCCTTATCATGGCCACCACCATTTCCTTGTAGTAATCTTCTACACTTTTGCTTCCTTGTCGGAGATTTTGAAGGTTGTCATAAAGGTCCATATGGTAATGTGGGGGAATAAATCTCTTCCTCATCAAAGTCTCAATTCCTCCTATGTCTCCACCGGCCTCTCTAAGTTCCTCCTTTGGTTCATCACCAATTGATCCCACCATATGACGGCATAGTTAGTGAATTCTACCACCACTAATCTCATCTTTGTAAGATTCGAGTAGTTGTGACAATCAAAGACAAGCTCCACCTTCTTCTCCCATTCAAGGTATGCTTCCAGATCACTTTTTCCTTGGAAGAGAGGGATTTTCAATTTAATCCTCCTAAATTCTTTTTCATCATAGTAACCTTCTTCATCCTTTCTAATTCCTGATTATATCTATCTTGGCCGTCATAGTATCTTTCTTGTTCCCTTGGCATTCTCATGAACTCCCTTTCAAATCCTCTTCCCATACCCCTTCCATTTCTTCCACCTCTAGTGTCAAACCTTCCTCCGCCTTGGGTTTCCAACCACGAAGTTTTGGGATGGATCATCTCGAACTCTAAAGTTGGCATGAGGAGAAATATCTTCATCTCTCATTGTGTGTCTCGGGGTAAGGTTATCAAAATTGTGGAACCCCCTTCTGTGGCCAAAAGTCTATTTTTGTCTATCTATTCGAGCGGAAAAACATTCCTTTCAATGTTACCCATTTGTTGTTGCAAGGACCTCAAAGTTTCAAGAACATCTTGTATAAGGGGATCACTAGGTCCCTCATCATGGTTTCAATTTTGATCTTCTTCATGAGACATCTTTAAAATTGATAGAAGAAGAGGTACCTACAAAACAAGAAATAAGTAATAAAAAAACAAGGACCTCGCAATTCCCTAAGTATTTTGCTCAAGGTAGTTACCCCAACCCTTGTTTTTACTCATTCTCTACAGCTTTTATATCAATGTGCCCCACCCTCTTGCCTTTTACTTTCCTCACCACTAGAGTTAGTGATTTCTAAAACTTCCAAGTTATAAAAAAGTGTCCAATGCAAATCAAGCAAGAAATTCTCAATAGTTAAGAATAGAGGATTCAAAGAGGATTTTTATCGAACACGTAGAAGGCGTAAAATATCAAAGAGAAATTCAAGAGTATGAGTCAACGAAAGAGTCTAATTTCTACCAAAAGAACAGCAAAACACTTATAGATATACCCAAAGATGTTGCAAGTTCAAACTAAGACAATTGGCTCACAAATTTATAGATATATAGATTATAAGAAATCAATTCCAGAAAGCAGAGCATGAAAACAAGCTGTAGTAATTTCAACATATCTCAATCATTTTTCAACCAAATAGGTCCAATTTTTTTGCAAAACCTTCAAATCAATCAAGACTAATTTCATATAATTAGGAATCAATTTGATATACTTTTCAATTCAATCTTTACTCTAACTTTTTATGGGCAAAAATTTTATAGGTTACTATTCCTTTTTCAAATAAGATAAAGTGGCTTTTTCTTTAATTAAAATTCAACAAATAAGCACATAAACTTCACCTCAAAGAGAGTTTTGCTCTGATACTACATGGTATGATCCTCTTTAACCTTTCTTGAAGATCACTTGCTCCCAAGATCTCACTCTCTTCTAGAGGACTTTTTTATGTTAGTTTTTGGAGATAGTTGAAAGACAAAGAATAAATTGCAGGTAAAGAGCTATGAAAGAAACAATAAACTCCTTATATTTGAGGGAGAATCAAAAAGGCTTATGAAAGCCTCACCTATTCTCCAAACTCTCAAGAAAGACCTAGATTTCCTAGCAACATCAACTATAGAAGTTGGCACCTCAAGGAATAAATAGGATTTAGAAATTAGACTAGAACTGTTGAATTGTTGATTCAAAAAATTCCTTGCCTTGAATTATACAATGGAGATAACCAATTATACAAGGAAGATGAAGAAACCCAAAGAACCCTAGTTCTTCTCTCTATATATTTCTCATATATCAAAATTGGCCAAAATGGCTGCAAACAAGGGCATATATAGTGTGCCACACAATTAGCTTACAACCCTAATCATAAAACTGGCTTAAAAGAGTTAAAAGGGTGATTAGACTACTTAAGTATAAGTCAAAATAAGTTTACAACTAAATTGAAGAGTCAAGAAAGTTACCAAATATTCCTCCAGCCAAGACCTACTGACATGGTAGGTTTCCATCCTACCGCGCATGGTAGGTTAAATTCTTCAAACTCTGCTTGTCCAGAACCCTACCCGTGACAGTAGGGTGGACCTATCGTCGGCGTTAGGTTGACTGAATTTTTCTTCCTCCGCTGGCAGTACCCTACTCGTAGATGGTAGGGTGTACTATACCGTCTGTGATAGGGTCCAAAAAATCTTCCTTCTTTGATTTTTAAGTTACAAAATCTCCCAAGTTTGCTTCCTTGAATTCCTCCATTTGCACCTTAGTTAATAAAAAGGTTTTGGATCCCCTAAAGTCCTCTCCTTGTTCCTCTAGCTCATGCCAAGTGAAGTTCTAAAGTATCCTCTCAAATATCGTCGCCATCCATTTGTGATCATCTTCTATCCAGTTTGTCATTGCTCTTGTTACCGATCCTTAGAACAAATCCACCATCTCTTGTGCATCCGAGTCATATCACTTGTGGTGCAATGTAGATAAAAGAATCCCAGTATATATGCATCCGGATCCCATAAACTCTAACGTATTGACGAGGTAACACGAGCATAGGTCTGATTTGATATGGAATGAGATCATAAGACATAAATAAAAAAATGCTTTGTCCTTTTCTAAAAACAATTATAAATTTTGCAAAAGAAAAATAATGCAAACAATGCATACACATTAAAAATAACACATTTCATGTGTGTATTATCTACCACATCGACTGATTAGGTGCGACAGTTTATGTTTAGTGATAACGCACGGAGCGCGTGCGTTATTTATGGGACACAACGAGATTACAGAAAATCACAGAAGAATTGATGTTACAATTCCAAAAATTATGATTCCCTCTCTCTCTCTCTCTCTCTCTCTCTCTCTCCCCTAACTTCACTTGTCTAAGTTACATCAAATTTACATTAACATGATATACCTTGTCATCTATATTTACGTTGTAAATCAAGCACAAGTCTTTTGCTTCCATCTATTCAATATCTTTTACAGCATCTTGCACCCAAGAATCCAATTTCAGAGGGGGAAAAAGACGTATAAAAATCAATCATGAGTGCGATGCAAATTGATTATTACCTTTGCTAGCCGAGTTACATAGGCGGCAGCTAATGCAGTAGCCAACAGTCCTAACCCGAGTGTTAATAGCTGTCCGTTACCTCCAGGGAGACCGAGCTCAGATCTATATATCTATGAATTTGTGAACCAATTGTCTTAGTTTGAACTTGCAACAGCTTTGGGTATATCTATAAGTGTTTTGATGTTCTTTTGGTGGAAATTAGACTCTTTTGCTGACTCATACTCTTAAATTTCTCTTTGATATTTTACGCCTTCTACGTGTTCGATAAAAATCCTCTTTGAATCCTCTATTCTTAACTATTGAGAATTGCTTGCTTGATTTGCATTGGACACTTTTTTATAACTTGGACTTGTTTTCATGCTCTGTTTTCTGGAATTGATTTCTTATAATCTATATATCTATGAATTTGTGAGCCAATTGTCTTACTTTGAACTTGCAACATCTTTGGGTATATCTATAAGTGTTTTGTTGTTCTTTTGGTGGAAATTAGACTCTTTCGTTGACTCATACTCTTGAATTTCTTTTTGATATTTTACGCCTTCTACGTGTTCGATAAAAATCCTCTTTGAATCCTCTATTCTTAACTATTGAGAATTGCTTGCTTGATTTGCATTGGACACTTTTTTATAACTTGGAAGTTTTAGAAATCACTAACTCTAGTGGTGAGGAAAGTAAAAGGCAAGAGAGTGGGGCACATTGATATAAAAGCTGTAGAGAATGAGTAAAAACAAGGGTTGGGGTAACTACCTTGAGCAAAATACTTAGGGAACGGCGAGGTCCTTGTTTTTTTATTACTTATTTCTGATTTTGTAGGTACCTCTTCTTCTATCAGTTTTAAAGATGTCTCATGAAGAAGATCAAAATTGAAACCATGATGAGGGACCTAGTGATCCCCTTATGCAAGAGGTTCTTGGAACTTTGAGGTCCTTGCAACAACAAATGGGTAACATTGAAAGGAATGTTTTTCCGCTCGAATAGATAGACAAAAATAGACGTTTGGCCACAGAAGGGGGTTCCACAATTTTGATAACCTTACCCTGAGACACACAATGAGAGATGAAGATATTTCTCCTCATGCCAACTTTAGAGTTCGAGATGATCCATCCCAAAACTTCGTGGTTGGAAACCCAAGGCGGAGGAAGGTTTGACACTAGAGGTGGAGAAGTGGAAGGGGTATGGGAAGAGGATTTGAAAGGGAGTTCATGAGAATGCCAAGGGAACAAGAAAGATACTATGACGGCCAAGATAGATATAATCAGGAATTAGAAAGGATGAAGAGGGTTACTATGATGAAAAAGAATTTAGGAGGATTAAATTGAAAATCCCTCTTCCAAGGGAAAAGTGATCTGGAAGCATACCTTGAATGGGAGAAGAAGGTGGAGCTTGTCTTTGATTGTCACAACTACTCGAATCTTACAAAGATGAGATTAGTGGTGGTAGAATTCACTTACTATGCCGTCATATGGTGGGATCAATTGGTGATGGACCAAAGGAGGAACTTAGAGAGGCCGGTGGAGACATATGAGGAATTGAGACTTTGATGAGGAAGAGATATATTCCCCCACATTACCATATGGACCTTTATGACAAGCTTCAAAATCTCCGACAAGGAAGCAAAAGTGTAGAAGATTACTACAAGGAAATAGAGGTGGCCATAATAAAGGAAGTCCCAGTATATATGCATCCGGATCCCATAAACTCTTAACGTATACCGAGGTAACATGAGCATAAGTCTGATTTGATATGGAATGAGATCATAAGACATAAATAAAAAAATACTTTGTCCTTTTCTAAAAAACAATTATAAATCTTGCAAAAGAAAAATAATGCAAACAATGCATACACATTAAAAATAACACATTTCATGTGTGTATTATCTACCACATTGACTGATTAGGTGCGACAGTTTATGTTTAGTGATAACGCACGGAGCGCGTGCGTTATTTATGGGACACAACAAGATTACAGAAAATCACAGAAGAATTGATGTTACAATTCCAAAAATTATGATTCCCTCTCTCTCTCTCTCTCTCTCCCCTAACTTCACTTGTCTAAGTTACATCAAATTTACATTAACATGATATACCTTGTCATCTATATTTACGTTGTAAATCAAGCACAAGTCTTTTGCTTCCATCTATTCAATATCTTTTACAGCATCCTGCACCCAAGAATCCAATTTCAGAGGGGGAAAAAGACATATAAAAATCAATCATGAGTGCGATGCAAATTGATTATTACCTTTGCTAGCCGAGTTACATAGGCGGCAGCTAATGCAGTAGCCAACAGTCCTAACCCGAGTGTTAATAGCTGTCCGTTACCTCCAGGGAGACCGAGCTCAGACTCTTCTTGCTGAAAGCACATTAATCAGAAGTAAAGTTCCCTTGAACTGGTTAAAGAGTAAGAAGAAAAAGAAAGCAATGTATGAATGTCCAGACTAGGATTGCAAATATCTATATCTCAGGTTGCTTAAGGGTCTCTCAATCTTTCTTTCAAGTATTCAACAAGGAATCCGCTGTAATAAAGTTAATGTCCACGTCAGGACAGCGAGAAAAATATATGGACATTATCATTCTTGCCCTATATCGACAGTCAACATTGACATTGAGTTGCTTTACCTGAATGCAAAGTCGCAATGGTCTAATAGTTAAGGTCACAAAACCAAGAATTTGCATCCTTCCACAGACACCTCATGTTATATGGTCAAATTAGGATAGGCTACATAAGTGTTGTTGTATAGATCAGCCTATCATGCATCAGTGACTTAAACCAGTGGATACACCACTGATTTACCAGGTTGGCAACTAAAACAATAACAATAAAACTAGAAATTTTTTTCAAGAAACATGTAACAGGGAATATATCATTCACCTATTTTCAGAAAATAAAGTCCAAGCATCTTACGGCCAGCCAGAGCATACGACGAAATGATGCAAATCAGGGGTCCCACAAGGTCCACTATATCCTGACTCCATAAAACTACATCCTGTAATTTTAGTCTTAGATGTATGAAGTCTTGGAAACAATCCAGAGCTAGTTGTTTCTAGTGCTAGCTAAAACTATTGCCTATTAGTTACTTGTAGTTTGACCCCATTTTCCTGAACTGAATCTAGGTAACTAATTCATTAGTTAGGCCCCCGAATGAAGCAGCAAGGAGCAAATCCTTCTATTGCTTTCTTATTAGAGCTTGATGGCTAGAATTTTTTTCATGTAGAAGTTGCAGCTAAGACGACCTACAAGAAACCAAATTTTGGAGATGATTGGATCTCATTGACTGGTCATCTTTGAGAATGATAGCTTAGATTTAAGTTGGAGAATTGAAACTTTATATTGCCCATTGTACTTAAAAATATGACAGTTCATCCTTTCAAACAACTCTTCACAATTGGATTCAAACTACACTTCTATGGAAGATTCATATCTTATTTATCACTTAAAATCTAATTCAGCTACCAACTGGAGTCGATTGGGTTTGGCTAGCAAGTGATATATTCTTTAGAGTTGGCATCTGGATAAATATGCAAGCTATAAAGATTATGCATGTAATTCCATAGCCTAACCTGGCTTTCAGAGGTAAATTCAACAAGTAAATATTGAAGCATCCTATCTTGGACTTGTATTTAATTTCAAACCCTGGATCTCTGACCACACATATTGGGTGTTTAATTCATAGAATCCAATGACTACATTTGGAAATACTACTTTGAGGCTGAAGGATCGAAACTATGGTAACCTTGATCAGCTTAGTTAGGTTAGTGAAAATTCCGGTTCAGTCTTGAGGCTACTTGTGCATTAACTAATATCTTTGCTTCTACAGGTTCTGCAAAAAGCTAGAACATTCAACTCATGGCATGGAATTATGGCTAGGTTTAATTTATAAAGTAATTGTCCAAACAGCAATTTTGAGGGACAAGAGAATAATAATATGGATGAGTAGAGTTATAATATGACCTAAACTAGCTACGGAAAGGAATCCAGCAGCCAAAAGGGAAGGAAGCAGTAGACTAATTTCTGGAAGTTTTATTATCACTACTTGTGTTAGTATTTACGCAAAACATGACAAACCAAACCAGAGACTTGCATCTCTGTCAGCAATTTCTACAGAAATGCTTCTGAATAAGAACCAAGTTTCCTTGCGCACTTCATAAAAATAGCTTTCACTTCACAAAGCAAATAACACAGAATTCTGATCATGCTTTTCTTTATTAGTAGAATGGCAATTTGCCATGAAATTTGTTTCTCTGATCTAGAGAGTATCATATGTTCTGTGCATCTTGCACAGCTGAAACCATGATGGTAACTAAACACACTAAGAACAGACAATACAACATAATTTTATTGGTTACCTCAAACCCATTTCACTTTTATGTGCTTGATAATTATCAGCACTTAAAAGCACATCTCCAGAAGCTCAATATTTTAATCAAGAAAAACCACAATTCGTTGCCCAAGATAGATTGTAAAAATTTAATCTGTTAGCAGTTAGATTCTCACTAAAGTTGAGAGGCCAATTTCATAAAGAACCAAGCATTTTTTAGTAATATGAAATTGAGACAATTTCTGATATCTGAAGCATTTACAATAACTGAAGTTTAAGTAAAACTCACAATAATTGCTCGGCCAAATGCACCAGCACTAACATATGCCCATGTTCCAGGAAGCATTCCCAACCAACTGCATACAGACAGTAAAAGAAACATGGTTAAGATGAAACTGTTGGACAATCAAGAAATTAATAGACAATAGTAGCAACAGTCTCCTATTCTTTCTCCTATCCAAACAACCAAACAGCCCTGTCATCTTGAGATTTCGTAGAATATATGAATCTAATTCCAAAAGGCTACCGGAACAAATTATGATAGGAATTTCAGTCTCCTTCACATTAGAATAATCCAATAAACCTTGGACATAAAAGGAAATAACAATGACACAACCTCTTCTGAAAGCAAAAAGGATATTTTTTTAAATCAATCTCCTTAAATCATGCTTAATCAAAAGGATTAATCTCTGGAAATGGCAAGGTTTAACCAGAGATTACCAAAGAGAGCTTATATAATCTTAGCAGCCAAAATAGAAATTTGTATCTGATGTAAAAGAAATGCATGATTTCCCACTTAGAGCCACAGTGTAGTCAAATTGATGATTTAGCAAAATCTTTCCCCGCTCTTTCTAAAGCCACAAAATTCCAATATTGTTGACCTGGACGAGAAGTTACATACAGTCTACAAATACATGATATTGTAAAGTATCCAAGAACTATGTATAAAAGGATCCATGCAAAAGAACTACTGTCCAAGAAGACTAACAGGTTTTGTGAAGATGTAAAATGAAAAACAAGATGACAAATCATGTATCAATTTATTCAATATCCAAAACAAGAGCAACAGAACTGGAAACAAAACAAGCAAAAGACTAACCTTCCCAATACATATGGCACAAATTTAACAGATGTAAGACCATAAAGATAGTTCCCAAGAGAAAATGGTAGCAAAGGGCTCAAACGAAGCAGGGTGACAACTCTGAAACCATTTTCTCCAATCGCTTTGTCTATTGCAAGAAATTTCTTGTTTCCTTCAACAAGCTTAAGAATGCGCTCCCGGGCAAAATATCTAGCAATTAGAAATGCAATACTTGCGGCCACCTAAAACATGAACATAGATAGCTTCATGTTCCCAAACTCAGATCCTTATTCTTCCATGAAGGAATATAACCAACTTACCGTTCCACTTATAGAGACGATGATTGTTCCAGTGACAGTACCAAACAATAGTCCAGCTGACATAGTCAATGGAATAGCAGGAATTGCGAGCACCTGCCAGAGATATGACAATCACATCAGTGGCTGATGACTCAATTGCAACCAATATCTGAATCTACAAGAAAATCTAGTAGCTTCATAATTCATTGGCGTCTGGAAATAATATTTGGAAATAAATTGGGAAAATCCCTCATAATGTCATTAAACTATTTACGCAGGTTGCAAAATACCCACCATCACTAAATTTATTTATTTTTGCCATCAAACTACTTTTACTATCACAAGTTGGATCTCCGCCCATCTACCCGATACAATTGGTGAAAATGATCACATAAATTGCCCGTAACACAATTTTAAGGGGTAAATTATTCCTAACCACACATTTTCCACCAAATCCAGCGGGTCTTCCCCACCTTTTCCAGGTAAATGGTTTTTTTTAGTGGGAACGGCAGTTGGTCTTGGTAAAAATATGTGTAGGGATAATTTTGCCCCTTAAAATTGCGTCACGGGCAATTCACATGATCATTGTCACTGGATTCTGCCAGCTAGTTGTGCGGAGATCCAACTTGTGATAGTCGAAAATAATTTGATGGCAAAAATAAATAAAATTGATTGATTGTAGGTACTTTGCAACCCGCGTAAATAGTATAATGGCATTATGAGGGATTTTCCCAAACAAATAAGATAATACTTCACTGTGAGTGACTGCTAATATCTATAGAAGCAAAAAAAAAAAATTGAGGTTTAATAGGAAATCTACCCCTAGCTTCCATATTCTATTCTGTGTCACAGATCAGAATGAGAGACTAGGAACAGATGAGGCACCTTGACTGTTTGTAAAAAGTGATTGGTGATGGACTCATCTCGGATACTGCCCAAGCAGTTTCTGTTAGAGTGTATCAGATACAGATGCAGGAGAGCTATTACTGTATTTTCATAATGACAACCAAATCAGCTAAACTTCTGTTCATGTAATAAGTGCACAAGAGAGTTCACCTCTTCTGATAGCAACAGCAAAATCTTTCACTCCTTGTCTATATGATGATTCTTTTCAGAGAACAAAATCCTTTTAACTATCCTAAAGCAATTTCATATAGATGCATACTCATGTTGAACAACTACGAAATTTTCAAGTTTCTACTATGCTTTAGAAAATTCATTCCCCATGAGACAATGGATCAATGCAATAGAAAATATTATCATCAATCTAATCATTCCACATCACTTTTGAGAACACAGGTAGAAAATATATATCTCAATATAAAAACAAAGAGCATGAGGCTAATAACATGCTCAAGTGCCTAGAGTTGCATGCTTACTTCTAAGCTGGCGTATACCAATACGAAGAGAGCATATCCAGCTGGTCCATAACCTGTCAGGAAATGAATTAAAAAAAAATCAGTCAATTTCGCTCAAATTTTTGGAGCATAAAATTACAGCAATCTACATGTACAGAA
Source organism: Catharanthus roseus (assembly GCA_028651295.1). Lineage (NCBI taxonomy): Eukaryota > Viridiplantae > Streptophyta > Magnoliopsida > Gentianales > Apocynaceae > Catharanthus > Catharanthus roseus. Next base: position 29,902,117 of record JAPQWS010000168.1, read on the forward strand.
ACAGGAAAGCAAGTTAATTGCGATATATCCAGAATGAACATTCAACAGACTCGTAAATATAGCAAGGCAAGCTCAATACAATAAATGAAAAATGATATGTAATCTATAAAATGGGCTCTGAATCTGTATAGCGCCCATATAAACTAAAATTTGTCAACTTCTTCAATACCTTCAAACATTTCACCTGCTTCAGTAGCCGCAGATAACATGGCCTCCTTTTCTTTGGCTACTGATCCATGGTCTACCCTGCTACTTCTTACTATGACCACAGTTTGATATTTCAGTAACGAGGCATTTCCTTCTGAAGTCGGATAAGATATGTTCTTCAATTTATTGCCAACTTCCTAATTTCTCACTCCAGACTTCATAAACTCACTTAGTCAGGCCAAAACAAGTCACCTCAAGCACTCTTACATCTACATCCGTCTAAAATTGATAATTTCTTCAGTCAGTGAGACATTGGCTTTTTATAATACAGTAATCTTTTAGCCAGGTAAGTCAATTTAATTTCTCAACATTAGCTATACCTCTCTCAAGATGAATCATATCGATCAAATTGCTCAATCCAAGTTCAAACCCACGGAATAGCCTAAATCTCCTCTAGTCCACTACAGCAAAGCCTAAAATCTCAATCGTTGCAAACTCTACCATGAAAATCTATACTTTTTCTCTGTAAATAAAATACAATTCTACATGCTATAGCATTGTTTTTAATGCTGATCCAAGTATTTTCGCAAACCATGTATTAGATTATCAAAAGCATAGGAATAAAAACTCTTGAATTGAAATTGTCTGAGCAAATCAACCAGTGGAACCAGGATGATTGTTTGAAGAAAACATCAGCTGTGTTATAAATTATAAAACAAACAATTAAAACCCCTAAAATGGAAATAAAATCCACAAGAAATTTTACCTTCAATGAAACCCGAGAACTGGTTCAAGAAAGCATTAATCTGGTCCTTGTAAATATACCCAACGGCCCCAAAACCACCAACAACTCCCACCAACAAAAGACCGGCCAAGATGGTACCTTTCAGAGCAGTGTCACCGCCTTCCAACCCAGTATCACTATCTTCATTATTATCATCATTGGAGTTCAAATTCAAGAATCTATTAAAGCCTCTTGGAGGTGGGGCATTGCTGGGGGCCTTACGAAGCTGTTTCTTAGTCTCTCTCAGTGAAGAACAGGGTTTCAAGAAATGGAAACGCTTTGGTCTAAAATTGAAATTAAACAATGAAGAGGTTGTTATCTGTCTTTTTTGAAGAGAAGAGGAAAGGCTAAGGCATAGTGGAAATGGGAGTGCTTGAGGTAATCTAGAAATGGTGGGCATCTTCTATGGCTAAGAAATGAAGGGTAAAGAAAGGAAGAGCTGTGCTATTTTAGTCCCTTTCCAGCTTTCCTTTCTTGAAGTGGTATGAATAAAATTCAAGAATCCAGCAAAGTCTTATGTGAATTCTGAAAAAATTCCATCTTTGATTCTGCAGAATGTTCTGTTTTTCTGGGGCTGATTCGAGAATGCAATTTTATGTTGGGAGATTTTGTGGGGATTGATAAACCAAGCTCTATTTACTTCCACAGCACATGAAATTTGTGTCTGTTGTTGCAGCACGTGTAGTTCCATTTTTCTTTCTTTTATTTTTTTATTTTTTGGAGGAGGAATTGGAGTTCTTGTAGTTTCTATATGTTAGCAGTATTTTATTTTTTCATTTTGGGAAAATCACATGGCCGACCTCTAAACTAATCCCTAGAAAAAACTTAGGGTAAATCAGAATACAACTTAGCTAAAATTATGTGTTAAAGTTTGGACAAGTTTCTAAAACCTAAATATTAAAAATCTAATTAAACAAACAAAAATTCTATATACTAGAAGACACGTAGCATAATATGTACATGCAATTTTTAAAGAAGAAAATGTGGAAAATACTTGACAAGTTAAGGTAATACGCAACTTTCAAGGAAGAAATTACGAAAACATATGACAAATTAAGATAAAAATAGAAAAAAATAATATAAGTTGATATATACATTTTTGGCGAAATTCTGGTGACAGGAGCAAAAATTTTTGCGGCCAAACTAACTATTAGGGTAATGTATTAGTTAGACACTATTCTTGATTTGAAACTATTTAAAATTGATGAAATATAATTTTAATATGAAAAAACTATTTTGAAAAGCACTAACCCTATTTTTAATATGAAAAAACAATTTTGAAAAGCACTAACCCTATTAAGGGGAGCCAATTTGGGAATCGACTTTGGATATTTATTTGCTAGGGTTGACTTTGGATGGCAGTTGCCATCGAGGGTCAGCTAACATTTAATACTCATGCTATTTGGACTAGATCAGCGATTACTAAAAAAGGAAGTTTGTCAAGAAATCATAAGGAAAGTCACTATAGCTTTTACCAAATAATTCTCTGACTCTCTTCAACTAGACAAGCTAAAATTTTAGACATTTCTTAAAATCTTTGTTTAGTAAACCACTTAACTATTCTCATTGTCATGTGAAAGGCGACGCAAAAACGTTGTTACTTGCATTTTATTTAATGAGATGCAACTCTTCGCACTTAGACATATTATGTCAAATTGGAACTCTTTTAACTAAGGTTCATAATTCCATTTCATTAGTCAGGCGCTCTAAGAATATTGCTGCCCATGCTCTAGCACAACATTCTACCTCAACTTATACCCCTGTAATGTTTGAATGAGGTGGTTCCTCCTCTAATTTCTTCTGTCGTTCAAGTTGATTAAATATAATTTTCATGCGTTTGTCTTAAGAAAAAGCACTTCATAATTAGCTTCTCAATAATATTTTTTGGGGGGTCGATAAATACGCATCTAAAAATAAAATTTACGCGCGTAAGATTTTCATTTTTATCAAATTATTTTCTCCCTCTACCTTATTTCTCTCTAACTTCTCTCTATATCCCAAGATTTCAAACGACGATCTGCTCTAATCTAACTGTTAAAAATAAAAAAAAGATCTTAGTATGTTGTTCTATACTTATTTATTTATATTTTAATCGGTGTAAAAATAAAAAAAATGCGTCAAAATAAGAAATATTGATCCTCACGCTGAAAAGAATGATTGGTACTAGGACCATGCGCCAATTTCACCTCCTCTGCACCAACTTCTGGCATCAATGCTCACTCTTCTACAGCCAAGAAGATCTTTATAGTCTAGATCGGCGGCTTTTGGAGTGAGCGCGAAGTGGGCAATAGGAAAAAGGGCAAATTATGTAAATCAATAGTTCAAATCGCACTGCCAAAAAACGCGCGAAAAAAAAATGGGCGCCAATTTCTTATTCATTTGTGCCAATTCCATGCCATGAATGATTAGGCGTTTTTTATTTTTTAAACAAAGAATAGCAGTCATTTTTGTTTGTGTTTTTTTATTTTTTATAATTATTAATATTATTTATATTGTTAAATTAATTGTTGTTATATATTTTATCACTTGAGCCACGTCCTAGTGCGAGAAGGGATATCTCTATGCCAAACTTTGGCGCGACTCTCATTGTCTATGCCAAGACTTGGAGCGGGAATACCCCTACTTGCGCCAGGGGCGTGACTCAAGTGTGTATATGGTATACTTTTTTAATTTTTGGTTTGTTTTTTCATGATTTTTATCTCAAAATTAATTGTATCGTGTAGATAATATTCAAAATTATTCATGTTTAATTTTAAAATATTCAAAATTTGAAAAAAATCACCATATTTTTTTTAGAGAGAATGTGAAAAAAAACGTGCAGAGAGAAAAAACGTGTTTTGGAGGAAAAATATTTGAATTTTTTTGTGTATAACTTTTATATTTTAGTGCGTAATTTATTATATCCGTATATTTTTAACTTATTTAACCTAGAATCACATATGAATAAAAAGTTAAGGATAGCACCCAAAAAGAAAAAAAAAAACTCATTTGGCTTAAAGAAAATTATAAGTAATTTATTTTAAATAATTGAGAATTAACTCTTAAAATAGTAATATTTCCGTTCAAAGATATAAGTTATTTCAAAGGAAATATGTAAGATCAAAGTATAAACATTTTCAGACTCTTTTAAAATATTTTATGTAACTTCTAATTCCACGCGTCTATTTATTTTATTTATTGAAAAATAAAAATATCTTATCGTAAAAATTGTCTTATATTTCAGAAATTTTTTATTCTTTTACATTATTAGTGTAGTAGATAACTTTTGTTTTTAACTAGAGATAATAATTAAGTTACTTAAACTAGAGGATAAATTTAACATATTGCTTCTCTTTTATTTTATATTTATATATCATTTTAATAATAAAAATACAAATGAACTTGAAAAAAAAAACTTATTGAATACTCTCTGAATTTTTTAAAGTAACTTAAATTAAAAATTAGAAAAGATATTCTCACGGTATGCATATGGCTAGTTTGCGAGTTTAGGGGAGAAGAGAATTATTAAGTTATAATTAAAATGAGAAGAAGAGAAGTGAAAGATTTCTTTCAAATGTTATTTGAGAGTTTTGGATAGAAAAGAAAATAAGTATTTCATCTTTGTTTGAGAGAATGAAAAGAAGTGGAATAAAAATTAAAATAAAGTGTTCTTTTACAATAATAATTTTTTTATAAAATTAACAAAAAAGAACATTCAATAATAATGATATTTTATTATCTTTTAGAGACAAAATTTTCAACTCATCCTTTAAAATTAAACATTATCATCCGTCTTTCTCTCCAGAAGTGTGAAGAGAAGATGATAAATCTTACAATTTCTCTTCCCTTCTTTCTTTAAACAAACTCCCAAACATATGCAAGCTATCCTCTTCTCTTCACACACCCCTTCTTTTCTCCCCACTTCTTAACTTCCAAACTAGCTCTTAGAAAATAAATAATTTAGAAAGAAAAGAAGAGAGATGGAGAGGAAATGAGGCGAGAACCATTGTTTGGGAATTTGAATGAAAGCGAAAGATCAAGGCTCAACTTGGACAAAGATTTATTTGAATTTTTTACTAATTTTTAATTTTTGGGTCCTATATATTCTCGCATAAATAGTTTATCTTTCACAAATTTTAGAAAAAATACACATAATACTCAGATTAAACTCCTATCCTATACTAAATTAGGGATGGTAAAGTCAGTGTTATAGGAAGATTTCATGTAACATTTTCTTTTTTTATATATTTTCTTCTTAATGGTTTATTCTTTTCTCTTAGGGTTTATCTTTAAGTTTTATTAAAAAAAATTATACCAAAGTAGAAATGTTAGAGAGTCTTACAAGAAATTCCGAACCGAAAATAAATGTTACAAGAAATATTACAAAACACTCTGATTGTCCAAAATTTCCCAAACAACATTCGGATCTTATTTTCAAAATATTTTTACTAGTCGTTTATTCTCAAAATATTTTTATTAGTCCTTTTTACTGGGATAAAATTTACAAGTCACCATCTATGCTCACAAGGATCATAATCCGGCAAGTGGCGACAGAATTAGAAAAATAAACTTGCCAATCAAATTAATTATGTGAAACCATAAATTTGGTAGAAAAATGAATAATAAAAAAATTGAGATGGACTAAAAGGGAGCAATTTATTCTTTCTTCTTATCGCCTCTTCCTCTCTCTTCCCTCCTTCACTTCACTGGTGACCAACAGTTCCAACTTCTCCAGCACACACATCAATTCCTCCGCTCACACAAAAAGTGATGCATAAACCGTAGATATTCTGTGCATCAAATTTTCCAAAAAACTGAATATTACAAAGTAAAAAAAAGCTACTACAAACTTTCCACGCGTACAACTACTAAATTCATTATTGAATTCAAACTTCCAACGTAGTCATCAAGTATAGGGCGAAATATGGAAATCTTAGGAAATGAAATTTATGGAAAACTGCTCGGAAAACGTTATAAGCTTTTGATTCATTAACGTTTCCCCACCACTCAAGAAAATATATTGAAAATAACCCCTCATCTTCTTTTCCCATCCCTCCTCTCCTCTCCTCTCCTCTTCTCTTCTCTTCTTTTCTCTTCCCTCCTAAACTCGCAAACCAAGCTTCTTTAAGTTCAACTTTGATGAGAAAAGAAAATTAGAGTTGGGGTCAGTTCTTGTAAGATGAAAACTCAATAATATCAGTAGCAAGGTATCCAATAAAATCTCAGAAGATGCAATTCAGGTAAATGTTAGGAATCTTTTACTACTAGTATATTTTTACCATTACATTTACATAAATAAATGGGTACAATCAATACAAGCAAGAACTAACAAAAATTCCTTTACAAGGAATCAAGAAAATTCAATCATATGACATTACAAGATTCTACATTGGCTACTATGAATGAATCTAGAACTGTTCGCTTATAATGTTCCTAAATCAACAATGAGTACACTTGACAATGTAAAGAGAAACATTCTTGTTCTGGCAAATACTGATTTAGGAATAGCAGGAGTAGCAAGAAGCATGAAAAAAAAGCTGTTCCCCTAACAATCCACAACAATTTCTGAATGCTAGTGTAGCTCATTTCTTTCTTCATTTGGATTAGGAGACAAAGTCCACCTTCTCTTAAGCACGGCCAAATCAAATTCAGGTTTCTTCATGGAGGATGTGATTCTCTTCAATTGATCATTCATATTTGCTCTCAATACTTCAGGTGCAAACAAGTTGGGGTTTTCAACAACTTTCAAAGTGGAGCTTGCAGCAGTATTAATCTATGAAACCATAACCCTAAATCACTGAATGTTTATTGTCACAAATAATATTTTTCAGAAGTACAAATTAACTACTGCTAAAATTAGAAATTTCATGTTCTATACAAAAACTTAATGAAAATTAATTCAGAAAGGAAAAAATCATATCAGCACAGGTCAAGAAGACTTAATTCTAATAATATACTTGAAGGAAATGGATGAAACAGCTGGCGCATTCAAGCAATACATAGATAAAGGATAAATGCTTGATAAAAAGCTCCCAAACCAGAAACCCATCAGTTGGACATAAAGCCATCAAAAAAGGGTGCAAACTTTCATATGCCAGAAAAGAAAGTAAAAAATTACAAATAGACATTTTAATGATACATCGTTATCGCAAAGATGGAGCAATCCATAACAGATTAAATAGCAGCAACACAAAATGCAGTGAAAATGAAATTTTATTAGGGATATTGAACAGTAATGTGCTTTTGCTCCGATGGAAAGAGAATTTTTTATTAGAAATAAAATATGGTGAAGACACCAGTCATTGGAATACTTGTGACACTACAATGGAAAGTTCAAAAGACAATGAAAAATTAATTAACTTACACTTCCTACAGAAAGTGATTATTCGACTTGGAAACAGATGGAAGTGCTTTTTAGAGGAGTGCAGTGCTACTACAGAAGAGAGAAGCTAATTATATTTCTGCAGAAATTGAATTCAGAAGAATCTAGTTATCTCACTATAAAAAGTGCATCTAAAACTTTCCTTGTTTGAGGAGATTTTATAAGGCCCACTGAGGTCGTGTATGTGTGTACATATACAATGTAGGAAGATACAAGGAAGAATTTAAAATAGAGCTATGCTGAAACCAATATAATTTTCTACCGAACATATAACTGGTAATAAAAAATTCTTGACAGAAACTTGAAAAAGAGAATTTGCACAACACCTTGAGAGTAACACATCCACTAGGATAGAAGTTCCTCTAGTCTTTATTACAAGTATATGAGAGAAGGCAACTCTCCTTGTGATAAAAGGAAAGGAATAGAACAAACGAGAAAAAAGGAGAAACCCTACCATTGCAGTCACTAGTAACATAACACATCAGAGAAAATTCAGTGAAAGAATGCATTGATTTGTGTAACTAATGTTGTAGCTAAAATAATGTTACGAATGGCACAATCACCATGGAATCTTGTTTCTTTCTCTTGCTTATTGGTGCTTGCATTCTCTATTACCAGCCATCTCGAGAATTTACAAAGTCTAAGCTATGTTCATAGATATCAGAAAAGATTTCAAAACCAATTTCACTTCATCAACTGACTAAACTATGTGTTTGTCCAGGCCCATCGGTGGGAATTTAGCTCTGATTTATGCCCCAAAAAAATATGTTCTAGAGATCCAAATAGGAAAAGGGGATGCAAGTTTGGTAGGAGCACTTGCATCAACCAAATGATAAATAGCGACACACAGAGTCATGAATAAATCACAAAACCTTTAGAAAATTAGTTCCTCGCCAGCTAGACATATTAACCCAGGGACAGAGCTTAAACATCATCATAAACTAGAAAAGCAGATAAACACACTGATGTAGAACTCCAGGAGAAACCCAAAAAACTATGGTTCAAGACATCCATATTTAAGAAAGTTAATGTGTTATTAGAGCCTTCAGGACAGAAATGTGGAATATAATGACGGACAATTATATAATCTTAACATGAACAGAGACAAGAAACACCTTTCCCCTTCATCTTGCATACTAATCCCTCTTTCAAAGATTGAATGTCACTTTCCTACACAAAATGATTAGGAAAGTGAACATTTAATCTTGAAAAGAGGGAGTATTTTAGAAACTGAACTCATCAAAAGTAGACAGATACCACAGTCTTGTCAACTCAACTTCAGAAGATTATATAATTAAGGAGAGTTTATTGTCTTAACCCTATAAATCTTCATTGAAAAAAAAAAGGACTTCCAAAACCCAAAATCTAGACAGAAAAATGCATCAATTAGAATATTACTATGATGAAAATGTTACAAATTTCCCACGTAAAATGTAGTCTCAACAAACTAGCACAAAGTACAAAGAGCAAAAAATGAAATCAAAGTGCAACAGTTTCTAAGCTTGCTAGGACAGCCTTCACTCCTACCAGAAAATAAAGAGTTACAGCAACAAACTAGAAGCTAAGCATATCATCAAAAGTCACGAAAGAAAAACAAGAACTAGAACAAGTTGTAAATTGAAATCTTCCAGGAAAAAAAAGTTGTAAATTGAAATCCAAAGAAATAATTTTGTACCGTCTGTGAAGCTGCCTTTATCAAAGACTTTGCAAGGGGTACAATGCAGAACCTTTAGAATAGAAAACGAATGAATTTCAAAACTCAATTAACTTCAACAAAAATCCAAAAAAGAATACTTTAACAAAACATCTTTTTATGACAATAGAGAAAAGGAGAAAATATGAATAAATGATGAATGATGAAGGAAATATTACATTCCACGACCCCCCGATAAAGCTTCTTCAGAAGGGTCTTTCCATACATCAATCCTGCAACATATTTCACATTTATACAATAAAAAAAAAATCATGAATTTCAAAAGAAGAGTGAGAAAAAAGGAAAACGGAAAATTACTTACACCCAACCATATCGGCGGTCAAAAATGAGGGTTTTGGGTTTTGAAGATGGTATGGAGGAGGAGCTGTTACTCAAGTTCTCCATATCCATACTCGAGCTTCGTCTCAGAGTCACGTTCGCTTTGTCGTTGAGTTGAGTTGAGGTTTTTGTAGCCTATTAAACTCCTGCGTCTTCAAGTTAAGAATCGAGGCATATTGAACGCATTGCACAACTTGGACTGGTTAAGTTTGAGAATTTTTTCTTTTTTTCACCCTAATCTCCTTATATTTATGCTTTGTGTTTTTAATTCGTATTAATTAATTCTAACATTTTAAGTCCTTAATAAAATCCCAACTCAACATTTAGGTCCTCACTTAGTACAGTGAATTTGATAAAATAAATTACGTACAAAGTGCGTGAATAATCTAATAAATATATAAATAATTCTTTCAATTAATTTTCTTCAAAATATATTTTATAAAAATGTTTATATGATTTTTCTTCACTATCAAAAAATTGGAGTTTAGTTTTTTCTAAAGAAAATTTGATTTAGTGGACTATTATCATTATTCATATGCTCTACGTACTTTATTTTGGTGGATTTTATCTCGCTAACTGCTCTCTACTTAGTTGGACATTTTGTTTTTTATTTAGTTTTTTCTCAATTTTTCTTTCTGAATTCCATCTCTTTCCACACAACAAATTTAACTCTCACAAATTACAAAAGAAAAGACTACATTTTGCTTTTTTTATTAAAAAAAATATGAACCGTATAGAGCTTAATTGTTTAACTAAAATTTCATTAGAACTTAAAAAGTTAATATCCATTTAGGATTAGAGTCGTAAAATATACTTAATAAATATTGTATAGACTAAATTTGTGTTTTATGGTAAAAAAAATACATTTTTTTCAAACTTACAACCTATCCAAATATGAGCCACAAATATTACATTCCATTTTTTTTATATTTTTATTCAAGCCTCCTGAAGTTGAAAATGCTTGTCAGCAGATTATTTGATTTGTTTTTTTTTTAAAAAGTTCCATGTGGAAACATGTTCTTTTTGGAAGGAGAAACAAAAGATTTTTCTCTACATGATATATGCAAATTATATCGTACACCCGAGATATCATGCTAGATATATTCCGAAATAAAACTACGCCCTTTTATTTATATTGTCAAAGATATAAAGTTTAGTAGGGTTTTCAATCACACGTGTCTCTCTTGTTTTCTGATGTTTGCAGAACCGCATCTCTTCTTCCTTTCTTCTTTTTTTCATTCATCCTCTATTTACTATCATAAATTTTCGGAGATTCATAATTAAATCACCATTGCCTCTTTTTTTTTTCAAAATAACGATTTTCACGATTGTAAAAACACCGCAACGTAAGTTCTAATGAAATAGCAACGTAGTTTTCATCTTGTTTGAACAACGGCAACATCTTTCTAGTTATTTATTTATGTTCCTTTATGTTATTTGTTAAATTGTATAAAATAAATGTATGGAGGAATGCAGAAAACTCATTATTGAAGAAGATGAGGAGGAATAATCATTTTTTCTGTGTACTTGATGTTTTTTCTTATTATTAAAGTTATATATTATTGGAGTTCATATTTAAATTGTTTAAATTTCATGGTTCTATAACTGTAATTTCATGATTATATAAGTAACCGTTCATCAACTATTAAGTTGTATATTTTATGTTCTCAGTATATATGGAATTATAAAATTTTGTATTATAGAGAAGAGATAGAGGAAGAACCATTATTGAAGGAGATGATGAGGAAGAATCGTTTTTACGCCAACTCTTGTCAGCAATCCCCTTGTATTTACTTTAACTCTCGGCGCCAACCAACTCCATGATTAAGTTTTTATTTATTGCCATTTTGTTTGTTGTTTTTTTATCCTCTTTTTTTTTTTTATTTTAACATCAAAAGTCATCGTAATAGATAATCTTTAAAACTATCCATATTTAACTTCAAATTTTTAAATCTTAAGAAATCATCATATTTTCTATAGAGAAATTAGAGAAAACAGATTTGAGAAATCATCATATTTTCGCTCGCATTGGCGTAGTTTAGTTGGTTCTGGAGTTGTATGGTTGGTATCAAGAACTAAAGTTTCAAATCCTGCTAGCGGTAGTGTGGGAATTTCTACCTCTCCAATGTGGGGAGCGTTTTGGAAGGAAAAAATATTTGAATTTTTTTCCAAAAAATAAAATTTACACGATCTGCTCAAATCCAATCGTTAAAATCGAAAAAACTTAATAAAATGCTCTATATATATATTTATTTACATTTTGATCCATGTAAAAATTTAAAAAATCACGTCAAAACAAAAAGTATTGATATGGTGGCAAGGAGTGATTGGCGCCAATGTTCTCCCCTCGTGCCAACTCTTGGTGCCAATGGTCTTGAATTTGCACCAAAGTGATGTGCCAACTCCTAGAATGATTATACTTTTTTTTTAAACAGAGAATAGCAGTTATTTTTTTTGGTTTTTTATTTTTTATAATTATTAATATTATTTATATTATTAAATTGGTTCGGTGAAGTCATCCATGTAAGAAACTAGGTTAGAAGATACAAAATTTACATGAAATCCAGATCCGTCAGCATAATTATCAAAAGATAAAACCAGGATCAACGCTTTAACACGCCTTCACAACGGCTTCAAATAGGCTAACCCTTATCTTTCAAATAATTATGGCCAGTTCTAGAATTCATAACCCAAACCTGAAATCCTTACATTAGACTACTAGCCAACCAGACAAAATAAGGATCTTCACAACATACTCATGAGAATATGTATATAATTGCATAGTTTAACATGAAAGGATTTAGCCTTTCATTAGGCTAATCCTAAAAACAATATATTATAAAAGAAATAAATAAAGAAAGAAAGTCTTTAAGACTTACCGGGGATAATGAAGAGAAAACTTGAAAACTCTTGTATTGAAAAGATAAAAGCTTTACAAGGAGAGGAGGAGAATGACTAGAAATTCTATATCTATGTAAGGTCCTGCCTTTGTAGGATGAGAATGCATCCTTTTATAGACAAAGGGGAAAGGCGGACTTCACCTATTCTATCTATTACAATTTACAAAGGATTTTAAATCCGCAATAATTACATTTAATGTCTGTCACTATTACAAGGGTCCCTTTAAGGGTACAATAATTTGAGTATAACAGTATCCTATTTTGTCCTAATCACTTTAAGTCTTTTCGAACAGCATCTTCCATGTTCTGGACCATGTGGTCAATATCTTCTTGGGAGAAATCTTCCATATCGGGATCTTGTGATTCCCCAGCTAAACAATCTTCATTAGAAGAGCCTGTCATAGAGACATCAGTTTTATCCTCTTCTTTAATTATTCCATATAAGATTTAATCAGTTCTTCCTTGGATATAACATCTTTCTGCAATTTTAATCTTGTAGTAATGTGATGAAAAGGGCTAATAGATTTAATCTCGCCTTGATCTTTTCTTTGTCTATAAGACTCAATATGCTGCTGGATTTCATCCAAAATATTTTTTCCATAAATGTCTTTTGTTTCTGGATTTATTTTAATTAATCGATCCCAGAATCTACTATAAGTAGTGCGTTTTAAACAAGTATATTTTGCAGAGTATAACTCACTTCAGGTGTCCATTTCCACACCCATGGTATGGAAAATTCAATAAAAAATATCATAGAGGCTATCTCCTCAGAATATTGATTACGACTGATATAATCAGTTATCTTAGGGGATATATTAATCCACTCAGCATATAATGCCTTAAATTTATCAGGGAGTATTTTCCAAGATGTACCATATATGGTCCACTAATGTAAAAATCAATTTGGCAAAGGGCTGTTATAAACATTGCCACATACTTTAATAAGGTATGTTTCTTAATAGGATTTTCATATAGAAATGCTTTATAAAAGGCATCCACATAATCCCAATAATTATATTTTAATGGAATTTTTGTATCAGGAATTATGAATTCCTTTTGTCTGAGAGGCGAAATACCCCACTCTTCAATGGATATAATCCGTTTAATGATAATCTTGCTAAAATTATAAATCTTAGCATCAGTACGAGTACTGGGATAGAAATGCGTTATATCGCATGAGCTTACTTTAAGTATCTGCTCATAATATAATTTGTGTTTATAAGATGTCTCAGCATATGATGTTGTATCCAGGTATCTTTGCATTAATAACCACGGATCATGCTTCCATTGTAAGTCTTTGTCCTCCAAAAGAAATATAATTTCTTTATGGGGATGAGTATAATAAGAAGTGATATTTTCTTCTTCAGATATAACCTGGGCATATGAGCCTGATGAGGAGGTTTCACGTGCCTGTTTCTGTTTAGTAGCAAGATACTGTTTTTTGAATTCCTCATATAAGAGGGCTTCATCATCATTAATATGAGCAATATTTTCAGGTATTAGCTGTTTATTACCTCTTTGTATAATCACATTTTTCCCTTTAGGTTGAGAGGTATTACCTCTCCCTCGACCTCTGGAATTATTCCCTTGTCCCCGCGGTATCATGCTGCAAGAATTTACGGGTTAGAAAATCAGGAAGATTATTTTCTTCTCATTTTTTATAAATAATTTCAAAATCAAATGGGGCTAAATGAGCCGGCCACCTAGCAAACATTTGCTTAGAGACGTCATGTTTAAAATCTTCCTTGAACATAAATTTGGCTGCTGTTTTAATAATGAATTTTTGATTATATAAATCATCTTGAAATTTTAAAATACATTTTACAATAGCTAAAATTTCTTTAGCAATAGTAGCATAATTTTTCTGACTATCAGTCCATTTTCTTGAATAATATCTTACTAAATGTGGTCTGTTATTAACAGGACATATCTGGGTTAAAATACCTCCATACCCTATATCAGAGGCATCTGTTTCTATAATCTTTTGCCAAGTGGGATTGGCCAATATTAAACAAGGCAAAGTTTTAACTTTTTATTTTATCTTCTTAACTATCCCAGTATGTTGAGAAGCCCAAGGCTTGGGATTCTTTTTTAATCTGTCATATAAAATAGCTGTATCATTGGCTAAATTCTTATAATATGGCAGAATATAATTCAAGCTTCCTAAAAATCTTTGTAACTGAGTTTTATCCAGAATTTCATCTGGAAATTTAGAAGCAAAATCGATACTTCTATTAATAGGAATTATTTTTCCCTTTTCTAAGTTCAAAAGGCATCACTTTCCATTCAAAGTGGCCAATAGGAACATTAAAAGCTGTTTTATATTGGTCAGCTTCAATTATCTGAATCTGCCAATATCCTGATTTTAAATCAAACTTAGAAAATATTAGAGCATCATATAATCTGTCTAATAAATACTTTTTATTTGGAATTGAATGTCTTATCCATTTTAATATTTTATTACACCTCTTTCTATTTCACTATGTTTATTAACATAAAAACATGTACAAGAACCTCATGCTTTTTCCTATTCCAAAAAGCATTAGGATGATCATTGCAAATCTCTATAGAAATATTATTCTGAACTTTTTTAATTTTTCCCAGTAATTTAGGATTTTGTAATACTTCTTCAATAGTAGAAGAGTTTATCTCAAAATTTATAAAATTAATTTGATTTTGTTTTCGCAAAATGAAATCTTTAATTTCATTTACAAATCTACTGAAAAGAAACTGGGGTATTTTCATAAGTACCTATAAAGCAATCTGTTCCTATATGAGTAATATGGAAAATCTTTTTTATAAAAGGAGTTCCAAGTATAACTTGGTTAGTTATATTTTTCGCTAATAGAAAGCTTTCAGGAATACAAACTTTATTGTTACAAATATATGCACGTGGTAGTTTAATTAATTTATGTTGTTATATTATTAACTGAACGAATTAAACACTAATCTATATACATATTATAATATAAAATTAATTAAAAAATTAATATAATGATACAAAATAATTAAGATTAATAATTCATAAAATAAAAAACGTACTAAAAATTTGAAAATACACCATCTACATATTTAAATCACGTTCTGACATCTTTGCGCCAAGACTTAGCGCATCTCTCATTCTCTGTGCTAAAATTTGGAGCGGGGATACCTCTACTTGCGTCAAAGTATGCCTCAAGTATACATCTAATATATTTTTTAATTTTTTTTAATTTTATCTCAAAATTAATCGTACTGTATAAATAATATTCAAAATTATTAATTTTTAAATTTTGAAAAAAATTACCATATTGTTTTAAAAAAAAAAAGGTCAAAAAACATGTTTAAAAAAAAAGTGAAAAAACATGTAGAGAGAGAAAATGCTTTTTGGATTGAAAAAATACTTGAATTTTTTGGCCTAGTTTATTATAACCCTATTATCTTATGAAAGTGGGAGAGGGAGAGGGAGTAACTACTATAACTCGCGGTGGCGTTAGTGAGATTGTAGAGCTGAAAACGAAGATGAGGCAAAACGTCGGGTACCGGGAACCAACGCCATTTTCGAATTCTTCAAGCTACGTATCCAATTCAGGTAATTGAATTTTTATTCTCTCCTTCGAATTCTGTTTTTCTTCTCGATTCCTTTTGTTTTGCTTACATTTGTTGCAGCTTTTGAATGATTGTAACTGTTACGAGAACTGTGTTTTCATTATTTATTACTGAATTTATGTATTTTTTTAAAAAATTATTCTGTGTGAATGATTATGTTGAGCTTTTAAGAGGAAAATGTATCATGTTCGTTATCTTCTGAAGTCAGAGCGCGGTAGCATCGGAATTTCTGAATTCTTCATAAAGTTTTGAATCTATCTTTTATTCTTTTCTCAGTTTATTATTGGTTGTGAACTAATCAAGCAGGGTGAGAAATAGAAATAGAGTGAATGATATTTTTGTCTTGATCTGAGTCTGAGGTGTTCGAATCATATGCTTTGATAGATTATTTCTAGGCAGATTGGCTGGCAGGAGCAACATTTTTGAGCAAGAATAAATTAATCAATCTTTTAATTTCACTTTGGAATAAGTTTTTGTTATGTATTTTTTGGTTGGAATGTGTTTCCTGATTTATAAATTATTTGGAGTTTTCATATTTTTTATGGGAAAGAATTGTGTTGCTGTTGAGTTTTATTTCAAGTTAAGGCTTCAATGCTACTATTATTCCAGAAGGAGTATAGACTTAAGTTTTTGAAGCCCTTTGCATTTATTTGAATTATATCAAACGGTGATCTTTTGTGCGAATGCTATGACTATCATCCTCCATGTAGCAATAACTAATTGCTATAGCAGCAATTTTAATTATGATCATATCAGCTAAACACTAATGTTTCTGTAGATAAAAAAATAAAAATAAAATTTAACTTCTCTAGATTTAAGACTTTTTTTTGTTTTATTTCTCAGTTTTCATTAGATGTTTAGGCTATAAATCAAATATCATATCCCAAGGAATTACCAAATATTTTGAAGCCTTGACTTCTTGTTTTATACCATGAATTGATCCTTTCATGTAACGTTGTAGTATTGCTGGGGTACTTAATTCCTGGATCTGATGAACTGTATTTAGGTTTTTTAAAGCTACTCTAGTTAATGTTAATTTCTTTGATTAATCTTGCATAGTTTTCAATGTTTGAAGAGCTTAACATCACTTGTTTCCATGGGATAATAATGCAAAAACTTTTGCCATCAAAATTTCTATGGTGCCTCCTTTTCTTTGTGTGTGTGTGTGTGTGTGCCTTCTTGTGGGGGGTTGGGTGGGGGTGGGGTGGGGTGTGGGGGGCGTTGATTTTGGAAATTGGAAAGTTTTCATCTCAGAGTTTCTAATGCTGGTATTGGTAGTCCCTTTAAAAAATGATGAGTAGGTTAGAAACTTCTTTTGCTGTACTTTTCATGTTATTTCAACTGTCATAGAATTTCAATATGAACAACATGGGTTGGGTGGGGTGGGGTGGGGTGTGGGGGGCGTTGATTTTGGAAATTGGAAAGTTTTCATCTCAGAGTTTCTAATGCTGGTATTGGTAGTCCCTTTAAAAATGATGAGTAGGTTAGAAACTTCTTTTGCTGTACTTTTCATGTTATTTCAACTGTCATAGAATTTCAATATGAACAACATCAGCTGTGGTTTCCAACTCAGGACCCGGTGTTATGGATTTTTTTTGGCTTTCTTCTCCCCTCTGATTTTATCATCCTCCTATATTATTTAGTTTTTCAATAATTCCTGAATTTTTTTATGCAGAAGAAAGGTAAACAAAAGATAAGAATAATAGAATGCCTGAACTAAGTTGTTAGATTCTTGCTAAATTCAGGCTATTAATTAAGTCCTAACTTGAACTCTTACAGGAGGTAAGGGGGTTTGTATGATGAGCACCTCGTGGAGAAATGAGCAACACCCATCCTTCATCAGCTTCATATCGTGTTTCCTTGATACGAATTCTTTCCGCCTGAACTTCGTACCCATTGCCCCAGTTACTATCCTGCTTAGTCACTCTTCAGTTCTGGCCTGGATATCTTTCACTATGCTTAAATAACTTGTTTGCAGGATTTCATTTTTAATTGTGGAGGTGTGTCAATTGCGTTTATTTTCAAGACAAATTGGGATATTAACGACACAGCATCTATTTTTCAAAGGTATCTATTTTTTGGAGGGTTTCCTTGTTCAAAGTATCTATACATGCTATTAATGTATGCTATTTCATATAGGGTTAACAGACTGAAAGTGCAATTTGCCCACATTTATGTGGTTGTTACCCTCCCAACAAAGGAGCAGAATGATTCTTTTGTTCGTTCTTACTTCAAGTGAGTTTGTTTCTTTTTACTGCCTGGAGCGTGTTTCAATTATACAGATGCATATGAAATGAAGGACTCTGGATTGTCTCGGATTTTAAAGATTTGGCAGGGAGCTTGGTAAGCCAACATTTGTGCCTGTCCAGGACTTGGAGATGGGCTTTGAGAAGATCGTAAAGATATCACATGCTCGTGGGGGTATGATACTGATATCCTATATATATGGTAGTTGTAATCCTCAAATGTATTTGACCTTAGCGATTCCAATTACAGTGTGCAAGCGCCAGGACGCTATAGCAAAACTAAAAGCTGAAGTAAGTTTTAAATTTCTCTCCTTCTTCACATTTATTCCATTTTTGCATCTGATGGAAACCTAATCTCTTCTCATGCTTTCAGAGGGAAAGATCAGTGCAGACAATGGATGCTTATCTCAAAGTGATCACATCTATTCCTGGCATTGATAGCCACGATGCAAATGCAGTAACAAAAGTTCAACATTGTAAATTTTCGTTTCCTATTTAATAGCCATGAATAGAGGTATCTAACTGCTGATATGTTTTCTGTCTCAGCTTAATCAGGCAATTGGTTCAATTGAAGCAATTGCTAAAGCATCAAAGGAAGAGATCATGGAAAACACAGATCTTTCAGCCGACAAAGCTGAAACCATAACGCGGTTTTTCAGAGATCCCAAGTATTATCTTACTCACAGAATTAACTAGACTTAGTTAACTTGAAGATTAGAAGCTCAAATATACTTATGACCTTAGGTTGTACATATTTTAAACCATGTAGTCACTGAAACAAGTTATTCCTGGATTTTGCCTTTCTCTTTCACTGAATATCCTTTGTTAAGTCACAAAGAATAGGGAAAGAAAGAAAGAAAAAAAAAAGAAAATCTGAAGGATGGTCCAGAAGAAGGAAAAAAATTTATCCAAAGACGAAGCAAATAAACATAAAGAATACATTTGAATTGTTGAAGGGTTTTCTGTTAGAGTGAAACAATCTATCAAAACATGAAAAGACAACAAATTTGAACAGTTTTACTGAGAAGTAAAAATCTACAAAATTATGAGGAATATAACTCAGCAAGATGTGCAGAGAATTCCTTCTTGATGGCCTCTCTCTTAAGCTTTAAAGCTGCAGTAACAAGGCCGGATTCTGGAGTCCAGGGTTCAGAAAGCAGTTTAATCTTTGCTGGGATCTCAAACTTCTCAAGCCGCGCAGCCTTTGCTTCCTGTAAAAAAACAAGCCAACAAATAATAAGAAAATGATGTGCTGTGTCTATTATAAAAGTCTGTAATGGGGTGGGGTGGTGTGGTGATGGACAGATGAATGAAGTACACCTTCAGAAGGGAGCCTTGTACTTGTTTCAGTGATTCTTCCTTTTGGCATAATTCTGCAAAGTCCTGATATTGGATTCCGGACTTAGATGCCCAGTCCTCAAGGGCGGGTTGGGCAGCCACAACTAGAGCAACACAGAAACTATGGAAAGGATCCGCATGCAACATAATATTATCGACATAAGGACTAACAATAAGAGCAGCCTCAACCTGCATGCAGATACAAAAGTATCAACAAAATTAAACTAAAATCTCCCCAAGTAAAGAAAGTAAACAATACTTATTAATTAGATCCATACCTTTCCTAGAGAAACATATTCTCCATGCTGAAGTTTCACGATATCCTTTTTACGATCAATTATCTCTAAGCAACCGTCTGCATGAAACTGTCCAATATCACCTGTATAAAACCATCTCATGCCTCCTTCATCAACCTGTAATTGTAAACAAGGAAGGAGAGTTCAGGTATTTTCTTGTCAAGAATACAAGTAGAAAACATCCAAGTTGATAATACCTTGTAGACTTCCTTGGTTTTCTCTTCGTTTTTGAAATATCCAAGCGTCACATTTGGCCCACCCACAACAATTTCTCCACGAGGCATTGGAGAATCACTTGTCAAATATCCTCCTTCAGGCCAATCAATTAACTAAAATTCAGAAGCTAAAATGGTTAGCAAAGAGTAATAATTAATTGTTCACTATGTTGTTCAGAATCTTAATAAATCAAAAGTACACATTAGACGTACAAAGGTCTTAAAGAAGAGGTAAAACTAGTAATCGTCCAACCGACGTCTCATATGATTACTGGTAAAAAGGCTTTCGTTTTTCTTTTTGAAGGAAGGGGGGAGGGGCAGGGGCAGGAATGACGACAATCCATATTTTGAACAGAAATACGGGCATTTTGCAGTAAAAGGAACAATCAATTTTAATAACTTCACATACACTGAGTGTCGTAAGGTCTGCAGTCTCTCCTTTCTCTTTCAAGCTTCTTCCTCAATGTCAATAAATGTTAAATAACAACTTTTCATCAAGTCCCTTTTCTATTTAATCTTTTTTCAAGTGTCAAATTGTTTGTTTAAGAAACAAAAAGGCTCTCTAAATTTATAAAAGTTGAAGTGATTCATGCTAATGGTTTACCTTAATAAATGAACAAGGCAGTGGAGCACCAACACGACCAACAGATGTATCATCTGCTTCGCTAAATGTTCCTCCAGCACAAGTCTCAGTTAGACCATATCCTTGGCCTATCGGAGCACTGCAAAATAAATGTGTTAAAATGCAAATATAAATAGGTAAGGCAACTAACAACTGCAGTTATTGGCTTAAGTTTATCAAAACCCATACTAACCCAAGACATATGTTGATGAATCTTTGAGTATCACCAGAAAGAGGCGCGCCTCCAGATAATATAAAACGGATGCGGCCACCCAAAATTGCTTTTATTTTTCTGAAAACGAGAAAGTTCCAAAGGAGCCTCTCCAAACCCCATGCTCCAAACCAACTGCCATTAACAGCAGACAATCGACGAGCATATGCCAAATTGAACAACTTCTTTGCCAAACCACCCTTAGCATCTACCTGATGTTTTACCAGATTTGACAAATAAGTAATTAACTTATGAATGTACAAAAGAAAAGTGAAAATAATTCTTTTTGCATTTTATGACTGATAGATTTTGCACACCTTCTTGCGCACACCATCTCGAACTCGATCAAGAATTGCTGGGACAGCTGCCATAAGAGTTGGTCTCAACACGGAGGCATCTCCTTTTGTTCCTTTCTTGATTTTATTCGAAGTGTCAGTAAGGGTCAAAGGAGTGCCATATCCAATTGAACTTCCAATGGCTGCCATTATATTCTGCAGTAAAGAAAATTATACTCTTGCAGTAGTTAAAACTAGCTGTTAGTTACCACTTCCGAACGATGCATTAAACCATCTCAGTTACCAACATGAAAAAGATTAACAAAGTATCTACCTCAGCAGCCAATTCAAGAATATGGGCAAGAGGTAGATATGCCATATAAACGTCCTTGCTTCCAAGGTCAGGAACAATGGTCATTACAGCAGAACCTGTAGCTAAAACATTGCGATGAGTCATCATCACACCCTGCAAAAGCAGAAAGTAAATTAGTGGTATTTTATTTCAGCAAACTTATAAGCTTCACCACAATGACTACTTGCCAATTTGTTTCAAGTTCAAAAAGTCCTAAACCCTGTGTACACTCAAAAGAATGTATATAAAGAAAATAGGAATCAAATGATATTCTAAAATAAATCATAAAGACCTTTCTTTTATAAACTGCTTTTAATTGTAAAATTTGTACAGAAACAGAATAAGGAGGTATCTTTTTGGCTTTTGCGCTAATTAATGTCTGGAAGTCAGAAACATCTTGTTTGTGAAAAATATAAGGGAAGCTAGTAAACTTTCTTGGCCCAACAGATTATCAGACTAAATAAAAGAAAGTAAACTGGAAGTGTTTGCCACTGTCTCCAAAGCTCTTCAACCCAGTATTCGAGGACCACATGCATGAAAAATTTGTACTGTTGTAAAATACTCCCTCCGTTTTTTTTACTTGTCACATTTTGGACATCACACTGTTTAAGAAAATACGGAATTTTAGATTTTTTTTCTTGTATATACTAGAATGCCCTTCAAACTTTTCTCTCTCATTATTATTTCTACTAGTTTCCATGCTAGAAGAATAAAAAAAGGTTTGAATTTGTTATTAATGGGCAGGTATAATAGGAAAAGTTCATTAATTATTGCCTTGGAATCACAATGTGACAAGTAAAAAAACCACAGGAATTACCACAATGTGACAAGTAAAAAAAACGGAGGGAGTATACAACTTGCAGCACAAGTTGCCAATGCAGTGGTCTTGAAAACAAGGTCTATGTCCGTATTTTATCTTCAACATTTATCAGGAACACGCTGTGATGTTCTCCCATCCATTTACAGTTGACAAGTGAGCTAAGATCATTTTTATTTCAAGAAGATTTAAACAAACCAGGGGAGATTCCAGGTAAGAAACTAAATCTTCTAAAGTGGGCAATCTGATAACCGAAGGGAGTCATTGCTATTGGTACAAAGACTTACAAGCTTCCTATATCTCCATACATCATACAAACAAATAAAATACTAACCTTGGGCAAACCAGTACTGCCACTGGTGTACATAATCACCGCAACATCAGCAGCAAGAGGTAGATCTGGTTCAACAGGATTCTCTTGACCAAGCCTTTTCACATCAGAGAAAGATGTGACTGTCCAGTTAGCGCTACCACCAAATGCTGCATTTGAAGGAAGCTCATTATCCATGCATATTATTCGTTTCACTGTGTCAAGCTGACCACCGATATCCATAAGCTTCTTGAGCTCTTTGTGACCACAAATAACAGTTGTAACCTCTGTCTGACAAACATATTGGAAGACAGGGTTAAGTAAACTTAAGATGCAAGCAATTGCAGTTTTATTTAAAGAATGATCAATATCGTGAAGGATAAATATACCAAATTATTTCTACTGAACAAGGAATATTATATGCAGTGAGGAAAAGAGAAGACCCACATGCCCCCAAAGCTTCTGCAGTTGTTAATTGCTTACCCCCTTAAGTTTTAGAACTCTATTTTTTGACATCTTCCCCCTCAGAACCTTCAATATTTGTTCAACTTTTGCCTTTCTGTCTACTTCCTTTCAGATTTTATGTTTTCCAAAGAGAATACTTCCAGAAAATAGTTTGAATATCAAGCACTGACGAAATAGCATTAGGGTTATATCTGCCAATTGGTGACTTCATCGAGGATGAAATTTTGAATGCTCAAAAAATAAAAATCATATGTCAATGAGCTACTCATCACCGAACATCATGCTAATCTTTACAAGAAGAAATTCATAACCTCTATTTCAAAGGCGGGAACACGCCTTTCATGTGTTCTGGCCTCTCCAACCAATGTTCTTTCTACTTTGTTTTTAGGAAATAAACCACTCAAGATAAGTACATCAGTAAACATTTTTCTCTAGCCAGGAACCATAATCATTGAATGCAGTTGGTTTGACGTCTAATACAGCAATCAAGCGGCAGCAGGGGTTAATTCAGTTTACATGAGATCAATAATTTTTAGGAATAGAAATTTCCAAGACTAGCAATCTAGCACCATGGAGACAGATTGAGATATACCTCATTTAGTGAATGACACAAAGCTTCTTCCCCCAAAGAAGCATAGATGGTCACAACAGTCACATTGCGCCTAAAACAACCCTGATTCAGAAACATCACAATTATTCTATTGATGATAAAAATGTTAAAAACAAAAATGTTTTAATAGTCAGTTGCAATATGTAATTATGGATGATAAAGTAAGAACTAAAGGAGTGCACTTCCATTTGAGTAGGTATATTCATAAAGTTCAACCAATAAAACAAGATCATACCTGCAGGGCAACGAACCATTCCTGACATGTATCAGCAAAGATAGCTGCACGCTCTCCCCTTGCATGCCCAAGTTTTTCTAAACCCGAAGCAAAATTGCACACAGCTTCAAAGGTTTGACCGTAGGTCAACCACTCATAATCACCCAAATGAACCTTTTCAAATGATCTTCCATCCTCTGATTTCTCAAACTCTCTGGAAATGAGTTTTCTAGTTCCTAATAACTTCTTTTCAGAATACAGCTTGCATGACTGCTCAAAAAGCTCTGCTAGAGTGGTCACCCCTTCCCAGGCTGATTCCACAGGAGATGTGAACCTGCGGTTTCGGATTGCGTAACCAGGTTCCCCACCAACATCGGCAAGCACTCCCCGTTTTTTACCCTTTCTAGAATTCTGCAGGATAAGGGTAACTACAAGCGGGACAAGGAGCCCAACAATGTAAGCACCCATCTAACCGTTCAGTCCTGAGAAAAGAAATGAATATTATGGTTCAGACAAACTAGCACTAAAAGCACCTTACTTAATTAGTTAAAGGAAATAGTAACTTCTAACTTCATACATGCTTATTGCACAACCTCAAAGTACCACTACTTTTCAAAAATCAGCTCTTGCATCGCAGTCATTTGAACGGATCAGTTTCCCACAGTTTACCTCTGTCTTCATTTTTCTCTGAAACAGCTAAGGAAGCACCAACTGCTTTCTTGTTCTGTTTTATTCAAATTACTAGGGAAAAAAACTAACATTTATCAATTTTAAAAGTCGTTCTTAATTACTTCTTTTCTGCAAAGGACAAGGGTTATAGGATAGAATCAACCAAATCCAATTCAACTACAAACATGACATTTACAGAAATCAATGTTGGGGTCTTTAGCTGTGATACCGTTTGTTGCGGAATTTACTGTAAAAACAGAAGTAACAGAAAGACAAAAAGACTACACAAGTACCGATAGCCCAAATTGGATTAGATTCTATACCAAAACCTATATGGTTTAGGAAATAAATTCAACACAATCCTAACAACCACTAACAGAGAAAGAACAACCATCATATTATATCAGCAAGAACACAGAATCATTCTGGGGATATACCAACTCAACGAACACATGCAGTCACTGCAAACTGAATCTTTGTACCATAAACAGACTCTGAAAATTTAATTGACTTCTTGACAACGAAAATCCCAATGCCAAGCATTAAACAATCAGAAACCAAAAAGATACAAACTCAATACCAAAATAACGAAAAAGGTTGAAACACATAAACAAAAAGAAGCCCATTTCAAGAAATTGGTAAAAACATCTGAATCAAGAACAGAAAAACTAACATACCCTTTAAGTTATACTGTTTCCCAACCGAGTTTGAATTGAGAAAACAGGACCAAAATACTGAATTCAGACGATGTGCATTAGAAGCTGCTTGACAATGAAGGTAGGAAGAATGGCTGGACGAAAAGAGGGATCAGGATCACGAAAAACTAATGCAAAATGGGGTTTAACTATTAAAGAAAGAGTGGTTTAGCTGGGACGGAGAGATCGAGAGACTGTAGAGAGGTTTTAAACATTGGAGTTTCAGTCAGTCGTCAGAGACCTCTCTGCCCTGAGTGGTGCCGTTATTAGTGTTCTTTAAGTTCCTGGGGTGGCATTTTGGGCAGAGACTTGTTGATTATGTGGATCACACACGTGGATGTGGATGTACAATTCATATTCTCATTCAATGCTGCGAAAATTTGGACAGTTTGTTTATTTGAGGTTCACAAATTTGCAGGCCCATTTACCAAAATCTTACAAAATCTCAAAACTCTAGGCCATTTTAAAAAATAAATGGAAAAAATTAACCTTTATTTTACTTTTTGATACATTGATGTTGGAGCTATGAATACAACCAGGACCTTTGTTCGACCTTTCTTTGGGTACTGCCTGCCTTTGAAGTTTTACAAATTGAGTTTACTTCAAATTTCGTTGAATTTTGAGCTTATATAAGATATATTGCATAATTAGAATGGTTATGTTGCTTATATAAGATATATTGCATAATTAGAATGGTTATGTTACTGATTGTATTTAATGAAGCATGAGTGGGAAAAATTTAAACTTAGTAACTTAGAATAATTAGTAAACGAGTTGTTAATATTAATGTGAGTCATATTAACAAATATTTGATATAAAAAGAAAAAGGGAAAACTTTGCAAAAGACAAATATTTGATATACAAACCAGAGAAGAGATCCAGGTCATTTATCTTTGGAATGTCATCAATGTTCAAATGTACTTAGGACCCTATTTTATAGAGAAGTGGATTTGGGTGTCATCAGATCAGATGAGGATGAGGCAGCACTAGCTAGGCTAGGGATGAAGAAGGGGAAGTGAATGGAAATAAGTACATCACATATACAAACCAAATGATTGCTGCTTTTTGGTACCTATGCCAAAACAAAACCAAACCCATTCTGGTCCCATTCCTAACTCACCTCCCCTATAGTTTGCCTCATTAAAAGTAACACCACTTGACACATTATTAGCTTAAGGATAAAAATATCAAATACTGCATCTTTTACCATCCAGGAACTTGCCATCAAAATTTTTCACCTTCTACTTTAAATAAAAGTCAAAGATACTCAACAAATTAAGTGTAAATTAATGTGTAAAATTCATTTTATATTAGAGGCATCTTTCAAAGTATTTTAAAATAAGCATCTTATAGAAATATATATAAGTAAAATACTTTATTGACTTTGAAACTCTTAATATTTGTTGCACAAACTAAAAAAACACTTAACACTTATTTTGGAACGGAATGGAGGGGGTATTTGCTGAGAAAAACAAAAATATTTGGCTCATTATCTGCAAATACATTTGTAGATATCCTTGTATTTCTTCAGTACTCAAGATTTGGTAACTGAGCTCATGTTCTCTACTTTCACAGCTTGCAATTAATACACACA
This sequence comes from Catharanthus roseus, assembly GCA_028651295.1. NCBI lineage: Eukaryota > Viridiplantae > Streptophyta > Magnoliopsida > Gentianales > Apocynaceae > Catharanthus > Catharanthus roseus. Next base: position 29,928,858 of record JAPQWS010000168.1, read on the forward strand.
CAAAACCCAGAAATAAGCAGATAATAACATATAGTGATTTTGAAGAATTTAAACAGCAGCAGATCCAAGAGGGCATCTGTCCAACCATCCATCTGGTTTGGATACTGATATTCTATCTTATCAGTAAATAACTTCATGACCAGCATTTCTAGTTTTCAACTGAATAATGTGAGCTACAAAATCTTCTTAGGGAACTAAATCAATATGAAAAAGTGCACTTGCCAACTAGTAGAGAATAGAGATTACAAACTAGTGTCACAGTTCAATATGAAAGAACACTTCATACTGAGCCACAAAGATTGAGATACATTCAAGACCTACCTACGACTAATTTGCACAATAATAGCGCCTGAAGGGAGCAGATTGCAACTCAATTGAGGGAAAAATGGCGACATTTGTTTATAATAAGAGGTTATGAAGGTGCACCGAGGTAAGATGCAAGTCGGAGTATATCACTAAATACTCCACCTGCTGTAACTTCTGCTCCAGCACCTGGGCCACGAATGATTAACGGCTGATTCCTATATCTTTCGGTAGTGAAGGCAATGATGTTATCGGATCCTGACAACTGTGCAAACGGGTGGTCTTTGCTGTATTTATGCAATTCTACTGTTCCTTTTTGTTTGACAACATCCACCACTCCAACATATCTCAAAACCTTCGAAAGAAAACAAAAGAACACAATATATACTTGATGAATACGACAATAATCAATTGAGTTTAAAATAAATCAAGGAAAACAATTCATCGAGCTTCAGATCCATCAGGAATTTTAGCAGTATGTAACTTTTTAAAAGAAAATCCTGGCCTAGTAAGTTTTTCTTTAATTGAATATAACATAAATTTAAAGGTATAAACTCACTTCTCCAGATTCTTCAGCTAACTGCCTCTTCTTGGCCCAATCTTGATCATATTGTGGCAGTTGTTGCATGAATTCCTCGGCAGAAGCACTAGCCTAAGAATACCATTAATCAAAGATAGAGAAACATCAAATTATTAAAGACCAGAAATGATGGTTTTTTCATGGAGAGTCAGTGAATGAATGAAAACTTCTTACCCTTAAAGGTTCTGGTACGAGGCTCTCCACGGGGATATCTGAGAGTTCCAGCCTCAATCCAGATTCTCTCGCAAGAATTATTACCTGCACATATAGCAGTTACTCCATGGGCATCAATCAAGAATAGTATCGCAGAAATACAGGCACTATGAGGCAGTTGGCTTTGCATGAAAGGAGACCATGGTACACAAAAATAACAAGACTAGACCTGTGTAACAATAAAAATCTGTATGAAAATGCTTATTTCTAAGAATTTTCTAAGTATAGATACAGCCTGCTATTGAACAAGAAAACTGGCTTTCATCGAAAGTTAAGAGACATGTTACTGCAGTCTCCAACAAGTATCTATGAAAATCAAGACCCAATACCTTTCTTGCCACATCTGTCCCGGATAGGTCATCCCTTGGATCTGGTTCTGTGTACCCTGCCTCTTTTGCTTCTTTCACCACTTCACTAAAAGCTCGAGAGCCCGTGAAGTTGTTAAAAATGAAACTTAGAGTCCCACTGCAATCAGATAAGAAGAAATAGATACCGGTAAATTGAGAAGTTATATGCACTAATTGGTAAATAGTATGACAAAAACCTACTCTTAATATCTAGACATCCATTCAGCAGTATAAACCTCCTAAATCTATCTAGGTTTTAATTTTCTATATCACCGCTACGTTAACTAGAGTATTCACCTCTATCTTGGGAAATCAAAACAAACCCCCCCCCCTCTCCAGCATGTTGGCTGGCATCCCAAATTTTATTTTATACAAGAAACTGCATTTGCGTTTTTGTGGCAATTTATCTTGGGAGGAGACAGGCCTCCCCTCATTAACCTCATAAATGGTTTTTTTTCTTTTGCTTTGTAATACAGAGTAACCATCTTAAAAAATAAATGAAAACATTTCTATCCCACCATAGAAATACTCAATGGCACTCACCTGAAAATGCCTTCAATCTTCAATATTTTATCCCCAGTTTCCCGAAGACCCTGCAAGGTGCTAATGATTGGCAGGCCTGCTCCAACAGTTGCTTCGTAGAAGTAATGTGTATATGATTGTCGTTGAAGAGCTCTCAATTTCAGATACTGTGAATGACAAAGTAAATAGGCAAAGGTTAGAACTAGAAATAGGAAGAAACATGCACGGCAGGTAACCAATGATAAGATAAGGTGCATCTAATTAGTGGAAGCCTTCGAGAAAATGTTCAGAAAACAACAAAAAGAATTTCTTATTTTCAGTACACTTCTCATTACCTGTTCTAGTGGTCCAGAATTGGCCTTCTTGTTTGGGGTGACAACATGAATTCCTCTTCGCAACCATTCATAGTAGTGACTTGCAACATAAGAATCCGCTGTGCAGTCAACCAAAACAGTATTTGGAATAAAATGATTCCCATGCACATGTTGAACAAATTTCTCCATTTCAGCTCTTTCTCCTTCCTCAATTTTCAGTTCTCTCCATCTGGACAAGTCAATACCCCTACAACCAATATAGCAAAGAGGTTATACAAGGTTTGAACATTATACAGACAAAAGAAAAACATGTGTAAAACATAAGCTTAAATACATACTCCACCCCACCCCCTCATCCCCTTAACCTTATTTTATTAGGACATTGCCCCTATGAAGAATCAATTGCTTCAATTGCCCCCTCAAACTTCCAGAACGGCAACCACTAGCCCAATGCTGTCGCCACCAACTGCGACACCGATTTCCAATTTCCAGGAAAAAATTGACTTTGAACTCAATAAATGCTCATAATGAAGGGGATACCAGTGAGAATTAGTGGGGGCAGCCAACTGTTGAAAGGTTGGGTGACAAGAAAAAAAAAAGGAGAAACGATAGAACTGTGCCAGAAGAAAAGAAGTTGGTGGATGTAATAGAGCAAAAATGAGGGGAGACAGAACTGGTTAAGGAAGAAGAGAAACGAGGGGAGACAGTGAGCAGAGGTGCGGCAGCAAGACTGGTGGTGGGAGTTATGGGGAGGAGCAGCAGCTACTGTTGACATTGTGGGATGATGGGAACCAGGTTGAACATGGGGTATAGCGGACCATGTATCGATTTGGGCCAACCACTAAGTGCTCCAATGCGCGAGAGTTAAGCCTGATGTGAGAATGTTCACCTATGGGCCGCAGCCCTTTAGGGCACCGATATGCCGTCTAGGGAGAAAAAGCCTCATTAACCTAGGATCAAGGCCTACAAAAGAGGTACTAATACGTCTTTTAGCTTCAGTGTAGTTACTACTCTATTAAATACATTCTTTTCTAACACTTGCTGACTTAACCATCGGACTGTAGTTGGGCACTTATCCCCTCCCTCTGATTGTTCTTGGGTTGTGCAGGACATAGTACTCACAGTATTCATCATGGGGGAAAAAGCGCAATGGATTAATGGAAAGCTGAGAAAAAAGAGAACTAAATTCACTGGAGCAGAGGGGGGTGAGAGTCATATTATAGTTGCAAGAGTCGTGGGAAAAGGGCTGAATATAGAGGCACTCATGAAAATGAGGGAGAAATGAGATTAGAAGAAAAGGTGGGAAGACTGAAGAAATGAAATGTTTACAAGGGCGAACGACCTTATATGCTAACTAAAATAATTCAAATTTAGCGAATGCTTAAGGGAGCAATTGAAGCAACCAAAGGCTCCTAGGTACAATGTGCTACTTGGGAAACGTTTTTCCAAGGGAGGGAAATGCTTTTTATGGTCAATCATATCATGTTTATTTTAAATCTGTGCATTACATGCAACACCTATCCAAAGTGTAAGAATGATGAATTTTGTTGAATTCAGGTTCGCACAAAGCATGAATAAGGATAATGATAATCATAAAGAAACTTAAGTGCACGATCATGATGCAACAAATTTGAAACATAAACTTCTAGCTTCTTAATTATTCCGGAAACATACGAGTCGATTTTATCATAATGCAGAATTAGTTCATTTACATGTACAATTCTCCTTGCGATAAAGAACTAAAGCACAAGGCAGCTACTAAAAGGTCTCACACTTTAGTAAATTTGATGAGGGATACTAGTGGTTTCTCAATATTTTGTCAATGATTATACACTATACAGCTGAAGGTTCATATATGATGTGATGCCTCTCATTCAGTTAACTGCAACCCTTTTACCTCCACCAGGGGGAAACACTGCAATGTAATGGTCATTCTGCACCCTTCTTAACCCATACTGAATTTCCCCATTTCTACTTTGGGTCGTAAAAGGTGACCACTCACTTTCCTAAGATAAATATATTTTTCATCTAATATTTCACCACTAGCCTCAGTAAAGAAAATGATGGATGTGAAATTGGTAGCATTTGTGGGTGCCATCATAGTTCTTAAGGGTAAGGCGATATATGAAGATTTAGCTGTTTTAAGAATTTAATTATTGTCTCAATGTAGAGAACTCATGCTCGTAAACAATATCAAAACACAAGTTTTTGCTCTGTTGCCTTCATATGGTTAGATGACCGCATGGATTTCCAAGCACTATCTACAATCTACATGCAGCATGTTTATAAAGGTTCATCCTTCGTAAGGATTTGAAGAAAGAATCTTGCTTCAATAGATGACACTTACTTGTCACTCAAAAGCATTTTCCTTGATCCGGTGATACCCATCACACGCAAATCAATGTTAAACTTTTCCTTGAGGACTGCTGCCTGCAATGAATGACACATAAGCAATGAAAAAAAGCAAGGATGAGAAACAAATTTTCCTTTTAAATTTTTGTCTTAAAAAAAAATCAGTAGGCCAGCCAATTTTGCGCTGGACATGCAGATCATTTAAAATAACAATAGTACTAAGCAATACCATGGTAATACCTTTGGATTGGGTCTAGGGACCTCAGTCTATTACTGATCAGCTAAAAAAATGAGTTTTGGTGTTTGCGCTGAACAGATTTTTAGCATTATATTTCACTACAACTATCTCTAAGATGTAAGATACTTCTGAACCTAGAAGTTTTTTCATATTTTGAGATCTAGATGATCCAACTGAGGAAACATTCAAGACTATTATTCCAAAATGCAAGAAACTGCTCTTATAACATTCAGGTGAGCTCAGTTTTTCATCCTTACTAGAGGAAAACAAGAAGGTGCCTCAGTTCTTTTCCAGAATTTAAATACTGCATACATCTCAGGAACTATGAAAAAATGTTTCAATTTAGCACATTCCCAAGCCTTAGTTCTCCAATAACTAAAGTGAGGATCAGAAAATCGAACAAATTCGGCAGTCTCCACAGAAAATGAATCGGCTCTTTAGATGTAAAACCAACAGAAGGGGTTTAGTTTTAGGTTATGAACAGTATTTCCAACTTCTGCACACACTGACAAAGATAGCCGTCCGTCCACTAGTTGTCAGGAAAAGGTGGCAGCAGAGAGGCATACAAGCTGATATACAATTACATATATACAGTTTGGGGGCAAAGAGAGAGAGAGCTGGAACAAGATCCACCAACGAATCATGACTTGGCAGTAAATACCAAAATAGACATTCATAGAACCACAAATGAATGGTCATGAATTAAAAAATCTCAGATATATTATGAGCAGTCATTGTCTAATAAAGATATTAGAAAACTCATGGGAGGAGAGCATGAATTCCGCAGAAGGGAAATGAATGAGAAACAAATTCAAGAAAGAAGAAAAAGCGTTTGAAATAGTATATTGATAGATCCCTCATGTTTATCCTGATCCTCCTCAGTTTTCCAGAATCACGAGACAATTTCTGAATTTTCAGGTCAAAAGAGAGCATGAACAAAATTCACAAATTGGCTTTACAGCATAACCTCTCTTTCTAGAATACAGGATGGGCTATTGGCCATTAACGTTATTTGGCTAGTCGAGGGCGTTGGAACGGTATAAGTTCATGAACATATTAGACCATCATAATGGGCATCATATATATGAGTTCCATTTTGTCACTTAAAAAATGTGAAGTTTATTTTGAAATTCCATGTCAGAGTAGAAATGTCCTGAATATGATCCCCTGAAGTCTGAATATCCTCAGGAATATGGAGAAAGCATATTTATCTGAAAATAAACTAATAATAGTTCTCAAAATGGAACTGGAAAACAGAAGCAACAGAACATTTGAACAAATTAGAGAAACCAAAGCCACAGGATCTCATTCTTTTCAAAGTGGTAGCCTGATTTTGAATAATCAGATGGCAAAGGAAGTACCTGGTCTCTGAGTTGGTCAAGCAATGTACCTCCAATCAACCCTGGACCAATAATGCCCATTGCTATTGTGGTTCTCGACAGATAAAACCGTGAATGAACAGCTCGTAAAGCCTTTATACAATCTTCTCTCCTCACAACTACTGTTATGTTGTACTCTGAGCATCCTTGAGCTATAGCACGGACATTGATATTAGCCTGCAGAAAAATCAATTGAGTTGAGAAGAAACAATCATACAGAAGAGAGTAATTTCTAAACAGAATAATGTTGCTGATATTCTTGGGAAGGAAGCATATAGAAAAAGGTAACAATAGTCAAAAGATATTTCACAAAAAAATGGAAAAGGATGTTGTCCCATTAGCTCAGAGAAAGCTGGGAAATTAAGAGTGAACATGCATACAATAGAGCTATTAAGTTTCCAACACATGGCAGGATATCAGCAACGTCACAGACTTCTTGTTCTTTGGACTCTCTCATTGTTCTTTTTATTTGTAGGGTAGAATCTATTAGATGTATTAGTAACAATGACAAGATCCCAAGAAGTGAAACTGGAAAGAAACTGTTTGCTCGAAAATGGTAACAAACATTGGCATTAATATCTTGACAGATGATAATTATGACAGCAATTATTGAAATTCATCATCTGCTTCAACATTGGAGGATTCACATTTCTTGCATGCCACCAAGCTCCTCACTGTGCATTAGTGGAAAATTGCACTACAAATGTAGAACAGCATTCAGACTCATAGCACCAATTGAAATTACCAACCTTTGCCAGTGCATTAAAAAGTGTAGCACTAACACCAGGAGTACTCGCCATTTTCTGACCCACTGCTGCTAAGATGCTACAATTTGGGATAACTGCAACCTGGGAATAATTGAATTTCATAAGCATGGGAATTTTGAAGAAAATAACAGTGAAATCTCTTTAAACTAGCTAAACATGCAAAAATAATAAGAATACACAAGCACAAACAATTTAATCAAAATCGGAAAGCTTTTACAGACCAGTATCAACGAACACAAATTGAATTGGTGTGTGCAATATGTCCTTACCAGTTAAAAGTGATGATGCTTCTATAATCAATTCATGAGTGCATTGCAGAATCATACAAAATATGTTTCATTAACTCATTCTCACGCCTCAAGAATAGGAATTTCTTTGTTACACAAATTTCTGAATAATTCTCACAAAAGATGATGTGCCATAAATGCAAACTAAAAGATTGGCGTCACATAACTTGTTACAACTATTTGTAGATTCCTTCTTTTTGCTGATTGCAAGTGTGTGTTGTTAATAAAACTAAACATTTTCCATGCATATGGTAACAGATTCAAGAGCTTCCGTTATTGAAGCCTCTTCATTCTTGGTGTCTTAAGAACTTGCTCATTTGGAAAATTTTAGTTTGGACGCAATACTAAGGGTGTACTTGGAAACCCTCTCAATCCAGAAAAAAATTCTCATTTTTCTCTCTGGGTTATACATCTCCTCTCACCAAAAAAAAAAAAAAAAATTTAACTTTCACCAAACCCAAAGAAAAAACCTCACTTTTTCCCAACTAAAACCTAATCCAAATACACCCTAAATCTCTCTCCAACCCCTTTCCCCGACCCCAGTTGAGATGCTATTACGTGATAACGACACCTGTAGCATATTGGTTCTCCTCTATCTTTCTTCTTCTGGATCCCACTACTTCCACTCATGTTCTCTATCATTCCTGTGACTCTGCATATTAAGTTTCTGAAACTGTGATGGCAGTTTCAGCCGAAAAATTGCCGATCATCTTCTCTCAGTTAATATATTTTGAAAATGCTTAAGACCTCATTTAAAGGGAAAAAACCCTACATAACTCTATCTGCTCACTAGATAACCTTGGCTGGTACAGTGCTGTAATATCTCCTTCCTACAAAAAGGAAACCAAGCATCATGAAAGCATGGTGCAATCGCAGAAAGATTGTAATCAGAAGCTTGCAGATTAGCATCCTCTTTTACTCCATAGCCTGTGCAATTGCACTTATTACTCATCTTCTGTTTCACCCCAAACTTGATTACAAACTTTTAGTGCAGGAACTGCACCTCATGGAATCTTTCTAAGAAATCTGGCTGAGCTACAAGGGCAATATCCTTGCATTGCATGAACTTCCAAGGTCTTCTCTATTCACTGGAAATATGCCAAACTTAAGCATAAAATCATGTTCTTCAACAACCAATGGTAACAGGACCGCTTGACACGCCTACATTCACAAGGATAAAACACGTCCTTCAACCTCCAACTTTAACAAGAATACCTCAACACACACTGCCCGACACAAAAAAGAAAAGCAAATATATCTCCCCCTTTACTTTTTTGTAAGAGTTGGGAAACAACAAATTGAAAGTCAAAAGGAACTGCAGCAATAAAAGCTTAGTAGAAATGTTTATGTAAAAATGGCCATAAAGTCAGGAGATGTTAGAAATGAAAGTTCATTTAGACTACTCCATTATGGCAACTCTTCTATTTCTCACAGAGACTAGAATTTTGCATAGCCATCCAGATATCAGTGAGTATATTGTCTAACCATCATTTGAAGAAATGAAGGATGCAAAACAAAACCTCCAAAGACTAAAAAGAATGTCACAGTCAGCTGACCAAGACATCGGTATTTTGAAACTGATGAGCGAAAGAAGCAAACCTGAGAAAGGCGCCCAGCATCTAAAGCTTGACGGAATCTAGATTCTAAAGCCTGAGCAACAGCCTTTACTTCCTTTTCAGGCACGGCAAAACACACCGAATGCTCACTACTAGCCTGCATTAAACCAAATGTGAATAAAATCTCTGCTATTGGATTATAACAGATGCAAAACAAATTAGAATCAAATAAATGGATACAGAGGATCAATATCCAAACAGTGTTACTCCCTCTACCCCCATTATTTTCTGCATCCTCTCCCTTCTTAGCACTCCATAAATCATGTCGGAAAACAAAAATTAAAAAAGAATCTCGTTTTAATAACACGCACAACTATAGACAACTATGTGAACAGAAACAAGAATCAAGGGCCAGAAGATTGGCTTCTGCACCATTTTTAACCCCAAATTAATCAGGCCAATGATCATTTCCTAGTCAAACAAATTCTGAATTAGAAGAGGGGCAGCACATAAATGTTTTCTCCAATGTACAGACATACATGACTAAAACCAGAATCCCACTCATATTTAGGATGGATGAGGAGGGTAAATAGAATTATGCAAGGATGAATATACCTGGGATATCATGATCACATTAGCTCCAACATCTTTGACAGCACCAAAAATGCCACTAGCTGTACCAGGAACACCAGCCATTCCAGTTCTGAGAAAAGCACTCATGCATAAGAAATTAAATGTGAATATAAAAGTTAAAATAGAACTACAAGATGATAGCTCACCCCTCCACATTCACGAGAGCCAGGTTGTCAATAGTTGCAAATCCTTTAACTGAAGATTCCAAATTCCAGGCATTCTCATTTTCATATTCAGCGGACCGGCAAATCATTGTTCCAGGTGCAGAAAGGTTGAATATATTTCTTATAATGATGGGAATTCCATAACGCATAACTGGAATAATTGTGCGTGGATGCAAAACATTTGCTCCAAAATATGACTGCAATGATATAATTCTTCTGTTAGAAAATATTTTAACAACTACCCTAGTAAACTTCTTTACAGGCCTTAGAATTTCAGGCTTCACCATTTCCCAGGCTTCTTGATAAGATAGTGTCTTCAAGATAACAGCCTCACTAACTGAAAAGTGAAGCATGTTGTTAGCAAGTAACAGAACCCAGGCAAAGACCATATGAAGTCAACATGTCACCACTAAAACCACTAGCAGTAAGTAGGAAAGCAGATTTTACTGCCAATCTCAAAGAATTGGTAACTAACTAGTAAGCAACAAACAAGTAGAACAGTTTATCTTTATGGCAATAAAAAGATCACAAATTAGGTAAAACAAACCTTTCCTCGGATCAGCACTATATACACCATCAACATCAGTCCAAATTGTAACTTGACGTGCTTTAAACAAGGCACCCATAATAGCAGCAGAGAAGTCACTTCCATCTCTCTTCAAAGTTGTAGGAATGTCCTGAGGTGTGCTAGCTATAAATCCAGTGGCAATGATTGTCTCAGATGGGCTCTCAGAGTACCATTTTTCAAGTCTCTTCCCAGACTCCACATAATCTGGATCAACTTGATTCGAACCTGTAGGATTTACAATGAGGACCTTCCTGGTGTCCATCCAATTACAGTCCACCCCACTCTAAAGCATGGGAAAAATAATATCAGGAAACAACTGAATAGAAATAAATACAATCCAAAAAAAACATTTAATTGCAAATGTCAAACAAAAAATAATTGGCCATCACCTTTCTAACAAGGGCTGCCAACATTTGAGCAGACCATAACTCCCCATGCCCAACAACAAAATCAGAGAAGGATTCTGTTGCATGACCAGCTGCAACACAGCAAGCCATGATTCAACATAAAAACTTTCCTCAGGAGGGGAGAACCAAAAGGTTTATGTATTGCACTTATGCAACTCAGAGAGAATGCGGTGAAACTTAAGAAAAGAATATACTCGTCTCAATTGAAATTCAACGTCGAAGCAAATATATACACATAACTGAGACTGGATTTGACCAACCTAACCCCCCAAAGGTTTGTGGTAAAATACACGTCAATGCCATTCTACTCTATCAGATTCTGGTAACATGACCTATTGCTAGCCTCTATGACTTAATATGCTTCTTATTGCTAGAGAATTTGGTTTTCCATAGAAAATATCAGTATTGATGTTACGTTATAACAAAAGAACAACAAAAATAAGAAAAAAAAGTTACACTTACAAACGCTATGCAGTTCTCTCAGATGTTAATTAGCTACATTATTGGGTACCATTTGCAGAAGTTAAGATTCTAATTGAGTTAAAATATTGAAGTTATGGATGTAAATCAATTTGCTCTTATATTTTTCAACTAATAAGGTTTTGAAAAATATAAGGGCTTCAGTCTTTTAACAGACAGATTCAGAACTTCAGCCAAGAGCAACAGTTTCCAAGAGTGAAGCTTAGAGTTTACTTTTTCATTCCATAAACTTTTTACTATAGGCAAAACTAACAGCTTAGGGGTGTGACTGATTGATTCAGACATACGATTGAATTGAAGAATCATAGAGCTAGCTTGCACTTCTGCATAAATGTGGAATTAATTATTGATATCTGAAATAACACATCATGGAATAGCTAGGAAAACACCAAAATGATCAAGAATATAAAGGACAATAAAAACAAAATGAACAAGTCAGAGACATGATATACAGCAAGAATTTACCAATATATATTGCACGAAGCATGGCCTTGAGGTTATTTATATCATCATGCAACCGGGATAAGAAACTTGCAAGATCATCCCCACCAAGCAAATCAAGTGCTGTCTGCTTGTGCTTTTCTAAAACTGCATCAAGTGCAGTTACATAAGAATCATCGCGGGACTCGGCCCTGTGAATTAGGTCGTACATCATGTCTGTCACCTTTGACATAGCAGACACCACAACCAACTTTTTTTCTGATTCATCTTTAACAATTATCTCTGCAACATTTCGTATTCTATCGGAAGTTCCTACACAGGTGCCCCCAAATTTATGGATGGACCACATATCACCCTTAGGAAGCTGGGACTTCTCTACAGCTTCATCCAGCAAAACGTCTTTGCACATGACAAGGAGAATAATGTATCATCAAACATGGTTAGACTGCAGTCAAAACACCTTGATGTTTCTTTCTCAATCCCGTGATAGTTTTTTTTTAATCTTATTATTTATGCTTTTCAAGAAAAAGAAGAATACGTTTGCAAAAGGCTTAAAATTCAGAGAAAAATACCTGCACTTGTAACTGAAGCAACTATCTTGGTCATCGACAAATTCCTTCTTCTAGAGTGCGAACTAAAATCAATGCTGCACAAAGAAACCAATACCACATACTTCAGCCAGAAATTAACATATACCAATAAAATAAAATAAAATACAAATAAGTACTTCAGAATTTCCCACAAAATGGGGCTAAATGATATGAGGCAAGTAAAAGAAGAAATGAGTTTCATCAAGATGCACGTGTATCAAACTTTATCCATGATTCTTCAAAGTCAGCTACTATTTCTTCTGATATAACATAAAAATTCAACAATTGCATGGAACGACTAAAATTGGTACTCAGCTGAAATGATGAAAAACAAACGATTTCAAGCAACAAAAGCTACCCAATTTACTATAGGAGACATATTGGCAAAACTTTTAACAAGAGCAAATTCTCTAATCACCGGATTAAAATTTAAAACCCCAAATTGAAGAAACAAAACCCAATAGCTACAACCATAAGATACCTGCAGAAGGGATTGGGAGGGCAAAAAGGACGGATCTTGGATACCCAATTATTGCTGATTTGGTTGCTGACTACAATCGTCTTACCATTCCTATTTGCACCAGGCAATGAGGACGGATTACCCAGAAATGACGGAGAGATCGGAGACGATAACGCCATTGTTTCCCCGTAGGAGTTCTGAGACAGAGGAGAGAAAAGGGCTTTGCTTAGAGAGTTGGAAGTGACACTCTTCTCTGTGTGCGCTATTGTTTGGCGGCTCAAAGTGCTGTTGATGATGAAAAAAGAAAAATAAAAAACTAATGAAAAAGCAGAAATGAAACTTTTTGAATTTCAGCAGACAGTAACAGTGTTGTGTTATATATACCAACAGCAGCTTTTGGATGGAGGCAAGAGGCGGGTGTTGGTATAGCTATTGCACGTGCATTAAGCAATAAAAAGACAATTTGCTAAAAGAATACCCAACCCTTCCTTGTGATTCTTATCGAGAAAGGTAAGAGACTTTATAAATTCAACCATAAAATTACGAAAATTTTGTGGCAAATGTTAGTTTTATTTAACAACTCTCGTTCTACTATTTTTTTCAATTATTGAATATTTATGAAGGTTAAAATATTAGTAAGAGATAATTTTAAAAATTTTATACTAGAAAACATTAATTTTAAGATAAAATTTATCTAAAAATGCTAAAAAATTGAAAACGGAAGCGGCTAGTATGCCAGTTACTGGCGCACGAATAGTTCCATGTGCCGGTAGCTGACGCACCCGCTGGTGTGGTGCGTCAGTTGCTTCTCTTCATCATTTTTCAACTTTTTTTTTAATATGTAAGTTTAATTATGTTTTATATTAATTGTTTTTATATGATTATTTTTTAATATTCATTTTTCATATTTAATATGAATATGTTATTAATTTATGTTAAAGTTGGTGTTTATCTTGTTTATATTATAATTAATTATTTAATTGTGATTATAATTAATATGTTTTAATTGTTTAATTCTTATTATAAATAATATGTTTAGTTTCACATCATGTTTAATTTTTATGTTATTAATTAAAAAGTTATTATGTTAATGAAGTTATAAATATGTTGTTACGTTACTTAGTTTTATTTTTATTTAAAATATGAGTTGTTCATTTTTTTATCTTCTAATATTGTATAGGAAGAGAATGAATTAGATTCTGAATAATTTGAGAATATTTTTACATACAGAGGATTTTGTAGACCACTATTATTTATTTGAAACGGATCGACTATTTGATTCGAAAGGCGATTTGGTTGAATGGGTAAAACAACGAGCAAAGACAATTAACTCATATGTGACGACTACACATTCTTTTACAAAAAAGGACTTTCTCATCAGCCATATATTTATATTGATCGCTATCTAGGAAGGCTAAAAAAAGTAAAGCTATAGTAACAATGAAGAAGAATAGCAAGTTCTTGTATCGCGGAGGGTTACATATAGAACTAGAACATGTATTGCCCATTTAAATTGAAATGCGAGGAAGATGTTAGTGGTGCACATTGAAAATCATACGTAAAAGATGAAGGCACAATTATCAAATTGGTGTCTATCATCAAAGGCACTCTCAGGCGGCAAGGCTTATGGAAGATGAATTCAAGTTGACTGATCAATTGAGTAGGTGTCAGGTGGCACCTCGTTTTATAATGGTCAATTTGTGATAGAATAATCTGGATACTGCTACGATGTAGTTATAATATTGTTATATTGTATAGCTTAACTTAAATTCTCTTAGACGGATATGATATAATATATGTTTTTTATTTAATAATAAATTTATATAATTTTTTGCAGTTCTCGAACAATATATAATGTTCGAGTGAAGATTAAGAAGGATAGGAAGTAGAGATGCAACACAGAAGAAGTACTCCACCAGTATTCCAATGTTAGATATATGTGCTATTGGAGGAATTTTAACGAGAGCACAGTGTTTAGCAATATAGTTATTGTGCATCCGACATCCATTCAGATGTTGAAGACGTGGCTTTATTTACTTGTACTAGACCCAACCTACAAAACGAACAAGTAAGTTGCTTTGATAATAAATTATTTCATTGCTCCATTTATTAATTGCTATAAATATAACCATGTTCTTATGTTCGTTAATTTTTGTAGTTGTTAAATATTATTTTAAATATATTGATTGTATGTTATATATTATTTAAATTTAAAATGAATTAGTTAAATTTTATAAATAGTTTACTTAAGTTAATTATAATATTTTAGTAGTTTTATTTTGGTTAAGTTTAAATATTTATTATATTACTTATGTATAATAAGCCATTATTTGAGGCAGTCGGGATGACACTTATTGGAAATAATTTCTCTATAGTTACTGCATTCATGCATAACGAACAAGTTGCTACTTATGAATGGGTGAACCGATAGTGGACGTTACCGATAAGGAGATAGGTTTGATGTTAGTGATATCTGTGGTGCTCAATAAATCATACCATATGCTATGCAGGAGATATATTGAAACAAATATCGGGGAGAAATTAATTATGGTGATTAGTAAGCAAGCAACTGAAAAGTTTGGACAGACAACCTGGAGAAGAGTAGTGAACTACTAGGATGAAGATAATTATTCAAAAAGATTAGAAAAATTGAATACTAATTGGAGTAGTATGATGAATGGTGAAGCAAGTTTGCATATAAATTTGTGAGAGCGTGTGGACTAGAAAATTTTTACATTTTGGGTCCGGAATAATGAATAGGATTGAGTCTGAACAATCAATATCGAAGATGTGGCTTCAAACATGTCACAGTGATTTAGATACTCTCTTTAGTAAGATACATTCAAAGATTGAGTCACGGATTTCTGCGATTAAGACTACACTTGAATATTTCCGGTTGAAGGAGAAAGATAATGCAAAGAGTAATCCAGTGTTAGCCGAGATTTGTGGAAATTTAAGTCATTTGCACTGAAAATTATTAAAGAAGAGTTAATTCGAGCCACCAAGATCATGGCCGATCTAGCAAAATCTTTTCAGACATTGGCTTTGGAGTTCACACGGTCTACTATGTTCATGCGAGTTGATTACTAAATATCATAGGTACCTTCCTTTAAAGGTGTCCAATCTTCACTATTTATGGTCATCACTTGTGATAGACTGGGTATCGGGAATGTGTCATCATGATTATGCAAACCCTAAGGATGACATGGTGTATCAGGTGAATGAAATTAGAGGTATTCTAAAGGAGTTTAGTCAACGATCACCATCACAAGATGTAAGAAAATATTATTATTGATTTCTTTTGTTAAAATTAATTAATAAGTTATGCCAATTATGCTTTTTTTTTCTATATTTTAACAATTCATAGAGTGGCGTCGCGCTGCCAGAGACATCTTACATCTCATCTTGCCGTCAAACCCCGACGACCTGTTAACTTCTCCTCCGAACACCGTCTTTACTAAGGGTCAGAAAAATACTGACTCGACGAGGAGGGAAAAATCACATTGGGAGCATATACAGATTGCTCATAAAGCGTTCAAGAATAGTAGTGGATCTGGGTTTGGATCGGGTTCAGGATCGAGGTCCCGTGGGAGAGGGCGCCCATCCCGTGCTGGTCACCTACCCCAGTTCCAGTCTAGAGGTAGAGGACGCAGTAGTGGGCAGAGTTCAGTAGAGTAATCTACTATAGCTGCAAATGGTCCTTCGAGTGAGTTCCGATACATACATAAATTCCCATGTTTTATATATCCTTTAGTTGATAGTTGGATGGATCCCACGGGTAATGGTAACTGCAGGTTTAGGATGGTTTCATATTTTGTGAATAGTGATGTAGAAAATTGGGCTATTGTACGTAGACAGATGTTGCGTGAGATGAGAAATAATCATGCTTTATACATAAATATACTTGGCAAAGAGACGTTTATACGTGCTTTAGATAGTTATGTTCACTGGAAAGGGACAGCCCCGAGAGAAAAATGGATGGAAGCACCTAATCATTTGCATGTTATTGAGAATCTTTACTGGATATGCATAGTACTTATCGCTTGACATCATGCAAGTACTACAATATTGTCATATATATCTATTGGGGGCCTACCGCAGAGGACGATTGTCATTCGCCCACTGTAGAAAAATTCCCCACTGCTGCCAGACTGATGCTCGTTATGTTCGCATCGCCCCAAGAACCCCTTCCCAGGCACCAAGCCATTCCCTGTACCTTAGTTTTCTCCGTTTATGGCCTTTACCCTATTCCCTTCACAGGGAATAGCGCCTTGGCCACTTGGCAGATCGTGAATACTTTATTGGGGAAATTGAAATTTTAATTGATTTAATTAATTAATCATTCTATTATATATGTTAGTTTCATTTGAATTAATTACATATAAATATATCTTTTTCTTTACAGTTATACATGTAGGAGGACTTTATGATGCCCCTTATGAATCTGTTGTGGGAGTGGCACGCTCATCAGGATGTACATGATTATTTAGTTCCATATTGATCACGGTTCAGAGAGTGGGCCCATACGTGTGCCTGAATGTATCCCGTTCAACAAAACCTATTTATGGGGGTATCATTGGTTAATTGTCATCTTTTTTAGACTATTAATTTTATTACATGTCATTTTATTAGTAATTTAGTAATTTGTTTGTATCTTTTGATATTGATTGACACAAATTAAGACAGAAATGATATGAGCTATATATAATAAAACATGAAATAGTACTAAAGAACCTCAAAGAGTAATAAATGTAATAAACATAATATGGAACTAAGTTCAATAAAAGTTTATCATGACAAGCCAAAACAATACGAGTCCTGTACATAAAATAAACAGAGAAAATGAACCTTGAAGAAATCTAATCACTAAATAGATGCTAGCTATGTACAAGACAAGCCATCTCTCCGTATCGCATAGCATGGGTACCTACATCCTCTTGATCATCATCCTCGACATATGGACCTAAGCAATAAAGTATTACAATAGCTGGTGGCTAAGATTGTGGTGGCAACACAACGTCTGGAGGAAGTAATCTGGGTTCTGTATCCTCGGATGGGTGTGTTGGAGATACCACAGCATGTAACTCGGATGGCAAGCATGTGGCGGCATAGCAATATGTTGCATATGATCAACATGTACACAGTGACTCGCACCGTCATCCCAAAAGGCCCTAGTGAAAGTGTGCCTCATGACGTATGACTTAGTTGAAGTCGGCCTACAGATCTCGACGGGACTAATAAAGGGAGCATGTGGAACACCTTGAATCTGACCGAACTGCCGTACACATCTCTCAGGCATGTATGGCTTTACACAAGAAAAGTAAGCTAAAAGGCCATAGTATATACCTAATTCGATAGTCAGATAATACAACCGTACCAGCTCTATGTCCCATCATCACAAACTGCTGGATATATAGACTCTGGGAACTGCTCCAGGCCTCTTAGATTGTGCAACATAGGAAAGTATAGGTATATCCAAGCTTATAATAGAGAAACATACATATAAGAATATATGAAAATATAAATTTAAATAATATAAGAATTTAATTATTTAAAAATACTGAAGAATACCTCTTACAGTGATGAGAAATATCCTAACTCCCTCGTGTCTGAACGTGAGGCCTGTCCAAGATTCCTGTACAATCAGGCCAACACTACAACACCCATGCAATCTTATTGCACCTTCATAGATCCTTACTATAAGCCATAGCTCATAGCTCGCCACAGGTAGGCCACTCTTGTTGGGGAAGAGAGAATTCCCGAGAATGGAAAGTAAGTAACAGTATGCCCTAATTTCCGTGGACAAGTGTGCACTATTATCGACATTGGATATAACTGACATAGGAATCCCTCGCTGTGCATCACTGAACTTGGAAATAGAAAGACTGACCCCCCAAATCCTTATTAATCATTTGGATGATCTGATCCTGGGGCAAAACCTTGTCCAGTGGCTCACCGTATGCAGGTACCCCAAGGATAAGCTTCACATTGTGTAATGTGATCGTCATCTCTCCAAACGATACATGGAATGAGCTTGTGTCTAGTTGCCACCTTTCCACAAATGCAGATAAAAGAGTACTGTGCTCGTATTGGAACACGCATGACTGTAGATGAATCAGTCTGGATTTAGCAGCCATCTGTCTAACATCTCCATCACTTGATGTATACTGCTGCATAATGACCACTTAATCTCAAAACAGGTCAATCCTGCATTTTAAAGATCATATAAAAAAACTCCAATTAGAGAAATGTTACATATACAAAAAAAATACAAACATTTATACATGCATAATAAAATCAAATAATACAAAGGAGGATTGTAAAGTTACCTATCTACGCCATATAGCAACAGCGATGTATCCATTGTACGATAGAATCATATCCAGCTCCTGTAGACCTCCAGGAGCGGGTCCTATTTGTTGCCAAACTATCTCGGACTTCTTCAACCTCTTCTTTCCATCGTCAACACCTGAAGTCCCCGGCACCTCAGTAGATACAGACTCAGAGGGTCGGTTCTCAAGAATTTGTAAAGATTTGCCTCCTGTCATCGACCGTCTCTGACTAACGAACTTCACTGTTCTCTTCGCATGCTCAATAAGCCCACCTCCTTTCGCTGTACTCCTTGACGATACAGGTACAACCTCCCTCTCTTTGGCTGCCTCCTCCTCCCATCCGCCTCATCTTCATCATCTCCCTGAACATCCTACCCTGTACCTCACCCTTAGCATCCCTAACTCACCATCTCTCCCTACCTGAACTATCAGCTCATCACCTTCACGACCATGACATTGACCAAAATGCTGTTCCGACCCAAGTGTATAAGAAGACATATCCTTTGAGGTGCCATAGTAACCCTAGTTATATAAAGGTGAATATCTTGTTGCTCCTAACAAAAAATCATACCAAGGGAGCCATCTGCGTACCTAGAGACTCTCGAATGGGATGCTGATGTATGCAGTCGATATAACTGCGGTCAAAATCAAGGTTAAAAGAAGATGATGCACCAGGGTAAGACTGAGGCTGTGCTAATGTAGAATACTGAAATGACACTGGTGTATGTGGATTGTGTGGCATCTGAACCCAATAGGAATATGTGGAGGGGGAACCGAAGACCTGGGTATATCAAACCCATGAAATATCCCATGGAGAGGTGTGGTAGGTATGTCAAACGTGTTGTGCCTACCCTTAAGCTCCCTAGAAGAGGCTGTCACCATACGATCGTGAGTCCGACCGCTCCTATCTACAACCGGAACTAAGTTTGGATCTCTTCGTCATGGCTGCTCTGGATCCATCTAAACGAATTTCAAAATTACTTTAGATTAATTTGTATTTATATATTTCCATAATTCTTAATAAATTATTAAAAGTTTTAATATTTACTTATTATTTAATAATTATTCAACTATGGAATTAGTTCTTAGTATTATTCATTATTATTGAATTATTAGATTATTAAATTAGTTTTAATTAATAGAGTATTATATTAATCAATTATTTAATTAGTTTTAATTATATTATAATTATTTCATTCTTATTTATTTATTATGAAATAAATTATTGTAATTATAATCCCCCTTTAATTTTAAATTATTAATTATATTTTTTAAAAATGATATATCTATTTAAATTAGACTATGATTAAGTTAGGAAATTAGAATTATTAAACTAACTAACTTAATTCACATTACTAATTAAAATAATTAATTAACTATTATAATTATTAATCTCTATACCTCATAAATTTACTTATTATTTAAATTAATAAATATGTTAATTTATTTGTTATGAAATCGATTATTATCATTACAATCCCCCTTTCATTTTAAATTATTAATTATATTTTTTAAAAATTAAATATTTAAATTAGACTATGAAGTTTTATATACTTTCTTATTTTAAATTTTCTTGTTAACAAATTTATATATTTTATTATTATTAGGATTAGCCTAATGGAAGGCTAAATCCTTCCATGTTAAACTATGCAATCATATATATCATTATAATTATGTTGTGAAGATCCTTATTTTGTCTGGTTGGTTAATAGTCGAATGTAATAATTTAAGGTTTGGGTTAGAAGATCTGGAACTGGCCATAATTATTGAGAGATGAGGGCTAGCCTGTTTAAAGCCGTTGTGAAGGCGTGTTAAAGCGTTGATCCCGGTTTCATCTTTTGTAATTATGCTGACGGATCTGGATTTTCTGTAAAATTTAAGCCTTATAACCTAGGTTCTTACATTTAGACTACCACCGGACCTCATTTGGTATCAGAGCCATGTAGTTATGTGATATATGTGATTCATAGTTTAACATGTTCTTAAATTCAAATGAATTTAATAAAAGATAAAAGAAAAATTAAAAATGTTCATAAACAAGAAATGGATATTCCAGAAAATTTAGAAGAACTTAATAAATGGACAATCCCTAGGATTGACTTAAAAACTGTATATCAGTTAGGAACTTTTGAAAAATTAGGCTTAAAGCAAGTAGTAAAAACTACTGAGGAATCAATTTCCTTAGATAATGAAGAAACTGAAATTAGATTATTATCTTCCTATGACATAAATAGATATAAAGATTTATATAAATTTATCCATATTGGACTTGTGCAAATTGCATTTAAACCTTTAACTTTAGAAGGTTTTTACCCGAAAGTTTTATTGCATGTCTAAGAGATGCAAGAAATCTTAATTGGAAACATTTCCTTATAGGTGTAATACAATCAAGTCTGGCACATGGACCAGTCTATTTTAATGTATATCCTAATCTTTCACTTTCGTTAAGTGATATGAATATAATTGATGCTCTAACATTAAATGTTAAAACTCATGGATACAATTACGTTTCTGGATCAGAACTTATATTTATATGTTACAGAATTTATTATAAACCATTATTTACATTAAATCATAATTGTAAATTAATGGATAAAAAGATTAATGAAACTGTTTTAATAGAAACAAACTTTAATAGATCTAAAATTTCTACTCGAAGAATTATTAAGTGGGATGAAATCCCTATGCCTCAACAATGGAAACTTGAACGAACTGGTCATATCCAGTCAAGGACTGAACACAATATAGACCATATTGAACAGACTCTTGAAGGAATTGTTTATATACAGATGGATAATACTCCATCTAGATTGGGTCATATCCCAAGGACTTATTCTACCAGATCTGAACATTCTTTTATTTCACCTCTTATAGAGGAAAAGGACTATGTTCCTTACAGAGTTTCTACCTCACAGGTAAGTGAACGTGATGAGAATAATCATCATGTAGAAAAATTATTTAAAAATAAAGAAAATATTGTGAAAGGTGTTTATAATACTAGAGATGCGGAAATAACCGAATCTGAAATGAATTTTTCATTATGAATAGACCTAAAATTGATTTTAATCATGGATCTGAAGCCAGACAAAAAGTTAAAACAGAATTTAATTTACCAAGATGGGAACCATTTAGAAAGTGGTTTTTCCCTAATTTTGATGAAAAATTACGAAATTATATTTCTGATGAATTTTATAAATTCTTGTCTTATCATAACATTTTATTTCCTTTTGTTCCATGGTTTATGTCTAATTATATTGAACCTTATATTTCTGTTTTAGAACGAGATTATAAGCTTTTAAATGGAAATATTATAAAAGGCATACTGCCTCCCCAACAATCTTTTTATATACAAAAAGAGAATCATGTAGTAAGTTTTACAGCTTTTTCAAAAATATTTGAAAATGATACTTTAAGTATTACTGTAAAACAAATAAACCAAATAATAGAACAACAAAATTATACAAACATTTATTTAAATGTTTTAGGAGAACAAATTATATCTCTCCATAAAAGAATAGATATATTAATACAAAAATTAGAAAAATTCCCTATAGAATCTTCAGGAAAAAAGGCAATCATAGCCAATCCACCTCTTCAGCCTCCTCCTGAAATAAAAAATTATAAATTAAAGACTATGTCTGATCTTGAAATGCTAATAGATCATAAATTTAAAAAGTTAAATATTAATACTTTAGAAAATGAATTTTCTAAAAGATTAGAAACAACAAAGAATTATAAAACTGTTATAAATGATGAAATTAATAAATTAAATCGATTTGCTGATAGACCAACTCAGAGAATAAATTATTATAGTAGACCTTCTCCTGTAGATATTCTACATGAAGAACAGGAATACATAGGTAATAATAGTTACAATGGCAAATGCATTTATGAATGGAATCTAGATGGTTATACAGAAAAACAGATTTATAATCTAACTCATAAGATGTTAATGTATAGTACAATCAGTAAACTGATTGGTAATGGTGATAGTAATATTGCGAAAATGATTACTGCAGGTTTTACTGGCCAACTAAAAGGTTTGTGGGATCATTATCTATCTGCTCAAGATAGAGAAGAAATTTATCATAGTGCTAAACAAGAAGAAGATAATCGCCTTAGTGAAACAGCAGTTTATACACTGGTAGTTACTATATTAGAACATTTTACAGGAAGAATATCTTATGATAGTGAAACTATTAGAACTTTATTACAAAATTTAAGGTGTAAAACACTGACTGAATTTAGATGGTATAAGGATGCTTTCCTTAATAGAGTTATGGAATTACCTGAGAGTAATAGTACTCATTGGAAGTCCAAGTTTATAGATGGACTACCTAATCTATTCGCTGAAAGAGTTAGAAAAGCTCTTAGAAAAGATAAAATATCTATTCCTTATGAAAGTTATACTTATGGAAACCTTATAGGTATTTGCATACAAGAAGGTATAGCCTTATGCAATGAAATTAAATTAAATCAACAAATTAAAAGACAAAGGTTAACTGAAAGAAACCAATTAGGACAATTTTGTAGTTAATTTGGGATGGAAATTCCATCACAAAGAAAGATAGTTAATAACTATAGAAGAGATGATAAATATATTAAAAAGAAAAGGATAAAATATTCTCAAGAAAAATTAGCTAAAAAAGTAAAAAGAAAATCTGCTAGATTAGAAAAAAGAAAAGATAAAAATAATATTGTTTGTTATAAGTGTAAAAGGATAGGACATTACGCTAATAAGTGTAAGATGAAGAAAAAGATTAATAGTCTAGATATTAATGAAGAATTGAAAGATTCCTTAGAAAAACTATTCAGTGAATCTGATGAATCTGAAGATATTACTTCAGAATCAGAAATTGATCAGATAACTGATCATTCTGATAATTCAGAAAAAAATGAATGTTGTATACCTTGTAAAAAGGGTAATAATAGTTCTGAGGATGATAGTCAGGAAGATGATTATTATAGATAATCTCTCAATTTAAAGATTCTGATATCAATGTTTTAACAAACAATAATATCTTAGAATTTTTAAAATTAATAAAAGATCAAGAACTAAGGTCTAGAATAATAGAACAAATAGAGGATATTCCGTCTACTAGTGATACTAGTAAAACAGAAGAATTAGAATTCATCACCAACAATAATCTTTACACGATGACAGAAGTTTATAAGCTTATGAGACAGAGAAATAATAATTCTCAAAAAACTCCTACTACATTAAATGATTTATATGGAGAAATTAATACTCTTAAAGATGAAATTAAGTTGTTAAAACAAATTAATAAAAATTTAGATATTCGAATTTCTAATTTAGAAATTAAGAAGGATAATACATTGGTAACACCAAATCCTTTTGACAATCTTAATAAGATTGGTGAAGAAAATTTTCTAACTGTTTTAGATATTATTACATCTTTTAAATTTTATGTAAAAATAACATTATTAATAAATCATGATGAAATCAGAGAATTTACTGCATTAATAGATACAGGAGCCGATATTAGTGTCATACAGGAAGGATTAATTCCTACCAAATATTTTGAAAAAACTACTCATAGTTTAAGACATGCAGGTAGTCAAAAATTACAAATTAATTTTAAATTACCACGTGCATATATTTGCAATAATAAAGTTTGTATACCTGAAAGTTTTTTACTTGCTAAAAATATAACTAACCAAGTTATACTTGGAACTCCCTTTATAAAAAAGATTTTTCCCATTACTCATATTGGAACAGACTGCCTTATAGGTACTTATGAAAAAACTCCCGTTTCTTTTCAGTTTATAGCTGAACCAAATACTAGATTTATAAATGAAATTAAAGATTTTATTTTAAGAAAACAAAATCAAATTAATTTTATAAATTTCGAAATAAATTCTTTAAATATTGAAGAAGTTTTACAAAATCCTAAATTACAGGATAAAATTAAAAAAATTCATCATAATATTTCCTTAGAAATTTGTAATGATCATCCTAATGCTTTTTGGAATAGGAAAAATCATATAGTAAGTCTTCCTTATATTGATGATTTCAATGAAATCAGTATTCCGACAAAGGCAAGACCTTGTCAAATGAATGCTAACTATTTAGAATTATGTAAGGAAGAAATAGCTTCTTTATTAAGAAAAGAATTAGTAAAAGAGTCAAACTCACCTTGGTCATGTACAGGGTTTTATGTTAATAAACATAGTGAAATTGAAAGAGGGGTACCAAGATTGGTTATAAATTATAAACCTCTAAATAAGGTATTAAAGTGGATTAGGCACCCGATCCCTAATAAGAAGGATTTATTAGATAGATTATATGAAGCAATCATATTTTCTAAATTTGATTTAAAATCAGGATATTGACAGATTCAAATAGCTGAAGCTGACCAATATAAAGCAGCTTTTAATGTTCCAATTGGACACTTTGAATGGAAAGTGATGCCATTTGGATTAAAAAATGCACCTTCTGAATTTCAGAAGATTATGAATGATATTTTTATTCCTTACAGTGAATTTATATTAGTATACATAGATGACATCTTAGTATTTTCTAAGAATGTTCAACAACATTTTGACCATCTTGATATATTTAAAAAATTAGTTATACAAAATGGTTTAGTTATATCAAAACCAAAAATGGTCTTATTTCAGACTAATATTAAATTTCTAGGACATAATATTGATAAGGGGAAAATAATTCCTATAAATAGAAGTATTAATTTTGCTTCTAAATTTCTTGATGAAATTCTTGATAAAACTCAATTACAGAGATTTTTAGGGAGTCTAAATTATATTTTACCATATTATAAAAATTTAGCTTATGATACAACTATCTTATATGATAGATTAAAGAAGAATCATAAACCCTGGACTAATCAACATACTAAAATAGTCCAGAAAAAAAAAAATAACTACACTGCCCTGCTTAATATTAGCAAATCCTAATTGGCAAAAAATTATAGAAACAGATGCCTCTGATATAGGCTATGGAGGAATTTTAACTCAAATTTGTCCTGATAATAATAGAGAAAATTTAGTACGATATCACTCAGGAAAATGGACTGATAGTCAACGAAATTACGCTACTGTTGCTAAAGAAACTTTAGCCATAGTAAAATGTATTTTAAAATTCCAAGATTATTTATATAATCAGAAATTTATAGTAAAAACTTACTGCCAAGCAGCCAGATTTATGTTTAATAAAGATTTTAAACATAATGTCTCTAAGCAGATGTTTGCAAGGTGGCAGGCTCATCTAGCCCCATTTGATTTTGAAATTGTTTATAAAAAAGGTGAAGAAAATAGTTTTCCAGATTTTCTAACGCGAGAATTTTTGCAGCATGATACCGCAGGGACGAGGAACTAATACCCGAGGCCGTGGGAGAGGTAATACCTCTCAAACTACAGGGAAAAATGTTATAGTCCAAATGGGCAACAAACAGCTTATAGCTGAAAATCTTACTAATAAAGAAGATGATGCCCTCTTATATGAGGAATTCAAGCAATATATTGCTAATAAAAAGAAACAGGTAGGTGAAACCTCCTCATCGGGATCATATTCCCAAATAATATCTGAAGAGGATAATATAACCTCTTACCATAATAAAACTCATAAAGAAATTATATTTCTTTTGGAAAATAGAGATTTACAATGGAAAAATAATCCATGGTTATTAATGAATAGATACCTGGATACAACATTATATGCTGCTACCTCTTATAAACAAAGACAATATTATGAGCAAATACTTAAAGTAAGCTCTTGTGATATTACACATTTTTATCCTAATACCAGAGTCACTAATGTTTTTAATTTTAGCAAAATTATAATAAAAAAGATTATATCTGTAGAAGAGTGGGGTTTATCTCCTCTCAAGGAAAAAGAGTTCATAATTCCTGAATCCAAAGTCTCATTAAAGTATAATTATTGGGACTATATTGATGCCTTTTATAAAGCATTTTTATATGAAAATCCTACTAAAAAACATACTTGGTTAATCAAAGTATGTGGGAATGTTTATAACGAATCCCTACCAAATTGGTTTTTACAATGGTGGACCATATATGGCACCTCTGGGAAAATACTCCCTGATAAATTCAAACCATTATATGGATAATGGATTAATATATCCCTCAAAATAGCTGATTATATCAGCACAGATCAATATTCAGAGGAAATAGCCTCAATGTTATTCTTTATAGAATTTTCCATACCATGGGTGTGGAAATGGACTCCAGAGGTGGGTTATACCCAACAGAATATTCCATGTCTCAAACGAGCTACTCATAGTAGATTTTGGGACATGTTGATTAAAATCGACCCGGAAACCAAAGAAATTTATGGAAAAAATATTTTGGATGAAATTCAGGAAAAAAATGATTCATATAAAAGAATGAAAGAAAAAGGCGAAATTAAATCTACAAGCCCATTCCATCATATCACAACCCGATTAAAATTGCAAAAAGATGTTATACCAAAGGAAGACCTTATTCGTGCATATATGGCAGAATTAAAAAAGGAGCTGGTTCAAAATTTGCTCTCAGATGATAAAACAGATGTATCCATGGCAGGATCTTCAAATGCAGACTGTCTTGCAGGGAAATCCCAAAATCCTGATACGGATGAATTTTCAGAGACAGATATTGACCAAATGGTCAAAGACATTGAAGATGCTGCAAGAGAAAAGCTAAAGAAATAAGACAAAATATATTATTGTAATAGTTATTATTGTTATATAATAATTGTACTCTTATAGGCCCACATGTAATAGAATAGGCTGATAGCATTATTGCGGATTTAAAATCTTTGTATAATAGAATAGATAAAAGTTGAAGTCCGCCCCTTTATTTGTCTATAAAAGGATAGAAACTCATCCTTAAGAGGCATGACCTCATTCCTAGAAGTTAGAATTCTCTCTCTCTCTCTCTCCTCTCATTGTAAAAATTTTCCATCAATAAGAAGTTTGAAGTTTTTCTTCTTTATCCCTGGTAAGTTTTATATACTTTCTTATTTTAAATTTTCTTGTTAACAAATTTATATATTTTATTATTGTTAGGATTAGCCTAATGAAATGCTAAATCCTTCCATGTTAAACTATGCAATCATATATATCATTATAATTATGTTGTGAAGATCCTTATTTTGTCTGGTTGGTTAGTAGTCGAATGTAATAATTTAAGGTTTGGGTTAGAAGATTTGGAACTGGCCATAATTATTGAGAGATGAGGGCTAGCCTGTTTAAAGCCGTTATGAAGGCGTGTTAAGAGGTTGATCCCGGTTTCATCTTTTGTAATTATGCTGACGGATCTGAATTTTCTGTAAAATTTAAGCCTCATAACCTAGGTTCTTACATTTAGACTACCACCGGACCTCATTACTAATTAAAATAATTAATTAACTATTATAATTATTAATCTCTATACCTCATAAATTTACTTATTATTTAAATTAATAAATATGTTAATTTATTTGTTATGAAATCGATTATTATCATTATAATCCCCCTTTCATTTTAAATTATTAATTATATTTTTTAAAAATTAAATATTTAAATTAGACTATGATTCAATTAGGAAATTATTAATTAACTAGCTTAATTCAAATTACTAATTAACATAATTAATTAACTATTATAATTAGTTCATCTCTATACTTTATAAATCTACTTATTATTTAAATTAATAAAATTTTTAATTAAGCTTAACGAAATTAAGCTAAATGCATGAATTAACATAGAATTATCACTGATTATATTACGAAACGCTAATAATAATTAACTAAATCATAAATAAATATACTACATGAAAAATTAACAATTCATAAAACTCTAATAACAATTAACTACATCATAAATAAATATACTACATGAAAAATTAACAATTCATAAAACTCTAATAACAATTAACTACATCATAAAATTAAACAATTCATAATTATTTCATAAAAAAAATACTAATATATAAAAAATTAACTAAAAAATTAATATAACGGGCTAATATATATACTAAGAACAATTAATATAACAACATAAATAATTTATTTATTAAAAGAAGACATCAAAATCGGCACCACTCCCACTAGTGCACCAGTTGGGTGTGCAACCCCCAAACGAGATCCGACCGTGTTTTTTCGCTTAAAATGTAAATAAACCAGGGACGGAACTACAGGGGGGCTCGAGCCCCCTCGGAAATTTTATTTTTTAAAAAATTTTTTTAGGTTTTTTACATTTAAGCCCCCCAGTTTTTTTTTCAATTTAGCCCCCCCAAAACTTAGGGACTGATTTATTAAAAAAAAAACCTGTAAACCCTCGGCAGCTGCTAGCAAAAACCAAAAAAAAAAAAAAAGAGCAGCTTTCTTTCTCTCTTCGATATGCTCCTCCCGTCCTGGCTCCCCCTCCGTGCAAACTGAAACCCTCTTCTTCTGTCGGACTCCGACTCTCTGAGCTCGCGGCGGCGGCGCAATGCAAGCAAGACAGCGCGGCTGCGCGGGTGGTGTCGTGTCGACGGGCTGTGCCTCAGCCACTGAGACAGGCAGCAGCAATCTGCAACAGCGCTGGCGCGGCAGCGGTAGGCTGCAGCAATCAGGCAGGAAGGAGACGGACGGCGGTGGCAGCACGGCGACTTCGCTTCCCTGTTCTTCAAACTTTGAGGAAGAAAAAAGTAAGTTTTCGAGATTAATTTATGTAGAAACATTTTTTATTTTGGTAAATAGATTTTTGAGTGCTAAAATTTTGATTTTATTAGTGAAAAAATTTCTAGGATTTTTTTGGTAAAAATATGATTGTTATGTAGTTTATGTTCTAATTAATTATTATGTTAAAAATGAAATATGTTGAATTGTGAATTTAAAATATTTGAAATTATATAGGATTTTACTTTGGAGAAATATTTTGGAAAGTGGAAGAAGGGTCCTAAACTGGTTGAAGAAAAATCAGCTAATAAAGGAAATGTTAATAATGAAGATCGTGGGAAAAAGCCTCGGGTAGGGGTAGAGTTTTCAGATTTTGAAATTAATGGTGATCCAGGATTGCGTAAATCAATTGATAGTTATCCTAATGAAATTAGAGATGAATAAAGGAGATGGTATGTGGCTAAAGGCCCAACTCAACCATGTGATCATAAATTTCCGCAAACTGATTTTGGCGAAATTAGAAGATCGTTTTATGGTTTAAAGATTTTACTTGGTTAGAGTACAGTGTACATAAAGATGCAGCATTTTGTTTCTGTTGTTATTTGTTTGCTAAAGGTCAAAATCACAAACATGGAGATGATATGTTTACAGAAGTTGGTTTTAAAAATTGGAAATGTGCTAAAGAAAAATTTAGAAATCATGAAGGATCTCCAAATAGTCTTCACTCTGGTGCTGTAATTCAGTTGTTGGGTTTAAAAAATCAAAGACATAATGTGGAATATATTTTAGCAAAAAAAAATAGTCAAACTGAGATTGACTACCGTACACAGCTAATTGCTGTTGTAAAAGTGATTCGATTTTTATTAAGTCAGGGTTTAGCTTTCCGTAGAAATGATGAGTCGATAAATTCAATTTGACGAAGTAATTTTCTTGAATTAGCAAAATGGTATTGTGAGGAATCGGAAGAAGTAAATAAGGTCATGAACTTGAATGTTCCGGGAAATAATCAGTTGACTTCTCCTAAAATTCAAAAAGAAATAGTTAATGCTTGTGCAACAGAAGTGAGACAAGCTATTATCAATGAGATTGGTGACAAATTTTTTTCTCTTTTGGTTGATGAGGTTTGAGATAGCTCCGTGAAGGAGCAATTGTCTATAGTTTTGAGATTTGTTAATGATAATGGAGAAGTGGTCGAGCGTTTTCTTGGAGTACTACACGTGAGTGATACTTCTGCACGGACGTTGAAAAATAGCATTGATGATTTCTTTGCAATAAATGGATTATCAATTTCACAGCTCAGAGGTCAAGGTTACGATGGGGTGTCTAATATGCGTGCCGAGCTTAATGGATTGAAACAAAAAATTTTAGATTAAAATAAGTACGCATATTATATTCATTGCTTTGCTCACCAACTTCAATTAGTGTTTGTGGCTACTTCAAAGAAAAATGCTCACGTGTGTAGTTTTTTTGAGTACCTTACTAAGATTGTAAACATTGTTGGAGCTTCATGTAAAAGAAAGCATGCTCTTCTGCAAAAGCACTATGATGATCTTGTAAAACGTCTAGAAAGTGGAGAAGTTGCTACAGGAAAGGGCAAGAATCAGGAAACAAGTTTAGCTCGGCCAGGTGACACTCGTTGGGGCTCTCACTTCAAAACAATAACTCGAATTTTGCATATCTAGGATGCAGTGACACATATGCTTGAAACTATATGTGAAGACGCTGATGAGGTCAATAGTCGAGGTATTGCCCGAGGTTTGATTGATAAAATGTGGCAGTTTGAATTTGTATGCATTTCTCAATTAATGGTAAATGTATTGGCAAAAACAAATACATTGTCAATGTGCTTGCAATAAAGAATTCAAAACATAGTCACTGCTGTCCGGATGATTCAGACAATAAAGGAAGATTTGAAGAAGTATAGAAATGATGATGATTATTGGGAGGAGTTTTGGGTGTTGTAACTACATTTTGTATAAAAAATGATATTTTCGTACCGAACATGGAAGATCCTTTACCAAGCTGAGCTAGATTTACAAGAGTGTGGATGGGCAGCCAAAGACTTACTACCATTTTTTTCGTCGAGACATCTTTTTTGAGGTAATTAATTTCTTATTTTTTAAACTTATTACCTAATACTCAATTATTTGTAATATTACAAATTATTAACTGTTCTTTTCTCTATTTAATGTTAGGTACTTGATTTTATAGTCAAAGAAATGGATGATCGTTTTACGGAGTCAACTTCAGAGCTACTTATTTTCATATCATGCCTTGATCCCAGAGATTCCTTTGTAAATTTTGATCGGAATCAATTACTCTGTTTATCTGAGTTCTATTCAGATAAATTTTCTATCTCTGATAAGTTTGAGCTTAAAGCACAACTTGATACATATATCTCTTACATGAGATCAAGTCTGGGGCAGCTTTCTCTGGCCTTACTGACATTGGAGATCTCGCAAAGAAGATGGTTGAGACGAATACTCACAAGTTTTTTACTTTAGTTATCGACTAATTGAGTTGGCTTTAATCTTGTCTGTTGCTTCAGGGACTGTTGAAAGATTGCTTTCTGCTATGAGAATAATTAAGAATGATTTACGCAATAGGATGAGAGATGAGTTTCTCAATGACAGTTTGGTTTGTTATGTGGAGCAAGAGATTTTTATGAGTATTGAAAATGAACACATCTTGCAGCGGTTTCAGAATATGCAAACTCAAAGAATAAAATTGCCATCTTAATCATTTCGTTCACATGTAAAACTCTATTTTAGATCATTTTTCAGTAGTGATTTCTTTTTCATTCTTAATATTTATATGAATGTTATTTGTTTTCATATTAATCTTCTAATCGTTCTAAATCAATTGCTGGTCATATTGGATTTCGTCTTCTGATCGTGCTCATCTCATCTGTTATCTCAAGTTTCTGATCAAGATTCTCAGCTTTGATAGAGGTATTTATCCCGTGAGTGATGGGTAATCGTTCCTCGTGAGTGATGGGTGATCACTCCTCATTGGTAATGGACGATTACCTATTTTTTGCTATTTTATTTGTAAATTTAGAATTGTAATGCTTATCCTGTTAGTGATGGGTAATCATTCCTCGCGAGTGATGGTTGATCACTCCTCATTGGTAATGGACGATTACCTATTCTTTTGCTATATTATATGTAAATTTGGAATTGTTTGAATGTCTTTTGTACATGGAATGCATCATTTTATAGATGAAATTCTGGCAAATTTTTTTTCTCCCGCCCCCCAGCCATGTTGTTTTGGTTCCGTCCCTGAAATAAACAAGTATATGATAATGTACTAACTTTTTTTTTTATTTTTATAACTTTTCAATGGTTGAATTTACCTAAATCTTTCTTGAAAGCTAGAGAGAATTTCAGAGAAAAAGACAATAGAGAGAGAGAGAGAGAGAGAGAGAGAGAGTTATTAGGTGGAAAAGAATTTTGTCGTGAAATTTTTGCAACTTTATCTGAAATTTATAAAATTCCTGAGTGTATTTAGTGTTTTATTGTGTTGAAAGTATTTTTAAAAATTGGATTTTTTTATTGAATAATTGCATTAAGCAATAGGAAATAAATTACACAGATGGATCAGAGACAAATCCTCCAAATCTATGATAACAGACAAAGACCCAACCTTCAGGAAACTTGAGTGGGTACCAAACAAGAAATAAAGTCAGAAAATAAAATACAAATAAACACACATTGATCTTCTTAAAACAATCCGAAATCCCAGGAGATAATCCAAAATCACCTACTCGATTAACTCTCCACACCATATATATGATGAAATTAGTATTCACCCATCCCTTAAGGAACAGCAATCCAAAAGACTCTGGGCATATCAATTTTCTTGAGGATTACCTAGGAAATAGAAGAAAAACTGATAAAGGTTCCAGCTATGAATTGAGTTTTAAGGAATCTTCTTGAGAAAGAAGAGTGAAATTCTGATCTAAAAAGATCAAAAGAAAATTATGCATTAGGATTGTAGATTTTGTTGCAAAATTTTGAAAAGAAGAACAAAAGTGATTTATAAGAAAGAAAAAATTAGAAAGAACATAAAAAGGGTAGAGATGATTTTCCGACCAAGATCAAACTCCGATCGAAGTCGGAATCCAAACTTGGTTGGAGAAGCGGAATGAAGAAAATGGAGGATACAGATGGCTGCTGCTATGGTTAGAGAGAGAGAAGGGAAAAAAGGATGTAATATTTTTAAACATTGGTTAGAGTTGTGGCAGGAAAAAAGGATGGATATTTTCAAACATTAGTTAGAGTTTCCTTTGATATGTTAGTGTGTTTTATTGTCACTACAAGAAAATTGAGCATTATTAATAAAATTATAGCTAAGAAAGAAATTTTGTGACTAGAGACACTATTTAGTGAATAAAAAGTTTGTGACAGCTTTGGCGACCAGATTTTTTATTTTCATCCCCATAAGTGGCGATCAAAATTATATTTTCTAGCTAAAATGTACATATATGGACAACCGAACCAGAATTTCCTCACCAAAGTCTACTCAATAGAGACCAAACTTATTTTCCTAACTAATACATGCCCATATGCTCAGCACACACAAAAAAAAAAGAAAAAAAACCAATACATACCTTTTTTTTTTTTATAAATTTTTTAGGAAAAAAACCAATACATACCTATTAGTGACAAAATTGTTTTCTCACTAAAGAATATCTATTTTCCTCACGAATATTACTTTAATATAATATATCATTTTTCTACAATTTTCAATTTAAAACATTTTAAAAATTTTTTATTAAATTTTCAATGTTCTATATACATAGTATTCATTTTCTATTTGTTATTTACTTGCAATGATGTTTCAGTGACAACTATAAAATATATAATTAAATAATTTTTTTAAAGACAAGAGTTGTATGGTGTGATGGTTTGACTCTCTCACCTAAGTACTTTCACCTAACATGTCAAGTGAGAGTTTTGAGTTCGTGTAAATCAAGGAATAGTTTAATGTTACACGCCAATCTTGAGTCCTCTGATATTTCTCTTGAATTAATCGATGATAGAGGGTAAGGTGAAAATGTTTTACTTTGTGTTCTTGTTATCATATTTTCTTTATATCTCTACTCCCCAATATTTGATACAGTTGTCGATCAATTACTTGATATAATATTAGTAATATTTGTAGTAGTTTTATAACAAAAGGCTATTATTGAAGAATAAAAAATATATAGTTTAAGTGCATTTATTGCCATTTTCCTCTTTTTTTCTACAATTAGCCCTTTTTTTAACAGGCTATTAAAGTGGCCCCAAAATTTTTTTATTCCTAATTTGGCCATAACACACAATGGTTGTGCGTTATTAATTAGGATAACGCTGTGCGTTATCACTTAATTGAAGATTTTCCTCCTTAATCCGCCGATATGGCGGATAACGCATAGCGTTTATGCGTTATCAGCCACATCAGCTTTTTTATTTTTTATTTTTTTTTATGTTGATTAGAATTTTAGAAAACTTTAAACATGAATAACTCTGCGATTAGATGTCCGTTTCACGCGTATGACCACTCATTTTGCTGGTTCTCGTAAAGATAAACGCAACGGCATCGTCGAAAAAGTGATTCGGACGCGTTTCGGGGCAAAAAAATTATTTTGTATAGTCGAAAACTTTGACGGGGTATAACTTTGCGCTCGTACGTCCGATTGAGGCGATTCTTGTGGGCATTTCGGGTATTTTTTTGAGATCTATGCGGTTTTCCACCAACCGTTTCCACAAAAATGTCCTATTTTGTTTTAATTTACGTTTTTGTAATTTTCTAATATTTTTTCTCTTGTTAACTAAAAAATTACGGCACCAATTTAAAAATTAAACAGAGGAGCAGTCTTCTTTTTGCTCTAATTAAAAATTCAAATGATTGAAGTTGTTAAATATTGGAATACGTAAGTACGTTATTATTAAATAAAATCTCATGCACTTATTAAATAAGATCCAATGGTGGTCTATTGGTAAGTCTTCTATGTTATTTCTTATGAACTCAAGAGTTTAAATCTTCTTATAAGACTTTTTTTTTTAAAAAAAATAAATGAAAGGATGTGGCAGTTTTAACGCACAATGAAGATGCGTTATCTGCCACCGCGTTATCCTATTTAATAACGCACAACCATTGTGCGTTATGGCCAAATTAGGAATAAAAAAAATTTTTTAGACCACTTTAGTAGCCTGTTAAAAAAAAAAAAAGGTCATTTTTAAGAAAAAAACCCCATTTTCCTTATAGTGCATGGCTTAAAAACTTTTACACAAATAATAACAAAATGAAGCTATCCTTATATATATATATATATCAGTATATATTAAGTACGACATTCAGGAAATTTGGCAGCTCCATGATTACAATAATCAAAAACCATATATTTTGTTCTCACAAAGTTCAATTTATTTTGTTGATCAGGGGTTAGATTCTGGTATTGATCAGAATTCCAGTAGTAGGTTGAGGAATAGCACTTCTGAGGATTTGAGCTTTGATAAGGGCATCCATCGATGGCGAAACCTTTGTAGAAAGCCGTGAAAGGGCCTTGTGTCCAATTTACATGTCCAAGCCAAGCTTCTGCATTCCATATGCTTGCTTCTAAGTGCATGTAATTTGAAGGGTAATTTACTCCTATGTTTTTCTTGTTCTTAAACACCCGAATTGGAGTATCATCCACAAAGAACCTATATATAATTAGCAAAGAAGATAAGAAAAAAAAAAAAAGAAAAAATTTAGATTATTTGATCTTCTTTAATTTCTCTTTGTATTTATTATTAGGAGGTATTTTTTTTAGATCAATCTAATAGCTCTTTTAATTCTAATCACAAGATATTATCAATATGCTACATCAATATTTACACACATATGTGCATAAATGAAGAACTAAAATATAGGATTCATTATAAAAATGGAGAATCCACCTAGCTAGATTGGAACGAATATATTTCTCATGTCAATTATACTAACAAATAATACAAATTCATAAAAGAAACTCATTTACTTGTCTTTACTTTGTCTTTCCTTATAATTAATTGAAACCGGATCCTATTCATAGAGATATAATCAAAAGGGTGAGGGATAGAGCTGTGGTAGCTATCCCAATATTTTTTAAAGTTCTTTAATAAGGGTATAATTTTTAAGTTTTAAATCATGTTTTTTTTTTTTAACTTTTTCATTTGAATATTTTTTAAAAATTTATTTAAATATAAATGTTTTGTCTTTTCACAGTTAGAGTTTTGGTTCCTTTATAGTTTTAAGGATGAGGAAGAAATCTTACACTATCTGATATTGGTTCCAGAGGATTTTATATGTATGAAAAGCTTCAGTAGGATTAAACCATAGATGAAAAGCTTGTTCTCTATGTCCAGTATCATTTACAAACACATTTGTGCTTAAAGTGTATGGCATGCCAGGTCCACCAAGGAATTCCAAATCTAGCTCGTCATGGTACACAAGATCAGTCCCGACAGGACGTGAGGTTAACTGCAATAAAAAACAAACAAATTAGCAATATATATGTACATTGTTCAGTTGGATACCATTTTTTTCTATAATTTGGATTCTATCTCATTTTGAAAATGAAAAAAAGTGGTTAGATTAATGAAAAAAGAAGTGAGTCTACTTTATAAAAAGTTGAAGAATATCTAGCCATATGTTTAGAAAAACAATTCAAATACAAAAAAGAAATATAACTAAAAAGGGATGAAATAATAGTCCCCTTTAATATTTAATAAAAAATTTCATAAATGTTTATCATTTAAGATTTGTAGACATTTTTTTCTTTAGTTTTGACCCTCTAACAATTCTTTTAATAGATTTTCGCCCCAAAGTTAAAGATCAGAAATCCTTTTTATGATTTGCTTAGATGCTTGATTGAAACTATACCGAATAAATTCTCCCTTGAATACACGGAGAAGAAAAATAAACTAAAAGACGTAATGCATTTCAAGAAAATCAATTAAACATAAGAATCCGTATTATATATACATGAGGGGAACATACATTACAATAAAACGATGTAAAAAGTTTAAAAAGTTTAAGAATTTACAAAAAATGTTGTGACAATAGCTGTTGTATTTTTGGTTGGTAGCTTCATGTTGATGCTAAAAAACCCTGAGCCAAAGTCTTGAATTGAACCGAATCCAGCACCTGCAACAGCCCCCCAAAAAAGCAAGATTTACTTATATCCTTAAATCTTGATGACAAAGAAATTTACGATTTCAAAAAATAAAAATAGAAGACCCTCATTGACAATTGATCTTCCATAGTCCATATTAAGAAAATCATCAAATCTGTGATCGCACAAAATCGTACCTCTCCAATGGTTATATGAAATTAAGTTTTATCATTCGCTTTTTCATGAGTTTGTCAGATAGTTAAAAAGAAACATTAAATAAATCGCGATTAATTCTATCATTTCTTATCTAAGAAAAAAAAAAAAAAAACTCTATCATTACAACCTGTGTGTTGGTCAATCAAAAGCTGAACTAGGTTTCCTCCATCAAGAACAGTGAGATGGTTGAATCCATAGATTTGTTTGTAGTTGTGATTGAAAAGGACACCATCACTTCCTCTAATTATAATATGACTAGCAGCAAGGAAAACAAAATGCACAAGAAGAAGAAATAAACCAATCAATGTAATTAGGCTAAAAGAGAATTTTATTTTGTGAAAAGTGACTTTTCTTGAATTATATATAGGGTTGTTATACAAAAAAATTTGTCATAATTATATTAGTTGGAATAATTAGTGATCTCATAAGTAGGACATGAAGAAATATTCCTTGAATTAAAGATTGAAATGTTTTTGAAAAAAGAGGAAAGATTTAATTAATTTCTAGATACATTCTATTACAAATATGATATTAAGTTTTGGAGCACATGATAGATTCATATCACTTATAAAGTGGATTAAGAAAGCAAGGGTTTCCTACCGTGTGTCATAGACACACATCAATATAACTAATTTTTTAATTTAAGATAAGTGTATGGATTACTGAGTTGGGCTAAACCATGGATCCAACATATTTTGCACTAGTTGGACTTGGTTGACCCCATTTCACTGGAGAAATGGGCGGGAGAGCCAGAATAATCTCTATCCCTACCATCAAGAAGAGATCGGGGTGGGGTTAGGATTATCCCATCTCATGGCCACGTAGCCCGACCCATAATCCTGTCTTTGCTCATTCTATCTATACCCACTATTCTACTTCATTATATATATATATACACACACACACATACACACACACATATATGCATACACACATATATATATATATGTATACATATACATATATGTGTATATATACATATATATGTATATATATGTATACATGTATATTTATATGTATATACATAACAATTCCACTTAATACTTGTTTTTATATTTCTTATCTTTCGATTTTCCAAGTATTTTATGATTAAAATGGACTAATTACCCTCAAATTCTTCTCTTGTTGTTATAGGTACATCTTGTTAGAGTTTGGAGTGAAAACAAATAAAAACGGAAACCTACGGAGCAATAACAAGTATTAGGAGAAGGAATAGAATTGGTAATACCTACGGATCACGAAAAAGGAGAAGGAATGCCAAGCTGCCAAAACAGTCTTCTCATGGCCCAACAAACTTGCTTCCAGTGTGTTTTTTCCCCTTTGATAATAACCTTAATTGAAGAAGTTTCCTTATCAGATATTGTAGAGGACTTCATGAGGTTTCCAAAAAGATAAATTTTGTTTGAATCGGAGTTCATTTAGTTATCCAAAGTATAATGTAAAAATAAGCTTTCTCACATGATGTTTCTAGTTGACACACTTTAGTAAAACGATCATAACTCGAGATATAGAGTTCCAATGGATCAGATTCAAGATTTTCTAGAAATGGTATAGCCATATCTACAAATCATATGAAGATACTAAGATTTGAATCGTCCATTACAGTACTAAAAAAATACTCAAGAAGTGAAACATACTAAACTGGCCGGGCAAGTACTAGAGAACTCAAAGCATTCCCAGGTAATAGTGATGTGTGGTTACTATCCTATTTGGGCAAGCGTACCTATCGGTATAATATGGCAAGGAAAGTCCCTCGATTGTCGAATTCTCAAGATGGCCAAACACTAGTACTAACTACGTCTCTACTATTTAATTAAACAAAATGTTTGAAAAGGTTTTTGAAACTAAAGAAAGAATTAAAAGACAATTAACAGCTATGGAAACGATTAAAGGTTTTAACTCAAATTTATAAAAAGAGTATTTAAATAGTAGAATCTCCATAGAACATTTAGTTTGTTTTATTTAGAAAATCATTGTAGTTAATAATTAAAGCTCGTTGCTTGGATTTCACTCTAACGTCGGGTAATCTCTATTCGTCCGATTAACTTAACCGTTTAGAGAAGAATCCCTTCTCATCGTAACCCAATTATAAATGAATTATAGATTAGGAGTGATATTTAGTGATCTAAGAACCGTAATTAGTATCCCTACTTAATTACCGATTCGTATTATTTAACTAAGCCCTAGATTATTCTTCCTTTTCCAATTCCAATTAACCTTGTAAAATTACTAATCTCGTGAAAAGTGATAAAATCACAACAATTGAATAATAACAAATAAAAATTAATAATGAAAACATAAAATTCACATAAAAATTAACCAAGTATTCTAGGGTTTATGCCCATTCGAACATAAATAAAATTAGCCGCTAGACATGATTCTAAAACATAAATTCATATAATAGAAAGAGTTTAGGGAGCTTAGGAGAAAAATAGAAGACTCCACAGTTCCGATGAATGTCCAAGCTCGTCTTTTTAGTTGCCCGAGGAAATCCTGAATTTGCCTCCTCATTGGGTCTTCTAATCTTCTTAAAAAATATAGAATTGTGAATCTACTACCTAAGCTCACTTTTAATTGAGCTGGGAGGGGAGGGAAAGAGGAGTCATATAGAGAAATTTTACTCTTAAAATCGCATATTTCATCTCCTAAAAAGAGTTGGAAAAAATACAAAAGGAAAGAAAATAGGAGTTCAAAAAGAAATTAGAAAATTGCAATTAAGGTCCTCTGCGTGAATTTTTGGATAAGAAAAGCCAGCTTTTTGGATTTGGAAAGTTTCTGCCCAAAAAATGGCCTACTTTGTTATGCTTCCTTGACCAAGTATATCGTTCTCAATTCTTGAGTCTTTTGAGCCCCTTAATGTACGATTTAGGTTTTAATGTGATCATATGATTTATAGATAAATCTATTAGCTTTCCAAAAAATCTTGAATGATATATATTGGAGTTGTATATCTCTAGTTATGTCCTTTTTACCGAAAGGTATCAAATTGGAAAGTCATGTAAGAAAGTGAATTTTTGCATTATACTTTGGATGACCAAATGAACTCCGATTGAGACAAAATTTAGCTTTATGGAAACCTAAAGAAGTCCTCTAAAATCTTGAAGAAGGACAAGTCTTCAATTAAGTTCATTGAAAATGTCAAAAACCCACCGGAAGTAGCTTTGCTCGGTCATGGAAATTGTTTTGGGTAGCTTGTTTTTTTCTTCTCCTTTTTGCTTTGTTTTTTGCTCCAAAGGCCTACGTTTTAACTTGTTTTCAACATATCTTCATTGTAAAGGTACCTATAACAATAATAGAAGAAACTGGGTTCGATTTGTCCATTTTATAAGTAATTAAACTAAAAAACTGATTAAAACAACAACATTAAAATAGAGTAAAAATAGACATATCAGATAGCTACCCCGGCTTGGCCAGCCAGCTGGGATAGTCACAACAACAACAAAATTTTGATTTTTTTTTTTAACTCTTTAAATGGACTTTTTCTTAGTGTTATTTGGTTCTCCGACCTAGGGTTCTTGTAGGGTGACTTTTTGGGGCAATTTCTTCCACTGGATTTCCCTAAGAAACATTACAATTCCCTTTCAATTTATAATTCAAAGATTAGATGAACAATTTTGGAGGAGATTTCGATGGGTTCAATTGATGCAAATTTCGAAAATGAAGAATGACAATTCAAGAGGATCGTTTGAGCTAGTTTTTGAATCGTGAGGACTCTTCGATCAACTCATTAGCTTTCTTACTCTTTTTTACTTATGGATTTCATTGATTTCATTATAGTAATTAGGATTATGAGTAGCTAGGTTTATTTTTTGTTTGAATGGGGTTGAAGCCTAGATAACTTTAGTTTGATTTCTATGGATTATATGGAATATAATTAGTTGAATTAAAGTTGATTTTTGCTTAATTGTTGTGTCCGTGTTATCAATTTTTCACCGTGATTGATACTTTTCCATTAGATTGTCTGGAATTGAAAAAAGAAAATCCACCTAAGGCTTAATTAAACAATATAAATTGGCAATTGACCAGAGATAATGTTTATGGTTTCTAGGTTCAATAGAGAAAACTAATTCAGTCCAGTGTTTGATTCATTTATAATTGAGTTAGGGAGAGAAGATATTCTTCTCTAATTTATTAGGGGAATAGTAGGTTTTTACCTAGAGACAGGGTTAATCATAATAAACGAGTAAGGCCCGATAGATAATTCAACTATTTTTCCACAGTTTTCCAATGAATTATCGATAATTGATGTGTATTCGAATCATAGGAGCTAGCAATCGTCGATATGCTCATATTGGTGACGTTATTGTTGCTGTGGTCAAAGAAGCAGTCCGATTATTCAAATTACTTTAGTGCGTATTACTTAATAGTATACCTCTTACTCTTATTGCTTGCGGGCTTGATTAGTCGGAGAAAGTTCCACAGTCCCATCTCTACAGCCTATTACTTATACTTAACGAACTAGACTCGAAGAACAAACTCGATGATAGAAG
Source organism: Catharanthus roseus (assembly GCA_028651295.1). Classification (NCBI taxonomy): domain Eukaryota; kingdom Viridiplantae; phylum Streptophyta; class Magnoliopsida; order Gentianales; family Apocynaceae; genus Catharanthus; species Catharanthus roseus. The sequence continues at coordinate 29,971,240 of JAPQWS010000168.1, forward strand.
CTATAGGATTCGAAAAGTCACTATTTGAATGGACAAAGCCTTTTTTCAAGGGATTCTTGGGGGATTCCATCATTTAAACACTTCTTTCAAAACTTGAATCAAAATCGTTTAACGTTTTCATAGTTTAATTGTTTCATTGATAGTTTATTCTTTTGTTTTAAAAACCTTTTTCAAAGCATATTTTATTTGATTAAGTGGTAGAGGATTAGTGATTACTAGTGCTTGGCCGTCCCTAGAGATTGACATTCAGAGACTTCCTTAACTATATTATCTCGATAGGTTCACTTGCCTATAGTGGTAATTTGTTAGAATAGAACATACAAAACGCCGTTGCCGGGGACGACATTAGGTAAGCTAGGATTTTAGTACTTTAATCCATTTTCTTCACCTTGTTTTGTTTGATTGTTTGCTTGTTTCTTGTTTCTTGTTTTTTATTTTTGTTTGTTGGACTTATTTGGTTCTAATGATTTTTTTTGTTTCCATGTTTTAGAGTCTTTGAATCATTTTTTGTGGCGTTTTAGAGTCTTACATTTTATTTTGTTGGTTTTAAGTTTTTTGTTATGTTTGCGTCTTTTTTTTCTTTTTTAAAAATTTTTTTATCTTCTTTGTTTCTTCTTCTTTGAGGTGAGTTTGAGAGTTTTAAAGTGAACTATTGAGCTTTTGATAAGAATTATACTTGGTGAGAAGGCCACAAATGGACAACAATTGGAGATCTCTATCAAAAGAGACTGAAATTGAAACTTCTTTGGACTTTTCTCCAACATAACTGAGGACTACCTTCGTCCTCTAATCCCCTCCAAACCTCCACTAAATCTCGTCCAAACCTCAATTTTTCTTCACCTACAACAACATCAATGCAAGGAGGCTGAATTTCCTGCACAGAGCACTCTTCTGAAGCCTCAGTTCTTCAAGAAATCAAGCTAGACTAAGTTTCCATAACCTTATTTTTTTCCTTAAGTCTTTTTTCCTTAAAATTGGTTGTGGGTAATTGCTTAGCTGTTAATCCTTACACTTTTTTGAGCTTGTTTGTCTTGAAATTTAGCTGCTCATTCTTGTGCTTTTGAAGCATAAACATTGCACACACTGATGACATACACTTGCACACATACAACATGGTCTGTTTAACTAACAGAACTATTTTTAGTTGTTCTCTTTTGTTTTCCTGTTATTTTTTTCATTTTGTCTTGTTGAGTGTCGTCCTTTTCAGGTTTTTTTGTTATCCCTATGGTTAACTTTATTCTTGGACAATTTAGAATGATTTTAAGAGCTCTGTTTTTGTTGCTCTAAACTACGTTTATCTTGTTCTTTACTTTTTCTTTGAGTCTTATTTTGTTTTAGGTTTTGTTGGGATTATCTAGTGTTTGTCTAGTGTGTGCTTGGTGGAGAAAGGAGGAGAAGTTTTTGTTCGTGAGGTGTATTTGGAGTGAGTATATTTTTGGTGAAATTGTTAGAACCATTCTTAAATGACTCTCTATAAAGCCAACACTACCAAAAGAGCTCGTTTTTGGTTTTCAGGTAAAGGGTCGAGTGGTGGTGGCAGTGAAGGGCCGCAATGAGAGAGTTTCTCTTTTCCCCTCCGCACTCTTTCATCTCTTGCACAGTTATGTTCATTACTTTGTATGTCTTTTTATTTTTTTTTCGTGTTTGCTTGTGTTGTTAGTTGTTTGTCTTGTTGTTTCGTTTGTCGTTTATTTTGTTATTTTAGTATGACCCGTACATTGAAGACAATGTGGTTTAAAGTGTGAGGGGATATTTTTAGTTTAGTGTCTTCTTTTAAGTGCTTTTGTTTTTAGAGTTAGATAAAATCCTAAAAAAAAAGTTTGAAAAATTTGCCAAAATCCAAAAAGATCTATGTTTTTAGCTATTTGAAAATTCAAAAAAAAAAATTTTGAAAACTTAAAAAGTCCAAAATATCTTTCCCTTTGATTTTTGTTTTTCCTTGTTTAATTAAAAAATTCAAAAATATTTTAGTCTTATTTTGTAGTTTGTTTCTTACTTTTATAAAAACAAAACCCAAAAAGATTTTTCGTTTTTAAAGTCACCATATGAGAATTTGCTTTTTGGGTTCATCCTAGAAATAATGGTCTTAGGCATTCTTTGACCCCTTTGAACCTTTCTTGCCTACCATTTTACGATGAATTCTTAGTTCCCTTTTTAAGTCTATATTGTGTAAGGGTTTTAACCCTTCTTCTCTTTGTTTTAAACTCATACGACACATATAAGGCCTCCACCATAAGAACTAATGAATATATAACTTTAATTCACTTTTGAGACATAGATAAATGTGGGAGAAAGAGTAAAGAGGAGTGATGTACCAAAATAAGGGGCATGAAATGAAGTGACAAAGTGAAAATTCTATGTGATGAGTGAAGTTTGCAAATTCTCAATCTTGTGTTGTTAAAAAAGAAAGAAAAAAATGAGGAAGATGAAAAAAAATGAGAAAAGAGAAAAATATGTTGAGAAGAAAGAAAAGAAGAGAGAGTGAATTCCTTGAACATATTCTTTTTAGCTTCTTTCTTGAAAAAAAAATTGTTATATGTCTTTTTCTTGCAAATAGAAATACCTTGTACATGATTGAGAAGAATTGAGAAGAGTAAGGTAGGTTGTGTTTGTGGAAAATAGTGGAAAAATGAAAAGGTGAAGTATTCCGAGGTAAAGGGTAAAAGAGAGTGAAAGGCGAGTTGAAGGTTTTAGATTAGACATCGATGTTGTTTTCCTTTCGGTTGCATTAACCCTATTCTCTTTACTTTTATTTTTCTTTTCCTTTCGTTTGGCACCTACTAATGTCACGAGCCTGACATTATAAGCTTGAAAGTCCTAACTAATCTGGGAATGACGTACCTTAGTTAGATCAACTAGTTAAGAGGTAGTGGGAAGGTCGAGTATATGGGCATTGCAATTAAAGTGAATCTTCTTGCTAATATCTCAACCTTCTCTTTGCATTTGTTGTAGCTTGACATGAGTAGTCACACACACACACACACACTTTTGAGTCATAATCATTTACATAAGATATTTAGTGGATCACTTAATCTTTGTGACTTGATCTTTGAAAAGTTTTTGTGTGACTTTTGTGAATTTTAGACTTAGTTGATATGGTGATGTCATTTTTCTTCCAAAGTTTACAAAAGTTAGTGTTTATTTTATTTTTCTTGTGGCTTTGAAACTTTTATCATTAGTAGGAGAGTCATTTTTCAGTACCAATGCTATCTGCGTTGTTGTTTAAGTTTATGTTGCTTGAGGTCAAGCAACAGTTAAGTGTGGGGGAGTTCTATAAGTTCTTTTAATACTTGTTTTAACATTGCTTACCTTTTCAAAGTATTTTATGAATAAAATAGACTAATTACCTTTAAATTCTTCTCTTATTGTTATAGGTACATCCTGTTAGAGTTTGGAGTGAAAACAAATCAAAATAGAAACCTACAAAGCAAGAACGGACGAAAAAGGAAAAGGAATGACAAGCTGCCCAAAATAGTCTTCCCATGGCTGAATAAAGCTGTTTCCAGTATACTTTTGACCCTTTTAATGACCTTAATTGAAGAAGTTTCCTTCTAAGATATTGTACAGGACTTCACGGAGTTTTGAGAAAGCTAAAGTTTGTCTAAATCAGAGTTCATTTATTCATCCAAAAAGTAGTGCAAAAATCATCTTTCCCATATAACATTGGAGGTTGACACATTTTAACAAAATGATCATAACTCGAGATATAAATCTCTAATGGATTTGGTTCAAGATATTTTGGAAACTGTAGAGTTGTATCTACAAATCATATGAAGACACTAAGATTTGAATCGTCCATTAAAGTGCTCATAAATACTCAAGAAATGAAACATATTAACTTTGCAAGGCATGTGCCTGAGAACTCAAAGCATTCCCAGGAAGTAGCTCTCCTTGCTTGGCAAGTTGTAGCTACCTCAGCTAGGTATCACAGGAGCAACAAAAACTATTTTTTTCAACTCTTTAAATAGACTTTTTCTTGGTTTTATTTGGTATCCTGACCTAGGGTGGCTTTGGGGTGATTTCTTCCATTGAATTTCTCTAAGAAACACTACAATTCCCTTTCAATTTATAATTTAAAGATAAGATTAAGGGTTTTGAAGGAGATCGGATGAGTTTAATCGATACAAATTTTGGACACGAAGAATCGCGATTCAGGAGGATCATGTGGGCAAGTTTCGGAATCGTGAAGACTCTTCGATAAACTCCTAAGCTTTCTTACTCTCTTTTGCTTTTGGATTTCATTATTGTAATTAGGATTATGAGTAGCTAGATTTATTTTGTGTTTGAAGCGTAGATAACTTTAGTTTGATTTCTATGGATTATATGGAATAATTGGTTGAGTTAAAGTTGATTGTTGTTTAATTGTTCTGTTCGTGTTATCAATTTTTCGCCGGTGGTTGATACTTTCACATTAGATTGTTTGGAATTGAAAAGGAAAAGGATCTAGGGGTTCATTAGAGATAATGACTACTGTTTCTAGTTCCAAGAGGAATCTAATTCACTCCAGTGTTTAATTCATTAATAATTGAGTTAGGAAGAGAAGAGATTATTCTCTAATCAATTAGGGAAATTGTGGGTTTTCGCCTAGGGATAGGGTTAATCCTAATAAATGAGTGAGACCCGATCGACAATTCAACTATTTTCCCACAATTTTCCAATGAATTAGTCAAGGGATTTTAGGGGGATTTGACCATTTAGACACTTCTTTCCAAACTTGAACTAAAACCGTTTTCTCTTTTCATAGTTTGATTGTTTCGTTGATAGTTTATTCTTTTGTTTTAAAAACCTTTCAAAACATATTTTATTGGTTAAACAATGAGAGAATAGCTACTACTTTTGCTTCTCTGTCCTGAGAGATCGACATTTGGGAGCTTTCCTTGCTATATTACACCAATAGGTATACTTGCCTAAGTGATAGTTTGTTAGGCTAGAACCTGCAACAACAACACATATATATATATTTGTGTGTGTGTGTATGTATATAGATACATATGTGTGTATTATCTTATGATCATCTGCAAGGTGGGGGAGGGGCGAGGAGAAGGGGGGAAGGAAAGGAATGAGCTTCTAACTCAATAAGCAATTAAACTTCTTGTGGGATCAAGCACTTGGGGAATAAAATTCTTTAATTTATTTTGAGTTGAAAAGTCATTGGGTCGGAATTTTGGTGATATCATCACTTTAAAAAACTCATTTTATCCACTTTAAAGAGAACTTTACTCAAAATATTAGAGGATTAAAAAATTACAAGTCCTTGATTTCCTTAAGAAATAGAGCTAGAAACAAAGAAATAACTTTCCTTGTTTATGTAAAATACAAAAAAGCGTAAATGATAATCTTTTCCTAAACATTTGATTTCTCATCTTTATTTTCAAAACTTAAATATCATCACTGAATCAGAACGAACCCACTGCTTGGCAGTAAATTGGTCTGCAAGAGTTTTCTTAAAGCATTATAGTCGTTGATGAATTAGTCATTTTTTATTCTTTAAAAGCATAATTCACAGACGACATAACCTAATAAAATTATTCCAAGAATGGTAAAACACTTTAAATTCACAATTCATCCATAAACTTTAAATCAAACAATATATCTTTAATCAAATAATCATACCAAGATCGTTAAAATTCATCTTTAGCTCATCACATGACTGAAAATTTGGATTCTTTACTCTAACGGGTAAGCGCAGACTTTAATCAATCAGACACTTTAACTTCAACATTCAATTATATGAGAGCCATATACGTTAAAACATCACAAAATATCATTCTTATAATTCGTTTACACTTTAAGCCTTTAGTAAAATGTATGAAATTTTTCTTTAAAAAACATCCATACATAACATCATCATCATCTTCATAATACTTACTTTTAAACTTTAGTACTTGATTCCTTCTTGTAAAAAAAAACAAAACTTTTCTTGAGAGAAATCATTATCATCATAAAGACTATCGATTTTAACTTTATAATAAACTTTAGAATAATTAGATTAGAAGAAATCTAATTACTTACCTCAAAGCTGTAGCTTTTCTCCAAAATTTCTTGAAACCCTAGCCCCTTCTTTTTCGTCGGCCTCTTTAGCATATGAAACTATCATAAGTTTTACGGAAGGCTTTACAGAGGGTCTTACAGAGAGTCCTCAGATATAACCTTTTAATACTTAGGGTTAGGTAGGAGATACTCTTATTGCACTTATGTCCTCAAATCTTTCATATTCAATTTTCCTAATAAACTTAAACCTTAACCAAATCATATGAGTATTAGAAACCTAACTTTACAAAAATTAAATATTAGCCCCAAATAAAAACTTATTTACTTAAAAGGGTTGGGGTTTTACAATATATATAGATATATGTATACATATGTATATATATGTATATGTATGTATACATATATACATATATATATGAAAAATGCACTGGAGATGGAAATAAGTTAGGAGAAGTTGAGCTGAGGATGGGGATAACTCTTCATCCCCAAATATAGGAATTGGTGAAGAAGGAGATGGGGTAGGGGAGGTAGGGGCAGGACTAGGGTCCTTAGTCCCCGCCCCACCTTGGCCAATTGACATAGAAATAATTTTTCTTACGGTTCAACAATTTCTATTAGGCCTTTTGATTTTGTAAGTCCTATTAAACTTAAACTACTATTATTTTTTTTGGCCGAAAAACTGAAACTACTATGTATGGTATAATTTATTGGAATGAAGGTTAAGGATAAAGTTGTTTTGGATACAAATAAGATTATCCCCATATGCATGACCTTAGGAATTTAATATATATATATATATGTGTGTGTGTGTATATATGTATATATATGTATACATATGTATATATATGTGTGCATATATATGTATACATTATATGTCTGTGTGTGTATATAAATATAATATATATGCGAAATGCATGGGGATGGAAATAAGTTAGGAGAAGTTGAGCTGAGGATGGCCATGACTTTTTTCATCTTGAAATGCAGGGATGGGTAACGAAGCAGACAAAGTAGGGGAGGGAAGAGCGGGACCAATGACCGATTGCCATAGAAATAAAGTTTCTTACTGTCCAACAATTTCTAGTAGGCTTATAAATTTTAGAAGTCCTATTAAACTTAAGCTACTATTTTTTTGTCGAAAAACATAAACTACTATATATGGTATAATTTATTTAAATTAACGTGTGCTACAGGTTTCACACGTTAATTAGACAGACGTAGAAAGTGACAATCAATTTTTCCAATTTTAACAATAAAGGTAGCAAATATGGGGATGTTTATAACACCTTAACTAGTAAACACCTTAAGTACAGTTCAAATGATCCGAGATTCACAAACGTAATATTAAAATTGTTTGGAGCCTAATGAAATTAAATAGAGATATTTGTGGTACAAACGCAGTGTATAAAATATTTAGAATTTTAATTTAGAGAATAGGAACATTTGTGAACAAATGTAATACCAAGAATATTTGAAGGTGTATTTTGATAAAGTATAAATTTTGTGGGAAGTTTAGACTATTTATAATTAAGTATGGTGCCATTGAAGCTTAAGCTCCAAAGAATATATTAAAATAGGGTAAAGTGTGCCAGTGACCCCTAAACTTTCCTATTTTTTGCTTTTTAACCTTAAACTAAAAAATATTAAGTTTGTAACCTTAAACTATCCAAAATTTAATTTTAACAATTTTTGTTGTTTCAGCAGTTAACTCTTAACAAAAAGGAGTCATGTGACTCTCATGTGACTAATTTAAAGGGAATTTTCGAATTTTTGGATATATCTCTCCATTTCTACCCAAAAAAAATAAAGAAGAAGATTATCTCTTTCTTTCTATTTTTCCTCTTTTTGGGATCTTTTTCTCTAGCTAAATCACCACCAGTGGCAGAAACACACAATTGCTGACCATCTCTCTCTCTTTCTCTCTCTCTCTCTTTGTTCCTATTGCCGATTCATCCGTGCAAATGTGCTCCAGACCATTGTCGATTCTTCAATGGAAATCCTAGAAAAATTGTTCGCTCCTGTAATTCCTTAAAAGCCCAATGAGATCTAATCAACAAACCCAGAAGAAGCTTTCGGAGGAAAAAAAACCAGAAAATGCCATAGGATTACTCAATTCTAATATCACTGGTTATCACTCAAAATGTCTTACCACGGAAAAACTCTTCATTCTGGTGAAATTATTAAGCATTTGCAGGAAAAAAATCTCATTTTTTGCCTCAAAATTGCACTTTTAGCTTTCATTGCTATTGTCTCTTGCTGATGTTGTTTTGCGTTGATGATGGATTACCGCCAGCGAAATGACCACCAATTAACCATTATATTCTAATCTATTTATCTACTGGAATCCTCCATTAAAACCAATGAAAAAGCTCACAAATCAACCAAGTCAACCAAGGGACACAGCCCAACATGCTTAAACAACGAAGGAAATTCAAAATTCCAAGAATTACAACCCAAATATACATACCAGAAATTCAAAGATAGGATTTTGAAAACCTGGGATGAAAGGAGGGGTAAATCTGGAAACCCCCCAAACATCATTCAGAAATTGAAGCCACCGGACTTCCACTCTCTGGGATAAAGTTGCCCACTTTCAAAGAACGTGAGACAACCCTCAAGGAGAAGAAACACAACAACAACACAACAAATAGATTGTAAAAACGAAGAAGATAACCTTGCCATTGAAAATGTGACCCAACGAATTCTAACTAGGAAATCCTCACTGGCATGAACTTAGCTATTGTAAAAGTGAATACTCCACCAAAGAAAGTCAACTCCCCCATTCGAATCTTCCATCTTCAAAACGAGAGAGAGAGAGAGAGAGAGAGAGAGAGAGAGAGAGAGAGAGTTAGAGAAGGAAGAGATATGGTAGGTTTAGTGAAGAAAGAGAAAGAAAAATAAAAAAATATGAAAGAGAAATTATTATTTTACACTTATTTAATTATTTCCTATTTGATTTGACCAAAATGCCCTTATGAGTGGTCATGTGTTTGTCACATAAGTGGTCATGTAACTGTCACATGTATATTTTTAGTTAGCATTTAACAAAAAAATTAATGGAAGGGCTAATACTATACTTTTTTATAGTTTAAGGTTACAAACTTGGCGTTTTGAAATTTCAAGGTCATAGACTTGGCGGTTTCTAGTCCAGGGTCAAAAATCAAAAATGGGAAAGTTTAATAGTTACCAATGCACTTTACCCTATTAAAATAATAATAATAATGATAAGATTGGCTTAGTTGAATCATTCATTTCTTCTTAGAGACAATCTCTAAAATACAACCGAAGAGATGTATAAAAATAAATGATATAATAATAATCTTTAGATAACTACTCGATATGCTCATGATAGGCTTGATACCTTGAGAATTTAATATAAGGATATTGGGCATAGAAAATAATGTTTTGGGAATACCTTTTGAAATCAATTGTAATTTTTGTGGAATAATATAGAAATTCTAGACATTTTTAATGAATCAAATTTAAGATAAACATTATTATTATTATTATTATTATTATTATTATTATTAGTACTACTACTCCAACTCCTTGGAGCCTAGGCAATTCCAAATTTGAGATAAGTGAAGACCTTTTTCCTTGATCATTAAGCAAAGCAATCATTATTGTAGACAGAAGCGGATTTACTCTTAAGGTAGTGGGGGCACAGGAGCCTACTCAATTTGAAAAATTTCTGTGCAGTCAGTGCATCAATTTTTTTTGTGCATCCACTACCTTTTTAGTCGTGACACCCACCTGACAAAAAAAAAAAAAAAAAACCCTCAATTCTTCTCCTTAGCATTCATTGAAAAAAGACTGGCGATAGACTCACAAGAACTAGAAGAAAGCTTTTCGGTTCTGTGCCCTTTGATCTGATATATTTCATCCAAGGCTCCCATCCTCAAGTAATTTTTCTTTTATTTATTTATTTATTATTATTATAATCAATAATATTATATATATATGTTGATGTTGGTAGCATGTTGTCGGTTTTTTTCCTTAGTGGTAATGGCATGTTGCAATTATATGAAATACTAGTATTATATTTAAATCTTAATTCTTAATTAGCTAGTCTTTATGTCTATGATAAATAAAAGATGAGAATTGATGAGAGAAAGTATTTTTTAATTGTTATAGTATCAAAGGATTGGTCCACTAGTCAAATTTTTTTTCTCTTTAATCTTTATGTTTTTGATATTTTCTTATTAAAAAAAATGTTATTTTTTTAATCCTCTTTATTCAAGTTTGTTAGTACTTTTTAGCTATTGTAGTATGAATATTTTTGTTTTGTAGAAGATAAAAGACTTAATTTGTTTTACATCTCTAATATAACAAACTTATACTTAAGAATGTTTTGCCATTTTAATTGCATTTTAAAATTTTTATTAGGGTATGGATAAATATTTCAAAAGGAAAATAAGCTCTCCTGAGCAATTATTTTGCTCCCAGCCAAGCAGCAGTGTCCAAAAAACTTGTTTGAAACAGAGTAGAATTGAGATAAGTTTTAGAAGATCTTCTCGTAGATCCTGGTTTACGTCGTAAAATTTCAAGCTATCACCCAAATGATAGAGATAACATAAGACATGCATACTTACAAAAAGGGCCTTGGCAACCCCATCACCATGATTTTCCCAAGAGAAAATTTGGGAATAAATTTCAAAGATTTTGTTCATCTTGGTATTGTGAATTCAGTAATTGGTTGGAGTATCGTGAAATAAAAGATGCTGCATATTGCTTTTGTTGCTTTCTTTTTAAGCTTGATGTTGGATAACAGTCCGATGGAGATATATTTGCTACAGAAAGGTTTACTAGTTGGAAATAAGAAAGAAAGACTTCATATTCATGTTGGAAGTCTAAGTAGTTCTCATAACTTTGCTTTGAAGAAGTGTCAAGATCTTATGAACCAAAACCAATATATTGCAAGTGCTATTTTCAAGCAAACGTATCTTGTTTGTAGTTCATATTGAAAGTAGTTAACAACGTCAGTTGATTGTATTTACTTTCTTTTAAAGCAAAGATTAGCTTTTCGAGGTCATGATGAATCAAAACATTCTGCTAACTAAGGTAACTTTCTTGAACTCCTTCAATATTTAGCTAATCATAATGAAGATATAAAGAGTTTTGTTTTACAAAATGCTCCTTTAAATAATCAACTAATTACTCCTAACATTCAAAAAGGTATTGTCAATGCTGTTGCAATTGAGACCGTAAATGCCATTATAAATGATCTTGGAAATGAATATTTTGGTTTTATTATGGATGAGTCACATGATATATCTAACAAAGAACAAATGGCTATCGCTTTGCGTTATGTGAATAAAACAGGAGCTATTATTGAGTGATTTATTGGCACAATACATTTTAGTGACACTATTGCTTTGTCATTGAAGCGTGCAATTGAGTCCTTATTTTGTAATCATGGATTAAGTTTATCTAAAACTCGTGGACAAGGGTACGATAGAACTAGCAATATGCAAGGTGAATTCAATGGTCTTAAAAGTTTAATTTTGAAAGAAAGCTCATTTGCTTTTTATGGTGTATTGCTTTGTCATCAATTACAATTGACACTTGTTGCCATTATGAAGATTCATGTTCAAGTAGCTTCACTTTTCAACTTAATTGCCACTATACTGAATGTTGTTGGAGGTTCATGCAAATGAGATGATATACTACGTGAGAAACAAGTTAGAAAAGTTAAAGAAACACTGGATAATAGAGAAATTCTTAGTGGACGAGGAATGAATCAAGAAACTAATCTTATAAGATGTTCTGAAATTCGTTGGGCTTCATATTATGGTACTTTTAATAAATTTAATTATTATGTACTCATTAATGTTTAGTGTGCTTGAGCTTAAAGGAAGATTGATCAATCGCAAATCAAAGAGCCGAAGCTAATGGCCTCTTAATTTTGTTACAAATATTTGATTTTTCATACACCTTGTATTTGATGAAAGATATGTTAGCGATCACTAATGGATTGTAACAAGAATGGCAAAGAAAAGATCAAGATATCATTAACACAATGAAGTTAGTTGATATATCAAAGCATAGGCTACAGAGATTAAGAGATAGTGGATGGGAATCTTTATTGGGTGAAGTCTCTTTATTTTGCACTGCTCATGCCATTAGTATTTCTAACATGGAAGAGATGTTTTCATCTAAAGAAAGATCCCAACATATGGTTCAAGAGATTACAAATTTATATCACTATCACATTGATTTACTTTATACTATTGTGAACATGCTATTGTAAGATCTTAATGATCGCTTCATCGAAGCAAATACTGAATTGCTTCTTTGTTTGGCATGCTTAGTTCCAGATAATTCATTCTCTGCCTTTGACAAGCAAAAGCTAATTCAGTTTGCTAAATTTTATCCATTTGATTTCTCTTCCATTGATTTGGTTGTTGTGGATAATTAATTGGATACATATATTCTTGATATGCAACATAGTGATGAATTTCTTGTGTTAAGAGACATTGGTAACTTGGCTAAGAATTTAGTTGAAAGTGGGAAGCATCTTATTTATCCATTGGTATATTTATTGATTTTGGTATTATAATTCTACATGTTGCTACAACTACTATCGAAAGAGCATTTTCTTGAAAGAAAATTATGAAGCATCGATTGCGTAATCGCATGGAAGATGCTTGGATGAATGATTGCTTGGTCACTTACATTGAGAAAGATGTATTCATGACTATCGACAATGAGCATCACTCAATGGTTCCAAAATATGAAATCACGTTGAGGACAGTTATGAAATGTATGTTTTTCCATTATAATAACAGTAGTTAATTTTATTTATTTATTATTATGTTATGATAATTTTTTTTAGAGTTGATATGTTAAAATATAGTTTAATAGATAGATTTCAATATTTTTGTGGCTAGTCATATATATATATATGTGTGTGTGTGTGTGTGTGTGTGTGTGTGCACCCACTGTTCTCAGGGTCCTGGCTCTATCACTGCTTGTAGATCAACCCATTTTCACTGACTTACTACCACTATAAATATGAACATTATCTTTTTTACCTGGTGTCCGAGATTTTTCAAATGAAGTACAGAATCAACTTGGAGGGAGTATCAAATTACTTCGATAAGATCGAGGTGGTGAATACTTAGGCCAAGAGTTTGACGAACATCTAAAAAATTGTGGGATATTATTACAATTAACTCCACCAGGAACACCACAATGGAATGGTGTGGCTGAACGCAGAAATCGAACTCTATTGGATATGGTTCGATCTATGATGAGTTAAACAGATCTTCCAATTTCTTTTTGGGGTTATGCTCTAGAAACTGCTGCATTCATATTAAATAGAGTTCCATCTAAAGCTGTTCAGAAGACACCATATGAGATATGGACTGGGAAACAACCTAGTTTAGAATTTCTCAAAATTTGGGGATGTGATGCTTATGTGAAGCGATCATTATCTGAAAACTAGCACCCAAATCTGATAAGTGTCTGTTTGTGGGATATCCAAGGATAAAGGATACTACTTTTATCTTTCATCTAAAAACAAAGTGTTTGTTGCTCGGAACGGAATTTTCCTTGAAAGGGAATTCGTTTCCAAAAGAGTTAGTGGGAGTAGAATCCATCTTGAAGAAGCTCAAGGATAGCAGACCATTTCTGAACCGAGTATGGATACTCAGTTGGACTCACGTATTCATACTGAGCTTGAACCTTTGACACAAGGACCAAGAAAGTCTGGTAGGATTTCTCAGATACCACATAGATATGGATTTCTTGTGACTGAGGATCATAATATTGATCTTATTGATCAAGGTGAACCTAATTCCTACCAAGATGCTATTCATAGTCCTGAATCTAGCAAATGGCTAGAGGCTAAGAAATCAGAAATGCAATCCATGCATGATAATCAAGTTTGGACTTTGATTGATCCACCTGAAGGTTGCAAGACCATAGGGTGTAAATGGGTTTTCAAAAAGAAAACTGACATGGATGGCAATGTGCACACTTACAAAGCACGATTGGTAGCAAAAGGGTATAGACAAACTCATGGTATAGACTATGATGAAACCTTTTCTCCAGTTGTAATGCTTAAGTCAATTAGAATTCTACTTGCCATTGCAGCATATTATGATTATGAAATATGGCAAATGGATGTTAAAACTGCTTTTCTTAATGGAAATGTACTGGAGGATGTGTATATGACACAACCTGAAGGTTTTATTCATCCTTCGAATTCTAGTAAAGTGTGTAAACTTCAAAGATCCATTTATGGCTTGAAGCAAGCATCTCGAAGTTGGAATCTTCGTTTTGATTAAGCAATTAAAGAATTCAATTTCATCAAGAATGATGATGAACCTTGTGTCTACAAAAGGGTTACAGAAAATGCAGTAGTCTTCTTAGTACTCTATGTCGATGACATCTTGTTAATTGGGAAGGACACCCCACTTTGCAAAGTGTAAAAACTTGGTTGGGAAAGTGTTTTTTAATGAAAGATTTAGGCAAATCAGCCTATATTCTAGGCATTAGGATCTATCGAGATAGATCTAAAAACCTTATTGGCTTAAGTCAGAGTGGATATATTGACAAGGTACTGAAAAGGTTCAATATACTAGATTCTAAGAGAGGATTCTTGCCAATGTCACATGGCGTTAAACTCAGTAAGTCTCAAAGTCCTACCACAAGGGAGGATACATAAAGCACGAGTAAGATTCAGTACGCTTCCGCAATTGGATCTATAATGTACGCCATGTTATGCACTCGCCCAGATGTCTCGTATGCATTGAGCATGACTAGCAGATTCCAGTCAAATCTTGGTGAACCGCATTGGACTGCAGTAACAAACATTCTCAAGTACTTAAGAAGGACTAAAGAGATGTTTTTGATCTACGGAGGTCAGGAAGGAGAGCTTGTTGTAAATGGTTACACGGATGCTAGCTTTCAGATGATGTAGATGATTTTAGATCGCAATCTGGATTTTGTTTTGTTTGAATGGAGGTGCTGTGAGCTGGAAGAATTCAAAGCAAGATACCGTGGCCGATTCTACTACAGAGGCTGAGTATGTGGCTGCTTCTAATGCAGCCAAGGAGGCAGTTTGGATCAGAAAGTTCATCACAGAACTAGGTGTAATTCCTAGCATTGTGAACCCAGTGGACTTATATTGTGATAATACAGGAGCCATTGCAAAAGCTAAGGGACCTAGATCTCATCAACGATCCAAACATATTCTCAGGCTTTTCCATCTCATTCGAGAAATTATTGAGTGTGGAGATGTTAAAATTTGCAAAGTAGACACCAATGACAATGTCACAGATCCATTGACAAAGCACTCCCACAACTTAAGCATGAGAGTCATACTAGGTCAATGGGTTTGAGAGTCATGTCAAATTGGTGGTAGGCAAGCGTGAGATTGTTAGTATATGCCCTAAGACCAATTGACTCACATTTATGATTTATGAAGCATGTATTTTTTGAATTGTATTTACGCTCTTGGTCATCAAGTATGTGACTTGATAGTAAAACCCTTATAGCTAATAAAATACTATTCTTATTTGTCCCTAGTTTATTACATCTTGTAAACTAGTGTGAAGTTGATTGATGGTCAAGTTTTACTGATCATGAATATGAGATATAAAATCAATTCATAAATACATATTGAGAATATTGTATTGGACATGACCCAAAGTGAAGAAGAAATATTGCATGGATTTAAGTTATAAGTATTTCTTCTCAGTTTTATATTTGGTGTCTTTTGACCTAATGTTTCTTGCATGGGGAGAAAATATGTTTTGACATAGTCAAACATCACATTTAATTAGGTGATCATTATGACTATTGGTTGGCTTATTTTCTCGTCATGGCTTGAATATTGGAGATAGTGAAAGGGATTTGTCCCTCTCTTTTTAGAGAGAGATATCCATGGGCCCCTTGATAAGGAAGACTGTAAAATATGCATGGCATGCTCAAATAAGTATTAATAAGGTGTTATTAATATTATTTGTTGGAACAGTCTGCCTGGTGATCAAGTAAATGGTTAATTAAGTTTTATAAGGATGACTTGATCCATGCCTTATACTTAATTAGGATATCGTGTGACAAAAGGACTAAATATTAAATCTGATGCTAGGTAATTATTATATTTACTTAACTTGGGTAAGCATAATGTCTTGTTAGAGGCCGCTTATGTTTTGTGAATAAATGTCTAGGACATTTTTTATTCACTGCCAATATTAAGTGAACCTACAGGGTCACACGCATATACGATCTTGTGAGCATAATGTCCATGTTCAATGAATCTAGATTGTGTCCAGATTCGTTGAACGTATACAAAAGGGGAATAAGATTCCATATTGTATTTTCTGGTAAGTTAATAAGTAATTAATTTTATTTAATCGAATAAATGAAATTAATTACTTAATATTGCTCATCCAACCGTTGGATGATTATAGGAATAGGCGGACGATTAAACTGTCATTAGATGACAGTTAGGGTTTTGATATTAACAGCTATAAAAGGTTATGTTAACCTTTTCTTGGTGGCCGTTCTGTATCTGATTAAAAGAAAAACAAAACCCTAAACCCTAGAATGGCGATATAGTATCTAGCCTCCTCTCTCCGAAATACGACCGATTACCAGATAGTCAGGATCAGTTCTGAACAGTTTTCAGAACACAGAAGGGGATAGCTTCCCGATCGCTTGCAGAGGAGTTCGTCGCGTGGATACCAGTAGAGGGCGAAGCGTACAAAGCAGCGCCTCCACAACGAACAATCAAAACATTGAGGTAATTTCTATCCAATCGGTTTTTCTAGTATGTGCAGATCCTGTTGGTGGATTTCCTTAGTTTATTTTATTTTGTTTTTGCCTACGGATTCTAATAGTTTGCCCCTCGTTGTCATAAATATGACCGATTCATTTTTTATTTTCCTCTTCCTTTCTTCTGGCTTTGAACCATACCCTCTCTCTCTCTCTCTATATATATATATATATATATATATGAAACCAAGGAATCAATTAGTTTTCTATTCTATTGACCTGAAAAGTATTATTCTTTTCTTGGTTTCATTTTATTGTTTAGAAAATTTAGGTTTAGAATTTATGCCTTCTGGTAAATTTTAGGGTCTTAATTGGTTTAGAATTTTTATTTAATTAAATGTTAGGGAGTATCGAGGAAGGTTCAGTATTTTATAATTTGTGCTATTTTTGAGTTTCCCTTTGTTATGAGGATCATAGTGCGAGTTCTGCTCTTAGGTGAGTCCACAAACCCAACTTAAATATTTTAACGTTGTTATTAATGTTTTCTAAAAAAGAGTGTATTTATTCATGTACTATTTTTGGAAACTTTTCTAACTAAAATATTTTACTATTTTTAGAAAATAATCAATATGTAGTTTTCATAAGTTCTTTTAATTGAAGAGGTTCTCTATAATGTGTGTGACGTGTGCATTATAAATGCATAGGCGGTGCTCCGTATAGGCATTTTTGCTTTGAAAAGAATTACAATATGTCTCAGGTTTTCTTGAAAAGATATGCTTTGAAAACGCTTTGGAATTGAGAAGTTATATGGTATAATATATATGTGCATAGACCTAGCATATTTGTAAAATCTACATAAGCATGACTTAGACTAGCAGATGGGTGATTTTGTTATTCTAAAAGGATATGATTTAGACATGTTTGGATGACTCTTTATTGGTCTTTTGGGGTTGGAAATATGGATATGATTTTAACTTGTTCAGATGGCAGATTAAGTGGCCTTTTGATTTGAAAATATGCATGAAAACCTCATTTTCACCAAGAAAAAGTTCAAAATATGATAAGTGTTTTGAAGCATCAGAGAAATGCACTTTATATGGCTAGTCCCCCATACTAAGGCCTCTTCCAATTATGTGTACAGTTTTAGACTCTGGATGGTGGATTTACTTGAAAGAGAGCGTAGTATGGTATCGTTAGAGTTCGGCCTAACCGATACTGAGTCTAACATTGCATCATGCTCTGTAGTGAGAAGGCCACTTATTGAAGAGTCAGGAGGGTTTTGAAACTGAAATTGGTCTCAAGGCAGAACTGGTAAGTGCCATAGGGTCCGTAGCCTAGTTTTATGTTTGGAGAGTGATGTTGGTAGAATAATTTTCACACCTGGCATGTGGCTACTAATAGAGTAATAAAAGTCCACTTTCAGTACATTTTTTTGGTTATAATTTTGTTATTATTTTAGGAAATTAAAGAATTTTACTGCTATTTTGTGCTAGGAATAATTTGGGGAAATTTGATTGATTTGAGCTTACAATGAGCTGTTTTGGAATATTTTTAGAGAAGAGGGATTTACCGCAGAGAGTGAAGATATTTACTTGGTAAAATATCTAGATTTTACCAAAGTAATTGTTGAAGAGCAAGTCAACTCATCTATCCTAGTTCACAAGTATAACACTATATTGTTTTTATCTGATTTTTGGGAGTTTAAATAAAGTTAATTTTTTTAGGTAGATTTTATTGTGGATTTTATTTTATTTTATGTTGTTACGTTAGAAGGGAATCAAGTGATTTTATTCTCTCATTGATGATTTTGTTTAGAAGCGTATAAGGTGGTAGAAGAAGAAAAAAATAAGTAGAAGAAGAAAGAAATATTCCATTAGATTAGTTAGCTCAAATTATGTTAAAGTCATGTTTGTCAGCATGAGTGGCTAAGTTATTCTTATTCTAATTTAAGGTTTTTATTTCAATTATATTTTTGTGAGGCTACGAGCTTATAATTATTTTCTTACTTTTAATTCAATTAATTGTTGGTTTATTGCATTATTTTTTTATGAAAGTGGATGTTTGATTAATCGGACAAATTAGTCAAATGTTTTTCTCTCTACTGGCACCATTAATTTTGTGATCCGTAATTGTCAGGAACTCTTGGCACTATGTAGCACTTAGGATGGTTACATATATTGATGAGACATTTAGATATGCATAATTAGCCTAAATATGGAAATCAATAAGAAAAAACTAAATAATTGTAGCTATCTCGATTATTTAAGTTTTTGGTTCAACAACATTTTCACTATTGTATTGCTATCACAATTTAATATAGAATGCTATCATCCCCAGTTGAATTGTGATAAGTGTTGATTGAATGCTTGGTTTAATCAATGAATTTAAGAAAATATTATATTTATTATAGCTATCCAGATAAATCTAAGATTAAATGCTTGAATAAGTAACATTACTATTTTAGCCTATGATCAATAATTTAATTGAATAGAAGTGAACTTTAAATCAGAGTTTTCATAATATCGCGTTATTCCCGTTTTTATATTGATTATTTTTATTCTAAGTAATTTACTATTTTCTTCACAAGAAAATCCCCCAATCTTACTACTTTTTGTTGAGTTAAGAATTAAAATTTTAGTTCCTTAGGATTCGACTTGGTTCTACTAACACTAAATTTATTTTAATTTGATAGAAATTCTGATTAATTTTGAGGGTCTCGACAAACTCGTCAAAATTTTGGTGTCATTGACCAGGGACTATTTTTAATTTCTTAACTTTGAATTTTTTTATTGAACAATATATTTTATACTGTTGGGTTTGATCATGTTTAAAAAAAATACCTTTGTTTAAGTTGGTGTTTTGAAATTGTCGGGGCTTGGGAACCCTACGGCAATTCGAGGCCTGCTGGAGCTCATTAAATTGGAAGATCCTAAGTTGGTGTTTTTGAGTGAAATGAAGTTGGTAGGAGCAAGGGTTAGAGTCTTATGGAATCAGATAGGGTTTTATGGAGGTGTGGTAGTGGATTGTGTTGGGCGAAGTGGGGGTTTGGCTTTGTGGTGGAAGAAGGGCCTAGATGTCTATTTGCAGAGTTACTCAAAGGGCTATATCGACTTGCTTGTTCGAGAGGGTTTGGGAGGGATAACTGCATATATTATAGGGTTTTATGGCTATCCAGAGTTGAAAAATAATGGTAGTTCGTGGCAATTACTTCAGCATCTTAGTCACGGACGGAAGCTACCATGGGTTTGTGGAGGGGATCTCAATGAAATAATGTTTGCCCATGAGAAGAAAGGCATGAGAGATAGGGGTGCTAGACAAATGAGACGGTTTCGGGAAGCTGTGCAGAGGGCTAATCTTAGGGATGTTTGGTTTTATGGCAATGAGTTCACATGGTATAATGGTAGAGATGGGGATGTGGTAGTGTGGGAATGCCTCGATCGATATCTTGTGAACATAGCGTGGCAAACGGCTTTCCCGCAAGCATGGGTGCACCACGATTTGTCTTCCTATTCTAATCACTCTCCAATACGTTTCAAGCTTTCGACATGGATAGTAGAGGAAGAAAAGAAGTAGAAAGGGAAGAAGCCATTTAGATATGAATCTTTGTGGTTTTATGATGAAGATTGTAGTAGTAGAATAATGCATGCATGGGGTTTACGTGAGGTTAGGAGTTTTGTGGAGGCTAATGCTAATTTGAAGGCAGTAGAAGGAGCTTTACAAGGTTGGAGTAGGGGTAAATATGTCTCTATCCCAAAGAAAATAGAGAGGTTAAAAATGGAGGTGAGGAGGATGCAAGAAGATGGGATAGGAGGTCTGGAGTTGAGGCTTGTGAAAAACAATTTGGAAGTTTTACAGCAGAAAGAAGAAGAGTTTTGGAGAATTAGATCTAGATCTAATTGGTTAGCTTTTGGGGACAAAAATGCCAAATACTTCCATCACCATGCAAGTTAAAGGAGGAGTAAAAACTATATTGATAAATTGGAGGATGAAAGTGGAAATATGGAAACGGAGCTGAAAAAAATTGATCAAATTGCCATAAACTATTTTAGCCATTTGTTTTGCACTAACCCTCCTAACCAAGCATTTGATGATATTTTCGCAGGTGTTAAATGAATGGTCTGGTGCAAGAACAATAACAATGCATGGCGGCAGCTTTCAAGGAGGAGGAAGTTTTTTTGGCACTTAAAATGATGAATCCTTCAAAAGCACCTACTCCGGATGGATTTTCATGCAGTTTTCTATAGAGATATTGGTATATTCTTGGTGGTGATATCACTAAGCTTGCTCTAAAGTTTCTGAATAAGGGTGGATCTCTAGAAGACATAAATCAGACCTTCATTGAATTAATTCCAAAGGTGAAGGATGAAGTGTGTATGACAGACTTTCGACCCATTAGTCTTTGTAATGTCATATACAAAATCTGTTAGCCCTAAGGACATTATTACTTATGATTTTGGTTATGATTAACATATGCTTGTGGAGTATTTTAGCTTACCTATCATAGAACAAAAGAAGCACTTTTGAAGTCTCAAGTGTACAAGCAAAAGATCTTGGTGATGAGGGCAAAATGAAGGAGAAAAGACCAAGCCATTCCAAGATCAAATCATTGAAGACATTGAAGACTTTGAACACCTTGTCTATGTTAGAGTGTGATAAGGTATTTCTTTGTAAAACTCCCTAATCTTACTCCTTGGTTATTGATCATATATGAAGCTCCTTTTATGATTTTCTCAATATAAACTTTTCTTAAAATCTAAGTATTCTTGATTGAGGTTTTGATACTTTTGAAAGGTTCTTCTTATCTCTAAAATGATTATCAAGAATACATGTTTTTGAAATAATGAGGAAAGCTTTTGTCTTAAAAAAAAACTGGCTGTCAAAACTCAAAAATTCGGTCATCCGGTTTTAGAACCGGTCGGTCGTCCGATTTTTTCTACACTTAGAAAAAATCGGCAGTCCGATTTCTAGCAGGACAAGTCCGAATCTTTCTGTTTAAGAACCGGTCGTCTGATTTTCACATTTACTATAAAAATTATTACCGTTACACAGAGTGCAACGGTCATTTTTTCAAGAAAATATATATAGACTTTTTTTATCAGCCAAAAAGTAAGAGGTTTGGTGAAATATTCATTGAGATCATTTAAGACTTTTAAAGAGCTTTAAAGTACATTTATTGCAAACACTTTCAATCCCAAACAAAAATCTTCTTGAGTTTCATTATTGATCATCACCAAAGAAGAAGAAAGGAGGAGCTTGTAGAAACATTCCATTGAGTTGTACCTACTATTTCTCAAGCTCAATTTGGTAACATTGTTCTTAAACATATCTTTCTCTCTTATTGATATCAAAGGTTTGTGTTGAAAAACCCTTGGGTAATCCTTTGATTTACATTGTGTTGTGAATTGAGGATGTGCGCAAAACCCTTGTAGGGTGATCCTCATATTTGTAGTTGGTGTAATTTGTGTTTATAGTGGATTTGGAAAATCCTTGGGTGTTGACTCAAGGTAGTGGATGTAACTCTTTGAGAGAGTGAACCACTATAAATCTTTGTGCTTTTCTTTCTAAGATTATTTCTTATTTGTCTTAACCACAAGATTTTGTTTGGTTTGGAATTTTATTAAAAAGAGTTTTAGAATTCTCTTTCAAACAAAATTGGAGGTTTATCATTTAATTAACAAAGTTGTTTTTTAAAATTAGCCAAAAACCTTATTCACCCCCTCTAAGGTTTTTCAATTGGTATCAGAGCAGGACTTCTCTAAAAAAGGACTAACATCCTTGAAGCAAAAGATTTTTTTTTTTCTATGGATAATATTTCTAATTTACCATATGTAGAAGACTCTTCTACAAATAGACCTCCTCTTTTCAATGGAATAAACTATACTTTTTGAAAATCTAGAATTAAAATATATATTTGTTCTATTAACTTTGACTTGTGGAGTATTGTAGAGAAAGGTCCTTACATTCCCAAAATTGATGGAGTAGCCAAGAAGGTTGAAGAATTTGATGAGTTCGACTCAAGGAAGATGACTCTAAACTTTCAAGCTATGAATATTCTTAATTGTGCGTTGGATGCAAGTGAATATAATAGAGTGAGCGGATGCGATTCGGCTCATGAAATGTGGAAGTTACTTGAAGTAACTCACGAAGGCACCAATCAAGTAAAGGAGTCAAAGTTAGCCATGTTGGTGAGAGACTATGAGCTATTCATGACGAAACAAAATGAGAGCAATAGTGAATGTTTACAAGGTTCACCAACATCACAAACGGCCTAAAGGCATATGAGAAAGAGTATTCAAGGGGAGAAGTGAATA
Organism: Catharanthus roseus; assembly: GCA_028651295.1. Lineage (NCBI taxonomy): Eukaryota > Viridiplantae > Streptophyta > Magnoliopsida > Gentianales > Apocynaceae > Catharanthus > Catharanthus roseus. Next base: position 29,994,264 of record JAPQWS010000168.1, read on the forward strand.
GAAAGATTCTTGATGCACTTCCAAAAGCATGGCAACCAAAAACACTTGCTATTGAGGAATCAAAGGATTTGAGACTACTTCCTATTGAAGAACTCATAGGATCACTACTCACCTGTGAAATGAAAATAAAAAGATTGAATGAAATGGAAGATGAAGAAAAAGGAAGAAAAAGCATTGCACTCAAGGCAAATGAGGATGATCAAACATACTCATCAAACAATGAAGATGAGGTTGATGATGATGAGGACATGGCCTTGATAATGAGAAAATTTAAAAGATTCTACAGGAAAAGTTTCAACAATAGAGGAAAGAAACCTCCATTCAAGAAAGGAGGACAAAGCTCATCTCTCTTCAAGGCTAAGTGCTTTGAATGCAGTAGCACCGATCATCTTGTAGTCGATTGTCCCAAGGCCATTGAAAAAGAAAAGGGAGCTTTAGAAGCCAAGCTTGAGGCATTAAAGAAGAAGAAGAAAGGCAAGGGCCTAATAGGAACTTGGGATCAAGACTCAAGCGAAAGTGAAGAAGAAGAAAAGGCCAACATATGCTTCATGGCACTAGAAAATGAGGTACAATCTTCACCCTCTAACTCATCCAATCTCATTGATGATATTTGTGATGATGATCCTTGTACCATGCTTATTGAAATGTATGGTGAATGCGAAAAGATTTTCAAAAGAAACAAAGAGTTGAAAAACAAAAATAAATTTTTGCTTGATGAAAACTCAAAACTTATTTGTGAAAACAAATCTCTCCTTGAGTCTCTAGAAATCTTGAAAAACGAAAGGGAGTGTTCAAACAATGATTTTCAAATACTTGCTTTAGAAAACAAGAAACTTCGTGAAAAAGTTCACACTCTTGAAAAAAACATGGTAGACTATGATGTTTTAAAGGAAAAGGTGAGTGATCTCATTATATGTGTTGAAAAGTTCACAAAAGGGAAAGAAAGCTTTGAAAAACTTTTTGGCTCTCAAAGATCACCTTTTGATAAAAATAGTATTGGATATACTCATTCCAATAATTTCTCAAAACAAACATGGTTTGTAAAGGCTTCATCATCTCACTCACACATTTGTTGCACCTATTGTGAAAAGAGTGGTCATAAAGCCACAAAGTGTTTTATGAAGAAAAAGATTTAAAGGGGAGTGAAAACCATTTGGAAGGTTAAAGAAAATCCAACTATCATCCATGGACCCAAAAAGATGTGGGTACCAAAAGTCATCTCTACTTCTTCTTTTGTAGGAACACAAATCAAGGCCATCTAAGTGGTATTTGGATAGCGGATGTTCAAGGCACATGACCGGGGACTCGTCACTTATGAGTGATCTCAAAGAAACCGAAAGTGGATTTGTCACTTTTGGAGATAAGAACAAAGGAAAAATCATTGGTATAGGCAATATTGGTAACAATTCTTCCTTTCTCATTAAGGATGTTCTTCTAATTGATGGTTTAAAATTCAATTTGCTTAGTATTAGTCAATTATGTGATAGTGGAAAAAAGGTTGTTTTTGAAAGTGATTCTTCCTCTATCATTGATAAGCATGAAAACAAAACTATTTTTGTTGCTAAAAGAGTTGGAAACGTCTATGTCTTTCATCTTGAAGATTTTCTTTCTCAAAACTTAAAGTGTCTCTCGTTTCATGATGATGATGTATTTTTGTGGCATAAAAGACTTGGTCACGTTAGTATGGATTTATTGAACCAACTATCTTCAAAAGAACTTGTTAGAGGCCTACCAAAACTTCACTTTGAGAAAACTAAACTTTGTGATGCTTGCCAATTTGGAAAACAAATTAAGACATCTTTTAAATCAAAGAACATTATTTCAACTTCAAAACCTTTGGAACTTGTTCACATGGACTTATTTGGACCAATGAGGACCATTAGTCTTGGTGGTAAGAGATATGCTTTTGTTATTGTGGATGATTTCTCTAGATTTACTTGGACTTTGTTTTTAAGTCAAAAAGATGAAGCTTTTCATGAGTTTGTTAAACTTTTCAAAAGAGTTCAAACCTCCCTTGATTGTAAATTGATCTCTATGAGAAGTGATAATGGGAGAGAATTTAACAATCAAGATTTTACAAAACTTTGTGATGATTTTGGCATAACACACAATTTTTCGGTCGCTAAAACCCCACAACAAAATGGTGTTGTGGAAAGGAAAAATTGCACTTTACAAGAAATGGCAAGATCAATGCTTTGTGAAAACTCCCTTCCTAAATACTTTTGGGCCGAGGCCGTTAACACCGCATGCTACGTTATGAATCGTGTTATCTTGAGACCTTTTTTAAAGAAAACTCCCTTTGAACTCATTTTTAATAAAACCCCCTCAATTGGCTATTTTAAAGTTTTTGGATGCAAATGCTTTATTTTAAACACCAATGACAATCTTGGGAAGTTTGATCGAAAATCCGATGATGAATTTTTCTTGGTTATTCTTCAAACAAAAAGGCTTTTAGAATTTTCAACAAAAGAACCTTATGTGTTGAAGAGTCTATTCATGTTAATTTTGATGAAACTAACATTTTTGACAAGAAAGTTGATAATGATGACGTAGATAACATTCTTAGTAACCAACCATTGTACACTCAAGCAATGGAAGAGCATGCGATGGAGGAAGAAGAGATTGAGGAAAAACAAGGAAATGATCAAGAAACTTAAAATCTTCTTCAAGATGTGATATATCCAAAGGGACACTCCAAGGATAAAATTATTGGTGATGTATCACAAGGGGTAAGAACAAGAAGGTATTTTATTGACAACTTTGCCCTATTATCACAAATTGAACCTAAGTTTATTGATGATGCTTTATGCGATGAGTTTTGGATTATTGCTATGCAAGAGGAGTTAAATCAATTTGAAAGAAACAAAGTTTGGACTTTAGTCCCTAGACTACGTAATCACCCCACTATTGGTACAAAATGGGTTTTTCGAAATAAACTAAATGAATCTGGTGAAGTTATTAGAAACAAAGCTAGACTTGTTGCCCAAGGATTCAATCAAGAAGAGGGCACAGATTTTGATGAAACCTTTGCACCGGTTGCTAGACTTGAATCCATTAGGATGCTTTTAGCTTTTGTTTGTTTTAAGGGATTCAAGCTTTTTCAAATGGATGTTAAGAGTGCCTTTCTAAATGGCGATATTGAGGAGGAAGTTTATGTTGAACAATCTCCCGGTTTTGTGCATGAAAAATTTCCAAATTATGTTTACAAACTTTCAGAAGCACTCTATGGTTTAAAACAAGCTCCAAGAGCTTGGTATGAAAAGTTAAGTGGTTTTCTTCTTTCAAATAACTTTTCAAGGGGTGTGGTGGACACTACTCTTTTTACGAAAACCTCTTGTAACAATGATTTCTTCTTGTCCAAATTTATGTTGATGATATTATTTTTGGTGCTACTAATGTCTTTTTATGTGAAGAATTTGCCTCACTTATGCAAAAAGAATTCGAAATGAGCATGATGGGAGAATTGACATACTTCCTCGGCCTACAAATCAAGCAAATTAAAGAAGGAATCTTCATCAATCAAGAGAAGTACACCAAGGAACTTCTCAAGAGATTTGGGATGAGCAATGCAAAAGGTACTGGCACTCCTATGAGATCGTCATTGAAGCTTGACAAAGATGAAAAAGGTAAAACAGTTGATGAAAAGACATATAGAGATATGATCGGTAGTTTACTTTATTTAACGGCTAGTAGGCCGGATATCATGTTTGCCGTATGTTTGTGTGCTAGATTCCAAGCTTGCCCCAAGGAATCTCATTTAATAGCTGTAAAACGTATTTTGAGATACTTAATTTCATCATATGATTATGGCTTGTGGTACTCTAAACAATCTTGCTTTGATCTTATTGCCTACACCGATGCGGACTATGCCGGATGTAAGGTAGAAAGGAAGAGTACAAGTGGAAATTGCCAATTCTTGGGAGGATGCTTAGTATCTTGGTACAGCAAGAAACAATCGTGCGTGTCCCTATCAACCGCCGAAGTGGAATACATTGCAGCCGGTTGTTGCTGTGCTCAGGTACTTTGGATGAAACATACATTGATTGATTTTTGTGTTTCTTTTAAGTGCATACCTATTATGTGTGATAACACTAGTGCCATAAACATTTCCATAAACCTTGTGCAACATTCAAAGACAAAACATATTGAAATCAAACATCACTTTATTAGAGATCATGTTGCTAAAGGTGATGTATTTTTAGAATATATTTGCACAGAGGATCAAATTGCCGATATTTTTACAAAACCTCTTTCGGAAGATCGCTTTTGCTATTTAAGAAAATTACTTGGTATTGGCAAATTTAATGAGTAATGTGTGTTGCTTGCATCAGTTTTTTTTTTCCTACTTCTGTTTCTCTTTTCTTGCTAAAAATTTTCCACTTTTAAAAATAGGACGTCATGTTTTAAAACCAGACTCAAAGTTTTCTCTTCAAAAAATCCAGAGATATTCGGACGATAAAACCGGACGCCTTAAAAAAAACTCGGACGTCCGATTTGTTCAAATCACCAAAATGCCGGACGACTGATTTTTAAAAACGGTCGACCGAGTTCTGAAAAAAGGGTCGTGTCTGTGTTTTAAAATCAGAATTTTCTCCAACATTTCACATCTTTCTCTCAACTCCCTCTCACTTTCTCGACCGAAAACCCCCTCCCTCACAAGACCCATCCGATTTTGTGTTCCGATTTTCAATATTCTTCTTCTTTTCATCAAATTCATCTCTCAACACAACAAAGAAACTATTTTTTCTCTCTGTTTTGTTTGCTACAATCTGCCAATCTCAAACTCTTCATCTCCTCTCAAACCCTACCCAAGAATCTCTCCAAAATGGTTAAGAAAAAAATGCTCAAGTTGGTCAAGGCCAAAATCCTGAAGAAGGAGACACTAGTAGAGGGAAAGGAAAGGGAAAGAGGGTACCTTCTGGAACTGGGGTTTCTGCAGCTAGGGCTTCAGAGAGGTTTATTTCAGTGAAGGAGGCTGCCAGGTTTGAAGAAAAGATTAGAAATCGACGGAAAATTGCTCCGGGTCATCGGGTGGACTTAAATGATATGCAAGGTATGGAGGCTATCCCTCATCTTTTTGAACTAATTGGTTGGATACCACTGCTAATTGTGAATGAACTCTATTATGTAGAAATGATATATGAGTTTTATGCAAACCTCCACAAGGGAAGAATTGAAAGAGTAGATAATATTCCACACCAATGGGTTTTGACTAGAATTGGGGGTAGGGATATTGCATTTGATGATAGATTGCTAAATGAAATTTTGGAAACTCCTCAAGATGGTATAAGATTTTACACCAAGAACAAAAAATGCTTTGATCCTAACTTATATAGTGAAAGACGGTTTGAGGAAATTTTCACTAGGGGAGAAGTTTTAAAGAGACATGATGATAGGAATGTTAACAAGCTTGATGCTTATGGGAGATTGCTCCATCACATGATCTCTAACATCATTATTCCAAATGTTGGGCATAAATCATCTATCACCAACATGCACGCATTTGTGATGCTAGCCTTACATGAACATAGGAGGATGAATTTTGGATATATGGCTATAGAACATATGCTAGCCACACAATCCTCCTCAACAAAATTCTTGCCGTATGGTTGCTTTATCACAAAAATCCTCCAACACTTTGTGATCAATTTGGTTGGCATTGGTGATCACATTGGACATGGCAAGATCTACACTCAAGAAACCTTCAAAAGAATGGGGTTTGAGAAAAATGAAGATGGGACATTCATTCGAGGTGGACAAGATGATGATGACGATGATGAGGAAGATGATGATGAAGATCAAGAGGATATGAATGCGGAGAAGTGAAAAGTGACGAAGAAATGGTAGTTGAAATTCAAAGAAAAGATACAAGGCAAAAAGAAGCGACAAGAAAGAACAGAGGATGGCTCATCTTCGGGCAGCATGAGTCATCTAATGGATATGATAGCCTCTCTACAAACGTCAATAAACAGTCAGGTTTGATGCATTCGACGGTCGCTTTGAGGTTTTGGATGGGAAAGTTTCCAACATTCAAGAAAGGCTTGATGCATTGGATCAAAAAATAACCGACACACAAGAACGGGTTAAGAGACTCGAGCAAGGAGGAGGAGATAGAGATGATTGAGATTTCTTTTATAAAACCTTCTCTTTTTCCCTTGTTTTGTCTATGACTCTTTTCAAACTCCTTGTGGTTTCCTTCTCTTAATGTTATACTTTTTAACTTGCTAAGTGATCCATTTGTTGCTATCTTTTGTTACTTGGACTCTTTTGTTATGGACTTCATGATGATAACCTAATGTTGAAAGTCCAATTGCTACCTCTTCTATGATCCCTTGAAATGTCTCTCCTAAGATCCTTTTTTTTTTTTTATTTATGACAAAAGGGGGAGAAAATAGTGCAAGATGTAAGGGGGAGAAATCTTTGTTGATTATATGTTGATGCTTATGCCTTGTTTATGCCTTGTTGGTGCCTTAGTATTTCTTATACTTTGTGGTGTTGCTATGGGCTATTTGGCTTAGTTTGGACTTGTGATCATCATTAGCCATATTTGATATAAAGCATATTTTTAGGGGGAGTTATCTCTCTCTTATGGTGATTGTTGTGCTTTGTTCTTATTATTGATCCTTTTTGAAGCATCACCATATTTTTACTCTTGCTCTTTTGTTCTTCTTGCATATGTGTTTGTCATAATCAAAAGGAGGAGATTGTTAGCCCTAAGGGCATTATTATTTATGATTTTGATTATGATTAACATATGCTTGTGTGAGTATTTTAGCTAACCTTTCATAGAACAAAAGAAGCACTTTTGAAGTCTCAAGTCTACAAGCAAAAGATCTTGGTGATGAGTGCAAAATGAAGGAGAAAAGACCAAGCCATTCCAAGATCAAATCATTGAAGACATTGAAGACTTTGAAGACCTTGTCTATGTTAGAGTGTGATAAGGTATTTCTTTGTAAAACTCCCTAATCTTACTCCTTGGTTATTGATCATATATGAAGCTCTTTTTACGATTTTCTCAATATAAACTTTTCTTAAAATCTAAGTATTCTTGATTGAGGTTTTGATGCTTTTGAAAGGTTCTTCTTATCTCTAAAATGATTATCAAGAATACATGTTTTTGAAACAATGAGGCTGGCTGTCAAAACTCAAAAATTCGGTCATCCAGTTTTAGAACCGGTCGTCCGATTTTTTCTACACTTAGAAAAAATCGGCAGTCCGATTTCTAGCAGGACAAGTCCGAATCTTTCTGTTTAAGAACCGGTCGTCCGATTTTCACATTCACTGTAAAAATTATTACCGTTACACAGATGCAACGGTCATTTTTTCAAGAAAATATATATGGACTTTTTTGATCAGCCAAAAAGTAAGAGGTTTGATGAAATATTCATTGAGATCATTTAAGACTTTTAAAGAGCTTTAAAGTACATTTTTTGCAAACACTTTCAATCCCAAACAAAAATCTTCTTGAGCTTCATTATTGATCATCATCAAAGAAGAAGAAAGGAGGAGCTTGTAGAAACATTCCATTGAGTTGTACCTACTATTTCTCAAGCTCAATTTGGTAACATTGTTCTTAAACCTATCTTTCTCTCTTATTGATATCAAAGGTTTGTGTTGAAAAACCCCTTGGGTAATCCTTTCATTTACATTGTGTTGTGAATTGAGGTTGTGTGCAAAACCCTTGTAGGGTGATCCTCATATTTGTAGTTGGTGTAATTTGTGTTTGTAGTGGATTTGGAAAATCCTTGGGTGTCGACTCAAGGTAGTGGATGTAACTCTTTGAGAGAGTAAACCACTATAAATCTTTGTGCTTTTCTTTCTAAGCTTATTTCTTATTTGTCTTAACCACAAGATTTTGTTTGGTTTGGAATTTTATTAAAAAGAGTTTTAGAATTCTCTTTCAAACAAAATTAGAGGTTTATCCTTTAATGTTCTTCAAAAATTAGCCAAAAACCTTATTCACCCCCCTCTAAGGTTTTTCAAAATCATTGCAAAGACATTGGCGAATCAACTAAAGGTGGTGCTTCCAAGTATTATTGATGAGGCTCAGAGTAGATTTGTACCTGGATGGTTGATCACAAATAATACAAATATCGCCTTTGAGGCTTTTCATTGGCTTTAGAAGGAATGGAGTAATTCTGAGAAGTTTATGGCGATTAGCTTGGATATGAGCAAGGCATATGATAGGGTTGAGTGGGATTTTTTAGATTGGATGCTGAATCAACTCCGGTTTCCATCCCAATGTCGGTCTCTCATTATGCATTGTGTAGTGTCCATTAATTTTTAGGTTCTAATAAATGGTTTTCCCACAAAGAGGTTTAAGCCTGAGCGTGGCCTGGGGCAGGGAGATCCTCTTTCTCCCTTCTTATTTGCCATCTATGCAGAGGGCCTTTTGGCTTTAATTCGATGAGAAGCGGAGTCACAGGCCTTGAAGAGGTTACAAATGGGGAACATGGCACCTCATTTATTGTTCGCTGATGATAGTTTGATGTTCTTGGAAGGCACGGAGCAGTCAGCAATTACTTTGAAAGGCATTTTGGAAGACTATGTGGAAGCCTTTGGTCAGATCATTAATTGCAAGAAATCATCCATTTTGCATGAGAGGGAGGCGGTTGCTACACGATGTAAGCATATTGAGGAGATTTTAGGGATGGTGAGGTGTGACAAGAATAATAATTAGGGATGACGTACTTGGTAGGACGATCCAAGAAGCAAAATTTTCAATATATTAAGGATAGAGTATGGAAGAAGATCAATGGTTGGAAGGAAAAATTTTTTTTCCCAAGCTTATAAAATCCGTCGTTCAAGTAATTCCTATGTATGACATGAAATGTTTTTTGATCCCAAGAGGGGTTTGTGATGAGATTGCTGGTATGATTAGGAAAGTTTAGTGGGGTAAAAATGCTCAGAGTAGGGGTATTTATTAGAAAAAATGAGAGAACATGTGCTTATAAAAAACAGATAGAGGATTAGGATTTCGGGAATCGGAGGCAACTTCGCATTATTAGCGAAGCAGGGTTGGAGACTGATTAAAAATGAGAACTCAATGGTAGCAAGGGTCCTGCGTGCTAAATATCATGCGCATGTGGGATTTCTTGATGCTAAAGTAAGGAATGGAGTATCCTTTGTATGGAGGAGTATAGTGTAGGCTAAGGAATTATTAAAGCAAGGTCTAAGGTAAAGGATAGGGGATGGAGAAAGGGTAAAGGTTTGGGGGGATGCTTGGCTCCAAACCCCATTTCAATTTAAAGTGGTAACTCAGAATTTATTCTTATACATAGCTTGAAGGTGAGTGCTCTGATTGATCCAACAACCAGAGCATGGAATGTGGAGGTGATTAAGCATATCTTCATGGTGAGAGATGTTGAAGAAATTCTGAAAATACCTTTATTCCCAACCCCTACAGAGGATGTGCTAATCTGGCATTATGAGAAAAATGGAGAATTCTCGGTTTGGTCAGACTATCACATGGGAATGGGGTTCATGAGTAGGGTTAACAAGCACTAGGACGTGCCTGAATCCTCATATGGGCGGGGGAGGAGGGGGGAGTAGGGGTCAGTTGTGGGAAGTGAGGGTACCGCCTAAGGTTAAGCTTTTGGGATGGAAGATGTGCTAAAAAATCCTTCTCACCAAGGATAATTTATATAGTCATTTGAAAGTGGGGGAGGAGATTTGTTTGAGATGTGGGAGTGCAGAGGAAGATGAACTCCATCTCCTCTTCCAGTGTAAGTGGGCTAAGGAAGTTTGGTATTATGGGATAAAAAAGTTAAGAGGGTTTTAGAGGGTATTGGGACGGTGAGGGAAGTGTGCTGGAATGTGTTGCAGAGGGAGGGCGACTGGGGGAAGGAAAGTGTCGAAGATTTCTTCTTTATTGCTTGAGGAATTCTGAGGGATAGGAATGCATGGATTTTTTAGGGTAAACAAACCCATGCACTGGAAGTAATTGGTGTGGAAAGAATTTGGGGAAAAGAATACATGCAAACTCAAGTGAGACCCCCAATTGGTATAATGCCAAATTCATGCTCAAATAAGTGAGAAAAGACCATAGAGGGAATGTATAAAATTAATGTGGATGGTGCGTTCAACGGTAGTAGTGCAGGGGCAGGTGTGATTATCAGAGACCATGGAGGTGAGGTAATTACTTCAATAGCCTATAATTTAAATGGAGATCAGGAGGCGGCACATGCAAATTTATATGCAATTTGGAAAGGTGTTCTTTTAGCACAAGAACTCTGTATTTCACACTATATATGAGAGTCTGATTGTGCTTTGGTAGTGAGGAAGATCAACAAAGACAAGGAGGATCTATCACTGTTGGGTCACACGGCAGGAAGTATACAAGAATTGGGCCACTCTATTCCCGATTTTAAGCTTAGATATGCTAGTTGTAGAGTTAATATCCTCCTAAAAGAATTATTGTAGACTTCCCATTTAAATTCTTTTATACTCTTGTATTATTTTTTATGAAAGTAGATGTTTGATTAATCTGATAAATTAATTAAATTTTTTTCTTTCTGCTGGCACCATTAATTCTGTGATCCGTAATTGTCAAGAACTCTTGGCACTATGTAGCACTTAGGATGATGTATATTAATAAGACATTTGGATATGCATAATTAGCCTAAATATGGAAATTAACAAGAAAAAACTAAATAATTATGGCTATCTCGATTATTTGAGCTTTTGGTTCAACTACATTTCAACTGCTTTATTGCTCTCACAATTTAATATGGAATGCTATCATCTCTAGTTGAATTGTGGTAAGTGTTGATTGAATGCTTGGTTTAATAAATGAATTTAGGAAAATATAAGATTTATTACGGCTATCCGGATAAATCTAAGGTTTAATGCATGAACAAGTAAGATTATTATTTTAGTCTATGACAAAAAATTTAACTGACTAGAAGTGACCCTCGAATTAGAGTTTTCATAATATCGTGTTATTTTCATTATTTTTATTATGAGTAATTTACTATTTTCTTCACAAGAAAATTCCCTATTTTACTACTTTTTCTTAAGTTAAGAATTAAAATATTAGTTCCCTTGGGATTCGACCTAGTTCCACTAACACTACAAATTTATTTTGATCTGATAGGAATTTAGATAAATTTTGAGATTCTCGACAAACTCGTCAGTCACATAGTTGTGTTGTGTGAATAGATTAAATGTGAATTGGTGTCAACACAACCGCACACCCATGGGACCACTTGAAAAAGCATTGGGGATTGACATTGTTTTAGAGATCTTGTTGATGCTCTATATCTGCTGCGAATCTTATGGAGATCTCAAGTATTCTACTTCCTTAAGTATTGCATGTTGAATAAGGACACGTGTGTCTAATTAGTTAAGAAAGCATGTTTAAACAAGGAAACTAAATCCGTATGTATCCAGAAGATTTGATGTAGAATTGATTTAGGATTCCTTGTTAAATGAAAAGATCCTATGTATTTAAGGATTGATTCTCGGAGGATTAGGGTCAGCCGTTCATAATTCCAATTGCATTATTTAAGCATACAAACGACACTTCATGGGTTTCAAGCTTATGCATCCATATGTTTTGAAGGCCATGATTTTTTTTTTCCAATATTGAGTGTTGTTCTATCAACATCAAGCATTGAAGTTTTTCTTTGAAGACAAACTTGCTTCCTTGGAAAGAACTATGTTGTGATTCAACAGGGTTGAAGATTGAAGGGAGTTCAAGTCCAAGCAGCCACATACCAAGGGGGAGCCTTGAAGAGTTGAAGGGATTTCAGTTGTACGGTGTGCAAATGGTGTTGTATTAGATCCACTAGGGAAACAGTAGATGTGTTAAAGAAGTAGGTGTTTCTTGTATTGTGTTATCAGTTTATAGTGGATTGTACTTTTCTAGGCATGGCCCCGCTAGGCTTAGGCCGAACTGTGTTATCAACTTACTGTGATGTGTGTTTTGTGCTTGTTTATTGTTTTCATACGTACTAAGTGATGATGAAAGATTCATCTATATGGGAGATGGCAGTACGACAGAAGTTCAAGCTACAGGCATTTTTAAATTATCATTAAAGACTGGTTTATTTTTAGAGACGAAAGAGATATTCATTGTACCATCATATAGATAGAATTTAGTTTCTAGTTCTATTTTGGACAAAGGAGAATATTTTTATTCATTTGGCAATAAACAGGGTCACCTCTAGTTTGATTCTAAGTTGTTAGGAACTAGTTTTTATATCCTTATGATAATTTATGTGAGCTTGAGACAACTTCTTCTTTAATGAATCCTTCTATGTAAATACACGTGGTACCAAATAAAAATTAACTAATGAGAACTCCTATATATTATGCACAAAAGATTAGATCATATCTCTAAAAGGAGAATTGAAAGATTTGTGTCTGAAGGAATTCTTGAAATACTTGACACTTTGGATGATATAATATGTGTTGAGTGTATTAAAGGAAAATTAACAGACAAGAAAAAGGTAGGTGCTGAGAGAGCTAAAGAAGTCTTAGAACTAGTACATACAGACATATGTGGACCATTCTTTGTGACTTCTTAGAATGGTCAACAGTACTTTAAACGTTTATAGACGATTACTCTTGTTATGATTACCTATACTTGATACATGAGAAATCAGAGGCCTTGCATAAGTTCAAAACATTTAAAGTTGAAGTTGAAAATCAACTAGGCAAAAGGATTAAATGTATTAGATCTCACCAAATATCACAATAGAATTGATGGTTTAGGTGAACAACGTCCAGGGCCGTTTGCCAAATTTCTAGAAGAGTGTGGGATCGTCCATCAGTATACTATGCCAAGGTCACCTAGCATAATGGAGTTGCTGAGAGACAAAGTAGAACCCTTATGGACATGGTAAGAAGTATGATTTGTCATACTAATTTACAAGAATCACTCTGGAGGGATGCACTTAAAATTGCAATCTATATACTTAATAGAGTTCAAACTAAAGCAACAACAAAAACCCCATATAAGTTGTTGACAGGTAAAAACTTGTCTTAAGACATTTAACGGTATGGGGATGTCCAGCTGAGGCAAGGCCTTATAGGCCTAATGAGAAGAAATTGGATGAAAGAACAGTTAGTTGCTATCATGTTGGGTACTCTAAATGATCAGGGGTTTACAAGTTTTATAATTTCAAAAACAGAACATTTTTTTAGAGGGGAAAGGCCCAGCTCTTTGAGGATATTGAGGTTAGAAGGAAAGATAACATATGAGACTTTGTCTTTGATGAGAACCCAGTTCTCATTCCTAGTATGTGCACAGGTTCTCATACATAATCTTGTTTAAGAACAATATTTCGTACAAGATAATATTCTTCTTCCTCTTAATATAGATGAGTAGGCTCTTCCTGATATTGATCATCCAGCTGCCCCTCAACCAATTGTTCCTGTGGAGCAACCTCAAGAACCAGTGCCCTTAAGAAGATCCACTCGAGAAAGAAGAAATGCAATTTCAGATGACAATGTTGTGTATCTTAATAAGCATATGGAAAACATTGGCTCGGCAGAAGATGATCCAATCACCTTGTGTCAAGCTATTGAAAGCTTGAATGCTTGTAAATAGATAGATGCCATGGGTGAATAAATCCAATCCATGAAAGACAATGATGTTTATGATGTCGTTCCTTTTCCAAAAGGTTTGAAACTACTTGGTTATAAATGTGTTTTTAAAACCAAAAGGGATTTACAAGGCAATGTGGAGAGATATAAAGTGTGTCTCTCGCTAAGGGATTCACTAAAAAGGAACGCATTGACTACAAAGAGACTTTCTCTCCTATTTTTTCAAAAGACTCTTTTAGGATAATTATGACACTAGTGGTATATTTTGATCTTGAGTTATGTCATATGGATGTCAAAACGGCGTTTCTCAATGAGAACATTGATGAGATAATTTATATGGTACACCCTGAGGGTTTAGAATCCGAAAATTCTAAACAATTGGTTTGTAAACTTAAGAAATCCATCTATGGGCTCAAACAGGCTTCTCATCAGTGGTACTATAAATTTCACGATGTGATTTTTTTGTTTTGAGACAAATGTTGTGGATGATTGTGTGTATCACAAGTTCTATGAAAATAAGTATATTTTATAGTACTTTATGTGGATGATATTTTGCTTGCATGTAACAATGTAGGTTCAATGCATGAAACTAAGAAAGTTCTCCTGAAGCAGTTTGAAATGAAAGATCTTGGTGAAGCATCTTCTGTATTTGGAATCCAAATTCATCAATATCGTTCTCGGGGAGTTCTTGGATTATCACAAAAGGCACACATCGAGAAGGTATTACAATGGTTTGGAATGCAAAGTTGTAAGCCACTTGATACACCTGTGGTCAAAGGAGATAAGTTTCATCTCAAACAGTGTCCTAATAACGACCTTGAATCCAAGAAAATGGAAGGTATTCCTTATGCTTCAGTGCTTGGAAGCCTTTTTTATGCACAAGTTTGTACTCGTCCAGACCTTGTATTTATAGTTGGCATGCTGGGCAGATATTTGAGTAATCCGGGTCTTGCACATTAGATAGTAGCCGAGCGGGTCTTGAGATATTTGCTGAAAACAAAAGATTATATGCTCACTTATCGGAAGTCGGACAAACTTAAGATCATTGGGAATTCAGATTCCAACTTAGGTGGATGTCAAGATAAATAAGACTTACATCAGGATATACATTATTTGGAGGAGCGATATCATAGAAAAGTGTCAACGGACACTCATTACTTCTTCAACTATGGAGGTTGAATTTGTAGCATGTTTTGAGACAACAAATCAAGCTATTTGGCTGTGTAATTTCATTGCAGGACTGCATGTGGTTGATAGTATTGAGAGACCACTTAAATTATTTTGTCATAATAAAGTTGTAGTCTACTATTCTAATAATAATTGGAGCTCGACAAAATCTAAGTATATAGACCTCAAGTTTTTAGTTGTGGAAGAGTGAGTTCAGAATGGTATAATTAGTATTGAGTTTATTGGGCCAGGCTCCATACTTGCGGATCTGTCGATCAAAGCATTGACACCGAAGGTCTTTACAGAACATACTACCTATATGGGAGTTGTATCTTTAGATGCTGTCTAAGTTTAGTAGGACTCTATAATATATGTTTATTCTCATACTTTATTTATTTGTTATTGGTTAACATGACAATAATTTTCTACCGTTTTCTCATTGAGACTATGTTTGACAAGTTGTTCATTATCTATTTATATGATACAGTGATCTCATTTTGTTGGACCAGTTAGAAATAGACATGTATAGATTACATTCACATGTAATTTTCATGCTACAAATCCACACTCAACTCAGGTCATTTAGTTGAATTAATATCTGTGACCAATGATTGGTTTACCTGTTCTTTTAATGTAGGGAAAGTCCCTTTGATCTATGTATTAATAAAATTAATGGACAAAGTTGGTTTAAGATGACAAATTAAAGTGTGCTAGCTACTACAATGATAATCACATAATTGTTTGGCTGAGTGCACACATGAATATTAGTCTAAGTGGGAGATTATTAGATTTTTTGGACTTAATTCATGTGCATACACTTTTAGCATTTGGGCATGTAGACGTACATGTATTGCTTAATTTAATTATGTATTTGTTAATATACATATATATATGCTTATTTTGATTTCTCGAGTCGAGAGATCCATGAATCAGAATCCTGATGCATATAGATAAATAGTCCAATTGGAGCAAGAATTTCCAAAAACATTTGGAACATTTTGTTTCTGAGTAGAAGAGCCGCTTTCAAGTAATGTTTGATTATGTATTAATCAATATTCGATTGATTGGTCTGAGATTATTGACAAAAAAGATTTGTCTTAGCCACTTCGTTTCTTTTTGTCCATATATATATATGTTAAGGCCCAATTAAGGTAGTCCATATTTATATATGTTGGTCTATCATCTTAATAAAAATGTGTGGTGTCACTTTATAAATGTATAGAAACTTAGGGGTTGTAGTGCAAAACTATGATGGGTTGTTTAGTAAATACACCTATTATATTAGGGTTATGGTCCCTGATTGCACGTACTTCAGATAACTAGCCTCCTTAGAAAATTCCCCATCCCTCTAAAGAAAACGGCTGCATACGTAATAATCAAAAGAACCAAACCCGATCTCTAATCTGTCGATCGCCATGGATCAAGGTACTATTTCGATTCTTTATTTCAAACAATCTGTTGAGTAAGGTTTCATTCTTGAGATTTTCTAGCTTTAATCTCCCTTTAAGTTCTATCAAATTGTTCCTATTTTCAAACTATGCATTGGAAATTTAATATTTTTTTTACCACTTTTATATTTTGGATTAAATACTGAATGCATGTATTGACAAATCTTTTATTTTTACTTGCTAGTAATGTGATAATACTAAATACATGTTCTTGAACACGAAAATTTACTATACATTTTTGGTCTTTTGATTTGTGAATTGAGAGGGAGATGGCTATCTTGTGGTGTTTCAGCTTTTGCCTATGATTATATATTTTGGGTCGTTTATTGTTGTTTTCTTTAACTGCAAACAAAGAATGAAATGATGCATTTCAATTTTATTTTTCTCTTGCAGGAGGAATTAGATGACGATGATAATGGTATATCAACGTTACGTTTTAGTGTGTTGGTTTGAAGATTTTCCTTTCTTGTCTACTGAGTAAACATTTGAGATTGTTTTTGTTGTGCAATGTTCTGATATTGAATGAACATTAGCATTTTGTTTGTCGTAACCACTAGGTACTTGTTCCTATTTTCAAATTTTGTATTGGAAATTTAGTATTGTTGAATTATGTATTATGGTTGGATAAACCTTAGATGTTATTTGAAGTTTGCTACTTTACAATAGTTCGAATTATGCCAAATATTGCATTAATAAGGATAATAAAATAAGATATTCAAGTTTTTCCAACCGTTTGAAAACTATGGTCAAAAGTTTTTTTATCCACAAATTATTTCCTGCAGTTTTAAACTGTAGGCAAAAAACTTAAGAAAAAAAAATCCACTATTTTCACGATCAAACAACTACGGATACCAAATCATAGTTAAAATTCAATAACCATAGAAAATAAAAATAATTGGCAAATGAATACTCGCCACAACTCGAATCTGTTGGCATAAGCGTGGGGAAATGTGTTCTTTATTTTTCACAGTTTAAAAACTGTGGTAAATCTGTGGCTAATACTTTTTTCGACGGTTAAAAAACCATTGTAAACTATTCCCAACGGCCGCAAGAACCACGTCACAAACACGATGGCGAATACGTGGGGAATAACTAGTCCCCACAGTTTTGATACAATTAACCACAGTCTTACAATCGTTGGCAAAAACCTTTTTTTTTTCTTTTGGTAATGATGCTTGCTTCTAAGTGCATGGAATTTGAAGGGTAATTTACTCCGATATTTTCTTGTTCTTGAAGACCCGAATTGGAATATCATCAATGAAGAACCTATAACTATCAAAGGAGATAAGAAAAAAACCATAAAAAATTAAATTATTCAATCTTCTTTAATTTCTCTTATGTTTATTAATCGGACGTAATTTTTTATGATCAATCTAGTAGCTCTTTTAATTATACTCATTAAATATTTATCAATCAACTAATCGACATTTACACATATCTCTGCATAAATGAAGAAATAAAATGTGTAGGATTCATTAAAAAAAGATCGTGAATCCATCTAGATTGGAACTAATATAATTTTAACGTCTAATTATTCCAACAAATAATCAAAATTCATAACAGAAGCTCGTTTATTTGTCTTAACTTGTTTTCCATATAATTAGGTGTTTGTTCCGTTTATAGTTAATTTTAAGGATGAGGAATAGAGCTTACAATATCTAATACCGGTTCCAAAGGATTTTATAGGTATGGAAGGCTTCAGTAGGATTAAACCATAGATGAAAAACTTGCTCCCTATATCTAGTATTATTTACAAACACATTTGTATATATATATATATATATATAGAGAGAGAGAGAGAGAGAGAGAGAGAGAGAGAGAGAGAGAAATTGGCAAGTTTAGTTCTACATCCCTTTTATTTGTCCCACACTTATCCTAAATCTTTTATTTCTTTCTTTTTAGTTCTGTAAGTATTTTGTTTAAAAAATTTTAGTCTTTGCTACACTTACAATGCGAAGACCGCTAAAGGTACACCAATGCCTCTCACGTGTCAAATTATTTAGGGGCAAATTTGTCCTTTTATATCCATATCAATTGCTCTCCTTTTCCCCCCTAATTTTTTCACTGATTGAAATCCTCTCTGCTTTGCTCCTCTTTCTTCAACTTCTTCTTCTCTACCTTCTTCCCGCCACACAGCTCTGCCCAACACCCTTTCATCTTCTTCTCTCCTTTCAAATTGATGTGTGTGTTTTAAAATGAAAGGGATGAATTACTAAGAACTAAAGAAACAGGCAAGTGAATCTATCACTGTAGTAATCGAGCTATACCCAAATGTCGAATCTCGAGGAATGATAAAGGCTCAAGTACTAATTTCTTTTTCTAATGTTTAGCCTAAAGAATGGTTTAGATAAGAATAGACCTAAAAGCTGAAAATGGGTTTATCAACTAAAGTAAATAAAACAGGAAAACCAAGTATTTAAAAAAAAACTATTAAAGCAAGAGTTTAGATGTTGGAATCCCCCTAATCCTTGTTAATAATTCAATTGGAAAAACTTTATAGAAAATGATGTTAAATTAATCGAGTTGGGTCATCACAACCAATCGGGCAATCCCTATCTCTAGGCGAAAGCCACCCTACTCATAACCCTTAGAGGAGAATCTCTTCTCTCCCTAACCGATTATGGGTGCAGTAATTATAGGCGATTTGAAGGACCTAAAAGTGCAAAATCATATATCTAATCAATTGCCCAATTAACCCTTAATTTGTTGCCCTAGAATTTCTTCCTTTTTCAATTCCAAATATTCTTGTGATAAATCTAATCTCTCAACAATTAAATTGCAATAAAATACAATTGGAAGACAACTCAACTGTAAACAAACATTGAATTCAGTAAATTAAACTAAGAACATTGTAATCAAGAATTAGGGTTCAACCCTCATCCAAACATAAAAATCTACTCATTAAGCATTGAATTAAAACTGAAATTAAACATTCAATTCGGTAAAAAGAAAGGAAAAGAAAGCTTATGAGAAAGTTGCAGTCGAAATCACTGTCCCAAACGTCGCCTGAGCTCTTCTCTCGAGTTGCCCAATTGAGGCCCGAAATTGTGATGTTGAGTCTTCAAATCTTAATCTTTAAGTACTCAATTTTTGTTTTTCTACTGATTTTCTAGCTAATTGAGGATGAATTTGGGGGAATTCTCTAACCTAAGTTCATCCCTAATTACCTTTCTAAGCCCTAATGGCGGAACTCTCCACTAATGAAGAAAAAATTACATTGAAATTAGTTAAAAATGGATTAAAACTGCTATATTTGGGGCCTACCGCGCACGGCAGGTCGAGCCCTATCTTCCGTAGTAGGGTTATGTCTAATTTGCTCTTGTATGGCTAGGACATGCCATCGATATGTTGGGGTATCCTACTATCGCCGGTGGGGTTTTGTTCCTTCTCTGCTTGTGGCTCCAAGACCTACCATGGACGGTTCGGGTATCCTACCGTCCCCGGTGGGGTTTTGTTCCTTTTCTTCTTGTTGCTCCAAGACCTACTGCTGACGGCAGATTGCCCTACCTTAGGCGGTAGGTCGACTTCTCTTGTGCCATCGACTTCGTTTTTGTTGTTTTTTCACTCTGTTTTCGACCGTTTTTGTTTCTTTTCATTGTTTTCTTTGTTAGGAAGAACCTAAGACAAGAATAAAGGGTATTAGTCTAAAATATGAATTTTATATATTAAAAACATCGTAAAACGATGAAAATAATATATAGAAATATAGGCAATCTAGCACATATCAAATACCTCCACGCTTATCCGTTGTTTGCACTCAAGCAACACAAAATAAACAAACAAAACAGAGGATTTTAAAATCTTATTCTAAGAGAACCGAAACACAAGAAATGAGAAAAACCAACTTAAGACAATTAAGATTACAGATTGGCCACAAGACATGGCAGCAGAAATAAGACAAAAACAAAACAAAACAAAAGCAAGAACAAAAATAAAAAAACTAGAAAAAGGCCACTTTAGTAGAACATTTTACTATTCAACCTCCAAAGATAAAATAAAAGAGATGAACGAGAAGAATCACTAATTCCGCCACATCTCACAAAAATATGTTATAGATCAATGGTCTGTGTGTGTGTATTGCTCATGCCGTTTCTCATAGAAGATAAGGAATGTCAAGTAATTAGCACAATGAAAAAAACTTCAAAGGATGATGCACAACAAACTCATATTTTCTATCTCTTATCCACTCTAAGTCCTATCCTAGGTCGTTCCCAGATTAGGTAGGACTTTTCGGCTTGTAATGTTAGGCTTGGGACATGTATAAGGGATCAAACGAAGGTAAATGGAGAAAAAAAATTGAGACAGAGCTAATGCAACTGAAAGGAAAGATAACAAAATTACAGAGCAACTTTCTAGCCGCTTTTCACTCTTCTCACTCACCATTGGGCATCCTACTTCATTCCATTAATGTACACCCCACCTAACAACATACTTCTTAAGATTTCAATGAATTTCCAAGTATAAGAGAGAGAAATACTAGATATTTTTGAGAATTACTATAAAGATAAATAAACACTTATTTTTTCTTCATTTTTTGCAATTTTTCATTTTTTTAAAACATCAATATCTTCTCTCTTTTTAGTAGCCATAAGTACCGAACTACTGAAATATCCAAAATACCCTTTTCATATACAAAATTTTCTTTCTTCACTCATTTACCCCCACACTTGTCTATTTTTCTCACTCAAAATGGCTAAAAAGATATTATAAAAACCAGCTTCACGAAATGAGGTTTTATGTAGTGTGAGTTTTCAAGAACAAGAAAAGAAGGGATTGAAACCCTTGGCATGAAGGCACAAAAAGGGAAATAGGGTTGATTTCATATAAGGATTTGGCAAGAAAGGCACAAACGGTACAACGAACGCCTAAGGCCATCATTTCTGGGACCACCCTAGACTAGAACTCTTTGCTTCCAAGGACAAAAAACAAAAGAATGCAGTCAAAGACCCAAGAAAATGATTCTCAATATGCTAATCCCCTAAGATTCCTAGGCTTCTATTATTAATCGCCACTTACAAGTGCATGGAAACCATTGATGATGTAAGAATATCAAATAAGTATGGTTTCCAAGGTGATCAAGTAATACACCTTTTCGAAAAATCGAAAGGGTTTTGCAGTTATATTTTCTACTAAAAGTGGCAAAACAAAAATCTTTTTGGATTTTTTTTCTAAGTATAAGAAAAAGGAAAGGAAATAAAAGTTTTTGAATTTCAATTTTTCTGATTTTTTGGGGATTTTTCAGATAAGAGAATGAAAAGTTAAAAAAAATCATAAGAAAAGAAGACAAGAAAAAAAAAAGACAAAAATACTACCCCCAATACTTAAAACCACATTATCCTTAATGTGGGGCAAGATCAACAGAAGAAAAAAAATTTAAAAAAAAACATGGGAAGCAATCCTGCAGATATAAAGCGAGTAAACACATGGGTAAGCCATCCCCACATAAAGACAAAAAATAAGAAAGAGAAACAATTCATAGAAAAAATAACTAAACAATAGAAAACAAAACATGAAAGAAAACAAGAAAACATAAAAGGAAAAGAAACGACAGAATGAAAAGAAAAATCCCTATTGCGGACCAAAGTCCGCACTGCCACCTCCGCTGCTGTCCTGATCGGGTAGGAATCTACTGCATAGTTGGGCCAGCATCACCTCCTGGTGATCAATAGACGCCCTCTGATATGCCAACTCGTCCGCATACCGGCGAGTCGACTCTACTATCTCCGCCCCATGGATATTTTGAGTGATGCGGAGTTGCTCAAAAGCAGCTTGCATCTCAGTCTGGAACTCGTCCAAAGGGTTTGTGGAAGGTGCATCCTTGGCCGAGAGGTCATAGGACTCATCGTCCTTACTCTCATCATCGACGGGTTATGAGGAAGACGCTCCAATGCTGGTTTGTGTGGTTTTCTTAATTGATCGAAAACCGGCATAGTTGCGTTTGCCCAACCGATCCTCCTCGGCCGGAGGGATCTATACTTTGTTAGCTTTGTCCCAGGAATAGCCGTAGTTATTGAAGGTTGTGAATTTCATTATCTGCGGTGACCCTGTTGATGATCGTCGTTTCTTTGTAAAATTTACATTAAAAGAAGCAAATACTCTGGACAAAATTACAAGGTAACGATACACACGTGTTTTGGTGTTATCATAGCATGTGTTACGCATCGTGTGTATTATCAAAGAAGCAATAGAGAAGGGGGATTGATTGTGAATTTTATCAAGCATATAGAGGTCAAGAATGCGGACATCACTTTGCCCTCCGCCTTTTGAACTAGTGTATGCCCAAAGAAATAAGTAAGGGCACGAGAAAAGAGTGAGGAAAAATCACCCCGTGAAGGATACGACGACGATTCATTGGACACGGCCAGATATCTAAGCGATTAAATGTCGCCTCGTAACTCCAATCCGGGTCCTCGTCTATAGTTTTTCCGTTAGAATCTAGGGTGACTGAGTTCTCCTCGTCCCGAATCCCAAGAAGGGATGCGAACGTTCCCTAGTTAAAATTATTCTAACCTCTTTTACAGTAGAAATTATAGTTTGAAGATCCTTGTCCTTTTTATGGAGCATGATTGCGTGGAATTCATGGACAAGCTCGAGGTAGAAATATCTGGAAATATGAAAAAGAGGGACCCAACCCCCCAAAAAGACATTTAAGTTCAAAAAGTTCGATGACCGTCTCATTGAATGACTTTTCAATAACGATCTTGAGCGTCTCCCTATCGGTTACCTATTTCTGAGTTGCCGAGAAAGACGCTTTGGGAATGGAGGAATTTTGGGGACGGAGGGGTCAGACAAAGACCCCTCAATTAGAGCCCTCTTGGATTTTTAGGAGGATGCGAGTGGATTTCTTTGGAGCCATAAGGGAATGGAATCGAAAGAACGAAAAAGAAGAGTAAGAGGAAACATCACAACCGCAACTCTAACAACCCAACACAGTAATCAACGCGGAACATAGAAAACACACAAAAAGAATTAAATCAAGTAAATGTAGCCCCTGTGTGCTGTGTCCTAATGTCGCCTGTGTCCGAGAAAGTGTTTACAAAGATAAAAGAAATAGAAACTAGAGAAACAGTAAATGCAACACTAATAACACATCTCAAAGAAAGAAAAAACACAAAAACACCCACAAATAATGCAATAGGCTAATAAAATGAGACTAAAATGAGGCAAAAGATGTAAGAGGTAGCCTGTGTTTGTTTGAAGAAAAAAACTATCGCCACAGATCTAGTAACACGCGTTTTCTTCCCCGAATGGTTCGCTGCTAGAGTTCCTCCGGAGTCGCCAGAATTTTGCCAAATTTTCTGCAAATTTTTTCTTTGAGAAAAAACAAACCACAATAAAAAGTTAATAAAACAAGAATTAACAAAAATAGGGCAGAAAATAAAAGAAAAATATAAGAAGAAGAAAGAAAGGGATAAGGGGTAGAAGGTGGAAAATCGGTAGAGGGGGATATGAATAGGGTTTGTGAAGAAAAAGGAAGAGGAGAAGAATAGATAGAGGAAGAAGAAGAAGAAGAAAAAGAAGAATATGAGAGAGAGAGAGAGAGAGAGAGAGAGAGAGAGAGAAGTATACAAACCAAGAGGGAATAGGTTGCTGCTGGAGTTCGTGGGAGAGGAGAGGACACCGGAGTTGTGGGGAAAAGAGGGAGTGCCAAGAGAAAATGGAGGAAAGAGGAGAGACGGGAGGTAGAGGAGCCGAGCCTAAAAGAGAAGAGAAAGAGGGGAAAAATTAGGGATTTTGAGAGAGAATAAGGGGGAGAATTGTAGAAATTGTTGGGGAAATTAGGCTGAAATTAGGTTGGAATTAGGTCGACCCAACCCGTTTATCCATGAGAATAACCGACCCGCTACCTGCAATCGACCTTACCGCATCCGGTAGGTCAAGGCCTACCTTCCACGGTAGTCTTTTGTCCCATCGAGACGAAAAACGCTGATGAACCTACCGCTACCGTCCACAATAGGCTTCTGCCCGTGAACATTTTTGGTTGCCTTCACCTTACCACGTGCGGTAGGGTATCGTACCGTCCGTGGTAGGCTTTTGCCTGGATGTCAATTTTTCTTCTTTCTGTATTTTTGCACCCTGTTGCATGCCTTCTGAACTTATAGATTCAATTAAGCTCAACATAGGCCTTAAAGCAATTATTCATTCTCTTCAAAACTACCTTGTAACACAAAAACGAAACAATAAATAATCAAAGCAGAAAAATGAGAAATTCAAACTACAATCATACAATTACAACATTCAAGGGGTGTAAAGAGTACTCCCCTTTTCAGGTGCCAAGAGCACCTCCTGAATCACGAAAATCCGAGTATTTCTTTGGCTTCTCTTTCTCAATGCACCAAACTGGTACCCATTTCATTACCCTCACCTTTATTTTGGGTATAAGATGCTTCCCTTTCTCCTTAGGCTTCTTCAATTTTTTGTCCCATTTTGGGGAAGTTTCTTGCATAGTTAAAGACACTTCATCAGTTTTATGATCAATATAACATAGAGTATCTTGAGCTTAAGAAGGGATAGGCGAATTTAATGGAAATTTTAAAACTATTTCATTATCCCCAACCTGGAGGATTAGCTTCCCTCTTTCCATATCTATTAATGCTCTTGATGTACGTAAAAATGGGCATCCTAGAACAAGGGGAAGTATACGTCCTCTCCATGTCTAGAATGACGAAATCAACAGGGAAGACGAGATCCTTAACCTTAATTAGGACATCCTCTATGACTCCTCTAGGATGCTAAATTTATGGACATCCTAACGTGTGTCAGTTTTGTCAGACCTAGCTTTTTACACATAGCATAAGACATCACATTAATACTAGCGCCTAAATATGCTAACGCCTTATCAACTTTAATACGACCAATTATGCAAGGGAAAGAAAAACTCCCTAGGTCTTCTAATTTTGCGGTAGTTTCTCCTTATTGACAAGGATAACCGAACATTCTTCGCCCAGGACATATGTGGATGTATCATGCAACTTGCTCTTCTTGGTCAGCATCTCTTTCAAGTATTAGCATACTAGGGTACCTGCACAAGTAAGTTACACAGAGGTAAGTTTATTTTAAGGTGTTTAAAGATTTCTATCAACTTCCTCATGCTATCCTATCTACGATCCCGAACAAGTGCCTCCGGGAATGGAACTTTTGGCTTGTACTCAACACTTGTCGACTTCCTTTTTCTTTCATCTTCCTTCAAATCCACTACATTAATTTCCATAATATTCCATGATCGCTCTTCCTCTTCTTTACAATCCCTTTTTTGTACGTTCATCACTTCTCTTTTTGTAGAAATATCCTCATACACATTCACCGAAATAGCATTTATATGCTCTCTTGGGTTCACTTCTGTGTTGCTTGGGAGAGTTCCCGGAGTCCTTTCAGAGAAAATCTTAACTAGCTGCCCAATCTGCTCTTCTAAGTTTCGAATCGAGGCTTCTTGATTCCTCTAGGCTGCTTCTATTATGTTCATTCAGTTGTCTGTGTCGCTCATAAATTTTACCATAAGGTTTTCTAGGTTCGCCTTGGCTGGTGGAGGATGATTCTATGGGTCACTTCATATGGCAACAGTGCAAGAGGACCCCTATTTTGTGAACTCGGGGGCTGCTGTGGTCTCTGCTGTCCTTGACCACCCCAAGAGAAGTTGTGATGGTTTCTCCACCCCAGATTGTAAGTACTTGCATAGGGGCTGTTACCAAGACAGTTCCCCTGTATAATATCCACTTATTCTATCAGTCCTCCCATACTTGGACATTCATGATTTGGATGCCCAACACTGCAGAAATCATAGAACATGACCCATGGATTGCTCTTGCTTGAAGATGTAGTGGTCATGTTCTCCATTTTTTGCTCTATCATGACCGTTGATCTAGCTTCCATGGCCGAAATTGCATCCACAATAAGTACTCCAACCATCTTCAGCTTTGATCGCGACCCTCTCCAAGTGTAACTATTCAATGCTATTTGCTCTGTTAGGTTATATACCTATTAAGGGGTTTTATGATCTGTAGCCCCTCCAACTGAGGCGTCTATCAATTGCCTCGCCCCGAATGACACTCCATTGTAGAAGCTTTGAATTTGGACCCCCAAATCTAAACTATGGTGGGGATATTTCTTTAAAAGCTCTTTTCATCATTCTCATGGCTCATACAGGCTTACTCCATCTATTTGCTGGAACGACATAATCTCGCTCCTTAATTTTGCTGTCTTACCCGGAGGAAAGTACCTCCCCGAGAATTTTTCTGCCAATGAATCCCATGAGGGTATGGATCCCAATGGTAATAACTTAAGCCAGAACTTCGCCTTCCCTCTGAGAGAGAATGGAAAAAGACGAAGATGGATGGAATCTTTAGATAATCCATTTATCTTAAAGGTGTCGCACAACTCTAAAAAATTTCAGAAATAAGTGTTTGGATCCTCATCTGGAAGTCCGTCGAACTAGACGTTGTTTTACAGTATCTGGATGATATTTGGCTTTATTTCAAAGTTGTTCGCCTCTACCCTTGGCCTTGCTATGCTCGACTGTGTCCCAGAGATGGATGGTCGGGCATAATCCCCAACTGTACACTCCACCATTGGTGGTGGGGGATGCTGTATGAATAAACGATTAATGAATGGAACTACCTGCTCTTCCTCCATCTTCTCGGCAGCTACTATTTCACTAGTGCCTGCCGTTTCAAACCGAAGGGTGAGGTGGGCACCCCCTAGCGCATGTTCTGGCTCTGGATCAAACGGTACTAATTCTTCCCTTTTCTTTTAGGACGTAAACTAGTACCACACGATCTGCAATAGAAGAAAATGTGATCAATTCCACGAAGACAGAGCACAACTCAAAAAGGTAAACAAAAAATAACTAAATGATACAAAGACAGAACAATTCAAACAAACAAATAGAACAAACTGGAAAAAGAAAAATGAATAAAGCACTATAGCAATTATTTTTCTTAAGTTGTTGTTCCCTGGTAACGGCGCCAAAAACTTGATGTGCGAGTTTTAAAATGAAAGGGATGAACTACGAAGAACTAAAGTAACAGGCAAGTGGACCTCTCATTGTAGTAATCGAGCTACACCTAAGTGTCGAATCTCGAGGAACGATAAAGGCTCAATTACTAATCATTTTGCTAATGTTTAGCCTAAAGAATGGCTTGAATAAGAATAAACTAAAAGGCTGAAAACAGGTTTATCAACTAAAGTAAATAAAACAAGAAAACCAAGTATTTTTTTAAAAAAACTACTAAAGCAAGAGTTTGGATGTTGGAATCCCCCTAATCCTTATTATTAATTCAATTGGAAAAACTTTATGGAAAACGATGTGAAATTAACCGAGTTGGGTATCGCAACTAATCTAGCCATCCCTATCTCTAGATAAAAGCCACCCTACTCACTAACCCTTATAGGAGAATTTCTATATTTTATCAAATAACTTACTTTTGTTTTAAAAAACTTATTATTTTACGTCATTTGATATTATAATATGATTATCTTATTCACAAAAATAAATTTTGTAATGTCTAGAAACTAGAATTTTTACCATTTTCTATATATTTACATTTATAGCACTATAATTTTAATGACTTGAACAATTTCTATATTTTATTAAATAACTTACTTTTGTTTTAAAAAACTTATTATTTTAGATCATTTGATATAATAATATGATTGTCTTACTCACAAAATAAATTGTGTAACATCTAGAAACTATAGTTTCTACTATTTTCTATATATTGCACTTCTAGCACTATAATTTGCATGATTTGAGTAATTTCTATATTTTATCAAGTAACTTACTGTTTTTAAAAACCTTATTATTTTACGTCATTTAATATAATAATATGATTATATTATTCACAAAAATAAATTGATTTTCGTCTAGAAACTAAAATTTCTACTATTATCTATATAATGCACTTCTAGCACTATAATTTTAATGATTTGAATAATTTCTATATTTTATCAAATAACATGCTTTTGTTTTAAAAAAAACTTATTATTTTACGTCATTTGATATAATAATATGATTATATTATTCACAAAAATAAATTGGTTTTCATCTAGAAACTAAAATTTCTACTATTATCTATATAATGCACTTCTAGCATTATAATTTTAATGACTTGAATAATTTCTATATTTTATCAAATAACATGCTTTTGTTTTAAAAAACTTATTATTTTACGTCATTTGATATAATAATATGATTATATTATTCACAAAAATAAATTGTTTAATGTCTCAAAAATAGAATTTCTATTATTTTTCTATATATTGCACTTCTAGTACTATAATTTCAATGACTTAAATAATTTATAAATTTTATTAAATAAGTATACGAGTTGTTTTTGTTAATAATATACTTGATACAATTATGATAATATTCTTTAAGTCATTTTTTCCTGGAGATTTTTTTAAGTCACAAATTAAAATTAATCATTAACGTTAATATATCATTTTTTAAGTCATTAATATGATATATTATAATGTTAATTATTAATTTTAATTTGTGAAAAAACTACTAATTAGTATTTCCCTCCAAATTTTCCCACCAAAATATTTCCCCCCAAAATCTCTCTCTAAAAAATGCAATAATTTTCACTCTTCCCCATTGATTAGACAAGCTTATTTGCATCATCATCATATAGGGTTGCAGATTCAATATAGAGTCAACAGTGTGAAGGGTGTGTTCACACTCACTTCTGTGAGAGACCGCAAGTAAATATAGTTTTTATAGAAGACATTTTAGTCGATATGATTTTCTCACTTATTTGGTCGCCGATTTTGGTTGCTCACCTCTTGGTTGCCAAGTTTTTGCTTACTTCTTGATCGACAAGTTTTTTTATCGTTTTTAACGAGTTAGTATTCGTAAACAGTGACTTGGTGTTATATGAGTTATCTGCTTCAAGATTCGTAAAATAGTATGAAAAATTAAAAGTGACTACTAATATTAAAATCAGTAGCTTCTTGCATAACAAAAAACGAACATAACTAACGATTATTACATAGTCTCGCTCGTTGACCTTGTTAGTTACTTTTCTTAATTCTTGGTCACCAAGTTTTCTGTTGACTTCTTGGTCACCAAGTGTTTTGTCACATTTTTTTCAATTTATTACGCGTCATTATTCGTAACCATTCATTGGTTGTTATATTGCGAGTGTTAAGATTGGACTTACGAGCTTGCCATGCGACCTTACACAGAACATGATTGTTTCCATTAGCAGCTCGTCTTTGTTATTAAGACTAAAATTAACAGCTCACCAATTTTCGGTGAACTTTAACTCGTTTGTTCCCACTGAACTTAATGATCATTTTCTTCTCCTTCATTTTTTTTGTTTCAATAAGGCAAAGTTATTTGGAAGTTAATACAATTACAATGAAACTTAATACAGATGATTTGAACCATTGAATGTTTTTTAATTTTTTTCTTTATTCCCTTGGAAACTTAATAAAAGCAAGGAAAGATCATAATGCACATATACAAATATATAAATGGTGAAATTTCATTAATATCCGATAATGTTTCAGTACAAAATATGAACCCAAAAAAGAACCCAAAATTGAATTTCAGTAAAAAACAGAAAAAGAAAACATAAACAACCCAAACCTAAACTAAGGTAAGGAGAACGAATCGTTAAAAACCCAAACATAAAGCGAATATGAACAGCACTAGTTAGAAGCAGAAGTAGAAGTAGCACTAGTTATACCTCCCTGATGATTCAGAGAAGTTTCCGCTCAAAATCTGCCTCCTCTTCCTTGAACTTTCTGCTTGGCGAATAGCCTCCGTGAGAGCTACCTTTCCGCGAGCTGTCTCTACCCTAACAGCCTCCGTAGGAATACCCTCCAGGAGAGCAATCTCTGCCATCTCCTCCTACGCAATCTTTTCCTCGATTTCCAGTATCATTTTGAAGATGCGCCTTAGGGGGCATCCATGAGGGTCATGGTTTTGGTGACCCTCGAACCCTTATTCCTTACTATTCATTCACCAAATTGCTACTCTCAAGCCTAAGAGCGTCGAGTTCTTGCCTGAGCTACATGTTTTCATGCCTCTCACTCTCGTATATGCTTCTGATGGCGAATGGGGAGGCAGGAACAGTGTCAGATTGAAGAACTTGCACTGGTATAGGTTTATCTTCATTTCTAGACATTTCTAGATTGCTTTCACGTATCTCTACTCGAAAGATCTCAAGAAGGAAAGAAGGATGAAAGGATGAAAATCCTCAAACTTAGGGAAGAAGTTTTAGTGGTTTAGACTTGGGTATCTTGCCTCACCGCCTCACCTATACAATACACCTATCACAATCTGGATTTGTGTTTTGTTTGAATGGAGGTGCAGTGAGCTGGAAGAGTTCAAAGCAGGATACCGTGGTCGATTCTATTACGGAGGTTGATTATGTGGCTGCTTTTGATGCAGCCAAGAAGGCAGTTTAGATAAGAAAGTTCATCACTAAACTAGGTGTGATTCCTAGCATTGTGAATCCAATGGACCTATATTGTGATAATACAGGGGCCATTGCACAAGCTAAGGAACCTAGATCTCATCAACGATCCAAACATATTCTTAGACGTTTCCATCTCATCCGAGAAATCATTGAGTGTGGAGATGTAAAAATTTGCAAAGTAGATACCAATGACAATGTGGCAGATCCATTGACAAAGCCACTCCCACAACTTAAGCATGAGAGTCATACTAGGTCAATGGGTTTGAGAGTCATGTCAAATTGGTAATAGGGGAAGTAGGAGATTGTTAGTATATGCCCTAGACCAATTGACTTACATTTATGATTTATGAAGCATGTATTTTGAACTGTATTTTATGCTCTTGGTTATCAAGTATGTGACTTGATAGTAAAACCCTTATTGCTAATAAAATACTATTCTTGTTTGTCCCTAGTTTTATTACATCTTGTATTATTAAACTAGTGTGAAGTTGATTGATGATCAAGTTTTACTGATCATGAATATGAGATATAAAATCAATTCATAAATACATATTGAGAATATTGTATTGGACATGACCCAAAGTGAAGAAGAAATATTGCATGGGTTTAAGTAATAAGCATTTCTTCTCAGTTTTATATTTGGTGCCCTTTGACCTAATGTTTCTAATGCTTTTTGCATGGGGAGAAAATATATTTTGACATAGTCAAACATCACTTTTAATTAGGTGATTATTATGACTATTGGTTGGGCTACTTTCTTATCATGGCTTGAATATTGGAGATAGTGAAAGGGATTTGTCCCTCTCTTTTTAGAGAGAGATATCCATGGGCCCCTTGATAAGGAAGACTAGAAAATGTGCATGGCCATTCTCAAATAAGTATTAATAATGTGTTATTAATGTTATTTGTCGGAATAGTCTGCCTGGTGATCAAGTAAATTGTTAATTAAATTTTATAAAGATGACTCGGTCCATGCCTTATACTTAATTAGGATATCGTGTGACAAAAGGACTAAATATTAAAACTGATGCTAGGTTATTATTGCTTTTACTTAACTTAGGTAAGCATAATGTCTTGCTAGAGACCACTTATGTTTTGTGAATAAATGTCTAGGACATTTTTCATTCACTGCCAATATTAAGTGAACCTACAGGGTTACACGCATAGACGATCTTGTGAGCACAATGTCCACATTCAATGAATCTAGATCGTGTCCAGATTCGTTGAACGTATATAAAAGGGGAATCATATTCCATATTGTATTTTCTGGTAAGTTAATAAGTAACTAATTTTATTTATCAGATAAATGACATTAATCACTTAATATTATTCATCCAACCGTTGGATGATTATAGGAATAGACATATGAGATTAAATTATCATTAGATGATAGTTAGGGTTCTGATATTGACAGCTACAAAAGGTTATGTTAACCTTTTCTCGGCTGCCGTCTTCATCTGATTAAAAAAAAATCCTAAACCCTAGAACGACGGTAATAATATCTAGCCTCCCTCTCTCCAAAAATTCCACGTATTACCAAATAGTTAGGATTATTTCTGAACAGTTTTTAGAACAGAGAATGGGCTAGAATCCCGATCGCTTGCAAAGGAGTTCGTCGTGTGGATACCAGTAGAGGATGAAGCGTAAACAGCAGCGCCTCCACACTAAACAGTCTAAAACATTGAGGTAATTTCTATCCAATTAGTTTTTCTAGTATGTGCGGATCCTGTTAGTGGATTTTTGTAGTTTTATTTTATTTGTTTTTGTCTACGGATTCCAACATATACATGGGAAGCTAGCGAGCCAAAACTTTTGAGAAGAGAAGATATGACTCGACGTTTGAGGAGTGAGAACGAATCATACCACAGTCCTTCATTTAATGAACTTCAAATCGAGTCAGTCTCTGCACGTAGCTATGATCACGTGTGTTAGAGTCGTCGTTTCATTCGAAAACCCTAGTCCTTTCTTCTTCTTCTTTTTTTCCTTGAACCAGATCAAATATGATAATAATCATGGATTGCAGATCACCTTAAATCATGGATTGTAAACACTCATGAAATTTGTAATTTCTTCATAAATATTAAAATTAATGGCAGTAATCAACTTTATGAATTAAAGATTAACACAAAAATAAACAATACATTTCGCTAATTTTATTTAGGGTTTTGAGTGGAATGTAAAAGTTAAATGCATAACTAACTTTTTGTGGTTAAATTTGCACTAAATATCTGCTTTTCAAATGAATTTTAAATGGATGTAATATTTAATTAAAAAAACAAAAACAATTTAAGGGGTTAACCTAACACTACATACATTATAAATGTATTGTAAACAAAAAAAAAAAGGAAAAAACAAAGCATAGTGTTTAGTTGGATGTATAATTTGATACTGAATATCTACTTTAAAAATCAATTGTATGACATTAAATTGAAACTAAATATCTACTTCTTAAATGAATCGTAAACAAAACAAGATTAATTCTTTTGTTGGATGTAAACTTTAATAAATAAAAAACATTAGAGGGTTCGTCTTAGCACTAAATATCTATCTATTCCCAAACAGTTAAGCAAATAAATAAAAACTTAATTACTGTATCATTTTTTTAGTAGGAAATAAAGTTTAATGGAAAAGCAATTTAGTGGTGATCTTTGCACAAAATATCTAATGTATAAATTCATTGTAAAAACACCTGTTCATTGAAATTAATATTCTAGTGTGATGTAAAACATATTTGAGGGAAAAATATTATATCTGAGTTGATAAAATCAGCCTAAATATCGTTAACAAAACTCTAAAATGAATACCTACATTATTAGTGAATTGAAAAAGAAATTTGTTGCTGTAAAACATAGTTTTTAGTTGGATGTAGAATTTAACAGAAAAAATAATTTTGGAGGTTAAATTGCAATAAATTTATACTTTATAAATGCATTGTAAAAAATGGAAAAAAAGCGTAACTTTTAGTTGGATGTAAATTTAAGTGGAAAAACATTTTAGGGTTTAGGGTACTTGACATTATCCACTTGTTAAATGAATTGTAAATAAAAAATCTTAATTTTTATTATGATTTAAAATTTAATGAATAAAAAATATTTATGGGTTTTCTTTGAAGTAAATATCTTAGGGTTTCTGCGTATCGAATAATAGTTTTGTGGTTAACTTGCACTAAATATCTAATTTAAAAATTATTTAAAAAATCTATTCACTTAAATTAACATTCTAGTGTGATGTAGAATATATTTGAGGAATAATATTACATCTGAATTGATTAAATTAGCCTAAATTTCATTAACAAAACCGTGGAATGAATAGTAAACCCTATGTTAGCCCTAATTAATAGGTGATAACATTTTTATATTTTTGCACTTGAATGCTTTGGGTGTTATGGTAATTAATGATCCAATTAGTTATCTGAGTTTTTCGAGCCAAAAATGAAAACAAATAAACAGGCGAGTAGTATTTAAACATACGAAACAAACAGAAGCATATGACAAAAGAAGGTCTTTTATTCACAAACAAAAGCACAAAATACAGCCGAGTAGTATTTAAACCTGGATCTAAAATTCTTGTTTAAAATACACGAAAATTACGTGAAAACAAAAAAAAAAGGAAGAAAAAGAAGAAAACACAACAAACTAGGTACTACTCGGCATCCTCAGGAGACAATTCAAGGGCTTCCAAAAGATTCGTTGGAGGTTATTTGATGTATAATAGGTGAAAGAACCCTCCTCGTTTTTGGGGTCTCCCTAACCCAAATGTCTATGTCATGTAAAACATTAATTGAGGTATCCATCTCGGGCTCCTTGAGGAGGAGCTTCTCAATTGTTGATGATCTGTATTCACGAACCATCATTTCCAATACGATCCGGAGCTTGTTCTTTGTCTGCAGGTACTTGTCCCTATAAATTCTTCGTGACGTATCTAGCGAAGTGGTCATGGGTGAAGGAGGCGAACTGATTGTCAGCTTCTGAGATCAGCGATTTCTTGCTGACGGTAGGAGGGAAACTGGCGATGTTTCGCATACCATTTTTAGAGTGAGTAGATAAGATAGAGAAATTTAAGTTGGAGTTAGTTGGAGTGTCTGTTATCTGGCTCAACATTTGAGTCTCTTTACAAGTGGAAAATGGGATTGACCTTCCCCACTACCATCTCTCTCTCTCTCTCTCTCTCTCTCTCTCTCTCTCTCTCTCGCTATCAGATGCAACATCCATCACAATTTCCGGGCAGTGCAAACGGGTGTAGTCGTGTCAGTACATCACTTAGCCGTCACTTAGTTTAATATCTATTCTCAACTATTTTTAGTTCTCTTTTTTGTTTCATCTATTCTCTAGGATACATATTCATAACTAAATGAGCTCTAAAATACGATTCGCATATAAATTACATAAGAGACTAATATCTTGAGAAATTTAGCTATAGAAACAAAACAAAAAGACTAGTATCATTTGATGTACAAAAAAAAAAAAAAAAAGAAGGGAAAACATTGCACACCAGGCTAAGGTTGGAGCGAGCTAGTTATGTGCCAAACAGGTTTACTCACCGGTAGGAGGGTTGGATGTTTGTGAATTATGCTCGGACAACTTTTGGGAGGAATTTAGGGAATCCGCTTACTTAACCATATTGGATGAAGTGTACGATATTACAACATCGCCTAAGACATCACATGCTTCATACATTTCTTGAGCCTCTCCCTTATCATCGATCAAACAGGATTCCCCGATACTCAAATCGTCAAACTTAATCTCGTACATCTATCTCTCCTAAGCAACATGGGTACATACATTTGTAAGCTCTCTTACATGAGATGAACATTCCGATGATGCTTCGGTCGCTTTCAATTCCTTAACAAGCATTCATAAAGGGTAGTAGACCCTTTCAATCAAACAAAAATGTACCAAATGGTTATATTAAACAAAAGTTCATAAAGGTTAGAGATTCAAAAGTGAAATCTACATTCATACATTTAACCGACAAAAAAAAGGGGGAAGAGATCTATGCACTGCCGAGCTTGGTCTCTACATCGAGAGATTAGGAAATAGGAAGTAAGAAAGAAGGAGATAAATCCCTATGAGTTGCGTAAGGAGAAATCTCTTTGGTGCTTCCATCTTCCAAATTGAAAATTCCACAATCATGATTTACTCTAGAGCATTCCCTCTCTTCATAAAGCGTAAAAATTCACAAGTAAAATTTTCAATATACCTTTCTATCAAAGAAAAAGATACAGAAGTGAAATTTTAATTCATATATTGAACAAGAAGAGAAGAGATCTTGGGTTAAAAGAGAAAGTGGTTGAGCTGCATAATAAAGAGATGAGCCGCATCGCCAACAAAAAAGAAAATATAACATTCCCAGCATTGTCGAGCTCGGTCTGTACATCGTGACATTAGGAAGGAAAATAAGAAGGAGCTGATCGCAAAGAAGTTACAAAAAGATAAATCTCTTTAATACTTCCGTCTTCTGAATAGAAAATTCCAAAGTCATGCTCAGCTCCATTGCAGTAGCACTCATCATACCCATTTTTTCCAAAAATCATCAAAAAAATATATAGAATTCTTCTTCAATCCTCCTCCTTCTCCAACACCATCCTCTGTAGTATTAAACGAAACTGATTCATTTTTTCCAATAAACAGAGTCACATTGCCTAAACTTTCCATAGGAACCCATCTTTCAGAACCAGCATCCAACTTATAACATAAAACCTTTTTGCGATAGAAGTGGACAGTGTTCCAACTCCATGGTGCTGGGTTCATAGATCTTCCCCTTTAGGGACAACTTCAAACTATCTCACGACAAGTAGTAGACTTTGATCGGACTCTGAAATATAGAATTGCTAGACTTTGTTTGGCTTTTCACATTCTGGCATATCTCAAGGAAAGGACACCTTCATCTCTATGGTTTTCTGGGGGACGGATTTGCCGAAATTCCATAGTCCAATTAGCTTTTCTTAGATAATGCTAAGACGGAATCTATGCTTGCACTGTATGTAATGAAGTGAAAGTATTTTTCTTCTCCGAGAAAAGTCTATTCAAAGTCTCCATTCTTGAAAAGAGCCAATTTCCCACTAAGTCCATACTTAACTAGAACTATGTAGTTGCTGGTGCTGCTTATAGGATCATCAGGGCCCGTTATGACTCCCTTTCCCACAAATGTTTTTGTGAAATTGACAGTAGAAGGTAGATGAATTTGGATATCGATCAGTGGTTTAAATAGCGATAATAAATATGAATATAATGGATGCATTAGAAGCCAATCCACCCTAGTATGATACAACCATTTCTTTTTAATTTGCCTCTTCATCATTAATGGATTTAATGATGGATCTTTCTAATCAATCCTAACCACATAATCAACTTCAATGCTTCCTTCTTCCTCTTCTTCAAGGTCATAGTCTTCATCTCTAGGCAACAATAGAAGTGGTACTTTCGCTACCGAAGCTCTTTGCAAAGAAGAGATTTCAGCCTTTGCTAAATTGCACCAAGGACTACAAACTCTAGGCAACATCTTGTTCGCAATAGTGAGACCTTTGAAGACATTCCACAGAGGATCATAATCCATACTAGACCAATTTCGATTAACAGACCGCTTGGAGAGAGTAGTTTTGCAGAGGATTCAGAAAGATAGTTTATTAAGAGAGTTTCAGATGCATTATGTATTTATAGAAAGAAGAGAATATTCCAGAAGCCCGAGAGTTTCAGATGCATTATGTATTTATGTGATGTTCATATTAATTTCTGATTGGTAGATGATTAGGTGGCGAATACACCAATTATTAGCTCGCTCTCCTTTTCCGTGTGAGTAAATTGAGCTCGCGTATTACAATTATTTGTTTGTGGATATGCCTTGCTTTCTGTTGTATGTATATGGATACCCATTTAAAATCCCAACCAGTTCACGTTGCTTTCATATGATGGAATAATGAGATGGTAAATAGCCATATAGCTCGGCAGTTACGTCGTCTCATTATTTTCGTTTATCTCGTCTATCTTCAGTTCCGTGATCATCGATGTCCGTTTAAGAAAGTTCCGTCCAAGATACAACGAATTAGAATTCAGATAGCTAATTAAGTTTATTCAATTACATGTATTTGTTTTAATTTGCGTGATCTCGCAATTGAATAGTTTGTCAATACTTGATTAATTAAAAAAAAATTTGACAGGACCAACTCACATACATGATTCTGTTGTATATTATAATTTCTTGTTTCTTGGATAAATTCCTTAATTTTTAATTATTTTTAATCAAACAAGAACAAAAGCTAGGATGATATCTTCCTCTGTTTATCTTTGGCTCCACTAGTTTCTCCATTATCATTCCCATCCCTTTTACATTTCTGCCGAGTCTATCAGCAACTCCACTGCCATCATCGTCGTCATCTGCCTGAACTAAATGCTCTCTTTTCTCAAGAAGAGAATTCCGAAATACAGTGATATTGTACTTGAAATTGGAGGGTCCATATGGTTCGAAAACAACGTAATCACCACGTTGCATCATATTCTGCTATAGGAATTTCTACCTATTGTTAACGAAAAAGTGGTCACTGTTTTTTCTCTACACACCAACTGACTAATGTTTCCAAGTTGTATTTGTCAATGTTATGTGTGTAGGAAAATTGCACGATCTTGCTATTACAAAAGAAGGCGGAATCTCCTGGGAAAATCATTTAAGAAAGGCTTATTTTATAAAGAACAACGAAGATCATAGTAAAGTTAAAAACAGAAATAATCTGAAACAATCGGCTTACCGTAGAGACGAATTCGTAATAGTTTTTTATTTTTATTATGAATTTGTAATCCACATTCTCGTTCTTAGACATGTTCTCCACAAAATAGAAAATTCTAATTCAAAAATATAAAAGGTGAATAAGTAGTTATTTCAAATAAGTTAGGTATAATTATCTGAAATTACTTCGCATTCTTTTATAGTGCAATGATGATATACGAATTGGAACATCGTGGCTATTTCATTCACGAATCAGCAAAGTTGCAACTTATTGAAACTGAAGTTTCATATTAGATTTCGTTCGGTGAAACCGAAGTGTCATTTTTATAGTCAATACCTTTTTTAATCCATATGAATTCAGCACAATAGACCACCACAATAGACCACGAGCTGCATGAGGGAGCTCAACAATAGTAACAAAGGTTGAAAGATGAAAATGCAAAGTTTGAATAGAAGACTTAAGTATTCATAAACGATTGAATAGAAGATTAACAATCATGAAATTTCAGGTTTGCCTTGAAATTTCGTATTCGTATAATATTCATCCAAGTTTTATAATATTCATTCAAAGACTTTGTTTGAACATGTAACAATAGACCTCTGATAGACATTTTTTAATTCAAGAACCAAGCTCGCCATGTGTATTTGATTAACAATAGAAATTGAATAGCCAACAATGAACCCAAGTGAGCTTGCCTTAATTGTTCACTATTCATCATGAACAATCAAAAATCATTTTTACCGAGATGTTTAATTCGACCTTGGTTAATTCCTCTTTTCATGGTGAAATTAAATTTAATATAAAACTTAGTCTCCGCATAATGCATATATATAAAGAGAGCCTATGATTCGAACTTCAAAAGAAAACTTGCGATAAACCACTCGTAAACTTAGGTTAAACACTAACCACCCATGGCCTCTTCGTCTCGAGCAGCTTCAACAGATAAACAGATTGATACGAGGAAATTAATCCACATCAAAGGCAATAGAGCTAAGTTGGATCCCACAAGTGTTGACAACAATGACGTTAGTTAGGAAAAGTTTGATTTACCTCTGAACGACCCCGATTGGAGTTTGGATATTTTCCCTATGAAATTCCATAGCTAGTAGGAGCAGAATGTAGAATACGACAAGTGGATTGACATGGTTGAGAAAACATTTGGTCAAGTATGGTGTGATTAGGGAATTTATGACCTTATTCTCACCACGAAAGAGTGTCCCGACATGGACAGATCATTGCTTGCTGCCGTAATGCCTTTCTAGAACCCTAAGGTTAATGCATTTATCTTCTCCTTTGGTATTATCTCGCCCACTATTTTATGACCTGTCGGTAATGTTTGATCTTCATACCACTCCTCCAGAACTTTCTTCGAACCCACCCAACCCTGACCCATTTAGATTTTAACTCAGGGAACCTAACTAAATTCATCAGTGAGAACAAGAGGGAGAAGGTATTTGGAGTAAATGAAACTAAGCACAAGGTTTTCTTGATCGTGTGGATGAGAGTACATAGCTTGCACAACCTCGACACAAGTGGTTCTTGAGTATTGTTGCTACCTATACAAGATAATGAATGGGCAGACTAGTGGTCTGGCTTTTTTGATAGTTTCGATGATGTACCGGTCGTTGTTTGACATTTACAAAGATATGAAATCACGCTCGAATAGGAATAACGTAAGAGGCCCCATTTGGATCATTCAACTGTGGTTGTACAAATACCTCTCTGAGTTACTAAATGTCCGTATTCCTAAAATTGTAGCAATCCAATATGAAGGCCATCTTCCATGCTTTATTCTTCGAGAAGCAACAAAGTATTCTGATTTGAGCAAATTGGATATCTTCAAAAATCTCTACAGTACAAAATATCGATAGAACATATGCTGGCTCCTTTTTTCGAACGAAACTAGGGACCTGAGTGGTTGATTGACAAATCTTTAGTTAGGTACAATTACGCAAAGTTGGGCATTTCTTGGGCCTAGTTTGTAGTTTCACGAGATATCTTGAATGGGACTAGGCCGTCTGTACATTTTTCAAGCCCTCATGCGAACCGTACAACCTGCAATGCTTCGTTCGGCAGTTTGAACTCACACAAGATGTCCCTGGCAATCTGGTTCTGGGCGACTTAGACTCTCGGGAGAAGATATCTATAATTGAACTCCTAGAATAAAAGGTGAGGAAGAATAATAAAAAAAAGACTAATATTTTTAACTTCATTGAGTTCACCCCCTCGGAATCCACTACAAAACGCTATTTGAGTTGGTGGGAAAGGATTTCCTCAAGGTATTTTGTACTTTCTACTGAAGATGCCGAGTCAAGGGCGAAGTGACTATTCCAACTAGTGAAAGAGAATCAAGGAGAGGCGAAAGAGGAGTCGACTGCGGTCGAACAATCGAAATCATCCAGATGGATTTCGAGTTTAAGGAAATGAACTGTGAAACCCATTACTGGTGATAAATGATTTATTTACATTTTCCTAACACCCACTTTGTCTAAGTATAGCTATTTATATATGTTTCTTTCGTTCTTTCAAATATTATGCAAAATGAAGATGGTATACCAGCACCGAAAAAGGCTAGGGCAAAATAAACTAAGCAGAATGCATATAATGGGAAGATACTTCTTCTGCACAGCTAGTTTCGGTATTATCTTATGTCCTTAATGTTTGTAGCTATGTTTTTTTTCTAACGTCTATTACTGACGTCTTCCTCGTTAAGCAGAAGAAACCTAGGAATACCAAAATTACTCATGAGAACTCATCGCCCGCAAACGAAGTCACACCTTCACTAACTACTCTTGAAACTCCAGACAGTACAAATCCTCCAACTACACTACGAGTGTCCCATGTTGACGTTCTGGAACCCACTTCCAATCCATTCGAGTACATAGAGAATTTAATGATGGTTCGAGCAGATGAGACATTAGAAAAAGTTGTTGAA
Source organism: Catharanthus roseus (assembly GCA_028651295.1). Taxonomy (NCBI): domain Eukaryota; kingdom Viridiplantae; phylum Streptophyta; class Magnoliopsida; order Gentianales; family Apocynaceae; genus Catharanthus; species Catharanthus roseus. The sequence goes on from JAPQWS010000168.1 coordinate 30,035,508, forward strand.
CTGCTGAACCATCTAGATACGTTCAATAAATACTTTGGGTCCGAGGACTTTCCAACTACCGAAGCGAAACAAGAGAAGCTTGGTGATGCGGTTAAGGCTTTGATGCTTGTAACAAGTGAATTTATGACTTTAGAGCACCAGGAGATATGCCAAAAATTATAATGAAACTTTCCCGGATGATTTATACTTATCGCACCTTTCGAAGTATTCTAGATAAGATGTCACAGTAATGTGGGGTTATAGATGAAGTGAAAAAAACATACAACAAACTGGTGCATTCCTTCGATGACATCAAGAATGACCACATAGTGAGAAGGAAAATTATGAAAGACAGAATCATCAGATAAAAGAGATTAGAGATGAAATCGAGAGGCTCCAAAAGGAGTTGAAAATTGATGAATCATTGGCCGAGAATAGTAGAGCTCGTTTATGTGAGATTAATGATAAAGCTTCCCAAGTTCCTGGGAAGACCAAAGAAGTCGAGACTCGTTATGACGAGTTGAGAAAAGTGAAAGCACACTATGCAAGGAAAAAACAAATAGCCGAAGTAATGATAGAAAAAGTTTATGATGATGAGGAATCGCTCAACAAAAAAGTACGTGATGCCTTACACAAGGAAGTGATCGTGTACTACTAGACATCGTCAGTAGTAATCGAGCATGCTTCGGTGATCGTGGAAAAGTATGTTCCACCAAAAGTGGCCGATAATACTCCTATCCAGACTTCAGAGGCCAACGAGCTGACTTCCCCAACTGTGGTGGTAAAGTAAGATTCACCAATTCAGGGCCAGCAAACCGCCCTAACACTAGGTGAGCTGCCTTCATCCATTTTGGGCGAGCATGCGGTTACATTTGAGGACACCTTGAAAAATTCCCCAACATTGGAGGAGCTACCTTCAATCATTGTGGCGACCATGCAATTACACCTGAGGACACCTTGCGAAATTCCCTAACAGGGGCGAAGATAATTTCAATCATTGCGAGCGAGCAATCAGTTACGGATGAAGACATTTTGCTTAATTTCACAACGGTGGCAGAGGAACCAATATCAACTGAGGCGGAGCATATGGCAGAGAAACCTACATCAATTGAGGTCGAGAATACTCATTACGTAACTTCTTTATTCACCATGCAAATCGCTTATGTCGTGGCCGATATCAATTCCTCGCATACTTTGGCCGAACAATATTTTCCTATATCCGGCGTCCCTACAGTCAATGAAAAGTGCTTAGGCTGATCACTCTATACTCATCTCAATTACTTTTCTTCTAAGTCTTTGTGCCTATAGTATTAATTATATGAACTTCGTAGTTTCTGTGTAGCTAAACATTATAATCTTGTCCAGCTAGTGAATGCTATCATTGTTTTTGTTTTCTTGACGATATAATAAGAAATGTAAAGTACTAAACACTAAGTAACAACACAGCAATAGTAAATGTATTTCTACCTACACTTGGTTCTAGTAAAAAAGCCGAGTCGAGCTTGATCTCATCATCTTAAAAAATGTATTTACATTAATAATAAACTGAGGTCGGCAAGAATTAACAAGGTGATGTGTTTATGGTTTAGGGCACTTTTCTGTAGACCGCGTCGGTAATCACGTGTTGATGTTTTTTATTGAGTGAGTTATTAATGTTAATAGTACAAATATAGGTCACTAAATTACATAGAAAAATGCAAACATTACATAATTTACCCGTCGGTGGCCACCCTATCATCGTGATTCAAGCATGTAGCTGCCAAATATAGCATTTTCGTTGGCTATACATAATTTTCGTAAGGTACAACACTTGGCTGATCATTGGTAACAACGTTGTGTACATGTTTAGCCTCCACAGCCTCGATTTTGGAAAGGGAGCATGAGCAGCATCAAAAAGTTGAGCCATAGTAACTAGGATTACAACTAACACCAGCCGCTACATTTACTGCAATAATTGTGATGCGATGGCATGCAAATCGCTTCTGACACCTTTATATGACCCGTTTCAGAGTCGTAGTTGCTTTTTTACAGGTTGTTTATTATATAGCTTGTCTATTTAGCTATTTATATTAATCGAGCTCGCCTTTATTCCATTTCATTCTATTTAATCTAGTATTCAGAAACGATTGAATAGGTGATTAACTTCATCAATGGAATATATGCATACTGAATGATAGAATAGACGAGCTTTGCCTTGAAGTTACATATTCACATGACATTCATACTAATATATTTCATGCTCATGAACAATCAACAATCGAGGTCGTCATTCTACGAGTTCCTTATTAGTCTGATCGTTTGTCTATTTCTATTAATCGAACTCGCTTCGTAGTTCTCTTTCTATAAGGATTCATAGAAAATTGAACAGTAGATTAACTTCATCAAGTGGAACATATGCATATTGAAATAATTAAATGAAAGAGTTTTGGCTCAAAATTTCATATTCATATAAGATTCACAGTAATATATTACGAGCATCCAATGCTCTTACAGTTATGAAAAATTGATCGTAGGTCACCTTGATCGTGGTTAGAGCAGAGGGCATTATATGAATTACTATTGCATATTTTAGGGAAAAAACATTTGTTACATATTCTTATACTATTCATACTCATATTATAATTAAACGGCACCAGACACTCAGAATCCCCTGAAAGGCTCCAAGCTTTGGGGTAATAATACCAGCACCGTTGTAAATTGATGTGTCCCATTTACCCTAGGTGGGAATTATTTGCACAGTATGTGTATCTGATGCTCTTACGGTAACAAAAACTTCATCGTGGGTCCATACGTATGTCTCCGAGAAGAAAAAATAGAAGAAGTATAGGTGTACGGGGTTGAACTTCATGCAGTAAATGGAGAGATATAAATTATGGTGGGTCACATGGAAGAAGCGCTCATAGTAAAGAGGGTAGAGGCCATCAGCTTCAAACAATTTCAGATAAGTGCGCAAAATGGTGGAGAAGGTTATAAAGCTGACCTTCTTTCGGTAACAGTACCTAGTGGCAAGGCCCAGATGTACCCGTGTAAGAGTTACTGTAATACCAATATTGTTGAAATCTGGGAATGACTTATCACCCCGCCTAACTCTCTTTGCAACCGGTTAAGCATGGGAACACAAGCATAATCTAGAAATTTGTCCATGTGAAACAATTTTCAAACTAAGAAAGAATATCCCTTCTCTGCTTTTAATACAATGATGAATACGATTTTGAATTTTGAAAAGGTGTAATTTAGGGTTTAGGGTCGCTTCCAATAAAACTAATTATTTAATGTAGTAATAATGATGATGCGATAGGTTTCTTCCTTTTGAAGGTTTTCCGTTGAGTAAAAATTGAGCTAATCTTTTTCATTTTAGTTTTCTGGCAAGCTCCTCCTCTTTTTGGTGCGACACAATGTAGCTCAAAATTTTAAGGTTGCTTGTTGATCGACCTTGTCAACCTAGATGATACATAAATATTTATTCATAATTATATGGCAAGGTCTCATGGATGATACATGCATGTGTATAATAATATCTTGATTTTTCCCTTTCAGTAGGCCTAAAAAAGGTTGCATTTTCAAACAATGTTTGTGTAATTCGCGAAATACTGAACAAAAAATAGCTTTGTAATTGAGCTTGTCAGCTTAAAAATGTTTGTACATTAATAATTGTGTTTTTCGGTTGTCACGCCTTCATCGATTATTATAAGTGAGTATTCTTAAACAAATACTAGATTTATATGAAGAGAATACAGAGGACTGATAAGTTCATATTACGATTAATAAAAATACAAAAATTACATAGCAAAACGAAGGGCAGTATAGCTTCTTACATAGCAAAACACAAAAATTACATAATCTACACGCCGGTGGCCACCTTGCCATCGTGGAAATAACACCTGATCATGTCGTGATTCAAGAATGTAGATGCCATGCATAGCATTCTTATCGGGTATACCCCAATTTTCATAAGCTACAATACTGGCCTGCTCATCAGTAAAGACGTTAATGTATATGTCGTTCCCTCCACGACCTCAATTTTGGAAAGTAGAAGTGGAAGAAAGCCTGCGTTCTCTGCTGAAATACCAGAAGTAGATGCCAATTGCAAACATGATAAGTGCGGATTGTGGTAAATACGGCAGGGGCCTTCATCTGGAATCAAGGTAAGGTAAATGCACAACATAGTGCAGAACGTCATTAAAGTTGACATTTCTTTAATAACAATACGAGACAACATAGCCAAGACGCACCACAATGATATGGTAATACAGTGTAGGTGTATGGCGGATGATCTCGGTCAATTCTTTGTGTAGTCATGTTTTCAAGGGAGCATGGGCTGCAAAAGTAGCCATAGTAAGTAAGAAAGGTTCAAAGCTTCTTAGGATTGATAAGGATGAAGAGTAATCCCAACCCCTGCATTTATTGCAGTAATTGTGATTCGATGGCTACCAAACTTCTGGCGCGAGATAATCCAGCTCATAAATTGGCTAACATGTGTTAATATGGATCCAGTTTTCACTGTTGCAATTTAAATGAGAGCTAGCTCGAGACCTCGCTCTATTTTCGAAATATTTACTTTGTTAACGTGTTAATTGAGCTTGTTGATTTACTGACCAAAGTTAATTCAACTCCCCAATTAACACAGATATTAATGTAGCATGAGTTCTTAATTGTTTTTCCTGAGTTGGTACTCTCAAAAGATTAAGGGAGTTATAGTGAGTGATAAGTATGAAACAAATATAGATGACTAATACTAATATTAATATAAAGATAACATTAAAAATTGCGTGTTGTTTTAGGTAAATTATAACTTCTGCAATTTCCCAAGATTACGCATTTAATGAATAATCCTCCAGGGTAGCAACGATATTATATTGAGGTAGACGAGGCAGTGGCCAAGCAATCTGTCACGACCAAATATATGGTCGAAGTAGACGAGGCAATGGCCAAGTGATCAAAGGCCCTATTCTCATCTCTAAAGTCTCTGGCAACATATTTGCGAAGGTCCTTCATGTCCCTTGCTTGTGAAGATGTTTTGGATATGATTAATTGTAAGGATTCGGAGCACTTCCACAGGATTTTCAACATCACAAGAGGAGGAAATGATGCAAAGGGAGAATCCCTGGGCTTTCAACTAAGTTTTTTTTTTTTTTTTTTGACGATCTCATGATATTTTCAATGAAGAACCCTTTATATTTTTATAAAGTTGCTGTGTTTTTTAATCACTATAAAAGATATAATTTTTTTTAATTATTGTTTCCCCATTGTTTAGTAATTTACTCGTTCACTGAAATTTCTAATCCATACATGAAGATAGGGAAAAAAGTAAAAAAAAAAAAAAAAAAAAAACCTAGAGATAACGTTCCCATGCTCGCCAAAACAAAGATAACATTCACTAGATAACATATTCCAATAGAAACTATCGTACGCCATGGATAGAAGCACGTAAGCCTCGGGGATTAGTAAGAAACCTCAGTTGTACATGGAGATGTCCATTTCGCCCTAAGTAATGTAAATTAGCGCTATACTAATTCCCGGCCACTATGTGGACGAGAGAGCTATGACAGTTCAGGCGCTCGGATATAGTAAAGTAAAAACGGAAGAAGCTCATGCGATATGGTAGGAGATATAGGTAGTGAAGAGCGTGGAAAATCTATCCATTCACCATCATCATCGGATGGCTCACATGGAAGAATCACTCTTAGTAAAGAGCTTAAGAGACTTCGTCTTCAAAGAAGGTCAAGTAGACGTGCAACATTGTGCAGAATGTCATAAAATTGATATTTCTATGGACATAATATTGGACGGCAAAACCCAGATGCACCACAATAAAGGTGACATTATTACCAAAATGGTAATCTGGAACTTGACGAATAATTCTGCTAAACTCGGTTCGCAACTATCTAAGCAACGGAAAACACGCAGCATCTGGTAAATGAGCCATAGGAAGAAATTTTCAAATAATATTGAAAGGACGAGTTTGGAAGATGAACAGAAGTAGAAGTAGCCTTCACTATTTATACATAAATTTCCAAGTGTAAATGAGCCGAGCCGAGTTCTAGCCTCATAGATGTTGACTTCGGCAAGTACTTTCAAGGCATGCTCTTTGTATATGGATGAATATTCTGAGTAATTACTGTTACAACAAAAAACCCCAACAGCCGCATTTACCGTGCACTAATTTCTAACTTCTGACTGTTGCATGTTAATCTAAACATATAGTGCAAGCTCAATTACTTTAGTAAATGTCACGCAATGCTTTCCTAACTTCTGACCAATGATTTTCTAACTTCTGTTTAGAAGATGAAAAGAATCATAAGTAACCTTCACTATTTATACATAATTTCCAAGTATAAATTAGCCGAGCTAAGTTCGAGCCTCATATATGTCGATATCACCGAATATTTACTGTTTAGTACTTTAAATTTCTTATTATCTCGTCAAGAAAATAAAAACAATGATAACATTCACTAGCTCGACAAAACCTGCAAAGTTCATATAATTAATACCATAAACACTACGTCTTAGAAAAAAAGTAACTGGGCAGAGTATCGAGTGATCGTTACTATAGCTCGCCGTTTGAGCGTAATTTAATAGTATTAATCGAGCTGTGAAATCTACTGTTACATTGTTATTAATCTCGCAAACTTACAAAATTCTTTACATTTATGATGCCAACTTGACAAGAGTACATAAGTTAAAAACTGTAAATTAAAATGCAATGCTTCGATTACAACACTAAAATAAATGTGACATGATGGATTTCAACCTTCTGACCCTCATTGCTTCAACCTATAGTAAATGTGGTGTAATGTCTATCTAACTTCTGACACTGATCGTTGTGTTTACTGCAGTAAATGTGGTGTAATGACTCACTTTTTTGCACATTTAGACAATTATAAATTGCGTTTTGTTTTGGGTAAATTATAACTTCTGTAATTTCTCAAGAGTACGCGTTTAACCAACAATCCTACAACCATGGCTTCCTCTTCATCATCGAGCGCTATCAAAGTTTTCCTCTAGAGCATTGATGGCAAAACATTCGAGGTAGATGAGGTAGTAGCCAAGCAATATGTGACGATTGAACACTTGATCGAGGACAAGTTATCCAAAACAGGTTCTATGGTCATCCCTAATATTCTTGGTGACATACTTGCTAAGATAGTGGAGTACTGCAACCGTGTGTTAACTCAACCACCCTTTGGTGAGAATGACGTCGAACTGAAGGCATTTGTTTCAAAACTAGTGAACGACAATGAGCAAACCCTATTTAGACTGTTAGTTGTTGCGGATTACCTTGACATAAAGGGCCTTTTGTCTCTTGCTTGTGAAAAAATTTTGGATATGATTAAGCACAAGGATTTGTCGCACATCCGCAGGCTTTTCAACATCACACTAGAATTCTCCCTAGAAGAAGAGGAAAGAATGTGAAGCGCTAATCCATGGGCTTTCAACTAGGTAGTGTTTTTTGTTTGTGGATGTTGTTTCTTTGTTAGTGAAGATCCGTTTGATATTTCTTATTCAAAGTAACATTCACATTGCTCGCTAAAACAAATATAACGTTCACCACATATTTCAATTACAGATTGTACGCAAAAAGCCACAAACACACAAAGAGAATGTTAACAACTGAAAACCCTATAAGATAAATGTTCGGCCTTTATATCAACCATACAACGTAACCCTTGGGGAGTAGTAAAAAACCGGTATTGTGTAAAGAGATGTCCACTTCGCCCCAGGAATGGTAAAACTGGGCAATATATTCATTATGAGCTGGAACGTGAACGATAGTGGAATCATGGTTCTGTTCAGTTCAGTGAAGTAAAACCGAAAGAAGCTCAGTCGTTGTGGGTGGAAATATAGGGTGTGAATGGTGTGGTACATCGTTTGATCCTACATCGTTATCGGATGGCTCACACAGAAGAACCGCTCGTAGTAAAAAGTCTATAAGACTTCAACATTATGCAGAACAACATGAAGTTCACATTTCCTTGGACACAATATTGGACGGTGAAGCCCAAACGCACCACAATAATGGTGACACTATAACCAATATGGTAATCTGAAACTTCTCAGATAATTCTCCGTTCGCAACCATCTAAGCAACGGACGAGACACAACATATGGTACATAAGCCATAGGAAGAAAGTTTAAATAATATATCAAGGACGAGTTTGGAAGATGAGCAAGTAGCCTTCACTATTTATACATAAATTTCTGAGTAAAACCGAGTATGGATGTAAATGGGTGAAGCATATAGTTTTAGTAACAAGTAACTAGACGAGCTAAAGTTCATAATAGAATACAATTGTGGATTACCAGTGAAAGTCTCATAGTTTGACCAATGGGATTAATAAAATAAATTTTAAAAAACAAAAAGAAGGGGAAAAGTCATGAATTACAATTCGCCTTCACCGATAAGGACTTACATTTGAAACCCTGGGGTTAAAGTCAAATTTCACCCGCTGTGAGTCAAGGTTAAATTCCATCCGTACTAGAACCAAATATTGTCGCTGACATCGACCACCCATGACTTCTTCATCGACGTTAACCTGTATTGATACTTGGATCCTAATCCAAACCGATACTGGGGTGCTATTCCAACCCGCTAAGTTGGGTCCTAACCTGATCAGCAACGGTGACTCTGAATATACTACCAGTAACGAATTGCCTAGTCCTGAACTCCTCTTACATGACCCGAGATGGAAATTAGATCTTTTGAGTTCCAAATTAAGTAGTTGGCTAAAATCTAATTCGCCTTACATGGAATGGTTGTGAAGGGTAATGGAGCCATTCGGTGATACTTGGTTAATATGGGGAATTTACGACATTAAGCCGTTACCCAACATATACCTGAGATGGACCGTACGCTGCTCAGTGTCATTTTTCCTTTTTGGGACCTGACGATCAACGGGTTTGAATTCCCTTTTGGAATGATTTCGCAACAATTTATGACCAATTGGTCATGTTTGGCCTTCCTACCAGCCCTCCCAAAATTTGTGACAACCCAATCATAACTGATTTGGAAACAAATTTGTCATTGAAAAATCGAACTACATACGTCCAATCAAATAAAAGATTGGGCGTGGTAACGAAAGAGGAGCACAAAGCTTTCCTTCTGGCATGGGTTAGTGAGTACATTGCTTGCACCACGTCCTCAAAAGTTGTTCTTGAGTATTCTTGCTCTGTAGAAATGATTATGGAAGGGGAAACTGGCAGTCTTGCTTTTTTTATCCTTTCGATGATGTATAGGTTGTTGTTTCAGATTTACAAAGATATGAAATTAGTTTAAAAAATGGGACATGTTAAAGAACCCGTGTGGATCATTCAAATGTGGCTCCACCAGTACATCATAGAGTATGGTATCGACCGAATTAAACCTGAGGTTAGAGTTATGTGCAAAGACTATCTTTCCTACTGGAGATTCATCCGCTTTCCTAAAAATGAATAAGACAATCACCTAGTTATCTTCCAATATATCTATTCAAATCAAAAGCGACCTCCCTCTTTGCTGGCTCCTTATTTAAAACGAGATGTCAGATCGAATTGGGTAAAACTAAAATTGGTTAAATAGAAATTGCGATTACACACTGGTAAGCAATGCTTGGGCATAGTATCTAGTTTCCAGGGATATCTTGAATGGGACTAGGCTGAATACTTGTTTTGCCAAGTCCTCGTACGGACCATACAACCTGCACTATTTTGCTAGCCAATTCAGACTCGTACAGGACGTCCCTGCCTCCATAGTGAAGGCCGAGGCGAATAAATGGGAGATGTTTTCAGGGAAGCAATTAATTGCAAAGGTGAAGCAAATTAAACAAATGATGGAGGCGTTTTGATTTCTTGAGTTCCATTCTTACCAAAATATTATAGAAGCATACAAGGGCTGGTGGAAAATAATCTCCTCGCAGTGCTTCGTTGCTTCTTGGACTGAAGTTCTTAAAATTGCTCTCTCTAGCAGCATTCAGGCGGCGATGCAATTAGAACTAACAAGGGTATCGAGTAAGAAAGATCCATCTTCGCTACACACGATGGAGATGTCAAGGAGACGACCCTCTGTGGCTACTATGGTAATTTTGGGTAAGAAATCCTTTCTTTAGACTTCCCTAACATCCCCATTATATTAGTGTAGCTGTTTTTCTAAATCTTATTGGTTATTGAAGCTACACCAACCGAGAGAGTTACCGGGAACTTATCTAAAAGGAAAAAGATAATCTCGGAGATGCTTCTTTTGCCCAGCCAGTTCTGGTATTACTTGGCTTCCTTAATAAGGTGTTTGTTGCTACCTTTTTCTTATCTAGTTTATTACTGATGTCTTGCTCGTAAAATAGAGGAAGCCCAGGACAACTGGAACATCGCCAGAGATTCCAAGTCCTCTAACAAATGTAGGAGATTCTCATATTGAAGTTTTGCTATCCGATTCTATCCAATCCGACAGAGATATTACATATTATATCAAATACATGGAAAACTTGATCAAGTCTCAACCGACAGTCCCTAAACCCCAAGAAATTCTTGTGAAAATATACTTTTCATCTTCACATTTTCTAGATACTGAAGAGGAATAGCAAGAGCTTATGGATACGGTTAAGGCATTTCAGAGCATACCAAGTGGATATTTGTCTAATGACCTCTAATCGCTATGGGATCGCATTAGAACCAAAGTTGGCTTTTTGATATTTCAAGGTCGCGAAAGTCTTAAACTTCAGAGGTTGCCAATAAGAAACTAGGTGAGATAAATATCGTGATAGAGCAGTTGACGGAACTGCAAAGTCTTTTCCATGAAAATCAGCTTGAAAATATTTTTGAGCAAGGTCATCAAATCGCCGAGCTTGTTTAGGAATTGAGAGAGGCTGAAGCATAGTAGAACTAGAGCTCATCTCGTGTAAGAGAGCTTACAGATGTATGTGCTCGTGTTGCCCAGAAGACACAGTTGTACAAGATTAAGTTTAACGAGTTGAGCATTAGGAAATCTCGTTTGATTGATGATAAAGAAGCAGCTCACGAAATGTATGAAGATTCCGTTGCTGGATGGGCGAAGCTCGTAAACAAGCACCCTATAACTTCATCCAATGTGGGCGAGCAAGCGGATTCCCTAAATCCCTCCCAAATGTTGTCCGAGCATAATTCACAAACATCCAACCCTTTTACCGACAACTAAACCTGTTTGGCATATGATCGGCTCGCTCTAAACTTAGATCGGCGTGGATTGTTTAGTTTTTTTTTTGGTACATCAAATGATACAAGTATTTTTGTCTTTTGTTTATTTTTCTAAATATCTCATGATATTAGTCTCTTATGTCATTTATACACTATTTGTATTTTAGAGCTCGTTTGTATTCTAGTGAATAGATTAAACAAAAAATAGAACTTCCAAACTATCTTTCTGATCTTTTTCAAAATTAAACTCTTCATTGGCAGTCTCTTAGAATACCACACTTTTACTTCCGTAATTGTAATGCGAGCAGTTTACCTTGTCAACATCATTAATTAGCTCGCCGATTCTGACCAAGAAACTAAAAAAAATTAAATAAATATACAAGCTTGCCGATTGACGAATGCTAGATCGATGTATGAAAAGTATAGTTCACGTGAACTTGAGGTCAACGTGTTCTACATCTTGCCTATGTCCAATAGGGCTTGAGGTGGAGTTGAATAGGTGTCTTTTGGGTTACATTATATTTAATGAATTTTTAAAAATGAGATTAGCGTCTATTGGATTCAATGTTTTTGTTTTGATTTTTATTGTGACCATTCCGTGTTAAAACTCATGTCTAAAAGGTTGAGTTCCGTGGCCATCTCCAACCAAAAACTCTAAAATATGGTATCTACTTTATTTTATTATTATAATCATTTTACATAATCAAAATACTTTATTTTATAATGCATGTTATTAATGTTTAAAAATAAATAACATAAATATTAAAAATTTAATTAAATCATAATATGTTATAAAATACTGAATTTTATTAAATATTACTAGATTATGAAAAATTATTATTTTTAATATTTATAAAGATGAAATCGATTTAATTAAATTAACAAAAACATTTAACTAAATAAATCTTTAACCAAATCTAGCGCAATATTGTTGACAATAGAGTATGGGTTGGAGTCTTTTTGGAACCCTAAATGTAGAGTCTTTTTTATTCCTTAACAATATATGAGGAGGAAACTCACTGTCTTTCCCGAAAAGAATTAGAATAATGAAACCGGTGGTCAAAGCTCGTGATGGGAGTCTCTACCCTTCTGTCCTCCCCTTGGACTCTTTCTGAAGAATACATTCCTAGAAGTTCAAATATGTCGTACTCACTTTCACGGGGGGAATGGAATTCCTGAATATCCCTCTTGTCCATATGTGTAAATCAAACAAAAAGTTCTCTTTTGAAAAATTTTGTTCTATTGTGAAGATGCACTTGGCCCTTAGAGGAAGTGCCGTGAGTGTTGAACTTGACATTCACGAGGTGTGACATCATATTGATATTCTAGGCGGCAAATATATGAATATTGTGAGTGATATTATGGCTTGAGACAAGCTATTCTTCATTTCAAAAAGAGATTTCCGGGCACGTGGCAATGTTCATCTAATTTAACCAAGTATAATTTCTTGAAACTTTGCGGTGATTTCGAGGCGCTCATACGCATGGATAGAGCCAGGAAGAGGAAACGAGGTGATAATGGTTGGCAGGGAATATAGCTTTTGCCAAATAGTTTTTAGGTCAATTATTGGTATTTTATGGCATAATTCTCCAAGTGATAACTTGATTTTGATTTTTGATTGTGTCTTTTTTATTGTATTTTTGGTTTCGTGTTAATGGATCTATGATGTATAATTTACGTTATAGTTGGGAAAAGCTGTCTAATGTATAGGTCGCCAAGTTTGGTCTGACATTAAAGCAATAAAAGCATCTAAATTTTTTCAAACATTTCAATCAATGCAAACTTGGAGTCGTCTCAATTTGTCTTAGCAAGCTCCCAATAGTGAGGTGCACGTTGGTATAGTTCAAATTTTTTTTTAATGATTTTCGAGCCCGCATAATGAAATGAAAAATATAAGGAGCGGAAGTTAAAAGTACAACTACGTAAAATAGGCGTCAAAATTGGGATTGGAAGTTACAACTACATATCACAATAATTAAATCTACACCATATCATGTTCAATCCAAGAATATGGGACAACCTGAAACCCGAATCCCTAACAAGGCTACCGAGTTCGGCCATAGCCCAGCTACAATAAACGAGCGAGGTACCTTCGTCATGTGATGTAAGGATGTATGGTCCATGATCATATATCCATTTTTTTCCCTGAGAGAAGTGAGAACGAAAGAAGAATAGTCGAGATGGCTTGAAAACTAGATAGGAAGTGGCTCCATGAACATCACCATTTGCCTCTGTGACAGGGTTTCAGACGTGATAGTAATGCTCGAAGTAAAGAGTGTAAGAGCCTTCAAACAAGTCAAGGTAGATTGCCAACGTGTTGCAAAAGGTCGCGAAACTAACATTCACCCGGTGACAATAACACCCGGAAGAGCCAAGATGAACCGCAATATGGATGAGATTACTACTACATCTGTATTAACGGACGACATCTCCCAACTCTCTGCATAGCAAAGCACTGAGTGTATGTCGAACACAATAAGGTAATTGAGCCATAGTAATGAATTTTTTTTTCGTAATGCGATAGGAAGAAAGTTTGGAAGAAATAAAAAAAGTGATGCTTGGTTTAAGACATATAAGAAGTGTTGTATTAAACAGAGAAATATATACAATTGAAGTCTATCAAGAATCTTAAAAATTACAATTGGTAAAGAAGCGCCGCTTTGTTAACATAAAATCCGAACCGAGTCGCCTTTAAATCAAACATGATAAATCAAATCTTTTTTTCTTTTTATTCATTAACAAAAAATCCAGAAGGTGTCGTATTGGAGTAATATTTGAGAAGATCAAGGTGGTGCAACTTAAGCGATCTCGTATTCCTAAGGTCAGATTATTATTAATTATAAAGACAAAGAAAATGTTAAGTTTCGCAGCTCGTTTTGGTTTTAGTGTCTAGCAAATTAAGTTCACACAATGTTTTGGTTTCATAGGCCGATCAACAAGCAACGTTAAAAACATGAGCTATGTTGTGTCATGCCAAAAAGAAGCCAAGCTCGCCTAACAATTAAAATGAAAAAGACTAGCTTGATTTGCACGGACGCAATGGAAAAACTTCAAAGGGAATAAACCTACTTCGTTATTATTATTACTGCATTAAATGATCGGTTTTATTGGAAGCGAAGTTGCATTAAATTATTCCTTTTCAAATGTAATTGGCATGTTCATCATTGTATTAAAAGCAAAGAAGGAATTTTTTTTTTTTTATCATACTCACCCTTTCTTCATGTGATAATTTTCAGATTGTGCTCGTGCTCCCATGCTTAGCTAGTTGCGAAGAGAGTTAGGCAGGGTGATAAGCCATTACCCAGATCGTAACCATAACAATATTAAAGTAACTTTCATACTGGTGCGTATGGACCTTACTACTCGGTACTCTTGCAGAGAGAAGGTCAGCTTTATGATCTTCTCCACCCTTTTGCGCACTTATCTAACATTGTTTGAAGCTGACGGCCTCTACACTCTTTACTATGTGCAGTTCTTCAGTGTCACCCACTGCTGCAAGTGTCGAATAGTAAGATATATTGCTCCATTTACTACATGAAGTTCAAGCTTGACGCCTACACTTTTTTTGTTTTTACTTCTCCGAGGCATCCGAATGGTCCGAGAATGATGTTTTCATTACCATTAGAGCATTGGATGCACATAACGTGCATATAATTCGAACCTGGGGTAAACAGAACAAATCAGTTAACAACATTGTTCGTATTATCTTCCCCAAGAACTGGGCATTTTTATGGGATTCCGAGTGTCTGGTGCCTTCCAATTATAATATGAGTATGAATAGTATAAGAATATGTAATATATGTTTTTTTATAAAAATATATGCGATAGATGTTTTAATAGATGCTATGGTGTCCTCTGCTTGAACATACTGAAGGCGACCTACGATCAAGTTTTGTAACCGTTAGAGCTTTGTGTGCTCGTAATATATATTTTTGTTAATATTATATTAATATGATATTTCAAGTCAAACCTCTTCTATTTCATCATTTCAATATGAATAGGTTCCATTTCATAAAGTTAATCTTATTGGGACAGAAGAAACGCGAGTTCGGTCTGACCCCAATTGTGTAGGGGACAGAAGTTTGAAAGCATCTCAGCACATATATTGCAGTAAATGCAGGGGTTATGGTCATAAGGTACAAATCCAGCGAGTCATATTTACTGCAGTAATAGTAAATGCTAGGGTTATAGCTCGTTCTAATCGGAGCGTCGCATTTTATTTCATAGCCTTCAACCTGTG
Source organism: Catharanthus roseus (assembly GCA_028651295.1). Lineage (NCBI taxonomy): Eukaryota > Viridiplantae > Streptophyta > Magnoliopsida > Gentianales > Apocynaceae > Catharanthus > Catharanthus roseus. The sequence continues at coordinate 30,050,869 of JAPQWS010000168.1, forward strand.
TACTCTTGGCGAGCTGGCATCATAAGTGTAAAGAATTTTATAAGTTCACGAGATCAATAACAATGTAACAGTAGATTTCATAACTCGATTAATACTATTAAAGGCGATACTCAACGACGAGCTATAATAGCGTGCAATGGAAAATGGCAAGCTCGTAATTAGTGTGAAAGCATGCGCATAACAATTACTCGTAAATGTAGAGGTTGGGAGTGGTTGTGATAGTAGTTATATGAATATTTCAAAGAGCATTTTGGTGACTTAAAAAACTATGCATTTTCATCAAATCTTTGATTTTTTTTTTTTATTATGGCTCAACCCCCTTGCATAAATGGTTGCGTATGGAGTCAGTTGAAATAATCCAGCTTTACCCAATGTTTTCCTCTTTCACCGTTGCATTGTGAATTGTTAATCGAGCTGGCCTATTTACACGTCGTGTTTTAATCCAGGTCGCCTCTTAGTCGTAGTCGATGTTTAATTCATTCATGTAGTTTAATAGGGATCATCTTCGCGAGGTTGGAACATAACTTGCACGACACGGTTGGGATTTTATGTTAACAAAAAAAAAAAAGAAAAATATATTTGATTTATAATATCATGTTTGATTTAAATACGACACATATGGGATTTTATATTAATGAAGCGACGATTCTTTACCGATTGTAATTTTTAATGTTTGAGTTCCCCCAGAACAGTCATGATGACAGTTACCAAAGGAGGCATACCAAGAGGTTTCAAGTGAACCTCTATATAAGGAGGTGTTAGACAGAGCTCCAATTAAGAATAAGCCAAAACTATGCCCTATGTTAATATAGAGAAAGAAAGAAAAAGATTTTAATAATCTGAAAATGCCAGTGTTTTGTCCTCCTTTGGCTATATATCTTCTGAAGAATGCCACAGAACTATCTTGTTGCCACCCTCACTTTCAGATGGACAGGAGTATATTTGGGTTCTACTAATGCCGGTGATCAAGAGTTACGATACGTATTCTTTCGAAAAATTCATAACGATGTTGAAAGTATATCTAAGCCTGAGGGGAAGGTCTGTGGCTATATATATTGAAAGTATATCTAAGCCTGAGGGGAAGGTCTGTGGCTATATAGTTGGATTTGCATGAGGTGATTGGCGAACTGGACATTGTGGAAGGCTAACTGGTGGAAACCATAAGGGACATCAGCGTTCCCCAAGATGTGATAAAGCTGTGCTGTAAGGTTTTTGATGGCACCATCTCCACTCCATGTATCTGGGCAAATATGTGTATTTGAAAACCAGAGCTATGTTGAGGAAGCATCGGACTTAGGAGTGGAGCCTAGGGATTCTACAAAGAGAGCTAGAAGCTCATGAAGCAGCTCTTAATGCCTAAGGCAATGGGTGGGCGGCCCGATTTGTTCTTTTAAAAATTTTAGTTATTGGATGGGTGGCGATGTTTGGCGATGTTTGTATTAAGTTTATAAACAATTGGAACAAGATTCGATGATTTTGACGTAAATATAGCGGTTTATAATAAAAAATTTGATTGAGAATATTTGCATAAGTTATTTCATTTCATTCAACAGTCTACCAACTCGATGCACATAGTCGTATCACCAATATGAACATACATAGGAGGAAATTTTTTTATTTTAAAATATTGTAAGGATGTAAATATGGGAGGAAGCCGGAACGACGTTTCTTTATATACGATGTAGTAAATGTATTAAACTACAATGCTTCACTTTACTAATTTTTGCATGCGATGCTTGGTAGTTCATTAGGTCGCAAATATTCCTTTTATTAGCTCGCTCTCATTTGCTGAATGAGTAAATCGAGCTCCAAAATTACAATTATTTATGAGGGCAGATGGCTTGGTTTATGTTGCATGTAAATGGAGCTCGGCTTTTTTTAAATTGCGAAGACTTGATACATCGGGAAAAAAAAAAGTGAGATAAATTATGTCCACCTCATTACCTGTTTATCATCAACTTTGCTAAATATGATGTGATGCATCACTACTAATTACTCAACCGGTTTAGGGTGGTAAATATGATACGATGTATCACTTTACTAATTTTTTTTATTTGTAGTTTAGTCGGTCGTTGATATTCCTTTTATTAGCTCGCTCTCATTTCCCGTATAAGTAACTCAAGCTCGCCTATTACAATAATAATTTGTTAAGGGAGATGGATGCTTCCTGTTGCGTGTTATCTGTTAGCTCGGCTTTGTATGGATCACTATTTGAAATTGTTGATGTTGTATTCAAAATTGTTGAAGTAAATATTGAACTCGATAGTGAATAGACGTAGAAGGCCAGCTCGACCAGAGAGAAAATAGTAATACAACTCGGACATTAACTATGGATGAAAAAACAATCCAAATATACCTCGCCTATTACATAATCGCATTATTTTTTAGCTCGCATTAGTATTTATAGGAATTCTTCATTTCTATAAACTGTTTGATCACTATTCGTTTATCTTTAAGTCGAAAGTTAGTTTTATGCATGAGGAATTATTATTCAAATTCGAAATAGATTCATAAGGAATTAAAAAACATAGGGATGTATTTATAATAGAAGGACAATCAAACATATTGCGTTTAAATAAAATAATGTAATTAAATCAGAATTAGGTAAGACTGAATCCAACAATATGGAATCATCTAATAATCCATATCACCCGTAGGACTTGGGATTTCTTTTATACCCCAACTACAGTAAATGAGCCTGGTAGCTTCATTAGGTGCATCAACGATATAGGGTGCGTGATCATGTATCCATTTTGTTAGCGTGAGAGAAGCATGAAAGGGAAAAGTTTAGTTATTGTTGCTTGAAAATCAGCAAGTTAACGGCACTGTGGAAATCACTATTCACCACTGTGATAGGGTTTTGGACGCGATAGTAATGCTCGAAGTAAATAGCGTATGTGCCTTCAAAAATGTCGAGGTATAATGCTAACATGTTGCATAACCTGACATTCTTCTGGTAACAATACTGCCCGGCAAGCCCAGATGCACAACAATATGGGTGAGATCATTAGCATTTTTGTCTTCATGGATCACACATAACAACTCTCTGTGTAGCAACATACTGAGTGTAAGACAAACACCGCAAGGTAATTTACCCATAGGATGTAATGTGATAGGAAGAAGGTTGGGAAGTATCCCTTTATATGGTCCCTTGAATTAAAATGAATCCAGTTTTACCGTGGCGTGTAAAAATGATGTGATGTATATCTACTTTGCAGTAATTGTGATGTGATTTACTGACGTATTTATGCTTTATGAGATGAACGTAAACTTAAAAAATTACCAAGTTATCAAGCACTATGTCCCGACATAAAGACCGAGTTCAGAAGTGCATGGAATGCAGTCTTTGTATTTATATTTGGACATGTAAGAAAGGAAACTTGGCGAGGTCGATTCAGTCATCTATTGATTTACAATCAGAAATTAGTAAAGTGAAACGATGCATCATATTTACTGCATTTAATGCAATATAGTTGGGGTAGATTTTAATCAAAACTACCTCTCATTACTGTCATTCTGAAGTATTTGCAACAAAATTTTCTTCACTGCCTCTTTAAAGCTCGCCAAATGTCTACAGGTCGAGGGCTATGAATTACAATATGACGCTTCAATTACTGTAGTTAATGTGAGGCGATGCTTTTCTAACCTTTTGTATTGAACCGTTGCGTGTCAATCAACTTCATAATTAAATTTTTTACCTTTGCCTAACTTGAGGAATATGCGCCTAGACTTTTTTTCACCGTTGCCTTTTTTTACCGTTGGCTTTTGCGCGTCGCCATTTCACAGTTGGATATTAATTATAAAACACTCTACACATAAACAGCGAGCAATTCAACTCTCTTACTATGGCTCACCTTACTTACACTGCACGTGCCCCATTTTGCAATTAGCTGCATACATAGTTAGGAGAGATTATCTCCCATTACACAGGTTATCCAGTTAGGAATGCCACATCCTTTGTCATACACCTGGGTTTCACCATCTGTTACTGCAGTGAAAATAGAGTTAACTTTATGAAGTTTTGCCTGATGTTGCGAATTTTCCTCACATTATATGAAGATGAAGTCCCCTTCCATCTTTATTACGAGCAGAAATACCATGTGCGCCAACCCTTGTTAATCGAATGTTGTGCTTTCCGCTCAATATACTTTATGAACTTGAAGCCAGGTCGTCTAGTATTCTTCCACTTCTTCTTTAAAGAAGCGTTGCAGTGGAACTAAAACCTCTCTTGCAGCTTGTTCGCCAATGATATGGTGACTCTGCTAGATTATCGTAGATAGGGTAAACTCAACACCTCTATGGTATCTGATGGGCACATTATTCTAAGGCTTTGGTTAAATATGCAATAATACACCCTATTATGTTGCTTTTAAAAAAATTATTTTATTTTATATTTTTTTCATCTAATTCATTCAAGCAGCCGAGCAGAGCTCGAATCGCCTATTCAATTGCCTATGGATTCTACATGGAAAGGAACGGAATGATAGCGAGCTCGATTAATATAAATAACTAAATAGATGAGCTTGATAATAAGCAAGTCTTGAAAAAGCGAGCTCAACTGTTAATTGTTGACTTCGCACGAATATGCACGTGTCAATCAATTGGCAAGCTCATTCGAAACGTTAACATAGTAAGTAGCTTAGTACGTGACTAGTCATATATAGGTGTCAAAAGTTTGAAAGCTATCGCATGACAATTACTGCAGCGAATGCAGCAGTTGAGATTGGTTTACTCCTAATTACTCAGACTTTCATTCTTTTTAAGGTGAAGGATTATGGCATTTTCATCACCATCTTTGAACCTTTCTTACTATGGCTGAACTTCCTCATGCACCTTGTCATCCCATTCTTAAAAAGTTTTATAAAGAATTGATTGGGTTCGTCTGTCATAGAATAGATTTTTACCTTAATGGTAGCAAATGACTTCTATTATGGTGCATCTTGGGTATGCTGTCCAATATTGTCACGAAACAAATATCAACTTTATGATGTTGTGCACCATGTTGCGCATCTACCTGACCGTGTTTGAAGATGAAGGCCTTTACACTCTTCACTACGAGCATTACGCAGCCACTCCATGATGCTTTAAGATTAGCGATGCGGAGTATACTTCATGTACTTCCAACAAGAACGTCTGTATTTCTTCCACTTCTACTTTCCTGAGTCAACGCGGTGGGAACATAACATGTACTGCAACATGATTGCCGATGATGCAGCAACAGGTCTATATTACCGAAGTTGGGTTTAATGGACGGTACAAGGCCCTTCGGCTGCTTCATGCTGGTTCATCCAAGTTATGTGCTCTATCCGTGAAGACTATGTATCGAATGTTTTAGTTTTTTGCTATATAACAGTGTCCTCTATATTTTTATTTTTTCCACTCCTTACTTAGGAATACTAACTCCTAAAAAATATCAAGAACAGAAAAAAAATTTGCAATAGTAAAAATGCAACGATCAAAATAAAAATAATGCACGATGGACAAATCGCGAGCTCCCGACAGTCAATGTGCAAGATCTATTAACACGCAACAGTAAATGTTTTCGAAGCATTGCATCTTCATCACTATAAAACGCATCCTTATGATCATAATCTTCGAACCTGTTTTAATATGACTCAAATTCTTGGTGCTGTTCGTGCTCGCTTTCTTAAAAGCTTGCATATGGAGTTACGTGGCATTATCCTCCATTACCTTCATGACAACCAGACTGGTAGTACTATGACTTTCATTGTAGTGCTTCTGGTTGTGCCGTCTGGTATTGTCACAAAAAAAATGTAAACTTTATGATGTTCTGCATCATGTTGTGCATCTACCTTACCTTTTTTGAATAGCAAAGCTCTTACGGTCTTTACTACAACTCGTACTACAAAGTCGTCCATCCCCTTAGCGCCAGACAAGCGCATTACCAACACGTCTAGTCCAGGTACTTCCACCCATAGTGTCTGCATTTCTTCGACTTCTACTTTTGTGAAGTGAGACGGTGGCCACAAATCTTGTACTGTGACCTCGTCGCCGATAATGCAAACACTGTATTAGCTTACATCAACTGGGGTCTACCCGACAACACTTTCTTTCAAGAGGGCTACATGGTTCTTGATGACGAGGGCGAGGTTGTGTTCTTTCCATGAACACGGGAGGGTATCCTTTGTAATAGTAATGGTTATTGTATTTTTTAACTATATTTTATCAAATAACTTACTTTCTTTTTAAAGAACTTATTATTTTAAGTCATTTGATATAATAATATAGTTATATTATTCACAAAATAAATTGTTTATCATCTACAAACTAGAATTTCTACTATTTTCTGTATATTGCACTACTAACATTATAATTTCAATGACTTGAATAATTTCTATATATTATCAAATAACTTATTTTTGCTTTAAAAAATTTATTATTTTACATCATTTTATATAATAATATGATTTTATTATTCACAAAAATAAATTATTTTTCATCCATAATGTAGGCATAATGTAGCTATGTTTGTCCTCTGTTTTTAATTTATGAAGTTCTTAGTCCCCAAAAAGAAAAAAAGTATTAGCAAGCTATCGAGCTAGCTTTACATCACCCATTCAAACTCCACGCATCTATTAGCTCGGTGAAGATGCAAACGTAAAAATGCCAACTCCACTTCAAACGCAACGATCAAAATGCGAGCTATAATAATGCGCAATTGACAAGTAGCGAGCTCGTGATAGTCACTAAGCACCTAGCCAGCTCAGGATTTATGTGTCAGAAGATAGGAAGGGAACGCATCACAACTACTGCTATAAATGCAAACCCAATAAATGTTTCCTTGAATACGGCTATGAGGGTAGCCTATCTAATATTAAAGGAATGTAGAATACCGATGATTTTGCAAATCACAACTTCCAAAAACAAATTGGATTCTGATATTCTCTCATCGAATAGCCTATCTCATATTAAAGGAACGAAGAATAATAATTTCCTCCATTTGATTCCCATAGATGATGAAGGTAGGCTAGATAGTATTTTTTTGGGTGCACCCTCGAAGTAAAGTAGCTTATAGAGAGTTCAATGATGTGGTTTGTGTTAATTCAACATATCTTGTTAACAGATACAAGATGTCGTTTGTGACTATTGTTAGAGTCAACCATCATGGCTAATATTTTTAAGCATACAATGAACTTGGCGAGCAAGAAGTTAGAAAACACTCAACTCTGGAATAACTTTAATTTACTATATATAATTAAGGAGAATAAGTGTAAAAAGAATAGTCAAAATAAGGTTGCTTAGCAAGGAGCAACCCAATCTTCACGCTGGTGTGCTCATTAGCTCGATGTTGTAAATGAGCTCTCAACTAATTTTACTGAAAGAAAATGAAGGAGAAGATAATGAATAGTGTGACAATATGAAGGAGGGTGAGTTAATGCACATGGAGTAGACGAATGACGATTTTGATGTGATTTGTAATAAAAAAGTTGACACAATTCCAAAGAATCGTCTCCGCATTCAATACTTTTGTTCAAAATTTAAAAACCGCGTGCCAAGGACAATTAAATAATCTTTATATGCGATTTTGAGTCATTTTATCCGAGGCAATTAATCAATTCGGATTCGAGAAGCCTGTTACCACTCTTTTTATGCCTAATAGTATTTTTAGTGTGGCGAGAACAATATTCCCCCATATAGATTCCTTTGACTTAAACACGCAATCAAGGTTTTTTTCTATCGCTTGATTTCTTTTTTTATATCTTCCTTAAAAAAAAGATTTTTATATCTTAATTAATTGATGCGAATAGACAATTATTTCAAAGATCCATTTGGCCTGCACTTGTCGAATTAGTTGGAACTGGGTTCGACTTATAGTCATAATTTTTATTTATTTTTTATTATTTTAGAATAATTGACTTAACAAGCATGTCTATTTACTTCTTAAAAAAAGCATGATTAAAATACACTTTTTAGTCACAATCCACTTATATTTTTCTTTACGTAGAATGTTTCATTGATAGCTCTATATGTTTCTCGAAAAAAGAAATTGAAGAAAATCAAGAAAATAAACCGAAAAAGGATTTGGTATGTTTGGAATATTCTTCATGCTTCCATGAAAGAGTGTGTCAAAATAGCTTCTAGAAATTTATGGGGTCGGATTCACAAAAAAAAAAAAAAAAAAGGAAGAAGTATATGGGCTCAACTTTGATGAGAATATGTCCTTAGGTCACATTAATAATATATAGTCTTTATCACCAGTACCTTCCTTTTTCTTCTATAGAAAAAAAATGTATAATAAGTAAAAAAATCTAATAAATTTAAAAAAACTAAAATTTAATTGAAAATTGCGAATAATAAAGAAATTGAAATTTCTAATAATTTTGAAATTTAATTCATATAATAATAGTCCCTCTATTTATTTACTTGTCATATTGTAAGAATTCTAATATTTTTTTACTTATCATGTTATTGAAAACTTAACCAAAATATTTCTGTGATATCCTTTCAACATATCAATCTCTCTCTCAATTCTCGTGTCATATAAAAGTGTAACCATTCCTTACCAATAATTTTTATCATGTTTCAATATTCATTCTACCTATCATTTCATTCCATACAAGTTTTAAATTAAATTTTTAAATTTTTTTCAATGTCAATAAATTAAGTGAAAGATGAATGTTAAAGATAGATTTAACCTATATACACAAAAACTTTCTCTAATTTCTTCTTTTTTTTAATTTGTATAATATTTGAAACGTGATATAAAATGCTTGAGTAAGTATTAATGTATATCCTTAAACATGGACATGCGTAAGAAAAAACACCCTTTTATTTCATTAATTTTGAGACTATTATAGCCACCATATATAGATTTCTTCATTCCATACATTACCAAGTCAGCTATAAGATTAATTAGATGGATATCATATCAAAAGAGATCCATTCTCTTCAGGAACGTTCACTTGGTTCCAGTCGGCGCACCATCCGTTGTGTCAAGATAATTTGGAAAACGTCGAAAGATGATTCAGTATCTATTTGTTTATTTTTATTTTGTTTTTTACTTATCTAAATTTATTGAAGTTAGACATTTTTTTTTAACACTATAAATATAAAAAATGTATAATTTATTTTTTGTTATTTAATAAAATACTTATTCAGAAAAAAGGAAAAAGCGGAAGGGTCCCGCACCCCATACTACACGCACAGGCAAAGGCAACTAGGCAACTCCCACTGGCAGGTAACGCTGTGCTCAGTCAACAAGCCTCCTCCATTTTGCCACTCCTAATGGTCGGCAGAAGTATTTATTCTCTCTATTTCATATTATATGGTAATATTATTAAAAAAATAGTTATATGATATTTAGGTTAGGGAAAAGATAGACATTCACCACTAAAAAGATTAAGATTTAAATATAAAAATTTAATATATTATTTAATTTTAAATTATTATTTTATACCTAATAACTTAATTTTTATTAATTTACAAATTAAAATAATAAATATATTAATTTTATAAAATATGAATATAATTTTATGTAGCATATAAAATATAAAAAATCTTTGGAAGGAGGTGTCCAACTTCCCCTTTAATCTTATTAATTGAGAGGTAGATAAAATAAATTGTCTTTTAAAATCTAAATTTTCAAATATGTCTAATCACTCGTTAGGTTTGTGGAGAAGGAAGGGGAAGAGAGGGGAACGGGGAGTGGCATCATTTATTTTTATTAGGGATATTACATTTATTTATTTCAAAGTTGTTTGGTATGGGTGGGAAAAAAGTATATCACAATTACTTTCCTCTGTTGGTAAGGGTAGAAGGTGGAAGGTAAATAGTTTTTATTATATATAATTGACGATTATATTCATCGTATAAAGTTATGAATGTTATATATATGGGGTAGGAGTTTAGTTTTGGATAAATTTGTAATTAACTAATTTGTAAAATGTTAAAATTGACTTTTTAACATCATTTACGTCATAATCCTTCTGTTTTGGGAGGGGCTAATTTGCTAACGAGGCTCTCCCCTTCCTCATTTATATCCCTCCCACCTTTACGTTATAACCAAACGACAAAAATGAGACATTTACATTCTGATTTACATCTCCTCCTACTTTCTTTCTTGACTTCAACCCAACTAAACTAAACTAAGGCTAAATAACATTTAAATTGAAATTGTGGAATATAATAATATATTTTTCTAGAAAAAAAATTATCCCAGCATCTTAAAAAATTTTTAAAAACTCCATGCTAAAAATTACATTTAGAAACTCCTTGCATTTTATTCATCTATCTACATATTATAAATGCGGTTTAATGAAGATTAATAAGTCAAGATTAATAACTAAGACAAATTAAAATTTGAAATAATTCAACAATAAGAATCCTTATATTAAAATCTCACACGTAATTTTGTTTCAGGGAATTACACATTTTTATTTTTTATGAGAAATTGATAAATTATATCCATAAAGTATTTATATTTTTCAGTTTGTAATCATAAAGTTTTTTAGCAGTTTATACACAAAGTTTTACAAGTTATAGAAAATGATAATTAATGAATTTTCGCACGTGACTAGTATGTGCTATCGTTGTAATGATACTTTTGTCTTTTCAAAAGGTTCATGCCACTTTGAAATGATAATCTGTTTTGTTTAGGTCAAATACTGGCTAAAATACGATCTACCAACAACATAATTTTAGTAAGTATATCTAGTTTACCCTTTTGAAAGGACAAACATACCTTACGACGACAGTACATGATAGTCACGTATGAAAAATTGTCGAATTTCGCCTAATTTTCATTAATTGTCATTTTTTGCAACTCGTAAAAATTTTTATGGGTATAAACTGATAAAAATAAACTTTATGGTTACAAATTGAAAAACATAAATACTTCATGAGCATAATTTACTAATTTTTCGTTTTTTATCTATATAATGCTACCTCTGATGAGAAATATAAGGAGTTTTAAGAGGGTTGATGATAATTAAAAATATAATGAGTTTTATATTTCTCAATAGACATTTATTACATTTTTTCTATGTATACTCATCTTTTTGTTTATTTATTATATTCTTATTATTTATCTCTCTCATTATTTATTAAAAATATAAATAATTTTTTAACTCAACAATTATCTTATTTTCAATTAATTTTTGTACCTAAAGTTAAATCTCTTATATATATATTTACGTCCGGATAGTACCCTATATTGGAGCAAATTAAGTTCTAGAAACAATTGATAATTAATGTTGATGAAAAAAAACTGATAATTAATGTTTAATTTCCTTTGTTTGGCAAAAACAGCTTCATTATTGGCTGCAGGCCAGGCTAAGTATGAAACGAGTAGGACCATTTCAATTTCTATTTCCATGTCCATTTCCTTGGCTTTGAAGCCTTCCAAAATTTTTTCTCTTATGGAAAGCCTTCCAAATTAAAAACAATAGGAAAAGTACTCTTAACCATCCGCTGCACTGCTACGTACTTCATATCTCATCCATCCATTCCATGCATCCTTTTGACTCGTTAATCCCATCTTTTTTGGTCTGAAACCTTTTCTGTAATGAATTTTTTTGAATTAATCAGAGATCTCTTAATTTGTATTAAAAAAAAAATCCTTGTCCTTTTCCTCCTTTGACCTGTTAAAACCCAATATTCAACAATATTTTGCCCTCATTTTTCCCACCTCATCATTAATTATATATACATACTATTTAGTCCCTTTCCACGTTCCCATTTCAATCTCCCTGACTGCCCATCCCCTATATATACAATTTATTTCACCTCTCACTAAGTCAATCTAAACACAAAACCCCATATAGAGTTTTTTCAGTTCTTGAAAATTTCCATTTTTTCCCACATGCGTGATATTATTCATCAAACATGATTGATATAGAAGAGTTTTTATTGCGTTTCTCTCTAATATCTTATGTAATATATTTTCTCCGACGCATTAGGAAGAAGATTTGTTGCATGGGCTTAACTTCTCATCCATGGATTAGCTCTTTCTTCCAAGGATCACTGAATTCTACTAAATTACTATTATTCACAAAAAATTCAAAGAGACAACCGCCGGAAGCCGCCTTCTCCAATAATGATCATAATAATCTTCAAGAAAAGCAGCCCATAATTAGTCCAGAGAAGAAGGAAAAGCCGTCCATGATGTCGAGGAAGAGGCCGGCGCAGCTCATCCTTCCGGGACCGGCAGAGTGTCAGAGCTTGGACTTTGCTAAAATAGGAAGAAAATTGGAAAGAAACGAATATCAAGTGGAAGGAAGAGGATTTTCCTTGGCAAGCAAGAAAGGTAAGAGGGAAGTCATGGAAGATGGACATGGAATCATGCTTGACATTTCAGGAAACCCTAAACAAGTACGTTATCATGATTCGCCCGTCTTTAATTACACCTACTACTTCTTTTGTATTCGGTGGCAAGGCTTTAAGTTTAGTCTTGGGGGTTCAAAATTTTTTTCTTCCTTGTATAACAATAAAAAAAATTTAAAAGAGGCAAATTTTATAAATTATTTTATTATCAACATGAAATATATATGTAAATAGTAAACAAAAGAAATGTTTTTGAAGGGCCATTACCTCTGCATATCTTCTCTACACTCCATCTCTCCATCTCTGTCTATATTGTTTTTATGTAGTCTTTAACTATTTTTATTATCACAAAATGATCAATATTGTCTTTAGAGTTTAGAATCAATCTCATTTAAAACTCATAAAAGAAAAAAATACATCCGTCAATGTAGTTTCAAAACATTTTATGTTTTTTTTTTTATAATTTTTTTATTTTAGCTCGTCCTCTAACACATGTAACTTTTATTCAAATATATATGTCTCACAAAATCATAATGTGTTATAAAATTACTTTTTTCCGCTTGAAATATGTCAAGAAAAGTTATGATAGGACTGCTTGGTAGAGCATAATAGTTTTAGGACCATAATTGGTTTTTTTTTTTTTAAAAAAAAACTTTGAAGATCTAAGTTAGATTGATCTAAACTTTAAGAATTATATTTTTTTTATAGAATTATATTGACAACTATTCTTTTGGGTAATAAATTTTATAAAATAAAAAATAAAATTTTAAATTTTATAAAATAAATAAATTATAAGTGAAGAATATTATAAAATGAAATGTGATAGACGATACTAATAAAGAGGAAATGACAAATAACAATAATTTTTCTATTCCTTGACATTTTTATTTGAAAAATATTTGACTAGGTCAATAATATTTTATGATGACAGGCCTTTTTTGTGGTGACTGATGGGCATGGAGGCCGTGCTGCAGCCGATTTTGTAGCAGAAAATCTTGGAAAGAACATTTTGAACGATATAAGTAATTTAGACGGAAGAGAGATGCAGGGAAACCAGATAGAAGCAGCAATACGTAGAGGTTACACGGTTACGGATGATCAATTTCTTAGCCAGGTTAGTTTGTCCCCATTTTCTTATTAATTTTTATTATTCCATATTCTTTTGACCATCTAATCAACAAAACCAACAACCCTTATATTTTTCTTTATCGATGAAGCCCAAGAAAAATCATTTGTAATTTTCCATCTTGGTCATTTATAAAAGTACTTTTTCCATTTTCTTATCCCTATATATTTGGGCTAATCCTTTATTTTAATATTGTTGAAAATATACATAACTGGTTTATGAGTAAAAATTACCTCTTATAAAGTTTGAGCAAAGTTTGAGCAGTTTTCTTTATTTTTAAATATCTTTTAGGGTTAATTCAAGCACAAATCTAAATTTTAACATATATATATATATTTTGGACTAATGTTTTATTCACAAAGATCTATATATGGTTCTACAATGAATATCTATTCATATATTATTATTTTTTACACTTTACTTAAATTGCATTAAATAATTTTTTAAGTTGCAATATAGCAAATTATTATAATTTTATCTTAAAATTTATCTCAAAATTTATCATACTCAATCAATGATATCATATTCATAAAGAGTACAAACAGGGTAGGTTTTTACTATTTTGTTTTGTCTATATCTTTTATAATCCTTAAATTGTCTAAGTTTAGTACATATTTTAATAGACTTTTTCTATAATGTTTCTTTTATAATAATTTTATTAATTAAAAATTTTATAAAATAAAATATAAATTTTAAACTCTAACATAATATAATTTTTTTTTTTAAATTATATATTATTAAAAGAAGTATACTAAAAAAATTTATTATATCATCTCTTTTCGTGACTATTCTTCATTACTAGAGCCTTTTAAAGCCTATTGAACAGTATTTTTACAAAAATTAATTTTAAAATCTTAATATTAATAAGCAAAAAATTGTTTGAAATAAAAAATTTTTTAAACTAACTTTTTACATTTTTTTAACTAATAAGCAAATGCAATTAATAACCTGATCAAAACAACTCCATAACACATTATATATTTTAAAATAAATTAAAAGTAATTTATTTTAAACAGTTGAGTCAGAAATTTGATCATATATAATATATTAAAACAGGGTGTAGGGGGTGGAGCATGTGCAGCAAGCGTTCTTGTGAAGGATGGAGAAATGCATGTGGCAAATGCTGGCGACTGTAGAGTTGTTCTTAGCAGAAATGGAGTCGCCGCCGCTTTGACGAACGATCATCGCCTCAGCAGCAGGGAAGACGAACGAGCCCGAATACACAATTCAGTAAGTCACGTATAGTATATTGACAGAATTAGATATTTAATTATAAAAACGAAAATTGGCTATATATAATAATTTTAAACGTTAAAAATAATAACATGTGGTTGTACGTAGGGTGGTTATTTGCATTGTCGGAATGGTTTGTGGAGAGTTAATGGAACACTTGCAGTATCAAGGGCATTTGGGGACTTTTACTTGAAAGAATATGTCATTTCTGAACCAGAGATTCTGAAGCTTCCTTTGACATCTGATTGCCAATTTCTAATCATCGCTTCCGATGGATTGTGGGATAAGGTAATTACTTCTCTAGTTCTTAATTATGATTAGGTCCATGGGTGAAGCCAGATGTTTGTACATAGGAGTGTCAAAATTTAAATAAAAAATTATGATGTATATATTATATAATCTTATATTATTATTTTATATATTTAATATAAATTAATTTTTATTGACTTAAAAGATTAAAATAGTAAAATATATTAATTTTTACATGAAATGAATATAATTTTTTAATACAGTATATAAAGTATAATAAACACATTTGGATAGCCATGACCCCTCTCGGCCCTAATAAACATGATTTTGCCCATGATTACATTGTAAGCTGATTTTAGTATGTTTTGAATGATTAGTTATTTTTTAATTGTTTCTGACTAATTATTATATTTATTTTAATTTTAAAAAATTATCCTAAAATGATTTTTAAAATTACTTTTCTTATTGATATTCTTAAAATTAAAAAAAATAACAATAATTAAGAACAAGCCCTTAAAAGAATGGTGATCAATGAATGGATTATAAATAACAATTTTGTCACTGAAACCAGCCTCAAGTCTAATTATAATTTGCTAATGAACTGTTTGTTTGTTGGATTGAAACAGGTGGGCGAGCAGGAGGCAGTTGACGTCATCTCAGGGAGTAAGAATTTAGTGGAATCATGTAAGAAGCTTGTAGATATAACTTCAAGTCGAGGCAACATTGATGATGTTACAGTGATGGTGATCAATCTTCAAAGTTTTGTAAATTAAAATGGTTCATTGATAATTAATTACTTCATATAGAACTTATATAGAATCAAAGTGATTTCTCCTTTTCATCCATCCCTACATTGTAAAGTAAATTATGATATATGTCCTTCTTTGACATACTCAAAGAAGGGTACATTGTGGAAAAGATATTAGTGACATTTCAAAGATAAATTAACCGATGATACCTATTTATTTCAAGGCTTCTGCCTTCTGGATCATTTGTTCCATTACATGCCCTCACTTTTTAATTCCTTTAGAAATTTTCGTTTCTAAAAAATAAAACAGAAAATGTCATTTGACATTTCAATGACAATGAGCAAAAAAAAAACAAAAAACACAAGGGATTATTAAGATAAATGATTTGGACTTTGATATATATGGTAACAAAATGATTAAGTTTAAACAAAGAGAATAGGCGACAAAACTTCCCAATATTATTTTCTATATTTATAAGGTATAAGGAGTCATAATCTTACCATAATTCCACTAATTCAAGAATAATTCTAATCAAGTACTAATTGGGTAAAATGATAAAGGAAATAATTGGGTATATATGTGTTTGTTTAAAGTGTGCATCTAGGGCATATGTTAATACGGATAAGCCTCCATTATTTTTGTTAATTCAAAATAACAAAAATCTTATTAAATCACTTATGAAATTTTGCATTAAATAATAATCATATATATTTATTTATCTTAACTGTGTTTATCACAATCTTTAAAATTCTCTCGCACCCCACCCCCTCCCCACTCCTCTTCCCCACTCCAAAATATTTCCTTTTATTATATATTTTTCCTTTGGGTTTATCTTTCTTTAGGGTTTATTTTTTATTTGATAGGTTTTATTAACAAAATATACCAATTAAGAATTCTACATGAAGTGTTTCCAGGAAAAGAATTAGAATGCTCTTGCTTTCCTGTTCAGATTGTCTTTAATATGTCTTGTAACACTCTTTGTAACATTTCTCATTTGGTACATTTTATTAATAAATCCTATAAAAATAAAAGATAAACCCTAGGGGAAAAGATATTATAAAACGAAGGTTACAGAAGATCTTGGGTGTTTTTTTAGGGGTAGGAAAGAGGACAGGAGAAAGGGTGGGGACAAGAGAGAATATTAAAGATTTTGATTAGAACAATTATGATAAATAAATATAGATGATTATTAATTACTGCAAAATTTCCGTAGATGATGTAATAGAATTTTTTTAATTTGAATTATAAAAATAAACAGATGTGCCCTAGGGACATACGTTAGATCACAAACCCTATATACATATATATATATATATGTGTGTGTGTGTGTGTATATGTGTATGTATATATATGTATATATATGTGTGTATATATATATGATATCCTAAACCCTTCTGCTAGGTTAATTGCGGCTGAATAGGGTATTATTGTACCTCTTGGCACTAAACTACAAGTCTCAAAACTAAATCAAAACTCGGAATAACACTTAAAAGTATATATATATATATACATATACTACGCAGCGAAAAAAAAGGAAACTAAATACATGAAGGGTAATCTTTACAAAAGGTTTAGGGAAACTTCTTATAATATCTCTAATATAGAAAAATACTTTACAAAACAAAGACAACAAAAGACGTTACAAACCGACCAAGCACAAGAAGTACTAAACTATACACAGCATGTCTCATTCCAAAATTCCGAGCAGAATACCCTAACATCCTACTGTGCCGTTTCCCGTCCCGGGTCATCTGAAAAAAAAAATGACATCTACAGACGTGAGCAAGAACGCTCAGTGAGTCCACCTGTATAGGTGTTTGCGAGCGTTTCTTTAAAAGAAAATATGTCATCCCACAAAATAGGTCATGCAATGTTATAAGAAAGTACTTTCATAGCTATTTTAAAAAGGGTCAACACCTGAACCTATATGAGGGGTTTGAGTACAATTGGGAAGTTTGAGCGAATCAAGACACACATCAGTGCAACATCTACACCCAAATTCAAAATCATGCCATGCAAAAGTCGGGCTCCACAGACAGAGTCCGGATTCTATAATAAGGTCGTCGGAAATAAGTTATAGCATCCCGTAATCAGTACCAGCCAAACATCGTACGAGCACTCGGTTCCATAACCACCGGACTCTCCAAACACATATAACAAGGCTACAGATCTTGGGGGCACCTACATCCACCCTGAGACTAATTTAACTTCAAGTCCCTCCTGTCTCTCCACAAGACGGTCGTTCCACCGTAGAGCATGATGCAATGTATGACGTAATACCGATTGGGCCAAACCTTTCATGGTTTTACGCCCTTTCTCAAGTGGATCTATCCTCCAGAGTTTTCTAACCATTCATATCATTAGAAGAGGCCTAGTATGGGAGATTAGCCACGTGCTGTGCAATCCTCTAACACTTTCGGATACACATAATCTTGTCAAAACCTTCGTTCCTGGTCGGATGGGGTTTTCATATCCGATTACAAATCAAAAGGCCACCCATTCGATCATTTATATATATTAAGGTTATAACTGCTTTAGAATAACAAAATTCCATCCGACAGTCAAGACATGCATATGTTGTTTGTAGAAATATGACAAGTTAAATTTACCAGGTCTAACCATGTAATTAAACAACATCTAAACATATTCAACTTGTAGCAATAATAACTTTTTCTCAGAAAATAAAAACATGTAACCATTTTTTTACAAGTAGGCATACCTATACGGAGCACCGCTCCTATGCATTTCTAAGGAGCATGTTAAACACATTGTGGAGAACGTATCCTATTTAAAAGAATACTAGATTATATCGTCCCAAAAGCAGTAAATACTTTATTGACAGGCTTAGCTATATATAAAAATTATAGACATCTCCAACAACATTTGTAAAATAGTTAGACGGGGTTTGTGGACTTATTTGAATGTAGACCTAGTGCATGATCCTACTAATAAGGTACAAACAAAAAAAAACACTTAATTACGAATCTCAATATTTTTATTTGCCAGGAAAAATAGTTATAAATATCTCCTTATAAACCTAGGATACATCTACATATATACCAACTCCAAATTGCATAAACTTCTTAAACCATATATGCTAAAAATAGTATAAACTAAATAGGGATACTAAAACTATATATATTGAAACCGTATACACTAAGACCATATATACTAAAACCATATAAAAAGATACTCAGTAGGGATTAAACCCACATACATCCTAAAAACACATACTATACCAAAACAATTAATCAATAGTCAAGAATTAAGCTCACAACTACACCACATGCTAAAATCCCCTTAAATCATTTAGATATATATAATCATACCAAGGGAAAAAAGTAAATAATTAGAATGAACTAAAGTGAACTCAAGAGACTAAAATTAACTAAATGATATCCTAAACCAATTAAACCCTAAATATGTCATTTTAAGAACCTATAATAACATCCTATGACTCATCAAGGAAAAGAGAAATAAATCCAAGAACTTAGCTAACTAAAAATAAATAAAAGCTAACTCTAACATCTAACTACAAGATATATATATATATATATAGAGAGAGAGAGAGAGAGAGATTAACTAGCACAAAAATCAACTAGAACTAAAACCAAAAGAAATAAAATGAACAAAAGAAAAAAAAACAACTTACCTACACTGCTACCACTAAACCAAAAGTAGGAGAGGAAGGCAAAGAAAAGAAAATCAAACATTTCCTCCTCTTTCATACTTATGCATATATAGGTGAGAAGCACATTAATGTACTGCCAAGTGTTGGACACTTAGTAGCAGGAGAGAAATGGCAAACTTTTTTTTTTAACCATTAATCGTATCACCACTTATAAAATCCTTTTCTTCTGTATGAATCCGATATTATTTTTATTCCATTCCAATTCCTTTTCGATACCTCCCAATAAAATAAATAATAATAATAGTAATAATAATAATAAAAATAATAACATTAACTTAGTCCCGAAAAATAATATGTCTAACATATCCAATATTATCCCATAAAAATAATTATATTAAGATCCTATTGGTATTTCCTTCAAAACATATTTTCTAGACCCTAATCCCATTCTATTAAATTCACTACTTTAAATCTTATATGAAACTAATTTGTGTATGCTAAGCATGCCCTATATTCATGAATTCCACCACGTTAGACCCCAAACTCTACGTTCCTGACGACCGTACTTTTACGGTCGCGCGAGGTGCTTACCGGATAGGGCGTTACATTCTACTCTCCTTAAAAATAATTTCGTCCTTGAAATTCAAAATCATAGACTTATAAGTTGGGTACTTCTTCTTTATGTACTTCTCCGTCTCCAAGTTGCTCTTCAATTCCATGGTGTCTCTAGACAACCTTACACATTGGAATCTGTCTTCTGCGTAACTCTTTTGTGCTTCGTTCCACGATTTCAGTTAGTTTTTCTTCGTATGACAGATCGGCTCGTGACTCCAATTTTTCATCGTTGAGAACATGACAGGTACGGGATGGTTTTTCTTTAATTGGGATACATGAAACACGTCATGTATAGTCGTAAGCTCTCTCGGCAAGGCTAGCTAGTATACCACTTTACCAACCTTATCAATCACTTTAAACGGTCTAATATATTTGGGACTTAACTTTCCTCTCCTTGGGTATACAAGCTTCCAGCGATGAGGCGTAAGTTTTAAGAAAACTCTATCTCCCACTTTATGTCCAAATTTCTCCTCCGATTACGCATAGCTCTTCTGTCTACTCTTAGTTGTTCGAAGCCAATCTTGAATTATCTTAACTTGTTTATGCTTATCTTAACTCGAGCATCAAATTCCTTTGCTTCCAATGAGATCGAACTCCAACCTCATCCTAATACGGGGGTGTCCTGCATTTCCTATCATATAATGCTTCAAATGTTGCCATCCCTATCGAGGAACAGTAGTTATTATTATAAGCAAACTCAGTACAAGCAAGATTATCAACCCACTTGTTTCCAAAATCTAAAGCGTAATCTCCAGTATGTCCTCTAGGGTTTGAATCATTCTTTCAAACTGTCCATCGGTCTGGGAATTTGTCATGTTACTATAACTCAAATTGCTCCCCATGGTTGACTGGAACTTAGGCCAAAACCTTGAAGTGAACCTTGGACTCGGTTCGACACAATATCAACAGACAACACATGAAGTCGTACAATCTCTTTCACATAGATCTGTGCTAACTTGTCCAAGGGGTATGTCATATTAATGGCAGTAAAATGCACCACCTTTGTTAGTCAATCAACGATCACCAAAGATAACATCCTTATATCTCTTGGTTCGAGAAAATTCTGTAACAAAGTCCATTGTCGCATGATACCATTTCCATTCCAAAAAAGGTAACGGTTGTAGTAGTCCTGCTGACTTTTGATGTTCTGCTTTAACCCTTTGACATGTAAGACAAGCTGTCATATATTCCGCAATCTCTCTCTTCATTCCACTCCACCAAAAGTTTTGCTTTAAGTCTTTATACATCTTATTCTCTCTAGGATGCATAGTATACTTGCTTCTGTATGCCTCTTCTAGTATTTCACGCTTAAGTTTGATGTCATCGGGTACGAACAATCAATTCTGAAAGTACAAGCTGACACCGGTTTCTAATGTCCGACATCCATTAATTTCTTAGCTTCCACACGGTTCTTAAATTCCTAGAATCTCATGTTATCCTTTTGGGCGCTTTTAATATCTTGTTGCAGGGTAAATGTTAAGCTAAGACTTGATATCCTTGATTTTCTACTTAGAGAATTTGCCACCACATTCGATTTTCCCGGATGGTAATTAATTGGGCATCAATATTCCTCTAGCATCTCCATCCATCGACGTTGTCTCATGTTTAAGTCCTTTCGAGAAAACAAGTGCTTTAAACTTTTATGATCGGTAAAGATCTCATACTTGGCCATGTCGCTACTTCTTAAGTGTAAATACGATAGTTGCTAACTCCAAATCGTGTTAGATAATTCCGTTCATGATCATTTAGTTTCTTCAAAATATAAGCTACAACCTTCTCGTTTTGTATCAACACGGCTCCTAGGTCTTCTCCTGAAGCATCTGTGTATAGGAATAACTCCACGTTTGGATTGGGTAATGTCAAAACTAGTGCCGAAGCCAGTCGATGCTTTAATTCTTGGAAGTTTCTCTCACACTTTTCCGTCCACTTAAACTTGGTTACTTTTCTAGTTAGTTGTGTTAAAGGTCCAGCAATCCTAGAAAAGTCTTTTATGAATCTCCGATAATATCCTGCCATACCTAAGAAACTACTACTTCGGTTGCTATTTTAGGTTGCGCCCAATGTGTCACTGCCTCCACCTTTGCAGGGTCTACTGAGATCCCTTCTTGAGTAATAACATCTCCCAAGAAAGTTACTTGACTCATCCAAAACTCACATTTGTTGAACTTAGCGTACAATTTATGCTCCCATAGGGTTTGCAACACCCTTCGAAGATGTCGTTCATGTACTTCAGGGTTGGGTGAATAGACAAGAATATCATCAATAAAAACCACTACAAACTTATCCAAGTAAGGACAAAAGATCCTATGAATCAAGTCACTGAATGTCACAGGTGCATTGATCAATCAAATTGGCATAACAACAAACTCATAGTGTTCATATCGTGTGTTGAAAACCGTCATCAGAATATCTTTTTCTCTTATCTTGACTTGATAATGCCCTTGTCTTAAGTCCAATTTGGAGTAGCATCTTGCTCCTCAGAGTTGGTCAAAGAGCTCATCAATAAGCGAAGTGGGTACTTGTTCTTAACTGTAACACTATTCAGCCCCTGGTGATTTATACACATCCTAAGGGTCCCATTCTTCTTTTTTACCAACGAAACTTGTGCACCCCAAGGAGAGGCACTCGGACGGATGTACCCTTGCTGCAATAGTTCCTGCAGTTGCTCTTTCAACTCCCTCAACTCTTCCTGTGCCATCCAAGATGGGGTTCGAGATATTGGTTCAGCACCCGGTACCAATTCTATGCTGAACTCTACTCCCCGTTATGGGGCCAAAGTTATTAACTCCTCGAGAAAAACGTCCACAAACTCTTTCACTACGGGTACTGTTTTTAACTTTACCTTTCCTTAGGCTTTTTAAGTAAATATGCTAAGTACCCTTGACATATTTTCCCTAATAACTTTCTGGCTTTCATGCCAGATAATAAGGGATTCTCCCATTTCTTTTTGTTCCCTTGGAATTCAAGGATTTGTATGCTCGCTCGGCTAAACCTAACCAACTTCTATTGGTAGTCTACTTGAGCATAATGTTTAGACAACCAATCCATCCCTAGTATCACGTCATAACCCTCAAATGGTAAGGTAATCAGGTCATTGGATAACATCACATTCTCAACATAGATATCACAATCTGGGTACTTTACCTCAGTTGCTTTACTCACGCCCATAGGAGTGCTAACTATCACAAATGATAATGCATGACAATAGAAGGTATAGGAATATGGCTTACGAAATGCATGCTCACAAAGGAATGCATAGCTCCAGGATCATTAAGTACTTTTGTTGGTTGAGAAAATATTTAAATCGTACCTTTAATTACCTCAGTTCGGTGTCTACGAGATGTCCATCCAATACATAAACTTTTTCCTTCACTTGCAGCTTATTATTCATCTCTTCTACCGCTCTTCTCACAGTCGGGGGTCGGCCAGCTCTTTTGAAAATCTCCAGAGGTGCTTGCTGCATCTTAAGGCATTGTTCCCTAACGTGTCCAGGCTTTTCACACTAGTAGCATAATCTTAGTTTCTAATAACACGTCTCTACAACATGTCCACTTCATCCGTAGTAGGTGCATACTCCGGTTGACACCTCCAAGTGTTGGAGTTTAACGGCCTCCATTTTCTATCCTTTATTCACCTTGAGGCCTGTTGGAATCTCCAAGTTTCCATGGTCATTGTCCAGGAAGTTTATAGGAGGGTGCAGCTGAGCAGTGGCTACTTTCCTTCGCATAACTGTCTGATCTACCATTATAAGAAAGCATTTTAATAGCTATTTTAAAAATGGTCAACACTAGAACCTATCTGAGGGGTTTGAGTGCAACTGGGAAGTGTAAGTGAATCAAGATACATTAGTGCAGTATCTACACCCAAATTTGAAATCATGCCATGCAAAAGTCGGGCTCTATGGATGGAGTCCGGATCCCATAATGCGGTCATCGGAAACAAGTTCCGTTTCCCGCAGTCAGTACCAGTCAAACATCTTACGAGTACTTGGTTTCATAACCACCGCACTTGCTGAACACATAAAATCAGGCTACAAATCCTGGGGCACCTACCAGGTCCATCTGGAGACCAACCTTAACTTCAAGTCCCTCCTGACTCTCCATAAGATGGCCTCCTACAAAGCATGATGCAATGTCAATGTAATACAAATCGAGCCGAACCCTCCACAATATTACGCCCTTTCTCAATTGGATCCACCGTCCAGAGTTTTCTAACTGTTCACGTCATCAGAAGAGGCCCTAGTATGGGGAACTAGCTATGTACAATGCAATCCTTTGATAGTTCCGGATACACATAATCCTGTCAAAACCTTTGTCCCTGGTCGGATGGGATTTTCATGTCTATTTACAAATCAAAAGGCCACCCATTCGGCCATTTGCATAAATTTAGGTTATAACTGCTTTAGAATATCAAAATTCTCATCCGCTAGTCAAGACATGCATACGCTGTCTGTAGAAATATGACAAGTCTAATCTACCAAGTCTAACCATGTAATTAAACAACATCTAAACATATTTGAAAAACCTTAGAGGGTGGGTGAATAAGGTTTTTGGCTAATTTTAAAAAACAACTTTGTTAATTAAAGGATAAACCTCCAATTTTGTTTGAAAGAGAATTCTAAAACTCTTTTTAATAAAATTCCAAACCAAACAAAATCTTGTGGTTAAGACAAATAAGTAAGAAGCTTAGAAAGAAAGGCACAAAGATTTATAGTGGTTCACTCTCTCAAAGAGTTACATCCACTACCTTGAGTCAACACCCAAGGATTTTCCAAATCCATTATAAACACAAATTACACCAACTACAAATATGAGGATCACCCTACAAGGGTTTTGCACACTACCTCAATTCACAACACAATGTAAATCAAAGGATTATCCAAGGGGTTTTTAAACACAAACCTTTGATATCAATAAGAGAGAAAGATAGGTTTAAGAATAATGTTACCAAATTGAGCTTGAGAAATAGTAGGTACAACTCAATGGAATGTTTCTACAAGCTCCTCCTCTCTTCTTTGATGATAATCAATAATGAAGCTCAAGAATATTTTTGTTTGGGATTGAAAGTGTTTGTTATAAATATACTTCTTAAGCTCTTTAAAAGTCTTAAATGATCTCAATAAATATTTCACCAAACTTCTTACTTTTTGGCTGATCAAAAAAAGTCTATATATATTTTATTGAAAAAGTGACCGTTGCACTCAGTGTGACGGCAATAATTTTTTACAGTAAATGAGAAAATCGGACAACCGGTTCCTAAAATTGGACGATCGGTTCTTAAACAGAAAGATTCGAACTTGTCCTGCTAGAAATTGGACGGCCGATTTTTTCTAAGTGTAGAAAAAATTGGACGACCGGTTCTAAAACCGGATGACCGAATTTTTGAGTTTTTACAGCCAGTTTCTTTTAAGACAAAAGCTTTCTTCATCATTTCAAAAACATGTATTCTTGATAATCATTTTAGAAATAAGAAGAACCTTTCAAAAGCATCAAAACCTCAATTAAGAATACTTAGATTTTAAGAAAAGTTTATATTGAGAAAATCGTAAAAGGAGCTTCATATATGATCAATAACCAAAGAGTAGGATTAGGGAGTTTTACAAAGAAGCACCTTATCACACTCTAACATAGACAAGGTCTTCAATGTCTTCAATGACTTGATCTTGGAATGGCTTGGTCTTTTATCCTTCATTTTGCCCTCATCATCAAGACCTTTTGCTTTTAGAAAATGTAGACTTGAGACTTCAAAAGTGCTTCTTTCACACAAGCATATGTTAATCATAATCAAAATCATAAGTAATGATGCCCTTAGGGCTAACAATCTCCCCCTTTTTTATTATGACAAACATATATGCAAGAAGAACAAAGGAGTAAGAGTAAAAGTATGGTGATGCTTCAAAAAGGATCAATAATAAGAACAAGGCACAATAATCACAATAAGAGAGAGATAACTCCCCCTAAAAACTTGCTTCATATCAAATATGGCTAAGGAAGATTACAAGTCCAAACTAAGCCAAATAGCCAATAGCAACTCTACAAAGTATAAGAAATACTAAGGCACCAACAAGGCATAAACATGAAGAAGCATCAGCATATAACATATTACAAAGATTTCTCCCCCTTACATCTTGCACTATTTTTTCCCCCTTTTTTCACAAATCAAAAAGGGATCTTAGGAGAGAAATTTTAAGGTATCATAGAATAGGTAGCAATTGGACTTTCAACATTAGGTGATCATCATGAAGTCTATAACAAAAGAGTCCAAGCAAAACAAAAGTAAATTAAGATAATATATATCAAGTCAAAAGGCATAACATTAAGAGAAGGAAACCACAGGGAGTTTGAAAAGAGCCATAGACAAAACAAGGGAAAAAGAAAAGGTTTTATAAAAGAAATCTCAATCATCTCTATCTCCTCCTCCTTGCTCGAGTCTCATAACCCGTTCTTGTGTGTCGGTCATTTTTTGATCCAATGCATCAAGCCTTTCTTGAATGTTAGAGACTTTCCCATCCAAAACCTCAAAGCAACCGTCGAATGCGTCAAACCGAGTGTTTATTAAAGTTTGTAGAGAGGCTATCATATCCATTAGATGACTCATGCTCCCCAAAGATGAGCCTTCTTCTGTTCTTTCTTGTCGCTTCTTTTGCCTTGTTTCTCTTCTTTGGATTTCAACCTCCGTTTCTTCTCACTTTCCTCTTCTTCCACATTCATACCCTCTTGATCTTCATCATCATCTTCCTCATCATTGTCATCATCATCTTGTCCACCTCGGATGAATGTCCCATCGTCATTTTTCTCAAACCCCATTCTTTTGAAGATCTGTTGAGTGTAGATTTTTCCATGGCCAATGTGATCACCAATGCCAACTGTTAGCCCTAAGGGCATTAATACTTGTGTTTTGATTATGATTAACATATGCTTGTGTGAGTATGTTAGCTAACCCTTCATAGAACAAAAGAAGAACATGTGAAGTCTCAAAGTCTCAAGCAAAAGATCTTGTTGATGAGGGCAAAATAGAGAAGAAGAGATCAAGCCATGCCAAGATCAAATCATTGAAGACATTGAAGGCATTGTCTTTGTTAGAGTGAACTAGGTACTATCTTGTAAACTCCCTAGTCTTAGTCTTTGATTAATTGATCATATATGAAGCTCTTCTTATGTTTTTCTAAAATATAATCTTTTGTTAAAATCTAAGTATACTTGACTGAAGATGTTTTGGAAAGTTTCTTTCTCTTTAAAATGATTGTCAAGAATACATGCCTTTGAAACATGGAAGAAAGTTTTTGTTTAAAAAGAAACTTGGCTGAGGAAACAAAAATTCGGTAGTCCGGTTTTAAAACCGGTCGTCCGGTTTTTCCAAAGTAAAAATTCAGCAGTCCGTTTTTCAGAAAAACAAGTCCGAATCTTTCTGTCCAAGAATTCGGTCATCCGGTTTTAAAACCGGTCGTCCGATTTTTCTCTAAATCAAAAATTCGGCAGTCCGTTTTCTAGCTTGATCAAGTCCGAATCTTTCTGTCTTAAAGAACCGGAATTCCGTTTTCTGGAACCGGTCGTCCGGTTTTTGCTGTCAGTGTAAAAAATATTACCGTTGCACAGAATGCAACGGTCATTTCTGAAAAGTTACAGCCTATTTTCTTTAGGCAACGGTCTTGAGCCTCAAAACTCTATATAAACACTCAATTATCAGCCATAAATGCAACAAGTTTGGGAATTATTCATTGAGAACTTTCAAGACATTTAAAGAGCTTCAAAAATTCATTTATTGCAAATTATTTTCAATCCCAAACAAAATCTTCTTGAGCTTCATTGTTGATCATCCATGAAAGAAGAAGAAAAGAGGTGCTTGTAGAAGTATTCCATTAAGTTGTAATCTTCCTCTTCTCAAGCCAATTTGGTTACATTGCTCCTAACTCTTTCTATTTTTATTGTGATCAAAGGTTTGTGGAAAACCCTTTGGGTGATCCTTTGATAAACCTGTTGTATTGTTGTGTTTGAGGTTTTAGTGTAAAACCCTTGAAGGGTGAACCTCATTGTGTAGTTGTGTAACCAACTTTGAAGTTAGTGGATTTGTGAAATCCTTGGGTTGAGTCTCAAGGTAGTGGATGTAGTTCTTTGAGAGAGTGAACCACTATAAATTGTTGTGCATGTTCTTTAATGTTTAATTCTATGCTCATTTCTTAATTGCCAATACTATAAGATTGTGTTTTGTGTGGATTCTTATTAAAAAGAGTTTTAGAAATCTTTCACAAACAAATTGGAGGTTAATCTTTCTAATCACACAAAAGGTTTTTTAAAATTAGCCAAAAACCTTATTCACCTTTCCCCCCCTCTAAGGTTTTTCAATTGGTATCAGAGCAGGGCTTCTCCAAAAAAGGACTAACATCCTTGAAGCAAAAGATCTTTATTTTACTATGGCTAATGTTTCTAGTTTACCATATGTAGAAGGCTCTTCTACAAATAGACCTCCTCTTTTCGATGGTACAAATTATACTTTTTGGAAATCTAGAATCAAAATATATATTTGCTCTATTAACTTTAATCTTTGGAGCATTGTAGAGAAAGGACCTTATGTTCCTATAAAGGATGGAATAGTCAAGAAGGTCGAAGAATATGATGAGCTTGACTCAAGGAAGATGACTCTAAACTTTCAAGCTATGAACATATTGAGTTGTGCCTTGGATGTTAACGAATACAATAGAGTGAGCGGATGCGACTCGGCTCATGAAATGTGGAAGTTACTTGAAGTAACTCACGAAGGCACCAATCAAGTGAAGGAGTCTAAATTGGCTATGTTGGTGAGAGATTATGAGTTATTCATGATGAAACAATATGAAAGCATTAGTGACATGTTCACAAGATTCACCAACATCACAAATGGCCTAAAGGCGTATGGAAAAGAGTACACAAGGGGAGAAGTAAATAGAAAGATTCTCGATTCACTCCCAAAAGCATGGCAACAAAAAACTCTTGCCATTGAGGAATCAAAAGAGTTAAGACAACTTCCTATTGAAGAACTCATAGGATCTCTCCTCACCTATGAGATGAAAATAAAAAGATTAGATGAAATGGAAGATGAAGACAAAGGAAGAAAAGGCATAGCACTCAAAGTGAATGTTGATGATCATACATGCTCATCAAACAATGAAGATGAGATTGAGGATATGGCCTTAGTAATGAGGAAATTTAAAAGATTTTACAAGAAAGACTTCATCAGAGGAAAGAATCCTCCATTCAAGAAAGGAGGACAAAGTTCATCACTCTTCAAGGCTAGGTGTTTTGAATGCAATAGCGCCGATCATCTTATAGCCGATTGTCCCAAGGCCCTTGAAAAGGAAAAGGAAGCTTTAGAAGCCAAGCTTGAGGCATTGAACAAGAAGAAGAAAGGCAAAGGCCTAATTGGTGCATGGGATCAAGACACAAGTGAAAGTGAAGGTGATGAAAAGGGAAACATATGCTTCATGGCATTAGAAAATGAGGTACAATTTTCACCCTCTAACTCTTCTAATATCCTTGATGATGATTGTGATCCTAGTTTAATGCTTATTGAAATGTATGATGAGTGCAAAAAGGTTACTAAACGGAACAAATATTTGAAAAGTAAAACTCAATTTTTGTTAGATGAAAATTCAAGACTCATTTATGAAAATAGAGCTATTCTTGAATCCTTGGAAGTTTTGAAGAAAGAAAAAGAGTGTTCAAATGATGACTTTCAAAAACTTGTTTTAGAAAACAAAAACCTTTGTGAAAAGATTTCCTTTCTTGAAAAATGTTTGATTGATTATGATGTATTAAAGAAAAAGGTGAGTGATCTCACTCTATGTGTTGAAAAATTCACAAAAGGAAAAGAAAACTTTGAAAAACTTCTTGGCTCTCAAAGATCACCCTTTGATAAAAATGGTATTGGATATACTCATTCCAATATTTTCTCAAAACAAACACGGTTTGTCAAGGCTTCATCATCTCACTCACACCTTTGTTGCACCTATTGTGAAAGGAGTGGTCATAAAGCCACAAAGTGTTTTATAAAGAAAAAGATTGAAAGAGGAGTGAAAACCGTTTGGAAAATAAAAGAAAATCCAACTAACATTCATGGACCCAAAAAGATATGGGTACCAAAAGACTTTTCTACTTCTTTTTTTGTAGGAACACAAGTCAAGGTCATCTAAGTGGTACTTGGATAGCGGATGATTAAGACACTTGACCAGATATGCATCCCTCTTGAATGAACCAAGGAAAACCGAAGGTGGTTTTTGTTACTTTTGGAAGGATCATCGGTATAGGTAACATTGCATATAGTTTATCTTCTTTGATTAAGGAAGTGCCTTTAAATTGATGGTTTGAAGTTTAATTTATCTAGTATTATTCAATTGTGTGATTATGGGTACAAAGTTGTTTTTAAAAGTGAATCTTCTTTTATCATAAACAAGCTTGTGAACAAAACTATTTGTGTTTCAAAAAGTGTTGGCATATGTCTATGTCTTTTATCTTGAAGATCTCATATTCTCAAAACTTATAGTTCATGATGATGATGCATTTTTGTGGCATAGAAGGCTTAGTCATATTAGTATGGATTCATTGAACCATCTTTCCTCAAAAGAACTTGTTAGAGGCTTACCAAAATTTCACTTTGAGAAAACTAAACTTTGTGATGCTTGTTAATTTGGAAAACAAATTAAGACCTCTTTTAAACCAAAGAAAATGATTTCAACTTCAAAACCTTTAGAACACATTCACATGGATTTATTTGGACCAATGAGGATCACTAGTCTTGGTGGTAAGAGGTATGCCTTTATTATTGTGGATGATTTTTTTTTTTTAAGATTCACTTGGACTTTGTGTTTAAGCCGAAAGGATGAAGCATTTCATGAATTTATCAAATTATTCAAAAGAGTCCAAACCTCCCTTGTTTGCAAATTGATTTCTATAAGAAGTTATAATGGGAGAGAATTCAACAACCAAGATTTTACAAAACTTTGTGATGATTTTGATATTTTACATAACTTTTTTCGGTAGCCAAAATTCCTCAACAAAATGGATTTGTAAAAAGGAAAAATAGAACTTTACAAGAAATGGCAAGATCAATGCTTTGTGAAATGCTTTGGCAAGATCAAAACTCCCTTCCTAAATACTTTTGGACCGAGGCCGTTAACACCACATGCTACATTTGAATCGTGTTGTCTTAAGACCTTCATTAAAGAAAACTCCCTTTGAACTCATTTTTAATAAAACCCCCTCAATTGGTTATTTTAAAGTTTTTGGATGCAAATGCTTTATTTTAAACACCAAGGACAATCTTGGAAAGTTTGATCGAAAATCCGATGAGGGAATTTTTCTTGGTTATTCTTCAAACAAAAAGGCTTTTAGAATTTTCAACAAAAGAACCTTGTGTGTTGAAAAGTCCATTCATGTTAATTTTGATGAAACTAACTTTTTCGACAAGAAAGTTGATGATGATGATGACATAGATAACACTCAAAGTAACCAACCATTGTACACTCAAGCAATGGAAGAGCATGCTATGGAGGAAGAAGAGTATGAGGAAAAACAAGAAAACAATCAAGAAGCTCAAAATCTTCCTCAAGATGTGATATATCCAAAGGGACACTCCAAGGATAAAATTATTGGTGATGTATCACAAGGGGTAAGAACAAGAAGGTACTTTATTAACAACTCTTCCCTATTATCTCAAATTGAGCCTAAGTTTATTGATAATGCTTTATACGATGAGTTTTGAATTATTGCTATGCGAGAGGAATTAAATCATTTTGAAACAAAGAAAGTTTGGACTTTAGTCCCTAGACCACATTATCACCCCACTATTGGCACAAAAGGATTCAAGCTTTTTTTAATGGATGTCAAAAAGTGCTTTCCTAAATGGTGTTATTGAGGAGGAAGTTTATGTTGAACAATCTCTCGGTTTTGAGCATGAAAAATTTCCAAATTATGTATACAAACTTTCAAAAGCACTCTATGGTTTAAAACAAGCTCCAAGAGCTTGGTATGAAAAATTAAGCGATTTTCAAATTGGTATTATGTTATCTTGATGCATTTTTTTTTTCTTTTTTGGACTTCATGATGATACTTTAATGTTGAAAGTTTTACTGCTACCTCTTCTATGATCCCTTGGAACTTCTCTCCTAAAACTTTTTGATTTATGACAAAAGGGGGAGAAAATAGTGCAAGATGTAAGGGGGAGAAATCTTGTTAATATGTTGATTATTGATGATGTTTATAAGTTGTTTATGATGATTATTGATGCAAGGGTGAGTTATACTTTTTTGGTGATTGTTTATTGATGATGCCTATAAGTTGTTTACAATGATTATTGATGCAAGGGGGAGTTATCTCTTTTTTTTGGTGATTGTTATGCTTTGCCCTTTTTGATACATTGATACATCACCATACTTTACTCTTGCTCTTTTGTTCTTCTTGCATATGTGTTTGTCATAATAAAAAAGGGGGAGATTGTTAGCCCTAAGGGCATTAATACTTGTGTTTTGATTATGATTAACATATGCTTGTGTGAGTATGTTAGCTAACCCTTCATAGAACAAAAGAAGAACATGTGAAGTCTCAAAGTCTCAAGCAAAAGATCTTGTTGATGAGGGCAAAATAGAGAAGAAGAGATCAAGCCATGCCAAGATCAAATCATTGAAGACATTGAAGGCATTGTCTTTGTTAGAGTGAACTAGGTACTATCTTGTAAACTCCCTAGTCTTAGTCTTTGATTAATTGGTCATATATGAAGCTCTTCTTATGTTTTTCTAAAATATAATCTTTTGTTAAAATCTAAGTATTCTTGACTGAAGATGTTTTGGAAAGTTTCTTTCTCTTTAAAATGATTGTCAAGAATACATGCCTTTGAAACATGGAAGAAAGTTTTTGTTTAAAAAGAAACTTGGCTGAGGAAACAAAAATTCGGTAGTCCGGTTTTAAAACCGGTCGTCCGGTTTTTCCAAAGTAAAAATTCAGCAGTCCGTTTTTCAGAAAAACAAGTCCGAATCTTTCTGTCCAAGAATTCGGTCATCCGGTTTTAAAACCGGTCGTCCGATTTTTCTCTAAATCAAAAATTCGGCAGTCCGTTTTCTAGCTTGATCAAGTCCGAATCTTTCTGTCTTAAAGAACCGGAATTCCGTTTTCTGGAACCGGTCGTCCGGTTTTTGTCGTCGGTGTAAAAATATTACCGCTGCACTGTAATGCAACGGTCATTTCGAAAAGTTACAGCCTATTTTCTTTAGGCAACGGTCTTGAGCCTCAAAACTCTATATAAACACTCAATTATCAGCCATAAATGCAACAAGTTTGGGAATTATTCATTGAGAACTTTCAAGACATTTAAAGAGCTTCAAAAATTCATTTATTGCAAATTATTTTCAATCCCAAACAAAATCTTCTTGAGCTTCATTGTTGATCATCCATGAAAGAAGAAGAAAAGAGGTGCTTGTAGAAGTATTCCATTAAGTTGTAATCTTCCTCTTCTCAAGCCAATTTGGTTACATTGCTCCTAACTCTTTCTATTTTTATTGTGATCAAAGGTTTGTGGAAAACCCTTTGGGTGATCCTTTGATAAACCTGTTGTATTGTTGTGTTTGAGGTTTTAGTGTAAAACCCTTGAAGGGTGAACCTCATTGTGTAGTTGTGTAACCAACTTTGAAGTTAGTGGATTTGTGAAATCCTTGGGTTGAGTCTCAAGGTAGTGGATGTAGTTCTTTGAGAGAGTGAACCACTATAAATTGTTGTGCATGTTCTTTAATGTTTAATTCTATGCTCATTTCTTAATTGCCAATACTATAAGATTGTGTTTTGTGTGGATTCTTATTAAAAAGAGTTTTAGAAATCTTTCACAAACAAATTGGAGGTTAATCTTTCTAATCACACAAAAGGTTTTTTAAAATTAGCCAAAAACCTTATTCACCCCTCCTCTAAGGTTTTTCACCAACCAAATTGATCACAAAGTGTTGGAGGATTTTTGCGACAAAGCAACCATACGGCAAGCATTTTGTTGAGGAGGATTGTGTAGCTAGCATATGTTTTATAGCCATATATCCAAAATTCATCCTCCTATGTTCATGTAAGGCTAGCATCACAAATGAGTGCATATTGGTGATAGATGATTTATGCCCAACATTTGGAATAATGATGTTAGAGATCATGTGATGGAGCAATCTCCCATAAGCATCAAGCTTGTTAACATTCCTATCATCATGTCTCTTTAAAACTTCTTCTCCCCTAGTGAAAATTTCCTCAAACCGTCTTTCACGGTATAAGTTAGGATCAAAGCATTTTTTGTTCTTAGTGTAGAATCTTATACCATCTTGAGGAGTTTCCAAAATTTCATTTAACAATCTATCATCAAATGCAATATCCCTACCCCCAATTCTAGTTAAAACCCATTGGTGTGGAATATTATCCACTTTTTCAATTCTTCCCTTGTGGAGATTTGCATAAAACTCATATATCATATCCACATAATAGAGTTCATTCACAATCAGCAGTGGTATCCAACCAATTAGTTCAAAAAGATAAGGGATAGCCTCCATACCTTGCATATCATTTAAGTCCACCCGATGACCCGGAGCAATTTTCCGTCGATTTCTAGTCCATTCTTCAAACCTGGCAGCCTCCTTCATTGAAATAAACCTCTCTGAAGTCCTAGTTGCAGAAACCCCAGTTCCAAAAGGTACCCTCTTTCCCTTTCCTTTCCCTCTACTAGTGCCTCCTTCTTTAGGATTTTGGTCTTGACCAACTTGAGCATTCTTTATTTTAACCATTTTGGAGAAATACTTAGGTAGGGTTTGAGAGGAGATGAAGAGTTTGAGATTGGAAGGTTGTAGCAAACAAAACAGAGAGAAGAATAGTTTCTTAGCTGTGTTGAGAGATGAATTTGAGGAAAAGAAGAAGAAGATTGAAAATCGGAACAAGAAATCGGATGGGTCTTGTGAGGGAGGGAGTTTTTGGTCGAGAGAGTGAGAGAGAGTTGAGAGAAAAGTGTGAAATGTTTGGGAAAAATCTGATTTTAACAACACAGACCCGACCCTTTTTCATAACTCGGTCGATCGTTTTTAAAAATCGGTCGTCCGGTATTTTGTGATTTGAAGAAATCGGACGTCCGAGTTTTTGTGAAGGCGTCCGGTTTTATCGTCCGAATATCTCTGGAATTTTTTGAGGAGAAAACTTTGAGTCCGGTTTTAAAACCGGACGTCCTATTTTTAAAAATGGCGTCTGAATTTTTTGGACAATTTTCAGCAAGAAAAGAGAAACAGAAGTAAGGGAAAAACAGATACAAGCAACACACATTACTCATTAAATTTGCCGATACCAAGTAATTTTCTTAAATAGCAAAAGCGATTTTGTAAAAATATCGGCAATTTGATCCTCTGTGCAAATATATTCTAAAAATACATCACCTCTAGCAACATGATCTCTAATAAAGTGATATTTGATTTCAATATATTTTGTTTTTGAATGTTGCACAGGGTTTATGGAAATGTTTATGGCACTAGTGTTATCACACATAATAGGTATGCACTTAAAAGAAACACCAAAATCAATCAATGTATGTTTCATCCAAAGTAAATGAGCACAGGAACAACCGGCTGCGATGTATTCCATTTCGGCGGTTGATAGGGACACGCACAATTGTTTCTTGCTGTACCAAGATACTAAGCATCCTCCCAAGAATTGGCAATTTCCACTTGTACTCTTCCTTTCTACCTTACATCCGGCATAGTCCGCATCGTGTAGGCAATAAGATCAAAGCAAGATTGTTTAGAGTACCAAAAGCCATAATCATATGATGAAATTAAGTATCTCAAAATACGTTTTACAGCTATTAAATGAGATTCCTTGGGGCAAGCTTGGAATCTAGCACACAAATATATGGCAAAATGATATCCGGCCTACTAGCCGTTAAATAAAGTAAACTACCAATCATACCTCTATATGTCTTTTCGTCAACTGTTTTACCTTTTTCATCTTTGTCAAGCTTCAATGACGAGCTCATAGGAGTGCCAATACCTTTTGCATTTCTCATCCCGAATCTCTTGAGAAGTTCCTTGGTGTACTTCTCTTGATTGATGAAGATTCCTTCTTTCGTTTGCTTGATTTGTAGGCCGAGAAAGTATGTCAATTCTCCCATCATGCTCATTTCGAATTCTTTTTGCATAAGTGAGGCAAATTCTTCACATAAAGAGACATTAGTAGCATAAAAAATAATATCATCAACATAAATTTGGACAAGAAGAAGATCATTGTTACAAGAGGTTTTTGTAAAAAGAGTAGTGTCCACCACACCCCTTGAAAAGTTATTTGAAAGAAGAAAACCACTTAACTTTTCATACCAAGCTCTTGGAGCTTGTTTTAAACCATAGAGTGCTTTTGAAAGTTTATAAACATAATTTGGAAATTTTTCATGCACAAAATCGGGAGGTTGTTCAATATAAACTTCTTCCTCAATATCGCCATTTAAAAAAAGCACTCTTAATATCAATTTGAAAAAGCTTGAATCCTTTAAAATAAGCAAAAGCTAAAAGCATCCTAATGGATTCAAGTCTAGCAACCGGAGCAAAGGTTTCGTCAAAATCTATGCCCTCTTCTTGATTGAATCCTTGGGCAACAAGTCTAGCTTTGTTTCTAATAACTTCTCCGGATTCATTTAGTTTATTTCGAAAAACCCATTTTGTGCCAATAGTGGGGTGATTACGTGGTCTAGGGACTAAAGTCCAAACTTTGTTTCTTTCAAATTGATTTAACTCCTGTTGCATAGCAATAATCCAAAACTCATTGCATAAAGCATCATCAATAAACTTAGGTTCAATTTGTGATAATAGTGCAAAGTTGTCGATAAAATACCTTCTTGTTCTTACCCCTTGTGATACATCACCAATAATTTCATCCTTGGAGTGTCCCTTTGGATATATCACATCTTGAGGAAGATTTGGAGTTTCTTGATCGTTTCCTTGTTTTTCCTCAATCTCTTCTTCCTCCATAGCATGCTCTTCCATTGCTTGAGTGTACAATGGTTGGTTACTAAGAGTGTTATCTACGTCATCATCATCAACTTTCTTGTCAAAAATGTTAGTTTCATCAAAATTAACATGAATAGACTCTTCAACACATAAGGTTCTTTTGTTGAAAATTCTAAAAGCCTTTTTGTTTGAAGAATAACCAAGAAAAATTCCCTCATCGGATTTTCGATCAAACTTCCCAAGATTGTCCTTGGTGTTTAAAATAAAGCATTTGCATCCAAAAACTTTAAAATAGCCAATTGAGGGGGTTTTATTAAAAATGAGTTCAAAAGGAGTTTTCTTTAAAGAAGGTCTCAAGATAACACGATTCATAACGTAGAATGCGGTGTTAACGGCCTCGGCCCAAAAGTATTTAGGAAGGGAGTTTTCACAAAGCATTGATCTTGCCATTTCTTGTAAAGTGCGATTTTTCCTTTCCACAACACCATTTTGTTGTGGGGTTTTAGCGGCCGAAAAGTTGTGTGAAATACCAAGGTCATCACAAAGTTTTTTAAAATCTTGGTTGTTAAATTCTCTTCCATTAGCACTTCTTATAGAAATCAATTTGCAATCAAGGGAGTTTTGAACCTTTTTGAAAAGTTTTACAAATTCTTGAAATGCATCATCTTTTTGGCTAAAAAACAAAGTCCAAGTAAATCTAGAGTAGTCATCCACTATGACAAAAGCATACCTCTTACCACCGAGACTAGTGGTCCTCATCGGTCCAAATAAGTCCATGTGCACAAGTTCCAAAGGTTTTGAAGTTGAAATCATGTTCTTTGATTTAAAAGATGTCTTAATTTGTTTTCCAAATTGGCAAGCATCACAAAGTTTGGTTTTCTCAAAGTGAAGTTTTGGTAGGCCTCTAACAAGTTCTTTTGAAGATAGTTGGTTCAATAAATCCATACTAACGTGACCAAGTCTTCTATGCCACAAAATGCATCATCATCATGAACCGAGAGACACTTTAAGTTTTGAGAAAGAAAATTTCAAGATGAAAGACATAGACGTTTCCAACTCTTTTGGCAACAAAAATAGTTTTGTTTTCATGATTATCAATAATAGAGGAAGAATCACTTTTCAAAAACAACCTTTTTCCCACTATCACATAATTGACTAATACTAAGCAAATTGAATTTTAAACCATCAATTAGAAGAACATCCTTAATAAGAGAGGAAGACTTGTTACCAATATTGCCTATACCAATGATTTTTCCTTTGTTCTTATCTCCAAATGTGACAAATCCACTTTCGGTTTCTTTGAGTTCACTCATAAGTAATGAGTCCCCGGTCATGTGCCTTGAATATCCGCTATCCAAGTACCACTTAGATGGCCTTGATTTGTGTTCCTACAAAAGAAGTAGAGATGACTTTTGGTACCCACATCTTTTTAGGTCCATGAATGTTAGTTAGGTTTTCTTTAACCTTCCAAATGGTTTTCACTCTCCTTTCAATCTTTTTCTTTATAAAATACTTTGTGGCTTTATGACCACTCTTTTCACAATATGTGCAACAAAGGTGTGAGTGAGATGATGAAGCCCTTACAAATCGTGTTTGTTTTGAGAAATTATTGGAATGATTATATCCAATACCATTTTTATCAAAAGGTGATCTTTGAGAGCCAAGAAGTTTTTCAAAGTTTTCTTTCCCTTTTGTGAACTTTTCAACACATATAGTGAGGTCACTCACATTTTCCTTCAAAACATCATAGTCTACCATGCTTTTTTCAAGTGTGTGAACTTTTTCACAAAGTTTCTTGTTTTCTAAAGCAAGTATTTGAAAATCATTGTTTGAACACTCCCTTTTGTTTTTCAAGATTTCTAGAGACTCAAGGAGAGATTTGTTTTCACAAATAAGTTTTGAGTTTTCATCAAGCAAAGATTTATTTTTGTTTTTCAACTCTTTCTTTCTTTTGGAAACCTTTTCGCATTCACCATACATTTCAATAAGCATGGTACAAGGATCATCATCACAAATATCATCAATGAGATTGGATGAGTTAGAGGGTGAAGATTGTACCTCATTTTCTAGTGCCATGAAGCATATGTTGGCCTTTTCTTCTTCTTCACTTTCACTTGAGTCTTGATCCCAGGTTCCTATTAGGCCCTTGCCTTTCTTCTTCTTCTTTAATGCCTCAAGCTTGGCTTCTAAAGCTCCCTTTTCTTTTTCAATGGCCTTGGGACAATCGGCTACAAGATGATCGGTGCTATTGTATTCAAAGCACTTAGCCTTGGAGAGCGATGAGTTTTGTCCTCCTTTCTTGAATGGAGGTTTCTTTCCTCTATTGTTGAAACCTTTCTTGTAGAATCTTTTAAATTTTCTCATTATCAAAGCCATGTCCTCATCATCATCAACCTCATCTTCATTGTTTGATGAGTATGTTTGATCATCCTCATTTGCCTTGAGTGCAATGTTTTTTCTTCCTTTTTCTTCATCTTCCATTTCATTCAATCTTTTATTTTCATTTCATAGGTGAGTAGTGATCCTATGAGTTCTTCAATAGGAAGTAGTCTCAAATCCTTTGATTCCTCAATAGCAAGTGTTTTTAGTTGCCATGCTTTTGGAAGTGCATCAAGAATCTTTCTATTCACTTCTCCTCTTGAGTACTCTTTCTCATATGCCTTTAGGCCGTTTGTGATGTTGGTGAACCTTGTAAACATGTCACTATTGCTCTCATTTTGTTTCGTCATGAATAGCTCATAGTCTCTCACCAACATGGCTAACTTTGACTCCTTTACTTGATTGGTGCCTTCGTGAGTTACTTCAAGTAACTTCCACATTTCATGAGCCGAATCGCATCCGCTCACTCTATTATATTCACTTGCATCCAAGGCACAACTAAGAATATTCATAGCTTGAAAGTTTAGAGTCATCTTCCTTGAGTCGAACTCATCAAATTCTTCAACCTTCTTGGCTACTCCATCAATTTTGGGAATGTAAGGACCTTTCTCTACAATACTCCACAAGTCAAAGTTAATAGAATAAATATATATTTTAATTCTAGATTTCCAAAAAGTACAGTTTATTCCATTGAAAAGAGGAGGTCTATTTCTAGAAGAGCCTTCTACATATGGTAAATTAGAAATATTAGCCATAGAAAAAAAAGATCTTTTGCTTCGAGGATGTTAGTCCTTTTTTAGAGAAGCCCTGCTCTGATACCAATTGAAAAACCTTAGAGGAGGTGAATAAGGTTTTTGGCTAATTTTAAAAAACAACTTTGTTAATTAAAGGATAAACCTCCAATTTTGTTTGAAAGAGAATTCTAAAACTCTTTTTAATAAAATTCCAAACCAAACAAAATCTTGTGGTTAAGACAAATAAGAAATAAGCTTAGAAAAAAAAGCACAAAGATTTATAGTGGTTCACTCTCTCAAAGAGTTACATCCACTACCTTGAGTCAACACCCAAGGATTTTTCCAAATCCACTATAAACACAAATTACACCAACTACAAATATGAGGATCACCCTACAAGGGTTTTGCACACAACCTCAATTCACAACACAATGTAAATCAAAGGATTACCCAAGGGGTTTTTCAACACAAACCTTTGATATCAATAAGAGAGAAAGATAGGTTTAAGAAAAATGTTACCAAATTGAGCTTGAGAAATAGTAGGTACAACTCAATGGAATGTTTCCACAAGCTCCTCCTTTCTTCTTCTTTGATGATGATCAATAATGAAGCTCAAGAAGATTTTTGTTTGGGATTGAAAGTGTTTGCTATAAATGTACTTTTTAAGCTCTTTAAAAGTCTTAAATGATCTCAATAAATATTTCACAAAACTTCTTACTTTTTGGCTGATCAAAAAAGTCTATATATATTTTATTGAAAAAGTGACCGTTGCACTCAGTGTAACGGCAATAATTTTTTACAGTAAATGAGAAAATCGGACGAGCGGTTCCTAAAATTGGACGATCGGTTCTTAAATAGAAAGATTCGAACTTGTCCTGCTAGAAATCAGACGACCAATTTTTTCTAAGTGTAGAAAAAATCGGACGACCGGTTCTAAAACCGGATGACCAAATTTTTGAGTTTTTACAGCCAGTTTCTTTTAAGACAAAAGCTTTCCTCATCATTTCAAAAACATGTATTCTTGATAATCATTTTAGAAATAAGAAGAACCTTTCAAAAGCATCAAAACCTCAATCAAGAATACTTAGATTTTAAGAAAAGTTTATATTAAGAAAATCGTAAAAGGAGCTTCATATATGATCAATAACCAAAGAGTAAGATTAGGGAGTTTTACAAAGAAGTACCTTATCACACTCTAACATAGACAAGGTCTTCAATGTCTTCAATGACTTGATCTTGGAATGGCTTGGTCTTTTATCCTTCATTTTGCCCTCATCATCAAGATCGTTTGCTTTTAGAAAATGTAGACTTGAAACTTCAAAAGTGCTTCTTTTGTTCTATGAAAGGTTAGCTAAAATACTCACACAAGCATATGTTAATCATAATCAAAATCATAAGTAATAATGCCCTTAGGGCTAACAATATTCATCTTGTAGCAATAATAACTTTTTCTCAGAAAATAAAAACACTTGACCACTTTTTTAAAAGTAGGTATACCTATACGGAGCACCGCTCATATGCATTTCTAAGGAGCACGTTAAACACGTTATGGAGAACATCTCCAATTTAAAAGAGCACTAAATTATATCGTCCCAAAAGCAGTAAATATTTTATGACATGCTTAGCTATGTATAAAAATTATAGACATCTCCAACAACATTCGTAAAATAATTAGACAGGGTTTGTGGACTCACCTGAATGCAAACATGTTACTCTGATCCTACAAATAAGGCACCAACAAAACAAAGAAAACACTTAATAATGAATCTCAACATTTCTATTTGCCATCGAAAATAATTATAAATATCTCCTTATGAACCTAGGATACATCTACATATATACCAATCCCAAAGTTCCTAAACTTCTTAAACCATATATACTAAAAATAGTAAAACCCAAATAGGGATACTAAAACCATGTATACTGAAACCATATACACTAAAACCACATATACTAAAACTAAATACAAAAACTATATATACAAAAAATAGTATAAACCTAATAGGGATACTAAAACCATATATACTGAAACCATATACACTAAGACCATATATACTAAAACTATATATAAAAACTATATATACTAAAACCATATAAAAAGATACTTAGTAGGGATTAAACCCACATACATCCTAAAAACACATACTATACCAAAATAATTAATCAATAGTTAGGAATTAAACTCACAATTAAACCACATGCTAAAATCCCCTTAAATCATTTAGATATAGAAAATCATACCAAGGGAAATAAATAAATAATTACAATTAACGAAAGTGAACCCAAAAGACTAAAATTAAATAAATGATATCCTAAAATAATTAAACCCTAAATATGTCATTTTAAGAACCCATAATCACACCCTATGACTCATCAAGGAAAAGGAGAAATAAATCCAAGTACTTAGCTAACTTAAAAAAAATAAAAGCTAACTCTAACATCTAATTACAAAATATATATATAACTAGTTGGAGAGAGAGAGAGAGATTAACTAGTACAAAAATCAACAAGAACTAAAACCAAAACTAAACTAAAACCAAAAGAAATAAAATGAACAAAAGAAAAAAACAACTTACCTACGCTGCTACCGCTGAACCTAGAGAAGGGTAGGAAGGCAAAGAAAAGAAAATAAAACATTTCCTCATTTTCATACTTTTATATATATATATATATATATATATAGATAGATAGAGGTGAGAAGTATATTAATTTCTGCCAAGTGTTGGACAATTGGTAGCGGGAGAGAAATGGCAAACTTTTTTTTTTTAACCATTAATCTTATCACCACTGCTAAAATAATAATAATAATTAGTAATAATAATACTAATAATAATAATACTAATAATAATAATATTAACTTAGTGCTGAAAAAAAACATGTCTAACATATCTAATACTGTCTCATAAAAATAATTATATTTTCGGATCCTAATGGTATTTCCTTCAAACATCTTTTTTAGATAATAATACAATTTTATTAAATTCACTACTTTAAACCTTATATAAAACTATCAAGTATTTGAATCGCTAAAATGTGTATGCTAAGCATACCTTATATTCGTAAATTTTACCACGTTAGATCCCAAACTCTACATTTTTTACGACAGTACTTTTAGGGTCGAGTGAGGTGCTTATCGGGGCGTTACAATATATATATATATATATATATATGTATATGGTATAGTGTATTGGTGACCCTTAAACTTTTTCCTTTTTGAGTTTTTGATCCTAAACTAAAAACAGTAAGTTCATGATCTTAAACTATCCAAAAGTATAAATTTGATCCTTTTGTTAATTATAGACGTTAATGACGAAGAAAAAAACAAGTGA
This sequence comes from Catharanthus roseus, assembly GCA_028651295.1. Lineage (NCBI taxonomy): Eukaryota > Viridiplantae > Streptophyta > Magnoliopsida > Gentianales > Apocynaceae > Catharanthus > Catharanthus roseus. The sequence goes on from JAPQWS010000168.1 coordinate 30,094,162, forward strand.
CCCTTTATAGAAGCATTTTCGACCTAACAAAAGGTCCCAATTTCTTTTCTCCATGGGTATGATTTGCAGTGTTGAGAATCATGTCAGAAGTCAAGCTTGAGCCATGCAAACTCAAAAGAAAATTTCGGAAATATGTATGTATGTGTGTGAATTAAGACGTAAATTGATGGCAAAGTCAAGTTTTCTATAAATTTAAAAATTAGTCGAGGAGAGGAGGTCGATAAGGATAATTCGAAAATTTATAAGGATAACTCGAAAAAAATTTATTTTAACTTAAACACTTTCTCTCTCTACAAACTTTCTCTCTAACATCTCTCTACAAAAAAATTACAACTTTTAACATCAAAACGAGATTTGAAGAAAATATAGATTCCTTTAAAGAATCTTTGGAAGAAAATATTGGTTTTGAGGTAAGAAATTGATTGAAAATTTTTTTTTCAACTTCTGCGCACTTTCGTCCAGATGGGCGAAAGTCACTGGTAATTTTCGCCTATCTGGGCAAAAATGATGCAGAAGTTTTTTTTTTTTTTTTAGGGTTTTTTTTTAAAATTTTTTTTAGTTTTGGTAATATTTTCATTTTACATTAATAGGCTGATGAAGGTCCAAATACGTTTGAAGAATTTTTAGATCGGAAGAATATATTGATCTTGGACATTTATTCACAACTGACCGAATATTTAGTTCTAAAGATGAGTTGGTGCACTGGGCAAAACAAACTGTAATGAATGCGAAGCCATATTTAATCATAACTCGATATCAGAGATCAAGAACAACTGATCGGCGACCGTATGTCACATTGGCCTGCGAGCGTGGAGGTCCAGTTAAAAATATAAAAAAGCAATAGTTGACAATAAGGAAGAAGAAGTTAAAAAAAAAAGGTGGAGACCATATGGGATGAAAAAATGTAGGTGTCCATTTAAGCTAAAGGGAGAGCAAAGAGCAACAAGCGATAGTTGGCAATTGTTCGTACACAACGGGAGGCACAACCATAAAGTAACTGTTTACAATCACGGTCATGCTTAGGCTACAAGACTTACGGAGGAGCAGTTGCACCAGACTGAGCAGTTCAGGAAGAGTCATGTGCTGCCTTGCAATATATTACGATTTCTCTAAGAATAAGACGTTGGCTGCGCAGTTAGGTAAATTATAAGGGAATTATTTTTATAATTTTATAAAAATATTAAATATTTTAGATTTGTTTTTATTCCGTTAATAATTAGAAATTTATGATGTATGTAGTGCCCAGAAAATTTACAGAACCGGATGCAGGGAAGAAACACGGTAGAGGAAGTTCTTTGCCTAAATGCAGAAAGAGGCTACACCGTTTTCCATAGAAACCGCGAGGACAGTAACGTACTTAGTGATATTGTCGTTGCACACCCAACATCGATTGCAATGATTAGAACGTGGCCATATATACTGATAATGGATACCACGTATAAAACGAACAAGTAAGAGCTATAGTGGATTAATTGTATTATCAGATATCTTTATTAATTTATCAGCATAAAAATTTAAATTTATTATGTATGTAGTGGATATTTGATATTTTATAATATTTTTTTTAAAGAAATAGTTAATAATATTTTGAAGTCCGTCTAAAATAGTTGTCAATGCTATTCATTCTTATATCCTCATAAACTGTCATCACATCCAGTCTTAGGCGAATATCCAGTAATTTATTCTCATTCTTATATCCCAAAATTGTTGGATGTATGGCTTGCAGGCTTCAGTACCCGGTCTAACCGGGGTGCAAATATTGGAAAGTACAAATCTATCCACACCTAAAATATAAAATATGAACGTAAAAAATAAAAATAAGTAGTATACATGTGAAAATTATTAAAATATGTATTAATAAGAGTTATAAAATAAATATAAATTATCTAAACCCTAAAATATAAAACATAACGTAATTCACATTATATTTAAAATACATACCTCTAATAATGACCAGCACCCAGCAAACTTCTTTGCATCAACCCTGGACGCCTAACCCTGATTCTTGTACAGATACACAAGACAGGCAGCACCCCAAGCGAACCTCCCAACAAAACTCGCATCCTGCAGCAGTGGCCATAGTCTGGCAGGAACAATGTTACCACTCTTATCATTGAAGAGTGAGCTACCCAAGATGTATCGTAGATAGCAGGTAGCCCTGACATGAGGCCGAAGTGAAGTCTGTCTACTAGGGCAACAGCGTGAAGCTCCGCTGCATTAAACCCTAAACCACCGGTGAGAGCTAAACCCAGATCATCCTGAACCAGCTGTAATAATGTTCCCTGGATAATCTCGAATCCACTACCAAACCATATGCAGGAACCCCGAGAATAAACTCCACATCGTGTAGTGTAACAGTCATCTCACTCCATAGTATGTGGAAGCTATTCGTGTCGGGCTGCAACCTCTCAACAAAGGCCGACAACAATGCAGCATTGGGTGTTGAAACATGCACGATCGTAGGTGCGTAAGACCGGACCCGAAAGCCAAGGGCCAAACGAGCGCATCAATAAGTTCCCAACCTGTGAGTGCCATGTAACGCGATCGGAACTTCAATGAACCACGATCCTGAATATAAAATAAATAAAGTAATACATTTTCATTACATTATTATATACTCTATTTATAACAATAAAAATAAAAATAGTTTACAGATTAAAGAATAATAAAAATAATAATAACATGTAACTTTAACATAAAGAAATGTACCTGTCCACGCCATATCGGACCCGCAACATGTCCACCATATGATGGGACTCTGCTGGCTGTCTGCTCCCAATCTGAAGGCTTCACTTTCTGCCTCTTTTGTGTCGAATCCGGAACTTCACGAGCAACTTCGGGTCTTTTGTTACGAGACCCCGTAATCTTACTCATCACCGACATAAAGCTACCGGTCAACCCTTTCCCTTTCCCATGACGAGGATGCTCGTCAGATCCACTAGCATGTGCCACAGGCGCCACGGGCTGCTCCTCATCACGAGCATCATCACCCTCATCCTGATCTTCATCACCACCATCACCATCATCATCATCTCTCTCATCTGCCTCTCCCTCAATATATAGGGATCCGATTCTTTCTTGCACTTCTCCAACCCCCCTATCACCCTCAAAGCCAATATCACCCTCACATACCCTATCTGCAGGCCTCGGTACATAAGGAACAGAAGATGAAACACCATACTCAGCATGAGAATACCAATGTGTTCTGCATGAAGAATCTTGAGGGGCGGCGCCAAACATCTGATCAAAAAACTCAACCCCTATCTGCCTCGGTTGATCAATAAACTCCAGTATAGGCTCCTGGGTGGCAGATCTATATGGTATGCGAGGTCGTATAATCGGAGCATGTAAGTATAGATCATATACTGCGCCTGTGGGATGTGATGATGGCTGTGCAGATCCATATGGCTCATAGGGCACAGGGGTGTGAGATAGATGGGGTTGGAGGGGAAGTCGAGATCTAAAAGGTACGGCCGGTGGTTAGGCAGAAGACCCGGGTTCACCTGTACCATGATAGAAACCAGGTGCAAGAGAGGTAGGAGTAGCGGGGAGGTCGGAGGTACTATGTCGTCCCCTCACACCTCTAGACAAAGCTATGACTGTTCGCCCCTCAACTCGACCTGTCCTGTCCGTGACAGGACCAAGATCATCATCCCCTCTGCGGCCGCTAGGTCGAACCATCTATTATTTATTCAAACTCGTTAATAGCTGTTTATCACATATTTACTTTAGCATCTATTATTATTTTATTATTTATTATTATCGGGATCTATTATTTCATTTCTACTATTTCTTTCGTACTATTATTATTCATCACTAATATTCTTTAGTAATATTCTTTAGTGATAGTTATTAATTTATATATTATTCAATCTTACCTACTAAACCCTAAACCTAAAGGTCATTCTTCACTAATATTCTTTAGTAATATTCTTATATAATATTTATTAATTTATATATTATTCAATCTTACCTACTAAACCCTAAACCTAAGGCCAAGAATAACGATCAATTCAAATTAAAATTTAAATAGTTCGGCAGTTAAATAACACGTTTCCTTATTAAACACGTAATTAGCAAATAATTTTAAACTAATTACATTTACTTTACGTACACAAAATTAATTTCATATTATTCACAAAAACATATTCATTCATACTCATAATAACAATTACATATTATCACGTAAAAAAAATTAAACAACTAGTCATAATTATTCTACATATACAAAATTAATTAGAATTCAAATAATCGTTTATGGAAAAATAATAATTCTAAAAAGAATTCACTTTCGCTAGGGCTGGACGAAAGTGCATGGAAACTTTTGTCCAAGGGAGCGAAAGTTCCATGCACTTTCACTCCAACGGGGCGAAAGTGCACGATTTCAGCCAAAAAAAATATTTTAAAGCTCCCATTTTTTTAATATTAAAGGGATATTTCACGATCTAAACCGATAAAATTGTAGATAAATGAGAATAGATTGAAGAACTAATCTTCTTTTTTCAATTTTGACAGTCGGATCTTCCAAGATGTGAGATTGAATTTAGGAGTCCTAGAGAGAGTTTAGAGAAAAGAGAGGAAGTGTTTAGGTGAAAGTGAAATTTTTTAAATTATTTCGAATTATTCTTATAGTTTTCCGAATTGACTTTATCGATAACCATTAGTAGTAGATTATAAGCAATCGCCAAGAGATCCTAACTTGTGGCAAAGAAATCCATTAGGTTACAGTTGTTGCAGCTCGCAAATGTCTAATTCGGTGGCAACGTTGGTCCCGGACCTAAGCAATATCTTATCACGAACGAGATCATAAATATTCACGATTAGGTCTCTATCTATCACAAATGCCTATTAACGACCTGTCAGCAATGACTAGCCTTGCTTCTTGTAAGTTTTTTGTAATTCTTGTCTTTGCCATGATATATGCACTCGCAAAACCTCCTCTTTTTGTAGTTATAGTCATCAACCATAGGAAAGACATGAACATATTTAGTACTAGTTATTGATATTTCTTAATAATTAAAAGGGGAAAAAATAAAAAGAACATCATCTCTAGAAATTTTATTCTTGAAGCATATAATACACTAACAATAAGAGATATACAAACTAAAAGGGAATGTATAACGGGGAAGTAAGATAAATTTATTATTTAAAACATATGCATATTTCTTTATTATCTTATACGCTTTCAAAAAATACTTCTCCATTATAAATATCTAACATTAACTTCTTATCGAAGTAAAATTCAAAAAAATTAGGAATTGGAATCGGAATCTCAAAATCTGAAAAAAACAATTTGAAGACGAAGAATAATTAAGACTTTTGAACTGCATCGTAAACATGATGCATCTTCACGAGTTTGATCACGAGAAAATGTGGGTTCACTTGAGTTTAAAGGAGAATTTGTTGATACATAACAATTAATTTTTTTAGATCCCTCATCAATTTTATCAATCCTCGCAGTTTTACCAAAATCATAAGTAGGTGACTGCATCAATTCTCTTTCTTTTGGAGAAGAACTTTGTGATTTAGCAACATCACTTTCGGACTTTGACCTCGATTATTTTGCTATTGTATAGGAGAAAGGGTCCTCATGATGACTTTTGTTTTTCTTGTTTTCCTAACATTGTTGGGATAACATAATAATGCTTTATTAATGAAATTGAAAGAGGAATAGACAACTTGATTATTATAAAGCCAATCAAAAGTCAAATTTGGTCATTTTAATTTGTTAGAAAGGAAATGAAATATTAATGAGTTTATTTATGTGGAAAAGCTTCTTAATTATTATTTCCTTTTATCATATATATAATTAATTATTGTTTTAGTGTACAGACTTTGAAAACCACTGATCACTTTGCTTTTTTCTTCTTCTAGAAATTTCCTTTAAAAAACAATACATTATCTATGACACTTGTAACGGGCTAGGTTTGTGAGTTGCACCGGACCATCCACAAAATGGACAGATATGAATTTTAAAAAATAAGCCCGTAAAAAAAACAATACATTAAAAATTTACACATTATTTCGATGTTATTTATGTGTAATTATTTTTTTTATATATATTTTATACCTTAATACGATCATAAACCAAACATTTAGAATCATGAAGAATAATTTTCACTCATACTTAAGATATAAAAATATTTCTGCTTATAAATTTTTCATATGTTTCAACTTCAAAAGAAATGATAAATATTATCATTTAGCTAATTATTCATTAATGGAATATTTAGGTCGTAGGTTAATAGGTTAAATTCCAACTAAAATTTTTCAAGTAATATCATATTTTTTCTTTTGATGAACAATATCATATGCGTTTTGAAACATTCTTCATTTTCTTTTTTTTCTTAAGAAACTCATAATTATTTTTTCTTTCTCTTTTTCTTTTTGGAGCTACTTAGACTAAGAAACCTATTAGCTTAATAATTATAAATAGCTTAAGAGAAATACTTAGCTTGACATATCAGCTATTCGCTGAACACTTCTTTATTTTATTGGGATTTCACTAGTCTTAATCATTCTTCCAGTTTTGAGATCTATCACACTGAAGAAAACCACATCAAAATTATATTATTTCTTGTAATTTATAAAAATCATAGACTATTGAATCCTTTGAGCCAACAGGATCGTCCTCTGATCTCTTCAGCCAACATTCGCACCTCAGCCACGCTTTGGGGGGGAAGGGGAATAGTTGCACAGAAAAAGGAGTTTTCAAGGGTTCTAGTGTTTAGCTTTGGTCTAGGCTTGTTCAATAATTTTATAATCTCTTTTTCTTGTAATTCTTTATGTTTTATATGGTTATTATGATTGTATTTTATTTTATGCTAGGAAGAATATTTTAGTTGATTAGGGTTTACGAAGGCTTGGTTTGAACAAAAATTTATTTTAAAATTTCTCTTATTTTATTATGTCTATTATTCCTTTATCCCTAAATCGTTAATTATTGTTATGTTATTCTTCATGTTCGTGTACACTTGATAACTTTATGCACTACAAAAAAAAATGCAATTAGCGCTGCATTATCCGTCGCAAGACAGCCGCTATCATTCAATTTGCGATTGACTTGCGACTGAAAAAGGTAGTCAGTAAACCACAGTCACAAACTCAATGTTCACGACCGACATCGGTCGCAAACATGTCTTTGTGCCTGCCTTTGCGACAAGCGGTCGCAAACTTTCGAGTAAATAAACGACGACCAAAGGATTCAGCCGCAAACTTATGGCGCTAAAATGGCATTCCACCAATATTTGTAATCATCTTCCGGTCGTAACTCGGTAGCAAATTTCTTTTTTTAAAAAAAAGGAGTTTGCGGCCGCTAGTCAGTCACTAGACAATCGCAATTTTTTATTATTTTTTAATAGTATTTTTGAAAATACAAAAAACCGCCTAAAAATCAACAAAACCCAAACAAGCAATGATATATAACTATAAAAATCCTACCACATTCACATAAACAAACAGTAATGTACAATAGTCATAATAAAAAAACAATATACGAACATACATACTAGTACAACAATGAAATGTAAAATAAAAGTATCTAACTAGGAGGAGTATCATCACCGTCCTCCTGGCCATCCTTCTTGTCCTCTTGTGCATCCTCCTGGCTAGGTTCACCCAGCATCCACTATTCTGAGGCGATTGGAGATCGATATGTGGCATGTTCTCAGGCCGATAATCAAAATTGGCGAACTATCGGGTGCCCCACTAACTATTGATATACACTCTATATGAAATCTTCCGCTCCCACTCCTGACTTGCCTCTTTTATCTTCTTAGAAATGATATGGCCAATAACCTCTGCAATCTACGATTGGATATTGTTCAGAAGGAGAGATCGAGCTCCAACTACACCTCGGGCCTCAGCCCTTATACAGGCTGACTCTACGTCCTGAACCCATAGGCTTACCCCTTCTTCATCCCCATATTAACCTCAAGCTTCATCTGTGTTGGTGGGCATAGCAGCCCTAGTCCGAGAATACTCCTCATTCTTCTTCTTCTTTAGCTCCATGTACTTTTGTTGAGACAAGTTTATTTATGATATTCATAATAATTGACACGAAATACTTACCTAAAACTCGACGGAGCACTCGTTAACGAACTGGCCAACCTTCTCGTAGTTGTCCCAATATGTGTGAAACTTTTGGTAAACTTTATCTTTCAAATAAGCATCACTAAGCTTCTTTCCCTACAACATCATATAAAGTTAATCAAAAAAGTTATAATTCATAAAGAAAACATGAAATACATAAATATATTAATTCATATTACCTCATGAGCATTCCACTCAATAAACAATCGAGAACCGCCTATATGCTTCCCGGGACCTCGATGCCCTCGCCCCTTTTTCATGTTCCTCTGTGCTGTCTTTCTCTTCTCTTTATACTCAGGCTTCTCCCAACTGCTCCTCCAAGCCTCGTATATGGGAACTGGTATCCAATATCGCCTTCGAGAGAAAGTGCAAACTCGATACAACATTTTCTAGAACCACTTAATGCTTGTTCGCACAAACCCATCTCTCGCCAACTCAGTAAAGTCTGGGTCCCACTGAAAATACTGCTGCTTATTCACACACAAGTTAAATGACAATACAAAAATGAAAACATTAGAATTATAAATGTTTAAAAGATTTACGATTACTGAGAACTTCTTGAACAACATATCCCGAACATGCTGAGGGATCGTAGTCCAGTTCTCATATGGCTCGTCAATACGAGACTGTACAATGTAGGTCCATCTAACTACCGCCTCTGACGATTCCCTAAAATTGAAAGTTAAAGTGATCAAAGTTATATTAAACTTAAAGTTATTAAACTTATTAAAGTTAAAGTTATGAAAGTTTTTTGAAAGTTATAGTTAAAGTTTGAAGAGTTATGAAAGTTACTTACCTCCGGGAATAGGATGCAAGTGCTGGCAGTGATCTCCAAGCTGCTGCTATGGCTATAATGCCTCGGGTGAAAGTGGACGTGACGGGCCGGCCTGTGAAGTGCTCGCCTGTTAGGTGGACGATTGTGATGTGTCGGCATATGAAGTGGATGACTGTGATGGGCTGGCATGTGAAGTTCGCCCTCAGACTAAGAGGCCGAAGACTAACGATCTTGTGTCCGTGATTGAGATGCTGAAAGTCGACGAGCTGACGTTAAAAGGCAGGCCAGAAGAGGGGTGAGAAGGGGCTATGTCGTGGGTGCAGGGGACGGTGATGACTACACCTCTGTCGTCGCATCAGGTGGACAAATGGCATCGGTATAAAAACATCTCTGGTCGGAGGAGGAGTCATATCAACATCTCCGGGACCCTGCTGATTTGATGTCGAGCCCCTCTTAGAATCGTCAAGTACATCCTTCATATCACGCACCATATCTACGATTATAAAGAATTGTGAAAAGTTAGCAATGCATTCCTAAACTTTAACTTTAACAAATGTAACTTTAATATGACTAAACTTAAACTTTCAAAATTTCAACTTTTATAACTTTAACTTTCAAAACTTTTACTTTAATAATTTTCACAAAAATTAGCAATGAAATGAATGCAATTACTTACGTAAATATAACTACTAGACGGAATCGTCTTCTTCTTCAAATTCCTCTTCTTCTTCACTATCTTCGTCTTCGGACTCCCATTCTACCTCATTTATATGTGATGTATAGTACTACTTATATATATATATATTACTTTCGTCCTTTTTACGATGTTTTTAATGTATAAGATGCATAATATACAACATTTACCTCTATTCTTATCTTAAATGCTTCCCGATGAAACGGAGACTAAAAGTGAAAAGGGGCAAGAACGAAGCAAAAACGGATAGAACGGAAACCGTCGGCACCAAGGAAGATGATCTACCATCGACGGTAGGCCAACCTACCGCATGCGGTAGGTATTGAAGTGAAAAGAAGAAGAAAAACATAAGCCTACCACGGACGGTAGGCTAGACCTATGCACGCGGAAGGTCTCGAGCATTCAAAGAGGAATTTTGGATAGAACCCTGCCGCGAACAGTAGGGCTCGACCTACCACACGAGGTATGACCTAACTACAGCGTAGGTAATGCATTTTTCTGCTATTTTTATGTAATTTTCCCCTCTTTTAGGGCAATATTCAGTTTAGATTTAGAGAAAAACCATTGTGGCGAAACTTGGCAATAAAACCCTTTCCAATTCCTATTCAATTAGGTAGCTTTTCATCAATTAATATTAAATTGAAGCTTTTCGGGGAGGATTGAAGAAGTTTTATGGAGCAATTTAAGATTTCATCAAGCAAATCAAGAGACGAGCTCAAGGGGCTTTCGGAACCGTGGACTCGAATCTTCTTCATCCCAAGCTTTCTTTTCTCTAGTTACTTATAAATACTATCATTAATTCGATTTCTGCTAGGGTGTTTAGTGGTTAAATTTTCATTGTTTAGATGAGAGTTGAACCCTAACTTTTGAATGATGTGATTTTTCATTAGATGTCATATAATTTATGTTTGCTTACTTTGGGTTGTTGTTCAATTATGTTTTTATGATAATTGATTTGCAAGCAATCAATTATTTCGCAAGATTTGTTGGAATTGAAAAAGGAAAACTAATCTAGGGTAATTAATTGGATGATAAAATTTAGTAATTGAATAGAGATATTTATTGCAACTTTTAGGTTATTAGATCACCTAATCTAATTGCATTCATAATCAGTTAGAGAGAGAAGAGATTCTCCCCTAAAGGTTAGTGAGTAGAGTGGCATTCACTTAGAGATAGGGATTGCTCAATTTTTGTGTGATAACCCAACTTTAGTTTCTTAAACATTGTTTTATGATTTTTCCCATTGAAATAGTTGACAAAAGTTAGAGGGATTCTATCATTCAAACTCTTTTTTCTCAAATTTCTATCGTTTACACTTTTGCTTCTATTTAATTATTTTCTTAGTAGCTTTTAAATATTTTCTCAAAGATTAATTTTTTGGAGGTGTTCAACACATTCAAGATAAATGGAGTATCAGAGAATGCCATCAGACTTCGCCTTTTCCCATTTTCTTTTAGGGAGAAGGTGAAATCATGGTTGAAGTCATTACCTTCTAGATCAATTACATCATGAGATTCTTTAGTCGAGAAGTTTCTAGAGAGGTACTTTCCTCCTTGTCGCACAGTCAAGCTTCAGAACGAGATCTTGTTGTTCCAGCAGATAGATAGAGAAAGCTTATATAAGGCTTGGGAGAGATGGAGAGAGCTGCTCAAGAAGTACCCACATCATGGTTTGGATTTGGGTATTAGATTCAGTCATTTTATAATGGAGATAATTTGGGGCAATAATGCTCATTGATGCTTCTGCTGATGGATCCACAGATCACAATATTCCCTAATAGGTATATGATCTTATTGAACAAATATCTATAAACAGATATAACTGGGGAGGATAGAGATCCAACCCCCAAGCCTGCTGGAGTACACAATGTGGATGCTATCGCTGCCAGGGAAGCCAGATTAGTGGTAATGATTGAGCAAAATATGGAGAACATGACTAGTACACCTTCAAGTAAAAACACTCAACAAGTCATGTTCTGCGATTTTTGCAGTGGAGAGCATCCGAATCATGAGTGTCCAAGCATGGGCACCCTATAGAACAAGTAGACTTTATATAAGGGAACCGGTAGGGGAAAACCCCTATCTAATGCGTATAATCCGGGTTGGAGAAATCACCCCAACTTTTCTTGGGAAGGATAAGGACAGCAAAGGCTACATTAACCTCCCAGATTACATAATAGAGCTCCTACTCAGCCATTACCCTATGATACCAGAATGAACAATATAGAGGCTGCCCAAACAGAACCAAAAGGCCTGAATTTGAAATATGGAGAAATAGATTGGTCAGCTAGTTAAATTAGTACAAAAGAAGTCTCCAGGAACTCTCCTGAGCAATACTAAAGTAAATCTAAGAGAGAATATCAATGCTATCTCAGTAAGATTTGATGAGGAAGTTCTTAAAGAAAAGAAAGTGATGATTATACAAGAGAAGAGCTATGTTGGAAGGGAAAGGAAATCATCCGACATTCTTGACTCTAAAGCATTAGAGCCAAGACGAGAGGAGAAGAAAGTTCCACAGAACGTGATGCTGATAAAAGAAAAATTAACGATGCATCAACACACATCTTGGGTGAAGAATATTCGGCTATTCTTAACAACAAGGACAAATTACCACAGAAGTTATAAGATCCAAGGAGTTTTTCTTTCCCTTGTACTATCGGTAGTTTTCAAGTTGATAAAGAATTAGTTGATTTTAGGCACTAGTATCAATGTTATGTCATATGCTATGTGTAAGAAACTAGGCCTAAGAAAACCAAGACACGTTAAGATGTCTATCAATCTAGTAGATAGATGTCTTAGACATCCTAAGAGGGTCATAGAAGATGTCTTGATCAAGGTCAAGGACCTTGTTTTCCCTATAGATTTTGTGATTCTCGATATGGAGGAGGATGTAGACTTTCCTCTAATCTTAGGACGCCCATTTTTGTGTACTTCAAGGGCTTTGATAGATATGGAGAAAGGGGAGCTACTCCTAAGGGTTGAGGAGAACGAAATAGTGTTTAAATTTCCTATGAATCCAACCTCTCACCCCGCGTTTAAAAGTCAAGATACTTTATTCTATATTAATCATGCAACTCAAGAAGTATCTTTGCCTTTGCAGGAAACTTACTTATCACAGGATGATAGCCCGAAGAAATCAAAGAAAAAGGGAAAGACTCCTTCCCACAAATTGAAAGCGGGTTTGATGAAATAGGTACCTATTCGGCATATCAAGAAGGAGAAGATCAAAAAAAACTCAAATTGTCATGATCCGGGAGTTGCTTTTGGCACCTAGAAGGAAGTATTTCATATGACTCTTTGTATACTTGTTATATTATGTTGTTGTACAATTACATTTTGGTTTTCTCTCATTTTCCGCTTTGATCGTTTTATCGTTTGTGTTGTTGCAAAGGGTTTTGAAGAGATGAATGGCTACTATATACTAATTTTGAGCTTAAAAGGAATACACGACTTTACCAGGCATGAAACAAGATTGAAAAATCACAAAACGAAGAAAATTTGGAGTTCAGCCAGAACCCTATCGCAGACAATAGGGTACCCTACAGCATAAACAGAAGCCTACTGCGAACAGTAGGCCTCAACCTACCAAAAGTCATTTTGTGGGTTAACTGGTAAGGTTGGTTTAGTTTTAACCAATTTCAGCCTTTACCCAAAATTTTCTAAAATTTTTCCCTAAATTCCTTCCCTCAAATCCCTAACTTCTACCCTTTTTTCTTCTTCCTCCCGTCACAACACCCCTCACCCTTTCCTCTCATCTTCCACCACCACACTGGCGGCCTTCTTCTTTTCTGGCGACCACCCTCACCTCCGGCATCACTTCAATCCCTCGGTTTGTTCTCTTTCTCTCTCTTTCTCCCGCTCTTCTTCTCTTTCTCTTATTCTTCCTCCCCTTCTTCTCTCTCGAGTCATCTTTCCCACCTCCCATTCTCCACTCTTTTCTTTCCCTTTGTTTTCCTCCTCTTCTCGATGACACCCACCACACCGACCAACCGACACCATCCCACCCTCTACTCCATCTCCTTCTCTCTCTATTTCTCTCTTTCTTTTTTTTTTCCTTATATTTTTCTTCTCCTTTTTCTTTCTCTTTCTTTTCCTAACTTTTGTTACTTTTTTTCCTTGATTTTTCTAACAAAAATTTGCAGAAAATTCAAAGAAAAAAATTTTCTAGCAAAGATTTTAGGAACTCTAGGGGAGCTCTGGTGGCACACCGTTTGAGGTAGTGTGCACGTTTCACTAGCATTGTAACGACGGTTTGTTTGTTCAAACAAACCAAGGATAATTCTAATAACCTTTGCTTCAATTTTTCCTTGTTAGTTTTTTTTTTTTTTTTGTCTTCGTTTTTAGTTTGTTTTGTGAGTTGTATTTTGGTTGTGTTTCTGTTGTTAGTGTTCACATTCGTCATTTTACTCATTTTCTGTTTTTTTATATTGTGTTTTGTTTATATTGTGTTACACTTAATCACACACAGGCGATGTATAGGACACTTGAACACACATGGGCTACGTTAGTCTTGCTATATTATTTTGTGTGTTTATTATTTTAGCGATAACCATGTGTTGTGTTGGGGTCTTTGTACATTTTCGTGTCTTGTCTTTTGTCTACCTCCTTTGGCACCTAAAAAGTCTACTGCTTCCTCCTCAAAATAAACCAACACTTCCAAAAGGGCTCGGGTTGATGATTCTATGGGCGACCCCATCAACCCTGCCATTCCCCCTTATCCAGCACCTCTCTGCGACAGTTCGAAAATGGATAACAGATAGAGTACACCTTAAGCTAATCATAGAAAAATCCTTTGATGCTCATGTCATAGAACACTTAGGTTTGAATGTTCTTTTTGATAGTTTAGGGTGGGAACCCCTTTTGCACATTTCTAGCACTTATTATCTCAAATTTGTCGATGAGTTTTACACAAACATGTTTCATAAACCAGACAATGACCTCTCTACCATTATTTCTATGGTCAAAATGGTACGAATTGTTTCAGATAGAGAGCGTCTCACTTCTATAGGGATGAGGGATGAGGGAAACACTGTCACCATCGATTCTAACATAGAATCCATCAATGAGGACCTAAACTGGAACTGCGAGGTGACTTGCAATCACCTCGACATACGGCCACATCTGGGTGATCGACAACGCATTTTTAACGGGGGTGATTTTTCCCAAGTCTTACTTATTTCTTTGGCCACACTTTGGTTCAAAAAAGGGGTGGGCAGAGCAATGTCAGGATTCTTGATCTTTACATGATCGATAAACTTCAAAAACAGTCCTTTTTTCCATAGCGTCCCTCATCATACACAATGCGCAACACAGATTGTGACACTACCTATACACGTTTGTTCCATTACCCTGTGATTCTTTCACGTGTCTTTGTTGTTTTCAATGTTAATTTCACAGGTGAATGGAGAGTGGCAAATAGGCAAGGGCAGATTATCAAATTCACTACTTTCAACAACTGTGGCTATGCTTGGGATGAAGCCCAAAAGATATGGATACCCCCAGCCGAGAAGGATCGGATGAGAGAACGCACATTGACAATTTTTGAAAAATCAAGAAAACCACAAAACCGGCATTAGAGCATTCTCCTCCCAGCCACCGATGATGAGAGTAAGGATGACGAGTCCGATGACGACGAGTCATATGACCTCTCGGCCGTGGATGCACCTCTCAATGTCCTTATGGACGCTTTTCAGGCAGAGATGCAAGCTGTTTTTGAGCAGCTGCGCTTCACAAGACATCCATGGAGCCCAGCTAGCGGAGATAGTGGAGATCTCCTACCGTTATACGGGCGAGTTGGCACATCAGAGGGCACTCATAGACCGACAATAAGTGATGCTGGCTCGACTGTGCGGTGGGTTCCTACATGATTAGGGTATTAGTGTAGGTAGTGGCACGGCCTTTGGTTCGCAATGAGGGAGTTTTTCTTTTCTTTTCCTTTTTTTATTTTTACAGTTTTCCTTATTTTCTTTTCCTTATTGTTATTTGTCTCCTTTTCTATTTTGACTTTTCATGGCGATTACTTCCCGGTATGCTTACATGCTTTATATCTTTGTATAGCTTCTCATGTATATGCCTTGCTTGTGTTTACATTTTATTCTGGCCCCCACATTTGTGTCTTTTGGCTGTTTATATTCTATGAAGTCATATTTCTCTTTCCCACATTTTAAAAATCCAAAAAAGTTAGATAATTTGGAAAAACTCAAAAAAAAATTCCTTCTTTTCCCTTTTTCAATCTCTTTACATTCAGAAAAATCCAAAAATATTTTTGTTTTTGTCACATTCAGTGGGAGTCTTGACTGCAAAACCTTTAGGATTTTAAAAAAGTCGTTTGACTTGTTCGACTTGAAAATTGCACTTTCTTTTTATTCTTACAAATCAATGGTTTTTTATGCACTTGTAAGTGCCGGTTAGTAAAATAAGTCTTAGAATCTTAGGGGATTAGTATAGTGAATGTTTTTTCGAGTCTTTGCCTTCACCCTTATGTTTTTCTTTGCCTTAAAGCGATAAGGTTTAGTCTAGGTTGGTCTCGAAAATGATAGTTACAAACCTTCATTGTACCATTTGTGCATTTATTGCCTATCCCTTATAAAAATCAAACCCTAGTTCCCGTTTTGCGCCTTCATGGCAAGGGTTTTAATCTCTTCCATTCTTTTCCTTTTAAACTCACACTAGGTAAAAACTCAATTCATTGAGCTAATGTTTGCTGACCTTTTTAGCTGTTTTGAGCGAGGAAAATAGATAAGTGGGGGTTTTTTTAGTAAAGAAAAGGATTTCTGTATAAAAAGGCATTTTGAGAAATCTCTGTAAGCAAGGTATATGCATGCAGCGCTTGAAAGAGAGATAGCCAAGTTCGTTTGAAAAAACAAAATCATAGAAAACAAAACATTTTATTCTGGCCCCCACATTTGTGTCTTTTGGCTATTTATATTCTATGAAGTCATATTTCTCTTTCCCACATTTTAAAAATCCAAAAAAGTTAGATAATTTGGAAAAACTCAAAAAACATTCCTTCTTTTCCCTTTTTCAATCTCTTTACATTCAGAAAAATCCAAAAATATTTTTGTTTTTGTCACATTCAGTGGGAGTCTTGACTGCAAAACCTTTAGGATTTTAAAAAAGTCGTTTGACTTGTTCGACTTGAAAATTGCACTTTCTTTTTATTCTTACAAATCAATGGTTTTTTATGCACTTGTAAGTGCCGGTTAGTAAAATAAGTCTTAGAATCTTAGGGGATTAGTATAGTGAATGTTTTTTCGAGTCTTTGCCTTCACCCTTATGTTTTTCTTTGCCTTAAAGCGATAAGGTTTAGTCTAGGTTGGTCTCGAAAATGATAGTTACAAACCTTCATTGTACCATTTGTGCATTTCTTGCCTATCCCTTATAAAAATCAAACCCTAGTTCCCGTTTTGCGCCTTCATGGCAAGGGTTTTAATCTCTTCCATTCTTTTCCTTTCAAACTCACACTAGGTAAAAACTCAATTCATTGAGCTAATGTTTGCTGACCTTTTTAGCCGTTTTGAGCGAGGAAAATAGATAAGTGGGGGTTTTTTTAGTAAAGAAAAGGATTTCTGTATAAAAAGGCATTTTGAGAAATCTCTGTAAGCAAGGTATATGCATGCAGCGCTTGAAAGAGAGATAGCCAAGTTCTTTTGAAAAAACAAAATCATAGAAAACAAAGAAAAAATGAGTACTTGAATATTTCTTTCAGCTTATCTCTCACAAATTTTGAGCTGCTCTCTCCTATGTACTTGAAAATATGTGATTTATGAGATAGAGAATGTTAGGGGAATTATGTGTTATTTGAACGAAGCAAGACGATCAAGGGCAAATGAGAATAAGTGAAAAGCGGCTAGAAAGTTGTTCATAATTTTTTATATCTTTCCTTTCGGTTATATTAACTCTATCTCAATTGCCTTTTGTTTTTCCTTTCCCTTCATCTGACACCGTTTATATCCCGAGGATAAGATTATAAGTTGAAAAGTCCTACCTAATACAGGAATGACTTAGAATGGAATTTAAAGTGGAAAGGTGTTAGGAAACATGAGTTGTGTTGTGTATTTTCCATAAAAGTACTTCAATGTGTTAATAACTTGATATTCCTTGTTTTCTTTGAAAGACGACACAAGCAATACACACACACCCCCCATTGATTAGTAAGTCTATTAGTAAGATAGCAGTGGAATTATTGATTCTTGTGATTTGTCCTTTGAAAATTCCTTTTGTGGTTGAGTAGTTATATTTCCTGTCAAAGTGACGCTTTATTTGTTGTTGTTTTTGTTTTTTTTTTGGTGTGTTTTTTCCTTTCTATCCTTTTGTTCATAGAGTCTTGTGTTTCTTTGGGCATGTGTGTTTTTCTTCCGTGTGTTGTTTCCTATGGATAAAACCCTGTGCACTTCTCTAATTACATTTTCCAATTTTTGCCTAGTTTTGTGTCGCTTGAAGGCAAGCAACAGATAAGTATGGGGGGATTTGATATGTGCTATATACTATTACTTCTATACATACTATTTTCTTCGTTTTTATGATGTTTTTTATGTATAAGATATATAATTTATACTATTTACCTCTATTTTTATTTTAGGTGCTTCCTGATGAAGAAGACAGAGAATAAAAGTGAAAATGAACAAAAACAGAGCGAAAATGGAGAGAATGGAAGCTGCCAATACCAAGGAAGATGACCTACCGCCGATGGTAGGCCAACCTACTGCATGCGGTAGGTATTGAAGTGAAAAGAAGAAGAAAAAAAGAAGCCTACCACAAACGGTAGGCTAGACCTACTGCACCGCAGTAGCTCCCGAGCATTCAAAGAGGAATTTTGGACATAACCCCATCGCAGACCGTAGGGCTCGACCTACCGTACGTGGTAGGTTCCGACTATAGCGCAAATAATGCATTTTTATGCTATTTTTATGTAATGTTTCCCCTCTTTTGGGATACTATTCAGTTTAGGTTTAGAGAAGAAGTATTGGGAGCGAAACTTGGCAGTAAAACCCCTTCCCATTCTTCTTCAATAAGATAGTTTTTCATCATAACATTAAATTGAAGCTTTTGGGGGAAGATTGAAGAAGTTTTACAAAGCAATTTTGGATTTCATCAAGCAAATCGAGAGACAAGCTCAAGTGGCTTTCGAAACTGCAGACTCGAATCTTCTCTTCATTACTTATGAATATTATCATTAATTCGATTTCTGTTAGGATGTTTAGTAGCTAAAATTTTATTATTTGGATAAGGGTTGAATCCTAACTTTTGAATGATGTGATTTCTGATTGGATGTTATATAATTTATGTTTGTTTTACTTTGGGTTGTTTTTCAATTATGTTTTTATGATAATTGATTTACACGGAATCGATTCTTTCTCAAGATTGGTTGCAATTGAAAAGGGAAAATCAATATAGGCAACTAATTGGATAATAAAAGTTGGCAATTGAATAAAGATATTTGTTGCACTTTTAGGTTACTAGATCACCTAATCTAATTACACTCATTATCGGTTAGAGAAAGAAGAGATTCTCCTCTAAAGGTTAGTGAGTAGAGTGGCCTTCACCTAGAGATAGGGATTGCCGATTTTTGTGTGACAACCCAACCTTGGTTTCTCAAACATCGTTTTATGATTTTTCCAGTTGAAATAGTTGACAAATATTAGGGGGATTCCATTATTCAAACTCTTTTTCTCAAATTTTTATCTTTTAAACTTTTGCTTCCATTTAATTTTTTTCTTAGTAGCTTTTAAATATTTTCTCAAAGATTAATTTTGTTAGACTAGACATTAGGTAAACAGTTAGTAATTGAGATTATATATTCCATGAGTTCGACAACCCGGTTGTATCTCTGTTACTACGATGATAGGTACACTTGCATGTTGTATAATTTTATTTATACCCCACATTTAAGATATCATTCGTCGTTCACAAAGTCATCATTATTTGTATTTTCTTCAGGTTCTCCAAGAATGTCTACTTCATCGATCTCGCCTTCTCATAAGTAAGAGTTCCAATATCTTCAATTCGTCGATCTACAATCGAAGTCTTAGTGATGTCCACATTCTCTTAAAATGCAACGTCAACTACAAGCACTTAAAAAACACGAGGCCTTGATTTTACTACTGCCCACAAATCACTCATTTGTCTTTTTGCACCAGGATACGTGATGTAGATACTTGATTTGCTTGGTGAGTAAAAACAAACGAACCGTACCCGCCTTACCGTTTCTTAGAATGAAACTCAACAATTTTATATTATGGATGCTTCTTTAAATGTCTACCTGAAGAATCGAACCAATCACACTTAAAAAGTGTAGCCGTCTGAATAGGGGTACACAGAAACCCTTCCCGTAATTGTGTCTCTACAGCTTTTAACATATCATAAAACTTCTGTGCCTCTAGATTAGGTGCTTTTTTATAAGTGTAGTTCGCAAACTTGGGGTCAAAGCTCGAATAGATGCATCAAATATCATCTCACGAATCGTACTATTTTCTTCAACACTTGTCAAAGTTGTTTTCCTTCTGCTACTCATGTATATTCCCACGTTTAATCCTCAAAAAACTTCTCATGACATGTCCAATTGTGATAATCAGGCATAAAATCCTAGTTAAAAAGATGCAACTTAATTTCTTCCACGGTGGCTAACTTTCTATTTTTGCACTTCACACATGGGCACCTTATCTTATCTATTATGTCATGATTTGTTGAAAGACACCAGTCTACAAACCGATGTACCCCATTTACAAATTCCCTACTAAGTTTCCTAACCCCTGGGACATATCTCGTATACATCCAACTTATGTCCGTCATAACTGTTTACATTCAAATAATAGAAGGTTATGATTATTAAACAATTAATAGGAGTAGAAGTGAGAAACAATTATAACTTTTGTTAAGTTCACTTCTAATCAAAGAAGTAATATTTGGAAAGAAACAAATAATATATAGGAGTAAAAACTCCTAACTTTTTGTTTAAGTTTACTTCTACCAAAAGAAGTAATAGAAGTCGATATTAACTTTATAAAATTGAAATAATGAAATATTAGGAGTGAAAAACAATCATAAATTTTGTTTAATTTCACTCCTAAATAAAGAAGTAATATTTGGAAAGAAACAAAGAATAGCTACGAGTAAACACTCCTAACTTTTTTCCTAAGTGTACTTCTACAAGAAGAAGTAATATAGAAGTCGATTTTAACTTTATAAAATTGAATAGAAGAAAGATCAGAAGTGAAAAAGAATTATAACTTTTTTTAATTTCACTTCTAGTCAAATAAGTAATAGTTGGAAATACACAAAGAATAAACAGAAGTAAAAACTCCAAATTTTTTGTTTAAGTTTACTTCTACAAGAAGAAGTAATGAAAGTCAATATTAACTTCCTAAAATCAAATTGAGGAAAGATTAAGAGTGAAAAATAATTATAACTTTTGTTTAAGTTCACTCCTAAACAAAGAAGTAATATTTGGAAAGAACGAAGAATAGGAGTAAGAACTCCAAAATTTTGTTTAAATTCACTTCTAACACAAGTAGAAACATAACTTTTCTTTAAGTTCACTCTAAGATTTTGAAAAAATTTGACAGAGTCTCCTTTTCAAAATGGACATTTTTCAGGCACAATGGCCCTCAAAATGCAACATTCATGAATTTTAACAATTAAAAACTCCAGCCTCCCCCATAAACAATTCAAATTAAAGAGTTCGGGCTCCCCATAAATATTTTAAATTAAAGAGTCTGGGCTCCCTATAAACATATAAACATCAAGAAGCATTTTTACTAAACTTTACCAATTTTCACCGACCGACTGAATGGCCAGTCGATAATCTGGATTTTTCTTTTAGTGTTAATTCACATTTAATTCATGTTCATCCATAAGTATTAGATTACAAAAGTATTAGATTCACAAGGAATTCTTGTCAATAAATTAAAAACCCCAAATCGACATTAATCTTAGTTAGTTCTTTGGAAATTCGACCTGATTTCTCCATTATTGTCGTAAGAGGTCATATTACCCATCTTGATCATAGAAATAGCAAAATCAGCCCAAAATGCCTTACGATTATTACTATAGTACCTAACAAGGCCATCACTTACACTACCATCACCTTCATAAAGTTCTTGAAATTTTAGCAACAAAACTAACATTGCAACTTATATTGTTATACTCAAACAAATTAAAAAAAAAAATTACCTTAAATTGCAGCTTCCCACCGCTCGGAGGCAAAGACAGAGACGTTCATCATTTTTGGCAGCAGTAGTGACAGCAAGCACCAGTTCAGATAGTAGTAGTGACAATTATGGAAGTTGGTTCGAGCAGTAGCACAAGTGGGCCAAAACAGAGGGAATAAAGGAGAGGAGAAGGAGGACTTGGACGACGAAGGTGGCCAGCCTTGGTTCAAGATCGCCGTTGGCTGGGGGTCGTCTTGGTTAGGTGGTCAACGGCGGTTGCAAATGGGGGAAGACAGAAATTAAAATGAGGGAATGAGAGAGGGAAGAGTTCATAGGTGACCTAAATTAGGTTACCTTACAACCGTAAAACTGTCACAATATGTAAACGTTTGTGACCAAAAGGTTTTGGTCAGTGATCTGTCGCAACTTTGTAAAATTTTCTGACAGAATGTCATATCAGTCGTTAACATGATCGCTAAGTTGGTGATCGACTCAATCAGTCGTCAATTTGACGCTAATGCAGCGATGGCAGTCACAATATTTGGTCGCTATTTCAGTCTTTTTTCTTTTGTAGTAATGTATGATTTTATAATTAATTTCGATGGACAGAGGAAGGTGAAGTAGATTAGTTAGGAGCTAAGTAAAAATAACTCGTAGTAAAATTGAGTAGAGATAGAACCAATTTCTATTAAGTGGTTATTAAATGTAAGTTATTGTAATGACTGAACTTAGGGAATTCCACAAATCAGCCATGCAAGTTTAAGTAATCAAATTCACATGGGGATATAGTTTTCATTAATAAGAATTTGGGGTTCACACTAAAGGATTGGGTAAAACCTAAGTAAGGGAAATTCTAGCATTAATGAATTTAGGTCTAATTTAAGGGAATTTGATGCAGTAAAAAGGGGGATTTAAATTAATCATTGAGATAATAAGTTGGATCAAAGTCCTAATGGACACTTCTTTCATGATTTGTATGGTGTAATTCCTTAATATTTTTCTTAGTTTAGTATAATTAGTTTTTCTATTATTTTTCTTAATCATAATTTATTTAGGTCTAAATTAGGATAATTAATAATGTGTGTACTTAATTATAATCTCTAAGGGAGCGACACTTGTGTCACCTAAGTATTCAACTGGACACTAATTCACTTTCTAGGCAATCGTGCATCAAGAACCAACATTAAATGTAAAATATCAAAGTGCTTTTTGATAAGAAGTTTGTCCACACTTGTTTAGTATTGTATTTATACTCAAGTGCATCTCATATCTCTTTAACTATCTTTAATGATTTGTAGACGTCATATAAGTGATGTGTCTCCAATATGTGACCACAATACAACACTATGAAACATTATATGTAAAACATTATGCTTTGATTATATCTTAATCATCTTCCTTTGGTGCTAGAAGAGATGGCAAGGCAAGATCAAGTATGTAGGCAACTTTAAAGGCAGTAAGAAAGAACAATACTTATCATTTCATCTACTGAAGTTTGTATCGAAGAGAGAGAGAGACCAAAGAAAAATATAGTGAGAGTTAACTTGAGGACATTCTTTAAAATTTATTTCCAAATTCACTTAATAAATTTTGACAACATCAACTCTTTTAAAATTGATAAGTGGCCATCTATGTATTTTCCATCCAATTTAACAATGTCCATCCAAATTAGGTACATAATTATCATCGTGATAAGTTTTGGGTATTCAATCGTCAAGGATCCCAAAGTTTGGGTACTAATATGGACTTCACCTAAAAAGTTTTTAAATGTTTAATATACTTCTCATTTTTAATTTCTTTTTAAAACATTTTAAAAATTTTGTAAATTTTTTTAAATATTTGTCTTTCCCTTTGTGACTCTCTATTTAGTCTGAGTATGAGGTGCAATTAAATCCCTCTAGCATTTGAATCTTGATTTCATCACTACCTCCAAGGCCATAGAAATTAACTCTCATAGTGAAAAAAGGTCATAGTTATAAACCAATCTTAGACTAAAACACGAGAAATAAAAATTAGAGATACAGAATTAACTTAATAAAAAGTCAACCCATCCACAAGATATTTCTCTATGTTCTTCCTAATATTTTTTCGGTGGTTTCCCTTCCATCCTCCATCAACAACATCCAAAATTTTATTATATTTGGGATTACTTTATATGATTTTTCAATCTTGGTTCTTCCACTCAGGATTCGCTGTAATATTTCCTGTAACATCTCTTGTAATATTTTTTTTTATAATATATGTTTCCCCTTAAGTTTATCTTTTTCCCTTATATTTTATATTTTATTTGATAGATTTTATTAATAAAATATATCAAATTTAGAATGTTATAGAGACTGTTATAAGAAAAGAAAATATTACAAAGATCGGAACCGCGTCCCCTCTGGCTCTGCCTTCTGTCCGGTCCAGTTATCCATCTTTAACTTAACGAAGCATTGTTCCGAGTCCTTGTTGCCTCCCCTACTACTAGAACCAAACTAAAAGTTGGGTTTTCCGGTCCAGCTTCACCTAGGGTTTTTCTGCTGGCCCTTCACGCTTTGAATCTGAGAGTGAAAATCTACAGAGACTGAAGGAAGAATCGAACAATTGCATTGAGACTGTCTGATTTTGATACCTATATTGGTGGAGATGAGGCCGATATTGATGAAAGGCCATGAAAGGCCATTGACGTTTTTGAAGTATAACAGGGAAGGTGACCTTTTATTCTCCTGTGCGAAGGATCACAATCCCACAGTATGGTTTGCCGATAACGGTGAACGTTTGGGAACTTACAGAGGTCACAACGGTGCAGTTTGGTGCTGCGATATTTCTCGTAAGGATTTGTGTTCTTCTGTATTTGTTTGTGTGGTGTGATTCATGTACATATGTTTAATATTTGAGATTCTTATTTTATAGAAATTTTAATTTTGAAAATTTATCTATGACATCATAAAAGAAAGCAGACAGAGATCTAGAGATGATCTCTAAACTTTTAGAATTTCTGAATTTCGTTGAAGAAGTGTGCTATTTTTTGTTTACTTGAGCAATACTTTCTCTTTGGGCGATGCGTACGGAATGATAAGCTAGGGTTGCAAGTTTGAATTCCTTCACGCAGAAGACAGATTAAATGTCGTTTTATTTGTAGTTCAGTTATAAGCATTTTTTTTATTTTCTTTAATTATATATTAATTTTTTATTTTTATAAATGTCCTTTTATTTGCTGAATTTTTTTGGGATAAATTTTCAGTTATAAGCAGTTGAATTGTATGACTAATGTCTAATTGTGTCACAGGAGATTCAAGTTTGCTAATTACTGGAAGTGCGGATCAGACTGCAAAGTTGTGGACTGTTAAAACAGGGACTCAGCTGTACACTTTCAACTTTGACTCACCAACCAGGTCTGTTGATTTTGCTGTTGGTGATAAGCTTGCAGTGATAACAACAGACCCTTTTATGGGATTGCCTTCTGCGATTCATGTCAAGCGCATTGCCAGGGATCCTAATGACCGTAAGTTCTTGTATTCTTCAGCTCTTACTAACGAAATTCAACCTGATTTTTACGGTACCAATTTAAAATTGGATTTGAATTTTGGGATTCACAAGAACATATATTCATTACATCAATAATGTATTTTGCTCAATGCCATTGTATCTTGCTCAATTTCTCAAGACATGACAGAACAGTCTTGGTTATTCTGTTGCTCGTATCTTGTTGCTGTTACATCTATAGAATTATGACCTTTTGGTATTGTCACACTCGAGATGTTGTTAAACCTTGTTTGTTAGTGGTAAATGATCAATTTTGTTGATTTTTTTACAAGCATTAGAATCAAATTTAGGATTCAGCTATGAGCAAGCGTTGATAAATCTTTGTTATTGCTTTGAATTATTGTTTGCCTTTGAGTCTTTCCTTACTAGTATCCTTGGTTTCACTGGTTTTGTTACTAAGTTTTATTATGAGTACTTTCACTTTGGTGACTAGGTTTGCTACTTTGGTTTTGCAGAGACTGGTGAATCTGTACTTTTAATTAAAGGTCCTCAGGGGAGAATTAATAGAGCTGTTTGGGGACCTCTGAACAAAACAATCATAAGTGCTGGAGAAGATGCTGTAGTACGTATCTGGGATGCAGAGGTAGGAAATTTTGTCAGAAAAAAATGTTAAAATACTTGATCTTCTGGTCAGAAATTTGATTAACAATTCATAGAGTTGTAGAACTTCACATTTGGGAAGTTCATAGAACACTTTGTTTTCTTGCATGCCAAGATCTAACCTTTTTAATCTTTAAATTTTTAAAAGCTAATAAACTCTGTTTACAATTCAGACGGGTAAATTACTGAAAGAGTCGGACAAGGAAAGTGGCCACAAAAAGACAATTACATCACTCGCAAAATCAATTGATGGATCACATTTCATAACTGGTTCCCTTGATAAGTCCGCAAAGGTACATCTCTCTCTCTCTCTTATTTTTTTATTTTTTATTTTAATTAAATCTCTTTTTGACTTTCTTTGTTGTGTCTTTTCTGTTGCAATGGCCCTCCTTCCTCTTTTTCTTATTGGTTTTACTTTTTAGCTTTGGGACATAAGAACATTGACACTTCTGAAGACTTATGTCACGGAACGCCCTGTCAATGCAGTTGCAATGTCTCCACTTCTTGATCATGTAAGTACTTATGGCACATCTGGAATTGTATCTTTATTGTTTCTCTTGCTTTATAGATCAATTGAATCAGTTGACAGATTAGGAATTTATCTGTTCTCTTCCCCACCACCAAATTAAAAAACAAAAACAAAAAACCAAAAAAAAAAAAAAAAACAGAAACAAAAGAGCAAAAAAAGGGGAAAGAAACGAGGCACCCTCTCTTTCTGCCCCTTCCCCCTTCTTTTCCATTTGTTCTTACATAGGAATTCTTGTAGCATTTCTATTCTATTTTAGCTTTTGCTTTTGTTCTTTGTTTTGGGAAAGTTATCACACCTTTATTAGAAAGTTAACTTCTAAATAACCTGACTTTATATATGCATCTACTATTTCTATAATTAAACTAGAGTTTGAATTGTTGCTCCTTCTTTCTTGGGGATTGAAGTTTTCTTGTGAGGTTTGAGGATGCTTCACTGTATGAAGTGTCGGAGCCCTAATCAATTTCCTTTACTTGATGTCTACTGAGTGCTGTTCCAACTTTCTTATTGGTGTGCAATTTTTAGTTTAGCTTTGTTTTGTCTACTATTTGATATTCTGAGGAATTTTTCTATTACACTTTGAAGAGTATGCAGTCTTTCTGCATCAATGAACCTAGCATATACATGTATGCTCAGGGATTTGAAGCTGCACATATGTTTACAGAATTGATGTGTCCAGAACAAGTTTTGTGTTCTAAAGTTTGATAGTCCCTTGTTGGCTATGCACAAAAACTAGTTTAGTACAACACTTACATAAATGGGCATATTTGAAGCTGCACATATTTGTTTACAGAATTGATGTGTCCAGAACAAGTTTTGTGTTCTAAAGTTTGATAGTCTGTTGTTGGCTGTGCACAAAAACTAGTTTAGTACAACACTTACATGTATCGGCATTTTATCACACGGAAATGCCTGCTTTATTATCTGACTTTGAACAGCAGGAGCTCCATTTAATCTTGTTTTGGCAGGGTGTGCCTTTTCTCATTTGCTCGTTATAATATTGTTTTGTTATGACAATTCTGCAGGTGGTATTGGGAGGAGGTCAGGATGCATCAGCTGTTACAACAACTGATCATCGTGCAGGGAAGTTTGAGGCAAAATTCTATGACAAGGTAATAAATAAGTTTGTTATTTTCTTTCAGATTTAATTTTTTGCCTCCTAACAGTTTTCTGCTTCATATATATTCAATTTATTAGATTCTCCAAGAAGAAATTGGAGGTGTCAAGGGTCACTTTGGTCCAATAAATGCTCTGGCATTCAACCCTGACGGAAAAAGGTAAATGCATCGCATGAATCCAAGACTATTTATTGTTTGTCATTATATTATATGCATGCTTTTTTATACTTTGAATACTTGATGCATTCCTTTGTTTATGGAGCTAAATAATTTCTTCAGCTTACTTAACCCCACCTATTTTACCCTTGTTGCATTATTGATTGACTAGCTCGAGCGTTGTTCTCTGTTTTCAGTTAGCAAGGTTTTCCAATTCACTGAATTAATGTTGTGTGCTTGTTGTATTTTAATGACTTAAATCCTGGAAAAGTAACTGTCATTCAGATTCTCCAAGGATACCACGTACAAATTTGTGTAAGGAATGCCAATGAAATCATAGTTTGAATCATTTGTGGGATCTATTTTACTTGTGCTTAATTAATGGTTTGTAATGCAAAGAAGAATGAACCCAGACACTTCTTGAATTGTATCATGATGCTGGATTTTCATGCTCGGCATTGTAAATTGTGAAATATAGGAATCCATTTATTTGCACAGAAGTTCACTTGAAAATTATAGCAGAAAGTTGAGACATGATAGATGCAATTTTCATTGGGCCATTCCATATAAGAGTACAAGAATTCAACCTTTTTGTATGTGTCGAGGTTTAATGCAAATCTTTGTGGTTTCTTTTTGAGCAGTTTTGCAAGTGGTGGTGAAGACGGATATGTAAGACTACACCATTTTGACCCAGACTATTTTAATATCAAAATCTAGATAGGGTAAGAATTTTGTTTGATAAATTATTTTTGTATCTTTTATTTCTTGCGGATGTTATTTGTACAAGAAAGTAATCCTCGGTCATCGCCCTGGCTAGCGAGAGTTTGAGACAATCTATATATTAGGAAAGCCACTGAGTTCATTTTAGGGAGATTGATTCTCTTTTAGTTTTAACTATTACCGATATATTCATGCT
This sequence comes from Catharanthus roseus, assembly GCA_028651295.1. Classification (NCBI taxonomy): domain Eukaryota; kingdom Viridiplantae; phylum Streptophyta; class Magnoliopsida; order Gentianales; family Apocynaceae; genus Catharanthus; species Catharanthus roseus. Next base: position 30,122,714 of record JAPQWS010000168.1, read on the forward strand.
TAAATTTAAGCTGAGATAAGCTTCTGCTGTTTGCATTTTTTTCACATGAATGAATGGCTATAAAACATTGCTCAAACTCTGTAATTGCCTGCAATATCTGAGATCCTCCTGCTTTTGAATCTTTGTTCAAAGATTTAGGTGTTTTTTGGATGATGTTTTAGATGAGGATAAGATTATTGTTCCAAGATTTAAAATTTTTTGCACTTTTTTTTTTTTTTTTTATTTTGCTTTTTTTCTTACAAAAATCAAACATGTACTTAAAGAAACCCTATTTTCTTAGTGTAGTTACAATCCAAGTAGAGCCTTATTATTTGGCAAAAAGCATTATGCTTATGATATTTTCTCAACAGGGAAAGACATGGGAACACTAAACCACAACCCTTGTTGAATTAGTAATGATGGAAATTCGGCTTTTAAGTTCAGATGGAGTTTTTGAACTCTCAATTTAGACACTGTAGTAGATATTAAGGTCTCGGGGCCAGATAGCCATTCCGGAGTTTTCATCTTCTCAACTATTATAAAAGTGTAAAATAGTAGGAGTCATGCATGATTTATACGTTTTTAATTTCTTACTTAAAATGCCTTTTAGCTAAACTTAAATGAATTAGAGTATCTAATAAAAAAAATAAAATGAATAGAGTATAATAATGTGAGTTTAATTACATAGAGGAGTTGAAGAGCAGTATTAATCAAATGGATAAGTGGAAGAGAATTTGTTAATTAAATAATAATTTTAAAATTACATAAAAGGTAATAAAATTTACACGAGACGAATAAAGTTCGACATAAGGATAAATAAAAATTTTATGGAATTTTGAAAGTAAAGGAAATAATGACTTTTGGAGTATTAAAATATTTTGTTTGCGAAAATAAATTTAAATAATTATTAAACAAGTTAAAATTTAAAGAAAATAGAAATAATAAAAATATAAGAATAGTAAAAGAAATAATGACTTTTAGAGGTTAAAATATTTTGTTTGTGAAGTATAAATCAAAAAATTACTAAACAAGTTAAAATTTGAAGAGAATAAAAAATTAATAAAAATATAAGAATAAATAATTATTAATAGAAGCTAACTAAATTTATCCTAAAAAAAAAGTAGATTATTGTTAGAGGAGAATAAAAATTACGTGGAGGTATTTAAGTACAGAAGTAAACAATTATTTATTTAGAAGTTAATAATTGCATAAAAAATGATAAATGATTACATAAAAAATAGTAAATTGTAAGAATTACTTATAAAATACATTTAATAATAAGAAAATAATTTTTAAAATACTTTCAGGTTGTAGAACACAATTTTGTTTTACAAATTTTATTACGTGTGGATGTTCATATGTTAATATGGGTAAAATCTAATATGATAATTTAAGACCTCATTTAATAAAACTGAAATTTGAAATCTTTAAGTCTGAAGACCGTATTTAATAAATGAAGCTTGAATGCTAAATTAATTAATAATTTATAATTATATATAAAATAGTGTAATAATATGACAGATAAAAAAGTATAATAAGGCTTTGTTTGATAAAAATAAATTACCACTTAAAATTAATTAGTTAATAGTTTATTGAATTAACTGTGTTTGTTATAACAAACATTATTAAGGTTTATATTTAAGTGCGTTTAACAACTTTTTTTTTCAAATCACTTAATTGTTTAAAATGTATTTAATTGTAGTTATAAATATTAAGTAAAAATATTTGCTCACTCTTAAATCTGAAATATATTGTTTATCAAATTATTTAACTTTTTTCATATAATTATTGTTTATTAATTAATTTTAGCAATGAGATTAAGAATAATTCAACTCCACACTTCAGTTTCAATTTTATCAAATAAGAGGTGTATATAGATAAAGTGTAATAAGTGGTAAAAAAAAAGTATAAATCTAAATATTCAAACTTCAGAGTTAAGCAATATTGTTGTTAAACATACTTAACATATTGCGCCCTCAATGTATTTTATATATACACTTAATTTTATAAATTCTTAACTAATTAATTTTAAGTGATAAATTATTTTTATCAAATATTCTTCGTTTTTTTACTTGTTACATTATGTCAATTTCGTGTTTTTTTCCATAGAGGTTTCAAGATAATATTTAATGAACTTTTTGTTATTATACCATCCTATTTTAGTAACAAATTTCAACATCTTTTTATTCTTTAAACATAGAAATTAGTATGAATAATAATGAGAGAAAATTCTGAATGACATTCTAGCCTATATACAATAAAAAAATCTAAAATTTCATATTTTCTTAAACAATGTGATATTCAAAATGTGACAAGTAAAAAAAACAAAGAGAAAGTAAGTTTAATACTCTCTCTGTTTTTTTATTAATTGTCACATTTCAAACATTACACTCTATTTAAGAAAATACAAAATTATAGATAGTTTTTTGAGATAATAACAAAAATACTCTGAAGATATGTTGAAACTACAAAATAAGCCTCATAGTTTTAGTAAACTACAAAACAACCCTTTAAAATTGTTTAAATATAACTTTTTTTATCCTTACTATTAGTCAACTAACAGATTTTTATAACAATCAGTTTTAATATCCAAAATTACCCTTTTGTGAAGCAGATTTCTCTCTCTCTCTCTCTCTCTCTCTCTCTCTCTCTCTCTCTCTCTTTTGAGGGGAATACTTAACCTTACACTATTAAAAAATAAAAATAAATTACAAATATTTATATTTTAATCCAAAGGATAAAATATTAAAATGGAGAACAATTACAGCAGCTGTTCTGCTACATCAAATCAAGAACCCTTCTTCCTCCTCCTTTATAGCTCTCTCTTCCTGTTTTCAGAGAGCTTTCAGAGCCAATTCAAGTGCAGAAAAATGAACCACAAATCACTCTTTCGAAGAAGTTTAATGGCTGTAAAAATATGATGTTTCTGATCATAGTGAAGAAGCCTTCACTTTGTTTCCCAACAAAATTAAGCAAAAAAAATTCATCCAATATCAAAACTAGATCTGCGCACTTTATGATATACAATATTTTAATATATAATTTCTTAATCAAATTCTTCTTCTACCGCCTCCATCCTCCTCCCTTTTCTCACGAATTTGTCCTCGTCACACCAACCAATTATGATTAACCACCAGCAAAGACTTATATACAAAATAATATATTGTAATTCGATTTCTACTACAATGACTAAAATGATGAGGGTTCAACTGGTTTTGGTTCTTCGTATGGTGCGTTTTCTGCCATTGAGTAGCAAAGCTCTGGCAAGTATTTCAAACGAATTCGAAGCTCCTCTGGTGATGGGTATTGCATCTGAACCATCTCCATCAACGCCCGGGCAAAAAAGAAACATGTGGGCATTTTTGGTTAAACTGCAGATCTTGAAACAAGCTCAAAGGCTTCTGCGGCTATGGAGAAAGAAGAAAAAGGTAAAAAAGGAGTTTGGATGGTAGGTGGGGCTTGGCTTGGTGATGCAATTAATTAGGTTCCCTGTTAGCTTTTTTTTTTGAATGATTGTCCCAATTGATAAAATTTGTTATTTTAAATTTTTACTTATGTATGAATATAAGTCATTTTCATTTTCTTCACAGTAACTAACAGATTTGTGACCTGAAGGTTTTATTGTAATTTAGTGAAAGTATGAGGTTTATCTTGTAGATTGGACATACCTTCAAGGTATTTTCATAATCATCCATATTTTTATAGTGTATAAGTTAGAATGACATTAATTGACATGCAAATATTTTTTTTAATGAAAGGGTATAATAATGATACCATATTAATAATGTATAAAGCTCAACATATGTTCTTATAAAATGAAGTGAAAAAGAAGTAAGTATGGTTGACAAAGAAACTTTTCTAGATTTATAAAGATGTGGGAGAAATTTTCAAATCTGTGTATTTTGATGCTTCACTTAAAAAGTGGAAAAACATATAAATTTATTGATAGTGGACTCTTTTATTTCAATTTTATTATGATTGAACTCAAAATCTAAAAAGAGATTGCTAAGGCATGTCTTTTCTGCTATACTTGAGATCATTTAGTTCTAAGGCAATTAGAAATTGTCAATGCACAATATAACTGCATTTCTCTTGGTAATGGATATTTGTTATGTTAAATTACAGTGCCCAAGAGAAAGGAAAGATAATTTTTAAGAGTTAAAACATAGTCCTCTCGTTCCAACTGTTCTTTTTTAAAAGTTCTTTGAACTTTTATCTTTCATGATATAACCTTTGGTTGTGAAGCTAACATATGTTGTTTTGAAGCGTCCAAAAAGTATTCATGTTGTTCATTTTCGTATCCCATTTGTATTTCTTTACTTATTAAAGGAAAACTTTTGGAAAGAGATTTCAATGTTTTGACTTCCCACACTATTTTCTTAACTTAACACAAAAATCAAAATTCAAAATTTCTAAGTTTAAATCGAAATTCATCTTTCTCTAACTATTTTCTTTGACGTGTATAAACTCTACACTCTAGAACAACAATCTTATTTGAGAAATTCTTACTTAGGACTTGTATCATCCCAACATTTGAATCAACGGCAAGCAAGCGTTTCCCTATACTTGGGTGGGGATTGAAACCAAGGCTCCACCCATTTTTAATTTTTTTTAATATTAGTATTGTAAGAGTAGTCATATAAAGCTTATAATGAAACAGATTTAAATAATATAAATAGTTTATTTATCTAATTTGTTTGTGATAAGGACGAGAGATTGATGTATTTTTAATAATATTAGATAGAAAAAAGAAAAAGATACCCTTCTTAAATAAATGTAAGGCTTTATTTGGATTAATTCTTTTAGTAATTTTTTTTATTGAGTTTTAACAAAAGTTAAATTTTTTTTAAAAAAATAAAATCTTTTTTGTGAAATAAGATCAGGGACTCAAAATAATTAAAAAAGTAAAAAAAAATTTGACTTGAAATTGAATTGAATCCAAATAATGTAAAGAATATTATATATATTGCTATGCAATCCAAATAATGTAATGCACCCTTCTTATATTTTCAATAGAAAAAAAAAAATGGATACAAAGTTGATAAACCATATAGGTACCCAAAGTTGGAATGGGGTCACAATGGGGTAGACACATCAGATCATGTCTCGAGGAGAGAAGAGAGAGAAAGTTGAGTTTAGACCGGGGGTTATGAATAGAATCAACTACCTCTACATATTGCGGGCTACCCACAAAATTCGATCACCCCCACGCTATCATCATCGTCGTCATCATCTCCTTCTTCTTGTCTGTTCTCTTCTGTAATTGATGAAGAATTAAGGGTTTCGGGTTCTGATTTCTTGTGTTTCTTATTTGATTCAGTTAATTACGGAACTTCATGGATGCTGAGGCTGGAGAATTTCAAGATTGGGAGGTCCTCCATTCCAACTCCGACTCCGAGTCGGGCCTTGTTAACTCTGGAGCTTATGGAGAAAACGATTCCGAAGATATAGATGCACACTCAGGGGGGATGATTCATGCTGATTACTTCTCCATAGATGCTCAGCAGAATAGGTACAGGGGAACGGTTGCTGGTGCTAATATGAGTGAGGAGGGTTCTGAGAACTCGGATAATCCGAGTTGGATTGATCCCGGATCAGAGAATCGGTATCCGAGGAAGGAGGCGGCAGAATTCTGGTCTGATTCAGGCAGTGACAGGTCGGATGACCGAAAGTTTAATGAATTGGAAGGGGTGAATGAGATGGGTCTTAGTGGCAAGGGCAAATTGCTAGTGGGATTAGGAGATATTGAAGAAATTAGTGGTGGAAATGAGAAAGAATCGGAGAAATTCGAGAAATTCTGGTCCGATTCTGGTGGAATTGAAGTGGGTTCTGTAAAAGTTGGTGACTTTGAAGAGAATGGGGGTTTGAGCTTAGCAAATGCTATCTCGGAGGTTCCACATGAAGAAAAAAGTGAAAAAGAGTCAGTTGAAGGTGAAAAGGAGGATGTGAATGTTGAAAATGAGCCCAGGAAAGCGGAGGAGGTGGAGAAGAAGCCGACTGTGGTGTGGTGGAAGGTACCAATGGAGTTCCTGAAGTACTGTGTGTTCAGGGTAAGTCCAGTGTGGACTTTCTCTGTGGCTGCTGCTGTAATGGGGTTCGTTATCTTAGGAAGAAGGTTGTATAAAATGAAGAAGAAGACTCCTCGTGGCTTGGAGCTCAAGGTTACAATGGATGATAAGGTCAATCTTTCACCTTTAGCTTTATACTGCTTTATTATGCTGTTTTCGTGCATTTACATTGAATTAAGAAGCTATATTTTAAGTTTACTGCGACTCACTGTAACTGCTGAACTGTTGTGATTCAAGAACAATTGTGTTATTGTTGTTAGCTAGCCTAAAAGAACAGAACTCCTTATTGAAGGATTTAATAGTTGGGTTCAATTTATATTTTCTTATTCATGGTGTTTGATGCTGAAGGTAATTAGTTCATTTGATGTCTGTGCATTCCAAGAAATATGTAGGACATTGTCTTTTGACATCTAATTATGTCCTCATGAATTTTTGTCTGTTATTTTATTGCATTTGGTATATCTTGTTTTCCCTCTTTGTATGTGTTAACTCTTGTAATTTAGTCCAGCTTTTTTGGTTGTTAACAAGAGTATCATTTCTTTTCTTTTCTAATGTTGCTGCCACATAGTAAATGGGTAGATTATTTGCTAGTACATCTAGGCTAGAGTACAGAATTGTATATCTTGTGAGTCCACGGTCAAGTGCTTTTAGATTAAAAGATAACAGGGACATTTTAGTTTACGGTTGCCCATCTGACTTTAAGATTTCCCAGTTATGATAAACATCTGTCGATTCTTGTCAGTCCACTTATGCTTCACTTCCGGCTGCCCTCTCCCACCCAAAAAATGAAAATAAAAGAAAAAAAATCGTTGCAATATCTGTTTGAATAATTCTTGGCCTTGCAATGGTTAGCAGATAGCAACAACCGTTAACTCAAGATTACCCCCATCCGTTGCTGCATCTCCCGGAAAAAATGTTAAACCTTTTTCTTGCTGTGAGGCTTCTACAAGCTTTAAATAAACCAAGTCCCATTGAATACCTTACACTTGTAGTATGTATTTGTAATATTTATCCGTCCAAACATGCAAAGCTTAGCAGGTCAACAGAACAAGGAGATGTTTGGATTTCACGAACAAACTCTGATAACCTTGCATTGAGAGCTTCATATATCTTGGTCCATCTTAATCTCTAAGATATTCTGCTATTTGTTTGAAGTGCAGTCTTGATTTGTCGGATATTATTAGGCCTACTCATGATACCCAAGTCCAGTCTATATAGTTACCTTTCATCCTACCCTGGGCTAGGAAGTAAGTTAATTTGTATGTCAGCAATTAGAAGTTAATGGAACAATCTAACTAATTTGTGATTTCAGTTATAAGTATGCTTTATAAAACCACAAGCACAGAGCTTTGCTATTGACAATATGTCGCAGCACTTTGCTGTTTGGTTTTGTTTTTTCAGTGACAAATAGGTTGATTGAACTCAGTTGTCTTGAATTTCTACAACATTATGTAAGACCTTGTAAGTTTTGTTTTTAATTGTCAGCTTATAACATTTCCCCCTCTTCTGCAAAACATTTCTTGCACATCCATGTTTTGGGTAATTATCCATGATGAATGTAGTAGTTCAACAGACAGCTTTTGTGGAAGTGCTAGTAACTGGATAGACCTGAAAATCTTTTTCAGTTGTTAGTGTATGGTTGTATTTGGACTGGATTTCATTTTGGGAATGAAAAAACTTGTTTGAATGTGTGAAGAGAAGTGGGTCCCCATGTGTAAAAAGTTGAAAAGTGCCTAGTTCTACAATTAGATAACTAATCCAAATACAATCTGCAAAAGATTTTCAAGGGTTGGTTTTCTGGCTAATTTATGTTGGTATCTGGATTAAAATCTTCCTGTAAAGTGCTTCCTTCAATTGATTTAGCCGACTACCACACTGCTAAAAGACTTTCACAGTAGGCAATCTATGATTTTCTTACATACTGGATTAGTCTACCGATGTAATCTCTTTATCGGTCTTTTTTCTTATGCATTAACCTTTTATTTTTCATTGCTCAGTCATCTTACTGCTGACACATAGCATACAGTGGGAGAAAAGGAATGAGAGACCAAAAAAATAAAGATAGAAATTAAAACTTTTGTTAACAACAAATTTTATGCCGCCAGAAAGATAAATCTTATTACAGCAGTTCACAAAAGTAAACCAGCCCATAAGTTTCCAGACCCTGTCAAGTATTTCATACACTTGTTCTCGCAATCACAAACCTCTAGTAAATCCTCAATTTGAATACAACTACCAATAAGAGAATTCCCGGAAACCAACCCCCGCAACCCCCCCCCCCGGCCACGTATATTCATTGTTGTTTTTCTTTTTGTATCCTTATCCTGTTATTACTAAAACAACTTTAATTGGTTTTTCAACTTTCAAGAAGGTTAAGATGTTTTTACCTACTTTTAATTAACGTCCATAATTCATGTGCCACAACCTTAAAAGACCCTTGCATTCAAATGGCAGGCATAACTGAATAAGCAGAATGGAAATTGGATAAAAAGTACTTTAAACTACCCAATCTTTGTGCTGCTGTCGTTAAAGCTTATCTTTGACAAGCAAACATATAAAGCTATGTGTTTCTGCTTCTCTATTCTATTTAGAAAATTGATGTTTCGAATGAAAATCTCTTCCCATTTCCTTTCCCTATTTTGATCTGTTCATGCTAGCTTGCTTCTTGTTCATTTACATATTACTCTTATGAGAATATCAGGATTGATTGCTGATAGTCCTTAATCACTTCTTTGTTCTTGCTCTAATCGTCTGTAAATGCATCTCCGCTCTCCAGTTTTATTTTGTTCCCATTTATCATATTTTTAACCACTTGTTGGAATAGAACATGTCAAAGGATCAATTTGAGATATGCTTCAGCTCTTCATTGCTGTTTTGGTATTCACTTTAAAACTATGAAACATCTAAATACACTACTGGCTCTATGCTCACTCAAGTTCATTTTTTGGATGTGCATGTGCAGAAGGTTTCTCAGTTCATGAGCCGAGCTGCACGTCTTAACGAAGCATTTTCGGTAGTGAAGCGTGTCCCTGTGATCCGGCCATCACTGCCTGCTGTTGGAGTCACACCGTGGCCAGTGATGAGTCTGAGATGAGAGTAATATTTGTAAAATATGGAAGGGGTGAACAGTCTATGCTGCCAAAGTTTATCGTCTATAGTTTGATTTGTACAATCTGTCTTCTGAGTTTTATTTGTGAATTAAGGTTAAAATGAAATGAATATACTGAAGAGTCCTTTGTACCTTGACTTGATGGTTATGTAAAACCTTTTATTGTTGTTATCTTATGTTCCTGAAAGGAATCTCCTTTTATTCACGAAAATTGTCTGTAGAATTACAATGATGCCTGGAGCGCGTCTGTTGCTTATGCCATGGAATTTATAAGAAGTTCTTGCCTTGTTTCTAGTTGGGGATTCCACTACTGACGTTTGTTGGAACAATATAGTAAGACACAATACCACATAGTCCCTCCCCCAACCACCACAACCACAAGAAGGCACATATATACCTGCCTCGGTAATGAAGAAAGCATTCATTTTCTGGTCGCAACAGCAAAATGTCTCCAAGTCTTAAATAAGCTAGTAAGTACATCAGCAAAAGAGGAGCAGAATCAGCAAAACGTCTTGGGGAGATCTGGGAAGATGGGGTCAATAAAAGCATGATATAAGGGATCATCACGCCAGAGTTTAGCTAGATGATGAGGTGATGAAGAAAGCCGGTGAACTTCTTCAATGAGCCAGATACTGGCTTCAGCTTTCGGAGGAGAGATAATGATATCTAATGGCACGTCTTCATCTGCTGTACCAGCCCTTGATTGATCCAGCTGCCTTAGATGAATGTTAGTGAGGTAATGAAGTGGTTGCCCGTATAATTCCTTAAGGGACATTCCTAATTCAATCCATGTGTTGAATGGAACAACAGAGCCTCTAAGACATGGGATTGGAATCTGCTTCATATATTCTTGGTATATTTCAGCACGTCTGAGCAATGAATCTGCATAAAATTGTCTAGTTATTCACTATATATGCTTAGAATGCGAGGAAATTAAGGAAATAAATAAAGAAAAATGCCACAATTCAAAACCAAGGACAGTTGGATATGGTGACGGGCTTCAGTTCAGTCGCTACAATCTATAGTTAGTTAAACCACAATATTAGAGGAATTATGGATCCTCACATTGACAGAGGTCCTAAACAGATGATGTGGAGCATTTCACACAGGCTGTTGCAGCAGCAAAAAATTTGATAAAAGTTTAGGAAACAAAATCTTTTAAATGGACATCTCACATCCACTTTTGAGAATAAATTTTCTGAAAGTTTCCGGAATGTGCAATCTACTTGGACATTTGTTGCATCATCATGTCTCCAGAAACAAGATTAATTTTCTCATTAGATACAGGATCACATGGGCAAAAAGAAGGTATTTATTCTGAGTTCTGAGTGATTGCAAAGAAACAACCAGGTTCCAAACTTCTACATTCTTCAATCAAGGATTACTAAAATGGCAAAAGAAGTTTCGCTTTTGCCTACTACTAACAGCAAAGTCACAATATTCAAGGAACACAGACACTTGCAATGATGCAAAAATTCTAATCAAAATTTACTATAAAGGTAACATGTCATTTTGGCTAGTGCAACATCAATGAATAAAGACAGAGAGAGGTATAATTAACAAGCTGTTATCTTTCTTCTACTGTTTTTCAGGTTGGGGGAGAGGGAAGCTTGATTAATATCAACAAAAACAGGTGATACAGTACCTTCTACTTCATTAGGAGGTTGATCAAAAGTAGCATCGCTGCATGACTTCTTACTTACTGGTCCTTCATCTTCTTCATCTGATGATATATCTACCTGCTCGCCGGATGGATTTGACCTCTTCATGACTGTGCGCCACTGTAAAAATAATGGTAATAAAATAACTATAGTTCATAACAAAATTAGATGAAATTTTGTAATAGGAGTAAGAATGTGAAGCTACAAGTAGGAAAATGTTTAATGAGTGCCTAGTTTTGGAACTAAAACATAATTAGAAAAAATCATAGATTTAACCATAGCTAGAACTTTGCATTTGATGCATAAGGGTTCTATGCCACGTGATGAAGAACAGATTAGTAGAAAACCCCTGCAAAAGCATACTCCATTTGCAACAATGACATCCTTCCTCAAATTCATTGGACATTCTATAAGAAGCAAAATTTACTGAAATATATTTTATTAATTGGACAATTACCTAAATGGATTATCGGCCGGAGAAACAAATGAAGTAGGCCATATTGGTTTATGTACAAATTTAGGCAGAACTTTTGTTCCGAGTAATCTATGGCTTTCTCTGAAGTAATTCCTATCTATGATTCCAACCAAGAGATTAATGATCTAGACAAGATAAGGGATCAAATTGAACCTTCTAATTCCACTTCTTCACCATTATGCAAGCTTTGAATACATAGTTCCTAAATACTAAGCAAACTATTGGCATATTAAGAAAATAGAACCCAAGTTAAAAACTAAAGCTTGCATCAGAAGTTTATCCCATAGATTTAGCAAGCGCCTCGCAATCAGACAGTGTATTGATAGTGTTTGATAGAACTTTTGCTTTTAGAATGAAAAAAGTGAATTGATTTGTTGGTAGAGATCTGGGTCCCAAGTGCAAAAAAGTAGAAAAATGCGGCTCGATTTGCGTTAAACAGACCCAATCCAATCCCTCTTGTGGCATATATTCTATGGTTTTGGCTCAATTAGACAATCGAGTTTCGATTTTTTTTTTCTCTGAAGTTTCCCAACTAAATATGGTTCATCAAACTCCCAGCCGAATTTCACAGTTTGTTGAAGGCTTCAAAAAATGTATCCACCACATAGAAGCAAATTACGGGTAGCATTTTTATAAAATTCAAGATAATACCAAAAACAACAGCACCAAATGCAAACATGAACCCAAAAAATCATAGTTATCATTACTATAAAAATTTCCTCACCAGGTAAAAAGTAATTGAGATTTAGCCGCAGCAATTAGAAAAAGTAGTACAATATCCTATTAACTTCTAAAATAATCATCAGAAAAGAAAGGGCCCAAGAAATACTAAAGTGCGAACTACTCAAAATCACAAGAACCCATCAAAGGAAGAAAACGAAAAGGAAAAAAGAGGGTAACCCTGAATCAAAATTTTATACATTCCATAGGGAGAAAATTCTTATAAACTCATTAGTGCAAAATTGATGCTTTGTATAGTCACGGGATATACAGTATAGGCCTTGAAATGTATAGTTCATTGATTAAAATTTTCAAATTTTCAATACGGGGGTGAGAAAGAAAGAGAAAATGATACGTTTAGACTCAAAACCGCAGGAAATTGGGGAAAAGATGAGGATAGGAAGAATCAGAAGCAAACCTGAGACTTGAGAGCATAGAGCCAGCAGAGGTAAAATATCGATAGAAACTGGAATTCGGGGGGTTTTGGCCCGTTTGGTTTTGGCTTTGTCCGAAAATAGCCTTAACGAACTAATTCTTCTTTGTTCAGTTAGAACGCATTCAATCGAACTACTTCCATTTGTCTTTTTGGGCCATAAACAGGTAGGTCTTATCTGTATTTAGGCGGGTCTATATAACCCGTACCAGTTCTCATATAGATTCTATTAAATGGATTTGAACAAAATATGATAATACCCAAACTTATATACATGTTATAATAAAATAATAATATATATTTATATATTACATTATTTTTACATTTTTTTATTAATACATAATTTATATATTTATAGATTTATGTAAGAGACAAATAGGACACTGATGAAAAAATATCAAAATCTGCTGAGATTGACAGCTTCAAAAAATTCAAAATTCTAATAAAAGAAGATATTATTCAGTCACCTGATCATCAAGAGCTCTTGTATTCTACTAGGATGCATGCATGATTCCACCTCACCGACATTGCTTTACTCATGACAACATCCACCTACAACTTATTATGTGACCTATATATTATTGACATATTTTTGGAATAATTCTTTTAATACTTAGAAAAGGAATTTGTTTTGACCAAAAAAAGAAAAAAAAGAGGGTCTCCAAATGCTCTGATTAATATATTTTATTGAATTAAGACTTACTTGAACTTTTAATCCTTTGAATTAGAGATGTTAAATGATTGTATTTATTGAAAGAGATGTTGAGAAAATTATGTTAATTATGTTATAATTTTTATTTTAGGGTTATACATCGTTTTATATACATATTTTTATTTAACAGAAAAAAAGGAAAAAAGGCATATGGATACGGTATACGCAGATCTTACTCTGGAGGGTCGGGCCCGGGTCTATAAATTTTATACCCAGAAAATCTAAGTCGGGATTTAGGTCTATATTTCACTATAAGGATTCAGATCTGGATCTGGGAATACCCAGAAGTTTTAAACCTGTTTACAGCCTTATGTTTTTCAAGAAATAATGAATCTGTAATGGGAAATGTCTATATGCTGGGACCTCAGCGCCAAAAGTTCTGAAATTACTCCATAAGGCCCTCACTCAACTTACCCTTTCTTTCTATTTTCCTAGACAAATTTTTATTCAATATCAAAACGAGAAATTTTATTATGCTCAATGAATGAGTAACTTATATTCATCAAATAAAATTACACATAAACAATGATAAGACGATATATGGAGAAAAATTTTGTTCATTAATTATAATAAAATTTCACTGTCAAAATTCATATATTAAGATATAGCTGAATAACTCGAAAAATCATAACATATTAGAGTTCAACCCTACCAAAAACGCCATTAAACGAGCAACTAATGAAGTTCATGGTAGTGAAACTTTATACCACAATTTAACATTTTCCAACTAATAAACTAACTTAAGTCAAAAGAGTAAGTCTATTTACAACCATAACTAGTAAAAAAATAGGGAAAAAGAAAAGACCCAAATAAGAGAAACCTAACACTATATGAAGATGAGCCACCCTAGTGAAGCCCAAGCTATGCTAAAAAATTCGAAGCCCAAATGCACCCCAAGCCTAGCAGACCAAGAAGCCCAAGAGAACTTGGGCAAAACAGAGGAACATTAGAAAGCTGCAGTGCTTGTCTGCGGTGCTGCCGCCATGACCCCAACGCAAACAACCTCAGTCCAGCCGCCAGCAAGCACCTCAACACCGTATCGGCAGCGAAGAAATCAAAAGAAGTGGGCCTCTCAGTCACCATTAATGGTTTTTTTTTTCGCTATATGCCGAAAAGAAATTAAAATAATTCAAATTTTTTTTTGGCGTCAAATTTAGCGAAGCTATATTTACATCTCCAGAGATGTGCTAACACATTAAAACTAAAAAGAAGCCTAAGTTTTTAGACAGATTTGCTAAGATTAAAAAAAAAAAAAAAAATGAAGTTTCTTCGATGGAAAATCCAAAAATGAGCTTGGCATTATTGAACCATCGTATGACAGTTACATAAAAAGGAGCATAGACAAGACATGGCTTGTTTTGACTTGAACAATAAAATCTATCTAGCCACCACTTATGGGAGGGATGATGGCCAATTCATCTTTATCTTTAACAACAATAGACTCTTGGATGTACTCCTCGTTCAAGGCAAGGACAATACAGTTCTGAATCTCCTCTAAGCCCGGAAACTTGGTTACGATCTTGGTTAAGCAATCATGGGCTGTACTGCCAGGTGAAACTTCCAAGGGCATCTCTGTTAAGCCAGTTAGATCTCTAGCCCGCGCAAAAAACAAAACTTTTATGCCAACAGATGCATCTTGCTTCCCAGTTTGTGAACCATCAAGATTTTGCATTTGATTCTCTCTTTCATTTGCATCCATGATAGGTGATTATTTGACTGGATTTACTTCGCTCTTTTCTTCAAGGAATCTATCTGTTATAAGAAGAAACACAAAACAATTAGTCTTCAAACAAAGAAAATTCCCAGCAGTGCAAAACTCGAGAAAATCTCATGTTTTTAACTGTTATAGGAACAGATTGGACACCATCAATTAAACTGATTTGATTACGGGTGGACAGCATTTTATAAATTTCTTTTGCTTTTTGGAATTACAAGAGAAGCGGGTAATTTCCACTGATATTAAGCTTCAAAATGCAAATGACAGCATGACAGATTCTCTTCATATTTCAAATAGCCAATTCCTTTCCCATTATAGATACTGAAATAAATCTTTGCAGAAGAATTGGTGAAAATGTCTACTTTCTTCACACCATTATTCCATCCTGTACGAAAACACACCCTCAAAAAGGAAAATGCGCGGAACTCAGTGCAAAATGGCAAACTGGCAAAGTAGCAGTATATATAATGTAGTCCAAAATATAGATTATTAAGGTTTCTTATTAAACTCAATTATATCTATTCACAAAGCGTCCCTCCAGAAGGAATAAGATCATCAAATTAACTACATAGACTTTCAGTGGGAATTATTTAAGCAAGTATATAAAAAGCAGTCCAACTTTTTTTCCTCTCTATATGCAGAGCAGTCATATAGGGCTGTTTTGACTTCTCGGGAGGCACAGAATATGCAATTGTAGCCCCAGAAGCTACAGAGAGTAATTTATGATCATTGAATGACAGTTTCAGCATATCAACATATGGATTTCGCATTTGGATTACAATTCTTTCCTCCATAGATATTCAAATAAGAGTACACTGGACTGACCTTGGGGGACTGAAAACAAATTAATCTATGTAAGATCCTCCAAACACTATGAGATTCCAGCTATCATCCCTCACCCAGAAAAGTAGTCTTCGTCAACGCATGCTTGAAAACAAGATCTGTTGAAACATGATTCCTTTAACTCAATAAAGATTATATAAAATATTTACAGATAATTCCACCCCTAAATCTGTAAGAGTGGACTATAAAGTCATTACATCTAAATTTTCTTAATGTGCTCTAAATAGGCCAAAACTCAGTAAACAGAAAATTAAAGAAACAGAATTTGTCTCACAATTTTGGAAACATCCAACAAATGAACAAGCTAGAAACCTTAAACAGAAAAAGGAGTTTAACATGCAAACACAGAGAAAGAAACTACCATCAAAATACAATCTTTTGAATATTGAAGATTATAGTATGTCCACGACATAGCCAGAATTTAAACTATGAAGGTCCATAATGTTGTTATGGAATCACTAATTTCTGGCAACCACTTATTTATTGCCCAGAATTCAATTTCATTAGTGACATCTATTTATCTCAATAAATTCAACAAACCAAAAGAAAAGGGAATTATCACAGATTAAAAAAGGCCAATAGAAGGGTATCAAAATGAAAGTAATCCATTCTGAATGTGAAAAAGAAAGTACTCCAGTGCACATTGACAGATGATTTATCCTGGCAGACAAATCCTATTTGTCTATATGAATGAATTCCAAGCAAAAATAATGGAAGAAGGGGATAGTTTTTAAACGTAGTATCTACCGTTGTAACAAAAACATTAATGACCAAGAACATATAATCAGATTGAGATTCACTGTCTAATCCCACTTTTACAAAACTAAACATGATTTAGACTAATAGTTCCTAATTGCTCATCAAATCATGGCAGATTATGAAAATAAACTAGGCTTAAAACTCGAGGATGCATCAGAATTTATCCCATAGACTCTGTAAGTGCAGTATCTACTTATACACAAACAGAGAATTCCCAACCTTTTGGGAGCATAAAACAGTACCATTTCTACTCAATGCGACAGTGAAGTTTCAATCTTGAAAATAAAAACAATAAATTATACCGAGTACATTTCCAAACTCTAAACCCATACCAATTAATTAATTTTCAAGGATAAAGCAATTGGACAAGGCTCAAAAAATGAATACCCTTTTTACACATTGAAATAATATATATAATCTTTCGACAAAAATCTGCAAGTATCAGAGGTAGCCCAAGAATTCATATTTAAATTACTAGTTCCAAAATTGGCGAAAACTTCGCCAGCAACCTGCAGCGAAATTGAGGTAAAGCCACTAGGAAATCGATTAACAAGAAAATAAGTGAATTAGAAAAGAAGTACAAAAAGTGAAAAATCACAAAGCAAATGGCAGATGAAGTAGCAAAGTCAACAAGCTAAATGATCAAGCAATAGCACAGAAAACCCCAAGAGCCCATTAATGAAAAGAAGAAAATGAAGGACTCCCAACAAAGTCTTGAAGGATGAGAATTCTTACGAAATCTTGGAAAAGGACAAAGAAACCGGTGGTGGTGGATATCGATGGAAGATGGAGAGGAGAGGTTCTTTTCTCTGAGGCTGGTGTGGAACGGTAGTTAACCTGGAAAGTCAGAGCCTGCGATTCTGCGAACCAAAAGAGTATGTAGTAATAGAAGAAGAAAATCAAGGATTTATTTAGAAAACAATCCTCAAGTCTTGGCCAATTGTCAATTGAATGCCTCATTTTTAAATTTGATAATTGAATACTCGATTTATTTTTACTCTTTGCTTTTCCCCAAAGAAGATCCGGCACGAGTATTGCAATCCATCCTCAACACTTGGGCATAGTTTGGGAGTTTAGTAGGGAAGAGAAAAGAAGGGAAAATGAGAGAAGAGAAGAGGACCTAAAAGAAAAGGATGTGAAGTGATTTATTTAAGAGTTAATATTAACAAGGTACTTTGAATTTTGTTATTATGTCAATTAAGTCGTCAACCTTTGAAGATGATAATTAAGAGATAATTTTACTTTTTCAGTAAAATAAATTGAATGAGAACTGATCGGAAATGACAATTTTACCCTTTTATGGGAGAGAAGCTGATCATCAAAATAGAGGGAAGAAATATAATAATAATAATAATAATAATAAAAACTCTCTCTTCCCAAGACTATCAAAACATCCAACTACCATTAAATTCCATCAAAAGAAAAAAATGGCGTGAGTCTCTTTCTTTTCATTCCCCAAACCCTCAAAAATCATATACCAAAGCTTCATCAAACCATTATTGTAGCTTAAAATTATTTTCTTGCTTGCAATCAACTGTAAAGGGTTATGACAAAAAAAAAAAAAAAGAAAAAAAATTTGTAAGTTGGTAAGAAGAATTATAGGGATTAAAAAGTTTCAATCTTCAAACCTTATGAAATTGTTAAAAAGATACTATGGGAAATGGAGCCTCATGCCTCCCACTCAAAAGATTCCACTAGAACAAAAAAATTTGTCCGCTAATTGTCATTTTCAAAGATTAGATACTTAATTGACGTAATTGGCAGAGTTCATGGTACTTTTTTTTTATTAACCCCAAAAAGAAAATTGTCCCTTAATTGTCATTTTCAAATATTAGGGGGATTCTAATATCCAAACGCTTGTTTTATAAGTGTTTAAACCTTAATTTTGGTGCTTTTTTCCTTTAGTTGTTAAACCATTTTTCAGTTTTTTTTTTTTAATTTTCCCTTAAAATCGACTTTTCGTAGGCTAAATATTAGAGACTCGATTAGAATTTAAGCCTTTACCGTTCCTGGAGAGATTCAACACTCGGGTATACCTTGTTTACTAAAGTGATAGGTCCACTTGCCTGTTGCTTAGTTTAGTAGTCATTCCCTTGTTTATAAAAACGTACACCATCAAGTTTTTGGTGCCGTTGCCAGTGATGGGAACTTAAGAAAAGTCGTTTATTTAGTGCTTTAATCAATTTTTATTTTTGTTTTTCTTGTTTGAATTGGTCTTTTCCTTCGCATCATTCATTTATTTTTTGGTCTATATTTTCGAATTGTGCTTTATCTTTGTGGAATTGATCACGTTTTCTTTCATGCAGATCGTGCGGTATTAGTACGCCTCGAAAGAAAAAGGGTGAATTAGTACCGTTTGATCTAGAGCCAGAACGTACGCTGTGTGCCCACTGTGCCCTTCAATTTGGAATGGAAGGCACTAGTGCAATAGTGCTTGTCGAAAAGACTGAAGATAAACCAACAGTTCCACCAATCAAAAATCCTCTTTTCGTATTGCTTCCACTGCTACCAATGGCGGACTATGCCTGACTGTCCATCTTTGGGAGGCAGTCGAGTAAAGTAAGGCCGAGGGTAGAGGCAAACAATTTTGAGATAAAGCCGAACATAATACAGATGCTGCGAAACAATGTCCAATTCGACGGACTTTCGGATAAGGATCCAAACACTCTATTAGAAATTTCTTAGAGGTGTACGACACCTTTAAAATAAATGGAGTTTTTGAAGACGCTATCCGGCTTCGTCTTTTTCCATTCTCTCTAAGAGGGAAGGCAAAGTCCTGGCTGAAGTCACTACCGTCAGGATCGATAACTTTATGGGATTCATTGGCGAAAAAGCTCCTAGAGAGGTACTTTCCTCTGGGGCGCACAACAAAGTTAAGGAACGATATTCATTCGTTCCAACAAATAGACGAAGAAGGCCTCTATGAACCTAGGAACGATGGAAGGAACTTGTGAGGAAGTGTCCCCATCATGATCTAGTTTGGGCATACAAATTTAGAGTTGTTACAATGGAGTATCATTTGGGGCGAGATAGTTGATAGACACCTCAGCTGGAGGGTCTACAGACCACAAGACCCCTCAACAGGTATACGATCTTATAGAGCAAATTGCCATGAACAGTTATACCTAGGGAGGGCAACGATCGAAACCGAAGATGGTTGGAGTATACAATGTGGACGCGATTTCAGCTATAGAAGGAAGATTAACGGCAATTATAGAGCAGAAAATAGGAAAATTGACCCCTCCATTAGCAAGCAAAAATAATCAAACGATCATGTCCTGTGATTTTTGCAACGGTGGGCATCCGAATCATGAATGCCCCAGTATAGGAGGACCGAATGAGCAAGTTGATTTTGTACAGGAGAACCAGCTTGGTAACAACCTCTATTCAAATACATCTAATTCAGGATGGAGAAACTATCCCACTTCTATCCCTGGGTTTTCAAAATAGGGGTCCTCCTCCACCATTGCCATATGAAGCAGGTCCACAAAACCATCCTCCATCAGCTAAGGCAAATTTAGAAGAATTAATGGTAAAGTTCATGAGTGTGGCTGACAATAGGATGAATACCACGAGGCAGCCCAAAGAAATCAGAGGCCTCCATTAGAAACCTGGAAAAGCAGATTGGGCAGCTAGTAAAGATAATATCTGAAAGAACTCCACGAACTCTATCTAATAACACAGAGATAAACCCGAGAGAGCATGTAAATGATATTTCAGTCACAATTAATAAGGAGATTCCTACAACTTAGCAAGAAGGGATGATCATAGAAAAAGGAAGCTGACTGAAGTAGAAACGCGATCATTAGAAAAAGTGGGTAAAAAGGATGAAGATAAAGGCAAGAGGAAGTCAACAAGTGCTAACCATTAACCGAAGATCCCATTCCCAGATGCACTTGTTCGAGACTGTAATCAAGATGAGATGAGGGAGTTTATCAAAAGATTTGGTCAATTAAAAATAAACTAACCCTTGTGTGATCTCTTATTGCAGGTGCACAAGTATGCAAGATATTTAAAGGAAATGCTCATAAAGAAGGACAAGCTTCGGGAAGCATCAACGCACAAACATGGTGAAGAGTGTTCAACCCTTCTGATAAAAAAAATATACTACCGCAAAAGCTTGAAGACACATGTGTTTTTTCTTTCTCTTGTACAATTAGTAGTGTTACTGTTAACAGGGCTTTAGCATATTTAGGCGCGAGTATCAATGTTATTTCTTCTTCTATGTGTAAGCGTCTAGGTCTAGGTACCCCAAGGCCTGTGAAGATGTCAATCAATCTGGCAGACATGAGTATAAGACATCATAAAGGGGCAATGGAGGATGTGTTGCTCAAAGTCAAGACACAGTATTTTCTGTCGACTTTGTAGTGTTAGACATAGAGGACAACATTGATTTTCCTACAATATTATGTTGCCCTTTTCTGCGTATTTCAAGGGCATTAATAGATATAGAAAAAGGGAAATTGGTGTTAAAGGTCGGAGGAAATGAGATAGTATTCAAGTTTCCTTTGCTCCCGACTCCTACATCTAATACTCAAGATCCTTTATGTATTAATGATCATAAAACAAATGAAGTATCTTTTAATGTGCAGGAAATCCCTATAAAGAAGGGCAAGGAAAAGCCAAAGAAGAAGCATAGAGAAAATGGAAGGCAATTGCATCCAAATTGAAGGCCAGCTCAATGAAATGGGTGCCAATACGGTGCATTGAGGAAGAGAAGCAAATGAAACACTCGAATTTATGTGTTCCAGGAGGTGCGCTCAGCACCTAGAAAGGGGAGTAACCTTTATGCTCCTTGAATATTGTAATTGTAAAACTGTATTTTGAAATTTTTGTTTTGATTTTCTACTTTGATTATTCATTGTTTTTGTGTTGCAATGTTATTTGAAGAGAATGAATGATCTCATTAAAGCCTACATTGAGTCTTATTGATACTATAGGGATAGACGGCTTGAACGGGGTTCAAATTTGCAGAAAAGAAGAAAAATCAAAGTCTAGGCAAAACCCTACCGCGGACGGTAGGGTACCTTACCACACGCGGTAGGGCCAGGGAAAACATAGGCTTTCCTCGGCAGAAACCTACCACGGACGGTAGGTCCAACCTACTGCCATCTGTAGGTCCATTGGTGATTGACAACTCAGGCAAGCCTACCGCAGACGGTAGGACTCGGCCTACCATGCATGGTAAGGTTCAAGACAAGCTACGGATCAGTTTTTTCCAAGGAAAACGGGTCGGGTTAACCCGTTTGAATTCAGTTTCAGCCATTATTTCAAATTTCTGCAATCTTTCCCCCCATTCTCTTCCAAAATCCCTAAAAAAAGAATTTTCCCTCTTTTTATTCTCTCCCCCTTCCCAATTCCTCACCTCCCAATTCTTTCCCTCTCGGTCTTCCATATCTCTCTCTTCCGACACTCTTTCTCCTTTTGGGCTAGCACTCCAGCACCCGTCTCACTTCCGATTTGTCTTTTTCTCTCTCCCTCTATCATCATCATCATCATCATCATCATCATCATCTTCTTCTTCTTCTTCTTCTTCTTCTAACTTTTCTATCACTTCCATTTTTCTTCCCTTTAGTTCACCAAAACAAAATTCCATACTACCACCTTCTTTTTCTTCGCCCCTTTCTTCACAAGACTCCATATTTTTCTTGTTTTCTTTTAGTTTTTCATCACCAAAACTCTCTCCCTTTTATTTCATTTTCTTATTTGTTCTTTTATTATCTGCTTTCTCTGTGCTAATTTTTGTTTTACTAACTTTATTTTGTGGTTTTTGGTGTTTTCTAACAAAAATTTTGCAGAAAATTTCAAAGACATTTTTTCGAGAAATTTTTCTGGCGAAATTCAAGCAACAATTCGAGTTAGCAAAAGTGCAAATTTCATGGCAATAGTTTGTTTCTTCAAATAAACACAGGCTATTTCTTTCGTATTTTGCCTCCGTGTCATTTTAGTTTTCTTTTATTTATTTTTTAACTTTTATTGTAGGCATTATCTTTTTTTTTTGTTTCTTTGGAATTCGGTTTTTGGTGTTACCTTTACTGCTTGCCTAGTTATTTCTTTAGCTTTGTAACACTTTATCACACACGGGCGACGTTAGAACACTTACCACACACGGGCTACGTATAGTTGTGTTTTTTTTCCTATTGGTGCGTTTTTGTGTTCTGCTATTTTTACTGTGTTGAGTTGTTGTTGTGTGTTCCCTTTGTCCTCCTCTTTTTTCCTTCCTTTCCTTCACTTCTATATATGGCCCCAAAGAAATCTGTTGCCTTTTCCTCTAAATCCAAGTGAGCTAGTATTGAGGGGACCTCGCCCGACCCCACTACCCCAAATATTCCTCCTTTTCTCGGAGCGGCTCTCTCTGGCAGCCCGAAAATGGGTGGCTGATAGGGAGTCGCTAAAAATAGTTATTGAGAAGTCATTCGATAAGTCGGTCATCGAACATTTTAACCATGAACGTCTCTTTGTGGTTGGGCTAGGTATCTCTTTTTCGCATTTCTGGCGAGTTTTATCCCGACTTTGTCCGTGAATTCTATGCCAATATGCTTCACAAAACGGACAAGGATCTCAAAACCATTATTTCTACTCACAAAGGGGTTAGAATAATCTTAGCTAGGGAGCGTCTTGCATCTATTCTTGGGATTTGGGATGAAGGGACTTCAATCACCATGGACTCGAACAAAAAGACTATAGATGAGGACACATGCTAGAGTTACGACGTGGCTTATAAACACTTTGATATCCGACCGCATCCGATGGATCGTCGCCATATCCTCCATGGTGGTGATTTTCCCACTCTTCTTCCTCGTACCCTTGCTTATTTCTTCAGGCACACTATTGTTCAAAAAGGGGGAGGGGGGAGAGGAGGCGCTTAGGATCGTCTGTAACATTTCCTGTAACATTTCCTTTTATAATATGTTTTCCCCCTTAAGGTTTACCTTTTCCCCTTAGGTTTTATCTTTTTTATTTGGTAGATTTTATTAATAAAATATACCAAATCAAGAATGTTACACAGAATATTACAAGAAATGTTACAGATGATCCGAACCGGAGAGGAGAGGGGAGGGGGGGCAAAAGTGATGTTCGCATTATTGACCTCTATATTCTTGATAAGCTTCACAATCGCTCCCCCTTCTCTCTGGCTTCCTTGATTATACACACAATGCGCAATACTAAGTGTGACAACATCGAACCAGTGTGTATCGTTACTCTGTGATTTTATCTAGCATTTTTGTTGCCTTTAATGTAAATTTTGCAGGAGAACAATGATCAAGAATAGGATCACCACAGGTAATAAAGTTTACCACCTTCAATAATTGTAGCTATTCATGGGATGAGAAGAGCAAAGTGTGGATAACTCCGGCCGAGAAAGGTAGGCTGCAGAAACGCAACTATGCCAGTTTTCGATCAATAAATAAAACCAGTCAAACCGACATTGGGGTGTCTTCCTTGCAGCCTGATGATGAGGAAAGTGAGGATGATGAGTCTTATGACCTCTCAGACGAGGATGCACCTCCCACAGTCCCGATGGATACATTCCAGACAGAGATGCATATTGCTTTTGAGAAGCTCTGCGTCACTCAAGATATCCATGGGACCCAATTGGTGGAGATAGTAGAGTCGACTTGTCGGTATGCAGACGAGTTGGCACATTAGAGGGCATCTATTGATCGCCAGGAGGTGATGTTAGCCTGCCTGTATAGCAGATTCATGCCTGATTAGGATAGCAACGGAGGTGGCGGCGCGAACTTTAGTCTGCAGTAGGGAGTTTTTCTTTCTTCTCTCTTCTTTTCATGCTTATGTTTTCTTTTACTTTTATACTTTCCTGTTTTATTTAATGTTTTATATTTTTCTACGTTTAATTAGTTTTGCCTTTATTTTTTTCCTTATTTTGTATGTGTGGGGATCGCTTCCGGTTTCGCCTATTGCTTTATGTTTGCGGGATTGCTTCCCATGTACGTGTTTTATTTGTTTTTGAGTGTTCTATTAGTCTAACCCCGATATTGAGGATAATGTGATTTTAAGTATGGGGAGGTACTTATGTCTTTTTTTACTCTTTTGTCTTTCTTTCGCATTTATTTTAATTTTTAGTCCCTTATTTGAAAAATCCAAAAAAAATTAGAAAATTTGAAAAACTCAAAAACTTTTATTTCCTTTCGTTTTCTTATTTTTAGAAAAATACAAAAATATTTTCGTTTTTCAATTTTTAGTAGAGTATATAACTGCAAAACCTCTTTTGGGTTTTCGAAAAAGGGGATTACTTGATCATTTTGAAAACCACAATTACTAATTTTCTTACCAATCAATGATTTTTCATACACTTGTAAATATCAATCAGTAATAGAAGCTAATCTTAGGGAATTAGCATAGTAATAATCATTTTTCATGTCTTTACCTGCTTGTTTATGCTTTTATATTCTTAGAAGCAAAGAGTTCTAGTCTAGGGTGGTTGTCCCAGAAATGTTGGTCTTAGGCATTCTTTGTACTGTTTGTGCCTTTCTTACCATATCCTATATGAAGTCAACCCCTAGTTCCTTTTTTGTGCCTTCATGCAAAGGGTTTTAATCACTTCTTTTCTTTGTTCTTTTAACCTCACAATACAAATAACCCTAAATTCGTGGAGCTAATGGTTAATATATTTCCTTTTAGCAGTTTTGAGTGAGGAAAACAAATAAGTGTGAGGGTAGAATGAAGAAAGAAATATCGTTTTGAAAAAGGATATTTTGAGTATTTCAAGTTGTTCGGTGCTTATGGTTGTTGAAAAGAGAGAAAAAGAAAAAAGATTTGATGCTTGAAAGAAGAAAAAATGTGAAAAAAAGAGAAGAAAATGAAAACAAATAGAAAAAATTGCAAAGAATGAAGAAAAATATGAGTGTTTATTTTAATATAGTAAAATTCTTGAAAAAAAGAACATCAAGAATCTCTCTTTCTTATACTTGGTTTTCATGTAAATCTTGAGAAAAATATTGTTAGGTGGGGTATGCACCAAAAGGACGAAGTAGGATGTTCAAGAGTGAGTAAAAAGAGTGAAAAAGACGGCTAGAATGTGGTGTCTAATTTTGTTATCTATTCCTTCGATTCTATTAGCTCTCTCTTAGTTGTTTTTTTTTCTCCTTTTACTTTCTTTTGTTAACCTATACATATCCCAAGCCTAACAGTACAAGCCGAAGAGTCCTACCTAATTTGAGAACTACCTAGAATAGGGCTTTAGAGCAGATAAGCGATAGAAAAATATAAGTTTTTTGTGCATTTTCCTTTAAAGTATTTCATTGTGTTAATTACTTGACATTTGATGGTTTCGAAAAGTGAAATGAGAATCCCTAATTACTACAGTGCAATGCAAGTGGACTTAACACTGCAGAGGTGAGTTCAACCCGAGTGTCGAATCTCTCTCGGACAGACAAGGTTCAACTACTCTACCGTTATTTCAATGTTTAGTCTGAAAATCGTCATTGAAATGAGTATTAACTACCGAAATGCTAACAAAAGCTATAATCATAAAAAACAATTAACAAAAATTGAAAGAAATATATAACACAAAGTTTTTGGATCTCGGGATCCCTTATAATCTTGTTACTACTTCAATTAATTGATTTTAACAGAAATTGATGTTGTGTTAAGGAATAGGGGAATCATACTCTTCGTTGGGCAATCCCTATCTCTAGGTGAAAGCCGCCCTACTCAATAACCCTTAGACGAGAATCTCTTCTCTCCCTAACAAGTTATGAACGCAATATACGCAGGTGATAACTGACCTAAAAGTGCATCATTCTATCTCTAGTTTAATGCCTCAATTAATCCCCAAATTGATTGCCCTAGGGTCTTCTTCCTTTCTCAATTCCAAACGCCCTTGCGATTAATCTAAGTTTGCGAAACTTAAATTGCAGGAAAATTAACCAATTGAGGAATAATTCAATCAACAACAACATTTAATTTCAGGAAAATTTATTCTATTTCATAGATACCAAAATTAGGGTTTAACCCTTAATCCAAACAATAAAACTACTCACAATTCATAACGTAAAACTGAAATTAAAATAATTAAAACTACAAGAGAGGGAAAAGAAAAGCTTAGGAGTGAATTCAAATGCCGAACTTCGATCCCCAGCTCATCTCTCAAGTTGCTCCACTGAAGCTTGAATTTGCCTTTTTCGATCCTTGAATCCTCTTGAAACCTTTAATTCTTGTTCTCTAATCTAGGTCCTAACTAATTGAGGTGAGAATTGGGAAAATTGGGACAGAAAATTGCTCCAACTCTCTTCCAAAAGCCTTACTGGCGTAAGTCTAAAAATTAGAAAAAAGAATAATTAACGAATGCCCCTCAAATCTGTCAAAAAATTAACTTAGAAGTGCTGAAATGGGGACCTACCATCGGTGGTAGGTCTTTGTCTTCTGTTTCTTCTCTTGTGCCTTGAACCTATCGTTGGCGGTCGGGGGAGCCTACAGTCAGCGGTGGGCTTCTGTCTTGATTTCTTTCTTGCTAAGGTACCTATCGTTGGGCGGTAGGCGCCGACGGTAGGCCCTTTTGTAGTCAGAGTTTGGCATCGTTTTCCATTGTTTTCGCCCTGTTTTAAGCCATTTTATCTTTTCTTCATTGTATCTTTTCCGGCAAGCACCTAAGACAACAGTGGGAGATATTAGACTTAAATGTATACTTCATACATTAAAAACATCGAAAAATGATGAAATTAATATATAAAATAATAGACAAAATAGCAACTATCAAATACCCCCACACTTATTCTTGCTTGCCCTCAAGCAACAGAACTAAACGGATGGAACGAAAGGATTTGAAGATCTCTGTTCAGATAGAAAGTTCATGAAAAACGAAAGAGCGGCCTTAAGCAATTAAACACACAGGGAGACCAAAGATATAACAACAGCAATATCAAAACAAAAACAACACGAAGCTAAATGAAGGGAAAATAAACTAAAACAATGCCACTTCAGTAGAACACTTAACTACTCAACCATTAAGATCAAACACAAGAACGAGCACAAGATACACTCAGCCCACCACACTTACAAATAAACATTACATGTCAATGGTGTGTGTGTTGCTCGTGCCGCTTTTCATAGAAACAAAGGAATGCTAAGTAATTAACAAAGTGATATCCTTCAAATGACGATGCACAACAAGGTCATATTCTTCTAGTTCTTATTCATTCTAAGTCTTATTCTAATTTGTTCCCAGATTAGGTAGGACTTTGCGGCTTGTAATGTTAGGCTTGGGACAGAAATAAGGTACCAAACAAAGGTAAATGGAGACAAAAACAAACAAGGCAGAGCAAACACAACCAAAAGGAAAAATAGCAGAATTAGAGAATAACTTCCGAGCCGCCGTTCGCCCTTCTCACTCACCCTTGACTCTCCTACTCCGTTTCTTTCGCACACCTCACCCAACATATTCACATTTTTCAGCCCTTAACATGAGAGAGAATAATGTCTTATTTTCTTGACACATTATATACAAGAATATAAGTACTACTTCTCTCTTTTTTTTTTCATCTTTTTTTTAAGAACAATTCAAATCAAATTTTCTCTCTCTTTTTTCTCATATGCCATTTGTACCAACTATGAAATGCCCAAAGTACCCCCCATATCAATTTTCTTTTCTTTACTCCTTCATCCCCATACTTATCTCTTACTCTCACTCAAGACGGCAAAATAATTATTCTTACATTGGCTCTACGAAATGAGGCTTAATATAATGTGAGTTCTAAAAGAGCAAAGAAGAGAAGGGAGCAGAAATAAAACCTTCGACATGAAGGCACAAATAAGGGAGCTAGGGGTAAATTTCGTAAAGGACAGGAAAAACAAAAGCTCAATCGGTACAATGAAGGCTTGCGACCATCATCTCCGGTACTAACTCAAACTAACACTTTTTACTTCAAGGAATAGAAGAACACAAGAATGCCGGCACGACTTTTGAAGGATTCTCAGAAGCTAATTTCCCAGGATTCCTATGTTTCTCTTACTAACGACACTCACAAGTGTATGAAAACCAATGAACATGTGAGATTATCATGCAAATCTCGTTTTCAAAGCAACCAAGCACTATGCCCTTTCGAAGAATCCTAACACTATCTCGATCAAGCAATCTAACCAAAGTGGCAAAATGAAAAATCTTTTTGGGTTTATCACATAAAAAGATAAAGAAAGCTAAGAAAATCTTTTTAAAATTTTAGGTTGTTTGATTTTTTTGGATTTTTTCATAAAGAAAACAAAAATAACGAAAAAAATAAGAGTACATAGATAGAATTACCTCCCACACTTAAAACCACATTGTTCTCATTGTGGGGGCCAGACTAACAGAAAAACAAATAAACACATACATGAGAGGCGCTCCTGCAGATATAAAGCAGTAAAGCACAAGGGAAGCCATCCCCACAAAAAACAAAATAACACAAAGAAACACAAGAAAATAAGCAAAGAAGAAAAATAAACACAAAACATAAAGCAGTAAAAGAAGTAAGCAAAGAAATACAGTAAAGAAAAAGAAAATGAAAGAAGAGAAGAGAAAACTCCTTATAGTGAACCAAAGTCCGCTTAACCGTCACAACTGGTGCCCTGATCAAGCATGAATTTGCTGCACAGGTGGGCCAGAATCACCTCTTGCTAATCGATGGATGCCCTCTGATGGACCAACTCGTCGGCATACCGGAAAGGGTTTTTTTTTTTTCGTTGACAAAAACAAATAAAATAAAACTACGAAAATCCACCTACAGGATTTGCACATACTAGAAAAATCGATTGGATAGAAATTACCTCAATGTTTTCGACTGTTCGGTGTGGAGGTGCTGCTATTTACGCTTCACCCTCTACTGGTATCCACGTGACGAACTCCTCAGCAAGTGATCAGGATACTAGCCCTTCTGTGTTCTGAAAATTGTTCAGAACTAATCCTAACTATCTGGTAATACGTGAAATTTTTAGAGAGAGGTAGGCTAGATACTATTATCGTCGTTCTAGGGTTTAGGGTTTTGTTTTGAATCAGATGAAGACCGGTTGCCGAGAAAAGGTTAACATAACCTTTTTAGCTGTCAATATCAGAACCCTAATTATCATCTAATGACAGTTTAATCTCGTTCGTTTATTCCTATAATCATCCAACGGTTGGATGAATAATATTAATACTTAATTTCATTTATCTGATAAATAAAATTAGTTACTTATTAACTTACCAGAAAATACAATATGGAATCTGATTCCCCTTTTGTATACGTTCAATGAATCTGGACACGATCTAGATTCATTGAACGTGGACATTGTGCTCACAAGATCGTCTATGCGTGTGACCCTGTAGGTTCACTTAACATTGGTAGTGAGTGAAAAATATCCTTGATATTTATTCACAAAATATAAGCGGCCTCTAGCAAGACATTATGCTTACCCAAGTTAAGTAAAAGTAATAATAACCTAGCATCGGTTTTAATATTTAGTCCTTTTGTCACATGATATCCTAATTAAGTATAAGGCATGGACCGAGTCATCCTTATAAAATTTTATTAACCATTTACTTGATCACCAGGCAGACTGTTCAGAAAAAAAACATTAATAACACCTTATTATTACTTAATTGAGCATGGCTATGCGTATTTTCCAGTCTTCCTTATCAAGGGGCCCATGGATATCGCTCTCTAAAAGAGAGGGACAAATCCCTTTCACTATCTTGAATATTCAAGCCATGACAAGAAAATAGCCCAACCAATAGTCATAATAATCACCTAATTAAAAGTGATGTTTGACTATGTCAAAACATATTTTCTCCCCATGCAAGAAGCATTAGAAATATTAGGTCAAAGGACACCAAATATAAAATTGAGGAGAAATGCTTATGACTTAAACCCATGCAATGTTTCTTCTTCACTTTGGGTCATGTCCAATACAATATTCTCAATATTTATTTATGAATTGATTTTATATCTCATATTCATGATCAGTAAAACTTGATCATCAATCAACTTCACACTAGTTTAATAATACAAGATGTAATAAAATTAGGGACAAACAAGAATAGTATTTTATTAGCAATAAGGGTTTTACTATCAAGTCACATACTTGATGACCAGAGCATAAAATAAAATTCAAAATACATGCTTCATAAATCATAAATTTAATTCAATTAGTCTAGGGCATATACTAACAATCTCCCACTTGCCCTACTACCAATTTGACCTGACTCTCCAACCCATTGACCTAGTATGACTCTCATGCTTAAGTTGTGGGAGTGGCTTTGTCAATATATCTGTGACATTGTTATTGGTATCTACTTTGCGAATTTTTACATCTCCACGCTCAATGATTTCTCGGATGAGATGGAAACGCCTGAGAATACATTTGGATCGTTTATGAGATCTAAGTTCCTTAGCTTGTGCAATGGCCTCTGTATTATCACAATATAGATCCACTGGATTCACAATGCTAGGAATCATACCTAGTCCAATGATGAACTTTCTAATCCAAACTGCCTCTTTCGTTGCATCAGAAGCAGCCACATACTCAGACTCCGTAGTAGAATCGGCCACGGTATCTTGCTTTGAACTCTTCCAGCTCACAGCACCTCCATTCAAACAAAACACAAATCCAGATTGTGATCTAAAATCATCTACATCAGTCTGAAAGCTAGCATTCGTGTAACCATTTACAACAAGCTCCCCTTCCTGACCTCCATAGATAAAAAAACATCTCTTTTAGTCCTTCTTAAGTACTTGAGAATGTTTTCTACTGCAGCCCAATGTGGTTCACTAGGATTTGACTTGAATCTGCTAGTCATGCTTAATGTATACGAGACATCTGGATGAGTGCATAGCATGGCATACATGATAGATCCAATTGCAGAAGTGTAAGGAATCTTACTCATGCGTTTTGTATGCTCCCTTGTGATAGGACTTTGAGACTTACTGAGTTTAACGCCATATGACATCAGCAAGAATCCTCTCTTAGAATCTTGCATACCGAACTTTTTCATTACCTTGTCAATATATCTACTCTGACTTAGACCAATTAGGTTTTTAGATCTATCTCAATAGATCCTAATGCCTAGAATATAGGCTGCTTCACCTAAATCTTTTATTGAAAAACACTTCCCCAACTAAGTTTTTACACTTTGCAAAGTGGGGATGTCATTCCTAATTAACAAGATGTCATTGACATAGAGCACTAAGAAGACTACTGCATTTTCTGTAACCTTTTTGTACACACAAAGTTCATCTTCATTCTTGATGAAATTGAATTTTTTAATTGCTTCATCAAAATGAAGATTCCAACTTTGAGATGCTTGCTTCAAGCCATAAATGGATCTTTGATGTTTACACACTTTACTAGAATTCGAAGGATGAATAAAACCTTTAGGTTGTGTTATATACACATCCTCCAGTAGATTTCCATTAAGAAAGGCAGTTTTAACATCCATTTGCCATATTTCATAATCATAATATGCTGCAATGGCAAGTAGAATTCTGATTGACTTAATCATTACAACTGGAGAAAAGGTTTCATCATAGTCTATACCATGAGTTTGTCTATAACCTTTTGCTACCAGTCGTGCTTTGTAAGTGTGCACATTACCATCCATGTCAGTTTTCTTTTTGAAAACCCATTTACACCCTATGGTCTTGCAACCCTTAGGTGGATCAATCAAAGTCCAAACTTGATTGTCATGCATGGATTGCATTTTTGATTTCATAGCCTCTAGCCATTTGCTAGATTCAGGACTATGAATAGCATCTTGGTAGGAATTAGGTTTACCTTGATCAATAAGATCAACATAATGATCCTCAGTCACAAGAAATCCATATCTCTATGGTATCTGAGGAATCCTCCAGACCTTCTTGGGCCTTGTGTCAAAGGTTCGGGCTCAGTATGAATACGTGAGTCCAACTGAGTATCCATACTCGGTTCAGAAATAGTCAGCTGTCCTTGAGCTTCTTCAAGATGGATTCTACTCACACTAACTCTTTTGGA
The DNA here is from genome assembly GCA_028651295.1 of Catharanthus roseus. NCBI lineage: Eukaryota > Viridiplantae > Streptophyta > Magnoliopsida > Gentianales > Apocynaceae > Catharanthus > Catharanthus roseus. Next base: position 30,155,150 of record JAPQWS010000168.1, read on the forward strand.
AATGAATTCCCTTTCAAGAAAAATTCCGTTCCGAGCAACATACACTTTGTTTTTAGATGGAAGATAGAAATAGTATCCTTTAGTTTCCTTAGGATATCCAACAAACAGATACTTATTAGATTTGGGTGCTAGTTTTCAGATAATGATCGCTTCAAATAAGCATCACATCCCCAAATTTTTAGAAATGCTAAACTAGGTTGTTTTCCGGTCTATATCTCATATGGTGTCTTCTGAACAGCTTTAGATGGAACTCTATTTAATATGAATGCAGCAGTTTCTGGAGCATAACCCCAAAAAGAAATTGGAAGATCTGTTTGGCTCATCATAGATTCACTATATCTAATAGAGTTCGATTTCTGCGTTCAGACATACCATTCCATTGTGGTGTTCCTGGTGGAGTTAATTGTGATACTATCTCATAATTTTTATGATGTTCATCAAACCCTTGGCCTAAGTATTCACCACCTCGATCTGATTGAAGTAATTTGATACTCCTTCCGAGTTGATTATGTACTTCATTTTGAAATTCCTTACACTTTTGAAAGGAATCAGATTTATGTTTTATTAGATAGACATAACCATATCTACTAAAATCATCTATGAATGTAATGAAGTACTGAAAACCTCCTCTGGCTTGTGTGTTCATTGGTCCACATACATCGATATGTATAAGTTCCAATAAATCGATAGCGCTTTCACTTTGTCCTGTAAATGGACTTTTAGTCACTTTGCCCAATAAACAAGAATCGCATTTTTCATAAGACTCAAGGTCAAATGAACATAAAAGTCCATCTTGATAGAGTTTGGATATTCATTTCTCATTTATGTGGCCCAAACAACAATGCCAGAAGTAAGTTTGATTTTAAATCACTAGATTTAAATTTCTTTGTATTTATGTTGTAGATGGGCTTACTAGTAGAATCATGTAGGTTCAGAATGTAAAGTCCATTACTTAAAAAGGCATCCCCATAGAAAATACCATTTTTATAAATAGAACTTTTACCATTCTTAGTATTAAACTCAAAACCATCAATATCCCAACAAGAAACTGAAATGATGTTCCTACTCATAGCAGGAACATAATAACAATCTTTAAGTTCAATGATAAGCCCACTAGGCAAAAGTAAATCAAATGTCCCTACAGCTACAATAGCAACTTTTGCTCCATTTGTTACTCGTAGGTCCACCTATCCTTTTGCCAAAGATCTACTCCCTTTGAGTCCCTGCACATTTACACAAATGTGAGCTCCACATCTGGTATCTAATACCCATGAAGTAGGAGTAGACATATTAATTTCTAAAACGAAAATACTTGAAGCGGCAGTCTCACTGGCCTTTTGCTTCTTCTTTTCTTCCAAGTAGAGCTTGCAGTTTCTCTTCCAATAACCAGGTTCATTGCAGTGGAAGCAAGTCCCTTCCTTTGGTGGTTTAACTTTGGACTTGGGCTTCTGCTTGCCTTTACTCTTCTTGGCCATATCCTTTCCCTTTCCCTTGTTCTTCTTGAACTGCCCCTTCTGAACCATCAGAACATTAGGAGTAGATTTCCTAATGTTTTGCTCAGCTTGCTTGAGCATCCCATGCAATTCATTTTATGGACATTTCCATATTATACATATTGAAGTTCATGACAAATTGATCATAGTCAGAAGTTAAAGAGGCCAAGATCATATCAGTAGCCAACTCATGACTTACAAGTGCTCCAAGTTTTTCAAGCTGATCAAAATAACCCTTCATTTTAAGGACATGAGAACTAACCGAAGTTCCTGGGGTCATTTTACAGCTATTCAATGCCTTAGTAGTAAGATAACTCTCTTGACGTGCTTGCTCTTGGAACATTTCCTTGAGCTGTTTCATCATCTCATAAGCTTCAACTTCCTCAAATTGCTTTTGCAATTCAGATTCCATCATAGCTAACAGAGACATGTCACATCATTAGAATAATCTTTGTGCTTACCATAAGCATCTTTTTCAACTATAGGAGCGCTGTTAGCTAGTTGATTAGGGATAGAGTTCTCAAGTATATATAGCCTTTTTTTCTTGTTTAAGGACAATCCTTAAATTTCATGCCCAATCAAGAAAGTTAGTCCCACTAAGCCTATTCTTTTCAAGCACGGATCGCAACGAGGTGTTGGAATTGTTCGAGACCATTATCTACATAGAATTTGCAAAGTAAAATTAAATAAATGAAGCGTTAATTTCCCTAAAATATTCAACTCTTGAGATAAATCATGGGTAGAAAAAATTCCATTTTATAATAATCATAAGTAAGCTTTGGCTTAACACCCATAAGTAGAGAAAAATGGATTAATAGGATTTACATCTATATGTACCGGTAAAATCCCATATGATGCCCTAGGCTCAAAACAATTTTGATAGCCTAGTTAAGCCAAACCATTCCAAGCATATGGAAATCACAATTTTCCATCTTCCCCTACTTAGGTAACCATTTATCTCTTGCTTTGGCAATGAGGCAAAATGATGATCCAGGCATGGAGAAGTGCTTATGATCATGGGAGGCATTTTACGACTTAATTTGTTACATGGTTTCAAAAACCTTCTTCTTTTTATATATTTTATTTTATAAAACATATATCCAAGTAAAATAAAAGGAAATAAACTCAACATCACATGCATAATATATACATAAAATAAAATGTGTCATAGCATGGCCCCAATCCTATATTGACTTCCACGAGCCTCATGGAAGTCAAAAGTCAATCTAGGTAAGTCTTCATCTCCATGAGCTTGCCTCCAACATTTTGGCCTTCTGATCTTGTTACATAAGATAGAAAAACATACATAGGAATAGGAAGTAGAATAAACCTATTCTAGTAAAGATTGATAATATTACATCAATGAAAACAACGACACGCAGGCTGTATCTAAAAACATTACAACCCATTAACAAAATAAACCAACCAATCACAAGAGGTAAAGGGCCATGTTATGCACCATGCATCTGAAGATAGAAAGAAACATGCCAGAAACAATGAGGGGGTTTCCGGGAGAAAACGGCGGTCCCGCTGGCCAGTCAGTGGGCGGGGTAAAGGGGCAGCACCTTTATGGGGGTCTCAGGGGGCAGCGTCCTCGGAAAGGAAAATGATTTTTCTTTCTAACTCATTGAATGAATTACTGTCGTCATAAACCCTAAAAATCATGCCGCCAGAAATCATGTTTAACATTTAAACATTAAATTATGAGATTCTGCATATTAGTCTAACAATTAAACTGCACAGATTATACCGTGTACGCCAAACAATTTGGAAGTAGCAACATTCTGTTTATTTAATCGCATTCATAAGTAAAATAGAATATGATATATGCGAATCCTATAATTCAATTAACTCTAATTATTGCACTAATTAGCAACCCTACTATAAGGCCAATTGAAAACAACACATGTAATCGAAGCGGTAACACATAAAATTAGTAAAACTAGTATGTACGAGGCTCTGATATCATTGTTGGATTCTGTAGACAAAAACAAACAAAATAAAACTACGAAAATCCACCTACAGGATCCGCACATACTAGAGAAACCGATTGGATAGAAATTACCTCAATGTTTTTTACTGTTCGGTGTGGAGGCGGTGCTATTTACGCTTCGCCCTCTATTGGTATCCACGTGACGAACTCCTCTGCAAGCGATCGAGATGCTAGCCCCTTCTGTGTTCTGAAAATTGTTCAGAACTAATCCTGACTATCTAGTAATACGTGGAATTTTTGGAGAGAGGTAGGCTAGATACTATTATCGCTGTTCTAGGGTTTAGGGTTTTGTTTTGAATAAGATGAAGACCGGTTGTCGAGAAAAGGTGAACATAACCTTTTATAGTTGTCAATATCAGAATCCTAACTGTCATCTAATGACAATTTAATCTCGTCCGTCTATTCCTATAATCATCCAATAGTTGGATGAATAATATTAAGTAATTAATTTCATTTATCTGATAAATAAAATTAGTTACTTTCTTGGGTATGCACTACAAAAAAAATTGTTTATATTGCAAGGGTTCATTTTGCATTTAGCGGCCAGTTTTAAACCAAAGTTAAATGTTTTAGCAGCAGTTTTTCAAACCGCCGCTAATTGCAATGCCTTTAAATGATTTCGGCAATTTTTCAAAATTGTCGCGCACACCGCTGCAAAATATAGTGGCAGTAATTTTGCAGTGGTTTTAACCTCTGTTAATTGCTTTTCTATTTTCAAAAAAATAAAATATTTGCGGGGGTTCAGAACTCCCGCTAAAATTTTTAACTTTTTAAAAAAATATTTTGAATGGTTTGAAACCCCAGCTAAAATTTATTCTGCTTTTAAAAATAATAACAGATAATGTGATGTGAATCCTCAATTTGATTGCAACTTAAATCCAACACCTTCTCAAGATTACCTCCTTGATGAAGAACTTCTATTAAAGATTTTGTAGTTCTAACACTCCATTAGAAAACTTGTGAGGAGCTAAGCCTCATAAACTAAATAGTGAGAGGAGGAACTCTTTTCCAATTTTATAGCAAGAACCTTAGGGAAACTACACCCTAAAACTCAGACTACACAGACTAGAAGACCTAAATTTAATTAATTCTAGAAACTAGAAATCCTAGAGTCAATCAAAGAAGGAATTAAAATGATTGGTTGATTTCCATAGATTCATCACTCTAAGAAATAAAATTTTCACAAACTAAGGAAGTACACCCTTAGAAACTAACTGAGATGGGTTGAAAAAACCTAGAAACCAATAGAGAATCCTCTCAATTCAGCGAAATTCAACTTTTTTACAGTGTAGGTTATAAATGTATATTTATAGTGTTAGGTATTAAACATACATTCAATATTGACTTAAGACTCTAAAAGACTAATTAGTCCCTTAATTAAGAACTGAAAATAGAGTTTAAATATTAAAATTCCGATTAAACAATGCATTTCTTTAATCACCATGCACTTACCAGTGACGATAGGGTATACCCTACCGCACAATGTAGGTCTTTAACTGACAAGCTCCATTTTGGGCAGAAGCCTACTAGGGACAGTAGGGTCAAGGCCTACCATCGACGGTAAGCTCTATTTTTGCCTTCCTTTGATTTATTCTTCTCCCAATTTGTTCCATTGATTACTCCAAGTTTGGACATTGTTCCATAAGTAACTTTGGATGATTTCCTTCATCTTTAAAGCCTTCATTTCTAGCTCTTTAATCCATTCATCATGCTTTCTTCAATGAAATCAACCATTCCTTTAACCAAGCTATTATCATATGCGTTGATCTTCTTACCCTTGCTCTAGTGATTGGACCATGAATCAACTCATTAGTTTTTTGTCATCCCGGTTCATATCAACCGCCCCTTCTTTAAAAGGATCATCCTCAAATCTTCACCTATGTCAAACAAAGATAAGTAAAAAATATTAAAGGTAACACTAACATGAAATTCACCTGGAAGATCAATTATATAAACATTGTCATTAAAGCATTCAAAAATTTGAAAAGGCCAATCACCATGAGCATCAAGCTTAGACTTATGTTCAGAAAGAAATCGTTCATTTCCCAGGTGACCCCAACTTAACCTCCGGGATCAAAGACTAATCGTTTCCTTCCAACATTTCTTTAAACCATGAGCTTCTTGTTGTTGGCTTCCATAGCGTCATGGTTCTCGGAATGGATAGGTGTGACAAACTCCATTTTCTTCTTCCCATCCACGCTCACAAATCATGATCTATAGGTAAAGGAATCATATAAAAAAGAATTAGAAGATTGAAACCATAATCAACTTCAAAAGGAGTGTACAGAGTAGTAGAGTGATGAGCTTTACTGTAAGCAAATTCAAGAAGAGGTGAACAAGCTTCCTGTTGAAACAAATTCTCCATGATTACATTCGTCAAGGGACTAGCAATGGTGCTATAGGCCTTGATGAATTTCCTATAAAAGGTTGTTAGACCATGCAAGCTTCTCACTTCGGATTGGGAGTAGGCCAATTCTTGATTGCTTTCACTTTATATTCATCCATTTGGAGACCTTGAGAACTCACCCCGTAACCTAAGAAAGTAATCTTTTCCAAACAAAACTCACATTTTCCAAGGTTATAATTTTTCATTTCTCAAAACAAGCAAAACTTGTTTAAGATTATGCAAATGATCTTCATAAGTTTTCCTGTCAATCAAGATGTCATCCAAATAAACCATAACAAATATAGAATCCTAGCCTTTAGGGAACCTAAGTAGTCCAAGTAATAAGTCCATAAATATGTCTACCCAAGGTTCTCTAAGCACATTTAAAGGAGTATACAGTCCATGTGGCAAAGCTGTAGATGTAGCTCTTTTACATTCTAAACAATTATCAATAAACCTTTCTATATATCTTTTCATGAAAAGCCAAAAGAAATGCTCATGTAAAATTTTATAAGGTTTGGAAATACCAAAATGATCCATCAATCTTCCACAATGAGCTTTCTTAACTAACAATAATCTAGAGAAACACGGAGCGCATAATTTACCTTCACGGTGAAGAAATCCCTCATGTATAAGGTGCTTTTCATTAGGCACAACCAAACAATCATCAAATATTTCCTTGAAGTTACTATCACTAGCATACAACTACTTAAAACATTTCCAAACCAAGTATTTGAGCTTGTGAAGTAGAGATAGAATATACCTTCTTGTCAAAGTATTAGCTAAAACATTTTTTTTACCTTTCTTGTATCGATTGACATATGAAAATGTCTCCATGAATTCCATCCATCTTGTATGCCTCTTGTTAAACTTTTGTTATCCTTTGAGAAACAAGACGTAGAACTCCTTGTCTTAAGTAACATAACTCAATGCCGCTCCGGTCACCAAATTAATTTGATGTTTAACTCTATTCAAAGGAAGAACTCCACCAGGCTCCTCTTCAGGAGAAAAAACCTTGAATTCTTCAATGATCTTTACTATAGTATTAGACATGGAAGACAATTGATCATTAGTAGAAACAAATGTACCATTGCAATAAAGAAGTAAAATCAACTCTTCTTTTTCAATGGCTTCTATGATCTCACTCTCTATTGCGTAGAAACATCTCGTTTCTCTCTTGCAACTATTACTCTTTGGATCACTCATTTTCTTGTCTTTCTTCAATTTCTCCTCTCTTAGTTTTTCCACACTCATTTGTTTTTCCCTCTTCAATACTCTTTCTCTTTTTCTCACTCTCAAGTCTTTCTTTTTCACTCATTTTCTTTTGTTCTTCAAAGACTTGACTAGGAGTCAAAAAATTCGACATAAAATTTTTGCCTTCTTTTTCAAAGGTGTAAGTGTTTTTCAAACCATACTAAATAGCTTTTGTATCAAATTGTTAAGGATGTCGCAACAACAAATGCCACACTTACATAAGAGCCACATCACAAAGTATTTCATCATTATGGGACCCCTTATTAATAGAGACTAGCACTTGTTTTTTAACCTTAAGTTCCCCACTATTATTTCACTAATGAAGCTTATAAGGTTTAGGATGCTTGAGGAGAGGTAAGTTCAACTGTTCAACAAGATAGGTACTAGCTACACTAGTGCAACTACCACTGTCCATAATAAGGTTAGCAACTTTACCTCCCACTAAACATTTTGTTTGAAAGATGTTCTCTCTTTGAATGCTAGATTCCTCTTCAAGAATTTGAGTAGACAAGGCTCTAATAGTCACCAAACTCATGCCTTCTTCATTGGCTTCGGAAGAAGCAATTCCTTTAATTTCATCACTACTTTCTTCTTCCTTTTCAACAATGTCCTCTTGGAAATCCTCTTCATCCTTTTCAATCCAACCATTCAAATATTCACAAAAGACCAAAGTCTTTTTGGTAGGATAATTAATGGCTATATATCCCACACCATTGCATTTGAAGCACCTAGTTGGATTGCTAATCAATCTACCTTTCTCTTCCACCTTAGGCTTAGAATTACCTTTGAAAGCCACCTTAGGTGTTTCATCTTTCTTTGGCCAACTCTTGTAAGTAGAGATTTGAAGCTTAGGCACCACATTTCTTGAAGAAAGAAGAGTAGTTTTAGAGAAACCACTCATTTTCCTTTGATTTTCAATCTTAGTTACCAAATGACACATGTCTTCATTAATGTTGTAATGGTACAATTCTAGTTAATTAGCAATGTCCCTATTGAGACCACTTAGAAATCTAACAATAGAAGCATCTTTGTCTTCTTCCAAGCTCTACCTCAAAGTGTATAGCTCCATCTCTTATCTATACTCCTCAACACTTTTGCTACCTTACCTAAGAGTTATCAACTTGTAGTGAAACTCCCTAAATAATGCTCTGGCACAAATCTTTCTTTCATGAGAGTTTTCAATTCGCCCCAAGTTTCAGCCACCTTCCATTTCTAATCCTTTGATTGACAATCCTTTCCCACCAATAAAGTACGTAACCTAGAAATTTGGCAATAACTAGCTTACCCTTGACAATGTTTCTATAATTTCTCACCATGAATAGGTTCTCCACTTATCGTTCCCAATCAAGGAACACATTTGGATCATTTTTCCCCTTGAAGCTAGGCACCGTTTACTTGATATTTTCTAAAGCTTTATCCCTTTGATGTCCAAAATAATAGCCACCAAAATATGCTTTACTAATAATAGGATTCTCTCCATAATCTTCAAATAAGTTATCATGCCAAGCTTCATGTCTTGGAACTTGTTCTTGTGGTCTATTGTATCCTCTTCCTCCTAAACCCCCTCTTGTTCCACCTCTAATAGGTTTCCTTCCTTGGTATCCACTTTCATTAAATGGATAGGAATTTTGAACCGACATGTCTAGTATCCATAAGGAGCTACATTATTATAAGCTCTTTGATGGTGAGGTGAAAGATCTCCTCCAAGATTATCCCTAACTCTTTGCTCTATTATGGCACTTCTCTTTCCTTTCTATAACACTTCAATATCTCTAGTCACACCTTGAAATTGTATTGGCAACCTCTCGATAGATTGTTGCATAGATTGCAAGGTTTCATTTAAGTTCATCCTTATAGGATCATTAATGTCATGTTAATGAGATTGAATAGGTAAATGGCCATCCGTTGACATTGTAAGCCTGCAAAATTAAACAAAGAAAAACAAAACAAATGGACTTCACAATCACTCCCTAAGTGTTTGTTTTTTTTTACTTATAACTCGATTCTCTCATGTTTAGCTCTCTTGTTAGCTTTGGTCAAAATAGGTTCACCCTCTTACCTTTTCCAAACACTCTTCACTCAAGGTTCTATAGATTATTCAAACCTCTTAACGAACTCAACCAAGAGCAACAGCCCAAGCAAGTGAAACAATCAATGCACTTAGTTGGATACAAGAGTTCAAATAAGCAAAGTATCACACTACAAGAAAAACTTCAATTTGCGACCAGAAAATACCGTCGCTATATTTGCGATGGAATTGAGACCGGACGTGATGGACCGTTAAATAGCGACAAATTAACGATCAACTTGCCCACTTGTTGCAGATTATTTGACGTCAGTAACGAAATAGCGACCAACGTTTTCATCCTGTCGTAGTTGTCATAATATTAGCGATCGATGGGCAACTATAGTCTACTGTCGCTAATTTTGAAGAAAGTGCGACCGGTTTCGGTGGCTATTCTATCGAAAATCAACCGTAAAATTGGGGAACATCGAGAGCCCTCCTTTATTTCCCAGAAATCCCTCCTCCCTCTTTCTCTGTTCTCTCCCTCTTTCTTCCCTCCTCGACCAACTACTCCACCGATATTGAAGTAGCAACCTTACCGCAACCCTACCTCCTCCCTCTTTCTCTCTTTTCTCTCTCTCTCTCTCTCTCTCTCTTCTTTCCCTCTTGCATTAGAGTTCGTCTCTCCCTCTCTATCCTCCTCTGCTTTGCGACGCGGTTCTAGGTTAGTCGCCGAAGAAATATCGGCTGCTTGAAAATGTTCCGGCGGACGCTGCTTGAAGCCAATACAAAGGTAATTTATTTTATTGATTTTTGTTTTTTTTTTCTGGAATTTCAGACCGTCTACCATTTTTTTTCTGGAATTTCTATCAAATGCCTATGTTTGCTCATTAAATAAAAAAAAAATGCTGATTTCCAGTAAATTAGATTGTGTTTGTGGTGATTAAATCTATGATAGCTATGGTGTTTAGAATTGATCTTTAATATAAGATATCTGATCACCACTTGTATTTCAGGGATTATTTTGATAGTTATGAAACGATTATTGATTAAGCTGATACATTTTGCATATTATTTTTCTTCTGACTTTTTAGATTCTGTCAAGTAAAGATAGGAGGGATGTATATATCTAAATTTTTTTTGTTATGCACTACTCATCACCTTCTTATAGTTCTTAATATATCCCTTTAAGTTGGTTCATTAGTTCTAGAACAAGAAAGGAAATTGGAGTTGATGCTACATATATGGATCTCAGAAGTTGTTGTCAATACTTCTATGAATTAGGGCTCAAGGTAGCACCATTGTTAGTTCCTCCCCCCCTCCCTGCCCTCTCTCGTACTCCTATCTTCCATAATTAACAAAAGTAGTAGTAATTATAAAAAAGATTGATTCCTAACATATCATATCTGGTTGCCCTTCTTGTCCATATTAATTTTCTTGAAAACCAGGTTTGGTGACAAAACCATTGGACCCTTCCTTTTTGTTGCTTTTCAAACTAGATATAAGGAGGTTCTGGTTAAGGCACATAATGCTTTGCTTGCAGTGGCTCCTAAATATTTGACACTTTTAACAAATGAAGTTCTTCATTACATTCGTTTTTTAAAAGAGGATTTTTATAAACAACTCTTAAATAGATGTTTGATCCTATTGTGACTCCTAAAAGCGGGCCTCATTATGGAAAACAGGCAGTGCAGTGTTACCATTATTATCTCCCAACATTCTCTTTGATATGGAAACAACTTAATTCTCCCCGAAGGTACGTTAACATAAATAAAATATGATGACCAGAAACAAACTACCTGCCAAAGGATGAAAATGTAACTTACACATAGATCACATTGAGGAGAATTAAATCCCTAAGGATTGCGAAGTTTTTGACTTTTAAAGACCAGGCTAGCCCTAGTTCTCCCCTTTATACCCCTTTATAGCCTCTATGTGTTTAAAGATAGTAAATTTTTAACTGCTTGAATGTGAACTAATATGCTTTCTTTTTCTGCCTTCTCAAATATGGCTTCTATAAAGTTCTTCATTTGTCATCAAAGTAAAAATACATCATTCCTTGATAATGCACAGTTAGTAGTAACGCAAATCATTCAAGTAATTACTGCAAAACTGTTGAACATATAGTTTGTGTTGAAAGTAAAGAATTGTATAAAGGTAGAAATAGTTCAAACAATTATTCGTACATATATTTATTATTTTTTAAAATATTAACTTTTTTAAAGAAAAGTTAAACCAGTTTTTCTCCTCAACTTCAACTAACCTTAAGAAGTATAGCTAAAATTTGTAGGAGGACCAATGTTTAAAAGTTTCTACTGGGTTATAGACCATCTTAGTGGCTTGACAGTTAAGCAAAGTCTTTTTTTTCTTTTCTCCTTTTCTCTTTTTCTCTCCTTTTCCTTTTCTCCGTTTCACAAGTCATATTATTTCTCTTTCTTGTTCCTGCATAAAAGAGAAAGGGAAAATGATTCTTATTTTCTTGCTTAGACTATTATTATTTTATTATTATTATCATTATTATTATAATTTCTCTACAAGTTGAATAAACTAATTAATAATTACAATTTTGATTACCTTCGTGTTTAACAGATTATAACTTCTTCATTGGAGGTTTCGGGCTAGAAATTTTAACGGAGTATAGTGAAGCTGCCTGTGAATTGGCCTTTCAAATTCTCTTGAATTTCAGTAAACCTTTATTCTTTATTCTTTTTATTTTTTGTTTGGATATGTTAGTGTGTGGGTCGTGACCCTTTTATTTTTGTGCTTAGTTTGGGGCTGTGATTCCCCTATTTTCTTGCTATTTTTGGAGCTGTGATTCCCCTCTTTTGAAAAATAAATTACATTCAATGTTGGTAGAGTTGTAGAATGTTGTAGATTTTGAGTTGGCATGCTGTAAATTATGATACATTTCCTCTAACTTATGTACATTTCAGGATGCATTTGGATTTGGATTTAAAATCTAATCTATAAGTTTCTTGATGTTAATTGTTTATGGGAGATCCCAGAATCTTTGTTTAATTGTTTAATGGTTGAATTTTGTGTTTGGGTGACCATTGCATTTGAAAAATGTCTATTTTATAGAGGAGACTCTGTCAAAACTTTTTTTACAACAGAGAATGATACTTATATGTCTAAGTATTATTATAAGTTATCGAAAGTGAAAAAAAAGCATTTGTACTTTTATTGTTTCTTTTTTCTAATTTATGAAAAACGAAAAAATAAGTGTTTGTACTTCTATATTCTATCTTAATTTCCATGTAATCAAAAGCAAATATAAGAAGTGTTTTGTACTTCTAAATCTTGATTAATTTCCAAGTTACTAAAAGAAAATAATAGAAGTATTTATATTTCTATTTCTTGATTAATTTCTAAGTTGTCAAAAGTGAGAAATAGAAGTACTTGTACTTCTACTCTTTCTTTGTTTCTTTTACGTGAAAATGGACGTACATGGTACTAGTTAGTTTAATCTTGTAACTACCCTCCTGTCATTTCTATTAAATCTGCAAGATATTTTTGAAATGCATAGATTCATAAAATGTTCTAATAATTAACAATAAAAAATGGGCAAATTAATACAATACGTAATATATTTCTAAAATAACTGGAGTAAGAAAGAAAAACTAAATGATTTAAGGTGAACAAAATATCCATAAGGAAATTTCTTGAAAATTTTCCTTTCAGAGTAATGAGTATATTTATTAGAATTTGAAATGGGCAACAAGGAAAATGGGGTTAGAAAGAACGGATGCTTAGGTCATCGAAGCATAAGAGTAAACGAGGAATGAAGCAAGAACTTACATTTAAAAGTGCTTGGTAATCATGCATTGCATAAATTTATGAAGTTTGAAGATATCTTATAGAAATCTTGTCTTGATTGATTACATGGGTCCTAACATAGATGTGCATTTTAAAGGTGTTCCTTGAAATTCCTTGGATCTAACAATTGAAGACCATATAGGTGATTCATTTGCTTTTGAACAAAACAAGCTCTCAATCTATCTTTCCATGTTAGAGACACGTACATACGTAGTTTCTTCTAAGGTCCATGCACTTCTCTACTGCACCCCACATATATTTGCTAAAGTGCAAAAACTTAAACATCTTGCATTGGAAGTTCCAATTGGTAAAAGCATTCTTGGGTACGCACTACAAAAAGAATTGTTATATTGTGTGGGTTCATTTTGCGTTTAGCGGGCAGTTTTAAACCAAAACTAAATGTTTTAGCGGCAGTTTTTCGAACCGTCGCTAATTGCAATGCCTTTAAACGATTTCGGCAGTTTTTTGAAAATTGTCGTGCACACTGCTGCAAAATATAGTGGCAGTTATTTTGCGGTGGTTTTAATCTCTATTAATTGCTTTCTATTTTCAAAAAATAAAATATCTGCGGGGGTTCGTAACTCACGCTAAAATTTCTAACTTTTTAAAAAAAATATTTTTCATGGTTTGAAACCCCAACTATAATTTATTTTGCTTTTAAAAATAATAACAAATAATGTGATGTGAATCCTCAATTTGGTTGCAATTTAAATCCAATACCTTCCCAAGATCACCTCCTTGATAAAGAACTTCTATTGAAGATTTTGTCGTTCTAACACTCCATTAGAAAACTTGTGAGGAGCTAAACCACATAACTCAATAGTGAGAGGAGGAACTCTTTTCCAATTCGATAGCAAGAACCTTAGGGAAACTATGGCCCTAAAACTCAGACTACACAAACTAAAAGACCTAAATTTAATTAATTCTAAAAACTGGAACTCCTAGAATCAATCAAAGGAGGAATTTTAAATGATCAATTGATTTCCTTAGAATCATCAATCCAAGAAATCAATTGTTCACAAACTAAGGAAGCACACCCTTAGAAGCCAACTAAGATGGGTTGAAAAACCCTAGAAACCAATAGAGAATCCTCTCAATTCGACAAAATTCAACTTAAATTACAATGTAGGCTATAAATGTATATTTATAATGTTAGAGCTTAAACCTGCATAGACTATTGACTTAAAAGTCTAAAAGACGAATTAGCCCCTTAATTAGCAATTGAAAATAGAGTTTAAACATTAAATTCCCGCTTAAACAACGCATTTCTCTAATCACCAGGCACTTACTGGCAACGTAGGGTATACCCTACTGCACGCGGTAGGTCTTCAACCGACAAGCTCCATTTTGGGAAGAAGCCTACCGGGAAGGGTAGGGTCAGGGCCTACCGTCGACGGTAGGCTCTATTTTTGCCTTCTTTTGATTTATTCTTCTCCCAATTCGCTCTATTAATTGCTCCAAGTTTAGGCATTATTCAATAAGCAACTTTGGATGATTTCCTTCATCTTTAAAGCCTTCATTCAAGCTCTTTAATCTATTCGTCATGCTTTCTTCAATGAAACCAACCATTCCTTTAGCCAAGCTATCATCATATGCCTTGATCTTCTTGCCCTTGCTCTAGTGATTGGACCATGAATCAACTCATTAGTTTTTTGTCATCCCGGTTCATATGATGATGCCTCAAAGAAACAATTAAACAACACCAAATACTGACCATTTGAAAAGAAATATGACATAATCCAAATACGACAATTAATCGGCACCTGCAAGTTAAATATCAAGTGAGATCCTCTATATGCTTATGTTAATCTCAAAGGCACTAAACCTTCAAATCGCTAATAGATATAATGTATTGCTTAACTCTATAAGTAACTTGTAATACATAGGATTGCAACAATAGTGCAAAAGCAAAATCACAGAAGCACTTCAGGGCACTAATAGAAAATTATCATGGATGCACAGAAATAAGGAAATCAATCACAAGGGAGCTTGGAAAATTCATTTTGTAGGTTCTCATTCAAATGGTGGAATTTCCACAAGCTGCAAAAAAACAGATGATTTGACGGAACTCCCGGACAAAGAAAGCAACAAAAAGAACAGAGACAAGAAACTTCATTCACAACAAGTGAAATAAGTCTGAGGGAATGTATAGGAAATCAACTTAATATTACTGAAGCAAGAACCAAGAGTGTAAAGAAGTTCAGATGTTCTTAGTGATGAAAATTCCAAACAAATGATTTGACGGAACTCCTTTCCAGATAGATATGCTGCAAATTTTCGGTGAACAAGAGTGCACCAAATTAACTTATATCCTCAGATTGCTAAATCGCGACAAATTCAATACATAGAATAGCTAGATGGTTAACAGATCAACAACAAAGAGGATCACGCTTACTAACTTAACAATAACATAATTCCATAAACTAGAAAAACTGCACATATATATTAAAAAGCCTTCTGCAACTAAAATCCCAAATAAGAATTGAAAGACTTCCCACTGTTTAAATTTCTAGAATTCTATGTCTCCTAAGTTTGACAAAATATAAATCACCGAAAAAGAGTAGCTGTTGTTTTGCATATCTAAGCCTTTTGAGAAGAGGATGAATGAGAATAGTAAGAGACATTTGAGTGAGTTATTACAATTATAAAAATAGGAGTCGTCAGCAAAGAATGTGAACGATATTTCCAGTTTCTATAGATTCCTAGCAGCTTGGATATATATATATATATATATGATTTCCATAACAGTAGACTCTCAAAAGGAAAGCAAACAATTTCTAGGAGCAATGATGCACAAGTTTTAATTTGTATCCGAGGTACAGAAATCATACCAGTCTTCTATCAAAGTTTACAAATAGTATCTACAGCTTTGCTATCAATTAAGTGAGCATGCGTTCACCTTTCTTTTTGTTTTTTGATAAATAACCAGCACATTCAATATATTAGCACAAACATTTGCAACGTGTTGTAAAAACATCAACCAAAATGACCATGGGTAAGGAATTTCTTCTCCTTGGATCATATTGCAGAAACTTTCCTCTACAGGATCAATCTTACCTGCATGGCATAGATAGATATAACTGCAGCAGATCCATAAGCTAGAAGAATCCTTCATTTAATTTTGACTAAAAAATTACCGGTGTTTGTTCGAGCTAGGAAACTGACATGATGTTTAAAGTTTGGGCCTCTATCTGCCAAGTTTAATTAATCAACTTGAAGAAATTGCTCATAATAAAGTAAAAATAATAAAAGTATGTCTAAAAAATTACCGCTGTTGGTTCAAGCTGGGAAAATGACATGATGTTTAAAGTTTGGGCCTATATCTGCCAAATTTAATTAATCAACTTGAAGAAATTCTCATAATAAAGTAAAACTAATAAAAGTATGTCGTGTAAGAATAGTTATTCATAAGATATAGCTTACTAAATAAAATAGATAATAATTTTAATTTTAAAAACATTAGAGAAATTGACCAAAAATGTCCCTACATAATTTACGTTTGTCCAATTAAGGGTGTTATTTATTTTATTAGCCACTTATGCCAAATAACTTTTTATGATGGATGAAAATGCTCATATATTGCGACGAGTGGTGATTTTCGGCAAGTTTGTATCACGTGGCTCTTATTTGTTATCCTTAATGTAGGTAAATTGTCCGGCCACTAATCTAAACGCCAACCAATGGCTGGAAGGAGTAGAAAAAACACGACTCATGAATTGACCTGAATGTACTATCGGGATATTTTTTTCCGTTCTAGTTACATGTTCATAATGCCTTACTCAGTTAGCATTTTGCATGACTCTAAAAAGTGCCGGTATCACAAACATAGAGTTTGGAGTCTGACGTCGTGGAGTAAGGTGTTTGTAACTTAACGATATTTTTTGTAGATGCTTAGGAAGGAGAGTAAAATTTTACCAAGACAAGTTTTGTTGGTAGAGTTTATAAGTATCTTTACACGGATTATTGTTAGTGTGACTAATATACACATTTGTTTTTGAGATTTAAATACTTGACATTCTTATATAAGGTTTGAAGTGGTGAATTTAATAAAATGACATTGGGTCTAGAAAAAATGTTTTAAAGAAAATACCATTAGGATCCAAATATAATTCTTTTTGTGGGACAATATTATATATTTTTATTGGTATTTCTAGGTGTAGCTTTTTAAAAAAAAATTTTTTTTAAGAAGGGGTGAGTAAGCCTTATCCTTGCCACTTGTCAAGCTTGGTTTGACACTTGTGAGCCCATAGTACAAGGAAGCCTCCCACCCTTTTATATATATATATACATATATGAGGCTCTTGTGTTTTTTTCTCTCATTTCTTTCACTTACGGGAAGCACAGAAGCCATAGGTAATCTTTCTTCTTCTAGTTTTCTTTTCTCATGTTCTTGTAGCTTTTGTGTATTATGAATTTTCTTTTGCATGTTTTTTTGTCTTTTTTTTGTTTACTTCTTCTAACCGACACACCCACCCACGCACACAATATATATAGTATAATAGTTAAGTTCTTTTTTTCTTGTTTCTTGAATTTATTTTCTTGTTTATCTGATTAAAGATAGGGTTTGATTATAGGTTCTTAAGATGAAATATATAGGGTTTATTTGGTTCAGGGTACTATTGAGTCAGTTTTAGTCTCTTGTTTTAAAAACCAAATTCCCTTGGTATATTTCTCAATGTTTAAATATTTTTAAAGGGATTTTTAGCATATATTATAGTTGTGAGTTTAATTTCTGACTCTTGATTAAATTTTTTTTCATATAGTGTATATTTTTAGTGTATATGTTGGTTTCATTCCTATTGAGTATTCATTTTATATGGCATAAGAAGTTTAGGCCTTTAGGGTTAGTATATGTGTATATGTATCTTAGGTTCATAAGGAGATATTTATAATTATATTCGGTGGTGAATGAAATGTGTTGGGATTCGTTATTAAATGTTTTCTTTGTTTTTATTGTTACCGTACTTGTAGGATCATAGCAACAGGTCAGCACTCCACAAACTCTATCTAAATATTTTACAAAAGTTGTTGGAGATATCTATAATTTATATATATATATAGAGCTAAGCCTGTTGAAAAATGTTTGCTGCTTTTGGGATGATATAACTTGGTGTTCTTTTAAATTGGAGATGTTCTCTACAATATGTTTAGCTTGTATCTCAGAAATGCATAGGAGCGGTGCTCCATGTAAGTGTGCCTACTTTGCCAAAAAAAAAAAAAAAAAGGATGGTTATGTTTGTTTTTAAGAAAAGTTACTATTACTACACATTAAATATGTTTGATGTTGTTTAGTTGGATGGTTGGACTTAGTGGATATAAAGTTGGCATATTTATAAAAGCTGCATATGCCTGTCTTGACTAGCAGATGGGAATTATGTTATTCTAAAACAGTTATAACCTAAATTTATGTAAATAGCCGAGTTGGTGGCCTTTTAAATTTTAAATGGATATGAAAACCCCCTCTGACCAGGGACAAAGTTTTTAACAAGTTTATGTGCATTCGGAAGTGTCAAAGAATTACCCGTACATAGCTAGTCACCCGTACTAGGGCCTCTTCTGATGACGTGGACGGTTAGAAATTCTAAAAGGTGGATCCACTTGAGAGAGTGCGTGATATCGTGGAGGGTTTGGCATGATTTGTATTACGTCAGACATCGCATCATGTTCTGCGGTAGGATGACTACCTTGTAGAAAGTCGGGAAGGGCTTTAAACTAAGGTTGGTCTCAGGGCGGACCTAGTAGGTGCCTAGGATCTATAGCTTGGTTTTTTATGATTAGAGAGTGTGGTGCTTAAGGAATAGAGTGCTTGTAAGGTATTTGGTTGGTACTGACTATGGCATGTCGGAACTTGTTTTCGATGACCTTGTTATGGGTTTCGGATTTTATCCTTGGAGCCCGACTTTTGCATGGCATGAATTCTAATTTGGTGTAGAAACCACACTGATGTGTCTTGATTCACTCAGACTTTCTAGTTCCGTTCAAACCCCTCATGTAGGTTCATGTGTTGACACTTTTAAAACCGCTAAGGAAAATGCTTTCTTATAACATTGCATAAACTATTTTGTAAAATTAGATTATCATTCTTAAGAGTAAAATGGAATCGCACATACACATGGACTCACTGAGCTTTCGCGGTCACGTCTTTAAATGTCATGTTTTTTTCCAGACAACTCGAGACGAGACATGGCGCAATAAGCTGTTAGAGTACTTACGCGCAAATTTTGGATCTGGTCAAGCTATGCAGAGTCGTCTTGTTTTTTTTGGAAGGATATTTATAAGCTTTTTTATGCTCGACCAGTTTGTAATGTCTTTTCTTGTCGTTTTGTTTTTGCAAAGTATTTTCTATATTAGAGATATTATAAGGAGTTTCTCTGAACCTTATGTAATGGTCACCCTTTTCTATATTCAGTTTACTGTTTCTTTTTCCGCTGCGTAGTACATGTATATATTTCTAAGTATTATTCTAGTTTGGTTAGCTTAAGGGCTTGTAGTATAGTGCCAAGACGTATGTTGATACCTTACTCTATCGCAGTTAACCTAGTGGAGGGGTTAGGGGTATCACAGGTGGTACTAGAGCTTCTAGGTTCAATACTAAGTTCGGACCATTGGATCCTAAACAAGCTATAAGAGCCAACCGCTTAAATCTTGATGCTAACCGTGTGATTTTATTTTTTAGTACTGACCCTAAGATACTGTTTTGTAGGTATTAGATGGCACATCATTCATGTACGAGGGTATATCATGAGGGCACGCTCATGGTGTGTTCGGCGGGGTTGCATCGTTGCCATCCTATTCCCTTAGAAAGATTATCCCAGAGAATGTCCCGATTCAAGTAGTTGACAGTGTGTCTGTAGAAGGACCAGCGGCACAGGGGGTAGAGGTTGGGGTGGAGTCAGATTCGAAGATAGTAGCGGAGCCGGAGGGAGTGGCATTAGCTGAGACTGAGAGGATGAGCACTCCTATAGTATATGGTCCCTCGTTAGTAGTATCACCTACTCCTCTCTTGCCTACGGAGTCAGCATCCTCTTTCCCATCGTTACTACTGTTGGGCAAGTGTGGGGAACAGGATTTCTGTGGATACTGTATGTGGCGCGAGCAGCGGATTGAAGATGCGGGTCAACACATTACAGAGCTGAGGAGTGAGATTGCACGGACAGATAGTTTATTTTACTCAGCTCATCAGAATCGACGGTGGGAGACGGCGAGGGTCAATAGATTGGAGATTGAGCTAGCTCAGATAAGAGGCTCATACTGTGTGAGAGATAAAGAGATCATCGAGCTGATAGTGGAGTGGGATTGGCTTAGGAAGTTCTCTACCTAGTTCATTGATATGGCTCGTGCTGAGCTAGAGGACCGACCAGGGTGTTCCAGTAGCCAGCCCTACTAGACAGAGGTAGACTTTTGTTCGATTACTAGGATGTTTGCACACTTTAGTTATTTGAGTAATTATGGTTGACGTTTTGATTAGTACTTAGTGCATTAGATTTGGGATCATAGATACAAGATCCCGAGTTTTGGTTATGTATAGTGAACTGACCATAAATTTTTGGTAGTAAGACTAGGATGATCTATTCGTATTTCGATAGCGTGCGGAGGCATCACCACATGGACTAAAAATCATTTTTTTATGAGTTGTATATATATACACATAAATATGTATATAGTTATGTTTATGCCTTCATGCTTGTGATGACTTTATATCTGCTTGTTATGGTATATCTGGGAACTTAAAGTTTTATTAGTGCTTAGACTTTAATATCGGGTTCACAATCTCCTAATCGAGTGGAGGAGACCACATCCAAAAATTGGCAAAATAGACAATCTAAGCAAGTAAGGGAGGCCACACCTTGTACGGAAAAAGCTACACAGGGAATAATTGAGAATTTTATTGTCAAGATGATAGAGTTATTGGAAACTTCAATGTCAACTAGGAGGAACGAATGAGTATCTGCCACTGGACCGGATAAAGCGTTGGAGCAATTTTGAAGTTTCGACCTCCAGAATTATAGGAGAGGTTGAACAAGAAATCAAAGCTAAATTATTTCTCAAGTAGCTGAACGACATATACGATACCCTCAAGTATGATGATTCCATGAGAGTAACGTTTGCAGTCTTCAAACTTCGAGGAGTGGCAAAAGATATGTGGCTTAGAGCTTCTGAAGCTCGTGCACTTAAGGATAAATCATGGACTTGGAATAATTTTCAAGAAGAGTTAAAAAAGGAGTACATATGTCTTTGGATTCATAAACGACGAGAGGACAAGTTTCAACAACTAAGTCACGGTAGCATGATAGCTACGTAGTATACGGCAAAATTCAACAAGTTGGCTAAGTATTGTCTAAGGTTAATAGACACTGATGAAAACAAGACACGACAATTCGTCAAGGGATTAAGGGTTGTGCTACAATGGGTTTTATCTCCTTTACCATCGATGGGATTCGCAGTAGCTGTGGAAGTCGCCATACGGACAGAGATGGCTGCTCAGATAGGTACGCAAAGAAAGTAGCCACTGGCCCAGCTGCACCCTCTCATGAAAATGTCCTAGACAAGGAGCATGAAATCTTCGAGATTCCAAGAGGCCTCAAGGTGAACAAAGGACAGGAAATAGAGGCTGTTAAACCCCATAACCTAGAGGTGTCCGCAACAGAAGAGAGGAATGATAACCAACAAGTGAAGGCAAAAGTTTTTGCATTCAATGCACAACCCATAGACACTGAAGCTGCGGTAGTTTAAGGTACGATTCAAATCTTTTCTCAACTAGCAACGTACTTATTGATCCTTGAGATATGATTCCTTTGTGAGCATGCATTTCATAAACCATATTTATATACCTTTTGTTTTCATGCATTATTAGTTTATAGTTAGTACTCCTATGGGCGTAAGTAGAGCAACTGAGTAAAGTACCCAGATTGTGACATCTATGTCAAGAATATGATATTATTCGGTGACCTTTGCTTTACAATTTGAGGGATATAACATGATATTAGGGATAATCTAGTTGTCTAAACATTACGCTTAGATAGACTGCCAACGGAAGTTGGTTAAGTTTAGCCGACCAAGTATGCCAATCCATGAATTGCAAGAGAATAGAATGAAATGGGAGAATCCCTTATTATCCGGCATGAAAGCTAGAAAGTTACTACGGAAAGGATGTTAAGAGTACTTAGCATATTTACTCAACAAGCCTAAGGAAGAGGTGAAGTTAGAAATAGTACTCGTGGTGAAAGAGTTTGTGGACATTTTTCCTGAGGAGTTAAGCACTTTGCCCTTGGAACGGGGAGTGGAGTTTGGCATAGAATTGGTACCTGGTGCTGAACCAATATCTCGAACCCCGTTTTGGATGGTACAAGAAGAGTTAAGAGAGCTGAAAGAGAAAATACAGGAAGTACCGTGACATTCATGGACTTGATGCATATGATCTTTTGTCCTAGATATGTTTGTGGTGACTTTTATTGATGATGTTCTTATCTATTCACCAAACCCTAAAGCACATAATCATATCTTCGAAGGATGTTGCAAATCCTACGGGAACATAAGCTATACACCAAGTTCAGCAAGTGAGAGTTTTAGATGAGTCAAGTAACTTTCTTGGGACATGTTATAAATTAGGAAGGGATCTCGGAAGATCTAGTGAAGGTGGAGGCAGTGACCCATTGGGCGCAACCTAAAACACCAACTGAAGTACGTAGTTTCTTAGGTATGATATGATACTATCAGAGATTCATAAAAGACTTTTCTACGATTGCTGGACCTTTAATGTAATTAACAAGAAAAGAAAACGAGTTTAAATGGACGGAGAAGTGTGAGAGGAGTTTCCAAGAATTAAAGCATCGACTGACTTCGACACAAGTTTTGATACTATCCAATCTGAACGAGAAGGTATCCCTAGACACAGATGCTTTAGAGGAAGGCCTAAAAGCCATGTTGATGCAAGACAGGAAGGTTGTAGCTTATATTTCGAGAAAATTGAAGGATGATGAACAGAATTATCAATATACAATTTGGAGTAAGCAGCTATTGTATTTCCGCTTAAGAAGTGTTGACACTACTTATACAGGGCCAAGTATGAGGTCTTTACCGATCAAAAAAGTTTAAAGTACTTGTTTTCCCAAAAGGATTTAAACATGAGGTAACATCGATGGATGGAGCTGCTTGAGGAATATTGATGTCCAATTAACTACCATCCGTGAGAACCGAATGTGGTGGCGGATGCTCTAAGTAGAAAGACAAAGATATCAAGTCTTAGCTTAACATCTACCCTACAACAAGATATTAAAAATGCCTAAAAGAATAACATAGGATTCAAGGAATTTAAGAACTATGTGAGAGCTAAGAAATTAATGGATTTTCGGATATTAGAAACTGATGGGAGCTTGTACTATCGAAATTGATTGTGTGTACCCGATAAAATGGAACTTAAGCATAAAGTACAAGAAGAGGCACACAGAAACAAGTATACTATGCATCCTTGTGAAAATAAGATGCATAAAGACTTAAAGCAAAAATTTTGTGGAATGGAATGAAGAGAGAGATTGCCGAGTATGTGGTAGCTTGTCTTACATGTCAAAGGGTTAAAGAGATGCATCAAAAGTCAATAGGATTATTACAACCGTTACATGTTCCGCAATGAAAATAGGATCATGTGACGATGGACTGTGTTACTGGATTGCCTACAACCAAGGGATATAAGGATGCTATCTGGGTGATCGTTGATCAACTCACGAAGGTGCCACATTTCATCGCCATTAATATGACATATCCCTTCAACAAGTTAGCATATATCTACATAGAAGAGATTGCACGACTTCATGGGGTGCCTGTTGATATTGTGTAGGACCAAGATCCAAGGTTCACTTTAAGGTTTTGACCCAAGTTTCAATCATCCATGGGAACCCATTTAAGTTATAGTACTACGACACACTACCAGATCGATGGATAGTCTGAAAGAATGATTCAAACCCTAAAGGACATGCTGATAGCTTGTGCTTTAGATTTTGGAAAGAAGTGGGTTGATAATCTAGCTTGTGTTGAGTGTGCTTACCATAACAGCTACCACTCCTCGATAGGGATGGCACCCTTTGAAGCATTACATGGTAGAAGGTGCAAAACATCCCTGTATTGTGATGAGGTTGGAGTTCGATCTCATTGGAAGCAAGGAACTTGATGCCAGAGTTGGAAGAGATGCAGAAACAGGTTAAGATAATTCACGATAGGCTTCAAACAACTACGAGTAGACAAAAAACCTATGCCGATAATTGGAGGAGAGATATTGGAGTTTAAGGTGGGAGACAGAGTTTTCCTAAAACTTATACCTTATCGCAGAAAGCTTAGATACCTAAGAGAAGGAAAGTTAAGTCCCAGATATATTGGACTGTTTGAAGTCTTTGATAAGGTTGGTAAAGTGGTATATTAGCTAGCCCTACCGAGAGAGTTGATAAGTATACATGACGTGTTTCATGTATCTTAATTAAAGAGTACCATCCCGCACTTGACCATGTCCTCAATAATGAGAAATTGGAGTTATGAGCCGATCTATCATACGAATAAAAACAAAATGAGATTGTGGAGTGAAGCACAAAAGAGTTACGCTGAAGACAGATTCAAATGTGTAAAGTTGTATAGAGACATCATGGAATTAAAGAGGCACTCTGGGAGACTGAGGAGTGCATGAAAAAGAAGTACCCGGAACTTATAGGTATGTGATTGTGAATTTCAAGGACAAATTTTTTTTCAAGGAGAGTAAAATGTAACGCCTTACTCGGTGAGCACCTTGCATGACTCTAAAAAGTGTGGATGTCATGAACATAGAGTTTGGGGTCTAACGTAGTGGAGTAAGGTGTTTGGAACTTAACGATATTTTTTGTAGATGCTTAGGAAGGAGAGTAAAATTTTACTAAGAAAAGTTTTGTTGGGAGAGTTTATAAGTATCTTTACATGGATTATTGTTAATGTGACTAGCTAATGTTGTTTAAATAACTGGGAATTCTAATCACTATAATGCTAGACAAGTGGAGCTACCAAAGTAGAGGTGAGTTCAACTCGAGAGTCGAATCTCTCAAGGATGGACAGAGGTTCAAGCACTACTCTTGTCTCTAATGCTTACCCGAATAAAAAAGATGGTGCTGAGAAAATTTTGAAAATAATAAAAGCAATTAAAAGCAAGAAATAACAAAAGAATTTTAAAAGATTAATAAAAACAACAGTTTGGTTTCGTGGAATACCCCTAATCCTTGTTACTAGCTCAATTGAAAAATATTTTAATGAAACCGATGTTTGAATTAATTAAATTGGGTCATCGCTAAAAAATCGGGCAATCCTTATCTCTAGGACGATAGCCACCCTACTCACTAACCGTTAGAGGAAATCTCTTTTCTCTCTAAAAAGTTACGAGTGCAATAAAATTAGGTGATTTAAAAGACCTAAAAATGAAAAATAATATGTCTAGTCAATTACCCTAATTAACCCCCAATCGGTCGCCCTAGATTATTCTTCCTTTTTCAATTCCAAACAACCTTGTGAATTATCTAATCTCGCGACAATTAGATTAACAAGAAACGAAATTGGAAGACAATTTAAATTGAAACAAGCATCGGAATAAAGAAATCAAACCAAAAACTTCTTAATCAAGAATTAACGTTCAACAACAAATCTAAAAAAGAAAAACTACTCACTAAAAACTGAAAATTAATAAAAAGAATTCAATAAAAGATAAGGAAAAGAAAGCTTAAGATTTAAGTCTTGAAGCCAAAATCAAATCTCGAATGTCTTCGAAGATTGTTTCCCGAGTCACCAAGTCGAAGATCGAAATCTTGAATCGAAGTCTTCAATTCTTGAATCCAAGAAAGTAAATCTTGCATAAAACTTTAAATTCTATAACTAAAGAAAATATGAAAGCTGGAATTTAAAAGAGTGTTTAACTAATATAACCTAGTTAATCTACTCCTAATCTAAAATCTAACTGTAACCTAAATCTAACCTAAAGTAATTGTTTACTAATACTATCTAATTGTCTATGATTGTATGTTATAATGGATGCATAAAAGTCCTATATATGGAGGTAAAAGTGCAAGAAATCCAAGCCAAAGTTGAACTAGGAATCAAGAAAATCGAGTTTTAAAAAGATTGGATCTTGCCCTTGACATCCTACCTATTCTGACGGTAGGGTGAGGCCTACAGTCCACAGTAGGTCTCAGGTTTTAGCTTCCCAGGCATTCTCGGCACCTACCGTCGATGGTAGGTTGCCCTAACATCCGCAGTAAGTGCGGCTGCTTTGCCGACAGCTTTCGTTTTCGTTGTTTTTGCTCCGTTTTCAATTCCCTTTCATTGTTTCTACTTTCGGAGGGTACCTAGACAATAATAAGACATATTTGGCTCAAACATATACTTTCACATATTAAAAACACCGAAAATGATTAAATTAACATATAGAAAATATAGACAAAAATGCACTTATCATATACCCTCATACTTATTTGTTGCTTGCCCTTAAGCAACACAAACTAAACAGACAAACGAAGGATATTAAGACCTTTTATGCTAAAAATAAAAAATGATATATGCCGAATAAAATATATAACTCAAAAACGATTTCAAGCATTTATATTCCAAAACAAGCTTTCCAAAAACAAAAACTAAAGCAAAACAAAACAAAATTAAAATTAGAAAAATAAAAGAAAAACACCACTTCAATAGAGTGCATCAATAACCAATTCCAAAGATGCATCAATTATATAGACAAACGACAAAATTACTAAGTTAACTATAAATCATCAAAATCAGTACCAATCAATGGTGCGTAAGTGTGATATTTGCTCACGCCATTTTCATAGAAAAAGAAGAATTTTAAGTGATTAGCAATAAGAAATATTTTCAAAGACAATGCATACAATTCATACTTTTTCTATCACGTAGCCACATTAAAGTCTATTTTAGGTCATTCTCGGATTAGGTAGGACTTTTTAGTTTTTAATGTTAGGCTAGGGACATAAGTAGGTTACAAACGAAGGTAAAAGGAGACAAAAATAAACGAGATAGAGGTAACGCTACCAAACGGATAATATAATGAAATAAAAGGACACTTTCTAGCCATCATTTTCACTTTTCTCACTCATCTTTGCACAACTTACTTCATTCTTCTTTGATAAGAATCCCATCTAACGTACTTTTCTCAAAATTATTCAATAATAACCAAAGTAAGTTAGGGAGAGATGATGCGCTCACATCTTTAAATTTCATGTTTTATTTTCCAGAAAACTTAAGATGAGAAACGGTGCAGTAAGCTGTTAGAGTAGTCATGCAGAGATTTGGGATCTAGTCGAGCTATGTATAGTCATCTTTTTTTTTTTCTTTAGAAGGATATTTATAAGTTTTTTTTTATGCTCGACCAGTTTGTAACGTCTTTTCTTGTTGTTTTGTTTTTGCAAAGTAATTTCTATATTAGAGATGTTATAAGGAGTTCCTTAAACCTTATGTAATGGTCGGGCTTTTCTGTATTCAGTTGACTATTTTGTTCTGCGTAGTATATGCATATGTTTCTAAGTGTTATTCAGTTTGGTTAACTTAGGGGCTTGTAGTGTAGTGCGAAGAGGCACATTGGTACCATACTCTATCGCAGTTAACTTAGTGGAGGGGTTAGAGGTATCACAGATGGTATCAGGCTTCTAGGTTCAATACTAGGTTCAGACCGTTGGATCCTAAACGAGCTATAAGAGCCAACTGCTTAAATCTTGATGCTAACCATGTGATTTTATTTTTTAGTACTGACCCTAAGATACTATTTTTTAGGTATTAGATGGCAAATCATGTACGTAGGTATACCATGAGGGCACGCTCATGGGCGGGTTCGGCGGGGCTACATCGTCGTCATGCTATTCCCTTAGAGAGATTATCCCAGAAAGATGCCTAGTTCCAGTAGTTGATCTTTCTGATAGTGTCTCTGTAGAGGGACCAGTGACGCAGGGGATAGAGTTTGGGGCAGAGATATAGGAGGACCCCAATGAGCCCGAGTCAGATTTGAAGATGGAAGTAGAGTCGGAGAGAGTGCACTAGCTAAGACTTAGAGGATGGACACCCCTATAGTAGATGGTTCCCCGTTAGTAGTATCACCTACTCCTATCTTGCCTGCGAAGTCAGCATCTTCTTTCCCATCGTTCCACTATTGGGCAAGTTTGGGGAACAAGATTTCTGTAAATACTGTATATGGCGCGAGCAGCGGATTGAGGATGCTGGTCGGCACATTACAGAGCCGAGGAATGAGATGGCATGGGCAAATAGTTTATTTTACTCTCCTCGTCAGGCTCGATGCTGGAAGATGGCAAGAACCGATAGATTGGAGATTGAGCTAGATCGAATAAGAAAGGCGCATGCGGTGTGAGAGATAGAGAGATCATAGAGCTGATAGTGGAGCAGGATTGGCTTAGGTGGTTCTCTACCCAGTTCCTTGGCACCACTAGAGCTCTACTGATATGGCTCGTGCTGAGCTGAAGCCCCAACCAGGGTGTTACAGTAGTTATCCCCGCTAGGCAGAGGTAGATTTTGGTTTGGTTTCCAGGATGTTTGCACACATTGGTTAACGTTTTGATTAGTACTTTTTGCAGTAGATTTCGGATCGTAGATACAAGATCCTGAGTTTTGGGTATATGTTTTGGGTATGTATAATGAACAGACCATATATTTTGGGTAGTAAAACTAGGATGATCTATTCGTATTTGGATATCGTGCGGACGCATCATCATCATATAGACTAAAAATCATTTTCTACGATTTGTATATATAAAATATATACGCAGTTATGTTTATGCCATCATGCTTGTGATGATTTTATATTTGCTTGTTATGGTATATCTGCGAAGTTAAAGTTTTATTAGCGCTTGGACTTCTTGTTCTTTAAAAGAATGTCGAGTTCATGATCTCCTAATTGAGTGGAGGAGGCCACATCCGAAAATTCCCAAAATAGACAGTCTGAGCAAGTAAGGAAGGCCACACCTCATACGAAACAAGCTACACACGGAATAATTGAGAATTTTACGGTCAAGTTGACAGAGTTATTGGAAATTTCAATAGTAACTAGGAGGAATGAACGAGTACTTGCCACTGGAGAGGATGAAGCGTTAGAGCAAGTTTTGAAGTTTCGACCTCCAGAATTACAGGAGAGATTGAATAAGAAAAGCTGAAATATTTCTCAAGCCGCTAAATGACATATACGATACCCTTAAGTATGATGATGCAATGAGAGTAACGTTTAAAGTCTTTAGGCTTCGAGGAGTGGCAAAAGATATGTGGCTTAGAGATTCTGAGGCTTGTGCACTTAAGGATCAATCATGGACTTGGAATGATTTTCAAGAAGACTTCAAAAAGGAGTACATACCTCATTGGATTCGCGAATGATGAGAGGACAAGTTTCAAAAACTAAGTCATGGTAGCCTGATAATTGCGTAGTATACGACAAAATTCAACAGGTTGTCTAACTATTGTCTAAGCTTGATAGACACTGACGAAAATAAGACATGACAATTCGTAAAGGGATTAAGGGTTGTGCTACAATAGGTTTTAGCTCCTTTACCATAGATGGGATTGGCGGCAGTAGAGGAAGCCGCCACACGGACAGAGAAGACAGCTCAGACAGTTATGCAAAAGAAAGTAGCCACTGGCCCAGCTTCACCCTCTCATATAAACGTCCTGGACAAGGACCATGAAAACTTAGAGATTCTAAGAGGCCTCGAGGTGAACAAAGGACAGGAAATGGAGGCCGTCAAACCCCATCACCTGGAGGTGTCCGCAGAGTATGCATCTATTGCTGACGAAGTGGACATGTTGCAGAAACTTGTTATTAGAAATTAAGATTGTGCTACGGTGTGGGAAACCCGGACATGTTAGGGAGCAGCGAGCACCTCCGAAGACTTTCAAAAGAGCTGGTTGACCCTCAGCTATGAGAGGGTCGGTAGAAGAGAGGAATAATAATCCACAAGTGAAGGCAAAAGTTTATGCATTGGATGGACAACACGTAGACACTGAAGTTCGGTAATTGAAGGTACGATTCAATTCTTTTTCTCAACAAGAAAAGTACTTATTGATCCTTGGGGTAAGCATTCCTTTGCTAGCATGCATTTCATAAACTATATTCCTATACCTTCTGTTGTCATGCATTATCAATTGATAGTTAATACTTCTATGGGTGTTAGTAAAGCAACTGAGGTAAAGTAACTTGATTGTGACATCTATGTCAAGAATGGGAGGTTATCCAGTGACCTGATTGCCTTACCATTTGAGGGATATGACGTGATACTAGGGATTGACTAGTTGTCTAAACGTTACGCTTAGGTAGACTGTTGACGGAAGTCGGTTAAGTTTAGTGGACCGAGTATGCCAATCTCTGAATTCCAAGAGAACAGAACGAAACGGGAGAATCCCTTTTTATTTGACATGAAAGAAAAAAAGTTATTACGGAAAGGATGTCAAGGGTACTTAGCATATTTTACTCAACAAGTCTAAGGAAGAGGTGAAG
This sequence comes from Catharanthus roseus, assembly GCA_028651295.1. NCBI lineage: Eukaryota > Viridiplantae > Streptophyta > Magnoliopsida > Gentianales > Apocynaceae > Catharanthus > Catharanthus roseus. The sequence continues at coordinate 30,185,600 of JAPQWS010000168.1, forward strand.
CTAGAAATAGTACCTATGGTGAAAGAGTTTGTGGACACTTTTCTCGAGGAGTTAACTACTTTGCCCCTAGAACAGGGAGTGGAGTTCGGCATAGAATTGGTACACGCTGCTGAACAAATATCTCGAACCCCGTATCGGATGGCACACGAAGAGTTAAGATAGTTGAAAGAGCAACTATAGGAACTACTGCAACCGTTACCTGTTCCAAAATGGAAATGGGATATGTGAAGATGGACTTTGTTATTGGACTGCCCCGAACCAAGGGATATAGGATGCTTTCTGGGTGATCGTTAATCGACTAATGAAGGTGGCACATTTCATCGCAATTAACATGACGTACCCCTTAGACAAGTTAGCACAAATCTACGTAGAAGAGATTGCACAACTTCATGCGTGCTTGTTAATATTATATCGGACCGAGATCTAAGGTTCACTTCAAGTTTTTGGCCCAAGTTTCAATCGTCCAGGGGAACCCATTTGAGTTATAGTACCACGACACATCTCCAGACCGATGGGCAGTCTAAAAGAAGGATTCAGACCCTATAGGACATGCAAAGAGCTTGCGCTTTAGATTTTGGAAAGAAATGGGTTGACAATCTTGCTTGTGTTGAGCTTGTTTACCATAACAGCTACCACTCATTGATAGGGATGGCACCATTTGAAGCATTATATGGTAGGAGGTGCAAAACATCCCCGTATTGGGATAAGGTTGGAGTTCGATCTCATTGGAAGCAACGGAACTTGATGCAAGAGTTGGAAGAGATGCACAAAAAAGTTAAGATAATTCATGATCGGCTTCGAACAGCTAAGAGTAGATAAAGGAGCTATGCTGATAATCAGAGGAGGATTTGGAGTGTAAAGCGGGAGACAGAGTTTTCCTAGAACTTACACATCATCGCGGAAAGCTTAGATACTCGAGAGAAGGAAAGTTAAGTCCTAGATATATCAGACCGTTTGAAGTCTTTGATAAGGTTGGTAAAGTGGCATATCAGCTAGCCTTATCGAGAGAGTTGATAGGTATACATGACCTATTTCATTTATCCCAATTAAAGAAGTACCATCCTGCACTTAAGAGGAGGATTTGGAGTTTAAAGTGGGAGACAGAGTTTTCCTAGAACTTACACCTCATCACGGGAAGCTTAGATACCCGAGAAGAGGAAAGTTAAGTCCCAGATATATCAGACCGTTTGAAGTCTTTGATAAGGTTGGTAAAGTGGCATATCAGCTAGCTTTATCGAGAGAGTTGATAGGTATACATGACCTGTTTTATTTATCCCAATTAAAGAAGTACCATCATACACTTAATCATGTTCTCAACAATAAAAAATTGGAGTTACGAGCCGATCTGTCATACAAAGAAAAAGCAACTGAGTCGTGAGCAGAGCACAAAGGAGTTACGCGGAAGACAGATTCCAATGTGTAAAATTGTCTGGAGACAACATGGAATTAAAGAGGCAACCTGGGAGACTGAGGAGTACATGAAGAAGTATCCGGAACTTATAGGTATGTGATTTTGAATATCAAGGACGAAATTTTTGAAAGGAGAGTAGAATGTAACGCCTTACTCGGTAAGCACCTTGCATGACTCTAAAAAGTGCGGATGTCATGAACATAGAGTTTGGTGTTTGACGTAGTGCAGTAAAGTGTTTGGAATTTAACGATATTTTTTGTAGATGCTTAGGAAGGAGAATAAAATTTTATTCAGACAAGTTTTGCTGGTGGAGTTTGTAAGTATCTTTACATGGATTATTGTTAGTATGACTAGCTGATGTTCTTTAAATAAAACGGGGAATTATAATCACTACAAGCTAGACAAGTGGACCTACCAAAGTAGAGGTGAGTACAACCCGAGTGTCGAATCTCTCAGGGACGGAGAAAGGTACTACTTTTGTTGCTAATGTTTAGCCGAATAAAAAGGTTATCGTTGAGAAGAATTTTAAAATAATAAAAGCAAGAAATCACAAAACAATTTTAAAAGATTAATAAAAACAATAGTTTGGTTTAGTGGAATCCCCGTAATCCTTGTTACTAGCTCAATTGCAAAAGACTTTAATGAAAATGATGTTTGAATTAATTAAGTTGGGTCATCACTAAAAAATGGGGCAATCCTTATCTCTAAGACAATACCCACCCTACTCACTAACCTTAGAGGAAATCTTTTTTCTCCCTAAAAATTATGAGTGCAATAAAATTAGGTAATTTAAAAGACCTAAAAATGTAAAATAGTATCTCTAGTCAATTGCCCCAACTAATCCCCAATCGGTTGCTCTAGATTGTTCTTCCTTTTTCAATTCCAAACAACCTTGCGAAATATCTAATCTCGTAACAATTAAAGTAACAAGAAACGCAATTGGTAGACAACTTAAATTGAAACAAGCATCGAAATCAAGAAATCAAACCAAGAACTTCATAATCATGAATTAGGGTTCAACCACAAATCTAAACAAGAAAGCCTACTCACTATTCATCCTAATAAAAACTAAAAATTAATAAAAAGAATTCAATAACAGGAAAAGGAAAAGAAAGCTAAGGATTTAAGTAATGAAGCAAAGTCGAATCTCGAATGTCTTCTAAGATCGTCTCTTGAGTCACCAAGTCGATGATCGAAATCTTGAATCAAAGTCTTCCATTCCTGAATCCATGAAAGTAAATCTTGCATAAAACTTGAAATTCTATAACCAAAGAAAATATAGAAGCTGGAATTTAAAAGTGTTTAACTAATCTAACCTAATTAATTTATTCCTAATCTAAAATCTAATCTAACCTATATCTAACCTAATGTAGTTGTTTACTAAAACTATCTAATTATCTAAGATTGTATGTTACACTGGCTTCATAAAATCCTTATATATAGGTAAAAGTATAAGAAATCCAAGCAAAAGTTGAAGTAGGAATGAAGAAAATAGAGTTTGAAAAAGATTAGATTTTGCCCTAGCCAGCCTACCTACCATTGACGGTAGAGTGAGGCCTACCGTCCGCGGTAGGTCTCGGGTTTCAGATTCCCAGGCATTCTGTGCAGCTACCATCGATGGTAGGTTGCCCTGCCATCCATGATAGGTGTGGCTGCTTTGCCGACGGCTTCCGTTTTCGCTCTGTTTTCAATTCTTTTTCATCGTTTCTACTTCCAAAGGATACCTAGACAAGAATAAGACATATTTAGCTCAAATATATTCTTTTACATATTAAAAACACCGAATCGATGAAATTAACATATAGAAAATATAGACAAAAATGCGCTTATCATATACCCCACATTTGTTTTTTGCTTGCCTTTAAGCAACACATACTAAACAGACAATGGAAGGATATAAAGACTTTTTATGCTAAAAACAATAACAATATAAGCCGAATATAATATATATAACTCAAAAAATATTTCAAGCATTTGTACTCCAAAACAAGCTTTTGAAAAAAAAACTAAAGCAAAACAAAACAAAATTAAACTTAGAAAAATAAAAGAATAACATCACTTCAATAGAGTGCATCAACATCCAATTCCAAAAATGCATAAAAAATACAGACAAACGACAAAATTACTAAGTTAACCATAAATCATCAAAATTATTACCAATCAAGAATGTGTAAGTGTGATTTTTGCTCATGCTGTTTCTATAGAAAAAGAAGAATCTTAAGTGATTAGCAATAAGAAATATTTTCAAAGGCAATGCACACAAATTCATACTTTTTCTAATACTTAGCCACATTAAAGTCTAGTTTAGGTCGTTTCTGGACTAGGTAGGACTTTTTGGTTTGTAATGTTAGGCTAGGGATATAAGTAGATTACAAATAAAGGTAAAAGGAGACAAAAATAAGCGAGATAGATTTAATGCTAACGAAAGGATAAGATAATGAAATAAAAGGACACTTTCTAGCCGTCGTTCTCACTTTTCTCACTCATCTTTGTACAACTTTTTTCTTCTTTGATAACAATCCCATATAATTACTTTTCTGAAAATTTTTCAATAATGACTAAAGTAATTTAGAGACAGATGATGCTTGAGTTTTTCAGGATTTTTCTATAAAAATAAGGCACATATTTTTTTTCATTTCTCTGCCAATTTTTTCATCTTCTTGGTTTTTTATCTTTTTCCAAATTTTTTTTCTTTTCAAGCATCAATACATTTTTCTTTCTTTTTTCTCTCTTTAGTAGCCAGAGAGCCGAATACATGATAAATACCCAAAAAATGCCCTTTTTCTCTATACATTAGGGCTTTCTTTCTTTCTTTCTTTACCTGTTTTCCCCTACACTTATTTGTTTCTTTCACTCAAGACGGCCAAAAGTCTATACTAACCAATAGGTCACGAATCGAGGTTAATTCAAAACGGCGAAAAGTTCAGACTAACCATTAGCTCACGAATTAAGGTTCTATATATAGTGAGGTTTAAAAGAACACAGAAAATAAGGGAGTATAACCCTTTTCATGAAGGCACAAAAGGGAACTAGGGATTAATTTCATAAGGAATATAAGATAAGAAAGGCTCAATCTGTTCAAAGAAGGCCTAAGACCATCTTCTTCGGGACCATCCTAGACTAAACTTCTTTTCTTTTAATGATAGACAAACTATGAAATTGTAGACAAAGTTAAAAAATTATTATCATAATGCTAATTACTCAAGATTCTTAAATTTCTATTACTCAACAACATTCACAAGTGCATAAAACCATTAATGAAGTAAAACTTTAGTAAATAGGGTTTTCAGAGTAATTGAGTAATTTGTCTTTTTCAAAAACCTAAGGAATTTTTCAGTTTTGAACTCTATCAGAAGTGACGAAAATAAAACATTTTTGGATTTTTAAATAAGGAAGTAAAAAGAAAAAGGCATAAAATATTTTTGGAATTTTTAAATTTCCTAGTTTTTTGGAATTTCTAGAATAAGAGACTAATAGGAAAAAAAAAAAGCTTAAGAGAACAAAAATATACCCCTCCCCTCCTCCCCCCCACACACACACACACTTAAAATCACATTGTCCTGAATGTGGGGGTTATACTAAAAGACACAAGAAAACAAACACATACATGGGAAGCAATCCCATAGATATAAAGCAATAAAAGTATATCGGGAAGCCATCCCCACACAAAAATAAATAAAGGAGAGACAAACAAATAACAAATAAACGAAACAAGAAGAAAAAAAAAAAGAAATCAAATAAAACACAAAAATATGAATTAAGGGAAAAGAAAAGAAAACTCCCTATTTTGGAACTCAGTCCATGCTGTCGCCCTTACTTCTGCCTTTGATAGGCATGAATTTGCTGCATAGTCGTGCTAGCATCACTTCTTGGAAATCAATCGATGCCCTTTGATATGCCAACTCATCCGTATAGCAGTGAGGGGCCTCTACTATTTCATTCAATTACATCCCTTGGATTTCTTGATTATCCAGGTCGCTCAAAGGCAGTTTGCATCTCTCTTTGAAATGCATCCATCAAGATTGTGTTTTGGGCACCGGCCTCATCCTTATCATCACCTTCACCTGGTTGAAGGACGACGCTCCGATGCTAGATCAAGTGGTTTTCTTTATTGGCCGAAAACCACCGGCGGAGCGGTCTCACAACCTATCTTCTTCCTTTTGGGGGGAGGAGGGGTATCCACTCCTTTCTCCTCTTGTTCCATCAGTAACTGGAATTGTTGAATGTTGTGAATTGAATCACTTGTTGTGGCCCGATTGATAATCATCATTCTCTTACAAAATTAACATTGAAAGCAGAAAATATTCAAGATAGTATTACATGATAATGAAAGACACGCTTTTTAGTAGTATCACAACCTGTATTGCGCATTATATGCATTATCAAAGATGAGAGAGAAAGGGGGGATTTCCTATGGAGTTTATCTAATAAGTACATATCTACAATACAGACTTCACAAAATCCACCTTCTTTTTTAATAAGAGTGTGGCCAAAGAAGTAAGCGAAGGCCCGTAGAAAGAGGGATAGAAAATCGCCCCCGTAGATTATTTTACAAAGATCGAGAGCCCGATGCTGATATTAAAACGGCTACATGCTGCATCAAAATTCCAGTCCAAGTCCTTATCTATAGCCTCCTATTCGAATCCGCTGTGACTGTGTTCCCATTATCTTGAATCCCAAGAAGGGATGCCAGACGGTCCCTTTCTAGAACGATCGTAACACCTTTGACATGGGAGATGATGGTAGGAAATCCTTGTCTATTTTATGAAGCATGTTTGCGTAGAATTCTCAGACAAGGCCTGGATAGTAATCGCTAGAAAGACAGAGGAGAGGAAACCAACCCAACCCTCTAAAAGGATTTTCAAGCCTAAAATGCTCTATGACCTCTTCATCAAAAGATTTTTCAACAATCATATTAAGAGATGTCCTATCGGCAAGCCATTCTTGGGCGGAATCCGTGAGACGCTCGGGGAAAGGAAGAACATTAGAGTGGGGTCGAGGAAGGTCCCTTCAACTCTAGCCATTTTTTTTTTAGATTTTGAGGAAGAAGATACAGCTTTCTTAGGAGCCATAGGGAGAATAGAAACGAAAAGGAAGATAGAAAAAAGGAGAGGGAAAATGCAAAACCAAAAGGCACCAACACAAACAATTATAAGAACACAAAAAATGCACAAATATCAAAATACTATTGTAGCTCGTGTGTGTAATAGTATTCGATATAGCCCATGGGTGTAATAGTGTGCAGTAGGTTTGAGAAAAATTACAGAAATAATAACAATGTTTCTAACAAATTAAAAGCATATAATCAAGTCTAAAAATTAAAGCATAGGCAAAGGGAGACCAAGTTCAGAATAGACTTGTAGTTGTTTACGGAAACAACTATTTTCCACAAAATTTTCTCTTTTCTATGTCTTTCTCGGAATGCCGCCGGAGTCTACCGAAATTTTGCCAGAATTCTTGCCAGAAAATTTTCCCTATACTTTTTTTTCGCAAAATTTTGTTAGACAACACAATAGAACACAAACTAGGTTAGTAGGAAATAAAAAATTAATAAGAAAACCTGAAATGGTAAGAAATTACTAAAACAAGAAAGTTAAAGAGGAGGTAGAGGGGGGGAAAGAGATTAAGTGAAAAGGTGGGTTCTTTTCAGTGAAAGATGGAAAAAGAATAAGATTATGTGGTTTAATTTGGTTGGAATGTTGAGAAGAAGAGTGGAGGGGTTAGAAGGTTTTAGGAGAAATGAAGAGAAATAGAATAACAATAGAGAAAGAAAGAGAAAGAAAGAAAAATACCAACCAAGAGAGGGAGAGAAGCTGGAATCGGTGGAATTTCGCCAGAGTTGTGGAGGAAGATGGAGAATGGTTGAGGGAGTTATGTAGGTGAGAGGAGGATTTGAAAGAAGAGGTAGAGGGAAAATAAAATTTTTATGGGTTTTGGAAGGTGAGGGGTAAGAAAAGTGCAGCAAAAACATCCCAAAGGTGCAATTTGTAGCCAAAAATTGGGCTGACCGTTATAGAGAATGGGAAAAGATAAAGTCAAACTGCGTCTTCAGAAACTCCGTTAATTTTAAAAGTATCACATACCTCTAAGAAATTACCTATATGCGCATTGGGATCTTCATCAGGAAGTCCGTCGAATTAAACTTGATTTTGCAACATCTGAATAATGTTTGGTTTAATCTCAAAGTTGTTCGCCTCTATCCTTGGCCTTGTTATACTCAATTGCGTCCCTAATATAGACGATCGAGCATCGTCTGCCATTGTTCTCTCCGGTATCAATATTAGTTATGCCGCCATCGGAGGTGTTGATTCGAAGGGAGGGTTGTTAAATGGAGGTGCTTCGACTTCTTCTTTCGCCTTAACTTCGGGTGTTATTGTACTAGTGCTCACCGTTCCAAACTGAAGAGCACGTCGAGCACTCCGCAGTATATGTTCGGGCTCAGGGTCGAACGGTACAGCTCACCCCTTTCTTTTAGGGCATAAACTACATAATCTGCAATAACTGAAAAACGTGATTAGCTCCACAAGCACAAGACAATTCAAGAGCATACACTGGGAATAATTGAATGATGCAAAAACCAACAATTCGACAAAGATAAAAGAACAAAAAGAAAAATAAAAGAACTAAGACTAATGCACTAAATAAACAATATTCCTTAAACTTGCCGTCCCTAGCAACGATACCAAAACTTGATGTTGTTTAGATAAAACGGGGAATTCTAATCCCTAAAATGCTAGACAAGTGGACGTAACAAAGTAGAGATGAGTTCAAACCGAGTGTCGAATCTCTTAGGGACGGACGAAGGTTCAAGTACTACTCGTGTCTGTAATGTTTAACCGAATAAAATGGTTGTCGTTGAGAAGAATTTGGAAACAATAAAAGCAATTAAAAGCAAGCAATAACAAAACAATTTCAAAAGATTGATAAAAACAAGAGTTTGGTTTGATGGAATCCCCCTAATCATTGTTACTAGCGCAATTGGAAAAGACCTCAATGAAAACGATGTTTGAATTAATTAAGTTAGGTCATCACTAAAAAATCGGGTAATCCCTATCTCTAGGACGAAAGCTGCCCTACTCACTATCTCTTTTCTCCCTAATAAATTATGAGTGCAATAAAATTAGGTGATTTAAAAGACCTAAAAGCGCAAGATCATATCTCTAGACAATTGCCCCAATTTACCCCAATCGGTTGCCCTAGATTGTTCTTCCTTCTTCAATTCCAAACAACCTTGTGAATAATCTAATCTTGAGACAATTAAATTAATAAGAAAAGAAATTGGAAGACAACTTAAATTAAAATAAGCATCGAAATAAAGAAATCAAACCAAGAACTTCATAATCAAGAATTAGGGTTCAACCCCAAATCTAAACAAGAAAAACTACTCACAGTTCATATTAATAAAAACTAAAAATTAATAAAAATAATTCAATAACAAGAAAAGGAAAAGAAAACTTAGGATTTAAGCCTGGAATCCGAAGTCGAATCTCGAACGTCTTCTAAGATCGTCTCTCGAGTCACCAAGTCAAACATCAAAATCTCTTCAATTCTTGAATCCAAGAAAGTAAATCTTGCATAAAACTTGAAATTCTATAACTAAAGGAAATATAAAAAATGGAATTTAAAAGAGTGTTTAACTAATCTAACCTAATTAATCTACTCCTAATCTAAAATCTCATCTAACCTAAAGTAATTGTTTACTGAAACTATCTAATGGTCTAAGATTGTATGTTACAGTGGCTGCATAAAAGCCCCATTTTTTTGTTAAAAACTACAAATTCATGTTGTTTTGAATAATTATTATCTGATACTGCTTGAAGAATTGCTCGAAGAACTGCTTGAATACCTTATTCTCGATGACTTCTTATTGCGAAATTGAAGAAACAAACAATAAATTGAAGCAACGAACAAAGGAATTGAAGAAAAAGAGAAGAATTGGAAGTTTAGAAGCTTGAGAGTTGGTTGGGAATTACCTGAGAAATAAAAGTACGATAAATCCAAGCCAAAGTTGAAGTAGGAATCAAGAAAATCAAGTTTGAAAAGGATTGAATTTTGCCCTTGCCAGCCTACCTACCGCTGACGATAGGGTGAGGCCTACCATCTGTGATAGGTCTCGGGTTTTAGCTTCCCTGGCATTCTTGGCACCTACTGTTGATAATAGGTTGCCTGCCATCCGCGGTAGGTGCGGTTGCTTTGTTAACGGCTTCCGTTTTCATCGTTTTCGCTTTGTTTTTGTCCGTTTTCATTTCCTTTTAATATTTTGTACTCTCGGAGGGTACCTAGACAAGAGTAAGAGTTATTTAGCTTAAATATATACTTTACATATTAAAACACCGAAAAAGATGAAATTAACATATATAAAATATAGACAAATCACTTATTACTAGCATACACATTTGTTTTTAGAAATCTAAATACTTGACATTCTCATATATGGTTTGAAGTGGTGAATTTAATAAAATGGTATTGGGTCTAGAAAAGATGTTTTGAAGAAAATACCATTAGGATTCAAATATAATTATTTTTGTGCGAAAATATTAGATACATTTTTATTGGTACTTCTAGGAGAAGTAGTAGTTTTTTTTATTAATTTTAAAAAAAGGGGGTGACTAAGCCTTACCCTTGCCACTTGTAAAGCTTGGTTTGAAACTTGTGAGCATATAGTACCAGTAAGCCTCCCACCTCTTATATATATAAACAAATATATATATATATATACACATACACATATGAGGCCCTTGTGTTTTTTTTCCTTCTCTCCTCTTATTCTTTTAGCTTTTGTGTATGGTGAATATGATTTTGTATTTTTTTTTTGTTTGCTTCTTGTAAATTGACACACACACACACCCCCACACACACATACACACACAGATATATATAGTATAATATTTAAGTTCTTGTTTTTCTTGTTTCTTGGATTTATTTTCTGTTTATTTGATTAAAGATAGGGTTTGATTATGGATTCTTAAGATGAAATATTTAGGGTTTGTTTAGTTTAGGGTATTATTGAGTTAATTTTAGTTTCTTGGGTTCACTTTATTTAGTTCCAATTTTTGTTTTGAAGACCAAATTTCCTTGGTACATTTCTTAATATTTAAATATTTTAAAGGGACTTTTAGTAAATATTGTAGTTGTGAGTTTAATTCCTATTTATCAATAGTGGTTTAATCCCTATTGAGTATTCTTTTTATATGGTTTAAGTAGTTTAGGCCGTTGGGGTTAGTATATGTGTATATGTATCCTAGATTCATAAGGGGATATTTATAATTATATTTGGTGTCAAATAGAAATGTGTTGGGGTTCGTAATTAAGTGTTTCCTTTGTTTTTGTTCTTACCATACTTGTAGGATCATAGCACCAAGTTAGCACTCAGGTGAGTCCACAAACCCCATCTAAATATTTTACAAATGTTGCCGGAGATATCTATAATTATATATATATAGCTAAGCCTATTATAAAATGTTTATTGCTTTTGGGACGATATGACTTGGTGTTCTTTTAAATTGGAGATGCTCTCTACAACGTGTTTAGCTTGTATCTTAGAAATGCATAGAAGCAGTGCTCCATATAAGTGTGCCTACTTTGCAGAAAAAAAAAAGAAAAAAATGGTCGTGTTTTTTTTGAAGAAAAGTTACTATTACTACAAATTAAATATGTTCAATGTTGTTTAGTTGGATGGTTGAACTTAGTGGATATAAAGTTGGCATATTCATAAAAGTTGCATATGCATGTCTTGACTGGCAGATGGGAATTTTTTTACTCTAAAGCGGTTATAACCTAAATTTATGTAAACGGACGAGGGGGTGGCCTTTTGAATTGTAAATGGATATGAAAGCCCCATCTGACCAAGGACGAAGTTTTTGACCGGTTTACATGTATTTTGAAGTGTCAGAGGATTGCACTATTCATGGCTAGTCCCCTGTACCAGGGCCTCTTCCGATGACATGGACGGTTAGAAATTCTAGAAGGTGGATCCAGTTGAGAGAGTGCATAGAGGGTTTGGCCCGATCAGTATTATGTCAGATTTTGTATCATGTTCTGCAGTGAGACGACCGCGTTGTACAAAGTCAGAAGGGGCTTGAAACTAAGGTTGGTCTCAGAGAAGACCTGGTCGGTGCCCTAGGATCTGTAGCATGGTTTAATGTGATTGGAGAGTGCGGTGGTTAAGGAGCTGAGCACTGTAAGGTTTTTGGTTGGTACTTACTATGGGATATCGAAACTTGTTTCCGAGTACCTCGTTATGGGTTCCGGATTCTGTCCATGGAGCCCGACTTTTGCATGGCATGAATTTTGAATTCGGGTGTAGAAGCTGTACTGATGTGTTTTGATTCGCTCAGACTTCCCAGTTGCATTAAAACCCCTCATATAGGTTTACGTCTCGACACTTTTAAAATAGCTAAGGAAAATGCTTTCTTGTAATATTGCATGAACTATTTTGTAAAATTACGTCATTATTTTTAAGAGTAACACGGAATCACACACACACGTGGACTCACTGAGCATTCGCACTCACGTCTTTGAATGTCATGTTATTTTCCAGACAACTAGAGACGAGAAATGACGCAGTAAGCCATTAGAGTACACGGGTAGAGATCTGGGATTGGGTCAAGCTGTGTATAGTCGTCTTGTTTTTTATTGGAAGGATATTTAGAAGTTTTTTTTTTATTTTTTATGCTTAACCAGTTTGCAATGTCTTTTCTTGTTGTTTTGGTTTTGTAAAGTATTTTCTATATTAGAGATGTTATAAGGAGTTTTCCTAAACCTTATGTAATGGTCACCTTTTTCTATATTTAGTTTACTTTTTCTTTTCCGCTACGTAGTATATATATATGTTTCTAAGTGTTATTCATGTTTGCTTAGCTTAGGGGCTTGTAGTGTAGTGCCAAGAGGCATGCTGGTACCTTACTCCACCATAGTTAACCTAGTAGAGTAGTTGGGGGTATCACAATGTTGGATTTAAATTAGTGGTTGGACAATTTTACCCTTACTAAAGTTAACATGTTGACATAAATTGGCCAAAAACCACTCATCACCATCGTAAATGGGCATTTTTAGCCATTTTAAATAGTTATGGAGGGGTATTGTTGGCCAATTTCTGAAAAATTTATTACGTGCAAATGCACGTGCACCTTACTAGTTAGATTAATTTTGTAACTACACTTTTGTCATTTCTATTAAATCTGCATGATATTTCTGAAATGCATAGATACAAAATATGTTGTAAAAATTAAGAACACAAAATGGGAAAATTCCAACAATATGTAATATATTTCCAAAATAACTCAAGTAAAAGAGATAAAGTAAATGATTTAAGGTGAACGAAATATCTGCAAGGAAATTCTTGAAAATTTTCCTTTCAGTCTAATGAGTATATTCATTTGAATTTCAAATGGAAACAAGGAAAATAGCTATAGAATGAAAGGATGCTTAGGGTACCAAAGCATAAGAGTGAATGAGGAATGAAGCAAGAACCTACATTTAAAAGTTCTTAGTAATCATACAATGCATAACTTTATGAAGTTTGAAGATTTGTTATAGAAATCTTGCCTTGCTTGTTTACATGGGGCATAGCATAGATTTGTCTTTCGAAGGTGTTTCTTGAAACTCCTTGGAGCTAACAATTGGAGAACTATTTTGTGAATCGTTTGCTTTGGAATAAAGCAAGAACTCAATCTCTCTTTCCATGTTAGAGACTTAAATATTTAGTTTCTTCTAAGGTCCATGCTCTTCTTTGCTACGCCCGAAATACATTTGTGAAAATGAAAAACCTTAAGCATCTTGCGTCTAAACTTCCACTTGGTAAAAGCGTTCTTGGGTTTACTACATTCTTCATTGCAGCCCTCGTTTTTCTACATTCAAAAGTTTAGACGATCTAATGCGAATGAGCTTGGTAATGACAAAGAAAAAGGAAAAAAAAAAAAAGAAAAAAAGTAACACAAAAGTAAACATAACCAAAAGTATGCTGAATGGCAATATAGTTATTTATAGGATATATCTTACTAAATATATAGATAATATTTTAATTTTAAAAAATTATTACATGCAAATACATTTGCATGTACTAGTTATTTTAGTTTGTAAGTACATTTCTACCGTTTATATTAAATCTACAAGATATTTATAAAATGAATAGATTCAAAAAATGTTCAAATAATTAACAACATAAAATGGGCAAATTAGAACAATACGTAATGTATTTTCCAAATAAGTCAAAAAAAAAAAAAAAGGAAAAAGTAAACGATTTAAGGTTAAAGAAATATCCATAAGGAAAATTTTCTGTTTAGAGTTAATATTCATTAGAATTTGAAATGGGAAACAAGAAAAATGGCGATAGAAAGAAATGATGCTTAGGTTACCGAAGCATAAGAATAAATGAGGAATTAAGCAAGAACTTATATTTAAAAGTTGTTGGTAGTCATACAATGCATAAATTTATGATGTTTGAAAATTTCTTATAAAAATCTTGTCTTGCTTGTTTACACAGGGCCTAACATATTTGTGCCTTTTGCAAGTGTTTCTTGAAACTCCTTTGAGCTAACAATTGGAGACCTATATGGTGAATTGTTTGCTTTGGAACTGAGCAAGTACTCAATCTATCTTTCCATGTTAGGGACCGTCAACTATGTAATTTCTTCCAAGGTCCATACATTTGTCTACTACGCCATACATACATTTGCAAAAAGGAAACACATTCAGCATCTTGCATCGGTAGTTACATTTTCATCGCAGCACCTCGGTTGTCTACATTCAAAACAGACTACCGCTTGAGGAGTTTATTCGATGAGACTATGGAAAAATATCACAGTCGAGAAGAGGATGATAAAATGCATCAAGCTTCAAGAGCACCCCATCAATATCTCGAGGAAGTGGAATGAATAGTATTTCATCATTAATTGGCTTACATCTCTTTGAAACACACCTTATAAAGATGGAAGTGCATTTGAATAAGATGGTGCAAAATTTAATACATCATTGCAGTTATAATGATGCCATGATGCATGCCGTCGAGTTGTGTAGAGGAGATATACCTCACAAAGTCGAATTGGTGATCACAAAACCCAGTAGGTATAGAAGTAGACCTTTCAAATATTTTCATTTAAGATTCAATGGTTGAGGATTTGCTTGTGCCAAACTATTTCTGCTATAGAATTTTCAAATTCTATTGCTAATTCAAACTCCTGTTTCCTATCACAAAAAAAGATCAGACGATCAAATGTCAAATTAGATTAGTAATGACAAAGAAAAAAGAAAATAAGAAGAAAAAAGTGTGTCAAGTGATGATAGAGTTATTCACAGGATATAACTTATATAATAGACAATAATTTTAATTTTAAAAAATTTTATTACGTGCAAATGCACGTGCGCGGTGCTAGTTAGATTAATTTTTTAACTATAGTTGTGTCAATCTATTAACTCTGCAAGATATTTCTGAAATGCATAGATTCAAAAACTGTTCTAACAATTAACAATACAAAATGGGCAAATTAGAACAATACATAATATATTTCAAAAATTACACAGGTAAAAAAGAAAATGTAAATGATTAAGGTGATCAAAATATCCATAAGGAAATTTCTTGAAAATTTTACTTTTAGAGTAATGAGTAGATTCCTTATAATTTTAAATGGAAGCAAGAAAAATGACAATAGAAAGAAAGGATATTTAGGTTACCGTAGCATAAGAGTAAATGAGGAGTGAAGCAAGAACTTGCATTTAACAATAGGAGAGCTATATGGTAAATCGTTTTCTTTGGAACAAAGCAAGCACTCAATCTACCTTTCCATTTTTAGAGACTCTCAAGTATGTTGTTTCTTTGAAGGTCAATGCACTTCTTTGTTGCACTCCACATACATTTGCTGAAATAAAAAACCTTAAAAATCTTGCATCAGATGCTCCAATCGGTAAAGCATTCTTTGGTATACTACATTCTTCATTGTAGCACCTCACTTGTCTACATTCAAAATTGACTATCGCTTGAGGAGGTTATTCGATGAGGGTATGTAAGAATATCACAGTCGAGAAAAGGTTGATGAAATGCATCAAGCTTCAAGAATTCTCCATCAACACCTCCAGGAAGTTGGATTAATAGGATTTCATCATCAATTTGCTCCCATGGGCTTTTAAATGCACTTGATAAATAAGGCAGTTTTTTTGAAAAAGACAGTACTAAAATTAAGGCATCATAACTGTATGATGAAGCCATGATGTATGTTAATGAGTTATGTAGAGGAGATATACGTCCAGGAGTTAAATTGGTGATCACAAAAGCCACTGGATATAGAAGTACATCGTATAAAGATTTTCATATAAGATTCTATGGCTGAGGACATGCCTATGCTAGACTGCTTCTGATATGAATCTTCAATTGATTGTAGATTTGATTCAGAACCTTCCCAAGATCACCTCCTTTGATGAAAAACCTCTATTCAGGATTTTGTAATATCAACAGTCCAATAGAACACCTATGAGGATTTAAGCCTCATAATCCCAATAGTGAGAGGCAAAACTTACTCCCACTTTAATAGAAAGAACCTTGAGGAAATTAAGGCCTCAGAACCCCAACTACATAAACTAAAAGAATTAGGATTAATTGAATCTAAGAACAAGAACTCTAAGACTCAATTAAAGAAAGGAATCGGATGATCAATTGATTCCATAGATTCCACAATCTAAGGCAAACAATTGCTCACAAAACTAAGGACATTAATCCTTAGCAAGCTAGCTAAGAAGGGTGAAGAACCCTAGGGACAATTGGAGAATCCTCTTTCAAATTTTAGCAAATTTATCAATGTTAGTTACAATGAGTTTATAATTTGATATTTATAAGTCAAGCCTTAAACCTAGCTAATCTATTGTTTAATGACTTAAAATTCCCATTAAACCCCGGATTAAAAGTTGGAAAAACAAGTTCAATAATAAAATCCTGCCAATAAAGTCACATTGGCACTCCTCCACCCGAACCTCACTGACAATGGTAGGGTGAGACTTACCGAAAACTGTAGGGTATAGTCGTCCAACTAATCCTGGCCAGAAGCCTATGCGCGACGGCAGGGAAAAGGCTACCGTCGGCGGTAGGGTGCTCTTCTCCGACACTCAGCCATTTTCACCTACAATTTGCTCCTTTAAATGACCCTTGCTTACTGTACATATTGAAAGCAACTTGGAAGCCTTTCCTTGATCTTCAAACCCTTTAAGCTTGTTCTTCAAAGCTTCCTCCTTGTAAACAACCAAGCTATTATCAATATTTCTATCATTAATCTTAAGTTTCTTCACTTGAGTTCTAGTGAGTGGTCCAAACTTCAACTCCATAGGTGCCTGACTCTACCGATTCACATCATCCGCCCCGCCTTTGAAAAGATTCATCCTCGAATCTTCACCTATATGAAAAGGAGATATATCATAAACAATAAAGGTGGCGCTAACATTGTATTCACCTGAAAGGTAAATTCTATGGGCATTATCATTAAGATGCTGAAGAACTTGAAAAGGCCCATCGGTACAAGCATACAGCTTATTCTCGCATTGGGAAGGAAAAAATTCCTTCCTAAGATGAACCCAAACCCAATCTCCAAGTTCAAACACAACACCTTTCCTTCCAAAATTCCGCGTAGCCACTAATTTCTTGTTTTTGGACTCAATTGTGTCATGCACCTTTGCATGAATGGACTTGACAAGCTCCACCTTCTCCTTTCAATCCAAGCTCACAATATAATCTATAGGCAAAGGAACTAAATCAAATGGAGTTAAGGGATTGAAACCATAAACAACCTCAAAAGGAGAATAAGAAGTAATAGAATGTCTAGCCCTCTTGTAAGCAAACTCAATGTGAGGAAGGAATTCTTCCCATTGGTGCAAATTCTTATTAAGGATTGCCCTAAGAAGTTGCCCAATGGTTCTATTGACCACTGCCGTTTGGCCATTAGTTTGTTGATGGCAAGCTATAGAATTCAAAAGATTTGTGCAAAGTTTTCTCCATAAAACATGCCAAAAATGACTAAGAAACTTGGTGTCACGATCCGAAATAATAGTTCTAGGTATTCAATAAAATCGTACCACCCAAGTAAAAACAAGTTTGCAACATGGCTAGCATTATCGGTTTTCTTGTATGGTATGAAATGAGCCATTTTTTAGAAAACCTATCTACTACAACAAAAATAAAATCCCATACCTTTAGGTGTTTTAGGCAAACCAAGAATAAAATGCTAGAGATATCAACCCAAAGTATTTTAGGCACATCTAAAGGAGTATAAAGACAATGTGGCAAAGAAGTAGATTTAGCCCTTTTACATTCTAAGAAATTTCCAATGAATCTTTCAACATCTTTTCTCAGATGAAGCCAAAAGAAATGTTTATGCAGGATGTCATAAGTTTTAGTAATGCCAAAATGTCCCATTAAACCACCACAATGAGCCTCTTTAACCAACAACCTAGCAGAATAAAATGGAATAAACAATCTTCCTTCATGATAAATAAAACCATCATGTACGAGAAATTTATCATTAGGCACAAGCAAGAAATCCTCAAATATATCTTTAAAATATTGATCACTAGCATATAATTCCTTAAGCATCTCAAAACCAAGAATTTGAGCTTGCAAAGTAGAGATTAGATGTACCTTCTAGATAATGTATTGGCTTAATGTTTTCTTTACCTTTCTTATACCAGATCATGTATGGAAAAGTTTTAATAAACTCCATCCATCTTGCATGCCTCTTGTTTGGCTTATGTTGCCCTTTAAGAAACTTCAAGGATTCATGATCGGTGTGCACTACAAACTCCTTTGGCCACAAATAATGTTGCCAATGTTTTAATGTCCTCACAAGTGCATAGAGCTCCTCATCATATGTAACGTAATTCAATACCGTAAGCCAAGAGTCTCTTATCTTGCATCAAAACTCCTCCAATGCCAAAACCTAAGGCATCACATTTTGCCTCAAACATCTTCCAAAGTTAGGTCGTGTAAGTAGTGATACACTAATCAACCTCCCCATTAGTAACTTGAATGCTTTCTCTTGACTCACCTCCCGTCTAAAGCCATTCATCTTCTTAATAAAATTCGTAAAAGGATTAGAAATGGTGCTAAAATCTTTAATGAACCTTCTCTAGAAACTTGCTAATCCATGGAAGCTCCTCACTTCGGATGCATTTTTGGGAGTAGGCCATTCTTTGATTGCTTTCACATTCTCTTGATCCACTTGAAGGCCTTGAGACCTCACCACACAACCTAGGAAAGTCATTTTTTTCCAAACAAAACTCACATTTTCCAAGGGTAGCATATAATTTCTCACTGATGAAGCTCTCACTGATGAATACTTGATTGAAGTAATACAAGAAGAGTTGCAACAGTTTGAGAGAAATGATGTATGGGAACTTGTCACAAGACTAGAAGGTGTGAATGTGATCGGTACCAAGTCAATATTCAGGAATAAAACTGATGAGGAAGGAAACATCACATGCAATAAGGAAAGGTTAGTTGCACAAGGGTATACTCAAGTAGAGGGACATGACTTTGATGAAACATTCACCCTAATCACACAACTTGAATATGTAAGACTGTTGGTTTTATTATGTGTGCCAAGAACTTCATACTCTAGTAGATGGATGTTAAAAGTGCCTTCCTAAATGAAATATTACAAGAAGAAGCGTTTGTTGAACAACCAAAAGGATTTGTGAATCAAGAGTATCCAGATCATGTCTACAAGCTGAAAAATGCTCTTTATGGATTAAAGTAGGATCCAAGAGCATGGTATGAAAGGCTCACATATTACTTGCTCAACAAAGGATCACTAAAAAGAGTGTGGACGAAACAATATTTATCAAACATTCAGCATAGCATGTGCTCATAGCACAGATATATGTTGATAATAGTGTTTGGATCCACATCAAAGGAGCTCACAGAGGAGTTCATCACATCTATGAAAACTGAAATGAGATGAGTATAGTGGGTGAACTAACATTCTTTTTTGGCTTGCAAGTCAAACAAATGAAGGAAGAAACATTTCTTTCTTAAGAAAAATATGCAAAAAACTTAGTGAAGAAAATTGGCTTGGAGAATAGAAAGATAGTGAGGACACCCATGAGTAACACACTCAAGATTAACAAGGATGAGAAGGGAAATAGTGTGGATTCAGCATGAATATCGAAGTATGATCGGTGGTTTGCTCTACTTAGCAGCTAGTAGACCAGACATGTCGTATAGTGTTAGAGTGTATGCAAGATATTAAGCAGATCCTAAGGAGTCATACTAGAAAGAAGTAAAACGTATCCTGAGATAAGTGCATGGCACTCCTGAGTATGGGATGTTCTACAATTAGGACACCACAACTGATCTTGTTTGTTATAGTGATGCGGATTGGGCTGGAAACTGCGATGATAGAAAAAGTATTTCAGGAGGGTGCTTCTATGTCGGAAATAATCTGATCTCTTAGTATAGTAAGAAACAAAATTGTATCTCACTATACACTACAGAAGCTAAGTACATCGATGTAGGGAGCTGTTGCACCCAACTTCTTTGGATGAAACATATGCTAAGTGACTTTGGGATTACACAGAAGGAGCTGATCATGTATTGCGACAACACTAGTGCAATCAAACATCACCAAAAATCCTATGCAACACAGCAATACCTAGAATATTGATATAAAACATCCCTTTATTGGAGAATTGGTCGAGCAACAAATTGTGAGTTTTGAGTATGTGAACAAACAGAAACAATTGACTGATATCCTCACTAAGTCCCAGATGCCATGAGATTCGAAGGACTCAGAAAGGTATTAGGGAATCTTGTGTGATCAACTATTATATGAGATGCCTATCTAACAATGCTCTCATTTCACACCCTAATAGATATTAGACAAGTACGTGTAGTGTGAGAACTTAATGAACACTCTCGTCTCACACTTAGCACCAATATGGCCACACCCTCACCTCCTGTTCCCAGTGCTGAATCTTCAGAAGTGAACATCCGTCTAGATCTCCTAAATCAATAACTTTTAGCTGATATGGCCTCTACTCTTCAAATGCACCAAGACTTCCAGAATCTCAAGAATAAGCTTCCTTGATCATGATTTTAGATCAAAAGGGGGAGTATTATCAGGCTGCAAATTTTATTTATGAAAACTATCATGCTTAACCCTATGGCCTTGAATTTGATTTCTATTTTTAATGGCCTGGCTATTTTTATTTTGGGATACTTTTTGTTTTCTTGGTGTGGTAACCTAAGACCTCATTGGTATTTGATCTAAAAAACTGCTAAAGGGGGAGTTTGTAGAAACCTATTACACACCTTGAGTGTGCCCACACAGGTTGATCATGTGATAGCACAAAAGCTATAGGTTTGCAGCAGCACTGTGTATTGGCATCGTTTCAGGAAACATAGTAAATCCTGAAGAATCTGTGATTATGAGCTGTGATATAGAAGTCCAGTTAAGGAAATTTTTAAGAATAAGGAAAGGTCAAAATCTTAAGTAAAATAGGACTTTGAGAGAATTAAAACTAGAAGTCCTTTTGGAAACAAAGTCCTTGGACAAAATCCTAATTGGAAAAAGATTCTTGGTTCAAGATCTTTTTGTTCAGCCTCAACATCTATAAATAGAGGAACACAATTAAAGTTTGAGGCCAGCCGTTCTGCAATTCCTCGAAGACATTCTGCAAAGAGAAAATGACAGTTAATGGTGGTTGACTTTGTGCAGTCACAAACTTCAAACACTATGATTCTCCATTGATGCTTATTGTTTATCATTAATAATTCAATGGAATTCTTGTTTTGAAGACTATAACTTCTAAAGATAGATGTTGTGTTGCTGTTCAATGGAGTTGAAGACTTGAAGAGATTTAAGATCAAGCAGTCACATACCAAGGGAGAGCCTTGAAAAGTTGAAGGGATTCAACTGTGTTGCAGTTCAACAATGTTAAGGGTTAAAGAGAGTTCAAGTCCATGCAGCCACATACCAAGGGGGAGCCTTGAAGAGTTGAAGGGACTCAACCGTGCAGTGTGCAAAGGGAGTTTGTACTGATTCCACTAGGAAAACTCTAGAAGAGCTAGCAGTTTTCTTGTACTATGTTGACAGTTTCTAGTGGATTACTTTCTGGGCCTAGCCCCGCAGACGTAGGCTTGGCCGAACTACGTTACTAACTGTTGTATCTTGTATGTTTGTGTTATTTATCACTTTTCACACTGTCTATCACACTATACTGCACATAATAAAACCAGCCACACTGCACAGATTGCATAAGTACTAACTTACAAGGTGAAAGTAATCCAAATGTGTTCCTTGATCTGGAGTTTCAAGTGGAGAACCTATTTATGGTAAGAAATTAGAGTGAAATTGTCAAGGTTAAGCTAATCATTGCCGAATTTTTGGGATATGAACTTCATTGGTGGGAAAGGAGTGTCACTCAAAGGAATGGAAGGTAACCGGTTACAACATGGAGGGAATTGAAGACTCTCATTAAAGAAAGATTCATACTGGAACATTATTATAAGGAACTTCACTACAAGTTGATGACTCTTAGGCAAGGTAGTACTAGTGTTGAATAATATAGACAAGAGATGGAGTTGTACACTTTGAGATTGAGTTTGGAGGAAGACAAAGATGCATCAATTGCTAGATTTCTAAGTGCTCTCAATAGGGACATTTCTAATCAACTAGAATTGTACCCTTACACCACTTATGAAGACATGTGTCATTTGGAAACCAAGATTGAAAATCAAAGGAAGAGGATTGGTTTCTCTAAAAATTATCTTCCTTCTTCAAGAAGTGAGGTGCCTAAACCTCAAGTATCTACCTACAATAGTTGGCCAATGAAAGATGATACACCTCAGGTGGCTTTCAAAGATAATTCTAAGCATAAGGTGGAAGAGAAAGGTAGATTGATTAAAAATCCAACAAGGTGCTTTAAGTGTAATTGTGTGGGACATATAGCCATGAAATTGTCCTACCAAAAGGACTTTGGTCTTTAGTGAAGATCTAAATGGTTGGATTGAAAGGGATGAAGATGATTGCCAAGAGGAAAATATTAAAAAGGAAGAAGAAAGTAGTGAAGAAGTTCAAAGAATTGTCTCTTTTGAAGCCGAGGAAGGAGGAATGAGCTTGGTTCTATTAGAGGTTTGTCTACTCAAGTCCTTGAGGAAGAGTCTAGCATTGTAAGGAACATCCTTCACACTAAATGCTTAGTGGGAGGTAAAGTTGCTAACCTTATTGTGGATAGTGATAGTTGTACTAATGTAGCTAGCATATATCTTGTTGAAAAGTTGAACTTACCTCTTCTCAAACATCCTAAACCTTATAAGCTTCATTGGTTAAATGATAGTGAGGAAGTCAAGGTTAACAAACAAGTGCTAGTTTACATTACTAAGGGGTCATATATTTATGAAATTCTTTGTGATGAGGCTCCTAATGCGGAGGGGCATTTGTTGTTGGGACATCCTTGGCAATATGATAGAAAAACTATTCATGATGGTGTGAAAAAGACCTATACTTTTGAAAAGGATGGCGAGAAGTTCATGATAAATCCTTCGACTCCTAGTGAATTCTTAGAAGAACCAAAGAAAATGAGAGAAAAAAGACTTGAGAGTGAGAAAAAGAGAAAGATCATTGAAGAGGGAAAAAAAGAATTGATAAGAAAGAAATGAGTGTGGAAAAACCTAGAGCACAAAAATTGAAGAGAGACAAGGAAATGAGTGACAAAAGAGTGATAGTTTCAAGAGAGAAAAGAGATGTTTCTATGCAAAAGAAAGTAAGATCATATAGGCTAGTGAAAAAGAAGAGTTGGTTTTACTTCTCTATTGAGAAGATACATTTGTTTCTTCTAATGATCACTTTTCTTCTTTGTCTAATACAATAATAAAGATCATTGAAGAATGCAACATTGTTTCCCCCAAATAGGAACCCGGTGGACTTCATCATTTAAGAGGAATTGAACACCTAAGTGATTTGGTGACCTGTGCAGCTTTGAAATGTGCTACTTACGATAAGAAGCTCTATGCATTGTTTCTCAATGGACAACAAAAGCTCAGCAAGGGGCAAGCAAGATGGATGGAATTCATAGAGGCATTTCTATATGTCATTTGGTACAAGAAAGGAAAAAAATTGTTGTAGCCAATGCTTTTCAAGAAGGTACATACTAATCTCTACTTCACAAGCTCAAATACGTGGTTTGAAAATGTTTAACGAGTGGTATGGTGATGATAGTTACTTCAAGAATATATTTGATGCTTGTTTGGTTTTGCATAATGAAAAGTACCTTATGTATGATGGATTTCTTTATCATGAAGGTAAATTGTGAATTCCTTCTTGTTTCTCTAGATTGTTGTTAGTTAAGAAAGCTCATTGTGGTGGTTTGATGGATGATTTTGGTATTTCTAAAACTTATGTTATTTTACATGAGCATTTCTTTCGGCCTTGCATGAAAAGAGATGTAGAAAGGTTTGTTGATAATTGTTTAGAGTATAGAAGAGCTACATCTACATCTTCGCCACATGGACTTTATATTTCATTGAATGTGCCTAGAGAACCATGTGTAGAGATATCTATGGATTGTAAACTTGGACTACTTAGGTTCCCTAAAGGCATAAATTCTAGATTTGTTGTGGTTTTCTTGGATGACATCTTGATTAATAGCAAAACTTATGAAATTCATTTGCATCATCTTAATCAAGTTTTGTTTGTTTTGAGAAATTAGAACTTATACGCACACCTTGGAAAATATGAGAATTGTTTGGAAAAGGTTACTTTCCTAGGATATGTGGTGAGTTTTCAAGGTCTCTAAGAGTGAATTTGTAAAGAGAAGTTTCCATGGTGTAGCAAGCTTTTATAGAAAATTCATCGACGACTTTAGCACCATTGCTAGTCTCTTAACAAATATAATCAAGAAGATGATCAGATTCAAATGGTAAATTTGTTTACCTCTTATTGAGATTGCTTCCAATCAAGCTCATCATTCTACTACTCTTTACTCTTCTTTAAAAGTTGATTATGGTTTCAAACTTCTAATTCCATTTAATTTCCTTAATTATAGATCATGCTTTGAGTTTGGATTGAAAAAAGAAAATGGAGTTTGTCAATCTTATCCATTCCAAGAAAAATGATGCTATTAACGTCAACAACAAGAAGTTTCGAATGAAACAATTAGTCTTTGATCCTGGAGGTCGGGATTGGGGTTACCTTGGATTCGAACGATTTCCTTCTCAACGAAAGTCTAAGCTTGATGTCGTAGCAATGGACTTCTCAATTCTTGACCGCTTTAGTGACAATACTTATATAATTCATCTTCCGGTTGAATATAATTTGAGTACTACCCTCAATATTTTTTACATGACTTTGTTTGATGTAGGAGAAGATTCGAGGACAAATATTTTCAAATGAGGGGCAGGTGATATGAACCAGGATGACCAAAAGCTAATGTGTTGATTCGTGAACCAATCACTAGAGCAAGAACAAGAAGATCAAGGCATTTGATGAAAGCTTGCTAAAGGAATGGTTGATTTCATTGAAGAAACCTTGAAAAATAGATTTACAGAGCTTGAATGAAGGCTTGGAAGATTAAGGAAATCACCCCAGGTTTCTTATGGAACAATGCCTAAACTTAGAGCAATCGATGACGCAGATTGGGAAAAGATTAAATCAAAGGAAGGCAAAAACAAAGCCTACCGTCGACGGTAGGCCCTGACCCTACAGTGTCCGACAGGCTTCTGTCTACATGGTGCTTGAAGATTGAAGATATACCGCGCGCAGTACGTTATACCTTACCGTTGCTGCTAGGTTCTGGGAATTAATTTAAAAGCGATGTGTACGCGGGATTTCAACGTTTAAACTACATTTTCAGCTAATAATTAAGGGTCTAATTGGTCTCCTTGAGCCCTTAGTGAATAGTCAAAGTAGGTTAAAGCCTTACACTATAAATACTCATTTATACGCTATATTTTAAACAATTTTTGAATTTGCTAAAATTTGAGAGAGGATTCTCCATTAGCTTCTAGGGTTCTTCAACCATTCTTAGTTAGCTTTTAAGGGTTTCTTTCCTTAGGTTTGTGAACAATTGATTGCTTAGATTCAATTGATTTGTTGATTGATTAAACCTTGAGGAAACTATGGCATCAAAAGCCAAACTACACAAACTAGAAGACCTAAGTTTAATCAATCAACTTTATTTTTTGTTTAAGTCTTGTTATAAGTATGCGATTTGTCATGTTAGATAGCAATCCTCGTGATACGATGTTTGCTCACTATGTTATTACTTGCCAGATATTCGTGCACTCGCAAATTTCACATCAAGTTTTTTGCATCGTTGCTGGGGATTGTTTTTATCTTGTGTAGAATTTAAATACTAAACCCGAGTTTAACTTATTGTTTTCTTTATTTTTTCATAAAAAACATTAAAAAAATTTTACATTTGTTTTTTTTTTTTGGGTTGAATTTTTTCAATTGTTTTTATATATTTAATTTTTTTAAACAAATTTTAAAAAAAATTTAATTTTTTTATTTTCATTTTTTAGTTGATTTTATTTTTCATTTTTAAATTTTTTTAATTTTAGTTGGTTAGTTGTTTTCTCTATCTTTTATTTTATTTGTTTTGATTAGTTAGTGTCTATACCATGGTGGATCAACGTTCGAGTACCCTAAAGAATTATGTCAAGCCAAAAAGAGAAGATTTGAACCAATATCCTCCTTGATCAATGCACTTTAAAAGGAAGTCAAGCTCAAGACCAAAAATAAGAACTTATTTTTACTTTTATTTTTATTTTATTTTATTTTATTTATTATTATTTTTTTAGTCTTTTTCTTGTCAGAGGGTTAAGTTTTTTCTTTTTAATCTAAGTTTCTCTAGTTTACTTTGCTTTTTCTTAACTCCCCTAGTCCCAAAAAAATTAAAAAATTCTAAAAACTCCAAAATATTTTTTTAATATTTTTAGAATCTAATCGAGTTTCGAAGAGCATTATGGATGATGCAGTGAAGTGAACGAACCCTCTTGGTCACATTATTCAATCCAACTAAGTTTCCTCACCCCTTGAATGTACTTCTTGTTTTTCAACATTGAGGACAATATTGAGTTCAAGTGTGGGGCTAGGCTTTCATTTTTGTTGTTATTTTGAAAAATTTTGGAAAAAATAAAAGAAAACGTTTTCACTTGAAGGATGATTTTTATTGAGTATTTTTCAAAAAATTTCTTTAATAAATTAATATAGAGTATTTGATACTAATTTCTAAACTTTGTTAATAATACTTGTGTTCTACATCTTTTATACATTTGCTAACTTTCACTAATTGAGCACTATTTGGCTATATTAGTGTTCAATAAATCATACACATTGTTTTTTAGTTGGATTCTAGAACTTACTTAAGTATTTCTTGAAGCGAAATAGAAAGGTTTACCTTACTTAGAGATGATGGTCATATGCCTTCTTTGGCTCATTTGTGCCTTTCAAGTCAATCAAAATTTTAAAATTTTACTTTCGTACTTCTTTTGGGCCTTACATATATTTCTCTTTCTTAAGTTACTCAAATATTGACCCCTAATTTTATTGCTCTTTGGGATATATTTTTCTGATTTGGGAAGAGTTTGATGAATGTTTTAGAAAGAGGTGTAAAAAGGAATACCATGACTAATTTTTGAAAAGAGAAAGAGATTGAAGAAAAAGAGAAAGAAAAGCAAGGACAAAAATATGGTGCAAAAAGTTTTGTAATTGAAGAGATATTGTTATAAAGTTGTTTGCTTGATGAAGTTTTTATTGGGAAAATCCGGGGAGGAAAAACAAAGTTAGAAAGTTTATTGTAGTTCAATCTATTTTTGCAAACTCTCACTTTCTTTGATTTTGAATCTTTATCCTTCATTTGTCAAATAATTCCCTAGCATTACATTACAAGCTTAAAAGTCTTACCTGATCTAGGTTGAGTTTTGCAAGCCTCGATTAGTGGAGAGATGGTATGAAAACTAAGCTTATGGAACGATCAATTTTTGAAACTTAATTTTCTGTGTAGTTTGGAAGCTTTGTCTAATATTTATTTTACGCTTTCTAAAGGTCATGATGGCACTTTACAGAAAGTCTTGCTTTAGTTATGAAAGATAGTTAGATATTTTATTACATTAAATCAAGTTTGGAGAAAAGAGGAAGAATATTCTATTTTGATGAGTTTGAGATTTTGATGAAAGATGCTTGATTTGAATTGTTCTCTATCTTTCCTAAAACTTCTTTGCTTGAGGACAAGAAAACCTTTAAGTGTGGAGGAATTGATGTATTGATATATTTACAATAGCTTTTGGCTTTTTTGGTATTTATTTAACATAAATTCTAATGTATTTTGAGTATAAAAAGAACATAGAACTTTTATACTTTATTTGGTTTTCTGGACTAAATTGAAGATAAAGGGAATTTGGATTACTAAAGTGCATAGAGAGAAAGAAAAAAAAAGAAAAAAAAAAAAGAAAAGTCAAACTAGAGGACATCACATGCTCGTGGGACTAAAACATTTGATAGAAATCGGAAACTGCAATTGATTTTGCGGGCGAAGCTTGAATAAATTAGTTGTTCCCGTCACCGGATTCGTCTTCTTCAGGCGTAAATGTTTGGTCAAAGTTTCTGGTGTCGGAACCGTTAAATCCGGCGCCCGATTTGTTTCAAAAACTGAGTCATGCTAGTGTGGACTCCAGCTTTGTGGAGACTTTTTCTTCTTTTTTTTTTTTTTGGGAAATTGTCTAAATTTCTTTTTAGGCTTATTCTTTTATTATTATTACTCTCTCCAGTCATAAATATAAGGGGTTTTAACCCTTTGCATATAGATTAAGAATTTTGAAAACAAGACAAATAGAAAAATGGGTAAAGATGGAAAAAGTACAACAAATTGTTATTGAAAATTTTAAAACCCCTTATATTTTTTACTAGATGGAATATTACTATTCCTTTTTAATTTAGGATTTAGTAAACTTTATAAATAGGATTTATAGAATCTTAGGTAATGTTTTTTCATAGAGTAGATTTTGGAGAAGAGAATGGCAGCTCTTCATCCGGGCTCCTTCTAAACTCTCTTTTTATTTAATTTATTTACGACGAGTAGTTAATTATTTTGTGACTAGGACCTTCTTTGAAGGTCAAAATTTTTATTCAATGATTGTTTTTATTTAAAAGGTTATATCTTTCATCTTGTTCTTGGTTAGTTGTTATTACTTGTCCTTAATGTTTGCGATTTTCTGGCCTAGTGTTGCATGTTCATAGATTACATCTACTGATCGAGAGGTACTAGGTTTAATTGGATCAAGGTAATATAAACACATCGTAAAACTAAATAGAGAAAGATTCTATATTTTGTGCGGTTTCTAATAAGTAGGAAATGAAAGTTAGGGATGGTCTACTGAAGTATATGTTGTCTTGATTCTTAAAATCACGTAGAGATACAATTGGTTTATTAGGGAGGCTGGGAGCTTTACCGTAAGAGATTGAGTATAGCTAATTTTGGGAATTCCACCATTAAAAAGATCAAGATTTAATCAAGAATAAATCAAGTATAAGTATAAAAGGAGTATACTGGATTAGGGGTGCCTTAGTATGGTTTTTAACTATCAAACTTTCCATAAAAAGTCTAGTTATAAGTAGATGCTTTCTCTAGTTATATAGCAATCCTCGTTGGACGATCTTTGCTCACTTCTTTATTACTTACTAGATATTTATGCTATTACAAATTTCATATCAAGTTTTAATAGTCACTAATAAAAATAGTATCAATGACAAAACATTGTCACAATTTTAATTATTTCAATGTGAATAATATTTTCCAATAAATATAAACTTGTAATGACTATTATCACAAATAAGACTTTTTGAGTCGTAAAAGATGTCACACATATATTGTTGATATTGTGATCACATAAACTTGTGACTTCTCTTAAAGTCTTTTTGTTTAAAATATTGCACAAAAGCGTTTAGTAATTTTCACAAATATGAATTGTCACAATTTTAAAAGTGACAAAGGTATTTATGACGGTAAATGACAACCTCAAAATGTGAATAGAAATAATAATATTGAAAAATTTTTCTACTTGTAGTTAGCCGATATTAGTCAAACCAAGGGGAACTTTATTGGCAAGTTGCAATGCAAATTCTCAAATACTTGACAAGTATGAGAGATTAGCTGTTAGGTTATAGAGCAAATAGCTAAAATTCTTTTTGGCTATATGGACTTTCAATTCCAAACCTATAAGGATGAAAAGGAAATCCACTTTTAGATTTGTCTTTATCTAGAAGAGTTTTTGCATGGAGAAGTATCTAGAAATGTATATTGCTAATTCTATCATCTCCTTAAGTATGTAGTAGCGTCAAAAGTGTCCAAGAATGTGATTTCTCTAAAAGTTCCATTTAGAACTTAGAGAAGTGTCTAGTATAGAGAAATCGATTGTTTTGTTCTATGAAATAGCGGAGTAATATCACAATATAAGGAACCTAGAAAGCACGAGATAGATATGAACATTGAACGGAAGAACCATCTAATTGGGGACTTCATCGAGAAGATTTGGATAATAGTGGAACATAATTTTCACAAAAGAATATCCAACGGATTCACTTGCAAAGCCTTGAGAAATGAAGATATTCAATAAATACTTAGATGCACCAGGGGTACGAAGGGCTACATTAATCTTTGTTGTTCAAGTAGCACCGCAAGAAAACATCAAATTTGGGACCACAGATTCTGTCCCTAAACGTCTCAAATAAGGAATTTCAATAGGATTTTGAAAAAATAAATGTACTCCAAAAAAATAACATCCCAAATTATTAGAGATGAAATAAAATTCCACCCCAAAACTTTTTGGAATAGAATTTAAGACGGGTACTGGATGGAGTTAATTTTGTAAAATATAAAAAATAATTTAAAATTATATGAATTTAGATAATTAATATTTAACTGATTAGAGACTAAACTTTGGATATGATATATTTTATATGGCTAGAATTTGGTCTCAAATTTAAGAAAAAATAGGGAGGGAATGTCGTAACTGTCTACGTCTACTAATATGATGAAAGATATCTATTGCAATTACGTCCTAATTTTTTTTACTGCATAGAAGCTAAACATTGAATGACATATATTTTATATGGTTGAAAATCCACTTAAAAGTTAGCACAAAATAGGGGAGGGATATCATAAACATATACTAACATCAAGAACTTTATCCATCACAATTCGTCATTGTTTTTTGGGACGGATAGAATTTCTAACGAATTTAAGAAGGATAAACAAAATTTTATGCAAATCCTTTTCATTCATAAATTCCTCCCAACATTTAATTTAGAATATTAATTATTTATGATCGTAAACTATTTTTGCTTTTTTCTTTATAGTCATAAACTTTAATTTTATCTTTTTATAGCTATGAAATATTTTTCTTTTCTGTTTATAGCTACAAACATTGATTATATTTTTTTCTAGTCATAAATTATTTTTGTTTTTCTCTTTATAACCATAAACTATTTTTTACCTCTAAAAAATCGCCAAGAACTATTCTTAATAAATTGCTATATTTAGATGTAAAGAAATGGTTCATGGCTATAAAGAGAAAAGTAAAATAGTTAAAAAAAGATAAAATTAAAATTTTTAGCTATAAAGAGAAAAGGAAAAATATTTTATGACTAGAAAAAAATAAATCAAAGTTCATGGATGTAAAAAAAAAAAATAGTATATGACTATTCTCTTTAATATATTAGTTTTGTAATAGAACCTACTCCGTCCAAATTTGTTTTATATTAATCGTCAAATGTACCATTTTTTATTTCCATTGTACAATACATAATTCCGATAAAAAGTAAATGCAACCATCACTATGCAATAAAACTCATCTCCTCTGACAAACAGATAACCACAATGATTCTAATCAATAACAATTTATATTAATCGAATTGTTAAATGATCAATACAATCACCATACCACATCCATAAAACCTTTACACATTTCTCCAACATTCCATAATTCAACCCAAACCAACACGAACAATATCCATAAGTACACCTATCTTCAAATTAAAAAAAGTTAACCAGTTAACATTATATAATATCTGACAAAACTCGCTGGTCCATATTAAAAAAAAAAAAAAACTCGTTATTTCTTATCAACAAAATTAGGTTTTTTTCTTTGTTTTTTTCTTTGTTTAGTCCATTCTCAAAAAATGAATACTAAATTGGTTCAAATTTTTTTAATCTTGCAATGGTCATAACGCACAGTCATTGTGCATTATCACATAAGATAACGCACAACTGTGCGTTATGACTAATAACCGGATTAACCCGCATTAAAAATCATGTTTAAGGACGTGGCGTAACCGTTTGCTGAGGTGGCCCTGAGTTGTCAATAATGCATAGTGATTGTGCGTTATTAGTAAGTTTAACGCACTACTATTATGCGTTATTACTAGTGATAATGCACAATGACCGTGCGTTATCACGTTATAAACCCTACTGGCTGCCGCCCCTCCTTCTTTCTTCTTTCTTATTTCTCCCTGAAAACCTTTACTTCTTTCATCTTTCTTATTTCTTCCCCGAAAACCTTTCTTCTTTTCTTCTTTCTTTTTCCTACGCCCGCTCTCGTTGCTCTGCCGGCGCCGCTGCTTGGTAAGTCCTTTTACTCTTCCTTTTATTTTTTCTTCCTTCTTCTTATACTTATATCTTCTTTTCTTCTTATACTTTTGTATTTTATTTCAAAATTTACAAAAAAAATTTAGTTTAATTTTTGAAATTCAAGTTTGAATCGGTGAGACTTTCTTTGGAGTACGAAGGTTGTTAGAGTTTTGGAGTGGCAAACGGTAGACAGAGCTTATCGGTACGAAGGTGCATTTTTAATTTTTGGTAAGTTTTTATTTAATTAAATTATTTAATGTTATGTATTAAGTTTAATTATTGTTTATTTGGGCTTGTTAATTGTTGCTTGCGAATCATTTTTATGAATTTTATTTGGATTATTTGTTAATTTGAATTAATTTATTTTTGTGCAAGTGGAGTTTGGGTTTATGTTTAAATTTGTTGTTATTGATAAATTTGTACAAATTTGATCATTTTATGTATATAATTGTGTTTTGTATTGCAAAAGTGATTTTAGGGTGATGAATTATTTTGATGAATTTATTAGGATAATTAGGTAATTTTTTTTTACTTCACTTTATGATTAATTTGAATTATTTTATTTATTTAGATAATTATTTTGCATATTTCTTAAAAGTTTTAGAGTAAAAAAGATGGGGATTTGAAATTTGGGTTTTTTTATCTTCATTTTTTTTTGTAATTAGTAGAATCGAAACTTGGAAATTTAGGGTTTAGTAATTAATTTTATGCCATTATCAATATGAAGACTTTTATTTAGATATATACATATATATATATGGACTAAACCCTAATATTGAATTTACCAAGTAGTAAAATACTTAGCTATAAAACATAGCATCAATAACCTTAAACAACTTAAAAATTCTAAACTTTAAATAGTAAAAAACTTAAAAATCTATTATTAAAATCCTAAATTGTACATCAAACATTAAACCGTAAAACTCTAAACTTTTTAACAGTAAACCCTAAAAACCCAAAATCATAATATTAAAATCCTATAGCGTAAATTATAAAAACCTTAAAAACCATAAAAACCCAAAATCATAATATTAAAATTCTATAGCGTAAATTATAAAAATCTTAAAAACCCTAAAATTGATATTTTAAACATTAAATCGTAAAACTCTAAATTTTTAACAGTAAATCCTAACAACCCTAAAATTGATATTTTAAACATTAAACCGTAAAACTCTAAACTTTGTAATAGTAAACCCTAAAAACCCTAAAATCTTAATAGTTTAAACATTAACTGTAAATTATGAAAACATTAAAAACCCTAAAAACACTAAAATTGATATGTTAAAAATCATACAAACCCTAAAACTCTAAAATAATTGTACCATAAACAGCACACCTTAAAGAGTTTGGAATTATAATTTATTTAAAAATTTTTACTTTAATTTATAGATATTGACCGAAAATGAAACTGTAAATAATGTAGATGGAAGAAGTCCCAGCCCACGTGCATCGGATCCCATAGTCCCTGATGTTTTGACAAGACAGCACGAGCACCAGTCTGGGTTGATATGGAGTGGGGACCATGGGATGTGTTTCACTGATCTTCAGTGAAGGCGTTTCGCTCGCAATCTATTCCAGTGTTACAGTACGACTCCCCGTAGATTGGTAGAGCTTATTGACAGGACTGGTTTAGGGGGAGTGTTTAGATATGGTTACATTGGGCTTGACCACGCTTTTATTATCGAATTATTTGAGCATTGGAGACCAGAGACTCACACATTTCACATGACTTGTGATGAAGTCACAATAACCCTTCATGATGTGCATGCATTATGGGGTTTAGGGATGGAGGGTTTGCCCGTTACTGGTCCTAGTTGGAGTGTACACAACAAACAGTATTGGATTGAGTGACTTCTTGGTGTACGGTTTTCTCTTAGTCACTTTCCTGGTTACAAGGTGAAGAAGGAACCCTTGGAAGCTTGGATATTGAGAGCATTTACCGGTAAAGAGATCGATGATCACCTCAACTTGCGTGCTTGTGGATTTATTTTTTTACTCCTTGGCCATCATATGCTTTCCGATTTCTCAGGGAATTTGGTTCATGTGCGCTACCTCAGTTTATTAGAGGATGTTGATGCCATTCGAACATATAGCTGGGGTAGTCGCGTACTTGGATTTTTATATAGGCAGTTGTGCACGGCAGCTTTAGGGGGTGCACAATAGATAGGGGTGCCTTAGTCGTAGTACAGATTTAGGCGTGGTCGCGTATACCTGTATTGCGGCCTCAGCTAATGATGGATGTTCAGGCCAACCCTCTTACTCCTCTTGGTGTCATATAGTGCACATATTTTGACTTCAGCCAACTGCTTACTCACACC
Organism: Catharanthus roseus; assembly: GCA_028651295.1. Classification (NCBI taxonomy): domain Eukaryota; kingdom Viridiplantae; phylum Streptophyta; class Magnoliopsida; order Gentianales; family Apocynaceae; genus Catharanthus; species Catharanthus roseus. The sequence continues at coordinate 30,219,929 of JAPQWS010000168.1, forward strand.
CTAGTTACACACAGGGACCAGTTAGATTTCATGCCATCTGATCAGGTTTGCTTTAAAATATTTTGTATTATTTGTAAATAAAGAAAATTTTTTTAAGCACTTATGTTTATATTGATTTTGAATTTTGACTTCACACTTTGTATGGCTCCCTTATCATGATGTGGTCTAGTTCCATCTAACATGTGGCGGGCAGAGGTCCCACTCATCTGTTATGAGATAGTGGAGTATCACTATTTCGGGCGTATGATTCGTCAATTTGCACGGGCTCAGTATATACCGGATGCATGGGATACTTGTCTTGATCTGCATCGGATCCAGCTTAGAGGGAATGACCACACTTACTGGGAGATAAAGTACGCTAACCATGTAGAGGCCTTGCATCAGTGGCGACTGTGCATCAGGGATGGCCCTGATTGGCAGTTGAGGTCTTATCATACCCCAATGACGAGTACATAAGATGGTATCGGGGAATCACACGAGTGTACATCGGAAATCCAGCTAATCGTGATACCCGTTCGGTTGGACACCAGCCTGCTGGGTTGACATACGGATGATAGTACATTCTACAAATCATTTTTTTATTAATATGTTATGCATTTCATTTATTTATGATGACTTCTAATGGTTTTTTTTTTTGTTTAGACTTCCATGTTGCAGGAGGTAGATGACATGGCTTCAGTGGTGATATAGGAACCACCTTCATCTCCATCACAGATGGCTGTTTTTGCAAAGAAAGTGCAGGCGATCATTCGGAAGTGCATGGTATCTATTGGTGGTACTTTGGGCTGCACTGCATCACATCACGATATCCAACAAACATTACTGGTACAACCGTTGTGTCGCCGTCCCTGAGAGCACGTACCAGACTGAGGTGCTCGTGGAGTTAAGAGGGGCGCTCATAGACAGCCTGGTCGTAGAGCAGGAGGTGGACGTCCTCCTGTCCCTCATTTTCCAGGCAAACACGGACATGTAGAGGTGGAGAGAGGTGAGGAATCTGGAGCTGTTAATTTGACAGCCCTAATTTAGATATACCATCTTTTAGTTTGGGTTTAACGCCACTTTCTTAGTCACTTCCAGGTGGATCCGGGACATTGCAAATGCCTCTCCCTCCCGGTTTAGGGTTTGCCCCATTTCACTCACCATATCCTATATCTTTCGGGTTTTGTGGGTTTCGTGCATCCCCTCCTCCGGGCATAGCCGGTTCATCTATCCTGCATCAGCTTATATCGCAGGCATCTTATCTAATGAAGAGGAGCGGATGGATGACATGAATGTTGTTCAGCATCTTGGATTCGGACATCGTGTTTGGAAAAAGACAACGAGGTTCACGCCATCTGACTGGCCGTAGTTGTAATTAGTATTTTGGAGTTTTCATTTCTATTATATGTAAATTAAATTTCAATATAGAGTATTCAGTTTTATGTATATTATTGATTATTTTGTTTTATGTATATTATTGAATAATATGGTATGTTTTGTAATAAAAGTATTTCTACTACTTACTAAATATATTTTCCAAGAAAATGATATAAATATTATTATAATAAATACGCTTAAAATAAGTTAAATATTATATATACAGTCTTTTTAAATAAATTATACAATTATAAGTTTTGATAAAAATGTAAAGAAATTTTCATTTTTTAAAAAAATTTAAAAAAATAAAATAAAAATAAAAAATAAATAACTGAAGTGGCAGATAACGCACAATCAGTGTGCGTTATTGCTTGGTCATAATGCACAACGGTTGTGCGTTATCCGCCACATCGGCAGATTACCAGGGCTAAGCGTAATTAGCTGATAACGTACAATGATTGTGTTTTATCAATAATGATAACGCACAATCATTGTGCGTAGTGGCCAGAATAGGGATAAAAAAAAAAAAAAGCTGCGCTACTTTAGTACTCAAATTTGATGGATGGCATATATAAAGAGAAAAACCACAAAACTAACGAAAACCATAATTCACTATATCTTATAGATTTCATTAAAAAAAAAGTTGTTTGGAGGATTGAGAGAGTTGTAGTAAAACATTTATGAGAACACCACACACAAAAAAAAAAACCTTGAATACTGGTGGCAATAACTATTGGTGATTCGTCAGTATTTAGGTGTTACTGACAAGGTACCGACGAAAATGTGACTGTCGGTATGATTTCATTGGTAATAGGCGTTACTGACATATCTTCCGTTGGTAACAATTGTTACCATCAACATTACATTTTGGAATTAATTTATCCCGAAGTTTATCTAGGTTTTTGTCGTTCATTGCCAACGTCTACTGCAGTCAGTAGCAAGTAGAGAAACACTTACTGACAGTCATTATCGATGACAAGTTTTTTTTTTTTATTTTATAATAAGGAAACCTTACCTACGAGCTCTCAGTCACTAAACCATCAGTAAATTTTTTTATATAGTTAATGATATCGTTCTAAAACTCCATGAAATGCAATTAAAAACTTAAACAAGTATCCAAACATTAACAATCTAAAAATCTTTAATATTCAAACATCAACAAACTAAAACTTCAAAAATGTATTAATGAATGTAAACATTCATAAAACATCATTATAAATATTACACAAAACATATAAGCTATTATAAAGTCAAGACTAGCAGAATTAGAGGACATCAATAGTAGGGTCTGGGACATCAATAGAGAGGGGGAGGGGAGAGTATAGGAGAACCGAATAGGCACATCAGGGGTAGGGTCCTCGGAGTTAGCTACAGGTGCTGTTGATGACGATATTAAGGGGGCGACAGCCATAGCAGCTCTAAGGAGGTCCTACATCAAAATCTTACTTACATTTTTTGAAGATTATATGTAACCTTAGATTGTTTAACATTATAATGTTTTAAACGTAGCTCATTTCAAGTTTTACTGCTCTTATAAGAAATATTAAGTACTTTTTTAAAAATTACAAGAAATCTTAATTACTTTTTGTAAGATTATAAGAAATCATAGTTTGTTTAGGATTATAAAGTTTTAAACGTAGTTCATTTTATTTTTTAATATGCATATCAAAATATAAGTTCTTATAAGATTAAATGCCCTTGTATTATGAACATTTTCTCAAGCACAAATACCACTCAAACAACGAACCACACAATCAAAACACACAATTTTTCAAGAGATCAGGCTGCCCTTCAACATTATAATAAATTCAAGAGTCTGGTCTCCCCCTTAAGCAATATAATGCATATGATAGTAACAGAATGAGGGTTCCGTTTTAAATAATATAATGCATATGAAGAAGATGCGAAACAAATCCTCCCAAATGAAGCTATAAGAAAAAGAAAAGAATAATATTATAAAAAACATATCATCTTTCACTTTCATAAAATGATTCAAAATAGACAAAGTAATTTGTATAATTGTAAAAAATGCTTCAACTTCAATTTAGATATTAAATAATAAAAACCAGTCAAGCTATGTGACAATCTATAATTCCAAGAACCTCTAGATTGCAGAATTATGGTTTCAAGTCTTTTTTAAGGGTTACACTATAACTATACTTTAATAAGTGAAGGCGACTATGATTAGAACATGTCATATAATTTTGAGAAAACAAAAAAAGTTAATTGAGAAGTTAACTTAAAGTAGTAAACTAGTTTACTAGTTTTTTAGTAAACTATGTAAACTACTTAAATTTAAACTATTTAACTTAAGGTAGTGAACTAATTTACTGGGTTTTTTACTAAACTTTGTAGTAAAATTTCTCCTAAATACTTATTCTTAAGTTGTGAGGTATATTACACTTAAGTTTCTTTTTCTATCATTCAAACAAGTGGATGAAATCTTTACAAAACCAGATATAAAAAGTGGAGCAACGAGTATTCTTAAGATTCTAATCATATTTAATTTCAATTCTTTTTATAATCCATGATACGTCCTAAAAACATAAGGAAACCTCAATATATTCTATTACATAGTTGGAACTTCAACACTCAAAGAAAGAAATGATACAAATTGTTCTTTTCCTAACAAGACGCGAATATATGCTAATGAAATTTGACTATATAGAAAATTGACAAGTGTCAAAATCACCAAAAATTAAGTACTAACTCAAATTTTGTAGAACAATGGTAAATACCCGTCGAACCCAAAGGAAGTCTATAACTCCTTACAATAAAATGAAATTAAAAAAAAAAAGATTTCAAATAGGATGTTTTAAAAAAATGATTAAGTTGGGTAAAAGTGTCTTCAACCCAAAGATTAAATTCGATTCTTCACTTTTTCAGGAATGTAAAAGCCTTTTCCTATTCTAATACAAATAAACAAATTCGACTACCTTCAAAGCTAAAGGAATCAAAACACTCAAAGACTCGAATTATTGGAGATGCCATATAATTCAATCTATCAAGCAAACTCAATTGAGAAGCAATTACCATTCACTTGGTATTGTCTCAATTGAGTGTAAAACTTGTAATTTATCAATTGCTCATAAGCTGTAACAATAGATTTAGTCCTACTTCCTTATAGTAAATTAACCATGTAGCAGAAGAATGTTTAGGTAGTTCACTTTGCTTCTATACCAGCCCTTTATTGACAATCAAGCGTGTGAAAAGGAGCTAGAAAGCAAATGTACAACTATTCTTGATTCAATAAGCGAGAATAAAAATAGAAGAATATAGATGAAAATAGAAAAGAAATAAGTATCTGATTTAAAGGGGACTAACTTATGCAAACCTTCAAAATAGAAAAGACTCTAATGAATTTTTTGTTCTTTAAACACTCCACCCCTTAATGAGATCTAGCATCCTCTACTGATAGAGCAAGAAACAGGTATGAGAGGATCCTAATTACCTTAATAAGAATCAAATCTAAACAATGTTTAGTAAAATAGAAAATCTGTCAACTTCGAATTCCTGATAGCACGTGCCCATGCCTTATCCAACTCTTAAGATTTTTCCGAAATTTCGGCAATTTTTTAGCACCTTTCCTCTTTTTTCTCCAAGGTTAATTTTTTCTGCATAAAATCCCAACAGGAATAAAAACCAACCAATTTACACAATTAAATCAAAGTAGACGTGTGAAAATTTATTGAAATAATAGACTAGATTAAGTCCTATCAAAATTCCCCCACGCTTGGACAATGCTTATCCTCAAGCATTCAAAAGCTTAACTTGTCAATCTTCCATTGTCATCTTTTCCTCCATCTACCTCTTTCATTTATGTTTCAAACAACTATGCTTTATAGATTTAAATTAAACACAAGCAAGGAAGAAATTAACAATGGGTAGAGTAAATCTTTATAAAGCACATACATAAAAATTACTCCAACAATCTTTTTGAAATCCAAATATAATGGGACTCCATTTCACAAAATCCTTGCATGTACGCTAAAATAGTGTTTAAACAGTGACAACTTTCAACTTATAGTATAGAAAGACATTTACCATAAGCTTGCAAAGCTATGACATCTCTATCACTACAAATATGACTTGAATGCAAAAATCTAAGGGGCTTTTGGATAAATGGGAATAACTTGAAGTGATGAAAATTCAGTTAAGAATAGAACGAATGATGAAGGACTTGTACTCATATGTCAATAGAAAACTAACCATGAATCCTTCTTCACCCAATACTCCAATCACTTTCTTCTCTCTTCTCTCTTCTTCTTTTCTTTTTCCTTTTCAACTTTCTTTTCCTTTTCGATTTGTTTTTTCCCGTTTGTTTTCTTTTCTTTTTTTTCTTTTGAGAAAGAAGAAAGTAAAAACTTGTAAAACTTTTTCCACTTCTTCAACCATTTATTCAAAAGAGCTCAAACACATGAATTCAAGTCCTCATCTTAGGAGATCAATATAGACAAAATAGAAATACGAGAGGTACTCAAGTTGTTCTTTTAAAGAATTTGAGATGGTTAATGATCAAAGAACAAGGCTCAAGGCTCAAGGCTCAAGTTGCTTACTAAGAGATAAAATTTTAAAAAAATGATCTTAATAATGAAGTTTAGTCTAAGCGCCCTTTTCATCCTAAAGCATCTTAATAATAATGTGATCTTAACATGTATAAGTAACTTCTAGAAACATCAAACTACATATGATTCTCACACTATCAACGAAGAAAAATGAGAATATAGTGAATGCTCTTAGGCTCAAGATCTCACTAGGATGGTTATAAAGTCCCATAAAATTTTCATACAAATCAATTACCAAAAATAATCATGATTGTGTGAAATATAAAGACTGAAGAACTATTCATGCTAACTTCCCACTTTGGCTTAATTCAATTCTATAATTCATAATAATTAATCATCAAACAGATAAGTAGCCTTAGAATAAAGAATTTTGAGAAAACCAACAAGAAAATCACAAGTACACTTGAAAACCATCAAAATCCAAGAAAAAAGTTTCTAAAAAAATTTGAAATTTCCAAACACTCTCCCACACTTAAAGTTTACATTGTCCTTAATATATCAACACAATACTCAACAGTAAAATTAAAATAAAGAGAAACTTCTATGTAAATGTTGAGTATGGTCAAGACATATTCTTATGTGTAGTGGTGATAGTGTAACTCTATCGTGTAAGGTGGATGTTAATTATTCATCTTTAAAATTCTTATCCTCATTACTCTTAACCTGAATAATTCCAGTTTCGAGCTTGCAAGAAGCTCTCTTTAAATAAGATGTGGGCACGTCTCATTTCGTGATCGCTTCACTGTTTTTCTTAAAAACATGCACCCACATACTAAATAAAGAGCAATGCTGCAATAAAAAATACATTGAATTAAAATTAAACATCAACTAGTAAAATAAATATGAAAAAAATGTTGGGTTTCCGCCCAAAAGACCTTTCTTTATTTTCTTTGGTTGAACATTCCATGAGTCACACATCATTGTTAAGGGAATAACCATTTTTTCCATGTTTGAAGCAAGATATTGCAAATTCTGGAAACTCTTTAATAAAATACTTGTACAATATGCAAGCCTCTTAAATATTCGGTCAATAAATGGGAGGTGAAAGTGGTCTTTTCTTTTGACTTCATTCAATTTCTTAAAATCAACATACATTTTCTATCCATTTTTAACTCTTATAATCATTAGTTCATTTTTCTCCTTTGGAACAAATAATTGATCAATGCTATTCTTAGAAAACACATGTTCATGACTTATGAATTTAATTTTGAAAGTGGATTATAATCCCTTAATCTAGATACTTAAAAATTTCCTTTTTGACAAACTCTTTAAGTAATATAAAAGAATTGACGTACCGATTCAATTCTTCCTGTTCATGAAAAATTGACAAATTACCATTAGGAGTGGCCGACTTCGTCCATGTTCTTTGTACATTCATTTCTTGCTCCTAGAGGAAAATTTCTTCTTAAGAGATCTGTCCTCCTTAGCAAAAGTTTTGGCTTCACCTTGTTTTTCTTTTTTGTATTTTTATTTCTTCTTTTGTTTGCCTTTGTCCTCTCGATTTTAGGAATGATTTCCCTGTTCAGGAAGATCATGGTATAAATTAGTCACTATAATGAAATTAAAAACTTCCTTAGAAATGGCGCCAAATTTTGATGAATGTCAAAATCACTAAAAATATGCTCCAGGTTGGGATCTTCTCTCTTGCATTTCTGTTGCCTGCCTTGTATTAACTCAAAAGTTTGTAGAACAATGGTGAACACCCGGTCGAACTCAAAGGAAGTCTATAACTCCTTACAATAAACTGAAATTAAAAGAAAGATTTCAAATGGGATGTTCAAAAAATGATTAGTTGTGTGAAAGTGTCTTCAAACCAAATATTAAATTCAATTCTTCACTTTTTCAGGAATGTAAACGTCTTTTTCTACTCTAATACAAAAAAACACATTCCACTACTTTCAAAGCTAAAGGAATCCAAACATTCAAAGACATGAATCATTGGAGATACCATATAATTCAATCTATCAAGCAAACTTGATTGAGAAGCAATTACCATTCACTTGATATTTTCTCAATATGAGTGTAGAACATGTAACTTATTAATTGCTCATAAGTTGTAACAATTGATTTAGTCCTACTTCCTTCTAGCAAATTAACCTTGAAGCAGGAGACTATTTAGGTAATTTACTATCGAACTAACCTTGCAGCAGCAGAAGACTGTTTAGGTAGTTCATTTTGCTTCTATACCAACCCTTATTCACGAGAATAAAAATAGAAGAACATAGATGAAAATAGGAAAGAAGTAAGTAATTTGATTGACAAGGAAATAACCTATACAAACTTTCAAAATAAAAAGACTGTAATGAATTCTTTGTTCCTTAAACACTCCATCCCTTAATGAGGTCTAGCATCCTCATTTCTAGAGAATGGAAAAGGTAGGAGAGGATCATAATAAAATGAATAAGAATAAAATCTAAACAATGTTAGCAAAATAAGATCCTATCCTATCCGAACTAAGTCAAGGTAAGAAAATTTGTCAACTTTGAATTCCCGATAGATGTGCCCACGCCTTATCCATCTCTTAAGCCTTTTTCAAAAACTTCAACAATTTGTTAACAACTTTCCTCCTTTTTCTCCCTGTTGACTCTTTCAGCAAAAAATCCAAACAAGAATAAAAACCAACTAATTTAAAAAATTAAATCAAAGTAAACATATGAAAATTAATTAAAACACTAGACTAGATTAATTCCTATAAAAAATAAAGTAAGAAAGTTGGATTTTCCCAATAATTCCCACATAAAATGACTTAAAAAGTGGTAGTATTAAAATATTTTGCTAATTTTCTCCATAAAGACACAAATATTCCCGTAAAACTTGTCATACTTAAAGAAAAAAGGTTAGGATTTCTTCCCAATCACAGCCACAAAACATGACTTAAAGTAGAAAATGCCACTTTCTTCCATATGGCATATGCATAGGATTTATATGATAAACCTAATACAAAAAGGCCCAAAAATAAAAAATTTTCAACCTTTGCAAAGACTTTAAGCAAGATGAACCTAGTACAAATTCCCTACAAATCTTTGAGAATGTTTAATTGATAAATTCACGCAAATTTTTTTGACAAGAACCCATTGGCATATTTCTATTTCCAATTCTCTTAATGTTTCTCTTTTGTTTCATTTTCATCATTCTCTTTTCGTTCCTAATTTTTTGCCCACTATAGGAAAATAGAGTTTCAGTGACAAAATTTTGGCGAGGAAAAATTTTTCTCGCCAAAGACACTCTTTAGTGACAAAAATATTCATCACTAGTGAGTTGAAACTTTGGCAACTAAATTTAATTTTCCTCACAAAGATACTCATTGGCGACTAAAAGTAACATCAGTAGAGAGAAAATTTGTATTTCCTCGCCAATGCTTTCCTTTGGCAACAAAATATATATTGTCACCAATACATTGTAGCAAAATATATATTTCCTAGCTAAAGAGACATGTTAGCGACAAAAGGTTATTTTCTTCACTAAAGGTTGCTCACTGGCGGTCAAATTATTTCTTAACTACAGATACATATTTTTCTCGTACATACACACACAGAGATATATATATATATACACACACACACATAGGCGGATCCATGACAGCGGCATCGGGGCACGTGCCCCGGTCCTCCCTTCTAAGATGTTGCTAATAGTAAATCTTTGTAGTAGAATTATATTACTTGTCATTAAGGTTATTTTTATTTAAGTTATACACATAGTGAAAAGGTTCAACATTTTAAAGCTTTTTATATATAGAAAACTTTGTATAGGTTAAATAATAAAAATAGTTTATGTAGGCTTTAAACACTCGTTGCAAACTTTAGTTAAATTATTTAGTCAAAAATTTGATATAATTTTTATTAGATCAATTAGAATTATTAGTACATTCCATTACATTATAAAAGAATTAGATTTCATTTATTCCACAATTTTCGAAAATCTTACTTCTATCTTACTTTAAGCAATTCTGATATCGAAAAAAAGAGGAAACATCAAATCTTAAAGAAAAAGTTACTAGTGAAGTAAGTGTACTAGAGGATTTATTAGAAGTTGTATTATATCATTCAGTTCACGTTTTTTTAAAGAAGAGTTTATATTCTTATAATATATTTTACTTAAATATTTTTTATATTTATTTTTTTAAAACCATTTCAAATTTATTATCTAATTTTAATTTAAGTGTTTTCCCTAAATAGTTGTCCTAAATGTGTTAGTATGTGTATATAAATATAAATATAAATATAAATCTCTCTCTCTCTCTCTCTCTCTCTCTCTCTTTATATATATACACATACATATATATGTGTGTATGTATATATATACATACATATATATAAATATATATATATACACATATAGATATATCTACATGCATATATATAAACATATATATACACATACATATATAAACATATATATAGACACATATATGGTTAAAATCTTTTTAAATATATATATATATACGCACTCACGTACGTGACAGCTTATTAGCACTGAGAATTAATCATATGCGTGTCTGTGTCTTTATATATAGACACACACACACACATATGTAAGGCTTTAACGACAAAATCTTTGTTGCCAGATGCTTCAAGTGACGACTTATCGGTGACAACATCGGCGGCCAAATTTTTTTATCTTCAAAGGGTCCTGGCAACAAAATTCTTGGTCACAGAAACTGAATCTTCTTGTGTTACCCCTCCCGAACCTTCACTCAAGAATCCACCCTATACTGTGCAAAATATGTTATATTTCGTAGCATCAATAACAAATTTAGAATCCCAAATTGATCATATTTAAAAAGTTGTTAACCATGTGTGTGTGTATGTATACAGACACACACGTATGGTTAACCTTCCGTATGCACTGTTTATATATTCATGATGATTCAGACAAAAATGATATATTTATGATGATAATCATGTACTTTACATAATAATGTAACTCCTCTTGTGTTTCAAAAATGGTATTTCTACGTATATACTAAATAATAAATTGTTATATTACAAAGTATTTTGTATATATGTGTATAGTTAATTTTTCATTTTATTTTATGCATATATAGATTATCTTTTGTAAAATATACTTATTCTATTTAATAGTTACGTATTTAAAAAATAGTTATTTAGTAATTTCTAATATCAATAAATAGATTTAATTTGTATTATATATATAATATCACCAGATTCTAAAACATATAACTCAATTGTGCAAAGAAAGTACAACAAATCAACTATCCTAGTTGGTTAAATACCAACACATTCACGAAAAGTAGGGTTAAATTCCCATTTAGTCAAAAAGGTTTGATATAAATTTAATTGCTAGTTTGTGGACTGGAAGGGCCCACAATGGGTTATATGTGGGTTGCATGTGACTAAACCAATCTGAAAAACCTTAGAGGGGGGGTGAATAAGGTTTTTGGCTAATTTAAAAATTCTTTTGTATGATTAGAAAGATAAACCTCCAATTTGTTTGTGAAAGATTTCTAAAAACTCTTTTTAATAGGAATCCACACAAAACACAATCTAATAGTATAGACAATTAAGAAAGGAATAGGCACAACAATTTATAGTGGTTCACTCTCTCAAAAGAGTTACATCCACTACCTTGAGACTCAACCCAAGGATTTCACAAATTCACTAACTTCAAAGAAGGTTACACAAATACACAATGAGGTTCACCCTTCAAGGGTTTTACACCAAAACCTCAAGCACAACAATACAATTAACTAATCAAAGGATCACCCAAAGGGTTTTCCACAAACCTTTGATCACAATAAAAGGGTAGAAGGAGTTAGGAACAATGTTACCAATTTAGCTTGAGAAGAGGAAGATTCAACTCAATGGAATACTTCTACAAGCACCTATTTTCTTCTTCTTTGATGGATGATTAATTATGAAGCTCAAGAAGATTTTTGTTTGGGATTGAAAATAATTTTTGCAATAAATGAATTTTTGAAGCTCTTTAAATGTCTTGAAAGTTCTCAATGAATAATTCCCAAACTTGTTGCATTTATGGCTGATAATTGAGTGTATATATAGGGCTTTTTAAGCTCAAGACCGTTGCCTAAGAAATAGGCTGTAACTTTTTTAGAAATGACCGTTGCCTCTGTGCAACGGTAATATTTTTTTACACTGACAACAAAAACCGGACGATCGGTTCCAGAAAACGGACTTCCGGTTCTTTGAAACAGTAAGATTCGGACTTGAGTTTTCTAAAAACGGACTGCCGAATTTTATGCTTTAGAAAAACGGACGACCGGTTCTAAAACTGGACTGCCGAATTTCTGAATAGAAAGATTCGGACTTGATTTTTCTGAAAAACGGACTGCCGAATTTTAAACCTTGAAAAAACGGACGACCGGTTCTATAACCGGACTGCCGAATTTCTGTTTTTCCTCAGCCAAGTTTTTTTTTATGAACAAAGCTTTCTTCCAAGTTTCAAAGGCATTCTTGACAGTTTTTAAAGAGAAGAAAAACTATCCAAAATATCTTAAGTCAAGAATACTTGGATTTTATCAAAGGATTATATTTTAGAAAATCATAAGATGAGCTTCATGTATGATCGATGAATCAAAGACTAAGACTAGAGAGTTTTATAAGATAGTACCTAGTACACAAATACAATGTCTTCAATGTCTTCAATGGCTTGATCTCTTCTTCTCTATTTTGCCCTCATCAACAAGATCTTTTGCTTGAGCCTTTTGATACTTCATATGTTCTTCTTTTGTTCTATGAAGGGTTAGCTAACATACTCACACAAGCATATGTTAATCATAATCAAAACACAAGTAATAATGCCCTTAGGGTTAACAATCTCCCCCTTTTTTATTATGACAAACACATATGCAATAAGAACAAAAGAGCAAGAGTAATATGGTGATGCATCAAAATATGCAAAAGTGCAAAGTATAACAATCACCAAGAAAATGAGATGACTCCCCCTTGCATCACTAATCATTGTAAACAGTTTATAGGCATCATCAATAAACAATCACCAAAAAAAGGTATAACTCACTTTTGCATCAATAATAACTTATAAATAACATCAATGATCAACATATAAACAAAATTTCTCCCCCTTATATCTTGCACTATTTTCTCCCCCTTTTGTCATAAATCAAAAAATTGTAGGAGAAAAGTATCAAGGGAGATCATAGAAGAGATAATAGTAGGACTTTCAACATAAAAGTGTCATCATGAAGTCCATAACAACCTAAAAAGCAACAACCAAATCACATAAAAGCAAATTTGGAATAGAAATAAGCAAGTTAAAACCATATCATTAAAATGAAAAACAGGAGTTTGAAAAGAGTTAGGAATAAAAACAGGAGAAAGAAGTTTAGGGTTTATAAGAAAAGTCTCAATCATCTCTATCTCCTCTTCCTTGCTCAAGTCTCTTAACCCGTTCTTGTGTGTCGGTCATCTTTTGGTCCAAGGCATCAATTTTCCCATCCAAAGCCTCAAAGCGACCGTCGAATGTGTCAAATCGGGTGTTCATAGATGTATGGAGAGAGACTATCATATCCATAAGCTGACTCATGCGTCCTGAGGATGAGCCTTCTTCTGTTCTTTCTTGTCTTTTCTTTTGTCTCGTTTCTCTCCTTTGTATTTCTGCCTCTGTTTCTTCATCGCTATCTTCTTCTTCGATATCCATGTCCTCTGGATCGTCATCATCATCTTCCTCATCACTGTCATCAAGCTCTTGTCCACCTCGGATGTACATCCCAGCTTCGTCCTTTTCAAACCCCATTCTCTTGAAGGTTTGCTGAGTGTATATCTTGCCAGGTCCAATGTGATTTCCCATCCCAACCAAATTGATCACAAAGTGTTGGAGGATTTTAGTGATAAAGCAACCATATGGCAAGCATTTCTTTTGGGAGGATTGGGCAGCTAACATATGTTCTATAGCCATAAAGCCAAAATCCATTCCCCTTTTCTCATGCAAGGCAAGCATCACAAATGCGTGCATGTTGGTGATAGAGGATTTGTGCCCAACATTTGGAATGATGATGTTTGATATCATGTGATGAAGCACTCTCCCATATGCATCTAGTTTATTTACATTTCTGTCATCATGCCTTTTCAATATCACCCCCTTTGTGAAAATTTCTGCAAATCGTTTTTCACTGTATAAATTGGCATCATAGCATTTCTTGTTTTTGGTGTAAAATCTTATACTATTTTTAGGGGTATCCAAAATTGTATTCAATAGCCTATCATCAAATACTATATCGCTTCCCCCAATTCTAGTCACTAACCATTGATGTGAGATGTTATCCACCTTTTCAATTCTTCCCTTGTGGAGATTAGCATAGAATTCATATATCATGTCCACATAATATAGCTCATTGACAATCAATAGAGGTATCCAACCAATTATTTCAAAGAGATTAGGAATAACCTCCATACCTTGCATATCATCCAAGTCCACTCTATGACCGGGAGCAATTTTTCGTTGATTCCGAGTCCATTCTTCCAACCGAGCAGCTTCCCTTACTGAGATAAATCTATCTGCAGTTCTAGAGACCCTAGCAGCAGCAGTGGCAGTCCCAGTTCCAGCAGGTACTCTTTTTCCTTTCCCTTTTCCTCTACTGGTGCCTGCTTCTTCAGGATTTTGCCCTGAACCAACTTGGGCATTCTTTGTTTTAACCATCTTTGAACAATTTTGAGGTTAGGGTTTGGAGAGGAGATGAAGAGTTTTTGGAGATTTGATAGATAGTAATCAGAGAAAGATAGCTTCTTTGTTGAGACAATAGATGAATTTGAAGAGAAATGAGAAGAAGATTGAAAACCGGAACAAGAATTCGGATGGGTCTTGAGAGGAAGAGAGTTTTCGGTCGAGAGAGTGAGAAGGAGTGTGGAGAGGAATGTGAAGAGTTAAAAGAAAAGTCTGATTTTTAAAGCGTAGTCCCGACCTAATTTGGAGAATTCGGTCGACCGTTTGTTGAAACCGGTCTTCCGGTTTCAGGTTTTTCAAAAATTCGGACGTCCGAGTTTTTGGTGAAGCGTCCGGTTTGAGAGTCCGAATATCTCTGGAATTATTTTTGAAAGGGGAGTATGAGTCCGGTTTTAAAACCGGACGACCTAATTTTAAAAGAGGCGTCCGAGTTTTCTAAAACAGCAGCAAGTCAGAAAATATGGAAAAAGGCAAATACAAGTAACACACTACTCATTAAATCTCCCTATACCAAGTAATTTTCTTAAAAAACAAAAACGATCTTCTGAAAGAGGTTTTGTGAAAATATCGGCAATTTGTTCTTCAGTGCAAATATATTCTAAAGATACATCACCTTTAGCCACATGATCTCTAATAAAGTGATGTTTGATTTCAATATGTTTTGTTTTTGAATGTTGCACAGGATTTATGGAAATATTTATGGCACTAGTGTTATCACACAAGATAGGTATGCACTTAAAAGAAACACCAAAATCAATTAAAGTGTGTTTCATCCAAAGTACCTGAGCACAACAACAACCGGCTGCAATGTATTTCCGCTCGGCGGTTGATAGAGACACGCACGATTGTTTCTTGCTGTACCAAGATACTAAGCAACCTCCCAAGAATTGGCAATTTCCACTTGTACTCTTCCTTTCTACCTTACATCCGGCATAGTCCGCATCAGTGTAGGCGATAAGATCAAAACAAGATTGTTTAGAGTACCACAGGCCATAATCATATGATGAAATTAAATATCTCAAAATACGTTTTACAGCTATTAAGTGAGATTCCTTGGGGCATGCTTGGAATCTAGCACACAGACACACTGCAAACATAATATCCGGCCTACTAGCCGTTAAATAAAGTAAACTACCGATCATACCTCTATAAGTCTTTTCATCAACACTTTTACCTTTTTCATCTTTGTCAAGCTTCAATGACGAGCTCATAGGAGTGCCGATACCTTTTGCATTGCTCATCCCAAATCTTTTGAGAAGTTCTTTGGTGTACTTCTCTTGATGATGAAGATTCCATCTTTAGTTTGCTTAATTTGGAGGCCGAGAAAGTACGTCAATTCTCCCATCATGCTCATTTCAAATTCTTTTTGCATGAGTGAGGCAAATTCTTCACACAAAGAGATGTTAGTAGCACAAAAAATGATGTCATCAACATATATTTGGACAAGAAGAAGATCTTTGTTACAAGAGGTTTTTGTAAAAAGAGTGGTGTCCACAACACCTCTTGAAAAGTTATTTGAAAGAAGAAAACCACTTAATTTTTCATACCAAGCCTTTGGGGCTTGTTTTAAACCATAGAGAGCTTTTGAGAGTTTGAAAACATAATTTGGAAATTTTTCATGTACAAAACCGGGAGGTTGTTCAACATAAACTTCCTCCTCAATATCACCATTTAGAAAGGCACTTTTAACATCCATTTGAAAGAGTTTGAATCCTTTAAAACAAGCAAAAGCTAAAAGCATCCTAATGGATTCAAGTCTAGCAACCGGAGCAAAAGTTTGATCAAAGTCTATGCCCTCTTCTTGATTGAATCCTTGGGCAACAAGTCTAGCTTTGTTTCTAATGACTTCTCCGGATTCATTTAGTTTGTTTCGAAAAACCCATTTTGTGCCAATTGTGGGGTGATTATGTGGTCTAGGGACTAAAGTCCAAACTTTGTTTCTTTCAAATTGATTTAATTCCTCTTGCATAGCAATAATCCAAAACTCATCACATAAAGCATCCTCAATGAGCTTAGGCTCAATTTGTGATAACAAGGCAAAGTTATCGATAAAATACCTTCTTGTTCTTACCCCTTGAGATACATCTCCAATAATTTCATCTTTGGAGTGTCCTTTTGGATATATCACCTCTTGAGGAAGATTTTGAGTTTCTTGTTCGTTTCCTTGTTTTTCCTCAATCTCTTCTTCCTCCATAGCATGCTCTTCCATTGCTTGAGTGTACAAAGGTTGGTTGCTTTGAGTGTTATCTATGTCATCATCATCATCAACTTTCTTGTCGAAAACATTAGTTTCATCAAAATTAACATGAATAGACTCTTCAACACACAAGGATCTTTTGTTGAAAACTCTAAAAGCCTTTTTGTTTGAAGAATAACCAAGAAAAATTCCCTCATTGGATTTTCTATCAAATTTTCCAAGATTGTCCTTAGTGTTTAAAATAAAGCATTTGCATCCAAAAACTTTAAAATAACCAATTGAGGGGGTTTTATTAAAAATGAGTTCAAAGGGAGTTTTCTTTAATGAAGGTCTCAAGATAACACGATTCATAATGTAGCATGCGGTGTTAACGGCCTCGGCCCAAAAATATTTAGGAAGGGAGTTTTCACAAAGCATAGATCTTGCCATTTCTTGTAACGTACGATTTTTCCTCTCCACAACACCATTTTGTTGTGGAGTTTTAGCGGCCGAAAAATTGTGTGTTATTCCAAAATCATCACAAAGTTTTGTAAAATCTTGATTGTTAAATTCTCTCCCATTATCACTTCTCATAGAGATCAATTTACAATCAAGGGAGGTTTGAATTCTTTTAAAAAGTTTAACAAACTCATGAAAAGCTTCATCTTTTTGACTAAAAAACAACGTCCAAGTAAATCTAGAGAAATCGTCAACAATTACAAAAGCATACCTCTTACCACCGAGACTAGTGGTCCTCATTAGTCCAAATAAGTCCATGTGAACGAGTTCCAAAGGTTTTGAAGTTGAAATCATTTTCTTTGGTTTAAACGAAGTCTTGATTTGTTTTCCAAATTGGCAAGCATCACAAAGTTTAGTTTTCTCAAAATGAAGTTTTGGTAGGCCTCTAACAAGTTCTTTTGAAGATAGTTGGTTTAATAAATCCATACTAACGTGACGAAGTTTTGGGAAAGAAGTTTTGCATCATTATCATGAACCGAGAGACACTTCAAGTTTTGGGAAAGAAAATCTTCAAGATGAAAGACATATACGTTTCCAACTCTTTTAGCAACAAAAATAGTTTTGTTTTCATGCTTATCAATGATAGAGCAAGACTCACTTTCAAAAACAACCTTTTTTCCACTATTACATAATTGACTAATACTAAGCAAATTGAATTTAAGACCATCAATTAGAAGAACATCCTTAATAAGATGGGAAGAATAGTTACCAATGTTTCCTATACCAATGATTTTTCCTTTGTTCTTATCTCCAAACGTTACAAATCCACCTTCGGTTTCTTTGAGATTGCTCATAAGTGATGAATCCCCGGTCATGTGCCTTGAGCATCCGCTATCCAAGTACCATTTAGATGGCCTTGATTTGTGTTCCTACAAAAGAAGAAGTAGAAATGATTTTTGGTACCCACATCTTTTTGGGTCCATGGACGTTAGTTTGGTTTTCTTTAATTTTCCAAATGGTTTTCACTCCTCTTTCAATCTTTTTCTTTATAAAACACTTTGTGGCTTTATGACCACTCTTTTCACAATAGGTGCAACAAAGATGTGAGTGAGATGATGAAGCCTTTACAAACCGTGTTTGTTTTGAGAAATTATTGGAGTGAGTATATCCAATACCATTTTTATCAAAAGGTGATCTTTGAGAGCCAAGAAGTTTTTCAAAATTTTCTTTTCCTTTTGTGAATTTTTCAACACATAGAGTGAGATCACTCACCTTTTTCTTTAAGGCATCATAATCAATCAAACATTTTTCAAGAAAGGAAATCTTTTCACAAAGGTTTTTGTTTTCTAAAACAAGTTTTTGAAAGTCATCATTTGAGCTCTCTTTTTCTTTCTTCAAGACTTCCAAGGATTCAAGAATGGCTTTATTTTCACAAATGAGTCTTGAATTTTCATCCAACAAAAATTGAGTTTTGCTTTTCAAATCTTTGTTTCGTTTGGTGACCTTTTTGCACTCATCATACATTTCAATAAGCATTGAGCTAGGATCAACATCACAATCATCTTCAAGAATACTAGAAGAGTTAGGAAGTGAAGATTGTACCTCATTTTCTAGTGCCATGAAGCATATGTTGACATTTTCTTCTTCTTCATTTTCGCTTGAATCTTGATCCCAAGTTCCAATTAGACCTTTGCCTTTCTTCTTCTTCTTCAATGCCTCAAGCTTGGCTTCTAAAGCTCCTCTTTCCTTTTCAAGGGCCTTGGGACAATCGACTATGAGGTGATCGGTGCTATTGCATTCAAAACATCTAGCTTTGAAGAGTGATGAGCTTTGACCTCCTTTCTTGAGTGGAGGTTTCTTCCCTCTATTGTTGAAACCTTTCTTGTAGAATCTTTTGAATTTTCTCATTATTAATGCCATTTCCTCATCATCATCAACCTCATCTTCATTATTTGATGAGTACGGTTGATCATCTTCATTTGCCTTGAGTGCAATGCATTTTCTTCCCTTTTCTTCATCTTCTATTTCATTCAATCTCTTTATTTTCAATTCATAGGTAAGAAGTGACCCTATGAGTTCTTCAATCGGGAGTAGTCTCAAATCCTTTGATTCTTCAATAGCTAGCGTTTTTGGTTGCCAAGCTTTTGGAAGTGCATCAAGAATTTTTCTATTTGCTTCCCCTCTTGAGTACTCCTTCCCATATGCCTTCAGGCCATTTGTGATGTTGGTGAACCTTGTGAACATGTCACTAATGCTCTCATTTTGTTTCATCATAAATAACTCATAGTCTCTCACCAACATAGCCAACTTTGATTCTTTTACTTGATTAGTTCCTTCGTGAGTGACTTCTAGTAGCTTCCACATTTCATGAGCCGAATCGTATCCGCTCACTCTATTGTATTCGCTTGCATCTAAGGCACAACTTAGAATATTCATAGCTTGGAAGTTTAGAGTCATCTTCCTAGAGTCGAATTCATCAAATTCTTCAATCTTCTTGGCTACCCCATTTATTGTGGGAATGTAAGGGCCTTTCTCTACAATACTCCACAAATCAAAGTTAATAGAACATATATATATTTTAATTCGAGACTTCCAAAAAGTATAGTTAGTTCCATTAAAGAGAGGAGGTCTATTTGTAGAATAGCCTTCTACATAAGGTAAGCTAGAAATATTTGCCATAGTAAAAAGAAGATCTTTTGCTTCAAGGATGTAAGTCCCTTTTTAAGAAGCCCTGCTCTGATACCAATTGAAAAACCTTAGAGGGGGGGTGAATAAGGTTTTTGGCTAATTTAAAAATTCTTTTGTATGATTAGAAAGATAAACCTCCAATTTGTTTTTGAAAGATTTCTAAAAACTCTTTTTAATAGGAATCCACACAAAACACAATCTAATAGTATAGACAATTAAGAAAGGAATAGGCACAACAATTTATAGTGGTTCACTCTCTCAAAAGAGTTACATCCACTACCTTGAGACTCAACCCAAGGATTTCACAAATTCACTAACTTCAAAGAAGGTTACACAAATACACAATGAGGTTCACCCTTCAAGGGTTTTACACCAAAACCTCAAGCACAACAATACAATTAACTAATCAAAGGATCACCCAAAGTGTTTTCCACAAACCTTTGATCACAATAAAAGGGTAGAAGGAGTTAGGAACAATGTTACCAATTTAGCTTGAGAAGAGGAAGATTACAACTCAATGGAATACTTCTACAAGCACCTATTTTCTTCTTCTTTGATGGATGATTAATTATGAAGCTCAAGAAGATTTTTGTTTGGGATTGAAAATAATTTTTGCAATAAATGAATTTTTGAAGCTCTTTAAATGTCTTGAAAGTTCTCAATGAATAATTCCCAAACTTGTTGCATTTATGGCTGATAATTGAGTGTATATATAGGGCTTTTTAAGCTCAAGACCGTTGCCTAAGAAATAGGCTGTAATTTTTTCAGAAATGACCGTTGCCTCTATGCAACGGTAATATTTTTTTACACTGACAGCAAAAATCGGACAACCTGTTCCAGAAAACGGACTTCCGGTTCTTTGAAACAGTAAGATTCGGACTTGAATTTTCTAAAAACGGACTGCCGAATTTTATGCTTTAGAAAAACGGACGACCGGTTCTAAAACCGGACTGCCGAATTTCTGAACAGAAAGATTCGGACTTGATTTTTCTGAAAAACGGACTGCCGAATTTTAAGCCTTGAAAAAACGGACGACCGGTTCTAAAATCGGACTGCCGAATTTCTGTTTTTCCTCAGCCAAGTTTTTTTTTATGAACAATGATTTCTTCCAAGTTTCAAAGACATTTTTGACAGTTTTTAAAGAGAAGAAAAACTATCCAAAATATCTTAAGTCAAGAATACTTGGATTTTATCAAAGGATTATATTTTAGAAAATCATAAGATGAGCTTCACGTATGATCAATGAATCAAAGACTAAGACTAGAGAGTTTTACAAGATAGTACCTAGTACACAAATACAATGTCTTCAATGTCTTCAATGGCTTGATCTCTTCTTCTCTATTTTGCCCTCATCAACAAGATCTTTTGCTTGAGCCTTTTGAGACTTCATATGTTCTTCTTTTGTTCTATGAAGGGTTAGCTAACATACTCACACAAGCATATATTAATCATAATCAAAACACAAGTAATAATGCCCTTAGGGCTAACACAATCCTATATTTATTAATCTATTATAAAGTTCAGCTTTAGTGGCAAACAGTTTTGACGAAATATTTTGTTACTATTGGCTATACATTGGAGACAAAAATATCTTTCTGGCTATGAAATTTTCGAGGGTTTGACGACAAAATCTTTGTGGCTAGATACTTATAGTAACGGCATATCAGCGACCAAATTTTTTTGTCACCAAAGGGTCCTGGTGACCAAATTCTTGGTCAAAGAAACTCAATTTTCTTGTGGTACACCTCCCAAACCTTCACTCAAGAATTTGCCCTGTACTGTGCAAAATGCATTATATTCAAGAGCATCAACAATAAATTTAGAACGCCCTACATCCTAAATTGAATAAGTAAAAAAAATAAAAAGAATAAAACAACCTTAGAAATGTTTTAAAGCTTCTTAATCCCAAAAAACACTAAAGGAAATCACAATAATAGCTAAGAATTAGCTAAAATTGTGAGTATTAATCAAAATTTCAGCTAAAAAAAAGTACAGAGAAATTCAAATTTCAGCTAAAAACACTAAAGAGAAATCAAAACTTCAGCTAAAAAACGTATTATTAAATATTAACATAAAAAAATTATATTCAAAAGCTAAGTATATGAATCTTTGTAAAAAAAAAAAACAAAGGTCAATTAAACCCTAAAACCACCATACTTCTATATTTATTATCACCAGCAGTGAGCAGTGGCGGTGAGCACAAGAGTGCAACCAGAGTTCTTTGGAAGTTGAGGGAGACAACTGAGTGAGAGAAGAAGAGAGAAGAGGGAAGGAAGAGAAGAAAACAGAGGGAGAAAGTTAATTACCTGAATGGGGGCATCTACTGCCAGGTGGCGAACGACGTAGTTGGGGGAGTACAGTTAGAGGCTTCACGGGAATGGGAGAGAGTGGAGGGAATTTTAAGTATCAAAGTGAAATTGAGGGAGGGGGAGGATGACTTCATCCAATTGAGGTCAATGTTACAACAAAGCAATGCCTATGACCATTCTGTAGGTAAGTTAAATTAAAACATTCCTTACAGGTAAGCATTGGTAATGTGTCGGTAACTAAACATATTTACCGACAGAGTTAACTTTCGTGGCAAGTGTCATCGGTAACAAATATTACCTACGTGAATTTTCGTAGGTGACCTTCCGTCACTTTTTAGGTGGGATCGTTCCCTTTATTTTTCGGGTAAGCTGGTCAAATTACCTACTGAAACTCATGCTTCGTTAGTTATCCGTCGGCATATTACCTATAGAGATGGAAACCATCGATAGAACACATATTTTTTGCAGTAGAAGGAGTAGATGCTTTCAAGGTGTATAGCCCGAAATCAAACAAGTATTGCAAGGCAACAACCTACTCTGACACTACAAATCATTAAGTGCAAACTTTCTCTAAAGGTACACTCTTAACCATTTGTATCCTTTTTCCTCCATTGCGCCACTGAGGTATCATTCCATTTAGCATATATTCCAGCTAAAGACGCTTCTATTCGAGTTGAAGTTTCTATGAGACAAAATGAAACTTCTATAGCAAAATGAGTCCAAAGCATGCAAGAAATATGTCCGACTTCTTGGATAAAATGACAAAAATGACCGCATGAAAAGAGGATTAAATAATCAATATGATCATCTTGATGAGTTGGATAAAAAGGAAAAGAGATATTAGCTATTTATAGATATAACCTATTTTGCTTTGCTTTTCTATTTATAGCTATAGACTTTAATTTTATCTTTTTCTAACCATAAACTATTTTTTGTTTTCTCAGTATAACTACAAACATTCATTTTATCTTTTCTAGTCGTAAAATATTTTTGCTTTTCTCTTTAGAACCATGAACTATTTTTGACATTTTAGATATTGCAATTTATTAAAAAAATTCATGGCTATATCTAAGAGATAAAAAATAGTTCATCGATATAAAGACAAAAGCAAAATTATTTGATGGCTAGAAAAAGACAAAATCAAAGTTTCTAGCTTTAAAGAGAAAAGCAAAGTAGTTTATGGCTAAAAAAAGATAAAATCAAAGTTTATGCTATAAAGAAAGAACCAAAAATAGAGCATGGCTATAAATGGCTAATATCTCAAAGGAAAAAAATAGAGAAATGAGAGAAAAGATCTAGTTATTTTTAAAGCAGTTAAAGCTTAGAAAACTCAATAAATTTTATTGTTGATGGAACATATTAGAATCATAGGGAAATGATTCTTGACAATGTTTTTTTAATATAACGTAGCAATGATGTTCTATGTGACAATGATGATCTTGAAATAAAATGAATTGAAGAATGTCATAATCGATGTCAAAATCAAAAGATTTGATTAAATTGGAATTGATCTCCTTTTAAATTAGTGAAGTTTTTGAACTTGTAACCCAAACTACAAATAGGGTGAAACCCATTAGTTATAAATAGGTATTTGTGCAAACGCATAATAAAACTAATGAGATTGTAAGATATAAAACATGACTTGTAGCAGAAGGATTTTGATTATGAAGAAACATATTCTCTTGTGATAGATGCAATTACATTTTGTTATTCTTGTGAGTTTACTTGTACATTTGAAAGTATATATATTTCTACTAGATGTGGTATCTACTTATTCATACGAATAACTTGACAATGACATTTTTATGAAAGTCCTTAAAAGATTTAGTGCGCTTCAAGCATTTAAGTCAAATACTCAAAAATATATTCTATTAAATTACACAAGCCTTTGTTTGGATTGAAACAATCTTGTTGTATCTAGTATAATCGCATTAGTAAGTATTTATGTAAAGGGATGTATAAAAATGATTCATTTGTCCATATGTTTCCATCAAAAAAATTGAAAAGAACTTTGTTATCATTGTTATATATGTAGATGATATTAACTTTATTTATTGGGACTCTTGAAAAGCTTCTAATTGTAAGAGATTGCTTAAAATAAGAGTTTTGAAACTAAAGATTTTGAAAAACTCAAGTTTTTCCTTGGCTTAACAAATTGAACATCTTGAAGAGGGAATGTTTTTTGTTCATCAATCTACATAAGTTGAAAAAATCTTAAAGAGATTGTACAAGAACAAAGTACATCCTTTGAATAGTTCAATAGTTGTTTGATATTTAGACACTAAAAGAAGATGTTTTTAGACCAGATGTAATAAGTGCACCATATCTAACTGTAATAAGTGTACCATATCTAACTGCAATAAGTGACTAATGTATCTTGCAAATAATACACAATCAGGTATTGCATTTTCTATGAATGTATTAGCAAGATATAGCTCTTCTCCAACTCGATGAAATTGGAATGGAGTTAAACATATCCTATAACATTTATAAGGGACAATTGATCACAAATTATTTTACTCAAATAATCCAGTCCAAAATTAATTGGATATATCGATGTTGGATATCTATCTAATCCACACAAAGCTCATTCTCAAACTATATTATTTTTTTACATGTGATCATACTACCATGTTGGTGTTCCACAAAACAATCTTTAGCTTCTATTTTTTCTAAGCATGTTGAGATAACAGTTATCCATTAGATAGCTAGAGAATGTATATGGTAAAGATCATTGGTCAATTATATCCGAAACAAATTGCAAATTATTCTTCGATAAAAAAATTTCAACACTATGATATGAGGATAATGCTCCTTTCATAGTAACACTAAAGGGACGATATATTAAAGGATATATGAAACATATTTTACAAATCTTTTTCTTTACTCACACGAACTTCAAAGAAATGGTGAAATTAATGTACGACAAATTCGATCATCTAAGAGTTTGGTTTATTTATTCACTAAGGCATCGCTCACTGAAACATTTAAGAAATTGATATAAAAAATTGCCATGCGTTGGCTGAAAGGACTAAAGAGGTCTCCTCAATAGTAGTAGTGGATATTGTTTTTGTTATGGACATCCAAGTGTTTTTATGAATTTAATGTATATATAATGGATATCTAGATGCATTATCTGAAGAGAAATAGAACTCCCAGAGTTTAATCTTAAATGAACTCTGCCTCTCCTGATGACAAACTCCATTCCTTCTAAAGATTCTATTATCTCTTTTACATAGTACCTATAAGTAAATAGAGCAATATGAAAGATGTGAATAAGACAATTGATTTCTAAATTTTTTACTCTAGTCTTTACCTCTTTTTTTTCTTTCTATTCTTGTTCTTCTTGTTGAGAATAACTCATCGACTAATTAAAGAATTAATGAACCCTTAATAAGTTTGAGCAATCCTCCTCCTCTTAAGGTATCTTTTGGGGTGAGTTAAATTCAAATTCATATTTTAACATGATATCAGAGTCATGATGTTAGATAACCTATAAGTGATGTCTTATAAAATTTCACGCTTTAGACCCAAATAAGTTTAGACATTTCTGCTCCTGCTAAGATATTTTTTTGAGTAAATTAGGTCAAAGACCAATATTTTAACGCTGCTTTATATTTTTTCTTGTTATGAGTGCATGGCGTTTCAAACTTCTACTTAATTAATTTATAACAGGAAATTGATTTATGGTCTAAAGGAGTCTCATTAACCCAGGAATATATTTGGCCACAAGAAACTTCTTTCTTTTCTCTCTGTTTCCTTTCGGCGACAAGTGGCGTGCCGTATCATGATTAGGGGGGAAATTTTGTCTTATTTCAAGTTTGAAGCAACATAAAATCTAACTCCACTTGTGACAAAAAAGTTGATAATTTTTCTTCCATTTTGTCCTTAAGAAGAAATAATGAAGAAGGTGCAGATCATAGCATGTTAGTTGCATTTAATGATTCCGAGTGGCATCTGAATCCTTGTTCGTAAGTGCTAAAAAGGAATGTTCCGTTTTGTATGACTCGGGATAGACATGAGAATATAAAGAGCTTCTAAATATCGATTGCGAGATTGAGAGAAAATAAAATAAAAATGAAAATCTAAAAATACAAGTTCGGAAGATCTTGAAACTTCAAAAAAATGAAGGAAAAAGGTATGAATTCTACCACAAGTGGTAGGGTACACCTTACCATCCACGATAGAGTTCTGCTTGTGGAAGAAAAGAGAACAAAAAACTTACCACCAAGGTAGGTCCACTCAACCGTCGCCGATATAGTTCTTGTCAAAGAGTTGTTTGAAGGTTCGACCTACTATCCACAGTAGGACGAGGCCTACCGTCGATGCTAGGTCTCAATAGCTGAACGAATTGGGAGTTTTTAACTCCCTTGACCTAACTTTTTAAGTATTAAACTCATTTTAACTTGTATTTAAGATGCCTAAATGCCCAACTACTTAGTTTAAGTTAGATTAATAGTTAGTGTTTGAACGTAATGGTGCGGGACACTATATATATATGTATTTTTCAGCATTTGGAGGCCAAAAATAAAGAAATAAAATATTGAAAGAGTCTTGAGAGCTAGAACCTAGGTTCCTGGTTTCTCTTCCTTCCTTGTAAAATTAGAAATTTTCTCTTGTATAATTCTAGACAAGCAATTCTTGAATCTTCAATTCAAGAGTTTTTGTTTTAATTCCCAAATCCTAATTCTTTCTTGAGGTGCTAACTCCATAATTAGTGTTGCTTGGGATTTAGATCCTTCTTTGGAGTTTGTAGAATAGTTGAAACTTCTATAAGTCTTGTTGATTCTCCCTCAAATATAAGGAGGTTATTTGTTCCTTTCACAGTTAAAGCTTATTTGCATATTGTTCTTTGTTCATCAATTGTACCAATACAAGCATTCAAGGGTTCCTCTAGAAGAGAGGAAAGTGATTCTCAAAAAAGGTTAAGGAGGATCATACCAACATTTCATGTGTGAATTGAGGAAATGACAAGTTTTTCTTTGATTATTATTTTCAAGTGAAGTGTGCTAAACCAATTTCTTTGATCACTTTCCAATAAACAAAGAAAATTATTGGAGAAAATCACCCTCATTACCTACAAATAATTTATACTTTTCTTTTTTTTACCCGTAAACATTTATTCATTTAATTTATATCTAAATAGTATTTTCTGTTTCTAATTCTATCAAATTAGTGAATACACGTTGGAAAATGGCACACCTATACTTTTTGACCGACTAGAGGGAAATTTTTATTGAATCAAGAAATGTAACCGTCAAACTGAATTAATTCCAAATCCTTGAACTGACCTAACTCAACTAAAACTCATCAAAAAAATAAAATAGTGAAATTCCCGTACTATTCATGTCAGATCAGGTCCATTTCAGGGACTTGATATTATTTTGGTTCAACGGTAACATTTATTGAACTAAAAAAATACTTTATTGGTTGGTGAAAATTGCATTAGTTGTGTCGTTTTCTGTTGTGTATTCACTAATTTGAGAGAATCATTCAATCAAAAATTATATTTGAATATAAATTAAATGAATAAATTTTTATGGATAAAAAGAGAAAAGTATAAATTAATTGTTATTTTAATTATATATAATAATAATGTAAGGTTTTATATTTCTTTTATATTATCTCCCTTTTATCGACTGTAATTGTACTTTCTTTACAAAGAGAATTTGTGCTAAATTTGATAAATGTGTATATAACATCCAGTGGCGGAACCAGGACAGAAAACTTGGAGGGGTTGAACTACATTAAAAATTTTGCTAGAATTTCGTCTATATATAGATGCATTCCAAGTATAAAAACATTCAAACAATTCCAAATTTACAAATAAAATAGCAAAAAAATATGTAATCACCCATTATCAATGAGGAGTGATCACCCATCACTCACGAGGAATGATTACCCATCACTCACGGGATAAGCATTACAATTCTAAATGTACAAAAAACATAGGAAAAAATAGGTAATCGCCCATTACCAATGAGGATTGATCACCCATCACTCACGAGGAATGATTACCTAACACTCACGGGATAAATAACTCTATCAAAGCTGAAAATCTTGATTAGAATCTTTAGATAACTGATGAGCACGATTAGAAGACGAAATCCAATATGAGCTGCAATTAATTTAGATGATCGGAAGATTAATATAAAAACAAATAACATTCATACAAATACTTTTATAATAAAAAAGAAATAACTACTGAAAAATGATATAAAACAGAGTTTTACATGTGAAGACTGAAGGGAATGATTAAGATGACAATTTTATTCTTCGAGTTTGCATATTCTGAAACCGCTGCAAGATGTCTTCATTTTCAATACTCATAAAATTTGAGTGCTCAACATAACAAACCAAACTATCAATTGATTTATGCAATCCTGGATCACCAAGAATTTCACAATCCGAAAACTCTACCCCTACTCGAGACTTTTTCCCACGATCTTCATTATTAACATTTCCTTTATTAGATGATGTTTCTTCAACCGGTTTAGAACCCTTCTTCCACTTTTCAAAATATTTGTCCATAGTAAAATCCTATATAATAAATATTCAAATATTTTTAAATTAAATTCAACACATTTCACTTATGACATAATCATTAATTAGAACACAAATTACATAATAATCATATTTTTAAAAAAAAAACCCTAGAAATATTTGGAAGAACATGAATTCAGCAGTAAGTAAGCAGTGCACTGTACAGCCAGTAGAGACCCTAAATTTCGTAAAATAATCTTTAAAATAAATAATGTTTCAACAGAGATTAATTTAAAAGCTTACCTTTTTCTTCATATTTGAAGAAATGAGTTGAAGAAGGAGTGGCGATGGCGGAAAATGGAGAGAGAGGCCACACGCAGCAGCAGCCACAAGGAGCAGCAGTCAGCAAAGGCCAGAGGAGCAGCAGTCCAGTCGCTAGTCGTTGTCGTCACCGTCGCGGGCGCCGTCACCGTCTGGTCGTCGCTGAAGGTTAGTAGAGAGAGAGAGAGAGAGAGAGAGAGAGAGAGAGAGAGAGAGAGAGATGAGGAGTTGAGAGGGAGAGAGGGATTTGGTTTCGGGGTTGGCGCGACGCGAGAGAGAGAGAGTTAGAGAGTGTTTACAGAAATGTTTTTTTTTTAAATCAGCAGCTCAGCTAAAGTTATGGGGCTCTACTAAAAAAATATAAAACTAGGGAGTTTGAATATAAAAACTAAAAAAATTTATAGTTTCTGAATTTTCCGGAGGGCTCGGGTCCACTAACCAGCAAAGTAACATCTTCGAGTAATGCAAGTAGTTTGATACATATGGTAGATTTTAATTTGAATTTATCATAGTTTCTGTTTTGAACTTCGGAATCTGTTCTTCGTTGAAAGTTAATTACCACATTTTTCCATGTTAGTCATCAAACGCACATAATTAAGATATAATTAAGAATTATCGGTGTCATTATATATTTTTTTCCTTTAATATTGTAGTATATTCTTTTTCTTACCATTGTTAAATTTACAAAAGTTATTGATCCATGAGTATGTTCTTTGCATTGCAATAGTTTACGTAACACAGTTTAGTCAATTCCACTTGTATTCATTCTGATTTGAGCGAAAATTATATAATAAATATATTAAAAGTGTTACAAGGGGAATTTCTTTTTATTTTTTTGTAAAGAAAAGACTAAATGGACCAATACAATAATGAGTAAAAAAATTTTTATTTACCAAAAAAAAAACGTAAAAACACTTTAAAAAACATAGAGGTGACGAGCTCCTTGGCTCCTTCCTTGAGCCATTGGTTCTTCTGCAATTCTGTGTATATACTGCACGTAGTATATTATTATGAGTGATGCTAAATATTTAACGATTGATATGGGTTAAAAAAGTCATTTCAAGCGTGGTACATTTGTAATAAAAGAGGATAAGGAACACGTTTTTTTTATTTTTTATTTCCTACTTTTTCCGGTGTTAATGGCTAAATGTTTAGCGAAAAAGAAATATTGATATATTATATTATACCTATACGGGTATAAACATTCCAACTAACCCCAAACTATTACACAAATTATCTAGCTAACAAAGTATAGCGCTAGTTGGTTGACTTGAAACAGCAATATGGTTGCTGCCGCCACGGATAGTGGAGGTGTTGGGTTGCGCCACCATCAGCGGACAGTGGCAATCACACCGGATATGCCTTTAGATTGATTTATTTATTTTGTGCAAAGGGGGCTGTTGCGTGCAGTTGGTTGTTGGTTAGGAATTGCCCGAGAGATTTTATACCTGTAATTTTTTTATGGTGGTATTTTTTAATTTAGCATATTATATTAAAAAAAATTATTACAAAAAGATAAATTTAAGAGAAAAAGATACATTTTAAAAAATATATATCATAAAAAAAATAATACAAAGAGTGGTGTGATACAGACTATTTTGGATATTTTTTGCTTGCTTTACCCGATGGGAAATAATGCTAGTGGCATATTAGAGTAGAATCTCCTAGGATTGAGGGTCAATGCCTTTTTATAAGCTTGCTTTGGAGAATCTATAGAATTTTATTGTATATTAGGAAACCTCATGAAAAAGTTGCATATTTCTATATTTGGATTAACTTTTATTTGACAGGAGAGAGTTTGATTTTTTTCTTTTGAGATTTGCGAAAATTAGATGAGTTGTTGGACAATATATGAGTTTCCGAATGAAAAAAAGTAAAACATAAGCTTTAGATTGAAAATAAGAAAAAGTCAACCCAAATAGAGTTGTCCTTAATGTTTTGTGGTTTTAATCCTGTTTAGGAACTGTATTATCTATGACCTGAGTGCCAAAAAATTAGTGGGGGCTGAATGACGGAAGGCCTCAGCCCACAAAGATAGTACTTTGTACGATTACATAAAGTACTTTATATGCCCTCATTTCTACAAAGATAATCTCACTTTCTTTCATCTTAAATTATAATCTCATTTCTTTTTATAAATGTTAATTACTTTCTTAACTTCCTTTTATACCTTCATTACTATTCTAAATCTTAATTACTAAAAATCTCAACTTCTGAAGAAATATTAATAAAACACACACATACTATCTCAAGAAAAAAAAATAAACTTCATTTAATATTAAACAAGGGTATAGAAGGGAAATCAATACAAAATTTATTATTCTTAATAATTTTTTTAACCTTTGTGACAATTGGATAGGCTACTTTTGTAGGACGGAGAAGGGATGACGTGTATGATTGAAACCTCTTAACTAACATTTGCTAACCATAGTAAATGGTTAAATTAACCGTAGTCAATGGTTTTACGATTATAATCATAACTATAACCTTATATAAGGTTATGGTTAAGATTTATAATTTATTTCAATCGGCAACCGTCAGTTAACCGATGGTACCCTACCATATGTAGTAGGTCTTTGGCCAACAAGCCCATTTGGATAGAAGCATACCTGGGACGGTAGATATAGGACCTACTGTCGATGGTTAGTATACAAATGACTAAAGCACCAAAGAACGATATTTTATTAAACTTGTCGTGCCTCCCCGTCAACGGCACTAAAAATTTGATGAAACGGGAATGGGATCCTAAAGCTATAGTGCAAGGCAAGTAGACCCAACACTTGTTGAAATGAGTTCACCCCAAGTGTCGATATTCTCGAGTGTTGGCAAGACTTAACTACTCAATCATTCATTCAATGTTTAGTCTTCTCAATGTGGTGAAAATGATCGTGAGCTAACAAATTAACAAACTTAAGCATCAACTAGCAAAAAGAGGAACAAATATAACTTACGGAGTTTGGATCTCGGGATCCCCCTAACCGGGTTATTACTTCAATTAACAAGAATTAATGAAAATTGTAGTTGCCTTAGTGAATTGGGTCATCACACTCGTGATTGGACAATCCCTATCTCTAGGCGAAAGCCTCTTTATTCTCAATAACTTTTAGATGAGAATCTATTCTCTCTCTATCAGTTTATGAATTCACTAAACCCTGGTGATTATTGACCTAACAGTATATTAACTATCTCTAGTTCAATACCCAAATTATTCCCCAAATTGAAAGCCCTAGGGTGTTCTTCCTTTCTCAATTCCAAACACCTGTGCGATAATTCAAGTTCATTACACATAAATTGCACATAAATATCTAATTGAAAAACAATTCAATAAGAAATAACATTCAATTTCATTAAAATCAAGTCAATTTCATAATTCCCAAAAGTTAGGTAGGTCTATTTTCCCAGAATGCCCTGTCTTGTCCGAAACCTACTACGGCCGGTAAAGGAACCCTATTGTGTGCGGTAGGCTTCTGTCCGCTATTTGCTCCTTGCCAAGGTACCTACCGCAGTTGGTAGGCTGCTGCCTACACCGTTCTTGCATCATTTTCTGTTGTTTTTGCCCCGTTTAGAGCCATTTTCGTTCATTCTTCATTGTACTTCGTTCGACAAACACCTACGACATAATTGGAGGATATTAGACACAAATATACACTTTATACCTTAAAATCACAATAAAACGATGAAATTTACATACAAAATAATAGCCAAAATAACACTATCAGTACCTTATTGCACACGTTAGGTCTTCGGCTAACAAGCCCATTTGGACAGAAGCTTACTTGGGACGATAGGTATAGGGCCTACTGTCAATGGTAGGCTCTGTTTTTTCCTTTTTCTTGATTTATTCTTCTGCCAAATTGCTCCATTGATTGCTCAAAGTTTAGGCATTGATCCATAAGAAACTTAGGATGGTTTTTATCATCTTCCAAGCCTCTATTCTTGCCCTTTAATCCATCCATCAAGGTTTCTTCAATGAAAGCAACCATTCTTTTAGCCAAGCTATCTTTATATGCCTTGATCCTCTTGCCTTTGCTCTAGCGATTAGTCCATGAATCAACTCCTTAGCTTCTTGGACATTCCGGTTCATATCATCTGGCACTCCTTTAAAAAGATTCGTCCTCGAATCTTCGCTTGCATCAACAAGATAAATCAAAACATGGAAGGTAGCACTAATATTATATTCAACCAGAAGATCATTTATACGAGCATTGCCACTAAAGTATTACAAAATTTGAAAAGGCCATCGTCATGGCATCAAGCTTAGACTTTTGTTAAGAAGAAAATCATTCGAATCCAAGGTGACTAATGTGTGTACAATGAAATGGATGGGAATTCCTAACGATACAGTGCAAAGCAAGTGGACCTAACATAATAAAAGTGGGTTCACCCCGAGTGTCGACTTTCTCGAGGAGGGTTCAATTGCTCTATCGCTTCTTCGATATTTAATCTTAATCACGTTGTCGAAACGATTATGAACTAACAAAACTATAAACGTAACACCAACTAGCAATATTCTAAGAAACAATTAAAACGGAAGTTTGGATCTCGGGATCCCCCTAATCTTGTTACTACTTCAATTAATTGGAATTAGTGAGAATTGCAGTTTCATTAATGAATTAGGTCATCACACACGTAATTGGGCAATCCCTATCTCTAGGCGAAAACCTCTATATTCACTATAACTTTTAGAATCTCTTCTCTCCCTAACAAATTACGAATGCAATAAATGCAGGTGATATAGGAATTAAGAGTGCATGTTTTATCACTAGTCAATGCCCCAATTGATCCCCAAATCAATTGCTCTCGGGTGTTCTTCCTTTTTCAATTCCAAACACCTGCGCGACTAATTCAAGATCATGAAACTTTTGCAAAGAATTAAACATTTGAAGAACAATTCATTCAATAGCAACATCCAATTTCATCAAATTCCAATCAATCTCATGAATAACAAAATTAGGGAGCAACCCTTAATCCAAACAATTAACTACTCACAATTCATAGCATAAAATTGAATTTAAACTAATTTAAAACTGATAGACAAGGAAAAGGAAGATTTAGGAGTGAATTAAAAGTTCGAATTGCGATCCCGAACCGCACCCGAGCTCGTCTCTTGAGTTGCTCCACTGAAGCTCGAATTTGTTGTTTCAATCCTCAATTCTGCTTGCAATCCTTCAATTTGTGCTCTCTAATCTAAATCCTACCTAATTGAGGTGAGAATTGGGAATAATTTGTCACAGAAAATTGCCCTAATTTGCCTCCTAAAGCCCTAATAGCATGACTCTAAAAGAATAGCATGAATTTGCTTCAAAAAGCTGTCAAAAAATCACTAAGTATTGCTAAATTCGGGACCTACCAACAACAGTAGGTCGGCACCTACCGTCTCCGGTAGGTCTCTATCCTCCTTTGCTTCTTTGTTGCCTGCCACCTACAGTCGGCGGTAGAGGAAGCCTACCGTCCATGGTATGCTTATGTTCCAACTTGTTTGTTGCCAAGATGCCTACCGCGGCAGGTAGGGTGGCCTACCATCGGAGGTAGGCTATTGTCTGGTCACTGTTTTGCGTTGTTTTTTGTCGGTTTTTCTCTATTTAAATCCATTTTGGTTCGTTCTTTGTTCTTCCTTTGACAAGCTCCTATGACACAAATAGGAGATATTTGACTTAAATGCATACCTTATACCTTAAAAACACTGGAAAATGATGAAACTAACATATAAAGTAACAGACAAAATAACGACTATCAAATACCCCCACACTTATCCATTGCTTTCCCTTAAGTAAAAAAAATAAACTGATGGAACGAAAAAGTTCAAAATATTTCTTTTCAGATGCAGAGTTCATGGAAATAGAAAATAAACCGGCCCTAAGTAATTGAGCAAATAGGAAGATAAAAGTTATCAAAAGCAGCAATACAAATTAAAAAAACAAAACCAAATAAAGGGAAAACGAAACTAAACCGATGCCACCTCAAAAAAATACTCAATCACTGAACCATGAAGGTAAAACGAAAGAACGCGCACAAGATACACTTAGTTCACCACACTTACAAATAAGCATTACAACCAATAGTGTGTGTGTGTTCTATTCGTGCCGTTTTCATAGAAGCT
Organism: Catharanthus roseus; assembly: GCA_028651295.1. NCBI lineage: Eukaryota > Viridiplantae > Streptophyta > Magnoliopsida > Gentianales > Apocynaceae > Catharanthus > Catharanthus roseus. The sequence goes on from JAPQWS010000168.1 coordinate 30,255,044, forward strand.
GAGGAATGCTAAGTAATTAACAAAGTGAAATCCTTTAAACAACAATGCACAATAACTTAATGTTTTCTAGCCCTTATCCATTTCAAGTCTTAGTCTAAGTCATTCCCAGATTAGGTAGGACTTTTTGGCTTGTAATGCCGGGTTTGGGACATAAAAGGTACCAAACAAAAGTAAAGGGAGAAAAAACAAACAAGACAGAGCCAACGTAACTGAAAGGAAAAATGGCAAAATTAGAGAATAATATCCTAGCCGCCTTTCATTCTTCTCATTCACCCTTGAATAACCTTCTCCATTTCTTTCACACACCTCACCTAATACCTTTACAATATTTAGCCCTTAACAAGAGAGAAAACTAGTGTCTTTTATTTTCTCGACACATTATATGCACAAGAAAACATAAGTACTACTTTTTTCTCTTTTTCCCTTTTTTTTTTTATATTTTTCCTCTTTTGTTTTCTTTTTTTTTTCAAAAGCGAACAAATCATTTTTCTCTCTTGTTTTTTTTCCATTGGCCATATGCACCAATTCTGAAACACCAAAACTATCCCCCTTTCTACATCATTTTTCTTTTCTTCACTCCTTCACCCCCACACTTATCTTTTACTCTCACTCAAGACGTCTAATCATGTTATGCCAAGTTGGCTCTATGAAATGAAGTTTAATATAGTGTGAGTTTTAAAAGACGAAGAATAGAAGGGAGTAAAAACCTTGGCATGAAAGCACAAATGAGGAAGCTAGGGGTTAGTTGCATATAAAGATAGGCACATGAAAAGCTCAAACGGTACTATGAAGGCCTGCAACCATCATTTTTGGGCTCAACTCAAACTAAGACTTTTCACTTCAAAGACCAGAAAAAATACAAGAATGCATGCACAAATATCAAAGGATTCTCACTAGGCTAATTTCCTAAAATTCCTAGGTTTCCACTACTAACAACACTCATAGGTGCATGATAACTATTAAACATGTAAGATCATTATACAATTGAGGTTTTCATGTTATGCCTTTTCGAAGCATCCTAATAGTCCCGTGATCAAGCATTCTACTCCAAGTGGCAAAAGGAAAAATAAAGGAAAATCTTTTTTATTTTTTCAAATAAAAGAACACAAAAACTAAGAAAAATTGAAAATGTTTTTAAAATTTTAAGATAATTTGATTTTTTTTGGATTTTTCATAAAGAAAACGAATAATCAAGAGTATATGATGAATTATCCTTCCACACTTAAAACCCCATTATCCTCAAAGTGAGGGCAAGACTAACACAAAAAAAATAAACACATACATGGGAGGCGCTCCCGCAGATAATAGCAGTAACACAGAAGGGAAGCCATCCCCACACAAAAACAAAATAAAGTAAAGCACTAAAACTATAAATGAAACAAAACGACAATAACTAAAAACAAGACAAAAGAAGAAAGGAGTTGAAGAGTGTAGGGAGGTTATCCTGTGGTTATTTGAGCAAATAACCCTTTCTGGCCTCTGGAAATCGGTTTCAAAATGCAGCTGCTAGGGGATCCCACTACCGATTTTTCTTCTTTTTTCATGGTTGAACCCCGTTTCATGCTTGCGAACCTCAATTACTCATTTTGCACTTAAAGTAGATTGTAGGCCAGCAATCGTCTCTCCTAAAATACTGTTTTGGAGTACGAAGGACTCCCTACAAACGTTCCCCACATTCATCCAAAAGTATGGCTTACAGTAAAGCTCGTCTATGATGTCCTTTTAATGGAAGTGAAAAAATTTGAACTCCAAAGTAAAAAGAGAGATTAGACTTAAAATTGCACTCAAGGAAGATACTATTATTTACGAATAGTTTTAATTCTTTAAAGGAAAACAGAAGGTTCACGAAGGCTAAGATTGAAGGAAAACTCATTTTCTATTGGCCGTAGTATAAGGATTATTTCCTTTCAACGTTCTTGCTATCGCTTTTGAATGCCCCGAAGTGCCTCTCCTCCTTGTCATTCTCCTTGTGTGGCATCCATAATACCTGTATACATAAAAAATCATCAACAAGAAATGAGTTAGTTTTATTAACAGGGAAGTTCACTCCCTCTCTCTCCTCGACAGCGTCTATCTCTACTTCTTGTCTCTCCTCTTTATGCTTCTCTTGAATTTTCACGAGACTCTCATTTCCCTTTTTTGCTTACCTTCAAACTCCTCCTCTGAGAAAAACTAATCTCTCTTACTTTCTTCCATTTCACTTATAACCTGGGAGGTTCTTCGAATATTAGGATACCATCATGCCTCCTTTCCATTATTCCTTATTGATCCTCCTCTTCCTCGGGGAATGTGAACTCCTCCGGTAGTGGATCAATTTCCTCCTCTTCATCCATAATGATGCAAGCCATTATTTTTAGTCCTTTTGCGCTTAGCACGGTGACTGCCTCAGCCTGTTCCTCTGAAATCCGCTCCATAGTATTAGGCAAACTACTAAGCGGTCTGTCCCTGATCATCATTTCCAGTAGCTCGATTTAGCTCTCTATACTGTGGATAGAGTCTGTTTGGCTCCTCTAGATTTCTTCTACACTCTTTACCCCAACATTTGCCAATTTCATATAACTTGAAATAAGTTCTTCTATGTTGGGTTATGGGGGTAATAGAGGCACCGCTGGGGTGTAATTGGATAAAATACTAACCTCCCCAAGGAGCATTCGGTTGGATCCTCCAGTCCGAACTGTACTGGTTAGAGTACGTATCTTATGCTTACCAGTCTCCTCGGAACATGGCCGGCTGATAATGCATATAATAAGGTATATCAGCTATGTTCTCGACTCCTTGTTCTAGCATTGATGCCAATCGGGCTTCCATGGGACCATCGGTCATCGTTCCTAACTGTCTAAAGCCTAAAACAACCAATTGGATATAAAATTAACACAAGTTCCAATAGTAATGTACCAAAATTCCAAGGTCCATACCACAAGAACCTGAACAATAAGAGTAATGAACAAGGTGAAACAAACTAAACATTCAAAACAAAAATGAAAAGAAAGAGAAAAAGAAAAATGACTAAAGCACCAAACAACAGTATTTCTTTAAATTTGTCGTCCCCGACAACAGCACCAAAAACTTGATGTGTGTGAAATGAAACAAAACAAGAATTCCTAATGCTATAGTGCAAGATAAGTAGACCTAAAACCGTAGAAGTGGGTTCACCCCAAGTGTCGATTTTCTCGAGGAAAGCAAGGTTCAACTATTCTACCGTTACTTCGATGTTAAACCTCAATCACGTTGTCAAAACGATTGTGAACTAACAAAACTATAAACATAAACACAAAATAGAAAATATTCTAAGAAATAAGTAAAAAAGAATTTTGGATCTCGCGATCCCTCTAATCTTGTTACTACTTCAATTAATTGGAATTAATGAGAATTGTAGTTGCATTAATGAATTGGGTCATCATACTCGTAATTGTGCAATCCCTATCTCTAGGCGAAAGCCTCTCTATTCACTATAGCTTTTAGACGAGAATCTCTCCCTAAAAAGTTACGAATGCAATAAATACAGGTGATATAGGACCTAAGAGTGCATGTTCTATCTTTAGTCAGTGCCCCAATTAATCCCCAAATCGATTGCCCTCGGGTGTTCTTCCTTTTTAAATTCCTAACACACGTGCGACTTCAAGTTGATGACAATTAAATTACAAAGAATTAAACATTTGAAGAACAATTCATTCAATAGAAACATCCAATTTCATCAAATTCCAATCAATCTCATAAATAACAAAATTAGGGTTCAACCCTTAATCCAAACAATTAACACCCACAATTCATAGCATAAAATTGAAAGTAAACTAATTTAGAACTAATATAGAAGGAAAACAAAGGCTTTGGAGTGAATTAGAAGTCTGAATTGCGATCCCAAATTGCGCTCGAGCTCGTCTATCGAGTTGCTCCACTAAAGCCCAAAGTCATTCTTTCGATACTCGATTCTGCTTGCAATCCTTCAATTTATGTTCCCAAATCTAAATCCTACCTAATTGAGGTGAGAATTGGGGGAAATTTGTCATAAAAAATTGCCCCAACTTTCTTCCTAAAGCCCTAGTGACGTGACTCTAAAAGAATGGCATTAATTTCCTTCAAAAAGCTGTGAAAAAATCACTAAGTAGTGCTTAATTCGGGACCTACCGTCTCCGATAGGTCTCTATCCTCCTTTGCTTCTTTGTTGCTTGGCACCTACTGTTGGCGGTGGTAGGCTTCTGCCTCCAACTTGTTTGTTGCCAAGATGCGCACCACGGCTGGTAGGTTGGCCTACCGTTGGTGGTAGGTTGTTGTCTGGCCACCGTTTTGGATCGTTTTCCGTTGTTTTCATTTTGTTTAAACCTGTTTTCATTCATTCTTTATTGTACTTCCTTCAGCAAGCATCTACGACACAAATGCGAGATATTAGATTTAAATTCATATTTTATACCTTAAAAGCATTGAAAAATAATGAAATGAACATATAAAATAATAGACAAAATAATGACTGTCAGTGACCCCAAACACAACCTCCGGGATTAAAGACAAATCATTTCCTTCTATACTTCTTGTTGTTGACGTCAATAGCATCATGGTTCTTTGAATGGATATACTTGACATACTCCATCTTCTTCTCTTCACGAAAGCTCAAAGTATGATCTATAGATAAAGGAAGAAAATCAATAGAATTAGAAGATTGACACCATAATCAATTTCAAAAGAAAAGTAAAGAGTAGTAGAAGAATGAGCTTTACTGTGAGAAAACTCAAAATGAGACGAACAAGTGTCCCATGTGAATCTGTTCATCTTCTTGGTTATGTCCATCAAGAGACTAGTAATGGTGCTAAAGTCCTTGATGACTTTCCTATAAAAGTTTACTAGACCATGGAAGCTTCTCTCTTCAGATGGAAAGAAGCCACTTCATGATTGCTTACACTTTATTTTCATCCACTTGGAGACTTTGAGAACTCACCACATGCCCTAGAAAAGTAACCTTTTCCAAACAAGACTGATATTTTCCAAGGTTATCATATAAGTTCTCATTTGCCAAAACTCGTTTAAGATTATGCAAATGATCTCCATAATTTTTGCAATCAATCAGGTTGTCATCCAAATAATCCACAACAAATATAGAACCATGCCTTTAGGGAACCTAAGTAATCCAAGTATAAACTCCATGGATATGTCTACACAAGTTGCTCTAGGCATATTCGAAGAAATATAAAGTCCATGTGGCAAAGATGTGTATGTAGATCTTTCATATACTCTAAGAAATTATTAATAAACCTTTCTACACCTCTTTTCATGTAAGACCCAAAGAAATGCTCATGTAAAATAACATAAGTTTTGGAAAGACCAAAATGATCCATCAAACCACCACAATGAGCTTCCTTAACTAACAATAATCTAGAGGAACAAGAAGGAATGCACAATTTAACATCATGGTAAAGAAATCCATCATGTATAAGGTACTTTTCATTAGGCACAACAAAACAATCATCAAACATGTCCTTGAAATCATTATCACTAGCATATAACTTATTAAGCATTTAAAAACCAAGTATTTGAGCTTGTAAAGTAAATATTAGGGCGTACCTTCTTCAGAAAGCATTGGCTAGAACATTTGCTTTACCTATCTTATGCTGAATGACATTTGGAAATGTCTCTATGAATTCCATTCATCTTGTATGACCCTTGTTGAGCTTTTGTTCTCTTTTGAGGAACAATGCATAGAGCTCCTTATCTAAGTAGCATAATTCAATGCCAAACTGTTCACCAAATCACTTTGATGATCAATTCCTCTTAAATGATGAAGTCTATCGGGCTCCTCTTCAGGGGAAATAACTATGAATTCTTCAATGATCTTTATTATAGTATTAGACATAGAAGAAAAGTGGTCATTAGTAGAAACATATGTACCTTTGCAATAAAGAAGTAAACCAACTCTTCTTTTTCATTAGCTTCTATGATCTCACTCTCTTTTGCGTAGAAATATCTCTTTTCTCTCTTGCAACTATCACTCTTTGGATCACTCATTTTCTTGTCTTTCTTCCATTTTTCCTCTCTAGGTTTTTCCCCACTCATTTCTTTTTCCTTAATTCTTTTTCCCTCTTCAATACTCTTTCTCTTTTTATCACTCTCAAGTTTTTCTTTTTCTCTTATTATTATTTGTTCTTCAAAGACTTAACTAGAAGTCAAAGGATTCAACATTAACTTCTTGCTATCATTTTTAAAAGTGTAAGCGTTTTTCACACCATCATGAATAGCTTTTATATCATATAGCAAAGGACTTCCCAAAAACACATGCCTCACTTGCATAGGAGCCACATCATAGAGAATTTCATCATTATATAACCCCTTGGTAATAGAAACTAGCACTTGTTTGTTAACCTTGATTTCCCACCTGCATTTAACTAATGAAGCTTATAAAGTTTAGTATTCTTGAGAAGAGGCAAGTTAAACTTTTCAACAAGATAGATACTAGCTACATTAGTGCAACTACCACTATCCACCGTAAGGTTAGCAACTTTACCTCTCACTAAGCATTTAGTGTGAAAGATGTTTTCCCTTTGAATGGTAGATTCTTCTTCAAGGACTTGAGCAGACAAGGCTCTAATAGTCACCAACCTCATGCCTTCTTTCTCGGCTTCAAAAGAAGCAATTCTTTGAACTTCTTCACTACTTTATTCTTCCTTTTCCACAATGTTCTCTTGGTAATCATCTTCATCCTTTTTCAATCAAACCATTTAAATCTCACAAAAGACCAAAGTCCTCTTGGTAAGACAATTAATAGCTATATGTCCCACGCTTTTGCACTTGAAACCTAATCTCAGAGTGTATAACTCTATCTCTTGTCTATACTCTTCAACACTTTTGTTGCTTTGCCTAAGAGACACCAATTTGTAGTGAAGCTCTCTATAGTAATGTTTCGGCACAAATCTTTTGTTCATGAGAGTCTTCAATTTGGCCCAAGTTTCAACTAATTGCCTTCTATTTCTTATCCTTTGTGTGTCAATTCTTTCCCACCAGTGAAGTGTATAACCCAAAAATTTGGCAATGACTAGCTTTACCTGGACAATGTTACTATAATTTCTCACCATGAATAGGTTCTCCACTTGACATTTCCAATCAAGGAACATATTTGGATCACTCTCATCCTTGAAGCTAGACACGTTCCACTTGATCTTGTGTAGAGCTTTATACCCTTGTTGTCCACCATAATAGCCACCATAGTATGCTTGGCCAATATTAGGATTCTCTACATAATCTTCAAACAAGTTATCTTCTTGCCATGCTTCATCTCTTGGAACCTCTTCTTGTGATCTATTATATCATCTTTCTCCTAGACACCATTTTCTTCCACATATAATAGGTTGCCTTCCTTGGTATCAAATTTCATGAAATGGATAGGAATTCAAACCGCATATCATGGTATCTATGAGCAGGTTCATTGTCATAAATCCTTTGATAGTGAGGTGTTAGAATTCCTCCAAGATTCTCTCCAATTATTTGCTCTATTGTGGCACTTCCCATTCCCTTCTTTAAATCTTTAACATCTCTAAAAATATCTTGGAATTGTCTTGCAAAACCCTCAATAGATTGTTGCATGGGTCGCAAGGTTTCATTCAAGTTCATCCTTATAGGATCACTAGTGCCTTCTTAATGAGATTGAGTAGGTAAATGACCTTTCGTTGACATTGTGAACCTTCAAATTAAACAAAGAAAAAAAAAAAAGAAAACAAAAAGGACCTCCCAATCACTCCCTAAGTGTTTACTCTCTTTGATGTTCACTCAATTCCCTCGTGTTTAACTCTCTTATTGGCTTTTATCACAATAGGCTCACCTCTTGGCCTTTTCCAAACACTCACCTATCAAGTCTCTATAAGATTTTTCAAACCTCCTAACAACTCAAGCAAGTAAAATAATCAATGCACTTAGTTTGATATAAGTGTTCAAAGATGCAAAGTTCAAACACTTGAGGTGTAAGGATTTTCAAAGAGTTAATGAATGAAAAAGAGCCAATAAATAAAATTGATCATAAAAAAAGATTAGAAAAACACAAGAAAACAATTAGAAGTCAACAATAATGTAATTGAAAACAACGAGGCTAAACAAAGAAAAGTAGAGTACTAAGAAAATTTCTCAGAAAAAGGGGAACAATGACACCCTATCACAAAAAAAGCTATAACTCCATAAATACAAATCCAAATCAACTAAGACCAATTTAGGCAGATTCTTCACTCGACGAGGATCAATTTCAGCATAAATGTAAGTCAAATTGAATCAGTATAGCGTAAGATATACTTGAATTAATTCACACTTTTTCTGCAATTGAGATTCTGAAACACATTTCAAGTTTCAATAAAATTTATCAATCAACTGGACTCAACATTGAGTAATTCTTATATCAATTGAACCCTAACTCAAAGGACAACATATCCATCACAATAAAACAAAAGAATCGCAATTAATCATTCAATTGATTTTCTGAATTGATTTTTCTATACTACTATTGCATGATCTTCGTGAAATTTTCTTTGATCATCAAGTACTTCTTCTTCTTTTTTTTCTTTTTTTTTTATTTTCAGCGAATTTAAAAAACATAAAACATAAATTGTCCTTCATTTGGAGGTTGCTCTAATACCAATTTGATGTGAATCGTCAATTGATTGTAGATTTGATTCAACACCTTCTCAAGATCACCTCCTTTGATGAAGAACCTCTATTGAGAATTTGATAGTTCTATCCAATAGAAAACATATGAGGATCTAAGCCTCATAAACCTAATATTGAGAGGTAAAACTCGTTCCAAATTTGATAGAAAGCACCTTGACAAAACTACTGCATCAAAACCCAAATTACACAAACAGGAAGTCCGAGGTAAAATATATTCTAAGAAAAAGAACTCTTAGAACTAAACAAAGAGAGTATTGAAATGATCAATTGATTTCTATAGATTCCAAAATCAAGGCAATAAATTGTTCACAAGCTAAGGAAGAGAACCCTTGGAAGCTAACTAAGATGGGGTGAAGAACACTAGAAACCAATGGAGAATCCTCTTTCAAATTTCAGCAAATTCCAAAGTTGTTTACGATAAGCCTATAAATGGGTATTTATAGTGTTAGGTCTTAAACCTCCATTGACTTAAGTACTCTAAAAGACCAATTAGCCCCCTAACTGAAAATGGGGTTTAAGCTTTAAAAACTAGCCAAAACAACGCATTGCTAAAAAATTCCAGGACCCTATTGCGTCCTGTTGGGTACCCTATCGCACGCGGTAGGTCTTCAGCCAACAATCCTATTTGGACAGAAGCCTACCAGAGACTGTAGGTATAGGGCCTACCGATGATGGTAGGCCCTATTTTTGCCATTTCCTTGATATATTCTTCTCCCAAATTGCTCCAAGTTTAGGCGTTGATCGTTAAGCAACATAGGATGGTTTTTATCATCTTCTAAGCCTCCATTCTTGCCCTTTTATCTATTCTTCAAGGTTTCTTCAATGAAAGAAACCATTCATTTAGCCAATCTATCTTTATATCCCTTGATCTTCTTGCCTTTGTTCTAGTGATTAGTCCATGAATCAACTCCTTAGCTTCTTGGACATGTCAGTTCATATCAAAGATTATCAAATCTCTTGGGGTTCCAACAATCAACAAAGAAAAAGAAGGAATATGACTGTTAGCTTTTCCAAAAAGAAGACAAACACTCTCTTTCTCTCTCTCTAAATATATTATACATATATATTTCTAGTGGATTTATAAATTCCACGATAAATTTACGAGAATTCCACAAAAATTTCATTTCAACCAAACACCTCTCTCTACTCTCTATTTTTCTCTCAAAATCTCTCTAGTTTCCAATGAGGATTTAGGCAAATCCAGCTGTTGAAACGCCAAAAAAAAGTTAGTACATTATTCTATACTTGTTTATTTACATTTTGAGCAAAAAAAAAAAAATGGTTGGATCTTGCTTGGAGAGTTGCGCACCCAACTGGTGCACCAGTGATGTAGATCCATTTTTGCTTGTAGTTTTGGACTCTACTCTTCCCAAAAATCACCTCCTTCTCTTGAAGAACCTCTATTGAGGATTTTAAAATTAAAACACTCCAATAGAAAACTTATTAGAAACTAGGTCTCATAAACCCAATATTGAGAGGCTAAATTCTTTCCTAGATTTATAATTAGAACCTTGAGGGAAAAACGATCTCAAAACCCAAATTACACAATATAGAAGACCAAAAACTAATTTATTCAAGAAAGGAAACTCAAGAGCCAACTAATAGAATGTTATGGTTCTTCCAAGCTTCCCTTGAAGATCAAATACTCCCAAGAATCAGCTCTCTTCTAGAGGATACCCTTGATGGGTTTGTTTTGAAGAAATGAAGAACATTGACACAAATTGTAGGAATTTCAACAAGAAGAAAACAAGTTAAAACATTCTTATATGATTTGGAGAATCAACAAGGCTTGAATCAAGCCTCAACTATCCTCCACAATCTAAGAAGCACCTAAGACCCCAGAAACACCAAGTAGAAAGTTGGCACCTCAAGGGATAAATAGGATTTGAAATTAGACTTGAACTCTTGAATTTGAATATTCGAGAAGTTTCTTATCATGAAATTATACAATAGAAATCCTTAATTTACAAGGAAGGAGAAGAAAAAAAAGAACCCTAGTTTTCTCTCTTAGAAATTTTTCATTGTATAAGTGTTAGCCGAATGGCTGCTAAAATAGGAGTATTTATAGGGGTCTTTACAATTAGTTGTCAACCCTAGGTATTAGATTAACTGAAATGAGTTTAAAAGATACTTAGACCACGTAAGTATAAGTCAACAAAACGTTACAACGAAAATGGATAGTTAAGGGAGTTAAAAACTTCCCCATTCTCCCGTCAGCCGAGACCTACTGGCCACTGTAGGTTTTGACCTACCGTCCACAGTAGGTAATTTAGGGTTTAAGGTTTAGGGTTTAGGTCACCCCTTTGTGTCCCCAGGACTACCAGCGACGGTATGGTGGAACCTACCATCGGCAGTAGGGTCCTAAAATAGCTCCCCCTTTTATTTTTTAAGTTTCCAACCCTTCCATGCTTGCTTCCTTGGATTCTTCCATTTGTACCCTTTAAAATAGAAAGGTTTTGGACCTTTTAAAGTCTTCTTCTTGATCTCCTATCACTTGCCAAGACAAGTCTTGGATCATCTTTTTAAATCCGGCTATCTTTCCTCAGAGCTTCTCTTCCATTCTTCTAGCCATGGCTCTTGTGACCGGACTTTACAATAGCTCTATGATTCCTTGTGCTTTTTGGGTCATACCATAGATGGAATTTTAATTATTAATTTATTCCATAGATACTTCAATCTAAGGCTCAATTGTTCACAATGCTAAGGACTTTAATCCTTAAGCAAGCTAAGCTACGAAGATGAAGAACCTAAGAAGCTCTTGGAGAAACTCACTCATAACTTTCAGCAATTCATCATAGTTGTTTTACATTTAAGTTATAATAAGATATTTATAGGCTAAACATTACCATAGCTAAACCTTCAGCCAAATAACCTTAAATTTCCATTTAACCCTTGATTAAAAGCCAAAAAGACTAGCCAAATGTAAAAAGGTACTTAACTAAAATGCACTAATCATCCTCCTAGCCGAGGCCTACTGTCGATGGTAGGGGTAACGTACCGTCAATGGTAGGTTGCAAATGTCCCTACCATGCTATACAGAAACCTACCGTCGATGGTAGGGGTAACGTACCGTCAATGGTAGGTTGCAAATGTCCCAACCATGCTATACAGAAACCTACCGGCTACGGTAGGTCTAGGGCCTACAGTCGACGATAGGGTCTTCACTCCCAACACTAAGCCAATTTTTGTATTCTCTTCAACACATAGCTAATTTTCAACTCCTAATTGTTCCTTTGAGTAATTCTTGTTAATTGAGCAAATGGAGAACATCTTGGAAGTCTTTCCCTAGCCTTCAATCTCTTCAAATTTGTTCTTCAAAACTTCTTACACATAAGCTATCATGCCATTAACCTCTTTTCTATTGGAAGCTTTGAGTTTCTTAATCTGGGCTCTAGTCATTAGTCCTTGGTTCAACTCCTCCATGCATGCTTGACTCTTCCGATTTGCATCATGAACCCTTCTTTTGAAAGATTCTGCCTTGAAACTTCACTTACATCAAAAGGAGAAAAATCAGAAACATTAAAGGTGGCGCTCACATTGTAATCACCCGGAAGATGAATTCTATAAACATTGTAATTAAGACGTTCCAAAACTTGAATAAGTCCATCCCTCGTGCATCAAGCTTGTTCTTGCATTGAGAAGGAAAACGTTCCTTTCGAAGGTGAACCCAAACCCAATCACTAGGTTGAAAAACTAAGCATTTCCTTCCAACATTCTGAGAAGCTGCCAATTTCCTGTTCTTTGACTCAATAGCTTCATGCACCTTAGCATGAATAGATTTGACAAACTCCGTTTTCTGTTTATCATCCATACTTATAATATGATCTACTGGCAAAGGAACCAAATCAAATGGAGTTAAAGGATTGAAACTACAAACAACCTCAAAAGGTGAATAAGAAGTGATAGAATGCCTAGCCTTGTTGTAAGAAAACTCAATGCGAGGAATGGCTTCTTCCCATTGTGATACCCCGTACCCCTCCGCTAGGTCAACTGCGGCTAGGTAAGGTATCTGCGTGCCTCTCGGCACTAGACTTACAAAAAAATGTAACGGTATACATTAGGGAGGAACTAGAAGCGTCCCTCTAAACTAAACAGCAGAATGAGAAAGACAGAAAAATGTAGATATATCTTGATAAAAGAAAACTTCTCAAAACTTATACATATATTTAAGGCCGTGAGGTCAAAAATTTTCATAAATCAAAACCTTATGGCTAGAGGTGGAAGACCGCAAGTCTAAAGTATCCAGTGGGGCCACATTGGCTCCACTAGCCAGATCTGGTTACCAAGTCATTTGAAAAAGGGGAGAAAACATTTGAAAGGCATGAGCGATGGACGGCCAGTGAGTTCACGTGCACGTGTGTTTTCTGTGAGTTTCCATATAGGTAAAATACTTTTTATAAAATGGTTTGACATGCCAGAAAAGAAATAATTTCATAAAATCTCTTGTGTGCAAGTTATAAACTATCTAAAGGGTTTGGGTGCAATCGGGAAGTCTGAGCGAATCAAGACACATCGGCGCTGCCGCGATACCCAAAATTTTAGAACCATGCATGCACCATGATAGGATCAATGGACAGAGTCTAGAACCTTAAATGGGGTCATCGGAACAAATTCCAACGTCCCTAGTCAATACCAGCTTGAACTCCAAAGCACAATGTACGAACGTTCGATTTTTTAACCTCACACAACATATACAAAAACAGGTAATGAGCCCTAGCATACGTACCAGGCTGCCCTGTGCTACCCCAGTCAGTAGGCCCCTCCTGACCCAACCTTCTAGGAAATAGCCACTACCGCAAAGCATGATACGGATTCAAGTGCAATACCGCCTTGGGCCTAACCCTCCAACGGTACTACACCCTCTATCAACTGGATCCAGATCAAGAGTAACACTACCAAGCATATCGTTAGGAAGAGGCCCTCGTACGGGGGACTAGCCACACACAGTGCAAGTCTTTTCGACATGTTGATAAAAAATGTATACCAGGCCCCTTTTTGCCGGATTAGGGTTTTAATTTACTTAATAAAATCATAGGCCATCTCTCGGCCACACAAATCTCTTCAGGTATCAAAAATCCCTATCCGCGGGGCAAACCCACAAACTCGTAGCCATGACAAATGTATCATGAATGCAATTTTGTAAAACTCATGAAAAGATTTGTTTTTCTCAAACATTTGTCTTTCAAAATCATGTTCACCATGGTAGTATGCATAAGTGACTTTAAAACACATTACTGGGTATAAAATAGGTTATGCTACTATGTTTTCCAAAAATCATGATAAATGTTTTCTCTAATAGAAATTATTAAATACCTTTAACATTTAAAGTAATATATAAATAAAACTGTATAGAAATATTCTTTTAAAGAAAAATAGAAAATATTTTTTTGAAGTCATAATATAAGAATATTATGAAAATATTTTAATAATTCAAAAAGCCTTTGTAAGAATATTTAGAAGATAAGTAAAGTATTGTTTAAAAAAAATAATAAATATTTTAAAGGAGATTTTAAATCTCAAAATCTTATAAGAATATTTAAAATATTATTTCCAAACGAAATAATAAGTATTTAAAATAACTTTTTTCCAAATAAATAATATATCTCAAAACCTTCTTAAAATATTTAAAATATTATTTCCAAGAAGAAATAATAAATATTCTTAAAAATAATTTCTCAAAATAATTTTTTAAACTTAAAATCTTTAAGAGAATTCAAATTATTTAAAGATATTATTCCCAAAAAGAATAACAAATATTTTGAAAATAATTTCTCAAAATAATTTTAAAACTCACAAACTTTAAGAGAATTTAAAATTTTTAAAAACATTATTTCCAAAAAGAAATAGTAAATATTTTGAAAATATTTCTCAAAATCATTTTAAAACTCAAAACCCTTAAAAGAAATAAAAATATTTAGAAATATTATTTCCAAAAAGAAATAATAAATATTTTGAAAAATAATTTCTCAAAATAATTTTTGAAACTCAAAACCCAAGTTAAAAGGGTTGTAAAAATATTTCAAGTAAACATATCATGAAAATACGTTACTAACTCAAAATATATTTCCATGCCATAAAAGAATATTTAGAACATAAATATTTTAATAACCCAAGCATATTTAGCATAACCCGTAACAATCCCGGTAAATATTTTGTAACTTTTGTCAAGATCCCAAAAATGGGAAAAATATATTTTCACAAAATAAATAAAACTTTTGTAAAAGAAAAAGGTTGGTGAACTCACCTGGAGCCGCGATATGAGTTAAACCTACAAAGAATATCATTCCAAACTTAGTCAAATAGCTCCATAAAAATATAACCATTACCCTATGATGACCTTAGGGTGTACCTAAATTTATTTAAACCTAAAGGAATTCTAAAAAATATCTCCAAAATAATTTCATAACAATTCCTTAAAAATTATGGGTTCTTAAAATAAATCATAATTATTAAACCTTAATTTTATTTAGTTTAGGAAATATAACCTAATAATAAAATAAAAACTTCTCCTAGTAATAAAAATGGAATAAATAAATAAATAAAAAGGAGAAGAAGACTTACCTAGAGAGAGAGAGAGAGAGAGAGAGAGAGAGAGAAATCCGAGAGAATGAAAAGGAAGAGAAGAAAGAAAGAGGAAGTGGGGAGAGAGAGAGAGAGAGAGAGAGAGAGAGAGATTGGGCTGCCAAGAGAGGGAGAAAGAGAGAGAGGAGAGGAGAAATTGGGGAAGAAAGAGAGAAGAGGAAATGGATGAGAAAATGCCTTCCCCTTGAACCCCTTTATATAGCCATGTGTGCATGGCTTAGCCTTATGTGGTCAAGACACATGGCACTCACTTGCATGTGTCCACAATTTATCACCCCACTTGGCACTACTAATATCCATATTTGCACTAAAGTCCTCCAAATTTCTAGAGTTTCTACGTTGATCCCAAATCTTAAAAAATGACTTAAAATTCATATTAAACTTAAAATTTCAGTCCCTAACTTAAAGCGTTAAACACTAATAATTCTAAAATATGCCTAAAAAGTTTTCCAACGAAAAATTCTTCCTTAACTTTCCTAAAACTTACCAAATGACCCCAAAGCTTTCTATTCGTTATAAACTAACCCCGAAACTTTTGTTAGAACTTACCGCGGCCTATGTTAACTTTGAGGTGCTTAGGATGTTACACCCATTGCCGGAAATTCCTCTTAAGGATGGCTCTAAGAAGTTGCCCAATGAAGCTATTGACTACCTCCATTTGGCCATCTGTTTATGGATGGCAAGCTGTAGGATACAAAAAGTTAGTACCAAGTTTCTTCCACAAAACAAGCCAAAAATGACGAAGAAATTTAGTGTCACAGTTTGACATAATGGTTCTAGGAATCGTAAGGAACCGTACCACCCAAGTAAAGAAGTTAGCAACATGACTAGCATCATCGGTTTTCTTGCAAAGTATGAAATGAGCAATTTTAGAAAACCTATCTACCACAGCAAAGATGGAGTAAGAATAAAATCCATGAAATATCAATCCAAGGAATTTTAGGAATTTCTAAATGAGTATAAAGATCATATAACAAAGAAGAAGGCTTAGCACTCTTACATTCTAAACAATTTCCAATGAATCTTTCAACATCCTTTCTCATGTGCGGCCAAAAGAAATGTTCATGCAGGATATCATAGGTTTTAATTACACCAAATGTCATTTAAACTACCACATGAGCGTCTTTAACCAATAAAATCCTAGTGAACAAGATGGAATACATAACCTACCCACATGATAAAGAAAACATTCATGTATGAGATACTTATATTAGGCACAAGCAAGAAATCTTCAAAAATATTTTTAAAATGTAGATCACTAGTATATAATTCCTTTAGCATCTCAAAACAAAGAATTTGAGCTTGCAAAGTAGACATAAGAGTGTACCTCCTAGACAATGCATCGGCTACAATGTTTTCTTTACCTTTCTGGTATCGAATTATGCATGGAAAAGCTTCAATAAACTCCATCTATCTTGCATGCCTCTTGTTTAGCTTTTATTTTCCTTTGAGAACCTTCAAGGACTCATGATCGGTGTGCACCACGAACTCCTTTAGCCACGAGTAATGTTGCAAATGCTTCAAAGTCCTCACAAGCGCATAGAGCTCCTTGTCAGAGGTCGAGTAATTAAACACTGCACCGATCAACTTCTCACTAAAGTAAGCCAAGGGCCTCTCTTCTTGCATTAAGAATCCTCCAATACCCACACCAGAGGCATCACATTCTATCTCAAACATTTTGTCAAAATTTGGTAGTGTAAGTAGAGGTGCACTACTCAACCTTGCCTTAAGCAATTCAAATGCCTTCTCTTGCTTCTCCTCCCATTTGAAACCATTCAACTTCTTGATCACATCCATCAAAGGATTAGCAATAGTGCTAATATCCTTGATGAACCTCCTATAGAAACTTTCCAAACAATAAAAGCTCCTCACTTCGGATGCATTCTTGGCAGTGGGGAAATCTTCAATTGCTTTGACCTTCTCTTGATTCTAGGTTTGAAAGATCAGCTCGATTTTGAAGTCCTTGAGAGCTCACAACATAACCTAGGCAAGTAACTTTCTCCAAACAAACCTCACATTTCCCAAGGTTAGCATCAAGTTTCTCACTTCTTAAAACTAGCAAAACATGTTTCAAATGATGCAAATGATCCTTATAAGTTTTGCTATAAATCAAGACATCATCAAAATAGACAAGAACAAATTTACCAATGAAATGTCTCAACACATGATATTTAAGTCTCATGAATGTACAAGGAGCATTAGTTACTCTAAAAGGCATAACTAGCCACTCACACAATTAGTTTTGAAAGCCGTTTTCTACTCATCCCCTTCCCTCATTCTAATTTGATGGTATCTCGATTTGAAGTCAATTTTAGAAAAGATTTTTGAACCATGAAACTCATCAAGTAAATCATCTAATCTAGAAATATGATGCCTATACTTGATAGTATTATTATTGATGGCTCTACAATCTATAAACATATGCCTCGTACCATCTTTCTTTGGAACTAGCAATATGGGAATGGTACAAGGGCTCGAACTTTGTCACATATACCCCTTAGAAAGTAACTCCTCAACTTGTCTCCTTAGCTCTTTAGACTCTTCACGGGAACTCCTATAGGTCAATCTATTTGGTAGAACCACTCTGGGCACAAAATCAATTTGAAGCTTGATTCCTCTCAAAGGAGGGAGTCCACCGGGTACCTCTTCGGGAAAGACATCCTTGCATTCTTCAATAAGCTTCACTATAGTATTAGACAGAGAAGATAAATGATCATTAGTAGACACAAAAGTACCTTGCCAATAGAGTAGTAAAACTATCTCTTTCTTTTCAATAGATTTAATGATCTCACTCTTTTTTTTTTTTTTTTTTTCAGAGAACCACCTATTTTCTCTTTTTCCACTATCACTCTTTTGATCACTCCTTTTCTTCTCTATATTCACTTTTTCCTCTCTCGGCTTTTCTACACTCAATTTTCTTTCATCAACTCTTTTCCCCTCTTTAATGCTCTTTTTCTTTTTCTCACTCTCTAGTCTCTCTTTTTCTCTCATTTTCTTTTGCTCTTTAAACTTGACTAGGAGTTAAAAGATTCAACATGAACTTTTTCCCATCCTTCTCAAAAGTGTAGGTGTTCTTCACACCATGATGAATATCCCTTTTATCATATTGCCAAGGACGCCCCAACAACACATGCCTCGCTTGCATAAGGACTACATCACAAAGGATTTCATCTTGAATGAAACCCTCAATAAGAGGAACTAACACTTGCTTATTAATTTTCACTTCCCTACTATCATTTGACCAACGAAGTTTATAGGGCCTTGGGTGCTTAAGAAGAGTTAGATTCAATTTCTCAACAAGATATGTATTAGCCACGTTGGTGCAACTACCACTATCTATCATAACGTTAGCAACCTTACTTCCCACTAAGCATTTAGTGTGAAAGATGTTTTTTCTTTGGACACTTGATTCCTCCTCCAGCCATTCAATTCTTCCTTAAAGATCAAAGTTCTCTTGGTAGGATAATTTATATCAATATGACCCTCACTATTACACTCGAAACATCTTGTTGGGTTGGTGATCAACTTGCCTTTTTCTTCCACCTTAGCTTTAGAATGATCTTTGAATGCCACCTTAGGTGTATCTTCTTTCTTTGGCCAACTCTTGTAGGTTGATGCTTGAGGTTTAGACACCATATCCCTTGAAGAAAGTAGATTAGTTTTAAATAAACCAGTCCTTTTCTTTTGATTCTCAATCTTGGTAGCCAAATGACATATATCCTTGTAAGTGGTGTAAGGGTATAATTCTAATTGATTAGAAATGTCCCTATTAGGTCCACAGAGAAACCTTGCAATTGAAGCATCTTTGTCTTTCTCCAAGCTCAATCTCAAAGTGTATAATTCCATTTCTTGCCTATACTCTTCAATACTCTTGTTACCTTGCTTGAGAGTCATCAACTAATAATGAATCCGGTGTAAATCTCTTTTTCATGATTATCTTCAATTTTGCCCTAGTCTCTACCGGTTGTCTTTTATTCCTCATCTTTTTAGTGACAACTCTCACCCACCAATGGAGTGCATATCCCAAAAATTCGACTATGACTAAGTTTACTTTGAAAAAGTCACTATAGTACCTTACCATGAATAAGTTCTCCACTTGTTCTTCCCAATCAAGAAACAATTTAGATCACTTTCACCTTTAAAACTTGGCACCTTCCCACTTGATTTTGTCGAAAGCCCTATCCTCTTGTTGATTGCCATAGTAGCCTCCATGATTTACTTGTCCAACATTAGAGTCTTCTCCAAAATCTTCCAACAAATTATCGTCTCGCTATGGTTCATGCCTTGGAACTTCTTCATGAGATCTATAATATTCTCTTCCACCTTGACCTTTCCTTCTTCCACCTCTAGCTTGTGGTCTTCCTTGAGATCCACCTTCATGATATGGATAAGGGTTATATGCCGACATGTCATCGAATCCTTGAGTAGACGTATTATCTTAAGATCTTTGATGATGAGGTGAATTAGTTCCTCCAAAATTATTCCCAATCCTTGGATCCATTGATGCACTACTCTTTCCCTTCTTAAGATCTTCTATATCCCTAGCATCACTTTGGTATTGCCTTACAAATCCCTCAACGGTTTGTTGTAGAGATCTCATAGCCTCGGTTATTTGCCTCATTGAAGGTTCATTAGTACCTTCTTGATGAGAGTAGGAAGACATATGACCATCTATAGACATGGTTAAACCTGCAAGTTAAAACAAAGAAACAAAAGAAAGGACCTTCCAATCAATCCCTAAGTGTTTTCACTCTTTGATGATCACTCTAGCCACTTGTGTATATCTCTCTTAGTTGGCTTTTATCAATATAAGTTTACCATCATGCATTTTTTTAATCACTCAACACACAAGATTCTATGGTATCCTTCAACCTCTTAGCGAACTCAAACCAAGAGTAACAATCCCAAACAAGTAAATCAATCACATGCACTTAGTTGGTTAAGTGTTCAATGAGGTAAAATATCAAACACTTTATGTGTAGGAATTTCAAAGAATATAATTTATGGAATTGAGGCAACAAACATGATTGATCATCACAAAAGACTAGGAACACACAAGGAAACAACTAGAAATAAAAAACAAAGCAATGGAAAAAAAATGGAGTAGACAAAGAACAGAAGAGTACTAAGAAAATTTTGCCAGAAATAGAGCATGACAACAACCTCTTACTAAAATGACGATATCTCACAATCTTCCAATCCAAATTAGATGAAACCAATTCAATAAGATTCCTCACTCGTTTAGGATAAATTTAAGCACAAATTTCATGGAAATTAATTCAATAAAACATAAGATACATCCAAATTAATCCGCACTTTATCTGTAGCCACAACTTGGGAACACATTTATCATTTAATCCAATTGACCAACCAAATGATCTCCAAATTGAGCAACCAAAATTTCAAATGAATCAAAACTCAAAGGAGAACATCTCTAAACAAAATTAATCAACAATGCAATTAATCAGCCAAATGTTCAATGGATTTTTGGTACCAATTTTCTGTACTTAGTTTTTGCATGATCAGGATGGGAATTTTATAGATCATCAAGTACTAATTCTCTTATATGATTTTCAACAAATTTAAACAACTTAAAACTCAAAAATTGACATTCAATTGGAGGTTTCTTTGATACCACTTTGATATGATCCACTTTTGGTTGTAGTTTTGGACTCTACTCTTCCCAAGAATGAACTCCTTCTCTTGAAGAATCTTTAGTGAGGATTTTAAAATTGAAAAAGTCCAATAGAAAACCTATGAGAAACTAAGTCTCATAAACCCAATATTGAGAGGCAAAATTCTTTCCTAGATTGATAATTAGAACCTTGAGGGAACAACGACCTCAAAACTCAAATCATGCAATATAGAAGACCAAAAAATAATTGATTCAAGAAAGGAAACTCAAGAACCAACTAATAGAAGGAATTTTATTAATCAATTGATTCCATAGATAATTCAATCTAAGGCTCAATTGTTCACAATGCTAAGTACTTTAACTCTTAAGCAAGCTAAGCTAAGAAGATAAAGAACCCAAGAAGCTCTTGGAGAAACTCACTCGTAATCTTTAGCAATTCATCATAGTTGTTTTACATTTGAGTTATAATGAGACATTTATAGGCTAAACATTACCCTAGCAAAACCTTCAGCCAAATAACCTTAAATACCCATTCAACCCTTGATTAAAAGCTAAAAAGACTAGCCAAATATAAAAAACTACTTAACTAAAACGCATTAATCATCCTCCCAGCCGAGGCCTACTATCGATGGTAGATTGGAAATGTCCCAGCCATGCCGAACATAAACCTACCGTCGGTGATAGGGTCTTCACTCCCAACACCTTGCCAATTTTTGTATTCTCTTCGACACTTTGCCAATTTATAACTCCCAATAATTCCTTTGAGTCATTCTTGTTAATTGAGCAAATGGAGAGCATCTTGGAAGTCTTTCCTTGGCCTTAAATTTCTTCAAACTTGTTCTTCAAAACTTCTGCCACATAAGCTATTATGCCATTAACTTCTTTTACATTGGAAGCTTTGAGTTTCTTCATCCGGGCTCTAGTCATTGGTCGTTGCTTCAACTCCTCTATGGATGCTTGACTCTTCTCATCTACATCAACCAATAGGAGTGGTGTGCCACCCACTGCCGCACGGTGTGGGTGGTTCACCACCCACTGGCGCATGAGGGGTAGTGGTGCGTCACTCACCCTATTTTTCTGATTTTGATGCTTTTATAAAATTATTAAATAGTGTATGTTGTTATGTTATTTATTTTGAATATATATTAGTCCATTATATTAGTTTTTTTAATTAATTCATATATTAGTAGGATTTTTCATGTCATAATTATGAATTGTTTAGGGGTATGATGTAGTTAATTATTATTAGAGTTTTATGAATTGTTAATTTTTCATGTACTCTAATTATTTATGATTTAGTTAATTGTTATAGTATTTTGTAAAATAATTATTGATAATTCTGTGTTAATTTATACATTCACGTTATACTTTGTTAATCTCAATTAAGATTTATATTAATTTAAATAATAAGTAGATTTATACCACTTATAGGGAAGTATAGAGATTAAATAATTATAATTAGTTTAAGGGCTTTTAGTTAGTAATTTGAATTAAGTTAGTTAGTTTAATAATTAATAATTTTCTATTTTAATCATAGTCTAATTTACATATTTAAATAATTAATTTCATGATGATTAATGATAATAATTTATTTCATAACAAATAAATTAGGATTATATAATTATATTATAATTAAAATGATTAAATAATTAATTAGTGTAATAATTTAATATTTTAATAATTAAAAAAATCTATTAATTAAAACTAATTTAATAATCCACGATGCATAATAATGATAAGAACTAATTTCATAGCTGTATAATCATTAATTAATAATTAATTCTCGGACTTTCTACATAAAACATAATTTAAAGAAATTTTGAAGTTGGTTTAGA
Organism: Catharanthus roseus; assembly: GCA_028651295.1. Classification (NCBI taxonomy): domain Eukaryota; kingdom Viridiplantae; phylum Streptophyta; class Magnoliopsida; order Gentianales; family Apocynaceae; genus Catharanthus; species Catharanthus roseus. The sequence continues at coordinate 30,277,730 of JAPQWS010000168.1, forward strand.
TGGATCCGGAGCTGCCTTGATGCATAGATGCTGGCTTAGGTCCGATAGCAAATAGGAACAGTCGGACTCACGGTCATACGATGACAGCCTCTTCTAGGGGGCTTTAGGGGGTAGACACAAAGCAATTGATGTACCTACCACACTTCCCCATGAAATTTTTATGTGTTGGATGCACCCGGGTCATCGGTTCCGCCTCACCTATTCCCACTAGGGTTCGGATGCCGCACGACTCGCGTACTCCTATACCATTCTAGTATTCCATATTAGTATTGCATCAATCTCACCCCCAGTGCATCATCTTCTTTTGCCCCCATCATGAGACCAGTTTTATGCACAATAGAAAGGAAGGGGTCCATGGTATGTCACCGGGATGTCAGTATCCCCCTTTGTCGTAAATGACTTTTTGGTAGGAGCTACAGGAGACTCGCCACTATATTAGCAGGTTTACTATGACACATTAAAGCATATTTCTTCTTATGTGCCTAGGTGTGGACATCATTTTCGTTAGTATCATGGTGGTGATAGTGATGAGCCGATATTTCAGGCAGGGGTAGTGGTGAGGGTGAGGTACAGGGTAGGGATGTTCAAGGAGATAATGAGGATAAGAAGGAGGAGGGGGATCTGGAGGAGGAGGTGAATTAGAAGAAGGAGGCAGATGAGGAGAGAGTAGTTGTACGTGTATTGTCCTTAGGGCGTATAGGGAGAGTAGGTGCACTTATTGAGCGTGCGAAGAGAATAGTGAAGATTGTTATTCATAGATGATCGATGACAGGAGGCAAGCCCTTACAGATTTCAGAGAACCGACCATCTGAGGATGTATCTTCTGAGGCTACGGGGCCACTGGGGCCTTCAAAAGTCGCTAGTGGAAACAAGAGGTTAAAGAAGTTCGAGACTATTTGGTGGCTGACCGGATCTACCCATGGGAGTTCACAGGAGCAGGACATGATTCCATTATATAATGGACACATCGTTGCCGCTATATAGTGTAGACATGTATTTTTTACGATCCTCTTCTATTTCATGATTATTATGCATGTATAAGTGTTTGTAATTTTTTTTCCTCAGTATATTCTTATATTTCTGTAATGGAGTATTTATATGATCGTTCTAATGTAGGATTGACCTGTATTAAAATTACATAGTCGTCATGCAGCACTTACCGGGTACACCCTAAGAGATGGTGATATTAGGCATGTGGCTACTACATCAGGATAGGATCATCTACAGATATGCATGTTCCAGTATGGGCACAATATTCCTGCATTCATGGATGTTAGGAATTCGTAAACAAAAGTATAATAGAAATAACTATGAAAACCGCCAACAGGATCTGCACATACCTCAATCTTTTCAATGCCACAAGTGTAGAGGCACTGCTGCTTATACTTTACCCTCTACCAATATCCACGCGACAACTTCCTCTGCAAGCAAATGAGATGCTAGCCCCTCAGCATTCTGAACTATTCAAAACGAACCCTAACTATTTGGTAATGCTTGAGAATTTTTGAGAGAGAGAGGCAAGACACAATTCTCGTCGTTCTAGAGTTAAAGGTTTTTTTAAATAGAAAAAGACGGCTGCGGAAAAGGTTAACATAACCTTTTATAGCTGTAAACATCAAAACCTTAACTTTCATCTAATGACAATTTTAATCGTCTCTCTATTCCTATAATCATCCAACGGTTGGATGAATAATATTAAGTAATTAATTTCATTTATTCCATAAATGAATTAGTTACGTATTAACTTACCAAATAAATACAATAAAGAATCTGATCCCTTTTCGTATGCGTTCAACATATCTGGACACCATCTAGATTCATTGGACGTGAACATCGTGCTCAAAAGATCATATATGCGTGTGACTCTGTAGGTTCACTTAACGTTGGTAGTGAATAGAAAATGTCCTAGATATTTATCCAAAAAACCTAAGTGGCCTCTAGCAAGAGATTATGGTTACCAAAGTTAAGTAAAACATATGATAACCTAATCATCGGTTTTAATATTTAGTCCTTTTGTCACACGATATCCTAATTACGTATAAGGCATGGACCGAGTCATCTTTATAAAACTTAATTAACCGTTTACTTGCTCATAGAGCAGACTATTCCAATAAATCATATTAATAACACCTTATTAATACTTTTTTGAGGATGACCATGCGTATTTTTCAGTCTTCCTTATCAAGGGGCCCATGGATATCTCTCTCTAATAAGAGAGAGACAAATTTCTTTCACTATCTCTAATATTCAAGCCATGACAAGAAAATCGCGCAGCCAATAGTCATAATAATCACCTGGTTAAAAGCGCTATTCAAAACATATTTTCTCCCCATGCAAGAAGCATTAGAAACATTAGGTCAAAGGACAGCAAATATAAAACTGAGAAGAAATACTTATGACTAACCCATGCAATATTTCTTCTTCACTTTGGGTCAGATCCAATACAGTACTCTCGATATTTATTTATGAATTGATTTTATATCTTATATTCATTATTATTGAAACTTGATCATCAATAATACAAGATGTGATAAACTAGAGAAAAACAAGAATAGTATTTTATTAGCAAGAAGGATTTTACTATCAAGTCACATACTAGATGCCCAAGAGTATAAAATGCAATTCAAAATACATGTCATAAAAAAACCAATAAAAATGTAAGCCAATTTGTGTAGGGCATATGACTAACAGCAGAGATATGACAGACAAACACGAACTCATTCCATATGTTGTTTGGAGAGATGATGATCACATTACACGATGTGGAGCTTATATTTATGGTGAGCCACTGGACAAGGTTTTTACCCAAGATCAGATCATCCAGATGATTAATAATGATTGGGGGTTAAGCTTTCCGTTTCCAAGGGTAGTGATGCATAGCTTGGGATTCCTGTGTCAGTTATATTCATGGCCGATGAATAGTGCACATTTTTCCACAGAGATGAGGGCATCCAGTTACTTACTTTCCGTTCTCGGTAATTCTCTCTTCCCTGACATGAGTGGCCTACCTGTGGCAAGCTACAATTTATGGCCTATATTGAGGAATCTACGGAGGTGCAAAATGGCGTAGGGTGTTGCGTTGTTGGCATAGTTGTATAAGAATATTGGATAGGCCTCACGTTTTGACGCCTAGGAGTTAGGAGGTCTCTCATCATTGTCGTAGGTACTCTTCACTATCAATAGATATTTCTTATATGATTTGAATTTATATACCTATACTTTATATTCTTATATGTATGTTTTTCTATTACAGGCTTAGATGTACTTATATTTTCCTATGTTCGCATAACCTACCCTGTGCAGTTCCAAGGAGTACTTTATATCTAGCAGTTTGTGATTATGGGACATAAAGCTGGTATAGTTACATTGGATGATTATCAGATTAGGTTAGATGTCATGACTGCAGCCGACTTCTTAGGGCCATTCTTAAAAAACACATTAGCAAGTGGGAAGAGTGTTTGCCATTCATTGAATTTGCTTATAATAGGGCTTGTCATTCCACTACTATGTTTTCTCCATTTGAAGTTGTCTATGGTTTTAAAACCACTACCCCTTTGGGTTTGATTGCATTTCCAACTGACCATCAATTGAGTTTGGATGGTAAAAGAAAGAACGAATTTGTTAAATCTATTCATGCCAAGGTTCGTGACAAAATTGAAAAGAAGAACGAAATGGTGGCTTCTAGGAAGAATAAAGGACGCAGGAAAGTGACTTTTGAGACCAGAGATTAGGTAAGGGTGCATTTGTGGAATGAAAGGTTTCCTTACCTTTGTAGAGGCAAATTGGATGCTAGGGGTGATGGACCATTTCAAGTCCTTGAGAAGATCAACGATAATGCCCAAAAGATTGATCTTCCCGGTGAGTATCATGCCAGTACCGCTTTCAATGTTTCTGACTTGTCTTTTTTTTATGTAGACTTGGATTCAAGGACGAATCCTTTCAAACGAGGGGCGGATAGTATGACCCCAGACGCGCAAGACACCGTAGAGTTGATGCAAGGGCCAATCACAAGAGCAAAGACAGAGAGAATGGAAGAGGAATATAAGGGTGAAGTAGCCTTTGGAGGATACAAAACCTTTCTATTATAAAGGGTACAAATGGAAGAATCCAAGGAAGCAAGCTTGACAAATTTTGTAGCTTCAAAACCAAAGAGAGAGACCATTCTGGACCCTACCGCCAACGGTAGGGTACACCCTACCATCTAAGGTTCTGCTCGTGAAGAAAGAGAAAGTCTAGCAACCTACCGTCGGCGATAGGCTTTTGGCCGAGAAAGAATTGAAGGCAATCGGCGTACAACGGATGGTAGGTCGAAACCTACCATCGCCAGTAGGTCGGACCTACCGTTGCCGGTAGGCCTCAGCTGGATAAGAAAATTGAGAAGTTTTAACTTCCTTGACTATTCAATTTGGTTGTAAACTTATTTTAACATATACTTAAGTGGCCTTAGCATTCTTTAAACTCTTTTAAGGTAGTCTAATACCTTAGGTTGGAAACTAGTTGTGAAGGCTACTATATATACTCTTATTGAAGCCATTTGTTGCCAAGCTTGAGATATTGAAAATTTAAAGAGAGAAGAACTAGGGTTCTTGAGATTTCTTCATCTTCCTTTGTAAATTAATAGTTCCCATTGTATAATTCAAGGCAAGGAATTTCTTGAAGCTTCAATTCAAGAGTCCAAGTCTGATTTCCAAATCCTATCTATCCCTTGAGATGCCAATTCCTTAATTGGTGTTGCTTCGGAATATTAGTTCTTCTTAGAATGTGGAGGTTAGGTGAGGCTTTTTCCAAGCCTTTTTGATTCTCCCCTACATATAAGAAGGTGTACTTGTTTTCTTCTTAAATATTTTTCCTGCAATTTGTGTTTGTGTTCTTCAAACTCTCCAAAATATCTATCAAAGGAATCTTCTAGAAGGGAGTTGCATTTTGGAAGTAAATGATCTTCAAGGAGCTATGGAGGATCATACCATTGTGTCAGGAAGAACATCATTCAAATCCAAGGGATCCCAACCCAACCTCCAAGATCAAAGAAGATTCGTTTCATTCCAAATTTCTTGTTGTTGGCATGAACAACGTCATGATTCTTGGAATGGATATACTTGATTAACTTCATATTCGTCTTTTCATCCAAGCACAAAACATGACCAATGGAGAAAGGAATCAAACTAAAAGACGTTGGAAGCTTGAAACCATAGTCAAATTCAAGAGAAGAATAACGAGTAGTAGAATAATAAGCTTGATTAGAAGCAAACTCAATAAGGAATAAACAAATTTGCCAAGTGATTCCGGTCTTTTTTTCGGGTACATCCATCAAAGAACTAGCATTAGTGCTAAATCCTTGATGTATTTCCTATAAAACCATGGAATCTTTTCTCCTCAAAGGCACTCTTGGAAATCAGCCAATCTTGGATTGCTTGCACCATATTTGCACCCACTTTGAAGCCTTGAAAACTCACTAGAGAACCTAGGAAAGTACTATTTTTTACACAAAACTCACAATTCCCAAGGTTAACATGTAGTTTCTTATTCGTTCAAAACAAACAAAACTTGATTAAGATAATGCACATGATCATCATAAGTTTTGCTATCAATCAAGACGTCTTAAACATAAGCCGAAGCAAATAAAGAATCCATGCCTTTAAGAAATCTAAGTAGCCCAAATATAAAATCCATAGATATGTCTACAAGGTCTCTAGGCACATCCAAAGAAAAAAAATGTCTATGTGGCAAAGATGTAGAGTTAGCCAGTTTATACTCTAAGCAATTAACAAAAACCTTTCTACATCTTTTTTCATGCAAAACCCAAAGAAATGCTCATGTAAAATCACATACGTATTGGAAGTACCAAATAATCCATCAAAACACCACAATCAGCTTCTTTAGCTAACAACAATTTTAAGTAACAAGAAGGAATGCACAATTTACCAACATGGTGAAGAACACCACCATGTATAAGGTACTCATCATTATGCACAAACAAACAAGCATCATTTATGTCCTTGAACTCATTATCACTAACATGTAATTCTTTAATTTTCTTAAAATCAAGTAATTGAGCTTGTAAAGTAATGAATAGAATGTACCTCTTTGACGAAGCATCAATTAACATATTTTCTTTACCTCTCTTGTACCAAATGAAATATGGAAATGTATTTATGAATTCCATCCATCTAGCACACCACTTGCTGAGCTTTCGTCGATCTTTGAAAACCACCCGATCAAAGAACTCTTTAAAAATTAGTTTGAATAAACAAAATATCTTCAAAGTCATGTTTCAAAGTGAATGCACAAAAGTTATTTTCAAAGCTAGAACATGAAATGAATAACTTTGACAACCAATCCTTGAAAGGCTTGTGGTGATAAAGATGTTCAACAACAAAATATTTGCAAATTCGTTCAAAGGCCTTCTTTCTCAAATTAGTATTTTCAAATGCCAAAGAATTAATTTTGAAAAACTCAAGATTAACTCCTATTCGGTTTTAAAAGTCTTTCAATTAAAATTCCTTGAAATGCAAATGATAAAATTGGAACCCAAATGTGTTTCCAAATAAATTGTTCGAGGAGTTAATGACATTTGAAAGCTTTTGTTCATTGCCAGAAAACTAAACTTGAGCACTCACAAAGGACATAAGTTAGTTTAAGAAAACAAAATCATTATGAATCTCCATAAAAGTATCAAGGAAAGAAGAAACATAGTCAACATTCTCAACAAACTTTCCTAAACACTTATCATGTAGAATATAAAATAAAGCATAATTAAGCTCAAAACCAACAATGTTAGGTTCAACAAATGAAGTATCATCTAACATACCAAAGCTATAATAATAAGGAACAAATTTAGCACCACTATGCATCAATGAATCCTCAAGAGAAGTATGGGAAGAAAGGCATTTAATCATACAAGGCATAAGAAGAAAGACTTTCCCATCAAAAGAAATAAAACATACATCACAAGTATGCCCACATGAAGAGTATATGAAACCAACAAAGACTTTAATTCCACAAAAGAAACTTCATGAAATGAAAGAGAAGGGTTAAGAGATAGGCTTATTGATAAATCTTCAAGAATAGTGCCAAGCTCTTCCTCCATGCTCCTTCCTTCATCTTCTATTCCTAGCATGCAAGAAGCATAATTGGAAACATTGTCATAATACTCATCAACTCTATGAATGATATAAGATAAGGAATTAGACTCTATGAATTGTTTCTTTTCTAATAAAGTTTCAAGAGAGTTGAGAAAATAAAATTAATATCCATTCCATAAAACAAGTGAGAACAACTTTATTTCCTTAAAACAAATCTCAAAGCTCAAGTAGGAATTAGAGGGAAAGAAGTTTATGGTCTTCATGGACTTGTAGACAAGCTTTTCTCCTTCATCCTTGCTTGGTTTCCAAAATTCTGCACACATAAAGAATTCACTATCAAAGGAAGAGTTAGTTTCATTAGCATAGAAATTCACTTCCTCACAGTTTTCAAGTATTACTATCTCTATTTCTAGTTGCTCTTGTTTTTCACTCTCTTGTTTTTCAATGAAGTGCTCATTTTCTTTTATTCTCTCACTTTTCTTAAGCTCACTTTCTTTCTCTTTTGGGCAATCTAAATGTTCACTCTCTCTTAAAACGATAGAGATAGAATCAAAGATACATGATTTCTCAACTAATCTCTCTTTGTTTTCCTCTCTTTCTTTTTCTTTAATTCTAATGCTCTTCTCATTCATGATTGATACGTCCATTTTTATACATATATTTACAGCGTTTAATCTTCAGTTTTTGAAGTATTTCAGCAATAAAATGACATATGTATCCTCTGTTTCGTCTATTTTGTTTATAGGTATGACTCGAATGAGTTAGAATGAAGAGTAGCGTGAAACAAGAGCATACAGAGCAAAAAAGGACAAGAAAAGAGAAGAAATGCACAAAATACAGTAGGTTGGGGGCCCGGCTAGTTGCGTAGCAAGGACCTGTTATGCAATTTTTCGCAACTTTTTGAACACTCTTTTAAAGTAATTTTAAGGGATCTTCATCTAGGTTTTCTTGGGGGCTGAGAGAAGTGATTTTTGAGAGAAAATCCCTCCCATAAACTTCCTTTAATCGACTTAGATCGACAATTAGATTTGGAATTCAACTTTTAATAGTGAGATTAAAGAGTTTTTTCGAAGCAAATTCGGACTTTGTTGGAGCAACTCGAGAGACGAACTCGGACATGATACGGGATCGAAATTCGACCTTCGAATTCACTCCTAAGCCTTTCTTTTCCTTCTCTAGTAGTTTTTAATTTGTTTAATTTTAGTTTTATGCTATGAATTGTGAGTAGTTAATTGTTTGGATTAAGAGTTGAATCCTAATTTTGGTATTATTTAAATTGATTAGAATTTGATGAAATTGAATGTTTTCATTGCTTGAATTGTTCTTAAATTGTTTAATTCTCTGCAATTTAAGTGTCATGAGCTTAAATAGTCGAGCGGCTGCTTGAAGTTGAAAAGGGGGATTGAACTAGAGATAGTTGATGCACTTTTAGGTTCATTATCACCTGTATTATTGCATTCGTAACTTTTTAGGGAGAAGAGATTCTCGTCTAAAAGTTATAGTGAATAGAGCGGCTTTCGCCTAGAGATAGGGATTGCCCAATTACGAGTTTGATGACCCAATACGTTAGTGCATCAACAATTTCCATTAATTTCAGTTAATTGAAGAAGTAACAAGATTAAGGGGATCCTGAGATCAAAACCTTCGTTATATATATTCAATATTTGTTAGTTGTTTTTTATGATTATAGCCTTGTTAGCATCTTGTTAGTTCATGATCCTTTCAACAACGTTTTCAAGACTAAACATTGAAAAAATAGTAGAGTAATTAAACCTTACCTATCCTGAAAAGAATTGACATTCGGGGTGAACTCCTTTCAACGGTATGAAGTCCACTTGCCTTGCACTGTAGCATTATGAATTCCGTTACATTTCACACACATCAAGTTTTTTGCACTGTTGTTGGGGAATGGCAAGTTTAAGGAAATACCGTTGTTTGGTGCTTTACTCATTTTTCTTTTTCTTTTTCTTTTTCTTTTCGTTTTCGTTTCGATTCTTTAGTTCGTTTCTCATTGTTCATTGTTCCTATTGTTCAGGTTTTTATGGTATAGATATCAGTAATTCGGTCCATTACTATTGGAATCGGTGTTGATTTTCAAGTTCTGGACAGTTAGGAATGAAGACCGATGGTCCCATGGAAGCCCGATGGAATAAATGCTAGAACAAGGAGTGGAGAACATGGCTCATATGCCTTATTACACGCATTATCAGCTAGCCATGTTCCGAGAAGACTAGCAAGGGTATGATACATACTCTAACCAGTACAGTTCGGATTGGAGGACCCAACTGAATGCTCATTGCTACAGTTATGCTCAGTATTTTACATCCAATCACACCCAACTTGTACCTCTATCACCCCCACAACCTAACATAGAAGATCTTGTTTCAAGTTATATTAAATCGACAGATGTTGGGTTGAAGAGTATGGAAGAAATTTAGAGGAGCCAAATAGTCTCTATCTACAGTATGGAGAGCAAAATCAAGCTAATAGCAAAGATGATCGTAGATAGACCGCTTAATAGTTTGCCTAATACTACAGAGTAGATTTTAGAGGAATAAGACGATATGCTCTTGGTCATCAAGTATGTGACTTGATAGTAAAACCATTATAGCGAATAAAATACTAATACTATTCTTATTTGTCCCTAGTTTATTACATCTTGTAAACTAGTGTGAAGTTGATTGATGGTCAAGTTTTACTGAAATCAATTCATAAATACATATTGAGAATATTGTATTGGACATGACCCAAAGTGAAGAAGAAATATTGAATGGGTTTAAGTTATAAGTATTTCTTCTCAGTTTTATATTTGGTGTCCTTTGACCTAATGTTTCTAATGTTTCTTGCATGGGAGAAAATATGTTTTGACATAGTCAAACATCACTTTTAATTAGGTGATTATTATGACTGTTGGTTGGTTTATTTTCTTGTGATGGCTTGAATCTTGGAGATAGTGAAAGGGATTTGTCCCTTTCCTGTTAGAGAGAGATATCCATGGGCCCCTTGATAAGGAAGAATGGAAAATATGCATGGCCATGCTCAAATAAGTATTAATAAGGTGTTATTAATATTATTTGTTGGAACAGTCTGCCTTGTGATCAAGTAAATAGTTAATTAAGTTTTATAAGGATGACTTAGTCCATGCCTTATACTTAATTAGGATATCGTGTGACAAAAGGACTAAATATTAAATCTGATGCTAGGTTATTATTGCATTTGCTTAACTTAGGTAAGTATAATGTCTTGCTAGAGGCCGCTTATGTTTTGTGAATAAATGTCTAGGACATTTTTCATTCACTGCCAACGTTATGTGAACCTACAGGGTCACACGTAAAAACGATCTTGTGAGCATAATGCCACGTTCAATGGATCTAGATTGTGTCCAGATTCATTGAACATATACAAAAGGGGAATCAGATTCCATATTGTATTTTCTGGTAAGTTAATAAGTAATTAGTTTTACTTAATCGAATAAATGAAATTAATTACTTAATATTACTCATCCAACTGTTGGATGATTATAGGAATAGACGGACGAGATTAAACTGTCATTAGATGACAGTTAGGGTTTTGATAATGACAGTATAAAAAGGTTATGTTAACCTTATCTTGGTAGCCGTCCTTTATCTGATTAAAGAAAAATAAAACCCTAAACCCTAGAACGGCGATATAGTATCTAGCCTCCTCTCTCCGAAATACGACCGGTTACCAGATAGTCAGGATCAGTTCTGAACAGTTTTCAGAACACAGAAATGGCTAGCATCCTGATCGCTTGAAGAGGAGTTTGTCGCGTGGATACCAGTAGAGGGCGAAGCGTAAAAAGCAGCGCCTCCACACCGAACAATCAAAACATTGTGGTAATTTCTATCCAATCGATTTTTCTAGTATGTGCAGATCCTGTTGGTGGATTTCCGTAGTTTTATTTTATTTTGTTTTTGCCTACGGGTTCCAACAATGTGTTGATAGAAGCTTGTGTTTCTCAATCTTGTTTCAGTGAAAAAGAAAGAAGAATTGAGGAAGAGAAAGAAAGAAAAAATGAGAAAAGAAGATTGGGGAAAAAAAAGGAGAGAAAGAAAAGAAAAGAAAAAAGGTAAATAGTTGAAATATCATTATATGAGTTTCTCTCCTGGAAGAAAAATAGTTATACACTTATTCTTTTTACCTTCAAACTTCCTTTTACTCATATGGGCTAGAGAAAAGTTGAGATTGTTAGGTGGGTTGTGATTTGTTGGAGATAGGAAACAAATGTGAGGTAAAGTATTCCGGGGGTAAAGGGAATAAAAGAGTGAAAAGCGACTAGAATGTTTTAGATTAGATATCGATTTTGTTTTCCTTTCGGTTGCATTAAGCTCCATTCTCTTTGCTTCTTGTTTTTCTTTTCCCTTCATTTGGTATCCTTTTATGTGCTTAGCCTAACATTACTTTAGTTTGGACCAATTAGCTAATAGGTAGTGGAAAGTTGAGTTTAAGGGCAATGCTATTGAAGTGAATTATTTTGGTAGTTTCCTTTCATTCTCTTTGCATTTGTTGAAGCTTAACATAAGTAGTCCCACACACACACTGTTGATTCATAATTGTTCACACGAGATGTCTTGTGGATCATTGAAGCTTTGTAATCGTACTTGGATGAGTTTGTGTGATTCTTGCTCAATTGTGGTGATGTTATTTTTCTTAAGTTTTAAAAAAGTGTGTCTTTACTTTGTTTGTTTTTGTGTTTTCCATTTTTAGTTGGAAAGTTGTGTTCCGTCCTTGCATCTTCAGGTTGTTGCTTTAGTTTTTGTTACTTGAGGGTAAGCGATGCTCAAGTGCGAGGAAATTTGATATGTCCATTTTTTACATATTTTTAGAGTGTTTAATCTTCAGTTTCAAAGTACTTTAGCAATAAAATGGCATATTTGTCCTCCATTTCTTCTCTTTTATTTTTAGGTATGACTTGAATGAGTTAGAATGAAGAATGAAGTGAAATGAGAGCAGACGCAGCAAAATGGAGAGAAAAGAGAAGAAATGCAAAAAATGCGGCAGGCAGGGGGACTCAGCCGTCTAAGCAGGAGGACCCGGCCACCTAAGCGGGGAAACCCGACCAGTCTCGCAGTAGGGACCTGTTATGCAATTTTCTACATCTTTTTAAATACTCTTTCAATGTAATTTAAAGAAATCTTGTCTAGGGTTTCTTAGGGGTTGAGAGAGGTGATTTTTTAGAGCAAATCCCTCCCATGAACCTCCGTTAATCTACTTATATCAACAATTAAATTAGGAATTCAAGTTTTAATAGTTAGATTGAAGAGTTTTTCAAGACCGAATTCAGGCTTCATTGGAGCAACTCGAGAGACGAGCTCGGACGTGGTATGAGATCGAACTTCGGCCTTCGAATTCACTTCTAAGCCTTTCTTTTCCTTCTCTAGTAGTTTTTAATTTTGTTTAATTTTAGTTTTATTCTATGAATTGTGAGTAGTTAATTGTTTGGATTAAGGGTTGAACCCTAATTTTGGTATTATTGAAATTGATTGGAATTTGATGAAATTGAATGTTGTCATTGCTTGAATTGTTCTTCAATTGTTTAATTTTCTGCAATTTAAGTGTCATGAGCTTAAATAAGTCGCAGGGGTGTTTGAAATTAAAAAGGAAGAACACCTGAGGGCAAATGATTTGGGGATTGATTGGGGCATTGAACTAGAGATAATTGATGCACTTTTAGGTTTGTTATCACCTGCATTTATTGCATTTGTAACTTTTTAGGGAGAGAAGAGATTCTCGTCTAAAAGTTATAGTATATAGAGCACCTTTTGCCTAGAGATAGGGATAGATTTCTCAATTACGAGTGTGATGGGCCAAATCGTTAGTGCAATAACAATTTCCATTAATTTCAGTTAATTGAAGAAGTAACATGATTAGGGGGATCCCGTGATCCGAACCTCTGTTTTATATATATTTTCAAATTTGTTAGTTTGTTTTTATGGTTATAGCTTTGTTAGCATCATGTTTGTTCACGATCGTTTCAACAACGTTTTCAAGACTAAACATTGAAAAAATGGTAGAGTAATTGAATCTTGCCTATCCTCGAGAGAATCAACACTCGGGGTGAGCTCACTTCTACAGTCTTAGGTCCACTTCCCTTGCACAATAGTATTATGAACTCCCATTACATTTCACACATGTCAATGATAGAACTAGGTTCCTTTTTGGGTAACTCTTCCCCAACATGGATTTTAAGACTCTTCAATTTTAGCTTGTGAAAACTCTTTGATATTTGGAGACTCTTCAACCGTTAATGACTCCTGAATTTAACCTTTTGTTGACCTTATCTAAGTTGTTCATGGTTTCCCCCTTCAAATCTATACCTCAAATATTGCTTCATTGAGCTCCATGTCTTGATTGATTGAACTCCCATTTTCCTTTCATTTTAACATTTAGAATCTCACCAAACTTTGAGCTCATACGGAAGAGATGTTAACACTAATTGAGACTTTTCTTCTTCTCTTACACAATATGAATAGAACAACTTTTTTCTCCCATGCTTCATAATCATAAGGACAAAAAGTTCCACACAAAATAGGTTTCCAATTGTTGTAACTAAGAGATCTAGATATAGTTCCCAAAGTTTGAGAACGTTTTCTATAGTTATATCTTCCATAGTTGTAAGTATCATAATATCCCTCATAATCACCTTTCCTTTTATGGAATCTCTCATCCTTGTTCACATAATTTCCTCCATTTCTAACATCATTTCTTGTTCTAAATCTGTTGCCCTCCTAGCAATCATAAGAATTATGCTCATAAGATCTAGCATGAGGAGAAAAGTTACCATATCCGAATTGATTATCGTGCATTAGGTGTCCACCAAAGTCTCTTCTACTACTTTGCTTAAAAATGGCTTCCTCTTCTCTTTTTAAGTCCTTAACACCTTTTGCTAGGCATGATAATTATTGTTCCAATCCTTTCAAGGCTTGTTGCATTCGTTCCACATGATGGAAATCATCTTCCATGTTGAAATAGATGTTTTAAACCCTGAAAATTGAACAAAGAAACAAAATAAAAGGACCTCCTAATCCCTAAGTGCTTACATTCATTGATGATCACTCTATTCACTCGTGTTTAACTCTCTTAATTGGCTATTATCAATATAAGCTCACCCTCTTGCCTTTTTCAAACACTCTATGATATCCTTCAACATCTTAGCCAACTCAAACCAAGAGCAACGATCCCAAGCAAGTAAATCAATCAATTCACTTAGTAGGATAAGTATTCAATGAGGTAAAATATCAAACACTTGAGGTGTATGAATTTCAAATAACGTAATGTATGGAATTGAGCGAACAAATAAGATCTATCATAAAAAAAAGACTAGAAACGCACAAAAAAACTGCTAGAAATAAAAAACAAAGCAATTCAAAATAATTAGACTAAACAAAGAACAAAAGAGTAATAAGAAAATGTTTTCCAGAAAATAGGAGATGACAACAACCTTTACCTAAAATGAAAGTATCTCAAACTCTACAAATTAAAATCAGATGAAACCAATTCAGGAAGATTCCATTTGATGAGGATGAATTTAAGCACAAATTTCGGATGTATTGAATCATTAGTGCACACGATATATGCAGATTAATCAAAAACTTTTTTTTGCAGCGGCGATTCCTGAACACATTTCAAAATTCAATCAAATTGAGCAATCAATTGAACTCCAAATTGAGCAATAATTATTTCAATTGAATTGTAACTCAAAGGAGAACATCTCCATCACAAAACATGAACAATTTCGCACATAATTCATACAAATTTGTACTTGATATTTGGAACAATGTTTCTGTAATTTTTTTGTACTACTATTGCATAATCATCATAGAAATTTCATAGATCATCAAGTACTTATTCTTTTTTTCTTATTTGCAACAAATTTAAACAACTCATAACACAAAATTTACCTTCATTTGGAGGTTTCTTTGATGCCACTCTGATGTAGATCCACTTTGATTGTAATTTTTGGACTCTACTACTTCCCAAGGATCACCTCCTTCTTTGAAGAACCTCTATTGAGGATTCTTAAATTCAACACTCCAACAAGAAACCTATGAGAAACTAAGTCTCAAAAACCTAATATTCAAGGGCTAAATTCTTTCCTAGATTGATAATCAGAACCTTGAGGGAACAGAGACCTAAAAACCCCGATTACAAAATTTAGAAGACCCAACAACAATTGCTTAAAAGAAAGGAAACTCTATGAATAAACTAATGAAATGAATTGGGATGATCCATTGATTCCATAGATACTTCAATCTAAGGCTCAATTGTTCACAATAGTAAGGATATTAACCCTTAGCAAGCTAGTCTAAGAAGGTGAAGAAACCTAGAAGAAACTTGGAGAAACTCTCTTATATTCTCATCAAATTCATCATTGTTGTTTACAATGAGTTATAAAGGGATACTTATAGACTAAGGTCTAACCCTAGCTAACCTATACCTTAATGGGTTAAAATACTCTTTAAACCTTGATTAAAAACTTAAAAGACAAGCCAAACACAAAAACTCCCTAATTAGATTGCATTAAGTATCCCTTCAGCCGAACCCTACCAGCAATGGTAGGGAGAACCTACCACAGGCGGTAGGTGTGTGATTTACAAAGCCTATGCCAGCAGAAGCCTACCGGCGACGGTAGAAGTAGGGTTACTGTCGGCGGTAGGGTACGCTTCTCCAACACTTAGCCTATTTTCTCCCTCAAGTTGCTTCCTTGAATGATCTTTGCTTATTCAACATATTGGAAGCAACTTGGAAGCCTTTTCTTGATCTCCAAACTCTTCAAACTTGTTCTTCAATGCTTCCTCCATGAAAACAACCATACGATTAACCTTATTTCTATCATTATCTTTGATCTTCTTCGGCCTCGCACTAGTGAATAGTCCAAGCAATAAATATTTAGGTTCTTGGCTTTCCCGATCTACATCACTTGTTGGCAAGCTTTCCATCTTCATCCTTGCTTGAATCTTCAAAATTCGGCACACAAAAGAATTCAATAGCAAAGAAAGAGTTCGTTTCATTAGCATAGAAATTCACTTCCTCACTCTTTTCAAGTGCAACCATCTCTTTTTCTCTTTGATCTTCTTTTTCACTCTCTTGTTTTTCAATGAAGCACTCATTTTCTTTTATTCTCTCACTGTTCTCAAGTTCACTTTCTTTCTCTTTTGAGCACTCTCAATGTTCAGTCACTTTTGAAATGATAGAGATGGAATCAAAGTTACATGATTTTTCTACTAATCTCTCTTTGCTTTCCACTCTTTCTTTTTTCTTTAATCTCATTGCACTCTTCTTTTCAATGCTCTGCTCATTCATGTTATCACAAGAATCCTTATTAGATGTCTCTTCCATAACATAAATTACAATACTTTCTTCAACTACCTGTTGAGTTTGTGGAACCTCATTTACTTTTGAAAATTCTTCAATCATTGATGGTTTCATGATTTCTACCTTTGCAACCCTTTGAGGTGACATGGAGAATTGTCTGTCCTCACATGTTTTAGTCTTCATGATACTATTTGCCTTTTTCTCTTGATCAAATATTTTAACCTTTTCTCTCAACTTCTTTTTCTCTTCATAAATTTCACGAGGCGCCAAAGAATATACAGTGAAAATCTTGCCATCTTTGGTGAAGTTATAAGATTCTTGTCCCCATTTTATATAGCTTTCCTATCATTATACAAGGACTTCCAAACAATAGATGACTCACGTGTATGGGTGCTACATCACACAACATATCATCTTTATATATTCCTTTAGAAATAGACACCCACACTTGCTTAGAGACTTTGATCTCGTAATTATCATTTGACCAATGACATATATAATGCTTAGGATGTTCAAGAAGAGACAAATTTAACTTTTCCACAAGGTAAGTACTAGCCACATTAGCACAATTACTACCATCAACAAGAAGATTAGCAACTTTTACTTCCACAAGGCATTTTAGATTGACAACATGCTTACTTTCATTCTTCCTCCCATGGACATTTTCATCGTATAAGCACTCAAAGTAAACTTCTCTACCATACCTATAATGATACTCTTCATAACAATCATATGGACTATGCTCAAAATAATCATATTTAGCATTAACCTTATCATAACTCCCATAATCATCATAAAAAGTATGCTAAAAAGATTTAGCATAAGAAGAGAAGTTATCAACTCCAACATGTCTTCTAGGAGTGAAGTTTCCATTTCCATGATCGTTCCCACCATCAGCATTGAATCTATTGCCACCACCATGATGGAAATTATGCATATCTCTTACAAGCTTAGATTGATAATCCTCTTGTTTGCTCTTTGCTTCCATCCTTGTCCATGATGGATTAGACTCATTGTACTTCATTTATTTATTGTTTAAAACCTGCAAAAAATGGTTATAAAATAAAACAAGGACCTCCCAATCACTCTCTAAGTGTTTACACTCTTTTATGATCACTCAATTCATTCTCGTTTAGCACTCTTTATTGGCTTTTATCAAATAAGCTCACCCTCTTGACTTTTCAAAACACTCAACACTCAAGTCTCAATAAGATCCTCTAACCTCTTAACCAACTCAAACCAAGAGCACCAATCCCAAGCAAGTAAATCAACCAATGCACTTAGTTGGATACGTATTCAAAAAGGCAAAGTTTCAAATACTTAAGTTGTAAGAATTTCAAAGAATATAATCTATAGAAAAGAGCCAACAAAAAACATTGATCACAAATAACAGATTAGAAACACACACAGAAACAAGTTAGAATTTAAAAGAAAGAAATTCAACACAATTAGGCTAAACAAAGAACACAAGAGCACTAAAACAAATTTTCCCGAAAAAAGGGAATAATGATACCCTGTCTCTCAAATGACGATAAATAGAAAAATAAAAAGTCAAATCAGATGCAACCAGCACATGAATATTCCTCACTCAAAGAGGATTAATTTAGGCACAAATTTCATTCTAAGTGAATCGGTATAACACAAGATATGTTAAGATTAATCAATAGCTTTTCTGCAGTCGCGATTCCAAAACACATTTCACAATTCAATCAAATTGAGCAATCAATTGAACTCCAAATTGAGTAAATTTTATTTCTCTTGAACCTTAACTCAACGAAGAAAATCTGCATCAACAAATTTGTACGTAATTCATTAGATTTTTCAATTGATTTTCGAATTGATTTTTCTATACTTAATATTACATGATCTTCATGTAATTTTGTTTGATCATCAAGTACTTTTTTTTTTAAAGAATTAGAACTACATACAACACAAATTGACCTTCATTTGGAAGTTCCTCTGATACCATTTTTATGTGAATCTTCAATTGATTGGAGATTTGATTCAACACCTACCCAAGATCACCTCCTTGATGAAGAACCTTATTGAGGATTTTGTAGCTTCAAAACACTCTAATAGAAAACTTATGATGATCTAAGCCTCATAAACCCAACATTGAGTGGCATTTCCCAATTTGATAGGAAGAACCTTAAGGAAACTAAGGCCTCAAAACCCCAACTACACAAACAAGAAGACCTAAGATCAATTGAATCAAAGAACAAGAACTCTAAGACTCAATCAAAGAAAAGAATTAGAATAATCAATTGAATTCCTTAGATTCCTCAACCTAAGGTAATCAATTGTTCAAAACTAAGGAAATTAACCCTTAGCAAGCTACTAAGAAAAGGTGAAGAACCCTAGTGAGAAAGAGAATCCTTTGTCACAATTTTCAGCTAAAATTTCATCAAAGTTAGTTACAATGATCTTATAATTGGGTGTTTGTAGGCTAAGGTCCAAACCTAACCTATATAGTGATTAATGGCTTAAAATACCCATTAATCCCTTTATTAAAATCTAGAAAAACAAGTTCAAAAACTAAAATCCCGCCTAAAACTACAAAGATGATTTTTCCATCCAAACCTTACCGGCGACGGTAGGGTGAGACCTACCAGACGTGGTAGGGTGTGCTCTTCGAAGAATTTCCAGCAGAACCCTATCAGTGACGGTTGGGGCAGGGCTATTGTCGTGGTAGGGTCACTTTTCTCCAACACTTAGCCTTTTTTCTCTTACAACTTGTTCCCTTGAATAATCCTTGCTAAATGAACAAATTGAGAACAACTTTGAAACCTTTCCTTGATCTTCAAACCCTTCAAGCTTGTTCTTCAAAGCATTTTCCATGTAAACAATCATGCCATTATCCATATTTCCATCAGTATCTTTGATATTCTTCGTCTTTGTACTAGTGAATGGTCAATGCAATAAATCTTTAGTTTCTTGGCTTTTCCGACTCACATCACTCTAGTTCCTGCCAAGTGAAGTTCTGGAGTATCTTCTCAAATATCGCCACCATCCCTTTGTGATCATCATCCTTTCTCTTTGCCATTGCTCTTATGACCGGTCCTTGGCACAAGTCTATCGTCTCTTGTGCATCCCGAGTCATACCATCCGCCCTTTATTTGAAAGGATTTGTCCTCAAATCCGTATCTACATCAAATAGAGATAAGTCAGAAACATTGAATGTAGCCCTAACATTATACTCACCAAGAAGATCAATCTTGTATGCGTTATTGTTGATCTTTTCAAGGACCTGGAAATGGTCTATTGCCTCTAGCGTCGAGCTTGCGCTTGCAAAGGTTGGGAAATTATTTTTTTCTTAAATGCACCTAACCCTATCTCCAGGCTTAAAAGACATCTTCTTGCATCCTTTATTCTTCCTAAAAGCCACCATTTCATTCTTCCATTTAATGTGTTCACGAACCTTGGTATTAATAGATCTAGCAAATTCGGCCTTTCTTTTACCATTCAAACTCAGCTGATGGTCAATAGGCAATCCAATCAAATCCAAAAGGGTTAGTGGATTAAAGCCATAGACAACGTCAAATAGAGAAAATATAGTAGTAGAATGACAAGCGCTATTATAAGCAAACTCAATGAATGACAAACATTCTTCCCACTTACTAATATGCTTTTTAAGAATAGCCCTAAGAAGTTGGCCTATAGGTTTATTAACTACCTGTGTTTGACCATCCATTTGCGAATAACAAGAAGTGGAATAAAGTAAGTTAGTCCCTAGTTTCTTCCATAACACTTTCCAAAAATGACTAACAAACTTTGGATCTCGGTCAGAAACTATGGTCTATGCATGCTATGCAATCTCACAAATCATTCCTTAGATCAACGATGATACTTGCTTCATGATTGATGTGATTGACCCTTATATTTTTTATCATGTGCAGGAGTTCGTGCAAGAAGATCACACCATCAAACAAGATGACCATAACAAGATCGATTCTGAGGATTTCAGGCTATGGTCACCTAGTTGGATGAGGTAGAGGTTGAGAAGAAAGAGGTAAAAAGTGAGGACATATAAGGAGTTTCTCGTGTATCACTTAAATACCCTATTCAGAACCTCTAGAGTTATTGCCTATAGTCGATATCTATATGATAAGCCCTTTCTTCTGCAATCCCAAGATTCTCTTCGAAGATGATTTCAAGATGAGAAAGTTTAACTCGAATATGCAAGAGGTAGTGAATAAGGAGGTTATAAAACTCCTAGATGCCATATTTTATACCATCTCAGGCAGCGTATTGCTGAGTCCAATACAAATTGTACCAAAGAAATGTGGCGTGACGATGGTCCCCAATGAGAAAAATGAATTGATCCTGATGAGAGTGATCAATGCCAAATAGAGGATGTGCATCAACTATAGAAGATTGAATGAGGTAATAAAAAAGTTCACTTCCCTCTGTTATTTATTGATCAGATGATAACGCGATTAGCGGGCCATCCTTATTACTGCTTTCTGGACTATTTCTCAGGCAACTTCCAGATTCCCATTGCTCACGAAGACCAGGAGAAAACCACCTTCACTTGCCCTTACGGTACATTTTCTTATAGGCGTATGCCTTTTGGTTTATGCAATGCTCCTGCTATTTTTAGCATTGTATGATTGCTACATTTGAGGGTTTGGTGAGGGTAATAATTTAGGTTTTCATTTTTAGGGATTCTTTTGCAATATGCTTGTCTAACCTTGAAAAAGTTTTGAAAAGATGTGAGGAAACACACTTAGTTTTGAATTGGGAGGAATGTCATTTTATGGTTCGAGAACGGATGGTGTTAGGGCATAAAATTTTTCAAAATGGCATTAAAGAGGTTGCCTCCCCCTTCTTCTATAGAAGTAGTGAGGAGTTTTCTAGGGCATGCAGAGTTTTATAGGTGCTTTATACAAGATTTTTCAAAAATTACAAAACCTTTAACTGCATTGCTTGAGGAGGATGCTCCGTTCAATTTTGATGAAACTTGTATTGCTTGCTTTTTCATTGCTTAAGAAAAGTTAATGAATACTCCTATCTTAGTTGCCCCAGAATAGTCACTCCCATTGGAATTTATGTGTGATGCTAGTGATTTTCCTACAGTTGTTGTATTAGGCCAGAGAAAGGTTAAGTATTTTAAATCCATTTACTATGCAAGTAAGAATCTCATGGATGCTCAGGCAAACTACACAACCACGGAGAATGAGCTAATCGCAACAGTATTTGCGTTTGACAAATTTCGCGCTTATCTTATATGAAATTATACTTTACACTACCATTTAGCTCTAAACAATGCTAAGCCTAGACAAATTCGATGGGTACTTTTGTTGCAAAAATTTGACTTGGAGAAAGGAGCAGAAAATCTGGCAGCAAATCATCAGTCACGGTTGGAGAATCCTTGCTTATAGCCGTTGGAAGAATAGAGCATCAACGATATATCTCTTGACGAGCAACTTCTTTTTTCATGCCATTAAAGATAATTCCCTTAGTTTGTCCACACTGCTAACGATCTCATTTCCAATGTTGTGCCTGCAGGTACCCCTCAACAGCAAAAGAAGTTCTTTGCAGAGCTTAAGTACTACTTTTTGGAAGATCCTTATCTCTTCCTTCAATGTGCCGATCAAATCATTCTGAGATGTGCGGCTCATCCTAAAACTGAAGACATTTTAAGATACTATCATAAGGGTCTGGTGGGTGGCAACTCCCAAGTGAATGGGACTGCCCAAAAGGTACTCGAATCGGGCTTCTATTGGTAGACTCTTTTCAAGGATGCAAAGAGGTAAATGTTAAGTTGTGAGAGTTGTCAGCGTATAGGTAACATCTCTAAACGCAATAAAATGCCTATGACTTCTTATCAAGTTTTTGAGGTCCTTGATTGTTCGGGTATCGATTTCATAGGTCCTTTCCCGATGTCCTTTGGTAATCAATACATCTCAGTGGTTGTTAAATATGTTTATAGATGCGTAGAGACTCAAGCCTCATGATGTAAACTCCTCTAGGCTTGTTTAGATTCCATCATTTGCCCAAGAATATCCTCTCTTCAAAAAGAACTTTGAATGTTTGATATGGTAAATTTGTATCAATGAAAAGGAAAATTGTAGTAAACTAAACACAAAAGTTCCTATCTAGTAGAGGAATCAACAATAGTTATAGGAACTATCATCTCTCCCTCCTTCACGTGGAATACCTAATCCCTAAAAACACTAACTAAAGAGTTAGCACCTTTAGGGAATGTAGGATTTGGTGAGAACTAGAACTTTTGAATTCCAATTCAAGAATAACTTGACTAAATTACAAATGGAACACTTAAGTTACAAGGAAGAAGAAGATACTCCATGAACCCTAGTTTTTCTCTGTAAATACTCAATTTCTTTTATTCATCATTCATTCCAATTGATCCATAAAGGGGCATTTAAAGAAAAACCCTAACTCCTCTCCTAAATCTAATGGTTGTTTTAAAAGACCTAATTAACCTTTGATAAAATTAATTACTGTCCTAACCCTAGTAATGTTTAAAAGTCATAATTAATCCTTAATAAAGACAATTACAAGAGTAAGAAATAAGAAACGAAAAATAAGACTAAAAATAATAAAATTGACCAATTGATATTGTTGCTATCATTTTTGGGCAGAGTGCTACTTTAGATTCTAGGTTTCCCTACCTTCCAAACTGTAGGCTATGTTTTAGTAGCCATCCTGTGCGACTTTGCATATCCTTAGTTATTGATTTTATTTGACCTTCAAATTTTCAAACTGGCTCTTGGAGTCTTCATAAAAGTTTTATAACTTTGTGTTATATTTTCAATGCATCTTGAATCACAAAAATTGGACTCCTATACCTCATGTTATGGCTATTTTATCGAAAAGTGTCATCTTTGCAATTGAGTGTAGATTTTCCGGTTTAAAACTTGTCATAAGATACCCGATTGAACTCATCTAGGAATAAGCTATACCATTCTGGAAACCTCGAGACGTCTTCAACAATCTTCATGAAGATTACTTGTTCATTTGAAGTCTTTTAAAGCCCCATAATGGTATCACCCGGAAAGTGCAAGGAACCGTAGAGCTATTTCAAGGTCTGGTCACAAGAGCCATGGTTAGAAGAATAGAAAAGGAGCACCGAGAAAAGTTAGCCAGATTTAAAAAGATAATTCAAGACTTGACTTGGAAAGTGATAGGAGATCAAGAAGAGGACTATAAAAGGTTCGAAACCATCCTATGGTCTAGTGTGCAAGTGGAGAAATCTAAGGAAGCAAACTTGGGGAGTTTGGGAGCTTCAAAAACCAAAAGAATGATTTTTCTGGACCATACCGTGGACGGGTAGGTCCACCCTACCATCGACGGTAGGGTTCTGGCCAAGGAAGGTCTGGAGGTATTTGACCTACCGCGCACGGTAGGTCTCTGCTGGTGATGTTTTTGGGAAGTTTTTAACTCTCTTAACTCTCCCTTTTGGGTATTAAACTTATTCGACTTAAACCTAAGTGGTCTTATCATTCCCTAAACTCTTTTTTAAGCTAGTTTAATACCTAAGGTTGGAAACTAATTCTGAATATCAATATAAATACTCTTATTACAGCCATTTGTTGGAAGATTGATACAATGAAAAATTTCTAAGAAGAGAAAACTAGGGTTATTGAGATTTGTTTTCCTTCCATGTAAATTAAGTATTTCTATAGTAAAATTTATTGACAAGAAACTTCTTGAATCTTCAAATTCAAGAGTTCAAGTCTGATTTCAAATCCTATTCATCCTTTGAGGTGCCAACTATCTAGTTGGTATTGCTTGGGTCTTAGGTGCTTCTTAGATTGTGGAGGATAGGTGAGGCTTGATTCAAGCCTTGTTGATTCTCTCATTCATATAAGGAGGTTTAGTTGTTTTGTTCTTTTTTATCTTTTCTGCAATTTTTGTGTTTATGGTCTTCACTCCTTCAAAACAAACCATCAAGGGGATCTCTAGGAGGGAGTTGATTCTTGGGAGTATTTGATCTTCAAGGAAATCTTGGGAGGATTATAACATGTGGTATCAGAGCGAAGCCCTCTTTGAGGTGAAGTATTATGCGTTTATTTGTTGATTTTGTGTTTAAGAAAAAGCCATTGAAAGTATTTGAAAAAAGGCAAGCAATCTGCAAAATTTTCGGACCGAAAATTACATGTGAAAAGAATGTGATGGAAAGCATAACAAATGAGGTTAGAATTGCGTAAAACTGTCTAGAATGAATTCTGATTGAGTTTTGGTTATTTAGAAACAAATTTTACTTGATTTGGATTTGATTTGGTGGGTCAATAGAATGCAAACTTGCAAACTATTCAGAATCGCGACTGTTGAGAACGTGTGGATTAAACTGTCAATATCTTGTGTTATACTCCTCAAATTGAAGAAATTTATGCCTAAATTCATCCTAATCTAATTATGTATCTATCTAAGTGGGTTTGACTTGAATTGAAGCTGCCATCACTGAGTTATTGCGATTTTTGAGATGAAATGTCTTGCTGCCCTGTTTTCTGGAAAATTTTCATAGTACTCATGGCATCGTTGAATTAAGCTTTCAATTGTCTTTGTTTTGAATTTGCAACTTCTTTGGATACATTTCTAAGTGTTTTTCTGATCTCTTTGTGGAAATTAGACTCATTCGTTTACTCATGCTCTTGAAATTTTCTTTGACATTCTATGCCTTCTGAATGCTCGACAAAAGTTCCCTGTTGAATTCTTTTCCTGATCTATCAAGAATTACTTGTGTGAATTTTGCTTTGGGAATTTCTTATAAATTGGAAGTTTTAGAAATCACTAAGTAAATCTTGTGGGTGAGGAAAATAAATGGCAAGAGGGTGAGCATATTGATATAAAAACCATAGAGGGTAAGCGCAAACACGAGGGTTGAGAGCAATTATCATTGAGCGAAACACTTAGGAAGTGGTGAGGTCCTAAGTTTTCTATTACTTGTTTTCTATTTTGTAGGTTTTAAATTTTCTAACCATGTATGCATAGAAGAGCAACTAAGGAGAGTATGTGAGATATCATGAAGGTTGTAGCTATATTACTCATAATCAAAGAGGAAATGCTTACGGCGTAATCAACTAGAGTGGTACCAACTTCACTCCAAGAAGACAAGATGGCGTTGGTAATTTCTCTCCTTGTGCTAGATCATTTGAGCATACTTCTTATAAGTGCTACTGGGGAAATAGAATTGAGGCGGAAAATGGTATTGCTTATAGGCCTTTTGAAAGGCTTCCAGGGAAAGAAACTAGAAATTAGGAGGATTATGTGAATATGGATGAGAGGTTCCATACAAGAGGAAATATAAGTTGTGGAAAGAGTTCACAAAGCTTGGAACAAGCTTCTAGAGTGTGCAATCATAACTTGGAGTCCTTGTCTACTTTATATGGAAGTTTGTTCCAACTTACTATCTGGAATGGGAGAGTGAGGTGGAACACTTGTTCGATGCCTATAATGTAGATGTAGATGACAAGGCTATCTTAGCTTCTTGTTCCTTCTCTCATTTGATTTTGGAATATATACTTACTTATAGAAGGAGGAAAGGAGTGGGGTTCAATACTTGGAGTGAGCTAAAGGGTGCCTTGAGCGATTGAAAAGGAAGAGTCCATGAAACCATCATTGTTGGAGAAGTCTTCCATGGTCAATGAACTTCTACAAGCTAGAATTGAAATTAACGAAAGTGTTGAAATGCATGTTGAAGGAGACATGTCTAAAGAAGATTTTGGTGATTCTATGAGTAACATGAGCTTTGAAGAAGAGGAGAGCATTGAGTTTGAAAGAAAAGATAGAGTGGAAGAAAAAGAGAGATTAGTTGAAAAATCAAGTTTCTTTGTTTTCATTTCTTCTTTAGGTAAGAAGTGTGAAAATGATGGGAGCTCTGAAGAAGAAGAAAATGAGAGAACAAAAGAAATGAGTGAAGAAAAATGAGAGAATTCAAAAGAAGAGTTGAATGTATTTGGAAAGAGTGAGGAAATAAATTTCTTTGCTAACCAAACTAACTCTTCCCTTCTTAGTGAATTTCCTTTTGAGCAGAATTTTGGAGAACCAAAAAAGAATCAAGAGGAAAGACTTGGCTACAACTCCATCAAAACAATATGCTTCTTTCCTTCTAAGTTCTACTTGTGTTTTGAAATTTATTTAAGGAAATTAAGCTGTTCTCACTTGTTTTAGTAGAACATGGAGATCATTTCACATTCTTTAATTCTCTTGGAACATATCTTGAAAGGAGATACTTCATGGAGTCTAGTTCCATCTCTTGTGAAAATCCTAGAGTTGATGATTGTGATTTCAATATTGCTAATATGTTTCTAGTGTGCTAGAAGTTAAGGAAAAAGGAGCATGAAGAAAGAGCTTGGCCATATTCTTGAAGACATATCACTAAGCCTATCTCTTAACCTTTCTTCTTTATGTTATGAAGTTTCTCTTGAGGAATTAAAATCTTTGTTGGATTCCCATAATTTTCAAGTGAGCTTAACTGGTGATATGTGTATTATTGCTTTTGAGGGGAACCTTTTCCCTCTTGTATTGTCTATGAAAAATTTCCTTTCTTCTCATTTGTCTCTTGAGGATCCATATGTGAGTAGTAGTGTTATGTTTCATCCTTCTTATTGTGGCTTTGGTAATTTAGATGAGACTTCCCTTGTTGAGCTTAACTTTGTTGGCTTTGAGCTTGGATTTGATAGGAATTCTCTCCAACATGTTTGCACCATAACATCATTGAGAGGAAAGAGGCATACCACAGAGTTGGAAGGCCAAGACGAAAGTGTTGGAGGAAAACTAATCTTATGCTATGGAGATTTGATGATGAGTTTTTCTTCAAACTTATTTCTCTTTTACCTGGTGTTTTCCTTCAAGAGTTAAAATTGTTCTTAATTGAATGCCTTCTATGTGATTTTTTTTAGGATTGTATGGTTAATCTTTTCACTTGCGGGCTAGTTGATAATATTGACCATATGCTTAGTATTCTTCTTCATGCGCTTTTTTTGAAAAAAAGTTATGGTTAGTATTGCTAGAATTAAACCATCTGGTCATGACCTTGAGTTGTTATATGATAATCTCATATTTGATAGACTTTTTGCCAATGTCTCAAGTTTTTCTGCATCTATGTGGAGTAAGATTTGTATCTTCCTTCAAATTTTTGTTTAAAATGATTATGATGATAGAGTTCATTGTTTCTTTTGGACTTCATGTGGTGATTTTCATGCTAAGTTTAAAGGAGAGTTTGTTGATTATGAATCATCTTTCTTTATGCTTCTTAAAAAAATTTTGATGATTTATTCCTTCCATTAAACTCTTATGCCTTGTGAGTTGTAAATTTGAATTTTCTCATAAAGAGTAAAAGGTTTTAATTGTTGTAGAATTTTTGAAAACTTCGTTGTTTGGAAACATTCATGGTTTTCAATTCTTCCATTTTCATTTCAAGGAATTTATGTGATTGCTAAAGTTTATAAAGAAAATGAATGGTAGTTTAAAGGTGTTTAAAGCCCATCTTTGTGATCTTGTGAAAACTACCTTTGGAGATGGTGTTTTTGAACTAAACTTGAAAAATCTCGTTGAGAAACATGTTGTTTATTCTAGTGCCTCTGTTGACTTTCTTTTCAAAGACGAAGCTTTAAATGAGACGATTGTTCAAAATACAAAGTCTTGTGTCCAGATTGAGAATCAATCCCTTGGTGCTATATTTCTTTATTCTCTAACCTTCAAGGAGTTCGTGGATGAGTTTATTTTCAAAAGAGAATTGACAGTTCTAAAAGTTTTGATGTTAAACAAAGAGTGTTCTTTGTTGAATAATGTCTTGAAGCTCTTTTTGAAGTAATCGCATCAAAACTTCTTATTTTACCATCCTTCTTTCATAGAAATCTCTTCGAAAACATGATTTAGCAAAAGAAGAATTAGCACTTCTAAAGATTTTTATGGGAGTTATTGGTGGACTAGAAGTGTTAGTCTTTAATTTCATTGTTTAGCGCTCTTGATCAAACAATTGAGAACATGTTTTGAAGATTATTTGAAATAGAAAAGAGAAAGGATTTGGTGTTTTCACTTGTATTTGAAGAATTATTTTGGAAAATTGATGTTGCAAATGAAGTACAAAATGATGTGAAACCTTTCAATACAAATTCTTTGACTTCTAAAGGGAGTTTTCTAGCTAATGACATTTGTAATCTTGAGAGACTTTTGGTTAAAATTTCTTGCGTTCTCCAATATATTTCTAGAATTTTGCAAAATCATTTGTCAAGAATCAATGGAGGAACTTTACAAATTGTTGAGAATCTAAGTTTATATTACCTTTATCCTTTTAAAGAGACCACGTTTCAAACTCTCGGTCTTTTTTATTTACTCCTTGAATTGGAAAAGGACAAAAGCTTTTATTATAATCTTTCTTTTAAATATGTTGATGTTTAATCTTTTCTTTGATCTACAAGAATTCAATACTTTCTATTGTGCTTCTTTTTGGAGAATTCTTGTAAATTTTGAGTGGCTCTTGTACAGTACTTTTTGGAATTTTTTAGCCTTGAACTTCTTTGTTGACACTTCCTTTTCTTATGATAGACTACTTAAGGAATTATGTTACTTATGGAATTTTCATGACGTTTCGACATTGGTCAACAAACTTAATGCTTTATTTGCTTATTCTCTTCGAAATCTTGATTGCTTGGGTAACTTTCCTAGTATTGTGCTTTTTAATTCCTCCACTTCTAATATTACCTACCTCTCATTGATATTCGAAGGAATGGATTCGAGGACGAATCCTTTCAAAGGAAGGACGGATGGTATGACTCGAGAAGCACAAGGAACCGTAGAGCTATTGCAAGGTCCGGTCACAAGAGCCATGGCTAGAAGAATGAAAAGGAACACCGAGGAAAGATAGCCAGATTTAAAAAGATGATCCAAGACTTGGCTTGGCAAGTGATAGGAGATCAAGAAGAGGACGTTAAAAGGTCCAAAACTGTCATATGGTCTAGTGTGCAAGTGGAGGAATCTACGGTAGCAAACTTGGGGAGTTTTGGAGCTTCAAAAATCAAAAGAATGATTTTTCTGGACCCTACCACCGACAGGTGCACCCTACTGTCGACGGTAGGGTTCTGGCCAAGAAGGACTTGAGGTATTCGACCTACCGCACACGGTAGGTTGAGACCTACCGTCAGCGGCTGGTGATGTTTTCTGAAAGTTTTGAACTCCCTTAACTCATCATTTCGGGTTGTAAACTTATTTGACTTAAACCTTAGTGGTCTTATCATTTCCTAAACTCCTTTTTAAGCTAGTTTAATAGCTAGGGTTGGAAACTAATTGTGAAGACCACTATAAATACTCTTATTGCATACATTTATTGGAAGCTTGATACAATGAAAATTTTCTAAGAGAGAAAACTATGGTTATTGAGATTTCTTCTCCTTCCATGTAAATTAGGTATTTCTATTGTAAAATTTCTTGACAAGAAACTTCTTGAATCTTCAAATTAAAGAGTTCAAGTCTAATTTCAAATCCTATTTCATCTCTTAAGGTGCCAACTATCTAGTTGGTGTTGCTTTAGTCTTAGGTGCTTCTTAGATTGTGAAGGATAGGTGAGGCTTGATTCAAGCCTTGTTGATTCTCCCATTCATATAAAGAGGTTTAGTTGTTTTCTTCTTTGTTATCTTTTCTGCAATTTTTGTGTTTATGTTCTTCACTCCCAACAAACCGTCAAGGGCATCCTCTATAAGGAAGTTGATTCTTGGGAGTATTTGATCTTCAAGGGAAGCTTGGGAGGATCATACTATATAACAGAGTTCTTCCAAAACTGGTCAAGAAATTCTAGTTTGTCTCCATTTCGACCATTCTTCTATCTCCAGTTCTTTGATTTGAATCTTCAAAGAATTAGTGCATATCCGTTGTGGTATCATACCTCCTCTGTTAAAAAGAATTCATCATCGAATTCACACCTTCATTTCAATACAAAGGTGGGAAACATTAGAAATGCAATTTTCAAATGAGCAATGCTTCGATCACTAGTGCTAAAGCAGTCAAGAGCTAGACAAGTAAGACCAATGGTCATGTGAAAAACAAGGAGAACAAGATCTTTAGAACTTCATTGAAGGTCTATGATATACATAGGATGAGTAACCAAAGAAGTTCAAAACAAGATAACTTCAAGAAGGATAATGCAAGAAACATTTAAAGCATTCAAGACTTCTTCAAATGAAAGAATAAGTAAGAGTACAGAAATCTTGTAAATAAAACACAGTAACAACATTTTTCACGATGTTCTTAAATGGCCAATGAAATGGAAACTTGGGTTTTGTAAAGATTTCAAGATTAAGTACGTAAAAGGTTGTAAAAATTTAAGTATCTAAACAAGAAGTGCTCCTTCAAAAGCTGCTTTAGGAAAGATGTTTGAAATGAAACTACAATTAAGAACAGGTTCTTTAGAATTTCCTCCAAGAAAGCACAATCACCAATATCCTTAAAGACAAATGAAAGTAGAAGCATTCATCATTTCTAAACTCTAAGAATAGGTCAAAAAAGTCAAGAGTTTGAAATTTCTCTTCTTTCAAAAGATGATGAAATTCACAAATGAAGTGAGGAATTGTAGACATAAAGATTAAAAAATTCCAAGATGGTCTGCACTCCTCTTTAAAATACATTACATGTAACAACTCTTTGCAGGACGAGTGATAAAACTTGGGCATAACAATTCCATGATTCAAATATGACGCCTAAGAGTCCTTTTATAAATAAAACAATGTAAATTAAATGAACAACTTTGAAAACCAATCCTTGAAATGCAAATGATAGAATTTAAATCCCAAGGTGTGTTCAAACAGAATGTGCAAAGGTTTAATCGTATTTGAAAGCTCTTGTTTATGACAAAGCAATTCCACTTGGTTTCTCAAAAAGGGCAAGGATTTGTTTAAATAAATAGCTCCAACAAAGTCCTTCTGATGTGAATCTTCGGTTGATTGTAGATTTGATTCAATACCCTCCCAAGATCACCTCCTTAGATGAAGAACCTCTATTGAGAATTTTGTAGTTCTAGCACTCCAATCGAAAACCTATGAGGATCTAAGCCTCATAAACCTAATATTAAGAGGCAAAACTCATTCCCAATTTGATAGAAAGAACTTTGAGAAAACAATGGCCTCAAAACCCCAACTACACAAATTAGAAGACCTAGGTTTATTCAATTCAAAGAACAAGAACTCTAAGAATCAATTAAAGAAGGAATTGGATGATCAATTGATTTCCATAAATTCCGCAACCTAAGCAATCAATTGTTCACAAAACTAAGGAGGTAAACCCTTAGCAAGCTAACTAAGAAGGGTTGAAGAACCCCAGAAACAATGGAGAATCTTCTCTCAATTTTTAGCAAAATATCCAAGTTACTTACAAATGAGCCAATAAATGGGTATTTATAGGCCAAGGCTTAAACCTAACTTTTCTATTGATTAAGGGCTCTAAAATACCCATTAGACCCTTAATTATTAGTTGGAAATAAAGTTCAAACAATAAAAACCCACCTAAATTTTACGTAGGTCCAAGTCCACCAGAACCTTATCGGTGATGATAGGGTGTAACCCACCGGACATGGTAGGGTGTTGTCTTCAAAGTTCATTCCATCCAGAAACCTACCGGCGACGATGGCCTAGCATCCGCGGTGGGTCCAATACTTCACAAGACTTGGTCCTTTTCACATCCAAATTGCTCCCTTCAATAATCCTTGCTTATGAGCAACTTGGAAACTTATCCTTCACCATCAAAGCCTTCATTCTTGTTGTTCATTTCATTTGTCTTGGTTTCTTCAATGAAAGCCTCCATTCCTTTAGCCAAGCTTGCATCAAATGCCTTGACCTTCTTGTCCTTGCTCTAGTGATTGGATCATGAGTCAACTCGTTAGCGTTTGGTCATCCCAATTCATATCACCTTCATGAAAGTCTCAAAGAAGCACAAAATATAATAAAAATTTTCAACATACGTTTCTTTAAACACATCATGAAAAAAGTCAAATAAGTTAATATCAAGCCCAATCCTAACAAGTTTAGAGTCAATGAAGGAAGAATCATCATGGACCAACTTACAATCAAAACAAGATAGTACAACACTATCGTCAATAATCACAAGTTGGTTTTCTAAGGAATCATGAGAAGAAACACACTTAGAAGTAGAAGGCACAAGTAGAAAGAGACCACCACCAAAAGAGATATCACATGCATTTCTAATTATGCTCACATGAGAAATATAAAATTCTATAAACAACTTTAATCCCACCAAAGAGATTTCATGACATAAAAGAGAAGTGTTAAGAAAAGGTCTTATTGATGAATCTTCATGGCATAGTAATAGCTCTTTTCCAACGATTTCTCTTGGTCCTCACTCTTCTTGGTATGATTTCTTTCCAAGCATTGATGTCCAAGTGCAAGGATGTTCAAAAGAAATCCTGTAAAGAATAAAAACAAAAGAATTCAATTTAATTTCCAAGAGAAAGTGTTCAAAACATAAGTAAGAAGTAGGAGTAAAGAAGCTTATTTTATTGTAAATGTGAGAGTCTAGATTCCTCTCATTCTCCATGTTTTGTATAACAAGTTTCTGCACACATGATGAATTACTAACAAGAATAGAGTTAGTTTTGTTTGTAAAAACACTCGCTACCTCACTCTTGTCAAATCCAACTACCTCTTTTACTTTTTGCTCTTCTTCTATACTCGCTTGTTTTCCAATGAAGCACTTATTGTCTTTTGTCCTCTCACTTTTCTCAAGCTCATACTCTTTTTTTTTCTCACACTCATATTTTTCATACTCTTAAAATAAAGTCGACATGAAATCAAAAATAGAAATTTTCATTTAATCTCTCTTTTTCTGCCACTGTATCTGATTCAGTGATATCACAATTCCTCATTAAATGTCTCCTTCTCAACATGTGTTTCAACAACCTCTTCAACTTCAATTTTAGCATGTTGAAGTTCCTTGACCTTTGGATCTTCTTCAACAATTGATGGTTCCACAGGTTTCACTTTGACAACTTCTAGACATGGGTTGGGAAGTTGTGTTTCCTCACATCTTTTAGTTCTTGAAGCTCATTTCCTTTTTTCTCATGCTCAAACATTCTTTGCCTTTCTCTCAAACGCTTTAGCTCTTCATAAACGTGGTAAGGTGCCAAGGACTTAAGAATGAATCTCTGGCCATTCCTAGTGACATTGATAGCATTCTTGACCCCAACATGTAGAGCTCATCTATCATACCTCCAAGGACGTCCAAACAATAAATGACTTCCCTGCATGGGTGCTGTATCGCATAACACTCCATCTTTAAACATCCATAAAGAAATAAGCACCATACTCACTCAGTAACTCTGATCCCAATATCATCATCTAACCATTGAGATATATAATGCCTAGGATAGTCAAGAAGGGACAAAAGAAAACTCAACTTTTCCACAAGATAAGTACTAGCCACATTAACAGGACTACCACTATCAATAGCAAGGATTACGATTCTATCTTGCACCTTGCACTTGGTGTGGAATAAATGCTCCTTTTGACACCCACTCCCACAGACATTTTCATCAAGCAGATTGTCATGGTAAACTTCTCTATTATAATTTTGATCACCATAGATGACTACTATCATGATATCATTTATAATAATTATAAGGACTAATCTCACAATAATCATATCTAGCATTAACTCCTCCATAACCCCCATAATCATCGTAAATAATATTCTCGAAAGTTTTAGTGTGAGAAGAGAAGTTATCAACTCCCATTTATCTTCTAGGAGTGAAGTTGCCACTCCATATTTGCTTCCACCATAAACATTGCCGCCATAGTTACCATCTTTATAAAAATTACACTTTTCCCTTGCTAGCATGGAATAAGCCATCTCTTGTCTTCTCATGGCTTCCATCCTTTGCCATGATGAGTTCGTCCGGGTGTATCCCATTTAATTTCTTATTATACCTCCATAAAATATTAGAACAGAAGAAAGAATGACCTTGCCACTCCCTAATTGTATATGTTGACTTTGATGCACTCAAACTTCGTGTTTGTCACTCAATCTCTACGACTTTTGTAAAATAGCTTCACCCTCTTCCCTCTTTCTATTCATCAGCTACTAGAGTTTCCTAATAGCTTCTAAGTCTTCCAAACTACAAAGAAATTCTAAAATGAGTTCAAGGAAGCAATTCCAAACCAAGCAAGAAGTCAAAGATTAAGAGACATTTTCACAAACACTTGGAGTGCATAGAGTTTCAAAAACTAATTCAAAAGTGTGAGCAAATAAAAGTGTTCAATCCCAAAAAAGAAGAGTAATGTCCAAATTTACCTCAAGATTTTCTTGCCTTTCGATTTTCTTTCTGTTAGCTTTTTATAAACGAATTCTTCAAATAAAACACATAAACTTTAACCTTATAGAAAGATTAGCTCGGATACCACATGATGTGAACTCCTCTAGGCTTGTTAAGAGTCAATCATTTGCCCAAGAATATTCTCTCTTCAAGAAGAACTCTAAATGGTTGAAATGGTAAATTTGTATAAAAAAAAAAATTGAAGTAAAGTAAGCACAAAACTTCTTATTTAGAAGAGGAATCAATAATAATTATTGGAACTATCTCCTATCCCTCACTCACTGATAAAGTCAATTTTGGGTACAAATAAACACCTTATGTTTTTAATTATTAGTCCTCGATGATCTTATTCATTTACTTATTATAATTATATATAATTTAATTGGTTATGCATTCTCCTAAAGATTTTAGAAAGTATTATATAATATTACTTATATAATCCAACCACAAGGTGGAGTGGGCTCCATGAGTTGCAAGAAAAAGAAAAGAAGGGCCAAAGCTCACCAGGCATTAAGTTGCCACCACGTCATCTGCAAGATTATACTAAAGATTCCGTGTGGCTTCATCTACATGGCAAAGGGAATTAGATCTTTATGTAAATTTCTTGAAGACTTTTTCTTCAATTCTAACTTATATAGAGCAGGCTACATCTAGTATATATAGCATAGAGATAAGCGAATGAAGGGGTTTTTTTCACCCTTCAAAAGAGTCGCCAAAGGCATTAAGTAGAAAGAAGAAATCAGCAGCAACAAATTAAAAGAGGAACCGTGATAATCAAGAAGGAGAAGAAACCATGATCTACTCCAAGAATTTAGTTCTTTCTTTCCTTTTAATTATGAACTAAATTTTATTTTTAGATTCTTGATGAAACCCTAGCCATGTAATTTTGGTTTATTTTATTTTGGAAGCTTACTATATTAATTCTGTGATTGCATATCTTGGAATGTTTCTTGGTTTGATGCAATTAATTCTTTGTGATTGGTCTTGTAGAATAAATATTTGGATTAATTAATACTTTTATACATGCTTAGTTCTTGTTGTCTTGCGTATGAGAGATATGTGATTTTTGCACGTATATTTTGGGTTTTAGAATTGAATAGTTCATTCTAATTTTAGATGATTAATGCCATGGAATTGAATAAGTTATGCTAATGGTTAGATGAGTTATGCCATCCATTTAAGTACAATATATTTCTTTAGTGAATTGAAGCTTGTATACTAGATCACCACATAAAGGTCTAATCTTATCTCCTATATAAAATTAAATTATTGTTGTATAGGTTAGTGGTGGATTCAAGGTTCAAAATCATCTTCTTCATTAAGCTCTTGCTAGTTTTTATTTAATTGATTTTATTTATTAGTTTTACTTAATCTAGGAATAATTTTTAGATGATAAAATTTTATTCTTCTTTTTATAAAATTAATTTAGGAAGATAATAATTTAAGTAGTTAAGCCTTTTCTTTGTAGTTTGATACCCTTATACTGTCGTATTACATTGATCTTATGCGCTTGCAAGTATTGAGTTTAAAGTTTAGTTAGAAAAATCCTGACCAAGTTTTTGTGCTTGTGTTATTGTCTCTTAATTTGATTTTGTTTATTTTTTTATTTATTTGAATAGATAGGATTTTTTTGTCTAAAAAACAGAACAGTTAAAAAAATGTTAGCGGCTCGTTTTTTTGTCTTTAGTGAAAAGTTTTTTTAAAATTTTTAGTTGTTTTCTTGGCATTAAGTTTTTTAATATGTATTAGTGTAATCTCGTGTTTTTTATTAATCTTTTTGTTTATTTTTTTTATTTTTTTACAACATTCTTTCATTTAGTTATTTATTTTTCATTATTATTTGCATTGAGTTTATTTTATTTTATTTGTGTATGGTGCTCGTTCGCTCTCTCTTGATTTAAAAGCATCTGATCCCGAAATAAAGTATACACTTAAGGCACTTAGAGCACAAAGAAAAATCACTAACACTTGTGAGGTTAAGATGGCAGAAAATCCACTAGTATTAAGAGAGTATCTTATTCCCAACATTTATAACTCACCAATAGGTAATAGACTACTAGAAATTGAGGCTAATAACTTGGAAATCAAAGCTTCTATTATTCAAATGTTACCACTTTTTATGGGCTTGATTCCGAAAATCCTTTTAAGCATATTGATGATTTTTTAGAAATTTGCTCAACTTTTAAACTGCCTAATGTTACTGATGATGCTGTTCGATTGCACATTTTTCCTTTTTCTTTGAAGGATAAGGTTAAACATCAGTTAAATACACGTGAAAGAGTAGATACATAGGCTGAGATGTCTAAGGAATTTGTTAAAAAGTATTTTCCTATGGGTAAGCTTATGAGGTTAAGGAGGTAAATAACTACTTTTTCCCAACAAAAAAGTGAACAATTTCATGAGAGATGGGAGAGTTTTCACTTTGAGAGACTTTTTCACTTAGCTTCAAAACCTTTCAAAGCAAATAAGACTTTTTCTTCAAAAATAGAGTTTTCACTTTGAGAAGGGTGAGGAGGTACATATCTTTGAGATTGAAAACCAGGGAGAGCAGTCATACTAGATTGTTTGTTCTGCTGATATTATTGCTAGCCTAATTGACCTTCCCCTTCTTGTTGCCTCCAGGAGAAAATAGGATGATTTCTCCAGCCTAGATTGTATGTGTTTGAATACGGGTCATTCTGTCTATAAAATCCTTGAGCCATATTAACTTATTCCTACATAAATTCTGGAAATAGTGAAGCACAAGGACAGTTACAGATAGCATTGGAAGGACTAGGAGCAAATTGCACAAACACCTTGCACATTACAAGAATTAGTAGGAAATGTATTCAAAGCTAACAAAGAAAGATCAACATTTTGAGAAACTTCATATATTCCTCCTCTATTTCCTATTTGTCTAGATATGCCTATACATGAGGATGTGGCGTGTTGTTGTGAATTATTACTCAAATTTTCAAATAAATCCCACGCCTCATATGTAGTTTTAGAAAGAAAGGTACCACTATAAGATGAATCAACCATTTGGCGATCCCTCTCGTCTAATCCTGAATAAAAACTTTGTATTTGTTGCCATTTAGGGACTTCATGGTGAGGGCAACTATGAAGAAGTTCTTTAAATCTCTCCCATCTCTCATGAAATTGTTCACTTTTTTGTTGGGAAAAAGTAGTTATTTACCTCCTTAACCTCATAAGCTTACCCATAGGAAAATACTTTTTAACAAATTCCTTAGACATCTCAGCCTATGTATCTACTCTTTCACGTGTATTTAACTGATGTTTAACCTTATCCTTCAAAGAAAAAGGAAAAATGTGCAATCGAACAGCATCATCAGTAACATTAGGCAGTTTAAAAGTTGAGCAAATTTCTAAAAAATCATCAATATGCTTATAAGACACACATTATAGACTCACACACTCAATCTATTGCTAAGTTAGAAACTCAAATAGGCACCTAGCTAATACAATAAGTAGAAGAGATGAGGGTAAACTTCCTAGTCATCCAATAGAGAACCCTAGAGCTAATTATCATGAGCAAGCTAAAGCTATAATTACTCTTAGAAATGGGAAGTTGGTAGATAATAAAGTAGGGTAACCTATTAAAGATAGTGAGTTAAATGAAAACGAAATTGACGAAATTGATATGTGGACTAAAATTGAAAAGAAGATAGAGAAGGAACTAGCTTCTTCCTCTAATTCTAAGACTCTAGAATCTTCTCCTGTGACTTCGTACATGACAAAGGTTCCCTTTCCTAAAACTTTGTTACCACCTTCACATTTTAGAAAGACAACAAAATGGAAGACATATTAGAAACTCTCAAACAAGTCAAAATTAATGTTCCACATTTAGAGGTCATTAAGCAAGTCCCATCTTCTGCAAAATTTCTTAAAGACGTGTACTTTTAAAAGAAAATCTAAAAGCCATGTTTCTAAGAAAATCTTTCTAACTGAGAAGGTGAACTCCATTGTGCAATATAACACTCCACATAAATATAAAGATCCTAGTATCCCTACTATTTCTTGTCTTATTGGTAATCATAAAATAGATAGGGCACTCTTAGATTTAGGTTCTAGTTTTAATTTGATTCCTTACACTGTTTATTAAGAGTTTTGATTAGGGTAATTGCAACCAACTGATATAACCTTACAATTAACTGATAGGTCTATCAAGGTACCTAGGGGGATAGATGATGTTCTAGTTCAAATAGATAAAGGTGTCTTCCCTGTAGACTTTGTAGTCCTAGATATGTGACCTGGTAAATCCTCAAAGAATCATATCCCTATTATGCTAGGTCGTCTTTTCTTGGCTACTGCAAATGCTACTATTAATTGTAGAACTGGGGTCATGTATGTCTCTATGATGAATATGAGGATTGGATTGAATATTTTCAAAGCTTCTTCGCAAACTTTTATGGAAGATGGTTTTGATTGTTGTTTGGTAGGTATAATTGATGAATTAACTGAAGAAGCTCTATCTTTAATGCATTCTAAAGAATCTACTTCTATTGAGAATGAGAATATTATGTGCATTGAGGATGTCAATTCTATTCTTACTTGTATTGCACCACTAGAAAACTCTTCATGGACTGTAAATCATGAGCCTTTGCCTATGCTTGAAAAATCCCTTGCTGTACCTTCTCTGATGTGTCCACTCCAGCTTGAATTGAAAATCCTTTCTTCAAACTTAAATATGTTTTCTTAGGTAAAAATGAAACTTTGCTATGACAGTTTCATCTGAGTTAAAATCTGACCAAGAAAGAGATTTAATGAAATTTCTTTCTAATCATAAGGTGGCTATAGGGTGGTCCATAGTTGATTTAAAAGGGATAGACCCATCATATGCATGTATAGAATACATTTAAAAGAAAATGCACAACCATCTAGGAAATTGCAAAGAAGGCTAAATCCTAACATGAGAAATAGTAAAGAAGGAGGTAGTTAAAATTTTAGATTCTAGTATCTATTATCCTATCTCTGATAGTCCATGGGTTAGTCCTGTACAAGTTGTACTAAAGAAGACAGGAGTGACCGTAGCTGAAAATAGAGAAGGAGAGTTAGTTTCTACTAGAGAGGTTACTGGGTAGACAATGTGTATGGACTTTAGAAAACTAAATGCTACAACTAGAAAAGACCATTTTCCTTTGTCTTTTATTGATCAAATTCTTGAGAAATTAGCTAACCAAAGTTTTTATTGCTTCTTAGATGGTTACTCAGGATACTGCCAAATTCTAGTGTACCCCGAAGACCAAGAGAAAACTATTTTTACGTGCCCTTTTTGTACTTTTGCTTTTCATAGAATGCCTTTTGGATTATGTAATGGGCTTACTACTTTTCAAAGATGTATGCTTGCTATCTTTTCTGATATGGTTGATAAGTTTCTTAAGGTTTTCATGGGTGATTTTTCTGTTTTTGGACCTACTTTTGAAGATTGCCTTAATAACTTATTTGCTATTTTAGAAAGATGTGAAGAAGCTAATTTAGTTTTAAGTTGGGAAGAGAGCTATTTAATAGTTACAGAAGGAACGGTTTTCAGACATAAAGTGTCTAATGAAGGAATTGAAGTAGATAAATCTAAAATTGATTTAATTGTTGATCTTCCTCCACCTAAATCCGTCAAGCAAATAAGATCATTTTTGGGACATGCTGCATTTTATAGAAGGTTTATTAAAGACTTTAGTGTGATTCCTAGACCATTAACTAATCTCTTGAGCAAAGATGTCGCATTCAATTTTGATGAATCTTGCATGAAAGCTTTTGAAAAACTTCGTTCTCTTCTTATATTTTCACCTATTGTTTAGTCTTCTGATTTTTCTTTACCCTTTGAAATCATGTGTGATGCTTCTGATTTTGCTTTTGGAGCTATTTTAGGGCAAAAGATTGACAAGAAACCTCATGTCATTTACTAAGAACTCTTACTGATGCTCAATGAATGTGAGTTTCATTGTGTTTTAACTTTTTGTCATTCATATGCATGTGATGGACATTTTGGAGGTCATAAAACTATTGCTAAAGTTCTTCAAAGTATTTTTTTTTTTTTTTGCCTAGTTTATTCAAAGATACTCATAATTTTTACTTGGCATGTGCAAAGGGCCAGCCTACTGGTCCTATTTCTAAACGTAATATGATGCCTTTACAATCTATTTTAATTATTGAGATCTTTGATATTTGGGGAATTGATTTTATAGGTCCTTTTCCACCTTCTTTTGGTTATCATTACATTTTGGTAGCACTGGATTATGTGTCTAAATGGGTGGAAGCTATAGCTATAAGAACAAATGATCATAAAGTAGTTGTTCAATTTGTTAAAGATCATTTTTTTTTTTTTTTGTAGATTTGATACCCCTAGAGCTACTATTAGTGATGGAAAAAGTCATTTTCGTAACCGTTCTTTCGAAGCACTTCCTAGAAGATTGAATGATACACTTTTGGCTTATTGTATAGCTTATAAGACCCCTATAGGAATGTCCCCTTTTAGACTTCTTTTCAGAAAATCTTGTCAATTACCAGTACAACATAGAGCTTATTGGGCTATTAAAGCTTTTACTTTTGATTTGGAGAAAGCTGGTTCTAATAGGAAGTTGCAGTTAAATGAACTTGATGAATTATGAAATATGGCATATGAGAATGCTATGATTTATAAAGCTAAAACCAAAGCTTTTCATGATAAGATGATTTCTCGAAAATCATTTGAACCCAACAAAAAAATTTGGCTTTTTAATTCTAAGTTACACTTTTTTCCTCGTACGTTGAGATCTCGATGGGATGGACCTTTTATTATCAAACAAGTTTTTCCCTTAGGTGCTATTCAGATTGAAGATCTTAAAAACAGCAGAACCTTGATTGTTAACAGACAATGATTGAAGCCTGCTATTACCAATGACATTGAAGAAGGTAAAATTGAGTATACTATGTTAGTAGATCCTATATATAAGGACTAGTTGATGATAGAGTCTGGCTGAAGACTTTAAATTTAGTGCTTTGGGGAGACAACCCAAAGTTTATCGTGTTTATTTTTCTTATACATTTATTTATTTGTTTGTTTTTATCTCACTTGATTTGTAGAAAAGTTTGAAGTGTTTGTTTTGTAGGGTAATCAGACAACTTTTATCATTATCATGGAGATTACAGAGATGGTTTACTACTCTTGCAAACATGTATTAATACTGCTTCTTCTATCAGGTTGTGTTGTTCTTTTTCTTTGTCTCTTCCCTACTCTTGATATTCTTTTATTACATTGCAGACAATGCATGGTTTTAGTGTGGGGGGAAGATGCTTTTGTTCTGGTGTCAATTATTATTATTATTCTTACTATTATTATTATTATTTTCTCTTTTTTCTCGTCTTTCTTGTTCAATTTTTGCTAGATTTTTTTACTTTATTTTATTTTACTATTTTGAAAAAAAAAAACCAAAAATATTTCATTTAAAGAATGGTTCTTTTTGAGTCCCTCTAAAAATGTCTTGAATGAATTGAGAAAAATTCTTGTTTTCTTGTTTTTCATTTAGCGTGATGAACTTATGTTCTATATCTATTATAACTTTTGCACAACTTGCACTTGAGTACATGGGTTATTGTTAGTGTTTAATAAATCTTTTACATTATTTTTGAGTTGCATAGAGTTGATAAATCTCTTCCCTACATTCTAGAACTTACTTGAGTACCTCTTGAGGCGAAATAGAAAGGTTTCCCTTAGTTGATTAGGAGACGACGGTCATAGGCCTTCTTTGAATCGTTTGTGTCTTTCAAGCTTATAATTTTTCATGATTTTTACCTGAGTACTCTTTTGAGCCTTAAATGTTATTTTCTTTCTTTAAACCACTTAAATATTAACCCTTAATCTCGTTGATAGCATAATGCAAACTTCTAACTTGTGCTTCAATGATGAGTTGTTGTTTTTGTGTTATGGAAAGAGAATAAACTATTTTGACAAAGGGAAAAAGAAAAATAAAAAATTATATGACTTGTTGTGATAAAAAAAAAAAAAACAAATGTAATGAGCTGAAAAAAAAAAGAAAAAGAAAGAAAAGTTGATACATAA
The DNA here is from genome assembly GCA_028651295.1 of Catharanthus roseus. Lineage (NCBI taxonomy): Eukaryota > Viridiplantae > Streptophyta > Magnoliopsida > Gentianales > Apocynaceae > Catharanthus > Catharanthus roseus. The sequence continues at coordinate 30,320,466 of JAPQWS010000168.1, forward strand.
TTATTACAAGTCATAAGGTGTAAAAAAAAAAAATTTAAGAGGCCCAAATTTGTAAATGTAAGAAGAAGAAGGGCCTTAAAGGAGGTGAAGTTTTTGGAAAAAGAAGAAGGGGGTTGTTGAATGTGTTAACCGAAAAAAAAAGGGAGCAAAAACAAAGTTAGAAACTTTGTCAAAATTTTGAAATATCCACATTCTTTGCAAGCTCTCTTTTGTTTGAATTTGAATTTCTTACTTTCGTTTGATAACCAACACCCTAACCTTACATTACAAGCTTTAAAGTCCTACCTGATCTGAGTTGAGTTTGAGAATCCTCGATTAGTGGAGAGAAGGTATAAAAAGTGAGCCTATGGAATGAACATTTATTGAGATTTCTCTCTTACTCTTACGTGCGTGCAATATTTGAAAATTTTGTTTAGTATTTATTTTACACTATCTTATAACCACAATCATACCTTACACAAGTCTTTCGTTAGTTATGTGAGATAATTGAATATTTATTTGTTAACTTGAGTTTGAAAATAAGAGAAAGAGTACCTGTGTTGACAAGTTTGAGATTTTGAAGAAGGTACTTAATTTGGATTGTTCTATATTTCTTTTCTAAAACTTTTTGCGTATTTAACGAGAATTTACTCATCCTCTAAGGTTAACTTAGAGGTTTAAAAGGCTTGTTGCACATGCTAGGTGCAATCGTGAGACTTACAAAAGTGGCTAATTAGTTTTTCTTTTTTTATTTTTATTTTTTGCATGAGGACTAGCAAAAACTTAGGTGTGAGGAGTTGATAAAGTCAATTTGGTACAAGTAAATATCTTATGTTTTAATTATTAGTCCTTGATAAATTATTTATTTATTTATTATAATTATAAATAATTTAGTTGGTTGTGCATTCTCCTACAGATTTTACAAAGTATTATATAATATTATTTATATAATCCAACCACAAAGTGGAGTGGGTTCGTGAGTTGCAAGAAAAAGAAAAGAAGGGCCCAAAGCCCACTAGGCATTAAGTTGTCTCCATGTCATCGGCATGATTATATTGAAGATTCCGTGAGGCTTCATTTACGTGGCAAAGGGAATTAGATGTTTATGTAAATTCCTTCAAGACCTTTTCTTCAATTCTAACTCATATAGAGCAGGATACATCTAGTATATCTAGTATACATAGCATGGAGATAAGCGAATAAATTTTTTTCTCCCTTCAGAAGAGCCGCCGAAGGCATTAAGTAGAAAGAAGAAATCGGCGGCAACAAATTAAAGGTGGAGCCGCTGCAATCAAGAAGGAGAAGAAGCCATGCTCTACTCTAGGAATTTAGTTCTTCCTTTCCTTTTAATTATGAACTAAATTTCTTTTTTAATTCTTGATGAAACCCTAGCCATGTAATTTTGGTTATTTTCTTTTGGAAGATTTATTATATTAGTTATGTGATTACATATCTTGGGATGTTTCTCAATTTGAAGCAATTAATTCTTCGTAATTGTTCTTGTAGAATAATTATTTGGGTTAATTGATACTTTTATCCATGCTGAGTATAAGAGATATGTAATTTTTGCACGTATAGTGTGGTTTTCGCATTGAATAATTCATGCTAATTTTAGATGATTTATGCCATAGAATTGAATAAGTCATGCTAATGGTTAGATGGGTAATGTCATGAATTTAAGTACAATATATTTCTTTAATGAATCGAAGTTTGTAGCCTAGATCACCATATAAAGGTATAATCTTTTCTCCTAAATAAAATTAAATCATTGTTATATTGTTTAGTGGTGGATTCAAGGTTCTAAATCATCTTCTTCATTAATTTCTTGCTAGTTTTTATTGAATTGATTTTATTTATTAGTTTTACTTAATTTAGGAATAATTTTTAGATAATAAAATTTGAAAATGGGGTATTTAAAGAAAACCCTAACTCCTCTCCTAAGCCTAGTGAGTATTTTAAAAGACCCAATTAACCTTTAACAAAGTTAATTACTCTCCTAACTCTATTAAATGTTTAAAAGGCCAAATAAATCTTTAATGAAGTCAATTAGAAGACTAGGAAATAAGGAACCAAAAAATAGACTAAAATAACAAAATTTACCAATTGATGTTGTTGCTATCTTGGGTAGATAGCTACCATAGATGCTAGGTTACCCTACCTTCTAAATGGTAGGCTCCATTTTAGGAGCCCAACTTGCGTGATTTTACATCTCCTCAATTATCGACTTTGTTTGACCTTTAAAACTTTGAAACTGGCTCTTGGTGTCTTCAGAAATGTTGTGAAACTGTCTATTAGCTTTTGAATTCATTTGAATCACATAAATTGGACTTCAATAACACAAAGTAAGGCCATTTGACAAGAATGTGTCATCTTTTCAATCAAAGGTAGAATGCCCAGTTTAAACCTTGTCATAGGATACCCAACTGAACACATCTAAGAATGAGCTATACGATTCTGGAAACCTAGAGAAGTCTTCCACAATCTTCATGAAGATCATATGTTCATTTGAATTCTTTTATAGCCCCAAAATAGAGTTCTTCAAATGAGCTTTCGATTGATTCTTCTTAAAATAGGTTTTTTATGAATGAGATTTTTCAATTTTGATTGTTGTATCTTGTAGTTGTATCATTGTACCTTTGTTTTGGTTCTTTCATGTTGATCTTTTTGGTTGTTTTTGTTTGTGATGGAGGTGTTTTTGGGAGCTTGTGATCATGCTCAAGCATGTTGAGAGTTGATAATGTCCAGGGGTTCAGGCACGAAATAGGACAAAAATAGAACGAAAATGATAAAGGCTGCGAACGAAGATCTACTGCTGACAGTAGGGAACTTGTCGTCTGGATGGTAGATTGGAGATAACAAACAACAATGGTAACTGAAATCTACCATGGGCGGTAGGGGGTAGCCTATCGCACACGGTAGAGTGCTCCAAGGTAGCGGGTGAAGTGGGTTCGTACGGGTCCAATTCAGGCCAAATTGGGTTTCTCCTAATTTTTTCAATTTTCCCCAATCCAATCCTAATTTTCCTCATTCCTAGCCCTAAATTTTCACAGGAACTCTCTCTCTCTCTCTCTCTCAAACTCCCGTTACCCCCTCATTTCTCCTCTTCGCTTCCGGCGACCTCCCATTCCTAGTGTGCACCACCGCCACTACTTTCTCTCTGTTCCTTCTTCCCTTTCTTCTTCTTCTTCTTCTTCTTCTTCTTCTTCTTCTTCTTCTTCTTCTTCTTCTTCTATTCATTCTTTTATTTCCTTCTTCATCTTCCTGTTTTTATTTTCCCCCACCAAGACCACCGCCCTCTCCTACCATCTCGATTCCCTTCTACCTCAACCACCACCATCCTTCCCCCCTCTACAATACTCATTGCCCACATACCTCTTTTCCCTTCTTCCACCTCTATGGCACCCACACACATGTAGCACACCCTTTTTCCTCTCCTGACTTCCTTTTTTTCCTCTTTTCCTTTTAATTTTTATATATTTTTTCTTGTTATTTTCTGTCTCTTTCTTCATCATTGGGTTTAGTTCTTACAGTTTGGATTCAAACTAGATTGGCTTTTCCCAATTTTTTTTTCCAATTTCCACAATCCAATCCTAATTTTCCTCATCCTTAACCCGAATTTCCCCAGGAATACTCTACCTCACATTTTTGTTTCGCTTAACCCACCTATCATGTTCTATATCTCATCAATCATTATAGTCAAGGAAGTTTAAATATAAGAGAGGAAAGTTCAAGACTCTAAGAGATAAAAGGTTTATAAATCTTTCAAAAAGACAATATTTTCTTCCTCTCTTTCTTTTACTTCTCTTCTTTTTTTTTTCACAACTTCGTTTTTATTCCTCATTTTTTTCTTTTCTTTTCAACAATGATTGAGGATACAAACATTTTTTTTTTACAAAGAGCATTCTTTTCACAAGATTCTTCTCTTTAAAACACTTTACTTCCTCTCTTTTTATTTTCCTAGTAACATTCTACACAAAAATACCCAAAGTACCCCCTTATTTCAAAAATTCATCTTCTTCACTCAAATTCCCCGACACTTATCAGCTATACTCACTCAAACTGAAAAGTTAAAGATCATTTGATCAAGCAAATAAGGGTTATATATATAATGTATGTTTACAGACATAGAAAAGAAGGGATCGAAGCCCTTGGCATAAAGACTAGACCTTTTCACCTCAAAGCGAGGAAAAGATAAATGTAAGAGTAGAAACTTGAAAAGAAATCCCTAGAGTAATCCTCTAAGATTCCAAGGCGTTCTAATGCTAACCGACACTTGCAAGTGCATAAAAACCATTGAAAAAAATAAGAATCGTAACCAAGTGCAGTTTTCAATTCTATCAAGTTATACGCCTATTCGAGTTTCCTAAAGGTCTTGCAAGTAAAATCCCCATTAGTTTTGTGACAACAAAAATTCTTTTCTTGGGTTTTTAAGGTTTTAAAAAAAGTAAACAATAAAAAGGGACATAATGCAAGAAAATCTTTTTGCATTTTTTAATAAGAAAAAGTAAAAAAAACATGAAAAAGAAATTGTTTTTGAAATTTCCAATGTGTTTTTTTGGAATTTTTTTTAAAGAAAAACAAAGTTGTTAAAAAATAAAGAAGATAAGTAAAAGAAAAAGAGAAAGAAAAGAGAGTCTTTTTGAAAGATTTATAAACCTTTTATCTCTTAGAGTCTTGAACTTCCCTCTCTTATACTTAAACTTCATTGAGCGTTCATGATTGATGAGATACAGAACATGTTAGGTGGGTTGAGCGAAGCAAAAAAGGTGAGGTAAAGTGTTCCCAGGGTAAATGGAAAGTTAGTGGAACCAACTAGAAGGTTCTTTGTAATCTTTGGTTTGATTTCCTTTTGGTTTCATTAGCTCTATGTTTTATTTCCTTTGTTTTTCCTTTTCCTTCGTTTGATAGTCCTGTATGTTCCACGCCTAACATTACAAGTTTGAAAGAACCACCTAATTCGGGAACGACTCAGGTTAGAACTTATAGCGGGTAGCTGTCGGATAGGCTAAAGTTGTTAAGGGCATTACAATTAAAGTTGATCACTTCGTTAATCACTACGTTCCTTGTATTTATTGAGAGGCGACACAAGAAAATCACATACATACACTGTTGATTTATAATTATATAAGTGAGATGCTAGTGGGATGTTTAATCCTTGTAATTCATCATTTGATAGTTTCTTCGGTGGTTGAGTGTGATATCCCTGCTAGAAGTACCGTTTCTTCATATTTTTTTTTATTTTATTTGTTAAATAGAGTTTGTTGTCTTTATTTTTCTTTTTTGTTTCGTGTCTTGTTGGTCTCGGTTGTTTTGTCTTCTCTGTCTAGGGATGCTTTTGGTTTGATGTAGCTTGAGGACAGGCAATAGCTAAGTGTGGGTGAGTTTGATATGTGCATAATTGTCGTCATTTTCATATGTTATTTATGGAGTGGCATAAGTGGCGACAAAAAAAATTAGACCCTATATTGGTAACACGTAAAAAGGTGAAGGATATTTTTTCAATATTCTCTTTAGTGTAAGTATTCGAGCTTTAAAATGTTGGTTTTTCCCCTCAACTAGAATAAAATATTAATGTTCGCAGTTCCGTTCGCCATTATGTTAAGCAGTAACTGTCAGTATTTACTTGAGCATTAATAACCTTTCAAATTTCAAATATTTTTCGATTTTTGATTTTGAATTTTAAAATGTTGGTTCCTTACCAATAACACAGCAATTAGTAGAGGAGTTTTAACATAATCTTTGAGGGGGCCAAATTAAATGCTCAAAAATACACATTATCACACTAGAATATGTATTTATATATGTTTTATCTCTTAATAATAACAGGAGTATGCTCGCAAGGATCTTATTAAGATTTAGGCACCTCTGATAAAGCTCAAGTTTGAAAACTGAATTCTTAAATTTGAAGATGGATTAAGAAATCTATTTTAAAAAAGAACAAGCATAAGAAATTGGGATCAAAAGAAGATCTTTCTTGCGTCGAACTATTAAGCCAAAGTTCTCTACCATGTCCAATTCTTCTAGCCTTAGTTCTCTTGGGAGTTTTCAGTTAAAATGGTATAACGGTTGTGCAAGGGGTAGCTCAACATTTGTAGAGCAAACGATATGCAAGGACACATCTTTCTTCGAAGTCCAGACACCTTTCTGGGATAAATTTTGCAGGTTCAGTCTAATGCTTTTGATCTCTGCCAAGTGCCCAAGCATTAATATCCACACTAGCCTTTATGGGTATATCATATCCAATAATTTTTCATTGTTCTATGAATTCTCTTGTAAATAAAAAAGGAGCAGCAGGGTGGAGTCTCATACATTCTTTAATGACTGCTTGCAAGTACTTGAATTCTTGAAGGTTCGATTCGTCAACGTTGGTTTTGTCATCAAAGACCTCTCTTGTTTCTTCTAGTCCCTTTTCATTACTCTGGGATTTTTAATCATCTTAGACATTGTCCACTCTATAGTTGTTGATGGTGTCTCTCCTCCAACACTAAAAACATCCTGAAAAAAAAGTATAAGAACTTGAAGTTGGGATAATTTGCATCCACACTTAGGAATGTGTAAAGTTATTCAACAATTTGACTAGTTTAAGCAATATAGTTGCCACGTAGAAATATGAAAAGTATCTAGTTTCAAGAAGTCATTGCTCTAGGTTATTTTTCTTAAGAGTCTTGCATTGGTTCATGTAATTTTATGCTCTACTGTAAATTGAGCTTATGTTGCAATGTATCTTAAGAGAGGTTAATAAGCAGTACTACATTTTCTCTCATCATCTCTCCACTAATGCTCAACCTAAAATGCACCAATATATTTGGTATTAGAGGTATCCCTGAGAGAAAAAATATCGAGAAAATAAATGATAATCCTGCAATTCCTTTGTTTTTTTGTGATCCTTATGATCATTGGTGTGATAAAATAAAAACCATTTTTTGATCAAAAGACTTTTGGAAATATCTAGAATATGGATGTGAGAATCAAGAAGAATCAATATCTACTCTCTCAAATCAAGAAACTAAGGCACTCAAGGAGAACATGAAATTAATAGGATGCAAAAGGTCTCTCACTAACATAACAAGTTGTTCCAAAGTTCTTCTCAAGAATTCTTAGACCAGATCGAGCCAAAGATGCATGGGGAATTCTACAAAAAGAGTTCTTAAAAAATTCTCATGGTAAAAATAAATATGTTCATGGCATTTTTATTTGCCAAAAGAAATATGTTAATAATGTCTTGAAAAATTTTGGCATGTCTGATTGCAAATCTTTGGATACACTACTTGCTAAGAACAAAAAACTTGTCGAAGAAGATGAGAAAATAAAGCTTATCCAACTATATAGAAATTTTAGTTAGAAATTTATTATACCTCATAGCTACAAGGTAGATATTATGTTCGCTTCATATTTGTTATCAAAATTTATGCATAATTCTAGCAAAGTGCATTTTGGCGCTGCCAAGGGAGTCTTGAGATACATCAAAGGAACATCTAACTATGGAATAAAATTCGATAAAGGAGTTCAGACTATATTACTTGGTTACTGTGACAGTGACTGAGATGGACACTACAAAAAAAAAAGGCTTTTATCGACAGTAATCACCAACGGCACACACTTCAGTTCGAATTTATCGACGGAAAACCGACGACTTCCGTGTGTTGTAATTTTTTAACAAATCCAACTAAAATTTTAAGAGAAAGTTCACGGCAAGAATTGACGACAAGATACCGACGGTTTTCCCTGTCAGTGTCACAAGTTAGCGATGAGATTTCCGACGACTCTCTCATTGTCGGTAATGAAATGATATTTCCAACGACCTTACCGATGGAAGTCTCATATTCGTGAGTATTGAAATTAATTGGCCGATGGAAGCGTCAGATTCGTTAGTTGGTGAATGTGTTACCTACAGTGTTACCATCAACTCTTTCATCGGTAACTTATCGCCGTCGGTAATAAGGTCAGAGATGTTCAAATCGAGCAAACCCTCTTCCTCTTTAACCATTTCATTTCCCTCTCAAACCTTCCCCTCCCAAACCCTCCCGTTTATCAACAACGAACCACCCCAACCGCTAATGCCAAATGCCAACGCTTGACGTTGACACCACCTCAGGTACTCTCTCTCTCTCTCTCTCTCTCTCTCTCTCTCTCTCTCTCTCTCTCAGTCTCTTCAATGTCATTTCTGTTCTTTTTATTTTCTTCTTCTTCCAGCTGTCGTTGCAATTCCTTGCCATTTCCACTGTCGTCGACTTCTTGCCATCGTCCACCGGACTGCTACAAGTCCGACTTGTATGTTCCTTTTTTTTGTATATAATGAGATGAGAATTGCTTGCTAAGTATGCTAAAAATGTTTGCACATGAGAATGATGAAAATTAATCATAAGAAGATCATTAATTTGATTAAATTTGTTTAAATTTAGAATGTAGACCTTAATGTTAGTTTTTGCTCTTGTTCTTAGTTGCATTAATCACATTAAATTTGAGTTATGTTATGTAGAAGCAAAAAAGAGATACTCCAAGGCAAATTAACTAATAAAATATTACTATAACTATTCAATGAGAAAAAGAGCAGATAATAAACTCATGTTACTTGCCCCTACTGCACTAAGTTACTGCTAAAGGGTTTCTGGAAAATTATCTCTACTGGTTAACTTATACAAGAGACATGGCTATGATATTGATAGGAAAACAATATTCTCCATAGGTCATAACCCTTCGTTAAGTATAAAACATTCAAAGCATTTCAGTAAGTCATAACTTTTCTCAAATGTTTTAACACTTCTTATTCACTTTATCTTAAATGTTTTAACCATCACTCTTTTTTGTTTTCTCAAATTTCATCCTTATAATTTGTCTTTTTTATTTTCTTTCCTATTTCTATTATAGTGAAAGATCATTGTGCTTTCAGTTCAATTATTGGAAAGATGCATTAATCATAAGAAGATCATAATTACCTTCTGGTTGCAAAATTGAAATAATGAGAATTGATTGCTACAGTTGAATTCTGATTTTAGAAAAGTATTTATTTGATTATATTCAAAACAATTTTCTCCAACTAGGCTAAAAATGAATAAAATTGGTCATTAACTCAGTTCCAAATGTTATTTATGAAGGGTATAATTATGGTGATTAAGTAATTCTAGTGCTTAATATTATTCTCTTTTTTTTATTATAGTTTTGTTCGTGAGGATTATTCGGTGATCACTTTGTGTGTTATTATATCACATTAGAGGTATTTTTCTTTAGTTCAATCTTTGTTTTACGGGGAAGCCCTTTCTGTTTAAAGCTGTACAGGGAAGCCATGACTCTTAAAAGTTTATAGGGGAGTCCTGGCTCTTAAAAGTTTTACGGAGGAGTCCTGACTTTTTAAAGCTTTACGGGGAGCCCTGACTCTTAATTATTTATTTGATGTCTGTTTGTTGCTTGTTTGAGTGGCATGTGTGCCTGGAAAATGTCTATAATACAGAGGGAACTCTACCAAAATCTTTCTAAACCTATAAAAGAATTTAAATCTTTAGTAATGACTTAACATTGAATTTGAAATGAAACGAGAAGTTGAAACTTTGTAAATCTTTTAAGGGAAACATTGTCAAGAATTCAAACACTAAAATCGTAAACCCTAAACGCCTTAATGATTATATAAGACTATAAAGAAAACTTTGTTAATATTATAAACCTAAAACCCTAACCTTAAACCTTAACCCTTAACTCTTAACCCTTATATAAGACTTTCTAGTACGTCTAAGATTTAAACTTTATAATCGTTTCATAGAAGTTATGGAACTAACAATTCTTTCTCCTAATCATTCTTAGAAGCTATGGAAAACATACCAGATCGTAGTTGGATGTATAGAGAAAGATGGCACAGGACTAAAGGTCTTACAAGTTAATTCATCAACGGGGTAGATTGTTTTATTTGTAGTGTATTGAATACAATAATGGACGTGAAATGCATTAAGATGTTCTTGTTTAGAGTGTAAAAACAAGAAGATTATACATTCAAAGATTTTGAAAGAACATCTTTTGCGGTGGGGACTCGTGCCTTGTTACCATAATTGGACAGCTCATGGTGAAAACCTCTGGCCACATGATGAGGAACGTATTCTTGTGGAATGTGCTGCTTCACTTCAATCTGATATTCGAGTAGAAAATTTACGGTTATTGCTGACTGAGAACAACTTGTATCAGGAGATGATATTTGATGCAGCTAGTCCGAACATTTTATCTCTGGATGAACCACCTAATCCTGAGGCGAAAAAGTTTTTTAACATGTTAAAAGGGTTGGAGACACTATTGGTTGATAGGGATGACAGGCATTTAGTGTTATCTGCGGTTGCTGAGTTGTTGTACATTAAGTCCGAGAACCAATGGACTCAAAAGTCGTATGATGATGTTTGTGCATTCATCAAGAAGCATTTTCCACTGGGAAATCATATGGTCAAAGATTGGTACGCGACACAAAAATTGATTTATGCCTTAGGATTGCCTGTGCAAAGGATTGATGTTTGTTCCAAAGGTTGTATGCTTTATTAGAAGGAGGACTGTAAAAGAACAATATGTAAATTCTTTGGTAGTCATCGGTACAAAATATGTAGGAAAAAAATAGGGAAGAAGAGGAAACTGGAGCCGAAACTTGTGTATACGATATTTTACTTTCCGTTAACTCCTAGGTTACAAAGATTGTATGCATCAAAAAGAATTGCCGAGCACATAAGATGGCATGCAGGAAGCTCACAAGAGCTGGATTTGATGAGTCATCCTAGAGATGATGAAGTATAGAAGCATTTTGACAGGATTTACTCTGATTTTTTGGCAGAACTGAGGAACTGGGGCTTGGTTTATGTACGGATGGATTTTCACCTTTTGGAATGACGAGAAAGACATATTCCTTGTCGCCAGTAATGGTAATACCATGTAACTTTTCTCGTTAACAAAGAGGTAATTTTCTTGATGGTTCTCATCTTGGGTCCCGAAAATCCGAAAAGCAACTTGATTGAGGATGTTAGACTGCTTGTCCATGATTCTTGTTCATCAGAAGAGTTAGACATTGACGTCAAAACATATTTCGAGGAATTATAAAATGAGGAAACTGAAATCGGATGGGATTCTGATTAAGATTCGGAGCAATGTGCCCACAATGATACCGATGAGGATTCCATTGATGAAAATGATGAGGATTCCGACACATAGAACATTGTATGTGTTAGTATATGCCTTAGACCAATTGACTCTCATTTATGATTTATGAAGCATGTATTTGAATTGTATTTTATGCTCTTGGTCATCAAGTATGTGACTTGATAATAAAATCCTTATTGCTAATAGAATACTATTCTTGTTTTGTCCCTAGTTTTATTATATCTTGTATTATTAAACTAGTGTGAAGTTGATTGATGATCAAGTTTTACTGATCATGAATATGAGATATAAAATCAATTCATAAACACATATTGAGAATATTGTATTGGACATGACCCAAAGTGAAGAAGAAATATTGCTTGGGTTTAAGTCAAAAGTATTTCTTCTTGTTTTATATTTGGTGTCCTTTGACCCAATGTTTCTAATGCTTCTTGCATGGGGAGGAAATATATTTTGACATAGTCAAACATCACTTTTAATTAGGTGATTATTATGACTATTGGTTGGGCTATTTTCTTGTAATGGCTTGAATATTAGAGATAGTGAAAGAGATTTGTCCCTCTCTTTTTAGAGAGAGATATCCATGGACCCCTTGATAAGGAAGAATGGAAAATACACATGGCCATGCTCAAATAAGTACTAGTAAGTTGTTATTAATATTATTTGTCAGAACAGTCTGCCTGGGGATGAAGTAAATGGTTAATTAAGTTTTATAAGAATGACTCGGTCCATGCCTTATACTTAACTAGGATATCGTGTGACAAAAGGACTAAATATTAAAACTGATGCTAGGTTATTATTGCTTTTACTTAACTTGGGTAAGCATAATGTCTTGCTAGAGGCCGCTTGTGTTTTGTGAATAAATGTCTAGGACATTTTTATATAGTCGCCAGAATGTTGTGCTTAAAATCTATGGATGAACCATCGTCATAGTCCTTCTTCCTCCGCAAATTGCTTCTCCTTCCTTCTTGCCAGCATTTTCACCGCCGCCATAATCCTTCGCGCCATCGTCCGCCACATCACTATCTGTGCAGCACCATCCGACACCACGCCACAATCCGAACCAGTTCATGACAGTAAGTTAATTTTTTCTGTTTTCTTGTTTACTACTTGGTTTGAGTTGTTATTTGGTTGAGTAAAGAATGTTTTGCTTTTTTAGTTTAATATTTTTTTAGAACATTTTGGTTTGAGATGTTACTTGGGTGAGTAAATAATGGTGGGATTTCTTAGTTTACTAGTATTTTGTGAATTTCTTTGTTGAGTTGTTATTTGGGTGAGTAAATAATCGTTGGATTTTTTAGTTTTTGTTTTTTTGGTGTGAATTTCTTGGTTTGATTGCTATTTTGTTTAGTAAAGAATGGTTTGATTTTTTTGTTTACTGTTCTTGTTTGATTTTCTTGGTTGAGTTATAAAAGAATGTTCATCACTCATTTGTTGATGAAGAAAATATGTGACATTAATTATAGTTGTATGTTTATTGGGAAAATTGTAACTTGAGTTAAACAAATTTAGCAATATCCTCATCATTGCTTGTTCGTTTTAAAGTGGAAACTCTGTCAAAATTTTTTCAAAAATTATATTTTAAACTCTTTGTCTTAAACTCTTAAGTTATGTAATTAATTTCTGAAAGTTATGACAACATATTTTGGGAGTGATATTTTGATGTATATAATTAAATAATTAGAGAATTCTTTAAACTAATAATATATGAGTTTAAACATTTTTATGTATTTGTAATACTTAGGATATGAATAGAGGAAGTCTTTTAAACTCTTAAACTCTAAAAATATTTTTGATGTATTTGTAATACTCTCAAACATAAAACTCTTAAACTCTAAATGTTTCATAAATCACATGAAAACACTTTAAACGTATGAAATGATGAGTAATGAGTTCTAATTTTAGATTTGACTCTTGTAAGTGTCATACTTGTAAACCGTTATATTAAAGTAAATGTGTTTTGTGTTGTGAAGTTATGGAGGAGGATCGTAGTTAGATGTATAGAAGAGTTGTCCATGGAGTTTTGGAGATTTATAGTGAGTTTGTTAATGGTGTGAATTGTTTTATGGATTGGTGTATTACTTATAGTCTTGGTGAAGGTAATGTTACGGTGTCTGTGTGCAAAGTTCAAGAATAAAAAGTATTTAGCCGAGGATGATGTGAAGTTGCACCTTTATAGGCACGATTTTTTACCAGATTACTATCACATAGCGAACCATCATGGGATTACTGACCGAATATTACGGACGATGGCGGTAGGAGCAATGTTGAAAGAAACATGTACCACGAGGGAATATTTGATGTGACATACTACATGTCCAGATTTTGAAACCGATATAACATACTACAATTACGAGGAGGCACCTATTCCTGAGGCTTAACGGTTTTATGACCTGTTGAAATCTGTTGATACAACATTGTATGAAGGGTGTACAGAGTATTCATAGTTGTCTGTGATGGCGAGGTGGTTGAACATTAAGTCAAGGAACAAAATGTCTAAAAAGTACTTTGATAAAATATTACAGTTGTGGAGAATTTTCTCCTTGAAAGTAATAAAGTGGTGGATGATTTGTACCAGATAAAGAAGTTAGTATCTGGTTTAGATATGCTGGTGGTGAAGATTGATGTATGTATTAATGGATGTATGCTGTATTGGAAGGATGATGCTCAAGCACATCAGTGTCAGTTTTGTGGCCATGAACGTTACATGAGAAGAAAGAAAAATAAGAAGAAGAAGTCCAAAGAGATTCCATACACTAAGATGTATTATTTTTCCCACGACAGAGGTTGTATGCTTCTAAAAGAACAGCTGAACATATGAGATGGCACTCAGAAAGTGTACCTGAGCTAGATATGATAAGTCATCCTAGGGATGGAGAAGCTTGGAAACATTTATAGCACTCATCTTGAGTTTGCATCAAAAGAAAGGAATGTTAAACTTGGATTGTGTACTTATGGTTTCATGATGTTTTGGATGTTAGAAACACAATATTCTTCCTGGCCAGTAATTGTGATGGGGTACAACTTGCCTCCTTGGATATGCTTCAAGAATCATGCAATTCTCTTGACATGTATTATTCTGGGCCCTCAGAATCCAAAACATAAGTTAGATGTGTACTTACAGCCATTGATAGAAGAATTGATATATTGTTAGTGCATGGAGTTACCACCTACGATATTTCGAAGAAACAGAACTTCAATATGAAGGCTGCCCTTTATGTGGACTGTTAGTCACTTTCCAGCATTGGGATGTTGTCTGGTTGGAGTACTTCGGGTAAATAGGCATGTCCGTATTGAATGAAACACACAAGTTCATTCAGACTACAAAGTGATGGAAAACAATCTTGGATCAATTGTAATTGCTGTATTCTTCTTTCGAATCATCAATTTCGGAGGGATTTGAGGTCTTTCAAGAAGGATAAGAGAGAAGATCATTCTCTATTGCCACCTCGTATTATTAGAGATCAGTTGTGGGATAGAGTTCAAGACTTGGAAAAATCACTGAAACTAATGTGGAAATGGGTAAGGAAGATGGAAGTGGAATCTCACAATTGGAACAAGGCGTAGTATCTTTCAGGATCTTCCCTATTGGCATACTCTTCTCGTTTGCACAATCTTGACGTCATGCATAATTAGAAGAATGTATTTAATAATGTTTTTAAAACAATGATAGAAGTAAAAGGGAAGACAAAGGACAACTTTACTTCTAGGAAAGATATTCAAAGATATTGTAAACGGCCTGAACTGGATCTCAATGGTCCTGCAAAACCGAAGGTGCATTGGACTTTGACAAAAGAACAAAAGAAATTCGTACTTGAGCGGGTGAAAGACTTGATACTACCAGATGGTTGTGCCTCTAACTTGAGTAGGTGTGTCAATTTGAAGTAATTAAGAACTTTTGGCAGGAAGAGCCATGATTGCTGCATGTTTATGGAGAGACTAATTCCTATTTCTCTTAAAGAGATACTTCCCGCAAAGGTTTGGTGGTCCTGTACAGTCCAGATGGATGTATCCGTTCGAGAAGTACTTGAACCATTTGAAGAAGAAAATTAAGCATAAAGCTAGGGTTAAAGGATCGATATGCAATGCTTATTTGGTTGAAGAGGCTACCATATTCTATAACTACTACATTGAACCTTACGTATCCACCAAGGCAAGAGATGTTGGGTGAAATTGTGAAGGTGATCAACCTGGAGTGCAAGGTTCGGTTTTGTCAATTTGCAATGTACAAGAAAGGGCATACGATAAGATGACAACAAGAATTATGGATGACAAAGATTATCGGGATGGAATGAACTACATTCTATAGAAATATGATGAAGTCGAACCTTATATTGAGTAAGTTAATTTAAATAAAGTATTACATTGACACCGATTAAATAATAAAGTATTTAATAATTACATATTATATCAATGAGTTCATTTCTTGCAGGAAATACATCACGGAACTAAGGACGTGTTAGCCAAGTGTAACCGATGATATAGTGGAAAAGAGCATCAGTGAGGGATTCACATCGTGGTTTATAAATGAATTAAGTCAAAAATTTTGTAATTTCAAAATAGAACCTTAATTATGTATAACACTTTTATAAACTAAATAAATGTTATTTGTTTTATTCAGATACACAATCCCCTAAATGCAAGGAAACTTACCTTTGGGTCCTTCTAGAGTTGTGAAATTTTAGAATAGATATTTGGTTAATGGATTTAGGTTTCATACACAGGAACGAGATTTAGGGAGTCTCACATGTAGTTTTTGTGCATGAGTAAAAGGTGACTATCATGGGATTTTAAAGGAGATCGTGGAGGTTGAATTATCGAGAACACCAATTTAGAAGGCCATTCTTTTGAAGTGTGATTGGTTTGATTAGACTTTACAAAAAGGTCTTAAGATTCATGATAAATATAAATTTGTGGAGGTGTACATGAAAAGAAGATGTGCTGAGAGGTATGATCCTTTCATATTAGCACTGCAGGAGCAAGTGTCTTTCATCCATATCCTACAACAAAACAACAAAAGAGTAATTGGTCGGCAGTAATGAAATCAAGACCTCTTGTTTTAGATGTCCCTCTAGAGGACTCCATTTCAAGAAAATGTTGATAGTGTTGAGAATTCAATGATAGATATTGATTTTCACGACTTAGACCTCTCTTTCATGAATCCGACGATTTTGAACGAGTAGACATTCGTGAGAGGAATAGCATTGATAATGAAAATGAGGAAGATGAAGATGAGATAGAATAGGAGTCCGATGATGAAACAAATGAAGAAGATGAAGAATTTCAATCTGATTTCCGAAACATAGAATATGAAGTATGTTTAAAATATGATATATATTTGTATATATATATGCATATATATATATCTATATAGTTGTTAAAAAGTACAAGATTTAGGCTAGTTTTATCCCTATACTTTTATAATGTGTTATTTGTTAAAGTAAATTATAACAATTCTTCTTATCTTTTAAATACAGGTACGTGGGCAGAAAAAGAAGAGTACGACGCCACTGGCAGCATCAGAGGCTTCTACTCCATTGATCCCCGCACCCTTGGCTGCAGAAAGCATGTCTACTCTGACAACAACATTGCCTTCTATTTTGGCTCTGCCATATATGAGTCCAGCAGCTACTTCGACCCCTTCGTCTATGCTACCCTATCATCGTCTTCTTGCCATTCGTCTGTGCATGAAGTAGTGGATGCTTGCAGGGCTATAATGCCGACCTCGGATAGGTAAAATGGGACTTTTGTCAATAAGCATCAAAACTTAGTTTGGTGCCTTTTTCATAACTTCCATTTTTCTTTCTTCCTCTTTGTTGTTTAATAGTTGTCATAACTTCCTTTTAGGCAAATTTATCTAAAGCCTCTTTTTTTAGGCAAATAAGCATATATATTATATAATGTATGTATCTTTTCAATAGCAACAGAGCTTTCTAATTCGTTTGCCTACTTTTTCAATAATTTTATGTGCCAAAAACAACGAAGAGGAAGAAAGAAAAGGGAAGTTATGACAAAGGGCACCATAATACTTAGTTCATTCATTCTCTATATAATATTTTACGAACAAAACTTATCAAATAATAATAAATTTTTATTATCTTATGTTTAATAGTTATTTCTTTAGTTTACAACTTACATAAATTGCTTTTTCTAAACACTTTCTCTATGAAGTCGGATTGTGCCAAGGTTATTTCGGCCATTATGCAACAACATTTTGTCAGGGATTATGCCAGTTACGGCAAGGTCCCTCAGAATATGAAAGATATGTGGTTTGGAGAGTTGTGTAAGTGTTTTAACTTACTAATTTTAGATTATTGTTTTAACTACATGCAATGTCATTTAACTTGTATTAGCAATTTCTAACTTGTAATTGCTAGAAAAAATTTAGGTATAACCAAACACAGAATACACAGATACACAACGCATTTGATACACGGGTATCCAAGCGTTATGAGGACAAAATGTATGAAATTCGTCGAGACGGTGAGATGCCTAATTGTATGACAGAGGGATTTTACACTGATCTTTTGGGACAGTGGAATGACCCTAAGTACAAGAAGATGTAGGAGAAAGCATAGAGGAATTGGGTTGAGGGCGTGGTGGCCAGGACCCCAGCAAACACACTGGAGGGTCATTGTCATTTATTGAGTGGGTAAGTATGTTATAAGTCTTACTTCTTCAATGCTAATAGTTTCTTATAACTCTTACTTCTTCAACATTATTTAAAAGCGTTATGAAATCATGTTTGTTTTTTCTTGTTACGACATGATGTTCGTTTTTTATTTATCTTATGAAATAATGTTCATTTCATATAAGTCTTATTTGGTGTTAAATTATATCATGATGTTCATTTCTTGTAAGTCTTATTTGGTGTTGAATTATGAAATGATGTTCGTTTCTTAAATGATATTAGTTTCTTATAAGTTTTATGCTCGTTGTTTATAAGTCTTATGAAATCATGTTTGTTTTTCTCATTATGACAAGATGTTCATTTTTTATATATCTTATCAAATGATGTTTGTTTCTAATAAGTTTTTTTTTTGTTTTAAATTATGTAATGATGTTCATTTTTATAAGTCTTATTTGGTGTTAAATTATGAACGATGTTCATTTCTTAAAATGATATAGTTTCTTATAAGTGTTATAAATGTTAAATTCATATTAGTTTCTTATAAGTTAGTCTTCTAAAATATTAAATTGATGTTAGTATCTTTCCTTTGTTTTCCAGAAGGAAAAGGTCAGTGATAATTTCAAACAATCGGATTTGTACGTGCTCTGCCATCAACAAAAAAGGGGGAAATAAGGAGAAGTGGATCGACTTGCGCTCGGACGAGTTTTGGGTAAGTATGTTAACGTTATTCTTAAATTGTATTCTTAAATACTCAAATTGTTTAACAATAACTTATTCTCTTTTTTGTAGGCTGAATTCTTAGAACTAAAGGCGAATATGAAACGCAAGGCTACAGAGACTGGGACACTACTTCCGAGAGATGGTGCCTTGATGTTCGAGGCTGCTAGGGGCATCAACAAAGGTCACATGTACGGTTTTGGCTCACAGTCTACAACCATTGTAGCCGGGAGCCAGGCCAACAACAACTCGTCACGGACACCTTTAGTTTCTTTTGTATCTATCCCTAACTGTTGTGTTCAGACCACGAAGACATTGATGGGCTATATGGAGAATGCTTAGGACCATTTCTCTAGTTACATGGAGAATTTTGCTAGGAAGATTGGTGTGTAGCGTGATCAAGTTCCAAGACTCTTTCCATTTCCCCCGATGGAAGATTGTGACCCTCCTTCGAGCGTTCACTCTTTTAACCTTTATGTATTTCATAATTTTTTTGCTTTGCGTACTTTAGATGTCTAATTATTTAGTGTGGATGTTGAATTATGTCATTTTAGTACGTTAGAATTGATGATATCTTTTGGGGCTTTTGTGAATTGTTAATGTTTTTGAACTTTTGTAAATTACTAGGGGATTATTAAAAATTTAAAAGAAATATAAAAGAAACAACTTTACCGACTGAATTCGATCGGTACAATTCCTTTTTTAATGTTTTTAAATTAATTTCAAAATATTCCCCGACCGATTACTGATCGAAAAAATTATTTTTATTATTTTATTAAAAAAATTACCGACCGAAAAAACCGATCCGAATTCGATCGGTAAGTGAAAAAATTACCAACCGACTTTCAGTCGGTAATATCTTCAAAATTTGAATTTATTTAAATCAACAAAAAATTAACGACCGACAATATCAGTCTGTAACTCTAGAACATTTGTCAGTAAGTTCTTCCGGCAGACGGAATTTCAGTCAAATTTTCTCTCTGACAAACAAGTACCTGACCGAGCTTTATCGCTCGGTAATTTCAAATTAGTGACCAATTACCAACCGAATTCTCGGTCAGTAAAGGCCCTTTGTAGTGTTAATAGCTATTGTATCCGTGCAAATATTTCTCTAATTTCTAACCAAACAATTACAAGTACACCTATTGTGATTCCTTATACAAGAGTCAAAATTGGAACAAGTAGCCATATATAAAAGGCCTCTTTCAAGGCTTCCAATAAGGAAACAATTGATGACTTGGGTTTTGAACTAGATATTTTCTTTTTTAGACATTTGAGTTTGTATGTACTTATATTATAGTGAATTCCAACTACTTCAAGTTCTTTGCTAGGGCTTTTAAAAGATAACACAAAACTGTGACTGAAATTTCTATGAACCCCTTGTGTAGAGTGTAGTCAAAATAGTTCGTGAAAGCTCTTCTGTAGAAATAAGTTGTATGCATGCTATAAATCACATCATTTCTATGTAAAACTAGACTAGTAAAATCAAGACTTCAAAACTTCAAAAAATTTAGGGCTATTGCAGCATTTCTAATTAACATATTGGTTAATCTTAGCTTTTCTAATTAACGTATTGGTTAAGTTTAGCTTTGAGTTATAAGAATAACTCTTTGAAAGTAGTTTTTTACCATATAGAGCTTGAAGAATTCTTGAGGGCCCACCATATTCAATTTTCAATAGATGTCATATCCCTGTAGATATTTCTCTAAGTTCTATCCAAATAATTATAAACAATTATAAGTACATCTATTGTGAGTCCTAATACAAGGATAAAAATCAGAAAAAGTAGCCATATAATCCCATAGACCTCTTTTAAGGATTCTAATATGAAAATGAATTGATGGCTTAGGTTTTTAATTAGATTTGTTTATTTTTGGGCATTTGATTCTGTATTTATTTACGGAGAACTTTAACAACTTCAGGTTGTTTGCTAGGACTTTTAAAAAAAAAAAAAAAAAAAAAAAGTGGATTATATTTTTGTAAACCCCTTATGTAGTGATCAATTAAAATAGTTTGTCAAACTCTTCTCCATCACAACAATTCTATATAAAACAATTAACTGTAAAATCAAGATTTCAAATATTCTTAAGCTCATACTGGAATTGGCAATTAAACATGTGATTGTGCATGCAATTAAGGAGAAAAGAATATTCACCTCAGCATATACTTTAGTAACAATAGCAAAAGCATATGTATTTAACTCGAACATTGAAGGATTGGTTCTGGCTGCTGCACAACTCGAAAAATTGGTATCTTCAACTGGAATAGCAATATACTTTGAAGTGAATGAATAAATATATACTCTTACAAGAATTGTTACGAAGTGGCAATTTTTATCTAAAAATATAAAATTAAAGTAGAAGAAAAGAAAACTTGTTACTTGAAATAATACGTAACTTTTTGTGTGTGTATGCTTGTATGTGTTCAATTTTCTTGAATTACGGATGATTGATTCATATAAAAAGTGTGAAATTCCAATGGAATAATCTATATAATTTTTTATTAACAACAATTTGAAAATTAAATAGAAAAACTAAAACTTCGATTTCTTAGAATATATGTACAATACTACTATATGTACAATACTACTTTGAGAATCTGACTTATATAAATATAAAATAAATTTTTTTTTGAAAAACTTATAAAATTAAAGATTTGAATTCTTCATTAGTGAATCAAACTTTTTAATGAAGATTATTAATTATGAAAATTTTTTTATATGTAAAAGAGGGTGGGATTGCATCTTTCGAACATTAGATGTTATGATTAGATCTCAAGCTTATAAAAAATCAGATTTTCTAAATTAGATCTCGAGCCCCAATTTAGCAAGAAAAAAAGACTCAGACTTGACCAGGAGTTAAGTCTCCAGTCTTCCTTTGGATAAAGTTTTCTATTTTATTTATTTATTTTTTAATGAATATGTAAATATATACATTAAGCTCAATATTTCTTCACACTTTATATCATGCAATTGCTTCAACTTTTATAATAAATGAACAGCTCCTGGAAATTGCATTGAAAAATCTAGGACTACTTAGAGCATTGCTAAAGAATTTGTTAAGCATATATTTATGAGTATAATTATGAGATTGGCTTTTCACTAGATTAGTTAATTTTTAGACATTTGAGTTTTTATTTATTTTTATCAATCATAGTGAATTCCAACGATTTCATTTCTTTTGACAGGGCTTTTACAAGATAACAATAAAGCGTGGCTGATATTCCTATTTGCCTCTTATATAGAGAGTAGTGAAACTAGTTTGTCAAAGCTCCGCTATAGAAACAAGTAATATACATGCTAGACATTACATCATTTCTATATAAAAAAATACCACAAAATAAAGAACAAAATTTTCAAAAACTAGGGCTACTTGAAAGTTGCTATTGACAGGTTAAGCATTAGATTTTGGTTATAAGAATAAATTTGAAAAGTAGTTTTTAACTATTTGCTAGAGCTTAGAGAATTTCCAATGGGCTAGCATATTCAAGTTCAATACGATGTTGTATTCCTACAGATATTTCTCTAATTTCTAATCAAACAATTACACATACACCTATTGTGATTTCTAAGAAAAGAGTCAAAATCATCGCAAGTAGCTATAATATGGGCCTTTTTCTAGGATTCCAATCAGGAAAAGGAATTGATGATTTGGGCTTTAAACTAGCTTTGTTTAGTCTTACACATTTGAGTTTTTATATATTTGCCTCATAGCGAATTCCTGCTACTTCACGTTCTTTGCTAAGGCCTTTAGCAGGTAATATAAACTGTGACTGATATTTCTATAAAATCCTTGTGTAGAGGGTAGTTAAAATAGTTTTTCAAAACTCTTCTACAAAAACAAGTAGTATGCATGCCATAAATCACATCGTTTCCGTATACAACTATACTCACAAAATCAAGACTTTAAATCTTCAAGAAAACTAGGGCTGCTTGAGCATTGGTAACGAATTGGTTAACCATTAACTTTTAGTTATAAGAATAACTTTTAAAAGTAGTTTTTTACCATCTGCTAGAGCTTGAATAATTTCTAAGGGGTCATCATAATCAAGTTCAATAGCTATGGTATCCCAGTAAATACTTCAATAATTTCTAAGCAAACAATTACAAGTACACCTATTGTGATTCCTAATACAATAGTTAAATTTGGAACAAGTAGTAACATATAATAGGTCTCTCTTTCAAGGATTTGAATCTGGAAAAAAATGGCTGACTTGGGTTTTGAACTAGATTTATTCATTTTTAGACATTTGAGCTTGTATTATTGATATAAACCGGATGAGTCCATTGTTCAAGGAAGTCAAGCTTGGACTATTGGCAAGATTGCAAAGGAAGAAATTTCAACTTCTAGAGGATCATGACATGTTTGATTGCGTAATGGAAGTCTTGATGAACAAAGCTGGGGAGTTTTAATGCCATGGAAAGCATCCCAAGTTGTTTACAAAGTTCTTAATTGATAAGGAGCAATGAAGGAACCAACTTGGAGCAAATTTTCGCTAAGTGTCGGAGGAAAAACACCCTAGCACCGACGGCAGGGTCACCCCTACAATCATTGGTAGCTTTCTATTCGTGGTGGAGTTCGCATCAAACTACCTACCACCGACAGTGTGGGGGAGTTCGCATCAAACTACCTACCACCGACAGTGGGTTCTACCCAACCTTCGCCGGTAGGCCTCAGGAGTGCATGTTTGTAACTGCCTTTGTAGGTGAGAATTTGTTATGCAAGTGGATTTTTATCTCCTAATTAAGGGGACTATGTGTAAATGAAGCCCCTAAACATTAGTTAAGCTTGGCTTCACCCCTTAGTCTATAAATAGCTCTTAATAACCTCGTTGTAAGATTAATTTTGAATTTTGCTGAAATTTATTGAGAGAGAGTTCTCTATGGTCTCTTAGGGTTCTTCACCCTTCCACAGCTTAGCTTGCAAAGGGTTCTAGTCCTTAGTTGTGAGCAATTGAATGCCTTAGGATGATAGTCTATGGAATTCAATTGTTCGTCTCAATTCCTCTTATTGATTGAGTCTAGAGGTTGTGTTCTTTTCTCAATTGGTTCTAGGTCTTCTATGTTGTGTGTTTGTGATTTTGAGGTGTTTGTTGCCTCAAGGTTTTAATCATCAATATAGGAAAGAGCCTAAACCTCTCAATGCTTGGGTTTATGGAGCATTGTTCTTCATAGGTTCTTCATTCGAAGTTGAAGCTACAAATCATCAATAGAGGTACTTTAAATCAAGGAGGAGATCTTGGGAGAGATTTGGACCCAATCCTTCAAGCACAAGAGGATTCATATCAATTTTTGTGAATTCCAACCACTTCAAGTTCATTCCTAGGGCTTGTAAAAGACAACACAAAACTGTGACTGATATTTCTATGAACCCCTTGCGCAGAGAGTAGTGAAAATAGTTTGCTAGAACTCTTCTATAGAAACAAGTAGTATGCGTGTTATAAATCACATCATTTCTATATTAAACTATACTCATAAAATCAAAACTTCAAAACTTCAAAAAAAATATAGGGCTACTTGAGCATTGCTAGTTTACAAATTTGTTAAGCTTAGCTTTTAGTTGTAAGAATAACTCTTTGAAAGTAGTTTTGTACCATATAGAGCTTGAAGAATTCCCAAGGGGCTGACATATTTAATTTTCATTAGTTGTTGTATTACTGCAGATATTTCTCTAATTTCTAACCAAACAATTACGAGTATCTATTGTGCTGCCTAATACAAGAGTCAAAATTGGAAAAAATGTTGCCATGTTATCACATAGGCCTATATGAAATTTTGGAGCGTTTGATCTTTCTTAGATGGCACACAAGAAGCACAATTAGGAATATTTAATTGGTATTCATGAACTCTAGGAATTGTACAAGATATGAAATTAAACTCTATGAATTGTTTATTTTCTAATAAAGTTCTGAGATAATTGTGAAAGTAACATTGATATCAAATTCCATAAAAACAAGTGAGAGCAATTTAACTTCCTTAAAATAAATCTCAGAGCAAAAGTAGGAATTATAAGGAAAGAAGTTTATGGTCTTCATGACCTTGTAGGCCATCTTTCGTCCGTTATCCTTTGCTTGAATCTTCGAAATTCTGCACACATAAGGATTCACTATCAAAGAATAGCCAGTTTGATTAGCATAAAAATTCACTTCCTCACTCTGTTAAAGTGAAACTATCTCTTTACTCTTGTCTCTTCTTTGGAACTCTCTTGTTGTATGATGAAGCACTCGTTCTCTTTTACTCTCTCACATTCCTCAAGCTCACTCTCCTTCTCTTTTAAATACTCAAAATCTTCACACTCTTTTGATATAAAGAGATGGAATCAAAGATACATAATCTCTCAACTAATCTCTCTTTTTCTTTAATTCTAATGTACTCTTCTCCCTCAGTGTTCTTTTTAGTCTTGAAATCACAAGTATCCTTATGGGATGTCTCTTCCTCAGCATGTGTATCAACATTCTCTTAAATTTTAGCTCGTGCAAGTTCATTCACGTTTCTAGTATCTTCAACAATTGATGGTTTTTTGGGCATCATCTTCACAACTTCTAGAGATGGCATGGAAAGTTGTTTTTCCTCATATCTTTTGGCCTCCATGATGCTCTTTTCCTTTTTCTCATCCTCAAATATTCTTCCCCTTTCTTTTGCTCTTCATATACTTGGTGAGGTGCCAAAGAATTAAGATTGTACTTCTTCCAATTCTTGATGAAGTTGAAAGAATTCTTAACCCCATCATGTATAGCATGTCTATCATATATCCGAGTATGTGCAAACAACAAATGGCCCACTAACATGGGTGCTACATCACATAACACATCATTTTTATACGGTCCCATAGAGATAGACATCCATACTTGTTTGGTAACTTTTATGTCAAAACTATCATTTGACCGATGGCATATCCAAGGACTAGGATGTTCAAGTAGAGGCAAATTTAACTCTTCAACAACAAGATTAGCAAGCCTATCTTGCACTTTGCATTTTGTACGGACAACATGCTCACTTTGATTTTCCCTCCCATAGATATTTTCATCATACAATCTCTCAAGGTAAATTCTCTCTGTCATAACTATGATCACTAAAGTCATAAATAGCATGAGATCCTTCATAACAATCATAAAGACTATGCTCATGTTCATAATAAGCACACCTACCATTATCTTTTTCATAACCCCCATATTCATCATAAGAAAGATGCTGAAAATATTTAGCATAAGAAGAGAAGTTATAACTCCAATTGATCTTCGAGGAGTGAAGTTACCATAACTATCACACTAACAAAAACTAGGAAATTACCGAAGCTATTTACCGACGGAAACAAAAGCCGTCAGTAATCACCGACCGAACACTGAAGGAAAGAGCAATGTCGTAGGTTTTTACAATTTTAGACAAAAATGGAGGGAAATTAGGCGCCAAAAAAGGACGGCTTATTACTAACGAAATGCTCGTCAGTTTAAAATATTACTAACAATTCTGTGAACGGTGTCCATTTCCGCGTCAGTATTTGATTACCGACAGTAGTAAGGATTGAGTCTTTATGTCGTTGGCAATGGATTTTAGTTCCCTATGGTGTTACTGACAGTCTTTCCATTGGTAACTGTTGAAAATTACTATCGATTGAATTTGCCGTCGGTGTGTCATTGGTAATAAATTAGTAGATATAAAAAAATAGGGCAAACCCTTCTCTTCTTCCCCAAATCACCTCCATGGAAAGCAGCAGCCGATTTCCCTCCCTAAATCACCCCTCCCACTATCTCACCGACGGACTACCATCCTGACAACTCCTTCAGTCGACGCCGATGTCACCGCTGCCGTAACCGCCATAGGTAATGCTCTCTCTCTCTCTCTCTCTCTCTCTCTCTCTCTCTCTCTCTCGATTACTGACGGCTTCTTTTTTTTCTTTATTTTTCTTCTTCTTCTGATTGTTTTCTTCTTTCTTCTTCTTTTTCTTCCAGTTGTTGTTGATTTGCTGCTATTAGAGCTTCACTTCGCTGCTGCTGAAGCGGCACCAAAAGACAACAGTTATCTTCGTCTTGTAGTGTTCTATCTACAGGTATGTTGGTGGTCGTTGTTATCTTGAGGTACAGTTATTGCTCTCTTTTGTATCTTTGTGGGTTAACTGTTTGATTGTTGCTCTAATCTGTGAAATAAAATCAAGGCCATACATGCGGCATATCACAAATGCATGTCAACTTAATAGAACTATGACTAATTTTGAATCTATCCCTTATCATGTTTTGGACTGTGATTTTTGGCAAATACATCTAATATTCTGCTAGTAAATAATTAAGGTGGATGCATATTTTAAGCTTTTTCATCTTTTCTTTCTATTCTGTGAAACCAATTTTTATCCTAGAATTCATTCAAAATGTGCAGGAATTTATATTGCTTATGTAAATTCTTCATCCTTAATGAACATATTCCACTCAGAAGATTTTTTTTATACTTTTGTTTGTTCAATCCTGTGGTCATTAGAATTCTTTTCATCACCTGTTCTAATGTGGTCACAAAGTGTCTATGGCTCTTCCTACTCATCTAGAAATCCAAGGGTTATCAAGTCACTACTACCTACCGTAGTAGGTAGTCTATCTGACCGTGATCATTTCATTGCATTGCATTTCTTTCATTCAGAAATTTTGAGATCATAAAGTAGTTAAGATGAGTAAATTGCTTAATATGACTAATTATGTGCCGAAATGCAGTGCTACAATGAGATAGTGCTCATAACCTAAACTAAATGGCAGAAACAAGGGCTTAATCAATTTATTAGTCAAGAATGTCTTCGATCGTTGACCTGAGTTCCCTGAACTATGTCATGAATGAGCTAAAGTTGGATTATATGTATCAAATGCCATTTTTTTCTTCTAAACTATCATGTCTCTTTAAAATGAAAGTGTGTTAGAGACTTGCCTTTTGTTTCTTTTTTCAGATGTAACTATACGTAAGTAGTTCGTGTGTTTTTTTACGTAAGTAAATTTTTTATGAAAAAATGATCTTAGAACGAACTTTAACGACATAGTAGGGTTTAGGGTTTATTTGGATTAGTTTTTAGTTTTAAAAAAGTTAAACTTTTTTATCATTGGATATAGTTCTACTTTTTAGTTGTCTTTCTTGTGAAATTTACATAAGCTAACACAAGTTAAGTAGTTTAAGTTTAAAACTCAATTAAATCCTCTATTTTACTTATAGTTTTGTTCTTTCAAATTTCAATGACATATTGTCTATCGTCTACACGTTAGAAGTATGTGTTTAATTAGTTTAAAATTTATTTGACGAGGTAGCCCTGACTCTTTAACGCTTTACGGGGGAGCCCTGACTCCTTAAAGTTTTATGGAGGAGCCCTGACTCTTAATTTTTTATTTGGTTGTGTGTTGCTTGTTTGAGTCGCCTGTGTGCCTTGAATATATTCATAATACAAAGGAAAATCTGCCAAAATTTTTTCAATGTTAAGACTTAATGTTTTAGTAATGACTAAACGTACAATTTAAAATTAAAGAAGTTGAAACTTTTTAAATCGACACATTGAACATTGTGAACTTGTTGCTTGTTTGTGTGTTAAGAAATGTGCATAATACAGAGGAAACTCTGCCAAAATTTTGTCAATCTTATAAAAAACTTGGAATTTTTAGTAATGACTTAACATACAATTTTAAATGAAAGTTTGAGTTGAAACTTTTTAAATCTTTTAATGGAAACCTTTTAAGATTATAAACCCTAAACCCTAAAACCCTAGAACCTTAAACACTAAACCCTAAAATAGTAAACCCTAAATCCTAAAACCTCTTAAACCTAAAACCCAAAGAATTTTAAGTATATCTAAATTTAATAAAGAAGTAATTGTAACTTAGAAGTTATGAAACGAACAATTTTTTTTCTCCTAATCATGCTTCCTATCTATGGAAAATATACCGGATCATGGTTGGATGTACATACAACAACTCGTGCTTGGGGTTAAGGATCTTACAAGTAAATTCATTAATGGGGTTAATGGTATTATTTCACATTATCTTGAAATGAATAGCGAAAGTAATAAAGAGAAAAGATATCTATGTGCAAAGAATAAAAATAAGAAATTTATAGAAGCCGGTGGTGTGAAGAATTATCTTTTGTAGTGGGGTTTTGTGTCTTCTTATCATAATTGGACAGGTCATGGTAAAAAAATATGGCCACATGATGAGGGAAGTGTTCTTGCAGAATGTTCTGGTACAATCCGGTCAAATATTAGGGTAGAAAGTATACGATCAATGCCGGAGGAAATGAACTCGTATTATGAGATAATAATTAACGGAGCTGATCCAAACCTTATCCCTCAAGACGCAAAAAGGATTATAATCAAGTTTTTTCCACAATGAGATAGCATGGTATTGCAAGACATATATAATCATGAGCGAAAAATTTAAAAGGTTAAATTGTATCCAAATGCATATGTATTTCTCTATAAAATGTTCTCCAATACATTAAAATAAGGGTCTATTTTATAACGTGTGCCTGGGGCGCACATGAAAGTGGATAAACATACTATATATATTAATAAATAATTAACTATAACTTGTCGTTATTTACCTGCTCAAAAGTATTTGCAAACGAATGTGAGTCATTGCTCCCCTGATCTTTAAACACAAGAGGGATTGTATTAAAGTTCTTTCCACAATGAGATGTTGTAGCATACATTCCCGAGCCCTAGTGCAAGACATATATAATTATAAGCCAAAAGCTTACAAGGTTAAGTTGTATCCAAATGAATATGCATTAATCTCTAATAAAAATTTCTCCGATGCTTTAAAACAAGGGTTTGTGTAACATACTATGTATGAGAAAATCATTTACTATAGACACTTCCACGTACTCGCTTAACGACATTTGCGAAGGAATATGATTCGCTGCTTCCAGGATCTCTAAACACAAGAGGGATTGTATTCAAGTTTTTTCATAATGAGATACATTAGCATACATTCTTGAGCCCTATTGGAAGACATATACAATCATGAGCCGAAAGATTGCGACGTTAAGTTATATCCAAATGAATATGTATTTTTGTAATAATAAGTTGTCTGATGCATTAAAACAAGGGTTTGTGTAACGTGTGACCATCAGGCATGCACACGTTAATATAGATAAAATTTATTATATATGTAAAAACATACCATATATGATATTTTATTATAATACATCATATAAGCTATATATCTTAATTACAAACTTAGGCCACATGAACGACTGCTCATTCAGTACATGTTAAACAAACCCTTGGAACAATTACCCGTTGCTTTCCAGATATATGAGATTGATGGCCGGTTGAATTAGAAAATATTCCCATGCTTTGCTACATGTTAAATGTTTATAATTAAGAAAACCGTTTAAGAAAATCCTCCAAATGAACTAAGAATTCCGTTTATCATAACCGATAATGCTAGGTGTTTTCTGTTGAAAGCCTTGTGGAGAGAACATTTTTGCAACATTTCCTTTATGATTCAAATACAAAATAATAATTAGGATAAAATTTTGGTTTTTTGCTGTATAAATATATATGTGATAGGCACTTACCGCAAACATTTCAAGTGAATTGCCTTCACAACCTTCTGGAGTAAATTGTTCTCTAACGGTATGTTGTACATGTTTATGTCAATTAGGTCATGAAATCTTCAGAATTTTTCTCGTAAAAAGTTCATTTATTATATTCGGTTACCACTGCAATTCTACTTATGTTGCCTTTGTTGGGAGCAAGAGACAAGGGCCCTCCATTCTTAAAAGCTTCAATATTTTCTGGGGCATGGTCCTCTTAATTACAATTACAAAAGTTAGGGAATTATATTTTCTTGATTTGTTATAAACTTTTTATAAAAACAACAAATACTCAAATCATAAGGAAGAAGATTTAATTTATTTTATTTACCTTTTTTTCATACCACTGAAGTACTTGTGTAACCCTTCCTGGGTTTTGTAGCCAAATGGATACAACATCAGATGCGTTGTTGCCTCAGTACATAGATTGGAACACGTTTTTATTTTAAAAAAATCAAATCAATTAATCGATACAAATGAGCTATACTAGCATATGAACAAATAAACTAAAATTTATGAAATAATTTTTGGAGCAATAGAGAGAGTTTATTTTAATTCAATCATAAATTTAATTAAACTTTTGGGAGTAATAAAATTAATAGTTTTACATTAAACTGAAAGAAAATAATCAAATGACGCAATTTTAGTCAAAGGTCTAAGACATCTCGAATCATAGAAAATAGTTTTAGGATGAATTTAATTTTATTTAATGAGGGAGAATTTGAATTGGGAAGTTGTTACCATCTCCTCATGGAGAAGGGGAACTTTCGGTGCTTTTTCTGCAGGAAACTATCCATTGAATGAAGATGTTTAGAGAATACTTGAGAAATTATGAAGGAACGAAAGAAAAGTAAATTTTGCACAGCTTTTTTTTTTATATATATAATTTTGTTAGAAAATGAAAATCCATTTTATTGATAATTTTTAAATAGGGTTCGTGAAATTTTACTCCTCGTGATTTGTCTAAACTACTATTTCATCTTTCTATTTTGTATATACTACAAATACATCCTTATCGTTTATATATTCATAACTAATTAATCCATCTTACTAATTTCAATTAAAAAGATTGTAAAAATTAACGATTTAGTAGTGAAAAACATAAAGTTTTTTCTAAAACATCCTTTCATGTGTCATATATTAAGACCATAATTCCCTTTTTAGAATTTTTTTATTGTTCTATTTTCTCTAATAAAAGATATTATTGTCTTAATATATGATAGTAGACAAAAAGTAAACTCGTAAACGATATTTTATGAATATTTTAAATTTTTTATTACAAAAAATTATGGTCTTTTGATGATTTTTTTTGGGTTGAAATTAGTAGTGAGGATTATTTAGTAATAAAAATGTAAATGATAATGATGTATTCAAAGTTTTTACAACATAGAGTGATGAAATTGTAATTTGGAGAAAACTCAAGGGGGAAAATATAAGTAAGCTCAATATGGAATATTCCATACTAGATAAGAACATATTAATGACTTTTTACTTGAAAATATTACTGGATATTTATTCTTGCCTTTGAAAAATATCTTTGATTCTCTTAAAAGAGAATTTAAAAAGGGGGTTGATAAATTTAACTCGGGAATGTTAATGCATAGCGCGAAAAAAATCATTATTTTCCCTCCTCTTCCCTACTCTTTCTCTCTATATACAATTTCTCTCTAACTTTTCTCTACTCGTTCTCCACTCCAAAATTAAAATATTTAATATTGAACTTGTATTGGAGGTAGATATGGATCATTATGAAGAACTTGTGGAAGAAAATATCGATTTAGATATAAGAAAAGTTAAAATTAATTTTTTTTTCAAAACTGGGGCTCAAATCTCTCGGAAGGGCGACCCAAACATGAGCGGATCGCCTAGATGGGTGACCAGCACATGTCCGAATCACCGGTCCAGGCGACTCGAGCCTTTTTATTTTTTTATTTTTTTTTTAGGAAGAAAGAAATTTTGTAGGTATTTGAAAAACTTGAAACATGAATAACTCTGCGATTGGAGGTCCGTTTCACGCGTATGACCACTCGTTTTGATGGTTCTCGTAAAGATAAACGCAAGGTCATCATTGAAAAAGTGATCTTGATGTGTTTTAGGGAAAAAATTGCGTGCAAAAAGAATTCCAATATTTACCAACTTCAATCATTTGAATTTTTAATTAGAGCAAAAAGAAGACTGCTCATCTGTTTAATTTTCAAATTGGTGCCATAATTTTTTAGTTAATAAGAGAGAAAGTATTAGAAAATTACAAAAACGTAAATTAAAATGAAAATAGGACGGTTTTGTGCTCATGTCTGGGTCACCCGTCCTGGTGATCTGAGCCCAGTTTTGAAAAAAAAATAATTTGAACTTTTCTTACATCTAAATCGATATTTTCTTCTACAAATTCTTCATAATGATCCATATCTACCTTCAATACAAGTTCAATGTTAAAGATTTTAGTTTTAGAGTGGAGAAAGAGTAGAGAGAAATTGTGTAGAGAGAGAAAGAGTAAAAAAGAGGAGGGAAAATAATGATTTTTTTGCGCTATATATTCACATTCCCGAGTCAGATTTATTGACCCCTTTGAAATATAAAAATAAGAGAAGAAAAGAGAGAAAAAGAAAAGGAAAAAGAGAATATCTTCGATTTCCATGTTCACTATTTACAATATTTGGGTTAATTCCATCTTACTGCCCTTCAGTTTGGTCATTTGCCAAATTAGTACCGCATGTTAGTTTATTGACAATTAAGTGATCAATTCCCACATGTCAGATGTGTTTTTTCACAGATTTAACTATTAAAAATTTTGAATTCGTATTTTACCCCTGATGCTCACTTCTCTTTTTTTTCTTCCATTTTCTCTTCCTCTCTCTCTTACTGACTGAAGCTTTTTTAATCTTACTATAAAAATTAAACACACTCAAATTCTTCTTCTACACTAACCCAAACAAAAAAAATTCAATCATATTCATCTCGTTGTGAACATACTACATATATCTTTAAATCAAAGATTTTTTCTACCAAAAAATTTAAACAGCGTAACTAGAGGAAAGAGAAGAATTTCGATAAACAACAGAAGCTCTCATGACCTGAACAACTAACTTGGAGGATGAATTAGAAGACGTTGTAGATGATGAATTTGAAAAATCACCATCGACATCGATCTGTCATTGATAAATCTCTTCCTTGAAAGTAAATGACCTTTGGATCACCCATCTTCTTCTGTATGCCATTTTGCACAAAGAATGTTTCTTTTGGAAGAACCTTTTCACCGTACATGCAAACTAACCAGGAACTCTTCGCTACCTCTGTAATGCATGTCTGATAATCACCAAAAGTTTTATTTTATTTGCATAAACAGAAAGATGGAGAAAATAGTTTGAAGCAGAGATAAATTGATTAATTAATAATATGAACTTGTAGATGGGTAGACTAGTGTAATATTTTATTATTCCTTCCAAACAGTTCACTTGCTTCCCTCCTATTGATGAATAAATTTGGGAATAAAAAAATTATAAGGGTATAGATAACATTTTAAAGTTTCCTATCATTTGATTGTCATTTAGTTAAGATGTGGTACCAAATAGCCAAACTAAATAGTAGTAAAATGGAATTACCCCACAATATTTTGGTTAGCTTCAAATTGTAAGATAAAAATGAAAGTCTTATCTAATATTAATATTTTACCAAATATATAAATCTCCTTGTATTCCAAATTATATTCGATACCACAAATTTGGTTAACATTTAATTCCCTTGTGTTACAAAATTAATGCCAGAAAGCATTATAAGTAATAAACAAACAACAAAATATAGTGGAGAGTAGGAAAGTAAATAATTTCATGATTCAGCTTGAAATAATTTATTTGTATTCAACCCAATCTCCATATGCATAATTACTCTGTTACATCATTTATGTTCTCAGTCTTGACATCTTTTGGCTAGTTATTATTACTTTCTGGCTTTATGTTTACAAGGAAATGAGAATTTAAAATTTACCACATTGGGAAAAAAAACTATTTGGAATTCTAAAAAGAATATATATTTGGAATAATATTAATATAAGATAAGCTTTTCATCTAACAAAAACCTTGTAAATAGACTAACATAGAAATCTAAGATATCTATTCTCAACATGCACGGACAATTATCAGAACAAGTTCCTACGTAAAAGAATATTGTATATATTTTTTTTTGAGACTACATATTTTTTTGAGACTACATATTGGTTAAGAAATAAAATTTTATGTTTAATAAAAAGAAACAATACTTTTATAGTATATTGTTAATTAATTGTATCTTTTAGCTGAAAATTTTCATTATATAGATTAACATGTATTGAAACATTATTTTCTCAAGAGAAAACTAATTTTCATGGTGCCCTGATTACACTACTTTCATTGATGGAAGAATACTTCCTTAAGTTATTAGGTACTTAAGTTATTAGGTACGACAAAAGAGGATTGCCATGAAATTAAGTGGATTAACAATTATTCCTACCAATTATGCACGGCAATACCATATTTCTATAGAATTAAAATTGGAGTTTCTAGTTAACAGAGTTAATCCTAATCTCATATTTGGTGTTGATTAGTTCAAAGCTAAATCAGACTTTGTCCAAAAGCCTACTCCTTAAAGTAGACTCCTTGAGATTTGGATTTTTTCTCCCAAAGAAATTTAGGGCAATCATTAATGGAGTGGACCCTTTTGGAAGAAAAATCGATGATATTGCCATATCAAACATTCTATTCCCTCATTGGAAAGGAACATCAAGAATTATTAATATAGCATTGCGGAACCGCATAAACACGACGCTGGCTCAAAAGAAGCATAAATTGGAGTCGATAACTTTCTGAAACAATAAGTAATTATACACCAAACAATAAAAGCAATCCTAGAGAGGCATATATATTAACTACTGTGAATTTGACTTGGGTACAAACAACCTACACAGGTATACCGAGATTTTAAAAGCTAGGAAATGGGGTATTCACTAGTTTAAAAATAATTTTCATAGACTAGTAAAAGTGAAGATGATGGTTGACCCTTAAAAATTTCTTTAAATTTGAACAGAGCATTTCATCTTATCACGAAGCATAACCAAGCTGGGAAGTGAGTAAAACGTCTAAACTTTCATGTGAACAATAAAATCTTCGTTAGATCCTCTATATGGTATAGTTCACCCATCAATAATTCTTTTATTAGCATGAATTATTTTTATTCAGCTTCCAATGTATAGTTCACACATCTCGTAAAATACATATATATTTGGAATATTTTTTCTTCTTAAAGGATGTATTTCATTTTTCCATTTACTTTTACATGAAGAAATAATCACACTTTGTACATTTGATTATCTATGTTTCTATGACACCCAAAAAATACATGACTTGGTGAGTTAGAGAGCTAAGTCAGCCAGCGAAGGAAAGGCCTCGAGCTAGCTAGGGTATCCATACATTCTCGCAGAGATGATTTAAGGTGGGATTAGCCTCAAATCGACTTCCAACACCTTATATTCCACCCCAGAACATGAAGGGAAAGGGGGAGAATGTTCAGAGAAGAAAGCAGATAGAGAAAGACTATAAACGCCAAGGAAAGCTTAGTGCCGAGACACATCAAATCATAAAGTACCTTTATCATTTTTAACTTTTCTTATTCTTTTAGTTATTTTTAGCCATTATTTTTTTCAATTCAACAATATAATACAGTTTCCTTTACAGTCCAGTCTTTCATAGCTTTCATTTTAGCTTTCTTTTACCATTTCTTAGATTATCTCAAAAAGCATTTTCTCTCTTCAAAGAGAGACCACAATCCTTAAGCCGTGTCTTCTATCAAGAATTCAGCTCTCTAGTTTCAGGACATCTTTGAGTATGCACCAAAGATACTTCTTTCCTGTGTTAATCAAGGTCTAGCTAGAAATTATATTGCAAGACTTAATTGGCACGCTTGGTAGGACCTAGTCGTTTTAACATTGAATGCGATTAAGGTTCGAAAAACAAATACCTGTGCAAGGGTTTTGAACTATCAGAACGACCAATCTTCAGGATCTGTTTCCGAAGCAGTTCCCACCTCTCTGACGGCACTCTAACAGTAGGCCAACAAGAGTATAGGGAAATGATGAACAATCTCGTACAATAGATGACTACAACATTCAAATTGTTTGGATTTAAACCAAAAAAATCTACTCCTTGAATAATATTTACAAAATATAATAACATGATTTATTTTTTAAATCAAAATAAACAGTCTTCATTGAATTGAATAGCAAGAATCTTGTCTTTATTGAACTGCAATTACTCTCCAATCCAATCGTTTAGTTGAGTTGCACATGAAATATTTCTTGGCACAGTCTCAAAGCCATATAGCATACCAACAATTGTTTCAATTATCAATCCTCCTCTAACTCTCTTGATGCCCTATATATCATTCAATTTATATTAAAAAACAAATAATTATTTCATAATGCAAATGCACAAGTAAAATAGAGAAGAATATCAAGCTTACAATGGTTGGTGTAGTATCTTTTCCCTTTCATTTATTAGAGCGACTTTTTGGACATATTCCATACTGAATAAAATTGTAAACCTCAATTTGGGATCTGAACTGCTTGTTGGATGGCATATGGTAGTAAAACTTTAAAAAAAACATAAATATAGTTTAATATCTTATTTATATTCAACTAGATTTACATTAGAATGAACTTAAAAGCAAACATGAAAATGTCACACCATGCGCCTGCGACAGCAGGAAAAAGACTTATAGGCCAGGGAGTACCCACGGCCACTACTTGGTAACCGTCCTTGCTATGCCAAAATTAATAAGCCATTATCATTAAAAAAATTTCATACATATCCCACGTGAGATTAGGGTTTCACGTAAACAAAATAAATAATAAGCTTTAGATAGTCTTACAGTTTAGTATGATGGTATAATCCAAATATTCATGCACATGGAGAATTATATTTGTCGATACACAAAAAATAAACAGAGGAAAAAAGAAAATAAGCTTTCTTACTTTCACTCCATGATCTAGTATGTTAATATATAAAAAATAAAATAAAATGGGATCTGTACAAATAACCTTATAACCGATAGCATTCTTTTCACGCGGTCTAGATTCAAAACACCAATTTTACTTTCTCCCAGTCTTAGAAAATTGATATCCCTGATTATATAAAGAAATTAATATTATTTGCAAAACAAAAATTTTGAATTAAACGTTCGAGGAATCACTAAATATAGACTTGTCTTATTTACCTGCTAAACTGCATTCGCCAATCGAATGTGATTCGTTGCTTCCAGTGTATCGAATCGCAAAGAGGTTTGTATTCAAGTTCATTCCACAATGAGGTACAACAGCATTCATTCCCGAATACTATTGCAAGACATGCAATCATGAGCCGAAAGTTTACAAGGATAAGTTGTACCTGTTGAATATGCATTTCTCTACATAAAGTTCTCCAATGCATTAAAAAAAGGTATGTGTAACGTGTGTCCGCACACGATAATATGGATAAACATACTTATAAGAATAAGACTAGGGTTGAGAATTCGATATACAATGCTTATTTGGTTGAAGAGGCTGCAACATTTTATAGCTACTACTTTGAACATCATGTATTAACCAAGGCAAAAGATCCACCAAGAAATGATGAGGGTGATCAACTAAGGGATGGAGAACTGGGTATTTCAATTTACAATGGACAAGGAAGAGCGTACGGTAAGACGTCGACAAGATATTTGGATGATAAAGAATATAAGGCAGCAACGAACTACATCCTATTGAACTGCGATAAAGTTGAACTATACCACTCGTAAGTTAACCTCATTACTTACTATATCACAATATTTTTACTTACAAATGATAATATGTGATTTAATTATAAGTTAAATATATTAATCGTTGTTGTAGGAAGTACACAACAGAATTGAGGACGCGTTTTCCTAGTTTAACGGAAAGTGACGTACAGACGAGAATCAATTATGAGTTTTCAATTTGGTTTAGGGAAGAAGTGAATTGAAAGTTTGATTAATTTTTATATTATAAGTTTACTAATGTATAAACTAAACAAGTATTAATTCTTTTATTCAGATGGAAAAACCTGTGAATACAAGCAACAAGAACATCTTAAGTCGTTATCATGGGGTTCGTCTGAACGTGTTGAATCGTGTCATGGACATTTTGTTAACGGGTTTAGGTTTCATACAGAGGAAAGAGGTTCCGGTAGTCTTACATATAATTGTGCTGTATGGGTTAAAGGTGATTATCATGGAGTTTTAAATGAGATAATTGAGGTTTGATATCCGAGAAGACCAAGACAATCGGTCGTTCTTTTTAAGTGTGATTGGTTTGATTCGCATTTAAATCGAGGTCTCAAGATTCATGATAAATATAAACTTGTGGAGGTACACATTAAAAAGAAATATGTAGGGGGATATGATCCTTTCATTTTATCCGAACAAGCCGAACAAGTGACTTACGTCCCATACCCTATACCTTAATGACAAAAAAATGATCATAAAATTAATGTAATGAAATCAAGACCTCGTATTTTAGATGTACCTCTAGTATACATTCCATTTCAGGAAGACGTTGATATTGCCGAGATTTCAAGGATAGACATTGATGTTCAAGACATTGAAACTCTCGTTCACGAGTCGGGTGAGTTAGAATCGGTAGACATTCGAGGGAGGAGTAGTATTTTAGATAAAGATGAAAATAATAAAGAGAAGAAGAGTTCGAATGGGAATTCGATGAAGAAGAGAAAGAGGAACAGTTTGAATTGGAGTCCGATTATGAAATGTAGAATGTTTAATTGGTAATTTGTTTAAGTAGTTTGTTTCTTTAATTGGTAATTTATGTTTGAGTAACATCATTTCTATATAACTTGTTTGTTTCTTGTTCTCTTAATTTCTGTTTAAGTAAGTTATGTTTACTTACTTAAAATATCATTTTTGTTAGTTTACTTTTTTTTATTATCATACATTAAGATAAAATATCTTTTAATACGGAAAGTAGACTAATAAAAAAATTCTAGAAAGGTTGTTATGATATGAGTACATGACACATGAAATGATATTTTAGAAAAAAATTTATATTTTTCACTACTAAATCGTTAAATTTTTAAAATTTTTTTAATTGAAGTTAGTAATAGGGATTGATTATTTATGAATATATAAACTATAAGGATGTATTTGATGTATATACGAAGCAGAGAGATGAAATAATACTTTGGACAAATGACGAGGATGAAAATGTAATTAATCCTATTAAAAAATTACCTATAAAATGGATTTTCATTTTCTATTAAAATTATATATGAAAGAAAAAGCTGTGTGAAAGTCATTTCTCAAGTATTCTCTAAACATCTTCATTCAATGGATATTTTCCTGGCGAAAAAGTACAAAAAGTTCATCTATTCCTAGAATCTGAAAAATTACATGTATGTTAGAATTGGTGTGCTTGAGGAGATGGTAAAAACTTCTCTATTCAAATTCTCCCCTAATAAAATAAACTTAGTTCTTCCTAAAACTATTTTCTATGATTCAAGATGTCTTATCTTTGAATAAAAATTCATCAGTTGATTATTTTCTGTTAGTTTAGTGTAAAACTATTACTTTTATAACTCCATAAAATTTTAATTAAATTTATGATTGAATTAAAATAAACTCTCTTTATTACTCCAAAAATTATTTTATAAATTTTAGTTCTTTTGGTTCATATGCTAGTATAGTTCACAAGTATCAATAAATTGATTTGATTTGATTTTTTTTTTTTGGTATAGAAACATGTTCCAATCTATGTGCTCCAGCAACAACCGCCTTTGATGTTATACCTATTTGGCTACAAATCCCAGGAAGGGTAACAAGAGTTCTTCAGTGGTATGAAAAAGGTAAGTAAATTAAATTAAATCTTCTTCCTTCCGATTTCGGTATATGTTGTTGTTGTGTTCTTTTTTTTTTTTTTTTTTTTGGGTAATGGATCAAGAAAATATAATTCCCCAATTTTTTTGTGAGTGTAATTAACAAGACCATGCCCCAGAAAATGTTGAAGGTTTTAAGAATGAAGGACCCTTGTCTCCTGTTGCCTACCAGGGCAACAGAAGTAGAATCCAAATGGTAATGAAAATTGTATGTAAAGATTTCATGACCTAAATACATAAATATACATGTCACCATAACCTTGGAGATCAATTCAATCCAAAAGGTTGTGAAGGCAGCTCACTTGAAATGTTTGCGGTAAATGCCTATCACATTTACATTTATACAACAAAAAACAAAAATTTATTCCTAATTCTTATTTTGTATTTGACTCATAAAGAAAATGTTACAAGAAATGTTCTCTGTGCAAGATGTTCAACAAAAAGCGCCTACTGTTATCAAGGAATGATGAAATTAATTCTTAGTTCACTTAGAGGATTTTTTAATATGATTTTCTAAATTATAAACTATTTGACTTGCAGCAAAGCAGGAGAATATTTTCTGCTTCAACCTGCCATCAATCTCATGTATCTGGAAAGCAAGAGGTAATTGTTTTAAGCATTTGTTTAACGTGTACCCCATGGACAATCATTAATGTGGATTTATTTCTAATTAATGTATTTATATTTTATATGATATATTTCAATTAAACTATAATATATATGTTTTTTCATATATAATACGTTTATCTATATTAGTGCGTGCATGCCTCTTAGTCACACGTTATACAAACCCTTGTTTTAATGCATCAAACAACTTATTATTACAGAAATACATATTCATTTGGATATAACTTAACCTAGTAATCTTTCGGCTCATAATTGTATATGTATTGCAATAGGACTCAGGAAAGTCTACTAATGTATCTCATTATGGAAAAAACTTGAATACAATCCCTCTTGTGTTTAGAGATCCTGAAAGCAACGAATCA
The DNA here is from genome assembly GCA_028651295.1 of Catharanthus roseus. Classification (NCBI taxonomy): domain Eukaryota; kingdom Viridiplantae; phylum Streptophyta; class Magnoliopsida; order Gentianales; family Apocynaceae; genus Catharanthus; species Catharanthus roseus. Next base: position 30,361,362 of record JAPQWS010000168.1, read on the forward strand.
TATTCGATTTCAAATGCCGTTGAGCAAGTAAATGGAGAAGTGTCTTTAGTCAATGATTTTCCCATATATAGTATGTTTACTCATATTAATGTGTGCCTAAGGAAACACATTATAAAACCTTTTTTTAATGCATCGGAGAACTTTTTATTATAGAAATTTAATACATATTCATTTGAATACAACTTAACCTTTGTAAGCTTTTGGCTCATAATTGTGTATGTCTTGCAATAGGGCTCGGGAGTGTATTCTATGACATCTCATTATCGAAAGAACTTTAATACAATCCGTCTTGAATTTAAAGATCCTGGGAGTAAAGACTCACATTCGTTTGCAAATGCCATTGAGCAGGTAAGTGAAGACAAGTTATAGTTAATGATATATTAATATATATATATACATTTAGTATTTTTATCCATATTAACATGTGTCTCTTAGCACACGTTATAAAACAGACCCTAGTTTTAATGTATTGGAGAACTTTTCATAGAGAAATACATATTCATTTAGACACAACTTAACCTTTTAAGCTTTTGGCTCATGATTATACATGTATTGCCATAGTATGCTATGGTATCTCATTGTGGAAAAAACTTGATTACAATCCGTATTAGAGATCTTGAAAGCAACAAATTACATTCGTTTGTAAATATCGTTGAGCTAGTAGATGGAGACAAGTCTATAGTTAATGATTTATTCTTAAATAGTATGTTTATCCATATTAAAGTGTGCAGCGAGGCACACGTTACACAAAACCTTGTTTTAATGCATCAAAGATCTTTTTAAGAAACATAAATGTTCGTTTAGATACAATTTAATCTTCTAAGCTTTTGGCTCTTGATTGTATATTTCTTGCAATAGCGCTCGAGAATATATTGGATGTATCTCATTGTTGAATGAACTTGAATGCAATCCCTCCTGCATTTACAGATCTTAGAAGCAACGAATCACACTCGTATGCAAATGCCATTGAGCAAGTAAATTGGGACAAGTCTATGATTAATGATTTATATATATATATAATAAGTATGTTTATCCATATTATCGTGTGCGGACACATGTTACACATACCTTTTTTTAATGCATTGGAGAACTTTATGTAGAGAAATGCATATTCAACAGGTACAACTTATCCTTGTAAACTTTCGGCTCATGATTGCATGTCTTGCAATAGTACTCGGGAATGAATGCTGTTGTACGTCATTGTGGAATGAACTTGAATACAAACCTCTTTGCGATTCGATACACTGGAAGCAGCGAATCACATTCGATTGGCGAATGCAGTTTAGCAGGTAAATGAGACAAGTCTATATTTAGTGATTCCTCGAACGTTTAATTCAAAATTTTTGTTTTGCAAATAATATTAATTTCTTTATATAATCAGGGATATCAATTTTCTAAGACTTGGAGAAAGTAAAATTGGTGCTTTGAATCTAGACCGCATGAAAGGAATGCTATCGGTTATAAGGTTATTTGTACAGATCCCATTTTATTTTATTTTTTATATATTAACATACGTCATTAAGGTATAGGGTATGGGACGTAAGTCACTTGTTCGGCTTGTTCGGATAAAATCAAAGGATCATATCCCCCTGCATATTTCTTTTTAATGTGTACCTCCACAAGTTTATATTTATCATGAATCTTGAGACCTCGATTTAAATGCGAATCAAACCAATCACACTTAAAAAGAACGACCGATTGTCTTGGTCTTCTCGGATATCAAACCTCAATTATCTCATTTAAAACTCCATGATAATCACCTTTAACCCATACAGCACAATTATATGTAAGACTACCGGAACCTCTTTCCTCTGTATGAAACCTAAACCCGTTAACAAAATGTCCATGACACGATTCAACACGTTCAGACGAACCCCATGATAACGACTTAAGATGTTCTTGTTGCTTGTATTCACAGGTTTTTCCATCTTAATAAAAGAACTAATACTTGTTTAGTTTATACATTAGTAAACTTATAATATAAAAATTAATCAAACTTTCAATTCACTTCTTCCCTAAACCAAATTGAAAACTCATAATTGATTCTCGTCTGTACGTCACTTTCCGTTAAACTAGGAAAACGCGTCCTCAATTCTGTTGTGTACTTCTTACAACAACGATTAATATATTTAACTTATAATTAAATCACATGTTATCATTTGTAAGTAAAAATATTGTGATATAGTAAGTAATGAGGTTAACTTACGAGTGGTATAGTTCAACTTTATCGCAGTTCAATAGGATGTAGTTCGTTGCTGCCTTATATTCTTTATCATCCAAATATCTTGTCGACATCTTACCGTACGCCCTTCCTTGTCCATTGTAAATTGAAATACCCAGTTCTCCATCCCTTGGTTGATCACCCTCATCATTTCTTGGTGGATCTTTTGCCTTGGTTAATACATGATGTTCAAAGTAGTAGCTATAAAATGTTGCAGCCTCTTCAACCAAATAAGCATTGTATATCGAACTCTCAACCCTAGTCTTATTCTTAATTTTCTTCTTTAGATGATTCAAGTACCTCTCGAATGGATACATCCATCTATACTAAATTGGATCACATACCCTAGCCTCATACGACAGGTGAACCATTAAATGCTTCATAACATCGAAGAACGAAGGAGGAAAAATCCTTTCTAACTTGCACAACAATATTACGCTCCAATTCACGCATATGTGCCACACTTAATTTAGGAGAATACAAGTCTATATAAAACAAACTCAATTCTGCCAAGGCACTCCATACCTTGTTTTGAAGTTCCTCTTTGAGAGCAATGGGAATCAATCATTCCATAAACACATGGCAATCATGACTTTTCATTCCGGACATTCTCAGCTACTTCAATTATGGCCTTCCTTTGTTCTTTTGTCAAAGTGTAATACGCCTTCGGTTTTTGCAGAACCTTTGGATTTAGTTCGGGCCGATTACAATATCTTTGAACATCTTCCCTATACTTCAAGTTATCCTTTGTCTTCCCTTTCACATCCATAACTATGTTAAAAATATTAGCAAAGACATTCTTCTCATTATCCATGATGTCAAGATTGTGGCGAACTAGAAGAGTACGCTAATACGGGAGATCTCAAAAGATACTACCCCTTGTCCAATGGTGATATAATTCTCTACCATCTTCCTTTCCAATCTTAATTCCGATTTCTATAATATTTGGCATGTCCTGAACCCTTTCCCACAACTGCTCTCCTGTAAGAAGGGCAGGGATTCGAGTTGGCGGCTCAAAATGATCTTCTCCTCTGCCCTTCTTAAAATACCTAGAATCCCTCCGAAATGGATGATTAGAAAGCAACGATGATAATCAAACCAAGATTACTTTCTCCCACTTTGTAGTCTAAATGATTTTGTTTCTTGTGCAATAAGGACAAGCTAATGCTTACTCCAACCGGACAACATCCCATATATAGGAAAGTCATTAACAGTCTATGGAAGGGCAGTCCTCACATTAATGTTTTGTTTCTTCGAAATATCGTACGTGTTAACCCTATGCAACCACAATTGGTTCAATTCTTCTATCAACGATTGGAAGTAAATATCTAACTTATTTTATGGATCCTAAGGGCCCGAAATAATACATGTTAAAAACATCACTGGAGGTTTTTAAACACATCCAAGGAGGTAAGTTTTATGGCGTAACAATCACTGGCCATGACAAATACTGCTTTCCAAACATCCCAAAAGGTGAGAAACCATAAGTAAATAGTCTAAGTTTTACATTCCTTACTTCGGAATCAAACTCGGGATGAGTACTATCAAAATGCTTCCAAGCTTCTCCATCCTTAAGGTGACTCATCATATCTGGCTCAGAAACACTTTCTGAATGCTATCTCATATGCTCAGCCGTTCTTTGAGAAGCATACAACCTTTGCAACCTCAGTGTTAGCGGAAAATAATACATATTCTTGTACGGAATTTCTTTGGACTTCTTCTTCTTATTTTTCTTTCTTCTCATGTAACGTTAATGGCCACAAAACTTACACTAATATTCTAGAGCATCATCCTTCCAATGTAGCATACATCCATTAATGCATACATCAATCTTCACCACCGGCATATTCAAACCAGATACTAACTTCTTCATCTGGTATCAATCATCTACCACCTTATTTCCTTTAGGGAGTGTATCTTTCAACAACTGTAATGTTTGATCAAAGTAATTTTCAGACATGTTGTTCTCTGACTTAATATTCAACAACCTCGCCATCACGGACAACTATGAATACTTTATACACCCTTCATATAACGGTGTATCAACAGATTTCAGCATGTCATGAAACCGTTGGCTTTAGGATTAGGTATCTCTTTACAATTATAGTACGCTGCATCGAGTTCAAAATTCGGACCAACGGCATCAAAAATACCCTCACAAAAAGTTTTTCTTTCAATATTTCTTGTGACACTACCTTCCCTAACAATCGATCAGTAACCCATTGACAGTTCTCCATGTGCAGTGCAATTATGATAATTAGGTAAAAAACCTAATTTGTAAAGATACAACTTCACATCATCCTCTTTAAGATACTTTAAATTCTTGCACTTTGCACACGGACACCGTAACTCGTTAGCTATACCAAGACCGTAATTCAAACACAAATTCACAAACCACTTCATACCTAGTTGAAACTCACTACTAATCCCCATAACTCTAGGTACAATTCTTCTATACATCCACCAACGATCCTCCTCCATAACTTCACGAAACAAAAACACACATTTTAATATAAGACTTTATAAGTACGAGATTTACAGATGAAGAGTCCAAAATTAGAACTCATTCTTCATTAAGTCTTACATTAATTTTATGTTTAAGAGTTTAAGGACTTCTCTAATCATTGAAGTATTAAAAATCATTAGAGATTATGATTTTAAGAGTTTTATGTTTAAACTTATAGATTAAGAGGTTAATGAATTTTATAATCATTTCTCCATGAGAACTAAATCCAACTATTTTAGAGATTAAGAACTTTAAGAGTTTTATTAAGAATTTTAACCCTAAACTTATAAATTATACATGATTAAAGAATTTTTACGTTTTATTAAGAATTTTGCATTTAAACTTTCCAAAATTAATTAACCAAACATAAGGGCTAGTTTAAGAGTTAAGGAGAGAAAAGAAAAGAAGAGAAGTATTAATTACCCCTCTTCTCTTCCTTTCTCCCATTATAAAACTCCAAAACACCAAATTTTGAATCATTTATTCCCAATTCCCTCCTTTTCTCTCCTTTTTTTAACTCTCAAGCTAGCCCTAAGAGTTTAAGAACAAAGACTTTAAAATCTAAATGGTGTAGAAATTGTGAAAGTGTTTCCCCTATAAAATGAATAATTCCTAGGCACAATCGCCATAGTAGACAAAAACCACACAAGCAAAAAGAAATCTAACAAAGTTTAAATGTTCAGGCTCCACCATAAAGACACCAACAACACAAACAGACAACAAATCTAACAAAGTTTTTAAGAGTTTTATTAAGAATTTTATGTTTAAACTTATAGATTATGCATGATTAAAGAATTTTTAGGTTTATTAAGAATTTTACGTTTAAACTTTCAAAAATTAATTAGCCAAACTTAACAGCTAGTTTGAGAGTTTAGGAGAGAAAAGAAAAGAACAGAAGTATTAATTACCCCTCTTCTCTTCCTTTCTCCCCTCATAAAACTCCTGAACCCCAAATTTTAAATCAATTCTTCCCAATTCACTTCTTTTCTCTCACTTTTTTAACTCTCAAACTAGCCCTAAGAGTTTAAGAACAAAGACATTAAAATCTAAATCCACAGAAATTTTGAAAGAGTTTTCCCCATAAAATGAACAATTCTAGGCACAATGGCCACACCAAACAACAACCACACAAACAAAAAGAAATCTAACAAAGTTTAAAAGTCCAGGCCCCCCATAAAGACAAATAATCAATAGTTTAAGAGTCCGGGATCCCCCATAAAGGCACCAACAGTACAAACAGACAACAAATCTAACAAAGTTTTAAGAGTCCGGGCTCTCCCATAAAGACAACAATTCATTCATAATAAAACGACAATTATATATTAAGAGTCTGGGCTCCTCTATAAGAGCGAAAGAGGTTCAAAATATTGCATAATACATACCTCTATATATCAATCGGTAAGCGACGATGCTTTAAGTCTTAAAAAATATACCTAGAACAAAAAAAGAAAATATCAAATATATAACTATACATATCATAACAAATTAGTTGGTCTAAGAAACCGAAGCATAAAAGTATAAAGTGAAAACATAGAAATAGAAAAAAAGGCTTCTTAGGATGTTTTTATTTAAAGAACAACTATGTATTCATGCTCATCAAACAAAACATATTAATTCGTCTAAGACCCCATGATAATCTTTATTTTGATCAAGAGAAACAAAAAGGATAATCTTCTAAGCAAATTATGATTTATCAAAACATATATATTTTTGAAAAATAAGTATCATCTTTTTTTATGAATAAAAAAGATCATCTCCATATAAAACAAATAATGATTATGAATAAAGCATTCAAATAAAACTCAAAGAACTATCATGTGCAAATTAAAGCTCTTATTATACTTAAAGGTGCTTTCTAAAGTTTTTTTTTTAAAGGAGTTACTTTCTAAAGAATAATAGATACTTTTTTGTATGTATTTATTGCTAAACATGGATATTTGAGTTATTCCTTTTCTTAAAGGAAAGAGAGAAAGTAAAATATTTAGTCTAATTTTTCTTTGTCAAATACTAGGCAATGTCATAGAGTATATATATAGCTAGAAGATTTGATTATGTTTTGTTCTATATATAGAATATATTATCTCATTTCAGAATATACCTCATCAGAATCTCATAAGGTGTGGGATCATATATCTTTGTCCCTCTTCTTTGTTATACATTAATTATCTATCCATTTAAATATACTATATTATAAAAAATATCTATAATATTTTTTTTAACATTTCTTTTATAACAATTATTTAATAACATTAGTTTTCTTGTAATGTTCATTTTATAGGAATTACTCTTTAAGATTAATTATGGTAAGGTTTCGAGTTATTTATCTTTTATGATTTAAGATCTTAAATATAAAAATATTATAATAAGAGTAAACTATGAGATGCTACAGAATAGCTGATCAGCACCGACTTAAAAAATTGTAATAAAGAAGGATAAGGAAATTAGAAACGAAGATATTATCTTGACAAACCAATCATATATAAGCAGGTATTTTATAAATTAGTTTTAGTTTGTTAAGGCCAAGAGGTTACTGCAATTCTTTAGTTCTACTAGTAATTTAGATTATATCATATATAAGAGGTTGTTGCACATCGCACACATATATAGCTCTCATTAATATAATGTTAGGTTTTTGTTTCCCTTAATTCATACATAGATTGAGAATGAACTTAAAGGAAAATTTTCTTATTTATACTACATTTAACTAGCTAATGTAAGATATAATTAGACTATTTTTCACAAAATGTTAATTAAGAGTTCACTTATTACGTAACATAACCTAAAGTTAACATTCTCTAATATTGTTTATATACTTCTTTTATCTCTATATATAAAATGTAGATCATGCAATACTTAGCTATAATATATATACTACAATGCAATAGTAACTTGTAAGTTGTAATAAGTTATAATCCTGCCCTTCTTCCATGTGTACGAAAGCCTAAAGATTTCAACACTAATTACAAGAGAATTCTTTTTTTGTGATGGTTTAAAATTGTCGCAAATAACAAAGATGGTGAAGGTGAGGAAGCCATACACACCAAATCGATAGAGCTCCCTCATAATCAAGAACAAATTTTGTGACATAGTAATTTTAAATCATTTTAATTAGCCTAAAATCCTTCACTGATTATCACATCCAAACTGAAATATTTTACTGCAAAAAATAAAAAAATAAAAAGGAAAAATGGCAAAAAAATCTTACAACAAAGTGAACCGGTGACGACAACGTCAATAGCGACGCTAGTGTCAACGAGGACAACAAGTGAACGGTGACACAACCTGCAAAAATTAAAAAATTGAAAAGAGAGTAGAGGATAAAGACAAGAAAGAGAGAGAGAGAGAGAGAGAGAGAGAGAGAGAGAGAGAGAGAGAGAAAGAGAGAGGGGAGGGAAAGAAACATAATTGATAGTGCAGTGGTACGGCAGTGATGGTGGACGTGAACGGCGGTAGCGGGGATGACGGGAGAGGGATGAGAGAAGTAGAGAGGGGAAGGGTTTCTGGGAATGTGAATGACGGGAGAGGGATGGGGTTCGGGTTTTTGTTTTTTTAAAAAAATTGAACTCTACCAACCGATTAGCGACGGACAATTTGGTTGGTAACCTGTTCAAGTAGAGTTACCGACCAAATCAGTCACTATTGATCGGTAACTTTACTTAATTACAAGCGGATTATAAAACGGTCATTAATCGGTCGGTAAGTTACCAACCTAAGATGTCGGTCGGTAAATTCAATCGCTAAATCCCTTTTTTCTAGTAGTGTTAGGAGAGAGGAAAAATAATTCAATCCTTTTTCATTTTAAGACCTTTACAATGTTGAACAATAAGGAAAAAAAAACCAATTTATTTATCAAACCAATACAAGTATAAATAATATGATCATAATCATATATATATGTATTTGAGAAAGAAAGCTGGAGATTTGTGTCCTTTTAAGTCCATAATGTCTCATCAATAAGGAGGAATACTCTGTTCAAAGATGAAGAAATTTTTTAGATCAACCATCGTCTTCAAATTGACTAGTCTATCAAAGTTACTCTTAAAATAATGAGCACTCCAAACCTTGGCCGGTGTAACGCTAGTATACCCTTTTCGATTATTTATGCCTAAGTTAAAATCTCGATAGTTGACATATGCACCTCTTCGATTGCTTGGAATTTTTGGAATATAGTTATCAATAATCCTATAGAGCTCTCTACTATAATTTATGCTTCTTTGAGCCAACATTGCATTCTTGTTTTTCCGTAGCGCAATGTTGACAACCAAGAATGAGGTTCTTGCTCTATGTGGGAAATGAGATGTTTGATAACGGAATTTCATCCGTTTTTCCACCAAAGGGTGTCCACTCCATGGATGATTCTCTTGGATTTCTTTGCGAAAATAATTTCTAAGTTTTTCTAATTCTAATTTTAGGAATGGGCTTTTGAACAGTGTTTGACTTGCCTTTGAAGTAAGGTGCTAATTCGTGGAAAGGATTGACTTTACCTAGCACGAACTCGGGCATTAACTATAGTGAAAATCCATATTGGTAGGCACAATTGTCTACCCATCTAATTTCAGTCAGTCTTCCTTTGTCACTCCTAGCACGGGGAATTATTCTTCCGTCAAAGATATTAAGGTCGTACATTACCCTAGAGAAATGCCATGAAAGCGGCTGAGCCTGTGGCAAATCTAGCACTATTGCTTAGGTCTCTTGGCACCCTGGAAGCAACCAATTGCCATTTGTGGAGAAGTTTAATTGCATTCTGCTCGATAGTTGTTGATACGTTGAATGCTAAAAATTAGGATTTATTTTAAATAAATTAACTTTGTAAGAAAAAACCACTTCGAAACTTGCACCATTTCCACTTTTAATGCCCAAAAGAAATCCTTACCAATGGATTTTCTATCTAGAATTCCTCCATTAGTATCAATCACCCAAGCATCAATGACATTTTCTGTAGCCAGACCATATTTCCTAGAAAATAGGTCGTAACGTCCTCCAGTTATAAGTCCACCGACACCCACAGTAGGAGATTAGCCTCCGGAAAAGTAAAGGAGTTATTGGCTTGTTAAACAGTGTAGTAAACTTCCCCAAGACAACTCCAACAACCGATGCATACACTGCTACTCTTTACATCGACAAAGATGGATTGAATATTGATCGGGTCAAGTAAGAAAAATGGGTCTTCAGATATAGACAATGCACCGTCAATGAAAAACTTGAGTTAGTACTTAGATTCACAATGTAGTATAGCGAGATAGCAGTGTGAGTGTTTTGTTAGGCAGTGAGTGTGACATCATTAAAAAAACATAAAGAACATAACAACTGATTCTCCTCAAAAGTCGTCAAGTTTATCTCCAAGTCTAATTAGTATGTACTTCAAATAATCTTCAAAATATCTTGTATAAATATTAAAGAGATAAATACTCCTTAATAAAACAGAACTTTGCTTCTTCAAATAATGCCAACTCATCTTTTAATTCAACTAGAAAACTTGATTTTCCTAATAATCTCCCCAATTGGCATTGTTTGATTCAAAACATATCTTCAACAATCAGCAATAACAAAGTTTATTTGTGTGTTGAGAATTGTTTAGACATAACTTTGAAAAGCCACCAGAAGTTTCAACGCAATATAAAGTCTCCCATCCATATCAAATGATTACTACATAGCATTAATTCCAAGAAAAACATAGACTTAACACTTATAAAACATGAAAACCAGCATAAGGAGACCAATCAGAGCATTCTGTTAAGACAGAATGGCAGAAATATTATAAGCCAATAGTAAGAGTCTCAACCTAACATGTAATCATCCAAAATAAGAAAAACCATGAAAACTGAACGAAATATCCAGAAAATATTCAGAAGCAAAAATATATCAAAACTTCATAAAAACTCACCCTCAAGACAAGAATAAGCTCCCCCTTAACATAACAACTCTTACTCCCCCTTCTTCTGAAACAATGACATAGTTACTTCTGAGAAGCTTTAAGAGCATTAGCCTCAGCTTGCGATTGGAGCATATGACCTTGGAGAACGATGCTCCTCTATTGAAGCTCTTGAAATTGGGCCCTGCCTACATAGAGTTTCTCTTCAACACTAGGAGCAATGATTGTTTGAGTTGACTTTGTCTTTGAACCTCTGACAGGGGGTTTCTTTTCCTTGATCTCAGCATCTTCCTTAGTATCAACATTTGGCCAGCTTCCTGGTAACAGTTTTCTCGAAAAACATAGAAGTAACAACATTATCAGAGAAAACTTTAATTTGATAGCTATTAAAGGTACTCAATAAAAGCAAAAAAGAAAGAGAAATATTTTTATCTATTTTGAGATTTTATCTGTAATGAATTTTAATTGTCTTAATTGTATCTCGTTGTAATTCTTGTTTTGTACTTTGAATGAAAAATAGGATTTTTTTGGAGTATTTAGAGATACGTGTAAATTGTAAAAAATTGGAAATAGACAAAATATTGCCAGTATATTTAAGATATGATAAATGATTTGGAATATGTGAACAGTTAATTTTTAAAAAAGTTTAAGAAATATTTTATGGAAAAGTCTTGTTATTTTATTTATTTCTATGTGTGTTATATTTATAATAGAGAGGCATTTGGATTTTATACTATTCTTGTCCAGAATTAGTAGTGGCCCGATTTGATTTGGTGAAATCCTTTCTTGCAGGCATATAAGTAAGTTCGAAGATGATCTCTATAGCATCGGTTTTACGTTTCTCGAGTCTGTTGTTGGCCCTATAGTTAGGGAAAAAATAAGCATTCTATCATAATTCATATTTTATGCATCTGGCGGAATAGTGAGATTCAGCAACAACATTCATTCTTTGTTTTTTTTTTGTGCCTTTCCATATCAAGTTCCTGCCCTATGCGATAAACAAGTTGCAGTGAATATTTTCATATTCTCCTGTGAATCTTGTCCTGACATTCCGTTTGCTTCTTCATAGCTTGCAATCTCTTGTGTATGGTTAATGGTTAAATTGGGTGCTATATTGGTCTTATGCTAGTATTAGATATTTATAATTTTTCTTGGACTAACTTTGGCATACTTAAAACTGAGTTATCACTTTTTTATGCAGTGTATTAAATTTAGCAAATATTGCAAATTGGTCCATCACTATTTGCCTCCTAAAAAGAACTTGTTTTGAGCATACACGCTAATGTGAATAGGAGAGGTTTATATACTAAAAGAATTTCTGGCTTTGGTATAAAAATTGATTTTTATCCGTGAACAATTTCATATAATTAGGTACTGTGTGGAGAGTTTGTGTCTTTATCCCAATATATTTCATACATCATGTGATTGATTGATTTAATAATAAACCATAACAATGTTTATTGTGTATCTGAATCATCTAATATATACCCTAAGGTCGAGAAACAGCCTTATAGAGATCCGTAGATGCTGTAGTTTTGATCTGGTCTGTTCTTCATCCTATGTTTTAGTTTCAGTGAACTTGGAAACAACAAGACTGAATTTCTTTATTCCTCCCATAGATTTCAAGTGCTGCTTTTGATTTTAGAATAGTTTGCTGAATTGTCAAGTTATTTCCTTATAAGAGGAGCTCCAGCCATATAACTTTTAGTTTATAACTTTTGAATTTCAATTAGGTTTGTTCGGTGGTTTGATATTAGCTTTATGAAGTCTACATTTATATATCGTGGTCCTCTGTATTTGTTCTTTTGGAAAAATTTTAGAACTGATTTGCTCCCTCCCCTCTCTGTTCATTTTCTTTGCAAAACTAGGGATGTGAAATTAATTCTTGTTGCTCAAGTAGAATAATATAATTTGAGATTTTTATTGTTGCTCAAGTAGAATAATGAAATATGAGATTGCTATTGTATCGTTTCTCAAAATTTCTCTACTAATTCCCTTGTAATATAAGATATTGTGAATGGAGGAACTGAGGGTAGAGGAGCCGAGTTATACTTTTCCTGCTATATAAACATCACTTTCCTTTAAATACAGTATTATTATTTTTATTGTCTTTGAAAGATGTATCTAATGACCAGTGAACCCTTATTAAGATTGAGGTCTAAAACAAAGTAGGTTGAGTTTATTTGGTTTTCGCCTCATTTAGTTCGTATTGCCATATCAAAAATTGTATGATTTAATGAAATTGCTTGGTTGGCTGATTTAATTCTACTCTTTCTCTAGACTTTTGGGTCTACTTTCTTCCCAATTTTTTTTATTTCCAGCCCACATTTTTTCTTTTAACCCAATGATGACCTATGTGCCTCAATATAAGATAAGGTGCTTGAAGTTTGAATTGGCCAGAGATGCTAGGCCGGGCTGCCTGTTGTGGCTTTGAGCTATTTATTTACCTCTCCTCTCCTCAGTACGACACACAACCGACTCTCTATTTCTTTTTCTCTCTTTTTCTCTGCCTCTCTCTCGGTTCTCTCAGTGGCGTCTCTATCTCTTCTTCTTCCCTTTCTTCACCGTGGCTTGCCGCATCTGCTGCTCTTCTCCGACGACCTCTTGGTCTTCTGTGACGCAGTCTCTGTGACTGTGAACGGCAGTTTTGTGGCGATCCTAGTCCGATCATCTCTTGGTAAGTTTGTGAAGAGTGAGCCGAAAGGGTGAGAGAGGGAGACACCGATGTTTATCTTGCTTTGGTTTAGGCCATAGTCTGAGGGAATCTATTTTCACATCGATTAAACCAATATTTTACCGCTGGTGCCTCGATGAGGTCGCTGTTTCTCACCGCTGCTCGGCCGTTCGATCTCAGTTTTGCTGTGTCGCTAGCGGTACAGACACCGCGGCGACAGGTAAATCTCTTGCTGATCGTTGGTTTTTTTTATCTCACAAACGGTGTTTTTTCAGAGTTTTGGTCTTGCCAATCCGCTTGAATCGACAGCAGAGGAGGAAGATCAAGAAGAAATATTTTGTAATAGAAATAAGGTTTTTTTTTATTCCATTGTGCCATTAAAGTTTTGTAATAGTAATTAGTATCTGTAATAGTAATTAGATCCTAACAAGTGGTATCAAAGCCCGGAAATCTACTGTTTTTTCGGTACTCTCGACGGCGTCGGCAACCTCGGAAAAATCCAAATCTGAGAGAACTGTAGAGTTCCTCATAACTGGCCAGTGAAGTATTGCTTAACTCCTTTTTTTTTCCAATTATTATTTTCTATTTCTGTCTTTTTTGTTGTTTCGGCTTGCCATCGTTTGTGGGTTGATTGCTATCTCTGTTCCTCTTCTGAACCTTGTTACAGTTCAGATTTCTTTTTACTTTTTTTTTGTTCAGTTTGTGTTATACCTGCTTCTGTTTTTCCTGTGATATACTGTTATATTTGTTGCTGTTGTTTTTTTGGTGGTATATATATTTATCTACTGCTAATTGTTGGTTCTTCTTGATTTCATCCTATTGCAATTATGTTTTTTCTTGTTTTTGAAAATATACAATACCCAAGCTTGGCTTGATTCCGAGAGATTTCAAGTAGCTGTGCCTCGGCGCGTTTTCTTCATTTTTTCAAAAACTTCATTTTTTGCAATATTCTTTCTTTTTGTCTTTTTCTTTCTCTACTGATGGGCTGTCATACAGCCCATATTTGTCAATTTCATTGTCTTGGTTATTACACTGCTACTGTACTATTCCTCATTGTGAGATTCATGCAATTCACATTTTATTACACGCCATTTTTTAAAGAAAAAAAAATCCAGGTTATTTTATTTTTGTGACAATTTTTTTTTTTAAACCTTTCATTTTTCTATCCAATAAATTACTCCTATCTGTCATTTAAAACATGTCGATTCCAAAAATTGAAACCGACAAGTTTGATGGCAAATCTAATTTTGTAATGTGCCGGAGAAAAATGAAAGCGGTTTTAGCCCAAAATAAAATTGCACCCGCAATTTATAGCTCGTAACAGTATTTGGAATCTTGGAAGGGCGAAGTTCTTGCTGAAAAACTTGGTGATGCACACAGTTGCCTCACCTTGCATTTAACCGACGATGTTTTACAAGAAATTGACAAAAAAGACAACGCTTTTGAAATCTGGACAAAACTTGAAAAACTATTTTTAGGAAAATCTTTGTCAAGCTAGATTTATTTAAAAGAATAGCTTTTTGGTTTCAAAATGAGCGGGTCGAAAACATTTTCAGAAAATATGGATGATTTAAAAAAGATCGTTTTGGAACTTCAAAACGTTGGAGAGAAAATCTCCGATGAAAACATTGCTGTTATTTTATTAGCCTTGCCTGATTCTTACAATGATGTGAAGTCTGCCAATAAATATTGTAGAGATGGTTTGTCTTTATCTGATGTAAAAAACGCTTTGAAATCAAAAGATTTAGATTTAAGAAAAGAAAATAAATTAAGCGGAGAGAACCTTTACGTGCAAGGGAGAGATGGCCAGAGAGAACCTCTTAGTCATAGGTCGAAAAGTAAAAGGAGGTCCAAATCTCGAGACAAGAGTAAAGTGAAGTGTTTTTACTATGGCAAGGAGGGTCATATGAAAAATAAGTGTTTTAAAAGGATTAAAGATGAAAAACAACATAAATTTGGTAAAGGGAGTGATAAAATCAAATGAACCCATGATTTTGATACATATGGTAATTTATGTATTCTGAAGTTTTGTGTGCATCCCCTTCCCCTTCTAATGTTGTTAGTGATTGGATCCTTGACTCTGGTTGCACTTTTCACAGGACACCTCACAAACACTGGTTTTTAGATTTCAAACCCTTTGATCAGGGAAAAGTTTTCATGGATAATAACCAAGTTTGTGACATTAAAGACATTGGTAATGTTTTCATAAAATCGCATGATGGCATGACTAGGAAACTCACTGAGGTGAGATATGTGCCCGACCTCTATCGGAACCTTATCTCTCTTGGTGGTTATTTGGATTCAATTGGTTTTTCTTACGAATCGAAAAATGGAGTTTTAAGAGTTTGCAAAGGTAACCTGGTCATGCTAAAATGTTTTAAACGAGAGAGTTTATACACTCTCATCAGAAAAACTATTTGCAACTCATTTGCATTAATTTCAAAGTCAATTCCTGAAAAGATTATGTTGTGGCATCGTCGGATTAGCCACATTAGTGAAAAGGGACTGCAGTATTTACAAAAACAAAAACTTTTATATGGTGACAAGATCGATTCTTTGAATTTTTGTGACCACTGTATTTTGGAAAAACAGCACAAAATTAGTTTTTCAACTAGCAAACACAAGTCCACTGCAGTACTTGATTATGTGCATTGTGATCTGTGGGGACCTGAAAAGGTCCCAACCTATAGTGGTAGTATTTATTTCCTATATGTTGTTGATGATTTTTCTAGGCATGTTTGGGTTTTTCTTTTGAAAACAAATGATCAAACTTTTGAAATGTTTTGTGAGTGGAAACGCCTTGCCAAAAATCAAACCGGAAATAAATTAAGAACCATTAGGACAAATAACGGTCTTGAATTTTATAACTGTAAGTTTTCTGATTTATGTGCATCTCATGGAATCTGGCATCATAGGACGGTTAGGCACAACCCCCAGCAAAATGGTGTAGCTGAGAGGATGAACCGCATCACTATGGATAAAGTTAGGTACTTTATGATTTCTTCTGGTGTCCCAAAACCTTTCTGGGATGAAGCCGTTAGCATGGCTGCATACCTCATTAATAGATCTCCTTCTACAGCTATAAACTTTAGAACTCCGATAAAGTTGTGGTGTGGTAAACCTCCAAACCTATCAAACCTTAGAATTTTTGGGTGTGCTGCTTTTGCACATCAGAAAGAAGGTAAGCTTGACCTCAGGTCTAGAAAGGGTGTATTCATAGGTTACCCTATTAGAGTGAAGGGTTATAAAATATGGCTCAAGAGTGAGTCAGGTGTGAGTATAGTAATAAACAGGGATGTGGTTTTCAATGAGCAAGAAATGCCTTGTCCTAAGGATAAGCCTAAGCATGTTAGTTCATCCTATGTCCCCACAGTAGATAGTATTCCAATGGAGGTGGAGGTTAATCTCGAACCCTCACAAGAACCACCTCCTGAGCCTGAAACCCAAGTAGAACCTGTTGTACCATCTAGTGTTCCTGAAGCCAACGAGCCTGAGTTAAAAGGTTTTGATGATGAGGAAAAGCACCCTAAGGCAAAAGAAAAAGCCCGAGAGATTATCAGCTGTCTAGAGATAGGGTTAGAAGAGTGCCCAAGGAACACACTAGATATGGTTACTCATATATTATCTCATATGCATTTCCTGTTACATCTTTTGTGGAAGAGAAAGAACCACTGTGTTTTTCTGATGTTTTGAAGAGCTCTAATTGCTCTTTATGGTTACGTGCTATGGATGAGGAAATGTCTTCTCCTGACAAAAACAAAACTTGGATTCTTGTTACAAAACCCTCAACTTAAAAATTAGTTGATTGCAAATGGATTTTTAAAATCAAAGAGCCTGAGTCTTCTAAAGAACCTCTAAGGTTTAAGGCCAAGTTGGTTGCGAAAGGTTTTTCACAAGTTGAGGGCATTGATTTTTATGAAATCTTTTCTCCTGTCATTAAATACAAAATGATTAGAATCATGCTTACTCTTGTTGCTTTCTATGATATTCATCTTGAACAACTTGATGTGAAAACTGCTTTGTTGCATGGTGATCTCGAGGAGATCATATATATGCGTCAACCTCCAGGTTTTGAGGTTAAGGGTAAGGAACACATTGCATGCCTCTTGAAAAAGTCTTTATACAGACTTAAACAATCTTCGAGACAATGGTACAAGAGGTTTAATTCTTTTATGTTAAAAGTTGGTTTCTCGAAAAGCAATTATGATAGTTGTTTTTATTTCTCTGGAAATAACGTTGATAGTGCTATTTATTTGTTGCTTTATGTAGATGATATGTTAATTGCTTGCAAACATAAAGCTAAAATTGATGATTTGAAATCTTTTCTAAAGTCCGAATTCGACATGAAGGATTTGGGGTCTGCATCCAGGATTCTTGGGATGAGTGTCACTAGAAATAGGACTGATCATGCCCTTTTCTTATCTCAGAAACCCTTTCTTTAGAAAATTGTCTCTAAATTTTTGATGCATCTTTGTAAGCCCGTTATTACCCCTTTTGCGAGCCATTTCAAACTTTCTGACAAAACTTATCCTAAAATCGAGAGTGAGAAAAGAGATATGGCAAATATTCCCTATAGAATGCCCATAGGCTTGGTTATGTACTCGATGATATCTACCCGACCAGATATTGCTTTTTCTATAAGCCTTCTCAGTAGATTCATGTCTAACCCGGGGAGGGATCACTGGGCTGCTCTTAAGTGGTTGCTGTGTTACCTTAACAGAACTACAGATAGGGGTTTACATTATCGCATTTGGTCTGATGTTTTTGAACTAATTGGTTATGTCGATTCTGACTTTGCAAGTGACAAGGATGGTAGAAAATCTACCTCATCCTATTTCTTTACCCTAACGGGTAATTGCGTCTCATGGAAATCTCAACTACAGCCAGCAGTTGCCTTATCAACTACTGAAGCTGAGTATATTGCAGCTACGGAAGCCATCAAGAAAGCCGTTTGGCTTCAAAGGTTATTGAATGAATTACATGTTTTACATTCAAATGCTATTATTTATACTGACAGTCAGAGTTGTTTACATTTATGCAAAAATCCAGTCTATCATGAAAGGACAAAGCATATAGATATCAAATATCATTTCATTTGGGAAAAAGTCTCTAGTGGTTTAGTTGACATAAATAACATTTGTACTAATGATAATCCTGCAGATTTTGGTACTAAAATTGTGAGTTCTGACAAGCTTATGTGTTGTAGGGATTTCCTTCACTTGGACACAGGTTGACTCTAATTCAGTCATTTGAGGGATGGAAAAATATTGTTCGAGGTGAAGATTGTAGACTTTTAGGCCTACTTTCTTCCCAATATTTTTCATTTTTCCAGTCCACACTTTTCCTTTTAACCCAATGATGACCCATGGGCCTCAATATAAGATAAGGTGATTGAAGTTTGAATTGGTCAGAGATTCCAGGCTGGGCAGAGCCGGGCCAACCAGGACTGCCCGTTGTAGCTTTGACCTATTTATTCATCTCTCCTCTCCTCAGTACGACACATAGCCGACTCTCTATTTCTTTTTCTCTCTTTTTCTCTGCCTCTCTCTCGGTTCTCTCAGTAGCGTCTCTGTCTCTTCTTCTTCCCTTTCTTCACCGCGGCTTGCCGCATCTGCTGCTCTTCTTCGATGACCTCTTGGTCTTCTGTGACGCCATCTCTGTGACTATAAACGGTGGTTTTGTGGTGATCCTAGTCCAGTCATCTGTTGGTAAGTTTTTGAAGAGTGAGCAGAAAGGGTGAGAGAGGGAAACACCAGTGTTTATCTTGTTTTGGTTGAGACCATTGTCTGAGAGAATCTATTTTCACACCGATTAAACCATTATTTTACCGCCGGTGCCTCGACACGGTCGCTGTTTCTTACTGCTGCTTAGCGCCGTTCGATCTCGATTTTGTTGCGTCACTGGCGGTACAGACACCGCGGCGACAGGTAAGTCTCTTGCCGATCGTTGGTTTCTCTTATTTCACTAATGGTGTTTTTGCAGAGTTTCGGTCTTGTCGATTGGCTTGAACCGACAGCAGAGGAGGAAGATCAAGAAGAAATATTTTGTAATAGAAATAGGATTGTTTTTATTTATTCTGCTGTGCGATTAAAGTTTTGTAATAATAATTAGTATTTGTAATAGTAATTAGATCCTAACACTTTCACAATAATGTAGTGGCTTGCTCATCTTCTCGTCCTCGCACATTCAAGCAGGTACTACAGTGTTGTTTTGTTAGAGGTTGTTTCATAGTTATTTACTTTCATTGTCAAACAATGGTTGTTCTTGAAATTCTGCTATGCTCCTCCTTCGAGCTGATTTTATTTATTTATTTTTTAAAAGAGTAATACAACTTTTATTTTTTTTATTTTAATTCATATTTGGAGAGCAAAGAAATCAAACAGTATGTAAAAATGATTAGGATACTGTGGTATGCTTGGATTTGCAAGTAAGCCATTTTGTTCCATTGATGCTTGCCCTGTACATAATTTCAAAGATTTGAGTGCGTCAACTGTCTCATATCATAGCTTCCAGTTGTGTCATTTTTGCTCCTTTCTCTTTCTCTTAAATGAATGCTTAAGGCAACATGATTACTTGAATCTGTACCGTTAATGAAATAATATTGTTATGCTCATTCTTTAGCTACACTTTCTCCTATGCTGTTTTCTTTAATCTATTTAATTCTATCAGGAAGTAGCACTCAAGAGAGTTATATAGTATCTGCTTTATGAATGATATCCTATTATGGCAGATGATATATTGTTTTATGTAGTTTCTACTTCTTTTTTATCTGCACAGTATAAACATTTACTTTTGTTGTTTTTCCTGAAACATAAGCGAAAAGTTACCCAGGGTCTTATTCAGATTGAGAATCCCAATTTGGTTAAACCAAAGAACTTGAAAGCTAATGATGTTGATGTAAGGCACGCAAATTAGTCACCTGAGGTTTCTGTTTTCTTTAATTATTTGCTGAGACATTTCTTTTCTTCTGCAGATCGAGAAAACAAGTGAACTTTCAAGGCGTGACAAGTATGTACATGCTTATCTTTCTCTCTTGCAATAGTGGATAAGATAATATTTCAATCTTCATTTCTTCTACCATTTGACTGACTCGAGCAAGAGTAAAAAGCCTCTGTGCATTGACTTTTGATATGTCAAAAAATGTTCAAACAACTACTGTTTTTGAATTGACAAAATTGTAATAGCTGATTTTCTTAGAGTTTCATCATAATTCATCTCTAACATAGATTTTCTTGTTTGTAGAGAGGAGATAGAAAAATAGAAGGCCCATGAAAGGTATATGAGGCTTCAGGAACAAGGGAAAACATAACAAGCAAGGAAAGATTTTGGTACTTTTTTTTTTTGGTGGAGGGTACTTTCATACTTTACCCTGAAACTCTTTTTAAGATACTTTGGCATGAGAGATACTGGAGTTTTACAGTGTTAGGATTCGTCCTGTTGGACATCCATATGTTTTTTATGGTTTTCTAAGCATAATATCTGCTTAATATTGGTTGTGATAAGGTTTACTCTTGTCATTGCTGAGTTGATTGTGTTTACTAGATGCTTGCGTTCTGGTGCCAAATATACTTTCAATCTGTCTTGTGAAGGTGAAGATCAACCTTTTGGTCATGCTTCTGTTGCAAGATTAATTAGCAATTCTGAGAACTAGTGTCTCTTTTCTTCTTCATTTACCACTACTGTCAGTTTTGTCACTTTTCTGTAAAATTTGGTTCTTAGTTTTTTTCTTTCCCCTATGAGCATTACTAGAATTACTTTTCTGTAAAATTTGGTTCTTAGTTTTTTTCTTTCCCCTATGAGCATTACTAGAATTACTTTTCTATAAAGTTTGGTTCTTAGTTTTCTTTCTTTCTATTTGGTGCTATTATGTTTTGGGTGAAATTTTTGTTTTTGTGCTTATTATAGTTGAAATGTTGTTGAGAATTAAATAAGGGTTTCTTTTTATCTTTATTAGATTTTAAATATTGGCTATAAAGTGGATTGTATTATTACAATTGAGTGACTTCTGTAGTCATCAAAAAGCAAGTAAATCTTAAAGTTAAGTGGACTGTAACTTCTTAATATTTATATTCTTTTGATCGTTTTATTCGTATCTACTTAGTGTTAAAATTGTTCTTGATTTCATTCTTAGATTAGGTGGCAGTTAATATTTGACCCAGAGAATGATATGGCTTAATGTGCACTTCAAGAATGCTGTGCATTACATATGGAGTTACACACCTAGGGAGTCCACGTAATTTTTGCATCAAACAATGAATTTGGTGGATTTATTTTGCTAAACTCTTATTACTTTTTGTTATAATACTTAACTCTGAATTTTCAATTGAGGATTATGAAGTATATTATTTTTGTGTAAAACTTTAAATATTGTTATAGTAATATTATTTATGTAATAGTGAATATTTTAGTATTTATACTTCAATGCCTGGAATTTAATTATATATAAAAATATAGATCAACATGAGGTTTTAAAGGCATTTATAATATACGGAAAAAATGCCTCTATATAATCTTTTTTATAAAAATAAATAATTTTATATGGACTTTTAAGGGCATTTCGTTGGAAAAAAAACGCTTTTAAGGGTATTAAAATGGGCTTTTAAGGGCATATAATAAGAAAAAAATTGAAAAGAGTTTTTAATGTCGTTTATATATTTCATTATAATTCAAAATTCATAAATCTACTAAACCTATAGAGGCAAAAATAAACGTTGTTAAAGACACTTTTAACAGGCCTTAATAGACGCCCTACTATGTAGTGATATTGACATATCTATTGAGGTGTTTATAAATGCCAAAGGGCTATTAAAGCATCGACACATGCGATGTTTAAAATAAATGCCATTAACTACTAAGCGCCCTAATAGCCCTCTATTAGGATGTATATAAACGCCCTTAGGGACCATTTTCTCGTAATGAGATTACTAAGATAGAGCTACAATGTAGATATATAGTTTAGAATCATATTTGAATTTACTCTGAATATAGTAACTTAAAGAGATAATTCACATGATTGGTCGTGCTTCATAGTAAGGAGCGAACTATGGTCATTTAAGTTACAAGCCAGGAAACTTTAGTATCTTGTTCTTGACCATTTGATTGAAAGTGTGTTATATTTGATTGCTAGCAGACTAAACATTATGTTTGTTGTGAGCTTATGTGCTATATTCTAATCTTCTCCAAAAAAAATCGTACTTAAGTTATGCATATTCTTGGTTATCTTGTTGGTATTTGTGGCTATGACTTATTGTATCTGAAATATGAAATATTTGATATTTTTAGATACACTGATACATATTATGTTGGATGCAAACTGGAAAGAAAAAGTACAAGTGGACACTCTCAATTTTTTGGACACTCTTTAATTTCATGGTATAGTAAAAAGCAAGCATGCGTCTTACTATCATTCGCTAAAGTCGAATACATAGCTATCAGAATGTTGTACTGAAAATCTATGGATGAACCACACTTTAATCGATTTGGGTGCTAGGTATAAACCATGTGTGATAATACAAGTGCTATTAATTTGACCACTAATCCAGTTCAACACTGAATGACCAAACATATGGAGCACTTATCCTTTAGGCTTAGTTTGGATAGGATGATTTGGGGTGAAGAGAAGAGAAACAAAGAGAGTGGAAGTTAGATGTGTTGTGTGGAAATTTTTTAAGGGAAGAAAGGAAAAGAAAGGGGGAGAAGTGGGAAGAATAAATCCTCTAATTTCTTTCTAAATTATTTCTTCCCATATGGGGGATGAAAGGGGAACAAATTTGGAGTTTTATAAGCAAAACTTTTAAAATACCCAAAATGTCTATTATTTTTTATGAACAAAATATTTTAATGACAACCAAGTCCTTCTATGTAGTACTTCATCATATAAGAGGTTATTTATGTAACAATACTCCTCATCATATTATTTTCTTCTACTTTTCTCCTAACTAGTAAGTGAAAAAGAACATTTCTTTTTTCTTCAATCCAAAACTCATAAATTAGATTTGAATAAATTACCTTGATCAATTTCTTTTCTCTTCTCTCCTAAACTTCAAAACTAGGCCTTAAGGTAGTCCTTTAAAGCAATTTGGCAATTCTTTTTCCTTGCTAACAAACATATATGATGGCAATTATTTTTTTACAGAGTAAGTAGAAAAATATATTTAGGTGAAAATTAAAAACTTTAGGAGTCGACATGATATGATTTTCGAAAAAATTTAAGAAACACCAAGAATTAAGATCCCCTTTTTTTTAAGGACTTAACTTTTTTTAAAAAAAAACACACCAACTGCACATGTGTGGAAATTTGAAGGGAAACAAAGTAGTCTTCATTGAACTGAATTGCAAGAAACCAGTCTTGATGGAACTGCAATTACTTTCCGATCCAATCGTTCAGTTGTGTGCAGTTGGAATATTTCTTTGCACGGTCTCACAATCATGTAGCGGAACTCCTGGATAGTTCCATGCTATGACCTTAGAGTTTTGTCTTCTTTGAGTTGAAGACCATTGGCTAGTTTTCACCATTTTATTTGTTAAACACATTAATAAAAACACAAATTAATATAATTAAACTAAAAAAATTAATAATACTACCTCCATTTCATATTATCTTTCACTTGAGAATAATGTACAAGAATTAAGGGAATCATTGAATTGCTAGATTTAAATACAAAGGAACTATATTACTCATTAATTGCTATTAATAGTTCTAATTAAAGTTTCTAGAAAATTGTTTAATTTCAACTAGATATGTGTATATATGAAAAAAATATCATTTCATGCTACCTTAATTTACTAAAGTGAGGCATATTTTGAAACTTAAAAAGTATGTTTCAGAGACTGATAATATGAAACGGGGATTATTTTACGACAATTTTTTTATTATATTTATTTACTTTTTTTGGTGAATGGATATGCTATGTAAGAAATAGAATTGTTTACCTCTCTCCACATTGGATAAAGGTTGAGAGTCGCTTATTGTAATTGCAGGGGTAAATCGATAAATAAGTCCTTGAAGTTTTTGCAAGTAATAACAAAAAATTGTTCTAATTATCAATCCTCCTCTAACTCTCTTGATCCCCTATTTATCATTCAATTTCAATTTTAAAAAAAAATAATTATTTCATAATGAGAATGCAAAAGTAAATAGAAACCAATATCAAGCTTACAATGGTTGGTGTAGCCTTTCCCCTTTCCTTTAGAGCAACTTATTGGACATATTGTATACTCGATAATGTACACCTCAATTTCGGACATGAACTACTTCTTGGACGGCATATCCTAGTAAAACTGTATAGGAAAACATAAATAGTTTATCTCATTTATATTCAACTAGATCTTACATTAGAATGAACTTAGAAGAAAAAAATGTAAACTGTCACAACCTGCACACGCGAGAGCAGGACTGCGATTTATAGCACTGGCAGCACCATAGTCACTACTTTGCAACCGTTCTCGCTATAATACTTCCAAATGAAAAAAGAACATTTCTTTTCTCTTCAATCTCAAATTCTCAAATAAGATTTGAATAAATCACCTCGATCACTTTATTTTCGCTTCTTTCATCTTCTCGTCTTGTCTCTTTTCTCCTAAACTCAAAAAACTAGGCCTTAAGTCCATTTAACAATTTTTTCCTTGCTAACGAACATATTTTAAGGCATTTATTTTTTTACAGAATAAGCAGAACAATAATTTATGTGAAAATTACCAACTTTAGGCATTGACATGATATGATTTTCTAAAAAATTTATGAAACTCCAAGAATTTATATTTTTTCATCTTCAAACACTTAATTTTTGTTAAAAAAATTAAAACACCAATTGCATATGTGTGCAAATTTGAAAAGAAAAATAAGTAGTCTTTATTGAACTGAATTGCAAGATACTACTTCCTATTGAACTTCAATTACTTTCCATTCCAATCGTTAAGCTAAGTTGCACTTGGAATATTTCTTTGCACAGTCTCAAAGTCATATTGTGAAACTTTCGGATAGTTCTATGCTATGACCTCAGAGTTTTGCCCTTTTGGAATTGAAGTACCTTGGCAATTTTTCACCATTTTATTTGCTAAAAACATTAATAAAAACACAAATTAAGATAATTAAACTAAAACAATTAATAATACTCCCTCCATTCCATATTATCTTTCACTTGAGAACAATGTACAAGAATTAAGCGAATGATTGAGTTGTCTAGATTTAAATTAAAATAAACTAAATTACTTCTTAACTGCTATTAGTAGTTCTGATTAAAGTTTCTAGATAATTGTTTAATTTCAACTAGATATGGGTATATATGAAAAAATATTATTTCATACTATCTTATATACTAAATTGAAACATATTTTGAAACTGAAAAAGTATGTTTCCGTGACAGATAATATGAAATAGGAGAGTATTTTACGTTGTTTTCTTTTCTTTATGTGAATGGACCTTCTACGTAAGAAATTGAATTGTTTACCTCTCTCCAAATTGGATATGGCCTGAGAGTCGCCTGTTGTAATTGCAAAGGGAAATCAATACATAAGTCCTTGAGTTTTTGGCAAGTAATAACCAACAATCGTTCTAGTTATCAATCCTCCTCTAACTCTCTTGATGCCCTATATATCATTCAATTTATATTCAAAAAAAGATAATTATTTCATAATGAGAATGCACAAGTAAAATAGAAAAGAATATATGCTTACAATGGTTAGTGTAGCATCTTTCCTCTTTCCTTTAGAGCGACTTTTTGGACATATTCCATACTTAATAAAACTGCTTGTTGGATGGCATATTGTAGTAAAACAACAAAAAATTGTAAATATAGTTTAATATCTTGTTTATTCAACTAGATCATACAATAAACATTAGAAGCAAAAATGGAAACCGTCACACCACACACACGAGAGAGTAGGATAGAGACTTATAGCCCTGGCATTGCTACAGTCACTACTTTGCAACCATTCTTGCTATATCAAAATAGATATGTGATTATCATTTAAAAAATTTAGACATATCTCATGCAATGAGATTAGGGTTTCACAGAAACCAAAATTATTAATCAGCTTTATACAGTCGTACAATTTAGTATGATGGCATGTTTAATAACCTAGCCCAAGAGGGTTTAGGGATTATCTAATAAATACTAAGCCCATTTGTAATTTTAGAAATTGAGGTAAAAGGGTTTAATTTATGTTACTTAATAAGTCCAAGAATTAATGTGCAAATTTTAAAGAGTTAGTTAATTATTTGGAGTGTGCTTATTTCTTTCCGAAACGATCGTTCAGAGAGCAGAAAGGGAGAAGGACAAAACTATCTGGTAGTGTAGGAATTGATTCTTCAGGGCATGAAGCGATAGATCGAGGTGAGATTTTTATATTTTGATACTCCAAGACTTCTATTCTCTCTTTTGATTATCTAGAGTATTGATTCTAGCGTACATGTTGAACCTAGGTTTACGTGATCCGATCTTTTGGAATTATGGGAGTTTGTGCTTATTGTTGCTTCCAGTTTCTCGAAACATAAAAGGGTTTGTATTCAAGTTCATTCCACAATGACGTACAATAGCATACATTTCCGAGTCTGATTGCAAGACATAATGCAATCATGAGCCGAAAGCTTACAAGGTTAAGTTCTATCCAATGAAAATTTATTTCTCTACACAAAGTTCTCAAATGCATTAAAACAAGGGTTTGTGTAATGTGCGCCTGCTCAAGTTAATATGGATAAACATAATATATATGTATATATACATATATATTTGTGTGTGTGTTTGTACATATATAAATCATTAATTTTAGACTCATCCCCATTTACCTTCTCAACGGCATTTACAAACGAATGTGATTCATTGCTTCCAAAATCTCCAAACGCGAGAGGGATTGTATTCAAGTTCATTCAACAATGAGATACCACATCATATATTTCCGAGCGCTATTGCAAGAATTATATAATCATGAGATGAAAGCTTACGAGGTTAAGTTATATCCAAAAGAATATGTATGTTTCTTAAAAGTTTCTTCGATGCATTAAAACAAGAGTTTGGGTAACGTGTGCGCTATGGATAAATAGACTATATAAATATAAATCATTAACTATAGACTTGTCTCCATCTACCTGTTCAACGATATTTACAAACAAATGTGATTCGTTGCTTTCAAGATCTCTAAAGACAAAAGGGATTGTAATCAAGTTTTTTCCACAATGAGATAAAGTAGCATAATATTGCAAAACATATACAATCATGAGCACAAAAACTTAAAAGGTTAAATTGTATCCAAATAAATATGTATTTCTCTATAAAATGTTCTCCAATAAATTAAAATAAGGGTCTATTTTATAATGTGTGCCTAGGGGCACTTGTTAAAATGGATAAATATACTATATATATTAATACATAACTAACTATAACTTGTCTTCATTTACCTGCTCAACAGTATTTGCAAGCGAATGTGAGTCTTTTCTCCTAGGATCTTTAAACACAAGAGGGATTGTATTAAAGTTCTTTAAACAAAGAGATGATGTAGCATACATTCTCGAGCCCTAGTGCAAGACATATACAATTATGAGCCAAAAGCTTACAAGGTTAAGTTATATCCAAATGAATGTATATTAATCTCTAATAAATAGTTCTCTGATGCATTAAAACATGGATTTGTGTAACATCTGTCCTTAAGCACACGTTAATATGAATAAACATACTATATATGAGAAAATCATTAACTATAGACACTTTTCTATTACCTGCCCAACGACGCAAGAGGGATTGTATTTAAGGTTTTTTTTTTTTTTATAATGAGATACATTAGCATACATTCTTGAGCCCTATTGCACGAAATTTATAATCATGAGTCGAAAGATTGCATGGTTAAGTTATATCCAAATTAATATGTATTTCTGTAATAATAAGTTTTTCGATGCACTAAAACAAGGGTTATGCCTGACTAAGGGGCATGCACATGTTAATATAGATAAACTTATTATATATGTAAATACATATCATATATGATAGTTTAATTATACTACATAATACAAAATATATATATATCTTAGTTAGAAAATTAAGCCACATTAACGATTGCTCATGGAATACTAGACTATGGTAAAAATCAAATTAATAAATAATAAAAAATTACTAAACTTATTGAATTAACTTCTCATTGATGTATTCTTTCATCGAGATTCAATCCAGACAGCTCTTTTCTATTATATTAGTATTTTCACGTGATACACTTTGGATCGGAAAGTGTTTAAGTAATTCCAAGAAATTTTCCTTTGGAATTGCATACGGCTCCTTCCTCATGTGCATAATGAGAATAATACATCGAATCTTTTTTTATTCCAATTTTTTTTTCATTTTTCATTATGAACCTACATGTTTAATAAACCCTTAGAATAATTACCCGTTGCTTTCCACATATATGAGATTGATGGCCAGTTAAAGCAGAAAACATTCCTATGCTTTGCCACGTGTTAAATAGTTTATAATTAAGAAAATCATATAAAAAAAAATTCTCTAAATGAACTAAGAATTCATTTTATTATACTCCCATAACGCTAGGTGCTTTCTGTTAAAATCCTTGTGGGGAGAATATTTCTTGCAACATTTCGTTTATAATTCAAATACAAAATAATAATTAGGATAAAATGTTTTATGTTGTATAAATATACATGTAATAGGCATTTACCGCAAACATATCAAGTGAACTGCCTCCAGAACCTCGTGAAGTAAATTGTTCTCCAATGGTACGTTGCCATACATATTTATGTCAATTAGGTCATGAAATCTTTAGAATTTTTATCGTAAAAAGTTTATTTATATTCCGTTACCACTGGGATTCTACTTGTGTTACCCTGGCAGGGAATAGGAGACAACGGCCCTACATTCTTAAAACCTTCAACATTTTCAAGGGGGAATGGTCTTATTAATTACAATCACAAAAAATTAGGGAATTATATTTTATTGATCCATTATAAAATTTTTTAAAAACTAAAAAAATACCAAAATCATAAGGAAGAAGATTTAATTTAATTTATTTTATTTATCTTTTTCATACACTGAAAAGCTTCTGTAATCCTTCGTGGGGTTTGTAGCCAAATGGGTACAATATCAGAGGTGGTTGTTACCTGAGTACCTAAATTGGAACACGTTTCCATACCAAAAAAAATATCAAATCAATCGATACTTGTGAACTATACTATCGCATGAACAAAAAGAAACTAAGATTCATGAAATAATTTTGGAGTAATAAAAAGAGTTTATCTTAATTCAATCATAAAATTTAATTAAAATTATTGGAGTAATAAGATTAGTAGTTTTACATTAAACTAAAAGAAAATAGTCAAATGACGAATTTTTAATCAAAGTTAGAAGACATCTCGAATCATATAAAATAGTTTTAGGATGAATTTAATTTTATTTAATTAGGGAAAATTTTGAATAGAGCAGTTGTTACCATGTCCTCAAGCACACCAATTCTGACAGAGAGGTGATCTTTTGGTGTTTCTTCGGCAGGAAAGTATCTATTCAATGAAGATGTTTAGAGAATACTTGAGAAATGATGAAGGAAAGAAAGAAAAGTAAGTTTCACAGAGCTTTTTCTTATATATATATAATTTTGATAGAAAATGAAAATCCATTTCATAGGTAATTTTTAATAGGGTTCATGACATTTTACTATTTGTGATTTGTCTAAACTACTATTTCATCTCTCTATTTTGTATATACTACAAGTACACCTTTATCGTTTATATATTCATAACTAATTAATCCCTATTACTAATTTCAATTTAAAAAATTGTAAAAATTTAACGATTTAGGAGTAAAAACCATAAAGTTTTTTTCAAAAATATCCTTTTGTGCGTCATATATCAAGACCATAATAAGCTTTCTAAAATTTTTTTATTAGTCTAATTTCTGTAATGAAAGATATTAGTGTCTTAATATATGATAATAAACACAAGGTACACTCGGAAAATGATATTTTATGAAGATTTTAAATTTTTTATTGCAAAATTACTGTCTTCTTATGAATTTTTTTTGTTCAAACTAGTAGTGAGGATTAGTCAGTAATGAAAATGTAAATGATAATGATGTACTTAAATTTTTTACAACACAGAGGGATGAAATTGTAATTTAGAGAAAACTCAAAGGAGAAAATATATTTAAACCCGAGTCAACGTGGATTGTCCCACACTAGATAAAAATACATTAATTACTTTTTACTTGAAAATGTTATTGGATATTTATTCTTGCCTTTAAAAAATATTTATCATTCTCTTAAAAAATTAAAAAATATAAAAAGAAAAGAAAGAAAGAAAAAGAAAAGGAAAAAGAGAATATCTTTCATTTCCATGTTCACTATTTACAATATTTGGATTAATCCATCTTACTATCCTTTAGTTTGGCGATTTTCTAATTTAGTACTACATCTTATTTTATTGAAAATTAAGTGTCCGATTCCCACATGTCGGATTTGTTTTTTCACAGATTGAACCATTAAAAAATTTTAATTCTTATTTTACCCCTGATTCTCACTTTTCTATTTTTTCCTTCCATTTTCTCTTCCTCTGTCTTACGGACTGAAGCTTTTTCTTTTCTCTTACTATACAAAATAAAAACTCCCAAATACTTCTTCTATGCTAACCCAAACCCAAAAAACTCAATCATATTCTTCTCTTTGTGAACATATCAGAAACATCTTTAAATAATTGATTTTTTCTACAAAAAACTTTAAAAAAAGAAAAACCTTGAGCTGAGGAAAGAAAAGAATACTGATGAACAACGGAAGCTCTGATGGCTTGAACAACCAACGAGAAGGATGAATTAGAAGACATAATAGACGATGAATTTGAAAAATTATCATTGTCATTGATGTTGCACCGATAAATCTCTTCCTTGAAAGTAAATGTTCATTGGATGACCACTTCTTCTGTATGTCATTTTGCACAAAGAATGTTTTTCTTGGAAGAACTCTTATGCGGTGCATGTCCATTTTTCACTAAAAGTTTTATTTTATTTGCATAAAAGAAAGATGGAGGAAATAGTTTGAAGGAGAGATAAATTGATTGATTTAGAATATGAAGTGGTAAATGGGTAGACTAGTGTAATTTTTTATTATTCCTTCCAAATAGTTCACTTTCTTATCTCCCATTGATGAATAAATTTGGCTATAAAAAAGTTATAAGGGTATATAAAACAATTTTATGGTTTTCTATCACTTGATTATCATTTAGTTAAAATGTGATATCCAATGGCCAAACTAAATGATAATAAAATGGATTTAACCCACAATATTTTGGTTACCTTCAAATTCTAAGCTAAAAATGAAAATCTTATCTAATATTAATATTTTACCAAACATATAAATTTCCTTGTATTCCAAATTATGTTCGATACCGCAAATTCTGTTAACATTTAATTCCCCTCGTGTTAAAAAATTAAGGTCAGAAAGTATTATAATTAATAACCGAACAACCAAATATAGTCAAGAGTAATAAAGTAAATTATGTCATGAGTCATCTTGAAAGAATTTATTTGTATGCATCTCAATGTCCATATGCCTAATGACTCATTACATCATTTATGCTCAGCCTTGACTTCTTTTGACTGGTTATTATTACTTTCTGGCTTTATTTTTACAAAGAAAGGAGTATTTACCACGTTTGGGAGAAAATATAATTTGGAATTCTAAAAAGAATATATATTTCGAATAATATTAATATAAAATAATATTTTCGTTATTTAGGTTAGAATGCTGAAGCTAACAAAAACCTTTTAAATAGATGAACATAGAAATCTAAGATATATATTCTCAAAATGCACGAACAATTATCGAAAAAAGTTTCTATGTAAAAAATTATTATATCTTTTCTTTTTTAGAGTACATATTTGTTAAGAAATAAAACTTTGATAATAAATTATAAAGAAACAATACTTTTATAGTATATTATTAATCAATTATATCATTTATGTGAAAATTTTTGTTACATAGATTAACCTGTATCACAACATAATTTTCTAAACAGAAAATTAACTTTGTGAGGGGCGGGGGAGGGGGGAGGGAAACACCATCTAATTTATTAAAACACATGAAAGTGGATAATTGCAAGAGGAAGGCAATTTATGATAATGCTACCAAAGGACAATCAGGAGAAAGGAAAAATAACTCAATTCTTTTTTGTTTTAAGACTTTTACAATGTTGAAAAATAAGAAAAAACAAACCAATTTATTTAACAAACATGTACAAGTAGAAAGAATATGATCATAATCATATATATACATAAATATTTGAGAAAGAAAGCTGGAGATTTATGTCCTTTTAAGTCCACAATGTCTCATTAGTAAGGGAGAATACTCTGTTTAAAGATGAAGAAATTTTGGGTGTCAACCATCGTCTTCACTTTGACCGGTCAATGAAAGTTACCTTTAAAATAATGAGCACTAGTATACATTTTTCGATTGCTTATGCCCAAGTAAATATCTCGATAGTTGACCTATGCACCTTTTCGTTTACTTGGAGTGTTTGGAATATACTTACCAATAATCCTATAGAGCTCTCTACTGCAAATTTAGCTTCTTTGCGCCAACGTTGCATTCCAATTTTCCGGTGGTGCAATGTTGACAACAAAAAATGAGGTTCCTACTCTATGTGAGAAATGGGACGTTTGATAATGGAATTCATCCATTTTTCCAACAAAAGGTGTCCATTCCATGGATGATTCTCTTGGATTTCTTTGCAAAAATAAATTCTAAATTTTTCTAATTCCAATTTCAGGAATGGGCTTCTAAACAAAGTTTGACTTGCCTTTGAAGTAAGGTGCTAATTCGAGGAAAGGGTTGACTCTACCTAGCACGAACTCGAGTGTTAACTATAGTGAAAAGCTATATTAATAGGCATAATGTCTACCCATCTAATTTCAGACAGTCTTCTTATGTCACTCGTAGCTCGGGGAAGTGTTGCTCCATCAAAGATAATAAGGTCGTAACATTTCCCTAGAAACATCTCATGAAAGTGGCTGAGCCTGTGGCAAATCTAGCACTAATGCCAAGGTCTCTTGGCACCCTTGGAGCAACGAATTGCCACTTGTGAAGAAGTTTAATTGCATTCTACTTGAGAGTCCTTGATACTTTGAATGATGTAAAATTATGACTTATTTCAAATAAATTCACTTTGTAAGAAAGAACCACTATGATACTTGCACATTTCAACCTCTAATGGCAAAAACGAAATCCTTACCAGTGGATTTTCAATATAGAATTCTTCCATTAGTATCAGTCACTCAAGGACCAATGACCTTGTCTGCAGCCAGACCATATTTCCCAGAAAATAGGCCGTAATCTCCTCCACTTACAAGTCCTCCAACACCCACAGTAGGAGATTAGCTTTCGTGAAAATAAAGGAGTTATTGGCTTAGTAAAAAATGTTGTAAACTTCATCAAGGACAACTCCAACACTGATGCATGCAGTTCTACTCTTTGTATCGACAGAGATAGATCGAAAATTGGTAATCTCAAGTAAGAAAAATGGTCTTGAGACATAGATGATGCATCGTCGATGAAAAACGTGAGTCATTACTTACATTCACCACAAAGTATAGTGAGATAACCGTGTGAGTGGTTTGTTAGGTAGTCAGTGTGACGTCATTAAAACAAACATAAAGAACATAACAACCTATTCTCCTCAAAAGTCTTCAAGTTTATCTCCAAGTCTAATTAGCATGTACTTCAAATAATCTTCAAAATATCTTGGATAAATATTAAAGAGATAAGGACTCCTTAATAAAAGAGAATTTTGCTTCTTTAAATAATGCCAACTCATTTGCTAGTTCGACTAGAAAACTTGATTTTCCTAAAAATCTCCCCCTTTGGCATTGTTTGTTTCAAAACTTATCTTCAACAATCAGCAATAACAAAGTTTGTTCGTGTGTTGGCAACTGTTTTAACATAAGTTCGAAAGGCCACAAGAAGTTTCAGCATAATATAAAGTCTCACATACATATCAAATGATTAATGCAAAGCCATAATTCCAAGCAAAACATAGAATGCACTTTACACTTATAAAACATGAAAACCAACATAAGAAGACCAATAAGAGTATTTTGTTAAACAAAATAGCAAAAATATCCTAAGCTAACAATAAGACTCTCAACATAACATCTAATCATGCAAAAATGAGAAAATCCATGAAAACTGAACGAATATCAAGAAAATATTCAGCAGCGGAGATATATCAAAACTTTATAAAAACTCCCCTGAAGACAAGAATAAGCTTCCCCTTAACACAACTCTTACTCCCACTTTTTGTCAAACAATGACAAAGTTACTTCTGAGAAGCTTTAAGGGCATTAACATCAGCTTGCAATTGGGGCATAACCTTGGTGAACAATGGTCCTCTGTTGAAGCTCTTAAAATTGGGCCCTGTCAACATAGAGTTTCTCTTCAACACTAGAAGCACTGGTTGTTTGAGTGGACTTTGTCTTTGAACCTCTAACAGGGGTTTTCTTTGCCTTGATCTCAGCATCTTCCTTAGTATGAACATCCAGCTTCCTGCTAACAGTTTTCTTACCAAACTCAGAAATAGCAACATTATTAGGGAAAACTTTAATTTGATAGCTATCAAGGTACTCAGTAATAAGACATTGAAAGAGTGATTTCTTGAAAGGTTCCTCCTTTGTGAAGTTGAGAGCTTAACTATGCTGTTATACATAATACTTGCCCCATGTTAACTGGCTTGCCAGTGCCGAAAATATATGACATGACAGTGCTATTTCTTAACACAATAGAATATTAATGAAAGACATCCAATTAGTGCTTGAAATTTTGTAATAACAAAAATATTTTAGTGTTAATCAAGCAGATGACAGCTTCCCTTCCTAGCCATGTTGTCTTAGTACCTCCTGTCAACTTAGCAGTAGCCATGTCTAAATCAATGTCATCTTTTAGACTAGTTTCAACAATACTAGGATATGTTGGAATTTCAAGAATTGCAAATAGCTCCTCTACATTGAAATTAAAAACTTCACCACTCACAAAAACCACACCATAGAAACTTGACTCCACATAAAAAATACTCTCATCCATATTTTCATAAAACTCATGCTCAAGATACTCATCATACATTTTAGCAAATCTGGTGGAGCTGTTTAACAACTTAGAGTTCACCAACAATTTAAGCAAACCATGATCAATCAAACTTTGTTCCAAGAAGGAAGTCTCAATAACAAATCCTCTACTTTTTTACAAATCAAACTTCTTAAAACAAGAGGAGTCAAACCTATTATTGTTAGCATATTCAGCAAGTATAGGTCCAAAATCATCTTTAACCTGCCTATGCTTTTTAGAGATTCCTGTTAATTCTTTAAGCCTAGTTGATTTTCCACTCTTCCTTTTTCCTTTTCCTTTACCAGTATTTCACAACATGTTCATCCTCAGATCCATGACCTTTAAAACTCATGCTTCTAGAGTGTTCAACATGTGTATCGAATGAGCTAACAACAACATTACTTGGGGTGTCAAAAATAACATCCTTCTGACTAGATGACTCAACAACATTACTCAGACCCAAAAAACCAGTACCATATGTTTTAAAGAGATCTTAAGATTTATCTAACATAGATGGGTCACCCCCATTATTAGAAAAAACCAAAAGGTAAACCAACCTTACATTCTAGGGTTCACAAGTCACGGCAACAGTACCAATTAAATCCACACTCATCACAGGGGTATGAAAAGGCAAATCAGTATTACTAGAATGAGTGTCATCTGCAGGTGATTCGAGTACCTTGGGGAATGTTGCAAATTCTTGTGGTGAAACTTGAGTAGTGGAGGGTAGTGTTGTCTCTTCCGAATATTAGAGTCATATTTGAGTAGAAATATAGTTTAGAGTCATATTTGAATTTACTCTGAATATACTAACTAAAAGAGATAGTCCACATGATTGGTCGTGCTTCACAGTAAGGAGCGAACGATGGTCATTTAAGTTACAAGCAAGAAAAATTTAGTATCCTGTTCTGGACCGTTTGAGTGAAAGTGTGTTATATTTGACTGCTGGCAGACTAGACATTATGTTTGTTGTGAGCTTAATTATTTTCTACATTCCAATATTCCCCAAAAGAATCATATTTAAGCTAAGCCTATTCTTGGTTATCTTGTTTGTATTTGTAGCTATGACCTATGGTATCTTTAATCTGAAATGTTTGATCTTGTTAGTCACACTCGTGTAGATTATACTAGATGCAAATTGAAAAGAAAAAGTAAAAGTGCAAATTGTCAAATTTGGGGACACTCCTCAGTTTCATGGTATAGTAAAAGTAAGCATGTGTCTTACTATCATTGACAAATGTTGAATACAGAGCCACCGGAATTTTATACTTAAAATCTATGGATGAAACACACTTTAATCTATTTTGGTTTAAGGTATATATGTGTGCAAATTTTTTGTGATAGTAGAAGTAATGTTAATTTAACCATTAATCCAATTCAACACTCAATGACCAAACATATGGAGCACTTATCGTTTAGACCTAGTTTGGATGGGATGATTTGGGGAGAAGGGAAGAGAAACAAAGAGAATGGAAGTTTAGATGTGTTGTGTGGAAACTTTTTAAGGAAAGAAAGGGAAAGAAAATGGGAGGAGTGGGAGGAATAAATCCTCTCATTTCTTTCCAAATTATTTCTTCCCGCATGCGGGGTGAAAGGGAAACAAATTTTGAGTTTATAAGTAAAACTTTTAATGTACCAAAAATGTCAATTATTTTTTTATGAGCAAAATATTTTAATGACATCCAAGTCCCTACTATATAATACTTCAGCATCATATAGGAAGGTTATTTATGTAACAATACTCCTCATTATATTATTTTCTTCCACTTCTCTCCTAACTCGCAAGTGAAAAATAACATTTCTTTTCTCTTCAATCTAAAACTCGTAAATTAGATTTGAATAAATCACCTCAATCACTTTCTCTTCTCTTCTCTCCTAAACTTCAAAAGTAGGCTTTAAGGTAGTCCTTTAAGGTAATTTGAAAATTCTTTTTCTTTGCTAGGAATTATACTTGATGGCAATTATTTTTTTTACAGAGTAAGCAGAATAATAAATTTAGGCAAAAATTACAAACTTTAGGAATTGACCTGATATGATTTTCTAAAAAATTTATGGAACTCGAAGAATTCTGATCTTTATGTTTTCAAGTACTTAACTTATGCTAAAAGAAGAAAAATAAAAAACACATCAACTACACATGTGTGCAAATTTGAAGGGAAACATAAGTAGTCATCATTGAACTAAGAAACTAGCCTTCATGGAACTGGAATTACTTTCCAATCCAATCATTCAGCTGTTTGCACTTGGAATATTTCTTTGCACAGTCTCGAAGACATATAGTAGAACTCCTGGATAGTTCCATGCTATGACCTTAGAGCTTTCTTGGAGTTGAAGACCCTTGGCTAGTTTTCATCTTTTATTTGCTAAACACATTAATAAAAACACAAATTAATGCATTAATAATACTCCTTCCATTTCATATTATCTTTCCACCTGAGAACAATGCGCAAGCATGAACGGAATGATTGAGTTGTCTAGATTTAAATGAAAATAAACTAAATTACTCCTTAATTGCTATTAATAATTCTAATTAAAGTTTCTAAAAAATTGTTTATTTTCAATTAGATATGGGTATATATGAAAACATATGATTTCATACTATCTTCATTTACTAAATCGAGACATATTTTGAAAGTGAAAAGGTATGTTTCAGAGATAGATAATTTGAAACGAGGATTATTTTACGACAAACTCTTTTTTTTTTATTGTGAATGGACATGCTATGTAAGAAGCTGAATTGTTTACCTCTCTTCACATAGGATACAGCCTGAGAGTCGCTTGCTATAATTGTAGAGGGAAATCGATACATAAGTCCTTGAGGTTTTGGCAAGTAATAACCAACAATTGTTCTAATTATGAATCCTCCTCTAACTCTCTTTGATGCTCTATATATCATTCAATTTAAATTAAAAAAAAAAAGATAATTATTTTATAATGAGAATGAACAAGTAAAAAAGAAAACAATATCAAGCTTAAAATGTTGGTGTAGCATCTTTCCCCTTTCCTTTAGAGCGATTTATTGGACATATTCCATACTTGATAGCATTGTACTCCTCAATTTCGGACCTGAACTACTTGTTGGACGCATATGGTAGTAAAACTATATAGTAAAAACATAAATATAGTTTAATATCTCATTTATATTCAACTAGATCTTACGTTATAATGAACTTAGAAGGAAAAATATAAACTATCAAAACCTGCACATGCGAGAGAGGGACTGCGACTTATAGCCCTTGCAGCACTACAGTCACTACTTGGCAACTGCTCTCGCTATAATACTCCCAAGTGAAAAGAAACATTTTTTTCTCTTCAATCTAAAAATCTCAAATAATATTTGAATAAATCACCTCAATCATTTTATTTTCTCTTCTTGTCTCTTCTCTCCTAAACTACAAAACTAGGCCTTAAGGTAATTTAACAATTCTTTTTCCTTTCTAACAAACATACTTTAAGGCAATTATTTTTTACAGAGTAAGCAAAAACAATAAATTTATGCAAAAATTCCAACCTTTAGGCATTCACAAGATATGATTTTATAAAAAATTTATGAAAATCCAAGAATTAAGATCCTTTCGTCTTCAAAAAGTTAACTTTTGTTTTTAAAAAAAAAACAAACTGCACATATGTGCAAATTTGAAGGGAAAAATAAGTAGTTTTCATTGAACTGAATTGCCAGATACTAATTTTTATTGAACTACAATTACTTTCAAATCCAATCATTCAACAAAGTTGCACTTGGAATATTTCTTTGCACAGTCTCAATGTCATATAGCGGAAGTCCCTGATAGTTCTATGCTATGACCTAAGAGTATTGTCCCTTACGAGTTGAAGTGCCTTTGCCAATTTACACTATTTTATTTGCTAAACATATAAATAAAAGCAAAAATTAACATAATTTAAACTAAAAGCATTAACAATACACCCTCTATTCATATTATCTGTCACTTGAGAATAAAGCACAAGAATTAAGAGAATGATTGAGTTGTCTAGATTAAATGAAAATAAACTAAATTGCTTCTTAATTGCTATTAGTAGTTCTAATTAAAGTTTCTAGAAAATTGTTTAATTTCAACTAGATATGGTATATATGAAAAAATATTATTTCATACTATCTTAATTTACTAAAGTGAGACATATTTCGAAACTGAAAAAGTATGTTTTAGCGACAGATAATATGAAATAGGAGAGTATTTTACGACAAATTTTTTTATTTTTTTATTTGTAAATTGACCTCCTATGTAAGAAATTGAATTGTTTACCTCTCTTCACATTGGATATAGCTTGGGAGTCACTTGCTTTAATTGCAGAGGGAAATCGATACCTAAGTCCTTGAGGTTTTGGCAAGTAATAACCAACAATTCTTCTAATTATCAATCCTCCTCTAACTCTCTTGATTCCTTTTTTTATCACTCAATTTATATTAAAATAAGATAATTGTTTGATAATGATATTGCACAAGTAAAATAGAAAAAAATATATACTTACAATAGTTGGTGTAGCATCTTTTCCCTTTCCTTTAGAGCGACTTTTTGAAATATTCCATACTCGATAAAATTGTACGCCTCAATTTCGGACTTGAAGTGCTTGTTGGATGGCATATGGTGGTAAAATTATACAAGAAACTTAAGTATAGTTTAATATCTCATTTATATTCAACTAGATCTTCAATAGATGGAACTTAAAAGCAAAAATGGAAACCATCACACCCTGCACACACGAGAGCGGGGCTGCGACTTATAGCCCTGGTAGTGCTGGTCACTACTTGGCAACCATTTTACTATATTTAAATAGATATGTCATTATCATTTAAAAACTTAAGACATATCTAATGTGATAAGATTGGGGTTTCACATAAAAATAAATAAATAATCAACTTTATACAGTCGTACAATTTAGTATGATGACATTATAATAACCCAGCCCAAGAGGATTTAGGAATTATGTAATAAACACTAAGCCCATTTGTAGTTTCAGAAATTGAGGAAAAAGGTCTTGAGGTATATTGAAAGTAGACTTTCAATATAAGGGTTTAATTTATGTTACTTAATAAGTCCAAGGATTAATGTGCAAATTTTAAGGAGCTAGTTAATTATTTAGAGTGTTATTATTTCTTTCTGAAAAGATCGTTTAAAGAGCAGAACGAGAGAAGGACAGAACTATCTGGCAACGTAGGAATTGATTCTTCAGAGCCCGAAGCGACAGATCAAGGTGATATTTTTATATTTTGATGCTCTGCGACTTCTTTTCTCTCTTTTGATCCTGTAGAGTATTGATTCTAGTATACACGTTGAACCTAGGTTTATGTTTTCTGATATTTTGGAAATTATGGGAGTTTGTACTTATTGTTGCTCTATTAATTTCTAGGCATGTGATTCGAATCGTATTTGAGATTGGAGTTTTTGTGCGCGTGTCATGGTAAGGGATATAAACCTTCTGATTTTTATGAACCATTCTGTTCTTCTAACAAATGTTGTTTTGAGTATATTTGTCACAATGCAAGTTTTGGAATGATTTTAGTATAAAATGGAATTAGCATGTTTATATTATTTTTGTATGTGTAGTTTTTTGTATGTAAAGTTGTCTGTAAAGCCGAATTCAAAATGTT
Source organism: Catharanthus roseus (assembly GCA_028651295.1). Taxonomy (NCBI): domain Eukaryota; kingdom Viridiplantae; phylum Streptophyta; class Magnoliopsida; order Gentianales; family Apocynaceae; genus Catharanthus; species Catharanthus roseus. The sequence continues at coordinate 30,402,317 of JAPQWS010000168.1, forward strand.
TCTTAAAAACTGTCAATTTTTAGATATCTGAGAAAAATGTGTTCGTGAAATATTTATAAGTGTTTAACATATTCCTTAAAAACTGTGAAGTTTCAAAAGTGTGAAAGTTTTTGTTAGTGAAGTGTTTAAAGGGTTTTCATGAAGTGCCCGAATTAAGTGTGGTTAAGGCTTGTAAAGGGACATGTCCTAACTTGTGTCCCCGCTAGAGGGATGTTATATCTAGTATCTGTATGTATGTGGCCCATCTAGGGGAATGTTACACCTAGTATCTATGTAGCCCTTTCCTAATGGGTACAATAGTTAGGAACCGATATTAGATACCATTTAGTCTTTTACATTTGAGTATCCATTTATTTAGGTAAAAGTTGTGAAAGTATTACATTTCGCGAACATTATTTTTTTGGAAAAGTGTTTAGTTATTCAAGCAGTTTTTATTTTATTTTTTTATGTGTTAAAAGCTTTTGGGATCCGTAGATATGATTTTTGTTAAAATAGTATGAGAACATAGCCAAAAATGCCCTTAACCTTTTTACATTTTGCCAATGTAAGGCCTATTCTTTTTTTGTCACCACTTATGCCACTCAAATTGTTTCAAATGGCTAAAACTGCCCAATATGTAGGTTTCTTGTGTCTTTCTGTTAAAAATGTACGCACTCATAATTTATTCATAAAATTAAAAATTAGGTATAATACTATCCTTATAAAGTGACAAAAGAACTACACAAGAAAAATATGAGAGAAAACTATGCACATAGGTTATATATGCTACAAAATATGACAGGACTATTGATTAGCAAATAAGGCACTTCAATGCTTATTTACTCTTTTGTGAACAAACAATATGTAATTCACATAATAATCTCTGCCCAAATCATCGAAAACCAACGTTTTTTGGGTATTTTTCACCATTCAAAAAAAGTTGAGTGGCAATTTTAGTCATTTGAAAAAAAGTTCAGAGGCATAGTTGCAACAAAAAAAATAGGTCATATATTAGCAAAACATAAAAATGTGAAGGGTATTTCTAGCTATATTCTCAAATAGTATTATATGAAGTTCTTATTATCTTAAAAGAAAAAGTTGAAAGATGTCTTACAGACTTTCTTATAATATTCTAAAGAGTTTTTGCAACTATGAAATAAAGGAATTTAGATACTTAAAACTCATATTACATTGCAATTTATTTTAAATCATTCAAAATATTTTTCTTGCTACTGAGCCTCCCATGAGTTAGCTTACAAAAGTCAAATAAAAAATATCAAGTTATTTATTGGAAATATTTAGTTTGTTTAATGAGAATTCATTTCCTCTTCTTTCTTTGTCTTTCTTTTCTTTTTTTTTTTTTTTCTCATTTGAAGTGAGGCTTGAAGTGCATTACTCCTATTTACTAAAACAATAAGTGTAGATTATGATACTTTACATGAATCATTCTAAATTATATGAATATTTTCCTAAAGAAATCTTTGCTTCTCAGAATTTAGTACTTTATTTCATTAAAATTCATGTGAGTTATTTATTTATTTAAATCATACCCCTAGGCTTTCCGACACTATTTAAGTAGTTACAAATCTTTTGTATGTAAAAATATTCCTTTTAAACATGTTGATTCCTAGATGGTTTATATTTCTTACTGAGCTAGTATAGCTCACCCCTTTCCACATTTTGCAGATGAGCTTGAGGTAAGAGTGGGAGAAGAATATTGGTTGACGAAGTTCTTAAGTAAAGTTTGTTAAATTCATATGTCTCGATGATGATTTTATGGGTATTTCAATTATTTAATTATTTTGTAGACTTTCTAAGTTATTGTATTCATTTATCTAAGGTTTACTTATGTTGGGATTAATTGTAGGACTTTATATGTGTGAGGTTTCAGGATAAGGTTATTTACATTTGAGGTTCGATATCTTCATGGTCTTCCTTAAAGATGCTGCCAAGTCATGTGCCCGAATTGGGAGCGTGACAGGCATAATATTCCTAATATTCATGCGTTTGAAGAATTATAATGGTTGATACAAAACAAAATAAACAGAGGAAAAAAGAAAATAAACTTTCTTATTTGGCTTGTACTGTGGCTATGTAAAAATAAATAAAATTGCATATGTACAATTACCTTATCAACAATAGCATTATTTTTCACATGGTCTAGGTTCGAAGCACCAATTTTTCTTTCTCTCAGTCTTAGAAAATTGAAATTCCTTATTATGTAAAACACAATTAATATTATTTGTAAAACAAAAAATTCTGAATCAAATATTCGAGAAATGACTTGTCTCCAATACCTTCGCCAACGAAAATGATTCGTTGCTCCTAGTTTCCCTAAACATAAAGGGGTTTGTATTCAAGTTCGTTCAACAATGACGTACAGTAGCATACATTTCGAGTCCTATTGCAAGACATAATGCAATCATGAGCCGAAAGCTTACAAGGTTAAGTTGTTTCCAATGAGTATGCATTTCTTTACAAAAAGTTCTCCAATGCATTAAAACAAGGGTTTGTGTAATATGTGTCTACACACATTAATATGTATAAACATAATATATATATATATGTATATATATTTGTGTGTGTGTGTATATATATAAATCATTAATTATAGACTTGTCCCCATTTAGCTACTCAATGGTATTTGAAAACAAATGTCATTCGTTGATTCAAAGATCTCCAAACGCAAGAGGGATTGCATTCAAGTTCATTCCACAATGAGATACAATATCATATATTTCCGAGCGCTACTGAAAAAAATATACAATCATGAGACGAAAGCTTACGAGATTAAGTTATATCCAAAAGAATATGTATTTTTCTTAAAACGTTCTTCGATGCATTAAAACAAGAGTTTGGATAACGTGTGCCTCGGTGCGCATGTTAATATGGATAAACATACCATGTAAAATTAAATCATTAGTTGTAGACTTATCTCCATCTACCTGTTCAACGACATTTACAAACGAATGTGATTCTTTTCCTTCAAGATCTCCAAACGCAAAAGGGATTGTAATAAAGTTTTTCCAAAATGAGATACAGTAGCATAATATTGCAAGACATATATAATCCTGAGCCGAAAACTTAAAAGGTTAAATTGTATTAAAATAAATATGTATTTCTCTATAAAATATTCTCCAATATATTAAAATGAGGGTCTAACTTATAACTTGTGCCTAGGGGCCACACGTTAAAATGGATAAACATACTATATATATTAATAAATAATTAACTATAACTTGTCTTCATTTACATGCTCAACAGCATTTGCAAACAAATGTGAGTCTTTGCTCCCAGGATCTTCAAACGCAAGAGGGAGTATATTAAAGTTCTTTCCACAATCAGATGATGTAGCATACATTCCCGAGCCCTAGTTCAAGATATATACAATTATGAGCCAAAAGCTCACAAGGTTAAGTTGTATCCAAATGAATATATATTAATCTCTAATAAAACGTTCTCCGATGCATTAATACAAGGGTTTGTGTAACGTCTGCTCTTAGGCACATGGTAATATGAATAAACACACTATATATGAGAAAATCATTAACCATTGACAATTCTCTAGGATCTCTAAATGCAAGAGGGATTGTATTCAAGGTTTTTTCACAATGAGATACATTAGCGTACATTCTTGAGCCCTATTACAAGATATATAAATCATAACCCAAAAGGGTGTAAGGTTAATTTATATCCAAATGAATATGTATTTCTTTAATTATAAGTTGTGCAATGCATTAAAACAAGAGTGTGTGTAACATGTGACTAGGGGTCATGCACACATTAATAAAGATAAACTGATTATATATGTAAAAACATATAATATATAATAGTTTAATTATAATACATCATATAATACATATTAATTAGAAAATTAAGACACATTACCGATTGCTCATGGAATACATCTTAAACTAACCCTTAGAATAATTAACCGTTGTTTTCCAGATACATGAGATTGATGCGCAGGTGAATTCCCATACTTTGCTACATGTTAAATAGTTTATAATTAAGAAAATCATATTAAGAAAATCCTCAAAATGAACAAAGAATTCATTTTATCATACCCCCATAAAGCTAGGTGCTTTGTGGTGGTTTAGTAAAGGCTTTAAGAAAAGGCGTAACTGCTCTTGTCGGAGGGGCTGGGCTACTAGATGGGAAAGATAAAAACCTTGTGGGGAGAACATTTCTTGCAATATTTCTTTATGATTCAAATACAAAATAATAGTTAGGATAAAATTTTTGTTTTTGGTTGCCATACATATTTATGTATAAAATACATGTGATAGGCATTTATAGCAAATATTTCAATTGAACTACCTTCACAACCTTGTGGAATAAATTGTTCTCCAACGGTATGATGCCATACATATTTATGTCAATTAGGTCATGAAATCTTTAGAATTTTTGTCGTAAAAATTTATTTATATTCTAATACCGCTGGGATTCTACTTGTGTTGTCCTTGTAGGGAACAAGAGACAAGGTCCCTCCATTCTTAAAACCTTTAACACTTTCGGGACATGGTCCTGTTAATTACAATCACAAAAAATTAGAGTATTATGTTTTTCTGATCCATTATAAAATTTAAAAAAACTAACAAATACCCAAATCAGAAGGAAGAAGATTTAATTTTATTTAGTTTATTTAACTTTTTCATATCACTGAAGAGCTTGTGTAACCCTTCTTGGGGTTTCTAGCCAAATGAGTACAACATCAGACACGGCTGTTGCGTGAGTACATAGATTGGAACAAGTTTTGATACCCAAAAAAAAAAAAATCAAATCAATTAGTCGATACTTATTAGCTATACAAGTATATGAAAAAAACTGAAATTTGAAATAATTTTTGGAGTATTAAAGAGAGTTTATTTTAATTAAATCATAAATTTAATTAAAATTTTGGGAGTAATAAAATTAATAGTTTTACATTAAAGTAAAAGAAAATAATTAGTTGGTGAATTTTTTAGTCAAAGATACAAGACATCTCAAATCATAGAAAATAGTTTTAGGATGAATTTAATTTTATTTAATTAGGGGAGAATTGGAATAGAGAAATTGTTACCATCTCCTCAAGCACACTGATTCTGACGGAGAGGTGATTTTGAAGATTCATGGAGATGAAATTTTGGTGCTTCTTTAGAAGGAAGCTATCCATTGAATGAAAATGTTTAGAGAATAATTGAGAAATTATGAAGGACCGAAAGAAAAGAAAATTTCTCACAGCTTTTTATATAATTTCGATAGAAAATGAAAATTCATTTTATTGATAATTTTTTAATAGGGTTCATGACATTTTATCCTCATGATTTGTCCAAACTACTCTTTCATCTCTCTATTTTGTATATGCTACAAATACATCCTTATCGTTTATATATTCATAACTAATTAATTCCTATTACTAATTTCAATTAAAAAAATTGTAAAAATTTTGCTATTTAGTAGTGGAAAACATAAAGTTTTTTTCTAAGATATCATTTCATGGTGTCATATATTAAGACCATAATGTCCTTTCTAGAATTTTTTTATCAGTCTAATTTCCATAGTGAAAGATATTGTTGTATTAATATATGATAATAAACAAAAAGTAAACTCGCAAAATGATATTTTATGAAGATTTTAAATTTTTTACTGCAAAATTATTATCTTCTAATGAATTTTTTTTTGTTTAGTGAGGATTATTTAGTAATAAAAATTTAAATGATAATGATATATTTACATTTCTTACAACACAGAGGGATGAAATTGTAATTTGGAGAAAATTCAAGGAAGAAAATATAATCAACCCCGAGTAAATATGGATTGTCCCACACTAGATAAGAACATACTAATGACTTTTCACTTGAAAATATTATTGGATATTTATTCTTGCCTTTAAAAAATATCTTTGATTCTCTTAAAAAAATTTTAAAAAACATAAAAAGAAGAGAAAGAAAGAAAGAAAAAGAAAAGGAGAAAGAGAATATCTTTGATTTCCATGTTCACTATTTACACTGTGTGGATTAATTCCATCTTACTACCCTTTAGTTTATTCATTTGCTAAATTAGTACCGCATGTTAGTTTATTAATGATCAAGTGACCATTTCTCGTATGTCAAAAGTGTTTTTTCACAGATTTAAACATTAAAAATTTTGAATTCCTATTTTACCCTTGATATTCTCTTCTCTCTTTTTTTCTTCTAATTTCTCTTCCTCTCTTTATTATGGCAGAAGTTTTTTTTTTCTCTTACTATAAAAATTAAAAGCTCCCAAATTCTTCTTCTATTCTAACCTAAACCCAAAAATCAATCATATTATTCTCGTTGTGAACATACCAGATACATCTTTAAATCAAAATTTTTCTGCAAAAAATTTTTAAAAAAAACTATAAACAGCAGAAGCTCAGATGGACTGAACAACTGACATGGAGGATGAATTAGAAGACGTAGCAGATGATGAATTTGAAAAATCACCATCATCATTGATGTGCCACTAATTAATCTATTCCTTGAAAGTAGATGTCTCTTGGATCACTCGTCTCCTTCTGTATGCCATTTTGCACAAAAAAAGTTTCTTTTGGAAGAACCTTTTTACCATGCATGAACACTAACTGCAGACTCTTTGCCTACCCTGTAATGCATGTCTGATAATCGCTAAAAGTTTTATTTTATTTCCATAAAAAGAAAGATGAAGGAAATAGTTTGAAGAAGACATAAATTGATTGATTAAGAATATGAAGTTGTTGATGGGTAGACTAGTGTAATTTTTTATTATTCCTCACAAACAGTTCCCTTGCTTCCTTCCCATTTAAGGATAAATTTGGATATAAAAAATTATAAGGGTATATATAACATTTAAAGTTTCCTGTCACTTGATGTGGTACCAAGTAACCACTAAATAGTAGTAAAATGGAATTAACCCACAATATTTTTGTTAGCTTCAAATTGCAAGCTAAATATGAAAGTTTTATCTAATATTAATATTTTACCAAACATATAAATTTCCTTGTATTCCAAATTATATTCATTACCACAAATTATGTTAACATTTAACTCCCTTTGTGTTACGAAATTAATGCCAAAAAGTATTATAATTAAACAAACAATCAAACATAGTGGAGAGTAGGAAAGTAAATAATTTCATGTGTCAGCTTGAACAAATTTATTTGTATTCATCCCAATCTCCATACGCATAATGACTCCATTACATGATTTACGTTGTAAGTCTTGACTTCTTTTGTTTGGTTATTATTACTTTCTTGCTTTATGTTTACAAAGAAAGGAGATTAAATATTTACCACATTGGGAAAAAATATAAGTTTGAATTCTAAAAAGAATATATATTTGGAATAATATTAATACAAAATAAGCTTTTCATCTAACAAAAACCTTGTAAATAGATAAACATATAAATCTAAGATATATATTCTCAACATGCACGAACAATTTTCGGAAAAAGTTTCTACGTAAAAAATTATAGTATTTTTTTCTTTTTGAGACTATATTCTTGTTAAGAAATAAAACTTTCATATTTAACAAATGAAATAATACTATTATAGTATATTATTATTTCATTGTATCCTTGATGGTGACCTGCATACACTACTTTCATTGTTAGAAGAACACTTCCTTGAGTTATTAGGTATAACAAAAGAGGATTGCCACGAAATTAGGTGGATTGACAATTATGTGTACCAATTATGCATGGCAATACGTCATTTCTGTAGAATTAACATTGGTGTTTCTGGTTTGCAGAGTCAATCCTAATCTCATATTTGCTCCTAATTAGTTCAAAGGTAAATCAGACTTTATCCAAAAGCATATTCCTCAAGCGGACTCCTAGACTCCTTGAGATTTGGAATTTGTTTTCCCAAAGAAATTTAGGGCAATCATCAATGAAGTGGACCCCTCTGGAAGAAAAAGCAATGATATTACCATATCAAACATTCCATTCCCTCATAAGAAAGGAACATCAAGAATTGTTAATATGGCGTTGCGGAACAGCCTAAAGACGATGTAGGCTCAAAAGAAGCATAAATTGGAGAGGATAACTTTTTGAAACAATACGTAATCATACACCAAAAAGTAAAAGCAATCTTAGAGAAGCATATATTAACTATCGTGATTTTGATTGGGTACAAACAACCAAAATGGGTTTATGAGTGTTTCAAAAGCTAGGAAATGTTGTACGTACTATTTTAAGAATAATTTTGAGAGACTAGTAAAAGTGAGATGATGGTTGACCCTAAAAATGTCTTTAAATTTGAGATGGGCATTTTACCTTATCACAAGGCACAACCAAGCTAGGAACTGAGTAAAACATCTAAACATTCATGTGAACAATAGAATTTTTGTTAGATCTTCTATATGGTATAGTTCACAGATCAATAATTCTTTTATTAGGATGAATTATTTTTATTCTGCTTCCAACGTATTACAAATCATCTCGTAAAATAAATATATATTTCAAATATTTTTCCATCTTAAAGGAAGTATTTCATTTTTCCATTTATTTTTACACAATGAAATAATCTCACTTCGTACATTTGATTATCTATGTTTCTATGACACTAAAAAAATACACGACTTGGAGGAGTGAGTCAGCCAGCAAAGGAAAGGCCTCGCGCTAGCTTGGGTATACATACATTCTCGTAGGGATGATTTAAGGGGGATAACCCTCAAATCGACTTCCAACAACTTATTTTCCACCCTAGAACATGAAGAGAACGATAAAGTATGTTTATAGAAGAAAGGAGATTGAGAAAGACTATAAATGCAAAGTAAAGCTTAATACTGACACACATCAAATCATAAACAAAGTACCTTTGCCGTTTTTAACTTTTCTTATTCTTTTAGCTCTTTTTAGCCATTATTTTTTTCAATTCAACAATATAACACAGTTTTCCTTTACATTCTAGTCTTTTATAGCTTTCATTTTAGCTTTCTTTTACCCTTTCTTGGATTAGCTTGGAAAGCGTTTTCTCTCTTCAAAGAGAGACCGCGATCCTTAAGCCATGTCTTCCATCAAGAATTTAGCTTCCTAGTTTTATGACATCTTTGAGTATTCACCAAAGGTACTTCTTTCTTGTGTTAGTCGAGATCTAGCTAGAAATTATTTTTCAAGACTTAATTGGCATGCTTGGTACGACCTAGTTAGCTTTTCATTGAATGCGATTAAGGTTCGGGAAACAAATATTCTTTCCAGTTGTTTTGAACGATCAGAACGACCAGTCTTCAGGATATGTTTTCGAAGCAGTTCCCACTTCTCTGACCGCACTGTAACAGTAGGCCAGAAAGAGCATGAGGAAATGATGAACAATCTCGTACAATAGTTGACTACAATGTTCAAACTGTTAGGATTTACACCCGAAAAGACTGCTCTTAAGTACTATTTATGAAATATTATAACATGATTTATTTTTTAAATAAAAATTAATCTGAATTGAATTGAATTGAATAGCAAGAAACTTGTCTTTTTTGAACTCAATTACTTTCTAATCCAATCGTTCAGTTGAGTTGCACTTGGAATATTTCTAGCCACAGTCTCAAAGTCATATAGCGGAACATCCTGGATAGTTCCATACTATAACTTCAAAGTTATGTTGACTTGGAGTTAAAAAGCCTTGGCTAGTTTTCACCATTTTATTTGCTAAAGGCATTAATAAAAACACAAATGAATATAGTTAACGTATAAATATTAATAATAATCCCTCCATTCATATTATCTGTCATCTAAGAACCATGTGCAAAATTAAGGAAATGATTGAATTGTCTAAATTCAAGAGTGTTAGCCCTAAAGGCATTATTACTTGTGTTTTGATTATGATTAACATGTGCTTGTATGAGTATGTTAGCTAACCCTTCATAGAACAAAAGAAGAACATATGAAGTCTCAAAGTCTCAAGCAAAAGATCTTGTTGATGAGGGCAAAATAGAGAAGAAGAGATCAAGCCATACCAAGATCAAATCAATTGAAGACATTGAAGGCATTGTGTTGTTAGAATGAACTAGGTACTATCTTGTAAAACTTCCTAGTCTTAGTCTTTGATTCATTGATCATACATGAAGCTCTTCTCATGTTTTTCTAAAATATAATCCTTTCATAAAATCCGAGTATTCTTGACTAAAGATGTTTTGGATAGTTTTTCCTCTCTTTAAAAATTGTCAAGAATGCCTTTGAAACTTGGAAGAAAGTTTTGTTCAGAAAAAAACTTGGCTGAAGAAAAACAGAAATTCGGAAGTCCATTTTTTAAAACCGATAGTCCGTTTTTTAAAACCGATAGTCCGTTTTTAAAACCGATAGTCCGTTTTTAAAACCGATAGTCCGTTTTTCCAATGCATGAAATTCGGCAGTCCGTTTTTCAGAAAAACCAAGTCTGAATCTTTCTGTTCAGAAATTCGGCAGTCCGGTTTTTAAAACCGATCGTCCGTTTTTCCAATACATGAAATTCGGCGATCCGTTTTTCGAAAAACCAAGTCCGAATCTTTCTGTTTCAAAGAACCGGAAGTCCGTTTTCGGAACCGGTCGTCCGTTTTTAGTCGTCGATGTAAAAAATATTACCGTTGCAATCGAAGCAACGGTCATTTCGAAATTTGACGAGCCTATTTCTTAGGCAACGGTCTTGAGCTTAAAAAAATCCTATATATACACTCATTTATCAGCCATAAATTTAAGAAGTTTGGGAATTACTCATTGAGAACATTTAATATATTTCAAGAGCTTAAAAAATACATTTTATTACAAATCATTTTCAATCCCAAACAAAAATCTTCTTGAGCTTCATTGTTGATCATCCATCAAAGAAGAAGATAAGAGGTGCTTGTAGAAGTATTCCATTGAGTTGTAATCTTCCTCTTCTCAAGCCAATTTGGTAACATTGTTCCTTACTCTACTTATTCTTTTATTGTAATCAAAGGTTTGTGGAAAACTCTTTGGGTGATCCTTTGATAAACTTGTTGTGTTGTTGTGATTGAGGTTATAGTGTAAAACCCTTGAAGGGTGAACCTCATTGTGTAGTTGTGTAACCAACTTTAAAGTTAGTGGATTTGTGAAATCCTTGGGTTGAGGCTCAAGGTAGTGGATGTAGCTCTTGGAGAGAGTGAACCACTATAAATTGTTGTGCGTGATATTTAATTCTTTGCTCATTTCTTAATTGCCAATTCTATAAGATTATGCTTTGTGTGGATTCTTATTAAAAAGAGTTTTAGAAATCTTTCACAAACAAATTGGAGGTTTATCTTTCTAATTAAACAAAAGATTTTTTTTAAATTAGCCAAAAACCTTATTCACCCCCCCTCTAAGGTTTTTCAATTGGTATCAGAGCGGGGCTTCTTAAAAAAAAAAAAGGACTAACACCCTTGAAGCAAAAGATCTTTATTTTACTATGGCTAATGTTTCTAGTTTACCATATGTAGAAGGCTCTTCTACAAATAGACCTCCTCTTTTCGATGGTTCAAATTATACTTTTTGGAAATCTAGAATCAAAATATATATTTGCTCTATTAACTTTAATCTTTGGAGCATTGTAGAGAATGGACCTTATGTTCCTATAAAGGATGGAATTGTCAAGAAGGTCGAAGATTATGATGAGCTTGATTCAAGGAAGATGACTCTAAACTTTCAAGCTATGAATATATTGAGTTGTGCCTTGGATGCTAATGAATACAATAGAGTGAGCGGATGCGACTCGGCTCATGAAATGTGGAAGTTACTTGAAGTAACTCACGAAGGCACCAATCAAGTGAAGGAGTCTAAATTGGCTATGTTGGTGAGAGATTATGAGCTATTCATGATGAAACAATATGAAAGCATTAGTGACATGTTCACAAGGTTCACCAACATCACAAATGGCTTAAAGGCATATGGAAAAGAGTACACAAAGGGAGAAGTAAATAGAAAGATTCTTGATTCACTCCCAAAAGCATGGCAACCAAAAACTCTTGCCATTGAAGAATCAAAAGAGTTAAGTCAACTTCCTATTGAAGAACTCATAGGATCTCTCCTCACCTATGAGATGAAAATAAAAAGATTAGATGAAATGGAAGATGAAGACAAAGGAAGAAAAGGCATAGCACTCAAAGTGAATGATGATGATCATACATGCTCGTCCAACAATGAAGATGAGATTGAGGATATGGCCCTAATGATGAGGAAATTTAAAAGATTTTACAAAGAAGACTTCAAAAGAGGAAAGAATCCTCCATTCAAGAAAGGAGGACAAAGTTCATCACTCTTCAAGGCTAGATGTTTTAAATGCAATAGCACCAATCATCTTGTAGCCGATTGTCCCAAGGCCCTTAAAAAGGAAAAGGAAGCTTTAGAAGTCAAGCTTGAGGCATTGAAGAAAAAGGAGAAAGGCAAAGGCCTAATTAGAGCTTGGCATGAAGACTCAAGCGAAAATGAAGAAGAAGAAAATGCCAACATATGCTTCATGGCTCTAGAAAATGAGGTACAATTTTCACTTCCTAACTCTTCTAGTATCGTTGATGATTGTGATATTGATCCTAGCATAATGCTTTTTGAAATGTATGATGAATGCAAAAAGGTTACCAAACGAAACAAAGATTTGAAAAGCAAAACTCAATTTTTGTTAGATGAAAATTCAAGACACATTTGTGAAAATAAAGCCATTCTTGAATCCTTGGAAGTCTTGAAGAAAGAAAAAGAGAGCTCAAATAATGACTTTCAAAAACTTGTTTTAGAAAACAAAAACCTTTGCGAAAAGATTTCCCTTCTTGAAAAATGTTTAATTGATTATGATGTCTTAAAGAAAAAGGTGAGTGATCTCACTCTATGTGTTGAAAAAATTCACAAAAGGGAAAAGAAAATTTTGAAAAACTTCTTGGCTCTCAAAGATCACCTTTTAACAAAAATGGTATTGGATATAATCATTCCAATATTTTTTCTAAACAAACACGTTTTGTAAAAGCCTCCTCATCCCTTTCACACTTTTGTTGTACTTATTGTGAAAAGAGTGGTCATAAATCCACAAAGTGTTTTATAAAGAAAAAGATTGAAAGAGGAGTGAAAACCGTTTGGAAAATAAAAGAAAATCCAACTAACATTCATGGACCCAAAAAGATATGGGTACCAAAAGACTTTTCTACTTCTTTTTTGTAGGAACACAAGTCAAGGTCATCTAAGTGGTACTTGGATAGCGGATGCTTAAGACACATGACCAGATATGCATCCCTCATGAATGAGCTAAGAGAAACCAAAGATGGCTTTGTTACTCTTGGAAGGATCATCGGTATAGGTAACATTAGATATGATTCATCTTCTTTAATTAAGAAAGTTCTTTTAAATTGATGTTTTGAAGTTTAATTTATCTAGTATTAGTCAATTGTGTGATTATGGGTACAAAGTTGTTTTTGAAAGTGAATCTTCTTCTATCATAAACAAGCTTGTGAACAAAACTATTTTTGTTTCAAAAAGAGTTAGCATATGTCTATGTCTTTTATCTTGAAGTTCTCATTTCTCAAAACTTATAGTGTCTCTTGGTTCATGATGATGATGTATTTTTGTGGCATAGAAGGTTTGGTCATGATAGTATGGATTTATTAAACAAACTCTCTTCAAAAGAACTTGTTAGGGGCTTACCAAAACTACATTTTGAGAAAACTAGACATTGTGATGCTTGCCAATTTGGAAAACAAATTAATACCTCTTTTAAACCATAGTAAATGATTTCAACTTCAAAACCTTTAGAACTCATTCACATGGATTTATTTGGACCAATGAGGACCACTAGTCTTGGTGGTAAGAGGCATGCCTTTATTATTGTGGATGATTTTTTTTTGGACTTTGTTTTCAAGTCGAAAGGATGAAGCATTTCATGAATTTATTAAATTATTCAAAAGAGTCCAAACCTCCCTTGTTTGCAAATTGATTTCTATAAGAAGTGATATTGGGAGAGAATTCAACAACCAAGATTTTACAAAAATTTGTGATGATTTTGGTATTTTACAAAACTTTTTTCGGTAGCCAAAACTCCTCAACAAAATGGATTTGTGGAAAAGAAAAATAGAACTTTACAAGAAATGGCAAGGTCAATGCTTTATGAAAATTCCCTTCCTAAACTTTTTGGGTCGAGGCCGTTAACACCTCATGCTACATTTGAATCGTGTTATCTTGAGACCTTCTTTAAAGAAAACTCCCTTTGAACTCATTTTTAAATAAAACCCCTTCAATTGGAAAGTTTAATCGAAAATCCGATGAGGGAATTTTTCTTGGTTATTCTTCAAACAAAAGGGCTTTTAGAATTTTCAACAAAAGAACCTTATGTGTTGGAGAGTCTATTCATATATATTTTGATGAAACTAACATTTTTGACAAGAAAGATGATGATGACATAGATAACTCTTTAAGCTACCAACTTTGTACACTCAAGCAATGGAAGAACATGCTTATGGAGGAAGAAGAGATTGAAGCAACACAAGAAAATGATCAAGAAGCTCAAAATCTTCCTCAAAATGTGATATATCCAAAGGATCACTCTAAGGTTTTTCAATTGGTATTATTTCTAATCCTAATTTGCTTTTGTTATGCTAAGTGATCTGTTTGTTGCACTTTTTTCTTTGTTGATAGGCCCTTCTTGTTATGGACTTCATGATGACACTTTAATGTTGAAAGTCCTACTACCACCTCTTCTATGATCCCTTGAAACTTCTCTCCTAACACTTTTTGATTTATGACAAAAGGGGGAGAAAATAGTGCAAGATGTAAGGGGGAGAAATCTTGTTAATATGTTGATTATTGATGATGTTTATAAGTTGTTTATTGATGATGTTTATAAGTTGGTTATAATGATTATTGATGCAAGGGGGAGTTACCTCCCTTTTCTTGATGATTGTTATGCTTTGCTTCTTTGATATTTTGATGCATCATCATACTTTACTTTTGCTCTTTTGTTCTTCTTGCATATGTGTTTGTCATAATCAAAAAGGGGGAGATTGTTAGCCCTAAGGGCATTATTACTTGTGTTTTGATTATGATTAACATGTGCTTGTATGAGTATGTTAGCTAACCCTTCATAGAACAAAAGAAGAACATATGAAGTCTCAAAGTCTCAAGCAAAAGATCTTGTTGATGAGGGCAAAATAGAGAAGAAGAGATCAAGCCATACCAAGATCAAATCAATTGAAGACATTGAAGGCATTATGTTGTTAGAATGAACTAGGTACTATCTTGTAAAACTTCCTAGTCTTAGTCTTTGATTCATTGATCATACATGAAGCTCTTCTCATGTTTTTCTAAAATATAATCCTTTGATAAAATCCGAGTATTCTTGACTAAAGATGTTTTGGATAGTTTTTCCTCTCTTTAAAAAATTGTCAAGAATGCCTTTGAAACTTGGAAGAAAGTTTTGTTCGAAAAAAAAACTTGGTGAAGAAAAAGCAGAAATTCGAAGTCCATTTTTTTAAAACCGATAGTCCGTTTTTTAAAACCGATAGTCCGTTTTTAAAACCGATAGTCCGTTTTTAAAACCGATAGTCCGTTTTTTAAAACCGATAGTCCGTTTTTCTAATGCATGAAATTCGGCAGTCCGTTTTTCAGAAAAACCAAGTCCGAATCTTTCTGTTCAGAAATTCGGCAGTCCGGTTTTTAAAACCGATCGTCCGCTTTTTCCAATACATGAAATTCGGCAGTCCGTTTTTCGAAAAACCAAGTCCGAATCTTTACTGTTTCAAAGAACCCGGAAGTCCGTTTTTCGGAACCGGTCGTCCGTTTTTAGTTTGTCGATGTAAAAAATATTACCGTTGCACTGAAGCAACGGTCATTTCTGAAATTTGACAGCCTATTTCTTAGGCAACGGTCTTGAGCTTAAAAAACCCTATATATACACTCAATTATCAGCCATAAATTTAAGAAGTTTGGGAATTACTCATTGAGAACATTTAATACATTTCAAGAGCTTCAAAAATACATTTTATTACAAATCATTTTCAATCCCAAACAAAAATCTTCTTGAGCTTCATTATTGATCATCCATCAAAGAAGAAGATAAGAGGTGCTTGTAGAAGTATTCCATTGAGTTGTAATCTTCCTCTTCTCAAGCCAATTTGGTAACATTGTTCCTTACTCTACTTATTCTTTTATTGTAATCAAAGGTTTGTGGAAAACTCTTTGGGTGATCCTTTGATAAACTTGTTGTGTTGTTGTGATTGAGGTTATAGTGTAAAACCCTTGAAAGGTGAACCTCATTGTGTAGTTGTGTAACCAACTTTAAAGTTAGTGGATTTGTGAAATCCTTGGGTTGAGGCTCAAGGTAGTGGATGTAGCTCTTGGAGAGAGTGAACCACTATAAATTGTTGTGCGTGATATTTAATTCTTTGCTCATTTCTTAATTGCCAATTCTATAAGATTATGCTTTGTGTGGATTCTTATTAAAAAGAGTTTTAGAAATCTTTCACAAACAAATTGGAGGTTTATCTTTCTAATTAAACAAAAGATTTTTTTTAAATTAGCCAAAAACCTTATTCACCCCCCTCTAAGGTTTTTCAAAGAGAAAACAGACAGAATCATTCCTTATAACTGTTGTTAATAGTTCTAATTAAAGTTTCTAGAAAATTATTTGATTTCAAGTAGATAGGGGTATATATAGAAAATATCATTCAATACTTTCTTAATTTGCTAAAGTAGGACATATTTTGAGACAGAAAAAGTATGTTTAAGTGACAAAAATATGAAACAAAAGGAGTATTTTACAACAAATTCTTTATTTCTTTTTTATGTGAAGTGGACACGCTATGTAAGAAATTGAATTGTTTACCTCTTCCCACATTGGATACAGCCAGATCAGAGTCGCTTGCTGTAATTGCAGGGGAAATTGATACATAACTCCTTGAGGTTTTGGCAAGTAATAACCAACAATTGTTCTAATTATCAATCCTCCTCTGACTCTCTTGATGCCCTATATATCATTCAATTTATATTAAAAAAAGATAACTATTTCATTATGTTTTCTCAAGCTTCTGTCTTCTTCCACCGATCACCTCAAGTAGTTTAAAAGAAGGGAACATATCAGCTATACTGAAGGCTCCCATCAGCTTCACTACATCCCCCACCACAGCCTCAAAATCCTCTTGGTATTTATTTCTCTTACCAAAAGCAACTTTGCAGTGATCTTATATGTTAATGGAAAGATTATTTTGCTTAGATTTACAACTGATTGATCATTTTCTGAAATTGATTTAATCACTTTCAGTACCTCCTCTTCTCGGATTGATCTAAAGGCTTGGACTCGCCTCGCGTTCAGAAGCTCCACTGCGCAAATCTTATGCAGAGGCTATATCGGAACAGTTATAGTTGAGTATCTTAGGTCCAAGAAGAGAAGATCTAGAAGCAAATATAATATCATGTTTATTTATAACCTCTTTTGCAACCTTTGGTGAAGATACAATGAAAGTTGAAATTTCACCAAGCTCTAGGTGCATCAACGGACCATATTGCTTGGCTAAGTCCCATAGAATGTGATGAGGAAGAGGACCAAAAAAGCTAATGCATGTTCCCTAAGATCGGAAGTGTTTTGGGCCCTGGAGGTAGTCTTATAGAGTTTGCATTCTTTAGAATCTTGAGTGCCATGAAGAAGATCAAAAGTAAAGCAGAGAGAAAAATGATGAGCTCCATGTCTAAGTGAAGAAAGACTTCTACAAAAGTGATGACTTAATTTGGCATTTGGGTAAGAAATGCACTTATATAAAGAGTTATTATTATTGTTTTTTTTTTTTTGGAAAAAATGTACTCAAATAAAGTTGCTATTTTTTTATAAAAAACGTTGCTATTTTTTACTAACTGTTTGATTCTTTTTCCCACCTTTGATTGAGGACGTTTTGGACCATAATTGTGTTTGTCTTACCTTAGATACGTGCAAGAAATTTTTAGCAGGAATTCTCAAGATATACACTCACTAATTTATGTTTCACCAACTGGGATAATATTTATTATTTCATTAGCCATTTCTATCCAATAAAATTTTATGAGAAGTCCAAATATCCTTACACACTAAAGATTAGTAGGTTCTAGCCACTTTTATGGTGCATTTGGATTAGAAATAAGGTTCACTTTTCATTTAGTTTTTAAAAGTAAAATCTTAAAACGCACTTGGACTAGCCATTTTTTAAGATTGGGAAGGAAATAGGCTCCCATTTTACCATTTCCATTTACACAACAGTGAAACCTTTTAAGATTTGCTACTCCTTTTTGCAATAAAATAGACATAATTCAACAACCAAACAATTACCCCTGTCAACTTATAAGATAAGATATGATCGACCTTCATAGTGAAGTCATGGATTGATTTATGCTCGTTGGATTAGTTGGCCAAAGCGTGAACTAATGGATTTTGACCTCCATAATGAATATTTATAAGAATGAGGCAAAAATTGAGAAAAATTTGTCCTTGTAGGAGAGAGTAAAGAAACAAAATGAAATTAAGAAGATCTGAAATGGGATCGCCTTAAAATGGAAGAAAATTGTTTTGGTACGTTAAGAATTCCTTATTGCTAACAACTTGAAAATACGAACAAAACATAAAATGCTACAAAGAAGAAGAAGATCAAATTTATACCTTTTGTAGATGTAGATTTTTAGAAGGGAAAAAGCTCAACGATACCCATTAAATGGAGCAATTTATTTATGTGTAAATATGAAGATGCCGAAGGTCTTTTATTTGCTTTGTTTCTTGGAACAATGTTTTTTATTCCGATTTTATGGAAAATTTATTAACAACTTTGAATGATATTTCTTGAATTTCATATGTGCGATTTTCTTGTTTTTGTGTGTTGAAATAACAATGGTGAATTTTTTATAAGAACCTAGGATTTATATTAAAAACCTTGTCCTAAACTGGTTGTAAAGCCAGTGATTGTTGACAGTAAATGGCCATTATCGACTATGTTAATATCACGCAATATAGGACGAGAATGATATAAAAATTTTGACCATTTTTTCCTTTTCTATGATTGCAGCAAACGTGATTTGACATGTTTGGGCAGCCGTGTAAGTGCAATTTAGAGTTTATGGATAGACGTGCACTTTTAAAATAATTTGCTTATTTCCTACCCAAGTGAGTTCACTTTTGGATTTCAAAAGAAATTTCAAAAAATACTTTCCTTCCATTTAAAATTGAAACCAAAAACCCATTTCTTTTTTTTCTTTATTTCTTAACCAAATGGACCCGTGGTCATGTGACACTCACATGAACTTTTTAATAAGGACAAAATAGTACAATAACTAAGTAATCAAACAAAATTGAGAAAAAAAATGGTTATGTCCAAACCCCCCCCCCCCCCAAGTTGTGGCTAATTGTCAATTAGGAACATAAATATTCTTTTAGGAAAAATTAATCTCCCAAAAGTTTAGCTGATATGTAAACTGAGGTCATGGACTTTATTTTAAACAAAAAAGTCACCTAAAGTTGGACAAATTTGTTGAGGATATTATTTTTCTTTTTTTTTCTTTTTGGAAAAATACTATAAATAAAATTAAGAAATTTGTTATAATTCATCTTCAATCAAATTGGATAATCTGATCCGCTCATTTTTTATGTATATATTTTATATTTCCCTTCAAATTTCATTTATTTTTTTAGTCTTCTCCATAATTTTCTTTAAACTCTAAAATGAAATTTTTTTTTCTTCATACTATATATATTCCTCATCATATTCCTCATTTTCTTATTCCTTTTATCTTCTAATTTTGTCCATCCTCCCACTGGTTACTCCATTTCTAACATCATCTTGAATGGTTTTTTAGTTATTAAAGAAAAAATTAATCAATCTTAGATGCAATGGTTTAACAATGATGAAAAATTACAAATAAAATAATTTTGTAAGTAATTAAATTCTCAATTAACGAATTTTTTAATTAGGAAGGGGGGGGGGGGCCTAGGGGAAGGGGGAATCGAAGGATTTGTCCAGAACAAAAATTCATATCGGTAGTTGAAAAAATATCACAACTTGGTAGGGCTTTTTTTCAAAAAAAGTTTACACCCTCAATTAACAAGTATTTCTAACTTTAGGTTCCATAAAAGAAGGATTTAAATTGAAAAGCCATTATTCTTGTCCTTTCCTTTTCCCTTCCCCCACCCCCACCCCCACCCTACTCGGCGGTGGCTATTTCTACTATTATGTGAAACAAGGAAAACGTCTAAAATATGCAACATTAATTAGTTTAAGTCAGAGTATGAATAGAGAATTTATTTTGAAATTTGCTTTTGGGTTTTAATTCAGAGGGAAGTGCTAAAAGTTTATATCTTGTAAAGTGAATAATGAATTCAACATATGATCAGAAGTTTACGATTATTGGCACCAAAACCTCCACATACCAAAGAAAATGAACCAAAAATTTGATGGTAGTTTATCATCAGATACATAGATGAAGTTCGCAATTTATATCATGCATGCATTGAAGGAGAAAATAGGAAATTGAAGGAATATTTCATCTTATCATTATTGGAACATACAAGCATATTATATATATGTATATATATACATAAAAATTAATCCTATATACTTATAGTAAGGAGACTAACGGCTAATTACCTAATATAATGGAGTAAATGCATATCCTATAGAATTGTCTATGATTACAAAATATTCATTGAGTGATTGGCTCCTCATCACCTCTTCTTGATTGATTCTTGTGAATCAATCTCTAATCATCTCCTTTACATGCTAGTGAAAGCTGAACGGTCGAGTTAAGAGTGGAAGCTTGGAAACTAGGTAGGAAGTAGAGCTAGTGAAAGAGACTTGGTAAAAACATCAGCTAGTTTATCATTAATGGAGGGCACATACAAAAAAGCAAGTGCCTTCCAAAAAGCTAATTCATGGAAAAAATGATAATCAATTTCAATATGGCAGGTGCATGTATGAAAAATAGGATTTTCCACCACATGAAGTGCAAACACATTGTCACAATGAAGTAGAGGATTGAGTTTAAAGGAAATCTAAGTTCTCTGAACAGATAACTAAACCATCATACCTCAACTGCCGTTAGAGCAAGAGCACAATATTCATCTTGTGTGCTTGATTGAGACACAATGGATTGCTTCTTAGCAATCCATGTGAGGAGATTATGGCCAAGGAAGATGCAAGAGCTACTGGTGGAGCAACGATCGTTGGGGTCGCCGGTCTAATTTAAATAAAAAAATGTTGTCAACTTGAGATGAGGAAAACGATGAAGGACAAGGCCGTGAGTAACTGTGTGTTTGATATAGATTAAAGTCCTTTTCACTGCTTGAAAAGTGTGATGTACGTTGCTAATGCAGAAATAGGCACTCTTAATTAATGGCAAAGGTGATGTCTGTCCTTAGTGAAGGTGAGATATTGAAGGCTGCCAACCATACTTCGATATTCGGTGAGGTTGGGCAGTATTTCAAATTCGTCCTTCAAAATATAAACATTTGTCAATTAAAGACCTCGAATTGTAAAGTTCTCTTAAAATCCTTCAAAATATACGAAACGTGTCATTCAAGTCTACCACCTCACTTTTGTGAGTATTTAAACAGTCATTCTCCAAATACTCAATCTCATTTGGACTATTTGGAGCCAAAATCTAAACTTAAATAAATAAAATTTGCAAACTTATTGTCTTCAGCTTCCCAAATTGGGAATAATAGTTGTATGGGTATCCGACCGATTAGTCATTATCAAATCTGATACAGATTATCGTCTATAAATTTTGAATCGATAATCGATCGATAAATCTTTTTCTACCAACACTGAAACCTTAGTCAACTAGTAACCGATTACCGACATACTGGCTGATTCAAAATGAAAAATTAATTATTTTTTAATAAATTCAAATTGGTCTCCAAAAGAATATGTCCTTGTGGTCTTCCAATATCAATAGGTTGATTGTTTCGCTCATGTATCTTCCAAAAGGAAAAAAGATCTAGAAGTAATGTTTTCCCATATCAGAGTTATAGCTAGTTTTTATAGTCAAATCAGATTCCCAAACTTGGAGATGGAAGTCTTCTTTCCTTTCTCGACGGTGAAGTAAGACCACGTGGTTCCCTTGGTGTGACCATGCGTGGAGAGAAAGTAGAAGCCATGCTGCCGTTACTCTTCAGTTTTCTGTTGAGGTCTATCCTGTAGAGGTACTCAAATTGAATCAGTGATCGATTTCTAGGTTTCAGTCGGATAGGTTTCAGTCGGTTTCAGTCGGAGCAAAGCTCAGGTAGGCCAATATCTGGTTCGAAAAGGACCAGGGAGGGCGAATCGAGTCTCAAAAACCTAAAATCAGTATTGCAAAAAGCACGAAATTTCTACCTGTGGTCATTATATCTTTGACTTGGCTACCTCAAAATGTAAGGTACTCTAAAAACATCCTTCAAATTAAAGAAAATGTTTTTTGATTAACTTACAAAAGTAAAGTGGGGAACTTAATTGATATGTTTTCTAAAGTCTTAAAGACTTTACAGAAAACGTTATAATTAGAGGTCCTCAATTGGCACATTTTCATATTTTGAGGGGCCAATTTAAAATTTATGCATAGATATTTTGGACAAAAATTATTAAAGATAAATATATATAGTTATCAGACAAAAATGAATAAATAAAATATATAAGACCAAGTTTGGGTAGGTTAAATAGTTGTTGGATTAAAATGAGTAAAATAAAAGGTATAGGACCAAGTTAAGATAGAATAAATAGTAGTTATGTGGCTAAATTTATCAATTACTCTTTTTTATAACTGTTGGTCTATTTTTTTATAACTGTTGGTCAATTCAATGAGTCTTAGTCAATCTTCAATTGATAATTTTTTAGATACTTTTGTTGATTTTGTTATTGGACTTTATGATACTTTTTATACATTTTTTAACCGTAATATTTGCTTCAATATAGTTAAGAGGTGTTTCATGATTGTTAATATGTGGTCCATTTTTCTGTAACATGTAGTCAATTTTTTTCATAATCCATTTCTCTATAACTATTGGTCTATTAAATTTTGTGTCTTGGTCAATATTCAATTTATATTTTTGCGGACACTTTTGTTGAGTTTTACTATTGGATTTTATGGTAATTTTTACATGTTTTATAGTAATATTTGTTTCAATATAGTTAAAAAGTGTTCCATAATTTGTTAACATGTATTCTATTTTTCTGTACCACATGGTCCCTTTTTTATTATTTTTGCCATTTTCCTAAAACTGTTGGTCATTAAATTTTGTGTCTTGGTCAATATTCAATTGATATTTTTCTAAATACTTTTGTTGAGTTTTATTATTTTGTTTTATTGTACTTTTCATGAGGGATAAAATTGTAGTTGAAATTGGATCTTATTATGTGAATGATTCAAAAATGAAGGAACATCTTCTAACTTAAAAGATCCAGTGGTAAGTCGGTTAAAAGAAGAATGTAATGTAAGAAAGAAGAGTATTATAGAGATAAGTTGCAATCAAACAAAATGAAGGAAAAAGAATGTTTTGATGTCTGCCTCTAAAATAGTCATTCTTTGTCTACAAAAAAGGGATTAGGTTAAGTTGTAGGGAAACTTGTGCACCCTTCAAATAATGAAGACCGTTATAGTGTAGCAGTTCTTAGTTCTATTCACGTTGACTTTTCAAGTACATCATAGCGTTTTAGAAATTTTATTTAGATTTGTTTTACGATTTTTGTTGTATAATTTCATGTACATAAGATTTAGGGGAAAATGTTTTCCTGATATTATATTTTTAGTGAGTGTCATGTTTTGGTCATTGAATTTTTAATATTTAGAAATTCAATTACAATAAATTAAAAGAAAAAATGTGACATGCACTATAAACAAATGGACAATTATTAGAATACATAAAAATTTGAGTAAAATAAAGATAGACAATTATTAGAATACATAGTAATTTGAGTAAAACAAAGGTGGGGACAAGCTTTATGTTTTAATGGATCATACAAGTTAAATGTATGGACCATTACCTAATAAAAATAAACCATCAATAGACTACATAGCAATTTGACTAAACAAAGCAAGGGACAAGCTTTATGTTTAATGGATCATATACTATTAATAAATAGACCATTACTAGAGAAAAAAGGGACCATTGTTAGAATGCATAGCAATTTGAGTTAAACAAAGCAGGGCAACATACTTTATGTTTAATGGATCATATACTATTAATAAATAGACCACTACTAGAGAAAAAATGGATCATCGTTAGAATAGATAGCAACTTGAGTTAAACAAAGTAGGGGGATATGCTTTATGTTTTAATGGATCCTGCACTATAACTAAATGGGCCATTATGAAAATACATATATATATATATCATCAGAATAGATAGCAATTTGAGTTAAACCAAGGGACATACATATGCAACAAATAAATGGGATAATTTGAAGAGAAAAAATGGAACATTATTGGAATACATAGAAATTAAGTAACACGAAGCAGAGGGACATGGTTATGTTTTAATATATTATACATTACAAATAAATGGACCATTAACAGAGGAAGAAATGGACCATCAACATAGAAAAATGGACCATTATTAGAATACATAGCAATTTGAGTAAAACAAAGAGGGGCACATGCTTTATATTTTAATGGATTGTACAATATATATAAATAGACCATTGCTAGAGAGAAAATGACTCTGAACAGAATACAATAATTTGATTAAATCTTGCAACAATATGCTTTATGTTTTAATGGATCATACACTATAAATAAATGGATCATTACCAGAGAAAAAATGGACCATCATTATAATAAATAGCAATTTGAGTAAAACAAAACATGGTGTTTAGTATTTTAATGAATCATACACTACAAATAAATAGACAATTTGCAGAGAAAAAATAGACTACAATTAGAACACATATCATTTTTGAGTAAACAAGGCAAGGGACATGCTAATTGAAAAGCTTGTATTCCTAAAGGAGCAAGATGCATTTAAACATGGCGAGGTTAAATCACGTTCAGAAATAATTAGCTTAAATGTTATTTTCATCTGTAGTTTGTTATATCTGTGTTATATATCAATAATTAGGTAGTTAGTGTTTGTTACAAAAATCTAAACATCTTTGGAGACTGAAACTGTTTAATAATGCTCGCATTTTTTCTCTTACGGTTTGGAGAGACTTAAGCATTATTGCAAGATTTTCCACTAGCTCAGTTGCCTACACGACATTTTTCCAACGTGACTTGAATACACTACTCTCATTGATGGAAGAACACTTCCTTGAGTTATTAGGTGTGACAAAATAGGATTGCCATGAAATTAGGTAGATTGACAATTATGCCTACAAATTATGCACGGCAATACGATATTTCTATAGAATTAACATTGGAGTTCTTGGTTAGCAGAGTCAATTCTAATCTCATATTAGCTCGTTATTAGTTCAAAGGAAAATCTGACTTTCTCTGAAAGCCTATTCCTAAAAGTGGACTCCTTAAGATTTGAAATTTGTTTTCCCAAAGAAAAATCATCAATGGATTGAACCCCTTGGGAAAAATAATCGATGATATTGCCATATCAAACATTCTATTCTCTCATCCGAAAGAAACATCAAGAATTGTTAATATAGCATTGCAGAACAGCCTAAACACGACGTTGGCTCAAATGAAGCATAAATTGGAGTTGATAACTTTGTGAAAAAAAATGTACTTATATACCAAAAAATACAAGCAATCATAGAGAAGTATACATTAAATATTGTGATTTTGAGTTGGGTAAAAAAAATCAAAATAGGTATACCAACATTTCAAAAGCTAGGAAATGGGGTACTCTTTCTTTTAAGAATAATTTTGATAGACTAGAAAAAGTAAAGATGATGGTTGATCCTGAAAATTTCTTTAAATTTGACCAGAGCATTTCACCTCATTGACGAGGCACAACCAAGCTGGCAACTAAGTAAAACGTCTAAACTTTCATGTAAAAAAATAATAGAATCTTTGTTAGATCCTCTATGTTTCACAGATCAATAATTCTTTTATCATGATGAATTTTTTTATTTAGCTTCCAATATATTACAAATCATCTTGTAAGATACATATGTATTTGGAATATTTTTTTCTTCTTAAAGGAAGTATTTCATTTTTTCCATTTATTTTTACACATTGAAATAATCACACTTTGTACATTTGATTATCTATGTTTCTATGTCACCCAAAAAATACACGACTTGGTCAGCTAAAGAGCTTAACACCCAAAAATACAAGCCAAGGAAGGCATAATACCGAGACATATCAAATCATACACAAAGTATCTTTGTCTCTTTTTTAGTTTTTCTTAGTCTTTTAGTTATTTTTAGCCATTATTTTTTCAATTCAATAATATAATACAGTGTCCTTTACATTCCAATCTTTCACAGCTTTCATTTTAGCTTTCTTTTACTCTTTCTTAGATCAGCTCGAAAAGCATTTTCTCTGTTCAATCAAGAATTCATCTCCCTAGTTTCACGACATCTTTGAGTATGCACTAAAGATACCTCTTTCTTGTGTTATTCGAGATAGCTAAAAATTCTGTTGCAAGACTTAATTAGCACGCTTGGTAGGACCTAATCGAATTTTCATTGAATGCGATTAAGGTTTGAAAAACAAATATCTGTGCATGGTGTTTTGAACGATCAGAACGACCAATCTTTAGGATCTATTTCCGAAGCAATTCTCACCTCTCTTACCACACTCTAACATTGAGCCAACAAGAGCATGGGAAATGTTGAACAATCTTATACAACAGATGGCTACAATGTTCAAAGTTTTGGGATGAAACAAAAAAGGCTACTCCTTAAGTAATATATACAAAATATAATAACATGATTTTTTTTAAAATCAAAATAAGTAGTCTTCATTGAGTTGAATAGCAAGAAATTTGTCTTCATTAAACTGCAATTACTTTCTAATCCAATTGTTCAGCTGATTGCATTTGGAATATTTCTTGGCACAGTCTCAAAGTCATATAGCGGAATTCCTTGATAGTTCCATGCTATGACATCATATTTGTCGACTTGGTGTTGAAGAGCCTTGGCCAGTTTTCACCATTTTATTTGCTAAACACATTAATAAAAACACGAATTAATATAATTAAACTATAAATATTAATAATACTCCCTCCATTCATATTATCTATAATCTAAGACCACATACGCATAATTAAGAGAATGATTGAGTTATCTAAATTCAAGAGAAAATAGACTAAATTACTCTTTATAACTGTTGTTAATAGTTCTAATTAAAGTTTCTAGAAAATTGTTTAATTTTAAGTAGATAGGGGTATATATGAAAAAATATCATTTAATACTATTTTATTTACTAAAGTGAGACTTATTTTGAGACAGAAAAAGTATGTTTAGGTGACAGATAATATGAAACGAAGGGAGTATTTTACGTCAAATTCTTCTCTTTTTTTTTTTTTGTGAATAGACATGCTATATAAGAAATTAAATTGTTTATCTCCCGACATTGGATACAACTCGATCAGAGTCGCTTGCTTTAATTGCAGAGGGAAATCGATACATAAATCCTTGAGGTTTTGGCAAGTACTAACAAAAAATTGTTCTAACTATCAATCCTCCTCTGACTCTCTTGAAGCCCTATACATCATTCAATTTATATTAAAAAAACAACGGTTATTTCATAATGCAAATGCACAAGTAAAATAGAAAAGGATATCAAGCTTACAATAGTTGGTGTAGCATCTTTCTCCTTTCCTTTATTAGAGCAACTTTTTAGACATATTCCATACTCGATAAAATTCTAAACCTCAATTTGGGATCTAAACTGCTTGTTGGACGACATATGGTAGTAAAACTATAAGAAAAAATGTAAATATAGTATAATATCTCATTTATATTCAATTAGATCTACATTAGAATGAACCTAGAAAAAAAAATGAAAACCGTCACACCCTGCACTTGCGAGAGCAGGAACAAGAAATATAGGCCAGGGTTTACTAATATAGACTTTTCTCCTTTACCTGCTCAACTGCATTCGCCAATGAGTGATTCGTTGCTTCCAGTTTCTCTAAACACAAAGGGGTTGGTTTTCAAGTTCATTCCACAATGAGGTACAATGGCATACATTCCTAAGTCCTATTGCAAGACATATGAAATCATGATCCGAAAGTTTACAAGGTTAAGTTGTATCCAATGAATATGCATTTCTCTTCATAAATTTCTCCGATGAATTAATACAAAGGGTTTGTGTAACATGTGTCTGCACACGTTAATATGGATAAACATACTTATTATATATAAATATTATTTATAGACTTGTTCCAATTTACCTACTCAACGGCATTTGCAAACGAATGTGGTCCGTTTCTTCAAAGATCTCTAAACGCAAGAGAGATTGCATTCAAGTTCATTCCACTATGAGATACAATATCATATATTCTCGAGAGCTATTGCAAGAAATATACAATCATGAGTCGAAAGCTTACAAGGATAAGTTGTATCCAAATGAATATGTATGTTTCTTAAAAAGTTCTTTGATGCATTAAAACAATAGTTTGTGTAATGTGTGCCTCATTGCACACATTAATATGGATAAACGTACTATAGAAGAATAAATTTTTAACCATAGACTTGTCTCTATCTACTTGCTCATCAACGTTTGCAAACAAATGTGATTTTTTGCTTTTAAAATCTCTAAAAGGGATTGTAATCAAGTTTTTTCCACAATGAGATACCACAGCATACT
Organism: Catharanthus roseus; assembly: GCA_028651295.1. Classification (NCBI taxonomy): domain Eukaryota; kingdom Viridiplantae; phylum Streptophyta; class Magnoliopsida; order Gentianales; family Apocynaceae; genus Catharanthus; species Catharanthus roseus. The sequence goes on from JAPQWS010000168.1 coordinate 30,430,913, forward strand.
ATTGCAAGACATGTACAGTCATGAGCAAAAGCTTAAAAAGTTGTGTCCAAATGAATATGTATTTCTCTATAAAAATTTCTTCAATACATTAAAACAAGGGTCTGTTTTATAACTTGTGCCTTGGAGTTTAATATGGATTAAAAGACTATATGCTTATATATCTTAATAAATCATTCACTATAACTTGTCTTCATTTTACCTACTCAAGGGCATTTGCAAACGAATGTGAGCCTTTGCTTACATGATCTTTAAATGCAAGACGGATTGTATTAAAGTTCTTTTGACAATGAGATGTCGTAGCATACATTCCTGAGCTCTATTGCAAGACATATACAATTATGAACCAAAATCTTAGAAGGTTAAGTTGCATCCAAATGCATATGTATTAAATTTCTATTATAAAAAGTTCTCCGATACATTAAAACAAAGGTTTTATAACATGTGTCCTTAGGCACACGCTAATATGAGTAAACATACTATATATTAGCAAATCATTAACTATAGACACTTCTCCATTTACTTGCTCAACGACAGTTGAAAACGAATATGATTCGTTACTTCCAAGATCTCTAAACGCAAGAGGGATTGTATTAAAGTTTTTTCCATAATGAGATACATTAGCATACATTCCCAAGCCCTATTGCAAGACATATACGACATGAGCTAAAAGATTACAAGGTTAATTTATATCCAAATGAATATGTATTTTCTGTGATAATAAGTTGTCTGATACATTAAAACAAAGATTTGTGTAACGTGTAACTAGGAGGCATGCACACATTAATATAGATACACGTATTATATATGAAAAACATATATATGATAGTTTAATTATAATATATCATATAAAATATAAATATATTAACTAGAAAATAAAGCCACATTAACGATTGCTCATGGGGTAGGAGAACATTTCTTGCAATATTTTCTTTATTAGTCAAATAACAAATAAGAATTAGGATCAAATTTTTGTTTCTTGTTGTATAAATGTACATGTGATAGGCATTTACTGTAAACATTTCAAGTGAACTGCCTCCACAACCTTGTGGATTACATTGTTCTCCAAGGTTATGCTGTCATACATGTATATTTATGTCAATTAGGTCATGAAATCTTTACATAGAATTTTTATTGTAAAAGGTTCATTTATATTTTGTTTCCACTCGTATTTTACTTTTGTTGCCCTAGTAGGCAACAAGGGACAAGGGCCCTTCATTCTTAAAACCTTCAACAATTTCTGGGGCATGGTCCTATTAATTACAATCACAAAAAAATTAGGGAATTGTACTTTCTTGATCCATTATAAAATTTAAAAAAAACAATAGATACCCAAATTAAAAAGAAGAAGATATAATTTTATTTATTTATTTTTGTCATACCATTGAAGAGCTTGTGTAACCCTTTTGGAATTTATAGCCAAATGGGTACAACATCAGAGGTGGTTGTTGCCGGAGTACATAGGTTACAAAATGTTTCTATACCAAAAACAGAAGTAAAATCAAATCAATTTATTGATACTTGTAAACTATACTAGCATATGAACAAAAAAAATGATAGTTTATGAAATAATTTTTGGACTAATAAAGAGAGTTTATTTTAATTCAATTATAAATTTAATAAAAATTTTGTAAGTAATAAAAGTAATAGTTTTACATTCAACTAACAGGAAAAAATCAAAGGATGAATTTTTAATCAAAGGTACAAGACATCTCGAATCAAAGAAAATAGTTTTAGGAGGAATTTAAGTTTATTTAATTAGAGGAGAATTTTAATAGAGAACTTGTTACCATCTCCTCAAGCAAACTAATTCTGACAGACATGTGATTTTTCATATTCAAGGAGTAGATGAACTTTTGGTGCTTCTTCACCAGGAAACAATTCATTGAATGAAGATGCTTAGAGAATACTTTAGAAATGATGAAAGAACAAAGAAGAAGTGAATTTCACATAGCTTTTTCTTTCATATATAATTTTGGTAGAAAATGAAAATCCATTTTATATGTAATTTTTTAATAGGGTTAATTACATTTTTCCTTCTCGTCATTTGTCCAAACTATTATTTCTTTTCTCTAATTTGTGTATAATACAAATACATCCTTATAGTTTATATATTCATAACTAATTAGTTCCAATTACTAACTTCAATTAAAAAAATTTTAAAAATTTAACAATTTAGTAGTGAAAAATATAAAGTTGTTTCTAGTATATCACTTCATGTGTCATATATTAAAATCATAATACCCTTTCTAGAATTTATTTTATTTGTCTACTTTTTGTAATGAAGGATATTATTCTCTTAATATATGATAATAAATAAAAAGTAAACTCGCAAAATGATATTTTATGAAGAGTTTAAATTTTTATTGCAAAATTGTTGTCTTTTGATGAATTTTTTTTTTATTCAAATTAGTAGTAAGTATTAGTTATTAATAAAAATATAAACGATAAGTATGTATTTAAAATTTTTACAGCATAGATGGATGAAATTGTAATTTGGAGAACACTGAAGGGGGAAATATAATTAAGCCTGAGTCAACGTGGATTGTCCCACACTACATAAGAACACATTAATGACTTTTTACTTGGAAATATTATTGGATATTTATTCTTTGCTTTAGAAAAATATCTTTGATTCTCTTAAAACAATAAAAAAAATAAAAAACAAAAGAGAGAAAGAAAAGAAAATGAGAACATCTTTGATTTCCATGTTCACTATTTACATGAAAAAGAGAACCCTTTAGTTTGGCCATTTGCTAATTTAGTACTGCATCTTAGTTTATTGGCAATTAAGTGACCAGTTGCCACATGTCAGAGTGTTTTTTCCCCAAATTTAAACATTTAAATGTTGAATTCTAATTTTACCCCTGATTCTCACTTCTCTATTTTTTCCTTCCATTTTCTCTTCCTCTTTCTTAAGGACTGAAGATTTTTTTTTCTCTTATTATAAAAATTAAAACCTCTCAAATTCTTCTTCTATGCTAACCCAAACCCAAAAAATTCAATCATATTCTTCTCTTTGTGAACATACAAGATACATCTTTAAATAATTGATTTTTTTTTTTTTTTGGCAACAGAAGCTCTAATGACCTGAACAGCCAACGAGGAGGATAAATTAGAATACGTAGTATACGATGAATTTAAAAAATCACCATCGTCATCAACGTGGCACCACTAAATCTCTTCCTTGAAAGTAGATGTCTATTGGATCACCCGTCTTCTTCTGTAGGCCATTTTGCACAAAGAATGTTTTTTTGGAAGAACCCTTTTACGATGCATGAACACTGAACCGCGTACTCTTCTGCTACCTCTATAGTGCATGTCTGATACTCACTAAAAGTTTTATTATATTTGCATGAAAAGAAAGATGGAGGAAATAGTTTGAAGGGATATAAATTTATTAATTGAGAATATGACGTGGTAGATGCGTAGACTGGTGTAATATTTTATTATTCCTTCCAAACAGTTCATTTGCTTCGCTCTCATTGATGAATAAATTTGGGTATAAAGTAATTATAAGGGTATATAAAACATTTCAAAGTTTAGTCTCACTTGATTGTCATATAGTTAAAATGCGGAATCAAATGGCCATAATAAACAGTAGTAAAATAGAATTAACCCACAATATTTTGGTTTGCATCAAATTGTAAGCTAACAACGAACATCTTATCTAATATTAATATTTTACCAAACATATAAATTTCCTTGTATTCCAAATTATATTCGATACCACAAATTCTGTTAACATTAAATTCCCCTCGTGATACAAAATTAAGACCAGAAGTATTATAATTAATAACCCAACAACCAAATATAGTCAGGAGTAGAAAAGTAAAATATGTCATGAGTCAGCTTGAAAGAATTTATTTGTATTCATCTCAATCTCCATATTCATAATGACTCATTACATCATTTATGTTCTCAGTCTTGACTTCTTTCGGCTGACTATTATCTTTTGGCTTTATTTTTACAGAGAAAGGAGTATACAACATTTGGGAAAAATATATTTTTGAATTCTAAAAAGAATATATAGTTGGAATAATATTAATATGAGATAAGCTTTTCATTATTTAGGTTAGAATGCTGAAGCTAACAAGAACCTCGTAAATAGATGAACATAGAAATCTAAGATATATATTCTCAAAATGCACGAACAATTATCTAAAAAAGTTTTACATAAAAAATTATTATATTTTTTCTTTTTTTGAGAGTACATATTGGTTAAGAAATAAAACTTTTATATTAAATTATAAATGAACAACAATTTAATAGTATATTATTAATCAATTGTATCTTTTATGTGAAAATTTTCATTATATAAATTAACATATATTGAAACATAATTTTCTAAAGAGAAAACTAACTTTGATGGTGGGGGATTTGGCGCGGATACCATCCCATTTATTAGAACAAATGAAAGTGTACAATTGGAAGAGGAAGGAAATTTATGATAATGCTATCAAAAGACAATTAGGAGAGAGGAAAAATAACTCAATCCTTTTTCATTTTAAGACTCTTACAATGTTGAAAATTAGAAAAAACAAACCGATACAAGTAGAAAGAATATGATCATAATCATATATATGTATACATATATACTTGAGAAAGAAAGGTGGAGATTTATGTCCTTTAAGTCCATAATATCTCATCGATAAGGCGGAATACTCTGTTCAAAGTTACTCTTGAAATAATGAGCACCCCAAACTCTGGCCTGTTTAACGCTAGCATATTCTTTTTGATGGTTTATGCCCAAGTCAAAATCTTGATAGTTGACATATGAATCTCTTCGATTGCTTGGACTGTTTGGAATATACTTACCAATAATCCTATAGAGCTCTCTACTACAATTTATGCTTCTTTTAGCCAACATTGCATTCCGATTGTTCCATGGCGCAATGTTGACAACTGAGAATGAAGTTCTTGTTCTATATGGGAAATGGGATGTTTGATAATGGAATTTCATCCATTTTTCACCAAATGGTATCCGCTCCATGGATGATTCTCTTGGATATCCTTGCGAAAATAAATTCTAAATTTAGGAATGGGCTTTTGAATAGAGTTTGACTTGCCTTTGAAGTAAGGAGCTAATTCGAGGAAATGATTGACTCTACCTAGCACGAACTCGGGCGTCAACTATAGTGAAAGGCCATAATGGTGGGCATAATTGTCTACCCATCTTATTTCACACATTCTTCCTTTGTCACTCCTAGCTCGGGGAGGTATTGTTCCATTAAAGATAATAAGGTCGTAACATTACCTCAGGAAAATGCCATGAAAACAGCTGAGCTTATGGAAAATCTAGCACTAATGCTTAGGTCTCTTGGCACCCTCGGAGCAACAAACTGCCACTTGTGGAGAAGTTTAATTGCATTCTGCTTGAGAGTCCTTGATATGTTGAATGGTGTAAACTTATAACTTATTTCAACTAAATTCACTTTGTAAGAAAGAACCACTCTAAAACTTGTACCATTTCAACCTCTAATGGCCCAAAACAAATCCTTACCAGTGGATTTCCGATCTAGAATTCTTTCATTAGTATCAGTCACTCAAGAATCAATGACATTGTCTGCAGCCAGACCACATTTCCTAGAAAATGGGACATAACCTCCTCCACTTACAAGTCTTCCGACACCCACAGTAGGAGATTAGCCTCTGTGAAAGTAAAGGAGTTATCGGCTTGGTAAATAGTGTAGTAAACTTCCTCCAAGGAAAACTCTAACACTGATCCATGCAGTTCTACTCTTTACATTGACAAAGATGAATTGAAAATTGGTCATATCAAGTAAGAAAAATGGGTCTTGAGATGCAGAGGATGCACCATCGATGAAAAATTTTACTTAGTACTTAGGTTCACAATGCAGTAAAGCAAGATAGCAGTGTAAGTGTTTTGTTAGGCAGTCATTGTGACATCATTAAACCAAACATAAAGAACATAACAACTGATTCTCCTCAAAAGTCTTCAAGTTTATCTCCAAGTCAAATTTGCATGTGCTTCAAATAATCTTCAAAATATCTAGAATAAATATTAAAGAGATAAGGACTCCTTAATGGAATAGAACTTTGCTTCTTCAAATAATGCTAACTTATCTTCTAATTCAACTAGAAAACTTGATTTTCCTAACAATCTCCCCCTTTAGTATTATTTGATTCAAAACTTATCTTCAATAATCAGCAATAACAAAGTTCATTTGTGTGTTGACAACTGTTTTGACATAACTTCGAAAAGCTACCAGAAGTTTCAACACAATATAAAGTCTCCCATACATATCAAATGCTTATTGCATAGCAATAATTACAAGCAAAACATAAAATGCACTTAACACTTGTAAAACATTAAAACCAACATAAGGAGACCAATCAGAGTATTCTGTTCAGACAGAATAGCAGAAATATCCTAATCCAACAATAAGACTCTCAACATAACATCAAATCATCCAAAGTTAAGAAAAACCATGAAAACTTAACGAAATATCCAGAAAATATTCAGCAGCGAAAATTTATCAAAACTTCAAAAAAAAAAAAAAAAAAACTCCCCCTCAGGACAAGAATAAGCTCCCCCTTAACACAACAACTCTTACTCGCCCTTTTTGTCAATCAATGACAACATTACTTCTGAAAATCTTTAAGAGCATTAACCTCAACTTGCGATTAGAGCATAAGACCTTCGAGAACAATGTTCCTCTGTTGAAGCTCTTGAAATTAGGCCCTCTCAACATAGTGTTTCTCTTCAACACTAGGAGCAATGGTTGTTTGAGTTGACTTTGCCTTTGAACCACTAACAGGGGTTTTCTTTGAATTGATCTCAACATCTTCCTTAGTATCAACATCCAGCTTCCTGCTAACAGTTTTCTCACCAAAATAAAAAATAACAGCATTATCAGAGAAAACTTTAATTTTATAGCTATCAAGATACTCTGTAATAAGACATTGAAAGAGTAATTTCTTAAAAGGTTTCTCCTTTGTGAAGTTTAGAGCTTAACTATGTTGTCATAGATAATACTTGCCCCAAGTTAAGTGGCTTGCCCGTGTTCAAAATAAATAACATGATAGCGCTATCTCTTAACATAATAGAAACGTTAGTGGAAGACATCCAACAAGTGCCAGAAAGTTTGTAAAGACCAAATTTTTCTATGTTAATGAGGCAGATGATAGCTTTCCTTCCTAGCCCATACTATCTTGGTACCTCCTGTCAACTTAGCAGTGACCATGTCCAAATTAATGTCATCTTTCAGACCAGTTCCAACAACATTAGGATATATTGGAATTTCAAGAAATGCAAATAGCTCCTCCACAAAAACTACACCATATAAACTTGACTCTACATAAAAAATACGGTCACCCATATTTTCATAAAACTCATGCATAGGAGACTTATTTTCATGTTTAGCAAATCTGGCAGATTTTAACAAGTTAGAGTTCACCAACAATTCAAGCAAACCATGAAAAATCCAACTTTGTTTCAAGAAGGAAGCCTCAATAACATATCCTCTACTTTTTAACAAATCAAACTTCTTGACATAAGAGGAGTCATAAATTCTTATACAGTTAGCATATTCAGCAAGTATAGGTCCAAAAACATCTTTCAAAAGCCTAGGCTTGTTAGAGATTCCTGTTAATTCTTTAAGCCTAGCTGACTTTCTACTCTTCTTTTTTTCCTTTTCCTTTACCAGTTTTTAACACAACAAGTTCATCCTCATATCTCTGACCTTCAAAACTCATCATTCGAGAGTGTTCAATATGTGTATCAGATGAGCTAACAACAGGATTACTTGCATTGTCAGAAATAATAGACTTTTGCCATATAACTCAACAGCAAAATTACTAAACCCAAAAAAAAGCAGCACTGTTGGAGAAAACAACTCCTATTTACTATTACAATTAACTATTACTATTACAAATTTATCAAATAATAAATTATAGGGAAGAAAAACAGAAAGATTCAATTTTTCTATGAATAGAAATCAGCCAAAGAATAATAATGAGGTAATCTGCAAAATAACACCTGATTAGTATAAAAATAACCCAAATAAACAATGAACGGTTTTGCTCACCGCCGCCGCCGTGACGCGGCCAACAAAATATCAAAGAGATGACCGAGGAGCTGAAACCAAGGGGTTACCAAACCAGAACTGGACGCCGAGCAGTGGCGCTGCCGCGTCGAGGCATCGATAATGAAGAAAAATGATGATCGGGGTTATAACCCTCAGAAACGGGCCTCAATCGAGAAGAAATCACCGGCAATCTACTACCTCTATCTCTCTCTCTCTCTCTTTTCTTTCCTCACGGCTATCTCTCCAACCTCACCAACAGTCAAACAAGGTGACAAAGAAGACTGGTTAACAGCATAAAAGCACCAGAACAGAGAGAGAACAGCAGCGGCAGAGCCAAAAGAGAAGGAGGAGAAACCGAGAGTCTTGAGGACTCCCAAAAGACAGAGAGAATGAGAAACGGTTCAGAGGAGGATTTCAAGAGACTACACAAGAATCGAAGCGGCAGTAGCAATTAAAGAGAAGCCGAGCGGACGAGCCACGAGTCTCCAACGGACGGCCCGGGTGGCCAACCCGAGCCGCCCGGGCATCCCTTAAGAACCGGTCAAAGAGGCAGCCCATAAGCAGCCCAGTAGCCTATTCCACTTGGGTTGAGGCCCAAAACATCATAGGGTTTTTGGGGGGAGAAAAAAATTGGGCTGGAAAATAAAAATATTGAGAAGAAATGGGCTGAAAAGCCTACAATCTCCACCTCGAACAATATTTTTCCATCCCCGAATGATGACTCAATTTGAGTCAAATTGCTTGAACATGAAGAAAGTCCCTGGAAAACATAAATTTATCAGTGTTTACAATTTTAGTACCAAAATCAGCAGGATTATTATCAGTACTAATCTTATCTATGTCAACAATACCACTAGAGGCCTTTCTCTAATAAAGTGGTACTTGACATCAATATGTTTCGTCCGTTCGTGATAGACCAGATTTTTACATAAATGTAAACAACTTTGACTATCAGTGTAAATAATAACTTTGGAATTTAAAATATTTAATTCACTCAATAACCCTTGAAGCCAAATGGCTTCTTTGATTGCTTCTATTGCTGCGATATACTCAGCCTCAGTAGTTGATAAGGCAACTACAAGCTGCAGTTGGGATTTCCACGAAATGCAATTACCCGCAAGGGTAAAGAAATAGGAAGTGGTAGATTTTCTATCATCCTTATCACCTGCAAAATCAGAATCAACAAATCCAATCAATTCAAAATCAGACCAATTATGGTAGTGTAAACCCCGATCCACAGTTCCGTTTAGGTAATGTAATAGCCACTTGAGAGCAGCCCAATGATCTCTTCCAGGATTTGACATAAATCTGCTAAGAAGGCTTATAGAAAAAGCAATGTCAGGACGAGTGGATATCATTGAGTACATGACTGAGCCTACGGCCATTCTGTATGGGATATTGGCCATATCTCTCTTTTTACTTTCAGTTTTAGGACAAGTTTTGTCGGAAAGTTTAAAGTGGCTAGTAAGAGGAGTTGTAACGGGTTTACAACGTTGCATTGAAAATTTGGATATGATTTTCTGAAGGAAAGGCTTTTGGGATAAGAAGAGAGAACGATAAGGTCTATCTCTAGAAATATTCATCCCAAGAATTTTGGAGGCAACTCCTAAGTCCTTTATGTCGAACTCAGATTTTAACAGAGACTTCAGTTCCCTGTGACGACAAGCTATCAACATATCATCCACATACAGCAACAGATAAATAGCAAAATCCACATCATTACCAGAAAAATAAAGACAACTATCGTAGTTACTTTTTGAAAAACCAATTTTGGACATGAAAGAATCAAACCTCTTGTACCATTGCCTTGGCGACTGTTTAAGTCCATATAGGAACTTTTTCAAAAGACACGCCATATGTTCCTTACCCTTTACTTCAAAACCAGGTGGTTGACGCATATAAATGGTTTCTTCAAGATCACCATGTAAAAGGCAGTTTTCACATCAAGTTGTTCAAGATTAAGATCATAGAAAGCAACAAGAGCAAGAACAATCCTAATTGTTTTATATTTAACAACAGGAGAAAAAATTTCATTGAAATCAATGCCCTCAACTTGTGAAAAACCTTTTGCAACAAGTCTAGCCTTGAACCTAGGAGGTTCATTAGAAGACTCAGACTCCTTTATTTTGAAAATCCATTTAAAATCAACAAGTTTTTGTTTTGAAGGTTTTGGAACAAGAATCCAGGTTTTGTTTTTGTTCAAAGAAAACATTTCTTCTTCCATAGCACGTAACCATAAAACGCGATTGGGACTTTTCAAAACCTCAGAAAAACATAAAGGTTCTTTTTCTTCAATATAAGAAGCAACAGCAAAAGCATATGATATAATGTAGGAGTAACCATACCGAGGATGATCCTTAGGTACTCTACGAACTCGATCTCTATCGAGTTGATAATCCCTAAGAGCTTGGGTTTGAGCCTCAGGATGTTCCTCTTCCTCATCAAAACCATCTAGAATATGGTCAGAAGTTTCAGGAACAGTAGTACTACTAGAATGAGCAAAAGACTCAAAATTTGTTTTAGGTTCCTGAGGTGGCTCTAGAGTGGGTTTGGAGATAGTCTCCACCTCCACCAGAATGCTACTAGGAGAAGGATCACAAGAAGGATTATCGGTGATGGTGTTATCCTTAAGACAGGGCATTTCTAACTCGTTGAAGACAACATCCCTACTGATGATAACCCTCACCCCTGGTTCTCCCTTCAACCATACTCTATAACCCTTTACCCTACTAGGATATCCTATGAACACCCCCTTCCTAGACCTTGGATCTAGTTTTCCCTCTTTTTGATGAGCAAAGGTTGTACAACTAAAAACCCTCAAATTGGAAAGATTAGGAGGTTTCCCAGACCAGAGTTCTATAGGAGTCCTAAAGTTTATAGCTGTGGATGGAGATCTATTGATGAGGTATACGCTGTACTAACAGCTTCACCCCAGAACGGTTTTGGAATACCAAAAGACACTAACAGACAACGGACCTTATCCATAATAGTACGGTTCATCCTTTCGGCAACTCCGTTTTGTTGTGGGTTATGTCTAACCGTTCTATGGTGTAAAATGCCATGTGATGCACATAAGTCAGAAAACTTCCGGTTACAAAATTCAAGACTGTTATCGGTCCTGATAGTTTTTAGTTTATTTCGAGAATGATTTTCGGCAAAACGTTTCCATTCACAAAATTTTTCAAACGTTTGATCTTTGGTTTTTAAAAGAAAAACCCATACATGCCTAGAAAAATCATCAACAATAGAAAGGAAATAAACGTTACCACCGTAAGTTGGAACCTTTTCAGTCCCCCACAGATCACAATGCACATAATCAAGAGGTGCAAATGACTTATGTGTGCTGGTTGAAAAACTAATTTTACGTTGTTTTCCCAAAACACAGTGATCAAAAAAATCCAAGGAATCGATTTTATCACCACATAAAAGTTTTTGTTTTTGTAAATGGTAAAGCCCTTTTTCACTAATGTGGCCAATCCTTCGATGTCACAACATAGTTTTCTCAGGGACAGTTTTTGAAATCAAACCAGTAGAGTTGCAAACTGTTTTACCAAGAAGGATGTTTAAAGTTTCCTTTTCAAAACCTTTTAGCATGACTAGGTTTCCTTTACAAACACGCCAAATTCCGTTTTTGGATTTAAAAGAGAGACCCAAAGAGTCTAAATAACTAAGGGAAATAAGATTCCGACGTAAGTCAGGAACATATCTCACCTCAGTGAGTTTTCTAGTCACGCCGTCGTGCATTTTTATAAAAATACTGCCAATGCCTTTTATATCACAAACCTGATTATTACCCATAAAAACTTTTCCTTGGTTTAAAGGTTTGAAATCAGAAAATCAGTGTTTATTAGGTGTCATGTGAAATGAGCAACCAGAATCAAGCACCCAATGATTAACAACATCAGTATATGAAGGAGAAAGAGAAACACACAGAACTTCAGAAAACATAGAGTTACCATCTGATTCAAAACCGTGGGTTTTATCGACTTTATTCCCTCCTTTATCATGTTTACGTTGTTTCTCATCTTTGATTCGTTTAAAACACTTGTTTTTCATATGCCCTTCTTTCCCACAATGAAAACATTTTACCTTGCTTTTCTCTCATGCTTTGGAACGGCTTTTAAAACGATGACTAGGAGGTTCTCTCCAGTCAATCCTTCCTCTTACAAAAGGATTTTCACCATGAGACTTGTTCTCTTTGTGCAAATCCAAATCTTTTGATTTCAAAGCATTTTTGACATCATAAAGGGAAAGATCATCTCTACCATATTTAATGGCAGATTTGACATCATTAAAAGAATCAGGAAAGGCATTTAGTAAAATGATTGCAACATAATCAGAGATTTTCTCTCCGACGTTTTGAAGTTCCAAAATGATTTTATTTAAATCATCTATATTTTCAGAAAGTGATTTTGTCCCACTCATTTTGAAACCAAAAAGCCGTTCTTTTAAATAGATTTTATTTGAAAGAGATTTTCCCAAATACAATTTTTCCAGTTTTGTCCAGATTTCAGAAGCATTGTCTTTTTCGTCAATTTCCCATAAAACGTTATCAGTCAAATGCAAGGTGAGACAACTATGAGCATCACCTAGTTTTTCTTTAAGAACTTCGCCCTTCCAAGATTCCGGATACTCTTCAGGGCTGCAAATAGCAGGAACAATTTTATTTTGTACCAAAACTACTTTCATTTTCCTCCGCCATATTACAAAATCAGATTTTCCATCAAACCTATCAGTTTCAATTTTTGGAACTGACATGTTTTAAGGGAAAATAGGTGTAATTCGGTGGTTTCAGAAAGATGAAAGATTTGAAAAGTTTTGAATAAAAAATTGTCCGGATTTTACTTAAAACAGAGGAAAGATTTTTCAAAGAAAAACGGCGTTGTTTGTTTTAATTTCGTTTGATTAGGTTTGGTTTTTATTACAAAACAGTGTAACACAAAGGCATAGAAATTCCTAATAAAAAACATAAACAAACAGAATAATAACCAAGAGAACAGAAACAGACGGTTTCAGCAGAAAAAGACAGAAGTAAAAAAACTTTTGAAATCAGAAATAAACCCGCCAAGACACAGATACTTGATATCTCTTGGACTAAAGCCAGGCTTGGGTTTTGGTTTTTGAAAAGGAATGAGAAAAACTGGAATAATAAATCAAAGGGAAAAAGAACAGAAATAGAAACGTAATAGTAATGCAGTAATAGCAACAGAATCGGCAACAAGCCGTCACAACCAACAACTAACCGAGAAAAAAAAACCGGCGGCAAGCTGAAACACATAAACCAGATAAAGCAGGCGGCAAGCCGATAAACAGTAAACAGAAACTCAGCAGCACCAATTAAACTGAAAATAAAAGAAAACTGTAAAAACAGAGAAGGGTTATAGGAACTTCACTGGCCGGATTCTGAGAAACTTCTCAGATCCGACGGTTGCTGTCAGACGTCAAAGCCAAAGAGCCAGAACCAAGGCTCTGATACCACTTGTTGGAGAAAACAACTCCTATTTACTATTACAATTAACTATTACTATTACAAATTTATCAAATAATAAATTACAGCAGAAGAAAAACAGAAAGATTCAATCTTTCTTTGAACAGAAATCTGTAAAAACAGAGAAGGGTTATAGGAACTTCACTGGCCGGATTCTGAGAAACTTCTCAGATCCGAAGGTTGCTGTCAGACGTCAAAGCCAAAGAGCCAGAACCAAGGCTCTGATACCACTTGTTGGAGAAAACAACTCCTATTTACTATTACAATTAACTATTACTATTACAAATTTATCAAATAATAAATTACAGCAGAAGAAAAACAGAAAGATTCAATCTTTCTTTGAACAGAAATCAGCAAAAGAACAATAATGAGGTAATCTGCAAAATAACACCCGATTAGTATAAAAATAACCCAAATAAACAATGAACGGTTTTGCTCACCGCCGCCGCTGTGAAGCAGCCAACAGAAAATCAAAGAGATGACCGAGGAGCTGAAACCGAGGGGTTACCAAACCAGAACTGGATGCCGAGCAGCGGTGCGGCCACTTCGAGGCATCGATAGTGAAGAAAAATGATGATCGGGGTTATAACCCTCAGAAACGGGCCTCAACCAGGAAGAAATCACCGGCAATCTACTACCTCTATCTCTCTCTCTCTTTTCTTTCCTCACGGCTATCTCTCTAACCTCACCAATAGTCAAACAAGGTGACAAAGAAAACTAGTTAACAGCATAAAAGCACCAGGACAGAGAGAGAACAGCAGTGGCAGACCTGAAAGAGAAGGAGGAGAAACCGAGATTCTTGAGGACTCCCAAAAGACAGAGAGAATGAGAGATGGTTCAGAGGAGGAGTTCAAGAGACTACACAAGAATTGAAGCGGTAGCAGCAATTAAAGAGAAGCCGAGCGGACGAGCCGCGGGTCGCCAACGGACGGCCCGGGTGGCCAACCCGAGCCGCCCGGGCATCCCTTAAGACCCGGTCAAAGAGGCGGCCCAGAAGCAGCCCAGTAGCCTATTCCATTTGGGTTGAGGCCCAGAACATCATGAGTTTTTTGGGGGAGAAAAGAATTGGGCTAGAAAATAAAAATATTGTGAAGAAATGGGCTGAAAAGCCTACAAGTACCATATGTCTTAAAGAGATGTTAAGCTTTATCTAACACAGATGGGTCACCCATAATATTTGAAAAACCAAAAAGTAAACCAACATAAATAGGGTTTCCATTCAAGGTTCACAAGTCACAACAACAGTACAAGTTAAATCCACACTCATCACAAGGGTATTAAAAAGCAAATCAGTATTACTAGAATGAGTGTCATTAGCAACTAATTCTAGTACCTTTGGGGATGCTGCAAGTTCTTTCATTGAAACTTGAGTTGTGGGCGATAGTGTTGTCTCTTCTGAAACATCAGCAGCCGGTGTTACATCTATTGGAGCTGAACCCAAAATGTCCTTTAATTTTTATGAAGAAAATTTTTTAATGACATCCAAATACTTCTATTTATACTTCATCATAATATAAAAAGGTTATTAATGTAACAATACACCTCCTCAAGTTAAAAAAGAACATTTCTTTTCTCTTCAATCTGAAAACTCCCAAACAATATTTGAATAAATTACCCTGATCATTTTCTTTTCTCTTCTCTCACCTTATCTTCTTTTCTCTTTCCTTTAAGGCAATGTGGAAATTCTTTTTCCTTGCTAATAAACATACTTTAACGCAAATATTTTTTTATTCAGTAAGCAAAACAATAAACTTATTCAAAAATTACCAACTTTAGGCATGCACATGATATGATTTTCTAAACAATTTATGAAGCCCCAATAATTACGATCCTTTTATCTTCAAAGACTTAAAATTTTTCAAAAAAAAAAAAGACCACACAAATTGCACATGTGTGCAAATTTTAAGGGAAAAATATGGATTATAAATCACTTACTCCAAATGGAACACACCTGAGACTTGGTATGAGCGGAAATAAAAGTTTCTCCCCCTTGCAAAATCACACCTCACTTGTGTGTCTTTTGGAGAGAAGGAGTTATTATACCTATTTACCCTTCAAATTACTAAACATGAGCTGCAGAGTAGATATATAGTTTAGAGTCATATTTGAATTTACTATGAATATATTAACTAAAAGAGATAGTCCACACGATTGGTCGTGTTTCACAATAAGGAGCCAACGATGGTCATTAAAGTTACAAGAAAGAAAATTTTAGTATCTTGTTCTTGAACGTTTGATTGAAAGTGTGTCATATTTGACTGCTGGCAGACTAGACATTATATTTGTTTTGAGCTTAATTATTTTCTACATTCCAATCTTCTTCAAAAGAATCATACTAAGCTGAGTATATTCTTGGTTATCTTGTTGGTATTTGTAACTATGACCTATTGTATCTTTAATCTGAAATGTTTGATCTGGTTAGATACACTCATACAGATTGTGCTAGATGCAAATTGGAAAGAAAAAGTACAAGTGGACACTGTCAAATTCGGGGACACTCAGTTTTATGGTATAATAAAAAGCAAACATGTGTCTCACTATCATTCGCATATGTTGTACTTAAAATCTATGGATGAACCACCGCCATAGTCCTTCTTCCTCAGCTAATTACTTCTCCTTCCTTCTTGACAGCATTTCCACCACTGCCATAGTCCTCTGCAGCATCGTCTGCCACACCACCATCAACGCAGCACCATCCGACGCCAAGCTGCCGTCTGGCCTTGTTCATGACAGTAAGTTAATTTTTCTGTTTTCTTTTTTACTACTTGGTTTGATTTTTTATTTGGTTGACTAAAAAATGTTTTGCTTTTTTAGTTTACTATTTTTTATGAACATCTTGGTTTGATATGTTATTTGCGTGAGTAAATAATGGTGGAATTTTTTAGTTTACTAGTATGTTGTGAATTTATTGGTTTGAGTTGTTATTTGGGTAAATAAATAATGGTTGGATTTTTTAGTTTCTTATTTTTGTGTGAATTTCTTCGTTTGAGTTGTTATTTGGTTTAGTAATGAATGGTTAGATTTTTTTGTTTACTATTCTTGGGTGAATTTTTTGGTTGAGTTGAAGAACGTTCATCACTCCTTTGTTGATGAAGAAAATATGTGACTATTAATTATAATTGTATGTTTATTGGGAAAATCCTAATTTCACTTAAACAAATTTAGTAATATATAGGAGAGGTCACATACTCACATTTGATTTAAGAAGGGAGTTCAGAATCTTGAAAAGTTGGTTTTTGTGGTTCAGAATGGAGATACCAAAGCACTAATTACAGGTATAAGGTGATTTTTATCATACCTGATAAGATTAAACAAGATTAAAATTAATAATAATGAGCTTGTATCTTTGTTTCAGGCACATTTGACTTAGTGGTTTAGTACTTCGATAGAGGTATATGCAATTACATTTTTTTCTTTGTCGTTATTATGTTGGAGCCCAAACTCTTAAATATTCAGTGGGTGCTTGATCATGAATTATTTGTTTTGTTTATGATAGAGCCCGGAGTCTTAAAAGAATAAATATTTTTTTATATTATGGGAGAGCCCGAACTCTTAAAAATGCTATTACTTGTTGTTATTATGGGGGAGCCCAGACTCTTAAGCTTAATAATTGTTATATTTGTTTATTTTTTGCGTTTAGTTGGTATTTTGTGTGCCTATTGTACCTAGGAATTATTCATTTTATAGGGGAGACTCTATCAGAAAACTTTCAAACAACTAAATTTTAAACTCTTTTTCTTAAACTCTAATTGTTCCAAAATGAATAATTATTTATGAACTCTTTGTCTCATAAATTGTTAAGATTGGTTAACTATTTTGAGTTAAACTATAATTATTTAAGTATAAGATACTTTGAGTTAAACTATAAATACTCTAATTATTTATTGAGCTAAATATTGAATTATTTTGTCTAGTGCCTACTTTGAAGTACCCGTTCATACATATAAATATACACCCAAGATCATTTTTTTATTTTTAATAAAGCATAATATCCTAACATCTAAGAAAAAAACTATACTAATGATGTTCATTTCCTTCAAATAAAAAGTGACTAATTTCTCACTATAAAGAGAGAAATTTGCTTTATTTTTGTTAGGAATAAGTGTCATCTTTATAAACTCTTTTTAAGAAAGAAAATCACTATTATTCTTTATAGAGAAAGAAAATCACTTAACATTGAACCCCTTGAGGAATAGTTCTAAAATTCCTCAAAGTAGAGTGTTTTAGACTACAATGTAGGAATAATTCTACTTACTACAAAACTATATATCTACTTTTACAAAACCCTTAAATAATAATAATTTTTTATCTTTGTTTCATGCATATTTTAAAGATTTGGTTCATTTTATCTGTCTTTATTATGATATGCATTAAGCAATTACTTTTTCTTTTTTTGTTATTAAGGGGGAGTCCTAACTCTTAAATATGTGACTGTATGATTTATTTGTTGTTTTTATGGCGGAGCCCGGACTCTTAAAATATATAAATATTTTTTTTATATTATGAAGAAGCCCAGACTCTTAGAATATGTAAATATTTGTTTATATTACGATTAGCCCGACTCTTATAAGCTTAGTAATTTTTATATATGTCAGTCTTTGTGTTTAGTTGATTTGTTGTGTGGCTATTGTGCCTAGGATTTGTTTGTTTTAAAGTGCAAACTCTGTCAAAAGTTTTTCAAAAATTAAACTTTAAACTCTTTGTTCCTTAAACTACTAGGTTATGTAATTAATTTTGGAAAGTTATGACGACATTTTTTGGAGCATATTTTGATGTACGCGTAATAATCAAATAGCTAGAGAATTCCTTAAACTAGTAATATATGAGTTTAAACATTTTTATGTACTTGTAATACTTAGGAAAAGAAGAGAAAAAGTCCTTTAAACTCTTAAACACTAAAAATATTTTTGATGTATTTGTAATACTGTAACACCCTACCCCATAGGCACCTAGCATGACTTTAAAATTACGGGTGTTAAGAAAGCGGAGTTTGGAACTGATATAGTGAAATATATTGTTTTGACACCTAGTGGTATTTTGGGGATACTTAGGAATAAGAATAAATTTTTTTTACATTGAAGTTTTATTATTAAGGTTTATAAATGCCTTTAAGTGGATTTTATTCTTAATACTTAGTGTATGTATTTTAAAATTTTAAGCACTGGACAATTTCAACTTAACCATTAAGTATTTCCGCCACCTCAACGGCACAGCCGTCACCACCACCATTTTCCTTTTCTTTTCTTTCTTTTTTTTCAGCCCCTAACCGCCATTATGCTTGTATATATATGTCAGGAGTTTTCTTTTTTTTTTTTCCTTAGTTTCTCGGCATCTATACATATTATACATTAGGAGTTTTTCTTTTCCTCAAGTTTGAGGCAACCAAACCATTAAGGTTAGTATATATTATTTAAATATAGCATAAGCACATACTATTATATCTATATTATATTTATTTTAGTTATATTATATATATTTTATTTTGGTAGTTATACTTTATACTAGTTATACTTTATGCTATTATATTTTTATTTTATTTTGTTAGTTATATTATATTTATAAATATATAGTATAAGCATATATATATATAGTTTAGGTTGATTTATTTTAGGATTTAAATATTTTAAATGGATTTTTAGTATATGGGATACAAATAATTATGGTTTCTTGGGAGAGAGTATATATATTTAGGGTATAGGATTTTTTATCTTTTTTAAAGATTTATTATAAATATATATAACATGATATAGGAATATATATATACTTCCTAAGTTTATTTCGTAGGATTTCGATATCAATTAGATAATAGGGCTATTTGATTAGTACCCGGGTTCAAGCATCAGTTTTATTAAAATAATAAAACAAGATGGTCTCGTATAACATTGCATAAACTGTTTTGTGAAACTGCATCATCATTGTTTTAAAGAAATCACTATAGCGCACACACACACACGTGGACTCACTGAGTGTCCGCGCTCACATTTTTCCATATCATGTTTTCTTCTCAGATTAACTCAGGACGATCAGAGATACAATAAACCGCTGAAGTTTTAGGCGTGGAATTTTTGTTCAAGTCTCTCCGGAAGGACATATGTTTTTGTGTCGCTCTCTTGTACTCGAGCCATTTGTAAAGTATTTCTATCTTTGCATCGGAATTACCATAAGATAAGAAGTTTTCTTGAACCCTATATTTTGAGTGCCTTTTTAGTGTTCAGATCGTTTAGTTTTCCGCTGTATATTATATATATACTTCTAAGTGTTGTTCAGGGGGTTATACTCTTGTTTTTAGACTTATATTTTAGTGCCAAGAGGCACGCAGATATCCTACTTAGCCGCAGTTGACCTAATGGCAGGGTTGGGGGTATCACAGGTGGTATCAGAGCTCTAGGTTCGATTTGTGATCAGAGTTAGTAGATCCTAGACGAGTACTAGGGGCCAAATGCATATCTTTATTTTACTCAAAGACTTTTCAGTTCCCTTGTCTCTTTCGTTTTGCTCATCGTGTTATTAATCTTGTGGGAACAGTGCTCCTTTGTATACGATATCATATCTTTTGTCATAACCGCAATGAGAGGATATATAGATACATTAAGCTTTTAAATTGATAATGGTTCAAATGACAGAGGACTAAGATTGTTTGAGTCATCAAAAAAGGTTACTTGTTTTGAGACTTGTAGCTCGATTAAGAGATTTCGTAGGGCATAAGGTATTAGGGGAAGACCCTGATGACTTGTGGTTTATTAACTGCACAAAGAGTGAGTGTGAAGCTCTTATTAGGTACAAGACGTAATCCGTATTGATTTCTGTTATCCCTACTTCAGTGATACCAAAGAACTCCATGTACCTTGTAAAATGGACACTCGCATTATTGTTGTCACAACACAAAGAGCTCTCCGAAGCTTGGTTATGTATTCGATATATATTAAGTATTAGTTCACGCTGTCGATTGGTGAATGTAAAGATGGAAGTGAGCTTCTTAGGATAGGGCTAATGATGAGTTCAGCTCGATAAGGAGAACAATAAGTGATGACGAGGGTGGGTAGACTAGAAGCTAAGTTTCTTAAGATTTAAAATATTGATATATCTTGTGAATGAGAGATTGGTAATCTAATATGAGAGCGGGGAATAATTGATATAGTTGTTGAGATCTTTCTGTGTGTTTGCTATGAATTACATCCAGAGTGCTTTTGGTAAACTCAATGTTAGACTGTAGCCTTTAGGAAGAAAATATACCTAAATTGGGCTAGTGTACTTGCATTCTTTAGTTTACACTATACATATGTGTTAAGTATAAACCTAGTTTTGTGAGTGTGATTCTTTAGTGGCTGTATATAATCTGGAAAAGCTTAGGATCGGGTGATTGCAACTTATGTTATGTATGGTACATCAATGGCAGATTTTGTATACATGCTCTACCCTATGCACCAACGACTATTTTTATTAATAGAGAGGATGTTCCACTCTTTATTTGATATACAGTTCTAGTGTGCAGTGTTTTGTATAACCTATAAGTTAAGGTTTAAGTATTTAATATTGGGTAGATGCTTTGGAAAGGACGGTGGAAGTGCAAGGGGATAGTAACTGTTTCAATCATTTAAGAGGTCGGGTGTGATAGTAATAATGGATTGGTTGACTAAATATTTGAGTATATGTATTGTGGGTGGAATTTAGTTAAGTTTAATCATTCAATGTTTCTAATCTTTAGAATTACAGAAAATCAAAAAAAATATAGAGAATCACTTTATACACAAGAGTAATACCAGAAACTCATGATAGAAGACTATCAAGAATATCTAACGTACTTGTGTAACTAGTCTAGCGAGAAGTTGATTCAATGATAAAGAAGTTACTAGATATCTTTAAAAGAAACTGGTGACTGCATCTCCAGAATAGGAAGTCGACCCTAGAATAGAATCCAAAAATAGAGGATGAGCCGATATTTCAAATCACATATTGGATGGATTGTCCGTAGGCACCGAAGCAGAAGTAGTTGAAGGTATGATACAAATCTTTTCTCAACCAACAAGAGTACTCATTGACCCTGGAGCTACATATTCTTTTGTGAGTTTGCATTTCATAAAACATATTCCTAAACCTTCTGTTAATATGCACTACCAGTTGATAGTTAGCACTCCTATGGGCATGAATAAGATAACTGAGGTAAAGTACCCTGATTGTGACATGTGTCGAGAGTGTGGTTTTATCCGGAGATTTAATTGCCTTACCATTGGAGGGATATAACGTGATACTTGGGATGGACTGGTTGTCTAAACATTACGCCCAAGTAAATTGTCGACAGAAGTTAGTTAAGTTTAGCCGACCGAGTGTGCCAATCCTGGGTGTTCCAAGGGAAGCGAACAAAACGAGAGAATCTCTTTTTGACTGGCATGGAAGCCAGGAAGTTGTTATGGAAAGGATGTCAAGGGTACCTAGTATATTTACTCAACAAGCCTAAGGAAGAAGTAAAATTAGAGACAGTACCCGTGGTAAAGGAGTTTATAGATGTTTTTCCTGAGGAATTAATCACATTGCCCTCAGATCGAGACGTGGAGTTCAGCATAGAGTTGGTACCCGGTGCTAAACCAATATCTCAAACCCCCATAGCGGATGGTACAAGAAGAGTTGAGAGAGTTGAAAGAGCAATCACAAGAATTGTTGCAACAAGAATATATCCATTCAAGTACACCTCCTTGGAGTGCATTAGGTTTGCTTGTAAAAAAAAAAGATATATGGGGCCTTAGGCCTATGTGTGTAGACTACAGTTGACTAAATAGTGTGACAATTAAAAACAAGTACCCACTTCCACTTATATGCTATTCCAAATTAGATGTAAGACAAGGATACCATCAGGTACGAATAAAAGAAAGGGATATTCTCATGACCTTTACCAACACCCGATATAGGCATTATAAGTTTGTCTTATGCCATTTGGATTGACAAGTGCACCTGCAACATTCATGGAATTAATGCGTAGGATTTTCTGTCTTTACTCCGATAAGTTTGTGGTAATTTCCATTGCTGATATTCTTATGTATTAACCTAACCTTGAAGTACATGAACATCTTTGAAGAATGCTGTAAACCTATAAAAGCATAAGTTGTACATCAAGTTTAGTTAGTTTTGAATGGTGACAAGTGACTTCCTTAGGGCATGTGATCACTTTGGAAGGAGTATCAGTAGACCCAGCAAAGGTGGAGCAGAAAGAATCCTAGAAAAAAAAATACCAATAAGAGGTATACATCTTCTTGGGTATGGAAGTGTATTATCGGAGATTCATCAAGTTTAGTTAGTTTTGAATGGCGACAAGTGACTTTCTTAGGGCATGTGATCACTCTGGAAGGAGTATAGTAGACCCAGAAAAGGTGGAGCAGAAAGAATCCTAGAAAAAAAAATACCAATAAGAGGTATACATCTTCTTGGGTATGGAAGGGTATTATCCGAGATTCATAACAAATTTCTTTTAGAAATGTTTAGTCCTTCAGCACAACTTATAAGTACAGTCGTCGAGTTTAAATAGGTGGAGAAATATGAGAGAAGTTTCTAAGAAGTAAAGCATCAACTAACTTCGGCACGAGTTGTGCTACTACCCAATTCAAGTGATGAGTTTTCCCTACTAAGGGAAAGCCTAGAGACAGTTTTGATACAAGATAGATAGGTTGTTGATTGTATTTGAATTATATTGAAAGATTATGAGCGGAACTATCCAACAAAAGATATGAGATCTTTATTGATCATGAAAGTTTATAGTACTCACTTTCCTAGAAGATTTAAGGCAATGTCGATGGATGGGGCTGTGGAAAAATACTGATGCCAATTTAACTACCATATAGGAAAAGTTAATGTGATGGTGGATTTAAGTAGAAATGAGGCAAAGATATCAAGTCTCACCGTCACCTCTACCTTGCAACAAGATATTACAAGCACCCAAAAGAATAGCATGAGATTCTTGGAATTTAAGAACCGAGTGGAAGCTAAAAAGTAGACAGATTATCGGACATTAGAAACCGATAGGAGCTGGTACTTTCATCATCGGTTGTACATTCCTGACGATACCGAGCTTAAGTGTAAAATACTAGAAGAAGCACACAGAAGTAAGTATTCAATGCACCCTAGAGAGAATAAGATGTATAAAGATATAAAGCAAAACTTTTGGGTGGAATGGAATGAAGAGAGAGATTGCCGAGTATGTAGCAGCCTGTCTTTCGTGTCAAAGAGTCAGGATGGAGCAACCAAAAATCAGCAAGACTACTACAACCACTACCTGTTCCTGAATGAAAATGGGATCATGTGACCATGGGCTTTGTCACAGGATTGCCCCGGACCAAGGGGTATAAGGACGCTATCTGGGTGATCGTTAATCGTCTAATGAAAGTGGCTCATTTTATTGCCATTAATATGACATACCTTTTGGACAAGTTGGCACATATTTATGTGGATGAGATTGTCCGACTTCATGTGTTACCCATTGATATTTTATCCGATAGAGACATAAGGTTTACCACAAGGTTTTGGCTTGAGTTCCAGGCAGCAATGAGGACCAATCTAAGTTATAGCACCACAGCACACCCCTAAACCGATGGACAGTCTGAAAGAACAATTCAAACCCTAGAGGATATGCTAAGAGCTTGCACCTTGGACTTTGGGAATAAGTGGGTCGACAATCTAGCTACCACTCTTCAATAGGAATGGCACCATTTGAAGCATTATATGGTAGGAGATGCAGAACACCGTTGCACTGGGATGAAGTTGGAGTTCAACCCCATTGGAGACAAAGAGACTTGATGCCAGAGTTGGAGGAGATGTAGAAACAAGTTAAGATAACTCAAAATTGGCTTCGGACAACTAAAAGTAGATAGAAGAGCTATACTGATAATCGAAGGAGAAATCTGGAGTTTAGTATGGGAACTCGAGTTTTCTTAAAACTTACGCCTTGTCACAAAAAGTTTAGATATCTCAAGAAAGGAAAATTAAGCTCTTGATATATCGGACCGTTTGAAGTTATTGATAGGTAAAGTAGCGCATCGGCTAGCCTTCCCAAGTGAATTGACGGGTATACATGACGTGATCCATGTGTCACAATTGAAGAAGTATCATCCTCCACCTGATCATGTTCTCAATGATGACTAATTGGAATTACGAGCTGATCTGTCATACGAACATAAACGAACTGAGAATATAGAATGAAGCGTAAAAGAATTACGCAGGAAACAGATTCCGATGTGTAAAATGGTAGGGAGACATCATGGAATCGAAGAGGCAATCTGGGAGATAGAGGAGTACTTGAAGAGAAAGTACCAGAGCTTATAGGCACGTAACTATTAAATTTCGAGGACGAAATTTCTTTTAAGGAGGGTAGAATGTAACGCCCTACCCTATAGGCACCTAGCATGACTTTAAAATTACGGGTGTTATGAAAGCGGAGTTTGGATTTGATATAGTGAAATATATTGTTTTGACACCTAGTGGTATTTTGGGGATACTTAGGAATAAGAATAAATTTTTTTTATATTGAAGTTTTATTATTAAGATTTATAAGTGCCTTTAAGTGGATTTTATTCATAATACTTAGTGTATGTATTTTAGAAATTTAAGCACTGGATAATTTCAAAAAAAAAACTTAGCTATTAAGTATTGCCGCCACCTCAACGGCACAGCCGTCACCACCACCATTTTCCTTTTCTTTTCTTTCTTTTTTTCAGCCCCTAACCGCCATTATGCTTGTATATATATATATAATGGGTTTTCTTTTTTTTTTTTCCTTAGTTCTCAGCATCTATACATATTATACATTAGGAGTTTTGCTTTTCCTCAAGTTTGAGGCAACCATAACCATTAAGGTTAGTATATATTATTTAAATATAGCATAAGCACATACTATTATATCTATATTATATTTATTTTAGTTATATTATATTTATTTTATTTTGGTAGTTATACTTTATACTAGTTATACTTTATGCTATTATATTTTTATTTTATTTTGTTAGTTATATTATATTTATAAATATATAGTATAAGCATATATATAGTTTAGGTTGACTTATTTTAGGATTTAAATATTTTAAATGGATTTTTAGTATGTGGTATACAATTAATTATGGTTTCTTGGGAGAGAGTATATATATATTTTTAGGGGTATAGGATTTTCGATCTTTTTTAAAGATTTGTTATAAATATATATAACATGATATAGGAATATATATACTTCCTAAGTTTATTTCATAGGATTTCGATATCAATTAGAGAATAGGGCTATTTGATTAGTACCCGGGTATTAAGTATTTTCATATTATCATTTTGTAGGATCGTAGCATCAGATCTGCATCCAGGTGGATCCACAAACTCCATTTTATTATTTTATTTCATATATTACAAGATGTATAAATATGTTTTTTCCGAACTATTACAAAATATTGCTATTTTTGGAATGATATCTCTCAGCGTGTTTTTGGAGATGTTTACGTGTTTCCTGGAAAAATGCATAGGAGCGGTGCTTCATATAGGTGTTTCTTTTAAAACAGACTATTACGGTGGTGCATAAGAAGTTTGTTGTACGCAGGTTTTTCGGAATTATTTATATATTGGAAAATGTTCTAGCTTGAAAGGTTACGTATTTTGATATGCATGAATATAGATCTGATGTTGACATAATTGCGAAATTTGCATAAGCATGTGAACACTGGCGGATGAGAATTTTTACTACTTTGTAATATTTATGACTTGAATCTGTTCTGGCGGCCGGGCAAATGGCCCTTCGGTTTGTAAATACATATGAAAACCTCATTCCGTCTAGGGTTAAAGTTTGACAATCAAGTGAACGAACGCGTTAGCGGATTGCACTCTAAGTGGCTAGTCCCCCGTACTAGGGCCTCTTCCAATAACGTGGATGGGTTTTTGACTCTGAGGGTGGATCCACTTGAAGAGGGGCGTAGTACCTTGAGGGCGTGGCCCAACGATACTTACGTGGACATCGCATCATGCTCTGCAGTAGGACGGTCGCCTAGTGGAGAGTCAGGAGGGGCTCGAAACTGAGGTTGGCCCCAGGGCAAACCTAGTAGGTGCCCTAGAAGTCTGTAGCCTGTTTTGACTAGTGATATGGGAGTGCGGTTGTTTGTAATCGAGCGCTCGTATAGTGTTTGGCTGGTATTGAATACGAGATGCCGGAACTTGCTTCCGATGGCCTCATTTTGGGGATCCGAACTTTGTCCGTAGAGCCCCACTGTTGCATTACATGTTCTTTTAAATTTGGGGCGTAGAAGCTGCGCTGATATGTCTTGTTTCGCTCAGACTTCCCAGCTGCGCTCGAAACCCTCATGTAGGTTCAAGCATCAGTTTTGTTAAAATAATAAAAGAGGATGTTCTCGTATAACATTGCATGAACTGTTTTGTAAAACTGCATCATCATTGTTTTAAACAAATCACTACAGTGCACACACACACGTGGACTCACTGAGCGTCCGCACTCACATTTTTCCATATCATGTTTTCTTCTCAGATTAACTCAGGACGGTCAGAGATACAATAAACCGCTGAAGTTTTAGGCGTGAATTTTGGTTCAAGTCTCTCCGGAAGGACATATGTTTTTGTGTCGCTCTCTTGTACTCGAGTTGTTTGTAAAGTATTTCTATCTTTGTATCGGAATTACCATAAGATAAGATGTTTTCTTGAACCCTATATTTTGAGCGTCTTTTTAGTGTTCAGATTGTTTAGTTTTCTGATGTATATTATATATATACTTCTAAGTGTTGCCCAGGGGGTTATACTCTTATTTTTAGACTTATAGTTTAGTGCCGAGAGGCACGCAGATATCCTACTCAGCGGCACCTGACCTAGTGGCAAGGTTGGGGGTATCACAAATATTCTCAAACATAAAACTCTTAAACTCTATATATTTCATAAATCACATTTAAATACTTTAAACGTATGAAATGGTGAGTAAGGAGTTCTAATTTTAGATTAGATTCTTGTAAGTTTCATACTTCTAAGCCGTTATATTATAATAAATATGTTTTGTATTGTAAAGTTATGGAGGAGGATTCTAGTTGGATACATAGAAGAACTAAGACAGGAGTTGTGGAGATTAGTAGTGAGTTTGTTAATGATGTGAAGCGTTTAGTGGATTGGTGTATTACTTTCGGTCTTCGTGAAGTTAATGAGTTATGATGTCCATGTGCAAAATGCAAGAATAAAAAGTATTCAGTTGAGGATGATGTGATGTTGCACCTTTATAAGTACGGGTTTTTTACCTTATTACTATCACATGGCAAACCGTCATGGGGTTACTGACAAAATGATGGGGAAGGTAGCGGTAGGAGCAATGTTGAAATAAGCAATAATGAAAGAAACATGTACCGTGAGGGCATATTTGATGCGTCATACTACATGTCCAGATTTTGAATTCGATGTAGCATACTACAATTACGAGGAGTCACCTGATCTTGAGGCTCAACGATTTTATGACATGTTGAAATCTGTTGATAGAACGTTGTATGAAGGGTGTACAAAGTATTCACGGGTTATCCCGCAATGGCAAGATTGTTGAACATTAAGTTAGAGAAAAAAAATGTCTAAAAAGACTTTGATCAAATAATACAATTGTGAAGGATTTACTCCCCGAACACAAGAAGGCGGTGGATAATTTGTGCCGGGACGAAGAAGGTAGTATCTTGTATATGCCGATCCCCGAAGACTAATGTATATGTTAATGGATGTATGCTATATTGGAAGGATGATGCTCAACCACATCAGTGTAAGTTTTGTGGCCATGAATGTAACGCCCTACCCAGTAAGCACCTAGCATGGCTTTAAAATTTTCGGGTGTTATGAAAGTAGAGTTTGGATATGATATGGTGGAGTATAGTATTTTTTACACCTAGTAGTATTTTGGAGATACTTAGGAATGAGACTAAAATTTTATTACATTAAGGTTTTATTCCTAAGGTTTATAAATGTCTTTAAGTAGATTTTTTTTAAATACCTAGTGTGTGTATTTTAGAAATTTAAGCACTTGATAATTTCAGAAAAAAAAAAAAAAAACCTTAGTTATTAAGAAATGGCTGCCACCCTCTCTAGCCACCCGTCACCCCACTTTTCTTTTCTTTTTTTTCTTTTTTCTTCCCTCCCCCCCTCCCCACCCTCCTAACCGCCTCAATCCCCTTATATATATAGATATATAGCATGTCTTCCATTTTTTTTCTTTTTAAATTTTTTTTGGCAACAAGAACAAAGTTGAAGCAACAATAATATATTAAGGTTAGTTTTGCATGTGCCTTTCTTTTTATTTTTTATTTGTATTTTCATTAGAATATATATAGTTTAGATGTATTGTTTGTTTTCTAGGCTTTAGTATATAGTGAGATTTATTTCTAGTTAGATTATATATAAATATATATTTTTTTAATTTAGTTATTTATTTTAGGATTAAATGTTTTAAATGGATTTCAGTATATAGTTAATTATGGTACCTTAGGAGAGCATATTTTTTTAAGGGTATAGGATTTTCAATATTTTTAAAGAATTATTATGAGTATATATATAGGTATATATATACCTCCTAAGCTCATTTCGTAGGATCTCGATATTATTTAGAGAATAGGGCTATTTGATTGGTACCCAGGTATTAAGTATTTTTGTATTATTATTTTGTAGGATCTTAGCACGAGATCTGCATCCAGGTGAGTCCAAAAACTCTGTTTTATTATGTTATCTCTAATATTACGAGACATATAAATATGTTTTCCGAACCTGTCACAAAATGTTTGCTGCTTTTGGAACGATATAACTTAGCAAGTTTTTTTGGAGATGTTCTCCACAATGTGTTACATGTTCCTTAGAAAATGCATAGGAGCGATGCTCCATATAGGTGTTCCCTCTTTAAAACCGACTATTATTGTGGTGAAAAAGAATTTAGTTGTACACAGATTTTTTTTCTTGGAAATACTGGAAAATGTTCTAGCTTGAAAAGTTACATGTTTTGACATGCATGAATATAGATCTTGCATTGACATAATTGTAAAATTTGCATAAGCATGTGGTGACTAGCGGATGAGGATTTTTGGGAGTGCGGATATTTTGTAATCGAGCGCTTGTATGGTGTTTTGCTGGTATTAACTACGAGATGCCAGAACTTAGTTCCAATGACCTTGTTATGGGACCCGGACTTTGTCCGTGGAGTCCTACTGTTGCATTACATGTTCTTTTGAATTTGGGTGTAGAAGTTGCGCTGATGCGTCTTGTTCACTTCAACTTCCCAGTTGCCTTCGAAACCCTCATGTAGGATCAAGCATCAGTGTTGTTAAAGTAACAATAAATAAATAAATATATTTTCTTATAACATTTCATGAACTGTTTTCATGAAACTGCATCACCATTGTTTTAAATAAATCACTACGACATACATACATGTTTTTCCATTTCATGTTTTCTCCTCAGATTAACTTAGGACGGTCAGGGGCCAGTAAGCCGCTGAAGTTTTAGGCAAGGAGTTTTTGGACCAAATCTCCCTAGAAGGGCATGTGTTTATGTTTTGTCTTCCTAGACTCAAACTATTTGTAAAATTTTTCTTTTTATTTTGTCGTGTGAAGTTTATGATGTACGATACTTTTATTTTTGTATTAGAACGTTCATAAGAAGTTTCTCAAAACTATTATTTTGATCGTACTATTAGTATTCAGTTTACTTAGTTTATCCACTATGTACTATGTTTATATACTTATAAGTGTTATCCCAAGGTTGTGCTTTTGTTTTGGAACTTATAGGTTAGTGCCGAGAGGCACGTAGATACCCTACTCAGTTGCAGTTGACCTAGTGGCAGAGTTGGTGATATCACAGGTGGTATCAAAGCATCTAGGTTCGGTACTAGGGTTGAACTGTTGGATTTTAGACAAGCTATAAGTCTTAATCTCCATGAGCTTACCTCTAAGGTCTTGGCCTTCTTATCTTGTTACATAAGATAGAAAAACATATATAGGAATAAGAAATAGAATAAACCTAATCTACAGAAAAAGACCCCAGTGAGCCTGAGTCAGATGCAGAGATGGTACCCAAGCCGGAAGGAGTGGCACCGGTGGACGCTGAGGGTACGGGCACCTTCGCAGCGGGTGGTTCCCTATTATCAGTATCACCTATTTGTGGTTATTGCCTGTGATGTGAGCAGCGGGTTGAGACCGCTAGTCAGCAAATTGCAGAGTTGAGAGAGGAGATTGTTGGAATCCGTATGCAAAAACAAATAGAATAAAATTACAAAAATCCACTAACAGGATTCGCACATACTAGAAAACCGATTGGATAGAAATTACCTCAATGTTTTTTATTGTTTGGATTGGAGGTACTGTTGTTTACGCTTCGCCCTCTACTGGTATCCACATGACAAACTCCTCTACAAGCGATCGGGATGCTAGCCCCTTTTGTGTTCTGAAAACTGTTCATAACTAATCCTAACTATGTGGTAATACGTGAAATTTTTTGAAGAGAGGGAGGCTAGATACTATTATCGTTGTTCTAGGGTTTAGGGTTTTTGTTTTTAATCAGATAAAGATAGCTGCCGAGAAAAGGTTAACATAACCTTTTATAGCTATCAATATCAGAACCCTAATTGTCATCTAATGACAATTTAATCTCGTCCGTCTATTCCTATAATCATCCAACGGTTGGATGAATAATATTAAGTAATTAATGTCATTTATCTTATAAATAAAATTAGTTACTTATTAACTTACCAGAAAATACAATATGGAATCTGATTCCCCTTTTGTATACGTTCAATGAATCTAGACACAATCTCGATTCATTGAATGTGGACATTGTGCTCACAAGATCGTCATGCGTGTGACCTTGTAGGTTCACTTAACATTGACAGTGAATGAAAAATGTCCTAGACATTTATTCACAAAACATAAGCGGCCTCTAGCAAGACATTATGCTTACCCAAGTTAAGTAAAAGCAATATAACCTAGCATCAGTTTTAATATTTAGTCCTTTTGTCACACGATAGCCTATAAACTTAGTTAGATTAGGAATCTAAGTCCTTGAGAGTGCATCATTAATAAAGAATTAGGTTCGGGTGAATATTATTGTTTGCTCAAAATATTGAAGAATTTCATCTGCTATTCCTGAGCTTGATTTATGCAACATCAAACCATGGAACTTGGTATACTTGCATAAATATCTTTCCAGTGTTGCGGTGATGTTCTATAAGTTCTCTTCATTGGACCAGGGAATATCAAACCATAGAACTTGGTGTACTTGCAATAAATATCTTTTCTAGTGTTGCGGTGTTGTTCTATAAGTTCTCTTAATTTGGACCTTGATCGTGTTTGTTTTCGCCTTGGGAAAAGGAGTGTTGTTACGCACAACTTGGTTGTGGGTTGAAGAGAGTTCGACACGACGAACGTATTACCAAGGGGGGATCCTTGAAGAGGTTGAAAGAAGTTCAGCCATTTTATGTGCAAAGGGAGTTTGCGACATCCACTAGAGAAGCATTAGATGTATTAACGAGATAAGTGTTTTCCGTACTTTGTTATAAGTTATAGTGGATTTTTTTTCTAGGTGAGACCCCTGCAGATATCGACAAGTTAGCAAACTGCATTATCGTTCTTATGTATTAACATATTTCTGTTTACTTATGCGTTGTAATACTGCAAACTAATTCACAACACACTATTCAGCTAAACACTTAGTAGAACAGGCCTAAGACACGAACTTACTACATCTAATGAGTGAAATAAACCAACGAGTTGTTATCCAATAAGTTTGACGATCTTAGTTCTTGGAGAATCACTGCCATTTCAATTACCGTAGCATTACAAGATAGCTGAAGAATGTTAAAATTAGAGTGTATTTTGAAAGGAAAAGAAGTTATTGGAGAACTGAAAAACGAAGATAGGGAGGATTCATCCTCATTGTTGTAAAGCTAGAATTTCTAGACAATTTTGGGAGAGCTCCATTTTGATGGCTTTGAAGCATTCAAATGAAAAAGTGTCTTGCACAAAGTTTGTAGAAAACTTCTTGAGGTCTCCAAAATGGTATACTTCATATTCATATGAGTTCATTTGCATCTATTATGAGTGTTATTGCAGATTTTCAAGCTTCGATTTCATCAATGACATATTTTGGAAAAATGATCATCACTTGAGTTCTAAGAGTCCAATTGTGATTATTCAAGTTGTTGTGGAAGTCTAAAAGAAAGATATACAACTTTGCTGAAGACACCAAGAGCTGATTTGGAAGTGTAGTAGTCTAAAAAACTACTGGACTTGGCGAGTCCTAGCTTGCCTGGTCAAGTAAGTCCAAGCTTTTTTTCAAAAAAATGTTTTTCTAGGTTGTAATTCCGTTTTTACCCTCCCTTAGCATGTAATTAGGGGTATTTTTATATTTTAATTTCTCTAAATCTAATTAGATGTTATAGTTTCCATTAAATCAGAGATATCTATAAATATCCCATTATGCTATTGTAGCCTCAACTTTTGATGAATATATTGAATTAAGAGTTTTCCCTTTGGAATTCTTGAGTTATTCAGTATTTTTCTTCATTTCTTCTATGTGTGATCTTTCGTAGTTGAATTAGATTGAAGAACTTGGATTGGGATGATCTAAGGAATTCAAAATTGATCTCAATTCCTAATAGTCAAGTATATTGTGGTTATTGTTTGAGTTTAGGTCTTCTCTAAAGTATTAGATAGGTGATAGGTTTATATTTATTGTTGATCTAGTCTATTAGGTAAAGGTTTGAGTCATTTCTTTAAAAGGGTCAAGTATCTTGTTGCTTAGTTTGTTTGAGGGTGGCTTGGCAAAGACCTCTCGGGGGCAATCTTGGGAAGCTTGTGAGTTCTACAACAAATTGAAGAAAGCTCAAATCACCAACCAACACTTCAAATGGTAAGGAAAACAGATGTGCCCACACCTCACCAATTCTAAGGGAAAAATCATCATGCCATATATTTCATTGCAAAAAAACTCAAGCAGTAAGACTATTTCGTGCCTTCAAAATTGTTCCGTTAGTTTAGGGGTTGATTTTCATTTCTTTTTTCTTTTTGTAGAAAAATGAGTTGTAGGACGATTTTGCCCATGAAAAAATGATCAAGAGTGAAGCATGTGCATTTTAATTCTTGCCAGAAACTACTGTTTGAAGTGGTCATTGGGTATTAATAGATACACAAAATAGTTGGATAGTTAAAGAAAGAAAAAAAGATTATAACAACTTACGAAGAGCCACATATAGTCCAGTGGCATTTATAGCCCATTTTTAAATTAAAAAAAAAAAGTAAAGATGATGTATAAAAATAGCAATTTGAAATACTTCATGTATATTAATAAAAATTTGAAATAAGATTATGTATATTAGTAAAGATGATGTATATTTTCTTATTATTTTTTCAAAATAAAAAATGAAAAATAAACCCAACACGTACCGTAACCATTTCATAACAATTGTAAAAAGAAACTATCATCACACTTTTTTTTGGATCCAGATCATCATTTCATTAAGAAATCAAAACATGTACAAGTGCACGAAGGCTCAAAGCCATCCAAAAACACTACCTAGAAAGCAGGATCCTTCTGAACTATCTGACATATAGCACTGCTCCTATTATATACATCTACCAAAATATTGTTAGTATACCATCATCACACGATACCGGAGCTAATGTATGCCTTGGAAAGCCACCACCAATTATCACTATATTTACCGTCAGTTATCACCTTCTCTTTGACCACCACAAATAAAATCACCAAAAAAAAATTTCATCACTAATATTGTCTTTCCTACGGTATAATGGTAGTTTTTAAATGTTTACCACTGTTGTGAAATGATCATTATGTTGAGTTTTTAATTTTGTTTTCTTTTCATTTTGAAAGAAATAATAGTATTATTATTAAAAAGAAAAATTAGTTATGAGTAACTATGAACTATTTTAACTTTTCTATTTATCACAATGATCTTTTATTTTATCATTTTCTAACCATGAACTATTTTATATCTTTTGTGTAACTTTGATTTTATCTTTTTCTAACTATGAAGTTTTTTATTTTTTTTAAAATAGCCATGACTATATTTGAGAAGTCAAAAATAGTTTATGACCATTTTCTGAAAAAAAGAAGTTCATTGCTAGAAAAAAATTAAATCAAAGTTCGTGACTATAAACATAAGAACAAAAGTAACTCATTGTTAGAAAAAAATAAAATAAAAATTCATGGTTAAACAGAAAAGTTAAAATAGCTCACAACTTATTTATAGCTAATTTCTCTATTAAGAGTTAAAAAGTGAAAAAGGTTAAGGGTCATCGGTTCAAGAGTAATAGAGTAATTAGATTACTTATAAATGATATCATTATCTTCTATTAAACCATATTTATTAATTAGAGTTAAGATAATTATTTTTAAACATTATCTATTGAAGTGATGGTGCCCATAAATTGATGTGTATTTTGTCATTAACTTTAAATTACATTTATTTAAAATTTTATAGATTAATTCTTTAAAAAATTTATAAATTAAATTGATATTAACCCCTAACATCAAGGAGTACTTTGAAATTAACCCTATTTCAAACTTAATTCTTAAGAACGTTGAAAAAGAATTAGTATCTCTTATCTTAACCTAAACAAATCACCTAGGATCGTCTAGTACATTTTCTATATTTGATAAGAGTTTATCTTTTATTCTATATTATTACTATTAATAATACTACAACAAAAGAAGTGCATTAGGATGTACTAAACGATTTCGACCGCTAAACAAACTCCCCTCTCACCACGACTTTGCGGCACACAGTGCAACGCTTGCACGAGAGGTGTTCATTAGTTTGACTTTGGACAAAATTTGATTTTTTTTAGGATTTTTTTAAAAATCAAACCGAACTGAATTATCACTTAATTAACTGAATCTTGTTCAAACCAAAATAATTCATTTCGGAGAAACATAAATTTATTGAAGTAATAAATTTAAATTTAAAAATAATATTATCTATATCCTAACTTAATTAGATGACATGACATAACTATTAAGAAATAGGAGAGTAAACGAGCTGAGTCGAGCTCGAAACTTAACATTTTTTTATCAACTCAAGCCAAAAAAAAAAACTTTGTTGTCTAAATTGAAGGTTGAACAGAATAAACATTATCCTTACTAAGGAATATGAGTTATTTGAATTATGTCTAAGCATTTATTAGATAATACAATCTCAAACACTCAAGATCGTCTAGTACATCTTCTAATACACTCCCTTTATTAGTTATTTTCCCTTAGGGTTTATCTTTTAGAGTTTAGGGATGTACTAGACAATCTTCGCCGCAATCCTAATAACAGTAAATAGGAATATATGCGTAAAATTTTCATTTAATATTTTTTGATTTATTAAAGCGATAGATATTTTGAGATGAAAAAAGTATATGTAAAGATACATAAATTGAAATGAAGGGAGTAATATTTAAATAAAATTTATAAACATATACAAATTTTATGCTAAATTAAGTATTTAAAATATAAAATAACCTTAATTAACTATATTTAATTGAAGTTATTGTATTTAATTACAGTTAATTATGAATTTAAGAAAAATATTTAAAATTTCGGTTTAAATAAGCTCAAAATTGAAAAACGAACCAAATTTTAATTTGGAGTAACAAAATCAAAACTTTATAGATTAAATACAATTTAGCTAAAATAACCTTCAAATGTTTTAACTTTTTTTTTTATAAATATAAACTTTTATTTTATCTTTTTTTAATAATGAACTATTTATGTTCTTATAAAAATAGTTATGAACTTTTATTTTATCTTTTTATAACCACAAACTATTTTTGTTCTTTTAAAAATAGTCATGAATTATTTTTGACCTCTCAAATATAGCCTTAATCTATATTTGGGAGGTCGAAGAATAAAAATAGTTATATTTAGAAAAGGATAAATAAAAAATTATATTTATAAACGGAAGACATAAAATAGTTTATGATTAGAAAAAGATAAAATAAAATTTATGATTATAAATATAAAGTTAAAATAGTTAACTCTTGTTTTAGTTAATTTTTCTAAACTAAATTTAAGAAAACTAAAATAAAAAAATTGAATTAAATTTGTGTGCGGTCAATTTTCGATTTTCTCCGAATAATAAACTTGTGGTGCTGTCCCTCTACTCAGGATTCGCTGTAATATTTCCTGTAACATCTCTTGTAATATTTTTTTATAATATATATTTCCCCTTAAGTTTATCTTTTTCCCTTATATTTTATATTTTATTTGATAAATTTTATTAATAAAATATATCAAATTTAGAATGTTATAGAGACTGTTATAAGAAAAGGAAATATTACAAAGATCCCAACAGCGTCCCCTCTGGCTCTGCCTTCTGTCCGGTCCAGTTATCCATCTTTAACCTAACTAAGTATTGTTCCGAGTCCTTGTTGCCTCCCCTACTACTAGAACCAAACCAAAACTTGGGTTTTCCTGTCCAGCTTCACCTGGGGTTTTTCTGCTGGCGCAGAGACTGAAGGAAGAATCAAACAATTGCATTGAGACTGTCTGATTTTGATACCTATATTGGTGGAGATGAGGCCGATATTGATGAAAGGCCATGAAAGGCCATTGACGTTTTTGAAGTATAACAGGGAGGGTGACCTTTTATTCTCCTGTGCGAAGGATCACAATCCCACAGTATGGTTTGCCGACAACGGTGAACGTTTGGGAACTTACAGAGGTCACAACGGTGCAGTTTGGTGCTGCGATATTTCTCGTAAGGATTTGTGTTCTTCTGTATGTGTTTGTGTGGTGTGATTCATGTACATATGGTTAATATTTGAGATTCTTATTTTATAGAAATTTTAATTTTGAAAATTTATCTTTTATATGACATGATAAAAGAAAGCAGACAGAGATCTAGAGATGATCTCTAAACTTTTAGAATTTCTGAATTTCCTTGAAGAAGTGTGCTATTTTTTGTTTACTTGAGCAATACTTTCTTTTTGGGCGATGCTTACGGAATGATAAGCTAGGGTTGCAAGTTTGAATTCCTTCACGCAGAAGACAGATTAAATGTCGTTTTATTTGTAGTTCAGTTATAAGCATTTTTTTTTATTTTCTTTAATTATATATTAATTTTTTATTTTTATAAATGTCCTTTTATTTGCTGAATTTTTTTGGGATAAATTTTCAGTTATAAGCAGTTGAATTGTATGACTAATGTCTAATTGTGTCACAGGAGATTCAAGTTTGCTAATTACTGGAAGTGCGGATCAGACTGCAAAGTTGTGGACGGTTAAAACAGGGACTCAGCTGTACACTTTCAACTTTGACTCACCAACCAGGTCTGTTGATTTTTCTGTTGGTGATAAGCTTGCAGTGATAACAACAGACCCTTTTATGGGATTGCCTTCTGCGATTCATGTCAAGCGCATTGCCAGGGATCCTAATGACCGTAAGTTCTTGTATTCTTCAGCTCTTACTAACGAAATTCAACCTGATTTTTACGGTACCAATTTGAAATTGGATTTGAATTTTGGGATTCACAAGAACATATATTCATTACATCAATAATGTATTTTGCTCAATGCCATTGTATCTTGCTCAATTTCTCAAGACATGACAGAACAGTCTTGGTTATTCTGTTGCTCGTATCTTGTTGCTGTTACATCTATAGAATTATGACCTTTTGGTATTGTCACACTCGAGATGTTGTTAAACCTTGTTTGTTAGTGGTAAATGATCAATTTTGTTGATTTTTTACAAGCATTAGAATCAAATTTAGGATTCAGCTATGAGCAAGCGTTGATAAATCTTTGTTATTGCTTTGAATTATTGTTTGCCTTTGAGTCTTTCCTTACTAGTATCCTTGGTTTCGCTGGTTTTGTTACTAAGTTTTATTATGAGTACTTTCACTTTGGTGACTAGGTTTGCTACTTTGGTTTTGCAGAGACTGGTGAATCTGTACTTTTAATTAAAGGTCCTCAGGGGAGAATTAATAGAGCTGTTTGGGGACCTCTGAACAAAACAATCATAAGTGCTGGAGAAGATGCTGTAGTACGTATCTGGGATGCAGAGGTAGGAAATTTTGTCAGAAAAAATGTTAAAATACTTGATCTTCTGGTCAGAAATTTGATTAACAATTCATAGAGTTGTAGAACTTCACATTTGGGAAGTTCATAGAACACTTTGTTTTCTTGCATGCCAAGATCTAACCTTTTTAATCTTTAAATTTTTAAAAGCTAATAAACTCTGTTTACAATTCAGACGGGTAAATTACTGAAAGAGTCGGACAAGGAAAGTGGCCACAAAAAGACAATTACATCACTCGCAAAATCAATTGATGGATCACATTTCATAACTGGTTCCCTTGATAAGTCCGCAAAGGTACATCTCTCTCTCTCTTATTTTTTTTTTTTTTATTTTAATTAAATCTCTTTTTGACTTTATTTGTTGTGTCTTTTCTGTTGCAATGGCCCTCCTTCCTCTTTTTCTTATTGGTTTTACTTTTTAGCTTTGGGACATAAGAACATTGACACTTCTGAAGACTTATGTCACGGAACGCCCTGTCAATGCAGTTGCAATGTCTCCACTTCTTGATCATGTAAGTACTTATGGCACATCTGGAATTGTATCTTTATTGTTTCTCTTGCTTTATAGATCAATTGAATCAGTTGACAGATTAGGAATTTATCTGTTCTCTTCCCCACCACCAAATTAAAAAAACAAAAACAAAAAAACCAAAACAGAAACAAAAGAGCAAAAAAAAGGGGGAAAGAAACGAGGCACCCTCTCTTTCTGCCCCTTCCCCCCTTCTTTTCCATTTGTTCTTACATAGGAATTCTTGTAGCATTTCTATTCTATTTTAGCTTTTGCTTTTGTTCTTTGTTTTGGGAAAGTTATCACACCTTTATTAGAAAGTTAACTTCTAAATAACCTGACTTTATATATGCATCTACTATTTCTATAATTAAACTAGAGTTTGAATTGTTGCTCCTTCTTTCTTGGGGATTGAAGTTTTCTTGTGAGGTTTGAGGATGCTTCACTGTATGAAGTGTCGGAGCCCTAATCAATTTCCTTTACTTGATGTCTACTGAGTGCTGTTCCAACTTTCTTATTGGTGTGCAATTTTTAGTTTAGCTTTGTTTTGTCTACTATTTGATATTCTGAGGAATTT
The DNA here is from genome assembly GCA_028651295.1 of Catharanthus roseus. NCBI lineage: Eukaryota > Viridiplantae > Streptophyta > Magnoliopsida > Gentianales > Apocynaceae > Catharanthus > Catharanthus roseus. Next base: position 30,470,580 of record JAPQWS010000168.1, read on the forward strand.
TTTCTATTACACTTTGAAGAGTATGCAGTCTTTCTGCATCAATGAACCTAGCATATACATGTATGCTCAGGGATTTGAAGCTGCACATATGTTTACAGAATTGATGTGTCCAGAACAAGTTTTGTGTTCTAAAGTTTGATAGTCCCTTGTTGGCTATGCACAAAAACTAGTTTAGTACAACACTTACATAAATGGGCATATTTGAAGCTGCACATATTTGTTTACAGAATTGATGTGTCCAGAACAAGTTTTGTGTTCTAAAGTTTGATAGTCTGTTGTTGGCTGTGCACAAAAACTAGTTTAGTACAACACTTACATGTATCGGCATTTTATCACACGGAAATGCCTGCTTTATTATCTGACTTTGAACAGCAGGAGCTCCATTTAATCTTGTTTTGGCAGGGTGTGCCTTTTTCTCATTTGCTCGTTATAATATTGTTTTGTTATGACAATTCTGCAGGTGGTATTGGGAGGAGGTCAGGATGCATCAGCTGTTACAACAACTGATCATCGTGCAGGGAAGTTTGAGGCAAAATTCTATGACAAGGTAATAAATAAGTTTGTTATTTTCTTTCAGATTTAATTTTTTGCCTCCTAACAGTTTTCTGCTTCATATATATTCAATTTATTAGATTCTCCAAGAAGAAATTGGAGGTGTCAAGGGTCACTTTGGTCCAATAAATGCTCTGGCATTCAACCCTGACGGAAAAAGGTAAATGCATCGCATGAATCCAAGACTATTTATTGTTTGTCATTATATTATATGCATGCTTTTTTATACTTTGAATACTTGATGCATTCCTTTGTTTATGGAGCTAAATAATTTCTTCAGCTTACTTAACCCCACCTATTTTACCCTTGTTGCATTATTGATTGACTAGCTCGAGCGTTGTTCTCTGTTTTCAGTTAGCAAGGTTTTCCAATTCACTGAATTAATGTTGTGTGCTTGTTGTATTTTAATGACTTAAATCCTGGAAAAGTAACTGTCATTCAGATTCTCCAAGGATACCACGTACAAATTTGTGTAAGGAATGCCAATGAAATCATAGTTTGAATCATTTGTGGGATCTATTTTACTTGTGCTTAATTAATGGTTTGTAATGCAAAGAAGAATGAACCCAGACACTTCTTGAATTGTATCATGATGCTGGATTTTCATGCTCGGCATTGTAAATTGTGAAATATAGGAATCCATTTATTTGCACAGAAGTTCACTTGAAAATTATAGCAGAAAGTTGAGACATGATAGATGCAATTTTCATTGGGCCATTCCATATAAGAGTACAAGAATTCAACCTTTTTGTATGTGTCGAGGTTTAATGCAAATCTTTGTGGTTTCTTTTTGAGCAGTTTTGCAAGTGGTGGTGAAGACGGATATGTAAGACTACACCATTTTGACCCAGACTATTTTAATATCAAAATCTAGATAGGGTAAGAATTTTGTTTGATAAATTATTTTTGTATCTTTTATTTCTTGCGGATGTTATTTGTACAAGAAAGTAATCCTCGGTCATCGCCCTGGCTAGCGAGAGTTTGAGACAATCTATATATTAGGAAAGCCACTGAGTTCATTTTAGGGAGATTGATTCTCTTTTAGTTTTAACTATTACCGATATATTCATGCTTAAATTTAAGCTGAGATAAGCTTCTGCTGTTTGCATTTTTTTTCACATGAATGAATGGCTATAAAACATTGCTCAAACTCTGTAATTGCCTGCAATATCTGAGATCCTCCTGCTTTTGAATCTTTGTTCAAAGATTTAGGTGTTTTTTTGGATGATGTTTTAGATGAGGATAAGATTATTGTTCCAAGATTTAAAAATTTTTTTGCACTTTTTTTGTTTTTTTTTATTTTGCTTTTTTTTCTTACAAAAAATCAAACATGTACTTAAAGAAACCCTATTTTCTTAGTGTAGTTACAATCCAAGTAGAGCCTTATTATTTGGCAAAAAGCATTATGCTTATGATATTTTCTCAACAGGGAAAGACATGGGAACACTAAACCACAACCCTTGTTGAATTAGTAATGATGGAAATTCGGCTTTTAAGTTCGGATGGAGTTTTTGAACTCTCAATTTAGACACTGTAGTAGATATTAAGGTCTCGGGGGCCGGATAGCCATTCCGGAGTTTTCATCTTCTCAACTATTATAAAAGTGTAAAATAGTAGGAGTCATGCATGATTTATACGTTTTTAATTTCTTACTTAAAAATGCCTTTTAGCTAAACTTAAATGAATTAGAGTATCTAATAAAAAAAATAAAATGAATAGAGTATAATAATGTGAGTTTAATTACATAGAGGAGTTGAAGAGCAGTATTAATCAAATGGATAAGTGGAAGAGAATTTGTTAATTAAATAATAATTTTAAAATTACATAAAAGGTAATAAAATTTACACGAGACGAATAAAGTTCGACATAAGGATAAATAAAAATTTTATGGAATTTTGAAAGTAAAGGAAATAATGACTTTTGGAGTATTAAAATATTTTGTTTGCGAAAATAAATTTAAATAATTATTAAACAAGTTAAAATTTAAAGAAAATAGAAATAATAAAAATATAAGAATAGTAAAAGAAATAATGACTTTTAGAGGTTAAAATATTTTGTTTGTGAAGTATAAATCAAAAAAAATTACTAAACAAGTTAAAATTTGAAGAGAATAAAAAATTAATAAAAATATAAGAATAAATAATTATTAATAGAAGCTAACTAAATTTATCCTAAAAAAAAAGTAGATTATTGTTAGAGGAGAATAAAAATTACGTGGAGGTATTTAAGTACAGAAGTAAACAATTATTTATTTAGAAGTTAATAATTGCATAAAAAATGATAAATGATTACATAAAAAATAGTAAATTGTAAGAATTACTTATAAAATACATTTAATAATAAGAAAATAATTTTTAAAATACTTTCAGCTTGTAGAACACAATTTTGTTTTACCAAAATAAACCCAGGAGATAAAACTTGGAAATTATATGAAAATAGGCTTACTTGAAATATGATCTTGAAAAGTTGAATTGAATCTTGGAGATTTCTGAATACAAGAGAAAGCTAGGGTATTGTTTCTAAGCTTGAGAGCAAAATAAATCGATGCTAAAGGTCGATATCTATCCTTCAATTGAATCTAACTATTTATAGAAAGAAAATGAATTTACATTTGAATTTCATTTGTCTTGAATCTTCATTTCATTTGCATCTCATTTGAATTTGCATGTCATTGGAATCTTCGAGATACAATAATTGAACTTGAGTGATATAGGTGTGGGTCCCTCCACGTGTTGTTGTCTTGAATAATGGCGTGTGGGTCCCGCCACGTTTTCTTGTTGAATGTATGTTTTTGTCTTGTAGTGTCGGCAGAGTTTGAATAGGGATCGTAGATACAACATATATTATTCACATTTTTATATAAACATAAAGCGGTTTTTATTCCGAAACTGCAGATCCGAATGGGAACAAAGTGGGACCACCGTGTCGGGAACACCCTCTTCGAGGGCGGGCTTACCAACGGTCTTACCGAGTTAAACCAAACACTTTACCAACATTCGAAAATGCAAGTTTATGGAGGTGTGAAACCGCCGTAAATTATACTTTTTGAAATTAGAAATCAAAAGGGTCCTGTCCTCCTATTGGATCAGTATCGAGAGGCTCGGTAGAGGAATCCTGTGAGGAAGTAGGACTTTGAGAACGTTGTTGTTTGAGCTGTTTCTGAAATGCTTTGAAGCGTAAAAATTCTTGAAATTGGGTTGCTTCATCAGCTTCATCTGTGGTAATTTTTGAACTTGAGGAATCTGGTTTGAGTGGTGATGGAGTGGTTGGAGCAGATGGTCTGGTTGGAGCAGACTGTTGAATAGAGACTTTTGAAGGTCCAGTGCTTTTTGATAATTGTTGAATACTTCGTTGAATTATATGACTAGTTTGAATGAATTGTAGAACAGCTTCTTGAGAACATAGTTCTACTGAATAAGCTGTCCACCATTTGATTTTGAATTCTCTGATAATGGACATTGGAAATTCCTTTGAATAAACTTGGTCGACTTTGTAACTCCAGCAGAAGATCCATGGAACTCGGAGTTCTGCATAAAAATGTAGTGGAATGGCATGTGCTGGGCCTGTCATCTTTTTGACCCATGTTTGATAACCGAGTTTAGGAATGGGAGGTAATATGTCTGGTAGACTTCCAAAATTTATCCACCATTCATAAAACCAGATTGGAAAATCTTTTAAACATTGTTGATGAAATATGAAGAACCATGAATGATCAAAAGGGCGTTTGAAAAATGTTCTATACCAAGCCATACGGTAGTCTTGGTATGTGTAACCCTTTTGGAATAAAATTAACGTAAAAATTCTTTTGTAGTCCAAATGGAAGTCCATTCGGAAGATGTCAAAACCTTTTTAATAACACATTTTGAATAAGCAATTCTTTGAGGATTTTGCTTATCTGGTGTATGAGATATTTCAACTGATTTTGAATCAACAAGAATGAGTTCATAAAATGTTTGAGTTTTTTGTGGATCATCGGGTAGCCGATGGCAGCCCTGGGAGGAAGAATTCTTTGAAGTAAATTTTGAAGAATTTTGAATTCGGGAATTTCGTGAAAGTGGTGAGAAATATATTTTCAATATTGGGTTTGATGAAATATTGAGTATTTGTCGAAGATACATTTTGTGTAGAACTTTGAATAGGGGATTTTTGTAGTTTGAATGAAGGTGTCTCAGCGGCCATTGAATAAGTCAAAGGAGGAAAATCACTGAGGGCTCTAAATCTATTGGGTGTTTGAATTGTTGAGGAAGAAGGAATAGTGGGTTTGATCTCATAATCTTTAGCACTTTGAATTTGTAATCTTGGAGTCTTTTCCTTTTCCTTGAGTTTACTCATGCTGAGGAGTTGTAAGGAATTCTCTTGTTAGAAAATCAGGTAAAGAATTTTGAGTGCCTTTTATATATTCTATATCAAAATCGAAGGCAGATAGAATAGCTTGCCATCGAGCAAAAATTTGTTTTGAAACCAAATTTTGAACATCTTTTTGTAAAATTTCTTTTGCGATTTACAATCAATACGTAATAGAAAACGTTTGTTGTATAAATCGTCTTGAAATTTTGAAATACATAAAACAATACTTAAAATTTCTTTTTTAACAGCTTGAATAATTTTTTTTGCGGTCCGAGCCAAAGACCACTATGATATCTTACTAAATGTTCATGAGATGAATGATTAAACTTTTGCTTTAAGATGCCACCATATCCTAGATCTGATGCATCAGTTTCTACTATCATGAATGCAGATGGATGAGGAATGGTCATGCATGGTAATGTTTTTTGCCTTAGTTTTGAGCATGCGAACTATTTGAGTATGTCGATGAGTCCATGCAGGGAGGATTTTTTTGTAATCTTTGATATAAAGGTGCACAAATTTGACGTAATTTTGGAAAAAAATCAAAAAGATAATTAAGACAACCAAGAAATCTTTGTAGCTGATTTATTTCTTTTATTTCGTCTGGAAATTTATCGAAAGAAATTCAAGAGCACGATGAATCGGAGTAATTGTACCTTTGTATATAATATGACCAAGAAATCTAATTTGAGTTTGGAATAATTTAAGTTTAGGTGCAGAAACAACTAAACCGTTTCGTTTGACAACTTGAAGAAATATTTGTAAATGTTTAAAGTGTTGATCAATGGAATCAGAGAATAATAAAACATCATCAATATAGACAATAATGAATGTAGTATAAGGATTGAAAATATCATTCATAATATGTTGAAATTCAGACGGAGCATTTTTGAGCCCGAATGGCATAACGTTCCATTCGTAATGCCCAAAAGGAACTGTGAATGCTGTTTTGTAACGATCTTGTTCGGCTATTTGAATCTGCCAAAAGCCAGATTTCATATCGAATTTTGAAAATATTTTTTGCATTGTATAATCGTTTTAATAGATCCTTTTTATTAGGAATGGGATACCTGATCCATTGGAGAACTTTGTTGAGTGGTTTGTAATTGATAACAAGACGAGGAACACCGCGTTCCTTTTCTGCTTGATTTATGACATAAAAAGCTGCGCAACTCCAAGGTGATTTGGAGGGGCGAATTAATTTCTTTGCGAGTAATTCTTGAATTTCCTTTTTACATACTTCTAATAATTCGTGATTCATTTGAATAGGGCGTGCTTTTGTAGGAATATTCTTTTCTGAAAAATCTTTTTCATAGGGAAGAGAAACAATATGTTTCTTTCGATCCCAAAAAGCATTTGGAATATTTGCACAGATTTCTTTTGTAAGTGAGTTTTGAAATGCTAAAATTTTCTCTTGAATTTGAGAATTTTGCAATTGTTCTTCAATTCTTTCATAAGAAAGTTCTTCTTTCAGAAAACTAATTTTATTCTGAAATCGTTGAATAGTATTTATTTGTTTGTAAATAGAATTTTCTTGTAATAGAAATAATTCTTTTTGTTTCACAGGGTTTAAAAATTTGAAAATAACAGTGTTGCCCATGATTTTTGTTCCCAAACCATGGTGATTTACCCAAAAGGGATAGATTTGAGTAAGAAAAGGAGTTCCCAAAATAATATCAGTATTTAAATCTTTGACCACAATAAATTGGTGTTTGAAACAGTAATAATCATTGCAAATGGCAGTTTTGACTAGTTTACCTTTGACTTGGAGTGGCATACCGTTTGCAGTGACTAATGATTCATTTGTTGGTACGTAATACTTTGTATGAATTAATCCATCTCGGATGCAACTTTGATCAGCTCCACTATCTATCATAGTCGTAAATGTTCCTTTGAAAGTTCCAATTGCAATTGTAATATATATGTTCCATTTTTTGAAATGTAATTTTGTCGATGATAGAAATAAATTTTGAATCTTGTGGATTTGTACTCGGCATAGGAATTTCGACGAGTGGAAATTCGGAATAGGAGAATCGAAAGAACTTCTTTACCTTTAGAAGTTCGTGATTGTAATAGGGCTATTTGAGTATCTAATTCCAAATTTTTTGTTTCTACAGAGAAAATTCTTTCTTTGAGTTCTTTGACTTGGGCTTTTAAAGAACGAATTTCTGTTTGTAATTCGGCTGTATTATGTTGGCGTATTGGAGGGTTCATATTTGGATATCTATCAAACATTTTGGAAATACTGAAAGGTTCGATTAAACGGGCAGTAACTAGATTCTTCCCCGAAGAATAAGGGCTTTGAGTTTTTCAAGTTGTTTTTTCTGAGCTTCTGGAGGGAGGTCTTGAATGATATCAAAAATGAGTTCTTTTTGATCTTTGACTGTGTTATCTGAATGTTTGATCATATTAATAACTTTGCATGCGCAAGGAGAAGAAATATTACCTTCATCGGTGCTGCTGAAGTCTTGGAAATCATCGGGTTGATAATCTGAAGAGGAATCAATTTGAACTAAAGAGATACTCAATTTTTCTTTTAATTCCTGGTCTATTTCAGGAAATTGGTCTAGAATCTCATTAATCTTCTTACTACGGCATGCATTTGCTTTGTGACCTGGTTTACCACATTTGTAACAAGTAATTTTATTGAAATTTGGTTTTTTGTGATAAGTTTTTCTTGAAGGTTTGTAAAATTCTGGAGAAGATGGTTTGAAGCGTCGAGAGTATGAACGTCTTCTTGAATACCTAGGCGGATTTTTGAAAAATCGTCTTTTGAGTTGAGCAGAAGGAGCTTTAATACCTGTGATTCCGAATGCTTCACAAAAGGAACCCAATTCTCGTCGCTCACTTCCATACTTGGCTTGGAATTTTAACTCTTGGCAAGCAGATAAAGCTTCTTGTTTAATGAATGCAAAAAGCTGACCATAAGTCATTATATTGAAATCTATTTGGTCTAAACCCATTTCTTTTTTGAGATTTGTAATGATTCTTTGGGAAAATAAAGTTGGTAATCCAGTAATGAATTTTTTTTTCCAAAATGGTGCATTGCAATCAGGTCTTTTGAGTACATAAGTTAAAAACATATCTTTGTACCATCGAAAGTCTGTTAAAGTTGGACATCTTAAGTTTGTCAAAAATACTTTTGCAGAGGATAACTCCTCTTTTGGGTTTCCTACAAAATGCATTGAAATGGTGACAAGTAGGAAATCACATGCATCATTTTGTAATGAAATATTACCTTGTTCGTCTTCTATTTCAATTGTGTGATCAAGAATGGCAAGTTTCTCTTCTATGGTTAATGAATTATCCCACCAATATTTTAATTGACTCAGTAAATCCCTGCAATTAAAAATATTGCTGCTCGTTTTTCCCGGTATATTGTGAACTTTGTATGCAATCTTGGCCATGCCCATTTCTTGTAATGTATTAAGAATCTCGTATTCGCTTTTGCCATCTATATTCCAATTGGAAATTGAATTGCCATCATAATGAGAGGTATGAAACTTGGCTCGCTCTTCATATTGAATATCTCGGGGGGTTGGTCGTGGATAATAATTTCGAGTTTCAGCGGTTTTCCATCGAGGATTTGAAGCTTTATATGGTTTTGAATGGCGAATTTTGTTAACAACATTGTGATCTATTTCATGAGGTTCTAGGAATGAATTCTCGACTTGATGTATTTTTTGAAATGAATTCATTATCGATTGAATACTACTAGTGTAAACTGGAAGAATCATGGTGTTCCCTGTCCTTCCCTGTTCAATGGTATTTATTTTGGACTGAACTGGGTAGATTGGAATTGATTTTGTCTAAGGTTTGAGATATCTTGTGTAGTAATGGAGAAGAAGATGATAAGGAGGATGTTGGTCTAATAAGTTGAGCTTCTTGATCTTTGGATAGGGTACTTGGTTGAAAATGAGGAGAAGAATAACTTGTAGGAAATCTAGAAGTATTAGGTTTAGGAATGGATTTTATCTCAGAAGATAAAGAATCTACCTGAGTGGCGATTGTATGTAAAATTTGATTAGAAAAATTATTCTGATGATAGATTTTTCTAATATCATGCATTGAGATAGAATCATCAGTGTCTTTACCTCTTTTGAATGGTGCTGCAATTATCTCACCTTCAGGAGTGTCGATCCGAAGAGATTGAAGTGGCGGATGAATTTGAGTTATAATATTGCCATCATTTAATTTCCACTTTTTTGCTAAATTTGTGTGGACATTAATATGTGATATTTTGAAAGGATCTTTTTCTTCAAAACCTTGTTTGATTAGAAAATATTCTAACCAGCAGAAAAAATCAAAAGGAGTGTTTAAACGATTAATATCCGAAATCCATTCTTCTTTGATTTTTTTCTTGATAAAAAGATTCTAATTGAAAAAAACCAATTTCTTTTTTTCATTGTTTTCCGGATCAAATATATCTTGTTCTAATGAATTAAAATCAATGTTTGTAATTTTATGAATAACATCGATCTCACCTTTCATCTGTGAAGCCGTAGGAGATAAAGGAGGAGATGTGGATACCTCTGGGATTGGTACTGTATGATGTACATGAATTGAATTTGGCATTCTGAATGATTGTTCAGATGCTTCTGTAAAAGAACGCCTTTGAGTGTGCGCAAATGAATGTCGACTTGGTTCTGTAGGAATGGTAGAACTTGATCCTTGTTCTCTCATGGAATTAAAGCGTATGAGAATATTACCATTATGTTCTTCTATAATTTGAGAAATTTCTGTTTGTTCTAAATGAGGAGGAGGTTGAGCATTTTCAATTTGAAATTCTTCTGGAATCGTAATCTCGTGCCATTTTAGTCGTTTAGGAGTAAATGTTTTTGATTGTTCAGCCTCTATGTGAAGTAGGGACAGTTTCAGTCACGTGATGTTGGAATCAATTTGAAACGAGGATTTAATTGTGAACTTAATAGTCGATAATAAACTCTATACATAACAACAAACTGTTCAGTAAGTTTTTCAAATTCATCTCCTTGTAGATGAATGTCCAAAACCAATGAATTCATAATTAATGGATCTGTTAAAGAAACGGAATAATTTGGAGCACAATTAAAATAAATTGGTCCATTGCAAATATTTGTTTGAATCATGGCAAGTAGAGAAGGTTTGTAACGTTTTAGTCTTTTGTCACGTAAAGCTAAATAAATGGGAGCATCAACTCCAATATGAACTAGTGGTTTGACAAACGAATTTGAATTAAACCATAATGAATATATCGAAATCCTTTTTCAAAATATTTATTCAAAGATGTTTTTGATAATAAAGGAGTAGTTTGAAATTTTTCTTGAATATTCATTGTTTCTTCATGAGTTTTGACTGAAAAAGCAGTTTTGAAATCAAATTTTCCTATTTTGTAAATAGTCTCAATTTGTTCTTCCGGGAATAGTCCAATCATTGAAATTATATTGAATATTTTCTTCTTTACTTTGAACTATTCTTTTTGAATCTAAGTTGGAGCCTGAAGAAAACATTCTTCTTACCAAATTTGCCATATCTAATGCATAGAGATCATAATATGTGTCTAAATGCAATTCCTAGTGGGAACAACGGGACTACTAGGCCGGGAACACCCTCTTCAAACGGGCTTACCAACGGTCTTACAAGCTGACCAACGTCTTACCAACACACAGAGATGAAAATAAACACGCAATATGATATGTATGCAAATGAGATGTGCAAATAATAATAAGATGAAATGCTTAACTAGTGGCTCTGATACCAAAATAAACCCAGGAGATAAAACTTGGAAATTATATGAAAATAGGCTTACTTGAAATATGATCTTGAAAAGTTGAATCTAGTTCTGCCCGTTTAATCGAACCTTTCAGTATTTCCAAAATGTTTGATAGATATCCAAATATGAACCCTCCAATACGCCAACATAATACAGCCGAATTACAAACAGAAATTCGTTCTTTAAAAGCCCAAGTCAAAGAACTCAAAGAAAGAATTTTCTCTGTAGAAACAAAAAATTTGGAATTAGATACTCAAATAGCCCTATTACAATCACGAACTTCTAAAGGTAAAGAAGTTCTTTCTGATTCTCCTATTCCAGAATTTCCACTCGCTGAAATTCCTATGCCAGGTACAAATCCACAAGATTCAAAATTTATTTCTATCATCGACAAAATTACATTTCAAAAATGGAACATATATATTACAATTGCAATTGGAACTTTCAAAGGAACATTTACAGCTATGATAGATAGTGGAGCTGATCAAAGTTGCATCCGAGATGGATTAATTCATACAAAGTATTACGTACCAACAAATGAATCATTAGTCACTGCAAACGGTATGCCACTCCAAGTCAAAGGTAAACTAGTCAAAACCGCCATTTGCAATGATTATTACTTGTTTCAAACACCAATTTATTGTGGTCAAAGATTTAAATACTGATATTATTTTGGGAACTCCTTTTCTTACTCAAATCTATCCCTTTTGGGTAAATCACCATGGTTTGGGAACAAAAATCATGGGCAACACTGTTATTTTCAAATTTTTAAACCCTGTGAAACAAAAAGAATTATTTCTATTACAAGAAAATTCTATTTACAAACAAATAAATACTATTCAACGATTTCAGAATAAAATTAGTTTTCTGAAAGAAGAACTTTCTTATGAAAGAATTGAAGAACAATTGCAAAATTCTCAAATTCAAGAGAAAATTTTAGCATTTCAAAACTCACTTACAAAAGAAATCTGTGCAAATATTCCAAATGCTTTTTGGGATCGAAAGAAACATATTGTTTCTCTTCCCTATGAAAAAGATTTTTCAGAAAAGAATATTCCTACAAAAGCACGCCCTATTCAAATGAATCACGAATTATTAGAAGTATGTAAAAAGGAAATTCAAGAATTACTCGCAAAGAAATTAATTCGCCCCTCCAAATCACCTTGGAGTTGCGCAGCTTTTTATGTCATAAATCAAGCAGAAAAGGAACGCGGTGTTCCTCGTCTTGTTATCAATTACAAACCACTCAACAAAGTTCTCCAATGGATCAGGTATCCCATTCCTAATAAAAAGGATCTATTAAAACGATTATACAATGCAAAAATATTTTCAAAATTCGATATGAAATCTGGCTTTTGGCAGATTCAAATAGCCGAACAAGATCGTTACAAAACAAAGCATTCACAGTTCCTTTTGGGCATTACGAATGGAACGTTATGCCATTCGGGCTCAAAAATGCTCCGTCTGAATTTCAACATATTATGAATGATATTTTCAATCCTTATACTACATTCATTATTGTCTATATTGATGATGTTTTATTATTCTCTCGATTCCATTGATCAACACTTTAAACATTTACAAATATTTCTTCAAGTTGTCAAACGAAACGGTTTAGTTGTTTCGCACCTAAACTTAAATTATTCCAAACTCAAATTAGATTTCTTGGTCATATTATATACAAAGGTACAATTACTCCGATTCATCGTGCTCTTGAATTTGCTTTGATAAATTTCCGGACTGAAATAAAAGAAATAAATCAGCTACAAAGATTTCTTGGTTGTCTTAATTATCTTTCCGATTTTTTTTCCAAAATTACGTCAAATTTGTGCACCTTTATATCAAAGATTACAAAAAAAATCCTCCTGCATGGACTCATCAGCATACTCAAATAGTTCGCATGCTCAAAACTAAGGCAAAAACATTACCATGCATGACCATTCCTCATCCATCTCGCATTCATGATAGTAGAAACCGATGCATCGGATCTAGGATATGGTGGCATCTTAAAGCAAAAGTTTAATCATTCATCTCATGAACATTTAGTAAGATATCATAGTGGTCTTTGGCTCGGACCGCAAAAAAAATTATTCAACTCGTTAAAAAAGAAATTTTAAGTATTGTTTTATGTATTTCAAAATTTCAAGACGATTTATACAACAAACGTTTTCTATTACGTATTGATTGTAAATCTGCAAAAGAAATTTTACAAAAAGATGTTCAAAATTTGGTTTCAAAACAAATTTTTGCTCGATGGCAAGCTATTCTATCTGCCTTCGATTTTGATATAGAATATATAAAAGGCACTCAAAATTCTTTACCTGATTTTCTAACAAGAGAATTCCTTACAACTCCTCAGCATGAGTAAACTCAAGGAAAAGGAAAAGACTCCAAGATTACAAATTCAAAGTGCTAAAGATTATGAGATCAAACCCACTATTCCTTCTTCCTCAACAATTCAAACACCCAATAGATTTAGAGCCCTCAGTGATTTTCCTCCTTTGACTTATTCAATGGCCGCTGAGACACCTTCATTCAAACTACAAAAATCCCCTATTCAAAGTTCTACACAAAATGTATCTTCAGCAAATACTCAATATTTCATCAAACCCAATATTGAAAATATATTTCTCACCACTTTCACGTAAATTCCCGAATTCAAAATTCTTCAAAATTTACTTCAAAGAATTCTTCCTCCGGGCTGCCACTGGCTACCCGATGATCCACAAAAAACTCAAACATTTTATGAACTCATTCTTGTTGATTCAAAATCAGTTGAAATATCTCATACACCAGATAAGCAAAATCCTCAAAGAATTGCTTATTCAAAATGTGTTATTAAAAAGGTTTTGACATCTTCCGAATGGACTTCCATTTGGACTACAAAAAGAATTTTCTCGTTAATTTTATTCCAAAAGGTTACACATACCAAGACTACCGTATGGCTTGGTATAGAACATTTTTCAAACGCCCTTTTGATCATTCATGGTTCTTCATATTTCATCAACAATGTTTAAAAGATTTTCCAATCTGGGTTTTATGAATGGTGGATAAATTTTGGAAGTCTACCGGACATATTACCTCCCATTCCTAAACTCGGTTATCAAACATGGGTCAAAAAGATGACGAGCCCAAACGACATGCCATTCCACTACATTTTTATGCGTAACTCCGAGTTCCATGGATCTTCTCGCTGGAGTTACAAAGTCGACCAAGTTTATTCAAAGGAATTTGCAATGTCCATTATCAGAGAATTCAAAATCAAATGGTGGACAGCTTATTCAGTAGAACTATGTTCTCAAGAAGCTGTTCTACAATTCATTCAAACTAGTCATATAATTCAACGAAGTATTCAACAATTATCAAAAAGCACTTTGGACCTTCAAAAGTCTCTATTCAACGATCCGCTCCAACCGCACCATCCGCTCCAACCACTCCATCACCACTCAAACCAGATTCCTCAAGTTCAAAAATTACCACGGATGAAGTCGATGAAGCAACCCAATTTCAAGAATTTTTACGCTTCAAAGCATTTCGAAACATGACTCAAACAACAACGTTCTCAAAGTCCTACTTCCTCACGGGATTCCTCTACCGAGCCTCTCGATACTCGATCCAATAGGAGGACAGGGACCCTTTTGATTTCTAATTTCAAAAATTACGGCGGTTTCACACCTCCATAAACTTGCATTTTCGAATGTTGGTAAAGTGTTTGGTTTAACTGGTAAGACCGTTGGTAAGCCCGCCCTGAAGAGGGTGTTCCCGCACAAAGTGGTCCCACTGTTCCCATTCGGATCTGCAGCTTCGGAATAAAAACCGCTTTATGTTTATATAAAAATGTGAATAATATATGTTGTATCTACGAGTCCCTATTCAAACTCTGCCGACACTACAAGACAAAAAACATACATTCAACAAGAAAACGTGGCGGGACCCACACGCCATTATTCAAGACAACAACACGTGGAGGGACCCACACCTATATCACTCAAGTTCAATTATTGTATCCGAAGATTCCAATGACATGCAAATTCAAATGAGATGCAAATGAAATGAAGATTCAAGACAAATGAAATTCAAATGTAAATTCATTTTTCTTTCTATAAATAGTTAGATTCAATTGAAGGATAGATATCGACCTTTAGCATCGATTTATTTTGCTCTCAAGCTTAGAAACAATACCCTAGCTTTCTCTTGTATTCGAAATCTCCAAGATTCAATTCAACTTTTCAAGATCATATTTCAAGTAAGCCTATTTTCATATAATTTCCAAGTTTTATCTCCTGGGTTTATTTTGGTATCAGAGCCACTAGTTAAGCATTTCATCTTATTATTATTTGCACATCTCATTTGCATACATATCATATTGCGTGTTTATTTTCATCTCTCGTGTGTTGGTAAGACGTTGGTCGACTTGTAAGACCGTTGGTAAGCCCGTTTGAAGAGGGTGTTCCCGGCCTAGTAGTCCCGTTGTTCCCACTAGGAATTGCATTTAGACACATATTATGATCTCTATGCATTAGATATGGCAAATTTGGTAAGAAGAATGTTTTCTTCAGGCTCCAACTTAGATTCAAAAAGAATAGTTCAAAGTAAAGAAGAAAATATTCAATATAATTTCAATGATTGGACTATTCCGTAAGAACAAATTGAGACTATTTACAAAATAGGAAAATTTGATTTCAAAACTGCTTTTTCAGTCAAAACTCATGAAGAAACAATGAATATTCAAGAAAAATTTCAAACTACTCCTTTATTATCAAAAACATCTTTGAATAAATATTTTGAAAAAGGATTTCGATATATTCATTATGGTTTAATTCAAATTGCTGTCAAACCACTAGTTCATATTGGAGTTGATGCTCCCATTTATTTAGCTTTACGTGACAAAAGACTAAAACGTTACAAACCTTCTCTACTTGCCATGATTCAAACAAATATTTGCAATGGACCAATTTATTTTAATTGTGCTCCAAATTATTCCGTTTCTTTAACAGATCCATTAATTATGAATTCATTGGTTTTGGACATTCATCTACAAGGAGATGAATTTGAAAAACTTACTGAACAGTTTGTTGTTATGTATAGAGTTTATTATCGACTATTAAGTTCACAATTAAATCCTCGTTTCAAATTGATTCCAACATCACGTGACGAAACCTGTCCCTACTTCACATAGAGGCTGAACAATCAAAAACATTTACTCCTAAACGACTAAAATGGCACGAGATTACGATTCCAGAAGAATTTCAAATTGAAAATGCTCAACCTCCTCCTCATTTAGAACAAACAGAAATTTCTCAAATTATAGAAGAACATAATGGTAATATTCTCATACGCTTTAATTCCATGAGAGAACAAGGATCAAGTTCTACCATTCCTACAGAACCAAGTCGACATTCATTTGCGCACACTCAAAGGCGTTCTTTTACAGAAGCATCTGAACAATCATTCAGAATGCCAAATTCAATTCATGTACATCATACAGTACCAATCCCAGAGGTATCCACATCTCCTCCTTTATCTCCTACGGCTTCACAGATGAAAGGTGAGATCGATGTTATTCATAAAATTACAAACATTGATTTTAATTCATTAGAACAAGATATATTTGATCCGGAAAACAATGAAAAAAGAAATTGGTTTTTTCAATTAGAATCTTTTTATCAAGAAAAAATCAAAGAAGAATGGATTTCAGATATTAATCGTTTAAACACTCCTTTTGATTTTTTCTGCTGGTTAGAATATTTTCTAATCAAACAAGGTTTTGAAGAAAAAGATCCTTTCAAAATATCACATATTAATGTCCACACAAATTTAGCAAAAAAGTGGAAATTAAATGATGGCAATATTATAACTCAAATTCATCCGCCACTTCAATCTCTTCGGATCGACACTCCTGAAGGTGAGATAATTGCAGCACCATTCAAAAGAGGTAAAGACACTGATGATTCTATCTCAATGCATGATATTAGAAAAATCTATCATCAGAATAATTTTTCTAATCAAATTTTACATACAATCGCCACTCAGGTAGATTCTTTATCTTCTGAGATAAAATCCATTCCTAAACCTAATACTTCTAGATTTCCTACAAGTTATTCTTCTCCTCATTTTCAACCAAGTACCCTATCCAAAGATCAAGAAGCTCAACTTATTAGACCAACATCCTCCTTATCATCTTCTTCTCCATTACTACACAAGATATCTCAAACCTTAGACAAAATCAATTCCAATCTACCCAGTTCGTCCAAAATAAATACCATTGAACAGGAAGGACAGGAACACCATGATTCTTCCAGTTTCACTAGTAGTATTCAATCTGATAATGAATTCATTTCAAAAATACATCAAGTCGAGAATTCATTCCTAGAACCTCATGAAATAGATCACAATGTTGTTAACAAAATTCGCCATTCAAAACCATATAAAGCTTCAAATCCTCGATGGAAAACCGCTGAAACTCGAAATTATTATCCACGACCAACCCCCCCAGATATTCAATATGAAGAGCGAGCCAAGTTTCATACCTCTCATTATGATGGCAATTCAATTTCCAATTGGAATATAGATGGCAAAAAGCGAATACGAGATTCTTAATACATTACAAGAAATGGGCATGGCCAAGATTGCATACAAAGTTCACAATATACCAGAAAAACAGGCAGCAATATTTTTAATTGCAGGATTTACAGGTCAATTAAAATATTGGTGGGATAATTCATTAACCATAGAAGAGAAACTTGCCATTCTTGATCACACAATTGAAATAGAAGACGAACAAGGTAATATTTCATTACAAAATGATGCATGTGATTTCCTACTTGTCACCATTTCAATGCATTTTGTAGGAAACCCAAAAGAGGAGTTATCCTCTGCAAAAGTATTTTTGACAAACTTAAGATGTCCAACTTTAACAGACTTTCGATGGTACAAAGATATGTTTTTAACTTATGTACTCAAAAGACCTGATTGCAATGCACCATTTTGGAAAGAAAAATTCATTACTGGATTACCAACTTTATTTTCTCAAAGAATCATTACAAATCTCAAAAAAGAAATGGGTTTAGACCAAATAGATTTCAATATAATGACTTATGGTCAGCTTTTTGCATTCATTAAACAAGAAGCTTTATCTGCTTGCCAAGAGTTAAAATTCCAAGCCAAGTATGGAAGTGAGCGACGAGAATTGGGTTCCTTTTGTGAAGCATTCGGAATCACAGGTATTAAAGCTCCTTCTGCTCAACTCAAAAGACGATTTTTCAAAAATCCGCCTAGGTATTCAAGAAGACGTTCATACTCTCGACGCTTCAAACCATCTTCTCCAGAATTTTACAAACCTTCAAGAAAAACTTATCACAAAAAACCAAATTTCAATAAAATTACTTGTTACAAATGTGGTAAACCAGGTCACAAAGCAAATGCATGCCGTAGTAAGAAGATTAATGAGATTCTAGACCAATTTCCTGAAATAGACCAGGAATTAAAAGAAAAAATTGAGTATCTCTTTAGTTCAAATTGATTCCTCTTCGATTATCAACCCGATGATTTCCAAGACTTCAGCAGCACCGATGAAGGTAATATTTCTTCTCCTTGCGCATGCAAAGTTATTAATATGATCAAACATTCAGATAACACAGTCAAAGATCAAAAAGAACTCATTTTTGATATCATTCAAGACCTCCCTCCAGAAGCTCAGAAAAAACAACTTGAAAAACTCAAAGCCCTTATTCTTCGGGAAGAATCTAGTTCTGCCCGTTTAATCGAACCTTTCAAGTATTTCCAAAATGTTTGATAGATATCCAAATATGAACCCTCCAATACGCCAACATAATACAGATCGAATTACAAACGTAAATTCGTTCTTTAAAAGCCCAAGTCAAAGAACTCAAAGAAAGAATTTTCTCTGTAGAAACAAAAAAATTTGGAATTAGATACTCAAATAGCCCTATTACAATCACGAACTTCTAAAGGTAAAGAAGTTCTTTCGATTCTCCTATTCCGAATTTCCACTCGTCGAAATTCCTATGCCAGTACAAATCCACAAGATTCAAAATTTATTTCTATCATCGACAAAATTACATTTCAAAAATGGAACATATATATTACAATTGCAATTGGAACTTTCAAAGGAACATTTACAGACTATGATAGATAGTGGAGCTGATCAAAGTTGCATCCGAGATGGATTAATTCATACAAAGTATTACGTACCAACAAATGAATCATTAGTCACCGCAAACGGTATGCCACTCCAAGTCAAAGGTAAACTAGTCAAAAGCGCCATTTGCAATGATTATTACTTGTTTCAAACACCAATTTATTGTGGTCAAAGATTTAAATACCGATATTATTTTGGGAACTCCTTTTCTTACTCAAATCTATCCCTTTTGGGTAAATCACCATGGTTTGGGAACAAAAATCATGGGCAACACTCGTTATTTTCAAATTTTTTAAACCCTCGTGAAACAAAAAAGAATTATTTCTATTACAAGAAAATTCTATTTACAAACAAATAAATACTATTCAACGATTTCAGAATAAAATTAGTTTTCTGAAAGAAGAACTTTCTTATGAAAGAATTGAAGAACAATTGCAAAATTCTCAAATTCAAGAGAAAATTTTAGCATTTCAAAACTCACTTACAAAAGAAATCTGTGCAAATATTCCAAATGCTTTTTGGGATCGAAAGAAACATATTGTTTCTCTTCCCTATGAAAAAGATTTTTCAGAAAAGAATATTCCTACAAAAGCACGCCCTATTCAAATGAATCACGAATTATTAGAAGTATGTAAAAAGGAAATTCAAGAATTACTCGCAAAGAAATTAATTCGCCCCTCCAAATCACCTTGGAGTTGCGCAGCTTTTTATGTCATAAATCAAGCAGAAAAGGAACGCGGTGTTCCTCGTCTTGTTATCAATTACAAACCACTCAACAAAGTTCTCCAATGGATCAGGGTATCCCATTCCTAATAAAAAGGATCTATTAAAACGATTATACAATGCAAAAATATTTTCAAAATTCGATATGAAATCTGGCTTTTGGCAGATTCAAATAGCCGAACAAGATCGTTACAAAACAGCATTCACAGTTCCTTTTGGGCATTACGAATGGAACGTTATGCCATTCGGGCTCAAAAATGCTCCGTCTGAATTTCAACATATTATGAATGATATTTTCAATCCTTATACTACATTCATTATTGTCTATATTGATGATGTTTTATTATTCTCTGATTCCATTGATCAACACTTTAAACATTTACAAATATTTCTTCAAGTTGTCAAACGAAACGGTTTAGTTGTTTCTGCACCTAAACTTAAATTATTCCAAACTCAAATTAGATTTCTTGGTCATATTATATACAAAGGTACAATTACTCCGATTCATCGTGCTCTTGAATTTGCTGATAAATTTCCAGACGAAATAAAAGAAATAAATCAGCTACAAAGATTTCTTGGTTGTCTTAATTATCTTTCTGATTTTTTTCCAAAATTACGTCAAATTTGTGCACCTTTATATCAAAGATTACAAAAAAATCCTCCTGCATGGACTCATCAGCATACTCAAATAGTTCGCATGCTCAAAAATAAGGCAAAAACATTACCATGCATGACCATTCCTCATCCATCTCGCATTCATGATAGTAGAAACCGATGCATCGGATCTAGGATATGGTGGCATCTTAAAGCAAAAGTTTAATCATTCATCTCATGAACATTTAGTAAGATATCATAGTGGTCTTTGGCTCGGACCGCAAAAAAAATTATTCAACTCGTTAAAAAAGAAATTTTAAGTATTGTTTTATGTATTTCAAAATTTCAAGACGATTTATACAACAAACGTTTTCTATTACGTATTGATTGTAAATGCGCAAAAGAAATTTTACAAAAAGATGTTCAAAATTTGGTTTCAAAACAAATTTTTTGCTCGATGGCAAGCTATTCTATCCGCCTTCGATTTTGATATAGAATATATAAAAGGCACTCAAAATTCTTTACCCGATTTTCTAACAAGAGAATTCCTTACAACTCCTCAAAGCATGAGTAAACTCAAGGAAAAGGAAAAGACTCCAAGATTACAAATTCAAAGTGCTAAAGATTATGAGATCAAACCCACTATTCCTTCTTCCTCAACAATTCAAACACCCAATAGATTTAGAGCCCTCGGTGATTTTCCTCCTTTGACTTATTCAATGGCCGCCGAGACACCTTCATTCAAACTACAAAAATCCCCTATTCAAAGTTCTACACAAAATGTATCTTCAAACGAAATACTCAATATTTCATCAAACCCAATATTGAAAATATATTTCTCACCACTTTCACGAAATTCCCGAATTCAAAATTCTTCAAAATTTACTTCAAAGAATTCTTCCTCCCGGCTGCCACTCGGCTACCCGATGATCCACAAAAAACTCAAACATTTTATGAACTCATTCTTGTTGATTCAAAATCAGTTGAAATATCTCATACACCAGATAAGCAAAATCCTCAAAGAATTGCTTATTCAAAATGTGTTATTAAAAAGGTTTTGACATCTTCCGAATGGACTTCCATTTGGACTACAAAAGAATTTTCTGTTAATTTTATTCCAAAAGGTTACACATACCAAGACTACCGTATGGCTTGGTATAGAACATTTTTCAAACGCCCTTTTGATCATTCATGGTTCTTCATATTTCATCAACAATGTTTAAAAGATTTTCCAATCTGGTTTTATGAATGGTGGATAAATTTTGGAAGTCTACCAGACATATTACCTCCCATTCCTAAACTCGGTTATCAAACATGGGTCAAAAAGATGACAGGCCCAGCACATGCCATTCCACTACATTTTTATGCAGAACTCCGAGTTCCATGGATCTTCTGCTGGAGTTACAAAGTCGACCAAGTTTATTCAAAGGAATTTCCAATGTCCATTATCGGGAGAATTCAAAATCAAATGGTGGACAGCTTATTCAGTAGAACTATGTTCTCAAGAAGCTGTTCTACAATTCATTCAAACTAGTCATATAATTCAACGAAGTATTCAACAATTATCAAAAAGCACTGGACCTTCAAAAGTCTCTATTCAACAGTCTGCTCCAACCAGACCATCTGCTCCAACCACTCCATCACCACTCAAACCCAGATTCCTCAAGTTCAAAAAATTACCACAGATGAAGTCGATGAAGCAACCCAATTTCAAGAATTTTTACGCTTCAAAGCATTTCGTAAAATGCACTCAAACAACAACGTTCTCAAAGTCCTACTTCCTCACAGGGATTCCTCTACCGAGCCTCTCGATACTGATCCAATAGGAGGACAGGACCCTTTTGATTTCTAATTTCAAAAAGTATAATTTACGGCGGTTTCACACCTCCATAAACTTGCATTTTCGAATGTTGGTAAAGTGTTTGGTTTAACTGGTAAGACCGTTGGTAAGCCCGCCTGAAGAGGGTGTTCCCGGCACAGTGGTCCCACTGTTCCCATTCAGATCTGCAGTTTCTGGAATAAAAACCGCTTTATGTTTATATAAAAATGTGAATAATATATGTTGTATCTACAGTCCATCCTACAGTCCTATTCAAACTCTGCCGACACTACAAGACAAAAACATACATTCAACAAGAAAACGTGGCGGGACCCACACGCCATTATTCAAGACAACAACACGTGGAGGGACCCACACCTATATCACTCAAGTTCAATTATTGTATCTGAAGATTCCAATGACATGCAAATTCAAATGAGATGCAAATGAAATGAAGATTCAAGACAAATGAAATTCAAATGTAAATTCATTTTCTTTCTATAAATAGTTAGATTCAATTGAAGGATAGATATCAGCCTTTAGCATCAGATTTATTTTGCTCTCAAGCTTAGAAACAATACCCTAGCTTTCTCTTGTATTCAGAAATCTCCAAGATTCAATTCAACTTTTCAAGATCATATTTCAAGTAAGCCTATTTTCATATAATTTCCAAGTTTTATCTCCTGGGTTTATTTTGGTATCAGAGCCTAATAAAACATTCTGAATGGTAATTTTTGAACTTGAGGAATCTGGTTTGAGTGGTGATGGAGTGGTTGGAGCAGATGGTCTGGTTGGAGCAGACTGTTGAATAGAGACTTTTGAAGGTCCAGTGCTTTTTGATAATTGTTGAATACTTCGTTGAATTATATGACTAGTTTGAATGAATTGTAGAACAGCTTCTTGAGAACATAGTTCTACTGAATAAGCTGTCCACCATTTGATTTTGAATTCTCTGATAATGGACATTGGAAATTCCTTTGAATAAACTTGGTCGACTTTGTAACTCCAGCAGAAGATCCATGGAACTCGGAGTTCTGCATAAAAATGTAGTGGAATGGCATGTGCTGGGCCTGTCATCTTTTTGACCCATGTTTGATAACCGAGTTTAGGAATGGGAGGTAATATGTCTGGTAGACTTCCAAAATTTATCCACCATTCATAAAACCAGATTGGAAAATCTTTTAAACATTGTTGATGAAATATGAAGAACCATGAATGATCAAAAGGGCGTTTGAAAAATGTTCTATACCAAGCCATACGGTAGTCTTGGTATGTGTAACCTTTTGGAATAAAATTAACAGAAAATTCTTTTGTAGTCCAAATGGAAGTCCATTCGGAAGATGTCAAAACCTTTTTAATAACACATTTTGAATAAGCAATTCTTTGAGGATTTTGCTTATCTGGTGTATGAGATATTTCAACTGATTTTGAATCAACAAGAATGAGTTCATAAAATGTTTGAGTTTTTTGTGGATCATCGGGTAGCGAGTGGCAGCCCTGGGAGGAAGAATTCTTTGAAGTAAATTTTGAAGAATTTTGAATTCGGGAATTTCTGTGAAAGTGGTGAGAAATATATTTTCAATATTGGGTTTGATGAAATATTGAGTATTTGCTGAAGATACATTTTGTGTAGAACTTTGAATAGGGGATTTTTGTAGTTTGAATGAAGGTGTCTCAGCGGCCATTGAATAAGTCAAAGGAGGAAAATCACCGAGGGCTCTAAATCTATTGGGTGTTTGAATTGTTGAGGAAGAAGGAATAGTGGGTTTGATCTCATAATCTTTAGCACTTTGAATTTGTAATCTTGGAGTCTTTTCCTTTTCCTTGAGTTTACTCATGCTGAGGAGTTGTAAGGAATTCTCTTGTTAGAAAATCAGGTAAAGAATTTTGAGTGCCTTTTATATATTCTATATCAAAATCGAAGGCAGATAGAATAGCTTGCCATCGAGCAAAATTTTGTTTTGAAACCAAATTTTGAACATCTTTTTGTAAAATTTCTTTTGCAGATTTACAATCAATACGTAATAGAAAACGTTTGTTGTATAAATCGTCTTGAAATTTTGAAATACATAAAACAATACTTAAAATTTCTTTTTTAACAGTTGAATAATTTTTTTGCGGTCCGAGCCAAAGACCACTATGATATCTTACTAAATGTTCATGAGATGAATGATTAAACTTTTGCTTTAAGATGCCACCATATCCTAGATCTGATGCATCAGTTTCTACTATCATGAATGCAGATGGATGAGGAATGGTCATGCATGGTAATGTTTTTGCCTTAGTTTTGAGCATGCGAACTATTTGAGTATGCTGATGAGTCCATGCAGGAGGATTTTTTTGTAATCTTTGATATAAAGGTGCACAAATTTGACGTAATTTTGGAAAAAAATCAGAAAGATAATTAAGACAACCAAGAAATCTTTGTAGCTGATTTATTTCTTTTATTTCGTCTGGAAATTTATCAGCAAATTCAAGAGCACGATGAATCGGAGTAATTGTACCTTTGTATATAATATGACCAAGAAATCTAATTTGAGTTTGGAATAATTTAAGTTTAGGTGCATAAACAACTAAACCGTTTCGTTTGACAACTTGAAGAAATATTTGTAAATGTTTAAAGTGTTGATCAATGGAATCAGAGAATAATAAAACATCATCAATATAGACAATAATGAATGTAGTATAAGGATTGAAAATATCATTCATAATATGTTGAAATTCAGACGGAGCATTTTTGAGCCCGAATGGCATAACGTTCCATTCGTAATGCCCAAAAGGAACTGTGAATGCTGTTTTGTAACGATCTTGTTCGGCTATTTGAATCTGCCAAAAGCCAGATTTCATATCGAATTTTGAAAATATTTTTTGCATTGTATAATCGTTTTAATAGATCCTTTTTATTAGGAATGGGATACCCTGATCCATTGGAGAACTTTGTTGAGTGGTTTGTAATTGATAACAAGACGAGGAACACCGCGTTCCTTTTACGCTTGATTTATGACATAAAAAAGCTGCGCAACTCCAAGGTGATTTGGAGGGGCGAATTAATTTCTTTGCGAGTAATTCTTGAATTTCCTTTTTACATACTTCTAATAATTCGTGATTCATTTGAATAGGGCGTGCTTTTGTAGGAATATTCTTTTTCGAAAAAATCTTTTTCATAGGGAAGAGAAACAATATGTTTCTTTCGATCCCAAAAAGCATTTGGAATATTTGCACAGATTTCTTTTGTAAGTGAGTTTTGAAATGCTAAAATTTTCTCTTGAATTTGAGAATTTTGCAATTGTTCTTCAATTCTTTCATAAGAAAGTTCTTCTTTCAGAAAAACTAATTTTATTCCGAAATCGTTGAATAGTATTTATTTGTTTGTAAATAGAATTTTCTTGTAATAGAAATAATTCTTTTTTGTTTCACGAGGGTTTAAAAAATTTGAAAATAATGGTGTTGCCCATGATTTTTGTTCCCAAACCATGGTGATTTACCCAAAAGGGATAGATTTGAGTAAGAAAAGGAGTTCCCAAAATAATATCGATATTTAAATCTTTGACCACAATAAATTGGTGTTTGAAACAAGTAATAATCATTGCAAATGGCAGTTTTGACTAGTTTACCTTTGACTTGGAGTGGCATACCGTTTGCAGTGACTAATGATTCATTTGTTGGTACGTAATACTTTGTATGAATTAATCCATCTCGGATGCAACTTTGATCAGCTCCACTATCTATCATAGCTGTAAATGTTCCTTTGAAAGTTCCAATTGCAATTGTAATATATATGTTCCATTTTTGAAATGTAATTTTTGTCGATGATAGAAATAAATTTTGAATCTTGTGGATTTGTACTGGCATAGGAATTTCAGCGAGTGGAAATTCTGGAATAGGAGAATCAGAAAGAACTTCTTTACCTTTAGAAGTTCGTGATTGTAATAGGGCTATTTGAGTATCTAATTCCAAATTTTTTGTTTCTACAGAGAAAATTCTTTCTTTGAGTTCTTTGACTTGGGCTTTTAAAGAACGAATTTCTGTTTGTAATTCGGCTGTATTATGTTGGCGTATTGGAGGGTTCATATTTGGATATCTATCAAACATTTTGGAAATACTGAAAGGTTCGATTAAACGGGCAGAACTAGATTCTTCCCGAAGAATAAGGGCTTTGAGTTTTTCAAGTTGTTTTTTCTGAGCTTCTGGAGGGAGGTCTTGAATGATATCAAAAATGAGTTCTTTTTGATCTTTGACTGTGTTATCTGAATGTTTGATCATATTAATAACTTTGCATGCGCAAGGAGAAGAAATATTACCTTCATCGGTGCTGCTGAAGTCTTGGAAATCATCGGGTTGATAATCTGAAGAGGAATCAATTTGAACTAAAGAGATACTCAATTTTTCTTTTAATTCCTGGTCTATTTCAGGAAATTGGTCTAGAATCTCATTAATCTTCTTACTACGGCATGCATTTGCTTTGTGACCTGGTTTACCACATTTGTAACAAGTAATTTTATTGAAATTTGGGTTTTTTGTGATAAGTTTTTCTTGAAGGTTTGTAAAATTCTGGAGAAGATGGTTTGAAGCGTCGAGAGTATGAACGTCTTCTTGAATACCTAGGCGGATTTTTGAAAAATCGTCTTTTGAGTTGAGCAGAAGGAGCTTTAATACCCTGTGATTCGAATGCTTCACAAAAGGAACCCAATTCTCGTCGCTCACTTCCATACTTGGCTTGGAATTTTAACTCTTGGCAAGCAGATAAAGCTTCTTGTTTAATGAATGCAAAAAGCTGACCATAAGTCATTATATTGAAATCTATTTGGTCTAAACCCATTTCTTTTTTGAGATTTGTAATGATTCTTTGAGAAAATAAAGTTGGTAATCCAGTAATGAATTTTTCTTTCCAAAATGGTGCATTGCAATCAGGTCTTTTGAGTACATAAGTTAAAAACATATCTTTGTACCATCGAAAGTCCGTTAAAGTTGGACATCTTAAGTTTGTCAAAAATACTTTTTGCGAGAGGATAACTCCTCTTTTGGGTTTCCTACAAAATGCATTGAAATGGTGACAAGTAGGAAATCACATGCATCATTTTGTAATGAAATATTACCTTGTTCGTCTTCTATTTCAATTGTGTGATCAAGAATGGCAAGTTTCTCTTCTATGGTTAATGAATTATCCCACCAATATTTTAATTGACTCAGTAAATCCCGCAATTAAAAAATATTGCTGCCTGTTTTTCTGGTATATTGTGAACTTTGTATGCAATCTTGGCCATGCCCATTTCTTGTAATGTATTAAGAATCTCGTATTCGCTTTTGCCATCTATATTCCAATTGGAAATTGAATTGCCATCATAATGAGAGGTATGAAACTTGGCTCGCTCTTCATATTGAATATCTCGGGGGGTTGGTCGTGGATAATAATTTCGAGTTTCAGCGGTTTTCCATCGAGGATTTGAAGCTTTATATGGTTTTGAATGGCGAATTTTGTTAACAACATTGTGATCTATTTCATGAGGTTCTAGGAATGAATTCTCGACTTGATGTATTTTTGAAATGAATTCATTATCAGATTGAATACTACTAGTGAAACTGGAAGAATCATGGTGTTCCTGTCCTTCCTGTTCAATGGTATTTATTTTGGACGAACTGGGTAGATTGGAATTGATTTTGTCTAAGGTTTGAGATATCTTGTGTAGTAATGGAGAAGAAGATGATAAGGAGGATGTTGGTCTAATAAGTTGAGCTTCTTGATCTTTGGATAGGGTACTTGGTTGAAAATGAGGAGAAGAATAACTTGTAGGAAATCTAGAAGTATTAGGTTTAGGAATGGATTTTATCTCAGAAGATAAAGAATCTACCTGAGTGGCGATTGTATGTAAAATTTGATTAGAAAAATTATTCTGATGATAGATTTTTCTAATATCATGCATTGAGATAGAATCATCAGTGTCTTTACCTCTTTTGAATGGTGCTGCAATTATCTCACCTTCAGGAGTGTCGATCCGAAGAGATTGAAGTGGCGGATGAATTTGAGTTATAATATTGCCATCATTTAATTTCCACTTTTTTTGCTAAATTTGTGTGGACATTAATATGTGATATTTTGAAAGGATCTTTTTCTTCAAAACCTTGTTTGATTAGAAAATATTCTAACCAGAGTAAAAAAATCAAAAGGAGTGTTTAAACGATTAATATCTGAAATCCATTCTTCTTTGATTTTTTCTTGATAAAAAGATTCTAATTGAAAAAACCAATTTCTTTTTTCATTGTTTTCCGGATCAAATATATCTTGTTCTAATGAATTAAAATCAATGTTTGTAATTTTATGAATAACATCGATCTCACCTTTCATCTGTGAAGCCGTAGGAGATAAAGGAGGAGATGTGGATACCTCTGGGATTGGTACTCGTATGATGTACATGAATTGAATTTGGCATTCGAATGATTGTTCGGATGCTTCTGTAAAAGAACGCCTTTGAGTGTGCGCAAATGAATGTCGACTTGGTTCTGTAGGAATGGTAGAACTTGATCCTTGTTCTCTCATGGAATTAAAGCGTATGAGAATATTACCATTATGTTCTTCTATAATTTGAGAAATTTCTGTTTGTTCTAAATGAGGAGGAGGTTGAGCATTTTCAATTTGAAATTCTTCCGGAATCGTAATCTCGTGCCATTTTAGTCGTTTAGGAGTAAATGTTTTTTGATTGTTCAGCCTCTATGTGAAGTAGGGACAGTTTCGTCACGTGATGTTGGAATCAATTTGAAACGAGGATTTAATTGTGAACTTAATAGTCGATAATAAACTCTATACATAACAACAAACTGTTCAGTAAGTTTTTCAAATTCATCTCCTTGTAGATGAATGTCCAAAACCAATGAATTCATAATTAATGGATCTGTTAAAGAAACGGAATAATTTGGAGCACAATTAAAATAAATTGGTCCATTGCAAATATTTGTTTGAATCATGGCAAGTAGAGAAGGTTTGTAACGTTTTAGTCTTTTGTCACGTAAAGCTAAATAAATGGGAGCATCAACTCCAATATGAACTAGTGGTTTGACAACAATTTGAATTAAACCATAATGAATATATCGAAATCCTTTTTCAAAATATTTATTCAAAGATGTTTTTTGATAATAAAGGAGTAGTTTGAAATTTTTCTTGAATATTCATTGTTTCTTCATGAGTTTTGACTGAAAAAGCAGTTTTGAAATCAAATTTTCCTATTTTGTAAATAGTCTCAATTTGTTCTTCTGGAATAGTCCAATCATTGAAATTATATTGAATATTTTCTTCTTTACTTTGAACTATTCTTTTTTGAATCTAAGTTGGAGCTCGAAGAAAACATTCTTCTTACCAAATTTGCCATATCTAATGCATAGAGATCATAATATGTGTCTAAATGCAATTCCTAGTGGGAACAACGGGACTACTAGGCCGGGAACACCCTCTTCAAACGGGCTTACCAACGGTCTTACAAGCTGACCAACGTCTTACCAACACACAGAGATGAAAATAAACACGCAATATGATATGTATGCAAATGAGATGTGCAAATAATAATAAGATGAAATGCTTAACTAGTGGCTCTGATACCAAAATAAACCCAGGAGATAAAACTTGGAAATTATATGAAAATAGGCTTACTTGAAATATGATCTTGAAAAGTTGAATTGAATCTAACTTGGAAATTATATGAAAATAGGCTTACTTGAAATATGATCTTGAAAAGTTGAATTGAATCTTGGAGATTTCTGAATACAAGAGAAAGCTAGGGTATTGTTTCTAAGCTTGAGAGCAAAATAAATCGATGCTAAAGGGTCGATATCTATCCTTCAATTGAATCTAACTATTTATAGAAAGAAAATGAATTTACATTTGAATTTCATTTGTCTTGAATCTTCATTTCATTTGCATCTCATTTGAATTTGCATGTCATTGGAATCTTCAGATACAATAATTGAACTTGAGTGATATAGGTGTGGGTCCCTCCACGTGTTGTTGTCTTGAATAATGGCGTGTGGGTCCCGCCACGTTTTCTTGTTGAATGTATGTTTTTGTCTTGTAGTGTCGGCAGAGTTTGAATAGGACTGTAGATACAACATATATTATTCACATTTTTATATAAACATAAAGCGGTTTTTATTCCGAAGCTGCAGATCCGAATGGGAACAGTGGGACCACCGTGTCAGGGAACACCCTCTTCGAGCGGGCTTACCAACGGTCTTACCGAGTTAAACCAAACACTTTACCAACATTCGAAAATGCAAGTTTATGGAGGTGTGAAACCGCCGTAATTTTTGAAATTAGAAATCAAAAGGGTCCTGTCCTCCTATTGGATCAGTATCGAGAGGCTCGGTAGAGGAATCCTGTGAGGAAGTAGGACTTTGAGAACGTTGTTGTTTGAGCTGTTTCTGAAATGCTTTGAAGCGTAAAAATTCTTGAAATTGGGTTGCTTCATCAGCTTCATCTGTGGTAATTTTTGAACTTGAGGAATCTGGTTTGAGTGGTGATGGAGTGGTTGGAGCAGATGGTCTGGTTGGAGCAGACTGTTGAATAGAGACTTTTGAAGGTCCAAAGTGCTTTTTTGATAATTGTTGAATACTTCGTTGAATTATATGACTAGTTTGAATGAATTGTAGAACAGCTTCTTGAGAACATAGTTCTACTGAATAAGCTGTCCACCATTTGATTTTGAATTCTCTGATAATGGACATTGGAAATTCCTTTGAATAAACTTGGTCGACTTTGTAACTCCAGCAGAAGATCCATGGAACTCGGAGTTCTGCATAAAAATGTAGTGGAATGGCATGTGCTGGGCCTGTCATCTTTTTGACCCATGTTTGATAACCGAGTTTAGGAATGGGAGGTAATATGTCTGGTAGACTTCCAAAATTTATCCACCATTCATAAAACCAGATTGGAAAATCTTTTAAACATTGTTGATGAAATATGAAGAACCATGAATGATCAAAAGGGCGTTTGAAAAATGTTCTATACCAAGCCATACGGTAGTCTTGGTATGTGTAACCTTTTGGAATAAAATTAACAGAAAATTCTTTTGTAGTCCAAATGGAAGTCCATTCGGAAGATGTCAAAACCTTTTTAATAACACATTTTGAATAAGCAATTCTTTGAGGATTTTGCTTATCTGGTGTATGAGATATTTCAACTGATTTTGAATCAACAAGAATGAGTTCATAAAATGTTTGAGTTTTTTTGTGGATCATCGGGTAGCCGGTGGCAGCCCTGGGAGGAAGAATTCTTTGAAGTAAATTTTGAAGAATTTTGAATTCGGGAATTTCTGTGAAAGTGGTGAGAAATATATTTTCAATATTGGGTTTGATGAAATATTGAGTATTTGCTGAAGATACATTTTGTGTAGAACTTTGAATAGGGGATTTTTGTAGTTTGAATGAAGGTGTCTCAGCGGCCATTGAATAAGTCAAAGGAGGAAAATCACTGAGGGCTCTAAATCTATTGGGTGTTTGAATTGTTGAGGAAGAAGGAATAGTGGGTTTGATCTCATAATCTTTAGCACTTTGAATTTGTAATCTTGGAGTCTTTTCCTTTTCCTTGAGTTTACTCATGCTGAGGAGTTGTAAGGAATTCTCTTGTTAGAAAATCAGGTAAAGAATTTTGAGTGCCTTTTATATATTCTATATCAAAATCGAAGGCAGATAGAATAGCTTGCCATCGAGCAAAAATTTGTTTTGAAACCAAATTTTGAACATCTTTTTGTAAAATTTCTTTTGCAGATTTACAATCAATACGTAATAGAAAACGTTTGTTGTATAAATCGTCTTGAAATTTTGAAATACATAAAACAATACTTAAAATTTCTTTTTTAACAGTTGAATAATTTTTTTTGCGGTCCGAGCCAAAGACCACTATGATATCTTACTAAATGTTCATGAGATGAATGATTAAACTTTTGCTTTAAGATGCCACCATATCCTAGATCTGATGCATCAGTTTCTACTATCATGAATGCAGATGGATGAGGAATGGTCATGCATGGTAATGTTTTTGCCTTAGTTTTGAGCATGCGAACTATTTGAGTATGCTGATGAGTCCATGCAGGAGGATTTTTTTTGTAATCTTTGATATAAAGGTGCACAAATTTGACGTAATTTTGGAAAAAAATCAGAAAGATAATTAAGACAACCAAGAAATCTTTGTAGCTGATTTATTTCTTTTATTTCGTCTGGAAATTTATCAGCAAATTCAAGAGCACGATGAATCGGAGTAATTGTACCTTTGTATATAATATGACCAAGAAATCTAATTTGAGTTTGGAATAATTTAAGTTTAGGTGCAGAAACAACTAAACCGTTTCGTTTGACAACTTGAAGAAATATTTGTAAATGTTTAAAGTGTTGATCAATGGAATCAGAGAATAATAAAACATCATCAATATAGACAATAATGAATGTAGTATAAGGATTGAAAATATCATTCATAATATGTTGAAATTCAGACGGAGCATTTTTGAGCCCGAATGGCATAACGTTCCATTCGTAATGCCCAAAAGGAACTGTGAATGCTGTTTTGTAACGATCTTGTTCGGCTATTTGAATCTGCCAAAAGCCAGATTTCATATCGAATTTTGAAAATATTTTTGCATTGTATAATCGTTTTAATAGATCCTTTTTATTAGGAATGGGATACCTGATCCATTGGAGAACTTTGTTGAGTGGTTTGTAATTGATAACAAGACGAGGAACAAGGTTTTGAAGAAAAAGATCCTTTCAAAATATCACATATTAATGTCCACACAAATTTAGCAAAAAAGTGGAAATTAAATGATGGCAATATTATAACTCAAATTCATCCGCCACTTCAATCTCTTCGGATCGACACTCCTGAAGGTGAGATAATTGCAGCACCATTCAAAAGAGGTAAAGACACTGATGATTCTATCTCAATGCATGATATTAGAAAAATCTATCATCAGAATAATTTTTCTAATCAAATTTTACATACAATCGCCACTCAGGTAGATTCTTTATCTTCTGAGATAAAATCCATTCCTAAACCTAATACTTCTAGATTTCCTACAAGTTATTCTTCTCCTCATTTTCAACCAAGTACCCTATCCAAAGATCAAGAAGCTCAACTTATTAGACCAACATCCTCCTTATCATCTTCTTCTCCATTACTACACAAGATATCTCAAACCTTAGACAAAATCAATTCCAATCTACCCAGTTCGTCCAAAATAAATACCATTGAACAGGAAGGACAGGAACACCATGATTCTTCCAGTTTCACTAGTAGTATTCAATCTGATAATGAATTCATTTCAAAAATACATCAAGTCGAGAATTCATTCCTAGAACCTCATGAAATAGATCACAATGTTGTTAACAAAATTCGCCATTCAAAACCATATAAAGCTTCAAATCCTCGATGGAAAACCGCTGAAACTCGAAATTATTATCCACGACCAACCCCCCCAGATATTCAATATGAAGAGCGAGCCAAGTTTCATACCTCTCATTATGATGGCAATTCAATTTCCAATTGGAATATAGATGGCAAAAGCGAATACGAGATTCTTAATACATTACAAGAAATGGGCATGGCCAAGATTGCATACAAAGTTCACAATATACCAGAAAAACAGGCAGCAATATTTTTTAATTGCAGGATTTACAGGTCAATTAAAATATTGGTGGGATAATTCATTAACCATAGAAGAGAAACTTGCCATTCTTGATCACACAATTGAAATAGAAGACGAACAAGGTAATATTTCATTACAAAATGATGCATGTGATTTCCTACTTGTCACCATTTCAATGCATTTTGTAGGAAACCCAAAAGAGGAGTTATCCTCTGCAAAAGTATTTTTGACAAACTTAAGATGTCCAACTTTAACAGACTTTCGATGGTACAAAGATATGTTTTTAACTTATGTACTCAAAAGACCTGATTGCAATGCACCATTTTGGAAAGAAAAATTCATTACTGGATTACCAACTTTATTTTCTCAAAGAATCATTACAAATCTCAAAAAAGAAATGGGTTTAGACCAAATAGATTTCAATATAATGACTTATGGTCAGCTTTTTGCATTCATTAAACAAGAAGCTTTATCTGCTTGCCAAGAGTTAAAATTCCAAGCCAAGTATGGAAGTGAGCGACGAGAATTGGGTTCCTTTTGTGAAGCATTCGGAATCACAGGTATTAAAGCTCCTTCTGCTCAACTCAAAAGACGATTTTTTCAAAAAATCCGCCTAGGTATTCAAGAAGACGTTCATACTCTCGACGCTTCAAACCATCTTCTCCGAATTTTACAAACCTTCAAGAAAAACTTATCACAAAAAAACCAAATTTCAATAAAATTACTTGTTACAAATGTGGTAAACCAGGTCACAAAGCAAATGCATGCCGTAGTAAGAAGATTAATGAGATTCTAGACCAATTTCCTGAAATAGACCAGGAATTAAAAGAAAAATTGAGTATCTCTTTAGTTCAAATTGATTCCTCTTCAGATTATCAACCCGATGATTTCCAAGACTTCAGCAGCACCGATGAAGGTAATATTTCTTCTCCTTGCGCATGCAAAGTTATTAATATGATCAAACATTCAGATAACACAGTCAAAGATCAAAAAGAACTCATTTTTGATATCATTCAAGACCTCCCTCCAGAAGCTCAGAAAAAACAACTTGAAAAACTCAAAGCCCTTATTCTTCGGGAAGAATCTAGTTCTCGCCCGTTTAATCGAACCTTTCAAGTATTTCCAAAATGTTTGATAGATATCCAAATATGAACCCTCCAATACGCCAACATAATACAGCCGAATTACAAACAGAAATTCGTTCTTTAAAAGCCCAAGTCAAAGAACTCAAAGAAAGAATTTTCTCTGTAGAAACAAAAAATTTGGAATTAGATACTCAAATAGCCCTATTACAATCACGAACTTCTAAAGGTAAAGAAGTTCTTTCTGATTCTCCTATTCCAGAATTTCCACTCGCTGAAATTCCTATGCCAGGTACAAATCCACAAGATTCAAAATTTATTTCTATCATCGACAAAATTACATTTCAAAAATGGAACATATATATTACAATTGCAATTGGAACTTTCAAAGGAACATTTACAGCTATGATAGATAGTGGAGCTGATCAAAGTTGCATCCGAGATGGATTAATTCATACAAAGTATTACGTACCAACAAATGAATCATTAGTCACTGCAAACGGTATGCCACTCCAAGTCAAAGGTAAACTAGTCAAAACTGCCATTTGCAATGATTATTACTGTTTCAAACACCAATTTATTGTGGTCAAAGATTTAAATACTGATATTATTTTGGGAACTCCTTTTCTTACTCAAATCTATCCCTTTTGGGTAAATCACCATGGTTTGGGAACAAAAAATCATGGGCAACACTCGTTATTTTCAAATTTTTTAAACCCTCGTGAAACAAAAAAGAATTATTTCTATTACAAGAAAATTCTATTTACAAACAAATAAATACTATTCAACGATTTCGTAATAAAATTAGTTTTCTGAAAGAAGAACTTTCTTATGAAAGAATTGAAGAACAATTGCAAAATTCTCAAATTCAAGAGAAAATTTTAGCATTTCAAAACTCACTTACAAAAGAAATCTGTGCAAATATTCCAAATGCTTTTTGGGATCGAAAGAAACATATTGTTTCTCTTCCCTATGAAAAAGATTTTTTCGAAAAAGAATATTCCTACAAAAGCACGCCCTATTCAAATGAATCACGAATTATTAGAAGTATGTAAAAAGGAAATTCAAGAATTACTCGCAAAGAAATTAATTCGCCCCTCCAAATCACCTTGGAGTTGCGCAGCTTTTTATGTCATAAATCAAGCGTAAAAGGAACGCGGTGTTCCTCGTCTTGTTATCAATTACAAACCACTCAACAAAGTTCTCCAATGGATCGGGTATCCCATTCCTAATAAAAAGGATCTATTAAAACGATTATACAATGCAAAAAATATTTTCAAAATTCGATATGAAATCTGGCTTTTGGCAGATTCAAATAGCCGAACAAGATCGTTACAAAACAGCATTCACAGTTCCTTTTGGGCATTACGAATGGAACGTTATGCCATTCGGGCTCAAAAATGCTCCGTCTGAATTTCAACATATTATGAATGATATTTTCAATCCTTATACTACATTCATTATTGTCTATATTGATGATGTTTTATTATTCTCTGATTCCATTGATCAACACTTTAAACATTTACAAATATTTCTTCAAGTTGTCAAACGAAACGGTTTAGTTGTTTCGCACCTAAACTTAAATTATTCCAAACTCAAATTAGATTTCTTGGTCATATTATATACAAAGGTACAATTACTCCGATTCATCGTGCTCTTGAATTTGCTTTGATAAATTTCCGGACGAAATAAAAGAAATAAATCAGCTACAAAGATTTCTTGGTTGTCTTAATTATCTTTTCCGATTTTTTTTCCAAAATTACGTCAAATTTGTGCACCTTTATATCAAAGATTACAAAAAAATCCTCCTGCATGGACTCATCAGCATACTCAAATAGTTCGCATGCTCAAAACTAAGGCAAAAACATTACCATGCATGACCATTCCTCATCCATCTCGCATTCATGATAGTAGAAACCGATGCATCGGATCTAGGATATGGTGGCATCTTAAAGCAAAAGTTTAATCATTCATCTCATGAACATTTAGTAAGATATCATAGTGGTCTTTGGCTCGGACCGCAAAAAAAATTATTCAACTGTTAAAAAAGAAATTTTAAGTATTGTTTTATGTATTTCAAAATTTCAAGACGATTTATACAACAAACGTTTTCTATTACGTATTGATTGTAAATCTGCAAAAGAAATTTTACAAAAAGATGTTCAAAATTTGGTTTCAAAACAAATTTTTGCTCGATGGCAAGCTATTCTATCTGCCTTCGATTTTGATATAGAATATATAAAAGGCACTCAAAATTCTTTACCTGATTTTCTAACAAGAGAATTCCTTACAACTCCTCAGCATGAGTAAACTCAAGGAAAAGGAAAAGACTCCAAGATTACAAATTCAAAGTGCTAAAGATTATGAGATCAAACCCACTATTCCTTCTTCCTCAACAATTCAAACACCCAATAGATTTAGAGCCCTCAGTGATTTTCCTCCTTTGACTTATTCAATGGCCGCTGAGACACCTTCATTCAAACTACAAAAATCCCCTATTCAAAGTTCTACACAAAATGTATCTTCAGCAAATACTCAATATTTCATCAAACCCAATATTGAAAATATATTTCTCACCACTTTCACAGAAATTCCCGAATTCAAAATTCTTCAAAATTTACTTCAAAGAATTCTTCCTCCGGGCTGCCACTGGCTACCCGATGATCCACAAAAAACTCAAACATTTTATGAACTCATTCTTGTTGATTCAAAATCAGTTGAAATATCTCATACACCAGATAAGCAAAATCCTCAAAGAATTGCTTATTCAAAATGTGTTATTAAAAAGGTTTTGACATCTTCCGAATGGACTTCCATTTGGACTACAAAAGAATTTTCTGTTAATTTTATTCCAAAAGGTTACACATACCAAGACTACCGTATGGCTTGGTATAGAACATTTTTCAAACGCCCTTTTGATCATTCATGGTTCTTCATATTTCATCAACAATGTTTAAAAGATTTTCCAATCTGGTTTTATGAATGGTGGATAAATTTTGGAAGTCTACCAGACATATTACCTCCCATTCCTAAACTCGGTTATCAAACATGGGTCAAAAAGATGACAGGCCCAGCACATGCCATTCCACTACATTTTTATGCAGAACTCCGAGTTCCATGGATCTTCTGCTGGAGTTACAAAGTCGACCAAGTTTATTCAAAGGAATTTCCAATGTCCATTATCAGAGAATTCAAAATCAAATGGTGGACAGCTTATTCAGTAGAACTATGTTCTCAAGAAGCTGTTCTACAATTCATTCAAACTAGTCATATAATTCAACGAAGTATTCAACAATTATCAAAAAGCACTGGACCTTCAAAAGTCTCTATTCAACAGTCTGCTCCAACCAGACCATCTGCTCCAACCACTCCATCACCACTCAAACCAGATTCCTCAAGTTCAAAAATTACCACAGATGAAGCTGATGAAGCAACCCAATTTCAAGAATTTTTACGCTTCAAAGCATTTCAGAAACAGCTCAAACAACAACGTTCTCAAAGTCCTACTTCCTCACAGGATTCCTCTACCGAGCCTCTCGATACTGATCCAATAGGAGGACAGGACCCTTTTGATTTCTAATTTCAAAAATTACGGCGGTTTCACACCTCCATAAACTTGCATTTTCGAATGTTGGTAAAGTGTTTGGTTTAACTGGTAAGACCGTTGGTAAGCCCGCCTGAAGAGGGTGTTCCCGGCACAGTGGTCCCACTGTTCCCATTCAGATCTGCAGTTTCTGGAATAAAAACCGCTTTATGTTTATATAAAAATGTGAATAATATATGTTGTATCTACAGTCCTATTCAAACTCTGCCGACACTACAAGACAAAAACATACATTCAACAAGAAAACGTGGCGGGACCCACACGCCATTATTCAAGACAACAACACGTGGAGGGACCCACACCTATATCACTCAAGTTCAATTATTGTATCTGAAGATTCCAATGACATGCAAATTCAAATGAGATGCAAATGAAATGAAGATTCAAGACAAATGAAATTCAAATGTAAATTCATTTTCTTTCTATAAATAGTTAGATTCAATTGAAGGATAGATATCAGCCTTTAGCATCAGATTTATTTTGCTCTCAAGCTTAGAAACAATACCCTAGCTTTCTCTTGTATTCAGAAATCTCCAAGATTCAATTCAACTTTTCAAGATCATATTTCAAGTAAGCCTATTTTCATATAATTTCCAAGTTTTATCTCCTGGGTTTATTTTGGTATCAGAGCCACTAGTTAAGCATTTCATCTTATTATTATTTGCACATCTCATTTGCATACATATCATATTGCGTGTTTATTTTCATCTCTGTGTGTTGGTAAGACGTTGGTCAGCTTGTAAGACCGTTGGTAAGCCCGTTTGAAGAGGGTGTTCCCGGCCTAGTAGTCCCGTTGTTCCCACTAGGAATTGCATTTAGACACATATTATGATCTCTATGCATTAGATATGGCAAATTTGGTAAGAAGAATGTTTTCTTCAGGCTCCAACTTAGATTCAAAAAGAATAGTTCAAAGTAAAGAAGAAAATATTCAATATAATTTCAATGATTGGACTATTCCGGGAAGAACAAATTGAGACTATTTACAAAATAGGAAAATTTGATTTCAAAAGCTGCTTTTTCAGTCAAAACTCATGAAGAAACAATGAATATTCAAGAAAAATTTCAAACTACTCCTTTATTATCAAAAACATCTTTGAATAAATATTTTGAAAAAGGATTTCGATATATTCATTATGGTTTAATTCAAATTCGTTTGTCAAACCACTAGTTCATATTGGAGTTGATGCTCCCATTTATTTAGCTTTACGTGACAAAAGACTAAAACGTTACAAACCTTCTCTACTTGCCATGATTCAAACAAATATTTGCAATGGACCAATTTATTTTAATTGTGCTCCAAATTATTCCGTTTCTTTAACAGATCCATTAATTATGAATTCATTGGTTTTGGACATTCATCTACAAGGAGATGAATTTGAAAAACTTACTGAACAGTTTGTTGTTATGTATAGAGTTTATTATCGACTATTAAGTTCACAATTAAATCCTCGTTTCAAATTGATTCCAACATCACGTGACGAAACTGTCCTACTTCACATAGAGGCTGAACAATCAAAAACATTTACTCCTAAACGACTAAAATGGCACGAGATTACGATTCCAGAAGAATTTCAAATTGAAAATGCTCAACCTCCTCCTCATTTAGAACAAACAGAAATTTCTCAAATTATAGAAGAACATAATGGTAATATTCTCATACGCTTTAATTCCATGAGAGAACAAGGATCAAGTTCTACCATTCCTACGGAACCAAGTCGACATTCATTTGCGCACACTCAAAGGCGTTCTTTTTACGTAAGCATCCGAACAATCATTCGAATGCCAAATTCAATTCATGTACATCATACAGTACCAATCCCAGAGGTATCCACATCTCCTCCTTTATCTCCTACGGCTTCACAGATGAAAGGTGAGATCGATGTTATTCATAAAATTACAAACATTGATTTTAATTCATTAGAACAAGATATATTTGATCCGGAAAACAATGAAAAAAGAAATTGGTTTTTTCAATTAGAATCTTTTTATCAAGAAAAAATCAAAGAAGAATGGATTTCAGATATTAATCGTTTAAACACTCCTTTTGATTTTTTCTGCTGGTTAGAATATTTTCTAATCAAACAAGGTTTTGAAGAAAAAGATCCTTTCAAAATATCACATATTAATGTCCACACAAATTTAGCAAAAAAGTGGAAATTAAATGATGGCAATATTATAACTCAAATTCATCCGCCACTTCAATCTCTTCGGATCGACACTCCTGAAGGTGAGATAATTGCAGCACCATTCAAAAGAGGTAAAGACACTGATGATTCTATCTCAATGCATGATATTAGAAAAATCTATCATCGAATAATTTTTTCTAATCAAATTTTACATACAATCGCCACTCGGGTAGATTCTTTATCTTCCGAGATAAAATCCATTCCTAAACCTAATACTTCTAGATTTCCTACAAGTTATTCTTCTCCTCATTTTCAACCAAGTACCCTATCCAAAGATCAAGAAGCTCAACTTATTAGACCAACATCCTCCTTATCATCTTCTTCTCCATTACTACACAAGATATCTCAAACCTTAGACAAAATCAATTCCAATCTACCCGGTTCGTCCAAAATAAATACCATTGAACAGGGAAGGACAGGGAACACCATGATTCTTCCAGGTTTCACTAGTAGTATTCAATCTGATAATGAATTCATTTCAAAAATACATCAAGTCGAGAATTCATTCCTAGAACCTCATGAAATAGATCACAATGTTGTTAACAAAATTCGCCATTCAAAACCATATAAAGCTTCAAATCCTCGATGGAAAACCGCTGAAACTCGAAATTATTATCCACGACCAACCCCCCCAGATATTCAATATGAAGAGCGAGCCAAGTTTCATACCTCTCATTATGATGGCAATTCAATTTCCAATTGGAATATAGATGGCAAAAGCGAATACGAGATTCTTAATACATTACAAGAAATGGGCATGGCCAAGATTGCATACAAAGTTCACAATATACCGAGAAAAACAGGGCAGCAATATTTTTTAATTGCGGGATTTACTGAGTCAATTAAAATATTGGTGGGATAATTCATTAACCATAGAAGAGAAACTTGCCATTCTTGATCACACAATTGAAATAGAAGACGAACAAGGTAATATTTCATTACAAAATGATGCATGTGATTTCCTACTTGTCACCATTTCAATGCATTTTGTAGGAAACCCAAAAGAGGAGTTATCCTCTGCAAAAGTATTTTTGACAAACTTAAGATGTCCAACTTTAACAGACTTTCGATGGTACAAAGATATGTTTTTAACTTATGTACTCAAAAGACCTGATTGCAATGCACCATTTTGGAAAAAAAAATTCATTACTGGATTACCAACTTTATTTTCTCAAAGAATCATTACAAATCTCAAAAAAAGAAATGGGTTTAGACCAAATAGATTTCAATATAATGACTTATGGTCAGCTTTTTGCATTCATTAAACAAGAAGCTTTATCTGCTTGCCAAGAGTTAAAATTCCAAGCCAAGTATGGAAGTGAGCGACGAGAATTGGGTTCCTTTTGTGAAGCATTCGGAATCACAGGTATTAAAGCTCCTTCTGCTCAACTCAAAAGACGATTTTTCAAAAATCCGCCTAGGTATTCAAGAAGACGTTCATACTCTCGACGCTTCAAACCATCTTCTCCAGAATTTTACAAACCTTCAAGAAAAACTTATCACAAAAAACCAAATTTCAATAAAATTACTTGTTACAAATGTGGTAAACCAGGTCACAAAGCAAATGCATGCCGTAGTAAGAAGATTAATGAGATTCTAGACCAATTTCCTGAAATAGACCAGGAATTAAAAGAAAAATTGAGTATCTCTTTAGTTCAAATTGATTCCTCTTCAGATTATCAACCCGATGATTTCCAAGACTTCAGCAGCACCGATGAAGGTAATATTTCTTCTCCTTGCGCATGCAAAGTTATTAATATGATCAAACATTCAGATAACACAGTCAAAGATCAAAAAGAACTCATTTTTGATATCATTCAAGACCTCCCTCCAGAAGCTCAGAAAAAACAACTTGAAA
Source organism: Catharanthus roseus (assembly GCA_028651295.1). Lineage (NCBI taxonomy): Eukaryota > Viridiplantae > Streptophyta > Magnoliopsida > Gentianales > Apocynaceae > Catharanthus > Catharanthus roseus. The sequence goes on from JAPQWS010000168.1 coordinate 30,512,882, forward strand.
AACTCAAAGCCCTTATTCTTCGGGAAGAATCTAGTTACTGCCCGTTTAATCGAACCTTTCGAGTATTTCCAAAATGTTTGATAGATATCCAAATATGAACCCTCCAATACGCCAACATAATACAGTCGAATTACAAACGAAATTCGTTCTTTAAAAGCCCAAGTCAAAGAACTCAAAGAAAGAATTTTCTCTGTAGAAACAAAAAAATTTGGAATTAGATACTCAAATAGCCCTATTACAATCACGAACTTCTAAAGGTAAAGAAGTTCTTTACGATTCTCCTATTCCGGAATTTCCACTCGTTGAAATTCCTATGCAGTACAAATCCACAAGATTCAAAATTTATTTCTATCATCGACAAAATTACATTTCAAAAATGGAACATATATATTACAATTGCAATTGGAACTTTCAAAGGAACATTTACAGACTATGATAGATAGTGGAGCTGATCAAAGTTGCATCCGAGATGGATTAATTCATACAAAGTATTACGTACCAACAAATGAATCATTAGTCACTGCAAACGGTATGCCACTCCAAGTCAAAGGTAAACTAGTCAAAGCTGCCATTTGCAATGATTATTCTTGTTTCAAACACCAATTTATTGTGGTCAAAGATTTAAATACCGATATTATTTTGGGAACTCCTTTTCTTACTCAAATCTATCCCTTTTGGGTAAATCACCATGGTTTGGGAACAAAAATCATGGGCAACACTCATTATTTTCAAATTTTTTAAACCACTGTGAAACAAAAAAGAATTATTTCTATTACAAGAAAATTCTATTTACAAACAAATAAATACTATTCAACGATTTCGGAATAAAATTAGTTTTACGAAAGAAGAACTTTCTTATGAAAGAATTGAAGAACAATTGCAAAATTCTCAAATTCAAGAGAAAATTTTAGCATTTCAAAACTCACTTACAAAAGAAATACGTGCAAATATTCCAAATGCTTTTTGGGATCGAAAGAAACATATTGTTTCTCTTCCCTATGAAAAAGATTTTTTCGAAAAAGAATATTCCTACAAAAAGCACGCCCTATTCAAATGAATCACGAATTATTAGAAGTATGTAAAAAGGAAATTCAAGAATTACTCGCAAAGAAATTAATTCGCCCCTCCAAATCACCTTGGAGTTGCGCAGCTTTTTATGTCATAAATCAAGCAGAAAAGGAACGCGGTGTTCCTCGTCTTGTTATCAATTACAAACCACTCAACAAAGTTCTCCAATGGATCAGGTATCCCATTCCTAATAAAAAGGATCTATTAAAACGATTATACAATGCAAAAATATTTTCAAAATTCGATATGAAATCTGGCTTTTGGCAGATTCAAATAGCCGAACAAGATCGTTACAAAACGAGCATTCACGGTTCCTTTTGGGCATTACGAATGGAACGTTATGCCATTCGGGCTCAAAAATGCTCCGTCTGAATTTCAACATATTATGAATGATATTTTCAATCCTTATACTACATTCATTATTGTCTATATTGATGATGTTTTATTATTCTCTGATTCCATTGATCAACACTTTAAACATTTACAAATATTTCTTCAAGTTGTCAAACGAAACGGTTTAGTTGTTTCTGCACCTAAACTTAAATTATTCCAAACTCAAATTAGATTTCTTGGTCATATTATATACAAAGGTACAATTACTCCGATTCATCGTGCTCTTGAATTTGCTTTGATAAATTTCCAGACGAAATAAAAGAAATAAATCGGCTACAAAGATTTCTTGGTTGTCTTAATTATCTTTTTCGATTTTTTTTCCAAAATTACGTCAAATTTGTGCACCTTTATATCAAAGATTACAAAAAAATCCTCCCTGCATGGACTCATCGAGCATACTCAAATAGTTCGCATGCTCAAAACTAAGGCAAAAACATTACCATGCATGACCATTCCTCATCCATCTCGCATTCATGATAGTAGAAAGCGATGCATCGGATCTAGGATATGGTGGCATCTTAAAGCAAAAGTTTAATCATTCATCTCATGAACATTTAGTAAGATATCATAGTGGTCTTTGGCTCGGACCGCAAAAAAAATTATTCAAGCTGTTAAAAAAAGAAATTTTAAGTATTGTTTTATGTATTTCAAAATTTCAAGACGATTTATACAACAAACGTTTTCTATTACGTATTGATTGTAAATGCGCAAAAGAAATTTTACAAAAAGATGTTCAAAATTTGGTTTCAAAACAAATTTTTGCTCGATGGCAAGCTATTCTATCTGCCTTCGATTTTGATATAGAATATATAAAAGGCACTCAAAATTCTTTACCTGATTTTCTAACAAGAGAATTCCTTACAACTCCTCAGCATGAGTAAACTCAAGGAAAAGGAAAAGACTCCAAGATTACAAATTCAAAGTGCTAAAGATTATGAGATCAAACCCACTATTCCTTCTTCCTCAACAATTCAAACACCCAATAGATTTAGAGCCCTCAGTGATTTTCCTCCTTTGACTTATTCAATGGCCGCTGAGACACCTTCATTCAAACTACAAAAATCCCCTATTCAAAGTTCTACACAAAATGTATCTTCAGCAAATACTCAATATTTCATCAAACCCAATATTGAAAATATATTTCTCACCACTTTCACAGAAATTCCCGAATTCAAAATTCTTCAAAATTTACTTCAAAGAATTCTTCCTCCGGGCTGCCACTGGCTACCCGATGATCCACAAAAAACTCAAACATTTTATGAACTCATTCTTGTTGATTCAAAATCAGTTGAAATATCTCATACACCAGATAAGCAAAATCCTCAAAGAATTGCTTATTCAAAATGTGTTATTAAAAAGGTTTTGACATCTTCCGAATGGACTTCCATTTGGACTACAAAAGAATTTTCTGTTAATTTTATTCCAAAAGGTTACACATACCAAGACTACCGTATGGCTTGGTATAGAACATTTTTCAAACGCCCTTTTGATCATTCATGGTTCTTCATATTTCATCAACAATGTTTAAAAGATTTTCCAATCTGGTTTTATGAATGGTGGATAAATTTTGGAAGTCTACCAGACATATTACCTCCCATTCCTAAACTCGGTTATCAAACATGGGTCAAAAAGATGACAGGCCCAGCACATGCCATTCCACTACATTTTTATGCAGAACTCCGAGTTCCATGGATCTTCTGCTGGAGTTACAAAGTCGACCAAGTTTATTCAAAGGAATTTCCAATGTCCATTATCAGAGAATTCAAAATCAAATGGTGGACAGCTTATTCGAGTAGAACTATGTTCTCAAGAAGGTCGTTCTACAATTCATTCAAACTAGTCATATAATTCAACGAAGTATTCAACAATTATCAAAAAGCACTTGGACCTTCAAAAGTCTCTATTCAACGATCCGCTCCAACCGGACCATCCGCTCCAACCACTCCATCACCACTCAAACCCAGATTCCTCAAGTTCAAAAAATTACCACGGATGAAGTCGATGAAGCAACCCAATTTCAAGAATTTTTACGCTTCAAAGCATTTCGAAACTGACTCAAACAACAACGTTCTCAAAGTCCTACTTCCTCACGGGATTCCTCTACCGAGCCTCTCGATATCGATCCAATAGGAGGACAGGGACCCTTTTGATTTCTAATTTCAAAAAGTATAATTTACGGCGGTTTCACACCTCCATAAACTTGCATTTTCGAATGTTGGTAAAGTGTTTGGTTTAAGCTGGTAAGACCGTTGGTAAGCCCGCTTTGAAGAGGGTGTTCCCGACACAGTGGTCCCACTTTGTTCCCATTCGAATCTGCAGTTTACGGAATAAAAACCGCTTTATGTTTATATAAAAATGTGAATAATATATGTTGTATCTACAGTCCATCCTACAGTCCTATTCAAACTCTGCCGACACTACAAGACAAAAACATACATTCAACAAGAAAACGTGGCGGGACCCACACGCCATTATTCAAGACAACAACACGTGGAGGGACCCACACCTATATCACTCAAGTTCAATTATTGTATCTGAAGATTCCAATGACATGCAAATTCAAATGAGATGCAAATGAAATGAAGATTCAAGACAAATGAAATTCAAATGTAAATTCATTTTCTTTCTATAAATAGTTAGATTCAATTGAAGGATAGATATCAGCCTTTAGCATCAGATTTATTTTGCTCTCAAGCTTAGAAACAATACCCTAGCTTTCTCTTGTATTCAGAAATCTCCAAGATTCAATTCAACTTTTCAAGATCATATTTCAAGTAAGCCTATTTTCATATAATTTCCAAGTTTTATCTCCTGGGTTTATTTTGGTATCAGAGCCACTAGTTAAGCATTTCATCTTATTATTATTTGCACATCTCATTTGCATACATATCATATTGCGTGTTTATTTTCATCTCTGTGTGTTGGTAAGACGTTGGTCAGCTTGTAAGACCGTTGGTAAGCCCGTTTGAAGAGGGTGTTCCCGGCCTAGTAGTCCCGTTGTTCCCACTAGGAATTGCATTTAGACACATATTATGATCTCTATGCATTAGATATGGCAAATTTGGTAAGAAGAATGTTTTCTTCAGGCTCCAACTTAGATTCAAAAAGAATAGTTCAAAGTAAAGAAGAAAATATTCAATATAATTTCAATGATTGGACTATTCCAGAAGAACAAATTGAGACTATTTACAAAATAGGAAAATTTGATTTCAAAACTGCTTTTTCAGTCAAAACTCATGAAGAAACAATGAATATTCAAGAAAAATTTCAAACTACTCCTTTATTATCAAAAACATCTTTGAATAAATATTTTGAAAAAGGATTTCGATATATTCATTATGGTTTAATTCAAATTCTTTGTCAAACCACTAGTTCATATTGGAGTTGATGCTCCCATTTATTTAGCTTTACGTGACAAAAGACTAAAACGTTACAAACCTTCTCTACTTGCCATGATTCAAACAAATATTTGCAATGGACCAATTTATTTTAATTGTGCTCCAAATTATTCCGTTTCTTTAACAGATCCATTAATTATGAATTCATTGGTTTTGGACATTCATCTACAAGGAGATGAATTTGAAAAACTTACTGAACAGTTTGTTGTTATGTATAGAGTTTATTATCGACTATTAAGTTCACAATTAAATCCTCGTTTCAAATTGATTCCAACATCACGTGACGAAACTGTCCTACTTCACATAGAGGCTGAACAATCAAAAACATTTACTCCTAAACGACTAAAATGGCACGAGATTACGATTCCAGAAGAATTTCAAATTGAAAATGCTCAACCTCCTCCTCATTTAGAACAAACAGAAATTTCTCAAATTATAGAAGAACATAATGGTAATATTCTCATACGCTTTAATTCCATGAGAGAACAAGGATCAAGTTCTACCATTCCTACAGAACCAAGTCGACATTCATTTGCGCACACTCAAAGGCGTTCTTTTACAGAAGCATCTGAACAATCATTCAGAATGCCAAATTCAATTCATGTACATCATACAGTACCAATCCCGGGAGGTATCCACATCTCCTCCTTTATCTCCTACGGCTTCACGGATGAAAGGTGAGATCGATGTTATTCATAAAATTACAAACATTGATTTTAATTCATTAGAACAAGATATATTTGATCCGGGAAAACAATGAAAAAAAGAAATTGGTTTTTTCAATTAGAATCTTTTTATCAAGAAAAAATCAAAGAAGAATGGATTTCAGATATTAATCGTTTAAACACTCCTTTTGATTTTTTCTGCTGGTTAGAATATTTTCTAATCAAACAAGGTTTTGAAGAAAAAGATCCTTTCAAAATATCACATATTAATGTCCACACAAATTTAGCAAAAAAGTGGAAATTAAATGATGGCAATATTATAACTCAAATTCATCCGCCACTTCAATCTCTTCGGATCGACACTCCTGAAGGTGAGATAATTGCAGCACCATTCAAAAGAGGTAAAGACACTGATGATTCTATCTCAATGCATGATATTAGAAAAATCTATCATCAGAATAATTTTTCTAATCAAATTTTACATACAATCGCCACTCAGGTAGATTCTTTATCTTCTGAGATAAAATCCATTCCTAAACCTAATACTTCTAGATTTCCTACAAGTTATTCTTCTCCTCATTTTCAACCAAGTACCCTATCCAAAGATCAAGAAGCTCAACTTATTAGACCAACATCCTCCTTATCATCTTCTTCTCCATTACTACACAAGATATCTCAAACCTTAGACAAAATCAATTCCAATCTACCCGGTTCGTCCAAAAATAAATACCATTGAACAGGGAAGGACAGGGAACACCATGATTCTTCCGGTTTCACTAGTAGTATTCAATCGATAATGAATTCATTTCAAAAAATACATCAAGTCGAGAATTCATTCCTAGAACCTCATGAAATAGATCACAATGTTGTTAACAAAATTCGCCATTCAAAACCATATAAAGCTTCAAATCCTCGATGGAAAACCGCTGAAACTCGAAATTATTATCCACGACCAACCCCCCCAGATATTCAATATGAAGAGCGAGCCAAGTTTCATACCTCTCATTATGATGGCAATTCAATTTCCAATTGGAATATAGATGGCAAAAGCGAATACGAGATTCTTAATACATTACAAGAAATGGGCATGGCCAAGATTGCATACAAAGTTCACAATATACCAGAAAAACAGGCAGCAATATTTTTAATTGCAGGATTTACAGGTCAATTAAAATATTGGTGGGATAATTCATTAACCATAGAAGAGAAACTTGCCATTCTTGATCACACAATTGAAATAGAAGACGAACAAGGTAATATTTCATTACAAAATGATGCATGTGATTTCCTACTTGTCACCATTTCAATGCATTTTGTAGGAAACCCAAAAGAGGAGTTATCCTCTGCAAAAAGTATTTTTGACAAACTTAAGATGTCCAACTTTAACGAGACTTTCGATGGTACAAAGATATGTTTTTAACTTATGTACTCAAAAGACCTGATTGCAATGCACCATTTTGGAAAGAAAAATTCATTACTGGATTACCAACTTTATTTTCTCAAAGAATCATTACAAATCTCAAAAAAGAAATGGGTTTAGACCAAATAGATTTCAATATAATGACTTATGGTCAGCTTTTTGCATTCATTAAACAAGAAGCTTTATCTGCTTGCCAAGAGTTAAAATTCCAAGCCAAGTATGGAAGTGAGCGACGAGAATTGGGTTCCTTTTGTGAAGCATTCGGAATCACAGGTATTAAAGCTCCTTCTGCTCAACTCAAAAGACGATTTTTCAAAAATCCGCCTAGGTATTCAAGAAGACGTTCATACTCTCGACGCTTCAAACCATCTTCTCCAGAATTTTACAAACCTTCAAGAAAAACTTATCACAAAAAACCCAAATTTCAATAAAATTACTTGTTACAAATGTGGTAAACCAGGTCACAAAGCAAATGCATGCCGTAGTAAGAAGATTAATGAGATTCTAGACCAATTTCCTGAAATAGACCAGGAATTAAAAGAAAAATTGAGTATCTCTTTAGTTCAAATTGATTCCTCTTCAGATTATCAACCCGATGATTTCCAAGACTTCAGCAGCACCGATGAAGGTAATATTTCTTCTCCTTGCGCATGCAAAGTTATTAATATGATCAAACATTCAGATAACACAGTCAAAGATCAAAAAGAACTCATTTTTGATATCATTCAAGACCTCCCTCCAGAAGCTCAGAAAAAACAACTTGAAAAACTCAAAGCCCTTATTCTTCGGGAAGAATCTAGTTCTGCCCGTTTAATCGAACCTTTCAGTATTTCCAAAATGTTTGATAGATATCCAAATATGAACCCTCCAATACGCCAACATAATACAGCCGAATTACAAACAGAAATTCGTTCTTTAAAAGCCCAAGTCAAAGAACTCAAAGAAAGAATTTTCTCTGTAGAAACAAAAAATTTGGAATTAGATACTCAAATAGCCCTATTACAATCACGAACTTCTAAAGGTAAAGAAGTTCTTTCTGATTCTCCTATTCCAGAATTTCCACTCGCTGAAATTCCTATGCCAGGTACAAATCCACAAGATTCAAAATTTATTTCTATCATCGACAAAATTACATTTCAAAAATGGAACATATATATTACAATTGCAATTGGAACTTTCAAAGGAACATTTACAGCTATGATAGATAGTGGAGCTGATCAAAGTTGCATCCGAGATGGATTAATTCATACAAAGTATTACGTACCAACAAATGAATCATTAGTCACTGCAAACGGTATGCCACTCCAAGTCAAAGGTAAACTAGTCAAAACTGCCATTTGCAATGATTATTACTTGTTTCAAACACCAATTTATTGTGGTCAAAGATTTAAATACTGATATTATTTTGGGAACTCCTTTTCTTACTCAAATCTATCCCTTTTGGGTAAATCACCATGGTTTGGGAACAAAAATCATGGGCAACACTCATTATTTTCAAATTTTTTAAACCCTCGTGAAACAAAAAAGAATTATTTCTATTACAAGAAAATTCTATTTACAAACAAATAAATACTATTCAACGATTTCAGAATAAAATTAGTTTTCTGAAAGAAGAACTTTCTTATGAAAGAATTGAAGAACAATTGCAAAATTCTCAAATTCAAGAGAAAATTTTAGCATTTCAAAACTCACTTACAAAAGAAATCTGTGCAAATATTCCAAATGCTTTTTGGGATCGAAAGAAACATATTGTTTCTCTTCCCTATGAAAAAGATTTTTCAGAAAAGAATATTCCTACAAAAGCACGCCCTATTCAAATGAATCACGAATTATTAGAAGTATGTAAAAAGGAAATTCAAGAATTACTCGCAAAGAAATTAATTCGCCCCTCCAAATCACCTTGGAGTTGCGCAGCTTTTTATGTCATAAATCAAGCAGAAAAGGAACGCGGTGTTCCTCGTCTTGTTATCAATTACAAACCACTCAACAAAGTTCTCCAATGGATCAGGTATCCCATTCCTAATAAAAAGGATCTATTAAAACGATTATACAATGCAAAAATATTTTCAAAATTCGATATGAAATCTGGCTTTTGGCAGATTCAAATAGCCGAACAAGATCGTTACAAAACAGCATTCACAGTTCCTTTTGGGCATTACGAATGGAACGTTATGCCATTCGGGCTCAAAAATGCTCCGTCTGAATTTCAACATATTATGAATGATATTTTCAATCCTTATACTACATTCATTATTGTCTATATTGATGATGTTTTATTATTCTCTGATTCCATTGATCAACACTTTAAACATTTACAAATATTTCTTCAAGTTGTCAAACGAAACGGTTTAGTTGTTTCTGCACCTAAACTTAAATTATTCCAAACTCAAATTAGATTTCTTGGTCATATTATATACAAAGGTACAATTACTCCGATTCATCGTGCTCTTGAATTTGCTGATAAATTTCCAGACGAAATAAAAGAAATAAATCAGCTACAAAGATTTCTTGGTTGTCTTAATTATCTTTTTGATTTTTTTCCAAAATTACGTCAAATTTGTGCACCTTTATATCAAAGATTACAAAAAAATCCTCCTGCATGGACTCATCAGCATACTCAAATAGTTCGCATGCTCAAAACTAAGGCAAAAACATTACCATGCATGACCATTCCTCATCCATCTGCATTCATGATAGTAGAAACTGATGCATCAGATCTAGGATATGGTGGCATCTTAAAGCAAAAGTTTAATCATTCATCTCATGAACATTTAGTAAGATATCATAGTGGTCTTTGGCTCGGACCGCAAAAAAATTATTCAACTGTTAAAAAAGAAATTTTAAGTATTGTTTTATGTATTTCAAAATTTCAAGACGATTTATACAACAAACGTTTTCTATTACGTATTGATTGTAAATCTGCAAAAGAAATTTTACAAAAAGATGTTCAAAATTTGGTTTCAAAACAAATTTTTGCTCGATGGCAAGCTATTCTATCTGCCTTCGATTTTGATATAGAATATATAAAAGGCACTCAAAATTCTTTACCTGATTTTCTAACAAGAGAATTCCTTACAACTCCTCAGCATGAGTAAACTCAAGGAAAAGGAAAAGACTCCAAGATTACAAATTCAAAGTGCTAAAGATTATGAGATCAAACCCACTATTCCTTCTTCCTCAACAATTCAAACACCCAATAGATTTAGAGCCCTCAGTGATTTTCCTCCTTTGACTTATTCAATGGCCGCTGAGACACCTTCATTCAAACTACAAAAATCCCCTATTCAAAGTTCTACACAAAATGTATCTTCAGCAAATACTCAATATTTCATCAAACCCAATATTGAAAATATATTTCTCACCACTTTCACGAAATTCCCGAATTCAAAATTCTTCAAAATTTACTTCAAAGAATTCTTCCTCCCGGGCTGCCACTCGGCTACCCGATGATCCACAAAAACTCAAACATTTTATGAACTCATTCTTGTTGATTCAAAATCAGTTGAAATATCTCATACACCAGATAAGCAAAATCCTCAAAGAATTGCTTATTCAAAATGTGTTATTAAAAAGGTTTTGACATCTTCCGAATGGACTTCCATTTGGACTACAAAAGAATTTTCTGTTAATTTTATTCCAAAAGGTTACACATACCAAGACTACCGTATGGCTTGGTATAGAACATTTTTCAAACGCCCTTTTGATCATTCATGGTTCTTCATATTTCATCAACAATGTTTAAAAGATTTTCCAATCTGGGTTTTATGAATGGTGGATAAATTTTGGAAGTCTACCGGACATATTACCTCCCATTCCTAAACTCGGTTATCAAACATGGGTCAAAAAGATGACAGCCCAAACGACATGCCATTCCACTACATTTTTATGCGTAACTCCGAGTTCCATGGATCTTCTCGCTGGAGTTACAAAGTCGACCAAGTTTATTCAAAGGAATTTCCAATGTCCATTATCGGAGAATTCAAAATCAAATGGTGGACGACTTATTCAAGTAGAACTATGTTCTCAAGAAGTCGTTCTACAATTCATTCAAACTAGTCATATAATTCAACGAAGTATTCAACAATTATCAAAAAGCACTCGGACCTTCAAAAGTCTCTATTCAACGATCCGCTCCAACCGCACCATCTGCTCCAACCACTCCATCACCACTCAAACCAGATTCCTCAAGTTCAAAAATTACCACAGATGAAGCTGATGAAGCAACCCAATTTCAAGAATTTTTACGCTTCAAAGCATTTCGAAAATGACTCAAACAACAACGTTCTCAAAGTCCTACTTCCTCACAGGGATTCCTCTACCGAGCCTCTCGATACCGATCCAATAGGAGGACAGGGACCCTTTTGATTTCTAATTTCAAAAAGTATAATTTACGGCGGTTTCACACCTCCATAAACTTGCATTTTCGAATGTTGGTAAAGTGTTTGGTTTAACTCGGTAAGACCGTTGGTAAGCCCGCCTCGAAGAGGGTGTTCCCAGCACAGTGGTCCCACTGCTCCCATTCGCATCTCGCAGCTTCGGAATAAAAACCGCTTTATGTTTATATAAAAATGTGAATAATATATGTTGTATCTACAAATCCCATCCTACAGATCCCTATTCAAACTCGCCGACACTACAAGACAAAAACATACATTCAACAAGAAAACGTGGCGGGACCCACACGCCATTATTCAAGACAACAACACGTGGAGGGACCCACACCTATATCACTCAAGTTCAATTATTGTATCTGAAGATTCCAATGACATGCAAATTCAAATGAGATGCAAATGAAATGAAGATTCAAGACAAATGAAATTCAAATGTAAATTCATTTTCTTTCTATAAATAGTTAGATTCAATTGAAGGATAGATATCGACCTTTAGCATCGATTTATTTTGCTCTCAAGCTTAGAAACAATACCCTAGCTTTCTCTTGTATTCGTAAATCTCCAAGATTCAATTCAACTTTTCAAGATCATATTTCAAGTAAGCCTATTTTCATATAATTTCCAAGTTTTATCTCCCCGGGTTTATTTTGGTATCGTAGCATAATAAAACATCATCAATATAGACAATAATGAATGTAGTATAAGGATTGAAAATATCATTCATAATATGTTGAAATTCGAGACGGAGCATTTTTTGAGCCCGAATGGCATAACGTTCCATTCGTAATGCCCAAAAGGAACTGTGAATGCTTTGTTTTGTAACGATCTTGTTCGGCTATTTGAATCGCCAAAAGCCGATTTCATATCGAATTTTGAAAATATTTTTTGCATTGTATAATCGTTTTAATAGATCCTTTTTATTAGGAATGGGATACCTGATCCATTGGAGAACTTTGTTGAGTGGTTTGTAATTGATAACAAGACGAGGAACACCGCGTTCCTTTTCTGCTTGATTTATGACATAAAAAGCTGCGCAACTCCAAGGTGATTTGGAGGGGCGAATTAATTTCTTTGCGAGTAATTCTTGAATTTCCTTTTTACATACTTCTAATAATTCGTGATTCATTTGAATAGGGCGTGCTTTTGTAGGAATATTCTTTTCTGAAAAATCTTTTTCATAGGGAAGAGAAACAATATGTTTCTTTCGATCCCAAAAAGCATTTGGAATATTTGCATGCATTTCTTTTGTAAGTGAGTTTTGAAATGCTAAAATTTTCTCTTGAATTTGAGAATTTTGCAATTGTTCTTCAATTCTTTCATAAGAAAGTTCTTCTTTCAGAAAACTAATTTTATTCTGAAATCGTTGAATAGTATTTATTTGTTTGTAAATAGAATTTTCTTGTAATAGAAATAATTCTTTTTGTTTCACAGGGTTTAAAAATTTGAAAATAACAGTGTTGCCCATGATTTTTGTTCCCAAACCATGGTGATTTACCCAAAAGGGATAGATTTGAGTAAGAAAAGGAGTTCCCAAAATAATATCAGTATTTAAATCTTTGACCACAATAAATTGGTGTTTGAAACAGTAATAATCATTGCAAATGGCAGTTTTGACTAGTTTACCTTTGACTTGGAGTGGCATACCGTTTGCAGTGACTAATGATTCATTTGTTGGTACGTAATACTTTGTATGAATTAATCCATCTCGGATGCAACTTTGATCAGCTCCACTATCTATCATAGTCTGTAAATGTTCCTTTGAAAGTTCCAATTGCAATTGTAATATATATGTTCCATTTTTGAAATGTAATTTTGTCGATGATAGAAATAAATTTTGAATCTTGTGGATTTGTACCTGGCATAGGAATTTCAGCGAGTGGAAATTCTGGAATAGGAGAATCAGAAAGAACTTCTTTACCTTTAGAAGTTCGTGATTGTAATAGGGCTATTTGAGTATCTAATTCCAAATTTTTTGTTTCTACAGAGAAAATTCTTTCTTTGAGTTCTTTGACTTGGGCTTTTAAAGAACGAATTTACGTTTGTAATTCGATCTGTATTATGTTGGCGTATTGGAGGGTTCATATTTGGATATCTATCAAACATTTTGGAAATACTTGAAAGGTTCGATTAAACGGGCAGAACTAGATTCTTCCCGAAGAATAAGGGCTTTGAGTTTTTCAAGTTGTTTTTTTCCGAGCTTCGGAGGGAGGTCTTGAATGATATCAAAAAATGAGTTCTTTTTGATCTTTGACTGTGTTATCTGAATGTTTGATCATATTAATAACTTTGCATGCGCAAGGAGAAGAAATATTACCTTCATCGGTGCTGCTGAAGTCTTGGAAATCATCGGGTTGATAATCTGAAGAGGAATCAATTTGAACTAAAGAGATACTCAATTTTTCTTTTAATTCCTGGTCTATTTCAGGAAATTGGTCTAGAATCTCATTAATCTTCTTACTACGGCATGCATTTGCTTTGTGACCTGGTTTACCACATTTGTAACAAGTAATTTTATTGAAATTTGGTTTTTTGTGATAAGTTTTTCTTGAAGGTTTGTAAAATTCTGGAGAAGATGGTTTGAAGCGTCGAGAGTATGAACGTCTTCTTGAATACCTAGGCGGATTTTTGAAAAATCGTCTTTTGAGTTGAGCAGAAGGAGCTTTAATACCTGTGATTCCGAATGCTTCACAAAAGGAACCCAATTCTCGTCGCTCACTTCCATACTTGGCTTGGAATTTTAACTCTTGGCAAGCAGATAAAGCTTCTTGTTTAATGAATGCAAAAAGCTGACCATAAGTCATTATATTGAAATCTATTTGGTCTAAACCCATTTCTTTTTTGAGATTTGTAATGATTCTTTGAGAAAATAAAGTTGGTAATCCAGTAATGAATTTTTCTTTCCAAAATGGTGCATTGCAATCAGGTCTTTTGAGTACATAAGTTAAAAACATATCTTTGTACCATCGAAAGTCTGTTAAAGTTGGACATCTTAAGTTTGTCAAAAATACTTTTGCAGAGGATAACTCCTCTTTTGGGTTTCCTACAAAATGCATTGAAATGGTGACAAGTAGGAAATCACATGCATCATTTTGTAATGAAATATTACCTTGTTCGTCTTCTATTTCAATTGTGTGATCAAGAATGGCAAGTTTCTCTTCTATGGTTAATGAATTATCCCACCAATATTTTAATTGACCTGTAAATCCTGCAATTAAAAATATTGCTGCCTGTTTTTCTGGTATATTGTGAACTTTGTATGCAATCTTGGCCATGCCCATTTCTTGTAATGTATTAAGAATCTCGTATTCGCTTTTGCCATCTATATTCCAATTGGAAATTGAATTGCCATCATAATGAGAGGTATGAAACTTGGCTCGCTCTTCATATTGAATATCTGGGGGGGTTGGTCGTGGATAATAATTTCGAGTTTCAGCGGTTTTCCATCGAGGATTTGAAGCTTTATATGGTTTTGAATGGCGAATTTTGTTAACAACATTGTGATCTATTTCATGAGGTTCTAGGAATGAATTCTCGACTTGATGTATTTTTGAAATGAATTCATTATCAGATTGAATACTACTAGTGAAACTGGAAGAATCATGGTGTTCCTGTCCTTCCTGTTCAATGGTATTTATTTTGGACGAACTGGGTAGATTGGAATTGATTTTGTCTAAGGTTTGAGATATCTTGTGTAGTAATGGAGAAGAAGATGATAAGGAGGATGTTGGTCTAATAAGTTGAGCTTCTTGATCTTTGGATAGGGTACTTGGTTGAAAATGAGGAGAAGAATAACTTGTAGGAAATCTAGAAGTATTAGGTTTAGGAATGGATTTTATCTCAGAAGATAAAGAATCTACCTGAGTGGCGATTGTATGTAAAATTTGATTAGAAAAATTATTCTGATGATAGATTTTTCTAATATCATGCATTGAGATAGAATCATCAGTGTCTTTACCTCTTTTGAATGGTGCTGCAATTATCTCACCTTCAGGAGTGTCGATCCGAAGAGATTGAAGTGGCGGATGAATTTGAGTTATAATATTGCCATCATTTAATTTCCACTTTTTTGCTAAATTTGTGTGGACATTAATATGTGATATTTTGAAAGGATCTTTTTCTTCAAAACCTTGTTTGATTAGAAAATATTCTAACCAGCAGAAAAAATCAAAAGGAGTGTTTAAACGATTAATATCTGAAATCCATTCTTCTTTGATTTTTTCTTGATAAAAAGATTCTAATTGAAAAAAACCAATTTCTTTTTTTCATTGTTTTCGGATCAAATATATCTTGTTCTAATGAATTAAAATCAATGTTTGTAATTTTATGAATAACATCGATCTCACCTTTCATCCGTGAAGCCGTAGGAGATAAAGGAGGAGATGTGGATACCTCCGGGATTGGTGCTTGTATGATGTACATGAATTGAATTTGGCATTCGAATGATTGTTCGGATGCTTCTGTAAAAGAACGCCTTTGAGTGTGCGCAAATGAATGTCGACTTGGTTCTGTAGGAATGGTAGAACTTGATCCTTGTTCTCTCATGGAATTAAAGCGTATGAGAATATTACCATTATGTTCTTCTATAATTTGAGAAATTTCTGTTTGTTCTAAATGAGGAGGAGGTTGAGCATTTTCAATTTGAAATTCTTCTGGAATCGTAATCTCGTGCCATTTTAGTCGTTTAGGAGTAAATGTTTTTGATTGTTCAGCCTCTATGTGAAGTAGGGACGGTTTCGTCACGTGATGTTGGAATCAATTTGAAACGAGGATTTAATTGTGAACTTAATAGTCGATAATAAACTCTATACATAACAACAAACTGTTCAGTAAGTTTTTCAAATTCATCTCCTTGTAGATGAATGTCCAAAACCAATGAATTCATAATTAATGGATCTGTTAAAGAAACGGAATAATTTGGAGCACAATTAAAATAAATTGGTCCATTGCAAATATTTGTTTGAATCATGGCAAGTAGAGAAGGTTTGTAACGTTTTAGTCTTTTGTCACGTAAAGCTAAATAAATGGGAGCATCAACTCCAATATGAACTAGTGGTTTGACAGCAATTTGAATTAAACCATAATGAATATATCGAAATCCTTTTTCAAAATATTTATTCAAAGATGTTTTTGATAATAAAGGAGTAGTTTGAAATTTTTCTTGAATATTCATTGTTTCTTCATGAGTTTTGACTGAAAAAGCAGTTTTGAAATCAAATTTTCCTATTTTGTAAATAGTCTCAATTTGTTCTTCTGGAATAGTCCAATCATTGAAATTATATTGAATATTTTCTTCTTTACTTTGAACTATTCTTTTTGAATCTAAGTTGGAGCCTGAAGAAAACATTCTTCTTACCAAATTTGCCATATCTAATGCATAGAGATCATAATATGTGTCTAAATGCAATTCCTAGTGGGAACAACGGGACCACTGTGCCGGGAACACCCTCTTCAGGCGGGCTTACCAACGGTCTTACCAGTTAAACCAAACACTATGTTCTCAAGAAGCTGTTCTACAATTCATTCAAACTAGTCATATAATTCAACGAAGTATTCAACAATTATCAAAAAGCACTGGACCTTCAAAAGTCTCTATTCAACAGTCTGCTCCAACCAGACCATCTGCTCCAACCACTCCATCACCACTCAAACCAGATTCCTCAAGTTCAAAAATTACCACAGATGAAGCTGATGAAGCAACCCAATTTCAAGAATTTTTACGCTTCAAAGCATTTCAGAAACAGCTCAAACAACAACGTTCTCAAAGTCCTACTTCCTCACAGGATTCCTCTACCGAGCCTCTCGATACTGATCCAATAGGAGGACAGGACCCTTTTGATTTCTAATTTCAAAAAGTATAATTTACTGGCGGTTTCACACCTCCATAAACTTGCATTTTCGAATGTTGGTAAAGTGTTTGGTTTAACTCGGTAAGACCGTTGGTAAGCCCGCTCGAAGAGGGTGTTCCCTGCACAGATGGTCCCACTGCTCCCATTCAGATCTGCAGTTTCTGGAATAAAAACCGCTTTATGTTTATATAAAAATGTGAATAATATATGTTGTATCTACAGTCCATCCTACAGTCCTATTCAAACTCTGCCGACACTACAAGACAAAAACATACATTCAACAAGAAAACGTGGCGGGACCCACACGCCATTATTCAAGACAACAACACGTGGAGGGACCCACACCTATATCACTCAAGTTCAATTATTGTATCTGAAGATTCCAATGACATGCAAATTCAAATGAGATGCAAATGAAATGAAGATTCAAGACAAATGAAATTCAAATGTAAATTCATTTTCTTTCTATAAATAGTTAGATTCAATTGAAGGATAGATATCGACCTTTAGCATCGATTTATTTTGCTCTCAAGCTTAGAAACAATACCCTAGCTTTCTCTTGTATTCAGAAATCTCCAAGATTCAATTCAACTTTTCAAGATCATATTTCAAGTAAGCCTATTTTCATATAATTTCCAAGTTTTATCTCCTGGGTTTATTTTGGTATCAGAGCATAATAAAACATCATCAATATAGACAATAATGAATGTAGTATAAGGATTGAAAATATCATTCATAATATGTTGAAATTCAGACGGAGCATTTTTGAGCCCGAATGGCATAACGTTCCATTCGTAATGCCCAAAAGGAACTGTGAATGCTGTTTTGTAACGATCTTGTTCGGCTATTTGAATCTGCCAAAAGCCAGATTTCATATCGAATTTTGAAAATATTTTTGCATTGTATAATCGTTTTAATAGATCCTTTTTATTAGGAATGGGATACCTGATCCATTGGAGAACTTTGTTGAGTGGTTTGTAATTGATAACAAGACGAGGAACACCGCGTTCCTTTTCTGCTTGATTTATGACATAAAAAGCTGCGCAACTCCAAGGTGATTTGGAGGGGCGAATTAATTTCTTTGCGAGTAATTCTTGAATTTCCTTTTTACATACTTCTAATAATTCGTGATTCATTTGAATAGGGCGTGCTTTTGTAGGAATATTCTTTTCTGAAAAATCTTTTTCATAGGGAAGAGAAACAATATGTTTCTTTCGATCCCAAAAAGCATTTGGAATATTTGCATGCATTTCTTTTGTAAGTGAGTTTTGAAATGCTAAAATTTTCTCTTGAATTTGAGAATTTTGCAATTGTTCTTCAATTCTTTCATAAGAAAGTTCTTCTTTCGTAAAACTAATTTTATTCGAAATCGTTGAATAGTATTTATTTGTTTGTAAATAGAATTTTCTTGTAATAGAAATAATTCTTTTTGTTTCACAGGGTTTAAAAATTTGAAAATAACAGTGTTGCCCATGATTTTTGTTCCCAAACCATGGTGATTTACCCAAAAGGGATAGATTTGAGTAAGAAAAGGAGTTCCCAAAATAATATCAGTATTTAAATCTTTGACCACAATAAATTGGTGTTTGAAACAGTAATAATCATTGCAAATGGCAGTTTTGACTAGTTTACCTTTGACTTGGAGTGGCATACCGTTTGCAGTGACTAATGATTCATTTGTTGGTACGTAATACTTTGTATGAATTAATCCATCTCGGATGCAACTTTGATCAGCTCCACTATCTATCATAGCTGTAAATGTTCCTTTGAAAGTTCCAATTGCAATTGTAATATATATGTTCCATTTTTGAAATGTAATTTTGTCGATGATAGAAATAAATTTTGAATCTTGTGGATTTGTACCTGGCATAGGAATTTCAGCGAGTGGAAATTCTGGAATAGGAGAATCAGAAAGAACTTCTTTACCTTTAGAAGTTCGTGATTGTAATAGGGCTATTTGAGTATCTAATTCCAAATTTTTTGTTTCTACAGAGAAAATTCTTTCTTTGAGTTCTTTGACTTGGGCTTTTAAAGAACGAATTTACGTTTGTAATTCGATCTGTATTATGTTGGCGTATTGGAGGGTTCATATTTGGATATCTATCAAACATTTTGGAAATACTGAAAGGTTCGATTAAACGGGCAGAACTAGATTCTTCCCGAAGAATAAGGGCTTTGAGTTTTTCAAGTTGTTTTTTCTGAGCTTCTGGAGGGAGGTCTTGAATGATATCAAAAATGAGTTCTTTTTGATCTTTGACTGTGTTATCTGAATGTTTGATCATATTAATAACTTTGCATGCGCAAGGAGAAGAAATATTACCTTCATCGGTGCTGCTGAAGTCTTGGAAATCATCGGGTTGATAATCTGAAGAGGAATCAATTTGAACTAAAGAGATACTCAATTTTTCTTTTAATTCCTGGTCTATTTCAGGAAATTGGTCTAGAATCTCATTAATCTTCTTACTACGGCATGCATTTGCTTTGTGACCTGGTTTACCACATTTGTAACAAGTAATTTTATTGAAATTTGGTTTTTTGTGATAAGTTTTTCTTGAAGGTTTGTAAAATTCTGGAGAAGATGGTTTGAAGCGTCGAGAGTATGAACGTCTTCTTGAATACCTAGGCGGATTTTTTGAAAAAATCGTCTTTTGAGTTGAGCGAAGGAGCTTTAATACCTGTGATTCCGAATGCTTCACAAAAAGGAACCCAATTCTCGTCGCTCACTTCCATACTTGGCTTGGAATTTTAACTCTTGGCAAGCAGATAAAGCTTCTTGTTTAATGAATGCAAAAAGCTGACCATAAGTCATTATATTGAAATCTATTTGGTCTAAACCCATTTCTTTTTTGAGATTTGTAATGATTCTTTGAGAAAATAAAGTTGGTAATCCAAAGTAATGAATTTTTTCTTTCCAAAATGGTGCATTGCAATCGGGTCTTTTGAGTACATAAGTTAAAAACATATCTTTGTACCATCGAAAGTCTCGTTAAAGTTGGACATCTTAAGTTTGTCAAAAATACTTTTTGCAGAGGATAACTCCTCTTTTGGGTTTCCTACAAAATGCATTGAAATGGTGACAAGTAGGAAATCACATGCATCATTTTGTAATGAAATATTACCTTGTTCGTCTTCTATTTCAATTGTGTGATCAAGAATGGCAAGTTTCTCTTCTATGGTTAATGAATTATCCCACCAATATTTTAATTGACTCGTAAATCCCGCAATTAAAAAATATTGCTGCTGTTTTTCTCGGTATATTGTGAACTTTGTATGCAATCTTGGCCATGCCCATTTCTTGTAATGTATTAAGAATCTCGTATTCGCTTTTTGCCATCTATATTCCAATTGGAAATTGAATTGCCATCATAATGAGAGGTATGAAACTTGGCTCGCTCTTCATATTGAATATCTCGGGGGGTTGGTCGTGGATAATAATTTCGAGTTTCAGCGGTTTTCCATCGAGGATTTGAAGCTTTATATGGTTTTGAATGGCGAATTTTGTTAACAACATTGTGATCTATTTCATGAGGTTCTAGGAATGAATTCTCGACTTGATGTATTTTTGAAATGAATTCATTATCAGATTGAATACTACTAGTGAAACTGGAAGAATCATGGTGTTCCCCTGTCCTTCCCTGTTCAATGGTATTTATTTTGGACGAACCGGGTAGATTGGAATTGATTTTGTCTAAGGTTTGAGATATCTTGTGTAGTAATGGAGAAGAAGATGATAAGGAGGATGTTGGTCTAATAAGTTGAGCTTCTTGATCTTTGGATAGGGTACTTGGTTGAAAATGAGGAGAAGAATAACTTGTAGGAAATCTAGAAGTATTAGGTTTAGGAATGGATTTTATCTCAGAAGATAAAGAATCTACCTGAGTGGCGATTGTATGTAAAATTTGATTAGAAAAATTATTCTGATGATAGATTTTTCTAATATCATGCATTGAGATAGAATCATCAGTGTCTTTACCTCTTTTGAATGGTGCTGCAATTATCTCACCTTCAGGAGTGTCGATCCGAAGAGATTGAAGTGGCGGATGAATTTGAGTTATAATATTGCCATCATTTAATTTCCACTTTTTTGCTAAATTTGTGTGGACATTAATATGTGATATTTTGAAAGGATCTTTTTCTTCAAAACCTTGTTTGATTAGAAAATATTCTAACCAGCAGAAAAAATCAAAAGGAGTGTTTAAACGATTAATATCCGAAATCCATTCTTCTTTGATTTTTTTCTTGATAAAAAGATTCTAATTGAAAAAAACCAATTTCTTTTTTCATTGTTTTCCGGATCAAATATATCTTGTTCTAATGAATTAAAATCAATGTTTGTAATTTTATGAATAACATCGATCTCACCTTTCATCTGTGAAGCCGTAGGAGATAAAGGAGGAGATGTGGATACCTCTGGGATTGGTACTGTATGATGTACATGAATTGAATTTGGCATTCTGAATGATTGTTCAGATGCTTCTGTAAAAGAACGCCTTTGAGTGTGCGCAAATGAATGTCGACTTGGTTCTGTAGGAATGGTAGAACTTGATCCTTGTTCTCTCATGGAATTAAAGCGTATGAGAATATTACCATTATGTTCTTCTATAATTTGAGAAATTTCTGTTTGTTCTAAATGAGGAGGAGGTTGAGCATTTTCAATTTGAAATTCTTCTGGAATCGTAATCTCGTGCCATTTTAGTCGTTTAGGAGTAAATGTTTTTGATTGTTCAGCCTCTATGTGAAGTAGGACAGTTTCGTCACGTGATGTTGGAATCAATTTGAAACGAGGATTTAATTGTGAACTTAATAGTCGATAATAAACTCTATACATAACAACAAACTGTTCAGTAAGTTTTTCAAATTCATCTCCTTGTAGATGAATGTCCAAAACCAATGAATTCATAATTAATGGATCTGTTAAAGAAACGGAATAATTTGGAGCACAATTAAAATAAATTGGTCCATTGCAAATATTTGTTTGAATCATGGCAAGTAGAGAAGGTTTGTAACGTTTTAGTCTTTTGTCACGTAAAGCTAAATAAATGGGAGCATCAACTCCAATATGAACTAGTGGTTTGACAGCAATTTGAATTAAACCATAATGAATATATCGAAATCCTTTTTCAAAATATTTATTCAAAGATGTTTTTGATAATAAAGGAGTAGTTTGAAATTTTTCTTGAATATTCATTGTTTCTTCATGAGTTTTGACTGAAAAAGCAGTTTTGAAATCAAATTTTCCTATTTTGTAAATAGTCTCAATTTGTTCTTCTGGAATAGTCCAATCATTGAAATTATATTGAATATTTTCTTCTTTACTTTGAACTATTCTTTTTGAATCTAAGTTGGAGCCTGAAGAAAACATTCTTCTTACCAAATTTGCCATATCTAATGCATAGAGATCATAATATGTGTCTAAATGCAATTCCTAGTGGGAACAACGGGACTACTAGGCCGGGAACACCCTCTTCAAACGGGCTTACCAACGGTCTTACAAGCTGACCAACGTCTTACCAACACACAGAGATGAAAATAAACACGCAATATGATATGTATGCAAATGAGATGAGCAAATAATAATAAGATGAAATGCTTAACTAGTGGCTCTGATACCAAAATAAACCCAGGAGATAAAACTTGGAAATTATATGAAAATAGGCTTACTTGAAATATGATCTTGAAAAGTTGAATTGAATCTTGGAGATTTCTGAATACAAGAGAAAGCTAGGGTATTGTTTCTAAGCTTGAGAGCAAAATAAATCTGATGCTAAAGGCTGATATGCTCAAGGCTGATATCTATCCTTCAATTGAATCTAACTATTTATAGAAAGAAAATGAATTTACATTTGAATTTCATTTGTCTTGAATCTTCATTTCATTTGCATCTCATTTGAATTTGCATGTCATTGGAATCTTCAGATACAATAATTGAACTTGAGTGATATAGGTGTGGGTCCCTCCACGTGTTGTTGTCTTGAATAATGGCGTGTGGGTCCCGCCACGTTTTCTTGTTGAATGTATGTTTTTGTCTTGTAGTGTCGGCAGAGTTTGAATAGGACTGTAGATACAACATATATTATTCACATTTTTATATAAACATAAAGCGGTTTTTATTCCAGAAACTGCAGATCTGAATGGGAACAGTGGGACCACTGTGCCGGGAACACCCTCTTCAGGCGGGCTTACCAACGGTCTTACCAGTTAAACCAAACACTTTACCAACATTCGAAAATGCAAGTTTATGGAGGTGTGAAACCGCCGTAAATTATACTTTTTGAAATTAGAAATCAAAAGGGTCCTGTCCTCCTATTGGATCAGTATCGAGAGGCTCGGTAGAGGAATCCTGTGAGGAAGTAGGACTTTGAGAACGTTGTTGTTTGAGCTGTTTCTGAAATGCTTTGAAGCGTAAAAATTCTTGAAATTGGGTTGCTTCATCAGCTTCATCTGTGGTAATTTTTGAACTTGAGGAATCTGGTTTGAGTGGTGATGGAGTGGTTGGAGCAGATGGTCTGGTTGGAGCAGACTGTTGAATAGAGACTTTTGAAGGTCCAGTGCTTTTTGATAATTGTTGAATACTTCGTTGAATTATATGACTAGTTTGAATGAATTGTAGAACAGCTTCTTGAGAACATAGTTCTCATCGAATAAGTCTGTCCACCATTTGATTTTGAATTCTCCGATAATGGACATTGGAAATTCCTTTGAATAAACTTGGTCGACTTTGTAACTCCAGCGAGAAGATCCATGGAACTCGGAGTTACGCATAAAAAATGTAGTGGAATGGCATGTCGTTTGGGCTCGTCATCTTTTTGACCCATGTTTGATAACCGAGTTTAGGAATGGGAGGTAATATGTCTGGTAGACTTCCAAAATTTATCCACCATTCATAAAACCAGATTGGAAAATCTTTTAAACATTGTTGATGAAATATGAAGAACCATGAATGATCAAAAGGGCGTTTGAAAAATGTTCTATACCAAGCCATACGGTAGTCTTGGTATGTGTAACCTTTTGGAATAAAATTAACAGAAAATTCTTTTGTAGTCCAAATGGAAGTCCATTCGGAAGATGTCAAAACCTTTTTAATAACACATTTTGAATAAGCAATTCTTTGAGGATTTTGCTTATCTGGTGTATGAGATATTTCAACTGATTTTGAATCAACAAGAATGAGTTCATAAAATGTTTGAGTTTTTTGTGGATCATCGGGTAGCCGAGTGGCAGCCCGGAGGAAGAATTCTTTGAAGTAAATTTTGAAGAATTTTGAATTCGGGAATTTACGTGAAAGTGGTGAGAAATATATTTTCAATATTGGGTTTGATGAAATATTGAGTATTTCTTTGAAGATACATTTTGTGTAGAACTTTGAATAGGGGATTTTTGTAGTTTGAATGAAGGTGTCTCAGCGGCCATTGAATAAGTCAAAGGAGGAAAATCACTGAGGGCTCTAAATCTATTGGGTGTTTGAATTGTTGAGGAAGAAGGAATAGTGGGTTTGATCTCATAATCTTTAGCACTTTGAATTTGTAATCTTGGAGTCTTTTCCTTTTCCTTGAGTTTACTCATGCTGAGGAGTTGTAAGGAATTCTCTTGTTAGAAAATCAGGTAAAGAATTTTGAGTGCCTTTTATATATTCTATATCAAAATCGAAGGCGAGATAGAATAGCTTGCCATCGAGCAAAAATTTTGTTTTGAAACCAAATTTTGAACATCTTTTTGTAAAATTTCTTTTGCGATTTACAATCAATACGTAATAGAAAACGTTTGTTGTATAAATCGTCTTGAAATTTTGAAATACATAAAACAATACTTAAAATTTCTTTTTTAACGAGTTGAATAATTTTTTTTTGCGGTCCGAGCCAAAGACCACTATGATATCTTACTAAATGTTCATGAGATGAATGATTAAACTTTTGCTTTAAGATGCCACCATATCCTAGATCTGATGCATCAGTTTCTACTATCATGAATGCAGATGGATGAGGAATGGTCATGCATGGTAATGTTTTTGCCTTAGTTTTTGAGCATGCGAACTATTTGAGTATCGTCGATGAGTCCATGCGGGGAGGATTTTTTTTGTAATCTTTGATATAAAGGTGCACAAATTTGACGTAATTTTGGAAAAAAAATCGGAAAGATAATTAAGACAACCAAGAAATCTTTGTAGCTGATTTATTTCTTTTATTTCGATCCGGAAATTTATCAAAGCAAATTCAAGAGCACGATGAATCGGAGTAATTGTACCTTTGTATATAATATGACCAAGAAATCTAATTTGAGTTTGGAATAATTTAAGTTTAGGTGCGAAACAACTAAACCGTTTCGTTTGACAACTTGAAGAAATATTTGTAAATGTTTAAAGTGTTGATCAATGGAATCGAGAGAATAATAAAACATCATCAATATAGACAATAATGAATGTAGTATAAGGATTGAAAATATCATTCATAATATGTTGAAATTCGGACGGAGCATTTTTGAGCCCGAATGGCATAACGTTCCATTCGTAATGCCCAAAAGGAACTGTGAATGCTTTGTTTTGTAACGATCTTGTTCGGCTATTTGAATCGCCAAAAGCCCGATTTCATATCGAATTTTGAAAATATTTTTTGCATTGTATAATCGTTTTAATAGATCCTTTTTATTAGGAATGGGATACCCGATCCATTGGAGAACTTTGTTGAGTGGTTTGTAATTGATAACAAGGCGAGGAACACCGCGTTCCTTTTACGCTTGATTTATGACATAAAAAAGCTGCGCAACTCCAAGGTGATTTGGAGGGGCGAATTAATTTCTTTGCGAGTAATTCTTGAATTTCCTTTTTACATACTTCTAATAATTCGTGATTCATTTGAATAGGGCGTGCTTTTTGTAGGAATATTCTTTTTCGAAAAAATCTTTTTCATAGGGAAGAGAAACAATATGTTTCTTTCGATCCCAAAAAGCATTTGGAATATTTGCACAGATTTCTTTTGTAAGTGAGTTTTGAAATGCTAAAATTTTCTCTTGAATTTGAGAATTTTGCAATTGTTCTTCAATTCTTTCATAAGAAAGTTCTTCTTTCAGAAAACTAATTTTATTCTGAAATCGTTGAATAGTATTTATTTGTTTGTAAATAGAATTTTCTTGTAATAGAAATAATTCTTTTTTGTTTCACGAGGGTTTAAAAAATTTGAAAATAACAGTGTTGCCCATGATTTTTGTTCCCAAACCATGGTGATTTACCCAAAAGGGATAGATTTGAGTAAGAAAAGGAGTTCCCAAAATAATATCAGTATTTAAATCTTTGACCACAATAAATTGGTGTTTGAAACAGTAATAATCATTGCAAATGGCAGTTTTGACTAGTTTACCTTTGACTTGGAGTGGCATACCGTTTGCAGTGACTAATGATTCATTTGTTGGTACGTAATACTTTGTATGAATTAATCCATCTCGGATGCAACTTTGATCAGCTCCACTATCTATCATAGCTGTAAATGTTCCTTTGAAAGTTCCAATTGCAATTGTAATATATATGTTCCATTTTTGAAATGTAATTTTGTCGATGATAGAAATAAATTTTGAATCTTGTGGATTTGTACCTGGCATAGGAATTTCAGCGAGTGGAAATTCTGGAATAGGAGAATCAGAAAGAACTTCTTTACCTTTAGAAGTTCGTGATTGTAATAGGGCTATTTGAGTATCTAATTCCAAATTTTTTTGTTTCTACGAGAGAAAATTCTTTCTTTGAGTTCTTTGACTTGGGCTTTTAAAGAACGAATTTACGTTTGTAATTCGGGTTTCGTATTATGTTGGCGTATTGGAGGGTTCATATTTGGATATCTATCAAACATTTTGGAAATACTCGAAAGGTTCGATTAAACGGGCGAGAACTAGATTCTTCCCGAAGAATAAGGGCTTTGAGTTTTTCAAGTTGTTTTTTCGAGCTTACGGAGGGAGGTCTTGAATGATATCAAAAATGAGTTCTTTTTGATCTTTGACTCGTGTTATCCGAATGTTTGATCATATTAATAACTTTGCATGCGCAAGGAGAAGAAATATTACCTTCATCGGTCTTTGCTTGAAGTCTTGGAAATCATCGGGTTGATAATGCGAAGAGGAATCAATTTGAACTAAAGAGATACTCAATTTTTTCTTTTAATTCTGGTCTATTTCAGGGAAATTGGTCTAGAATCTCATTAATCTTCTTACTACGGCATGCATTTGCTTTGTGACCTGGTTTACCACATTTGTAACAAGTAATTTTATTGAAATTTGGGTTTTTTGTGATAAGTTTTTCTTGAAGGTTTGTAAAATTCGGGAGAAGATGGTTTGAAGCGTCGAGAGTATGAACGTCTTCTTGAATACCTAGGCGGATTTTTGAAAAATCGTCTTTTGAGTTGAGCGGGAAGGAGCTTTAATACCCTGTGATTCCGAATGCTTCACAAAAGGAACCCAATTCTCGTCGCTCACTTCCATACTTGGCTTGGAATTTTAACTCTTGGCAAGCGAGATAAAGCTTCTTGTTTAATGAATGCAAAAAGTCGACCATAAGTCATTATATTGAAATCTATTTGGTCTAAACCCATTTCTTTTTTTGAGATTTGTAATGATTCTTTGAGAAAATAAAGTTGGTAATCCCAAAGTAATGAATTTTTTCTTTCCAAAATGGTGCATTGCAATCAGGGTCTTTTGAGTACATAAGTTAAAAAACATATCTTTGTACCATCGAAAGTCTGTTAAAGTTGGACATCTTAAGTTTGTCAAAAATACTTTTGCAGAGGATAACTCCTCTTTTGGGTTTCCTACAAAATGCATTGAAATGGTGACAAGTAGGAAATCACATGCATCATTTTGTAATGAAATATTACCTTGTTCGTCTTCTATTTCAATTGTGTGATCAAGAATGGCAAGTTTCTCTTCTATGGTTAATGAATTATCCCACCAATATTTTAATTGACCTGTAAATCCTGCAATTAAAAATATTGCTGCCTGTTTTTCTGGTATATTGTGAACTTTGTATGCAATCTTGGCCATGCCCATTTCTTGTAATGTATTAAGAATCTCGTATTCGCTTTTGCCATCTATATTCCAATTGGAAATTGAATTGCCATCATAATGAGAGGTATGAAACTTGGCTCGCTCTTCATATTGAATATCTCGGGGGGTTGGTCGTGGATAATAATTTCGAGTTTCAGCGGTTTTCCATCGAGGATTTGAAGCTTTATATGGTTTTGAATGGCGAATTTTGTTAACAACATTGTGATCTATTTCATGAGGTTCTAGGAATGAATTCTCGACTTGATGTATTTTTTGAAATGAATTCATTATCGATTGAATACTACTAGTGAAACTGGAAGAATCATGGTGTTCTTTCCTTTCCTGTTCAATGGTATTTATTTTGGACGAACTGGGTAGATTGGAATTGATTTTGTCTAAGGTTTGAGATATCTTGTGTAGTAATGGAGAAGAAGATGATAAGGAGGATGTTGGTCTAATAAGTTGAGCTTCTTGATCTTTGGATAGGGTACTTGGTTGAAAATGAGGAGAAGAATAACTTGTAGGAAATCTAGAAGTATTAGGTTTAGGAATGGATTTTATCTCAGAAGATAAAGAATCTACCCGAGTGGCGATTGTATGTAAAATTTGATTAGAAAAAATTATTCCGATGATAGATTTTTCTAATATCATGCATTGAGATAGAATCATCGGTGTCTTTACCTCTTTTGAATGGTGCCGCAATTATCTCACCTTCGAGAGTGTCGATCCGAAGAGATTGAAGTGGCGGATGAATTTGAGTTATAATATTGCCATCATTTAATTTCCACTTTTTTGCTAAATTTGTGTGGACATTAATATGTGA
Source organism: Catharanthus roseus (assembly GCA_028651295.1). NCBI lineage: Eukaryota > Viridiplantae > Streptophyta > Magnoliopsida > Gentianales > Apocynaceae > Catharanthus > Catharanthus roseus. The sequence continues at coordinate 30,541,905 of JAPQWS010000168.1, forward strand.
TATTTTGAAAGGATCTTTTTCTTCAAAACCTTGTTTGATTAGAAAATATTCTAACCAGTGATAAAAAATCAAAAGGAGTGTTTAAACGATTAATATCCCAAAATCCATTCTTCTTTGATTTTTTTCTTGATAAAAAGATTCTAATTGAAAAAACCAATTTCTTTTTTCATTGTTTTCCGGATCAAATATATCTTGTTCTAATGAATTAAAATCAATGTTTGTAATTTTATGAATAACATCGATCTCACCTTTCATCTGTGAAGCCGTAGGAGATAAAGGAGGAGATGTGGATACCTCTGGGATTGGTACTGTATGATGTACATGAATTGAATTTGGCATTCTGAATGATTGTTCAGATGCTTCTGTAAAAGAACGCCTTTGAGTGTGCGCAAATGAATGTCGACTTGGATCTGTAGGAATGGTAGAACTTGATCCTTGTTCTCTCATGGAATTAAAGCATATGAGAATATTACCATTATGTTCTTCTATAATTTGAGAAATTTCTGTTTGTTCTAAATGAGGAGGAGGTTGAGCATTTTCAATTTGAAATTCTTCTGGAATCGTAATCTCGTGCCATTTTAGTCGTTTAGAAGTAAATGTTTTTGATTGTTCAGCCTTTAGGAGTAAACAACTGATCATCGTGCAGGGAAGTTTGAGGCAAAATTCTATGACAAGGTAATAAATAAGTTTGTTATTTTCTTTCAGATTTAATTTTTTGCCTCCTAACAGTTTTCTGCTTCATATATATTCAATTTATTAGATTCTCCAAGAAGAAATTGGAGGTGTCAAGGGTCACTTTGGTCCAATAAATGCTCTGGCATTCAACCCTGACGGAAAAAGGTAAATGCATCGCATGAATCCAAGACTATTTATTGTTTGTCATTATATTATATGCATGCTTTTTTATACTTTGAATACTTGATGCATTCCTTTGTTTATGGAGCTAAATAATTTCTTCAGCTTACTTAACCCCACCTATTTTACCCTTGTTGCATTATTGATTGACTAGCTCGAGCGTTGTTCTCTGTTTTCAGTTAGCAAGGTTTTCCAATTCACTGAATTAATGTTGTGTGCTTGTTGTATTTTAATGACTTAAATCCTGGAAAAGTAACTGTCATTCAGATTCTCCAAGGATACCACGTACAAATTTGTGTAAGGAATGCCAATGAAATCATAGTTTGAATCATTTGTGGGATCTATTTTACTTGTGCTTAATTAATGGTTTGTAATGCAAAGAAGAATGAACCCAGACACTTCTTGAATTGTATCATGATGCTGGATTTTCATGCTCGGCATTGTAAATTGTGAAATATAGGAATCCATTTATTTGCACAGAAGTTCACTTGAAAATTATAGCAGAAAGTTGAGACATGATAGATGCAATTTTCATTGGGCCATTCCATATAAGAGTACAAGAATTCAACCTTTTTTGTATGTGTCGAGGTTTAATGCAAATCTTTGTGGTTTCTTTTTTGAGCAGTTTTGCAAGTGGTGGTGAAGACGGATATGTAAGACTACACCATTTTGACCCAGACTATTTTAATATCAAAATCTAGATAGGGTAAGAATTTTTGTTTGATAAATTATTTTTGTATCTTTTATTTCTTGCGGATGTTATTTGTACAAGAAAGTAATCCTCGGTCATCGCCCTGGCTAGCGAGAGTTTGAGACAATCTATATATTAGGAAAGCCACTGAGTTCATTTTAGGGAGATTGATTCTCTTTTAGTTTTAACTATTACCGATATATTCATGCTTAAATTTAAGCTGAGATAAGCTTCTGCTGTTTGCATTTTTTTTCACATGAATGAATGGCTATAAAACATTGCTCAAACTCTGTAATTGCCTGCAATATCTGAGATCCTCCTGCTTTTGAATCTTTGTTCAAAGATTTAGGTGTTTTTTGGATGATGTTTTAGATGAGGATAAGATTATTGTTCCAAGATTTAAAATTTTTTGCACTTTTTTTTTTTTTTTTTATTTTGCTTTTTTTCTTACAAAAATCAAACATGTACTTAAAGAAACCCTATTTTCTTAGTGTAGTTACAATCCAAGTAGAGCCTTATTATTTGGCAAAAAGCATTATGCTTATGATATTTTCTCAACAGGGAAAGACATGGGAACACTAAACCACAACCCTTGTTGAATTAGTAATGATGGAAATTCGGCTTTTAAGTTCAGATGGAGTTTTTGAACTCTCAATTTAGACACTGTAGTAGATATTAAGGTCTCGGGGCCAGATAGCCATTCCGGAGTTTTCATCTTCTCAACTATTATAAAAGTGTAAAATAGTAGGAGTCATGCATGATTTATACGTTTTTAATTTCTTACTTAAAATGCCTTTTAGCTAAACTTAAATGAATTAGAGTATCTAATAAAAAAAATAAAATGAATAGAGTATAATAATGTGAGTTTAATTACATAGAGGAGTTGAAGAGCAGTATTAATCAAATGGATAAGTGGAAGAGAATTTGTTAATTAAATAATAATTTTAAAATTACATAAAAGGTAATAAAATTTACACGAGACGAATAAAGTTCGACATAAGGATAAATAAAATTTTATGGAATTTTGAAAGTAAAGGAAATAATGACTTTTGGAGTATTAAAATATTTTGTTTGCGAAAATAAATTTAAATAATTATTAAACAAGTTAAAATTTAAAGAAAATAGAAATAATAAAAATATAAGAATAGTAAAAGAAATAATGACTTTTAGAGGTTAAAATATTTTGTTTGTGAAGTATAAATCAAAAAATTACTAAACAAGTTAAAATTTGAAGAGAATAAAAAATTAATAAAAATATAAGAATAAATAATTATTAATAGAAGCTAACTAAATTTATCCTAAAAAAAAAGTAGATTATTGTTAGAGGAGAATAAAAATTACGTGGAGGTATTTAAGTACAGAAGTAAACAATTATTTATTTAGAAGTTAATAATTGCATAAAAAATGATAAATGATTACATAAAAAATAGTAAATTGTAAGAATTACTTATAAAATACATTTAATAATAAGAAAATAATTTTTAAAATACTTTCAGCTTGTAGAACACAATTTTGTTTTACAAATTTTATTACGTGTGGATGTTCATATGTTAATATGGGTAAAATCTAATATGATAATTTAAGACCTCATTTAATAAAACTGAAATTTGAAATCTTTAAGTCTGAAGACCGTATTTAATAAATGAAGCTTGAATGCTAAATTAATTAATAATTTATAATTATATATAAAATAGTGTAATAATATGACGAGATAAAAAAAGTATAATAAGGCTTTGTTTGATAAAAATAAATTACCACTTAAAATTAATTAGTTAATAGTTTATTGAATTAACTGTGTTTGTTATAACAAACATTATTAAGGTTTATATTTAAGTGCGTTTAACAACTTTTTTTTTCAAATCACTTAATTGTTTAAAATGTATTTAATTGTAGTTATAAATATTAAGTAAAAATATTTGCTCACTCTTAAATCTGAAATATATTGTTTATCAAATTATTTAACTTTTTTCATATAATTATTGTTTATTAATTAATTTTAGCAATGAGATTAAGAATAATTCAACTCCACACTTCAGTTTCAATTTTATCAAATAAGAGGTGTATATAGATAAAGTGTAATAAGTGGTAAAAAAAAGTATAAATCTAAATATTCAAACTTCGAGTTAAGCAATATTGTTGTTAAACATACTTAACATATTGCGCCCTCAATGTATTTTATATATACACTTAATTTTATAAATTCTTAACTAATTAATTTTTAAGTGATAAATTATTTTTTATCAAATATTCTTCGTTTTTTTTACTTGTTACATTATGTCAATTTCGTGTTTTTTTTCCATAGAGGTTTCAAGATAATATTTAATGAACTTTTTGTTATTATACCATCCTATTTTAGTAACAAATTTCAACATCTTTTTATTCTTTAAACATAGAAATTAGTATGAATAATAATGAGAGAAAATTCTGAATGACATTCTAGCCTATATACAATAAAAAAATCTAAAATTTCATATTTTCTTAAACAATGTGATATTCAAAATGTGACAAGTAAAAAAAACAAAGAGAAAGTAAGTTTAATACTCTCTCTGTTTTTTTATTAATTGTCACATTTCAAACATTACACTCTATTTAAGAAAATACAAAATTATAGATAGTTTTTTGAGATAATAACAAAAATACTCTGAAGATATGTTGAAACTACAAAATAAGCCTCATAGTTTTAGTAAACTACAAAACAACCCTTTAAAATTGTTTAAATATAACTTTTTTTATCCTTACTATTAGTCAACTAACAGATTTTTATAACAATCAGTTTTAATATCCAAAATTACCCTTTTGTGAAGCAGATTTTCTCTCTCTCTCTCTCTCTCTCTCTCTCTCTCTCTCTCTCTCTCTCTCTTTTGAGGGGAATACTTAACCTTACACTATTAAAAAATAAAAATAAATTACAAATATTTATATTTTAATCCAAAGGATAAAATATTAAAATGGAGAACAATTACAGCAGCTGTTCTGCTACATCAAATCAAGAACCCTTCTTCCTCCTCCTTTATAGCTCTCTCTTCCTGTTTTCAGAGAGCTTTCAGAGCCAATTCAAGTGCAGAAAAATGAACCACAAATCACTCTTTCGAAGAAGTTTAATGGCTGTAAAAATATGATGTTTCTGATCATAGTGAAGAAGCCTTCACTTTGTTTCCCAACAAAATTAAGCAAAAAAATTCATCCAATATCAAAACTAGATCTGCGCACTTTATGATATACAATATTTTAATATATAATTTCTTAATCAAATTCTTCTTCTACCGCCTCCATCCTCCTCCCTTTTCTCACGAATTTGTCCTCGTCACACCAACCAATTATGATTAACCACCAGCAAAGACTTATATACAAAATAATATATTGTAATTCGATTTCTACTTTTTTTTTTTTTTTTTTACAATGACTAAAATGATGAGGGTTCAACTGGTTTTGGTTCTTCGTATGGTGCGTTTTCTGCCATTGAGTAGCAAAGCTCTGGCAAGTATTTCAAACGAATTCGAAGCTCCTCTGGTGATGGGTATTGCATCTGAACCATCTCCATCAACGCCCGGGCAAAAAGAAACATGTGGGCATTTTTGGTTAAACTGCAGATCTTGAAACAAGCTCAAAGGCTTCTGCGGCTATGGAGAAAGAAGAAAAAGGTAAAAAAGGAGTTTGGATGGTAGGTGGGGCTTGGCTTGGTGATGCAATTAATTAGGTTCCCTGTTAGCTTTTTTTTTTGAATGATTGTCCCAATTGATAAAATTTGTTATTTTAAATTTTTACTTATGTATGAATATAAGTCATTTTCATTTTCTTCACAGTAACTAACAGATTTGTGACCTGAAGGTTTTATTGTAATTTAGTGAAAGTATGAGGTTTATCTTGTAGATTGGACATACCTTCAAGGTATTTTCATAATCATCCATATTTTTATAGTGTATAAGTTAGAATGACATTAATTGACATGCAAATATTTTTTTTAATGAAAGGGTATAATAATGATACCATATTAATAATTAGGGCTGTAAACTGGGCGGGTCTTACCTGTATCCGCACGGGTTTGTACCTGTTTTTAGCGGGTAAGGTTTAAATTTTATATCCGCGAACCCGGACCCGTACCCGTACCTGTATTTATATTGCTATATGGGTCCGGGTAAGGTATGGTGATACCCAAACCCGTATACCCGTATTAATAAAATAATAATATATTTTATATATTATATTATATTAATATATAATTTATAATTTTTTTAACATATTATTTTACTCTTATCTTTAACCCTAACCTACTACCTCTACTCTACCTACCTACCAACCAACTACACTCACATCACATCACACTCACACTATAACGATTTTGTGTATATTTGAACTTTTAATTATGTGAATTAGAGATGTTAAATGATTTTATTTGTTGAAAGAAATCTTAAGGAGATTATGTTAATCATGTTAAAATTTTTATTTTTTGAATTATACATTGTTTTACATATTTTTGTTTAACAGGAAAATAAAATAGAAAAATGTCATACGAGATGCAGGGCATACCGTGCATCCCTACCCCTGGAGGGTCGGGTGCTGGGTCCAAAATTTTATACCCCTGGAGGGTATGGGTCCGAGTGCTGGGTCGAGTTTCACTATAAGGATACGGGTCTGAGTCGCAGAGTATCCCGAGGGTGCATGCACTTTGCATGTACTCTATTAATAATGTATAAAGCTCAACATATGTTCTTATAAAATGAAGTGAAAAAGAAGTAAGTATGGTTGACAAAGAAACTTTTCTAGATTTATAAAGATGTTGGTTTTGTATTAGACTTTGTGATCATCTCCTTTGAGAACTTTCAATATTCCACCTCACTTTTTGGTGGCCACAAATCCCATTTTGGGGACAAAAGAAAGGGAATACATATATATCTACAATCTTTCAAAGTCTAAAATAGAAATCCAGAACTAAACTACAGATCAATTTAAGCTCTGAGCAAAGTATGCCAAAGGTCCAACCATAGCTGCATTGATGTATGTGGCAGGTTCCGAATGACTATAATCTGACCGTTCATCTGGGAAGAAATCATTCTGATTTGGGCCTCCAACTATGGCTCCTATTAGTATATTAGGGTTAGGGTTTGATGTGTAATAGAATGGTTGAAATCCACCTTCACATCCAAATGACCGGGGATGAATCGCTAATGAGGGCAATGAGGATCCTCTGTGGTGTATTCTTCTTGGATAATTTTGTCCATAGCCTACCATGTATGACATCCTCATTGGATTTTCACCCAAAATATAGTCAATCTGAATCATTTTGAAAATAGTATAAACATCAATACTTTATATGTAACTGTTACATAAGGATGAGAAGATAAAGTACAAACACACATTAAAAAAAAATGTACCTGTCTCTTTGATAAGCTCCTTAAGGTATTTGAAGTGACTAGGAGGCTTCCACAATTGAAGGCGTGCCTTGTGGATGCCATGTATTTTCCATATGTGGTTAGCAAGAATGTTATAGATGTCACATACTGGAGATTGCTCTGCCCAAGCTTGAACATCAAACCACCTACAATTCAATCATAAGGGTTTTAGAGCTTAGAGACTAACACGAATTGGGCAACTAAAAATGTTGAAAACAGAAACTGGATTTCATTGTAATTACCCTGTGTGTATTGTGTGCTTGAAGAAGGAGAATTAGGCAGAACTCTGCAAATGAAATCTTCAGCCTGCTGTTTAAATGGCTCAAACACCCTATCCCTGTTGAGCAAGTTCCTCTGGAATCCAAAAAACAAAAAGATCCACAAAATCAAGATTTTAGAAAAATGAAAATAATTTTTTGATGACAAGAGGTGTGTGCTGCAATAGCTCAACCTCCCTTGCTTAGGTTCCTTCACTTAACATGAGGTGCTAAGTTCGAGTCCATAGATCGCTTTAAATTGCATGTCAGTCTAATACTGCTATTTGGAGGCTTCCATCCACTCCGAATTAGTTAAAAATAATTTGTTACCAAATAATAGAATAAGAAAACAAATCAATCCTTTTGTTTTTCCCTGTTTCATACAGTTTATACAATGATTTGTCTACTGGGTGTGTCGTTTTCTTACCCTGGCTAGGAGAACACGGGCACCGGCATACTTATTGTCCCAACTGAAAATGTCTGTTGCATCATTTGCTCCTAAACTTTGCAGGAAATTATAGTAATAGACATCATTTGTAGCTCTCAAAAGCCAAGAAGCACCCCATAACAACTCATCCTGTTCAAGAATTTAATAATCAAGAAACAAGATTTCAGATCTCAGTATTATACTCGAGTACAATACCTTTGAAAAATTTGTAAAAGATCAAAAAAGGGGTGGGGACATTCTAGGCAATCTAGCATTTCGACAACAGGGGTTGGGGCAACCATGGACGCCACCTCCATATTACTCGTGAAAATGTTCATAAGTACCTATCTTCATAAACTTATAAACATTTTTTTTAAAGCTCTGGTTCTGCGGAAAATCCCAAAAGGGGTGGGGACATTCTTTAGGTAATCTAGGCTATCTTGTTCATTATAATAAGGACAAAACCAAAGGGCTCCTACTATTCCTAAAAATCTTTTTAAGTATTCATCTTTCTGAAAATTTTCATGATATGAATTATCATCAGCAAATTGTTAAAGCCCTGATTAGTCAGTGCTAGGCAAGACAGAAAATGTACCTTGTAACCAGAATATGAGCAGTAGAACGGACAAACAGCAGAGCCAAGGGAATCACTATAAGAACCTCTGTATTGAATGGCAAACTGCATTACTTTCTTGGCAGTTCTCAATAACACTTTTGAGTAAGCGGGATCGGCCTTTCGGAAAACCAGAGAAGCAGAAGCCAATGCAGCAGCAGTTTCTGCAGCAACATCAGAGCCTGGATTGCTAGGAGAAACAGAGTAAACTGTCCTAATGGTGTCCATATCCTCTGGTCTTTCCCAACACTTATGATCAGAATTCGGGTCCCCAACGCCAACATAAAGCTTCCCAGGTGTGGCTGTGGCACATTTGAGAAGGTAATCGGTAGCCCAACGGATAGCAGCCCTTGTATTTTGAAGCTGAGGTCCCATTCTTTTGCCATATTCAAGTGCACTCCATGATAGCATTGTGGTTGTAAAGGCCATTGGGAAGTTGAATTTCACATTGTCCCCTGCATCATAGTATCCTCCAGCTAAGTCCACCTGCAAATTTTGGAAATTTTAACATTAGATAAATGCCAATTAAGTAACTGACAAATCTCCTAACTTCACATCGTACTTCTCGAAAGTGATGTGACGCAATACACCGAAAATGAAGCTAATAACACACATTAAAATGATGGGAAAAAGAAAAAGAGCAAAAATGAAGTAAAAGAAGAAGAGAACATACATGGGCAGCAGAGCCATCAGAGAGGGCAGAATTAGATCTCCAAGGAAGTTGTTGGTTAGGAGGAAGTTTCCCTGATCTTTGACCTTGAAAAAACAAAATTGATTTTGCCAAAGCATCTCTATAGTTTGGAGTTGCCTCAACATTAATATCCCAACAAGACAAGAAGAAGAATGTGAAAGAGAGGAAAATAAGGCAGAGAAAACTAGTTCTACTTCCCTCTCTGGAAGCCATTACAACCCTAAAGAGTTATACTAATTTCAATTTCCTTGTTTTTGGCTTTACAATTTTAACAATTAAGGTCCCTTTATATAGACTTGGAAAAACTAAATCAAATTGACGTAAATTTAGGCTTTACAATTAAATTAATCCTCTAATTTAGTTATGATCATTTTTTCATATGCTTAATTACACAACATGATTAGGGTTTAATATACCAAAAGTTAGTCCTTGTCCTAGTGGGAGTGGCATTACTCAACCTTATTTTTTGGAATTGATCGAGAGAGTTGACTAGGATGGAAACAAATAAAAAGGTGCACCATTTATCCACAATTTCGAACTGAGTGGATTGGATGTATCAATATGTTCGTTGAGTTAGAATCAGTTTTTAGTAAGATATATTTATTTATTAAAGAGTGATATAAATCATTCTAGTTTATACCTTATAATTATGGTTTATTATAAAATAGTTCTATAAAATTTGAAATATTTTTATAGTCTATATTCTTTAAAATTAATTATTTAAATAGGGATAATAAAACTAACTCGAGAATCTAAAAGTTCAGTACGAAAAATTTTATTTTTTTTCACTAATTTTCTCTCTCTCTAACTCAATTCTTTCTAATTTCTCTTTAACTCCAAAATTTTTTGTCAATCCGGTGCGTTTTTTTTTTTAATTTTAAACCGATAAAATTGTTAATAAATGAGTATATATTGATTTACTAATTTTTTTTTTAAATTTTCAACGGTCGGATTTCTGTAGATCTTAAATTGAATTAGTTTGAGTTAGAGATAATAGGTTTAGAGAGATAAAGTTAGTGGCGAAAAATGAAATTTTTTGAATTTTTTCCGCTGAACTTTTACATTCCCGAATTAGTTTTATTAAAATAAAAGTATCATTAAAGCAATCATAGTAATTATGAATTTCATTAAATGAAAAAAAATATTTAGTTATAAATAGAATATAAGTTTTTTCTTTTACTTCAAAATTTAAGTACTTTCTTAATAAAAATTTGGGAGCCGATAAATCTAACTCGTGAATATGAATGTATAGCGCGAAAAAAATCATTATTTTCCCTCATCTTTCTCTCTCTACACAGTTTCTCTCTAACTTCTCTCTACTCCTTCTCCTCTCTAAAACTAAAACTTTTAACATTGAACTTGAATTTGAGGTAGATATAGATCATTATGAAAAATTTGTAGAAAAAACATCAATTTAGATGTAAGAAAAGTTAAAAAATTTTTTTTTCAAAACTGGGCTCGGATCGCCCGGACGAGCGACCCGAACATGGGCGGATCGCCCAGACGGGCGACTAGCACACATCCGGATTGCCAGCCTGGGCAACCGGCTCACGTCCGGGTCGCCAGTCGGGGCGAACCGAGGGGTTTTTAGGAAGAAAGAATTTTTGTAGGTATTTGGAAAACTTGAAACATGAATAGCTCTACGATCGGATGTCTGTTTCACGCGTATGACCACTAGTTTTGATGGTTCTCGTAAAGAGGAACGCAATGGCATCATCGAAAAAGTGATCCGGACGCGTTTCGGGGCGAAAAAATTGCGTGCAAAAAGAATTTCAATATTTACCAACTTCAATCATTTGAATTTTTAATTAGAGCAAAAAAAGAAGACTGCTCCTCTGTTTAATTTTCAAATTGGCGACGTTATTTTTTAGTTAACAAGAGAAAAAGTATTAGAAAATTACAAAAACGTAAATTAAAAGGAAAATAGGACGTTTTTGTGGGAACGGTTGGTGGAAACCTGCGCGTAGATCTCGAAAAAATACCCGAAATGCCCACAAGAATCGCCTCAATCGGACGTTCGAGCGCAAAGTTATGCCCCGTCAAAGTTTTCAACTATACGAAGCGATTTTTTTACCCCAAAACGCGTCCGGATCACTTTTTGACAATTCCGTTGCGTTCCTCTTTACGAGAACCATCAAAACGAGTAGTCATACGCGTGAAACGGACATTTAATCGCAGAGTTATTCATGTTTCAAGTTTTCCAAATACTTACAAAAATTCTTTCTTCCTTAAAAAAAAAAAAAAAACTCGGATCGCCCGGGCTGGCGACCCGGACGTGAGCCGGTCGCCCGGGCTGGTGACCCGGATGTGTGCTGGTCGCCCGTCTGGGTGATCCGCCCATGTTCTGGTCGCCCGTCCGGGCGATCCGAACCCAGTTTTGAAAAAAGAAAAATTTAACTTTTCTTACATCTAAATTGATATTTTCTTCTACAAATTCTTCATAATGATCTATATCTACCTCCAATTCAAGTTCAATGTTAAAGATTTTAGTTTTAGAGTGGAGAAGGTGTAGAGAGAAGTTAGACAGAGAAAGATGAGGGAAAATAATGATTTTTTTCGCACTATATATTCATATTCCCTAGTTAGATTTATCGGCCCCCAAAAATTTTAACCAATTAAGATTGTTGTAATTTTGTTCTAACAAGAACTTTAATAATATCGTTAAATAAAGTACTAAAATAATAGAAGAAAATATAATTTTTTAAACAAATATACTATTAATTTTTCATACTTATTAGTAGAAATACTAACCGAATTTCATGACACCCTTCAGTGAACACTAATATCGTTCAAAATAATGATTTTTCTAACACCGGATCTTTCTTTTTAACAAGAAACCTTGCACTAACAAATCACCAAAAAGAAGTCACGTGATAGAGCGAATAGTTTGATTTTTTCTTTCATAAATAAATATTGAAAGAGTGGTTTTAAATACAAATAAGAATCGAGAAGAAGGAAGTTTAATTTTGAAAAAATAAGTCAAATATTTCGTGTTTACATAATCTCAGATCACATATTTATAATTGAATATTTCATTTTTTTATGTAATTAAGTTTAGACAACATGCTATTGTGAATTTGACCCAATATTTTATTTTTTTTGTTGAGTAAGCAAGTTTTAAAAAATATAGAAGAAAAAATATTATTTCAAACATAATACAAATATTTTGTAATAATCTACAACTATAAATCAGTGCATGTACTAAATTAACTTTATATTAAAATTTTAGGGTCTATTTTGCAATATCACATAACTTTTGTAAAATACATTTTGATCCTTTTCCGTAATTTGATTTGATTTGATGACTTTAGGGTATAATGTATATTTTTTTTTCAAGTTTTATGAACAAAGTACTCCTACTCTTAATTTAAATGTGTGAGCTTAATTAATATCCAAAATTGCGAAATTGCGTTAACTGTACAAGGACATAGTCTTATGTGTTGCTACTAAATAATTTAACACATACTTTTAATATGACCTAACTTAAAAGAAGAGACCTATGACTATATAGATCTGAAAAGTGAATATCATTCCTTCATATCCAAATTAAATAACAGGGAAATTGGAAGATGAGGGATCAATTGTTTGTACCAAAACGGAATGCTAAATTTGTGTAAGATTCCAATCAATCTATCGAACCACATTACCTTCCTCAAAGAATGACTAAGTTTGATGTGAAGACAAAAACTCCTTCCAAATCGCCGAAACTTCTCAAAAATCACGCAAAATACACAAATCAGATTCTTCCATACTCGCACACCCATAGTAGTAGAGTATCACCGTCATCTCTCGTGATGTTAGTCGAGCTCGAGTCTTTATGTTGCGACACCTATTTTTACTCTCAATTTATTAAATCGAAAGAGAGAAAAATGTAATTTTCATTTTTCTTTTTTATTTAGGTAGATGAAGACTATAGATGGAACCTAAAACTGAAAAACCGGAACAATAACGGCCATTATTTTTGAACAAATGTTTTAAGAAAGGGAAGGCGCGAATGGCGGTTATTCGAGGAGAGTTCCGTGAATCTCGCGACGTTATCGGCGCCAAAGTGAGTTTTAATTATGGGGGCGTCGCGTGGTATTTGATTTATGGGAAGACTTGTTTGTGATTGCTTTATTTTCTTTCTTTCTTGGAATTCTCTCTACACCTTTTCTCACTCGAAGACCATAAAATAAAAGAAACATAGATCAATAGTAAAAAAAACCCCTTTTTCCCCGATGCTTTAGGACCAAGAATTGGAATTTCCTCTCTTTTTTCTATGTACAATTGGACCATTTTCTTTGTTTCTTTTCTTTTTTTTTTTTTAAAAATCCTTCTCACAAGCCATGATCATTTTTGTAAAATATAGATGATTGGAGTAAAGAAAGATCATACTTGAATTAGTAAGACGAAGAGTTTCTGTTTTATATAATTCTATATGTATATAGTACAATATCATTATTGTAACTTGTAAAATCTTAATGTTAAGTTCTAGAAAATGACATAGGAGGGTCGATAAATGTAATTCGAGAATTTATACGAGTAATGCAAAAATAATTCATTTCAAACGTTTCACTTTCTCTCTCTACAACTTTATTTCTAACCTCTCTCTACAACTTTCTTTCTAACCTCTCCTCTAAAAAAACACTAACTTCTAACATTTAACCTAATTTGGAAGAACATATGGATCCTTTTGAAGATTATTTGCAAGAAAATGATGTTTTTAAGGTAAGAAAAACGATAAATTTTTTTTTTTTTCATTTCTGGAGGCTGGGCAAAAAAACCATAAAACATTCACCCATCTTTCACCTAGATTAGCGAAAGTTTTATAGTCTTTTCGCCCATCTGGACGAAAGTGATCCAGATTTTATTTTTTTTAATTTTTTTGGGTTTAGGGTTTATTAGGGTTTTGAGTTTTTTTTAATGCTAATATTTTTGTTTTATATTAGTGATGAAGATCCAAATATGTTTGAAGAATTTTTAGAACCGGAAGAATATATTGATCATGGACAACTATTTACAGCATACCGAATTTTCAATTCGAAAGTGGAGTTGGTCGAATGGGTAAAAGAAACTGCGATGAAAGCTAACACATATTTGATCATCAATCCGTATTTGAAATCAAGAACAGCTGATCGTCGACCGTGTGTTACATTAGCTTGCGAGCGGAGGTGCATTTAGAAAATACACGAAACCAAGAGTTGACGATGAAGAAGAAGAAGTTCCAATAAAAAGACGGGGGCCGTAAGAACAAAAAATTATGGTGTCCATTTAAATTAAAAGGCGAACAAATGGCAATAAGTGAGAATTCCCAGTTATTTGTATACGATGGGATGCACAACCATAAAATAGGTGTTAATAGTCACGGTCATGCTCAGACTGCAAGACTTACGGATGAGCAGTTGAAACAGACTGAGCAGTTCAGGAAGAGCCATGTGCCGCTACATAATATCATACGATTTTTCCGAGAACAAAATGTTGGTTGTGCAGCTAGGTATGTTAGAATTATTTTTAATAGTTTATTAAAATATTTTAGATTTGTTTTTCTTCCCTTAATAAAATGAATTTTATGATGTATGTAGTACACAGAAAATGTATAATGTCGTTGCCAATATTAAGAAAACATGATGTGGGGGCGAAACACGATGGAGGAAGTTCTTTGCTTATGTGCACAACGGGATTATAAGGTCTTCTATAGAAATGGTGAGGAAAGCAACGTACTTAGTGATATTGTCGTTGCATACCCAATATCAATTGTAATGATCAGAACATGGCATATGTACTGATAAGGATACCACGTATAAAACGAACAAGTAAGTTCTCTGCCCGAGCATTGTATTATTAAATCTCTAGATTACTTTAAATGTATATTGGTCTTTAATTTATATTTTTTAATTTATATAAATTAAATTAAATTAAAAAATATAAATTTATATTAACATTAAGATTGGAGAAACTGTTCGCATGGGTATAGCCCAACTGGTTTTTGAGCTGCAAAGTTGATATTAAGAGTTAAGGTTTGAATTTTGGTAACAACAATATAATAATTCAACATCTCTAATGTGAGGGGTGCTTCCTTGTACGCATCAGTCTTGGGCCTCCAGTCTGCAGGACTGTTTAGTCACTATGATTTACGTCCTCCACCTGGGCATCACGCAGTCTGGTAGAGACCCTGAGGATGAGAAATTTCACTTTTTTAATATCAAGATTGGAGAAAGTGAAGACTTAAATAAAGACATTTAATATAAAATTTTCAACTTAACCTATATATTTGGAAGATTCTCCTGTTTAGTATGTGAATATTTTAGTTTAGCTACTTTGGTCCCTCTTTTTTAATTTCAATAATTTTGATCATTCGATAATTTATTTTCATCATCTTTTGTCCTTCTGGACATATTTACCTCTGTCAATTATTGATATTCTTTTTTCTTCAGAAAACTATCGATGTAAAATTAGAATTTCAATTATAATATTCAAAAAATTAAAATAAAAAATAAATTACATACAAACAAACTCTTAATCCATAAAAAAATATTAGAGGATTGTGTTGTATGTATTGTCTTCTTCATAAATTACGAGAGCCCTCGTTCTAGTTAAGAACCTAAGAAAATTGAGAGAAAACCTCTGATGTTTCTCTCGTGCATTATGAGTTTGTCCATAAGTAATTTAGTTTTTAAAATTTTTGCGAATAGTATAATTGGCGCTCCAAATTTATTCTGATAATATTTTAAAGAAAATAGTAATAATATTTGACAGGTTGTCCAAAAGGAAAAAAGGATAAAAATAAATTATTAAAAAATCAAAATAATTGAAATTAATAAGAGGGATCAAAGTAGAGAAATTTAAATTATTTGAATACTAAATAGAACACTCTTTCTATATATTTTCAAGCAAACAATTTTTTTTTAAAAAAAAATATGTAAATTTTCAAATAAACTCAAGTAATGTTCTAAATTCAGAACTGAAAAGTGGAGGCTTGTGTGCTTTGGTTGTCAGTTACATGTTGGGCTAGTCAAACTCAAGCAGGTACTGAACCAATCATGCATATAATGGCTCCTCCCACGTATAAGAAAAAGGTTGTCATGGGCATTAGCACTTTACCTAACTCTTCTTTCCCGCGAACAAACTTTCACATAAAGAAATTTAATAAATTTAAATGGATAAGAGTAGAAATATGATCAAGATTCTTGGTCTTGATATCTTTTATTTTTTCTTTTTGTCAAACTAAAAAAAATGTGCATATCATAAATAACATATTTTACTAATATATTGTTCTTTAAATTAAAAATCAAGAATTATATTGTAAAACTTTTTAAAATTACTATCGATAAGAACATAAAAAAGTTTGTAATGGATTGAGTAATGAAAAAAAATCAAACGAAAAGTTGTTCTTTAAATTTTTTTGCAAAGAAACTAATAATTAGTAACATTTAGAATAAAACATATATAAATGGAGTATGTATGAATGATTTTATATAATTAATGAGCTCAATTCTTTTGGTTAAAAATGTAGGCAAAATTCATAATGTGAGTTGATGTATT
Organism: Catharanthus roseus; assembly: GCA_028651295.1. Taxonomy (NCBI): domain Eukaryota; kingdom Viridiplantae; phylum Streptophyta; class Magnoliopsida; order Gentianales; family Apocynaceae; genus Catharanthus; species Catharanthus roseus. The sequence goes on from JAPQWS010000168.1 coordinate 30,558,350, forward strand.
TTATCCATGCGGAGATAATTGTCCATATATCCAGGAGAATCTAAAAAGTTTGCAACGATCATGGGCCACGTTTAAGGCTGAAAAGAGACTATGCAGTAATTACTTTTATTCTGAAGAAATATCTTTTTACAAAGTCATGAAACATGTTTTCTACACAAAAATAAAAACAGTGAATTAAGTATGAAATATATTTGTGTACCTGCATATCTGATTCTGATATGTTCCAATAGTCTGTATTGCTTATATATAATATTATCTGTATTATTTTTAATTTGTTATATATTATTAATAAAATTTATTAAATAAAAAATAAATTATAAAAGAAAAAGATAATTTTAAAAAAATATATTATAAGAAAATTGTAAAAAGAATAATATAAAGAAGCGATACGATTTTACGAGTTATAAATAAGTCTCTGTAATATATGCCGTACTAAGTATAAAATGTATTATATATGACTGTTTAATTAAGCTGAATAAATCTCATGCCCTATAAAAATTTTGTTAATTTCTAGGCAATAATCTCAAATCATCTTAGTTTTACAAGTCGAATAGAAAACCTATCATTAACTACAGGAAATCTTCCCTCAAAAAAACGATAGGAAATCAATTAACATGCTCAAATGGGCCTTTTTTTTTTTTTTTTGTTCTTATTTAATTTGAGATGACTACTTCTTTAAGGTTTCTTCAATTTAACGTTTTGTGATAAACATTTTTGAAATTTGGAAACACATTAAGTATGAATTACATGCCACATGAGATTAAATATAAATTAAAATTAGGGTAAAGTAAAACTTAGAAAGCATCGATATATGAGTATTTTTTTTATAAATTAACCACGATCGAATCTGGAGGTCTCCCCAATATTATTAAGAAGACCGAAAAAGATATAAAGCAGTGTATAAAATTTACTAAAAAATAAAAATAAGTAGAGAAGATCCACTAACAAAATCAGAAAAAAGATTTAATCCCCTCTAATTTTTGGTTGGGATTATGAAAAGTCTCAATGAATCAGTTTAGGCGTCAATAATCCGTCAATACTTATTAATAAAAATCAATAAATACTGTCAATAAAAAGTGATTTTTCTTTGTAATAAGTAATTTTATGCAAATAAAAAAATTCCTCTCTTGTCCAAAGTACAAAGACTAAAATGTATCAGGATTAAAATTAGCTAATGTATCGGCAATCACATTTACTTCTCTAAAGATGTGAAAGGACCTCAATATGCAATAACTGGACCTAATGAATAACCCCTGAAAGATGCAATTTAGTCTCCAAGGAATATGATTTTTGCCAAGATCACTGAGTATAAGAAAGTGAGAAAACCCTCTTTCAGCAGCCAACTTGATACCTTGATGAAAAGTCAAGACTTCAGCAAGATTGTTGGAGCCATAGGTACCCAAATAGGTGGAAAAAGCAGTTATAACATCCCCTTGATAAGTGCGTAAAATTCCACCAGCAACATAAGAGCCAAAGTTGCCCTTAGAAACACCATCAACGTCAATAATATTATGATGAGAATGTGGGTTTTTTCTGACATGGACTCATTTAAAATTATTGGGCACTAAACTGGCTCAATTTTTTTTTTCTTGGATCGATCATAACGTACAATCATTGTGCGTTATCAGTTAATCACGGATTTTGGCTTATGTGGCTGATAACGCACAATGGGTGTGCGTTATGACTAGACGATAACGCATACTCATTGTGCGTTATCAGCCACGTAATTATTTTTTTTAATTTTTAATTTTTTTAAAATTATATTAATTTTTTATAATTTTTTTAATGTTTTTATTTTTTAAAAATTTTTTTTAATTTATTTTATTTTTTGAATGAACATTTTTTTTGTTTCTAATCAAAATTTCTTTTGGGAAAACTTATAATTGTATAAATTTTTTTTAATAATTTGTTTTATTGTTTTTTTTTTAATGAAAATTTGTTTTGGAAAAACTTATAATTGTATAATTTTTTTAAAAAGACTGTATTTATTATATTTAACTTATTTTGTAATATTATATCATTTTCTTGGAAAATATATTTACATTTTGACAATTTCATCGCAAGTTATTTGAAGAAGTAATACTAAAGAAACCGTAAAAATTTAGAACAATGATGTAGTAATTATAAGAAATTGAAAGAAAAATTTCATTAATATAAACATGTTTTATTACAACTATTTCAAGAAAATGTCAAACTTATACATTGCTCGGTCCGGGGTTATTACAATTTTTCCTATTATGTCCCGGCATGCGACATCTACCACATCTTGGGGGAGAATCCGGATTTCTATAATTTCCTCTTGAAATCGATTGCCTTATTTCCTACCCCGTTCTTTTTTCATGTTTGGAGGATAGAATGTCAAATTAAAAGGGACATCCCTCCAAAAGTTCTCACTCAAGACCGGATGAAAATTCGCTTGGTAAGTTTTTCTGTACGTTTGTCGCGAATATATTTCCAGTACATAAGCATCTGTTCTTGACCCATTTCTCTACACACTGCAAGAACATGAGAACAAGACAATGTATATGTTTGCCATTTTCCGCAACTACAAAATTTATTATTTAGCCGCAACGTATAGACGTTGTTGCCCGTACCAGAAACTCGGATTGGAGATTTGACCATGTATATTCCCTCTCGCGAATTGTAAGTTATAACTTTGTGTTCTTTTGATTTCAGTTCAATCCGCAAGAACTTGTCAAAAATTCGAGTTGGAAATAGATGCATACAATTTTCTGCCTCTTCACGGTGTTGGTGAAAGTACTTAACTAGTTTGTTGAATATTAGTTCAACCAGGGCTTTTAAAGGTAGAACCCTAGCTTTCTTCAACACACTGTTAAGTGCCTCGGAAATGTTGGTTATCATGATACCGTGTCTGTGACCGCCATCATGCAACAGTGTCCATTTCTTTGCATCCAACATCATCAAGTAAATGTAAGCATCCACATTTCTTTCTTGAATCTCTTTCATTACACGGTAAAATTTCCATTGTTTTGTTTCTGTCCCGGCCTGCCACATCAAGCTTTTTAGGGTTGTATTTTTAAAAGTCTTGTTGAAATTTGCTCGAATGTGGCGTAAGTAAAACCGGTGAACTGCAAATGGTGGTTGCCACGAAGGTTAACTTTGAATAACAGAGAAAATACCTTTGTGGCGATCAGAAATGAGGCATACGTGGCGATCTTTGACTACGTATTCTCGCAAGTTTTTAAGGAACCAATTCCAACTCTCGGAGGATTCCTTATCAACAATTGCAAAAGCAAGTGGGAACAAGTGATTATTTGCATCCCACGTACTTGCAATTAACAGCACGCCCTTGTATGGTCCCCTTAAGTGTGTTCCATCCACAGAAATCACCGGCCGGCAATATGTAAATCTATCTATACATGGCGAAAAATACCAGAAAACAAATTTGAAAACATAATTAGGGGGACTGCTTGTTCTGTGATGCAAAAATTCGTATACAGTCCCCGGGTTTATATCATGTACAGCTTGTAAGTATTTAGGTAGAATACTGAAGGTTGTATCCCAGCTACCAAAAACCCTCTCGATGGTAAATTTTCGAGCATACCATGCCCGCTTGTAAATTGATACAATACCTGCACTTCTTGAATGATGTTCGAAACAGGTATCTCAGAATCGTTGGCAACTAGGTGTGATATAGACATTGATATAAATTTTGAAGACAAGTTTCTGTGTTTGTTTTGTTCAATCTGTACAAGGCATGTATGTTCTTTGACGAATCTGATTATTTCCCACCGATTGTGCGTGGCTTTCTTTTTTATACGGATGTACCATGCACAGTAATTATCGTCACTGTGATGGTAACATCTTGCTGTCCATATATCAATCTTACTTTTCAAAACTCGGTACTCACGCTCCACACTGACGGAGTACTTACGAACTGCACTTACTACCTACACTTTGTCAACGAATCTCATGCCTAACTGTATGTCAGTCATGGAATCGTTCCAGTTGAGTAATCGGACGGTACTAGATTCTATATTGTCATCTATAGGAGAACCCGAGCCCATATCTAGGAATGCTCCAGATTGTGTGTAGTCATACCTAGCGTTGCTGAACCATTGGCTGCTATCCCATTGTTGCACTATATTTTCGGTGACTGGGTTGACAGGGTTTACAGGATTTAGGGGAGTTTGGAACTCTCCTTCTTCTGGGTCATTGTCATCGTCCGATTCAGATTGACTAGAAATGGCATCATCTCCGTCGGCATCATCTCCGTCTGACTTGTCAACCTCATCGTCATCATTGTTTACGGTACTGTACGACATAGACGGTTCATCAGAAACCATCTGTGTTACTCCATAATATGTTCGGGCAAAGTTGTTGTGTTCCTGTTGTATGTACTTGGAATATTTTGTTGTTCGATAGGCTCGAATTCAACAAGAATATGAATTCCTTCCTTTGATAGGTCGGCCAGAATAGTCCATAAATACTGCATTTCTTCGTCATTGTTCATGCTATATAAATTTAAGTAAAACATACGATGCACCTCGTAGTACGAAGGCACCCTCATCGTCATTCGAACATTCCAGAGATTGGGATCCATATCTCGGTATTTCAATATTTTTTTTACTAGTTCCGCATGTGAAATAATTCGGTTCGTTGACAATGTCCAACTTTTCCAAATTGTTCCAGTAAAATAGGGACCGTATGCATCCATTGCAATTTCAGAATCCCAAAATAGCTGTACTCTAATAGGGTTGATTGCTTCCATTTCAAAATGATTCAACTGTAAGTGTTTAGGGCGGATGAATATGAAGATGCTACGAACTTCGGGAATTGAAAAGAGAATGAGTATAACACGTCTGAAGGTGTTAGGAACTGAAGGTGAGTATAACACGTCTCCCGATCCCCACTCCAGATCAAACCGGATCTGTGCTCGTGCTGTCTGGATAAGACGTCAGTGACAATGGGCTCCGGATGCACATGTGCTGGCACTTCTTCCATCTACATTAAATATATTTTTCAGATAGTGTCAATATCTATATGTTAAAATTAAAAAGTTTTAAACATATTCTAATTCCAAGAATATTAAGATTTAATTGTTATTACGTTTAACGGTTGTAAAGTTTATAGTTTTACGTTTTTATATTTCCAAATATCAGGGATAGTGTTAACACAATTAATGCAAAATTTAGGGATTTTTAAATAAATAAGATTTTAAAGTTTTTAAGGTTTACTGTTACGTAATATATGTGGTTTTATCGAATAAATGTTTGAATATTTTCGTTTCTTTAAAATATTGAAGTTTTTATAATGTACCCTGTAGAATTTTAATATTATGATTTTGGTTGTTTAAGGTTCACTGTTAAAAAGTTTATAGTTTGACGGTTTATTGTTTGGTGTAAATTTCTGGATTTTGATAATAGATTTTTACATTTTCTTGTATTTAAAGTTTACAATTTTTAAGTCTTTTAAGGTTACTTATAGTATATTTTATAGGTAAGCATTTTACTACTTCGTAAATTCACTATTACGGTTTTTCCAAGTTCGTACACATTTATTAATAACTATAATTTCAAACATAAATCCAAACTCTACTTTCAGAAAAAAAAAAATAATAATGTAAAAGTTTGGATTTTAATAATAGATTTTTAAGTTTTGTATTATTTAAATTTTACAATTTTTAAGTTGCAAAAAAAAAAAGTTTCCATAATTATCCAAATAAATTCATGAAAAAAATCCTAAACCCTAATATCACTTTTTAAATGCAAAAAAACAATTACATACATAAAATTATCAAATTTGTACAAATTTATTAATAACTACAATTTTAAACATAAATCCAAAAAATAAAAAAATGTAAAATTCTGGATTTTAATAATACATTTTTAAGTTTTGTATTATTTAAATTTTACAATTTTTAAGTTACAACAAAAAGTTTTCATATTATCTACTGTTTAAAAAAAAAAGGTTAAAAATATCGAATTACATATTCCCATATTTTCTACTCAATAATTTATACGAAATATGCAAAATAATTATCTAAATAATTTCTAATAATCATAAAGTAAGGTAATAAATTAAACATAATTATCCACATAAATTCATGAAAATAATACATCACCCTAATATCACTTTTTAAATTCAAAAATAATTATATACATAAAATTATCACATTTGTACAAATTCATTAATAACAAACATTTTACACATAAATCTAAAACCCAATCCCACAAAAAATAAATTAATTCAAGTTAATAAATAAAATTCATAAAAAACATTAACAAACAACAAATAACGAAATCATTACACTTAATAAATAATAAACAAAAAAATTTTAAATAACTAAAAACTTACCGAAAATTTAAAATGCAGCTTTAGAACTCCAAATCTTTAATAATCTTCATACTCCAAAAAAAGTCTCCCAAATCTGTAAATTTCGAATTAAAATACAAAATTATTAGGAAGAGAAATCAAAGTATAATAAAAGAATAAAAAAATCAAAGGAAGAAAAAAAATACCTTACCTAGTGGCTACGGAGACGGAGGAAAACAGAAAAATTGAAGCGGAGAAGCTGAAAAAAAGGAGGAAGAAAAATGGGGCAGAAAGAATATAGGAAGAGAAAGGAGGTGGAGATGTTGGAAAAAAATAGAGGATGAAGAATGAGAGGGAAGATGTTGAAAAAAATTGAGGAAGAAGCTAAGGAGGAGGATGGCTGAAAAAATTAGAGAGAAGAAGAAATAGGGGAGAAGAGGCTGAAAAAAATAGAGAGAAGAAGAAATAGGGGAGAAGAAATAAGGAAGAAGAAGAAAAGGGGAAAGGGCGGCCGCGGCTAGGGTTTCGGCTTTTACAACGTGATAATGCACATTCATTGTGTGGTATCAACCTAATAACGCATAATGGCTGTGCGTTATCAAGGATGATAACGCACAATCATCGTGCGTTATCGCCGAATCAGCGCCAAATAAGTTTTTTACGCAATTAGCGCATGTTAACGCCGTGATTAGGGATAACACACACTCATTGTGCGTTATCTCCTTTGATAATGCACAATCAGTGTGCATTATGGCCGATCCAGGAAAAAAAAATTGGACCAGTTTAGTGCCCAATAATTTTAAGTGGGCCCATGTCAGAAAAAAATTTAAGAATGTATAACGACCTATGAAAGATAAATATATGTCATAAATTACGCATATTATACAATATTAAGAAGATTATAAAAAAATATATTACTTTTTCAAATAATATATATAATGGCTCAATTAATTAAAAAAAATTTCTTTATCAAACAATAAAATCTAGATTTGACACATCCTTCCTCTAATATCAAACAAATAAATGTAATTTCTATCTCATGGCTCAATTCCACGTTTCAGGCAATCTAAAAAAAGAAAAGGAAAAAGAAAAATTTTTGTTTTTATAAAATAAAAGAAGACAAAACTTTAGCCTTACTCAAGAATATAGGCTTTTTAGAGATTTTTTATTAGAATAAAAGCAACCAATATTCTTTGAATTAAGATTACATAATACATAGAGTTGCGTACCAAGATTAGATAATACATATATTAGGACTATATATATATGTATAGGTCTGTAAACAAGGTGAGTCTTATCTGTACTTGCGAGTCTATATCCGTTTATAGCGGTTAATATTTTATACTCGCAGACTTGTACCCACATCCATACCCGTATAGATTCTATTAAATGGGTGTGAGCAGGTATGATGATATCCAGATCCGTACACCCGTTATAATAAAATAATATATATTTATATATATTATATTATTTTTACATACTTTTATTAATACATAATTTATACATTTATGTAGGAGATAAATATGAAAATCAAAAGAGATTGATAGCTTCAAAAAATTCTAAATTCTCATGAAAGAAAGATATTATTCATCCACCTGATCATCAAAAACCCTTGTGTTCTACTAAGGATGCATGCATGATTCCGCCTCACCGTTATTGCTTTACTCATGACACCATCCACCTACAACTTATTATCGGACCTGTATATTATTGACATCTTTCTGGAATAATTCTTTTAATACTTAGAAGAGGAATTTGTTTTGACAAAAAGTCTCCAAATACTATGATTAATATATTGTATTGGATTAAGGCTTCTGTTTTTATTGAATTAATGTATTGTGAGGATTTTGTGTGTACTTGAACTTTAATCATTTGAATTAGAGGTTAAATGATTGTATTTATTGAAAAAAATGTTGACGAAATTATGTTAATCAGGTTATAATTTTTATTTTAGAGATATATATTGTTATATATATATTTTTGTTTAACAAGAAAACAAATAGAAAAATATCATACAGGTACGAGTATATCCAAACTCTACCCTAAACCCTGGTGGATCGAGTTTGAGTCTATAAATTTTATATCCAAAAGATATGAGTTTGAATCTTAATTCATTTTTCATTATAAGGGTCTGAAATACTCAGAAGTTCTGCGCCCGTTTTACACCCCTATACCTATATTCCCTTGACGAGGCAAAATATTGATCAAATATTTATGGGCAAAATTTAATTAAGCTATTTGATTGAGATAATGCGTCACGTCTTTTCATGCATTGTATTTTGCCTCTTTACCGTTCTTTTCTGCAAACATCAATTTAAAATCTTGCATATTACGCTGCTTAACTTTGACCATCTCGTATGTAGCAAACAAAAAACTTAAAGGACCCTAAGAACTTTAATCATCTTAATTATAATTAGAACAACTTATAAGTTTGAAGGTACCTTGAATCAATTTGTTCCTCGTATAAGGAAGCCCAGTTAACTAGAGGGTTTAGAAGGTTTATTCCTTGCATAAGGAAGCCTGTTAATTAGAGAGTTTAGAAGGTATATATAAATCATTCCATGATAATTCAATTGAATAAAAATATTCTCAACTCATAAGTTTTCTTTCTCAAAAATAAAAAAGTTAAAATTGTTATGAATAAAATAATAATTATGGATATTCTTAACAAATAATAATATTTGAGATAAAATCTATTTGCTGAAGATAAGTGATAGAATTTTAATTCCATGTTAGATATGAGAGAATCTATTCTCCTATTTCATATCTATTTCTTGTATTTCCAGAGCCTTATAAATAGAGTCACTATCCTTTCAGTTGTAATAACACATCAGACATAAAGCAATAGAAGTTCTTTACTTTCTCTTCTCCACCTTCTCTTCTTCTCTATATATTCTTCTAATTATTCTATATGTTTTCTCTATTTATTCTCTCCCTCTTTATACTTTAATATTTTATTGCGATCATTTTTTTGTGCCGACAACGCTATGCCAGCAAATTTCATAACACGTTATCAGCATGAGACTCTATCATGAGTTGTTGGCTCCTCTGAAACCAAAAATCTGTAGCAATGATATCATGCTGCAAAATTATTGAAGTATTCAATCAAGGCAAAGAGATACTTCCTTTTACTTAGATCTTGTTAATTATAAAACTTGAACTTTTGGCTCAAGATATTTAAGCAAAATATATTTCTTTTGACAATTATTTATGCAAATTTATCTTAATATATGGTGGGTCTGAAAGACACCATCATATTTATGTACATATAGATATAAAAATCTTGAAGACATGATTAATAGAACTATAAAGCATCAACGCCATTTGCATTAGAAAATTTTAGCTTAATTATGAAACCATCAGAAGTTGGTTATTATACAATTTTAAATCAACTATGCAACAACCAGAAGCTGGTTATGTTTGGTTATACTTGTAGCTAAAAACTTTATATTTATCAGTAGTATACTTCTATCACATTTAAAATTCTCTTAAATCAAAATCTATGAAGAAAATATTGGTAGTAATAGAGAAAATATTCTACCCTTATCATATCTCTAACATGCTCTTGAAGTAGCAATATTGAGAGAGATGTTTAAGAAATTTTCATTAAATTAGTCTTACATCTTTTTGACACTATATGGAAATTGAGTCATTGATGAAAATTATATTGGCCAACCAATTGATTTTATGTCATTCCCTGAAGTGAATGCCCTAAACCTATAATTTATTTATAAAATAGATTTTCTTTGTGACTATAACTTTAGTATAAATATTACTTATAGTTATCACAATGACTCAATAAACTCTCGATACATGGATTTTCATCAGAAGTAGAAATAGTGAGAGTATATATTACAACACTTTGCAAAATAATTATCGATGAGAATTGTTTCGTACCTGAAGTACTTCATTTGAATTGTTATTAAGCATCATATAAAAATGAAGATAAAAGTTATTGTTACTCTAGAAATTATGCTACTGATACTAATGATTTTATTATTAATGACATCAAAATGGAACATGCAAATGATGACAAATTATTAAAAAATATCCAGATGATTTTTCTTAATTTTTTATTTTTATAATTTTTAAAGTATCAAATTGTTTTCTTTCTATTCTATATTTTAAAGTTTATTAGTATTTTTATATTATAATGGTGGGATGGAAATCTCTAATTAAGGATGGTGCATGAAGACATTGAATAAATGTCCAAAAACTTTATGGTAGTAAAAAGTTCCCGAAGAACCAATTGTTTAAAACTCCAGAAGAGTTAGGAAATTAAAAGGCTCCATAAGAGCTAGTGGGTCTATACACAAAATGTTAAATTTGTAATGCATTCTTCTCTACAAAGTGTTGTAGAATATTATTAGTTTAGGTGATACTTTTCATTATCTTGAGACAATTGATAAGAAATATGCATTACTATTAGTGTTTTATGAAACAAATACTACCATTTATTTGTATTTCACCAAATAAATAAATTTGAGATACAATTATTCAATAATCAGAAGTTTATTGATTTAAACTATTTATTATTGGCATGACTGTAAGACCATCCCAGATCATTCAAATATGAAGAATATTTAGGAATTTATGAAATAATATGGAACCAGAAGTTTCCTAATTCTATGAATTTCATGTGCTACTCATTTTAAAATGTAAATTGTTTTATAAATATCACCAGTATTACTTTAGAATTGAACGTGGTACTTTGGGATGAATACAAAAATGTTCATCGATGCATCAAAAAGATAGTTATATATATGAAAAACCTTAGAGGGGGAGTGAATAAGGTTTTTGGCTAATTTTAGAAAATCTTTTATGTGATTAAAAGTTAAACCTCCAATTTTGTTTGAGAAAGAATTCTAAAACTCCTTTTTAATAAAATTCTAAACCAAACAAAATCTTATAGTTTATAACAATTAAGCAATAAGCATATAATCAAACTTTAAAGAATAAAGAGGCACAACAATTCATAGTAGTTCACTCTCTCAAAAAACTACATCCACTACACAACAATTCATAGTAGTTCACTCTCTCAAAAAACTACATCCACTACCTTGAGTTAACACCTAAGGATTTACCAAATCCACTATAATCAAAGTCTGTAACAATCACAAGTATGAGGATCACCCACTAAGGGTTTTGCAAGCAACCTCAATCCACAACACAATTACAATTGAAGGATAACCCAAGGGGTCTTTCAACACAAACCTTTGATATCAATAGAAAAAGAGATGAGTAAAGAACAATGTTACCAAATGAGCTTGAGAAGAGAAAGATACAACATAATTGAATGCTTCTACAAGCTCATCTTTTCTTCTTCTTTGATGGATGATCAATAATAATGAAGCTCCAAGAAGATTTTTCTTTTTTGTTTTTGTGAGATAAAGATGTTTTGAAGAATGTACTTTAAAGCTCTTTAAATGTTCTTAAATGATCTCAAATTAGTTTTTAGAAACTTAGCATTTACTGCTGATCAAATGCTCTATATATGTAAGAAGGAACAACCTAATCGTTACTGTCTGTGTAAAGACAATATTTTTAACAGTAAAAAAGGAAAACTGGACGACCGGTTTCTAAAAATGGACATCTAATTTCCTTGTAAAAAGGAAAATCGGATGAGCTCTTTTTAAAATAGGAAGACCGTTTTTTGTTCTACAAGAAAAAAATGGATGACCATTTTTAAAAACGGATGACCGATTTTTCTATTGTTTGAAAAATCGGATGATCGATTTTAAAATGAGAAGCCCGATTTTTCTTTTCCTTCGCAAAAATTAGATGACCCTTTTTTTGAGAAAGATTTGACAACCATTTTTTTCTTAAACAAAAAGAACTTTCCTTCACAATTGAAAGACATGTATTTCTTGATACTCATTAAAATAAGTAAACATTCAAGAGCATAAAAAACTCCATCAAGAATGCTTGGGTTTTTCAAGTATAGTTTGTAAAAAATATTTCTTCCAAGGAGCTTCCATACTTGATCAAAAATCAAAGATAAAAGTTAAGGAGTTTTACAAAATACCTTAGCATATCCCTAACTAAGACGTAAGTCTTCAAGGTCTTCAATGGCTTGATCTTTTCTTCTTCATTATGCCTTGATCACCAAGATCTTTTGCTTCTATGTAGTGTAGCCTTGAGACTCCAAAGATGCTTCTTTTGTTCTATAGAAACTAAGCTTAATAATAATAATAACACAAACATATGTTAATCATAATAAAAATAATATGCAATAATACCCTTAGGGCTAACAATATATGTATGTACTTGTAAACCTACAGTTTACAATGTCTTAATAATGAGTTCATACTTTAAATTTTCCCAAAGGTACAATTTGTCCTAATTATAATGGTTGTGATGTATATTTATTGATATTAGTGTTGAACATCCTGCAGAATATGTTTATACACTAAATGGTCCGGTAGACCATAAATGAATGCACTTATTATATATACTCCTCTTTGTAATTGGTTGTGATCATAACCATGTATTCCCCATATGTGAATTAAATGTTCTCTATTCATTTTATTACTCCACCAAAAAGTAGATGGACTTATGTGTTGGGCAAAGAATATTAAAAAAGATATTCATAATTTTTTGATTTTGAATATCTCAACACTTAAAAGGAGAAAACATGTAGTCGGATGAAAATATTAATTACTTTGTGTCTTTTATAAGTTTTGACCAGAAGTTCAAACACACATAGCCAAGCATATTTTCTAACTAACATCCGACCAATAATGCTCCTAATATATTGGATGTTCCTGAAGGACAACCTACCACCATCAAAATATTAGATACAATCTAATCGTGGTAGATAAGTCGATTTTATGAATATGAACTCCTTGCATATGAAAGGAGCAAATGTTTAGATGGTTTATAGTATAAAGTCAAGGAAATAAAATTTTAGAAGAATTTCCCGAACATTACTAATGTATTATTTCTAGGAGAAATTCAGGCCTGAAAATGGTGATATTATGAGATCTCATTATAATAGGTCATGATTGCGAATGATCACAAAGTACAAGAGTATTCATTCGCATAGTATTGAATTAGCATGATTAAAAGTTTTTAGACTCAAGATAATATAGAGTTCGCATGAGAATTATAAAACTTAGTTCGGACAATTAATAAGTGCACATGAAGTGTACATAATTCCTAGAAGGAATAATACACCCGAATTGTTAATCCCAAAAGGATAGTTATGAATATTTATGATATACGAACAATGAAATAAGTATTGATTATTACTCTTTGTAAAAGCTTGACATTATTTATAAAAAAATATTTCTGGTGGAGAATATGATTAATTTTTATGATAGCCTGATGTGCATGTTTTAGAAACAGGGGATAAACTACTAAACTAAGCAATAGGCAAGTGGACCTATCATTGTAATAAACAAGTTATACCCGAGTGTCGAATCTCGAGGAACAATAAAGGCTCAAGTACTAATCGTCTTTTCTAATGTTCAGTCCAAGGAAAAGTTGGTTTGAAAAAGAATGAAGCTAAAGAACTGAAAACAGTTTAACAACTAAAGAAAGCAAGCAATAAAATTACGATTTTAAAAACTTATAAAACCAAGAGTTTTGATGGTGGAATCCCCCTAATCCTTGTTACTAATTCAATTGAAAAAATTTAAAGAAACCGATGTTGAATTAATTAAGTTGGGTCATCACAACTAATCGGGCAATCCCTATCTCTAGACGAGAGTCACCTACTCACTAACCCTCTCTTTTCTCCCAAACCAATTATGAGTGCAGTAATATTAGGTGATTTAAAGGACCTAAAAGTACAATATCATATATCTAATCAATTGCCCTAATTAACCCCTAATTGGTTGCCCTAGACTATTCTTCATTTTTCAACTCTGAACAATTTTGTGATAAATCTAATTCACGAAAATTAAATTGCAAACAAGCATAATTGGAAGATAACTTACTTAAAAATAAACATTGAATTTGTCAAATTAAACTAAAATTATTAAATCAAGAACTAGGGTTCAACCCTCATCCAAACATACATAACTACTCACTAATCATTGTATAAAAACTGAAACTAAACATTGTATTTAACAAAAAGTAAAGAAAAGAAAGCTTAGGAGGAAGATTGAAGTCGCAATCGCAATCCCGAACGTCTCCCAAGCTCGCCTCTCGAGTCGCTCAATTGACATCCAAAATCTTGATATCAACTCTTCAAATCTTGATCTCCAAGAACTAAATTACAAAAATTCTAAAGATTATCTAACTAATTGAATGTAAATTTTTGAGAATTATCTAACCTAAATTCACCCCTAATTGCGTACTAACTACTTTTTTTTGCCCTAATAGTAGGGTTACCTATTAATAGGGAAAAATTAAATCGAAATAGAGTTAAAATAGGATTATAACTGCTACAGTTGGGACTTATAGCGCATGATAAGTTGAGCCTTACTGTCCGCAGTAGCGTTCAGCCAAAATCTTCCATTTTGCTATCGGGACCTACCATCGATAGTAAGGGTAGCCTATAGTCGCCGATAGGTTTTTGTCCTAGTTCCGCTAGTGACTCCAAGACCTATTGTCTGTGGTAGATTGGCCTACCTCAAGCGGTAGGTCTGTTTCGTTCATGCTATCGGCTTCGTTTTTATCATTTTCGCTCTGTTTTTGCCTGTTTTGATTTTATTTCATCGTTTTCTCTTTTTGAAAGCACCTAAGACAAGAATAAAGAGTTTTAGTCCAAACTATGCACTTTTACATATTAAAAACACCATAAAACGATGAAAAATAACATATAGAAATATAGGCAAATAAGCACATATCAAATACCCCACACTTATCCTTTGCTTGCTCTTAAGCAACATAAACTAAACAGACAAAATGAAGGAGTTTAAAACTATTATTTTAGGAAAGAAAATCAACAAAAAATGAGAAAAGCCGACTGAAAACAATTAAGATCATAGATTACCACAACTCAATGTAGTAGAGATAATCACATAAAAAAACAAAATAAAACAAAAATGAACAAAACTAAGAAAAAAACTAAAGACGAAACCATTTCAACAGAATACTTCACTACCCAACCCCAAAGGTAAATCAAAATAGACGAATAACAAGAATCACCAAGTCCACCATAAGTTACTAAAATCATTACAGACCAAAGGTGTGTGTATTGCTCATGCGTTTTTCACAGTAGAGAAGGAATGTCAAGTAATTAGTAAATTGAAATATTTTAAAAGACAATGCACAACAAACTCATATTTTTCTATCCCTTATCCATTCTAAGTCCTATTCTAGGTCATTCCCGGATTAAGTAGCACTTTTCGACTTGTAATGTTATGCTTGAGACATGTATAGGGTAACAAACGAAGGTAAAAGGAGAACAAAAACAACTGAGATAGAGCTAACGCAACCGAAAGAGTAGATAACAAAATTAAAGAACAACTTTCTTGCCATCTTTTTCACTCTTCTCACTTACCCTTGAACATCGTACTTTCTTCTTTTGGTGCACACCTCACCTAACATCATTCTTCTCAAGATTTAAATGAAAAACCAAATATAAGAAAGAGATGCTTGATATTTTTTGATTCTTTAACTAAAATGATAAAATAAAAACTCATATTTTTTTCTTCGTTTTCTGCAAATTTTTCATTTTTTTCTCTTTTTCACTTTTTTTTTCTTTCAAGCATCAATTTCTTTTTCTTTTTCTTTCTTTTCAACGACCATAAGCAAAACAACTGAAATTTTCCAAAATACCCTTTTTGTTAACATAATTTCTTTCTTCACTCATTTACTACACACTTATCTATTTTCCTCACTCAAAACGGCTAAAAAGATATATTAACCATTAACTCCACGAATTGGGGATTATTTGTATTGTGAGATTAAAAGAACAAGGAAAAGAAGAGATTAAAACCCTTGGCATGAAGGTACAGAAAGGGAACTAAGGATTGATTCCATATAAGGATTTGACTAGAAAGGCACAAACGATATAAAGAAGGCCTAAGACCATTATTTCCGGGACCACCCTAGACTAGAACTCTTTGCTTCTAAGGACAGAAAAACATAAAAAAGTAGGTAAAGACCCAAAAAAATGATTACCATTATACTAATTCCCTAAGATTCCTATGCTTCTATTACTAATCGACATTTACAAGTGCATAAAAATCATTGATCGTGTAAGAAAATTAGTAGTTGTGGTTTTCAAAGTGATCAAGTAATACGCCTTTCCGAAAAAACCAAAAGGGTTTTGCAGTTATGTACTCTACTAAAAGTGGCAAAACAAAAATATTTTTGGATTTTTTGAGTTATAAGTAAACGGAAAGGAAATAAAAGTTTTTGGATTTTCAAATTTTTTGATTTGTTGGAATTTTTCAAGAGACTAGAAGCTAAACATAAGAGAGAAATAAAGACAAAGAATGAAAAGACAAAAATATCCCCCTACACTTAGAATCACATTGTCCTAAATGTGGGGGCTAGACTAATAGAAAAAACAAACAAAACACATACATGGAAAGCAATCCCGCAGGTATAGTAAGCAGTACGCATATCGAAAAGCTATCCCCACACAAAAACAAAATAAGGAAACGAAAATAAATAAAGGCAAAATAAAAGAAAATAGAAAACATGAAAGAGGACAAGAGAACATACAAAGAAAAGAGAAAAAAGGAAAAGGAAAGGAAACTCCCTATTGCAGATCAAAGTGCGCGATGCCACCTCCGCAATTGCCTTGATCAGGCATGAACCTGCTGTATAGCCGCGCCAGCATCACCTCTTGGCGATTAATGGATGCCTTCTGATGTGCCAACTCGTTCGTATATCAGCGAGTCGACTCCACTATCTCCGCCAGCTGGATCCCGTGGATATCTTGAGTGACACGGAGCTGCTTGAAAGCAGTTCGCATTTCAGGCTAGAATGCATCCATGGAGACTGAGGAAGGTTCATCCTCGGCCAAGAGGTCATAGGACTTGTCGTCCTCGCTCTCATCATCGGCAGGCAGCGAGGAGGATCGCATGCCAGTCTAAGTGGTTTTCTTTATTGCTCGAAAACCAGCATGGTTGCTTTCCTGCAGTCGACCTTCCTCTGTCGGAGGGATCCATATTTTGTTCTTTTTGTCCCAAGAGTAGCTGCAGTTATTAAATGTGGTGAACTTAATTACCTGCAGTGGTCCTGTTGAGGATCGTCGTTCCCCTGCAAAATTGACATTAAAAGAAGCAAATATTCTAGATAAAATTACAAGGTAACAATACACACGCATTTTAGTGTTGTCACACCAAGTGTTCCACATTATGTGTATGATCAAGGAAGCGATGGAGAATGTGGATTGATTGTGAATCTTATCCAGCATATAGAGGTCAATAATGCGGACATCAATTTGCCTGCCCCTTTTTGAACAAGAGTTTGCTGGAAAAAATGAGGATTATGTGAGCAAATATCATTCTTGAAAAATAAAGGCAAATATTATGATCAAGGTTTTGAAATCAAGCTTGGGTCTGGAATAATAAATTAAAGATTCTGAAAATGTTCTACATGGATATGGCACATCATTAATGTTCCAAGTCATTAAGTATTCATAAAATCTCTTATTAAAAATATTGAAGAACAATTTGATCCTGAAGCACCATGATCCTACACATCTAGTGCATGAGTATTCTTGTTTCATACAAATAAGATAGTTATTATAATTGTTTTATAACTGATGACTCTAGAATATATATTGAACTTATCATTTGATGTCTCTTTCAAATGATTATTTCGAAATTTGAGAAACAATCTAACTCCTGCATAGATGGATATATAAGATATTGATTGTTTATATGATCCATACAAATCACGCCATGCACTGACATACACTATGATATTGTGTATATAGACACATATAGCTGCCACTTCTTTAACTTGTATTGAATAAATAATTAATGGCTGGCTAAAATGTGTGTTATCAAGATGAAAAATTATTATATTCGAGATAATATCCTCTTACATGAAACTCCAATTACATTGTTGGATGATTATAAAGTTTGAGGATATACTAAAGGAGATAAGATATACATATTTTTACATAATCTCCATAAGAGATGTAGAAATGATACGCAAACAAGTTCGATCACAGAAATCTGGAAGATTTATCCACTAAAACATTACCGATAACAACACTTGAGATCATCCTAAATACATATGTTTAAAAATCTCAAGTGATTATCTTATCAGGGAGAGTAGTATTTAATATAGAGAATAGTGTAATTTTTATCCTTCACTAGAGTTTTTTCCCTCTAGGTTTTTGCCCAGTAAGATTTTAACAAAGAATGTCCTCTATGTAATGGACATGTATGGGGGAGTGTTATGAATAAAATAATAATTGTGGATGTCCTTAACAAATAATAATATCTGAGATAAAATCTATCTCCTAAAGAGAAGATATTCTGAATATATAGAGATCTTGAAAAGATAGATATACTTTAGAGATAGATATATTATGTGTAGATAAGTGGTAGAACTTCAATTCTACCTTAGGTATGATAGAATCTATTCCCTTATTTCATATCTATCTATCTATTGTATCTCCAAAATACTATAAATAGGGCCATTGCTTTTAGCTGTAATCACACTTTAGAGAGAAAGCAAAATAAAAGTTCTTTACTTTCTCTTTTCTATGTCCTCTTCTTCTTTATATATTCTTCTAATTATTCTATATATTTTCTCTATTTATTCTCTCCCTTTTTATCTTTATATTTTAGAACAATTATTCTATTTTGCCGACAACACTATGCCAATAAATTTCATAACAAAAATAAGTTTTAATTTAATTTTTATTGATCCGCCAATTAAAAACACTATTATTAAGTAATATATATATATATATTAACCAGCCCGAAAAAACTCAGAGCTTGAAACTAAGCTTGGGCCTGACTTGGCCGAGAATTTTCAAGCGGCCCAGTATGATTTTTTTTTTTTTTGGGGCTGGGAAGCGGCCCAGTATGATCGATGATTAGATGTTAATTTCTAATTTGTTACATGAATATTTATGAATCTTATCAATGTCCCTTTTATGAATTGAACCAATTTGTTTTTTTTTTTAACCAAGTTGTAAAAACCATTGAGGAATCTCCCTAGGTGTTGCAAAATGTGGACGGTTAAATTTTTTTAAAGAGAAATTGATTATATATAACCATAAACTATTCGTATTTCTCTTTTTTAGTCACAAATTTTTATTGATCTTTTTTTAGTTATAAATAATTTTTGTTCTCTTTATGACCACAAACTTTGATTTTATTTTTTTAGCCATGAACATGTTTTCTAGAAATAGTCATGAACTACTTTTATCTCTCATATATAGTAATTTATCCAAAATAACTTATGGCTATTTTCAGAAAATAATTAGTTCATAACTAGAAAAAGATAAAATCAAAGTTTCTTGTAGTAAACAGAAAAAATAGTTCATGTTTAGAAAAATATATAATTAAAATTTATGACTATAAAAAGAAAAGGAAAATAGTTTATGATTGTAAATAGTCAATTTTTCTTTCACTACCAGAAAACTTCATTTTGCCAATTAAATTTACCAACTAATTAGTTTCGGTCAGTAACTTTGTTTAGTTACCGACCGATTATCACCTAACATTTCGGTAGGTACCTTTTTTGTATATTGTTTTTGTCTAAATAATTAAAAATTGAAGTTGTTAGTTTTTGAAATTAAAATTGTTATTTTTTTAAAAATTGAAGTTACTAGTTTTTTTTTAATATATGTAAAGGGATACAAGATTTTCTTAGTAAACCTATAAACATTTAACTTAAAATTTTAAGGTTAGGAATACAAAGTTAAAATTTTCAAAAAAATAAAAAAATACACATAAACATAAAGGATTCTTGATTCTTACCTTCTTCTCTTAAAAGGAAAAGAAAAAAAGTCTTTATCCACTGCAATTGTGACTTCCTTTTCCTTCTATAAGAATGAGTAGTAGTTAGTTTCTAAGTTTGTCATTCTAAGTCACTTTGTAAGTATTTGTCTGTCTAAATCATTTTCTAAGTATTGTCATTCTATGTCTTCTAATATATGTATTGAAGTTACTAGTTTTTTATAATATATGTAAAGGGATACAAGATTTTCTTAGTAAACCTATAAACATTTAACTTAAAATTTTAAGGTTAGGAATGCAAAGTTAAAATTTTCAAAAAAAGAAAAAAATACACATAAACATAAAGGATTCTTGATTCTTACCTTCTTCTCTTAAAAGGAAAAGAAAAAAAGTCTTTATCCACTGCAATTGTGACTTCCTTTTCCTTCTATAAGAATGAGTAGTAGTTAGTTTCTAAGTTTGTCATTCTAAGTCACTTTCTAAGTATTTGTCAGTCTAAATCATTTTCTAAGTATTGTCATTCTATGTCTTCTAAGCATTTTTAATGTTCATTATAAACTTATCTTAAAGATTGTTTCAATTTTGTGTCTTTGTTGGGGTTTGATTTTGTTTTCCACTTCAAATTTGCACAGTTTCAACAAGCAACCAGAATGTGCAAAAGTAATTTCGAAAATCATACAACAATACTCATGGTTCTCATCCCAACTTCATGAAGGCGCCTAATAATCTAAAAGACATGTGTTATACATAGTTTACAGTAAGTGTTTAAATTATCATTCATTAAGCTATTAAATATACAACATTTTTTTTTACTTGTACTTATGAATTATTTTGCATTATTCCAGAAAAAATTTTGATGGGATACATGAGGGTTAGATATGGACCTCACGGGAGAAACAAACCTCGTCGACACACGGACATGATGTACGAGGCCCGGGATAATGTGTATCGGCCTTATTAGATTACAGAAACAGTCTACGAGGACCTTTTAAATAGAGCATTGGAATTCCGATGATTACAAGAAGTGGAGGTGGCACGGAGGAATCGTTTGCAAGGGGATAGTGGCCATGGGCCCAGTAAGTGTACTGGTGGGCCTAGATAATCTATTGAGTAGGTAAAACAATTACATCGTTTCTTTCTATAGTTGTCATATTTGTTATACCTTACAATCAACTTCATTTTATATTTGATATATTTTTGCACATTTGTATGTTATTAATCGCCTAAGTATTTGCAGTGGATCCAAATGGGTGAAAAGTTTAAACAATCAGAGTTGTACGTTCACTTCCATTAGCAAAGAAAAGGGGATAAAAAGGGGCAGTGGATTGGTATTCATTCCGACGAGTTTTGGGTTTGATAGTTTAGTTTCATGTCATTTTATCACTTATGTGTTATTTTAAAATTGTTTAACAATCACTTATTCTCTTTCTTGTAGGCTAAATACCAAAAATTAAAGGCAAATGCAGAACACCTCCATGCAGAGACTGGCATGTCGGTTCCCAACAATAACAAATTGATGTTCGAGGCTGCTGAGCACAGCAATAAAGGCCACGTCTACAGTTTCAGTTTGATTCTGCAGCAATCGCAGCCAATAGCCAGGGCAGCGTCAGCTCGTCATGGATGCCATCTGTGTCTTTCTCTGATGTGCATGACTGTTGTACTGACACGGACAAGAAGTGGATACGCTATATGCAGCCTGTGAAACACACCTTGGCCAGTTACATGGAGAAATGTTCTAAGAAGGTTGACATGCATGACGATCTAGTTCCTACACTCTTTCCGTTTCCTTCGATGGATGCCACCATCGTCAACCCTCAGCCTTCCACCGATCATCTCTCATTCTCTGATGCACTTTCACCTATGTAGTTATATTATGATATGGATTTGATAGTTATAGGGACTTGTTATGTTACCATTTCTATGGATTCTTTAGCGTTATACTATATGTTATGTTATTTGAAGAATATCGTTGGAAACTTTTCTTGTTATTATGTGTTGTATATTTTTAATGAAGTGAATGTTGTTGTTGTTTGTTTATATTGTTGGTATTTTATATGTTGTTTCCGTTTTTGAGTTTCATGTGGCTTTTTATTATTATAAAAAAAGTATTTTAAAAATAATATATTATCGACCGAATTCCAACTGAAATTCGGTTTGTATTTAATTTTTTTTTGAAAATTACTGACTGATTTTCGGTTAGTAATCTATCTTAGATTTTTATTTTTTTTTTAAAAATAAAGTTACTGTGATACCCCCAACCCCTCCACTAGGTTAACTGCGGCTTCGTAGGGTATTTGTGTACCTCTCGGCACTAAACTACAAGTCCCAAAAAAGAAAAAAAAAACAAAAGCAAAACCTAGGACAACACCTAGA
Organism: Catharanthus roseus; assembly: GCA_028651295.1. Classification (NCBI taxonomy): domain Eukaryota; kingdom Viridiplantae; phylum Streptophyta; class Magnoliopsida; order Gentianales; family Apocynaceae; genus Catharanthus; species Catharanthus roseus. The sequence goes on from JAPQWS010000168.1 coordinate 30,580,828, forward strand.
AGTATATACATATAAAATACATAGTAGAGAACTAAGTAAACTGAATATCAAATGAACGCTCATTACATAAGGCTCAAGAAAACTTCTTATAATCATCCTAATATAGAGATGAAAACTTCTTACAAACGAAACCTCATGAAAAAGTAAAAAGAAGAACGTTCCAAACGCTCTGAGCATAAGAGAAATCAAAACAAAAACACATGTTCTTCCGGAGAGACTCGATCCAAAAACTCCACATCTAAAATTTCAGCGGCTTACAGCGCCTCTGATTGTTCTGAGTTAACTGAGACAAAAACATGATACAGAAAGACGTGAGCGCGAACTCTCAGTAAATCCGCATGTGTGTGCTTTAGTGTTATCTTTAAAACAATAATGATTTAGTTTTACGAAAGCAGTTCATGCAATGTTATAAGAAAACATTTTTCTTTTTTTGCTTTAACAGCACTGATACTTAAACCTACATAAGGGGTTTGAGTGCAACTGGGAAGTCTGAGTGAATCAAGACACATCAATGCAGCTTATACACCCGAATTCAAAAGAACATGTAATGCAACAGTCGGGCTCCACGGACAAAGTCCGGATCCCATAACGAGGTCATCAGAAACAAGTTCTAGCATCTCGTAGTCAATACCAGCCAGACATCTTACGAGCGCTCGTTTTCATAGCCACCGCACTCTCCATTGACATAAAACCAGGCTACAGATCCTTGGGCACCTACTAGGTCTGTCTTGAGACCAACTTTAGTTTCAAGTCCCTCCTGACTCTCTATAAGATGGCCATCCCACCGCAGAGAATAATGTGATGTCTGACGTAAATACCGATTGGCCAAACCCTCCACGGTACTATGCCCCCTCTCTCAAATGGTTCTACCCTCAGAATTAGAAACTGTCCACGTCATCGGAAGAGGCCCTGTGCAGGGGACTACCCATGTACAGTGTAATCCTATGACGCTTTTGGACAGATGGTCATATCCAGAACATTATCCTTGGTCAGAATGGAGTTTTTATATGTATGTACAAGCTAAAAGGCCACTTGCTCGGCCGTCGAAATAGATTCAAGTCATAAACACTTTAGAATAGCAAAATCCCTATCTGCCACTCATGTTTATTCAGATTTTTACAAATATTTCAGGAATACATTCATGTATGTCAAACCATGTAACTCTTCAATACTAGAGCGTTTCCAATCCAAAGAAAATTTTCCAGAAAACCTGTGTACGATACTAATTCCTTTTACAATAGTAATAACTCTTCTTCAAACCATCATAGTTTGTTTTAAAAAAACGGAGCACGTCTCCTATGCCTTTCTCAAGAACATGGTAACACATTGTGGAGAACATCTCCAATTAAGAAAACATGCTAAGTTATATCATTCCAAAAGTAGTAAATATTTTATGATAAGTTTAGAAGTCATATTTATATGGCTCGTAACATTTGATATAGAATAATAAAACGAGGTTTGTGGACTCACCTGAATGCAGATCTGGTGCTATGATATAGTAATAAAAATACTTAAAACTAAATTAAGTACCAAATAAATAATAATGGGATCCTACAGAATGAACTTAGGATGTATATATATATATACATATGGTTGTTCCTTAAGAGATCGGAAATTCTATACCCTTAAAAATATACTCTCTTAAGAACCACAATTAACTATATACTAAAATCCATTTAAAACATTTAAATCCTAAAAAAAAAAACTTAAACTATATATATAACCTAACTGACTAAAGAAAAAAAATGAAAAGAATATAGATCCATGCAACATACTAACCTCAATTTAGGGGAGAATAAGGCCGCCTAACAAAGCTAAAAAAAAAACTCTTACGACATGTATATATATAGAGGGTTGGTAGGCGGTTAGGGAGCCAAAGAAAAAAATGAAATAGCGTGCTGGTGATGGGTGGGAGTTGAGGTGGCTTTAAGAAACTTAATCAGTAAGTTATTTTTTTTCCACTACTATAAACCTTATATGGAAATGTCAAGTTATAAATTTCTAAAATGCGCAGGTCAGGTATACTAAAAAAAATCCCACTTAAAGACACTTATAAACCCCACTAATAAAAGCTTAATGTAATAAAGTTTTACTCTCATTCCTAAGTGTTAGTATATGCCCTAAGACCAATTGACTCACATTTATGATTTATGAAGCATGTATTTTTGAATTGTATTTTATGCTCTTGGTCATCAAGTATGTGACTTGATAGTAAAACCCTTATAGCTAATAAAATACTATTCTTATTTGTCCCTAGTTTATTACATCTTGTAAACTAGTGTGAAGTTGATTGATGGTCAAGTTTTACTGATCATGAATATGAGATATAAAATCAATTCATAAATACATATTGAGAATATTGTATTGGACATGGCCCAAAGTGAAGAAGAAATATTTCATGGGTTTAAGTTATAAGTATTTCTTCTCAGTTTTATATTTGGTGTCCTTCGGCCTGATGTTTCTAATGTTTCTTGCATGGGGAGAAAAATATGTTTTGACATAGTCAAACATCACTTTTAATTAGGTGATCATTATGATTATTGGTAGGCTTATTTTCTCGTCATGGCTTGAATATTGGAGATAGTGAAAGGGATTTGTCCCTCTCTTTTTAGAGAGAGATATCCATAGGGCCCCTTGATAAGGAAGACTGGAAAATATGCATGGCCATGCTCAAATAAGTATTAATAAGGTGTTATTAATATTATTTGTTGGAACAGTCTGCCTGGTGATCAAGTAAATGGTTAATTAAGTTTTATAAGGATGACTTGATCCATGCCTTATACTTAATTAGGATATCGTGTGACAAAAGGACTAAATATTAAATCTGATGCTAGGTTATTATTACATTTACTTAACTTGGGTAAGCATAGTGTCTTGCTAGAGGCCGCTTATATTTTTTGAATAAATGTCTAGGACATTTTTTCATTCACTGCCAACGTTAAGTGAACCTACAGGGTCACACGCATAGACGATCTTGTGAGCATAATGTCCACGTTCAATGAATCTAGATTGTGTCCAGATTCGTTGAACGTATACAAAAAGGGGAATCGATTCCATATTGTATTTTCTGGTAGGTTAATAAGTAATTAATTTTATTTAATCGAATAAATGAAATTAATTACTTAATATTACTCATCCAACCGTTGGATGATTATAAGAATAGACGGACGAGATTAAACTGTCATTAGATGACAGTTAGAGTTTTGATATTGACAGCTATAAAAGGTTATGTTAACCTTTTCTTGGGAGCCGTCCTTTATCTGATTAAAGAAAAACAAAACCCTAAACCCTAGAATGGCGATATAGTATCTAGCCTCCTCTCTCCGAAATACGACCGATTACCAGATAGTCAGGATCAGTTCTGAACAGTTTTCAGAACACAGAAGGGGCTAGCATCCCGATCGCTTGCAGAGGAGTTCGTCGCGTGGATACCAGTAGAGGGCGAAGAGTACAAAGCAGCACCTCCACAACGAACAATAAAACACAGAGGTAATTTCTATCCAATCAGTTTTTCTAGTATGTGCATATCCTGTTGGTGGATTTCCGTAGTTTTATTTTACTTTGTTTTTGCCTACGGATTCCAACACTAAGTATCTACAAAATACTACTAAGTGTTAAAAACTCTATGCTCCACTACATCAGACCCCAAACTCTACTTTCATAACGTTCACAATTTTAGAGTCATGCAAGGTGCTTACCGGGTGGGGCGTTACATTCTACTCTCCTTAAAAAGAAATTCCGTCCTTGAAGTTTAATAGTCACATACCTATAAGTTCTGGGTACTTCTTCAATTACTCAGTTTCCTAGGTTACCTCTTCAATTCCATGATGCCTCTATACAACTTTACACATTATAATCTGTCTCCCACATAATTTTTTTTTGCTTCGCTCCAAAATCTCAGTTGGTTTTTCTTCATATGACAGATCGGCTCGTAACTCCAATTGGTCATCGTTGAGAACATCATCAAGTACAGGATGGTACTTCTTCAATTGTGATATATGAAACACGTCATGTATACCCATCAACTCACTCGGCAAGGCTGATATGCCACTTTACTAACCTTATCAATAACCTCAAACGGTCTAATATATCGAGGGCTTAACTTTCTTCCCTCGGATATCTAAGCTTTCTGCGATGAAAAGTAAGTTTAAAGAAAACTCGATCTCCCACACTACACTCCAGATCCCTCCTTCAATTATTGGCATAGCTTTTCTGTCTATTTTAGCTGTCTGAAGCGGATTTTGAATTATCTTAACTTGTTTCTGCATCTCATCCAACTCTGGCATCAAGTTTCTTTGTCTCTAATAAGATCGAACTCCGACCTCATCCCAATACAAGGGTGTTCTGTATGTCCTACCATACAATGCTTCAAATGGTGCCATCTCTATCGAGAAGTGGTAGGTGTTATTATAAGCAAACTCAGTGCAAGTAAGATTGTCAACCCACTTGTTCCCAAATCCTAAGACACAAGCTCTCAACATGTCTTCTAGGGTTTGAATTGTTCTCCGGACTGTCCATCAGTCTAGGAGTGCGCCGTGGTACTATAACTTAGGTTGGTCCCCATAGCTGCCTGGAACTTAGGCCGAAATCTTGAAGTAAACATTGGGTTCTGTCTGATACAATATCAACGGGCACCCCATGAAGTCGTACAATCTCTTCCACATAGATCTGCGCTAACTTGTCCTAGGGGTATGTCATATTAATGGCAATAAAATGTGCCACTTTCGCTAATCGGTCAACGATCACCCAGATAGCATCCTTATATCCCTTGGTCCGGGGCAGTCCTGTAACAAAGTCCATTGTCACATGATCCCATTTCCATTCAAGAACAGGTAGTGGTTGCAGTAGTCCTGTTGATTTTTGGTGCTTCGCTTTAATCCTTTGACACGTAAGACAGGCTGCCACATACTCCTCAATCTCTTTTCATTCCATTCCACCAAAAGTTTTGCTAAAATCTTTATATATCTTATTATCTCTAGGAGGCATAGAATACTTACTTCTATGTGCTTCTTCTAGTATTTTACGCTTAAGCTCAGTTTTATCGGGTACACATAACCGATTCTGAAAGTACAACCTCCCATAAGCTTCTAGTGTCCAAAAATCCTCCAATTTCTTGGCTTTCACACGCCTTTTAAACTTCTAGAATTCCTTATTACTCTTTTAGGCACTTTTAATATATTGTTGTAGTGTGGACATTAAGCTAAAACTTGGTATCTTTGCTTTTCTACTCAATGCATCTGCTAACACATTCCCCTTTCCCGGATGGTAGTTAATTGGGCATCGATATTCCTCCAGTAGCTCTATCCATCGACGTTGTCTCATGTTCAAGTCCTTCTGAGAAAACAGATACTTTAAGCTTTTATGATCGTAAAAGATCTCATACTTGGTTCTATACAAGTAGTGTCGCCGCTTCTTAAGTGCAAACACAATAGTTGCTAATTCTAAATCATGTGTTGGATAATTTCGTTCATGATCCTTTAACTTTCTCGAAATATAAGCTACAACCTTCCTATCTTGCATCAAGACGACTCCTAGGCCTTCTCCTGAAGCATCTGTGTACATGGAAAATTTCTTGTTCAGATCGAGTAATGTTAACACTGGTGCCGAAGTCAATCGATTCTTTAACTCTTGGAAACTTCTCTCGCACTTCTCCGTCCATTCAAACTTGGTTGCTTTTCTGGTTAATTGTGTTAGAAGTCCAGCAATTCTAGAAAAGTCTTTTATGAATCTCCGATAGTATCCTGCCATACTCAAGAAACAACGTACTTCAGTTGGTGTTTTAGGTTGCGCCCAATAGGTCATTGCTTCTACCTTCACCGGAAGTACTGAGATCCCTTCATGAGTAATGACATGTCCCAAGAAAGTTACTTGACTCATCCAAAACTCACAGTTACTGAACTTGGCATACAACTTATGCTCCCACAGAGTTTGCAACACTTTTCGAAGACATTGTTCATGACTTTTAGGGTTTGGCAAATAAACAAGGATATCGTCGATAAAAATCACCATAAACTTATCCAGGTAAGGACAAAAGACTCTATGCATCAAATCCGTGAACGTCATAGGTGCATTAGTCAATCCAAATGACATAACAACAAACTCATAGTGCCCATATCGTGTGTTGAAAGCTGTCATCGGAATATCTTTTTCTCTTATCCTTACTTTATAGTACACTTGTCTCAAGTCCAATTTAGAAAAGCATCCTGCTGCTCGGATTTGATCAAATAACTCATTAATAAGTGCAAGTGGTTATTTGGTCTTGACTGTTACACTATTCAGTCTTCTGTAATCTATACACATCCTGAGGGTTCCATCTTTCTTCTTTACAAACAAAACTGGTGCACCCAAGGGAGATGTACTCGAACGGATGTATCCTTTCTGCAACAATTCTTGTAGTTGCTTTTTCAACTCTCTCAACTCTTCCTGTGCCATCCGATATGGGGTTCGAGATATTGGCTTAGCACCGGGTACCAATTCTATGCTGAACTCCACTTCTTGATCCGGGGGTAACATTGTTAACTCATCGGGAAAAACGTCTACAAACTCCTTCACCACGGGTACTGTTTCTAATTTTACCTCTTTCGTAGGCTTGTTGAGTAAATATGCTAGGTATCCTTGACATCCTTTCCATAACAACTTTCTGGCTTTTATGCCGCATAAAAAAGGAATTCTCCTGTTTCGTTCGCTTCCTTTGGAATACAAGGATTGGCATACTCGTTCAGCTAAACTTAACCAACTTTCGTCGACAGTCTACTGGAGCATAATGTTTAGACAACTTGTCCATCCCAAGTATCACATCATAACCCTCAAATGGTAAGGCAATCAAGTCACCAGATAAAATCACATTCTCGATATAGATGTTACAATCTGGGTACTTCACCTCAGATATCTTACTCACGCCCATAGGAGTAATAACTATCAACCGATAATGTATGAGAACAGAAGGTATAGGAATATGTTTTACAAAATACATGCTCACAAAGGAATGTGTAGCTCCAAGATTAATGAGTACTCTTGCTGGTTGAGAAAAGATTTGAATTGTACCTTCAACTACTTTCGCTTTGGTGTCTACGGGCAGTCTATCCAATGCATTAACTTTTGCCTTCACTTGCGGCTTATTATTCTTTTCTTCTGTTGCTTCTCTCATAGTCGGGGTCAGCCAGATCTTTTAGATGCCTTCGTAGGTGCTCGTTGCATCTCAGGGCACTGTTCCCTAACATGACATGGTTTTCCACACCGAAAACATAATCTTAACTTCCGATAATACATTTCTGCCACATATCCACTTCGTCCGTAGTATGTACATACTCCATGGACCCCTTCAGGTGTTAGCATTTTTCGGCCTCCATTTTCGGTCCTTTACTCACCACGGGGCCTCTTGGGATCTCCAAGTTTCCATAGTCTTTGTCCAGGAGGTTTATATGGGGGTGCAGCTGAGCCAGTGGCTGCTTTCCTTTGTATAACTGTTTGATCAGCTATCTCAGTCAGTTTAGCGGCTTCTACTGCTGCCGCGAATCCCATCGATGGTAAAGGAGCCAAAGCCCGTTGCAGCTCAACCCTTAGTCCTTTCAAAAACTGTCATGTCTTGTTTTCGTCTGTGTCTATCAGCCTTAGATAATACTTAGCCGACCTATTGAAAATTGCCATATCCTGTCAGGTTACCCTACCTCAGTTTTTGAAACTCATTCTCTCATTGCTTGTGAACCCAATGAGGTATGTGCTTTCTTGAACTCTTCTTGAAAATCGTTTCAAGTCTATGGTTGTCCTTAAGTGCACGAGCTTTGGAAGCTCTAAGCTACCAATATTTCGCCATTCCTCGAAGTCTAAAAGCTGCGAACGTTACTCTCAGGGTATCTTCGTACTTAAGGTTATGGTAAATATCATTCAGCTGCTCAAGGAATAATTTAGCTTTGATCTCCTGTTCAACTTCTCCATAGAACTCCGGGGATCGAAGCTTTAGAAATTGCACTAATGCTTCATCCACTCCAGTGGCCGATACTCGTTTGTTCCGTCTACTGGCCATTGGAGCTTCTAACAAATCCGTCATCTTGACTATAAAATCCTCGATTATCTTGTGCATAGCTTGTTTTGGACAAGGTGTGTCCTCTCTTATGGGTTCAGACTGTCCATTTTGGGAACTTCCAGATACGGCCTCATCCAAATTATTAGGAGATCGTGAACCCAACATATTTCTAAACAACCAAAAAGTTCCAACACTAATAAATCTCTAAGTTTGCAGATATTCTATAACAAGATATAAACTCATCAAAAGCACAAAACATCAATACGTACATATAAATATATATAACTCAAAATGAGGATTTCCAGTACAAGTGGTGTCAAAATACAACTAGATCATCCCAGTCCTACCACCCAAAAACATGTGGCCGGGTCACTATACATGCACAAAACCCAAGGACCTCGTATCCACGACCCTAAAGCTACCATGCCAAGTACCAACCAAAACACCACTCACACCTATCCAAGTAACTAAAAATATACAACTACCCCTGTACTCTAACCAAAGTCTAACTATGCCTAATGGTGCCATCTACTGGAATATCCTGGACGGGACTCCAGCTCAGCACGGGCCTTATCCACAGAGCCTCTGGCGGTGCTAAAGAACTAGGTGGAGAATCGTCTAAGCCAGTCCCGCTCCTTGATCAGCTCAAGGATCTCTCTCTCTCTCGCTGTATGTGCCTCACGCATCTGGTCTAACTCCATCTCTAATCTATTGGTCCTCGTCGTCTCCTGTCGACGAGCCTGACGGGCCGTGTAAAACAAGCATCCATCCGAGCTACCTCATCCCTCAGTTCCGCAATCTGTTGATTTGCAGCCTCAATCTGCTGCTCTCGCAACAAGAAATAACCACAAATATCATATTCCCTAACCCCACCTCGAAGTAATGATGGTAATGTTGGGAAGGAGGATAGAAACTCCGCAGGTAGAACAGGGGTAGGCGATGCTGCTATTGGGGAACCACCTGCTACAAAGGTGCCAATGCCCTCAGCATCAGCAAGTGTCACTCCCTCCGACTCCGCTACCCTCTTTGTATCCGACTTGGGCTTGCTAAGATCCTCTTCTATTGACGTCCCAAGCTCTATCCCCTGTACCACTGGTCCCTCTACGGACTCACCGTCTGAAAGGTCAATCACCGGAATCAGGTCCCTCTCTGAACAATCTCCCTAACGGAATACGACGATGATGATACAGTCCCATTGGGTCTGCCCACGAGCGTGCCCTCCTGGTATACCCATCTATGAGAGTTGTGTTCCATCTAGTATATACAAAACATAATCTTAGGGTCAGTACTAACAAATAACTCGTATGGTTGACATCAAGGTTTAAATAGTTCACTTTTATAGCTTGTCTAGGATCCAACAATTCAAACCTAGTATCGAAGCTAGATACTCTGATACCACCTGTGATACCCCCAACTCCTCCACTAGATTAACTGCGGCTAAATAGGGTATCTACGTAACTCTCAGCACTAAACTACAAGTCGCAAAAACCAAAGACAAAGCAAAACCTAAGACAACACTTAGAAGTATATACAGATAATACACAGCGGAAAACTAAGTAAACTGAATATCAATTGAACGCTCTTTACATAAGGTTCAAGAAAACTTCTTATCATCATCCTACTATAGGAATAAAAATATTTTACACAAACGAAACCACACGAAGAAGTAAAAAGAAGAACGCTCCAAACGGTCTGAGCATAAGAGAAATCAAAACAAAAACACATGTTCTTCCGGAGAGAGTTGATCTAAAAACTCCACGCCTAAAACTTCAGCGGCTTACTACGCCTCTGGTCATCCTGAGTTAACTAAGACAAAAACATGATACGAAAAGACGTAAGCGCGAATGCCCAATGAGTCCACGTGTGTGTTCTTTTGTGTTATCTTTAAAACAATAATGATGTAGTTTTACGAAGACAATTCATGCAATGTTATAAGAAAACATTTTTCTTTTGTTGCTTTAACAGCACTGATACTTGAACCTACATGAGGGGTTCGAATGCAACTGAGTAGTCAGAGCGAATCAAGACACATCAGTGCAATTTCTACACCTGAATTCAAAAGAACATGTAATACAACAGTTGGGATCCACGGACAAAGTCTAGATCCTATAACGAGGTCACAGAAACAAGTTTTGCCATCTCGTAGTCAATACCAATCAAATATCTTCGAGCGCTCGATTCTATAACCACCGCACTCTCCATTCACATAAAACCAGGCTATAGATCCTTGGGCACCTACTAGGTCTGCCCTGAGTCCAACTTTAGTTTCAAGTCTCTTCTAACTCTCCACAAGGCGGCCGTCCCACCGCAGAGCATGATGCGATGTCTGAGGTAAATACCGATTGGGCCAAACCTTCCACGGTACTATGCCCCCCTCTCAAGTGGTTCAACCCTCAGAGTCAGAAACCGTCCACATCATCGGAAGAGGCACTAGTACGAGGAACAAGCCACGTACAGTGCAATCCTCTGATGCTTTCGGGCACACGATCATATACAGACATTATCCCTAGTCAGAATGGGTTTTCATATGTACTTACAAACTAAAAGGCCACTTGCCTGGCCATCGAAACAGATTCAAGTCATAAACACTTTAGAATAGCAAAATCCCCATCCGCCAGTTAACTCATGCTTATCCATATTTTACAAATATGCTAGGACTACATTCATGTATGTCAAACTATGTAACTCTTCAATACTAGAGCGTTTCCAATCCAAAGAAAATTTTCCAGAAAATCTGTGTACGATACTAATTCCTTTTACAACAGTAATAACTCTTCTTCAAACCATCATATTTTGTTTTAGAAAAAACGGAGCACCACTCCTATACTTTTCTCAAGAACATGGTAGCACATTATGAAAAACATCTCCAATTAAGAAAAACATACTAAGTTATATCGTTCCAAAAGCAGTAAATATTTTATGATAAGTTTAAAAGTCATATTTTTATGGCCTATAACATTTGAAATAAAATAATAAAACGGGGTTTGTAGACTCATCTAAATGCAGATCTGGTGCTGATATAGTAATAAAAATTCTTATTATTAAATCAAGTACCAAACAAATAATCGTATTCCCTAAATAATATCGGGATCCTACGAAATGAACTTAGGATGCATATGTATATATATATATACATATAGTAGCTCCTTAAAAAATCAAAAAGCCTATACCCTTAAAAATATACTCTCTTAAGAAACTACAATTAACTACATACTAAAATCTATTTAAAACATTTAAATCCTAAAAAAAAACTTAAACTATATATATATACAAACAAACTGATTTAAGAAAAAAATGAAAAGAATATAATCCATGCAACATACTAACCTCAATTTAGGGGAGAATAAGACTGCCTAACAAAGCTAAGAAAAAAACTCTTATGACATGTATATATATATATATAGGTATGGTAGGCGGTTAGGGAGCCAAAGAATAAAAAGAAACAGCATGCGGGTGAAGGGTGGGAGTTGAGGTGGCGGTAAAAAACTTAATCAGTAAGTTATTTTTTTTCACTACTTTAAACCTTTTATGGAAATGTCAAGTATATAAATTTCTAAAATGTGCATGCCAAGTATACTAAATTCTACTTAAAGATACTTATAAACCCCACTATAAAAAGCTTAATGTAATAAAGTTTTACTCTCATTCCTAAGTATCTACAAAATACCACTAAGTGTAAAAAATACTATACTCCACTACATCAGACCCAAAACTCTACTTTCATAATGCTCGTAATTTTAGAGTCATGCAAGGTGCTTATCGGGTGGGGCATTACAGTTACAGACTGAATTTTAGTCAGTAGCTTCAATATTCGGATTGTAATTTATTTTCAAATTGGATTTTTTTTTTAAATTCGAAAAATAGAGTTACCAACTGAAACTTCGTTTTTTAACTTTAAAAGTTCGGCCGGTAATTCTTATTGACTGATCGAAAATTCTATCATGAATAGTTACTGGCCAATTTTAGCTGACCGGTGAAATCAGTCAGTAATCAGTTAGTGGAGAGGGCAATCCTCCGGCCAACTATGGTCTAGAAAATCATTTGCAGCTCTTTTCCATTCAGACAATGCTGTTTCTCCCTCTTCCAAGCTTGTCAAGGCGCTATAATCTTTTAAAGAGGAGCCATCCATTATTTTTGAAGACTCTGATGTTGAGTAACTTGCTACCCTTTCAAGCTCTCTCTTGTGGGAAATTCTCACATAGGAATCCATCAATTGAGTTATTATGAAAGGATTTTCACAAATTTGACTTGAAGGGTAATTTCACCATTGGATGGCTCGATCCTTGCCACTTCTTTTTGCAGTTTGATCTTGAAGAAGACTTCATGAGAATATGGGTTAAAGGTCAACTCACTTTTCAAGGACTGCCCATGCATATATTCAAATGGATGTTGAAATTCCATGTTTCAACAGAGCCCTCAATTGTTCTGGTATGGATAAGCTTTGAGAACCTCCAAGTTCATCTTTTCCAGAAGGAGGTTTTGTTCTCTTTGGCACGAGCAATGAGAAATCCCCTCAAGCTTAATGAGCCGACCACAAATTTAACCAGGCCAAGCATTGCTCGTACATGTAAGGAATTAGATCTTTTAAAGCCAGTTCCTCATGGTATTTGGAATATAAACTCATCCGGGACAGGCTTTTGGAAGCAAATCACTGTAGGGAACAAGCCATCCTACTGTTCTAGTTGTTACTAGCACAATGTAAGCGTATTGTGATGCAAAACTCCGAAATCAAACCCTTTTAAAAGGCTATAGAGAATACTGCTACACAACCTGATCATTTGCAAACTAATTTGCAGGTTGGGAATAATGTGAAAATTAGTGAATGGAGGATCAACCCTCATGGAAAGGAAGTGATGCAAGATCCCAAAAAATTATAGCCCTCAGCATAATTCAACTCTTCAAGAACCAGCAGCGGCTAAGGAAGTGAGCAGTAGGCCTGTTGTAACCGTGGTTGGTTAGTAAAGCACCTACCTCTACAGGAATAGGAGCTGCAAATGATGTCGTTGCTCAAATTGAACAGGATGCACCTCTCATGCCAGTGCAGGAGGAAGCTATTTTAATTAAGGAAGACGTCATCCTCACTGGGCTGATCTTTTAGTTGACAAACATGTAGAGGATGCTCTATTTGCTAGCAATATGATGTATAAACTCCCCTTTAATGATATAGAATACTCCTCTGATCCCAAACATTTTAATTCTTGCAAAAGAATTAGAAACATCTCACTTTCACTCCCCTTTTCCACAAGGTTACAAGAAGCCAACAATACTGATGTTACAACCGGCAGCGGCTGTGGGGAGCTAACTGGAACTGGGGACCAGAATGCTATGCCAGCAGGGAAAGCCAAGAGAGTGAAAACGGTGTCTTTCACCCTTCCTTCACCCGAACGGAAGTCCCAAAGATTGCACAATAGACTATACTTGGTTGTGGTGTAAGCTTTCTCTTTTGTTATTAATTTTGTGATTGTTTAACCTAAATATTATTATTTGGAACATCTGTGGCATTGCCAACACTGCTTCCTTTAGTCTTCTTCGTTCCTTCATAAATTCCTATCAACCCCTTACATAGTTGCCATTGAGCCTTTAGTTGATGATGCTCAGCTTTTTTCTATAGCCAAATGTTAGGTTATGATTCTGCTTATGATGCTTGTCTTAATAAACTTTGGATTTTTTGGAATCTCTCTTCTCATATCCCCATTGTTAACTCTCATGATCAGTGGTGCACATTGTTGTTCACTCTATTAGAGGCACCTCCATTTTCCGTTCCTTTGTCTATGCTGAATGTAACTTCATTGATTTTCGGGGGGCTGTAGGTTGACTTAACATCCTTCTCTCATACAATCAATGGTCCATGTCTCGTAGCCGGTGATTTCAATGCGACCATCTATCCTCATGAAATTTTGGGTTCTTTAGCTCCTGCTCGGCCCTCTCTTGATTTTAGTGATATGATATTTGTTTGTGGCCTTCTTGACCTCCCCTTTATTGGTAGTTCCTTTACCTGGCAATGCAGTTCCCTTCCCCCTTTTTTGAGGCTATTAGATACTGTGACTTGTTAATGCTGACTGGCATTTTTTCGTTTCCCTTACTACTCTTGAACACCTTAATTGTGCGGGTTCAAACCCGTCTCCCTTATTCTCTTTACTTTTGATACCTCTTCTGTGCATCGTTCCTCCAGTTTCTATTTTCGAAACATATGGCTCTCTCACTCATCATTCTTGCCCCTCATTGAGCGGGAGCGAGAGGTTACTGGCCATGGGATTGGCATGGATATCCTAAATTGTAGGCTCACTCGTGTTCATAAAAGTCTTAAAATCTGGAACTATGAACCTTCAACAACATTAAAAAAGATCTCAAATTGGCCGAGCAGCAAGTTTTTGCTGCCAAACCTATATATGATTATGATCCTTCCCTTTTGAATTGTGTGGCCCTATTTTGGTAGCGTTCCCTCTACACCTTTCACTTGAATAATGAGGAAACCTTTTGACATCAGAACTCTGGATTAAGTAGTTCAAAAAGGGCGATACCCCGACAAAATATTTTTTCTCTCACTATAAGGCCAATCGTATCATCTCCATATTTCTAAGATTAAAAATTCTTACGGTCTTTTTGGGAGTCTACCACTTCTAATATCGAGAGAATGGTTCTCTCTCTTTTTTCATGATTCTTCTAAACTGATTCTCTTACTGCTTCTACTGATGCTCCTTCCCACCTTCTTTCTCACATACCCAACTCATTACTCCTTAAGATAATGGTAAACTAGACTTTTTCCCCTCAATGGAAGAAGTCTATGACAGCTATCTTCTCTCTCGATGGTGATAGTGCCCCTGACCCTCTAATTATTTTTTGTGCTATTATTGGGATATTGTAGGCCATGATGTTCTTTCTGCTTTACGGAATTTCTGGGCAGGAGTCCCTATGCCTAAATAATTCACTAGCTCTTTCCTTGTCCTCATTCCTAAGAATGATAATGCTTCCACCTTTTCTGATTTTCGACCCATCATTCTTTGCACCGTTGTTAGCAAAATCATTACTTGGACTATGGCCATCTAACTTACTTATTAGTGATAATCAATTGGCTTTTGTTAAAGGCCGTCGCAGCATGGACAATGTTCTGTTAGCTTCTAAGCTAGCTCATTCTATTAAAATAAAATCCTAGGCAACAATCTTATTTTAAAGTTGGAGATGCAAAAGGCTTTCGATCGCGTTTCCTGGCCTTTCCTCCAACAAATCATTTGTTCCTTTGGTTTTAGTCCCTACTCCGTCATCTTGCTAAAAGTTCGCTTGAATACAACAATTTTTTGTCCTGTTGGCTCTTTCCCAGCTTTGAGAGAGGTCACAAGGGCGACCCCTTGTCTCCGAGACCCTTTCTTGCGGTCTTAAATCTCTCTTCCACCAGGGTTATCTTGAACTGTAGTCCCTTCATAGGGGATGCGTCCCTATCTCCATCTCTCTTTCACTGATGGCATTATCATTTTTACTGTGGCAGAAAGCAGAACTTGGCTGTTCTTATGAACTTCCTTTCTGAGTACCAGCTATCTTTGGCCAACTTGGGGTTCGAGATATTGGCTTAGCACCGGGTACCAATTCTATGCTGAACTCCACTTCTTGATCCGGGGGTAACATTGTTAACTCATCGGGAAAAACGTCTACAAACTCCTTCACCACGGGTACTGTTTCTAATTTTACCTCTTTCGTAGGCTTGTTGAGTAAATATGCTAGGTATCCTTGACATCCTTTCCATAACAACTTTCTGGCTTTTATGCCAGACAAAAAGGAATTCTCCTGTTTCGTTCGCTTCCTTTGGAATACAAGGATTGGCATACTCGTTCAGCTAAACTTAACCAACTTTCGTCGACAGTCTACTGGAGCATAATGTTTAGACAACTTGTCCATCCCAAGTATCACATCATAACCCTCAAATGGTAAGGCAATCAAGTCACCAGATAAAATCACATTCTCGATATAGATGTTACAATCTGGGTACTTCACCTCAGATATCTTACTCACGCCCATAGGAGTAATAACTATCAACCGATAATGTATGAGAACAGAAGGTATAGGAATATGTTTTACAAAATACATGCTCACAAAGGAATGTGTAGCTCCAAGATTAATGAGTACTCTTGCTGGTTGAGAAAAGATTTGAATTGTACCTTCAACTACTTTCGCTTTGGTGTCTACGGGCAGTCTATCCAATGCATTAACTTTTGTCTTCACTTGCGGCTTATTATTCTTTTCTTCTGTTGCTTCTCTCATAGTCGGGGTCAGCCAGATCTTTTAGATGCCTTCGTAGGTGCTCGTTGCATCTCAGGGCACTGTTCCCTAACATGACATGGTTTTCCACACCGAAAACATAATCTTAACTTCCGATAATACATTTCTGCCACATATCCACTTCGTCCGTAGTATGTACATACTCCATGGACCCCTTCAGTGTTAGCATTTTTTCGGCCTCCATTTTCGGTCCTTTACTCACCACTGGGGCCTCTTGGGATCTCCAAGTTTCCATAGTCTTTGTCCAGGGAGGTTTATATGGGGGGTGCAGCTGAGCCGATGGTCGCTTTCCTTTGTATAAGCTGTTTGATCGGCTATCTCGCCGGTTTAGCGGCTTCTACTGCTGCCGCGAATCCCATCGATGGTAAAGGAGCCAAAGCCCGTTGCAGCTCAACCCTTAGTCCTTTCAAAAAGCTCGTCATGTCTTGTTTTCGTCTCGTGTCTATCGACCCTTAGATAATACTTAGCCGACCTATTGAAAATTGCCATATCCTCGTCGAGTTACCCCTACCTCAGTTTTTGAAACTCATTCTCTCATTGCTTGTGAACCCAATGAGGTATGTGCTTTCTTGAACTCTTCTTGAAAATCGTTTCAAGTCTATGGTTGTCCTTAAGTGCACGAGCTTTGGAAGCTCTAAGCTACCAATATTTCGCCATTCCTCGAAGTCTAAAGCTGCGAACGTTACTCTCAGGGTATCTTCGTACTTAAGGTTATGGTAAATATCATTCAGCTGCTCAAGGAATAATTTAGCTTTGATCTCCTGTTCAACTTCTCCATAGAACTCCGGGGATCGAAGCTTTAGAAATTGCACTAATGCTTCATCCACTCCAGTGGCCGATACTCGTTTGTTCCGTCTACTGGCCATTGGAGCTTCTAACAAATCCGTCATCTTGACTATAAAATCCTCGATTATCTTGTGCATAGCTTGTTTTGGACAAGGTGTGTCCTCTCTTATGGGTTCAGACTGTCCATTTTGGGAACTTCCAGATACGGCCTCATCCAAATTATTAGGAGATCGTGAACCCAACATATTTCTAAACAACCAAAAAGTTCCAACACTAATAAATCTCTAAGTTTGCAGATATTCTATAACAAGATATAAACTCATCAAAAGCACAAAACATCAATACGTACATATAAATATATATAACTCAAAATGAGGATTTCCAGTACAAGTGGTGTCAAAATACAACTAGATCATCCCAGTCCTACCACCCAAAAACATGTGGCCGGGTCACTATACATGCACAAAACCCAAGGACCTCGTATCCACGACCCTAAAGCTACCATGCCAAGTACCAACCAAAACACCACTCACACCTATCCAAGTAACTAAAAATATACAACTACCCCTGTACTCTAACCAAAGTCTAACTATGCCTAATGGTGCCATCTACTGGAATATCCTGGACGGGACTCCAGCTCAGCACGGGCCTTATCCACAGAGCCTCTGGCGGTGCTAAAGAACTAGGTGGAGAATCGTCTAAGCCAGTCCCGCTCCTTGATCAGCTCAAGGATCTCTCTCTCTCTCGCTGTATGTGCCTCACGCATCTGGTCTAACTCCATCTCTAATCTATTGGTCTCGTCGTCTCCTGTCGACGAGCCTGACGGGCCGTGTAAAACAAGCATCCATCCGAGCTACCTCATCCCTCAGTTCCGCAATCTGTTGATTTGCGACCTCAATCTACTTTGCTCTCGCAACAAGAAATAACCACAAATATCATATTCCCTAACCCCACCTCGAAGTAATGATGGTAATGTTGGGAAGGAGGATAGAAACTCCGCAGGGTAGAACAGGGGTAGGCGATGCTGCTATTGGGGAACCACCTGCTACAAAGGTGCCAATGCCCTCAGCATCAGCAAGTGTCACTCCCTCCGACTCCGCTACCCTCTTTGTATCCGACTTGGGCTTGCTAAGATCCTCTTCTATTGACGTCCCAAGCTCTATCCCCTGTACCACTGGTCCCTCTACGGACTCACCGTCTGAAAGGTCAATCACCGGAATCAGGTCCCTCTCTGAACAATCTCCCTAACGGAATACGACGATGATGATACAGTCCCATTGGGTCTGCCCACGAGCGTGCCCTCCTGGTATACCCATCTATGAGAGTTGTGTTCCATCTAGTATATACAAAACATAATCTTAGGGTCAGTACTAACAAATAACTCGTATGGTTGACATCAAGGTTTAAATAGTTCACTTTTATAGCTTGTCTAGGATCCAACAATTCAAACCTAGTATCGAAGCTAGATACTCTGATACCACCTGTGATACCCCCAACTCCTCCACTAGATTAACTGCGGCTAAATAGGGTATCTACGTAACTCTCAGCACTAAACTACAAGTCGCAAAAACCAAAGACAAAGCAAAACCTAAGACAACACTTAGAAGTATATACAGATAATACACAGCGGAAAACTAAGTAAACTGAATATCAATTGAACGCTCTTTACATAAGGTTCAAGAAAACTTCTTATCATCATCCTACTATAGGAATAAAAATATTTTACACAAACGAAACCACACGAAGAAGTAAAAAGAAGAACGCTCCAAACGGTCTGAGCATAAGAGAAATCAAAACAAAAACACATGTTCTTCCGGAGAGAGTTGATCTAAAAACTCCACGCCTAAAACTTCAGCGGCTTACTACGCCTCTGGTCATCCTGAGTTAACTAAGACAAAAACATGATACGAAAAGACGTAAGCGCGAATGCCCAATGAGTCCACGTGTGTGTTCTTTTGTGTTATCTTTAAAACAATAATGATGTAGTTTTACGAAGACAATTCATGCAATGTTATAAGAAAACATTTTTCTTTTGTTGCTTTAACAGCACTGATACTTGAACCTACATGAGGGGTTCGAATGCAACTGAGTAGTCAGAGCGAATCAAGACACATCAGTGCAATTTCTACACCTGAATTCAAAAGAACATGTAATACAACAGTTGGGATCCACGGACAAAGTCTAGATCCTATAACGAGGTCACAGAAACAAGTTTTGCCATCTCGTAGTCAATACCAATCAAATATCTTCGAGCGCTCGATTCTATAACCACCGCACTCTCCATTCACATAAAACCAGGCTATAGATCCTTGGGCACCTACTAGGTCTGCCCTGAGTCCAACTTTAGTTTCAAGTCTCTTCTAACTCTCCACAAGGCGGCCGTCCCACCGCAGAGCATGATGCGATGTCTGAGGTAAATACCGATTGGGCCAAACCTTCCACGGTACTATGCCCCCCTCTCAAGTGGTTCAACCCTCAGAGTCAGAAACCGTCCACATCATCGGAAGAGGCACTAGTACGAGGAACAAGCCACGTACAGTGCAATCCTCTGATGCTTTCGGGCACACGATCATATACAGACATTATCCCTAGTCAGAATGGGTTTTCATATGTACTTACAAACTAAAAGGCCACTTGCCTGGCCATCGAAACAGATTCAAGTCATAAACACTTTAGAATAGCAAAATCCCCATCCGCCAGTTAACTCATGCTTATCCATATTTTACAAATATGCCAGGACTACATTCATGTATGTCAAACTATGTAACTCTTCAATACTAGAGCGTTTCCAATCCAAAGAAAATTTTCCAGAAAATCTGTGTACGATACTAATTCCTTTTACAACAGTAATAACTCTTCTTCAAACCATCATATTTTGTTTTAGAAAAAACGGAGCACCACTCCTATACTTTTCTCAAGAACATGGTAGCACATTATGAAAAACATCTCCAATTAAGAAAAACATACTAAGTTATATCGTTCCAAAAGCAGTAAATATTTTATGATAAGTTTAAAAGTCATATTTTTATGGCCTATAACATTTGAAATAAAATAATAAAACGGGGTTTGTAGACTCATCTAAATGCAGATCTGGTGCTGATATAGTAATAAAAATTCTTATTATTAAATCAAGTACCAAACAAATAATCGTATTCCCTAAATAATATCGGGATCCTACGAAATGAACTTAGGATGCATATGTATATATATATATACATATAGTAGCTCCTTAAAAAATCAAAAAGCCTATACCCTTAAAAATATACTCTCTTAAGAAACTACAATTAACTACATACTAAAATCTATTTAAAACATTTAAATCCTAAAAAAAAACTTAAACTATATATATATACAAACAAACTGATTTAAGAAAAAAATGAAAAGAATATAATCCATGCAACATACTAACCTCAATTTAGGGGAGAATAAGACTGCCTAACAAAGCTAAGAAAAAAACTCTTATGACATGTATATATATATATATATAGGTATGGTAGGCGGTTAGGGAGCCAAAGAATAAAAAGAAACAGCATGCGGGTGAAGGGTGGGAGTTGAGGTGGCGGTAAAAAACTTAATCAGTAAGTTATTTTTTTTCACTACTTTAAACCTTTTATGGAAATGTCAAGTATATAAATTTCTAAAATGTGCATGCCAAGTATACTAAATTCTACTTAAAGATACTTATAAACCCCACTATAAAAAGCTTAATGTAATAAAGTTTTACTCTCATTCCTAAGTATCTACAAAATACCACTAAGTGTAAAAAATACTATACTCCACTACATCAGACCCAAAACTCTACTTTCATAATGCTCGTAATTTTAGAGTCATGCAAGGTGCTTATCGGGTGGGGCATTACAGTTACAGACTGAATTTTAGTCAGTAGCTTCAATATTCGGATTGTAATTTATTTTCAAATTGGATTTTTTTTTAAATTCGAAAAATAGAGTTACCAAATGAAACTTCGTTTTTTAACTTTAAAAGTTCGGCCGGTAATTCTTATTGACTGATCGAAAATTCTATCATGAATAGTTATCGGCCAATTTTAGCCGACCGGTGAAATCGGGCCGATGAATCGCTAGTGGAGAGGGCAATCCTCCGGCCAACTATGGTCTAGAAAATCATTTGCAGCTCTTTTCCATTCAGACAATGCTGTTTCTCCCTCTTCCAAGCTTGTCAAGGCGCTATAATCTTTTAAAGAGGAGCCATCCATTATTTTTGAAGACTCTGATGTTGAGTAACTTGCTACCCTTTCAAGCTCTCTCTTGTGGGAAATTCTCACATAGGAATCCATCAATTGAGTTATTATGAAAGGATTTTCACAAATTTGACTTGAAGGGTAATTTCACCATTGGATGGCTCGATCCTTGCCACTTCTTTTTGCAGTTTGATCTTGAAGAAGACTTCATGAGAATATGGGTTAAAGGTCAACTCACTTTTCAAGGACTCGCCCATGCATATATTCAAATGGATGTTGAAATTCCATGTTTCAACAGAGCCCTCAATTGTTCCCGGTATGGATAAGCTTTGAGAACCTCCAAGTTCATCTTTTCCAGAAGGAGGTTTTGTTCTCTTTGGCACGAGCAATGAGAAATCCCCTCAAGCTTAATGAGCCGACCACAAATTTAACCAGGCCAAGCATTGCTCGTACATGTAAGGAATTAGATCTTTTAAAGCCAGTTCCTCATGGTATTTGGAATATAAACTCATCCGGGACAGGCTTTTGGAAGCAAATCACTGTAGGGAACAAGCCATCCTACTGTTCTAGTTGTTACTAGCACAATGTAAGCGTATTGTGATGCAAAACTCCGAAATCAAACCCTTTTAAAAGGCTATAGAGAATACTGCTACACAACCTGATCATTTGCAAACTAATTTGCAGGTTGGGAATAATGTGAAAATTAGTGAATGGAGGATCAACCCTCATGGAAAGGAAGTGATGCAAGATCCCAAAAAATTATAGCCCTCAGCATAATTCAACTCTTCAAGAACCAGCAGCGGCTAAGGAAGTGAGCAGTAGGCCTGTTGTAACCGTGGTTGGTTAGTAAAGCACCTACCTCTACAGGAATAGGAGCTGCAAATGATGTCGTTGCTCAAATTGAACAGGATGCACCTCTCATGCCAGTGCAGGAGGAAGCTATTTTAATTAAGGAAGACGTCATCCTCACTGGGCTGATCTTTTAGTTGACAAACATGTAGAGGATGCTCTATTTGCTAGCAATATGATGTATAAACTCCCCTTTAATGATATAGAATACTCCTCTGATCCCAAACATTTTAATTCTTGCAAAAGAATTAGAAACATCTCACTTTCACTCCCCTTTTCCACAAGGTTACAAGAAGCCAACAATACTGATGTTACAACCGGCAGCGGCTGTGGGGAGCTAACTGGAACTGGGGACCAGAATGCTATGCCAGCAGGGAAAGCCAAGAGAGTGAAAACGGTGTCTTTCACCCTTCCTTCACCCGAACGGAAGTCCCAAAGATTGCACAATAGACTATACTTGGTTGTGGTGTAAGCTTTCTCTTTTGTTATTAATTTTGTGATTGTTTAACCTAAATATTATTATTTGGAACATCTGTGGCATTGCCAACACTGCTTCCTTTAGTCTTCTTCGTTCCTTCATAAATTCCTATCAACCCCTTACATAGTTGCCATTGAGCCTTTAGTTGATGATGCTCAGCTTTTTTCTATAGCCAAATGTTAGGTTATGATTCTGCTTATGATGCTTGTCTTAATAAACTTTGGATTTTTTGGAATCTCTCTTCTCATATCCCCATTGTTAACTCTCATGATCAGTGGTGCACATTGTTGTTCACTCTATTAGAGGCACCTCCATTTTCCGTTCCTTTGTCTATGCTGAATGTAACTTCATTGATTTTCGGGGGGCTGTAGGTTGACTTAACATCCTTCTCTCATACAATCAATGGTCCATGTCTCGTAGCCGGTGATTTCAATGCGACCATCTATCCTCATGAAATTTTGGGTTCTTTAGCTCCTGCTCGGCCCTCTCTTGATTTTAGTGATATGATATTTGTTTGTGGCCTTCTTGACCTCCCCTTTATTGGTAGTTCCTTTACCTGGCAATGCAGTTCCCTTCCCCCTTTTTTGAGGCTATTAGATACTGTGACTTGTTAATGCTGACTGGCATTTTTTCGTTTCCCTTACTACTCTTGAACACCTTAATTGTGCGGGTTCAAACCCGTCTCCCTTATTCTCTTTACTTTTGATACCTCTTCTGTGCATCGTTCCTCCAGTTTCTATTTTCGAAACATATGGCTCTCTCACTCATCATTCTTGCCCCTCATTGAGCGGGAGCGAGAGGTTACTGGCCATGGGATTGGCATGGATATCCTAAATTGTAGGCTCACTCGTGTTCATAAAAGTCTTAAAATCTGGAACTATGAACCTTCAACAACATTAAAAAAGATCTCAAATTGGCCGAGCAAGCAAGTTTTTTGCTGCCAAACCTATATATGATTATGATCCTTCCCTTTTGAATTGTGTGGCCCTATTTTGGTAGCGTTCCCTCTACACCTTTCACTTGAATAATGAGGAAACCTTTTGACATCAGAACTCTGGATTAAGTAGTTCAAAAAGGGCGATACCCCGACAAAATATTTTTTCTCTCACTATAAGGCCAATCGTATCATCTCCATATTTCTAAGATTAAAAATTCTTACGGTCTTTTTGGGAGTCTACCACTTCTAATATCGAGAGAATGGTTCTCTCTCTTTTTTCATGATTCTTCTAAACTGATTCTCTTACTGCTTCTACTGATGCTCCTTCCCACCTTCTTTCTCACATACCCAACTCATTACTCCTTAAGATAATGGTAAACTAGACTTTTTCCCCTCAATGGAAGAAGTCTATGACAGCTATCTTCTCTCTCGATGGTGATAGTGCCCCCAGCCCTAATTATTTTTGTGCTATTATTGGGATATTGTAGGCCATGATGTTCTTTCTGCTTTACGGAATTTCTGGGCAGGAGTCCCTATGCCTAAATAATTCACTAGCTCTTTCCTTGTCCTCATTCCTAAGAATGATAATGCTTCCACCTTTTCTGATTTTCGACCCATCATTCTTTGCACCGTTGTTAGCAAAATCATTACTTGGACTATGGCCATCTAACTTACTTATTAGTGATAATCAATTGGCTTTTGTTAAAGGCCGTCGCAGCATGGACAATGTTCTGTTAGCTTCTAAGCTAGCTCATTCTATTAAAATAAAATCCTAGGCAACAATCTTATTTTAAAGTTGGAGATGCAAAAGGCTTTCGATCGCGTTTCCTGGCCTTTCCTCCAACAAATCATTTGTTCCTTTGGTTTTAGTCCCTACTCCGTCATCTTGCTAAAAGTTCGCTTGAATACAACAATTTTTTGTCCTGTTGGCTCTTTCCCAGCTTTGAGAGAGGTCACAAGGGCGACCCCTTGTCTCCGAGACCCTTTCTTGCGGTCTTAAATCTCTCTTCCACCAGGGTTATCTTGAACTGTAGTCCCTTCATAGGGGATGCGTCCCTATCTCCATCTCTCTTTCACTGATGGCATTATCATTTTTACTGTGGCAGAAAGCAGAACTTGGCTGTTCTTATGAACTTCCTTTCTGAGTACCAGCTATCTTTGGCCAACTTATCAATTATTCTAAAAGCTCCTTCTACACTGGTCATCACTCTCCTGTCCAGCAGCTATGCTGTATTGCTACTATCTCTGGATTCACTCATAGAGATATTCCTTTCACTTATCTTCGTTGCTAATCTATTCTGGTCGTAAGCTCATTAATTTCTTCCATCCTATGATTGAAAAAGTTAAAGGAAGAATTGTTGGGTGGCAATCTAAGCTCCTTAGCTTCAACAATCATCTCATCTTGATTAAGCATATCTTAACTTCCGTTCTGATATATATTCTAGTAGTTGTTTTTGCTCTTGCTCAGGTCCCATGAACTTCAAAAGCTGTTTTCTAACTTTCTTGGGGCTCGCATGTAGGTGCTTCTAAGAAACACTGGATGTCCTGGGAGAATCTTTCTCGTCCTACCAATCATAATAGTCTTGGTCTTACTTCTCTCTTTGAGTTCAATACAACTTTCTCCCACAAACTTTGGTAGAATTTTTCATACTTACCTATACCTCTACTACACTTTTCTGGAATCCCGATATGGTTCATTTGACACCTTTTGAAGCTCACAGCTATTCCACTACCCATCTCTCATACTTGGTCTAGAATTTTGCTTGTTCACGAGAAGGTGGAATCTCACATTGGTCTCCTTATTCAGTCTGATTCCTCTTTTTTTTGGTGGTACAATTGGTCCCTCACTCATAAGTTTGGTTTCCAGGTTTCCCATTTTACATTGAGGGCCACCCTTAGGAATGCCAACGGAACAATTACCGACCGATTAACTAATACCGATTATTAGAGCTTCTACCGATTCTAAACCAATTACCGATCAGTAACTTTCCTTGTTGCCAATACCAAATCCATTCGGAAACTGGTAACCGATTACCGATTAAAAAATTAAAATTTTTATTTTTATTTTTAAAAATAGAATTAAGCTAAAAAAATCTAAAAAAAGTCACAAATTAAATCTAATTGTTTAAACAACAAAAATCTAAATAAGAGTACACTAATAAGTACAAAAAAAATGTGAATGAAAGTACATGAATTCTAAAACATATTAAATATAATTGATTACAATATCAAGAGATACTGAAATAGAACATTCCATTGCTAACTCGTCTAGGATATATATAAATAATCGGCATCGGTTCGTTCCGTCATGAAAACTCTTTTATCAAAACCTATTAGTTTCGATATCGGTCAATACCAAATCCATTTGAAATTAACGTCAGTCATATAATCGGTCATATAATTGTTCAGTTACCTATCAGAATCGGGAAAAGACTGTACTGCTGCCATCCCTAATTATCCTTACCTCCAAATAAAGGATGTTGTTCATCAGGATGGCTAGGATTCCTCTCTTATTTCCTCTACCCTTCCTCCTGATCAGTGGAAGTTTATCCAGAGTCCACCTCCTTTCCTCCCTGATGGTCCGGATCTGCATATTTCGATGCTGGAGTACAATGGTCTTTTCTCTTTTTCTTCAACTATTTCCTCCCTCCACTCCATCTTCTCTACTCCTGGTTTCTGTGAATGTATTTGGGATTCACACATTACTCTCAAGTTCTCTAACTTTTTTTTGGAACCTTCTCAACCATTTTCAGTTAACTGTTATTACTAGGGCTATAAATTGGGGGGGGGGGGGGTCTTACCCGTACCCGACTAGTTCTACCCGTTTATAGCGGGTAGGGTTCAAAATTTATACCCGCAGAGCTGGACCCGTACCCATACCCGTATAACTTCTATTAAATGGGTCTGGGTAGGGTATAATGATAGATACCCAGATTCGTTTACCTATATACCTGCTGTAATAAAATAATAATATATTTATATAGATTATATTATTTTTATATTTTTTTATGAACACGTAATTTATTTCCCCTAACTAAGTCCCTCCCTCAGATTGACTGGTTTATTTCTTACTTAATTAATTAATTCATTCTTACTTTATCTACTATAATTAGTGTTGGAAAATTATTTATTTTTATTCTTATTCTGGTTTTAAATTTATGTTCAAGAATTGGGGTCGTTTCGATCCCTATAGATCAGCTGAAATCTTGCCTTTATTGTTGCATGTTTTTACCAAAATGGAGGTTTTTTCCAGAACTATTACGTGGTACATAACTAATTATTTATCATGTAATTAATCCCTTTGTGTTATATATATATACTATTTAACAGAAAAAAATAGAAAACTGGCAGATGGGTATGGGTATATCCGGACCCTACCCTAGAACCTAGAGGGTCGGGTTTGGGTCCATAAATTTTATACCCGACGGGTTTGGATTGGGGTCTGGGTCCATGCTTCACTATAGGAGTCTGGGTCTGGTACAAGGAGTACCGTACCCGTCCGTTTACAGCACTAATTATTACATGTTCTTGTTGGAAAATGAAATATTGGATACCAGAATATTTGTGTATATTGTACTTTGATATGATTAGCATTGATAGTGTTGGTTACCTAATATAAGTTGATGTAATTAGGAATGTAATTATTTACTGATTCCTTAGATTAGCTCTTTCCTAATATAGATTAGGAAACTTACATTCTCTCTAATTGTATATATATATCACTTACAAGCTAATGAAAAAGTAAGTATTGCAACTCCTCTCAATACCATAATTTTTGACATGGTATCAGAGATATTCTAAAAAAAAAATCACGTTCAATTCTCCACATGGTGGAGAGATGAAAGAAATCAAAGATGATGCCAACAATAGGGTTGCCATCACTAGAGGCAGTGATGGGAAAAGAATCTCGAACATG
Organism: Catharanthus roseus; assembly: GCA_028651295.1. Classification (NCBI taxonomy): domain Eukaryota; kingdom Viridiplantae; phylum Streptophyta; class Magnoliopsida; order Gentianales; family Apocynaceae; genus Catharanthus; species Catharanthus roseus. Next base: position 30,608,286 of record JAPQWS010000168.1, read on the forward strand.
AAAGGCCCTTCTCTTATGAGTGATCTTAACCCCTATACACTCTTGTCTAGTGATATACCTGGAGCACTTCTTATTCATATCAAACTAACGAAAAATAACTAGGACCAATGGTCGACTACGTTCATGGGATCCTTGATGTCCAAACGAAAGAATTGTTTTATCAATGGGACCATAACACGTCCTGCTCGTGGCATGCTCGAATTTGAACATTGGGCTACAATGAGTTCTCACATTCTCTTGGATCTTTGGCATAATTGATCCAACTCTCATCCCTTAGGTTCCATACAAAAGCAATGCCAAAGCTTAATGGGACATGCTAAAAAATCAGTTTTCTGCTGGAAACGGTCCTGGGGTTCATGAACTCGAGAAAAAGTTGGGGAATTGTACTCAACAGGATGCCACTGTAGTAGATTATTTTGGTAAACTTACTACCATCTAGGATGAACTTTCCAACTATGGAAAGGATCCAGACTGTTGTTGTGGCAGACAAACCTGTACAAGAATCATTGGGGGTGAATGCCAAGGAGAAGAAAAAAGGTTTACATAAATTTCTTCTCGGTCTTGATAAATTTTTCCGTGCTATTATTTCTCAAATATTAAATATGAACCCCCTCCTATCTGTTGATAATGCTTATTCTATGGTTATACGAGAAGAAAGGCATTGTGTGATTACTCGTGATCAGGATACAAGAGTGCAGACTGTTGCATTTATCACTACGACTACAGAAAAATCTTCTCTTTTGTACACTATTTGTTACAAACAAGGCCATGCAGCTAGTGATTGTTTTCAGCTTGTTGACTATCCTTAGTGGTGGCCAGAGAAAAAACAACAAGAAACTATGCAAATCCGGGAATTTTTGAAAATTTCGACAGTAGTGGCAGGAATAATGGTCGGAACAGTCGCCAGATCGGTGGCTGAGGAGTACAACTGGCAGCACATGCACATGCAGCCATTTCTTCAGCTACCTGGACTCCGTAGCCGATGCCCTACTGAATGGGATTCTTTGGCCTTGGACCACTGGGCCAGCAGCAGTTCTTCCTGGATCGATGGCAGCGACAGGGGCCTGATTCTCACAGTAGCATCATCTTCCTCTTAAACAACAACTGGGCCAACCTTCTTTAGCTATTTTTGGTCCAGTCCAAAATCAGCCTGGGATAGCTTCTTCAGTCTAGTGGGCAGGAGCCATTTAGGCCACACCTTTATCACCTTTTGTCGGTACAGTAGGTTTATAACCCGCTGCCATGATCAACTTTATGGTATGAAATTTTCTATTTGGTTATTAGATTATGGGGCTTCTCTTCATATGACTGGCAGATTAGATTTTTTTATCTAATTTATATGCTATCTCTACTTGCTCTATTGGCTTGCCTAACGAATCTAGTACTTTGGCACAATTTGAGGGCACTGTGAAATTTGGTCCTAAGTTTGCTATTCATCATGTCCTTTATGTTCCCCATCTAAAATGCAACCTTATTTCTATATCCCAATTGTTGCATTTTAGTCCTTCGTATGGAGTTCAGTTTTTAAAAAAATATGTGTTGTACAAGATCATACTTTGAGAAAGGATATTGGCAGAGTTAAACTTGTCAGCGGGGTATAAATTTCTTACAGGACGAGGCAAATCGTGCTTCTACAATCCCTTTGGCACAAGTTAATCATGCTTCCTCAATTTCTCTAGATTTTGTTACATAAACGAATGGGTCACCTTCGTTTTCTGTGTTAGAAAAGTATCTTGGTTGTTCTAATACTTTGAATTCTATTTCTAATTGCTTTATTTGTTTTCAAGCTCCATCCATTTATTTGACTTAATTCATTGTGGATGTTTGGGGTCCTTACAAATAGAAATCTATTTGTGGGTCTTCATATTTTCTTACTTTAGTTGATGATCACTCACATGCCACTTGGATTTATTGCTCACTAATAAAAGTAATGTTTGCACATATTTTGTACATTTTTCCTCTCGTTCAAACTCAATTTCACAAAACTATTAAAAGTGTCCATATGGATAATGGTACTAAATTCCTCCCTCTAAAACCTTTATTTCTTGTTCACAGAATAATTCAGCAAACCACTGTCGTCTACACAACTCATCAAAATGGTAGGGTCGAGCGTAAACATCGTCATATTTTAAATGTTGCTCATGCCTTAAGTTTTCAAGCCTCTCTACCTTCACGTTTTGGGGCTGAACGTGTCAAAACTCATGTCTATCTCCTAAGTAGAACACCTTTTTCTATTTGTCATGGCAAAACTCCTATGGAAATCCTTTTCTGTAAAGCTCCTGATAATTCTCACTTAAGAGTTTTTGGTTGTTTATGTTTTTCTCTTGCTCGTACAATGGATAAATTTCAATCTAGAAGTAGGCGTTGTGTTTTTATGGGGTAACCCTATGGAAAAAAGGGATAGAATCTGTATGACCTCGATACCCACTAATTTTTCGTTTCTAGAGATGTTCATTTTTTTAAGATAAATTCCTTTTTTCTTCCATTTTTTCCACTCTTCCAGATATTCCATTAACTTCCCCAACACCGGTCCCATCCTCCTTGGCCCATGATTTTTTCTTGCCTTCTGTGTCTGGGCCTGACCCATATTCCAGCCCACATGCAGCACTTAGACCACCCTCCTCAGTGCCTGGGCCTTTCATTTCTCCGCCTGGGCCATCCATCTCCTCCCTTGGGTCCCCTACTAAACCAAATTCTAGACCGCCCCTTATCACTCCAACATCTCTTTGTTCTTCAAATAACATAGCCCCACTGGCCGCTTCTTTTTCTAGACCGACCCTGCTGGTTCCTTCTCCTCTTGAATCTGGCCTACCCAATATCCTTCATTTGGGCTTGTCACCAAATCCTCCTTATTCTTCCTCAATTACCTCGACCGATATTTCTCATGAACCCGTTTCCCACATTCACCCTCCTCCTGAACCACTTTCTCCAATAAATAATCCACCTTCTGAACTTCGACGAAGTTAACGCACGTGTATTCCTTCTACTAGACTTCGTGATTATGTCTATAATACTGTGAGACATTCTAAACCTCCGATTATTCCCTCTACTACATCTTTCTCCTCAGGTACAAGTTCTTACCCTATCTCACACTTTATTTTTGGTGAAAATTTTTCTCCATATCATAAAGATTTTTTTTTTGCAGTAATTACTTTCGATACTGAACCCTCCAGCTTCTCTGAAGCTCTACATGTTCCCCACTGGCGTGATGCCATGCACAGTGAAATTACTAGAATTGAACAGCTAGACTTGGGATCTTACTTTCCTTCCTCTTGGCAAAAAGGCAGTGGGGTGTAAATGGGTCTACAAAATAAAACGAAAATCTAATGGGAGCATTGAGCGGTATAGAGTTCGTTTGGTCATCTTTGAAAATACACAAGTTGAGGGTTTAGATTATCCCAAAACCTTTGCTCCTGTTGCCAGGATGGTAATAGTCTGTACTTTATTATCTGCTATTGTTGCCCGCAATGGGAAGTCGATCATATGGATGTTCATAATACTTTCCTTCACGATGACCTGCAGGAAGAAGTTTACATGAAACTTCCCCCAGTTTTTTCCAAAGGAAAAGAAAGGAAGGTCCGTTGGCTCCGGAAATCTTTATATGGACTAAAGCAAGCTCATCTTTGATAGTTTGCTAAGTTCACTAAGGCACTCAAATAGTTGCGGTTTTTAGTAATCTTATTCGGATTATTCTCTATTTACTTATTCCTCCGGTCTCACTTTTCTCTACATCCTTATTTATGTGGATAATCTCATTGTCACTAGAAATGATCTTTCCTCTCTCCGGAAACTTAAAGCTCACCTCAACAAATGTTTTCACATGAAGGACTTAGGCTCTTTGAAATATTTTCTTAGTATAGAAGTTGCTTGGAATAATGAGGGCATCTATCTCTATCAACGGAAGTATGCTCTCGATATTTTATCTTACACTGGTTTTTTGGGTACTAAGCCTCTCAATTTTCCTATGGAACAAAATCATAATCTTGGAAAGGCCAAAGGTCCTTTGCTTTCTCAAGTGGATTCTTATCGTCTTCTGGTGCGCCGTCTTAATCCATCTGACTATTACTCGACCAGATTTAGCCTATTCTGTGTAGGTTCTTTCTTAGTTTATGCATCGACCCCGTTAGGCTCATTGGGATGCTTCCCTTGCTTCCTTCGCTATATCAAAAGTACTTCTAGCTAAGGTCTTCTTCTTCATGCCGATTTTGACTTACAACTCCGAGCTTACTGTGATTCTGATTGGGCAAGTTATCCCATCACTCGATGTTCTCTAACGGGTTTCTTTGTTTCTTTAGGACAATCTCCCATCTCCTGGAAATAAAAGAAGCAACATATTGTATCTCGTTCTTCCACTGAAACAGAATGTCGATCCATGGCTATCACTTGCTGTGAATTAAAATGGTTACGATATCTTCTTCGCGATCTTTGGGTTCCTCAGTCTAGGCCTACACCACTATTCTATGATAATCAGGTAGCCCTACATATTTCTTCAAATCCTGTATTTCATGAACGGACCAAACATATTAAGATTGACTGTCACTTTATCCGTGACGAAATTCATGCATAACGTATCTCTCCGGCCTATATTCCCACTGCATCACAACCTGATGACATATTTACCAAGCCTTTGGGACGCTCTCAGTTTTACTCTCTTTTGGGCAAGTTGGGCACTACAATCTGCATGCTCTAACTTGAGAGGGGTACCATAATTATTAACAGTACTTAATGCTTGCAATTTTTTGATCAACTATTACATATTCATAGATTATATCTAGTGACCAAGAGGTACTATGTTTAATTGGATCAAGGTAATAATAACACACCTTAAAACTAACTAGAGATAAATGTGGTTTATTTGTGCGGTTCTAATATGTAGGAAAAGAAAGTTAGGGAAGGTCTACAAATATGTGGCCTCGATTCTTAAAATCATGTAGAGATACGATTCATTTATTAGAGAGGCTAGTAGCTTTACTGCAAGAGATTGAGTCTAGCTTATTCTTGGAAATTCCACCATTAACCAGATCAAGAGTTAATCAAGAATAAATCAACCATAGACATAAAAGGAGTAAACTGTATTAGAGGCTCCTTAGTCCGTTTTTAATCAATAAACTTTTCATAAAAAGTCTTTGGTAATTATTAGTTTAATTGCTCATTCTAATTAACATTATATTCATTTTAGTTTTAATCAATCAAACTTATTTTGTTTAAGTCTTGTTATAAGTAGGCGATTTTTTCAGTTAGATAACAATTCTCATGGGATGATCATTACTCACTACTTTATTATTTGCTAGATATTTGTTCACTTGCAAATTTCACATCAATATGATAATTACCCTTATAATAACCTAGGTGCCCTACTTATAGAGGATTAGGGCACACATATAGAGTGAAGGCATAAAAAACTCATGTCCTTTGACAAGGATAGGATGGTGACTAGATGATCTTGTCATCATTATCTACAAAAAGAATAACATCTTACTCGATGCAACTATATATAGTGGAGAAAATTAAACTTTCTTTGACTCACATTAAGTTTTTTGGGCTTTCGGATGAAAAGGAGTTAAATCTAACTGTTGATTAGTCCTTAGAAGAAAACAACAAAAAGAAGGAAAACGCGTTGGTAGCCTGTGAAAGAAATAACATATTTTTGAATTTTTATTACATCTCCATAATTTGAAAAAAAAAAAAGACTATTGTTGTGGGTTATAACCTAAATAATCACCACTATAGGTAATTGTACCTATCGATGTAATATAGCCAAGAAAGCCCCCGGATATCGATCTCTTGGGACGGAGAAGTATGAGTAATAACTATCTCTCACTGTTTAATCAAATCAAATATGTTTTGAAAAGGTTTTGAACAAATAAAACTAAATATAAACTAACCAATATAAGAATAAAAAATGATTTTATATCAAGTTTGGAAAGAAGTGTTTAAACAGTGAATCCCCCTAGAATCCCTTTGATAATTCATTGAAAACTTTGGAAAAATAGTTGAATTTCTCTAGGCAAAAACCCATTATTCCCCTAATTGATTAGAGAAGAATCTCTTCTCTCTCTAATTCAATTATGAATGAATAAAGTGCTAGAGTAAATTAAATTTCTCTAGTAGACCTAGAAACTGTAGCCATTATCTCTAATTAAAACTACCATTTTTATTGTTTAATTAAGCCCTAGATGTTCTTCATTTTTCAATTCCAAACAATCTAATGCGATAGTATCAACCACCGGTGAAAAATTGATAACAAAAACACAACAATTAAATAACAATAAACTTTAACTCAACATATTAAAGCATAGAATTCAATAAAAACAAAGCTAAGATCATATAGGGTCAAACCCCATTTAAACACAAAAGTAAACCCTAGCCATTAAACATCATATAGATTATAAATTTCAACAAGGAATTCATAATAAATAAGATTTTAGAATGCTTAGGTGTTTTTTATTGAAGAATTAACAATCTGGAATGTTGCCCGAGCTCCTCTCTCGATATGCTTGAAGAATCCCGAATTTGCTCCGAAGAAACCCTTCAGCTTAACTATCGAAACTGGAAATTAGAACCTACGCTATGATCTAAGAGGATTGATGGGAGTTTTGGGGAGGGATTTTCTCTTGAAAATTGCCCCTTTCTACTCTACAAGAACCTTAATCGAAGAGCGGTTCAAAATATATTAAATGACTATTTAAAAAGAGGTCAAAAAATTGCAATTTGGCTGTTGCTGTGCGACTGGCCGGACCTTGCTAAAATATTCCTCCTTGTTGCTGCTTTTGGCGGGTTCGACTATTTTCTGAAATTTTGTGTTTTTTCTCTTTTTTGTCTGTTCTTGCTCCGTATACTCCCGTTTCACTGCATTCTTCCTTCTAGCTTATAGGGGACATGCCTATAGACAAAAGAGAAGAAACATAGGATAAATATTTCATTTTACTAATAAAATACTTCGTAAACCGTAGATTAAATACTGTAAAAACATATATAAAATGGACACATGATATTACCCTACACTTAAGTGTTGCTTGTCCTCAAGCAACACAAACCAAAGCAACAAATCAAAGACACAAAGACCGAAAAAAACTTTTCAAGAAACAATAAAAACTCAAAATCACAAAAACAATCAAAGTAAAAACAAACTTTTTAAACACTTAAGAAAAACGACATCACCACAGTTGAACAAGCCTAAACTTCGTAAACCGTAGATTAAATACTGTAAAAACATATATAAAATAGACACATGATATTACCCTACACTTAAGTGTTGCTTGTCAAACAACATAAACCAAAGCAAAAACTCAAAGACACAAAGACCGAAAAAAACTTTTCAAGAAACAATAAAAACTCAAAATCACAAAAACAATCAAAGTAAAAGCAAACTTTTTAAACACTTAAGAAAAACGACATCACCACAGTTGAACAAGCCTAAACATCATAAGAATCACATAAAACTCATCCGAGTACAAGTTACAAACTTAAATGATCCACCAACCATCTCATGTAAATGATTAATGAATCAACAGTGTGTGTGTGTGTGTATGTGACTACTTATGTCAAGCTTCAACAAATGCAAAGGGAATTAACAAAACAATTCACTTCAACAACAATGCCCATCAACTCGACTTTCCACTACCTATTAACTAGTTGGTCCAACTAAAGTCACCTCCGAATTAGATAGGACTTTCAAGCTTGTAATGTTAGGCTAGTGACATAAAATAATACCAAACAAAGAGAAAGGAAAAACAAAAGAAAAGAGAAGAGAGCTTAATCCACCCGAAAGGAAAACAACATAGATGTCTAATCTAAAACCTTCAAGTCGTTTTTCACTCTTATGGTATCATACATAAGCTAAGCGACAAGTCTCATATGATAAAGGAAAATTTTCTATGAGTTCTCAAATAGTGATTTTGAAATTAGAAAAATCTTTTTGACTTTTTGTTTTTACGAAAAGTAATAGGGTAAACTACCAACTAAAACAAAAATATTATTTGGATTTTTCAAAGTTTAAACAAAAGGAAAAACACAAAACTAAAGACACATGACAAAATTTTTTTGGAGTTTGTTTTACAAATATTTCATTTTTTTGGATTTTTAACTTACTAAAAACCATTAAAAGAAAACAAAAAAGTTTAAAAGACAACAAAATCTTTTTGGAAATTTGCAAACTATTTAATGCTTTTAGGTTTTTTAACTATAAGAAAACTCAAGCAACTAAAATTCTAAAAGAAAAAACTACTAAACATTCACTCACACTTTAAACCATATTATTACCCTCAATGTGGGGGCCACAGCCAAGAAAACACAAGAAAATGAAAAATTAAACCAACACACTAGTATACGAGGAGATATGACTCTAAGTGAAAGAATACCTACCACAACACGGCTTATGCAACAACAAGACAACGATAAGCAATCAACACCAACTCTCTTCAAACAACAGAGAATAACTCACTATATGAAAACAATTCAATAAAAATCACCCCACGACGAAATCAGATAGCTACCAACTCAATAATCTCTAACCAAGCTACACAACCAAACACAATAAAACTCTCCACAAAACACACAAGAAGCTAACACGAAATCGAACAAAAACAAGGAAACAAAATGAATGTACAAAAGCAGTATAGAGCGACAAAAATTGAGCTCCAACCCAACAAGCAGAAATTAATGCTAATAGTAATAAGAAGAACAAAGCATACCTAAAAGCAGAAAAAATAGTGTGAAGCAAATAAAACAAAGAAATATGTCACCCATGTGTGCCGAATGTGAGTATCCCATGTGTGTCGAGTGTTGAAATTTAAGAATGCAAGAATGATAGAAATAGTTCAAGCATTCAACCAAATAGCAATGAAGTCAATTTTATCTGAACATTACCCACAGAAGATTGAAACAACAAATAATTCCACAACAATTAAAGACTAAGAAAATAAAATAAAATAAATTAAAGTTTCTGAGGGAAACTTAGTCCTCTTGTTGCTGTTTGTGAAGACTGCTGCTCAGTGGATTGAGGTGGGCAATGGTGTGAATTTTTCCCTGTGAAAATCCCAATGAGTAGTGGTTTGCGTTGCTGCTACTGCGGAGCCTAGAGGGAGGTACAATAGTGGTGCTGCTTCTCCGTTGGTGCTCTATGAAAAGTCCAAGGTGGTAGGAGAACAGTGAAGAGAAAGAGGGTAGAAAAGGAAAAATTTGGAGGTAGGAGGGGGAGTTTGATGGTGACAAGAGAGAGAGAGAGAGAGAGAGAGAGAGAGAGAGGAGGAAAAGATTGATGGTGGCAGAGAAGAAGTGAAATTGAAAGAGAAACAGAGGGAAAAAGAGGGAGAGGGAGGTGATGCAATGGAGTGCTGACATTAAAGGAGGAGAAGGAAGGAATAAGAAGTGAAGAGAAGGAAGAAGAAGAAAAGAGAAGGGCGAAGGGATGAGGAAGAAGAACTGCGGTAATGGCATGGTGAGGAATGAGGGGAAGAAGAAAATGAAGGGGGATTTCCATGGTGTTGCGGAGCCGAGAGGGAGGTGGAAGAAGTAGAGGAGGTGGTGGTGCTATAGCGGTAGTGGCATGAGGTGGTGAACTGAGGAGGTGGAGAGAGAAAGAGCAAAGAGGGTTGTAGAAGAAAACAACAATGTTGAAAAAATAGGACCGGAGATCAAACTGGTCAAGCTACTGGTTCACTGGTTTATTGGTTCAACCGGTCAAACTAGTGGTCGATCGGAAAACAATGTAAACATATAAAAAATTTTAAATATATATTAATAATTCATCAACATACACATTATATATTAATTAGCACTAAATATAATTAATGAATATTATAAACTTATTAACTCAAAAAATACATAAATAAAATTTTTAGTGAGAAAATTTTAAAAAATAAAAAAACCAATTCAAATGACCGGTCCAAGCGGTCAAACCGGCCCGCTCAACTAGTTTTTGACCAAGTTTGACCGGTTCGATTTCCTACTAGCTTTTTGAGAAAACCATACCGGTCTAAGGTCCAATTCTTGGTTCAACCAGTCAAACCAGTCGATCCGGTTAAGTTTTCTCAATATTGGAAAATGGGGAAGAGAATGAAATGAGAGGGGTAGGATGGAAAATTAGGGATTTGGGGGAATTGTGGAGTGAATTAAGGGATTTTTTAAATAGAATGACCTATCAGGGTCGGCAACCCAACTTACTGTCCGCTTAACATTTTGTGAAACCCTTGGTGCTGATCAATTCGGTCCGATCGGGATAAAAAATTTTAAAAATTTTCATCTTTTCTCTGTTTTTATGCGTTTTCTCCTCGTGCGACTTGAATACATGATATAAAATATATTTAAACCACAAAGATTTCACTATATATTTTAATTTCTCCTCAAAACTTAAAAAAAATGCAAAAAACGAATGAAACAAAAGAGAAAAACACTCACAAGACTAAATAACATACGAGAAAAATGAAGCATGAAAAACTTAAGATTGATAAATAAAACTAAATCATGCATTACTGGTACAACATATTATAAAACTAAATCATGCACTACTAATACAATATATTACACAAGAGAAGTAAACAATACACCGTTTTAGGTGCCGGAAGTACTTCCTGGATCATTAGAAACCAAATTCGTTTTGGCTTTCTATCTTTTTTTTCCTCCGTTTATGCACCCACTTCTTCAAACTCATTTTTACTGAATGAGGAGATATACACTTCTCCATTGCCTTTAATTCCTTAGAAGCTGTGGGGGCTAGCGACTTGTTTTCCTACAAGGGGTAAGACACTTCAAGATTAGTGTGATCTATATAAAACATAATGTCACTACAATGCGAAGAGGGAGTAGGAGTAATAGGAAATTTAAAAAAATACTTTGATCTCTCCAAATCTCATGCATAATTTCCCTTTATCTATATCTATTGAAGCTCTAGAAGTATATAAAAATGGTCATCCTAAGATCAAAGGGAAGTCTACATCCTTTTTCATATAAAAAATAACGAAGTCAACAGGAAAGACAATGTCGAGCTTTATCAAAACATCTTCAACAATCCCTCTAAGATGTCTGATGCTCTTATCAGCAAAACTTACAGTATTCTGATAGGGGCTAAAGTTTCGTATTTATAGCATAGAAGTAATTGTCATTTGTCATGGTTTAATTGAACTTATGACTTTGTTTTATATTGATTTTCCTTTATATGGATGAGAGTAATTCTTTACTCTTCTTTTGTGTAGGTTGATCAATTTTGTCTGCTTAAGTGAACAATAATGCGTATAATTATGACAAAGAAGAACCTAAGGTTGATCAAGGAATGCTCTCGGGTTGATTTCTCCAGGGAAGAGCACAATATAAGCCTAAGTCATGAAGTTTAGCATTGTGTGGGCGAAGAAAATTTTATGAAGTTTAGTTGAAGCCTTCTAAGACGAAGCTTAAAGGTTCTTGACACTTTACGCATGCTCGCAAAATTTATACAGCCACGTAAGCCTCTAGAAATTTGGAAGTTTCTGTACACTTCACATGGGCATATGAAATTCTATGTGGCCGCATAAAATAGGTCGTGAGTTATATTAAAGTACTTAAAATTTAAACTTTGCATTGTTATTAATCTTCATTTTATTCTTTTAAAGGCTGAATAGGAGACTTAAATGGATATTATTGTAAAACAGGTTTGGGGGAAGAAAAACTATCGGCTCAAAGAGCATTCCGAAAATGTCGTTCTTTTCTCTCTCGCCTTTTCTGTTCCAATATTCTCAAACTCTAACTTTTTAGGATTTCAATTGAAGAACAAGATTAGATTTTTCTCAGCAAGCTTTGGATGATCAACTTTAGACTTTGAATTTAATTCATTGAGCATTGTTCTTTTCTTCTCTCTCTCTCTCTTGTCTTTTTATTTTATCTTATTTGTCTATTCTTTGGAAGATGAATTTTTTTATGATTGTAGTTTATTGTTCAAATATGTTTAAGTCATTTTTTAATGGAAGAATAGGAAATAAATAAGAATTTTTAGAATATAATCCTAGTAGGTGTTGGTTCCCCTAGGCATAACTTTTCACACATGTTATAAGAAATAACATTCATACTAGCTCCTAGGTCGATTAAAGCTCTATCAATGGAAGCATTACCAATTATACAAGGGAAAGAAAAACTCCCTGGGTTGTTTAATTTTTGTGGCATCTTTTCCTTGTTGATCAAGATTTCTGAACTTTCCTCTCCCAATGTGATTGTAGATGCTTTGTCTAACCTATTTTTTCTCTAAAGCATCTCCTTCAAGTACTTCGCATACTTGGACAACTACAAAAGAAAATCACAGAGAGGTAAGTTAATTTTTAATAGTTTGAAAATCTCCAGAAACGACCTCCTCATCTTGTCTTTGCTTCGGTCATGAACAAGAGCTGTCGGATAAGGAATTTTTGGGTTGTAAGCTTCAATGAGCCCTTTTATCTTCCTTGGGAGCTAAAATTGATAACTCATCACTTTTTCTTTATTAGGGCTATTTTCTGGGATAACCACCATTGCCTATTGTTAGGAACTTCTTCTTTGTACCTCACCGAGATAACATTGACGTGCTCTCTCGGATTTACTTATGTATTACTTGGAAGAGTTCTTGGTGTTCTCTCAGATATTAACTTCACTAACTGCCCAATTTGTTTCTCTATGTTATGGATCAATGCTTCTTGATTTCTTTGAGAAGCTTCAATAGTCTTAGATTGGGAATTGGTTGCTATGATGAATTTTTCAACCAACTCCTCAAGACTAGACTTTAGTGGGAGTGGCAATGCATTAGGAGTATTATATGGAAAAGGTTGAGTCCCCCCTCTATTCATATTCTGATGAAAACCGAGAAGGTTTTGAGACCTCTGCTACCCTTGATTCCGTGAAAAATTCAAGTGGTTGTGCTATCTCGGATTATATGTATTAGAATAAAGGTTCCCTTGTCTATTTTTATCCACATAATCAACTGGTTCCATAGGGTACCCGTACTTGGGCACTCATGATTCGAGTGACCTCCATTACAAAAATCACAGAACATGATAGATTTAAACTTCCAAGTTTCTTATCAAGTATGGATGTCACCCTCGTTTCAATTGCAGTCATCATGTTCACACTGTGTACGTTCACTTGCTTCGGCTTTGTTCGTGTACTCCCCCATGAGTAACTATTCATGGCAATATGCTCTATAACATTGTACAACTCTTGTGGAGTCTTGGAGCTTGTAGAATCTCCAGCTAAGGCATCAATTAAATGCATAGCTCTGACATTAAACCTAGTATGAAAGGCTTGATCTGTAGCCCAAATTCCAATGCATGATGGGGATATTATTGAATTAGATCCTTCCACATTTCCTAAGCTTCATGTAGAGTATGTGTCAATAGGTGGGAAGAGAAAAAGTCAATTCCTGACGAAGGAGTTGTTGGCACATACAGAATGTAAGCTTCAAGCGAATTAACCGTAATTTATGGAATTCGATTTATACTACAATGTTGGTGGAATCCTCTTTTGATTTTGTAGTCTTAGTAATAACCGAAATCATTATCATTTTCTTAATTTGTTCTTGAGCTTGAGACAATATGCCTAAACTCCTCATCGTAACCGACAAATATTTACACATTTTTTAGAATGGATACTTTGTTTCCTTAAAAATCTCAAATTTGGAGGGGTAGAACTGTAGTGTCGTTGACTGTGAGTTTGTGTTCTGTCCATGTAAGGGTTCCTTTGGATGTGTTGATGTACTTAATGAGCATACTAAAGTGCATGTAAGACCTTCTTATCCTAAAACCATTAATAAAATCAAGGATTCAAGAACCGTTATTAAAACCCGACTACACATTGATTAATTGTTGATTGATTAATTCTATTTGATTATCAAATATGGTTCTTGGAAAAATAGGCCTTTTTCTTGGACTAATACTATTATTTACTGACTTCTCCCAAGCTTGGATTCCACTAAGTCCTCAATTTTTCTATTTAGTCCCCAAATAATTTAAATTTCTCCAGTTTGGTCCCTCAATTTTAATATCAACTTTTTTATCCCTAAATTATTTATATTAGTTTTGTCCTTTTAAAAAAATTTACCCATGATGAAAATTTAATTATTTTTCTCAAAAACAAAATAAGGGTAAATTTGGAATATCATATATAATATTAAGAAAAACAAAAACTAAATACTACCTTCTCCTCCTCTCCCATCCCCTCCTCACTTCCCACCTCTACCTGCACCCCCTTCCTCCTACTTCCACTTGGAGGAAGGGGAGGGAGGAGAAGAAGGAGAAGGAGGGAGAGGAAGAGGAAGAGAAGGGGTGGAGGGGAGTAGCCACAAGAAGAAGAAGGGTGTGGGGGCGAGGAGAGTGCTGAAAAGAGGGTAGTATTTGGTTTTTTGTTTTTTTAATATTATATGTGGAATTCCAAATCTACCTTTGTTGTGTTTTGAGTAAAATACTTAAATTTTATCAAGAGTAAATTTGTCTAATAGGACAAAAATTGGTAAGATCTTTGGATTTAATTCATGTGCACACGTATATAGCATTTGTACATGTATACGTACATGTATTGCTTAATTTAATTACGTGTTTGTTATTATATATATTTTAAGACCCAATTAAGATAATCTATATTTATATAGGTGGGTTTGTCATCTTAATAAAAGTGTGGGGTCTCTTTATAAATATGTAGAAACTTAGGGGTTGTATTGCAAAACTATGATGGGCTGTTTAGCAAATACATTTATATATTAGGGTTATGGTCCCTAATTGCACATAGGTTTTAGACCATTAGCCTCCTCTAAAATTCCCCATCTCTTTGATGAAAACAGTTGTGTACATAACAATTAGTAGAACCAAACCTGATCTTCAATCTCTCAATCGCCATGGATCAAGGTACATGTTTCGATTCTTTATTCTAAATAATCTGTTGAATAAGGTTTAATTCTTAGGATTTATTTGTTTTAATCTCCCTGTTAGTTCTATCAATGGTATCAGAGCCACCTTATATCAAAGATTGTTTGGATTCTTGATTTTTTGTTTGTTTGTTCGAAAAGCGTTTTTAAGAAAGAAAGAAAAAAAAAATTTGCCGATCCAATTTCATCCAATCTTGATTTGGCTTCTTAATATTAATTTGATGAAGATCGGCTTCCGCAGCCGCTTTGTTTCTGTTCTTCGGTTTTAAAAAAAAAAAAAAAGGGTTGGCAATTTAATTGCTTGATGTGTTTTTCGTTTTTTTGGTAACATGCATGCTTTTTTTTCTTTCATGTCTCTGTTTCATGGTAATATGCATGTTTTGCATGTTTGCAAACCAGAAGGATTCATGGTTTGAATTTGTTCAACAATTTAATTGTGTTGAGATCAGAGGATTTGTTTTTCGGAATATGGACTTGATGGCTATAATTTTTTTTCCTTTAAATGAGATTTGGAAAAAAAATTTAAGGTTTTTCTTTTGTTTACTCGGATAATATCTGTGGGGATTTTATTTATTCAGTTTTTTAATGTTATCATTTATATGTCGATATATATAGTTATTTACATATTCATTGTGGTTCACCTTCATATTTTTCGTGGTCGATGACTGATCTGCCATAATTTACTTCTACCTATAGCACCGGCAATCGCTCCACTTCGTTCGTTCCCTCTTGGAAAAGCCAATGTTCCATACTAATGGATTCCAAGAACTAGGTTACTGTCCTTTATTAAAGATCACTGTATTAGCACAGGTGTTCGTTGTTGGGACATGCGCAAATTTCAATTCAAGCCCGAGTTCGCTCCAGAGTATGTGATTCTTGTATGTGTCATAATTTTTTTTGTTAATCCTAAATTCTGATACATACATAATATGAAAGAGTATATAATTAAAATTTTTTCTTATATTCATAACAACTTAAGTTGCTTTAACGAGTATGTCTAGTAGCTTTATATTGATTGGTGGAAGTGGCATCCAACCAAAGTAGGCTCTATCATGAAAATCTTTCGATAATGAACTAGTTAGATGACGTGGTTTGTATTTCTTATTGGGGTAGCAATCGACTCAAAGGAAATTATTATTGTCAGGCTAAGAGTTACAAACACATGTGGTGATGAACATGTAATAGTTATTAAGTATCCATAGTAAGTGTTAAGTCGGCCTAAAGGAAGGCTTAAATACTTGACTAGATTTTACTATTAGTGCTCGATTACTACATCAAGAAAATCACTTGCAAGCTAACTCTTTGTCCAAAGACTACACTTAGTATTGCACCGATATTCTTGTGATCGGATGTTGTTATAAATATAGCCCATGAGTTGTTAAAGTTTTTTTATATATGAGTGTGCTTTATTTATTTTTGTTATATTATGTTTTCTGTTATAGTTACTAGTATCTCTGTTGTTCAATTATCTACTAATTTAAGTAATATTCCGCCATTAAATGGTACCAACTTTAAAGCTTGGAAAGATAAGGTTGCAATTCATCTGGGTTGTCTAGATCTAGACTGGGCCGTTAGGGAGCCACAACCAGCTGAGCTGATAGATACTAGTACATCTGAACAATGGAGGGAAATGGCTCAGTGGGAACGGTCAAATAGGTTAAGTCTAATGATCATGAAGAGTACAATTCCAGAGACTTGCTAACATGACAAATGAGAATAATGCAGTTAAGTTTTTTTGAACGGTTGGAACAATGCTTCATAAAAAGCGAAAAGGCAGAGATTATTATGCAACTGCATAAATTCACTGCCATGAGGTACAGTGGTTCGAGAAACATTAGGGAATACATTCTCAAGATGTCTCATATTATATCAAAACTTAAGACACTGAAGTTGGATCTTCCTGATGATCTACTGGTGTACCCTGTTTTGATGTCTCTTCCTCCTCAATTTGGCCAGTTTGAGGTGAGTTACAACTGTCAAAAGGATAAATGGACAGGCAATGAACTCATCTCACATTTAGTGCAGGAGGAAGAAAGAATGAGACAACAAAAGGCCGAGAATGTTAATCTCACTTTCTCAAAAGGTAACAAGAAAAGAAAGGGCAAAATGACTGCAGACACATCGGTGAAGGAAAAACAGAAGGATCAATCGAAAGACATAAAGTCTTTTTTCTGCAAGGATCCCTCTCATGCTAAGAAGGAATGTCCCAAGTATCACGCATGGTGCGTGAAGAAATGTATACCTCTAACTTTTGTTTGTTCAGAGGTAATTTAGTTTCAGTGCCAATATATACCTGGTGGTTAGATTCTACTACCACTACTCACACAAGTATATCTATGCAGGGTTGCCAGAGTTACCGCCAACCAAGGGATGATGAAGGATTCATCTATAAGGGAGATGGCAATACGACAGAAGTTCAAGCTATAGACATTTTTAAATTATCATTAAAGGCTGGTTTATATTTAGAGTTAAAAGAGACATTTGTTGTACCGTCATTTAGACGGAATTTAGTTTCTATTCCTGTTTTGGACAAAGAAGGTTTTTTTTGTTCATTTGGTAATAAACAATGTTGTCTTCATTTTGATTCTAAATTGTTAGGAACTAGTTTTCTTTATCCTTATGATAATTTATATGAACTAGAGACTACTTCTTCTAATGATCCCTTGCATGTAGTACACGTGGTACCAAATGAAAATTAACTAATGAGAACTCCTATACATTATGGCACAAAAGATTAGGTCATATCTCCAAAAGGAGAATTGACAGACTTGTGTCTAAAGGAATTCTTGACACGCTTGACACTTTGGATAATACAATATGTGTCAAGTGTATTAAAGGTAAGTTAACAGACAAGAAAAAGGTAGGTGCCAAGAGAGCCAAAAACATTTTAGAACTAGTATATACGGATATATGTGGACCATTCTCTATGGCTTCTTGGAATGGTCAACAGTACTTTATAACGTTCATAGACGATTACTTTCGTTATGGTTATCTATATTTGATATATGAGAAATCAGAGGCCTTGGATAAGTTCAAAGTATTTAAAGCTGAAGTTGAAAATCAACTAGGCAAAAGGATTAAATGCATCCGTAGAGGTGAATATTACGGCAGAAATGATGGTTCATGTGAATAACGTCCAGGGCCATTTGCCAAATTCTTAGAAGAGTGTGGGATCGTCCCTCAGTATATTATGCCAGGATCACCTAGCATGAATAGAGTTGTTGAGAGAAGAAATAGAACTCTCAAGGACATGGAAAGAAGTATGATTCGTCATACTAATTTACCAGAATAACTCTGGGGGGATGCACTTAAAACTGCAATCTATATACTTAATAGAGTTCCAACTAAAACAACAAGAAAAACCTATATGAGTTATGGACAGGTAAGAAACCTGTCTTAAGACATTTAAGGGTATGTAGATGTCCAGCTAAGGCAAGGTCTTATAGGCCTAATGAGAAGAAATTGGATGAAAGAACGTTAGTTGCTCTTTTGTTAGATACTCCGAACGGTCACGGGGTTACAAGTTTTATAGTTCCCAAAATAGAGCATTTTTTTAGACGAGAAATGCCCGGTTCTTTGAGGATATTGAGGTTGGGAGAGAAGATAAGAGAAGAAACTTTGTCTTTAATGAGAACTTAGTTCTCGTTCCTAGTGTTTTTCTTGAACATGTGCAGGTTCTCGTACCTAATCTTTTTCAAGAACAAACTTATGTACAAGACAATGTTGTGCTTTCTCATAATATAGATCAACAGGCTCTGCCTGAAATCGATCATCCAATTGCTTCTCAACCTATTGTTCCTGTGGAGCAACCTCATGAACCTCAAGAACCAGTGCCCTTAAGAAGATCCATTCGAGAAAGAAGAAACGCAATTTCAGATGACTATGTTATGTATCTTAATGAGCATATAGAAAACATTGACTCGGCCGAAGATGATCCAATCACCTTTTGTCAAGCCATTGAAAGCTCGAATGCTAGTAAAAGGATAGATGCCACGGGTGAAGAAATTCAATCCATGAAAGACAATAACGTGTGGGATCTCATTCCTTTGCTAGAAGTTGTGAAACCAATTGGTTGTAAATAGATTTTTAAAACCAAAAGGGATTCACAAGGCAATGCGGAAATATATAAAGCGCGTCTAGTTACTAAAGGATTCACTCAAAAGAAAGGCATTGACTACAAAGAGACTTTCTCTCATGTTTCTTCGAAAGACTCTTTTAAAATAATTTTGGCACTAGTGGCACATTTTGACCTTAAGTTATATCAGATGGATATCAAAATAGCTTTTTTCAATGGGAATATTGATGAGACAATTTATATGGTACAACCTGAAGGTTTGGAATCCAAAAATTCTAAACAATTGGTTTGTAAACTTAAGAAATTCATCTATGGGCTCAAACAAGCCTCTCGCCAGTGGTACTATAAATTTCACAATGTGATATTATCTTTTGGTTTTGATACAAATGTTGTGGATGATTGTGTGTATCGCAAGTTCTGTAAAAATAAGTATATTTTTCTAGTACTTTATGTGAATGACATTTTGCTTGCATGTAACGATGTAGGTTTAATGCATGAAAATAAGAAATTTCTCTCGAAGCAATTTGAGATTAAAGATCTTTGTGAAGCATCTTCTGTATTAGGAATCCAAATTCATCAAGATCGTTGTTGGAGAATTCTTGGATTGTCACAAAAGGGATACATCGAAAAGGTATTACAGTGATTTTGAATGCAAGATTGTAAACCGCTTGATACTCCTATGGGTAAAGGAGATAAGTCTAATCTCAAACAGTGTCCTAATAATGACTTTGAATCCAAGCAAATAGAAGGTATTCCTTATCTTCAGTATTTAGAAGCATTATGCATGCACAAGTCTGCACTCGTCCAGACCTTATATTCATAGTTGATATGTTGGGCGGATATTTGAGTAATCCGGATCTTGCACATTGGATAGCAGCCAAGCTGGTCATGAGGTATTTACAGAAAACAAAACATTACATGCTCATTTATAGAAAGTTGGACAAACTTGAGATTGTTGGGTATTCAGATTTCGACTTAGGTGGATGTTAAGATAGCATAAGATCCACATTAGGATATATTTTTCTGCTATCTGAAGGGGCGGCATCATGGAAAATTATCAAACAGACACTCATTTCTTCTTCAACTATGCAAGCAGAATTTGTAGCATGTTTTGAGGCATCAAATCAAGCTATTTGGCCGCGTAATTTCACTACAGCATTGCGTATGGTTGACAATATTGAGAGACCACTTAAACTATTTTGTGATAACAAAGCTGCAGTCTACTATTCTAACAATAATAGGAGCTCAACAAAATCTAAGTATATAGACCTCAAGTTTCTAATTGTAAAGAGCGAGTTCAGAATGATATGATTAGTATTGAGCTTATAGGGTCAGGCTCCATGCTTGTGGATCTGCTAACTAAAGTATTGATACTGAAGGTATTTACAGAACATACTACCCATATGAGTGTTGTTTCTTTAGATGGTGTCTAAGTTCATTGGGAGTCTGCATATATATATTTATACTCATACTTTATTCATGTATTATTATTAATATGACGATAATTTTTCTACCATTTGCTCATTGAGACTATATTGTTGAGTTGTTCATTTCCTATTTAGATGTTACACTGATCTCAATTTTGTTGGATTAGTTACAAATAGGCATGCATATATTACATTCACATGTAATTTCCATGCTACACATCCACACTTAACTCAGGTCATTCAGTTGAATTAATGCATGTGATCAATGATGGGTTTAACTATTCTTTTAATGTAGTGAAAGTCTCTTTGATCTATGTATTAATGAAATTAATGGACAGAGTTGGTTTAAGATGACAAATTAAAGTGTGCTAGCTACTACAGTGACAAGTGCATACATGAATATTAGTCCAAGTGGGAGATTGTTAGATCCTTGGACTTAATTCATGTGCACACGTATTTATATAGCATTTGAACATGTAGAAGTACATGCATTGCTTAATTTAATTATGTATTTGTTATTATATATATCTTAAGACCCAATTAAGGTAATTTATATTTATGGAGGTGGGTCTGTCATCTTAATGAAATGTGGGGTCTCTTTATAAATGTGTAGAAACTTAGGGGTTGTATTGCAAAACTAAGATGGGCTGTTTAGCAAATACATATATATTAGGGTTATGTTCCCTAATTGCACATAGGTTTTAGACCAGTAACCTCCTCTCAAAGTCCCCATCTCTTGAGGAAAACGGCTGCGTACGTAACAATCAGAAGACCCAAAACCGATCTTCAATCTCTCAATCGTCATGGATCAAGGTACTGTTTCTATTTTTTATTCTAAATAATATATTGAGTAAGATTTAATTCTTGGGATTTATTTGTTTTAATCTCCCTTTTAGTTCTATAAAAAATGACTAATATAAAATAATTTAGGGATAAAAAAAGCTAAATTTAAATATAGGGACCAAACTGGAGAAACCTAAATTATTTAGGGTACTAAATAGCATAATTTTCATAAATAATATATATATATATATATTTATAGATACACATATGTACACATACTTATATATATAAATACACACATCTATATATAATTATATATATGCATATTACAAGTAAATATTCCAGGATAAATATATGTATATATGTACATATTACAAGTAAATATTCCAAAATAAAATTTTGTAATAAAAAAAGTTTCATAATCTATAACAAAAAAGATATATTTCATCACTTCTTGAAAAATTATCTCTATTATTCGTTATCATATTACAAAGTTAATAAAGCTTTTAATTTTATATTTTCAAAATATGTAGTATAAAATTATTTACATATATATAGATTTATATATATATATTTATATATATATATATATCACAAGGAACTATTCCAAGAAACATAGTGTAGTTGAAGGTACCGCTCTATTACGGACAATAATTTTTTTCCCCTAAAACCTTGACTTCTCGATACTTAGTCAAATCTTCCAAGTCCTAATTGAAAATAAAGCAAATTATTGATTGTGTCATAAAAACCCTTATGCCCACGTCTCAATCGCCTGCTACTCAGCCGAAAGCCTTGAGCATTGTACAAGGGACGTATTGTAGAGGTAACCCATAAAATAAAACTTTGTAATAAATAAGTTTCATAATCTATAATAAAACAATTGTATTTCATTTTCTTGAAAATTTATCTCTATTATTGGTTATCAAGTAAAAATTTGTATATTACAAAGTTAATAAAGCTTTTAATTTTATATTGTCAAAAATGTGGTATAAAATCATATTCATTATCGATATAATATTTCTAAAAATGATGTTAATGTTTCTCTTAAAAAAAATGAAAAAAGTAGTATAAATTTATAATTTACTCTCTCTAGCTTTTTTACTTGTCACATTTTGGACATGACACTGTTTGAAAAAAATGAAATTTTAGATGTTTTTTCCTTATGTAGACTAGATGCCTTTCAAATTTTTCTCTCTATTAATTATTATTTCTTCTAGTTTCTACGTTAGAAGAATAAAAAGGGGTTGGAATTTATTGTTAATGGAAGGGTATTATAATAGGAAAAGTTCATTAAATATATCGCTTTGGAACAACAATGTGACAAGTAAAAAAAACATACGAATTCTCACAAAGTGACAGGTTAAAAAAACGAAAAGGGATGTATTTAAAAAAAATAATCACCAGTTTTAATTGAGTATTTAAATTCAGAATTTAATTTAAAAATTACATGTGACTTAAAATTCTGAATTCATACCTTAAAAGAATTTTAATGTTAAGAAAACTATATTATGAGATAATTCATAAGGGAGACAGTATAAAACTTAAGAAATTAATATGCATATGGTCTATAGAAACGTGAAATTTACTACATAATTATCCAGAAAAAAAATTAGTACACAATTAGCAACTTTTTCTGGTGGTAGGTTATTATGACTCTAACAACCCATCTAGAATTCCTCATTGTTTTAACTGAATCCTGTAAGTAGACAAAATATACTGATAGAGATTTAGTAAACAATGAAATGAATCTTTGATGATTCTATATGAATATATTTAGTAGACCCTTTCATAACCGAAATTCCTATGACTCCCTTATAAAAATCTTTATAAAAAAATCAAGGACTCAAGAACCCTTATTTAAACCCTATCACACATTTCTTCATTGATTAATTCTCGTTGATTATCAAATATGGCTCTTGGCAAAATAGGTCTTTTTCTTGGACTAATACTATTATTTGCTGATTTCTCCCAGGCTTGGATTCCAAGACCTAGACCTCATCCTAGGCCAAAACCTCATCCTAGGCCAATAATACATTATTCTCCATTCGTTGGAACAAGAGGTTCTCATTTTATTGTCTATGGAAAACCATTTCTTTTCAATGGTTTTAATTCATATTGGATGATGCAAGTTGCTACACAGCCTAGTGAAAGATCCAAAGTCTCTCAAGTTTTTAGAGATGCATCCGCCGCTGGCCTTACCGTTTGCCGTACATGGGCTTTTGCTGATGGCGGCGATTACCAAGCACTCCAAAAGACTCCAGGCGTATATGATGAAGCTGTATTTCAGGTATACCTAAGTTACAGACTCAACCTTTAATTTAAGGACGAGAATATATATATATATATATAAAGAAAATATAAAATTAGTTGTATTCATATTGATATACGTGGCATTTCAAATTACTTGTAAAACTATGATTATATGAGCCAATCATCAAGGACAGAACCACAGGATCCGAACCGATAACAAGTGGGGTTCGGCCTCCTTCATTCGTCGAAAAATAGTGAATAGGTGTATTTTTGTATTGCCGACAATAGAATAGAAAATTATTTATTTCTCCTATAAAATAGTTTTGCCTTTCTCACAAAAATTTTAAAAATAGATCACCCAAAATAATTTATTTATAAAATACTATGTTACAGGAATATTACATAAATATCCTTATGTTAAAATTTTTCCTTTATAAAAGACTTTAAAATTTTTTCTATGTTAAGGAGGATATTACATAAGATTTGAACTTTTTTCCCTAGGTCCAGAAGTTAAATCTAATAAAAAAATTCTCAGTTTAGAGTAAAAAAATTCTCACTTTGGAGAATTAAAAGCGAATCTAAATACATTGTACACCCAGATCACTAGACTTTTTTTTCAAATAAACAAAAACTTTTATATACTGATTGGTTTTGTATAATATGTGTAGGGGCTAGATTTTGTAGTTTCAGAAGCAAAGAAGTATGGGATTTATTTGATACTAAGTTTAGTGAACAATTGGAATGACTATGGTGGGAAACACCAATATGTTCAATGGGCTCAAGAAGCTGGTGAGAAATTGGATAACGATGATGATTTCTACACAAATCCAGTTATCAAACAATACTACAAGAATCATGTTACGGTAAGAAATTATGGAAATTTAATTTAATAATGATAAATTTGAGTTCTATTATTTTTGCTCTAATTAATGGGGATTTAACTTGCGGCCATTAATAATATTGTTTTGCAGAAAGTGTTAACAAGGTTCAACACTATTACCAAACTCACTTACAGGGATGATCCAACTATTATGGCATGGGAGCTGATGAATGAGCCCCGTTGTGATGCTGATAACTCTGGCAAAATGGTTAATGTAAGCACCTTTTTTTTTTTTATCAATAATCTTGTGAGTAAATATTTTTTTAATCAAAAAAGATATTAAAATCTTGAGAGTAAATATTTGTATATTAAGTTTTTTGGTTCATTTTTAACCAATATTTTGTTGACCACCGGAAGGAAATGAGTAGAGGACTAAGAAAGAGTAAAAAAAAAAAAAAAGTAATAATTAAGGATCTAATGTAACAGGAACAAAAATTTTTGTAATTTCGTGATTTGATACATTATTTCATATTATATTTTCATATAAAAGATAAATTTTAACTCTTTTAATGTAAAATTTCAAAATGATAACAAGGTAAAATTCATTTAAAAAGTATTTTAATAAAAAAATAAAGAAAAACTAATCGGAAGGAATAGCATTTTAATTTTCTGCTCTTGAAAATTTCTTAAATTCAATCACGGGAACTTTTGATTACCAAAAATATACATCTTCATTTTTTCCCCATATAATAATATATTAGTTGTTATTAACTTTTTTTAGGGTTTACTATAGCCAATTTCTCTAAATATTATTATTATTTAAGTTTTGCTAATTATGTGATCTGGGAAAAAATAAACTTTTTTTGTAGGGATGGATTCAAGAAATGGCGAGGTTTGTGAAATCATTGGACCGTAAGCATATGGTGGAGAATGGGATGGAAGGGTTTTACGGAGAGAAAAATAAGGAATATAATCCGGGATCTTACCTATATGGAACAGACTTCATTAACAACAACCTCATCACCGAAATTGATTTTACCACAATCCATGCATATCCCGACGCTTGGTAAATAAATTTACTAGTATATATTTTTAACCCTGAAAATATTTAAAACATAGCTAATAATTAACATTATTTTATTAGGATGTCTATCATTACTGAGCAGTTCGGGTAATATTTTGTGTGACATATAGTCATTTGTGTGTTACCGAAAGATCCGGACATATTATCATAGACTATAATAGCGTTACAATTTTTTCTAAAAATTCAAAAATTTCAGTGAAGTTTCACAAAAATATTGTATATTTTTCTCGAAGATCTTATGACAATTTACAAAACTTTGACGTTATTCCTCCCATGAAAATCCTATGTATGTTTATATATACGTTTATTTTTTTTTTAATATTTGGGAAAAAGTTTTTAATTAATATATTTAAACTATTTTTGACTTATTATATTTATACATATCTTTACTCGAAGTTTAGGTTATCGGATAAAGATAGTACTATAAAATTAGCCACATGATATTAATATTCATTTTTTCCTTAATATTTTAAAAAAAAAAAAGAGTATCTCTAAGACTATCAAGTTTCATGCATGCTCTTGTTTTTAACGTGTTAACATATTTAAATTATAAGGTTTCCTACTATATACCTGAGGCACATCTTGGTATGGATTACTATTCTAATTTAAAATTTTAATTCATCAAAGTTAAACAATTTTCTATTTAGAAACATATATGTAGTAAGTTTACTCATTCTACACACATTAGACAAATCAATATTTTTGAGCCAATCAATTTTTTGTTTTATATCTATTATAATTTTCGCCCTTTCAACTCGGATAGATTAGTAAAGAATATTACTATTAGTTAAACTTGTATCTAAGACATAATTATTCTTCACGGATATTTTCATAGGTTAAACGACAAAAGTGATAGTGAACAAATGACATTCATGAAGAAATGGCTATGGAGTCACTGGATTGATTCAACAAGGATAATAAGGAAACCATTGGTACTATCAGAATTCGGATTATCCAGAAAAAATGCAGGGCACGATGATGTTAATGTTAGGAACACTTACATGGTCACTATCTACAGAATGATTTACGATTTTGCAAGAAGAAGCTACGCCACCATGGGCGGCAGTCTTGTGTGGCAGCTCATGGCGGACGGAATGGACCCTTGGGACGACGGTTATGCAATTTTTTTACCTCAGAATTCCTCCACCGCCGGAATAATGGCAAGACATTCTTGGGGAATGAAGACTCTTTCTTATCATATGTTTTAGGTTAGTTTTTGGATGACATCATAATTAGCAAATAAACTTTTTTTTTTAAGTGAAACATATTACTATCTAGGTTTGGCTAGGTTGCTGGTGTATATGTTAATTTAAATTTTTAGGGGTGATTTTGGAATTAAATGTAAATTACCTGAATAAATGCAATAATAGGATATTTTAGAAAGAATTGGTTTTTAGCTCTTTAATCTAAGGACCACCTTTTTATTTTTTTATCTTTATTTTCTATTTTGGATTATTTTGTTCTATTCAAGAATTGACTTCATTTTCTTTTCTTGTGGAGATTTCATATAATTTTTTTCAGATTTATCCAACAGAAACATCCCTGGATAATTTCCAAAAAGCCCTCTGATTTTATAAAAATAAATAAATAAGACCAGTGAGATATTTTAAACTAATGAAAACATTAAAAGAAAGTGTAAAAATTAATATGTTAATATCTTTTAGTGAATATTTAATGCGTATTACACAAAAAAAGAACAGTTTGAAATGAAGTTTTCAAGTGTTGATAAATTAAAAACTATAATAGATTTTGTAAAAAAAATTATTTCAAGCTATCTAACTTGTAAAAAGAATATAAAAAAAAAAAAAACTTCTAAGTGGCCAAAATATGATCTATTTATTATTATTATTCTTATCATTATTATTATAAAAACAAATATTGACGTTAAAAACTTATTTTTTTATGAAATGAATATACACAATAGAAATTCAAATACATTCCAGGAAAATAACTAAATTCCTATAAGTTCAATTCTATTCGAACTCATGAAATCTCTCCATTGATTTAAATCTTTTTAGATTGTGCAAGTCAATATCCAAACAATCGATGTGTCACATTCATGAAATTCATAAAGCGTTATCAGTACGAGCGCACGAGATTGCTTGATAAACGAGACTCTGAAATTAAGTCCCTAAAAGATAAAAGAAGTAAGAAAATTCTTAAAGTTTCTTGAGGCAAGAAATATTGAAATTTTTTTTTTATTTAAAGTTTTGTATATGACTTTGATGTCACAAAAATATCAAACGTTTACTATGAATTCTTGTAGAAATTCATATTTATATAATCAGTCCTGAAGATGCATTTAAAAAACCACAATTATAAAAATTTCTTTCGCAAAATCCAAAACAAAGACAACCACCAGAAGATGGTCATTACGTTAATCCATATTTATGGCTATAATATTTTTTTAGTATATCAATATGTCAGATTATATCAAAACTATAACCTTTCTAATTGCAATAAAATATATAGAGAAAGGTTTAATTTTTCTCATGTCTCTAATATGCTCCTATAGTAGCAATATTGAGAGAAAAATATCAAGATTATTGATAATCTTTTGAGACTAAATAAAAGAATGAGTTGTTGTTAACAGAATATTATAATATTCCTACTAAATTTAAGTCATTCTCGGAAGCGAATGTAATTATAAATTTGATTGTTATACTCATGATTGCAGTTTCTTATAATCATGCTAACATTTATAATGGCTCATTCAACCTAATATTATATTATCGCCAGAAGTGATAATAATTAATAATTAGAAAGAAAAAGGGAATTTATAATCCCACAGAAATATTATTGATGCATATAGTAGATAGTTTGTAATGTGCGTGTAGTACAACAAATAAAATTTTAGATTTCTAGTTTGCATCGGTTAGAAAATAAAGATAAAATTTGGAGTTTGTTTACTCCTGATTTTATGCTACTGTTAATTGACTTCAATTTCAAACCATTATTTATGTCTATATTAGACTTGTTGATGTAGCCAATTCTTTAAATAATTAGAGGAAAGAAGTCAGTTTTTTGTTCATGATAAAATCCGATCCTTCAATTCTATTTGCTCCTTGATTTATTATGTATTTAATAATAGCGAAACATGAATTTGTATCGAGAACGTTAGTATAAATTAAAAGCTCTAGAAGAGTTAATCAATAGGATGATTTAGAGGAGCAAATATAGTAAAATCTCCAGAAGATTTAATTAATTGAAATATCTAGAAGGAATATTAATCAAAAGCTCCACAAGAGCTTAGTTATTAAAGACTTAAAAAAGAAGTTAGTTAACATAATGTTATGGAAGAACTAATTGTTTAGAGACTCTAGAAAGGTAAATTTAACTTAGAAGGTCACATAATTATGACGTAATGCATTATTCTCCTCCAAGTCTCATTAAATTGTTTTATCATTAAAATATTTTTATTTTTTGAGACAGTAAATGGATAACATTTTTCAGAATTTACGAATTAATATTAGACTCATAAAATAAATGCAGATTACATAATTACTTTTTTCCCCATATTTTCCCCATCATTGAGTAAATCTGAAATTTACTTATTCTTCTAAAATATTAAAAACTACCATGATTGGTTAGATCATCCTAAATCAATAAAACAAGAATTTTCATTAAAAAAAATTATGTGATAATATTTATATGGAATCAGAAGTTTCTTATAACACAAATTTTATTTGTATTACTATTTTTAAGGCAAAATAATTTTATAAATATCATCAATATATTAGGGTTGAATGTGTTTTGGAATGAATATATAGTCATGCATCGGCCAATGGTCACATACATATACTTGCAATCTGAAATTTGTCGTTTTTACAATAAGCTCATATTTTAGATTCTTCTATTAATGCAATTTGTGCTAATAATGTTGATGATTCATTATTTGTAAAAAAGCTGAACATTCCTACAAAATTCGTTCATAGTATAGTGAATGGTTTTATAAAACCATAACAATTGTCGTATATTTTCTAGTAGTGCTCATTCATATTTCACCAAAATGTTAATTTGAGTCACCTCATTATAATTGGTTCAATAATGAGAAACCAAATATTTTTTCTATCTAATAAGTATAGATGCGCTATACAAATATATTAATCCACCATAATATCTATTGAGATGAGTTGAAAAGAGAAGAAATTGTATAGTTGGATAAGATAAAATTATGTGTCTCATTCTGATTCTCATACAAAGATAATTTAAAGCAGATGTTCAAAAGATTAATAATCAGTCATATTTACTAATAAAAGAAAATCGACATAGAATCTCCTATTATCTAATGTCTCCGAAGGACAATCTACCACTACTTATGATTTTGAGACACATGCAAAAATGTGGTACTATATTGATTCCAAAAAAATCCTCGTATATGTAAAGGAGAAATAATTTAAGATAGTCATATGTGATTAAATCGAGGAGATGAAAATTCTAGCAAAACTTTCCATGTCATTACTTTATTATATTTCCAAACAAAATTCAGGTACTTGAAAACCATGAGATCTCATTGTCTTATGTCATAGATGGAATCATAAAATAGCATAATATGTCGATGATATTTATGTGCAATTTATGTATCAAAATGAGGATCTTAAATTAAATTCTGCAGACTCAAGATTCAAATATTATAGAGATATTTGGCTTAATAGAATATAAAGTTCGAATGAGAAACTATGCAGAGTCTGAACAATTATTAAGTATACTTAAAGTTTACATTTATTTCCTGTAAAAATTATACACCTGAAGTTCAATCCCCGAAA
This sequence comes from Catharanthus roseus, assembly GCA_028651295.1. Lineage (NCBI taxonomy): Eukaryota > Viridiplantae > Streptophyta > Magnoliopsida > Gentianales > Apocynaceae > Catharanthus > Catharanthus roseus. The sequence continues at coordinate 30,638,342 of JAPQWS010000168.1, forward strand.
GATAAGAATTAATAAATATACTGCAAACTTGAATTAAATATTTATCATAGGTATGACATAAAATTCTACGTTAGATTTAGCAGTATTTATACGAAAAAATAAAATTTATAGTGGTGGATTGAGTTTAGATAATAGCGCATTAAACTCTAAGAATTTATGTAAACTCTTTGAAGGGCTCGATAGGCATGCCTAAAGCATATAAGTAAATTGTTCCTAAAAAACATAACATTATTGTTTTAGTAATCCTTATTGAAAAAATATATGAAAAATCGAATATATCCATGAAATTTTATTAGAATTTGTTATACTTGCCTCTTACAATTTTTTCCTATTATAAATCTTCTCCAAATTAGGGGAAGAAATTAGAATCATAAAATATCATAATCAATATTGAAGCATCTTGATCAATATACAAATATTCGTAAACTAGAATTTTATAGATTATTTATTTGTTAAAGTTTCAAATTTACTTGGTATTCTGTTAACTCTAGCAGCATTACAAAATTTAATTTGTAGATGCTTCTATAGATGCTCCTATGGGACAAAACATAAGCATTATGATTAGCAATTAAATCACGTCTGAAGCAAAATCGACCTCAAATTTCTAGCGAAAAAATTAAATACTTGAAGTATTCCTCCTGAAGAGCATGATTGGCAAGCAAATACTTGAAGTAAGTATTTAAAGATTTTGTCTTGATTTATTAATCGAACAACCCAAAAATGAAAATTCTTCATCTATTCATAAAAGTTTTACCTTGATATTATATTGCACGTCATCATATAATTCTCATTTGATTATAAAATAGTAGTAAATACTCCATGTTTATATATGAGAAGATAATGAGTACCTTTGGTCATGAAGTATCATAACTTTACACAATTGGTGTGTTATTATTCTTTATATGGCTATTGAAAAATATTATTATTGTCCTACAATATTTTCCAAGATAGTTATTCTCGAATTATGGAGAAAATCTACCTCTTGGTGTGATAGATAAAGCTACAAGTTGCTTTACTTATATGAGCCTCAAAAGCATTCTCAAACAAATAAGTTATGCATATGTGATCTAATATATGTATTTATATATATATATCAACCATTTCTTCAACTATTTTGAATTTTTAAATTGTTATGTGGATGACTGAGAATATGTGCGATATTATTGAAAATAATTTCAAGATATTTATATGATATCCTTTAAGAATAAAAGTACAACCATATTGTTGGGATGTGAAATGTTGGACACGTTTGAAGAAATATGACAAATAAATTTCACAATTATTTCTAAACTCCAAGAATACTAATTCTATTTTGATTTTTGAGATCCCAATTGATTTAGTTAAATTCTTTTTTAAGATTATGCAATCTTTTATACGAGAAACATTAATAAGATGTGTAGGCTTTTCAAGCCTATGTTCCCCCAATATTTTTTTTTTCCAGCCCAAATTTTCTCCCCCCTTTCAACCCAATAATGATGGGCCTCAGCCTGGAGTAGGCTTTTGAATGGGTCAAGGGATGCCCGGGCCGGTTTGGGTTGGTCACCCGGGTCGTCCGTTGGTGACCCGCGGAGTCCCCTTCGTTTTATACTGCTGCCTCCTCGGTTTCTGGGCAGTCTCTCCTCTCCTCTTCTTGACCGTCTCTTCATTCTCTCTTCTGTTTTTGAGTTACTCTAGACTCTCTGGTTGTTTCTCCTTTCTGCAGCGCCGCTGCTGCTCCCCTCTCTGTGTACCAGTGTTCTATGAGTATTTGTTATTCACCAGTCTTCTTTGTCACCTTTATGCCTCTGTTGGTGTGTTTAGAGAGTAAGCTGTGAGAAAAGAAAAGAGAGAGAAATATAGAAAGAGGGTTGTCGGTGACTTCCGTCACTGCTGAGGCCATTTCTGAGGGTATAATACTGCTCGGCAACCGTTTGCATTTCCGGTGACCATTCGGTTTCACCTCATCTGTCATCTCTTTGATTTTCCGCCGCCGGTTTCACCACGGTGGTGGTAAGTGGAACATCTCTTTGTTCAATTGGATTTTTCTTTTGATATTAATGGGGTGTTAATTTTGCAGATTGCCATTAATATATATATTTTCTGTTACAGTTCTTGAAGATTGAATCTTCTGTATTTTTTTTTCATTCTTCTGCTGATCTGTGATTTTGTAATAGTAATCAGTATTTTGTAAAAGTAATTAGAAGTATTTTTCTTCAACAAGTGGTATCAGAGTCTGGTTCCGGCTCATCAGCGCCGGCATCCTACAACAACCTTTCGGATCTGAGGAGTTCCTCAGATCCGGCCAGTGAAGTTCCTTTTACTCACTCTGTTCTCACAGTTTTATTATTATTATTATTATTATTATTATTATTATTATTGTTTCTGTTGATTCGGCTTGCCGCCGGTTTCTGCTTATTGTTTCTGTTGTTCGGCTTGCCGCCGGTTTATGTTTTTTGTTTGTGTGTTTCGGCTTGTAGCCGGTTTCTGCTCTCTGTTTCTGAGTTTCTTTCTTTTGGCTTGCTGCCGGTTCTACATTTCTGGTTGTTTGTTGTTACGGTTTGCCGCCGATTCTTGCTATTATTGTGATTACTATTATTATTTCAGCCTCTGTTTTTCCCTTTCCGGCTCATCAGCGCCGGCATCCGACAACCTTTCGGATCTGAGGAGTTCCTTAGATCCGGCCAGTTAAGTTCCTCTTACTCACTCTGTTCTCACAGTTTTATTATTATTATTGTTTCTGTTGATTCGGCTTGCCGCCGGTTTCTGTTTTCTGTTTGTGTGTTTCGGCTTGTAGCCGGTTTCTGCTCTCTGTTTCTGAGTTTCTTTCTTTTGGCTTGCTGCCGGTTCTACATTTCTGGTTGTTTGTTGTTACGGTTTGCCGCCGATTCTTGCTATTATTGTGATTACGATTATTATTTCAGCGTCTGTTTTTCCCTTTAGTTTGTTATTTCAGTTGTTTTTTTTCTTCCTTCTTTTCTTCTTCAAAACAAAAACCCAAGCCTGGCTTGAATCCGTGAGATTTCAAGTATCTGTGTCTTGGCGGTTTTCTTCTTTTTTATTTCAAAAGTTTATATATTTTGTTCCTGTCTTTTTCTGCTGTTTGGTGAATCTGTCTGATTCAGCCTCTTTTTCTCGTTATACAGTTTGTTTTCTTGCTTTCTGGTTAGGTTTTTATTGTGTTTTCTGTTACACTGTTTTGCTTAAATCAAAACCAAACCTAATCAAACAAACTAAAACAAACAACGCCTTTTTTTTTCTTTTGGAATTTTTTTTCTCTGTTTTTTAGGAAAATCCAGACAGTTGTATTCAAAACTTTTTTTTTTTAAATCTTTCATCTCTCCTAAGCCACCGAATTATACCTATTTGCCTTTAAAACATGTCAGTTCCTAAAATTGAAGCTGATAGGTTTGATGGAAAATATGATTTTGTAATGTGCCGAAGGAAAATGAAAGCAGTTTTGGTACAAAATAAAATTGTTCACGCTATTTGCAGCCCTGAAGAGTATCCGGAATCTTGAAAGGGAGAAATTCTTAAAGAAAAACTAGGTGATGCTCATAGTTGCCTCATCTTGAATTTGACTGGTAACATTTTACGAGAAATTGATGAAAAAGACAACGCTTTTGAAATTTGGACAAAACTGGAAAAACTATACTTGGAAAAATCCCTTTCTAATAAAATTTATTTAAAAGAACAGTTTTTCGGTTTCAAAATGAGTAGGACAAAATCACTTTCTGAAAATATAGATGATTTGAATAAAATCATTTTGGAACTTCAAAACAGCAGAGAGAAAATCTCTGATGAAAATATTGCAGTTATTTTACTAAATGCCTTACCTGATTCTTTTAATGATGTCAAATATGCTATTAAATATGGTAGAGATGATTTGTCTCTTTCTGATGTCAAAAATGCTTTAAAATGAAACGATTTGGATTTGCAAAAAGAAAATAAATCTCATGGTAAAAATCTTTTTGTGAGAGGAAGGATTGACCGGAGAGAACCTCCTAGTCATCGTTTTAAAAGCCGTTCCAAATCACGAGAGAAAAGCAAAGTAAAATATTTTTATTGTGGGAAAGAAGGACGTATGAAAAATAAGTGTTTTAAACGAATCAACGTAAACATGGTAAAGGAGGTAATAAAGTCGACAAAACTCAAGTTTTTGCCCTACGCATTCCTCCATATTTTGCCCTCCCACTCTTTCATTATTTCAACGAAAAAATAGCTCGTCAAAGCGCCCTCGCCTAAATCTAAATTTGGCTCCTAAGGCCACTTGCACAGGGGAGAACGTAAAGACCACTCACCGAGCATCCTCCCTTTTCTCCCAATAATTGGAAGAGTGCTACACGGACCGTGTTGAGATAAGTCCATAACAGAGGACAACTGACTTCGAAGAACTTACAAGTACTGAGAGAAGTGATGATCTCGTCTTGCTTGCTGGAAGTGTGGTGCCGGATGTCCCTCTCGTTTAGTGATTCTCGGAGCAGGGCGAGCTATCGTAAACATGGTAAAGGAGGTAATAAAGTCGACAAAACTCACATTTTTAATCAGATGGTAACTCTATGTTTTCTGAGGTTTTGTGTGTTTCTTTTTCTCCTTCATGTACTGATGTTGTTAATCATTGGGTGCTTGATTCTGGTTGCTCATTTCACATGACACCTAACAAACACTGGTTTTTTTATTTCAAACCTTTAAACCAAGGAAAAGTTTTTATGGGTAATAATCAGGTTTGCGATATTAAAGGCATTAGTAATATCTTCATAAAAATACATGATGGCGTGACTAGAATACTCACTGAGGTGAGATACGTGCCTGACTTTCGTCAGAATCTTATCTCCCTTAGTTATTTAGACTCTTTGGGTCTCTCTTTTAAATCCAAAAACGGAATTTTACGTGTTTGCAAAGGAAACCTAGTCATGCTAAAAGGTTTTGAAAAGGAAACTTTATACATCTTTCTTGGTAAAACAGTTTGTAACTCCACTGCTTTAGTTTCAAAATCTGTCCTTGAGAAAACTATGTTGTGGCATCGGAGGATCGGCCACATTAGTGAAAAGGGGCTTTATCATTTACAAAAACAAAAACTTTTATGTGGTGATAAAATTGATTTCTTGGATTTTTGTGATCAATGTGTTTTGGAAAAATAACATAAAATTAGTTTTTCAACCAGCATACACAAGTCTTCTGCACCTCTTGATTATGTGCATTGTGATCTGTGGGGAGTTGAGAAGGTTTCGACTTACGGTGGTAACTTTTATTTCTTGTCTATTGTTGATGATTTTTCTAGGCATGTATGGGTTTTTTTTTTTTTTTAAAACCAAAGACCAAACGTTTGAAAAATTTTGTGAATGGCAACGTTTTGCCGAAAATCATTCTCGAAATAAACAAAAACTATCAAGACTGATAACGGTCTTGAATTTTGTAACCGGAAGTTTTCTGACTTGTGTGCATCACATGGCATTTTACACCATAGAACGATTAGACATAACCCACAACAAAACGGAGTTGCCGAAAGGATGAATCGTACCATTATGGATAAGGTCCAGTGTCTTTTAGTTTCTTTTGGTATCCCAAAACCTTTCTGGGGTGAAGCTGTTAGTAGAGCAGTATACCTCATCAATAGATCTCCAGCCACAGCTATAAACTTTAGGACTCCTATAGAACTCTGGTGTGGTAAACCTTCTAATCTTTCCAATCTGAGAGGTTTTGGTTGTGCAGACTTTGCTCATCAAAAAGAGGGAAAACTAGATCCAAGGTCTAGAAAGGGGGTGTTCATAGAATATCCTAGTAGGGTAAAGGGTTATAGAGTGTGGTTAAAGGGTGAACCAGGGTGAGGGTTATTATCAGTAGAGATGTCATCTTCAACGAGCTAGAGATGCCTTGTCTTAAGGATAAACCCATCTCCGATAATTCTCCTAGTATTCTCTCCCCTAGTAGCATTCTGGTGGAGGTGGGAGACCATCTCCGAACCTTCCTTAGATCCGCCTCAAGAACCTGAAACCAATCCTAAGTCTTCTGCTTCTTCCAGTAGTACTCCTGTTCCTAAAACTTCTAATCCTATTTTAGATGGTTCTGATAAGGAAGAGGAACATCCTGAGGCTCAAACCCAAGCTCTCAGGGATTATCAACTTGCTAGAGATCGAGTCCGTATAGTACCCAAGGATCATCCTCAGTATGGTTACTCCTACATTGTATCATATGTTTTTGCTGTTGCATCTTATATGGAGGAAAAAGAACCTTTATGTTTTTCTGAGGTTTTGAAAACTCCCAATCGCATTTTATGGTTACGTGCAATAGAAAAAGAAATGTTTTCTTTAAACAAAAACAAAACCTGGATTCTTGTTCCAAAACCTTCAAAACAAAACCTTGTTGATTGTAAATGGATTTTCAAAATAAAAGAATCTGACTCTTCTAACGAACCTCCTAGGTTCAAGGCCAGACTTGTTGTAAAAGGTTTTTCACAAGTTGAGGGCATTGATTTTAATGAAATTTTTTCTCCTGTTGTTAAATACAAAACAATTAGGATTATTCTTGCTCTTGTTACTTTTTATGATCTTAATCTTGAACAACTTGATGTGAAAACTGCCTTTTTACAGGTGACCTTGAAGAAACTATTTATATGCCTCAACCGCCTGGTTTTGAGGTAAAACGTAAGGAACACATGGCGTATCTTTTAAAAAAGTCTTTATATGGGCTTAAACAGTTTCCAAGGCAATGGTACAACAGGTTTGATTCCTTTATGTCTAAAATTGGTTTTTTAAAAAGCAACTATGATAGTTGCCTTTATTATTCTGGTAATAATGCGGACTCTGCTATTTATTTGGGGGGCCGATAAAGGCAACTTGGGAATCTATAAGGATAACTCGAAAATTTTCAAAAAATTCATTTTCACCTAAACACTTTCTCTCTCTTCACCTAAACACTCTCTAAGACTACAAACTTCAATATCAGATCTTGGAAGATCCGACTATCCAAATTGAGAAAAAAGGTTAGTTCTTCAATCTATTCTTTTTTATTTACAATGTTACCGTTTTAGATCGTTGAAATATTTGTTAAGAAAGAAAAAAATCGAATTCTTTCAAAAAAAAAAAATCTGGCCGAAAAGGTGTACTTTCGCCGAAAGTACCGGAGTTCTTTCATTGTCGGTGACTAGAAGAACTCCGGCACTTTCGCCGGCGATGTGCGAAAATGCCAAAAAATTTTTTTTAAAATTTTTTAAAACATTTTCGTTTGTTACCGACGAAAGTGCCAGAGTTCTTTACCGGCGGTGAACCAAAGGACTCCGGCACTTTCGCCGGCGACGTGCGAAAGTGCCTTTTTTTAAAATTTTTAAATTTTTTTTAAAAAATATTTAAATTTTTTTAAATATTTAAATGTTTTAATTTTTTGTTCATAGTATATTTGATTATTTAATTAATTTTGTATATGTAGAATGTGTGTGACTAGTTGTTTAACATATTTTATGTGATAATTTTTAATTGTTAATATGATTTTGGATTTGTGAACATTTTGAAATGAAAAAAATAACGGAAATAAAATAGGATAAAAATCGATAAAGTGAACAATAAAGTAATAATAAATATCTCTGATAATATTATTTAATTTTGTCTACTTAGAGTAATGTAACTAGCTTAAAATTGTTTGCTTATGATTATGTGTTTAATAAGAAAATGTGTAATGTAATTGCTAAACTATTTGTATTTTAATTTGAAATCATTGTTATTCTTGGCCTTAGTTTTAGGATATAATTCTGAGATTAAATAATTCATAAATTAATAACTATTACTAAAGAAGAATATTAGTGATGAATAATAATTGAACGAAAGAAATAGTAGAAATGAAATAATAGATACGGATAATTCTTAAGATAAAATAATAATCGATAAAGTAAATACTGAAGTAATAATAAATATCTCTAATAATATTATTTAATTTTGTCTACTTAGAGTAATGTAACTAGCTTAAAATTGTTTGCTTATGATTATATGTTTAATAAGAAAATATGTATTGTAATTGCTAAACTATTTGTATTTTAATTTGAAATCATCGATAAAGTAAATATTGAAGTATATGATAAACAAGTATTAACGAGTTTGAATAACTAATAGATGGTTCGACCTAGCGGCCGTAGAGGAGATGCTGATCTTGGTCCTGTCACGGACAGGACAGGTCGAGCTGAGGGGCGCCCTGTGACAGCTTTGTCTAGAGATGTGAGGGGGCGACATAGTACTTTTGACATCCCTGTTACTCCTACCCCTCTTGCACCTGGTTTCCATCATGGTACAGGTGAAGTCGGGGTCTTCTACCCAACCACCTACCATACCTTTTAGATCTCGACCTCCCTCTCATCCCCATCTGTCACACATACCTGTGCCCTATGAGCCATATGGATCTGCACATCCACCTTCACACCACATAGACATAGTATATGATCCATACTTATAGGCTCCTATCGCTGTGCGACCTTGCATACCGTATAGATCTGCCATCCAGGAGCCTATATTGTACAATGGGTCTCAGCCGAGGCAGATAGGGGTTGAGTTTTTTTATCAGATGCTTGGAGCCGCCCGTCAGGATTCTTCTTGCAGCACACACGGGTATTCTCATGCTGAGTATGGTGTTTCATCTTCTAATCCTTATGTACCTAGGCCTGCAGATAGGGTTTCTGAGGGTGATAGCATTTTGGGGAAGGAGCAAGAAAGAGTCCGATCCCTACATATTCAGGGGAGGCGGATGAGAGAGGTGATGATGATGGTGATGGTGGTGATGGTGACGGTGGTGATGGTGATGGTGGTGATGATGATGGTAACAGTGGTGATGATGATCATGATGACGGTGATGATGATGGAGATGAGGAGCAGCCGTATATGTTGCACCTGTGGCACCAGCTAGTGGATCGGAAGGGCGTCCTCGTCACGAAAAAAGGAAGGGTTTGACCGGCAGCCTTATGTCGGTGATGAGTAAGTTTGCAGAGTCTCGTAACAAAAGACCCAACGTGGTTCGTGATGTTCCGGCACCGACACAAAAGAGGAATAAAGTGAAGCCTTCCGATTGGGAGCAGACAGAGGCAGCAGAGGGAGGTCCTATTGACCCGGAGCTCATCCCATCATATGGTGGACATGTTGCAGGTCGGATATGGCGTGGACAGGTACTTATCTTTATGTTAAAATGACATATTATTATTCTTTAATCTGTCAAATATTATTTATTATGATAAATAGAAAAAATAATAATGGATAAAATATATTATTATATAACTGTATAAATTTGTCAGTTTTATCTTCAGGATCGTGGTTTATTGAAGTGCCGATCTCGTTATATGGTGCTTCCTGGTTGAAAGCTTACCGATTCGAAGGCTGGGCCCCTGGCATACGGGTCCGATCTGACGCACCTACGATCGTACATGTTTCAGCACGCCAATGCTGCATTGTTATCGGCATTTGTTGAGAGGTGGCAGCTCGACACGAACAGCTTCCACATGCCCTGGGGTGAGATGACTGTTACACTGCACGATGTGGAGCTTATTCTTGGGGTGCCTGCTTATGATGCGGTAGTGGGTTACAGATTATTGAGAGAGCAGTTGATACGGACTGTTCAGCAGGATCTGGGTTTAAGTCTCACTGGGGGTTTAGGGTTTAATGCACTGGAGCTTCACGCCGTTGCTACTAGCAGACAAACCTCACAGTCATATCAGGTCAGAGCTGCATACTACCTAAAATACATTTGGGTAGCTCACTCTTCAGTGATAAGAGTGGTAAAATTGTACCCGCGAGACTGTGGCTACTGCTGCGGGATGTGAGTCGTGTTGGGAGGTTTGCATGGGGTGCTACCTATCTTTCATATCTGTACCGTTATCTGGGTCAGGCTTCCAGGGCTGATGCGAAGGAGCTTGCAGGTTGTTGGTCACTATTAGAGGTATGTGTTTTAAAATTAACGTTAATTATGTTATTTTTTATATTTAAAAGGTTTAGTATATAGGGTTTATTTATTTAATATTTCAATTATATTTCTTTTTTTATATTTTTATTGAATTTATATTTTATATTTTAGGCGTGGATATATTTATATTTTCCCATATTCGGTCTCCCGTTTAGACATTCTCTCGAAGGATGCAAGCCCTACATGCAGATGTTTCCGACGATCGGTTATAAGAGTGAGAGTAAACTGCTGGATATTCACTTGAGGCTGGATATGATGACAACTGATGAGGTTCGGTGAATGCCATACAGGACTCAGGATGTTCGGCTTCATTGCATATTTTAATTGCATGGAGCCGTACATGCCTGACTGGGTTCTGAGGCAGTTCGGTTTTAGACAGTATATTCCCGCGCAGCCTATCCAGTCTCGGGAGGCATGCCGACCGCCGAACAACAGGATATATGTCTTGAGGAACACTTTCGTCGAGGCACCTTCGCACTTGCTGACAGAGACATGGACTAGTGTCCCGGCCATTCCACCGAGTTCATGTACCGATGATTATTCGGACTAGTTCCTTCCCCACACTCACCTGAGGATTCAAAATCCCGAGAATATTCCCAAAGGCTATAATGTCCCGCTAGCTGCCGCCATGCCACCGAAGGCACTCTTAGATATAATTGCACATGAGTGCCACAGACAGGATATTGCCGATGATGAGTTAGGACGCAGGGTTCGAGATTTACTAAGGGTTCATTACAAATCTCTTTTGTAAATCTTTATGTACTCGGATATTTATTTATTATATTGTGTATTTCTTTTTTTTTTATTTATGTTTGTTGTGTATTATTTATGTTCGTTGTGATATTCATTATGTTTATTCCCTCATGCATATTCTGGATTATTATTGCATATTAATATAATTACATGAAAGGTGTACACACAAAAAACCCCAAACGACAAATTGTACCAAATATTATTAACACTTTTAAAAAATAAACTACATTATAAATTACAAATTGCAACATTATTACATAAAATGTCTCTGTGGCAGATACATTTCACTGTATCTCGTAACCTAATCTGCCATCCGATTATGATATGGGGCCGCCCATCCACTAACTCGCATATCTCGATGATATTCTCATTGCACATGTAATGGGGGCAAAGGGCATCCATCTACCAACTGTAACTGGAAAAAAAAAATATTAACACATACACTTAATAAAATATTAGTCTGTAATAATTCAATTAATATTAATAATAATAAAAAGTTATCAAGAATATATACCTGTTTAAAATGCTGCAATTCCTCTATGAATATCATTCCCGAAGGCCCATCCATATTAGAAACAAGAGGCAAGACATTGGTTGACTGTGACCGTGCAAGAAATACAACGCATAGATTAAATGTGTTAGCAATGATATAAATTTGATCAGGTGTATTCATCCAATACTCTCGTGGCGCCGAACCCTTTCCCAATTTGTCTGCATTGTCAACTCTGTCACACATTCAACTGAGCTGAACAATTGCTCATATACGTGCATACGGTGCCGTAAATTATAGTTCATTCTTCTACGAATTTCAACCCAATGATTTTCGTCTCTGAACAAGAAATTTGATACAACCCTGAAACCACAATTACCATCTCCAACAACGTTCTTTCAGTTTTGTATAAATTGATACATAAAGACTGGAAATACATTTTTGAAAGGGAATGGCACTGGCGGTGAATCGGGACTTACAACGGTTGATAAACTCGACCTACCACTGCTACGTCCTCTGCCCCTACTCCTACCATTACGAGGCGGTCTACCTCTCCATGAGGGATAGGATTAGACCCGGAACTTGAACCGCTACCAGACCCAGAACCTGAACCGCTAGACTTTCCTATCTTTCTATGGGCGATGGAGACGTATTCCCAGTGAGACTTATCCCTTTTTGTGGAATTCGTCTTCCGTCGTCCCTTCGTGACTGCGGTCTCTGGGGGGGTTGACAACGACTGACAAGGATCATCAGGCAACACCGGATGTATAACACCTTTGATAAGTTACCTAACTTCCCGGACATTAGAAATTGGACCAGTACTAATTTCCTGTAATAGTGAAGCGAGATCACGCATTTCTGATTCCATATCTCTATGGTGTTCTTTAAGAATATCAGAACCAGTTTCTAGTTTTCTCCAAAATATGACAACATCTTCCTCTTGGATTGGCATTAAATGTTGGCACCGATTAACAAGTTCACATGCACATGGTAGACCGTGCGACTTCCTTAAATAATGCAAACAATTAATGCCTAGTTCTTCTACCATTTGATGTGCCTTCTTTAACTCATCCATTATCTTCTTCAATTCCAAATGACTAATTTTATTACATAAATTCTTCACGATGGGATTACTCTTGGCGCCATACTTCTCTTTAAGTCTTGAAATTTCCAAAGAGTATTTAATTTCTGCGACTTGAGCATGGATGAGAGAGTCGATATTCAAAAATACGGTGTCCAAAATCACCGTGACACGTTGATAGCCACAGCTTCAACACTGAATGTTCACTCTCAGCACGGTTCGTTGTCTCCACCCCAAAATGCAACACTTGAGAGGTCCAAACCCTACAAAATTTATGTGCAAATGGATTCAACCATGTGCTGAACAGGTAATGTAGAAAGTCGGGCCTGGTTCGCCACATTGTCTTCAACACTTCCAACTTTCTTTGATATTCCACCTCATCAAGTTCATTAATTAATTTCCTCCAAGAGCCATTCACGAACCGTTGAGCCACATCTTCATCTTTCACCATCTCAGTCAACTTTTCCAACATATTCTGATCGATGTATCTTCTACATAACATATGATAAGAATTGCTAAACACCTATCAATCACTGGCATTAGTCCACTTTCCCTATCGGTAAGAACAAGTATAGGCTCTTCTTCATTGATAACCGAAACCTGACCATTCGACATAGCAGATGTAAAATATAAGTACTTGATTTGTTGAAGAACCCATCTGTATGGCGTTGCCTGTTCGTTACACATAAAAGCTGTTGCCACTGTGAAGTTCTTTCCTGCTGGAGTCATCCCTACACATTCTATTAGTGGCATGTTGTACCTTAAAAAATAAGCGAGAAATTTAATTATTAACATTCACTAATCATTTTTCACGGATTTATAAATATTATTAACTATTTACTAAAAAAAATAAAATTTAAATGTTTGTTGCGAATAAATTAATAAAGATATCTAATAATACAATTAATCCACTATAGTACTTGTTTGTTTTGTACGTCGTATCCATTATCAGCACATATGGCCACGTTCTAATCATTGCAATCGATGTCGGGTGTGCAACGACAATATCACTGAGTACGCTGTTGTCCTCACTATTTCTATAGAAAACGGTGTAGCCCCTTTCTGCACTTAGACAGAGAACTTCCTCTACCGTATTTCTTCCCTGCATCCGGTCCCTCTTAATCTTGGCAACAAAATTTGTAAATTTTTTTGGAACTACATACATCAAAATTTTATATTTATTAATGGAATAAAAACAACTCTAAAATATTTAAATAAAGTATTAAAAATAATCTAACAATTCCCTTATAACTTACCTAACTGCACAACCAACGTTTCGTTCTCGGAAAAATCGTAATATATTGCGCGATGGAACATGACTCTTCCTGAACTGCTCGGTCTGTTGCAACTGCTCCTCCGTAAGTCTTGCGGACTGAGCATGACCGTGACCGTAAATAGCTATTTTATGGTTGTGCCTCTCATTGTGTACGAACAATTGCCAATTTTCACTTGTTGACATTTGCTCTCCCTTTAGTTTAAATGGACAACCACATTTTTTCATCCCATACAGTCCATGCTTTTTTTTGGGTATTTCTTCTTCCTCATCGTCGACTATTGGTTTTTTATATTTTCTTACTGAACCTCCGCGTTCGCAAGCCAATGTGACATGCGGTCGACGGTCAAATGTTTTGGCTCTCTAATACCGATTTATGATTACATATGTCTTCGCATTCATTGCAATTTGTTTTGCCCACTCCACCAACTCATCTTTCGAACTAAATATTGGTATGTTGTAAATAAATGTCCAAGATCGATATATTCTTCCGGATCTGTAAATTCTTCAAAGGTATTTGATCTTCATCACCCTGTTAATGTATAATGAAAAGTTAATATTACAAAAAAAACCCTAAAAAAATAAAAAATAGAAAAATTATTTTTTTCACAATTTTGGGCACACTTTCGCCCAGATTGAGCAAAAGTCACTGTGACTTTCGCCAAATCTGGACGAAAGCTCAACAAGACTTTTGTCCAGATTGGGCGAAAGTCACAGTGACTTTTGCTCAATCTGGGCGAAAGTGTGCCTGAAAATGTGAAAAAAAAATCAATTTTCTTACCTCAAAACCAATATTTTCTTGCAGAGATTCTTCTAAATGATCCATATTATCTTCTAATTTCGTTTGGTAATGTTCAAAGTTTGGAGTTTTTTTAGAGATAGGTTAGAGAGAAAGTATGTAGAGTGAGAAAGTGAGAGAAAGGAAACTGAATTTTTTGAAACTTTTCGAGTTATCCTTATAGATTTTCGAGTTGCCTTTATCGGCCCCCATTTATTTGTTGCTGTATGTGGATAATATGTTAATAGTGTTGGAATCCGTAGGCAAAAACAAAGTAAAATAAAACTACGGAAATCCACCAACAGGATCTGCACATACTAGAAAAACCGATTGGATAGAAATTACCTCAATGTTTTGATTGTTCGTTGTGGAGGCGCTGCTTTGTACGCTTCGCCCTCTACCGGTATCCACGCGACGAACTCCTCCGCAAGCGATCGGGATGCTAGCCCCTTACGTGTTCACAGCTGTTCGAGCGATCTCGACTATCTGGTAATCGGTCGTATTTCGGAGAGAGGAGGCTAGATACTATATCGCCGTTCTAGGGTTTAGGGTTTTGTTTTTCTTTAATCAGATAAAGGACGGCAACCAAGAAAAGGTTAACATAACCTTTTATAGTCTGTCAATATCAAAACCCTAACTATCATCTAATGACGAGTTTAATCTCGTCCCGTCTATTCCTATAATCATCCAACGGTTGGATGAGTAATATTAAGTAATTAATTTCATTTATTCGATTAAATAAAATTAATTACTTATTAACCTACTAGAAAATACAATATGGAATCGATTCCCCTTTTGTATACGTTCAACGAATCCGGACACAATCTAGATTCATTGAACGTGGACATTATGCTCACAAGATCGTCTATGCGTGTGACCACTGTAGGTTCACTTAACGTTGGCGATGAATGAAAAAAAATGTCCTAGACATTTATTCACAAAACATAAGCGGCCTCTAGCAAGACATTATGCTTACCCAAGTTAAGTAAATGTAATAATAACCTAGCATCATATTTAATATTTAGTCCTTTTGTCACACGATATCTTAATTAAGTATAAGGCATGGATCAAGTCATTCTTATAAAACTTAATTAACCATTTACTTGATACCAGGCAGACTGTTCCAACAAATAATATTAATAACACCTTATTAATACTTATTTGAGCATGGCCATGCATATTTTCCAGTCTTCCATATCAAGGGGCCCATGGATATCTCTCTCTAAAAAGAGAGGGACAAATCCCTTTCACAATCTCCAATATTCAAGCCATGACGAGAAATAAGCCAACCAATAATCATAATGATCACCTAATTAAAAGTGATGTTTGACTATGTCAAAATATATTTTTCTCCCCATGCAAGAAACATTAGAAACATTAGGTCGAAGGACACCAAATATAAAACTGAGAAGAAATACTTGTAACTTAAACCCATGCAATATTTCTTCTTCACTTTGGGTCATGTCCAATACAATATTCTCAATATGTATTTATGAATTGATTTTATATCTCATATTCATGATCAGTAAAACTTGACCATCAATCAACTTCACACTAGTTTACAAGATGTAATAAACTAGGGACAAATAAGAATAGTATTTTATTAGCTATAAGGGTTTTACTATCAAGTCACATACTTGATGACCAAGAGCATAAAATACAATTCAAAAATACATGCTTCATAAATCATAAATGTGAGTCAATTGGTCTTAGGGCATATACTAACAATCTCCCACTTGCCCTACCACCAATTTGACATGACTTTCATACCCATTGACCTAGTATGACTCTCATGCTTAAGTTGTGGGAGTGGCTTTGTTAATGGATCTGCGACATTCTCATTGGTGTCTACTTTGCAAATTTTAACATCTCCACGCTCAATAATTTCTCGAATGAGATGGAAACGCCTGAGAATATGTTTGGATCGTTGATGAGATCTAGGTTCCTTAGCTTGTGCAATGGCTCCTGTATTATCACAATATAGGTCCACTAGGTTCACAATGCTAGGAATTACACCCAGTTCTGTGATGAACTTTCTTATCCAAACTGCCTCCTTGGCTGCATCAGAAGCAGCCACATACTCAGCCTCTGTAGTAGAATTGGCCACGGTATCTTGCTTTGAACTCTTCCAGCTCATAGCACCTCCATTCAAACAAAACACAAATCCAGTTGCGATCTAAAATCATCTACATCGATCGAAAGCTAGCATCCCAGTGTAACCATTTACAACAAGCTCTCCTTCACGACCTCAGTAGATCAAAAACATCTCTTTAGTCCTTCTTAAGTACTTGAGAATGTTTTTTCTCTGCGATCCAATGCGGTTCACCGAGATTTGATTTGGAATCGCTAGTCATGCTTAATGCATACGAGAGATGCAGGGCGAGTGCATAACATGGCGTACATGATAGATCCAATTGCGGAAGCGTAAGGAATCTTACTCATGCGTTCTGTATCTTCCCTTGTGGTAGGACTTTGAGACTTACTGAGTTTAACGCCATGTGACATTGGCAAGAATCCTCTCTTAGAATCTTGCATACTGAACCTTTTCAGTACCTTGTCAATATATCCACTCGACTTAGGCGATAAGCTTTTTAGATCTATCTCGATAGATCCTAATGCCCTAGAATATAGGTTGCTTCGCCTAAATCTTTCATTGAAAAAACACTTCCCCAACCAAGTTTTTACACTTTGCAAAGTGGGGATGTCATTCCCAATTAACAAGATGTCATCAACATAGAGTACTAAGAAGACTCATCGTATTTTTACGTAACCCTTTTGTAGACACAAGGTTCATCATCATTCTTGATGAAATTGAATTCTTTAATTGCTTCATCAAAACGAAGATTCCAACTTCGAGATGCTTGCTTCAAGCCATAAATGGATCTTTGAAGTTTACACACTTTACTAGAATTCGAAGGATGAATAAAACCTTCAGGTTGTGTCATATACACATCCTCCAGTAGATTTCCATTAAGAAAAGCAGTTTTAACATCCATTTGCCATATTTCATAATCATAATATGCTGCAATGGCAAGTAGAATTCTAATTGACTTAAGCATTACAACTGGAGAAAAGGTTTCATCATAGTCTATACCATGAGTTTGTCTATACCCTTTTGCTACCAATCGTGCTTTGTAAGTGTGCACATTGCCATCCATGTCAGTTTTCTTTTTGAAAACCCATTTACACCCTATGGTCTTGCAACCTTCATGTGGATCAATCAAAGTCCAAACTTGATTATCATACATGGATTGTATTTCTGATTTCATAGCCTCTAGCCATTTGCTATATTTAGGACTATGAATAGCATCTTGGTAGGAATTAGGTTCACCTTGATCAATAAGATCAATATTATGATCTTCAGTCACCAGAAATCCATATCTCTGTGGTATTTGAGAAATCCTACTAGACCTTCTTGGCCCATGTGTCAAAGGTTCGGGCTCGGTATGAATACGTGAGTCCAGTCGAGTATCCATACTCGGTTCGAAATGGTCTGCTTTGTCCTTGAGCTTCTTCAAGATGGATTCTACTCCCACTGACTCTTTTGGAAAGCGAATTCCCTTTCAAGGAAAATTCCATTCAGAGCAACAAACACTTTGTTTTCGGATGGAAGATAAAAGTAGTATCCTTTAGTTTCCTTAGGATATCCCTGACAAAGCAGACACTTATCAGATTTGGGTGCTAGTTTTTCAGATAATGATCGCTTCACATAAGCATCACATCCCCAAATTTTGAGAAATGCTAAACTAGGTTGTTTCCCGGTCCATATCTCATATGGTGTTTTACGAAACGACTTTAGATGGAACTCTATTTAATATGAATGCAGCAGTTTCTAGAGCATAACCCCCAAAAAGAAATTGGAAGATCTGTTTGACTTATCATAGATCGAACCATATCCAATAGAGTTCGATTTACTGCGTTCGGACACACCATTCCATTGTGGTGTTCTGGTGGAGTTAATTGTGATAATATCCCACAATTTTTTTAGATGTTCGTCAAACTCTTGGCCTAAGTATTCACCACCTCGATCCGATCGAAGTAATTTGATACTCCTTCCAAGTTGATTACGTACTTCATTTTGAAATTCCTTAAACTTTTGAAAGGAATCGATTTATGTTTCATTAGATAGACATAACCATATCTCTCGAAATCATCTCGTGAATGTAATGAAATACTGAAAACCTCCTCTGGCTTGTGTGTTCATTGGCCCACATACATCAGTATGTATAAGTTCCAATAAATCGGTAGCCCTTTCACTTTGCCCAGTAAATGGACTTTTAGTCATTTTTCCCAATAAACAAGAATCACATTTTTCATAAGACTCAAGGTCGAATGAAGATAAAAGTCCATCTTGATGGAGTTTTGATATGCGTTTCTCATTTATATGGCCCAAACGACAATGCCAGAAGTAAGTTTGATTTAAATCATTAGATTTAAATTTCTTTGTATTTATGTTATAGATGGGCTTACTAATGGAATCATGTAGGTTAAGAATGTAAAGTCCATTACATAAAGAGGCATCCTCATAGAAAATACCATTTTTATAAATAGAACTTTTACCATTCTTAGTATTAAACTCAAAACCATCAATATCCAAACAAGAAACTGAAATGATGTTCCTACTCATAGCAGGAACATAATAACAATCTTTAAGTTCAATTATAAGCCCAGTAGGCAAAAGTAAATCAAATGTCCCTACAGCTACAGCAGCAACTTTTGCTCCATTTGCAACTCGTAGGTCCATCTCTCCCTTTGCCAAAGATCTACTCCTTTTGAGTCCCTGCACATTTACACAAATGTGAGCTCCACATCCCAGTATCTAATACCCATGAAGTAGGAGTAGACATATTAATTTCTATAACGAAAATACCCAGGCGGCGGTCTCACTAGCCTTTTGCTTCTTCTTTTCTTCCAAGTAGAGCTTGCGATTCCTCTTCCAATGACCAGGTTCATTGCAGTGGAAGCAAGTCCCTTCCTTCGGTGGTTTAACCTTGGGCTTGGGCTTCTGCTTGCCTTTACCCTTTTTGGCCATATCCTTTCCCTTTCCCTTTCCCTTGTTCTTCTTGAACTGCCCCTTCTGAACCATCAGAACATTGGGAGTAGACTTCCTAATGTTTTGTTCAGCCTGCTTGAGCATCCCGTGCAATTCATTTATGGACTTTTCCATATTATGCATATTGAAGTTCATGACAAAGCGATCATAGTCGGGGAGGTCAAAGAGGCCAAGATCATATCAGTAGCCAAGTCATGACTTACAGGTGCTCCAAGTTTTTCAAGCTGATCAAAATACCCTTTCATCTTAAGGACATGAGCACTAACTGAAGTTCCAGGGGTCATTTTGCAGCTGTTCAACGCCTTAGTGGTAAGATATCTCTCCTGACGTGCCTGCTCTTGGAACATATCCTTGAGCTGTTTTATCATCTCATAAGCCTCAACTTCCTCGAATTGCTTTTGCAACTCAGATTCCATCGTAGCCAACATGAGACATGTCACATCGTTAGAATCATCCTTGTGCTTACTATAAGCATCCTTTTCGACTCTAGTGGCATTGTTAGCTGGTTGATTAGGGATAGGGTTCTGAAGTACATATAGCTTTTTTTCTTGTTTAAGGACAATCCTTAAATTTCGTGCCCAATCAAGAAAGTTAGTCCCACTAAGCTTATTCTTTTCAAGCACGGATCGCAACGATGTGTTTAAATTGTTTGAGGCCATTATCTACATAGAATTTGCAAAGTAAAATTAAATAAATGAAGCATTAAATTTTCCCTGAAATATTCAACATTTGATATAAATCATGGGTATAAAAATTCATTTTATTCTAATCATAAGTAAGCTTTGGCTTAACACCCATAATTAGAGAAAAATGTATTAATGGGATTTACATCTACATGTACCGGCAAAATCACATATGATGTCCTGGGCTCAAAACCGTTTTGATAACCTAGTTAAGCCAAACCATTCCAAGCATATGGAAATCACCATTTTCCATCTTCCCCTACTTAGGTAACCATTTATCTCTTGCTTTGGCAATGAGACAAAATGATGATCCAAGCATGGAGAAGTGCTTATGATCATGGAAGACATTTTACGACTTAAATTTTTTTTTTTTTTTTTACATGGTTTCAAAAACCTTCTTCCTTTTTATTTGTATATTATTTCACAAAACATATATAAAAAATAAAAGGAAATAAACTAAACATCACATGCATAATATATATACATCAAATAAAACGTGTCATAGCATGGCCCCAATCCTATATTGACTTCCACGAGCCTCATGGAAGTCAAAGGTCAATCTAGGTAAGTCTTTATCTCCATGAGCTTGCCTCCAATGTCATGGCCTTCTAATCTTGTTACATAGGACAGAAAATATACATAGGAATAGGAAATAAAATCAACCTATTCTAGTAAAGCTTGATAATATTACATCAACGAAAACAACGACACGTAGGCCGTATTTAAAAACATACAACCCATTAACAAAATAAGCCAATCAATCACATGAGGTAAAAGGCCATGCTATGCACCATGCATCTAAAGATAGGAAGAAACATGCAAAGAAACAACAAGGGGGTTCTGGGGGCGTAGCCCCCGAAAGAAAACGGCAGTCCCGCTGGCCGGTCAGCGGGCGGGGTCAAGGGGCAGCGCCCTTGCGGGGGTCTCAGGAGGCAGTGACCTCGGAAAGAAAAAACGATTTTTCTTTCTGACTCATTGAATGAGTTATTGCCGTCATAAACCCTAAAATCATGCCGCCAGAAATTTTGTTTAACAGTTAAACATTAAATCATGTGATTCTGCATATTTGTTTAATAATTAAATTGCACAGATTACAGACTGTACGCCAAACAATTTGGCAATAACAACATTCTGTTTCATTAATCGTATTAATAAGTAAAACAGAATATGATATATGCGAATCTTATAATTCAATTTACTCTGATTATTACACTAATCAAAAACCTTACTACAAGGCCGATTGAAAACAACATATGTAATCAAAGCGGTAACAGATAAAATCAGTAAAACTAGTATGTACGAGGCTCTGATACCACTGTTGGAATCCGTAGGCAAAAACAAAGTAAAATAAAACTACGAAAATCCACCAACAGGATCTGCACATACTAGAAAAACCGATTGGATAGAAATTACCTCAATGTTTTGATTGTTCGTTGTGGAGGCGATGCTTTGTACGCTTCGCCCTCTACTGGTATCCACGCGACGAACTCTTCTGCAAGCGATCGGGATGCTAGCCCCTTCTGTGTTCTGAAAACTGTTCAGAACTGATCCTGACTATCTGGTAATCGGTCGTATTTCGGAGAGAGGAGGCTAGATACTATATCGCCGTTCTAGGGTTTAGGGTTTTGTTTTTCTTTAATCAGATAAAGGACGGCAACCAAGAAAAGGTTAACATAACCTTTTATAGCTGTCAATATCAAAACCCTAACTGTCATCTAATGACAGTTTAATCTCGTCCGTCTATTCCTATAATCATCCAACGGTTGGATGAGTAATATTAAGTAATTAATTTCATTTATTCGATTAAATAAAATTAATTACTTATTAACCTACCAGAAAATACAATATGGAATCTGATTCCCCTTTTGTATATGTTCAACGAATCTGGACACAATCTAGATTCATTGAACGTGGACATTATGCTCACAAGATCGTCTATGCGTGTGACCACTGTAGGTTCACTTAACGTTGGCGATGAATGAAAAAAAATGTCCTAGACATTTATTCACAAAACATAAGCGGCCTCTAGCAAGACATTATGCTTACCCAAGTTAAGTAAATGTAATAATAACCTAGCATCAGATTTAATATTTAGTCCTTTTGTCACATGATATCCTAATTAAGTATAAGACATGGATCAAGTCATCCTTATAAAACTTAATTAACCATTTACTTGATACCAGGCAGACTGTTCCAACAAATAATATTAATAACACCTTATTAATACTTATTTGAGCATGGCCATGCATATTTTCCAGTCTTCCATATCAAGGGGCCCATGGATATCTCTCTCTAAAAAGAGAGGGACAAATCCCTTTCACTATCTCCAATATTCAAGCCATGACGAGAAAATAAGCCAACCAATAATCATAATGATCACCTAATTAAAAGTGATGTTTGACTATGTCAAAATATATTTTTCTCCCCATGCAAGAAACATTAGAAACATTAGGTCGAAGGACACCAAATATAAAACTGAGAAGAAATACTTGTAACTTAAACCCATGCAATATTTCTTCTTCACTTTGGGTCATGTCCAATACAATATTCTCAATATGTATTTATGAATTGATTTTATATCTCATATTCATGATCAGTAAAACTTGACCATCAATCAACTTCACACTAGTTTACAAGATGTAATAAACTAGGGACAAATAAGAATAGTATTTTATTAGCTATAAGGGTTTTACTATCAAGTCACATACTTGATGACCAAGAGCATAAAATACAATTCAAAAATACATGCTTCATAAATCATAAATGTGAGTCAATTGGTCTTAGGGCATATACTAACAAATAGCTTATCGTCACAAAACTAAGATCGAAGATCTGAAATCCCTGATTAAATCTGAGTTCGATATGAAGGATTTAGGGGTTGCATCCAAAATTCTTGGGATGAATATTTCAAGAGATAGACCTGATCTTTCTCTTTTTCTATCTCAAAAGCCTTCCTTCAGAAAATTGTATTCAAATTTTTAATGCACTTGTGTAAACCCGTTACAACTCCTCTTGCTAGCCACTTTAAACTTTCCGACAAAACCTATCCTAAAACTGAAAGTGAAAAGAGAGATATGGCCAATATCCCTTATAGAATGGCTATAGGCAGTTATGTACTCAATGATATCTACCCGTCCTGACATTGTTTTTTCTATAAGCGTTCTCAACAGATTTATGTCAAATCCCGGAAGAGATCATTGGACTGTCCTCAAGTGGCTACTACGTTACCTGAATGGCACTGTGGATCAGGGTTTACACTATCATAATTGGTCTGATTTTGAATTAATTGGATTTTTTTATTCTAATTCTGCAGGTGATAAGGATGGTAGAAAATCTACCACTTCCTATTTCTTTACCCTTGCGGGTAATTGCATCTCATGGAAATCCCAACTGCAGCCTATAGTTGCTTTGTCAATTACTGAAGCTGAGTATATCGCGACAATGAAAGCAATCAAAGAAGCCATATGGCTTCAAGGGTTATTGAGTGAATTCAATATTTCACATTCTAAAGTTATTATTTATACAAATAGTCAACGTTGTTTACATTTGTGTAAAAATTCGGTCTATCACGAACGGACGAAACATATTGATGTCAAATATCACTTTATTAGAGAAAAGGTCTCTAGTGGTATTGTTGACATAGACAAGATTAGTACTGATAATAATCCTGCAAACTTTGGTACTAAAATAGTAAACACTGACAAATTTAGGTTTTGCAGGGACTTTCTTCATGTGGAAACAATTTGACTCAAATTGAGTCATTTCAGGGATGGAAAATATTGTTCGAGGTGGAGATTGTAAGCTTTTCAAGCCCATGTTCTCCCAATATTTTTTCTTTTCCCGCCCAATTTTTCTCCCCCTTTTCAATCCAATGATGATGGGCCTCAGCCTAGAGTAGGCTTTTGACTAGGTCAAGGGATGCCCGGGCCTGTTCGGGTTGGCCACCCGGGCCATCCGTAGGTGACCCGCGGACTCCCCCTCATTTTATGTCGGTTTCTGTGCAGTCTCTCCCTCTCCTCTTGACTGTCTCTTCATTCCCTCCTCTGTTTTTGAGTTCCTCTGGACTCTCTGGTTGTTTCTTCTTTCTGCGGCATCGCCACTGCTTCCTTCTCAGTGTACCGATGTTCTATGAGTATCTGTTATTCATACGGTCTTCTTTGTCACCTTTCTGCCTCTGTTGGTGTGTTTAGAAAGTAAGCCGCAAGAAAAGAACAGAGAGAGAAATAGAGAAAGAGGGTTGCCGGTGACTTCCGCCACGGCTGAGGCCATTTCTGAGGGTATAATACCTGATCATTCCCTTGCTTACCTTCGATGCCTCGACGTGGCGTTGCCGCTGCTCGGCGACCGTTTGCATTTCTGGTGACCGTTCGGTTTCATCTCCTCGGTCATCTCTTTGATTTTTCGCCGCCGGTTTTACCGCGGTGGTGGTAAGTGGAACATCTCTTTGTTCATTTGGGTTTTTCTTTTGATATTAATCGGGTGTTAATTTTGCAGATTGTCATTATTATATATATTTTCTGTTACTGTTCTTGCAGATTGAATCTTCTGTATTTTTCTTTTCATTCTTCCGCTGATCTGTGATTTTATAATAGTAATCAGTATTTTGTAATAGTAATTAGAAGTATTTTTCTTCAACAAGATGATTCGGATTCTAACTTCTCTATATATTCTTTCTTTATCTTTATTCTTTTACTTTTTATATTGTGTCAATATTTCAAGTAACCATGTGTCACGTTCTTAAAATTCATAACAACTTTTCCTATTTTGTTATGGAAAAAGAGTGAAAAAAAGGAGAGGAAGAAAGAAAAGAAAGGGTGAAGAGGTCCAATTTGACCGGAGGCTGACGTTACAAAAATTAAAGGGACACTGAAAGACATTAGCAAATGAAAATGATGTATCTTATTATTATGCAATCACAGAGAAAGGGGAATTTAAGGGCACATGATTTTGCTTTTTGTTTCATGATTTTTTTTTTTTTTTAATTTTGAGCCATCCATCTTTTTCCCCTGTTTCTTCCTTCCAGCAACTGAAAGTAGCAGAAGAGAGCTTATTCATGGGGTTTGCCTCTATTATACTTAGACAATTCAACCTTTTCTGCTTCTGAGGATTCAAAATAATATATTTCCAGGTTTACTAGTATTTTGTTTATCTGCTGATCTAGCTAGGCTCAACTTGGATAGATTTAAGTTTCTCAGGGTTGTCAAAAAAAAAATAATAAAGTATTTTGTTTCTCAGTTCATATAGGCTCAACTTGCATAGATTTTAAGGTTGGAAAAAGCATGGCCGAAAACTGGATATTAACAAGATTGGTGAGGTTTGGTTTAATCCAAGTCAAAGTGTCTATTGATCTATGGTCATTTCTCCATTACTTAAAATAAGTAACTTTTAGTTGATTTCTAAATATAAACTATTTTGTACTGTTCTTAAATACTTATTATATCTACTTTTAATTTAAAATAAATTTTAAAAAAATTACTTTAGGAAAACTATAATATATGTACCTTTTAAAATTACATGTCTTTTGAACTTTTTTAAAAAAGTAGAAGCGTGCAGAACAAGCCCTATGACTAGGGACACGGACATGTTACGTAATAGAAATTTTCACTTGTGTGAATAAGTTTCGAATTGGAAAATAATGCATTTTTTGTTTTTTTTTGTTTTATAAAAGTTGAATTATTTGTTAGGAGATATATGAAATTTGTGGTATCTGAATGAAAAAAAGTGAAAAAAATTGAATTTAAATTTTTTTTTTGAGTTTGTAAAAGTTAGATTATTTATGGGAAAAAAATTTAGGGTTAGACCTTAATTTTAGCCATTATTAGATGGGAAAAAGATAAGAAATAAACAGGAAAGAAACAAATACTTCGACATTGAAATCTAATAATATATATAAACTTTTGTAAATTAATTCATATTACTAATACAAACACTTATTTAGCTCTCTTCTTTAAGAGGACTAATTAAAATAAAACAGGTACAACAGACATATTTCTTTAATTAAAAAAACAGAGAAAAACACTTAAATCTATATTTTGAAGTTTCTTGTAAAATAAGCACAGAATCTTCAACTTGCTTTGAGGGGGACATATATAGTATAATCCACAGTGTTATGCAATTAACTAATCAATTATTGATGGATTGTCTATTATTCATAATGCGTTCAAGTGAAGTCATTTGCTGAGATTGTTGAGTTATAATTCTGCTGGTAGAAGCTTCTTGTGACAATACTATTTCATAACCATCATTGAATGATTCCATTCCTTCTCCCAATATTTGCCAAACCAAACCACCACCAATTCCTCCTCCTCTTGCTAAGCTATATATGTTACTGTAAACTGCATTCATATAAGTGTCCCTTGCATTTATATTGTAACCTGCATCTTTATTTGATTTCCCAAACTCACTGAATATTAATGGTTTCTTCAGTATGTTCTTTGAGTCTGTTAAATGACTTATTAGCCACCTTCTCATGAATGCTATTTGAGCTCCATCATTCTGTCCTGATAGCCTGCATGTTCATCATCATCAATACATAATTAATTTAGTTAGTAATTTGCTGGAGGGGCAGACGCAAGATTAAAGTTTAGAGAAGGCCAGAACGTAAGAATTGTTTGGAAAAACTGCTGAATATTACAAGAAATTATAAATGAGAGATTTAGAAGTTACCAAATATCAGGGTAGACATGAATAGTAGAGAAATCGATTTCTTTGACAAGATTGTTGGTGATAAAATCAGTGCCCACTTGGTAACCTGGATTGTACTGTTTTCTGTTTGGTAATGAATCTCCATAAAAACCCTCCATTCCAACTGCTAAAAGGTGCCTTCTATCGATTGATTTCACATATGGTGCCATTTCTCGGACCCAAGCCTGACATATTTAAATTAAGTAGATTAAGGACCTATGTGTATGTCTTAAAAAATTTCTTTCCCAGAAAGGGAAAAAAGTGTCTTAAAAAATTATTTTAAAATATTATATGTCATTTTTATTTTAAATGATATCAATAAATAAAAGTAGTTCTGATAAGTAACTTAAAGCTTTTTATTTTTTAGGATTTAAAATATATTAAGAAAACTTATTTTAACTCATTGAAACAGGGGGGAAAAAAACTCACAGTGAGGGTTTTTCCAGAGTAATCAACTTGACAACGAGGTTCATTCATAAGCTCCCATCCCATTATTGTTGGATCATCTTTATATGCAACTCCGGTGATGGTGTTTATTCTACTCAAAACTCTCTGTGGATAATTAAATAAACATTAGTATAAATATTATTACTTTATTATTATCATTATTATTATTATTATTTTGGATATTTGTTGTCTGAAATTTAGTGCATGGGATTAATTTACCTTAACATGATTCTTGTAATATCCTTTTATGACATTATTAGTATAAAAATCGTCATCATTATTAACATGTACTCCTGCATTTCTTGCCCAATTCACATATTGAGTCCTTCCTCCAAAATCCTTGTAATTATTGGAAAGTGTTAGTATTAATCGAACACCATGCCTTTTGGCTTCAGATACCACAAAATCAAGTGCCTGAAAAAAAATTACCAAAAAATGTCTCTATCAATAAATTTTAGGCACAATAACAATAAATAATGAAAGATAATAATGAAAAATGAATACTGTAATAATAAAGAAAATTGGTAAAATTAAATATGTGACCTGAAAAACGCGTTCATCGTAGACTCCAGGAGATATCTGAAGAGCTCTATCACCGCCATCACTAAATGCCCAAGTACGGCAAACAGTTAGACCGGCGGCGGAAGTTTCACGAAAAACGTTAGAAATTTTGTGCCTATCAGCAGGCTCAACAGCAACATGCATCATCCAATAGGAATTAAATCCATTGAAGAGAAACTTAGAGCCATTTAATACAAATTGGGATCCTCTTGTTTGAACAAATCCAGAAGCTGATGAAACTCTATTTGCACTTTGAAGAAGCATTAATAGCATAAATAATAAACCACAACCAAAATTCATCACTGATGATGATGATTTTCTCATCAAGACCAATGCCATTTTTTTTTTCTTTTGGATACAAGATTTGATGATTTGAATGATAAGTAATTGTTGTTGTTTTGGATGAGTTAGAATTTTGTTAGGTTTTGTGGGTTATTTATAGTTGGCCTAGAGAAGAAAGATTTTGGTCCAAATTTGGATTTTTGCACAGGAAAAGAGGGGAAGGGAAAAAAAAGCAAGGTATTTTAGGAGTAAAAGAGATGAACAACTTTCAATACATGTGATACTTTTTGAGTGAGAAAAAGAGGAAAGTTAGGTACTGTTTTGTTTAATTCAGGTAAAACAGTTTGATGGATATATTTTGGGAAAATGGATACTATATTATGATAATTAATTATTGGTGAGGAATTTGATGATGATGATGGTGGGATCCAACAGAATTTCCTTACTATCTGCCTCAAAAAGATGGCAGTTAAACATGCACTACTATATATACATTCTAACTGATTTTTAATTTTTCATTCCAAAATATATATATATATACAATAATCTTATACTTTATAGTCCTTATCAATATTAACATGATTTTTTTTCCTAAATAATATCATTAACATGTAAAGTCATAAACATTTATATAGGATGTTAAAATATTAGAAATATTTACATAGAACCATTTTTGATTTTGCATGAAGAAGAGGTCGCGGCGTCCGGCAGCCTCATGTCGCGGCTGGTGGCGGAAGAAATGGACCTTGGGACGATCAGATACTCTTTTTTTTATTTTATTTTTTTTATCGTGGAATCTCTTTACTGTCATTTTCTCTTTCTAATTATTTGTTCTACCCCGATCGAGTCCTTGGCTAAAGGATAACCTCATAAATGTTTATTTCAAATGGGAATAGTAGGAGGGGATATATATGGTTTCTCTATTTGCTGGTATATATGTTTTAATTTAATTTTAAGTTTTTAAAAAAAAACGAATTTAATTTTAGATTGACTTGAAATTAAATATAAATAACATTTTTGTTAAATATGAGTTTGTAGTTCTTTAGTCTATTTAATTTTCTTTATTAACCTGATATGGTATTGTGCTTTTGTACATGTTTAAAATTATATTAATATCCTTTTTAGAGAGATAATCATAATATTCCCATAATAACATTCTAGAAGGATAGAAAGAAAAAGGCTTATTAAAAATGACAAATATATTAGCTCACAAAAAAGTAACAAACACTCATAACATTTTATTTCTTCAGCCAAAATAAGATTGTATTTGATATATTCCGTAAGTATAAAGAGAAGAAACTGCTGCCTTGCATAATCATCAATTTATATTCTCTGACATTTTTGTTTGCATGAGGACATCAAAGGTTTCCCTTTTAATATAATGACAACTTACTAGCTATAGTTATCTATAAATAAATTTTGTTTTTCTGATTGAGATTAATTTTTCTAAAATATTCATTAATTATTACACTTAAATTTTAAAATACTAAAAAGTAAAATTTTATTTTTATAACTACTAATTAAAGTTGAGAGATTGAAATTGATATGGCATCACTAAACACGATGGAATTCGGCAAATGAATGCATGTGAGGGTCATGTTTGTTTATAACGGGAGGAACAAAATTGTCCAGATTTGTTATTTCTTCTAAATATTAACTATTCAAATCACATACACTATCACCCTCTAATATTTTAGTCTCAGTTTACCTACGGTGAAATGAGAATGAGAAGTACGATAGAATGTAAATCAAAACGTAAATGTCATATTTATATTGTTTAGTTGCAATGTAAAAGAGGAAGAAGTGCTTTCTAAAAAAACAAGTAGAGGAAATGTAAATTAAGAGGGAAGTCCCTCATCGTCGGCAAATTAGCCCTCCAAAATGGATGATTGGGATGTAAACCATGTTAAAAAATTCATTTTATCATCTTACAAATTAGTTAATTATAAATTTATCCTAAACTAAACTCCTATCTCACATGTATAACATTTCTAACTTTGTGCAATAGATATAATAGTAAATTATATATACTAAATAATTTTGAAGTAAAATGAAATATGCTTCCCCTGGTAGAAGTACATAGTGCCACTTCTCTTTCCTCTCCCCCTTCATCTTCCCCTTCGCAAACTAAGCTAGAGCTTGGATAATTAGTATTTGTAAGGAATAACCTATAATAACTGGCACACGTGACTTTGCATATAATTAGTGGTGTCTTATTTTTTTTTTTTTTTGGATTCATTTGTGAGTGTGGTGTGGTTCCAAGTCAGGATCTCTAACTTAATAAAGAGTACATACACCTATTACTTAACTCTATATTGCCACAATGACTTAGTTAATGAGTAAAAAAAATAAAATAAAATTTACATCTTAAATATTTTACAAGTTGTATGATTAATATGCATTTGAATGAATTTCCCTTTTCATATTTTAATTAGAAATTTTTATATTTTTCACTTTCATAAACTATCTGAGTATCATTTAAATTAATAAGTAACGGAAATGTTGTGGAAGAAACATATTCTATAGACATATTTAGCGTGATTAAAAATTTTAAAAATGATTAATTGTAAAATGTTTTAACTAAATAAAAAGTTTAGAACTAGAAAATTTTCTGAATATAATTAAGAAAAACTTTCAAAATATTTTAAAATGTCCTTTGAAATAAAGAAAGAAAATGTTGGATTTAAACGTAATAAATAGATAAAATCATAAAGAAACAATGGCAGTTAGGAAAGTATATGGTATGGAATGGATCATATTGAATTCATCCGAGATCGTGCATAGGAAACTAGCAATTTGACCCAAGCACGTCAGAAATCAATATATAAAAAAAAATAAAAAATTTAAGAAATTGCATGGAAGTGGGCTCCACTCTCAACGGTTCACGTCGGGCACATGCAGCGAACTGAACTCCGTCACACACGTTAGATTGCCTCCCGACGGCAGTTTTTCTAATATAAACACAATCCGAAAAGCGCTCCTCATTTTCACAATTTGCTTACGTTTTCAATCTCTTATTTAACTGAAAGCGGAGGCGAGATCTCATTACCTGAAATACCATCTATTCTCTTTCTCTCATTCAACATATATTTTTAACTTCTTCCAAAATTTCATTTTCTTTTTTCTTTTTAGAAAGCAACTTTCTAATATATATAGTTGACAGGTTCTGGATATCACATGCAATAAATGCTACAAGGACTCTAGTCATGATCAGAATTCTTAGAAGATATGACTAAAGGAGAATATCATCAAGTCATCATATTAAGTTCATAAGCAAAATTAGAATGTACTAGTATATATTCTCTTCACCTAAAACTGAATATATATATATATATATATACACATACATACATGTGTGTTTTTAAGGTTTTTAAGGTAGTTGATCAAGAATGCGCGAGAAAATAAAAGAGACGTACAAAAAAATTAAGAAAAATGTCTCCCCCAAGCACTTTCCCTCTTTAACTTTCTTTTCTCTCACTTTTCTTTAAAAAATTACCTTAAATTTTTTAAGATTTTTAAGATTTTGAAGATAGCTATGAATAATTTTAATAATTTTGAGTAAGGAAAACTGAAGACTTTGACATAAAAAATGTACCAAAATGTGAAAAAATTGAATTATTTTCAAAATATACAGGTCAAGCGCAGCTATGCTTGCACCCAACCAAGTGCAGGAAGGCCTTCCTTGCACCTAGCCATGCTTCCAAAGGTTCTTCATGCAATTTTCAATTTTATTATTATTATTATTTTTTTATGCAAAGCTTCCAAATTCAATCTTCATTCAAATTGTTTTTCTTATACAAAATCAACAAAAAACATGCAAAGTTTTTTAAGACAATTATTAATGCTATTTATGTTTTTATATTAATTATTTTAAATATATTTTAGTTCACCCCCAATCCAGCCTTTGTCTTATTTTTCAGTTTTTTAATCATAAATATTGCTTATACTTTTATATTAATTGTTTTTAATATATTCTATACTATTATTTTAGTTATTATCATATTTATTATAAACAAAAATTAAACACATGTGTTAATAATAATAAATATAATAATAACTCAAATTAAATTTGTTTATTTTTTTGTTAGTTTCATACTATTATGTGAGTTATTTATGTTAATACATGTGTATATACCTGTGCATATGTTAGCGTTTAATTTTTTAGTTCATAAGTAATTGTTTAATTTTAATTATATATAATTCATATTATATTAGATTGACATATTAATAATACTTTTTAATGTTTACAATAATTATGAATTATTTAATTTTAACATATCATTAAGTGTTATTATTATATTAAATCCTAAACCCTCAACCTGCTTAAGCGGGTTTAGAGTTTAGGGCCTAGGGTATATGGTCTAAGGTTTATGGTTTAACATAATAATATATTTAAAAATAATAATATTTTTTAAAAAATTATCAATGTTATTAGTTGTTATGTTAATTATTTTAAGGATATTCTGTTTCCGTCGAATCTAGGTTTTGTCCCATTTCTCGTTATTTTTTAATCATAAAGAGTGTTTATATTTTTATATTAATTTTTTAAATATATTTAATACCATTATGTTAATTTTTTATAACGTAAGTTATTATAATGGTGTAAAAACTCATAAACTTTAAACTCACTTAAATGCTAAACCCCAAACCTTAGATCTTAGACCCTATACCCTAAACCCTAAACCCACTTCATGACAATACTAATTAGGGTTTATCATAATAATAGCACTTAACGATATGTTAAAATTAAATAATTCATAATTATTGTAAACATTAACGGGTATCATTAGTATACCATTCTAAACATAATATGAATTATATATAATTAAAATTAAACAATTAATTATAAACTAAATAAATTAAACACTAACATTTACACATGTATTAACATAAATAATTAACTCACATAATATTATGAAACTAACGAAAAAATAAACATAATCAATTTGAGTTATTATGTTTATTATTATTTTTAATAAATGGGTTTATTTTTTGTTAATAATAAACATAATAATATAACTAACATAATGACATAAATTATATTAAAAATAATTAATATAAAAATATAAACAATATTTATGATTTAAAAAAATAAAGAAAGGACAAAAACTAGATTGGTAGTGAAAGAGAAGATATTTAAAATAATTAATATAACAACATAAATAACATTAATAATTTTTTAAAAAAACATTGCATGTTCTTTTTCTTAAAGAAAACTGTATGAAGATTGAATTTGGGAGCTTTGCATGAAAAAAAGAAAAGAGAAAATTCATGAAAAACATATAGAAGCTTGGCTTAGGCGCAAGGGAGAGCCTTCCTGTCGTTGGCCACAAGTCATGCAATGGCTGCACCTGGTTGGATGTAGGTAAAACATTCCTGTGTTTGGCTTGGTTTTTTCTAAAAAAGTTCAATTCCTTTACATTTTGGTGTAATTTTTACGTCAAAATTGATATTTTTTTTGTATAAAATCATTAAAATTGTCCATGTTTATCTTCAAAATCTTCAATAATCCAAATTAATTTTTAGAGAGAAGTGAGAGAGAAGAAGGTTAGTGGGAGAAAGTATTTTGGGAGAAATCTTTTTTTTTAATTTTTCATTTATTTGTGTTCCTTTTATTTTTCCGCTTGTCCTTTATCGACCACAAATAATATCTAATTAATATCAGTAAAAATTTTATATGTACTTATTTTACAATAGTATCAACTTCTAACTAAGTTAGAAATTCTAAGTTCAAACTAAATGCTCTCCCTTATTGTATAATATATATATATATATATTACTGTAATTACAATAATGGTGTTGTTATTAAAGGACAGAACCAAATGGCCGTAGCTCTCCACATTTGTAATCCTATTTTTATAGAAGTTTGTTTTTTAAGGTTTTATTTGTATTTTTTTCCTTCAAATTCGTCTCAACATTGTAAAATTTTTCCTTATATACACTCTTTATTTCTCGAGATTAAAGGTATATTTTTATCTATGGTTATAAAAGGATCAATAATACATTCTTAAATATATTTTTTCTATAGTACTTATTTTATAATAATTTTTTTAATAAAATTTATAAAATAAAAATAATTAAATTCTGAACATTAAAAAATAACCATCAATGATTGCATGAAAGAACGTGTTAAAAGTCTCGAGTGCTTATAGAGGGCTAGGATCGAAAATAATTTTTGAATATGAATATTTAAAAAAAAAAAGTTTTTAACTATACATAAAGAAGTAATAATAGTTATTGAGTATGTAAAACTAATTTCTTTTAATAAAAATTAGATGGAAAGGATATATATATATGCTGAGCTTATTTAATTTGGGCATATCACAATTTCTCTTTTTGGCCTTTGTTTGCCATGAGAGAGATAGTACGTATATGTTTTGCATGTCTATTTTTGTGCATTGCGTGTGTGTGAGGAAAAAATGATAGGAATGAAATAAAGAAGAAGAGAGAAATGGATATAAAATTATTAAAAGTTTTATCTCCAGCTGCTTAGGTTTGCAGAAGTTGGTCTGTTAACGAAACTATGAGCACTGCAGAAAACAACTCTCCAAGTTTCCCAAAGGATAACAACATAGCAAATAATAAAAAACAAAGGATAAGAACATAAAAGACTCTTAGCAGTTCCCCAAGAGTTATACGGGGCTGGTTCAAGCATATATACGGCTACCAAGCCCTTACTTTAGGCCCCAAAATATTTTTTATTTCTATTGTATGATTATTTTAAATAATTATTTTTAAAATAATATATAGAACAGTTACAATTTCATAAATAGATCATTAATTAATCATTCTTAATTAATTTTATTTTTCTAAAATATCTTTTAATCTTCTTCTAATTGATTAAATGGACCATTAAATGACAAAGTTTTTCAATAACAAGGAATTAATTTTTTTTTTAAAGGAAAAGATCATAATATATTATTAGAAGTCTGCTATAACCACAGAGTGTATACACCAAGGCAAGAGCAAGCCCAATCAAATAGTTTTTTATCGAAACTATAGGCATTTTTAGCCAAAATATCAGTAACCACATTTTAATTCGTATCAATCTTCATAAGCCCATTAGAAAATGTCATGCCCCTTACTTTTTCCTAGAAGTCCTGTTATGCTGAGGATCCACGACCGAGCCTATTTACTATTACAATAAATCCTAACTTATTATTACAAGCCGAAAGAAAAGATCGAAAACAGAAAGAAGAAGAAGGCCTATATATTACAAAAGATAGTCTTCGGTCTTCGGTCTTCACCACTTCGGAAGTGCGCTGGAGTAACAACAAGAGGAACAAACGGTAAGTAGTAAAAAGGAAAGGAAGGAAAGCAGTAAAATATACCTTACCGAGAGACCCGAGAAGTCTCGGATAGAGCACCGGAAGGAAACCGGGCGAACGCAGTGAGCTCCAGTTTCCGCGCACAGTGACAGAGCATCACTGTCTCAACCTTTCGAGAGGGAGAGACGGAATCCCTCTCAACCTTTCAAAAGAAATACCCACACATGCCTAGAAAAATCATCAACAACAGATAAGAAATAAACATTGCCACCATATGTTGGAACCTTTTCAGGTCCCTACAGATCACAGTGCACATAATCAAGTACAAGGTGGACTTGTGTGTACCAATTGAAAAACTGATTTTGTGTTGTTTTCCCAAAACACAATGGTTACAAAAATCCAAGGAATCGATTTTGTCACCACACAAAAGATTTTACTTGTGTAAATAATGTAATCCCTTTTTACTGATTTGGCTAGTTCGACGATGTCACAATATAGTCTTTTCAGGGACAGTTTTCGAAATCAAAGCAGATGCTTCGCAAATAGTTTTTCCAATCGAATAGTATAAGCCATCTCTTTCAAAACCTTTAAGCATGACCAGTGCTCCTTTGCAAACTTTCATAATTCCATTTTTAGATTTATAAGAATAACCGTTTGAATCAAAAACATTGAGGGAGATTAGATTCCGATGAAGGTCAGGTACATACCTCACCTCAGTCAGTTTCCTGGTCACGCCATCATGTATTTTAATGAAAATATTTCCATTACCCTTGATGTCACATAATTAAATGTTTCCTATGAAAACTTTCTCATGATCAAGGGGTTTGAAATCTGAAAACCAGTGCTTGTTTGGTATCATGTGAAATGTGCAATCAGAATCAAGAATCCAATGATCAGAAATAGAAGAAGGGGAAAGGAATACACACAAAACTTTAGAATATATGGAATTACCATTTGATTCAAAATCGTGAGTTTTGTCAGTTTTATCACTCCCCTTACCTTGTTTACGTTATTTTTCTTCTTTAATTCTCTTAAAACACTTGTTTTTCATATGACATTCCTTGTCGTAGTAAAAACATTTCACTTTGCTCTTATCTCGTGATTTGGACCTCCCTTTACTTTTAGAACCGTGACTAAAAGATTTTCTCCGATCAACTCTTCCTCTCATGTAAGGGTTCTCTCCGTTAGATTTGTTTTCTTTTCTCAAATCCAAATCTTTTGATTTTAAAGCGTTTTTAATATCAGAAAGAGTCAAATCATCTCTGCCATACTTGATAGCTGATTTAACATCGTGAAAAGACTCAGGCAAGGAATTTAATAAAATAACAGTAACATTTTCATCGAAGATTTTCTCTCCAACGTTTTGAAGTTCCAAAACGATTTTATTTAAATCATCGATGTTTTCAAAAAGCGATTTTGACCCGCTCATTTTAAAACTGAAAAGTTGTTCTTTCAAATAGATTTTGTTCGACAAGGATTTTCCTAATTACAAATTTTCAAGTTTCGTCCAAATTTCAAAAGCCTTGTCCTTTTCGTCGATTTCTGGTAAAACATTATCGGTTAAATGCAAGGTGAGGCAGTTGTGCCATCACCAAGTTTTTTAGAAAGAACTTCGCCCTTCCAAGATTCCGAATACTTTTCAGGACTACAAATTACATGTGCGACTTTATTTTGGACTAAAACTGCTTTCATTTTTCTCTGCTACTTTACGAAGTCAGATTTGCCATCAAACTTGTCGGTTTCAATTTTTGGAACAGACATTACTAAATGGCAAATAGGAGTAATCAATGGCTAGAAAATAAAAGATTTGAAAAGAAGTTTGTCACACAAATAAAATAACCCGGATTTTACTTTGAAAAACGGCACGGTAAAAATATATAAAACACATAAATATCTCACAACAGAAAATGGTGCAATAGCACAAGATTAGCCGAGACAGAGAAATAGATAGGTAAGGGTTGAGCGACAGCCATACAACACAGATAACAGAAAATCAACAGTCACGAATAATGCGATCTATTGTAAACACCTAACGAAAAATCATCAAGTCACAACTACTTGAAGTCTCTTGGACTCAAGCCAGGCTTGGATTTTTGGATTTTCGAAAAACAGAATCAGAATACCAACAGTGCAGTTTCACAACAGAAACAATATAGAAATCTAGATAACCAGAAAAACAGTACTGAAGGTAACAGGAAAAATCCATAAAAACAGTAACAGTAGAAAGATATACAAGCAACAGAACTAATCCAAAAAAATAGATCTAACAGAAATAATCAAAAGTGAAATAGAAATGGCAGATCTAACAACTAAGTAGTAAAGAAAAAGCAGATCTAACCAAAACTGAAAATAAATAAACAAGAGAGGGTAAAAAGCTGCTTTCCTGAGCCAGATCCACAGACACCTGTGAATCTGGAATACCGAGAGTCACGATGGTACGAGTGGTCACCGCCGGTTACCGAACGGTCGTAGACAACTGTAGCTGTGATATCACTATTATGTCGAGGATCTACGACTGAGCCTATTTATTATCACAATAAATCCTAACTTACTATTACAAGCTGAAGGAAAAGATAGAAAACAAAAATAAGAAGAAGAAGGCCTATCTATTACAAAAGATAGTCTTCGGTCTTCTGTCTTCACCGCTTTGGAAGTGCGCTGGAGTAACAGCAAGAGGAACGAACGGTTAATAGTAAAAAGGAAAGGAAGGAAAGCAGTAAAATATACCTTACCTAGAGACCCGAGAGGTCTCGAATAGAGCAACGGAAGGAAACCGGGCAAACGCAGTGAGCTTCGATTTCCGTGCATAGTGACAGAGCGTCACCGTCTCAATCTCTGAGAGGGAGAGACGGAATCCCACATGTTGTACCGGTGGACCTCAAATATAATATTATCTCTCAATCTCTCTACAAAGATAGCCACTCTCTTCCTTGGTCGAACCTCGCACACACAGTTAGAGAAGACTAGCGGCACCAGCTCACAGCAGTCGGAATCCTAAAGGGCAGCAGACAAAGGAAACCAAGAGTCGGTTTAGAGAAGAGAGAAGGAAGACGAAGGGTCTGAGAGAGAAAGTGAGAAGGAGGGGGCTCAATAGAAAGAAGAGAGGATTAGGTCAAGCAGGAGAAGAAAATGAGGAATATATAGACACGTCGCCTGGGCGCGTCGAGTCGAAACTGACCTACCCGGCATCATGTCCTGCCGGCCCAGCTTCTCTCAAATGAGGCCCAACCCAGTAGTTTCATCATAGGGATATAATGGGCTGAAGAAATAAAATGAAATGTGTGAAAAATAAGGTAGAGAAGGCCTACAAGTTCAAAAGTGATTCCCTAGTATAGAATAATTTGTTCCCATGTTCACAACCCGGGCATTATCACACTCAAGGAGGAAAGATTGCGGATGAATAACAACTGCTAGATCCAACCTAAGAAGGACCATCTACGTCTCTGTTTGAGCAGCATCAATCATACCCAAAAGTGGCTCCATCATCCTCACCACGAAATGCCCCCGTATCGTCGCGCAACCAGCTCGATCACCGGCTAGAGAGCCATCAACATTAATCTTAATTAACCCCATTTCTGGTCTCTGCCACATTGTTGGAGAAGGTACCTACAACCCCACCCTATCCATATCCCTTTGCGCCGCCACCAGTTTCTCCTATAACCTCCACCACTATCCTTTGTGCAGGTTTAGCTACTCTTAAAAAATCAACCTGCATCTGCATTCCATATTCCCCATACCACCATTGCCAACATATAACACAGTCCAACCAAGATGAGGCCCCTTACGTATAGTGTTCAAATTAAGCTCTGCCAAGTTAAACGATTGGTTTGCATAAGAACGCTGCTGAAACAAATTGGTCTTGGTTTTAGGAGCATCCCCACACAACAGATAGAGCACAGATTCCCCCACTATTCGTTTATTTAAATTAACCTTAGTAGGCAAAGAATTTATACAAAGCTTCCACATAATTAAGGGTACCTTCAGTATCACATTCATCTTCCACCAAGATCTCGAAACACTCTCTACCGGCCTGTATGAACTTGGGCTACTACTCCCCCAATCAGCCATGAAGTAAGTGCCCAAATGATAAGCCGATTTCACCATGAATACCCCTGATTTGGTACAATGCCAAACCCGAACATCCGGGCCCAAGCGAAGTATCAGAGAAATTTTAAGGATAGCATCACAATCCCTTTGATTAAAGAAAAACTCAATAAACTCTGCATTCCAACCTCCAGTTTCCGAAAATATGAGATAAAAAACCATGAAGGAATTTTCCAAAAACCAGTTTCTTGTAGTAATTTAAAAGTGTACCAATTCATGAAGGCCCCTATCCCCGCATAATTTTATTGACTTTTGATTGCCTGCTCTCCACCTTATGCATTCTTCCAATAATGTTTGGGCCTTCCAAATAGATCGTCAAGCATAAGACGGTCTATGATATAGCGAGGCAGTCAAAAAATCAGCACGTGGAAAATACTTCACCTTTAATCAATGGGTGAGCATCATGTCTAGTTACTGTAAAATTCTCCAACCTTGTTTGGTTAGGAGGGAAAAATTAAATATCTCCATATCTTGAAAACCCAATCCCCCCTCCTAGTCGCTCTTACATGTCTCCTCCCATTTCCTCCAACAGATACCCCACTCTTTATCACCACTACCACACCAAAACTGAAGGATCATCACATAGTGTTTTTGGGAGCAAAAAAACAGACATTACATAAGATAGTATCGCTCTAAAACATATTTAATTAATATCTCCTTCCCTACGTGAGATAATAATTTATTTTTCCATCCCCCTTGTTTTATTAGACACTCGATCACGAATACAAGCAAAAATCTATTTTTTACCCCACCCAATCAAATAAAGAAGCCCCAAATATTTTCCACTACCATCTGAAATCTCCATCCCTAAGTTCAACCAACATACTACAACTACCAGCAGAGACAGACTTCGAGAAATAAATAGAAGATTTTTGTCAAACTAACTTTTTGATCCTAAGATTACCTTATAAGTGTACAAAACTAATTTCAATTCCGACTGGTGTCGATTCCTTGAATAATAAGCTATCATCAGCTAAAAACAAATTAGATAAAGAAGGAGTATCATCTCCAAAAGATAATCCCCGCCAAAGCTGCTGAGCAACTTACTGCTTAATTAGTAAGGATAATCCCTCTTAACAAATAACAAACAAAAAAGGGCTTAGAGGGTCCCCTTGTCGTATCTCTCTAGTCGGTTTAAATTCTCTAGTGGGTACACCATTAATTAGCACCTAGAATGAAACAGAAGAAACGCATTTCATTATCATCCGGACCCAACATCCACTCAACATAACTCCACTCCATCCTATCATAAGCCTTCATCATGTCTAATTTAACTGTCATGAAATCTCCTTTCAAAAAAGGGTTCCCCAATGCCATTGAATGAAAGGCCTCAATACCAAGTTGTCTGAAATCAATCGATCCCTTACAAAGACTCTCTGAACTTCATCAATAATCTCTAGTAATACTTCTGATGATCAGTCAAAAACTTAGAAATTAGCTTGTACACTACATTGCAGAGGTTGATAGGTCTGTATTGTGTAATGTTTTTGGACTTTTCATTTTTGGTATTAATACCAAGAAGTTCTCATTCAGCTTCTCAATATCCAGATGACCATTTGGAAAATTCAACACCAACTTGAGCACATCCTGCCCCACAATCTCCCAATACTATTTATAGAATAATACATGAAAACTATCCGGCCCCGGGGTCTTTGTAGGGTGCATGTCCTTCGGTACTAATAAGACTTTTGCAACTGCGAACTCCCTACTCAAACTGTGAATATTCTCTATCGATAAACCTCTTACTAGAAAATCTCTCAACAAAGCATCAAAATTAATATTAGATTGCTCTGATGAGAAAAGTTCTCGATAAAAGTCTACCACATGATTTTCTATCTCAGTCTTATGAAACAAAGTCCTTTCCTCCGCAGTCTCCAAAGTCCAAATGAAGTTCTTAGCTTTCCGTTGACTTGCATGATGGTGAAAGTAACTAGTGTTTCTATCTCCATAGTGCAACCAATTATATCAAGACCGTAACTTACAGTATTCCTCCTTCATCTCCAACACCTTCTCCAAATCTTCTTGGGCCTTCCTAAACCCGACACCATCCCCTCCCTCCCTCCTCTACCTCCCTCAACCTCTTCTGTGCCTTTTTTTCCTTTAAATCTAAAATCCGAAACAAATTGATTATGAAAATAACAAGAAATTGATCATGAAAAATTAATTAAAAAATTTAAGTCAAATAAAGTTAGAAACAAATGAATTTCATAATTACAGATTTTAACATATTTTTAGTGTTTTAATTTTTAAAAAGTCCTCAATTTCAAAACTCTCTTTAGTCCTCATAAATGTTGAACAGCTCTTGGAGTTATATAATATATAACACAATAACTTTTGATTGAATTCTAAGAATTTCCATACATTAACATAGATTTTTAAATATAGCACGCTACCTTTCCATTAGAATTCAAAAATTATAAATAAAAAAACTAATTTAAATCGTACACTACATAAATTTATGAATTCATTTTACACATTAATAATACGTACTGATTATAAAGTATAACATTACTGTACGCGAACCCAACACATAATATATTTTGTTTCCTTAACATTTTGATATATATGTTGAGATGGAAAAAATAGTAAAAAATCAGTTGAAATATGTTTTGCATGTTTAACTGCCAGTTTTTTGGGGCAGATTGTAAGGAAATTCTGTTAGATCCCACCATCATCATCATCATCAAATTTCTCACCAAGAATAAATCTATTTTTTCTTTATAATATATTCATCAACTGTTCTACCTGAATTAAACAGTACCAGATTCAAACCTTCTTCTTTCTCTCACTCAAACGATCAAATGAAAAAGTAGTTCTCCTTTTCTTTACTCCTAAAATATTTTCTTTTTCCTGTTTTTCTGTGCAAAATTCCAAATTTGGACCAAATTCTTTCTTCTCTAGGCCAACTATAAATAACCCACAAAACCTAACACAATTCTATTCATCCGAAACAACAACTACTTATCATTCAAATCATCAAATCTTGTATCCAAAAAAATGAAATTGATCTTCATGAGAAAATCATCATCACCATCATCATCAGTGATGAGATTTGGTTGTGGTTTATTATTAGTAGTATTAATGTTTCTTCAATGTGCTAATAGGGTCTCATCAGCTTCTGGATTTGTTCAATCAAGAGGATCTCAATTTGTATTAAATGGCTCTAAGTTTCTCTTCAATGGATTCAATTCCTATTGGATGATGCATGTTGCTGTTGAGCCTGCTGATAGGTACAAAATTTCTAACGTGTTTCGTGAAGCATCCGCCGCCGGCCTCACTGTTTGCCGGACTTGGGCATTTAGTGATGGCGGTGATAGAGCTCTTCAGATATCTCCTGGAGTCTACGATGAACGCGTTTTTCAGGTCACATATTACACCCATTCTCTTTATTACATTATTCATTTTTCATTATTGATTATTATTATTGTGTTACTGTGCCTAATATTTATTGATAGATCGATTTTTGGTTTTTTTTTCTTTTCAGGCACTTGATTTTGTGGTATCTGAAGCCAAAAAGCATGGTGTTCGTTTAATACTAACACTTTCCAATAACTACAAGGATTTTGGAGGAAGGACTCAATATGTGAATTGGGCAAGGAATGCTGGTGTAAATGTTAATAATGATGATGATTTTTATACTAATAATGTCATAAAGGGATATTACAAGAACCATGTTCAGGTAATTGAATTAATTAATTCCACTAAATTTCAAAGAAAATATCCAAAAATACTAATAATGATAATGAAGTAATAATATTTTTATTAATGTTTGTTTAATTATCCACAGAGAGTTTTGAGTAGAATAAACACAATCACCGGAGTTGCGTACAAATATGATCCAACAATAATGGGATGGGAGCTTATGAATGAACCTCGTTGCCAAGTTGATTACTCTGGAAAAACCCTCACTGTGAGTTCTTTTTTTTTTTTTTTGGGCCCTGTTTTAATTAGTTTTTTTTTAAAAAAAATTGGGAAGTGGATATAATTCAAACCCAAAATTTTTGAGCCTGTGAGAAGTGCTTCTACCACTTGAACTATACCACATATCTCAATTAGTTAAAATAAGTTCTTTAAACATATTTTAAATCATAAAATATTTTTTAAAAGTTATTTTCTATTACTTA
The DNA here is from genome assembly GCA_028651295.1 of Catharanthus roseus. Classification (NCBI taxonomy): domain Eukaryota; kingdom Viridiplantae; phylum Streptophyta; class Magnoliopsida; order Gentianales; family Apocynaceae; genus Catharanthus; species Catharanthus roseus. Next base: position 30,681,832 of record JAPQWS010000168.1, read on the forward strand.
TTATATATCTACCTATAGTTTTCAATATATGAGAAAAAAATTACTTTTGAAAAGTTTTCTTAAAGTAATTTTCAAAGCTATTTTTTCTTATTAACTATATTGTTTAAAATAAAAATTGCAAATAACATTTTAAAAGAACTTCCCTTTAAAAAAAACATCTTAGAACTTTTTAAGACACATTAAAATGCTCGAGAACATCATGGTCCTTTTGCTAATTATCATGTTGAATATGTTCAGGCTTGGGTCCAAGAAATGGCACCATATGTGAAATCAATCGATAGAAGGCACCTTTTAGCAGTTGGAATGGAGGGCTTTTATGGAGATTCATTACCAGACAGAAAACAGTTCAATCCAGGATACCAAGTGGGCACTGATTTCATCACCAACAATCTTGTCAAAGAAATCGATTTCTCAACTATTCATGTCTACCCTGATATTTGGTAACTTCAATAATTCCTTTTCCCCTAACCTTTTTTTTAACATTTTTAATATACAGTTATTTTTGTAGTGTCTTCAATGGAATCTCATTCAACACTCTCTCAATAAAATTTTCTCTAATACTTTATCTGTAACATACTTATCATAATAATTTTAAACTATAAAGTAAATATAACAAAAAAAAAATATTAACAGAGAAATATAACAGAAGATCTTGAAAAATAAAAAATGCTAAGTACTAATAATAAACTAATTATAATGGTGATGATGAACTGCAGGCTATCAGGGCAGAATGATGGAGCACAAATAGCATTCATGAGAAGGTGGCTAATAAGTCATTTAACAGACTCAAAGAACATACTGAAGAAACCATTAATATTCAGTGAGTTTGGGAAATCAAATAAAGATGCAGGTTACAATATAAATGCAAGGGACACTTATATGAATGCAGTTTACAGTAACATATACAGCTTAGCAAGAGGAGGAGGAATTGGTGGTGGTTTGGTTTGGCAAATATTGGGAGAAGGAATGGAATCATTCAATGATGGTTATGAAATAGTATTGTCCCAAGAAGCTTCCACCAGCAGAATCATAACTCAACAATCTCAGCAAATGACTTCACTTGAACGCATTATGAATGATAGACAATACATCAAGAATTAGTTAGTTAATTGCATGACACTGGATTATATAGGTTCCCCTCAAAGCAAGTTGAAGATTCTGTGCTTATTTTACAAGAAACTTCAAAATATAGATTTAAGTGTTTTTCTCTATTTTTTAATTAAAGAAATATGTTTGTCGTTCGTGTTTTATTTTATTTAGGCCTCTTAAAGAAGAGAGCTAAATAAGTGTTTGTATTATTAAATTTCAGAAAAATTTGTATTAGATGATATTATATATTATTAGTATTTCAATGGTGAAGAATTTGTTTTTTTTTCTTGTTTCTATAACTTTTTCTCATCTAATCTCAACTATTAAAGTGTCTATGGGTATGGGTTCATTTGGATGGTTTACATTTTGATTTTTACATTTTTTTTAAGTTCTTAATAAGCCTCCAGTTAATTAATGTAAGGTTTAATAAAATTTAATATCCATATAGAATTTAAGATTATTAGTAATTAGATAATTATTTAAGAGTGACATAGAAAACGATAAAATTAAAAATTAAAACTTTAATACACATAAGTTAAAAGTTTAATCCCAAAATTTTAACTTTCACAAAATCAATAACAAATAAGTAAATTGTCTTTTTCCAAACTAAAACCTGCCCAAATAGTGCATAACTTGAGTCAAACTAGATTTATACCTTTTCCATTCATCCTTTTAAAAAATAAAATTTTTACCTTGCAATCACAAGATGAGTTTTGAAGGTCAAAAAATTTTGAGCTTTTTCTTTAAAATGGCCCCTTTTTTTAGGAGGAGGCTAAAGTAGCTATGTTCTGACGCCAATGTGCATCTTTGGCCAAAGCTATCTCTAACTAATATTAGTCCTTCACCTTTTTCTTTTCTTTTTTTTTTTTTTTTTACCATTTTAAGTTTTCATACTTCTTTTATTTTTTTTCTTCTTTACAATTTCTTAAAGAAATCATTCATTCTCTTTTTTATGAAATCCTTCTTTTATTTAATTAGAGAATAATTATTAATTATTATAATTTTTTTATTATATCTATATTTAATAATTTAAACTAAAAAAATAATTTATATATTTAAGGATTCAACAATTAAAAATCAAAATACCATTCATTTCTTGGTCGGAATTTTTTCTAACAAAGTTTTAAACTCAATACTTGCAAGCGCACAAGATCAATGTAAACGATGAGTAAAAGGGTATCGAACCACAGAGAAAGGCGTAACTGCCTAAATTATTATTATTCTAAATTAATTTTATAAAAAGAATCAATTTTTGTTATTTACAATATTAATCCTAAATTAATTAAAACTATTAAATAAAATTAACAAAATTAAAAATAACAAGAGCTTAACTAACAAAGATGATTTAGAACCTTAAAAATTTTTAGAAATTTTGATGATTTTACAACTAAGCCCCCCCCCCTCTCCTCCCCCCTCCCTCCCTTCCCCCCAATTTTGAATGTTTTTGTTTTTAAAATGTATCTATTTTATAGACGAAATTCTGACAAAATTTTTAATGTTAATCAGCCCCTCCAAGTTTTCTGTCCTGGTTCCGCCACTGGTTGTGCACCAAGGACTTCTAATCCTTCAAGGATTCAACTACTGTAGCAAGTATGCTTTATTATTTTTTTAATCTTTTCTTCCCAAATGACAATGCACACTCTTTCTTCCCTTTACTAAATTTAAAATGGAATCTTTATTTTCCATTCCTTTTTAGAAATATGCACAAAGATAAATTAAATAAATTAAATATAATAATTATGATTAATAAATAAATAAAATATTCTCAAAAGCTAATAATTAAATTTAAGGTGTTTACTTGTATTAATCGACTCTATCAACTCACACACATACTTAAGTTTTGCTAGTCTTCAAGCAAAAATAATAAAATAAAAAAGAAAACTAACTATCCACTTTTGTAAGACTTACGATTGAACTTAGCATGTGCAATAAGCCCTTTAAAGCCCCCTAAGTTCCTCTTTGTGGATGAGTATGGTCTTGTAAAGGTTTGCAGACAACTTACCCACGAAACCAAATATGCAAAAAGTTTTAGAAAGGATATAGAACAATCCAAATTAAGTACCATTCTTCAAAATCTCAAACTTATCAAGACAAGCACTCTTCTTCTTATTTTCAAACTCAAGTTAACAAACAAATATTTAATTATCTTCCATAACTAAAGCAAGACTTGTGTAAGGTGTGATCGTGATCATAAGATAGTGTAAAATAAAGACTTAAACAAAATTTTCAAATCACATATAACAGAAAAATCTCAACAAATGTTTATTTCATAGGCTCACTTTTTGTATTCTCTCTCCACTAGTCGAGGATTTTCAAATTCTACTCAGATTAGGTAGGAAATTTAAAGTTTGTAATGTAAAGCTAAGATGTTGGTTATCAAACGAAGGTAAGAAATTCAAATTCAAATAAAAGAGAGCTTACAAAGAAAATTTATGTTTTAAAATTCAACAAACTTTCTAACTTCGTTTTGCTTCTCCTTTTTTTTTTTAATTAACACATTCACCAATTACCTTCTTCTTTTCTCAAGATTTAATCATTTAAGATCATTTTTTTCTTACTTTAAAAAATTCTTGCCTTTTGAATCTTTTTTTTTTCCTTTTGTTTTTTTGCACCTTTTGACTTGTAACAATCATGTGTCAACTTTTTTTTTCTTTTTTAGCTCAACATAATTTTTTTTTCAGCACAACAAGTCATTTAAAATTTTTTTCTTTTTCTTCTCCCTTTTTTCAAAATTACTTATTCTCCTTCCATATCACCAAAACATCAACTCACCAAAAAAACGTATGCTAGAATTTTGCATTAAGCTCTCTACAAGATAATGATTAATATTAAAGTGCTTTAAAGAAATAAAATAATATTTAAGACTCAAAAGGGTACGAAGGTAAAAATCATGAAACTTGATAAGCTTGAAAGACATAAATGATTCAAATAAGGCCTATGACCATCGTTTTTTAGTCAAATAAGGAAAATCTTTTATTTTGCCTCAAGAGATACTCAAGTAAGTTATAGAATGTAAGGAAGAGATTCATCGATTCTATGCAACTCAAAAATAATGTAAAGAATTCATTAAATACTAACAACGACCCATGTGCTCAAGTGAAAGTTGTGCAAAAATTATAACAGATATAGGACATAAGTTCGTCACGCAAATTTAAAAAAAAAAAAAGAAAAGATAACAAGCACTTTTCTCAACTTATCCAAGATATTTTTGAAACACACTCAATAAAATCATTCTTCAAATGAAATCATATTTTTAGTTATTTTTTAAATGAAAAATAAACAAAAATCCAACAAACTTGATAAAAATAAATTAAAAACATATGAAAGAGGAAAAATTGACACCAAAACAAAAATATTTTCTTCTCTCCCACACCTAGATCATACATTGTCCGCAACGTGATAAAAAAGTACCAAGAGTAGGGAAGAGAAAAAGAAAAGAACAACACAACATGCTAGAAAATAAGCAATATTAATACATGTCTGCAAGAGTAGTAAACCATCTCTGTAATTTTCATGATAATGATAAGTTATCTGATTACCCTACAAAACAAACACTTCATATCTTTCTAGCAATCAAGTGAGATAAAAATAAATAAATAAATAAAATGTATGAGAAAAAATAAACAAAATAAAATTTGGGTTGCCTCCCAAAAGTGCTAAATTTAAATTCTTCAGTCAGGATCTATTTCTCTCGTATTAGACTCATGCACATTAGTTTTCTTTCTCAATAGACGTATATTCTTTTGAACACATTAGAAGTAGAGTTTCTTCAATTAATTCATCAATTGCATCTACCAAATAACAATCAAAATCATCTTTTATAGAAGGTTGTGAAGAAGCTTTAAAGATATTTAATCTAACTCTCATATTTACCACAAAGACATCCATAACCCAGTTCTACAATTAATAATGGCATCAGCAGTAGCCAAAAAAGGACGGCCTAGAATAATGCAGATATAATTCTTAGAAGGCCTACCAAATTCCATATTTAAGAATATAAAATCTACAGGGAAGGCGTCTTTATCTATTTGGAACAAGAACATCATCTATCTGTTGGACTCCGTAGGCAAAAACAAAATAAAATAAAACTTACGGAAATCCACCAACAGGATCTGCACATACTAGAAAAACCAATTGGATGGAAATTACCTCAATGTTTTGATTGTTCGTTGTGGAGGCGCTGCTTTGTACGCTTCGCCCTCTACTGGTATCCACGCGACAAACTCCTCTGCAAGCTATCGGGATGCTAGCCCCTTCTGTGTTATGAAAACTGTTCAGAACTGATCCTGACTATCTGGTAATCGGTTGTATTTTGGAGAGAGGAGGCTAGATACTATATCGCCGTTCTAGAGTTTAGGGTTTTATTTTCTTTAATCAGATAAAGGACAGCCACCAAGAAAGGTTAACATAACCTTTTATAGCTGTCAATATCAAAACCCTAACTGTCAGCTAATGACAGTTTAATCTCGTCCGTCTATTCCTATAATCATCCAACGGTTGGATGAGTAATATTAAGTAATTAATTTCATTTATTCGATTAAATAAAATTAATCACTTATTAACTTACCAAAAAATATAATATGGAATCTGATTCCCCTTTTGTATACATTCAATGAATTTGGACACAATCTAGATTCATTGAACGTGGACATTATGCTCACAAGATCGTCTATGCGTGTGACCCTGTAGGTTCACTTAACGTTGGCAGTGAATGAAAAATGTCCTAGACATTTATTCACAAAACATAAGCGGCCTCTAGCAAGACATTATGCTTACCCAAGTTAAGTAAATGTAATAATAACCTAGCATCAGATTTAATATTTAGTCCTTTTGTCACACGATATCCTAATTAAGTATAAGGCATGGACCAAGTCATCCTTATAAAATTTAATTAACCATTTACTTGATCACCAGGCAGACTGTTTCAACAAATAATATTAATAACACCTTATTAATACTTATTTGAGCATGGCCATGCATATTTTCCAGTCTTCCTTATCAAGGGGCCCATAGATATCTCTCTCTAAAAAGAGAGAGACAAATCCCTTTCACTATCTTCAATATTCAAGCCATGACAAGAAAATAAGTCAACCAATAGTCATAATGTTCACCTAATTAAAAGTGATGTTTAACTATGTCAAAACATATTTTCTCCCCATGCAAGAAACATTAGAAACATTAAGTCAAAGGACACCAAATATAAAACTGAGAAGAAATACTTATAACTTAAACCCATGCAATATTTTTTCTTCACTTTGGGTCATGTCCAATACAATATTCTCAATATGTATTTATGAATTGATTTTATATCTCATATTCATGATCAGTAAAACTTGACCATCAATCAACTTCACACTAGTTTACAAGATGTAATAAACTAGGGACAAATAAGAATAGTATTTTATTAGCTATAAGGGTTTTACTATCAAGTCACATACTTGATGACCAAGAGCATAAAATACAATTCAAAAGTACATGCTTCATAAATCATAAATGTGAGTCAATTGGTCTTAGGGCATATACTAATATTATCCTCCTCATAGGTATCTTGAATGACTTATCAGCTAACTATAAGGTCACATTAGTTGGTTGTAATTCCCCCAATTCTAACTCTTCATAAGCAGAGTATGAATCAAATTAACACTAGAACCTAAATCTAGGAGCGCTCTATCTATTTTAAGCTTAACAATAAGACAAGAAATAGTAGGGATACCAGGATCTTTATATTTAGGTGGAGTATTATATTGCAAAATAGAGCTTCTCTATTTAGTTAGGAAGATTTTCTTAGAAACATCGCTTTTAGACTTTCTTTTGAAGGTACATATGTCTTTAAGAAACTTTGCATAATATGGAACTTACTTAATGACATCTAAATGTGCAAGATTGATTTTAACTTGTTTAAGAGTTTCTAAAATATCTTCCGTTTTATTATCCTTTCTAAGATGTGGCAGTAGCAATAAAGCTTAAGGATAAGGAACATTTAGATTATATGAAGCCATAGGAGATTGATCATTCTAAAGTCCTAGAGTTAGAGGAGGAAACTAGTTCCTTCTCTATTTTCTTTTCAGTTTTAGCACCATTATCACTCCCCTCAGTTTTATTATCATTGAGCTCACTTTCTTTTATAGGTTCCCCTACTTTATTATCTTACCAATTTTCCATTTCTAAGAGTTATGATAGCTTTGACTTGTTTATGATAAGAATTAGCGCTAGGGTTCTTTATTGAATGACTAAGAAGCTTACCTTCATCTCTTATATTAATTGATAGCCAGTTGCCCTATTTGAGTTTCTAATTTAGCAATAGATTGAGTATGTGAGTCTAAAGTTAGGGTCTTTGCTTCCAAACTTTTCAAAGCAGATAAAACTTTTTCTTCAAAAATAGAATTTCTACTTTGAGAAAAGTGAGGAGGTACATACCTTTGAAATTGAAAACTATGGGTGGATAGTCATAGGTTGATTGCTATGTGATATTGTTGTGGGCTAATTAACATTCCCCTCCTTGTTACCAATTTCTCCAGTCTGGATTGTATCTGTTTGAATATGGGTCGTTATGTCTATGAAATCCTTAAGTCGCATTGACTTGTTCCTGTAAAAATTCTGAAAATAGTGAAGCACTATGACAGTCATAGATAGCATTAGAAGGGTTAGAGCAAATTTCACAAACACCTTGCACATTAGGAGAATTATTAGGCAATGTATTCAAAACTAACAATTGACCAAACTTTTTAGATAAGACATCAACTTTTAAGGAAAGATCAATAGTTTGAGAAACTTCATACGTTCCTCCTCTATTTCCTATTTGTCTAGAGGTGCCTATTCGTGAGGATGTAGCATGTTGTTGTGAATTATCACTTAAATTTTCAAATAAATCCCATGCCTCATCTGCAGTTTTATGAAGAAAGGTATCACCACAAGATAAATCAATGATTTGTCGATTCCTCTCATCTAATCTTCAACAAAAACTTGGTATTTGTTGCCATTTAAGGACTTCATAGTGAAAGCAACTACGGAGAAGTTCTTTAAATCTCTCCCAACTCTCATGAAATTGTTCATTATTTTTTTGGAAAAAAGTAGTGATTTCTCTCCTTAACCTCGTAAGTTTACCCATAGGAAAATATTTTTAAGAAATTCTTTAGACATCTTATCCCATGTACCTAATCTCTAACGTGTATTCAACCAATGTTCAGCATTATCTTTCAAAGAAAAAAGAAAAATGCGCAGTCGAATAGCATCATCTGTAATATTAGGCAATTTAAGAGTTGAGCAAATTTCAAAAACGTTATCATTATGCTTATAAGGATTTTCAGAATCAAGATCATAAAAAGATGGTAACATTTGAATAGTAAAAGATTTGACTTCGAAGTGATTAGCCTCAATATCATGTAGTCTATTACCTATTAGTGACTTATAAGTGTTAGAAGTAAAATACTCCCGTAAAGCGTGTAGATTTTCAACCATCTTAACCTCACAAGTGTTAATGCTTTTTTTTTTGTGCTCTAAGTGTTCTACGTTTACGCTCTGTCTCAGAGTCGAGTTCTTTTGAATCAAGTGAAAGAGAACGACGAACATACATAAAAAAACAAATAAAAGGAAAAAAATTAATGCAAATAATAAATAAATCAAAGAAAGAATAAATGAAAATAAAAAAGCAAAGACCCACTAACTGAAGGTTAATGAATGCACTAAAAAAATTAAATAAATATACAAATCTACTAAAATGAAAACAACAATTTTTTGGGAATTTTTGTTTTAGAGGAAAATAAAGAACGAATAAACTAATAAAAACAATTTAACTAAACAAATAAATAATTAAACAAACAAAATCAAATTATAAGACAATAATACAAGCAATTAATTTTAACCTTTCCCTGACAAACTTGGCCAAATTTTTTTTAACAAAGTGTAAACCCGATACTAGCAAGCGCACAACATCAATGTAGATGGTGAGTAAAAGAGTATCAAACAACAGAAAAAGGCTTAACTACCTAAATTATTATCTTTCTAAGCTAATTTTATAAAAAAATCGATTTTTATTTTCTACAATATTAATCCTAAATTAATTAGAACTATTAAATAAAATTAATAAAATTAAAAATAATAAGAGCTTAATTAACGAATATGATTTAGAATCTTGAATCCACTACTAACCTATATAACAATGGTTTAATTTTATTTAGGAGAAAAAATATTAGAAATTTATGTGGTGATCTAGGCTACAAGCTTCGATTCACTAAAGAAATATATTATACTTAAATGCATGACATAACTCATCTAAGCATTAGCATGACTTATTCAATTCTATGATGTAAATCATCTAAAATTAGAATAAACTATTCAATTCTAAAACCCACAGTATACTTGCCAAAATCACATCCTCTCATACTCAAGACTACAAGAATCAAGTATGGATAAAAATACCAACTAACCCAAATAATTCTACAAGAACAATCACCAAGAATTAATTGTATCAAATCAACAAACATCCAAAGATATGTAATCACATAAAATAATTTAAAAATTATCTCAATAAAATAAACCAAAGTTACAAGGTTAGAGTTTCATCAAGATTCTAAAAAGAAAATTAGTTCATGATTAAAGGAAAAGAAAGAACCAAATTCTTGGAGTAGAATATGGCCTCCTTTTCTCCTAAAATGATTTATGCCGCCTCCTTGCACGATAAAAAAATAGCAATTTACCGATGGATGTTACCAACGGCCAAATACACCATCAGTAATCACCGACGGGTACAGGAATATTGTGGGTGTTAACAATTTTAGATCAAAAAATAAAGGAAAATTGGGCTCTAAAAAGTTACCACTTGTTACCAACGGCGTTAATCGTCGGTTATGTATAGTACCGACGAGTTTGGAAAGGAATATTATGCCGTAGATACCTTAAATAATTTATCGATGTGGTTAACGACAACCTTTTTGTCGTCGGCTATGAATTTAATTTTTCCTACGGCATTACCGATGGAGTTTCTATCAGTAACTATTGAAACTTACTACCGATGATACTTGCCGTCAGGACTCCGTTGGTAATAAATTAGTAGATGTACAAAATCGGATAAACCCTTCTCTTCTTCCCCAAATCATTTCTCCACAAAATTACTAACGAAAATCTTCCCTCCCACCCCTCCCGCCATCTCACCAATGAATTCCCTACCGACAACGACATCTTGAGCCGACACCCACCGTTGCCGCCACTACCACCGGCGGTAATGCTCTCTCTCTCTCTCTCTCTGTCTCTCTCTCTCTCTCTATTTTACTGAAATAGAAAATAGCCCTTCTTCTTCGTCTTTTTTAACTTATCCTTCTTCTCTTTTCTCTCAAGAGATTGCACTCCTTGCCGCCAATAGAGGAGCTCACCACTGCTAATTACTGGAGTTGCAGAGGTTAGGGGTTTTTAATTTTTTCCAGCTTTCTATTTTCAGTTTTTTTCCTATCTTTTTAGTTCTAATATATACATATATAGCATAATGTTGAATGTTGTTGTTTTATATATATATAGTAGGTTGTAAATAATTAAATTTTCAAATAAATATAGCATGATAATAACTTAAAAATTGCTTTTAACCTAAAAATCAATTAAGCAGAAGCTCGTAGACTACTCATGATCCCTAAATTATTTTCCTGACTTTTGCCAATAATGATAGGGATAGCATCCCTAAATTATTCCCTGAATGCTATTAAATTATTTAACTTCACTTGTGGAGAAATAAGCTTTTTTGGTCTCCAATCCATTATTTCTATTTTGTTCTATACATACAAGTTGCTAATGAAACTTCTTTCTTCATGTATAACCCTGAGCCCCAAAATAAGATTTTGATAATATAGCATTACCATTTTCAAGACATTCAAGTTTTTCTTCTCAAGCACATCATTATGCTATGTAATTAAAGTATGAAGTTCATGAATTATCATATAATTACATTTCTAATTCCATCATATTTTGAATATTTCATAAATAACTCGAAAAATAATTCAAATTCAACTTTGATAAATTTTGATTCCGTCTAATATATCATATTTTAAATACAAACGACATGTTTATTCGACATATATAAATTGCATATGATTTATATATTATACTATAATATATAAAGTATGGTAATCTTATTAAACATGTATTCTAAGTGAACATATATTAATTATATTATGTCATAAAAAGAAAAATGTAATGTCATCAAACTTTTTAAAAATATAGAGAATGAATTAACAAGAAACTTACTTAATTCAACTACCTTACTTCCAAAGTTGTCCTGCTACCATTTGTCTAATATGATTTCTTTTGATATACATATATAACAAAATTCTGAATTTTTCAAGTGTCACCACTCACACACATTCTTCATACAGAAGACTTTTTTTATCTACTTTTAATATATAATCTTTATCTAACAATTCCAATATGATTAAATTTGGAAGCCTTCTTTCATATTAATATGTATATGAGCCATTTCATAAATAAGTTTTAAGAAAAGCAACTTTATAATATATTTTCATACTATTTTCATTATAATATTGTTGAAATTCTAACATTAATTTGGCTGCAATGAAAGTTACATGCAAAATAATACTCTCCCCATTTTAAAATAAGTGTCTTTTTTAAAATTATATGTTATTTCATAATAAGTATCTTTTTGCAACATTCAAAGATTATTTATTATTATTTTTATCCATTTTATCCTCTTCTCTCCCTATTTATTTCACTAATTTTTTATTCTTTTATATTTCTCTTTCTATAAAAGGGTATAGAAGTCACATTATATAAAATACTTTCTTGATTTTATTTGTATAAATTATAACATCTCTTATTTCGAAACAAATGAAGTACATAAATAGGAAAATTCTATTATTTGAGTAAGTTTGAATAATAAGAATTTTGAACTTTCTTAGCATATTGTCATTGGTGGCTTCATGAAGATTTAAATTTTATTCTCTTACTTTTTGAATTATTGCCTAAACTAGTGTTTAGTTATGGTGATTAAGTAATTTTAGTGTCTAATACTATTTTCTTTTTTTTTTTTCCTTATAGCTTTGTTCATGAAGATTTTAGTGACATATTTTCTATTATATACACGTTAGAGGTATGTGTTTAATTAGTTTAAACTTTGTTTTACGGGGGATCCCTGACTCTTTAAAGCTTTACGGGGAGCCCTTACTCTTAAAAGTCGTACAGGGGAGCCCTGACTCTTTAAAGCTTTATGAGGGAGCTCTGGCTGTTAAGCATTTTACGGGGGAGTCTTAAATCTTTTAAAGATTTACGAGAGAGCCCTAACTCTTAATTATTTATTTGATGTGTGTTTGTTGCTTGTTTGAGTGGCTTGTATGCTTGGAAAATGTCTATAATAAAGAGAGAACTCTGCCAAAATTTTTCTAAAACTTATAAAGAAAAAAAACTTAAATGTTATCTTAAGCTTGGTTCTTTGTCAAAAGCTTCTATCCATTACTTATTTGCTCAATTCTTACTATGGATTTTATTCTAGGGTGATATCAAACTAAACACAACTGCTTCTGAAGAAAAGAAATCTTAATTTTGCTTCACTATAGGGATCTTTGTGAGATGTAATTTGTCTTGCTACTCATGGGAGTAAGCATATAGGATTTACACAATTCTTTAAATTAGCTTTGAGTTTTTGTAGCAACTAGTTGTCTGCTCTATGCTACATGCTTCAACTATTTCGGTTATTTCACCACTTATAAGAATAGTTTTAAACTAAAAGAAAACTAAAATTTTTGCATTTTTTCCAAACTTTATGGGGAAGCCCTGACTCTTAATTTTTTGTTTGGTTGTGTTTGTTCATTGGTTGAGTGGCCTGTGTGCTTGGAAAATGTCTGTAATACAGAGGAAACTCTACTAAAATTTTTTCAATCTTGTAAAAAACTTAGAATTTTTTGTGATGATGACTTAACATTAAATTTTAAATGAAATGAGAAGTTGAAACTTTTTAAATCTTTTAAGGAAAACTTTGTCAAGATTATAAACCCTAAACCCTACAACCTAAAACCGAAACCCTAAATTCTAAAACCCGTGTTTATAAATATTATAAAGGATTATAAGTTATATCTCTTACCAAGACTATAAGATTATATAAGACTTCTAAGTACGTTTAAAATTAAACTTTGTAATCGTAACTTAGAATTTATGGAACTAACAATTCTTTCTCCTAATCATTCTCAGAAGCTATGAAAAATATACAAGATCGAGTTGGATGTATAGAGAAAGAGGGCCCGGGATTAAAGGTCTTACAAATCAATTCATCGACGGGGTAGATTGTTTTATTCATCAATGTATTGAATCCAATAATGGACATAAAAATGCATTGAGAAGTACGTGTTCAAAGTGTAAAAACAAAAAGATTATACATTCCAAGATTATGAAAGGACATCTTTTGCAGTGGGGATTCATGCATTGTTATCATAATAGGACAGCTCATGGAGAAAACCTATGGCCACATGATGAAGAACGTATTCTTGGGGAACATGATGCTTCACTCCAGTCTGATATTGGAGTAGAAAGTTGATAGAGTTGATTTTTGGTATGAATAAACATCTTAAATTTTAATTATTAGTGATAATGTAGTATTTATTTATTCGTTATAGTTATTTAATTTATCTTTTTTGTTTACAGTCTGTTACGCCGATTAAGCAACCAAAAACAACCTATTTACTATTACAATAGATCCTACCTTACTATTACAAGTCTCAAATGAACAAAAGAAAAACAGAAAGAGACGGATCCTATCTATTACAACAATGGTTCTCTTCCTTCAGTTTCTGTTCCAAGAGACTATCAGAGATCACTAGAAGGTAGATTAGTTAATAATAATAAATTGAGCGGAAGCCGTAAATCTTACCTCGAGACCCTCAAGGTCTCGGCCAGAGCAGTAGAGGAAACCGGACGAGCTCGGCGAGTTCGGTTTCCGTGTAAGCAGTGACGGTCAGTCACTGGATGTTCTTCCAGAGAAGAGCAAGTTGAATCCCTCAGGTTAGCCAGTGAGCCTCAAGCGAAACAGCTCTCTATCCCTCTCAGCAAAGCCCTTTCCTCTCTCAACCAAGCCACACGCACGGTGCCGAGAAGGACAACCGGCACAGACTATCGGTGATAGAGTCCCGAAGGGTCAAAGAGAACACGAACAGGCAGTCGGTTCGAAAGAAGTGAGAGAGAAGACAGAAGGTCAGAGAGAGTTTGGAGGCAGCAGCGGCACAACAGAGAAAAGAGGAAATTAGGGCAGGCTGGGGAAAGAAAAGAACATTATATAGCCAAGTCGCCTGGGTTGGGTCGGGTTGAACCCGGCCCGCCCGGCATCAAGGACCAGCCAACCCACTCCACTCCAATGGGGCCCAGTCCGGTTATTCATCATAGGGATAAAGGGGGCTGAAGAAATAAAAATGAAAAATGTGAAAAAGATAGCCCAATAGGCCAACAAACTCCTCCTTGAACATATTTTCATTGAATTTCCAGCCAACACTGACTCAAAGAGTCAACCTTCGTCTACATGAAGGAGCTCCCTGCACAAAGAAAATTTATCAGTTGTCACAATCTTAGTACCAAAATCTGTAGGATTATCTTTAGTACTAATTTTCTCAATATTGACTATACCACTTGAAACTTTTTCCCTTATGAAATGATACTTAACATCTATGTGTTTAGTCCTCTCATGATAAACAGGATTTTTACACAAGTGGAGACAACTTTGACTGTTAGTATAAATCACAGCTTTGGAATTTAAAACATGCAATTCAGATAGAAGGCCTTGAAGCCAAATGGCTTTCTTAATTTCCTCGGTGGCAGCAATGTATTCAGCCTCCGTAGTCTATAAAGCGACTACAGCCTGCAACTGTGACTTCCAAGATATGCAATTGCCTGCTAAGGTAAAGAAATAAGAAGTGGTAGATTTCCTACCATCTTTATCACCTGTAAAGTCAGAGTCTACATATCCTACCAGTTCAAAATTATCGGACCAATTATGATAAAGTAAACCCCTATCAATAGTCCCATTAATATATCGTAATAACCACTTGAGAGCTGCCCAATGATCCCTACCCGGATTGGACATGAATCGGCTAAGAAGGCTTATGGAATAAGCAATATCGGGTCGGGTGGATATCATAGAATACATGACGGATCCTATAGCCATTCTATAAGGTATGTTTGCCATTTCTTTCTTTTCCTTTTCAGTTTTGGGGCAAGATTTTCGGAAAGCTGAAAATGGCTCGCAAGTGGTGTACAAACTGGTTTGCATAAATGCATCGAAAATTTGGAAACAATTTTCTGCAAAAAGGATTTCTGGGATATGAATAAGGATCGGTCAGCTCTATCCCTACTGATGTTCATCCCAAGGATTCTAGAAGCGGAACCTAAATCTTTCATATCAAATTCTAACTTTAACAAGGATTTCAAACGAGTAATCTTATCTCTATGCTTACAAGCAATTAACATATCATCCACATAGAGCAAAAGATAAACAGTAGTTTCAACATTATCAACACAAAAATATAAACAGCTATCATAATTGCTTTTAATAAAACCAGCTTTAAGCATGAAAGAGTCAAACCGTTTATACCATTACCTTGGTGACTGTTTAAGTCCGTACAAGGACTTTTTCAAGAGACATGCCATGTTTTCTTTACCCTTTTCTTCAAAACCTGGTGGTTGTCGCATATAGATAGTTTCTTCAAGTTCCCCATGTAAGAATGCAGTTTTTACATCAAGTTGTTCAAGATCAAGATCATAAAAGGCAACAATTGCAAGCATTATCCTAATTGTTTTATATTTAACAACGGGAGAAAATATTTCATTGAAATCGATGCCCTCAACTTGAGAAAAACCTTTTGCAACCAGCCTAGCCTTGAACCTTGGGGGTTCATTGGCAGATTCAGGCTCTTTGATTTTGAAAATCCATTTGCAATCAATTAATTTTTGCTTTGAGGGTTTTTGAACAAGAATCCAGGTTTTGTTTTTGTGAAGCGAGAACATTTCCTCTTCCATAGCATGCAACCACAAAGAGCGATTAGGGCTCTTTAACACATCAGAAAAACACATGGGTTCTTTCTCTTCTAAGTAAGATGCAGCAGCAAAAGCGTATGAGACAATGTAGGAATATCCATACCTAACGGGTTCTCTCGACTCTCTCCTAACCCTATCCCTAGACAGCTGGTAGTCTTTTAGAGCTTGTGCTTGTGCCTCTGGATGATCCTCATCATCATCATCTAAATTTTTAGATTCAGGCGTGTTGGTTTCAGGTTGTTGACTAGTCGGTATATCCGACTCTTCACTGGTTTCGGGTTTATTGTGAGCTTGTGTAGGTTCGGAGGTGTCCTCCACCTCCATGGGAATATTCCCATCTATGGGAACATCGATAAAACTATCAGGATTGGATTTAGCCTTTAGACAAGGCATATCAAGTTCATTGAAGACCACATCCCTACTCACAATAACCCTCACCCACAGCTCACCTTTGAGCCAAACTTTGTATCCCTTCACCCCACTAGGGTAGCCTAAAAACACTCCCTTTCTTGACATTGGGTCTAACTTACCCTCCTTTTGATGTGCAAATGCAGCACACCCAAACACTCTAAGGTTTGACAGGTTTGGTGGTTCTCCAGACCACAACTCTAACGGAGTTTTGAAATTTATGGCTGTTGAAGGTGATCTATTGATGAGGTAGACAGTTGTACTTACAGCTTCTCCCCAAAAAGGTTTTGGGATTCCTTAGGACACCATAAGACACCTAACCTTATCCATAATGGTACGGTTCATCCTTTCAGCAACACCATTTTGCTGAGGATTGTGCCTAACAGTCCTATGATACAGAATGCCATGTAGTGCACATAAATCAGCAAACTTTTTGTTACAAAACTCAAGGCCATTATCTGTCCTAATTGTCTTTAGTTTATTTCCGGTTTGATTTTCGGCAAGGCGTTTCCATTCAGAAAACTTTTCAAAAGTTTGATCCTTTGATTTTAAAAGAAATACCCACACATGCCTAGAGAAATCATCAACAACAGATAAGAAATAAACATTGCCACCATAGGTTGGAACCTTTTCGGGTCCCCACAAAGCACAGTGCACATAATCAAGGACAGAAGTGGACTTGTGTGTGCCTACTGAAAAACTAATTTTATGTTGTTTTCCAAGAACACAATGGTCACAAAAATCCAATGATTCGATTTTGTCACCACCCAAAAAATTTTGCTTTTGAAGGCAATGTAGTCCTTTTTCACTGATGTGACCAATTCGACGGTGCCACAACAAGGTCTTTTCAGGAACAGATTTTGAAACCAATGCAGATGCTTTGCAAAAGGTTTTTCCAATTAAATGATATAAACCATCCTTTTTAAAACCTTTAAGCATGACTAGTGCCCCTTTGCAACCTCTCATAATACCATTTTTCAGATTTATAAGAAAAATCGTTATGTCAAAAACACCAAGGGAGATTAGATTCTGACAAAGGTCGGGCACATATCTCACCTCAGTCAATTTTCTGGTCACACCATCATGCATTTTAATAAAAACATTTCCAATACCTTTGATGTCACAAACATGATTATTACCCATAAATGATGGAATCCGTAGGCAAAAAATAAAGTAAAATAAAACTACGGAAATCCACCAATAGGATCTGCACATACTAGAAAAACCGATTGGATAGAAATTACCTCAATGTTTCGATTGTTCGTTGTGGAGGCGCTGCTTTGTACGCTTCGCCCTCTACTGGTATCCACGCGACGAACTCCTCTGCAAGCGATCGGGATGCTAGCCCCTTCTGTGTTCTGAAAATTGTTCAGAACTGATCCTGACTATCTGGTAATCGGTCGTATTTCGGAGAGAGGAGGCTAGATACTATATCGCCGTTCTAGGGTTTAGGGTTTTGTTTTTCTTTTTAATCAGATAAAGGACGGCCACCAAGAAAAAGTTAACATAACCTTTTATAGCTGTCAATATCAAAACCCTAACTGTCATCTAATGACAGTTTAATCTCGTCCGTCTATTCCTATAATCATCCAATGGTTGGATGAGTAATGTTAAGTAATTAATTTTATTTATTCGATTAAATAAAATTAATTACTTATTAACCTACCAGAAAATACAATATGGAATCTGATTCCCCTTTTGTATACGTTCAACGAATCTGGACACAATCTAGATTAATTGAACGTGGACATTATGCTCACAAGATCGTCTATGCGTGTGACCCTGTAGGTTCACTTAACGTTGGCAGTGAATGAAAAAATGTCCTAGACATTTATTCACAAAACATAAGCGGCCTCTAGCAAGACATTATGCTTACCCAAGTTAAGTAAATGTAATAATAACCTAGCATCATATTTAATATTTAGTCCTTTTGTCACACGATATCCTAATTAAGTATAAGGCATGGATCAAGTCATCCTTATAAAACTTAATTAACCATTTACTTGATCACCAGGCAGACTGTTCCAACAAATAATATTAATAACACCTTATTAATACTTATTTGAGCATGGCCATGCATATTTTCCAGTCTTCCATATCAAGGGGCCCATGGATATCTCTCTCTAAAAAGAGAGGGACAAATCCCTTTCACTATCTCCAATATTCAAGCCATGACGAGAAAATAAGCCAACCAATAATCATAATCATTACTTAATTAAAAGTGATGTTTGACTATGTCAAAACATATTTTTCTCCCCATGCAAGAAACATTAGAAACATTAGGTCGAAGGACACCAAATATAAAACTGAGAAGAAATACTTATAACTTAAACCCATGCAATATTTCTTCTTCACTTTGGGTCATGTCCAATACAATATTCTCAATATGTATTTATGAATTGATTTTATATCTCATATTCATGATCAGTAAAACTTGACCATCAATCAACTTCACACTAGTTTACAAGATGTAATAAACTAGGGACAAATAAGAATAGTATTTTATTAGCTATAAGGGTTTTACTATCAAGTCACATACTTGATGACCAAGAGCATAAAATACAATTCAAAAGTACATGCTTCATAAATCATAAATGTGAGTCAATTGGTCTTAGGGCATAAACTAACAATAAAAACTTTTCCATGCTCAAGGGGTTTAAAATTTGAAAACCAATGCTTGTTTGATGTCATATGAAAAGTGCATCCTGAATCAAGAATCCAGTGTTCAAAAACAGGAGAAAGGGAAAAGGATACACACAAAACTTCAGAATACATTGAATTACCATCTGATTCAAATCGTGAGTTTTGTCATTTTTATCGCTCCCCTTACCTTGTTTACGTTGTTTTTCTTCTTTGATCCTTTTAAAATACTTATTTTTCATATGACCTTCCTTGCCACAGTAAAAACACTTCACTTTCTTATCTCGTGATTTCGACCTCCCTTTAGTTTTAGAACGGTGACTAAAAGATTCTCTCCGGTCAACCCTCCCTCTCACGTAAAGGTTCTCTCCGTTAGATTTGTTTTCTTTTCTCAAATCAAGGTCTTTTGATTTTAAAGCGTTTTTCACATCAGCAAGAGTCAAGTCATCTCTACCATGCTTGATAGCAGACTTAACATCATTAAAAGATTCAGGCAAGGAATTTAATAAAATAACAACGTTTTCATCAGAAATCTTTTCACCAACGTTTTGTAATTCCAAAACTATTTTGTTTAAATCATCGATGTTCTCTGAAAGAGATTTCGACCCGCTCATTTTAAAACCAAAAAGCTGTTCTTTTAAATAAATCTTATTAGATAAGGATTTTCCCAAATACAGTTTTTCAAGTTTTGTCCAAATCTCAAAGGCGTTGTCCTTTTCGTCTATTTCTCGTAAAACGTTATCAGTTAAGTACAAGGTGAGGCAACTGTCTGCATCACCAAGTTTTTCAGAAAGCACTTCACCCTTCCAAGATTCCGGATACTTTTCAGGACTGCAAATTGCGGGTGCGATTTTATTTTGGACTAAAACTACTTTCATTTTTCTACGCCACATTATGAAATCAGATTTGCCATCAAATTTGTCAGTTTCAATCTTTTGAACAGACATGATTAGAATGGCAAATAAGAGTAATCAATGGCTAGAAAAATGAGAGATTTGAAAATTTTGTCACTCAAATAAAATACCCGAATTTTTGCTTTAAAGAAAAACAGCACAGTAAAGTACGTGAAACGCAGTAGTGTCTTACAATCAGAACAGCGCAGAAGTACACAAAAATTAACCGAGACAGAAAAGGCAAAAATGCTGAAAAACAGCCACACAGCACACAGTCAGTAACGAATAATGCAGTGTTTGTAAGCATGTAATGAAAATCTCCAAGGCACATATACTTGGAGTCTCTTTGACTCAAGCCAGGCTTGGGTTTTAGATTTCAAAAAAATTACCAAAATGACAGAACACGTTCGAAACCGAAGCAATGCAGTAATTCGAATGATCAGGACAGTGAACAGAAATTGAAAAATCCAGATAATCAGAAACAGCAGATATAAGAGAAAATAGAGCAGATCTACGAAATCATCAAGAGAACAGAAGCAGACTTACACCCGGCACGGTGCAGAGAAGGACAACCGGCACAGACTATCGGTGATAGAGTCCCGAAGGGTCAAAGAGAACACGAACAGGCAGTCGGTTCGAAACAAGTAAGAGAGAAGACAGAAGGTCAGAGAGAGTTTGGAGTCAGCGGCGGCACAACAGGGAAAAGAGGAAATTAGGGCAGGCTGGGGAAAGAAAAGAACATTATATAGCCAAGTCACCTGGGTCGGGTCGGGTTGAACCCGGCCCGCCCCGGCATCAAGGACCAGCCAGCCCACTCCACTCCAATGAGGCCCAGTCCGGTTATTCATCATAGAGATAAAGGGGGCTGAAGAAATAAAAATGAAAAATGTGAAAAAGATGGCCCAATAGGCCAACACAGTCCATAATTTTAAGTGCTACTAGACTAGAATATCAAAACCCATTGAAATGAGGATTGGAAAAAGGAATATCAAATACAACAAGAACAAAAGAAGAAAATAGAAAGCTGGGCCAAGAAAAAGGAAATAAAAGAAATAAAAAGAAAGAGGAGAAATGGCAGAAGAAAAAGGAGAAGAGAGAAATTTAGAAGCTGCTAGAAAAGAAGCCGCTGCAACCGAAAGGGGAAAAATGGAGAAAGAGGGCAGCGGCTTTAAAAAGAGAAGAAGAGCTGCTGAGTAAAAAAAGAAGAAGCTGTTGTGCGTATTAGCTGAAGACTGAGAGAAGCAGAAAACATATAGCAGCAGTAGAAGAAGCAACTGCGCAAGCAGCTCTTGGGAGACAGACATAGCAATTGAAGCCGTTGTAGCCGCAATCTGAGGCAGAAGAATCGGCAGCAACAGGAATCTAAAGCAGGAGGTGGCAGCAGAGCAGAATACAGTAGCTGTAGCAGCAGAAATCAGGCAGAAATCGGTAGTGGTCCAAGTGAAGAAGAAAGCCGTGATCTTTTCTAAGTAATTGGTTCCTTCTCTCCCTTTAGTTATGAACTAAATTTATTTTTAAAATATTATAAAATCCTAGCCATGTAATTTTGATTTATTTTATTTTGGAGATTTATTATATTATTTATGTGATTACATATCTTTGGATGTTTCTTGGTTTGATACAATTAATTCTTAGTGATTTTTCTTGTAGAATAATTATTTGGGTTAATTGATATTTTTATGCATGTTTAATTCTTGTGTAGTCTTGAGTATGAGAGATATGTGATTTTTACAAGTATATTGTGGGTTTTAGAATTGAATAGTTCGTGCTAATTTTAGATGATTTATATCAGAGAATTGAATAAGTCATGCTAATGGTTAGATGGGTTATGTCATGCATTTAAGCACAATATATTTCTTTAGTGAATCGAAGCTTGTAGCCTAGATCACCACATAAAGGTTTAATCTTTTCTCCTAATTAAAATTAAATCATTGTTATATAGGTTAGTGGTGGATTCAGGGTTCTAAATCATCTGTTTGGTTAATCTCTTGTTAGTTTTAATTAGTTGTTTTATTCATTAGTTTAATTAAATTTAGGTATATTTTTCTTAGATAATAAAATTTCAATCTTCTTTTCATAAAATTAATTTAGGTAGATAATAATTTGAGTAGTTGAGTCCTTCTCTATGGTTCGATTACCTAATACTTTCGTATTACATTGGTCTTGTGCACTTGCAAGTATTTGGTTAAAATTTTGGTATAAAAATCCCGATCAAGTTTTTGTCACGATCATTGCCGACTGAAAAATGCTCGTATCGTGAGATGATATTTGATGCAATCAGTCCGAGAACCAATGATTATCTGTGACTGCTAAGTTGTGGTATATTAAGTCCGAGAACCAATAGACTCAAAAGTCGTATAATAATGTTTATGCATTCATAAAGAATCATTTGCCGCTGGGTAATCATATGGTTGAAGAATGGTACGCAATGCAGAAATTGATTTCTGGTTTAGGATTGCCTGTGCAAAAGATTGATGTGTGTTCCAATGATTGTATGCTTTATTGGAAGGAAGATTCTGATAGAACAGAATGTAAATTTTGTGGTAGTCATCGGTACAAGATATGTAGGAAAGAAAGAGGGTAGAAGAGGAAATTGGAGCCGAAGAGATCGGTAAAGATGATGTTTACTTTCCATTAACTCCTAGATTACAAAGATTGTCGATACATGAGATGGCATGCAAAAGGGTCACAAGAGCCGAATTTGATGAGCCATCCTAGAAATGGTGAAGCGTGGAAGCATTTTCATAGGATTTACTCTGACTTTTTGGTAGAATTGAGGAATGTGAGGCTTGTCTTGTGTATGGATAGGTTTTTGCCTTTTGGAATGGTAGAGAAGATATACTCCTCATAGTCAGTAATGGTAATACCGTATAACTTGCCGCCTTGGATGTGTATGAAAAAGGAGGTAACTTTCTTAGCGGTTCTCATCCCGGGTCCGAAAAATCCGAAAAGCAACTTCGATGTTTATTTGCAACCATTGATAGAAGAGTTAAATCAGTTGTGGGATGTTAGGATGGTTACTTATGATATTTTGAAGAAACATAATTTCCAAATGAGGGTCGCACTTCTTTGGACGGTTAGTGATTTCTCAGCATACGGTATGTTGAGCGATTGGAGTACAACAGAAGCATTGGCTTGTCGGTATTGTATGGAATAAATACAGTCTTTTCGGTTGCAAAATGGTGAAAAGCAATCTTGGTTTGATTGCAATCGATGTTTCTTGCCACTAGATCATCAATTCAAATGAGATTCGAGGTCTTTCAAGAAAGGTAAAGGTGAGGACCACTCGTCACCTCCACCATGACTTTCGGGAGAGCTCATATGGGATAGGATCCAGGAGTTTCCAAAAATTGCCAAAACAGGAAAGGAATTGGGTAAGGAAGATGGTAGGGGAAAGGATCACAACTATACAAGAGGGAGTATATCTTGGGATCTTTCTTATTCCTCTCAGTCCGACATAACACTAACGTGATGCACAATGAGAAGAATATGTTTGATAATGTATTCAATATTGTGATGGATGTGAAGGGGAAGTCTAAGGATAATATCAAGGATAGACAAGACCTACTTAAATTTATATTGCAACCGACCGGACTTGTTGATGAAAGAGAGCGGGGGGTAAGTTTTCCAAGCCAACAACGTGTTACACCTTGACTAAAGAACAAATGAAAATGGTGCTTTATTAGATTAAAGAGTTACAATTGCCAGATGGATATGCATCTAACTTGGCGTGGTGTGTTGATTATAAAGAAATGAAGATGACCGGTATGAAAAGCACGATTGTCATGTCTTCATGGAATGACTGGTACCCGCCACCTTTAAAGAGCTCCTTTCGACGAAGTTGTAGAGTTGTTTGGCCGAGTTGAGTCTATTTATTGAGACTTGTGTGTGCCGAAGATAAGTGTTACATATGCATGAATTAGAGGAAAGCATTCCCATTTTGATGTGTAAGTTAAAAGGCATCTTCCCTCCAGGTTTTTTTTTTATGTAATGGAATATTTAATGATTTGTTTGTCGTATGAGGCTAAGGTATGCGGTCATGTCAAATACAGATGGATGTACCCATTCAAGAGGTAATTTACATAACCATTCATTTGTAATTCAATCAAAACCTAGATTTAATTAAATTATATAACTCATTTATTTATACTTTGATTTAACATTAATTAGGTACTTGCACCATATAAAGAAGACAATAAAAAATAAGGCAAGAGTTGAGAGATCTATTTGAATGCTTACTTAATTGAGGAGGCTGCGATATTCTTCAGTTACTACTTTGAGGAAAACGTTCCCACACTCCATCAAAGAGATAGACAAAATGATGAAGAGGATCCTCTGCACGTGGATGAGGTTCTATCAATATGCAATCAACAAGGAGGAAAGTTAGGTCAAATGAGAAAAAGATACTTGGAGAGTGGAGAAATCAATGCAATACATAACTATATCCTCCTTTAATTGCGAGGAAGTGGAACCTTACCTTCAATAAGTAAACCGACGTTCTTTACTTAATACACTTTTTATAATATACATATATATATATATATATTTAATGAAATGTAGGAAATACGAATTGGAATTGCGAAATATCCATCCAAATATAACGGCTAATGAAATTCAAGAGAAAATAAGCGAGAGATTCACAAAGTGGTTTAGCAATGAAGTTATTTGTATGAAATTATTAAAATTTAAATCACAACTTTGTTAACGAATTTAATTAACAAAACTTTTTAGTGTTTACAAATGCACGATTCTATGAAACAATATAGTGAACTCATGAGGAATCAATCTTGGGGCCCAAATAATAAAGTGAAGACATATACCGGTTATATTGTTAATGGGTTTTAGTTTCATACAAGAGATAGAGATACAGAGGGAGAAACTTGTAATGATAGTGTTTGTGTGAAACCAAATTATTACGGTGTTTTAAAAGAAAAAATTGAGGATGAGATGGCTAGATCACTAATCCACAGGCTCGTATTGTTTCACTATGACTGGTTTGATTATTTAGATCGAGGAATGAAGATTCATATCAATATAAAATTGTTGATTTGCACAAAGACTGAGATATAGAGGATATGATCCTTTTGTATTAGCTCATCAAGCAGAGCAAGTTTCATTTCTTTTATACCCTGGCTCTAAACTACCGATGACAGATTGGGTTAGTGAAATGAAATCTCGACCACAAGTAATGGATGTTCCAATCCAAGATGATGCCTTCCAAGAGAATGTGGATATTAGCGAGGGTTCGACAATAGATACATTGGTTGAAGATGTGGGACCGCTTGTCTATGATTTTCGTTCGTCAGTACAGCTAGACATTAACGTCGAAAATGTTTTGAGGAATTACAAAATGATAAAACTGAAATCGAATGGGATTCTGATGAAGATTCTGAGGATTGTGCCGACGATGATACAGATAACGATTCCATCGATGAAAACAATGAGGATTCTGACACATAGAACGTTGTATGCTTAATGTTTACACTTATATATGTTTATAACACTTATATATGTTTATTACACCTATATAGTTTACATTTATACTGTTAGCCCTAAAGGCATTATTGCATATGATTTTGATTATGATTAACATATGTTTGTGTGAGTATTAAGCATAGTTTCCATAAAACAAAAGAAGCATATTTGAAGCCTCAAGACTACATTCTTAGAAGTAAAAGATCTTGGTAATCAAGGCAAAATGAAGGAGAAAAGATCAAGCCATTGAAGACCTTGAAGACTTGCACGTTAGTTAGGGATGTGCTAAGGTATTTCTTTGTAAAACTCCCTAACTCTCATCTTTGATTGTTGATCATGTATGAAGCACTTTGCATAAATATCTTTCTATAAATTCTTCTTAAAATTCAAGTATTCTTGATAGAATTTTTTATGCCTTTGAAAGTTTTCATATCTCTAAAAGAGTGTCAAGAATACATGTTTTTGAAATAGGAAGGAAAGCTCCGATTTTTGTAGAAAGCGTCCGAATCTTTCTGTGTCAAACTCGGACGTCCGTGTTTGGAAACCGGTCGTCCGGTTTTCCTTTTTACTGTGAAAAATATTACCGTTACACAATGCAATGGTTACTTTCTCTCTCTTTCCTATATATATTGATTTTTTTATCAGCTGTAAAAATAACAAGTTTGGTGAAATATTTATTGAGATCATTTAAGAACCTTTAAAGAACTTTAAAGAACAATCCTTCAAACAAACTTTCATCTCACAAAAACATCTTCTTGAGCTTCATTTGTGACCATTTATCAAATAAGAAGTAAAGAGGAGCTTGTAGAAGCATTCAATTGAGTTGTATCTTTCCTTCTCAAGCTCATTTGGTAATATTGTTCTTAACTCATCTCTCTTCTATTGACATCAAAGGTTTGTGTTGAAAAACCCCTTGGGTTATCCTTTGATTGTATTTGTGATCGGTGATTGAGGTTGCTTGCAAAATCCTTGGCGGGTGATTCTCAAAATTGTGATTGTTGTATACCTTTTATTATAGTGGATTTGGAAAATCTTAGGTGTTGACTCAAGGTAGTGGATGTAGCTCTTTGAGAGAGTGAACCACTATAAATTGTTGTGCCTCTTCATTCTATGTTTCTTACTTGATTGTCATAATTATAAGATTTTGTTTGGTTGGGAATTTTATTAAAAAGTGTTTTAGAATTCTTTCTCAAACAAAATTGGAGGTTTCTCTTTTAATTACACAAAGAATTTTTAAAAATTAGCCAAAAACCTTATTCATCCCCCTCCCCCTAAGGTTTTTTAATTGGTATCAGAGCAAGTCTTCTTTTTAAAGCTTGACATCCTAAGAAGCAAAAGATCCTTTTTAATATGGCTAGTATTTACCCTATGTAGAAGGCTCTTCCACAAATAGGCCTCCTCTTTTTAATGGAACTAACTACACTTTTTAGAAGTCAAGAATTATAATTTATATTTGATCTATTAACTTTTATCTTTGGAGCATTGTAGAAAAAGGACCTTATGTTCCTAAAAAGGATGGAATTGTCAAGAAGGTTGAAGAATATGATGAGCTTGATTCAAGGAAGATGACTCTAAACTTTCAAGCTATGAATATATTGAGTTGTGCCTTGGATGCTAATGAATATAATAGAGTGAGCGGATGCGACTCGGCTCATGAAATGTGAAAGTTATTTGAAGTTACTCATGAAGGTACCAATCAAGTGAAGAAGTCAAAGTTGGCTATGTTGCTGAGAGATTATGAGCTATTCATGATGAAACAAAATCAAAGCATTTGTGATATGTTCACAAGGTTCACCAACATCACAAATGGCCTAAAGGCATATGGGAAAGAGTACACAAGGGGAGAAGTAAATAGAAAGATTCTTGATGCACTCCCAAAAGCATGGCAACCAAAAACTCTTGCTATTGAGGACTCAAAAGATTTTAGACTACTTCCTATTGAAGAACTCATAAGATCACTCCTCACCTATGAAATGAAAATAAAAAGGTTAAATGAAATGGAAGATGAAGACGAAGGAAGAAAAAGCATAGCACTCAAAGCAAATGAGGATGATCAAACATACTCATCAAACAATGAAGATGAGATTGATGATGAGGAGGAGATGGCCTTGATAATGAGGAAATTTAAAAGATTCTACAAGAAAGGCTTCAACAATAGAGGAAAGAGACCTCCATTCAAGAAAGGAGGACAAAGTTCATCACTCTTCAAGGCTTGGTGCTTTGAATGCAGTAGCACCGATCATCTTACAGCCGATTGTCCCAAAGCCGTTGAAAAAGAAAAAGGAGCTTTAGAAGCAAATCTTGAAGCATTAAAAAAAAAGAAGAAAGGCAAGGGCCTAATAGGAGCTTGGGATCAACATTCAAACGAAAGTGAAGGAGAAGAAAAGGCCAACCTATGCTTCATGACATTAGAAAATGAGGTACAATCTTCACCCTCAAATCTATCTAATCTTGTCGATGATGATGATGATGATGATCTTAATTCTTTGCTTATTGAAATGTATCATGAATTGGAAAAGATCACTAAAAAGAACGAGGAGTTAAAGAATAAGGTTGATAACCAATCAAATGAAAATTCAAAACTTGTTTGTGAAAACAAAACTCTTTTTGAATCACTAGAAATTTTGAAAAAAGAAAATGACTTCTCAAAATTAGAATTTCAAAAACTCATTTTAGAAAACAAAAATCTTTGTGAAAAATTCCTCTCACTTGAGAAATGCACAGTAGATTACAATGATTTGAAGAAAAAGGTGAGTGATCTCACTCTATGTGTTGAAAAGTTCACAAAAGGAAAAGAAAACTTTGCAAAACTTCTTGGCTCTCAAAGATCACCTTTTAACAAAAATGGTATTGGATATAATCTTTCCAATAATTTTTCTAAACAAACACATTTGTAAAAGCTTCCTCATCCCTTTCTCACCTTTGTTGTACTTATTGTGAAAAGATTGGTCATAAAGCCACAAAATGCTTTATAAAAAGAAAAGTTGAAAGGGGATAAAAACGGTTTGGAAAATAAAAGAAAACTCAACTAACATTCATGGACCCAAAAAGATATGGGTACCAAAAGTCATTTCTACTTTTTCTTTTGTAGGAATCCAAATCAAGCTCAACTAAGTGGTATTTGGATAGTGGTTTCTCAAGTCATATGACCGATAACGCATCTCTCATTAGTGAGCTTAAACAAACCAAAAGTGGCTTCGTCACCTTTGGAGATAAGAAGAAGGGAAGAATCATTGGTATAGGCAACATTGGTAACAATTCTTCTTCTTTTATTAATGATGTCCTTTTAATTGATGGTTTAAAATTCAATTTGCTTAGTATTAGTCAGTTGTGTGATAATGGAAAAAAAATTGTTTTTGAAAATGATTCTTCTTCTATCATTGATAAAGCGAAAATAAAACTATTTTTGTTGCTAAAAGAGTTGGAAATGTTTATGTCTTTCATCTTGAGGATCTTATTTCCCAAAACTTAAAGTGTCTCTCGGTTCATGATGATAATGCATTTTTGTGGCATAGAAGGCTTGGTCATATTAGTATGGATTCTTTGAACCAACTTTCTTCAAAATAACTTGTTAGAGGCTTACCAAAACTTCACTTTGAGAAAACTAAACTTTGTGATGCTTGCCAATTTGGAAAACAAATTAAGACCTGTTTTAAACCAAAGAAAATGATTTCCACTTCAAAACCTTTAGAACTCATTCACATGGATTTATTTGGACCAATGAGAACCAGTAGTCTTGGTGGTAAGAGGTATGCTTTTGTTATAGTGGATGATTTCTCAAGATTAACTTGGACTTTATTCTTAAGCTAAAAGGATGAGGCATTTCAAGAATTTGTCAAACTTTTCAAAAAGGTTCAAACCTCTCTTGATTGTAAATTGATCTCTATGAGAAGTAATGATGGGAGAGAATTTAACAACCAAGATTTAACAAAACTTTGTGATGATTTTGGCATAACACAATTTTACCCCACAACAAAATGGTGTTGTGGAAAGGAAAAACCGTACTTTACAAGAAATGGCAAGATCAATGTTTTGTGAAAACTCCCTTCCTAAATACTTTTGCGCCGAAGCCGTGAACACTGCTTGTTACGTAATGAATCGTGTTCTCTTGAGACCTCTTTTAAACAATACTCCTTTTGAACTTATTTTCCACAAAACTCCTTCTATTGGCTACTTTCAAAGTTTTTGGATGCAAATGCTTTATCTTAAACACCAAGGATAATCTTGGAAAATTTGATAAAAAAATTCGATGAGCGAATTTTTCTTGAATACTCTTCAAACAAGAAAGCTTATAGAATTTTCAACAAAAGAACTTTATGTGTTGAAGAGTCCATTCATGTGAACTTTGATGAAACTAACTTTTTTGAAAAGAGAAATGATGATGACATAGATAACTCTTTCAGCCATGAATCTATTCACACTCAAGCTTGGGAAAATTATTCTAAAGAGGAAGAGGAAATTGAGGAAATACTAGAAGAGGATCAACAAACTCAAAACATTCCTCAAGATGTGATGTATCCCAAAGGGCACTCAAAGGATGAAATCATTGGCAATGTATCACAAGGGGTAAGAACAAGAAGGTACTTCATAGATAACTTTGATTTATTATCTCAAATTGAGCCAAAATTTATTGATGATGCTTTATGTGATGAGTTTTGTATTATTGCTATGCAAGAGGAATTAAAAAAATTGAAAGAAACAAGGTTTGGACTTTAGTCCCAAGACCCCATGATCACCCCACCATTGGCACAAAATGGGTTTTTAGAAACAAACTAAATGAATCTGGAGAAGTTATTAGAAACAAAGCTAGACTTGTTGCCCAAGGATTCAATCAAGAAGAGGACATAGATTTTGATGAAACTTTTGCTCCGGTTGCTAGACTTGAATCCATTAGGATGCTTTTGTCTTTTGCATGTTTTAAAGGATTCAAGCTTTTTCAAATGGATGTTAAAAGAGCTTTTCTAAATGGTGATATTGAGGGGGAAGTTTATGTTGAACAAC
The DNA here is from genome assembly GCA_028651295.1 of Catharanthus roseus. Taxonomy (NCBI): domain Eukaryota; kingdom Viridiplantae; phylum Streptophyta; class Magnoliopsida; order Gentianales; family Apocynaceae; genus Catharanthus; species Catharanthus roseus. The sequence continues at coordinate 30,712,350 of JAPQWS010000168.1, forward strand.
CTCCCAGTTTTGTGCATGAAAAATTTCCAAATCATATTTTCAAACTTTCAAAAGCTCTCTATGGCCTAAAACAAGCTCCAAGAGCTTGGTATGAAAATTAAGTGGATTTCTTCTCTCAAATAATTTTTCAAGAGGTGTGGTGGATACTATTCTTTTTATAGAAACCTATTGTAACAATGATCTTCTTCTTGTTCAAATTTATGTAGATGATATTATTTTTGGTGCTACTAATGTTTCTTTGTGTGAAGAATTTGCCTCCCTTATGCAAAATGAGTTTGAAATAAGCATGATGGGAGAATTGAACTACTTCCTTGGACTACAAATCAAGCAAACAAAAGAAGGCATCTTCATCAACCAAGAGAAGTACACCAAAGAACTTCTCAAAAGATTCGAGATGAGCGATACAAAAGGTATTAGCACTTCTATGAGCTCATCACTGAAGCTTGACAAGGATGAAAAAAGGTAAGAAGGTTGATGAGAAAAGGTATAGAGGTATGATTGGCAGTTTGCTTTACTTAATGGCTAGTAGACCGGATATTGTATTTGCGGTATGTTTATGTGCCAGATTCCAAGCTTGCCGCAAAGAATCTCATTTAATAGCTGTAGTATGTATCTTGAGATATTTAATTTCATCATATGAGTATTGCTTGTGGTACTCTAAACAATCTTGTTTTGATCTTATTGCCTACACCGATGGGGATTATGCCGGATGTAAGGTAGAAAAGAAGAGTATAGATAGAAATTTCCAATTCTTGGGAAGATGCTTAGTATCTTGGTACAGCAAGAAGCAATCGTGCGTATCCTTATCAACCGCCGAAGCGGAATATATAGCAGCCGATTGTTGATGTGCGCAGGTACTTTGGATGAAACACACCTTGATTGATTTTGGTTTTTCTTTTAAAAACATACCTATTATGTGTGATAATACTAGTGCCATAAACATTTCCATAAACCTTGTGCAATATTAAAAAACAAAACATATTGAAATCAAACATCACTTTATTAGAGATTATGTTGCTAAAGATGATGTATTTTTAGAATATATTTGCACAGAGGGTCAAATTGCCGATATTTCTACAAAACTGCTCTCTGGAGAACGTTTTTTCTATTTGAGAAAATTGCTTGGTATTGGTAGACTTCATGACTAATGTGTGTTGTTTAACTTATCAGTTTTTCTCTTATTTATCTTGTTCTTACAGAAATTTTCAAAAAAATTGGACGCCTCTTTTAAAAATCGAACGTCCAGTTCAAAATCAGACTTAAGGATTTTCTTCACAAAAAATTCCCGAGATATTCAGACGTCCGATTTCTTATTTTTAACAAAACCAGACGACCGTTTTTCTAAAATCAGTCGACCTATTTCTTTAAAATTGTCGGGGCTGCGTCTTTATTAAAACTGATCTCTTCATAGCCTCCCTCTTATTTCTGTCTTTTTTCTCACAACTCTCTCTCACTCTCTCGACCGAGACTCCCTTCTCTCACAAAGCCCATCCAATTTCTCTGTCCGATTCTCACACTTCTTCTCAAATCTTTCAAATTTATCTCCTCCTCAAACAAGAAACTCGATCGGTTTCTATTTTTTTTTCCTCTCTCTCTATCCTCTTTATCAAAAATCTTCATATTCAAGTCCCTCTCAAACCCTAAGTCGAGATTGCTTCAAAATGGTGAAAACTAAGAATGCCAACATTGGAAGAGGAGTAAATATTGAAGAAGGAGGGAACAGTAGAGGAAGAGGCAAAGGAAAAAGGGTACCTTCTAGAATTAGGGCTCCAGATATGTTTATCTATGTAAAGGAGGCTGCAAACTTTGAAGAATGGACAAGAAATCGAAGAAAAATTGCTGCTGGACATCGAGTGGATTTCAATGATCTGCAAAGTATGGAAGCTATACCAAATCTCTTTGATGCTATTGGGTGGACATCTTTGCTTACTGTTAATGAGCTATATTACATTGAAATGATTTATGAATTCTATGCCAATCTACATAAGGGTAGAGTTGAAAGAGTCGATAACATACCCCATCAACGGGTTTTGTCTAGAATTGGAGGAAGAAATATTGCATTTGATGATATGCTATTAAATACCATTCTAGAAACCCCTGAAGATGGCATGAGATTCTACACTAAGAATGAGAAATGATTTGATCAAAATTTATATAGTGAAAGAAGGTTTGAAGAGATTTTCACTCACGGAGAAGTTCTAAAAAGGCACGATGATAGAACTGTGAATAAACTTATGCCTATGGGAGATTACTACATTATATGATTTCTAATATCATTATTCCAAATGTTGAGCACAAGTCTTCCATCACAAATATGCACTCCTTTGTCATGCTTGCTCTTCATGAACATAGGAGGATGAACTTCGATTTCATGGCTATAGAACACATGCTAGCCACACAATCCTCTTCCACCAAGTGCTTTCCGTATAGATGCTTCGTTATAAAAATCTTTCAACATTTCGTGATCAATTTGGTTGGAGTTGGTGATCACATTGGCCCTGGTAAGATTTACAATCAGAATACTTTCAAGATAATGGGGTTTGAAAGAAATGATGATGGAATATGATAAGAGGTGGTCAACAAGGAAGTGATGATGATGATGATGAAGAGCATAATGGTGATGAAGAAGAGGGAAATGAGCCCGAAAGTGTGGATGACGAAGATACCAATAAAGAGGACATTCGAAGAGAAATGAGATAAAAAAAAAGGCAAGAACGAATGGAGGAAGGACAATCCTCAGCAGATACGGCTCTAATATTGGATAGAATTGCTATAATGCAAGCACAAATAAATGACCGACTTGATGACCTCAATGATAAGATTATAGACATTCAAAATCGGGTTACGAGATTGGAGCGAGGAGGAAAAGATACCGATGAAGATGAAGATGATTGAGGATTCCTTTTAAATCTCTACCCTTTCTTTGTTTCAAAAACTCCTTACACTTCCACTGTTTTTCTTTCTTTTCTTGGCTCCTTATCAAACTCTATTATGACTATTTTGTCTTTTTTATGCTATGATGTTCTTCTTATGTCTTGATATATGCTATATTTTATTTTTCATATTGGTGTTGTGTTATCTTGATGCTAAATTTTTATGGACTTCATGATGACACTTTAATGTTGAAAGTCCAATTGTAGCTTTCTTTTCTATGATCCCTTAAAAACATTCCCAAGTATCTTTTTGATTTATGACAAAAGGGGGAGAAATATGTGCAAGAACTAAGGGGGAGAAATAGTTGCAAAATGCTTATTGTGTTGCTTTTAAGTTTCATGCTTTCTTTTGGTTGGCCACATATCTTATGGGTGATGTGCTCGGTTTGATGATTGTTTGATGTCATTGGTGTGAAGCATGTTTTTAAGGTAAGCTCATTTTTCTATATTATGTTTCAAAACCTTCGCATGTTTTCAAATTCATAGGGGGACTAACCTCCCTTATGGTATTTTGGTATGTTTTACTCTTATTGATGATCTTCTTGAAGCATCACCATACTTTAATACATGCTCTTTTGTTTTTCTTGCATATGTATTTGTCATAATCAAAAAAGGGGAGATTGTTAGTCCTAAGGGCATTACTGCATAAGATTTTGATTATGATTAACATATGTTTGTGTGAGTATTAAGCATAGTTTCCATAGAACAAAAGAAGCATATTTGAAGTCCCAAGGCTACACTCTTAGAAGCAAAAGATCTTGGTATTCAAGGCAAAATGAAGGAGAAAATATCAAGCCATTGAAGACCTTGAAGACCTGTGTGTTAGTTAGGGATGTGCTAAGGTATTTCTTTGTAAAACTCCCTAACTCTCATCTTTGACTGTTGATCATGTATGAAGCTCTTTGCATAAATATCTTTCTATAAATTCTTCTTGAAATTCAAGTATTCTTGATAGAATTTTTTATGCCTTTGAAAGTTTTCATATCTCTAAAAGAGTGTCAGGAATACATGTTTTTGAAATAGGAAGGAAAGCTCTTTTCTGTAAAATCCTTTCCAAAAATCGGTTATCTGGTTTTAAAACTGGTCATCTGATTTTTCTAGTTTTAGAAAAATCGGTCGTTCGATTTTTGTAGTAAGTGTCCGAATCTTTCTGTTTCAAACTCGGACGTCCGTTTTGGAAACCTGTCATCCGGTTTTCCTTTTTATTGTAAAAAATATTACCGTTACACAGTGCAACGGTTACTTTCTCTCTCCTTCCTATATATATATTGATTTTTTTATCAGCTGTAAAAATAACAAGTTTGGTGAAATATTTATTGAGACTATTTAAGAACCTTTACAGAGCTTTAAAGTACAATCCTTTAAACAATCTTTCATCTCACAAAAACATCTTCTTGAGCTTCATTTGTGATCATTCATCAAATAAGAAGTAAAGAGGAGCTTGTAGAAGAATTCAATTGAATTGTATCTTTCCTTCTCAAGCTCATTTGGTAATATTATTCTTAACTCATCTCTCTTTTATTAACATCAAAGGTTTATGTTGAAAAACCCCTTCGGTTATCCTTTGATTGTATTTGTGATTGGTGATTGAGGTTGCTTGCAAAACCCTTGTTGGGTGATCCTCAAAATTGTGATTGTTGTATACCTTTTATTATAGTGGATTTGGAAAATCCTTGGGTGTTGACTCAAGGTAGTGGATGTAGCTCTTTGAGAGAGTGAACCACTATAAATCGTTGTGCCTCTTCATTCTATGTTTCTTGCTTGATTGTTATAACTATAAGATTTTTTTTGGTTGGAAATTTTATTAAAAAGTGTTTTAGAATTCTTTCTCAAACAAAATTGGAGGTTTATCTTTTAATTACACAAAAGAATTTTCAAAAATTAGCCAAAAACCTTATTTACCCCCCCCCCCCCCCCTCCTCTAAGATTTTTCATATACGTTTATAATACTTTTAAGTCATTCATCCACGTTCCTTATATTGCAGGTACGATGCCTCGAGGACGGAAGAGAGCATTAGTTGATGATGCTAACCCATCGATGGGTACATAGTAAACGGGTACACAGTCGGCGAAGACACCGACTCCACCGATGATGCAGGCCCTACTAACACCTGCTAGCACGACATGTCCTCTTCCTCTGCCGTCAACCAGTCAGCTAACTCCATAACCGGCTCCACAGATGACGTAGGCCCCACCGACACATACTAGCACAATAGGTCCTCTTCTTCTACCATCCAACAGTCAGTCGACTCCATCACCAGCTCCACCGATGACGCAGGATCCACCCACTACCTCACAACCGTCTGCTTAACAGTCAACACAGGCAGTTCCAAATATTGGTTCTTCAGTTTGGAGGCCTCCTACCAGAGATTCTCGAGAGTTATTATATTTGCATGTAAACCAGGAAGTATTCATATATATACAAAAATATTTATATACTAATATAAATATCTATTAATGAAATTTGTGTAATAGACTATAACCCTCTTCAAGAGCCGTCACCTACATCACAGCTGTCTTTCAAGAGAGGTTCAACAGGCCTTGACATATTTGGTCTTAGATCCCGCAGCATGTCCAAGATATGTGGTGGGGAAAGTTTCAGGTAAATATAATAAAAGAAATAATAAAAGCCTTCTTATTAAAACGAATATTTTTATGTAAAACAAACTAACAATAAATAAATATTCAATTTTAGATGAAATATAATAAAAGCCTTCTTATTCTTTTTTTCTTTTTTTGGTTTAGGGTTTGAACCAACCTTTAAGGTCATTTTAAACTGCTAGTTGGAGAAAAGTAGGCATTAGACTCACAACATGGCCCTTGTTGTTGCCACCATCAGCCTCGAAATCAACTACTTGTCAGTCGGAATGCGTTAGCCAGTCTCAATATGAAGGCGTTCCACGTTCGCTTTCAGCTCCTGATATTTTCCTACAAAAAAGACATTAATAAGTTATTGTTAAGCAATATACATTAGACATAGAGAGTAATAAACGATAGTACGAGAATTCTTTAAGACTATAAAAGAACCTCACCAAAACTCGTCGGATCGTGTATGGACCCACTGTCCCTTCTGCTGATGCAGTAGGACATATAGGTCCAACTATTCGAAGGCCTCACCCATCTTCTCCCGCTGCAAACATAAATGAGTTTTCAAATATAAAGGTAGTTCAAAAAACTATAAGTTATAAGAAAATATGGCTTTAAGTTAAAAAATTGCTAATAATTAAATATGGAAATGAAATTGACTTACCCACTCAATGAAAGACCCAGACCCGTCAGTGTGCTTGCCGGGCCTCTGGCTACCACGCCTCTACAACTGGTTCTACTGTGCCGCCTCCCACCTTCTTGTATGCCTCTGAGACCCATTCATCACAAAGACTCGTGTACTGTGAGGTAGTCATCCAATCGGGCTAACACCCGTCCATTTGCACCTCGAATATCAAGTTCTTGTATTGTAATGAAGCCTATTTTTGCCAAACGTCCCGAATGGCACGCTAATGCATCGGATCCCATTGACACCTCTTCTGCAACAACACATAATTTGTTAAACAATATAAACTTATACATTTAAAAGTTCATGTAGTTACCATTATATAAAGACTTACTCCGATTCTGTATACCATAGTTCTTTATTCTATCTGGGACCTTTCCAAAACTAAGATGTGCCTCAACAAAATGAGCCTTCATGATTTTAGTAATCACCTTCGCACAGTCTGATTGCTTGTTGAAGCTGTGCAAATGTTAAAATACAAGTACATTTAATTAACTAAATCTAATTAATGTTACTTAAACAAAATATATAACAACATATTAGAACTTCTCCATATCCAAGTCTAACAAACAACAACAATTCCAACATAGTCATAGCACTCATTCCATATCCAAGTTTGACAAACAACAATTTCATATCTAACAACATATATTCCATGTTTAACAAACAACAATTCCATATGTAACAAACATATGTTCTAAGTTTAACAAACAACATCGAACCATGTCTAACAAATATATATTCTAAGTTTAACAAACAACAATTCCATTAGCTACGACATGTACCTGTCAGCAGTCAGTAAGATAAGGATACGAGATTCAACAACACCTTTGGATGAAGGGGTAGGTGAAGGGGATGATGAAGGGGCAGTTGACTGTGGACATTCTGATGATGAAGGAGCAGGCCTCGATGATATCCCCACAGTAGATGAAGCTGAAGAAGGAGTAGATGTGGACGCTAGACTCGTGTATGGCAACTGCGGAAATAGAGTCAAGGTCACCGGAGGTATAGAAGCCACTGTCTGGTGAGCCCTCTTCTTACTTCCACGTACCATCTATAATATAAAAGATTAAACAATTTTAGAAAGTTACTTAAAAATAAAGTTATTTAAAGTTACATAACGGCAAAAAGAAACAAACAAGCTATTTAGAAACATTTACTTAAATATACATTAAGAGAACAAGAAACAAACAAGTTATTTAGAAATAAAGTTACTTAAACATAACTTAAGAGAAAAAGAAACAAACAAGTTACTTAAACAAATTACCAATTAAACATTCTACGATTTGGAATCAGACTCCAATTGAAACTCTTCCTCTTCCTCTTCTTCACCGGACTCCCATTCGACCTCTTCTTCATCTTTATTATTTTCATCTTCATCTATAGTATTAATCCTCCCAAGAATGTCTACCGATTCTAACTCGCCCAACTCGTCAACGAGAGTTCCAATGTCTTTAACATCAACGTCTATCCTTGAAGTTTCGGCAATATCAACATCTTTTTGAAATGGAATGTCTACTAAAGGTATATCTAAAATACAAGGTCTTGATTTTATTACAACCCACCAGTCACTTTTTTGTCATTTAGGTGCAGTGTATGGGGCATAAGTCACTTGTTCGGCTTGTTAGGATAAAATGAAAGGATCATATCCCCCTGCATATTTCTTTTTAATATGCAGCTCCACAAGTTTATATTTATCATGAATCTTAATGTGATTTAAACCAATCACACTTAAAAAGAACGACCGATTGACTTGGTCTTCCCGGATATCGAATCTGAATTATCTCGTTTAAAGTCCCATGATAATCACCTTTAACCCGTACACTACAATTATAAGTAAGACTATCAGAACCTCTTTCCTATGTAAGAAACCTGAACCCGTTAACAAAATATCCATGACACAATTTTACACGTTTAAACTGACCCCATGATAAGCACTTAAGGCATTCGTTGTTGCTTGCATTAACAGGTTTTTCCATTTAAATAAAAGAATTAATATTTGTATAGTTTATACATTATTAAAATTTATAATATAAAAATTAATCAAACTTTCAACTCACTTCTTCCGTAAACCACATTGAAAACTCATTACTGATTCTCGTCTGATCGTCACTTTCTATTAAACTTGGAAAACGCGTCCTTAAGTCCATTGTGTACTTCCTACAAGTAATCAATATATTTCACTTATAATTAATCACATGTTATCATTTGTAAGTAAAAATATTGTTACATAGTAAGTAATGAGATTAATTTACGAGATGTACAGTTCAACTTCATCACAGTTCAATAGGATGTAGTTTGTTGCTGCCTTATATTTTTTATCATCAAATATCTTATCGTCATCTTACCGTACGCCCTTCTTTGTCCATTGCAAATTGAAAGACCCAATTCTCCATTCCTTGGATAATCACCCTCATCATTTCTTGGTGGATCTCTAGTGTTGGTTGATACATGAGGTTCAAAGTACTAGCTATAAAATGTGAAGCCTCTTCAACCAAATAAACATTGCACATCAAACCCTTAACCCTAGCCTTATACTTAATTTTCTTCTTCAAATGATTCAAGTACCTCTCGAATGGATATATCCATCTATACTGAACTGGACCACATACCCTAGTCTCATACAGCAAGTGAACCAATAAAGCTTCATGACATCGAAGAACGAAGGAGGAAACATCTTTTCTAACTTGCACAACAACACAACAATATTATTCTCCAATTCACGCATGTGTGCTACACTTAATTTAGGAGAACACAAGTCTCTATAAAACAAACTCAATTCTACCAAGTCACTTCTTACCTTGTTCGAAAGTACCTCTTTGAGAGCAATAGGAATCAATTGCTCCATAAACACGTGGCAATCATGACTTTTCATTCCAGACATTCTCAACTCCTTCAAATCAAAACATTTGCTCAGGATAGATGTATATCCATCTAGTAGTTTCAAATCCTTCACCCACTCAAATACAGCCTTCCTTTGTTCTTTTGTCAAAGTGTAACACGCCTTTGGTTTTGCAGAACCTTTGAGATAATTTAGTTCAGGCCGATTACAATAGCTTTGAACATCCTCCCTAAACTTCACGTTCTCCTTCGTCTTTCTTTTCACATCCATAACTGTGTTAAAAACATTATCAAATACATTCTTATCATTATGCATGACATTATGATTGTGGCGAACTAGGAGAGTACGCCAATATGGAAGATCCCAAAAGATACTGCGCGTTGTCCAATTGTGATATTCTCCTCTGCCATCTTCCTTTCCCATCTCAACTCCAGTTTCTATAATCTTTGGCATGTCTTGAACCCTTTCCCCCAACTGCTCTTCTGTAAGACGAGGTGGCGGCTCAGAATGATCTTCTCCTTTGCCCTTCTTAAAACACCTCGAATCCCTTCGAAATGGATGATCGAAAGGTAGAAAGCAGTGATGATAATCAAACCAAGATTTCTTTCCCCCACTTAGTAGTCTAAATGACTTTATTTCTTCCATGCAATATGGACAAGCTAATGCGCCATCAATACTCCAACCGGATAATATCTCGTATGCAGAAAAGTTACTAACAGCCCATAGAAGGGCTTCCCACATATTAAAGTTCTATTTCTTCGAAATATTGTACATGTTAACCCAATGCAACCACAATTGATTAAATTCGTCTATCAATGTTTTCAAGTAAACATCTAACTTATGTTTTGGATTTGATGGCCCGGAATAATACATGTCAGGAACATTACCGGAGTTTTTACACCCATCCAATAAGGTAAGTTGTATGGCGTACCAATCACTGGCCATGACTAATACTGCTTTCCAGACATCCGAAAAGATAAGAAACCATCAGTACACAGTCCAAGTCTTACATTCCTTGCTTTGGAAGTAAACTCAGGATGAGTACGATCAAAATGCTTCCAAGCTTCTACATCCCTAGGATAACTCATCATATCCGGCTCAGGAATACTTTCTGAGTGCCATCTCATATGCTCAGCTCGTTTTTTGAGAAGTATACAACCTCTGCAACCTAGATGTTAGTGAAAAATAATACATCTTGTATGGAATGTCTTTGGACTTCATTTTCTTATTTTTCTTTCTTCGCATGTAACAATCATGGCCACAAAACTTGCACTGAGGTGTTTGGGCATCCTCTTTCCAATACAACATAAATCCATTTACACGTACATCATTCTTTTACACCGGCATATTCAAACTAAACGTTAATTTTTTCGACTGATACCAACCATCCAATGCCTTATTTCCTTTCGGGAGTACATCCTTCAAGAATTGTGCTATTTGATCAAAGCACTTTTCAGTCATGTTGTTCTCTGACTTTATGTTCAACAACCTCGTCATCGCGGATAACCATGAATACTTTGTACACCCTTCATACAACAGTGTATCAACATATTTCAGCATGTCATAAAACCATTGAACTTTAAGATTAGGTGCCTCCTCATAATTGTAGTACGCTGCATCAGGTTCAAAATCCGGTCCAGTGGCATAAAAAATACCCTCACGGTAAGTGTTTCTTTCAACGTTTCTTGTAATACTACCTTTCCCAACAGTCAGTCGGTAACCACGATTCTCCATGTGCAGTCCAATTATGATAATTAGGTAAAAGCCTTGATCTATAAAGATGCAACTTCATATCATCCTTTTTAAGATACTTAAGTTCTTGCACTTTGCACATGGAAGCCATAGCTCGTTACTTGTACCAAAACCATAATTCAGACACCAATTCACAAACCGCTTCACACCTAATTGAAACTCACTACTAATCTCTATAACTCTATGCACAGTTCTTCTATAAATCTAACTATGATCCTCCTTCATAACTTTACAAAACAAAACACACATTTTAATATAAGACTTTATAAGTACGACACTTACAGATGAAGAGTCCAAAACTAGAACTCATTCTTCACTAAGTCTTACATTTTAGGTGTTTACATGTGTTTTGTGAAATATTTATAGTTTAAGAGTTTTATGTTTAAGAGTTTAAAGACTTCTCTAATCATTAAGTATTACAAATCATTAGAGATTTAAGAGTTTAACAGTTTTATGTTTAAACTTATAGATTAAGAGATTAATGAATTCTATAATCATTTCTCCATTAGAAATAAATCCAAATGTTTTAGAGATTAAGAATTTAAGAGTTTTTTTAAGAATTTTACGTTTAAACTTATAGATTATACATGATTAAATAATTCTATAATCATTTGAGTATTATACAAACATACATCAAATATGTTTCCCAAAACTTTCCAAAACTAATTAACTAAACTTAAGAGTTTAAGAACAAAGACTTTAAAATCTAAATGTTACATAAATTTTGATAGAGTTTTCCATATAAAATGAACAATCCTAGGCACAATGGCCATACCAGACAACAACCACACAAATAAAAAGAAATCTAACAAAGTTTAAGAGTTCGGGCTTCCCCATAAACAATTTCAATTTTTAAACTTCTATTTACAAACAATCAATGATTTAGGGTTTAAAACTATCACATAATAGGGTTTCACTAGTCATTATTATATAGTAATCATTAGATGAAGACTAAGCAGTGGTTTTAAAACCTAAACTTTAAGGATTAAATATGCCACAGCTTAGAGATTAAGAGTTTAAGAGTTTTACCTCTCTCGAAAGTAATAAACCGTGCTTAGCCTTGAAAATTTGCTTGAAACAAAAAACCAAAATCATTATTATTAATTAAAAGAAAACTAGAGAGAGAGAGAGAGAGAGAAAGAAAGAAAGAGGGAAACATACTTGACGGTGGACAGCTGAGAGAGATTGCGGGGATAACGAGAGAGGGAGGAGAGAAGCAGAGGGATTGAGAGGGAGAGGGAGGGTTTTGGGAATGAAAGGGCTGGGGGTTTTGTCCGAATTTTTTTAAAAAAAAAACAATTTAACGGTACCGACTGACTAGCGACGAAAATGTTAGTCAATAGCATGTTCAAGTGGAGTTACCGACCGAATTAGTCGCAATCGATCGGTAATATTACTTATTTACCGACGGATTAACATTCGATCGGTAACTAAATAGAGTTACCGATCAAATATTGTTGGTCGGTAAATTCGGTCACTAAAACCTTTTTTTCTGATAGTGTCTTAAACTAATGATATTAAAACACATGGATAATTATGGGCAATGGGCCCTAGTTGCTAATTGCATTTTTTAAATGACATGTCAATTTTATCCAGGTGTTTTATTAGGACGGAATCTAATAGGCATCCCCTCTATTACTAGATTAAAATAAGTTTGCTTAAGACTTAGCCAAGAAAAGATTAACCTAATGCATTATAACATAGGAATAAAATAAAGTTATCCACGTACATAGGGTGTTTCTTTTTTATCAGTACGCATAGACCTCGTATGTTTTTTGCGAAAATGCTGATTTTGTTTTGTGAGGCAGGTAAGATTGGCTAGCCAGTATGCCACCACATTAGCTTCCTTGTAGATATGACTAACCTGAAAGTTGAAACCAGTAAGAGAATAAAATTTTTCTTTTTTTTTGAAAAGCATGGTCAAGGGTAAAGGCACCTTAAATCGTTTATAAAGTCAAGCTGTCACATTTTTTGAATCTGTTTAAATGTAAACGGAAGAGAAGCCTAAGTCACAGGCAAGCAAGATACCGTAGAGACAAGCAACAGATTCAGCAAAGTTGTTAGTTAGCATCAAAATCAAGAAAGTAAGAGAAACCAGAAAGAATGTTGAGAATCCCACATCGGCTAATTAAAGAAAATAATTACAACTTATAAAGACTTGGGCAGTCATCCCCTCTTGAGGTACCTTTTGGGGTGAGTTAGGCCCAAGTCCAAAAATTATAACATGGTATCAGAGCCAATTGTCTGAAATTTCTCAAAATGAGTAACGACAATATTAGCAATGTTGATAATGACATGGTGGAAGAAAGCCATGTTCACAAAATAAAGAAAGATGCTTATTATGTAGCATCCACCGATGGACCTGGATTGATTCTAACAACGGTCCAGTTAAAAGAGACAGAAACAGATAATAATTATGCAGAATGGGCAAGAGCCATGCACATGGCCTTGAGATCGAAGAAGAAATTGGGATTCATTGATGGAATAATTCCAATTCCTGAAGGTGATCCAGATAAAGAAGAAGAATGGTGGGAGATCAATAATCTTGTAAACTCTTGGATTCTCAACACTATCGAACCCTCTCTCCGATCCACCATATATCATTCTGAGAGAGCTGATGAATTATGGATAGACTTGAAGGAACGATTTTTAGTTGGCACCGGCCCGCGAATATATGAATTAAAAGCAGCATTGGCAAATTGTAAATAAGGCGGTGATTCAGTACACGTGCATTTTTCACGTCTAAAAAAGGTATGGGACGAACTAGAAAACTATACTCAACTTCCGTCCAGCACAGACACAGATCTGTTGACCTTTATCATAAAAGAAAGAGAAAACGAGAAGGTTTTCCAATTTTTAATGGGATTAAATAGTGCAATTTATGGCACTGTTCGTTCCCATATGATCCAACAAGAACCTATACCCAAATTACGTATAGTTCTTGCTCAAATTTGCAAAGAAGAACAGCACAAAAATTCGACACGAAAAGAAGACTATTCTAGAGATGGCGCCGCCTTCGCCACCACCGGAGCCGCCGCCTCCGAAATAAATCGCAGAAATTTTTCTGCACAAAATTACTGCACCTACTGCAAACGAGCAGGCCACGACGTCACCGGATGTTTCCAGCTTGTTGGTTATCCGGATTGGTGGCCTCGGAACTCACCCAAGCTTGTCGACTGCGGCTTCTCACCGGCGAATAACAGCAACAACTGGCGCAGCGGCAGATCTGGGTCTGGCCGAGGTGGCAGACAACAAGCGCCGACGCCAAGACCGCGCGCCACAGATGGAGGAAGACTGTCGGAGGCGTGGGCGTATTCTGCACGAACGGCGGCACGAACAGCGGCAGAGAATTTCAGCAGACATCGGCGCACTGGAGAAGAAGAGGAACCCGGGCCGAGCGGGGCGATCTATAGTGACGGGCTGGGCAGCGGGCCAAGCTCCAGCAGCAACGGGCAGGGCAGTGCTGGGCTGGGCCCGGGCCCCTTCCCAGCTTTGACAGTTGACCAGTGGTCAACGCTGTTGACCGCACTCCAGACCTCAAATAATACGCAATCTGAAAAGCTATGTGGTATGAAAAATTTTTGGATTTTAGATTCAGGGTGTTCTAACCATATGACTGGTAGGAAATTTTTTTTACAAAATATACATCCTATCTGTCCGCATATTATTGGATTACCTAATGGTGCCAAAACTTTTGCTGTGCACGAAGGAATGGTTTCTTTAAGTCCTACATTAAAACTCCACCGAGTGTTGCTAATTCCTGAACTCACATGCAATTTAATTTCTTTGTCTCAATTGGCAAGAGACTTGAAATGTTTTATCACACTCTCTGACAAATTTTGTTTTATATAGGACCGTATCTCGATGAGGCCGATTGGAGTGGGTGAGCAGAGGAATGGGATTTTCTTCTACAAACTTATGGAATTGAAGGAATTATACACCTTTTCTAGCACGGTCCTTGACTCAAGCACATTATGGCATATACGGTTGGGACATCCTTCAGATTGTGTCGTCAATAATTTTTTGGGTAATTCTAAAGACTCTACAACTGGAAGATCACCTTGTAATATTTGTCTACGTGCCAAACAAACTCATGATTGTTTTCCTCTTAGCATCAATAAAGCATCTACAATTTTTGACCTAATTCATTGCGATCTATGGGGCCCATATAAATCCAAATCCACTATAGGTGCTTCATATTTTCTTACCATCTTAGATGATTATTCTAGGGCTATTTGGATATATCTACTGTTAGAAAAAAAAGTGAGGTTGCATCTATTCTTCAAGATTACCTTACCATGATCAAAACCCAATTTCACAAAACTATCAAGACAATCCGTAGCGATAATGGGATAGAATTTGCACCTCTAAAGTCGTATTTTGCTAACCATGGCATAATCCACCAAACTACTATTGCTGGCACACCACAACAAAATGGAAGGGTTGAACGCAAGCATCGATATATCTTAAATGTAGCTCGGGCATTACGATTTCAAGCAAATTTACCTATAAAGTTTTGGGGAAGAATGCATTTTGACGGCTGGGTATCTCATTAATCGAACTCCCTCAAAATTGTTACAAGGTAAGACTCCTTATGAGTTGTTATACGACAAGAAACCATCCTACTCTCACATTAAGAGTTTTGGGTGCTTAGGTTATGTTCATAACCACGATACCCCAAAAGATAAATTTCGCGCCCGCAGCAGCCCGTGTATTTTCCTTGGCTACCCTCTTCATAAGAAAGGATGGAGATTTTATGACCTGCAAACAAAAAAATTCCTTGTGTCTTAGATGTGATTTTTTATGAAACAAGATTTCCATTCCACAAAAAATCAGATACTTTAATTTCTACAGACTTCACACAATTTTACAACTTTGGAGAACAAGTTTTGGGCTCCAAGCAACATAGTATGCAAGATAGGGGGAGTTTAGCCCATAACACACCTAGCCCAGATCAAATAAATCCTACCCACAGCCCACCTGCAAACCCAGATCCACCAACCCCTTCCCGCAGCCCACTAACCCACAGCCCAGCTCCACTATTCCCTTCCCATAGCCCACCTCCACTTTCACACACTGATCCACACCTCTCTTCCGGCCCGCCAAATACACAACCCCGCAACCCAGTTCAGCGAAGCCCACCACCAACCTCTCCTGCAGCCCCACTCCAAACTAGCCCAAGTAGCAATCCACATCCGCCTCCTTGCGACAAACCAAACATTGAGCCAAATTATAGCCCACTTCAGGATGATATTCCTACCAGATTGCCGCAAGACAATCCGCCAACTAATGCACCCAGACGAAGCACTCGAATTGAACATATTCCGACTCAGCTCCAAGATTATGATTGCAATGCCATATGGAAGTCTTCTATATCCCATTCCTCCTCTGCTCTCTCACCCTCTTCGGACCTCTCAGGTACGTCCCTTTATCCTATAACAAAATTTGTGGACTATAGTAAATTTTCTAATACATACAGGCAATTTTTAGTATCTGTAGCAACGGAATCCGAGCCTACCACTTATTCTGAGGCAGTTTCTAATCCTCTCTGGCGCACCGCTATGCGCCAAGAGATTGATGCTCTTGAACAAAATGGTATATGGACTTTAACCTCCTTGCCTCTTGGAAAACGTGTACTGGGGAGTAAATGGGTCTACCGAATTAAGTACAAAGCGGATGGCACCATCGAGCGATATAAAGCCCGTTTGGTAATTTTGGGAAATACACAAATGGCAGGTATTGATTTCACAGACACCTTTGCTCCCGTTGCTAAAATGGTCACCGTTCGTACTCTACTTTCCGTTGCCACTGCTTGCAACTGGCCTATCCATCAAATGGATGTTCGCAATGCATTTCTGCATGGAGATTTACAAGAAGAAGTATATATGCGACCACCTCCAGGATTTCGTACCTGTTATAAAGGACAAGTCTGTCGTTTAAAGAAATCTTTATATGGTCTTCGCCAAGCCCCTCGATGTTGGTTTTCAAAACTCACTACCGCTCTCCGTAGGTATGGTTTTTCTGAGTCTTATGCAGATTACTCTCTTTTCACATATTCTCGAGGGAATATTTATCTATGTGTTCTTATTTATGTGGATGATTTACTCATTACTGAAAATTCTCTATCCACACTTGAAAAATTCAAAGCTTCATTACATAAGTGTTTTCACATGAAGGATTTGGGATCGCTCAAATATTTTTTGGGCATAGAAATTGCGAGAAACTCCACGGGATTATTTTTATGCCAAAGAAAATACACATTGGAAATTCTCTCTGAAATGGGTTTATTAGGTGCCAAGCCGGCATCTACTCTTGTGGAACCTAATCATCAGCTGGTAAAAGCATCTGGATCATTATTTGATAACCCAGATCGCTACTGCCGACTCATAGGCAAGCTAATATATCTCACACTCACTCGGCTCGAACTCGCATATGTTGTACATACACTTGCTCAATTTATGCACGCCCCTCGTCATGCTCATTGGGATGCTGCTATCCGAGTTGTCCGTTATCAGAAAGGGAGCCCTAGACGTGGCATTTTTCTTTCCTCTAACTCTCCTCTTTCGTTAACTGCATATTGTGACTCCGATTGGGCCACCTGCCCGATAACTCGACGATCTCTCACTAGTTATTTTATCTCTCTTGGTGGGTCTCCTATTTCTTGGAAGACAAAGAAACAACATACTGTTTCTCGTTCATCTGCCGAAGCTGAATATCGCTCTATGGCTATGACTTTATGTGAACTTAAATGGTTATCTATTCTCCTGCGGGATCTTCATGTCCCTGTCACTCGCCCCATTCCATTGCATTGTGATAACCAGGCTGCTCTTCATATCGCCGAAAATCCTGTTTTCCATTAACGAACTAAACACATTGAAATAGATTGTCATTTTGTTCGTGATGTGTTTCGAGACAGTTTTATCTTTCCTGCATATATTTGAAGTGAAGAGCAACCTGCAGATATTCTCACTAAAGCCCTTCATCCGACACATTTTCATCGATTAGCTTCCAAGTTGGGCATTTCTGACCTTCATGCTCCAACTTGAGGGGGAGTGTTAGACATATATTTAAAATAGGATTACTATTAATCCTAAACTGTCTATAATTGTGTTTCCTAGTTGTATTTAGTTAGGACTTCTACTTCTAATCTGCTTAGGATTTGTCACTTGGACAATATATAAATTGTACACTATTCTCACATTAATGAGACAGAAAACATAAGATTGTTTTCCCCACTGGAAACTTTCATGGTATCAGAGCTTGTTGTTGGGCTGCCCGAGTTGGGCCACCCGCAGATGTCCAATCCTGCAAAATTCCACGCACCAGATGTTCATTCCTGGGCGTGAGGGGGTGTGTTGAGAATCCCACATCGGCTAATTAAAGAAAATAATTACAACTTATAAAGACTTGGGCAGTCCTCCCCTTTTGAGGTACCTTTTGGGGTGAGTTAAATCCAAGTCCAAAAATTCTAACAAAGAAGTAGACCAGGACTCAGGATAACAAAAATGATTCCAAATCGGGGCTTCTTCCAATCTTAAGTTTGTGGTGTTACACTGAATTTAGTTTGATAGGTGTTGAATCTTCCGAGCCATGGCCAAATCATTGGATAATGGAGACGTTATGTTGGAGACTGTTATGCGAAGGTCGGATCCCTTCGAAAATGAAATTGCATCTACCCATCCAAAGTACCCAACAGTAAAGGGCATGTAGTAACTTCAGCAGAAGGGTATGTATGTGGGCAACTATTCCACCAAAATAAAAAGAAACCAGTTACACAAGTTAGTGAAATTATATAAAGATACAGGAATACCAAATGTTTGATTCAGAAAATTTCAGACGCTAAGTACGTGTTAAATATATCATTAGTTTATATGTAACTTATGAAATGATTATAAATTATTCATTGCCATAGTAAAATTTCTCTGTCGCCATATTTATTTTTATTATCAAGTTTTGGCATCTAGGTGGGCTTTCTCTCTTTTATTTATTCATTTATTTGGTCTAAGGTAGACAGTTAGAATAAAACCTAAAATGAGACCAAAGAATAAAACCTAAAATGAGACTAAAATGAAAACAAAGCCAAAAACGATCATCATTAAAATGTAAAATCTAGTTAACCAAAACGCAACAATTCTTTGATGATCCTAACTAATTAGTGGGAAGAACATACTTTCTGCATTTGAATTTGAATTAAGGATGAAGAAAGCTAGAGATTTCTTATTTGATTTTTGTGAAAGATAAATTTTATGCGAAAGAAATTACGGGTCCAAATTTAAAAAAAAAACAAAAAGAAAACAATTTTCATTCTTGGTACCAACAATTTTCATTCTTATTTTCAAGGGTTAATTGTAAAATATCACCCTGAAATTAGGGGGCAAGAGCACTTTACCTCCAAAAATCAATAATCAATTGTCTATTTAAGTAAAATATCCAAAATATCCTTTATGTAAGTTATGAATTATCGTAAAATAACTCCATAAAGTTCAACTTAAAATCAATTTAGTCCACACCATAATTTATAGTTATAATTTATTACAAATTACTTACATTGAATAATATATTTTAGTCTATATTATTTAAAGATCGATTATTTTAACTTTAGAAAAATTTAATTGATTAAGAAAAAAAGTACAATAATTTTAAATTTAATTAAATGAAAAACTAAAATATTGTTAGTTATATTTAGTAAGAAAAATATTTAGTATAGAATATAAGATTTCGTCAACTTTAAATGTGTATCTTGAATTTTTTAATAAAAAAAATTAACTTGTTAGAATTTGTAACAATTTATTGTAAGAAGAGTTAAATACTAGACGAAAATTTAAATTTTTTATTTAAATAAAAAATTATTAATTTTTAGTATTTATTACAATAAATTAGTAAAAAATCATAACAATGTAATTTTTTAAGAAAATAAATACTCTTTTGTGTTAAGTAATTAATTTTTTGAAGAACATAGACTAAAATACAATATTTCAAACTTTATAAAAATATTTATAATGAACTATAATTATAAATTACGATATGGACTGAATTAATTTTTTACATTAAACTCTAGAGGTTACTTTATAACAAACTATAACTTACAAGAAAGCATTTTACTTAAAAAATATGCACTTTTATCTCTTAAAGAGAAAAATTCGCTTGCCCATAACTTCGGGTGGTATTTTGCTATAAACCCTATTTTTCAATCCAAATGCACTGTGCTATTCTTCTCTTAGCTCCAAATAAAGAATACAAATTGTTCAGCTCAGCACCATTTCTCACAAAACCCCACTACTCTCTTTATTACCCCAAAAAACCATTTAATTTTTTATTTGTCTTCTTATACAATGAATTTCTCTCCACAATAATATTTCAATCGACAAAAGGGAAAAAAATAGAAAAGAAAATCTGTATAGATAGTGAACCAAGCTATGCTACAGACAAAAATCACATTATTCTACAAACATGTACTCTTCTGTACCATCTCAAGAACAACAGCTGTTTACTGTTTCTTCACTATCAAAATCTTTGCCATTTCTTCCTCTCCAGAGGCAATCTATCCACAAATTCATCAATGGCATCTCCAGATTATAATTGTAGAGAAACAACAAACCAGGGCTAATCCACAGTTACAGCAAATCCAGTAGAGGCGGTTGCTCAGGCTGAGGTTTCATTTGACTCAAGCGTGATATAGAAGTAGCACCACTAAGTTGTCCTTGATTTCCTCGTCCTCTTCCTCTCCCTCGTCCAATGGCAGTTGCTGGGGGTGGAGCAAGTCTTGGTGCAGTTTGCTCACTCTTGTTCGAAGTAAATATTGACCCAAGATCAGTAGCTTTCACCACTGGAGTACCATGTGACGGAACACCATGATTTTGTTTCAGAAATCCGAGAGAGTTCTGGGAATTTAGTCCACTACCAAGACTACTGGAATTCACTGATGAGTTCCCTTGATTCTGTCTCAAAGGTTCTGTTGAATTTTGAGCGCCGAAAGCCCATGAGTTAGTGCTGCTTGTTTGAATGTTCAAGCCATTAAGAGTTCCCGTACTATAAGGGGCTCCAGGCTTGTTAATAGTAGTACCATTACTGCTAGAACCAAGAGCAGACAGAGAGCCACTGGGCCGTGGTGGCCAATCGGCAAAAGGATCTATATCCTCGAGACCGGTGCTTGGGGATGCTTTGTCTCCATTGGTATTTTCAGTGTCAGCTAACTGTGTGGTTAAATTTGTTGGTGATGAACGAGGCGGCCATTCTACATCAACTGCAGGGACTGAAGTTGGCGATTGCTGGCTAGATACGGTAGATGTCATCAATGTTGGAGAATTTCCAACGCTTGCAACAGTAGGTTGAGCCGGTGGCTTGGCTGCAGATAACTGCACGGATGCTGATGATTGATTACTGGGAACCCAATCATCATCCCAGGATGGGTTTTTCTTCATAGCAGAGGAGGCAGCTGTAGAAGTTCTGCTTACTGCTCCTGCTATAGGCCCATTAGCAGCAGGAGCAGGTTTAAATTCTGGACTCCCATTATCAGACAATGTTACTCCTCGTTTCTCTTCTATTTTCCTGCCATTCATCAAATCATGAAGGTCAATCATATCACGAAACTAATGTTTGACAAGGGAGTGCCTTTTTTGTGTGTGTGGGTGGCGGTGATGAATTGAGATATAACATGTCTACCCCACATCCATCTTCTTCTTGACATTTTTAACCAGATCGGATCGTCTGAATAACTCCCAGTGTACCATCCTCTGTACCATCCCTAATTTAGTATATTTTATTAATAAAACCTACCAAATAAAAGATAAACCCCAAGGAAAAAAGATAAACTCCAAGGGAAAAATATATTATTAAAAAAAATGGTACATAGGATAGTACAGGGAAGCAGTACAGATGATCCTGGGTCCTTTTTAACAACACCAGACAAACCCAAAAGCCGAAATTGAACAAAGCAAAGAAAAATGAACATACCTAACTATAGAAGAACTGAAAACAATTTTAATCTGGTTTGGTTTTGGCAATTCAGCAGTCACTGTTACATGTGTTAAGAGAGAAATGTATGTAATGCGTTCGAGTAGTATTACCTGAGAATATCCTTAACAAACTGCATATACTTAGCAAATTGCTGGACATTCAGTTGTTGGGCAATGAGAAGAGGAGTGAGGAGTGAAAGAACATGTTCTGCCACAAATTCTATGCCATACTGAAAGAAAAGACAAGAAGAGTTCTTAAGATAGGATCTTTTGCAAGTAGTACATTGCATTAAAAAATGAGGCTAAATGACTACCTGTTTCAGAATGGAGTTTGCAATATTAAGCGTACACATAAGAGTTGGAGGAGAACGATCAACAGCTGTACAACGTTGGACTGTTTGCAAGATTTCTAAAACAGAATGCTTGTCAAGCATATGAACCATATCACTTAAACATATCAAAGCATTCACTCTGACCTGCAAATGATAAGGGGAAAAGATGTTTTCAAAAACTAATATACATAATCCTCATATGCAGATAGTTCCCTTTCTGCTATTTAGGTATTATCTATTTACTACATACGGAACTGGAATTTCCTGATTCACAATAGATCAGCTTTTCACTAAGCCATTCTGAATTTCCTTCTGCTCATTATTTTTTGAAGTGATAAAAATCTATGCATTGATTTATTCCCTCTGCCCTCCCTTGACAAGTCTCATTCAACTCCTTTCACGGGAATAAAGTAATAGTGTGATTCAAATTCTTACCAACAGTCCTTGTCTTTAGGTGGAATATTCATTATTCATTTTCGTATCAAATAAGCCATTATTTAAATCAATTATTTAAAAACTTTTGCGCAGGAAAAAAGACAGGGACAGAAGATCACGTACAGCAGCAACTGTTGTCTTTAATGCTAAACCATGAACACGAGGCATGATGGCTTGCTTCACCAACTGCATCAAATGTAGAAAATAACAGAATAACACAGGTAAGCAAAGCAGAAAATGATAAACCACATGAAAGCTCTTTTTTATAAGATTTACAATCCAGTGTTAAGGTGTTCAGAGAATGCGTTCAAATATATTATTATAAGTGATAAAAGTGAAATCTAATGAAAAGCCAAAGATATTTGTGAATTTCGTCTATATTATTCCCCCCCACCCCACCCCACCCCACCCTACCCTCCCGAAACACAAATCAATGAGCACCTTGACTTCTTCCTGGAGAAATCCTTGGGAGTAGCTAACTTTTAAAACTGTTCCTAAAAGGTTAAATTATTTTTACTATTGATATATGTGTATTTTGTATTTAATAAAAAAAAGAAGAAAAGAAAATAAACCTAGCGAGTGCATTCTGTTTTAACGATTACAAGCGATTCCCCAAAACTACCAAACAGAAAATTAGATTAAAAGCGACAAAATGTATTTTTGACGAAACAGAATGAAGCAATAAAGCCCATGAGTGATGATTTTGAGCTTCCAAGCAAACGGTCGAGCCATACATTGTTCTCCTATGCATGCGACACAAGCAATAAAAAAGAAGCCAAAATAAGCAGATCAATCAGACACCATCTTTTGGCGACTCCGTGATATGAAATATTAGACAAATGGGAAACTTAAAAGATATGAACTAAGAACAACTTCATTGGTACTGTATACCATTGACATCCCAAATATGACCTGAATTTGCCTATTTACAGATTTAGCATCAGTCTCCAACACACTTTTCAGGACTCTGTTGCGCATTCAGGTTGATTGTCCTACAACTATAGATCTGAATCTGGTTATACATAATTCCATAGATTTGTTAACTATGACCAGTAGAGGCCCAAGACAACGCACATTTACATTCAATTTAATAGGTGTGAGACAGATGACACTGAGAAAGTGGTCAATTTTGAAGCACATTTACATTCTACAATTTAAAGGCAAGAGAATATACAATCCCTAACCTACAATTATTTTATAACAAGACCTGGTGGACTTGTAAAACAAATTAATGTATATTAGAAAGATGAGTTCTTTTTTTTTTTTTTTTTCTTTGAGGTGGGGAGAAGGGGGTGGGGGTTTTGGCTTTGTTGAAATTCATAAACTATCAAAATGTAATTGTCAATTACCTGGACATCAAGTTGCTTAGCAAGTGATAAAGTCTTCTTTAGAACTTCCTCTTGCAAGCGAGAATCAGTCTCGTCGTAAGCTCGAACAAGTGTTGGTAGAACATGTGAAATTAAATGCTCCTGGCTAGCCTGAAAAGAATAACAAAGAGTTCATAAAAATAATAAAAAAAACAAAAAGACAACAAAGATGAGTTAAAATTAGAATAAGCAACAACAATAACTTTTTCATTCACAAAAAGCCCAAAAGAGCATTGAATCCACTATACTAGCTAATAAGCACAAAGAACGCAAGCAAGAAAACAAAGATTTCAATTATTCGGCAAACATCCTTCTTTTTTCAGATTATTTATATGCATAAGTATTCAAGGGGAACAAGCTTTCCAGGTATGGGAACAATATAGTGAAATCCAACTAAATTACTTCCTTATCAGAACACAAGGACACAGAATAAGAAACGCCCCAGCCATATCTGTGTCACTGCATTAAACAGTACACTAAAAACTTGTTTTTTTTTGGTAACCCAGTATCCAAAGAGTCATCGACTAATCCGAGAAGGATTGGAAGGGACAAGGCTCCCAAACAGCAGCGCAAGGCTGGCATGCACATTAAACCGCTCCCCTGGATGACTCGAACTCAAGACCTCTTACTTGGCATGTCAAGTGGAGGAACCTAAAAAGTTGTTTCACAAGCAAATAGATTCTATGTATTGAGGAACAACATTATGTGAATTGAACAATAACAATCAGTGATAAGGAGGCAGACAGGGAGGGGGTTGGTTTGTCAAAATATCATTATACCAAGCACTAGAGGATCACACACACAACAGAAGTTACAAAATCAAGTTTTGAACAGCATTTTGCAAGTTTTCTTTCTCTCTTTGATCTCCTTTTTCCCTTTTTTTTCTATTTTCTGTTGTGGGGTGGAGTGGTGGGGTGGGGGAGGGTAAAGGGAGGAAGTGACAAGGCCATCAAACAGAATGAATTTATATAGTGAATATCTTCTGCTGAGACATCCTTGGAAGCAAAATGTACACTATTTAGTCTCAGAACAAGAATCTTAATTTCAATTCAAAAATTTATCAGAGTTCTATATGTAGGACAATTGAATTATACATTTTCTTTAACATACTGAAAAACTGATTCATCAATAATTTTTACCATATTAAAATTTTATAAAATAGAAAAAAAATATTCTCTGGGATGTGAATGCATACAGACATTGTAAACTACACGGGTAGAGAGCACAACCAAACAGCTTAAGGGAAAAAAACCAACAATAAACAACCATGGAATAAAAGCAACCTGACACAGCTAAAAAGAATGTGCACTTATGGTCTTTGGAACTATGTGAAAAGGAAAGATTTAACTAGAAGAAGATCAACCCAATAAATGATCAGCAAGGCTTCAAAAGCTGGTGGCCTAAGCAGATAGAAAGAGCATCACCAAAAATAAGAAACTGGTCAAAAGTTCTACTAAATAAAAAATTTCAGCTCAATACATCGCAATAATATTAGGAATTCATTTGTTTATCTCACCCACATTATCCAACTGCACAAGTATCACCTAGTCACGGGGCAGTAAAGCCTTGTACCCAAATCAAATAGAAGTGAGTACCACACAATGCACCGAACACCGATGAGTGCCAAGCTTAATGCTTCTCCAGTTACGTAACCAGGCAAAGCCGACTTATCTCATTCTGAAGTAGTTTATTGTTCTTTTTTTAAAAAGATAACTTAACAGATGCTCAGTTATAATATTCTTGATTGCCAACAGTCGGGTAGAGTTCTTACTGACAGCATTACAAAGTTGCTGTGATAAAAATTGAGTACCTTGTGGATAATAACATCAGCATGCTTAACAAGCAGCAGCAATGTCTCTCCAGCAGCACTATTTAGAACAGGAACAAGAGCTGGAAGAGTTGATAGCTCAAAATCATTTTTATCCTGCAAAATTCTTACAGCCATCAAACTACAATCCGTGAAAGACATTAGTTCATAATAATATCTAAAAGTTATTGCTCAGACATAGCACAATCAATATCCAAAATTTCCTCTTAAATAACATGATATCATTCTGTATCATTGAGTTGATCATCCTCCCACAAAATTAGAACCTTTCACAGTTCTTGGCTGCACCATAAAAACAAGGAAGCAAAAGAACTCAACTGCAATTTCGGAACTTCGGACAAATAGTATTCTACAAAAGCAAAGGATGCAAATACATCTCAAAGAGACAAAACAAAACAGAGAAGAAACCGATTGAGATCTAAATTGCATATACTGTTGATCATACAAAAGGACATGCACCTGTAAACGGCTGGAACTATGGCTCTTCTGTGTACGGACTAATATGTTTTGGTTTCTAAACTACTGAAGATAAGCCAACATATGTTTTAATGTTGCCCACATAGTTCATTCAAACTATATGATGAAATAGTAATTTGGCTCCGATGTGTTTTGGCATCCCCCATATCTTCTACAAAGATATAGCAAAATTGGAGTTCTCATTAAATCATCCAATCATCATTTACATGGTCTTTGACATCCCCACACAACCCTCAATGCCCCAACACATGCATAAGCACACACAAAGAAAACAAAAGGAAACAAATAATCCTTATTCATCCACCAGCAATAAAACTCATGTTCAGTAAGGATGCCATTCAATTCCTTTATAAAGCTAGAGCTATAGAGTGTATGTGACTTTGCCTCAGTGCTTGGCCTCCAAATGCATGTGAGATGCAACCTTTGCAGCAAATAGCTAAGGGTTATTTGGATTGGAGTTAAGTTTGAAAAAAGTCGAGATCTTTTACTCGATCTTTGTGAAAAGTAGATTGTTTGTGAGAGGTGAGGTAAGGTCCAAAACAAAAATAAATAAATAAAACTATTTTGAGTTTTAAATCCAATCCAAATGCACCCTAAATCTCTACCAATATTTTCTTCATAAAAATGGAGAGGAGAGGTAAGAAGAAACAAAAAGTGTGCATTTTATCCACATTTTCCCAAAAGTCTTTGTGAACATGGAGCCAATGATAACATAATGCCAATTCTTAAATTCTAACATAAAAGGTTGCAATGGGACATCTTAGAAAAATGTTAAACAATGTTTTCATACAAGCCTCAAAATTAGAACACTGATTGATTAATTAAATTTTATATTAGCTCAAGAGTAGAATAATTCGATATTAATAGTACCTGAGACTCTGCGATAGTAAAAACCATTGGAAGAATCATTGGCTGCATTACCATATTGCGAAGCTCTGCGCAAAGGGGTGGAAGAACCTGCAAAGATTTCAGATGCAAATGTACATAAATCCTTTACAGAGTGAAATAGACCAGTATCTCAATAAAGCAATAAACACAATAATCTAGAGTATAAAAGGAAAAAAGATAGTCAGGAAGCATTCAAATTAGAAAGTTCTACTCCTTCAACATTCATTTCCAAAACATTCTTATACATGAAATAACTCCATCTACTATTTTACCAGTCCAGTTTGCTAAGAGATGTAAAAATTGCAACAAGCTCCAACATTGTCATGAAGCATCTAAAGAGAATAGGAAGCAAAAAACTCAAACCTTATACCGCAGCACACGAGAGTCAAAATCTTTCCACATGCCTTGTAAGGCTTTTAGAAACTCCGACTTCTGCATGTTATCTCTTTCCTGAAATGAATCAGATTGGTCAATGGAAACCAGTCTTGGGAGTTAGATCATTTTCTCTTCCTACCAATTCTCTAACATCTTAAATAAGCACGCCAAACCAAAATATAAGAACATACAAGCATGTGATCCAGGAAACGAAGTGCACGCAACCTAGTATCATTCCGAAAGAAAGACGACCCTGCAGGAAAGACGCACATTTATGTCAAAATTGAATTCCAATATTGAAAGCTTCATTCATTACACTAAAACAAGTAGAAAAACCTATAACATTGACGTCCATAGAACCCAGTGTAATTCCTTTCATTTTAGGTTAAACTATAACAGATTCATCAAAGTTTCGTCAGACATTTCATTTTGACTGTCAAAATGTTATTTAAGTCCTCTAGGTTTGAAGCAGTTTATTTAACACTCTCTTCTGCTGTGGAACAAATGTGATTCGACTTCTCCCAGACTACAATGATACTTTTAAGTTAAACTAAAATTAATACCACTAATTGTATGTTAAAACTATACCAGATTCTTCAAGTTTTTCTAGATGTTTCATTTTGGCTCTCAAAGATTCATTTGACTTAAGCCCTCCAGGTTTATATTAGTATCAATCTGGCCCTTTCTTTTACTATGACACAAGATTCATCCGAGTTCTCCGAAATAGTGATATTCATGTAGCCTGCCGTGTTTTCATGAGGGATTTTCAGCCCTTTCCAAATAAGCCTTCAAAACTTATAAAAACATATACTAGGGGGTAGCTCAAAGCCTTACCTGTAAAGTCCAAGGCACTAGGTCTCAAAGCCTCATTAGTGGATAGCATTTTCTGCAAGTCCGGCACCAATTCATGTGGAATGGAGGAGAAAGAATCGCTGGTTAAGTAGGTCAAGTTATTCATGTACTGCAACGAAGTTGCATAAGACCGTTATTAGCCATAAACTACAATATATTGAGATTAATATGACAGAATAAACAAAAAGATTTCCAAAGATGTCTGTTCTGCTAAAGATTTAGATTTACAAATATAGCTGGTTTAAGCCGAATATCAGTAAAGGAGATCTTGTAACAGGATAAAAGCACTATAGACAAGCCTACCTCCATAATTCATAGCAGCTCTTTGTATTGATTACACTACAAATAGACAATAGCTAATTCAAAAAATCCTACAAGTAAATCTCTTTTTCATAACTACAGATTATTTTGACCACATTGTTAGGACCAAGAGATACTCTGGTCCAAAATTTTTCATTTTTTCCTTCGGTGCCGGGGGGTGGCAGGATCAGATCTTGCCAAGTTAGAATAACTTCATCCAAAAACAGATAATGACAATAATAGCATTGAACTGAAGATATGTCAATAAATTACCATCTTGACATTGTTGTGGCAATCAAACAATGGTTTGCGAGCAATCAAGTTGTAAGCCACACATGCAAAACTGAAGATATCAGAGGCACATCCAACTGAAGATGTTTTACTCCGGACCAATTCTGGAGCGGTATAATCCAGTGATGGCTGAAGGGGCAGAATAGAGTCTTCAACATCATATTCCTGTAAAAAATGCAACATATTAAGAAACATGTCTGAGTACAAGAGCTCGGATCCAATTATTTTCAAAGGAAAAGAGTCAATGAAAATGGTCTAATATTCGCTGAGAAGCATGCTAATCTTAGCACTTTCCGAACGGTTACATACCACAGCAAAATCACTAGAATTCCATTTCAAATTTCATAATAGACGAAGACACAATTATTTTTTTTATTCCTTTTCCACATGCTATACTTTGTCAGACCCTAGCATAACCATTAATCTAGCTTCTGCAGGGAGTGACACCAGCAACTTCCCTTCAAAGTGAATTACTCATGTGGATGTCCTCACCACTTTGTCAGATTCCTATTGCTTCTCAGTATTTGCTCAGATAATGTTTCCAGAAAATTGTTAAGCCTAATGACCGGACTGTATGTTTAAGGTGAGCATTCTTATCGCTCCACAGCATTTGCTCAGATAAATTGCGTATTCCAATAAATTCAACTTGTATACAATAACCTAGTCAAATAGAACTTAATGAAACAAATAAATTCTCATAAAAAGCCCGTTTTCTAAATGGTTATTTGAGATCATTATAAGCAACATGAACTACAATCTTGTATCCAAAAGAAAAATGGTACAGTAACAAAATTGTGCCCCTTGATCCAAAGCTAAATGTCCTATTTTTACCTTGCATGAGTATTTAAAAAAGCATTAGAACATATTACTACCTTACCCATATTATTCACAAAGGTTGTTAATGGAGCTATATCTTAGTGGAACTTATATTCATTAACTTAAGGAAGTCAGTCATATAGAAGCTCAAAGAGAAACATGCCTAAAAAAGTGGACTTTCATTTTGAACATTCCTGCATAAAAATATCAACATCCAAATTTCAACAAGGGAGTAGCATTAGAATCAACCTTATATACCTTCGTGAGATTGATTTCCATGTTACCAATGGATTCAGCGAAAATAACTTTGCCTATACATCATGTTAGAATATTTCATTTTAAAAGCTAATAATAAAATAAACTAATTGTACACTAGAGAAGGTTAATATTGATAAATAGACCTTGATAAATGAAACTTAAGGTATTCATTGAGAAATCTAAATAATCAAACAAATTAATTTATTTCTAAAAGAAAGAGGATAATGTTGTCTATTAAAAGAAGAACAACGAAGAGTGAGGCAATAACCAAAAAAACAAAAGAAAAAATGGTGACGCACACTACACATACTTTCCCATCAAGATAATAGGAAATACTCACAGCATAGTGGAAAGCCGGCACATTCGCTAGGTCTCCGGGTGGCTGGTTTGTTGATATTGCGAAGCCAAATCCACCAAGCTTCCAAGCACCATTGGATGTGATAAGAACTGTCTGAACCATCAGGTGACCAAATACTTTGTCAAACAACAACATCAATGTCGAGAGGATTAATCAAACAAGAAAAAGAAAGAAGTCAGAACACAGGTGAAACAAGAGTCTGAATACTTTAAATGATTTTGACTGTTCCATCTCTCCTAGCATCCGCTGTGCCTATCCTCGAAATACTAGATGGGGGGAAGAAACATCCTTTCTCTTTGTTGTTGTTGTTGTTGTTGTTTGGGGTAGGGGAGGGAGGGGGGTGTTAGGGGAGCAGAAAGGAAAGACTATACAAATATGAAAAAGGACCGAAAGTGCAATATGTAATGCACAAAGGCAATGAATAACCATTTTCTAAGAAAGCATACCTCAGGTGAGATAGCCCTATGAACAAGATGAGCATTGTTATGGAGAAAATTCAACGTTTCCGCAATCTGTAACAGACCATGCTTCACCTCCAACAGTCCCATCTCCTGCCAAAAACTGAAAATTGTTAGATAATGAAGTTAACATGATTTTCAACCACCAAATAAAATCAAATTAGAAGGTCGAAACCCATAGGCCCTGCTCAGATTGCATTTCAATCCTCTTTTTTTTTTGGAGGTACTTTGTACTCTGGGTCCCACATCTTCTCTCGGAAGCCATTTAACTTTAGCAAACTCCAAAAAGAAAAAAACTCACTTTTTTCCAAAACAAAAGCCAATCCAAACAAAGCCATATAATTTTTTTAGCTCAAGAGGACAGCACCTTCTGCTTTCATCATTTACGGTTTAAAAATTCTAAAGATGTTAAAGTTTTTAAAGCAGGGTTATGTGTTTTAAGAGGATAGCAACACAAGAAATAGAAGACAAAAAACGGATGGTTCTCACCCAATAAAAAATTGCGAGAAGGAAACATGTGCCATCTGACTTATCGATTGCTGATACGACTCTCAAGTGTGTGATGCAATAAAGAAAGGAAGTGCCAAAGAACAACAAAACCAGCAATACGATATTTTTTCTGGAGTGAAAACTAAAAAAAAGGTAAGTCTCCAGCATATCAAGTATGCGAACACGGTGAGAGCCAGCGACAATGTTAAAGGAAACTGAGAAATGGGAAATACAAATACAGAAATCCTAATCTAGCAGCAGAATAGGTGTAAGTCAGAATATTGGTTGAGGCAGAGCGACCCAACTTCCATCTCCCCACCCCAGAAAAAGTTGTTTTAAAATCTTTAATTTCCCGGAGGAAATTCTACTTTCTCTGAGAAGTCCTTATAAATATTTATATTTCGCCGCCCCCAAAAACCTTTGAAAATGATTAATATATATAGAAAAATATTGTTAAATCTATTGCAGGTAGAATGTCGGTTTTTTTTATCGCATTAAAAGAACATTTATAACACCATATCAATAAAAATTTCAACCTAATAACAGTAGTGGTATACATTTTTAAGTTCTAGATTACTGACTTCCTCCACTAGACTGGTTCTTTAAGGATTAGATAGCTTTACCACAATGTCTTTCTTGAATAGTCGATATCATGTGGTTTAGATGCTTATAGTCAGTCGGCACATATACGACAAAATATGTCTCTTCCGAGTTTTCAGGCTGAAATCTGACTTGAAGTTGAAGTCAGGAAAAGATATAGGAATTGTGTTAACTAATTAAGGTTAAAATATATATCCACCTATTCAGTTTACTGGAAGCCTCAGCAAATAAACCATTATAGAAACATCAAAAGCATAGTTCATCAAGAGAGGACAAACTTCGAGCTATTGTAACTCTTACACCCAATTAGTTTTACTTTCGTAATGCTGAAAAAAACTTCAGTGACGATTATCTTTTCAAAAACCCATCCACAAGCATGTGCATCTTCACCATCAGTAAAGCCTGGGCAATCAACAGAAGACATACCTACTTTCAAATTGTTACATATTTGAATTATATGAGTCTAGATGAATTTGAATGCAATTTTAAGCCGACAGAAGCTTCAATTATACAATTTCCAAGCACGAAACAATAAATTTAAAAGAAAGAATATGCAGCACAAACAAAGTTAACCAAATAGTAAAAATCATTCAAAAAGAAATAATAGTCTCCAATTACCAATCCCTTGAGTTCCTTCGGCACTTTAGCAATATTTTCCAGATTACCCAAGACATTGGCTGCGGAAGCAAACAATGGCTCAGTAACCATCGCCATTGCATTCTTACTCTCATCCAGTGCTTGCACCACATGGACAACCCCGGGATGCCTTAATCTGACCAATCGAGAAGCGTCAGCCCGAATAATATCCAAAAAGGAATCTTCAGCAGTCTTAGACAACCCCGCCCTCTGCCGAGCCTCCGACAATGACTTCTTATCAAGAACCCAAACACACACCGTCGGATATAGAGCATGCCCATCCCGAGACTTGGCAGTGTACAGCTTCCACGCCAGCCCCGGCCCCGCTGACCCGATCTGGTCTCCCAAGTCGTAGTCTTGTAAGGGCTTGGGCAAGCCGGTGACCTCTTGCACGGTAGACTGAACAGTTTTCTCGATCACCGCAGAGGCCTTAGCGAAGGCCTGGGTTAGGGTTTTCATATTAAGCGACATGGTGGAGAATTAAGATAATTGGATTGGAGAGTTTGGGAAATTCGCAAAATATGGCAGTGCACGGTGGCGGAGGTAGCGGAGAAATGGTGGTCGGAGGAGTCAAGTTAATGCAATAATGGGTGGGATCGGAACAGAATCAGACAA
Organism: Catharanthus roseus; assembly: GCA_028651295.1. Taxonomy (NCBI): domain Eukaryota; kingdom Viridiplantae; phylum Streptophyta; class Magnoliopsida; order Gentianales; family Apocynaceae; genus Catharanthus; species Catharanthus roseus. The sequence continues at coordinate 30,745,478 of JAPQWS010000168.1, forward strand.
CCTCCGTCTTCATGTTTTCTTGAGCTCGAAGAAGTAGAAGGAGAAGTCTTACGGTGTCGCGGGTGACGTCGGATGAATGAGATGCCACCTGGACAATTTTTATTTATTTTTCAGTTGGATTTTACCTGCCAAACGACGTCGCCGTCGGTGCTCTTTTTCTTTTTTCCCCTAAACGTTACATAAGAAAGATTCCCTATTTAGTCCTCAATAATTTAAATTTCTCAGTTTTGGTCCCTCAATTTTAAGTTAAACTTTCTTTATTCCAAACAATTTATATTCGTCCTTTTTGGTCCTTTCAAAACAAATTATGTTACCCTTGTACAAAAATTCTGACTTTTTTCTTAGAAGACTACAGTGGCGGTTTCGAAATTTCACCTATAAAGAAATAAATTTAAATTATTTTTATCCCTAAATAATTTACATTCGTCGCTTTTATTTTTCTCAAAAGACTATTATTGCCATTTTAAAATTTACATATAATATTAAGAAAAAAATCTCAAATTCCATTGATCCTAACCTTCTTCTTGCAGTGCAATACTACTCTTTTTTTTTTCTCCCTCTTCCCCTCCTTTTTCTCCTATCCCCCCTTACTTCCCTTCTTACACTACCCATGTACTAGTCTTTCCCAATATTACTAATACAAAGTGATCATATATAACACTGTATGGAGAAAAAAGAATGGAAAATTTTCAACAACAATAACAACAATATTAGCTTCAATAAAGCTAAAATGACATCCAACACTACCCAAAATCCTCAACCTACCAAGATAAGAACTTGCCACTACAAACACCCAAAAAACTCATAAAAAAACCCACCTTCTTCAAGCTTGTGAAATTACTATTATTTAGTGTATTATTGTAATACTGATCGAAAAGGGAAGCTTGTGAGGTTTTTTGGAGAAGAGAATGAGTTCTCCAAGAATGATTTAGCATATGTCTATTGTGTTATTAAATTCGTCTTTATCTTTATCTTCTAGTGGAAGTAAAGGACAAAGTGGAAAATGAGGTGGAAGAAGGTAATAAAGGCTTTAGAATTGGATAAAGCACCTTCATCTCATATTTGCTTTTTGCAAACGATTCTTAATCCTTTGCAGAAACATAAAGAATTCTTCATCACTTATGAGGCGAACTCAGGCCAAACAATCAAATATGAGAAATCAAATCTCTATTTCATCAACCATGTTACTTGTGACTTGAAGCTACCCATATGTTCTCATCTTCAAATCTCTGAAGGAACGAGAAAATAAAATAATTTAGGGCTCTCCTCATTACAGGTCGATCCAAAAAGGAATCGTCAGTAGACTTTATAATAGTGTATCGAAAAATTACATAGTTGGAAAGTAAAGGTTCTTTTTTAGGCAGTTAAGGAAGTTCTTATCAAATCTGTTATATAAGCCATTGCCATTTATGTTATGTCGTGTTTCTTCATTCCTTCCCCAATCACAAATTCTATCACAAAGCTTTATTTGTCAATCATGGTAGGGATGTGATAAATATCACAAGAAGATTTGTTGAAAGGCTTGTAAGAAAAATTGGAAACAAAAAACAAAAGAGGCTTCTATTTTAGAGATAATTAATCTTTCAATTTTTCCTCTCTTATGTAAGTAAGGAATTTTGCTAATAAAACATCCCCTCTCTCTAGCTGCCATGCGTCATATAAGTTAAATATTATCCTTTATGGGTATCCTAAGGGCACAGTTAGGGTTCTTGCATTGAATTTTTTTTTAAAAAAAAGTTGGATCATTATCTCTATCTCTATCTCTATCTCTACTATTATAAAAGTGCGGAAGGGGATCATTTACACTTTCTTGATTTCTTACTTTTTTGAATTATCTAAAATACCTTAGTTAGATGAACTAATTTTTAGTATAATAAAATATTATCATGTTAAAGGCTTTTGGTATAACTAAATTAATAATAGTAGTCCTAAAGTTAAATAGAGAGTACTAAACAAACAATAAAATAGATATATAGTACATTAATGAGAGTTAAACTGTATGGAGGGGTTGAAGAGAATTTGGTAATTAAATAGTTAATTGAAAGTTAAATAAAAATAATAATAAAAAATTACATGAAGTAAATAAAGTTAGATAGAAGCATCCCTTATCATGTGACAAGGTAGTAGCTCAATTGATTAGAAGCATTCCTTATCATGCTATAAGTCAGGGGTTTGATTTACACTCCTCCTCTCCCCATGTATAAAAAAAAAATTTGTTGGATAGAAGGATAATAAAAGTTCCAAAAAAATTGTAATTAAAAGAAATAATAAATTTGAAAAGTAAAAATATATTTTTTTTTTTGCAAAGAAGAAATTACAAAATATTAAACAATAATTCAAGGAAAATAAATAATTAATAAAAGTGTAAGAATAACTAATGATTAATTAATTAAAATTAAATACTATTAGAGGAGCATAAGAATTATTTGGAGAAAGATTAACTTAGAAAAATTATTTATAAAGACATTTAAATAGAGAAGTAAACAATTATTTATTCAGGAGTTAATAATTGCATGAAGGATGATAAAAAAAACATAAAAAAAGTAATAAATTGTGAGAATTATTTAAAAAACATTTAATACAAAGAAGAAATGAGTTTTTTAAAGTGTTTTTAACATGTAGAAAACAAGTTTGTTTACAAACTTTATTACGTGCAAATGCATGTACATATGGCTAGTATTAATAAAATAATAAAACATCATGTCCAGAAGGCCAATATTTATAGCAAGGAAATAAACAAAAACAAAATATGATTAAAAGTATCTATCTCTAGCTAGTATAGGTTGAAGCTTTCTGGAAGGTTCTGTTCCCAGGCTATTTTCTACTCTCTAACCCGCTGCATGCGCACTCCCGAGCTAATTGCACATAGCTAGGTTGTACCTTATCTGACCCAAATACATGAGCTATTCTCTAAAGAGTAGCGACATGAGGATCTGTGTAGAGTAGTGTTGAGAAAATATGACCGAATTGGTCGGTCTAACCAGTTGAACCAGGAACCGAACTTAGACTGGTCTGGTTTTCTCAAAAAATCAGTAGAAAAACGAATGGTCATACTTGGTCAAAAATCAGTTGAACTGATTCGTGTGACCGGTCATTTGAACTAGTTAAACAAGTTTTTATTTTTTTTCTTTTTGTTTAATTTTCTCACTAAAAGTTTTATTTTTTATGTATTTTTTGAGTTAATAAGTTTATATTAATTATATTTTTTTAATTATATTTGATGCTAATTGATATATAATGTGTATGTGGATGAATTATTAATATATGTTTATAATTTTTCATATGTTTTATATTGTTTTTTCTGGTCCAAGCACTGGTTTGACCGGTTGAACAACTAAACCAGTGAACCAATAGCTAACCGATTCAATCTTCGGTCCAATTTTTTCAACATTAGTGTAAAAGCGATGAATCGCCTCAAATGAGGACATTTTAGTAAATTAAATAAAAAGTGAGATGTACGTTTACATAATTGTGCTTTTTCTACTTTTAAAATCCGGATTTAGAAATTTTAAAAGTCAAATATGTAATGATTATTTATCCTACCTTATAACTTTATAATTCAAAAAGTTTCAAAGAAAAATTTTTATCACCTTTCCATCAACTCATCTCCCTCTCCTAATAACTAGTGTTAGATAGAATTTTGAAGTATAGAGTGTGAGCAAGTTGATTGTGCTAAATTATTTGATAATGTGCTGACCAGCAAGCAAGTGGTGGTCTTTTTTTTTTTTTTGGCAAGCTCATTCTTTGGCGAGCTATGTTCTTTTCTTTTTTTTTTTTTAAACCAAGCATTGTGTTTTGTCACGCTCATACTCTCTTCTCCTCCTTTTTTTTTTAAATATATATATATTTTTAATTTTAACCAAACACAGGATTTCTTTTTCAAACTAATCTTAACCAAACAATGTGTTTTTCACGAGTTAATACTCCTCTTTCTTTTTTTTAACCAAACAGATGGGTTGGTCTTGACAAGCCAATGTGAAGCACTCTTTTCTTTTCTTTTTAAACCAAAACATGTGCCGGAGGTGAGCATATGTGTTCTTTTTCAACAAAAAATCTATCTTTATAGTAATTATATATATACACACACACACTCACACAATAATGGTATGGTAATTATCTATTATACGGTATAGTATATAATATATAGTTTATGATAATATATAATCTATCTAATACACTGTATTATCTAATATACATCATAAGGTATATATTAATTTTATCATTATCTCATTATAGTATAGGATTATATTATACAAATTATACGTCGCACTGAAATGCACCATGTAATGTACATTCTGTGTGTTGAAACGCAGAGTTTTAATATAAAAAGGAGTGAGACTGCACTATCCTACTTAAAAAGAGAATTTATAGGGTTCCTTCCTATCACGTACCTTTTTCTTCAACCCCTTCTCCTTTTTCTTTTCTTCGTTTCTTCTTCTTCGTTGTTGCCATGTATTTCTTTTTTTACAAGAACAGTTTTTACAGCAACAACATATTTCAATGACAGTAGCAGTTCTCTCCTTAGGTTTTATCATTAACGATCGCAAATCTTTTTAGTTATTTATTCGCATTTTTACATGATCATTTTATCTTCTTGCGTGTATTATGTGAGGTAAATCTATGGAGGATTGTGAAAAAATCATTATTTTGGAGGAGATGATGAGGAAGAATTACGGGGAAATTGTTATTGGAGAAGATGAGAAGGAAGATTTGGTTTTTCCTATGTAATTGATGTTTTTTGTATGTTAAAATTATATGTCATCGGAGTTATGGAGTTCTATTTTTCAATTGTTAATGTTCCACATGAATATAACTATAATTCTATTTTTCAATTGTTAATGTTCCATAATGGCAGCTACAGTTTTGTGTTTCATAATGTTTGATATTTTTTTTTATCTTATTCAGTGTATTGTGTATGGAGAATCATGGAAAATTGTTATTGAAGAAAGTGAGGAGGAAGATTTGATTTTTCTTGTATAAATTGATATTTTTTGTGTTAAGTTATATGTCACTAGAATTACGTAGTTCCATTTTCCAATTGTTAATGTCCATATGAATATAACTATAATTCAAATTTTCAATTGTTAATGTTCCTCAATGGCAGTAGTAGTATTGTGTTACATATGATTTGATATATTTTTTTTTTATTCAGTTTATTGTGTATAGAGAATCATGGGAAAATCGTTATTAGAGAAGATGAGGAGAAAGATTTTGTTTTTCCTATATAATGTATGTTTTTTATGTGCGTTAAAATTATATATCACTGGAGTTACAGAGTTACATTTTTCAATTGGTAATATTGCACAAGAATATAACTATAATTCCATTTTCAATTGCTAATGTTCCATAATACATTACATCAACATTAGTATTTATTTATTTATTTTTGTTAAAATCGGTATATATACGCATTTTAGAGTCAAACATTATATGCTCATGAGAATTTAATTCATGTTGCATGAAAAAACATTAGAATCCAAAAAAAAAAGAAAAAATACAAAAAATATGTGAAACATTAATACAAAATTTATAGAACATTAAAACATAACAAATGAAATATTAATGTATAACTTGTGGAACCACGTGCATGTATCTCATTGCTTTTGCTGTGACAGCGATAATTTTTTTGCATTTCGTAGAGTGCATCTCAAGAAGTGCACTCGAGTGTAACGTGAACGACTTTATATTATATAGTATAAAGTAATTAGATGTATATAATATTTAAATAGTAGACCTTTCAAAAACAATACCTACATAGTATATGGTAATTTTATCTAGTAGATGGTAGTGTATGGTAATAGCTTTTTTATTATTATTTTTTTTTGAAAGGTGTATGGGAATAACTAATATATCTAATATATAATATATATGGTATATAGTATATGAAATATATGGTGTATACAATAGATTATATACTATATAATTTTTTTTGAAAGGTGTATGGGAATAACTAATATATCTAATATATAATATATGGTATATAGTATAATATATAATATATGGTATATAGTATATGAAATATATGGTGTATACAATAGATTATATACTATATATAATATAATATATGGTATAATATAATATAATATATGTGTTATGTGTTTATATATAATTAATTATATATGATATGTGTTAAGCTAACTCATTTAAAAAATCGATAATATTATAAAATTGAATGGTATACTACATTATATATAACATAGTATATTATTAATTTAAATATATAGATTTTGACATACTATAGTATATATTATGGTATATTGCAACAATATCTCATTTTAGTAGATATTATATTATAAAGTATTAGCGGCAAAGTTATGAAGGGGCTAGGAGGGCTCCAATCCCTCAATTTTTGTGCTTAGAGAAAAATTTATAAGTATTTTTATAATTATTATAAATAATTTTATTTAGAAAAAATTAAAATAAATGTTTATCATAACAAATGAATAAGTTATCGGGTTATTTTTGTGAGAAAATAGTGAATTTTGCGAAAACTTAGTGAAACTAATATAAATTACATAAAATAAGTATATTTATTACTAACCATATTTCTGCCAAAAATTTTCCACATTATTATGCCACTTATTTTCATTTGAGATATTTCGCTTTACCAAATTCACTTTCACCTCACACTACCTCATTCCTCATGAATAATTTCTGCGAAATTCCCTTTCACTTCTGAATTGTCCCAAAATTGCACTGAATGGTTTCAAGTAGACAAGAACACCGACCAATTTCTTCATTCAAGAACATTCGGTTTCCAATGTTCTAATTTCATTTAAATTTATCTAATTTTATGTCACTCACGCTTTTATGTCCAATGTTTCCCTAACTTTTAAGAGTTTCGGAAATTTGAACATGAGCTGGCGGGTTGGGGTTTCTCAATGAAAAAGAGTTGTTGAGTACGTTACTGGATTTTGCACAATATTGAGTTTCAGGATTTTGTAGTTTGTGCATGATAGGAATAGTCTACCAGTCTTTAATATTTGGGATTCAAAAAATTGGCTCAAAATAAGTGAAGTCCATTTGATTCATATTATGGATTGGGACAATCAATTTTATTATGGTATTAAACCTATATCTTTTATGTAGGTTTATTAATATTAGGAAAAAAGACAATTTTATCCTTGATCATATTGGCTTTGCAAAGAATAGTGACACATCGAAGGGATATTCTTCCTATAAATAGGTCGTAAGGGATGATTTTTTCTCTAATATTGTACTTTGCCAATTTGGAAACTGATTTAAGCATCGAGGTAAAACGGGGGAACAACCCCTCCTTGTTTGCTGCTTTGTGTGACTTTGCAAGTATATTTTGATAGGAGTGGATCACAGACCTCATCAATTGGCGCCCACCATGTTTTTTTCGTGTAGTATTTTTTTTCTTACCCACAGTTAACGTTATGGCTACTGATCCTGAAAATAGGGAAGATGTTCCTTCTACTGATCCTCTTCCTTCTTTTACATATGTACTGCAAACTATTATGATGTTGCCTTTCTTTTTTCATGTACCTAGTACATAAATACCAAGGCCATCTATTCCTTATTTCCCTTATGTGAGTACTAGCACAACTAGTCCCACTCTGCAGCCAAAGCACATTCTGTAGTTGCAAACTCTTCTTGCTTCTTTATAAGCTATATTGGCTAAGCAGTCTGTCCCTGCTGTACCTATTGCAAATACGTCCATCCCCCCTCCACAATTTACTGTTGCACAGTTTCCATCTCCTTCTTTTCCTTCCAGCATGGCATCGGGAGATATTCACTCTTAAAGAGAATCCCCGATTCCACAAACCCAGACAACACATGATTTGGTCAGTCAAACTCTTTCTCAAATGATTCCCTTTACAAAGCCGTTGGATAGTGGTTTGGATTTTTTGCAACATAATCCTTTAGTGGAGCCTTATCCTTGCGCTCATATTCCTAGTCAGTTTTCTCACATTAAATTAGAAACTTATGATGGATCTTTAGATCCAAGTCAATATATGATACGGTTTACCTCTCAGATATACGTACATAACGCTTCCCATAGTACTTGTTGTCGGATGTTTCCTAATTCTCTAACGGGCAGAGCCTTGGCGTGGTATCTACTACTAAGGAGCATCTCTAGCTTTAAAGATTTAGGAGAAAAATTCATACAAATTTTTTTACCCCAATCTATCTTTCAACCAACCACTTATTTCCTTCTTAGTGTTAGACAAAGGCCACTGGAATCAGTTCGGGATTATACTGCCCAATTAAAAAAAGCTGCTCAGAAAATTCCTAATTCGTCTGAACGGGAATACATCCAAAGATATCGACATGGGTTGACCAATCCATAATTTTCAAGAAAGTTGGCTTAGAAGGAGCCCACAATGTTACCAACCTCTTGTCCGAAGTACAAAAAATTCATTCATGCAGATGACTATGTAAGGAGGAAAAGGGAATTGGATAATGAGGTCAAAGAATATCAAATTCTGAAAAAGGCAAAACAAATTGAAACGAAGTCTAAGCCCGAAATTTTGGACAGATTGGGACCCTGGAAGCCTGAAAGTCCCCATTTTAAGTATACCCCATTACGACGGTCTGAAATTCTGAATCAAATTGAATCTTTAAGAATTTTTTATCAGCCTGCAAAATGTTATCTCCCCTAGACAAGCGAAACAAAACTGAATATTGCCGATTCCACAAAGATTTATGGTCATGATACTGAGCAATGTAACAACTTAAAGAAGGCTATTTAAAGTGCTATCAAAAGAGGAGAGTTGAAAGAATTTATTGACAATGCTTCTATAAAAAGAGTGTCGGGTACTGATATTGCCAAAAAATCATGGACAGATGATAAGAAATAGCAAAAAAATGACACTTCTTCTGCTAAGCTGAAAGTTATTAATGTCATTTAAGATGTTGAACCTTCTGCATGAAGGAAACGGGCAAGAGATGTTCACAATGATGATCCATTGGTCATCATCATGACCATAGATCAATGCTTGATTAAGATGATTCTTGTTAACATTGAGAATTCAGTTAATGTCCTCTTTAATGACACATTTAAGCAAATATATATTCCTTGGAGCAAAATCCTGTCATATGAAGTGCCAATAATTGAAATTTCTGGAAAGACTATTAAATATGAGGGAAAGATCACTCTACTAGTGTCCATTAGTGACAATGCCCACATGGTAGAGTTCTTAATTGTTTCTACCCCTTCCCCCTACAATTGTATTATGGGACAACCCGCTTCAAATCAATTACAAGCCAAGATTTCCACGTGTGATTTATCTATAGAGATTCCTAACGGGAAAGAGGTGCCATTGATTTATGGTGATCAAAAAGCTGCCCAAGAGTGTTACATTGCTATAGTCAAAGAAGTCGAGTGTATGGAACAAGAATCTAAAGAAAATACAAAGATACCAAAACTCGAGCCTGAGAGAGATTTTGAATTGTTTGTCCTCAATGCCCAACATGCCGATCGCACTATTAAAATTGGTCGAACTCTGCCCGTGTCTTTATGCATGCAGTTAGCTGAGCTTTTGGTGCAAATAAGGACATTTTCGTGTGGTCTTCTACAGATCTGGGGATGGTTCCTTGTTACTTTGCTAAACACAAATTGGGAATCCCTTTAGGAACCAAGTTAACTTTTTAGAAAAAAATGGGTATTTGCACAAGTAAGACAAGAGGTCATTAGGAAGGAGGTGCAAGTGTTACTTGTGGCTGAAATCATTAATGAAAAACCTTAAGGGGGTGAATAAGGTTTTCAGCTAATTTAAAAAAAATTTGAACAAATATAATTTAAACCTCTGATTTTGTTTGAAGAATAAAGATAATCAATGATTAGACAATAAACATAAAGGTAAAGTGCAAGCCACAAAGAAAAGAGAAAAAGGATTTATAGTGGTTCACTCTCTCAATAGAGCTACATCCACTACCTTGAGACTAACTCAAAGATTTCACAAATTCACTAAAACATAAGCTTTTACAAGGAAACCACAATGATGATCACCCTTCAAGGGTTTTGCACACAAACCTCAAAGACCACAATCACAAAACAACACAATATATCAAAGGATCACCCAAAAGGGTTTTTCACAAAACCTTTGATTACAAATCAAGATGAAAGATAGGGATGGAACAATGTTACCAAATGAAGCTTGATTAGAAAAAGATACAACTTGATTCATTGCTTCTACAAGCTCCCTTTTTCTCCTTCTTTGAAAAATGATTAATGATGAAGCTCCAAGGAAATTTTTCTTTTTGTTTTTGTAGGATAAAGAAGATTAGAAATATGTTCTTTAATACTCTTAAAAAGGTTCTTAAATGTTCTTCAACAACTTAGAATTTATGGCTAATAAAAAATTCATTTTATATGTGAAGGTAAAAACTAGTTGTTACTGTCAGCCAACCGTTATTTTTTTACATTAAAAGTGAAAACCGGACGACCAATTTTCAAAATAGGATGTCTAATTTTCTTATGAACAGAAAAGCAGATGACCTTTTTAAAATAGGAAGATCGATTTTTAAAAAGGCTTGAAAAAAGTGGATGACCGATTATAAAATCGGACAACCGATTTTAAACTAAGATGACCCTTTTTTCTTTGTGAAAACTAAAAAATCGGACGTTCGATTTTCTCAGTAGCAAAAAATCAGATGACCAGTTTTAGACTAATGACAAACAATTGAACAACCGGTTTTCCTGTGAAATAGACTTTTTCCTTCACACTTTAAAACATGTACTCTTGATACTCTTTAAAAATGTGTAATACTTATAAAAAAAAAAAATTTATCAAGAACACTTAGTTTTTCAAGGATAATTTGTCAAAAATATTTCTTCTAAAGAGCTAACATAATTGATCAAAAATCAAAGAAACAAGTTATGGAGTTTTACAAAATTACCTTATAAGATACTCCTAACTATTCTTCTTGTCTTAAAGGTATTCAACTTGATGACTTCATCTTCATAAACTCTTGTTGTCTTGAGTGATCTTTTGCTTATTTGTAGATTACCCTTGAGACTTCTCTTGTGCATCTTTTGTTCTTCTATATAAAGCTATTTCTAATTATCACAAAGCACAAGTTAATCATAATCAAAACATTACAAATATACCCTTAGGGCTTACAAATAGATTTCCCGAAATGTTTGTCTAATCCGGTGGTTGTTGCCAAACCGGGAGGAGCTTGGCGTGTATCCATTAATTTCACAAACTTAAACAAAGTCATTCCCAAAAAGCCATATTCCCTTCCTCGAACTGATCAAATTGTTGACTTCATTAATGGGCATTAGTTATTATCTTTCCTTGATGCTTATAAGGGATATCGCCAAATCCCAATGGCGGAAGAAGACATGGCAAAAACCACTTTCGTGACTGATGATGATATTTTCTACTATACCCAACTCCCTTTTGGGTTAAAGAACACTGGAACTAATTTTCAAAAAGGCATGAATAAAGCATTTGAAGGACTGATCGGGATAATAGTGGAAGTGTATGTTGACGATATCATTGTCAAGTCGAAGAAACAAGAGTCTGTACCTGATGATTTGCGCCAAGTGTTTGATCGAGTTTGAAAGATCAGGATGACCCTTAATCCCAAGAAATGTATGGGGTGCTATCGGGCAAATATTTGGATATTTGGTTTCAGAGAGAGGAATAGAGGTTAACCCAACAAAGATTCAAGCCATTCAAGAGGTGTCCGAACCAAGAACAGTGAAGGAATGTGCTATAGAGGCTAGAGAAATTATCGAATGTTCATTTTGATCCCCCAATTGTTAATAAATCTTTAAATGATGACATGATTAAGTCCTAGATTTTAAATGTTGATGGATTCACAAGAGAAAAACATACAAGTGCCAATTTCATTCTAGAAGATCCCGATAGACACCGATATGTTTATGCAATGAAGTTTTCTTTTCTCATTACCAACAATGAGTCCAAATATAAAGCATTGCTAGCGAGCTTGCGGATGGCTAATAGTATCAAGATATCTCATCTCTATGTTCAGAGAGACTCACAAGTGGTTATCGGGCAGGTTACTGATGTCTTTGAAGCCAAAGAAGACAACATGAAAAGTACCTAGCATATGTTATGCAATTGATAATGGGTTTTGCCAAGATTTCATTTGAAAAGATTCCTTGGAGGAAAACATTCGAGCCGATATGTTGTCCAAGTTAAGTACCGGAGAGCGTATAGAGGGCACATGGATAGAATCTCTTTAGAAGAAAAGTATTGACCAAGAAATTGCGTCATGGGAATCGACACTGATTGGACTCAGCCAATCAAAGACTTCATATTGCACAAAAAGCTTCTGGATGATGAAAAACAGGCTAGGAAAATCTGCACCACATCTGCAAAGTATGTCCTGATTGATGATCATCTATACAGACCATGGGCAATTGGCTACTTTTAAAATATGTTAGCCCAACCGATGGACAAAATGTGCTTCGGGAAATTCATGAAGGTATATGCGGATCACATATCGGGACTAAGGCACTTGTGAATAAGGTTTTGAGATATGGTTATTATTGGCCAACTATGAAAGAAGGTTCTTTCAATCTTCAAAAAACGTGCACAAAATGTCAAATTCATGGCAATGAGCATCATATCCCAATGTATGAGTATCATTCCTTCGGCACCCCGATTCCTTTCGCTCAGTGGAGTATAGATTTCTTGGTCCTTTCCCGAAAGCTCTTGCTGGTAAGAACTACTTGATAGTAGCTATTGATCATTTTACCCGATGGGTAGAAGTTAGGGTATTAGCCACTATTACAGCAAAAAAAGTTAAAAGAATTTTTCTATGAGGATATCATTTTGTAGAAGAGGGATTCCCAAAATCCTAATTTCTGACAATAGAAAACAATTTGAATCTAAGGAATTCTGATATTTTTGTGAAGAATTCAGCATTGAGCAGTGGTTCACGTTTGTAGGTTATCCCTAAACAAATGGGGCAACAGAAGTTACAAATAGAACCATTTTGAAGGGTTTGAAAACCCGACTAAATGAATTGAAAGGTAGATGGTTAGAAGAATTTCCAAGTGTTTTGTGGTCATATAGAACAACTCCACGAACTGCAACGGGAGAAACTCCCTTTAATCTATATTTCGGGGTGGATGCTATTATCCCTGCTGAGATTGGCCATAAACCCTTAAGAAACATTGCTTTTGATGAACATTCCAATGACAAAATGATATATGAGCACCTCACAGTCATTAATGAAGTTAGAAATCAAGCTACTAAACGGGATACCCATTACAAGAAATAAGTGGCCCGATATTATAATTCAAAAGTTAAACCTTCTATGATCAAAGAGGGTGATTTTGTTCTTAGGAAAAATGAAGTCAATTGGGTAGATCCCAATAAGAAGTTGGATCCTACACGGGAAGGCCCATATTGGGTTATTCGAAGTAATGGAAATTGGAGCTACAAGTTGCAAGACTGTGAGGGAAAAATTCTAGCCAAAGCGTAGAATGACACCAATCTTAAGAAATTTTTTCCTTAGAATTGTAGCTATTCGTTTCATTAGTGATTCTTATGCATTTATTCATATTTTCCTTATATCTTTTGGAAGTTATTCCTGGCAAAAAATTGACTTGGGCAAGTCTCACATTCTTATTCCCAGATCTCAAAGAGAGAGAGAGAGAGAGAGAGAGAGAAAGAATGTGAAAATGCATTAATATATCAATAATACTTTATCCAAGTCAATATAATATATATGTATATTTTCATCTAAACCAAAAAGGCCTCATACACTTTTCTATCTATCAGGAGGCCATCCCTGATAGACCTATTCTACTGTTCTTGTTTCCTTATTAGGAATCCAGGAACCCTTCACATCTCCATGTCCCCACTCGGCGGAGGACCTGCCTTTCCATTCTCTTTTAATATAATATTCTTTTAGTTACCCTTATTAATTCAGGGTAACTCCCTCCTAGAGGCTATGTCCTCATATTGCGGTTCAAACCTTTCCTATTAAAGGTCTCAAAGTCAGTACACAACTTTAAGATCTCATAACGGGCAAGGTTAGAGGAATAATACTGTATATCCTTGAAGTATGTGAGAAAATGTATTACAGCTTGTGGAGGAGCTAATTCATCTTTGGCTTTTGTGACATATCGGCCTTCTTGGATGTTGATGTGTAACATACTTCATGCACATCCAGTTCCACACTCGCAGCTTCTCCTCGAAATGCTAGGTAGGTCTTCACCATCACTCAAAACTTTTCAAAAGTAAAGTTATCATGCTCCTTCAGCACATGCACCTGATGGATCACTACAAGAAATTACATTTTTTGTGAAAATAAAAGTTGTCACTATAAGTACCAATATTAGCCACTATTACTGTTTGTGACCAATTTTTGAGGTCGTCACTTATCGTCACAAGTACCTCCGTCAGTGATGAAATTGGCGCATATGTGGGGTCAGAAGCTTTTTTGAATTACTTAGTGAAATTTATTGAGAATGAAATTTGAACCTTGATCTCCAAGTTGGAATAAAGCTCTATCCACTGTAATTTTGATCTCTTTGTCTCATACTTTCATTTTAATAATAGTTTATCTATACAATCAATGTATTCATATAATTAATGAAATAAAAATTAATACACCAAATATAAATAAAATTATAAAGTCACTAATTTTACATTTTATAAAATTAATAATCATTAAAAATTATATTACTATTTGATAAATAAAGACATTCAATTAATCGAATTCACTAACCATTTTTTTCTTTTCTTAATTTAAAAAAGTATATAATTTCTCTAAGAAATTTTAATTAGAATATATTTATTGGTTATTATTTAGTAATATATCCTTCTAAAATTTATTCTAGATTGCATTATTTGTATCAATTAAAGTTAAAAAAATTATTTACATTTATTTCTTTAAGATAAGTAAAATTTAAAAAATATACATATATATCTTAATACTAGTACACGGCATTAATAAGTAGGAAGAACTATCATTATGTATATATATATATCTTATGTAGACAATTACTATTCAAACTAATATAGCATAGCGGTTTACATAAAAAACCGAAAGTGAAGAATTCAAATTGAATTTGATGATTACAAATTATTTTCATAAATTAATATAAAGTAAGTAAATATATAAATCTATTTGTATACATAATTATATAAATCAAATATTTCTAAAATATACTAGTGGGTATATTCGTAAAAAAAATCGAGTTTTCGTTATAATTATTGAAGAAAAATCATAGACAACGAAATGATAGAGTGCCAAAGAGGGATGATGAAAATAATTACCATTAAAATATATTTTTTTTATCAATTATGAGAGTATCAAGTAAAAAAAGAGTAATAATGACCAAAATGAAATTTTGGTTATTGTGACAATATTTTATAGTCACAAACTAATTAAATCTTTTAGTGATACGGGTTTTCGTCACAGTACATGTGAATTTACATGACAAAGAAATTTTTTGTCACACTAAATGAGAATGTTTGTGATAAAACTATATTTTGTCACAAACAAGTTATTAATGACAATACTTTAGTGACAAAATAAATTATGTCACTATTAGTGTATTACTAGTGACAACTCAACTGTAAAAAAGACTAAATCGTCACAAATACTATTGCATTAGTGACAAATAAGTTGGCTATCACAACTAATATATACAATAGTCACTCATTATTTTGTCACAATAAAACTCTTATTTGTAATAAAATGATATAGCGTCATAGAAAAATTGTCACTAAAACCCTTAATTCTTGTACTGGATATTCAAGTATTCTTTGCTAGGGTGGAAATGGGTTTGAAATAGCTGAAGTTCTGGGAAGTTTTCTCTAAAGAACACCCCCACAGGTGGACAAAATAGCATGATTTTTAATCTGAATATGGAATTCTAACTTTTCACTAAAGATAAATTTTGAGGGCAACATCCCTCAGCTCTTCCCTTCTTTTTATAATGGCATTTTGCCTATCTGAAAGGTCTTTAAGTCAGTTCAATTACTAGAGTAATAACGTTTCATCTCAAAAATTCAATCGTCCACATCTAATGCGTAACACATGGACTGTTTATGGCACAACTTCTTAGAAAACATGACATTTGATCTTTAATACATTTCATTTTGTTAAATTAATCATATTATGGTTATTCATTTATATTCCAAATGCATTTGGATCTTTTCAAATTGTGCTTCCATAGTGGCCCAAAATCTTTTAATATATTCTTCATTTTTGTGGATTTGGTACGAACAAGCCTTACACAATAATGAAATCCAAATATAGGAATAACAAAATAATACAATTTTCTTACTGGAGTTGGCTGAGGCTTCATACATCATGTATTATCTCCTCTCATCTATTACATGTGATCACATTAGAGGAACAACATCTCATTTTACATTTTCTCCCTTCCCATTAGGGGACACCTTTTTTTTTCTACTATCAGGAGTTGTTACTTCTTCACCGGTACATATGCCTCTCTCTTTACCTGGAGATTTCCTTGGTGCAATATTTTCTCATTACCATGCTTTAGTTGTATTTCTGTTCAAATAACACTCTTCTCCCCTCATATTACTTGTACAGTATGTTGATTATCTTTGGGCACATTTCCATCAGGAGCAATTTGTTGGCTCTCTATACCCGATTGAGTTGGGATCATCTCTAAAAATTGTGCATCTTTTACATTTAGTGAAGGAGTATTAGGCACGCTTGCTCTTGAAGTTCATACATTGTACTCTCTTCTTGGTCTTGTTCAGGAAGATCAGAACGCTCTGTTTTAGTAGTGGTGAGTCAACTGGTGGATATTCCGGTTTCGCAATCGGGATTTCTTTCCGTCTTGAAGATTCACTATATTCAGTGGCAAGCCTTTCCGACTCCAGTATTTGGCGTCTATCCCAAGGAAATTCTAGACCAGTAGTACCTTCTTTATAATAATCTCTCGTCACCTTTGGGAAAATCACTTCTTCATTGATGTCGTAAATTTTATCCATTAAGTTTGTAACTGCTGTTGTTAGCATTGGTACAACTAGTTTCATAAACCAATTTTGTCCCTCTAAATATTCACAAAATTCTCCCAATTCTTTTCTTCATTTGGGGCTGGAACTTCCCGTCAGAAGTCAACACCTGTGACAATTGATCTTTTAGATTTTTCACTTCTTGATCATACCTTTTAATTGCTTTTCCGTGGGTTCCGTATTCCAACCGATCCCGATGTCTTAATTCATTTAGTCTCTTCAGTTCCTCCTCTTTGACAGAAATTGTCTTTTTAGCCAATACATTCTCCACCTTTAAATCCATCACGTTCTTTTCCAATTCTTTTATTCTTTCTTTTAATTGCTCTTTTCCCCAATATGGTTCTTTTATTGTTTTCTCCATGGTCTCTTATCTTTCTTGCAACTCCCGATGTGTAGCATGTAAACCAGTAAATCGTCGAACCGCTTCATTTGCTATATTCATGTTTTGCACACAGAATATTATATCACATCCCTTTTACCTTTTTTACAATAATGTTCCCTATATTCTTTTCATACATACGCATACATATTTTCTTACCTGAAAGGCATTCATCGCAAATCCATCCATCAATTCGTCCCATGTCCAAGTCGCAACAACACCTATTCCTAATGGGGTCAAGCTTGATTCTCTCACTCCTTTATCCCTTTTGAGAAATCTGCATTGTCTTTTCATTTTGATAGCCCAACTTGGAAATAATAATTCACAACTTTGTAAAGGTTTTGTATCTGTTCTTTCATCTACAAGTAGTTCTACATTCCTTTCTTCTTAAGGAGTTGCTTTTGGAATTGACAGTAATTCTTCCTCTACTATTTCGTCGGGAATCTATACAGGCTGTGGTCTCGTTCTTTTCTTCTTTTCCTTTTACTGTCCTTTTCCTCTTTCTCACATTAGCTGCATCAAGAAGATCCGCAGTATTGGAACTAGGGGTGTAAACGGGTTCAGACTCTCTGGGTACTACAAGACCCAAACCCATAACCTTATATTGAAACATGGACCAAGACTCAGATCCAAACCCTCTGGGTATAAAATTTATGGACCCAGATCCGACCCTTCAGGGTTATGGTAGGGTCTGGGTATACCTGTACCCGTATGACATTTTTCAATTTTTTTTCCTGTTAAACAAAAATATATATAAAAAAATTTTCTGAAAATCTAATCTTAAAAAATCATGCCTCTGTTATTTGCTTTTGAAACAAATAACCACTAGTATAAAATTTTGAATAAGAGAAACAAGTCCACAAGGAACATCAAATGGAGAAAACAGTAGTATTAATGTCTCGAAGAAGAAGAAATCTTGAAGAAAAATTCTCCTCTCTAAACTATGAAGAAAATTTCTCTTCTCTTCTCTAAACTAAGAAAATAAACCACTCAATATCATAAATGTATAAATTATGTATTAATAAAAAATAAAAAAATAATATAATATATAAATATATTATTATTTTATTATAATGGGTATACACAGGTCAGGGTATCATCATACCCTACCCAGACTGTGATACCCCGTACCCCTCCACTAGGTTAACTATGGCTGAGTAAGGTACTTGCGTGCCTCTCGGCACTGAACTCACAAAGATACAAGACTAAGGTACAACCGGGAGGATTTGTAAGGTATATTTCTATATTAAAGAATGGAAAAAAAAAGATATGAATATAATTTTATAACAAAAGCTTCTCAAACTTATACATAGGTTTGAGGCCGCTGAGGCCATAGTCTACATAATCAAAATCTTTTGACTAGAGATGGAAGACTTCAAATAAGCCGACTTCGATGGCTCACCATGGCTCCTCTAACTCAAGCTAGTTACCAAGTCATCTGAAAGGGAGAAGAAACATTTGGAAAACATGAGCGATGGACGCATTCACGTGCATGTGTGCTATTCGTGAGCTTCCCGTACTGGTAAAATACTTATATATATATTTTTATAAAATGGTTTTCATCCCAGTAAAGTAAGTGCTTTCAAAAAGTTTTAATGCAAAATATAAATTTTTTGAAGGGTGGTTCGGACGTAGCTAGGAAGTTTGAGCGAATAAAGACACATCGGCGCTGCAACAACACCTGAACTTTTAAAAACAAGCGTGCACCATGATAGGCTCAACGGACAGAGTCCGGAACCTTAAACGGGGTCTTTGGAACCTTAAACAAGGTCTTCGGAACAAATTCTGGCATTCCGTAGTCAATACCAGCCTGAACTCCAAAGCACATTATACGAACGTTCGATTTTTCAACCTCACACAACATATACACAAATAGTAACGACCCTGGCGTACCTATCAGGCCGCCCTGTGCTATCCTAGCTGGTGGGCTCTCATGACCCAACCTTCCAGGAAATAGATACTACCGCAGAGCATGATACGGAGTCAAACGCAATACCACCTTGGGCCTGACCCTCCAACGGTACTACGTCCTCTATCAACTGGATCCAGATCAAGAGTAACACTACCAAGCATGTCGTTAGGAAGTGGCCCTCGTACAGGGGACTAGCCACGCACAGTACAAGTCCTTTCGACATGTTGATTAAAAATGTGTACCAAGCCCCCTTTTGCCAGATTAGGGTTTTAATTTACTTTGTAAAACTATAGGCCATCTATCGGCCACATAAAACTCTTTAGATATCGAAAAAGCCCTATCCGTTGGGCCAAACTCGTAGCCATGTAAATGTGACGACAGAATGTAAACTTTGAAACACATTACTGGGTATAAAATAGGTTATGCCAAAATGCGTACAAAAAATTATGATAAATATTTCTCGAAAGGAAATTTTTAATACTTCCAAAACTTAAATTAAGAATAAAACCGTAGAGAAATATTCTTTAAAAATAACTAGTAAACATTTTTTTGAAATCATACTATAAAAATATCTAAAATAAAAGTATTTTGAAAATATTCTCTTAACTCAAGAAAATCTTTTTAAGAATATCTAGAAAATATGTAAAGTATTGTTTTCAAAAAGAAATAATAAATATGTTAAAGATAATTGTAAATCTCAAACTCTATAAAAATATTTAAAATACTTAAAATATTATTTCCACAGGAAATAATAAATAATAACTATTTTAAGAATAACTTTTCCAAATAAATAATATATCTCAAAATCCTTTTAAGGAAACTTAAAGTACATAAAAATATTATTTCCAGAATGAAATAATAAATATATTAAGTATAATCTCTCAAAATAATTTTGAAACTCAAGACATTTTTCGAAAATATGTAATATTTAAAACATATTATTTTCCAAAAAGAAATAATAAATATTTTAAAAATAATTTCTCAAAATAATCTTAAAACTCAAAACTTGTAAAATAATTTAAAAACAATATTATTTCTAAAAGAAAGAAATAATAAATATTTTGAAAATAACTTCTCCAAATCATTTTAAAACTCAAAACCTTAAGAGAATTTAAAATATTTAAATATATTATTTCCCAAAAAGAAATAATACTTATTTTGAAAATGTTTTCTTTAAAATAATTTTAAAACTCAAAATTCAAAATAAAAGGATTGTTAAAAGAAATATTTCCAGTAAAAGCAATAATAAGAATATGGCACTAACCTTAAAACATATTTTAGTGTCATAAATGAATATTTAAAACATAAATACTTTAATTACTTATTACATTTTAGCATAACCCGTAATATAACACCGATAATTATTTTGAGCATTTTGTCAAGAGTCGATAACAAAGTAATATGGTTTATAAGAACAATATTTAAATTTCTTTTAACAGAAAAGGGATTGGTGAAATTACTTGGAGTCGCAATACAAGTTAAACCTACAAATAACAATTCTAAACTTAATTAAATAATACCATAAGAAAAACATAACTTTGACCCCAAGATGACCCTAGGGTGTACCTAAATTTATTTTAAACTCAAAGGGAATTCTAAAAAAAATCTCCAAAATAATTTAATAATAATTCCTTAAAAATCATGGGTTCTAAAAATAAATCTATAATTATTAAATCTTAATATTATCTAATAAAAATAAAATAAAGCTCCCAAAGAAACAAAGAAAGAAGAAAATATATATATACTTGAAGAGAAAGAGAGCCGAGAGAAGAAAGGAATAGAAGAAAGAAAAACAAAGAGAAAAGTGGGAGAGAAAGAGAGAGAGAGGTAGAGAGGAAAAAAAAAGAAAAGAAAAGGCGCTGGTGTGGTGTTGACCGAGATGGGAGAGGGGAGAGAGAAAAATAGGAGAGAGAGAGAGAGAGAGAGAGAGTGGAGAAAAGAAAAAGAAGGCTATATTTTTTTTCAGCATTTCGGACTCCTTTAAATAGCCATGCATGCATGGTTTGGCTTTCCATGCATGAGACACATGGCACCAACCAGCCATGTGTCACCCACTCCTTTATCCACATGTTCATACCATCCAAGTGTCCCTCAATCTTCAGCCCACATATCCTTACCAGCCATGTCATTACCACCTCTCCAAGTAAGTAGTCTATCAACTTTCTAAAACTTCTACGTTGGCCCAAAATCTTAAAAATGACTAAAAATTTATTAATCTTAAAATTTCCATATCTACTTTAAAGCGTTAAAACCAAATAATTCTAAAACACGTCCGAAAGGTTTTCCACCGAAAAATTCTTCTCTTAATTTTTCTAATAATTACCAAATGACCCCACTACTTACTATTCTTTATAAACTAACCCCGAAACTTTTGTTTGATCTTACCACGACCTAAGCTAACTTTGAGGTGCTTATTCGGGATGTTACATTCTACCCTCCTTAAAAAAATTCCGTCCTCAAAATTTTAAAGTTCACGTACCTAGAATTTGCGGATGTTTTCTACGTAGAAACTCTTCGATTTCCCATGTTGCTTCCTTGATGCCGTGGTGCCTCCATAATACTTTGCACATTGGAATTTTCTTTCCACGTAACTCTTTTACACTTCGTTCCACAATCCCACTAGGCTTTTCTTCGTGTGATAAGTTAGTTTTCAATTCCAATGAATCGTCATTTAGAACATGCTCGGGCGACAGTTGATATTTCTTTAATTGGGAGACGTGGAAGACGTCATGAATGCCCGATAGTTCTTCTAGTAATATCAGCCGATAAGCTACCTCACCAATCCTGTCGCTTATCTCAAATGGACCAATGTATCAAGGGCTTAATTTTCCTTTTCTTGGGTATCTGGGATTTCCTCAGTGTGGTGTGAGTTTTAGAAAAAACTCGATCTCCCACCTTAAATTCCAAGTCTCGTCGTCGACTGTCAGCGTAGCTCTTTTGTCGAATTTTAGCAGCTCGGAGTCGTTCTTGAATTACCTTTACCCATTTCTGTGCCTCTTCCAACTCTAGCATCCAATTCTTCTGCCTCCAAAGGGAGTGAATTCCAATGCCATCCCAATATAAAGGCGTTCTACATTTCTTCCCATACAGAGCTTCAAACGACGGCATTTCGATTGAGGAATGGTAGCTGTTATTGTAAGCGAACTCCGCCCAGACCAGGTTATCAATCCATTTGTTTCCAAACTCTAAAGTACATGCTCGCAATATATCTTCCATAGTTTGAATTGTTCTTTCTGACTGTCCATCAGTCTGGGGGTGTACAGCAATGCTATAACTTAAATTAGTTACCAACGCGTTCTAGAACTTAGGCCAAAATCTCAAAGTAAATCTCGGATCTCGGTCTGACACAATGTTTACCGGTACCCCATGAAATCTTACAATCTCTTCCACATATAGTTGAGCTAGCCTTTTCAAGGAGTACGCCATGTTGATGGCAATAAAGTGCGTCACATTCGTTAATAAAAAAACTATGATCTAGACGGCGTCCTTGTAACCTTTTGTTCATAGCAACCCCGTAACAAAGTCCATCGTCACACAATCCCATTTCCATTCGGGAACAGGTAATGGCTGTAAAAGTCCTGCGGACTTCTTGTGATCTGCTTTCACCCTTCGGCAAGTAAGACAAGCAGCCACATACTCTGGCATATCTCTCTTCATTTCGTTCCACCAAAACCTTCTCTTGAGATCTTGATACATCTTGTTCTCACCAGGGTGTATGGAATACTTGCTTTTATGTGCTTCCTCCAATATCCTTCATTTAATCTCCTCTTCATTCAGTACACATAACCGATTTCGAAAATACAAGCTTCTTTCAGTACCCAAGAATTGAAAATCATCTAATTTCTTTGCCTCCACTTGAGTTTTAAACCTTTGAAATTCCTCATTACTCCTTTGTGCTTCCTTAATCTCCTGTTGCAAGGTTGAAGTTCTTGTTAACTTGGCACTCCTACTTAAAGCATCAGCTACCATGTTTGCTTTCCCAGGATGATAGTTAATTGGGCGTTGGTATTCCTCAAGCAGTTCCATCCATCTCCGTTGTCTCATGTTTAGATCTTTTTGGGAGAACATATACTTTAAACTCTTATGGTCGGTAAAGATCTGCCGCCACTTCTTGAGTGTGAACACTATGGCTGCCAACTCCAAGTCATGCGTTGGGTAGTTCTTCTCGTGATTCTTCAACTTTCGGGAGATATAGGCAACCACTTTCCTATCTTGCATCAGCAGCGCCCTAGTCCTCCTCTATATGCATCGATATACAAGCTAAACTCCTTCTGTGGATCAATCAAGGTTAGCACTAGTGCCGATGTTAATCGATGCTTCAGCTCTTGAAAACTTTTCTCACATTTCTCCAACCATTTGAACTCAACAGTCTTTCGAGTTAACTGTGTTAGAGGTCTGGCAATTTCAGCAAAATCCTTAATAAACTGTCGATAGTATCCAGCTAGCCCCAGAAAACTTCGTACTTCCGTAGGGGTTCTCAGCGGTGCCTAGTGAATCACGGCTTCCACCTTGGCCGGATCCACGGTTATGCCCTCATGTGTGACCATATATCCCAAAAAATTCACTTTCTCCATCCAAAACTCACATTTACTAAACTTGGCGTATAGTTTGTGTTCTCATAGGGATTTTAGCACACTTCAAAGATGTTACTCATGTGTCGCCGCGTCTAGAGAGTAAACCAGGATATCATCGATGAAAATGACCACAAAGTGGTCCAAGTATGGGCGGAAAATTCTTTGCATTAAATCCATGAATGTCACTGGTGCATCAGTTAAACCAAAAGGCATTACCAAGAACTCATAATGTCCGTACTGAGTATTAAAAGCTGTTATTGGGATGTCTTTTCCCGTGCCCCACTTGCGGTTAAGGTAAGGAGTTCGACCCTGGCTATCGCCTTGAAGCGTTTGAAATAAGACAATCAAAATCTCGCAAGACAAGCTCCCGGGGAGAATGTTGTGCTGTGTGCCTACAAAGGTATTACAACAGCCCTTTTCAAGAAAACAAGAAGATATGAGTAGGTCCAGGGATTGGCGACTTACCCATTCAGTGACTTTGGCACTGGACGTTCCCAAAATACTCCCAGCATTGAAAAAGAGGCTGCCTCATATCAATATGAGCTCGCTCGGAGATCGTGATTTAGCTGTTCAGAAGACGTAGGTGAGTTCATAACGTATTCCAGAACGAGAGTAGGTCAAACCTTGGACTTTCTCAATATGAGAGCGAGTTCAGAGAGTGAGAACTAATAGCTCTTCATTGGGTTGTTCATTCCATCTACTTTTCCTTTCCTCGCCTTTCTCTCATTTGATCAAGATCTTCTCGCCTCCCCTATGTGGGATTTTGTTTGATCTGCCTTGCATGGGACGATGAAAAAAGTCAAGCTCAATTCACTGGGCAGTGTCATACACCTTTCCAACGAGGTATGCAGGTTGAAAAAAAGTTTGTATGGACTGAAACAGTCTTCCTGAATAGCTTGGATTCTCCCGTCGAGAGTCACTGCAAAGTTGGCTTGATGAGCTCAGATGAGGAAGCGGAATGCTTTATGAAGAAGTACAAAAGGTTCGAATTCTTTGAACTGATGAAATGGGTGAGGACTAGAAAGCCGGGATGCAGAGAATAACGCTGGGAAGAAGAGGAGGCACCCGCCCATCAGAGTTAAAGTTGATCTTTCCCCTTTCGTCGGGCAGGGCAGCCAGCCAAGTTCTATAGCAAGTAAGCACCCAGGAGATATCATAAGCAAGGGTTTAGAGTTGTGGGTAAGGGCTTCAAAACCAAAAAGAGATGCGAGCTTGGTCACTCCTTTCTCGCTTTTTCCAAAGAGCTTCAGATCTGATTTTACATGAGCGATTGAGGAGAAATAGCGTCTTAGACTTTCCCAAAGACCAATACACGAGCGATTCGCCATAGTCTAATCGATTGAGGAGGATAGCCAATGACCGAGCGGGTCTTTTATCCACACTTGATAATACCCTTGTCTTAAATCCAACTTCGAGTAACAACCTGCTTTGCGAAGTTGGTCAAACAATTCACCGATCAAGGGAAGAGTCTATTTATTCTTTATAGTGGCACTGTTCAACGCTCTGTAGTCGATGCATATTCTAATGATTCCATCTTTCTTTTTGACAAACAATACTGGTGCACCTCATGGTGATGTGCTCGGTCGAATGTAGCCTTGTCGCAATAATTCTTGTAGTTGTTCTTTTAGCTCCTTCAACTCCTCCTGAGCCATTCGTTATGGTGTTCGAGATATTGATGCAGCACCAGGTACTAGTTCTATGCTGAAGTTTACCTCCCGTTCAGGTGGTAAAGTTGTTAATTCGGCAGGAAAAATATCCAAGAATTCCTTCACCACTGGGATAGTCTCCATTTGTTCTTCTTCTACTGTTTTGTTGAGCAAGTATGCCAAATACCCATGGCATCCTTTCTTGATCAATTTTCTCACTTTAATACCGGAGATCAAATGGTTTTCCTTCTTGGTTTTATCTCCTTGAAATTCTAAGGTAAGCATATCAGGACGGGTAAACTTAACCATTTTCTTCCGGCAATCTACCTGAGCATAATTCTTAGACAACCAATCCATTCCTAGCATCACATTATAACCCTCAAAGGATAAGGTAATCAATTCCCCAGGTAGTACGTCGCTTCTTATGTAAATCTCACAATTGGGGTACTTCTCCTCTATGACCCGACTCACTCCCATAGGTGTGCAAACAATCAATTGGTAGGGCATGCTAACGGAATTTTTAGGGATATGCTTTATGAAATGCATACTCACCAATGAATGTGTGGCTCCTGGATCAATTAATACTTTAGCAAGGTGAGAGAAGACACGAATAGTACTTTTAACTACTTCGGTTTCTCCGTTCACGGGTCGCCCATCTAGGGTGTAGACCTTGGCTTTGACCTGCGACTTATTGTTTCGGCCTATTGATGCCCCTACCATATTTGGTGGCTGTCCTACTCCTCTGGGATTTTCAAGGTTTCTAGGGTTGTTGGTTGTGTTACAGGGCACTGTTTTGCAAAGTGTCCTGTCCTTCCACAGAGAAAACACGTTCTTGTCTTTTTATAACATGTTTCTGCCGTATGTCCCTCACGTCCCCAGTAAGTACAACTGGACGAGGGTTCCTTATCATAGGATTTTGACGGTTCCCATTCCCTGTTTGATTACTGTTTCGTGGCTTCTTTAGATATTGGGGTCTCCAGCGTCCTTGTCCTGGTCGTTTGTGGGGATGGAATGAAGCATTCATTTCCATCGTTCTCTATTTTTCCATTTGATCCGCTATTTCAGTCATGGTAGCAGTTTCAACCGTTGCAGCGAAGCTTGTTGGTGGTAAAAGAGCTAGTGCACGTTGTAGATCCACTCGCAACCCCTTTACAAACTGATGAGTTTTGTGCTCTTCTGTGTTTATAAGACGTAAACAATACTTGGCTAGATGATTGAACTTTACAGTATACTGTGCTACCGTCATCCCTTCCTGCTTCAGTTGCTTGAACTCGTCCTCACGACGTTTCCTTAGCCAGCGGGGTATGTATTCTTGTTTAAATTCCTCTTAAAAGTCTTTCCACATCCATAATTAATTTCTTAGTACCCAAGCTTCGGAAATTCTTAACCACCAGTCTTTCGCTGCTCCCCTCAATCGAAAAGTGGCGAAGGTCACCCTCCTGGCGCCTTCATATTGCAGTGCATCGTAAATGTCGTTTAGCTGTTCTAAAAATAGCTCTGCCTTGGCTTCTTGTGTTAGTATATGCCCTAAGACCAATTGACTCACATTTATGATTTATGAAGCATGTATTTTTTAAATTGTATTTTATGCTCTTGGTCATCAAGTATGTGACTTGATAGTAAAACACTTATAGCTAATAAAATACTATTCTTATTTGTCCCTAGTTTATTACATCTTGTAAACTAGTGTGAAGTTGATTGATGGTCAAGTTTTACTGATCATGAATATGAGATATAAAATCAATTCATAAATACATATTGAGAATATTGTATTGGACATGACCCAAAGTGAAGAAGAAATATTGCATGGGTTTAAGTTATAAGTATTTCTTCTCAGTTTTATATTTGGTGTCCTTTGACCTAATGTTTCTAATGTTTCTTGCATAGGGAGAAAATATGTTTTGACATAGTCAAACATCACTTTTAATTAGGTGATCATTATGACTATTAGTTAGCTTATTTTCTCGTCATGGCTTGAATATTGGAGATAGTGAAAGGGATTTGTCCCTCTCCTTTTAGAGAGAGATATTCATGGGCCCCTTGATAAGGAAGACTGGAAAATATGTATGGCCATTCTCAAATAAGTATTAATAAGGTGTTATTAATATTATTTGTTGGAACAGTCTGCTTGGTGATCAAGTAAATGGTTAATTAAGTTTTATAAGGATGACTTGATCCATGCCTTATACTTAATTAGGATATCGTGTGACAAAAGGACTAAATATTAAATTTGATGCTAGTTTATTATTACATTTACTTAACTTGGGTAAGCATAATGTCTTGCTAGAGGCCGCTTATGTTTTGTGAATAAATGTCTAGGACATTTTTCATTCACTGCCAACGTTAAGTGAAACTACAGGGTCACACGCATAGACGATCTTGTGAGCATAATGTCCACGTTCAATGAATCTAGATTGTGTCCAGATTCGTTGAACGTATACGAAAGGAGAATCGGATTCCATGTTGTATTTTCTGGTAAGTTATTAAGTAATTAATTTTATTTAATCGAAATAAATGAAATTAATTACTTAATATTACTCATCCAACCGTTGGATGATTATAGGAATAAACGGACGAGATTAAACTGTCATTAGATGACAGTTAGGGTTTTGATATTGACAGCTATAAAAGGTTATGTTAACCTTTTCTTGGTGGCAGTCCTTTATCTGATTAAAGAAAAACAAAACCATAAACCCTAGAACAGCGATATAGTATCTAGCCTCCTCTCTCCGAAGTACGACCGATTACCAGATAGTCAGGATCAGTTCTGAACAGTTTTCAGAACAAAGAAGGGGCTAGCATCCCGATCGCTTGCAGAGGAGTTCATCGCGTGGATACCAGTAGAGGGCGAAGCGTACAAAGCAGCGCCTCCACAACGAACAATAAAAAACATTGAGGTAATTTCTATCCAATCGGTTTTTCTAGTATGTACAGATCCTGTTGGTGGATTTCCGTAGTTTTATTTTATTTTATTTTGTTTTTGCCCACGGATTCCAACATCTTGTTCCACTTCGCCATGGAACTCCGGGGCCGAAATTGAACGAATCTTTCCAGAGCCTCGTCATTGCTAGTACTCTGCACCCGTTCTCCACTTCGGCTTGCCAACGTGGCTTCCAGCAATTCCGTCATCTTTGTCATGAAATTTCCTATTATTTCATGACTTGCAGTATTTGTTTGTTCGTGAGATGAACTTTCTGGCATAGCTTCAGTTTCTTGATCCGGAGAATGTGGTCCTGACATATTTCTAATACCAAAGATAAGTTTGAATCTCAAGAAAACTCAGAATCACTAACCCTTAGTTTGTAATTATAGCTTACACGTAACATCCCATACTTAAAAGAAATATCAAACTTAAAAACAAAGATATAATCATAAAGAAATCATATTTTATAAAGCCTTATCCACTTAAAGACACAAGTTGGTAGAGAAAATCTAATACAAGTTGAGCTAAAAAGGTTGCACCAACTACAAAAACGTCAAGCTTATTTAGTATCTACTACCCAAATATTAAGATAGTAAAATGTTTTGTCAAGAGTTTAACCTTGTCGGGGAAAACGACTACTAAATCCTCTTCGGTGAGCCTCGGTCGCTGCTGGGTGTCTTACCAACCCATTCCACTGATCCTACCCAACGTCGTTGAGTTATAACCTACTGTTATGCCTCAAGGGTTATTCTCATCAGTGTTACCTTAGCAGTCGACTACCCATAGTCTCTAATTATCTAACAAGATATGACGAGTAAAACTACCAAATCTCTAAAACATAGAGTCAAACAAGTCAGCTCATAAAGCTCATCTAGGCTTTAGAGAAAGCTAGTGTCAAACCTAGAGCTCTGATACCACCTGTGATACCCCGTATCCCTCTGCTAGGTCAACTGCGGCTGAGTAAGGTAACTTCATGCCTCTCGACACTGAACTCACAAAGATACAAGACTAAGGTACAACCGGGAGGAGCTGTAAGGTGTATTTCTATATTAAAGAATGGGAAAAAAAAGATATGAATATAATTTTATAACAAAAGCTTCTAAAACTTATACATAGGTTTGAGGCCGCTAAAGCCATAGTTTACATAATCAAAATCTTTTGACAAGAGATGGAAGACTTCAAATATGCCGACTCCGACGGCTCACCATGGCTCTTCTAATCCGAGCTGGTTACCAAGTCATCTGAAAGGGGAGAGAAGCATTTGGAAAGCATGAGCGATGGACGCTCAGTTGTTCATGTGCATGTGTGCTATTCGTGCACTTCCCATACGGGTAAAATATTTATAAATATATATTTATAAAACAGTTTGTCATCCCAGTAAAGTAAGTGCTTTCAAAAACTTTTTATGCAAAACATAAATTTTTTGAAGGGTTCAAGCGTAGTCGGGAAGTCTGAGCGAATCAAGACACAGCGGCGCTGCCACAACACCTGAACTTTTAAAAACATGCGTGCACCATGATAGACTCAATGGACAGAGTCTGAAATCTTAAACGGGGTCTTCGGGTCAAATTTCGGCATCCCGTAGTCAATACCAGCATGAACTCCGAAGCCCATTGTACGAACGTTCGATTTTTCAACCTCACACAACATATACACAAACAGGCAACGAGCCTTGGCGTACCTACCAGGCCTCCTTGTGCTATCCTAGCCGCAGGCCCCTTCTGACCCAACCTTCCAGGAAATAGCTACTATCGCAGAGCATGATACGAAGTCACACGCAATACCGCCTTGGGCGTAACTCTCCAACGGTACTACGTACTCTATCAACTGGATCCAGACAAGAATAACACTACCCAACATGTCGTTAGGAAGAGGCACTCGTACGGGGGACTAGCCACGCACAGTGCAAGTCCTTTCGACATGTTGATAAAAAATGTGTACCAAGTCTCTTTTTGCCGGATTAGGGTTTTAATTTACTTTGTAAAATTATAGGCTGTCTATCGGCCACATCAAACTCTTTAGATATCAAAAAATCCCTATCCACTGGGCCAAACTCGTAGCTATGTAAATGTGACGTTGGAATGTAAACTTTGAAACACATTATCGGGTATGAAATAGGTTATGCCAAGATGCGTACAAAAAATTATGATAAATATTTCTCGAAAGGAAATTTTTAATACTTCCAAAACTTAAAGTAAGAATAAACCATAGAGAAATATTCTTTAAAAATAACTAGTAAACATTTTTTTGAAATCATACTATAAAAATATCTAAAATAAAAGTATTTTGAAAATATTCTCTTAACTCAAGAAAACCTTTTTAAAAATATCTAGAAAATATGTAAAGTATTATTTTTTAAAAAAAAATAAGAAATATGTTAAAGATAATTTTAAATCTCAAACTCTATAAAAATATTTAAAATATTTAAAAATATTATTTCCACAGGAAAGGAAATTTTTAATACTTCCAAAACTTAAAGTAAGAATAAACCGTAGAGAAATATTCTTTAAAAATAACTAGTAAACATTTTTTTTTAAATCATACTAGAAAAATATCTAAAATAAAAGTATTTTGAAAATATTCTCTTAACTCAAGAAAACCTTTTTAAGAATATCTAGAAAATATGTAAAGTATTATTTTCAAAAACAAATAAGAAATATGTTAAAGATAATTTTAAATCTCAAACTCTATAAAAATATTTAAAGTATTTAAAAATATTATTTCCACAGGAAATAATAAATAATAACTATTTTAAGAATAACTTTTCCAAATAAATAATATATCTCAAAATCCTTTTAAGGAAACTTAAAGTACATAAAAATATTATTTCCAGAATGAAATAATAAATATATTAAGTATAATCTCTCAAAATAATTTTGAAACTCAAGACATTTTTCGAAAATATATAATATTTAAAACATATTATTTTCTAAAAAGAAATAATAAATATTTTGAAAATAATTTCTCAAAATAATCTTAAAACTCAAAACTTGTTAAAGAATTTAAAAACAATATTATTTCTAAAAGAAAGAAATAATAAATATTTTGAAAATAATTTCTCCAAATCATTTTAAAACCCAAAACCTTAAGAGAATTTAAAATATTTAAATATACTATTTCTCAAAAAGAAATAACACTTATTTTGAAAACATTTTCTTCAAAATAATTTTAAAACTCAAAATAAAAGGATTGTTAAAAGAAATGTTTCTAGTAAAAGCAATAATAAGAATATGGCACTAACCTTAAAATATATTTTAGTGCCATAAATGAATATTTAAAACATAAATACTTTAATTACTTATCACATTTTAGCATAACCTGTAATATAACACCGATAACTATTTTGAGCATTTTGTCAAGAATCGATAACAAAGTAATATGGTTTATAAGAACAATATTTAAATTTCTTTTAACCGAAAAGGGATTGGTGAACTCACCTGGAGTCGCGATACAAGTTAAACCTACAAATAACAATTTAAAACTTAATTAAATAATACCATAAGAAAAATATAACTTTGACCCCAAGATGACCCTAGGGTGTACCTAAATTTATTTTAAACCCAAAGGGAATTCTAAAAAAAATTCTCCAAAATAATTTCATAATAATTCCTTAAAAATCATGGTTTCTAAAAATAAATCTATAATTATTAAATCTTAATATTATCTAATAAAAATAAAATAAAGCTCCCAAAGAAACAAGAAAGAAGAAAAAAAATATATATATACCTGAAGAGAAAGAGAGCCGAGAGAAGAAAGGAAAAGAAGAAAGAAAAACAAAGAGAAAGTGGGAGAGAAAGAGAGAGAGAGGGGGAGAGAGAAAAAAAGAAAAGAAAAGGGGCTGGTGTGGTGTTTTTGACTGAGAAGGAGAGGGGAGAGAGAAAAACAGGAGAGAGAGAAAGAGTGGAGAAAGGAAAAAGAAGGCTGTAATTTTTTTTTTCAGTATTTTAGACTTCTTTAAATAGCCATGCATGAATGGTTTGGCTTTCCATGCATGAGACACATGGCACCAACCAGCCATGTGTCACCCACTCCTTTTTCCACATGTTCATGCCATCTAAGTGTCCCTCAATCTTCAACCCACATGTCCTTACCAGCCATGTCATTACCACCTCTCCAAGTAAGTAGTCTATCAACTTTCTAAAACTTCAACGTTGGCCTCAAATCTTAAAAATGACTAAAAATATATTTTAATCTTAAAATTTCCATGTCTACTTTAAACCGTTAAACCCAAATAATTCTAAGACATGTCCGAAAAGTTTTCCACCGAAAAATTCTTCTCTTTATTTTTCTAATAATTACCAAATGACTCCAATACTTAATATTCTTTATAAACTACACCCGAAACTTTTGTTGGATCTTACCGCGACCTGAGCTAACTTTGAGGTGCTTATTCGGGATGTTACACAGACGCATTTAATA
Organism: Catharanthus roseus; assembly: GCA_028651295.1. Taxonomy (NCBI): domain Eukaryota; kingdom Viridiplantae; phylum Streptophyta; class Magnoliopsida; order Gentianales; family Apocynaceae; genus Catharanthus; species Catharanthus roseus. Next base: position 30,778,283 of record JAPQWS010000168.1, read on the forward strand.
GAATCTATATGGGTATAGGTACGGGTACGAGTTCGCGGGTATAAAATTTTAACCTTACTCGCTATAAATGGATATAGACTCGCGCGGGTACGGGTTAAACCCACCCTGTTTATAGCCCTAATTGGAACCACTAACTGGCATGATCTCCTTCTCTTTTCTACTCACCAAATCAGCTACTCTTTTGCTCCTTTTTTCCCATTGCCTACCTATTGGCTCTTCTACAAACATACCTACAATACACATGTTTTCATTTTACAACCCTTTCTCATATTATATATATGTATACATATATCTATATTTTCATACCTTCTTTAGATGTATCTTTCATCGGGGGTGCTATTTTCAGTTTTATCACTGATTCCATTAAGCTTGTCAGCAAGGCTACTCCTGCATATATATATATATGAACATTTTTCGTTATTAACCATACTACATATTTATATTCACAAAATATTTATTAACATAATCCCTGTATTATAACACTAACTTAGTTTATGTAAATCCACATCTTCTTTGGCATAAAATCCTGTTGCTTCTATCAATTCTTCTTCCCATTTACCTTCTCTTAATATCATTCCAAATAAGTTGTCTACTAATTTGTTTCCATACTCCTCAGCAAAGGGGTGATTTGCTGCCACCTCATGGTTTGGAAGCATTCTCTGGCAGTTCCATGGGATATCTGAAAAGTCTGTCCATTTGTCATATAGAAAAGTCCACTTTTCCATCCATGAATAGACAGACAATGACAATTTTCGTATAAATTTGTCTGCTCCACTCTTCTTTTGAAAGGTATACTAACCGGGACCTTCTTTCAGTGGTTTGATATCAAACATCTTTCTGAATACTTCTAAGTTCATTGGAAGCCGAAATGCCTTACATATCATAATAAAGGCCACCATTTGCCGAATTCCATTGGCGCTATTTGTCCAATCTCTATTTCCCAATAATACATGGCTTCTATAAACAATGCGTGTAATGGGAATATAACCTCGCTTTCAATTGTTCCCGGTAGACTACGAAATACCATCAAGGGTATGGGCCCTATCATCTCCAATAGCTGCTATTAATCCATAATAGGGTGAAATCTTGAAGGTTTTTTTGTATACTTGCTAAGTTGGCAATGCAAATGTTTGAAGGGTATAACATAACTCCCAGTTCACAAATATTAGCACCATCATCATCATCATATTGAATAGGAGGTTCTAAAGTTCGGTAATGTTTTCTAATCAAAATATTTGCTTGGTCGGGATCAATAAGGGGATACAAAATTTTATAATCTCCAATTGAATATTTGCATCCACTAAGAACAGAATCATATTTAGGATGTATAATCGAAGCACACAGCTCAAAGGAACTACCTGTGTTAGATATTTTAAATTTCAAAGATTTTTGTGAAGCTGATTTAGGGTTCTTGGAAGACATTCCTCTTGAACTTAACATCTAGCTGCACAATCAGAAATCTATTAAAGAAGAAATGATGTTAATCAGTGAAGAAAATAAGTTACAATAGCTCAGGAGGTGGTTATACCTAAATTGTTGTCAAAGGGATTTCTTTGAGAAGCCAATTTTAATTTCACCAAAAACGATTCACCGGTTGAAAACTTAAAATAATCATAAACCATTTATGATTCTTTTTGGAGGGCTTATGATGAGAACAACCCATCGGTCTTTAGTATTTGGGATTCAAAACAATTGGCCTATAGTAAGTGAAGCCCTTTTGTCTCATATTATAGATTGGGCAACAAATTTTATTATAGTATTAAGCCCATATATTTTATGTAGGTTTATTTATATTAGGGGAAAAGATAATTTTACCCTTTATCATATTTGTCTTTGCCAAGGACAGTTACACATCCAAAGGATATTCTTCCTTATAAATAGAGGTACTATGATCTATTAAGGTATGATTTTCTTCTCTAAATCTACTACTCTGCCAATTTGAAAATTGACCTAAGCATCGAAGGTGAAATAGGGGAACAACCCTGCCTTGTTTGTTGCTTTATGTGATTTTATAAGTGTATTTTGATAGGAGTGGATCACAGAACTCATCGTTATAGATATTCCTATGTATTTTCACATTCTCATACCATCTAACTTTAGTATCTAGCTAGTGTTATGTTAAATTTTTTCCGAATTTCTCTTTTGTTCGTATCATGGCTTCTTTAAATTTGTTTATTTCGTTTTGTAACTCTATGACTTTTGCAGATTTCTAAATAGGTTAGCTTGAAAAATATTCTCCTCACAGAGAAGCAGTGTCAGGTTAATTGGGGGGGAGGGGGGTGGTTCGTCTATCCTTGAAACGTATAGTTTTGGCTGAAAAAAAAGGTACTTAAGAAGTTTTTGTATTGCTGATCACATTTGCAAATGTGAATATGTGAAATATGAATTAGCGATGAAATTGATGGGCTAACCTTATTAGGTAAATGTTTTGATGATTTCTCCTGCAATTTCATGTCTATTTTATTTTTCTGTTAAAATTTTCTTGCTAATATCTATAATAATAGCTTAACCTATATGGTTCTATCAATCACCCAATTACTTATGGGTCTGATATGAATAATTTTCTTGTGAATTCTTAGTTGGAATTCGCTTTACGACTACATTGTTCTGATTGTTTATATTGATCAATCCACATGACCAATTCCCTTACATATATATATGAACTCTCGCCCCAAAAATAGACTCTGGCAGCTACTAATTTGCAATTTCCTATATTCTATCTTGATAAACCTACTGCAAACAAAACCAAAAAAATTTGCTCGGTAAAACCCCATAAGCAATCCACCAAGCAATTGTTTATTTATCATTAAAACAAATTTTCTCACTTAAATTTGCTTATCATGATCCCTTTCAAAAATAATTTTCTCGCAATCTGAAAGTTTTCAATGGGAAAACAATCATTCCTTTCTGTGTATCATTGAAACAAGACTATGAATATATGCAAGTTACAATACTAGCTATACTAGGATACTAAAGTCTATAGGAAAGTTGCCTGATAAGTATACTAATTAGAGGCATAATTTATGGTAATTACACAATGTTAGGATACACAAAATAAGGAAAGAATCCTAGTACAATAGTAAGAGAATATATGGGTAATATTGCTAATATCCTAACCAATATTCCCCCTCAGCATAGAGATTACAAATGCCCAACTTGCGAGATAGAGCATGAAACTGAGACGGATGAAGGGCTTTGGTGAGGATATCAGCTGGCTGAAGATTACTTTGGATGTAGCAACGAGAGATAAAGCCTGCTTGAAATGTATCATGGACAAAATGGAAATCAATCTCTAAGTGCTTTGTCCGTTCATGAAAAATCGAATTGGCAGCGATATGAAGAGCAGACTGACTGTCACAATGAAGAAGAATGGGACGATGAACAGGAACATGGAGATGAGTAAGGAGTTGGCAAAGCCACGTTAACTCACATAGAGTAACGACCACAGATCAATATTTCGCCTCTGTAGAGGACCGATAAATAGTATGTTGTTTCTTGGTCTTCCAAGAAATGGGAGAATCACCCAAAGAAACAAAATAGCTAGTAATAGAGTGTCGTGTGATGAGGCAAATAGCCAAATCGGAATTGCAATAGGCCGCCAAAATGAGAGGGGAGTCCTCCTAGAGAAGAATGCCTTGGCCGGGGTGCCCCTTGAGATAATGAACAACCCGAAGAGCAGCTAGCCAGTGTGCTGCCGTGGAGTTTGCATAAAATGAGCTAAAGTATGAACAACATAAGCAAGTTTAGGTCTAATGAGAGTGGGATAAAATAATTTTTCAATAAGTCGACGATATCGGTCAGGCATGCCAAATGAGTCGCTTATCTTTGGCCGAGTTATGATTAGGTTCAAAAGGAATGGAGGCCGGCTTCGTGCTAGAGAGGCCAATCTTAGAGAGAATTTCCAGAACATATTTTGGTTGGCATAAATATATGCCAGAGGAGTTGCAAGCAAACTCGATGCCCAAAAAATATTTTAAAGGGCCAAGATCTTTCATGTGAAAATAGGAACTGAGATACTCTTTAAACTTTGTGATAGAAGAAAGAGAGGTTTTAGTGATCAGCAGATCATTCACATAGATGAGGAAGTATAAGAAAACATTATTAGCAGCATCAGTGAAGAGAGAATAGTATGCATAGGAATGAACAAAACCATACTGACAAATGGCGGCAGTCAATTCGAAAAACCAACAGCGAGGAGCTTAACGAGGCCACATGCAGATTTCCTTAATTTGCACATTTGTTGAGGAGAGGAAGTGTGAAATCCCAGAGGAGGTCACATATAAACCTTTTTAGTGAAGTCACCATGCAGGAAGGTATTTTGTACATCCATTTGATGGACTGAACAATTTCAAGCAGAAGTTATCGAAAGTAGAGCACGAACAGTGACTAATTTTGCCACCAGAAAAAAAGGGTCAGTAAAATCAATACCTTCATGTTGTGAGTTACCAAGTATAATGAGGTGAGTTTTATACCATTCGATGGTACCATCCGCTTTATACTTGATACGATAAACCCACTTGTACCCAAGAGCCCGTTTTCTGGGAGAAAGAGAAACAACATCCCAGGTCTTCCAAGACATCGATTTCAAGTTTCATTGCAGTGCACCACTGTGGATCAGTGGCAGCTTCAGAGAATCTGGAAGATTCAGAGACAGTGATAATAACAGCTAAAAACTACTTGTGGGTGTTAGAAAACATATCACAACTCATAAAATGGCTAGTGGATAAGAGAACTTACTTGAGGATGCCAAAAAAGCAGGTGAAGCAGAGGAAGAAGAATGGGATGTTATGGAGTACCAAACTGTGTTACAGTCATAATCAAGGATCCAAGGTGGGACAATGGTGGTCTGAGTGCTGAGTCGAGGATCCAAGTCAGAAGGGACAATTTGTGGGGTTGCTGGGGAGGAGATTCCAAGAAGGTCAGATGGAGCCAAGGGGTCTGGGCTAGTGGATGAGGGTTCAAAAGGCACAACCCAGAATGTGGAGAAATGACCTGGTTCGCAGTTTGCTGATGAGGTGACGAGGTGGGCTGAGCTGGCTCATGGGCCTAATCAGTAGAAGTTGTTGGGATAGTGATAGGGCCTAATTTCTGAGGTACAACAGATGAAGGAAAAATCTCCTCTTGGGTCGGGCTCTTCCTTCGGTTGGAATGGTGACTTTTCCTGGGCTACAAGAGTGACTACTCGCCAAAGTGTGCCCAAAATTGGATATAGGGAGGAAATTGGAAGGAAATAGCCGATGGTGATTCTTGTGAAAAGGGAAATATATCTTCATTAAAAATGGCATCCCGGGAAATAAGAGCTTATCTTCGTGGGGATCAGAAAAATGCCACCCTTTCTTACCAAAAGGATATCCTATAAAGACACAAGGTCGACTATGAGCCTGAAACTTATCCTTAGATAAGGAGTGAAAGTTTCTAGTGGGGAAAACAATCATTGTTTTCTGTATATCATTGAAACAAGACTATGAATATATACAAGTTACAATAGCTATCCTAACACATACAATCATTAAAAAAATTTTCCCATTTGAATTACATAAAAAACTTTATCAAATTTGCTCTCTTAAAAAACTTCCACTAACAAGAATTTGCTCACCATCATTTAGAACACAACAAAGTACTTGATATGGGTCAAAATGATCATTTACAGCCTATTTTAGATTCGAAATTATCCTTGCTCTCCCAAAAAAATAAAAATAAAAAGACTAGTACATCTACTTGTTCAAGGATTTTATTAAAAAAAATGTGTTCACCTAAGGAGCTTGTGTGTAATAGAGCACATTTATTTGGTGTAAAAAAAAGAATAGAACACTTGCTCGTCCAAAGATTACTCTCCCAAGTAGCTTGGTGTAATACAAGGAACCTTGGGCATGATTCGAGGCATGAGTGAACATAAAGGAGAGGTATAGTGGAAAGCTGTGAAGTACATCAAAAGTTTTTATATGTGTTCCTATCTAATATAATTGCTATCTAATACATTTGATTCATTTATTTGTGTACTAAAGAATTATTATCTAATACATGTGTTTTAAATACCAGTACATTTTAGAGCAGTGTTGAAGTGCTAGCCTTTACTAGGAAAGAAAAGACTAGCACATTTATTCACCAAGAATTTCATATAAACAAATAAATAAAAAAATTGGTCGCCAAGTAACTTGGGTATTGAAGACCCAAAGCTCTCTTCTTTTTTGCCATATAAATGAATAAGAAATTTTCATTGAAAATGAAAAAATAGAGAGACAAATTCATCAAACTTTTTTTGTCATCATGTAGATGGAAATATATTGGTAGTGCTTAATATATGGAACTTTCAAGCAAAAAGTATAGTAAAGATCAGAGTTTTTTTCTGGGCCGGGCCCATATTTAAAAAGCCCAGACTGAAGTGGGCCAAATTTTATTTTTTCCGATTCAGGCCATAACGCACAATGGTTGTGCGTTATCTGTAATGATAACGCAAACTATTGTGCGTTATCTGTAATGATAATGCACAACCATTGTGCGCTATCCTTAATAATCGCGTAAAAATCTGATGTGGATCCCAGCTAGCCCTGAGCTGTAGATAATGCACAATGGCTGTGCGTTATCAAGCTGAATAACGCACAGCCATTATGCGTTATTATGTTATATAAAAAAAAAAAACCCTAGCCGTCGCCCCTTTCTTCGCAGTGCAGCTCTCCCCCTCCTCATTCCTCCCCCTTTTTATTTCCCCCCTCCCCCCGCCCCCCCCTCCTCCTTCCTCCCCCTTTTTATTTTCCCCCAACCTCTTCCCAACCCCATTTTTTACTCTCTTTCCTCCTTTCCTCCTTTCTTCCTCCTTATTTCTCTATTTTCTCTCCTTCCCCCTTACTGTTTTTACAACCCCCTTTTCCTTCAATTTTTATTCATTTTTTCAACCACCTTCATCTCATTCTTCTTCCTTTTTTCATCCTTCTTTCTTCAAAAAAATTTTTGTTCCTGCCTCCGCCATCTGCTAGGTATTTTACTGTAATTTTTTTTTATTATTATGTGTTGATTTATTTTTATCTAATGAATGTGTATTCTATTTTGAAAATTACAGTTAAATTAGTAAATCTTGGAGATTTTCTTTGGAGTACGAAGGCTATTAAGGATTTGGAGTACGAAGGCTACTAAAGCTGCATTTTAAATTTTCAGTAAGTTTATAGTTAGTTAGATTTTTTTTTTGTTTATTACATATTAAGTGTGATTATTTCGGTATTTGTTGTTTTGTTAATGTTTTTTATGAATTTTATTTATCAACTTGAATTAATTTATTTTTTGTGGAAATGGGTTTTACATTTATATTTAAAATGTTTGTTATTAATGAATTTGTGCAAATGTGATAATTTTATGTATATAATTGTTTTTGAATTTAAAAAGTGATATTAGGGTGATGTATTATTTTCTTTAATTTATGTGGATAATTATGTTTACTTTATTACCTTACTTTATGATTATTAGAAATTATTTAGATTATTATTTTGCATAATATATATAAATTATTGTAAGAAAATATGAGAATATGTAATTCGATATTTTTAACATTTTTTTAAATGTAGAAAATATGAAAACAAATATTTTTTGTTGTAACTTAAAAATTGTAAAATTTAAATAATACAAAACTTAAGAATGTATTATTAAAATAAAAAATTTTACCTTTTTTTAATTTTTGGAATTATGTTTAAAATTGTAGTTATTAATAAATTTGTACCAATTTGATGTTTTTTTGTATTTGAAAAGTGATATTAGGGATAATTTTTTTTTTCATGAATTTACAAGCGGATAATTATGGAAAATTTTTTTTAGCAACTTAAAAATTGTAAAATTTAAATAATACAAAACTTAAAAATCTATTATTAAAATCCAAAATTTTACATTATGTTTTTTTTTTTTTGTGAAAAGTGTGGTTTGGATTTATGTTTAAAATTGTAGTTATTAATAAATGTGTACGAATTTTTGTTTTCATTCAAAAAGTGATATTAGGGTTTAGGATTTTTTTCATGAATTTATTTGGATAATTAGGTTTAATTTTTTACTTTATGATTAATAGAAATTTTTTTTAATTATTTAGGTAATTAAGTTGAATGTTAGAAAATATAGGTTTATGTAATTCGGTATTTATAATTTTTATTTTTTTAAACAGTAGAAATTATTGAAACTTTATTTTTCGCAACCTAAAAATTGTAAAATTTAAATAATACAAAACTTAAAAATCTATTATTAAAATCCAAAATTTTATATTATGTTTTTTTTTTTTTTTGGTGAAAGTGTGGTTCGGATTTATGTTTAAAATTGTAGTTATTAATAAAAAGTGTACGATTTTTCTAATTTTATAACTATAATTTTTTTTCATGTAAAAATTGATATTAGGTTTTAGGATTTCATTTAAAAATATGGGAACCGGTATTTTTTAACAATGAACCTTAAAAACTAATAGTAATAGTGATATTTATTACGTAACAGTAAACCTTAAAAACTTTAAAATCTTATTTATTTAAAACTCCCTAAATCATTGATTAATTTTGTTTACAATATACCTGATATTTGGAAATATGAGAACGTAAAACTATAAACTTTACAACTGTTAAACGTAATAACAATTAAATCTTAATATTCTAGGAATTAGAATATGTTTAAAACTTTTTAATTTTAATTAATAGATGTTCACAATATTTGGAAAATATAATTAATGTAGATGGAAGAAGTGCCAGCACATGTGCATCCGGGGCCCATTGTCACTGACGTCTTATCCAGACAGCACGAGTACAGATCGGGTTTGATCTGGAGTGGGGATCGGGAGACGTGTTATACTAACCTCCAGTGTAGGCGTTTTGGCCGCAACCTGTTCCAGTGCTATAGTGCGGCTCCCCGTAGATTGGTTGAGATTATTGATGGGACCGGTTTGCGGGGAGTCTTTAGGTGTGGTTATATTGGATTGGACCACGCGCTTATCACCACATTAGTCGAGCGGTGGAGACCAGAGACCCACACATTTCATCTAACGTGCGGTGAAGTCTTGATTACACTCCAAGATGTACAGGCGCTGTGGGGTTTAGGGATAGACGGCACGGTTATTATCGGGCCTAGTTGGAGTTTACACCCTAAATAATACTGGATTGACGCTATCGAGAGATTTCTTGGTGTGCGGTTGTCTCTCAGCCACTTTTCCGGTTACAAAGTGAAGAGAGAACCATTGGAAGCATGGATTCTGAGAGCGTTCACTGGTTCAGAGACCGACGACGATCAAATACTACACGCTCGTGGATTTATTTTCTTACTTATTGGCGGACAACTGCTTCCCGACTTCTCCGGGAATTCGGTTCACGTGTGCTACCTTTGGAGGATTTTGATGCTATTAGGACATATAGCTGGGGTAGTTGCGTTATTGGGTTTCTGTATAGGCAGCTGTGCATCGCAGCTTTAGGGGGTGCACGACAGATTGGAGGGGCTTTGGTGTTAGTTCAGATATGGGTGTGGTCACTTATACCTACATTGCGGCCTCAGCTGATGACGGAGATTATGGCCGACCCTCTTGCTCTTGGCGCAATATGGTGCACAATATTTGACTGTAGCCAGCTGCCTATGCACACTCTGGTTACATACAGAGACTAGTTGGACTTTATGCCATCTGACCAGGTATGCTTTACAATAGCTTGTATTATTTGTAATTAATTGTTTTTTCTTTTCTTTGTTGCATTTTTATTGGCTTTGAGTTTTAACATGACAGTTTATGTGGCTCTTGTATTATGACCGCCCTCTGGTTCCATCTGACTTGTGGCGGGCAGAGGGACCCCTCATATATTATGAGATAATGGAGTACCACTATCTAGGACGTGTGATGCGACAGTTCGCACGGGCTTAGATGGTTCCAGCTTTGGGGGGTGCACGACAGATTGGAGGGGCTTTGGTGTTAGTTCAGATATGGGCGTGGTCACGTATACCTACATTGCGGCCTCAGCTGATGACGGAGATTATGGCCGACCCTCTTGCTCTTTGCACAATATGGTGCACAGCATTTGACTGTAGCCAACTGCCTCCGCACACTCTGGTTACATACAGAGACTAGTTGGACTTTATGCCATCTGACCAGGTATGCTTTACAATAGCTTGTATTATTTGTAATTAATTGTTTTTTCTTTTCCTTGTTGTATTTTTATTGACTTTGAGTTTTGACATGACAGTTTATGTGGCTCCCGTATTATGACCGCCCTCTGGTTCCATCTGACTTGTGGCGGGCAGAGGGGCCCCTCATATGTTATGAGATAATGGAGTACCACTATCTCGGACGTGTGATGCGACAGTTCGCACGGGCTCAGATGGTTCCAGATGCAGTCGATACTCATCTGGACCTTCACCGGATCCAGTTAAGAGGGAATGACAACACATCCTGGGTTACACAGCATGCTATCCATGTGGATGTCTGGAACCAGTGGCGAGTTCGTGTTAGGGATGGTCTTGCTGTAGAATATGTTGAGGCATTGTCGTACCCCATGATGAGTACATAAGATGGTACAGGGGTATCACTCGAGTTCACATGGGCAATCCAGCTAACCATGATACCCGTGCGCATGGTTATCATCCTGCCGGCATGGACAGACGGATGATGGTAAGTTTTTATGCGTTTCAGTTATTTATGTTGAATTCTAATTTATTTATTTATTTTCATTTGTTAATTTCTAATTTATGGTAAGTACTTATTTCATTTGTTAAATTCTAAATTATTTAGTTATTTTCTTTTTTTAGACTTCCATGTTGCAAGAGGTGGATGATATGGCTTCAGTGGCGATTCGGGAGCCACCTTCATCTCCTTCATAGATTGCCGCGGTTATGAAAAAAGTGCAGACGATCATCTGGCGGTGCATGGTCTCCATCGGTGGCACTTTGGGATGCACCCCTTCACAGCATGATATACAGGCGACATTCCCTGTTCAGCCCTCGCGTCGCCGTCCCCGGGAGCACGTTCCAGACCGAGGGGCTTGTGGAGTTAAAAGGAGTGCTCGGAGACATCCTGCCCGGGGAGCAGGTGCTGGACGCCCTCCTGTACCTCCTGCTCCACAAAGGCAGTAACATGTCGACCCCCACCCAGCAGTGGTTGAGAGGGGTGAGGGATCTGGTGGCGGTCAACATTATGTTGACCCATTTGACAGCCCCCACCTAGATATGCCGTCTTATAGTTTGGGATTGACGCCAAATCCCGTTCAGTGACCAATGTTAGTGCCATTTCTTCTCTCGGAGGAATGGTAGCTCCTTTTGAATCAAAGGCTAAATTTACTTAATTGGGCTTAAGCGTCTTATAAGTAGTTCTTTCAGATGGAATCCTCCTCCTAGCCAAAAGAGGTTGACCCACTTCATTCGCCAAGCAAATGATCTTCGCTTTGCGGGAACAACAAAAACCACCACCTTGCTCTTTCTTTTCTTCGGTGCTACCTTTTTTTTTTCCAAGGGATGGGGTTGGGGTGTATAAAAACCTTTTTTATTAGGATGCCCGTCTTAGTGGATCCGGGACTTCGCAGATGCCTTTGGTGCCCAGTTTAGGATTTACAGCATTCCAATCTCCGCATCCTTCAGCCTACGGGTTTGGGAGGTTTAGGGCACCACTTCCTCCAGGCACAGCCGGTGCATCAACGCCACATCAGCCTATATCGCAGGCATCTTCGTCTGACGAAGAGGAGGGGCAGGATGCTCTCGGTCGCGGGTATCGTGTTGGGAAGAAAACCGTCCGAATCACGCCATCCGACTGGCCTTAGCTGTGCAGACATAATTTTCTATTTTTCATAGTTCAGTTATATGTAATCTAAAATAAACTTTACAGTGTTCATTGTACATTTTTTATTATTTCAGTATGAAAATAGATTCTTTACTTTGAATTGCAAAAACCACAAACGAAACGAAATGCTTTAATTTGTTTTGAAATAAGAAGAAAAAGAGTTTATGTATCAAATAATAAACTAAAAAAGGGTAAAGACTCAAGAACAAAAAAAGTAAAAAAAATTTCAAATTTATTTCATAAACGAAAAGAGGCAAAAAATGCCGCGGTTAGAAAAAATTTAAAAATATAATAATAAACCCTAAACAAAAAAAATAAGAAAGGAAAAAGCTGCATGTGCATGCAATTTAAAAAATAAATAAAAATAATAATAAAAGAAAACAAAAAAAAGAAAGGAAAACGATGCATGTACATGCAAATTAAATAAATAAATAAAAGAAAACAAAAAAAAAAGCAGAAAGGAAAAAGCTGCATGTGCCCCTAAACAAAAAGCTGAAAAAGCTGCATGTGCATGTGCATGCATGCACGACGTGACGGATAAAGAAGGATAACGCACATTGGGTGTGCGATATCCAGGAGATAACGCACAACTGTCATGCGTTATCTCCGGGATAACGCATGACCAAAGTGCGTTATCTCCTGGATAACGCACAACCAATCTGCGTTATCCTTGTTCTTCAGTCAAGCACAGAACAATAATTGCACTGATTTTTCACTATTTTACCGTCCTCCTTCACAGCTTTCTCAGAAGTAAAGACAATAATTCTCTCTTTCAATTTCCTCCAAGGACAATAATGTATGTAAACCCCTGAACTACTAAAAAATAATTCATGTACAATAATACATATACAATAATTCAAGCAGCAACCATAAACTTACCCCAAAATGCAGCAATCCAGGAAGTCTATAAATACATTAAACGCTTACATTCTTTACATATTGAGAACAATCCAGCAAACCACTCACTCTTAAATTCAATTCCCGAAGTTCCTACCATCTTCATATTCACCCACCCTAAACACTTACATTTTACTTTTTTCTGAAATGGAATCAATCAACCCTGTTAGAGTACAGCTATTTTGGGATTCTGAAATTGCAAGGGATGCATACGGTCCCTATTTTACTGGAACAATTCGGAAAAGTTGGACATTGCCAACGAACCGAATAATTTCACATTTGGACCTAGTAAAAAAAATAATGAAGTACCGAGATATGGATCCCAATCTCTGGAGTGTTCGAATGAATATGAGGGTGCCTACGTACTACGAGGCTCATCGTATGTTCTACTTTAATTTATATAGCATGTACAACGACGAAGAAATGCAGTATTTATGGACTATTCCGGTCGACATATCGAAGGAAGGAATTCATATTCTTGTTGAATTCGAGCCTATCGAGCAACAAAATATTCCAATTACTCACGACATGAACACAACATCTTTGCCCGAACATATTACGGCTGTGACACAAATGGTTTCTGATGAACCGACTATGTTGTACAGTGCCGTAAACAATGATGACTATGAGGTTGACAGGTCAGACGGAGATCATGCCGTTTCTAGTCAATCTGAATCGGATGATGACAATGAACTGGAAGAAGGAGAGTTCCAAACTCCAATCAATCTTGTAAACCCTGTCAACCCGGTCACCGAAAACACAGTACAACAATGGGAGAGCAGCCAATTGTTCAGCAACGCTAGGTATGACTACACACAATCTGGAGCATTCCTAGATATTGGCTCGGGTTCTCCTGTAGATGGCACTATAGAATCTGGTACCGTCCGATTACTAGACTGGAACGATTCCATGACTGACATACAGTTAGGCATGAGATTCGTTGACAAAGTGCAGGCAGTAAGTGCGGTTCGTAAGTACTCTGTCAGTGTGGGGCGTGAGTACCGGGTGATAAAAAGTAAGATAGATACATGGACCGCAAGATGTTACCATCACAATGACGATAATTACTATACATGGTACATCCGTATAAAAAAGAAAGCCACACACAATCCGTGGGAAATAACCAGATTCATTAAAGAACACACATCCTTGTACAGATAGAACAAAACAAACATAGAAACCTGTCTTCAAAATTTATATCAATGTCCATATCACACCTAGTTGCCAACGATCCTGAGATACCTATTTCGAACATCATTCAAGGGGTGCAGGTATTGTATCAAACTAGCTGTACTTACAAGCGGGCATGGTATGCTCGAAAATTTGTTATAGAGAGGGTTTTTGGTAGCTGGGATACAACCTTCAATATTCTACCCAAATATTCACAAGCTGTACAGGATATAAACCCGGGGACTGTATACGAATTTTTGCATCACAGAACAAGCAGTCCCCCTAATTATGTTTTCAAATTTGTTTTCTGGTGTTTCTCGCCGTGTATAGACAGATTTCCGTATTGCCGGCCGGTGATTTCTGTGGATGGAACATACTTAAGAGGACCATACAAGGGCGTGCTGTTAATTGCAAGTGCGTGGGATGCAAATAATCACTTGTTCCCACTTGCTTTTGCAATTGTTGATAAGGAATCTTCCGAGAGTTAGAATTGGTTCCTTAAAAACTTGCGAGAATACGTTGTCAAAGATCGCCACGTATTCCTCATTTCTGATCGCCACAAAGGTATTTTCTCAGCTATTCAAAGTCAACCTTTGTGGCAACCACCATTTGCAGTTCACCAGTTTTGCTTACGCCACATTCGAGCAAATTTCAACAAGACCTTTAAAAATACAACCCTAAAAATCTTGATGTGACAGGCCAAAACAGAAACGAAAGAATGGAAATTTGACCGTGTAATGAAACAGATTCAAGAAAGAAATGTGGATGCATACATTTACTTGATGAAGTTGGACGTAGAGAAATGGACACTGTTGCATGATGGCGGTCACAGACACGGTATCATGACAACCAATATTTCCGAGGCACTTAACAATGTGTTGAAGAAAGCTAGGGTTCTACCTTTAAAAGCCCTGGTTGAACTAATATTCAACAAACTAGTTAAGTACTTTCACCAACACCGTGAAGAAGCAGAAAATTGTGTGCATCCATTTCCAGCTCGAATTTTTTACAAGTTCTTGCGGATTGAACTGAAATCAAGAGAACACAAAGTTACAACTTACAATCCGCGAGAGGGAATATACATGGCCAAATCTCCAATCCGAGTTTCTGGTACGGACAACAACGTCTACACATTACGACTAAATAATAAATTTTGTAGTTACGGAAAATGACAAACATACACATTGCCTTGTTCTCATGTTCTTGCAGTGTGTAGAGAAAATGGGTTAAGAACAGATGCTTATGTACCGGAGATATATTCGCGACAAACGTACATAAAAACTTACCAAGCGAATTTTCATCCTGTCTTGAGTGAGAACTTTTGGAGGGATGTCCCTTTTAATTTGACATTCTATCCTCCAAACATGAAAAAGGAACGGGGTAGGAAACAAGGCAAGCGATTTCAGGGGGAAATGGATTATAGAAATCTGGATTCTCCCCCAAGATGTGATAGATGTCGCATGCCGGGACATAATAGGAAAAATTGTAATAACCCCGGACCGAGCAATGTATAAGTTTGACATTTTCTTGAAATAGTTGTAATAAAACATGTTTATAATAACGAAATTTTTCTTTCAATTTCTTCTAATTACTAATCATTGCTCTAAATTTTTACGATTTCTTTAGTATTACTTCTTCAAATAACTTGCAATGAAATGGTCAAAAGGTAAATATATTTTCCAAGCAAATGATATAAATAGCACAAAATAAGTTAAATATAATAAATACAGTCTTTTTAAAAAAATTATACAATTATAAGTTTTTCCAAAACAAATTTTCATTAAAAAAAACAATTCATTACAAATTACTAAGAAAAAATTTATACAATTATAAGTTTTCCCAAAAGAAATTTTTATTAAAAACAAAATAAATGTTCATTCAAAAAAATAAAATAGATTAAATAACACAATTGTAAACAAAAAATTAAATTTTTAAAAAATATTTTAAAAAATTTTGAAAAAAATTATAAAAAAATTAAAAAATAATTACGTGGCTGATAACGCACAACAAGTATGCGTTATGCCGAGTCATAACGCACACTGATATTGCGTTATCAGCCACGTTGGCTGACCAGCTTAATTAACAGATAACACACAACCATTGGGCTTATGGCCTGAATCGAAAAAAAAATTGGCCCACTTCAGTCTGGGCTTTTTAAAAATGGGCCCAGCCCAGAAAAAAAACCTAAAGATCACCTCGAAGTAAGAAGCTAAAGGGGACAACTTGGCAATGTGATATGGTTGAAAATGCTCGCTGAAGGATTTCATTAGAAATAAAAAAGAAAAAAATCTTGTTCACCCGAGGTACTTAGGTACTCGTATGTAACAGACCAACAAATGTTTTTTGGTTAACGTTATCTCCAATCAAATTCTTTAAAATGCAGTATATATCACATAAAAATGTAGTATTTACAGTATATTTACTCTAATCCATTTACTTTATTTTTTACTTCAAATGAAATATTCACTTAGGCCGCATTTGATTGGCGGAAATGGAAAATTGAGGTAGAAATATTATTACTTGGAATATAAATCCATGAAATATAAATCCATACACTTTACTTTACTTTGTTTGGGATATACTAGAATGTTAAGGAGGAAAATAACAAAAATTCTTTCCAAATATTTTGTTTAATAAAATGCAATCTGGTAATGAATTTATACTTTATCAATTTGACCAAAATGACCTAGTGCATTTATCTAACCCAAAATTTAATATTACTATTTTAAATTATGTATAAATATGTCATAAATTTGTGTTTGTATAATATCCTTAAACAAAGTTATACCATTTAAATATAGTATTTTTAAGAAAAATAAAATAAAAATATAAATTCCATAACAAAAATTTTTTTATTCTTACATTAAAACTTTAATTACATTTCTATATATCATTATTCGTTAATTTGATATTCAATTATCTATTTTTAAAAAAGAAATGCCCATCTAATTCAATAAAAAAAAATAATTTTCATGTGAGGTGTATATATGTGAATATGGAGAGAGAGAGAGAGAGAGAGAGAGAGAGAGAGAGAGAGAGAGAGAGATAGTCCACTTTTTTAAATTAATTTAGAGAAGATTTAATCTTTTTATCTAATAATATACCAGCAACAAGTTGGAAAAAATGTTTTGAGAAATGAATAAATAGAATAAAAAAATGATAGATTTTAAATACGTAAAAAAGAAAAGAAAGAAAAAAGTCTTAAATATCTTCTTTATTCATTTTAAAAAAATATTTTTATTATTATTTTATTAGAATTCTAAGGAAAAGAATCACTCCACAATATCACCTCTAGGCAATTCACAATCCCAAGATTCTTCATTTATTTTTCCACTTTCTAGGAATTTGATTCCTTTCCCAAAACATAAGTAATGAACCAAACATTAGAGTTTAAAATTTTGGAAAGTGATTACTTTACTTACTCACTTTCCTGATCAATCAAACATAGCCTTAATAATCCTTATCCTTCTATTTTTACTATTATAATTATTTTTACATAATTAAAATACTATATTTTTATAACGCGTCTTATTAATATTCAAAAAATAGATAACATAAATAAGTGTGAACGATTTAATTTGTTTTGATTATTTAATTATTTAGATCAATTTATTTTTTAAAAAAATTTTAAATTACAACTATTAAAAAACTTAAATATTTATAATAACCAATGTTAGTATATGCTCTAGACCAATTAACTCATATTTATGATTTATGAAGCATGTATTTTGAATTGTATTTTATGCTATTGGTCATCAAGTATGTGACTTGATAGTAAAACTCTTATAGCTAATAAAATATTATTCTTATTTGTCCCCAGTTTTATTACATCTTGTATTATTAAACTAGTGTGAAGTTGATTGATGATCAAGTTTTACTGATCATGAATATGAGATATAAAATCAATTCATAAGTACATATTGAGAATATTGTACTGGACATGACCCAAAGTGATGAAGAAATATTTCATGGGTTTAAGTCATTAGTATTTCTTCTCAGTTTTATATTTGGTGTCATGGCTTATTTTCTTGTCATGGCTTGAATATTGATAGTGAAAGGGATCTGTCCCTCTCTTTTTAGAGAGAAATATCCATGGGCCCCTTGATAAGGAAGACTGGAAAATATGCATGTTCATGCTCAAATAAGTATTAATAAGGTATTATTAATATTATTTGTTGGAACAGTCTACCTGGTGGTCAAGTAAATGGTTAATTAAGTTTTATAAGGATGACTCGGTCCATGCCTTATACTTAATTAGGATATCGTGTGACAAAAGGACTAAATATTAAATCTGATGCTAGGTTATTATTGCTTTTATTTAACTTGGGTAAGCATAATGTCTTGCTAGAGGCCGCTTATATTTTGTGAATAAATGTCTAGGATATTTTTCATTCACTGCCAACGTTTAGTGAATCTACAGGGTCACACGCATAGACGATCTTGTGAGCACAATGTCCACGTTCAATGAATCTAGATTGTGTCCAGATTCGTTGAATATATACAAAAAGGGAATCAGATTCCATGTTGTATTTTCTGGTAAGTTAATAAGTAACTAATTTTATTTATCGGATAAATGAAATTAATTACTTAATATTACTCATCCAACCGTTGGATGATTATAGGAATAGACGGAAGAGATTAAACTGTCATTAGATGACAATTATGGTTATGATATTGACAGCTATAAAATGTTATGTTAACCTTTTTCTTGGCAACCGTCTTCATCTGATTAAAAAAACAAAACCCTAAACCCTAGAACGACGATAATAGTATCTAACCTCCCACTCTTTGAAATTCCACACAAAACAGTCAAAAACATTGAGGGGCTAGCATCCCGATCGCTTGCAGAGAGTTCGTCGCGTGGATACTAGTAGAGGGCGAAGCGTAAACAGCAGCGCCTCCACACCGAACAGTAAAAAACTTTGAGGTAATTTCTATCCAATTAGTTTTTCTAGTATGTGCAGATCCTATTGGTGGATTTTCGTAGTTTTATTTTATCTGTTTTTGCCTACGGATTTCAACAGTGGTATTAGAGCCTCGTACATACTAGTTTTACTGATTTTATCTGTTACCGCTTTGATCACATGTGTTATTTTCAATCGGCCTTATAGTAAGGTTTCTGATTAGTGTAATAATCAAAGTAAATTGAATTATAGGATTCGCATATATCATATTCTGTTTTATATATTAATGTGATTAAATAAACAGAATGTTGCTACTGCCAAATTGTTTGGCGTACAGGGTATAATTTGTGTAATTTAATTGTTAAACTCACATGCAGAATCACATAATTTAATGTTTAACTGTTAAACAAAATTTCTGGCGGCTTGATTTTTAGGGTTTATGACGGCAGTAACTCATTCGATGTGAAGCGATCATTATCTGAAAAACTAGCACCCAAATCTGATAGTGTCTGTTTGTGGGATATCCTAAGGAAACTAAAGGATACTATTTCTATCTTCCATTTGAAAACAAAGTATTTGTTGCTCGGAACGGAATTTTCCTTGAAAGGGAATTCGTTTCAAAAAGAGTTGGTGGGAGTAGAATCCATCTTGAAGAAGCTCAAGGACAACAGACCATTTCTGAATCGAGTATGGACACTCAGTTGGACTCACGTATTCATACTGAGCCCGAACCTTTGACACAAGGCCCAAAAAGGTTGGTAGGATTCCTCAGCTACCACAGAGATATGGATTTCTTGTGACTAAGGATCATAATGTTGATCTTATTGATCAAGGGGAACCTAATTCCTACCAAGATGCTATTCATAGTCCTGAATCTAGCAAATGGCTAGAGGCTATGAAATTAGAAATGCAATCCATGCATGACAATCAAGTTTGAACTTTGATTGATCCACTTGAACGTTGCAAGACCATAGGGTGTAAATGGGTTTTCAAAAAGAAAACTGACATGGATGGCAATGTGCAAACTTACAAAGCACGACTGGTAGCAAAAGGTTATAGACAAACTCATGGTATAGACTATGATGAAACCTTTTCTCCAGTTGTAATGCTTAACTTAATCAGAATTCTACTTGCCATTGCAGCATATGATGATTATGAAACATAGCAAATGGATGTTAAAACTGCTTTTCTTAATGGAAATCTACTGGAGGATGTGTATATGACACAACCTGAAGGTTTTATTCATCCTTAGAATTCTAGGAAAGTGTTAAACTTCAAAGATCCATTTATAGCTTGATGTAAGCATCTCGAAGTTGGAATCTTTGTTTTGATGAAGCAATTAAAGAATTCAATTTTATCAAGAATGATAATGAACCTTGTCTGTACAAAGGGTTACAGAAAATGCAGTAGTCTTCTTAGTGCTCTATGTCGATGACATCTTGTTAATTGGGAATAACATCCCCACTTTGCAAAGTGGATTGGGGAAGTATTTTTCAATGAAAGATTTAGGCGAAGCAGCCTATATTCTAGGCATTAGGATCTATCGACATAGATTTAAAAACCTAATTAGCCTAAGTCAGAGTGGATATATTGACAAGGTACTGAAAAGGTTAGTATGCAAGATTCTAAGAGAGGATTCTTGCCAATGTCACATTGCGTTAAACTCACTAAGTCTCAAAGTCCTACCACAAGGGAGGATACAGAACACATGAGTAAGATTTCTTACACTTCTGCAATTGGATCTATCATGTATGCCATGTTATGCACTCGCCCAGATGCCTCGTATGCATTAAGTATGACTAGTAGATTCCAGTCAAATCTTTGTGAACCACATTGGACTACAGGCAAAAACATTCTCAAGTACTTAAGAAGGACTAAAGAGATGTTTTTAACCTATGGAGGTCAGGAAGGAGAGCTTGTTGTAAATGGTTACATGGATGCTAGCTTTCAGACTAATGTAGATGATTTTAGATCGCAATCTGGATTTGTGTTTTGTTTGAATGGAGGTGCTATGAGCTGGAAGAGTTCAAAGCAAGATACTGTGGTGGATTCTACTACAGAGACTGAGTATGTGGCTGCTTCTGATGCAGCCAAGGAGGCAGTTTTGATCAAAAAGTTCATCACTGAACTAGGTGTGATTCCTAGAATTCTGAACCCAGTGGACCTATATTGTGATAATACAGGAGCCATTGCACAAGCTAAGGAACATAGATCTCATTAACGATCCAAACATATTCTTAGGCATTTCCATCTCATTCGAGAAATTATTGAGCGTGGAGATGTTAAAATTTGCAAAGTAGAGACCAATGACAATGTCACAGATCCATTGACAGAGCCACTTCCACAACTTAAGCATGAGAGTCATACTAGGTCAATGGGTTTGAGAGTAATGTCAAATTGATAGTAGGGCAAGTGGGAGATTGTTAGTATATGTCCTAGACCAATTGACTCACATTTATAATTTATGAAGCATGTAGTTTGAATTGTATTTTATGCTCTTGGTCATCAAGTATGTGACTTGATAGTAAAATCCTTATAGCTAATAAAATACTATTATTGTTTTGTCCCTAGTTTTATTACATCTTGTATTATTAAACTAGTGTGAAGTTTATTGATGATCAAGTTTTACTGATATGAATACGAGATATAAAATCAATTCATAAATACATATTGAAAATATTGTATTGGAAATGACCCAAAGTGAAGAAGAATTATTGCATGGGTTTAAGTCATTAGTATTTCTTCTCAATTTTATATTTGGTGTCCTTTGACCTAATGTTTCTAATGCTTCTTGCATGGAGAGAAAATATATTTTGACATAGTCAAACATCACTTTTAATTAGGTGATTATTATGACTATTGGTTGGCTTATTTTCTTGTCATGGCTTGGATATTGCAGATAGTGAAAGGGATTGGTCCCTCTTTTTTTAGAGAGAGATATCCATGGGCCCCTTTATAAGGAAGACTGGAAAATATGCATGTCCATGCTCAAATAAGTATTAATAAAGTGTTATTAATATTATTTGTTGGAACAATCTACCTGGTGGTCAAGTAAATGGTTAATTAAGTTTTATAAGGATGACTCGATTCATGCCTTATACTTAATTAGGATATTGTGTGACAAAAGGACCAAATATTAAATCTGATGCTATCTTATAATTTCTTTTACTTAACTTGGGTAAGCATAATGTCTTGCTAGAGACCGCTTATATTTTGTGAATAAATGTCTAGGACATTTTTCATTCACTGCCAACGGTTAGTGAACCTATAGGGTCACACACATAGACGATCTTGTGAGCACAATGTCCACGTTCAATGAATCTAGATTGTGTCCAGATTCGTTGAACATATACAAAAGGGGAATCAGATTCCATGTTGTATTTTCTGGTAAGTTAATAAGTAACTAATTTTATTTATCGAATAAATGAAATTAATTACTTAATATTACTCATCCAACCGTTGAATGATTATAGGAATAGACGGATGAGATTAAACTGTCATTAGATGACAATTCAGGTTCTGCTATTGACAGCTATAAAAGGTTATGTTAAGTTTTTTCACGGTAGTCGTCTTCATCTAATTAAAAAAAAAAACAAAACCCTAGAACGGCGATAATAGTATCTAGCCTCACTCTCTCCGAAATTCCACACCGAACAATAAAAAACATTGAGGGGCTAGCATTCCGATCGCTTGCAGAGGAGTTCTTCACATGGATACCAGTAGAGGGTGAAGCGTAAATAACAGCGCCTCCACACCGAATAGTAAAAAACATTGAGGTAATTTCTATCCAATCAATTTTTCTAGTATGTGCAGATCTTGCTGGTGGATTTCCGTTGTTTTATTTTATTTTTTTTGATTATTTAATTATTTAGATCAATTTATTTTTTAAAAAAATTTCAAATTACAACTATTAAAAACTAAAATTTTATAGTAACCAATTCACAAGATCTAATTTTATTATATTGTAAAAATTAAACATTTTTAATATTTATAAGGATAAGAAATCAATTTAATTAAATTATGGATAATCATTTAACTTACCTAAATAAATAAATATTTAACCAAATAAAATTAAAAAAAAAAAAGAAAATGGAATCTAGAAATAGCGTGAATTGATATTAAATCGTCATGATACTGTAGCAATCGGTATTTTTGTGTGGAAATTGCAGTATCAATTGGAGCTGAAATTTACGCCATTTCTTGTGTTTTGCCGCTCAGTTGAAGATGCTCAAAAAAAGAAAGTTCTATGAACGAATGTGGAGGCAAGAAAGTGATTGATGGGAAAAAAGGAAAGAGAAGGAATGGAGAGAAAGCAGGGAAAAATTTTCGCTGAATTAGGTAAAAATCCCTCCAATTCACCAAAGGACATTATGGTATTTTTTTCAATTATTTTTTTTCGAGGCACAATAAATTACCTCGACACCAAGGTGTCAATCTTTACTGTTCTCCGAAACCATAAAGCTTGCACTGCCTCCCGAAATATAGTCTTCCATTCCAGCTCCAAATGCTGGCCCCAATTCCTCTATCAAATGCAAATCTACCCATTAATCTAATAATGCTACTAGCCCAAAGAATTTCCTTTTGGCCCTATTTGATTAGCTGGAAAAGAAAGTTGAGGTAGGAATGTGATTACTTTGAATATAAATTTATGGAATGTAAATTTATACATATTACTTTATTTTATTTGGGATATACCATAATGTTAAGAAGGAAATGAACAAGGATTTTTTTCAAGTATTTAGTCTAATGAAATGCAACCATGTATTGAATTTATCTTTATATCAATTTAGCCAAAATGACCTTAGTGTATTATCTTCCACAAAATTTAACATTACTATTTTAAATTACATATAAATATCTCATATAAATTTGTATTTTTATAATTATCCTTAACAAGGGTTATACAATTTAAATAAAAGTATTTTTAAGAAAAACCAAAATAAAACTCTAAATTCCATAGTAAAAAACGTTTTTATTCTTAAACAAAAAGCTTTAGTTCCATTTCTATACATCATTTTTCCTTAGTTTGATATTTAATTCATCTAACTTAAAAAAAAATGTCCATCTAATTCAATAAAAAAATATTTTTCATGTGAAGTGTATATATACGAATTGTGGAGAGAGAGAGAGAGAGAGAGAGAATCCACTTTTATAAATTAATTTAGAGAAAATTTAATATTTTTATGTACTAATACACTAGCAAAAGTTGAAAAAAATATTATGAATAAGAGAAAAATGAATAAAAATGAATAAATAAGAATAAAGAAAATGATAGATTATAAATACTTAAGAGTTGTAAATATCTTTTTTATGCATTTTAAAAAATATTTTTATCATTATTTTGTTAGAATCCGGAATAAAAAAATTACAATACTACCTGCATGTAAGGATTCATAATGCCAAAATTCTCTATTTATTTTCCCACTTCCTTAGAATCTGATTCCTTTCTTGAAACATAAGTAATAAACTAAACATTAGAAACTTTTCTCATCCAGTTTCCTAGTCAATCAAACGGAACCTTTATCTCTTGTATTTCATCACTCGTAATTCGGTAGCATTAGAATCCTTGTATTGGTATATCATGTGAATATATGGAAATCAAACTTTGCTACTCAATTCCATGTGCGTAAAACCTAACTATTGACGAAACTTTGTCAAATGAATTTTCATTCACTCCTATGACAAGCAGTAGCTCAATGATAGACTTATTCCTTGTCACTCTTTTTCATTCCCTTCGCTCAATGTATTTTTTTAAAAAAAAACTTCATTCCTTCTTTAAATAAAAAGATATTAAGCGAAAAAAATGAGGAATATTGTAAATTTGAAACGGTTCATGAATGCTTTCTATTAGGGATTCGGATCATTTGTATTATTTTTTAACTAGCAATGTTCCTCGTGTTTGCAGCACAGGTGAAAATTTATAAAAACATCTTGTATTTTTAGTGAATTTTTAATTGAGTAACTAAACTTTTAATTTGACATATAAGTATCCAAATGGGTTTTGTAAAAAAAAAAATTAATAGTTGAAAAAATTAACAGTTAATTTTGACAATCAAGTACCCAAATTTAGGGTTCTATAAAAAAAATAACAAGTTCAACTCTAATTTATATACTTGATTGTTAAATTAAAAGTTTTGCAGCAGTTATTTTCTTTTACGAAACTCTAAGTTTGATACTTATTTGTCAAATTAAAAGGTTAGATATTGAATTGACAATTCATTAAAAGTATAGGAATATTTTTTAAACTCAACTTAAGTCATATAAAATATGAAAACCTAATACAAAGTTTTAAACCATAAGAAAACTTATATATTAAATTAGAATGTTAATCCATAATTAACGTATGTCTTAGAGAATAGAATATTTTAACGTATTCGTAGTTGGAAAGTTAGTTAGACGGGAGTAGAATATTTTAGTTTTGAAAGTTACAAGAAATATAGGGAGTGAAAAAATACTTTATTATTTTAGTGACAATTTACCTTTTATTAATTAATAAAATTTTTGCTCAATTTTGATCTAATAATTATGTGTTTGTTAGATCTTTTTACTGAAAATTTGTTTGCTATGGTTTAAAAGTGTAAACAATGATATTTTTAGTTTGTGTTTGTTAATTAATTCATACGCTTAAAAAAAGATAAAAAAAGTCTCGGTGAATACTATTTTAAGTTTACTATTTCCATGTTAGATCACAAAGCACCATCAAGGTCCTAGTAATTCTTGGTAAAGTTACTACTAACATAGCTCATATATCAATTTTTGTTCTAAATTTTGTTTACATGTCTAATAATTGTTTTTCCCGATAAAAAATATATGTTTAGTTCAAAAGAATAATTATTGTTTTTTTATGAGTCCCTTCTTATGTCTGTGGGAAAAAAGTCCTTTTCTCGAATTTTTTTTAAAGGACCATGTCGTTAAATTTAGATTATACCTTTTTATTTGGATTATTATTCATATATTTCATACCAAATAGATGACAGGAAGATGTTTTTTTAATTAAACGGGTGAAACAAGTTGATGAATCTTGAGTTATGTAAAAAAATATCATTAGAAGGTTATGGTAGAATAAGTTTATCTATATCTTTAAGAATTTGAATTTAATAAGAATTAGAAGTTCAAATTAGTTAAAATGGGATTTTATGTTTCTAAATCAATCAAAGAAACATATTTATCCCCTTATAAAAAGATTTATCAAATTGAAGCACGAGATAAATATTTATAATTTTTAAAACTATATTAAAATAAAAGTTAGAAATTCTTATATATCTAATGTAACTATCAAATTATAATGTTGTATATTAAAAACCCATGCAATTAGTACTTTGTTATAATTTTGAGAAACACACGATATTCCATTTTTTGAAAAAGGAAAATGATTTTTAATTAAAAAATATAAATATTATTTTAAAACAATACTAATACTTCTTCTTTCCCACATTTAAAAAATTCCTTAAAAAACGAACCAAGGAAGAAGGATACTAAAAACACATATGTATTACATTGTCTTTTTTTCTTATTTGCTGTTTATAATTAATATACTTATAAGTTTATTTAAATAAACCCATGTAAATAAAAGAGAATAGAAAAATGAATATTAAAGAAAAATTGTATAAGAAAAAATGAAAAAATATGGAATAGGACTTTTATTTTGCTAAATAAAAAACTAAATAGGATTCATTAATGCTTCTCATTTATTAATACTTCACTCATTCCCCAAACCTTCTCCTAAAAAAGAAAAACTTATTTATGTCTCCTAGGAAACTCTTTCCCTACTCTTAGAAATTAGGTAACAATTCGTACCTAATACTCCTCCTACTTATGACCTACCCCTCCAGAACCTCATCTTCCTCCACCCAAAAAGAAGAAAAAACTAAAAAACTGTAATGTTCTATTAAAAAAGAATGTAATGGAGTACAAAAGTTAGACAATTATCTAATTAGCCTACATTAAAGCAAATGTGATATACATATATATTGGAAAATGTACATATTTATATTACTTCTTCAACTATTTTATACTTTTCAAAAATATTTCACACAAAAGAAAAATAGAGAACTTATTCGACCATTGTATAATTTTATACATCACAAATGTTTCCCATAAAAAATGAAGAAAATTACATAATTAATCTCACTACGATTGTTGCATTATTTTTAAAATTACATTTTAAATATAAAGAAAAATAGATACCAATAAATTGAAACATATATGAATAAAAAATTAAATTTCATGAATGTCAACGGATATTAATGAGTAATTATTCAAATTGAACCCCAAACAAACTCATTTAAAAATATGGTTATAAAGTCATTAAGACACGTATTTAAAAATAATAAGAAATTTTATTTATATCAGGTTTATAAATGAAAAGAGAAAAAAGGGAATTGTACTGAGTTCCTAAGAAAGATTGGAAAAATGATCTCTAAATGAAATAAATTGTTATAGCAAGATTACAATCATTATTCTGTGCAAAAAAAAAAAAAAAAATACAATTACTATTAAATTGGAAAGAAAAATAAAGAAATGGCATATTTGATCAACTTGCAACAATATACATATTTTTGCTAATAAGGAGATTGAATATAATTATTAAAAAACTTACTTTGTATGCAAAGTCTAAAATTATGTTCAATCGTAGTATAATTTTGCATTCATGGAAAATCTTTGCTGACATATGGGCAATCTTTGAAGTGACAAATTTAGCAAAAAATAGAGATGATGAGCCAAGAAAAAGGTAAAAGTACATTTATTTTTTATGAGATGTATACATTCATAAACGAATTCTCATCATACTTATAAACATTAAATCTAAGAGTCAATAATATTTAAATGAAGGACATAACCAAATATATTTTAATAGATTTATTAGCTTCAATTCAAGTATCTGCAGTTTAAAAATTCAACAATAATAATCTGATAAGAAAAAAAAAACAAAAAATAGATTAGTATAGTCAAGTAATACACAAAAAGTACTTGACCTGCACAAATATTTCTCAT
Organism: Catharanthus roseus; assembly: GCA_028651295.1. NCBI lineage: Eukaryota > Viridiplantae > Streptophyta > Magnoliopsida > Gentianales > Apocynaceae > Catharanthus > Catharanthus roseus. The sequence continues at coordinate 30,806,012 of JAPQWS010000168.1, forward strand.
CCTCATCACATGTTAAAAGGAAAAAAAATAAATTCATGAAAATGACTTCTTACACCCATAAATTATATTAATTCTTCATGAAACTATATTTAAACACAAAAAAAGGATAGTCCAAAAAAAAGAATCGCAAAGGAAAAAAACTTCCAATTTGTAAATACCTTCTTTGTATCACTATGAAGAACTGAAATTTGTTTATCTTTCACGATGAAGAATAGAGAAGTCAGATTGAGAATGCTTTGCTGATGAAAAATATCGATGGTGGTGGGAGTTTGATATCAGAAGAGAAGTCAGTTTAAAAATAATTATATTTAACATCAACTTATAAGTACTAATCTAGGAGATAGTTCCAAATATCTTAACATTGTTAAAAAATGTCTTACCCCTAAATAATAGGGATAGCATCAGTTGTCAACCGAAATTAAATCTCTTTCATTTATTTATTATATCTCTTATAATATTTTTCAAAATTCTAAAAATATTTTTTTCCTAAATAATAGGGAGAGTATCATATATATTCCATTTATTATTATCTCTAATATTAGTTTTTTTCATTTTTGCATGGGAAAAAAGGAGAAGGTATCCCACATGGCAAGTAATGGCTTAAGGTATCCCACGTGGCAAGTAATGACTTTGTATGTATATATATATATATATATTCTTGCCAATATTTCGGATTTATTTCTTTTGTACTTTTTCGGCTGCAAATTAAAATTTTCAAAAATTAAAGCTTTCAAATTTATTTTATTAGAGTAACTTGCTTCTTGTAGGATTCTCTAGTCATCAATAAATACAGTTTTATTATCAAATTAAAACTTTTCAATTATCATTACGAAATTAAACTCGTTAATTATTATGTATATCAAATTCGATACATCTTTTTTTTTTAAATTGAATCTTTTCGGACTTATTTTCACAATTTTTCTGAATTTTTGAAATTAAAATTTTTGGATTTATTTTCTTAATATATTTAAGAAAATATTGTAGTTTTTCAATTACAATTAAATTTGTTGGAAATTAAAGTTTTCGGATTTATTTTATTAAATGAAATTTTTATTAGATTAACTTGCTTCTTACAAGATTCTGAAATCATCAGCCAATAAAGTTTTATTATCAAATTAAAAATCTTCAATTATCATTGTCAAATTAAAACTCTTTAATTATTATCTATATAAATTCATTATTATGTCTTTTTTAAAAAAATTAAAAATTTCAGATTTATTTTTAATATATTTTAAAATATTATTGTAATTTTTTGGTTGTAAATTAATTTTTTTTGGAAATTAAAATTTCAAATTTATTTATTAGATTATTTTTTATTAGATTAACTTGCTTCTTATAAGATTAAATCATTAGCAAATTAAAGTGTTTTATTATCAACTTAAAATTCTTTAATTATCATTATCAAATTAAAATTCTTTAATTATTATATACATAATCTTCAATATTATCTCTTTTTTTTAAATTAAAATTTTTTGATTTATTTTCTCATTTTCTTTTTTTATAAATTTCAGAAATTAAATATCTCGGATTTATTTTTAATATATTTAAAAAAACATTGTCGTTTTTCAGCTGCAAATTATATTTTTGGAAATTAAAGTTTTTAGATTAATTTTTAGTAGATTAACTTGCTTTTTGAAGGATTCTCAAATCATCAATAAATAAAACTTTGTTATCAAATTAAAACTCTTTAATTATTATCCATATCAAATTCATTATTATCTCTTTTTTTAAATTAAAATTTTCGAATTTATTTCACATTTTTTCTCAATTTAAAAAATTAAAATTTTCACATTTATTTTTTAGTACTTTATTATTATTATTATCTCTTTTTTTAAAATTAATTTTTTTGGATTTATTTTTCGTATTTTCTTTGTTTTTCTCAATTTCAAAAAGTAAAATTTTTGCATTATTTTTTAATCTATTTAAAAAAATATTGTAGTTTTTCGGTTGCAAATTCATTTTTTTTTAAAATTAAATAATTTATTAGATTAGTTTACCTCTTGCAGGATTCTCAAATCTTCAGCAAATAAAGTTTTATTGTCAAATTAAAACTTTTCACTTATCATTATCAAATTAAAACTCTTTAATTATTATCTATATCAAATTCATTATTATCTCTTTTTTATTTTTTATAATAGAATAGAAAGAAAAGAGGAGAAGGTGTCCACGTAAATATCAAGTGGCAAAAGTAAGCCACATAGGATTTTATATATGTATATATATAGATAGATTTGATATATTTTATTAATAAAATTTAAGTAAATAAAAGATAAGCCCTAAAACAAAATGATAAACCCTAAAAGAATATATATATGTATATATATATATATATATATTGAAATGGTGTTTTTGGCTCTAGTGCCCTCTCAATTCTTTAAACCTCCAATTCTATTTTCTAAAACTTTGAATTCCTTAAATATTTAGCAAAATTTCATCGGTTTATAAGGTTTTAAATTTTGGAAAATTTGATAACTTCAACATGTAGAAATGCCTCAAGTATGTTATTTAGAGTACAACTCAATAAATAGATTATATTAGGCAGAAAAGTAAAGGAAAACGTTTTCTATATACATGGAAATAATATCCAGCTAATCAAACCAAGCTAAATACTCCATATTTTCAAAATGAGATATATTCCCGTAAACCTTATCACCCTTTTCAGCTATCATTAATCATCTTTGGCTATTTCTCTCCCATCATTCTAAGTGACTATTTTGTTAAAAGGAAACTATTTCCTTTTTTTTTTTTTTGGCTTTCATCTACCACATAATTATTTCTTCCTTTTTTTGCCACCATTAAGGTGTGTAATTTTGTTACTTTGTGTTTAATTTTCCAACTAAATTTTTCTTTCTAAATTGCAAGGTTCTCTTCATTTTATTCTCGCAGGATCATTTTAGATTTTAATATTATGATATCTTTGAAATTGTTAAGAATGGAGGTATAGAGGTAAGCTGAAATGCTTGTCTATTCCATTAGATGAATATCATATATATATATATATATATACACACAATTGTAGTATCCTAATCTAAGGAACTAAGATTCCTAACTAGGAGGTAATCACACCAATTATAGATTCCAAAGAATCAGCTAATCTAAGCTAATCTAGGAAATGAAATAATACAAGATATACATAAGATATCCATATCTCAGTACCTCCCTCAAGTTAGAGTATGTATAACGGTTCAGACCATATATAACATTTTCTGTAATACTCTCTGTAACATTCCTATTTTGATATATTTTATTAATAAAACCTATCAAATAAAAGATAAACCCTAAGGGAAAAAGATAAACTCAAAAGGGAAAATATATTATAAAAGAAAATGTTACAGGAGATGTTACAAGAAATGTTACAGACGATGAAATTGTGACTGTCCCAATGATTTAGTAATGATATCCATAGGTTGAGTTGTAGCAGGAATATAGATAGGCGAAATCTGTTGTGCTTGATGTTCATCTCAAATAAAATGACATTTATCTTAATGTTGTTTCGTTAGTTCGTGAAAAGAAGGATTAGAATATATATGGAGTGCAACCTAATTATCACAGAACAGCGGGGTAGGAAGATATTGAGGAACACGAAGATCATGGAGGAGATAACGTATCCATTTCAATACGCAGTATGTGACAGCTATAGCTTGGTATTTTACCCCTGTGTAAGAGTGAGAAACAACATGTTATTTCTTAGATTTCCAAGAAATCGGAGAATGACCGAGAGAAATAAAGAAGCGGATCAGAGATCGTCGGGTAATGGGAAAACTTGCCCAGTCAAAATTTAAAAAAAAAAAAGCAGAGCTGTAAATCTGAGTCAGCGCGAAGAAATAGACCTTGGCCAGGAGTGTACTTAATATACCAAAGGACTCGAAGAGTAGCATCCCAGTTATCTTGCTGTAGCTGATGCATGAATTAAGATAAAACCTGTAAAGAATAAGCTAAATCCGGACGAGAAATAGTAAGGTAAATGAGACGGCCTACCCCGTCTATATGAATCCAGCTGGGAAAGAAGAAGTCCTTTTGCCTTCCTGAGCTTATGATGTTGTTACATGGGAAAAGAGTCAGATTTAGCTCCCTGAAATTCAGTATCAGATAGAATATCCAAGGCGTATTTACGTTGTCAAAGATATATGCCTTGATTATTCCGAGCAACCTCTATACCAAGGAAATACTTTAGTGGTCCCAAATCTTTCATGTGAAAACATGTGGATAAATGTGTCTTGAAAAATCTATGAAGAGTAGCAAGATCATTACCTGTGATAATCAAGTCATCAATATATACAAGAGCACAGAGATAAATGCAGCCAGAGGAAAATGTGAATATAGAATAATCAGAGTAAGATTGGCGAAAACTACACTTTTTAAGTGCTCCAGACAGTTTGGCAAACCAATACCAAGGAGCCTGCTTGAGGCCATACAGTGATTTCTGTAGCCGACAAACTTGACCTTCATGACATGGGGAGAAGCTTGGAGGGAGCTTCATATGTACCTCATCTTGCAAATCACCATGTAGGAAAGCATTATGCACATCCATCTGATATACCTCCCATTTACGTGTAGCTACCACAGATAGTAAGGTCCTAACTGTGATCATTTTGGCTACAGGAGCAAAAGTTTTGGTATAATCTAACCCTTCAACCTAAGTGTTGCCAAGAATTACCAATGGAGCTTTGTAGCGTTCGATACTACCATCAGACTTGCACTATATTTTGTAGACCTACTTACACCCTAGAGCATTTTTACTAGGAGGATGAGAAGTAAGACTCCAAGTTTTATTTCAGATAAGGGCATCAATCTCATTACGCATGATCTCACGCCATTGAGGATTCGAAAGAGCCTCAAAAAACCGTGTCAGTTCTGTATCTACAGTAGGTACTGCAAGAAATTCCTTATGGCATGGTGAAAATTTATCACAGGAAACATAATATGAAATAGGATAGGAACATGTACCTAAGGATAGAGATGGAGAGATAGTGACCGATAAGGATGTAGAACTTTTCACAATATTACAAATGTAATTATTGAGTTTGGTTGGTGGATGGCGAGACCAATGACTCCGCCGGAGATCAAGAAAATCAAGAGGGACTAGAGTTGCTAGAATATTTTCAAGAGGAGCAGCTGGGTTAATGTCAAGAGAGGGAGCTGGAGTATTTTGTCTTGTTTGCAGCTGTGGAAAAGATTGGTCCAATTGGGAGATTCCAAGAGAAGGTAACGACTAAGATAGATGTGGTCTAGGCGTGGGAGGACCCTCGGATGAGCCCGCCAAAGATGTTGACCGAGTAGGGTCAGAAAGAATAGACTCTTTTGGATGGACTGAAGGGTTAACCAAAAGGGGCTAGGAGAAAGAAGGATCAAATGGATCATAATTTAAAGGAGAAATAGGAAAAAGAATGAGTTGTTGTGGAGCTATATTTAGTATAGTAGGAGTATCGTGTTGAGAGAAAGTGAAATTCTGTAAAAAATTGAACATCACGAGTCACAAATTGATTTATTTCTAATTCATATAAATTCCATCCCTTCTTATTTGGAAGATATCCCATAAAAACACATTGACGACTACGAAATTGGAATTTATCGGTGGTATGAGAATGAGCAAAATATAGACATCAAATTTGGTGTTTAAGAGAAAATAATTTTCTAAAGGAGATTTTCCTTGAAGGATAGATGAGGGAGTGCAATTAATGAGGTATACAACAATTTTCACACATTCTCCCCAAAATTGAGATGGTAATTCGGCCTAGAGACACAATCCCTAGCGACGTTTAATATATGTTGGTGTTCACACTCAAACCTACTATTTTGTTGAGGAGTGTAACCAATAATAGTTTGATGTATAATACCATTAGTAAGGAAGAAGGATTTTAACAGGAGAAATTCAGTACCATTATCTGTACATATACTTAATGATCTTGTTGAATTGATTTTGTACGAATTTAAAAAAATATTTAAAGTTCATGCTAACAATGCTTTTATCAATGAGCAAATAAATCCAGTCGCACGATAGAAATCATCAACTATAGTAAGAAAATAGGATGACCTACACGAAGATTTTTTGTGTTATGGCCCTAAATATCACATGAACTAAATCAAATAATGCATTAGAAATAGTTTCACTGGAAGGAAAAGAAATGACGAGATTGTTTAGCTTGAAAGCAAATATTACAAGGATTAGAGGAAGACACTGAAGAACGAGGATAATTTGTAAATTTGTCTAAAACAGAAAAGGAAGGGTGTCCCAAACGTTGATGCAATAAATCTAAAGAAATAATAGAAATATGATTAACTTAAACGTGTGAAAAATGGTCACACCATTGATCAAATTACCCATACCAATCTTCTGTCTCAATGCATGGTCCTTTATAACACAAGAGTTCTTAGAAAAATTAAGACCATACTCAGGATTAAAATGCAGTAACACATAAAAGACATACTGTAAAGTGAGTTTAGGTCCCAATCTCAGGGATCCTTCTAAATTTGCCATAGTTTGTGCCCCATTTGGCAAGCCAATATAACAAGGACGGATGCAACGAATATTAAATAAAATATAGAAACTACCAGTCATATGTCGTTATGCTCTGGAGTCTATAAGCCAAGAAATATTACCATATTGCTGATCAATGGGCCTGAAGAATTGGTGTTAGTAGCCCCTGCAGTAGTATGGATTGACCCAGCCTGGCCAAGTAGTGGCCTAAGGTGGTGGTGGCTGACTTGTATGACTCCAGCCTATTGCTAGTAGAATGGAGTCCCTTTTATTGGAAGAGAACCAAATGCTGATTGTGGAGCTGACATTGTCATCCATACTGAGTTGCATAAATCGACCAGCCTCTTGTGTTCATGTCCGCTATTTCGGGAGGCCGCACCCAAGGGTTACTAAGGACGCCTTGCTGGTTCCAGGATGATGCTGATGTTGCAACAGTCGGCTAGTGGGTTCCAGTAATCGGACATAAAGTAGTAGCCATGGCAGGTGAGAAGAAGTCAGCAGGCATGGTTGAACCAGAGAACAGAGATAGTAACACAGCTGCATGGGCAGAGGCTGAGTGCCGACCTCTGTTCCTTCCTCCCAGGCGGTTGTTGCCACCCCTCGGATTTCGATTTCGACTGTGACCGCTACCATGAACTCTTCCCTTCCAATTTTTGTATATCATAAGAAAAGTAAGCCCGAAAACACCACCAACAAAATAGAACAGTAAGTTGGTCTTTAATTTTTTGATTATTATAAAATCACTCGTTTACTCAAATCCTTGTATAACAGAAGCAACAATCCATGTCAATACCAAGTTACTCCAGTAGGACCAACTGGTGCCCAAGTTTACAAAATTTCTAGAAAATTACCTTTTCCTTGTTCTAGCCAGAATTCTTTTCCAGCGACGGCCATCTCTTTTTCCTCATTTCCTTTGTCATCGTTCATATTCAACCGTGTAGAAGATTTTTTTTTTAAAGATAATTTTGATACCATGTTAAGAATGAAGGTATAAAGGTAAGCTGAAATGCTTGTCCTTTCCAATGGATGAATATCACACATATATATAATTGGTATCCTAATCTAGGGAACTAATTAATTATGTAGGTAAAATATTAAGATTCCTAACTAGAAGGTAATCACATCAACTACAGATTCCTAAGAATAAGCTAATCTAGGATAAGAAATAATACAAGATATACATCAGATATCCATATCTTAACAGAAATTATTAATTGACAAAAAAGGATGTAAAGGAGCGAAAGTCACAAACAAGGTTAATCGATCAAAGATGTGGGCAGAATTCGGGATTCTATATGATTTTGTATAGAAATTTGTATGTGTTGTTTAAATTTATACTTATATTTATATTTTTATCATTTTCATTCAAATATTGTGTAGAATCTCAATTTCATTTCAACAGAATCTCTCATTTCATCTCAGTAAACTTTACCATTGCAATTCATGTACAAGTCAGTTAAGTCTGAAATATTTAGGATGATCATATTAAATATAATTTTAAATCCATAAGTAGTCTTTCATATTAGCACTTGCAAAGTTGCAACTGTCATCACTTAATGAGAATTGTATGATTTTAAGAAATATTATGTGTGGCTTTTACTTATGTGTACCATAGTCATATTCCTCGGCAAGGAATTTTCTCTTTCAACAAAAATATTTCCTCACAAAAAACCACACCCATTCATTATATGTTTCTATCTTAAATTTATTATGTGTTTCTTCCTTTGAACAGGAATGCTACATCTTCATTGAAAGAGTAGAGGATGGATATTTTTTTTCATGATTCTTACAACATTTTGTTTTGTGATTTGAATTTCAGTCAACTAATAAGTAGGGATGTTTTATAGTAGTTTTATATTAACTGTAGAAGTTTTTTTCATTTTCTTCTTTTTTAAGTACTAATCAAAGTACAATTATATATTATTTGTACTCTATTACCCGTCTTTTTTTAATGAGACATTACAAGTTTTTAATTGCTATAATTTTTTTAACTTAATTTTTATGAGTGGAAAATAGGAAGTATTGTTTTTTCGTGAAGAATAGAGCAAATATTATGAATACTTACACTTTCTTATTGCACAATTTTTTATCATTTCTTATTTTTTTTCTTTAATATTCGAGAAATTAGCTAAAAATAACCATTGACTATTTTAACTTTTCTTTTTATAACCATGAACTATTTTATATCTTCTATTTATAACGATGAACTTTTATTTATCTTTTTCTAACCATGAACTATTTTTAACCTTTCAAATATAGCCATGAATTGATGGCTATATTTGAGAGACAAAAAATAGTTAATGGCTATTTTCAAAAGAACAAAGTAGTTCATGGTTAGAAAAGATCAAACAAAAGTTAATGGCTATTTTAAGAACAAAATAGTTAATTGTTAGAAAAAGATAAAATAAAAGTTCATGATTATAAAAGAAAACTTAAAATAGTTCATGGTTATTTTTAGTTAATTTCTCATAATATTCTTTTTCATTTTTATTTACATAATTTTAAGTATTCTCATAAGTATACTACTTATGTACAATTAAAAAGAAAAAGGAATAATGAGAGTACATATGTGCTTTTAATCTCCTCTTTGAATCATGATCCTTTCCTTTTGAAAACCTTGAATGATTTATTTGGGAACGTTTCAAAGTAGTACCCTAATCTAGGTTTTTAAAATACATTTTATTTTTTTTCCTCTTTGAATCATGATATTTTTGAATTAGCACGATTGGCATTTTTTTATAAATAATAATAAAATCTTCTTTTATTTAACAAAGCCTCCCCATGCACGGGTCTTTAAGCTAACCTTTAAAGATTAGTATTTATACCCATTCATAGGGATTATATCATGAAAAATGAAGAAAGTGATTATCATGGCAACCTTTAAAAATCGAGTGGGGATTTTGTAAATGTTGAACTTGAACTTTTTAATTATTTGAATTAGAGATATTAAATAGTTGTATTTATTGAAAGAGATGTTGAAGAAATTACGTTAGTTATGTTAAAATTTTTATTTTAGGGTTATATATTGTTTTATATATATTTTTTTATTAACTGAGAAAAAAAGTTACTACGGGTACGGGTATACCCAGATCCTACCCTAGACCTTGGAGGGTCGGGTCTGGGTCAATAAATTTTATACCTTGAGGATCTGGATCTAGGCCCGGGTTCATATTTCACTATAAAGGTATGGGATTGGGTTTGGGAGTACCCAAAAGGTCTGGACCCGTTTACTCCCCTAATTGTGACCATCAGCTGGACAAATAGTATCTGCACTCATATAGTTACATGAAATTCCTGGTAATATTGCCAATATCTTTGAATTAAAAGAATTAATATCATCATTTTTTGGAGTTAAAATTGTTTGTTCTGTGAGATAAGAGATATCATTGTATGATGCAATTAAATCTCGATACATTGCATCAATCAATTGGTTAAAGGCTTGGCTTAAATATTTTTGGGAAACCGTTCTGGTATTTTAATCCAATTAGCTTCTTCATCATCATGGAATGAAACTGCTAGAACATTTCCTTCACCAATGGACAAAATCCAAAAACAAATTCTCTTAATTCTTGACGTGCATAAGTAGAAAGACTTTGAGCCATTATATATGTATTCTCCTACAAATATAACAAAGGATATTGATTCCGTATGACAGATTCCCTTATTGTAGCACAAATTGTTGCTTCCTTTGTTTCCTTTCGAACAATAGGTAGTGTTTACCTGAAATCACCACCAAGTACAAACAATTTTCTAAATAAAACATGATCTACTGAGCTACTTTCTGTTAACTTCAAAATATTTTTTAATGTCCGATCAACTGCTTCAAATCCATGATCATGCAACATTAGGGCTTTATCCCAAATGATCAAAGAAGCCATTTAAATAAGTTGTGCTAAATCAAAACCGTAGGGAATAGAGAAACTTGAAAACTCGTCTATCATTATTAGTATTTTAAATCTTGAGTGTGCTGTTTTCCCTCCAGGTAACAATAGAGCTGTAATCCCTGACTAAGCAACTGAAAGTACAATCTTTCTCTCAAGTCCTATCCTTGCAATTAATATCCTCCATAAATATGTTTCTCCATTGCCTCCACTTCCAAATACAAAATACAATGTCCCCTTGTTCATTTCATAAGAACTTATTATAGTATCAAATATCACTCATTGCTCATCATTTAAGTTAGAGAATAACTCATCGATCAATCTCTTTTCTGATGCATAATTATAATCAAACTCTTCCCTAATCAAGCGATTAACAGATAAGTTTGCTACTTCGACAGATGGTAGAGGCATCGAAGGAAAATCCTTCAAAGAGTAATTGTTTCTATTTAATATAAGCTCAATTTCTAGTAGCCCCAAATTTTTTAGTTTTCTCTCAACAATTTGTGTCCTTGGATTTCCCATATATCTTCCAATTTGATATTGAAGGTCATCAGTGAGATTTTTCCAATGAGATTCCCATAAAATCAAAAGATTTGTCACCTCAGGAAACATTAGTATTATACAATACATATTTCTGAGTTTTTTTTGTAGATGCCCAAGTAGATGCTTCAGCTAAAGCTTCATGCCACTCATCATCATCATCTAAGAGACCAACTATTAGAATATGCCCTAGACCAATTGACTTATACTTATTATTTATAAGGCATGTATTTGGAATTGTATTTATGCTCTTGGTCATCAAGTATGTGACTTAGACTGTATAATCATCCTTGCTAATAAAATACTATTCTTATTTGTCCCTAGTTTTATTACATCTTGTATTATTAAACTAGTATGAAGTTGATTGATGATCAAGTTTTACTGATCATAAATATGAGATATAAAATCAATTCATAAATACATATTGAGAATTTTGTACTGGACATGACCCAAAGTGAAGAAGAAATATTGCATGGGTTTAAGTCATTAGTATTTCTTCTCAGTTTTATATTTGGTGTCCTTTGACCAAATGTTTCTAATGCTTCTTGCATGGGGAGAAAATAGGTTTTGACATAGTCAAACATCACTTTTAATCAGGTGATTATTATGACTATTGATTGCGCTATTTTCTTGTCATGGCTTGAATATTGGAGACAGTAAAAGGTATTTGTCTCTCTCTTATTAGAGAGAGATATCCATGGCTCCTTGATAAGGAAGATTGGAAAATACGCATAGCTATACTCAAATAAGTATTAATATCGAATTAAGACTTCACGGAAGACCTTAATTCTCTTTCGGAAAGGTGCAATTTTTTTTATAAGGTGTTATATATATTATTTATCGGAACAGTCTGCCTGGTGATCAAGTAAATGGTTAATTAAGTTTTATAAGGATGACTCGATCCATACCTTATACTTAATTATGATATTGTGTGACAAAAGGACTAAATATTAAAACTAATACTAGGTTATCATTTCTTTTGCTTAACTTGGGTAAGCATGATGTCTTGCTAGATGCCACTTATGTTTTGTGGATAAATGTCTAGGACATTTTTTATTCACTGCCAACGTTAAGTAAACCTACATGGTCATACGCATAGACGATCTTATAAGCACGATGTCCACGTTCAATAAATCTAGATTGTGTCCCGATTCGTTGAACGTATACAAAAGGGGAATCAGATTCCATATTGTATTTTTTTATAAGTTAATAAGTAATTTTATTTATCACATAAATGAAATTAATTACTTAATATTATTCATCCAACCGTTAGATTATTATAGGAATAGACGGACGAGATTAAAACTTTCATTAAATGACAATTAGGGTTCTAATATTGACAACTATAAAAGGTTAAGTTAATCTTTTTCCCTATAGCCGTTTTCATCTGATTAAAAACAAAAAGGCTTTAACCATAGAATGGCGATAATAGTATCTAGCTTCTCTCTCTCTAAAATTTCACGTATTACCAGATAGTCAGGATTCGTTATGAACAGTTTTCATAACACCGCAGGGGCTAGCATCCCGATCGCTTGCAGAAGAGTTCGCCGCGTGGATACTAGTAGAGGGCGAAGCGTAAATAGCAGCGCCTCCATACCTAATGGCAGAAAACATTGAGATAGTTTTTTATCCAATCATGTTTCCTAGTATGTACGGATCCTGTTGGTGGATATTCATAGTTTTATTTTTGTTTTTTTGTTTTTGCCTACGAATTCCAACACCAACTATTGCATATGATGCTTTAAATGTGCATGTAGTATCCCATTAATAGTTTGCATATCATCAAAACCTTGGGCACCACAGATTTTATATAAAAGCTTTCTCAAATAATATCGTTTGTAGGAGCTTGCGTGAGCAAGTGGTGGTCGTCCAATACATCTATAAGTTGCCTTCGGGTCCATTGTTTAGTACGTCTATTCCAAACCCACGATGACCATTGTTTAGTACGTCTATTCCACACCCACGGTGAAGGGAACTCAATGTATGTCAAACTTCCAGTTACTGCAGCATTCATATTTTTTTCAAACCACTCAGTAACATTGTCTCACGGATGTCATCACGTTCAATCACAGTGTGGATATATTTGTCATCATTAAAAACAACAAATTGTTGATTTGGAAGATGATATTCCAATTTCAAAATTGAAGGGTATTGTCTTCGAATATCAAATTTAAAATTCTCCAACACGCTTCAATTGATGAGACATAACGATAATCCTAATAGCTCTTTTTCTCATCAGCACTTTTATATCGACGATGTCCATTTTCATTTAGAATTGAGACATTGTTTTCAAGCAAAGCATCTGCCATGTCAATGCCTTTATTCATGTACTTATATAAGTACTTTGGAATGTCGGCTCATGCTATTATTTCTATATTGATATGTGCAACTTGATCTACCAATGAATCTCTATTGTATGGAACAATCCATGTATTATTAAACGTGAATCTATTAACTGTTACCATTTTACTCGGATCATTTCTGCGCCTATAAGATACAAAACCATTATTATCAATTGTTGTCACTTCACAAAAATTTTTTGGATAGTGTTTTGAGCATTTTCCATTTACCATGCAAGGAAAAGTTGGATAAGCTTCGTCACATGGACCATGTAACATGCATCTTATAACTATTTCATAAGCAAGTGGATCAGTATGTTTAACGGGTATCTTTGCACTTATTAGTTCATCAATTTGCTCTGGAGTAGATGGCTTATCATCAGGGGTTAAGGTGAGAGTTATATGAGTATGAGGAAGATGTCTCTTTTGAAATTCAATAACTGAAACATCCGAAAACCACATTAATACTACAATTATTCTTTGTTTAATATAATGAAAAGTAAGTTTGGCACGTAAACTACGATAAAAAATGCTAAAGATTACTTATTATTACTTTTCCAAAGTACTTGTTCTTTTTTAAATTATCGAGGTAACGCTTTTGTTGCATTCGAAATACTCATGCGACAAATGTCAAGTCTATCTTCAACCTTCTGATTTAGCAATCTTTGTAACTCCTGTTTTATTTGTGGCCAATTTGGATTGCATGTAAAGGTGACAAATAAATCAGGTGAGCATAGATGTCTGCAAATTGCTATTGCATCTCAATAATGACCTCCAGTAAATGATGATGGTAAAACAAATCCTCTGCCAACAATATCTCCAATCAGTACAATATCCTCTAATCCCTGATATAATTATGCCCAGAGATAGCTTGATGAGTCCTCATGTAATTTAGAGTATTGTGTTCAATTATTGCATAATAGTCAACCAAAAACTATTGGAACAATCGTCCTCCTTGAAGAAGTAATGTTCCTTCTGATGTACGGAATTGTGTCCTGAATGCATAAAATTCTCTCATAAACATAAATACCCTTGTTCTATTAGATGTAGAAAACTTTATACCACAATGCCACCTGGCATATAAGTTGGACATATTTCTCTTATCCTCTTGGAGTTAAAATGATATCTCGATGAGAAATTGTCCATTATAAGTGCAGCAATTTTATTTGACGTTGGTCGTATGTATTGCCTGCCACTTCTTGAGTAGATAATTCTCAACCTCAATCGGTGAAAATTTTTGCCATAACATTTCTCTAACAGTTCTAAACACTTGAACAAGTGGATTTAAACCATCCAACATGTTTTTTAGTGCTTCTAAAACTAATACGGTCAGTCAGACCCGGTGAGCGACCATCATTTCTGTCATGAATTTACAACTGTATATATTTAGAGTTTCCCTTGGGTGGTGGTAAAAGAGAACCTATTCTATGATATTTCTCTCCGTTAATTCGAAATGAATATGGTCCTTATCTGTTCATTAAACCATAATCAATCTTTTCCCCTATGGAAGTTATGGAAAATAAAGAGTTACACAGTCGGATGTTTTCCCTGAAGTTTAGGTTTCTCAGCTCGCTATCCAAGTAATCGGGAGTTGGTGGTAATAAAGGTAACTGAATATTCCCATTTTGATAGCATAATGGATATTTAGGACTAACTTTTGAACTATTTTGAACATTCGTTCTTCTATCCACATGACTGCACCACAGTTTTGGCATATTGAAATTCTTTGACCAAAGGTCCAACGATTTATTATTTGACGTCGTTATCTTGGACGTGTATTAGAAGATTGACCTTATAAATTAATGAAGCAAGAATTTAGTTCTTTTAAATTCTATGTGATTAAGGGTATAATTATTGATCTAATATATCTATAAAATCTCACATATTATTTTCATAAATTCTTTGTATAAAAAAATAAATTTTGTATAAATAATTTGGTATGTAATAATTTGGGATTATACACTTTAGCTTATAAAATTAAAATTAAAATTATAAAATATAAATATTAAAAATAATCTAATATTGAAAATTTGAAAATACTCATTGGACATGTAATATAGTTTTTCTAATAGTTTTGGGGAACCATATGAGATCCTAAAATCGTTTTGTGCGGGTGTAGCAAATTCTTCCAAAAGATCCGCATTTTGTATATGTAAGTACATAACTATTTTTATATAAAAAGAAAAACTTAATAAATCAAGAAACAAAATGTAAATTTATATTACAAATACCATTTTGGTTCCCTTCTAGTGAAGCTGGTACGATCTCATCACTTCAAATCAATTCATATAAATCCAAGTTTACATATAAAAAGATTTGTCCATAAAAAACATAAAAGTAATGAGTGCAATAACATTTTAAAACCATTTTAGAAATAATAAATTATAACAAATATTTTGGAAACTTAGTAGAAAAATGAGTAATAAGAAGAAAATTATAATCGTTGTTGTTTTACCATCTTGTTGAACTTCAGGGAAAGATACCACCAATTCATTGCTCACATCCGATTGATTAGACTTAGGATTTATTCATAAAATATTTTTCATTAAAAATAAAAGTTAATATATTTAAATTTCCATTAACTTTTGATGAGGATAATATAAACATTTTCACTTTGAATATTAAAAATTAATCTTAATTAACACTTTGTTCAACTCCATGTAAATTTGCTTTAGGGTGAACTCTCATATCTAAATTCATACAACAATTTTATTAATATTTTAAAATAAATTGTTAACTATAGAAAAGTTAAATCTAAAAAATACATACCATTTTCTTGAACTGGAGTGCAGTGGCTACATCTTCTACTCGAATTAACCTAATATATACATTTTACACCTTAATTTAAATAAAAAAATTTTGTAAAAATTTAAACAATATAACTCAATATAAACAATTAAAAATAAAAAGGTATATCTGAAAAACTCTTTACCGTTAGAATGGACTAAATATATATACATTTTACGCTTTAGTTTAAATCAAACAATTTTATTAAAAATTTTAAATAATATAATTCAATATAAACAGTTAAAAATAAAAAGTTATATCTAAAAAGCTCTTTATCATTTGCATGAACTGTTCGTGTAGTGACTACATCTTCTACTTGAATTGATTCAATAACTGAATATATACCTTTTATACATTAATATAAATCAAACCATTTCTTAAAATTTTTAAATAATATAATTCACTATAAATAGTTAAAATAAAAAATTATATCTAAAAAACACTTACCATCAGCATGAACAAGTAGTGCAGGAGTACAGCTTCCACTTGCATCGGTTAAAAATCTAAATATAAGCATTTTAAATTTTAATATACACATTTAAAATTGATAAGGATGATATATACATTTTGAATTTGAATATTAAAATTTATTTTGAATTACCATTTTGTTGAACTTTTTCTTGTAAAAGTGCTACAGGTTTAACTTGCCTAACCAATGGTACAACAAGGTTAACTTGCACAGCTAAAGTATATGATCTAAAGTGATATGTAAAACGTATTTACAGTTAAATATGAATATAAATAATATGCATAAAAAATAAATTATTGTGCATTGTTTGGATCTTATTATTCCCCGTCTTTGCCTTTGAACAACTTTTAGTTTAAGTTTTTTTATGAAATTTGAGTAGCTTCCAAATCCATGAAGACTTAAAAAAAATAAATCATGTTAGTAATAAAGTTATATAAATAGTATAATGTTAAAGAGTAGTTAATGGAGTCAAATAGTAAATATTAATTATTATTTAGATAATCTTTATTTATTTGGTAAGATTTTATTACATCAAAAGAGGTGAACTATACAGTAAAGAAAAAGAGAAAAGAAAAAACTATCTCACACGACCCTTCACTTGAAACTAAAGTTATACACCGAAGAAAAAAAAACCATCTAATTAATTGTTTATAATCAATTTACTTATATATCTATCCCCAAATATTAAAAATAATGTCTTTCTTTAGAAATAAATGTTCAAAATAAAAAATTAGGTTAATAACATTAAAGTGTCCTCACTTAGTAGGTCATTTTTACTTTAATACCCTAACGTTACGTTTGTAACATTTTAGTACCTTCTTCTATTAGAAGACACTACAAAAAAATTACTTTTTACCTAAATGCCCTTTTGTTTATAAAGTCTAGTTTCATTAGATTAGAAATTTTATTATTCTTTTAAAAAATTTGTCCTTTTTATTCTTGAAAAATTACTCACACTAAAATAGAAATTCCTTTTTTCCATTATTCAGAGTAAACTATCTGATTATGTATATCTTTATAAATTTAGTTTAAGGCCCATAAATCTAACTAAGTTATGACATAATTAAATTTATTTTAAATTTTAAAACTATTGTGTATAGATGTTTGCACTTCCCAAAACAAAAATAATTTCGATGAGGAGAAATTCAATTTTAAAGGTAATTTAGTTTTGTTTGATTTTAGAAAATAGAAAATTAACTTTTCTTCCAAATAGAAAAATGGAATTTCTCATAATCAAACTAAAAGCATAATGTAATAATTTTGAAAAAATAATATGAAGATAATAAAATAAAAATAATAAAAACATTATGTGAATTTTATAAACTTAACTCATTTTTTAAAATGGTTCTTTTACATTAATGATTGTTGTGGTAAAAATGACCTTTTGCATAAAAATTAACATGATATAATAATTGACCTTTAAGTCAAAGATACTAAAGTAAAACAAAAATAAAGTGAAGGTATTAAAGTAAAAATGATAACAAACGTGAGGATACTTTAATATAATTAGTCCTAAAAAATTATTTTTAAAAATTACCATTATGAAATATATACCAATTTAAGGACTAAAAAGAAAATATACATAGTGATAATAGAATATCTATATCTATATATGTTGAAGCTTAGAATTTAGAGTGTTTTGATCGTATGTTGTTTCTAAAGCTCCAAAGTTTTGAACACGATTTTTTTTAAAAGATATAGAAACAATCTATTCTAATTATGAACACAATTTATTAAAAGGGTATTAAAAAACATAGAGCTTTGTAACTTTTTATCATACATGATGAACAGAATTTATTGAAATAGTAGTAAAAAAAATAAAGCTTTGTAACTTGTTTCTAATAGGATATTATGTAGGTTATGACGGTAAAAATTTTATACTTACACTGAGAAGTGAGAAAATCAAGGGAAAACTGTCCAAAGGAGAAATTTGTTGGGAAATTGGAGGTGTACCTAGAAATGGAAAAACAGACCCTCTTCAATATATATAGATAATTGTTTCCTTTTCAAAAAAAAAAACTATATATGTTAAGAATGTTGAAGATTACCCAAGATTATGTATAATGTAATTTAATTAGCTGTAATTACCCTTCCTTTTCCTCCTTGAACTAAGATATGTACCAATTAGGGCGGTAACTCCGGGACACGCATAGCCCACCAAATTAAAAGCATACCTAAACACATTCACTGTCCTCCATCTAATATAATATTATATATATACTATTTTATTAATAGGGTTTACGGTCCTTTACCTCATTATAGTTATATGTAAGGCCTTTGTGGCCGTGTACTGATTCTTCTTCTCACAAACTTCTCTCTTACACTCCATTGTTGGTTTATTTATTTAAAAAGAACACTGACCTCCTCTAAGTGTTTTGAAAAAAGAAAATGAATTTTGAAAGCTAATTGACCTGTCTCTTAGCAGAGATCAATCATAATTGTACAACTGAGACTTTAAAAGGTGCTAAAGGCAATTAAAACTAAAAAATTCTACAAATATGAAACAGTAAAAAGCAAATTTAAGAAAATAAAAAAGAATACACCATGATTTAAAATTAAAATTGTATCATGAATAATGGCAATAATTAGCAAGTTTACCGTCAATCCTGAATTTGATAGTGGAAGATAGATGAAATTTTAACAATTATAACAAAAATCCTGAAACAAAAAGCAAAAGCACAATATTTAGTACAATATTCAGGTGAAAATTTTATCAATTTGGCAAGCATTATGTAGTTCATATATCTAACAACACCACATATCATCGACAATCTTGCAAATGGCTTTATTAACATTAAAAATAGAAGTTAGAATCCATAAATTGATCAAGAAGCAAAAATAAAAATAAAAATGACTGAATTGAAAACCTGGAGAACAAAAATTGGGAAGAAAATTGAAAAGAGAGAGGGCTAATGATAGAAGAGTGGGATAGAAAATACGAATGGAGTTTGAGTCTAATTATGAGTAGACATTCACTAAGTTTAGGAAGTTTTTTAATTCCATATGATACCGGAAGTTACCCTATTATTTGCCAAAGCATTTTCAAAAAATTCAAAAAGTTTAAATATTTGGCAAAAGTTTATCTGGCAGTGCAAGTCGACAAATAATATGTGCAAATATAGGGAAAGAACAAAAATTATCCATAATCATTCCAAGTATTTATATCAACGTGATTGAAAAACTAAAAGAAAATTTAAAGAACTTGTGGAAAACTTCAACTTACTTGATTGTTGATATAATCTTGAAAAACCAATCAATCACCCATTTTCAATAACTTCCTAAGAAAAGCATGAGCGAAATTAGTCTGAAATTTCTAATCGACTTTGAATGCCGATCAATTTTATTCACCAAATGAAAAAGCCAATCAATTAGTATGATAAAAATAATTGTTGGATCTATTAGATTAGAGAGGAGAAGAAAATGAAGCAGAGCTGTGTGTTGGGCAAATAAAACGGCAGAATAACAAAAGTTGTAGATATGATGAGTTAATTTTTTTTCTGAAGAGTTAATTAAAGGGGTGAATAGAGTTTTAATTGAATTAGGATTGAGTTAATGTTAACATACCCATAAGAATTGGTAGATGGTTGAGGTGATGTTTAGGATATGCTGATCTATGAAATTTAAATTTCAAATTAACTAAAAAAAGCTTATAATTAATTTAATATATTAAATATGGTATCAACCACTCAAATTATTGTTAAATAATTTAAAATGTAAAAATCCAACAAAATTGCATTTGCATTTCTGAGTTAAAAGATGGCTCTAAAATAAAAAACACCCTCATAAATCTAACTCGGGAATATGAATATATAGCGAAAAAAATTATTATTTTCCCTCCTCTTCCTTACTCTTCCTCTCTCTACACAATTTCTCTCTAACTTCTCTCTACTCCTCCACTCTAAAACTAAAATCTTTAACATTGAACTTGTATTGGAGATAGATATAGATCATTATGAAGAATTTGTAGAAGAAAATATCAATTTAGATGTAAGAAAAGTTGAAATTATTATTTTTTCAAAATTTGGCTCGAATCGCCCTGATGGGCGACCCAGACATGAGCAGATCGCCCAAATGGGCGACTAGTACATTTCTGGGTCGCCGGTCCGGACGACCCGAGCCTTCTTTTTTTTTAGGAAGAAAATTTTTGTAGGTATTTGGAAAACTTGAAACATTAATAACTCTGCGATTGGAGTTCCGTTTCATGCGTATGACCACTCGTTTTTATGGTTCTCGTAAAGATAAACGCAACGGCATCGTCAAAAAAATGATCTGGACGCGTATTGCGGCAAAAAAATTGTCTCGTATAGTCAAAAACTTTGACGGGACATAAATTTGCGTTCGGACGTCTGATTTAGGCGTTTCTTGTGGGCATTTCGTGTATTTTTTTGATATCTATGCGATGGAAACAACTCTAAGGCGGTTTTCACCAACTGTTCCCACAAAAACGTTCTACTTTCGTTTTAATTTACGTTTTTGTAATTTTCTAATACTTTCTTTCTTATTAACTAAAAAATTACGACATCAATTTGAAAATTAAACAGAGGAGCAGTCTTCTTTTTGCTCTAATTAAAAATGCAAATGATTTTTGATTGGACATAACTTTGTGCTCGGACGTCCGATTTAGGCGATTCTTGTGGGCATTTCGTGTATTTTTTCGAGATCTACGCGATGGAAACAACCCTAAGGTGGTTACCGCCAACCGTTCCCACAAAAACATCCTACTTTCGTTTTAATTTACGTTTTTGTAATTTTCTAATACTTTCTCTCTTATTAACTAAAAAATTACGGCATCAATTTGAAAATTAAACAGAGGAGCAGTCTTCTTTTTTATCTAATTAAAAATGCAAATGATTAAAGTTGGTAAAAATTGGAATTCTTTTTGCACGTATTTTTTGCTTCGAAACGCATTCGGATCACTTTTTCGACGATGCCATTGCGTTTATCTTTACGAGAACCATCAAAACGAGTGGTCATACGCGTGAAACGAACCTCCGACCACAAATTTATTCATGTTTCAAGTTTTTCTAATACCTACAAAAATTATTTTTTCCTAAAAAAAAAAAAACAAACAAGTAAGACCCCTTTTTTAAACTCATATTATATAGCCGAACAACTCAAAATAGAAATAACTTTTTTAAACTCATGTTATACAGGTAAATATTCTACTACTCCACTTTTTTTATAAAAATGAAAATATTATTTAATTTAAAATGCCAAATATTATTTAAAAACAAAGACATCTTTGAAAAGTTCCCAAAAAATGTCAAAGTTAAAAAAAGAATCATGATTCAAAGAGATTAAAAGCAAACGTAGTAGCATTAAGTTTTTTTCCTTTGTCTGTTATCCATAATTAATATATTTATATTTTTTTATGTGTGCATTAAGTTATTATACATACAAAGGGTTCAAATATAATTAATTATTAAAATAAGAAAAAAAGTAATAAAATAAAAAAATTGAACAACAAAGAAAAAAATAAAAATCGCAACACTTCTATTTTCTTACTTAGAAATTAAGTTAACACTTATGATATTCATTCCTTACCCGCCCTCTTCACTCCCCATCCCCCACCCCCCGAGAGACACACACCTCCAAAATATATATATATATATATATCTACCCCATGTACCCTCCTCTACAAAAGAATAAAATAAAAAAGCCTAAAGAATAAAAGAGCAACTGAAAAGTAAAAAAGAGCTCCCTCTTCCATCACACCTTTGAAAACCCTTTTGAAAAAAAATAAAATCCCTTCCACATCTCTCCCCTCCCTCCTTCCCTTTCGGCCCAAAAAAAAGAAAACTAACTCTTCCTCCGCCCCAATCTATCCTCTCCTCCAGTTGAGAATCCCCTCTTGATGTACTTTTTGAGATGAGTTAGGCCAAATTCAAAAACTTCTAACATAATATTAGAGCCAGTTGTTGAGCTGCCCGAGTTAGGCCATCCGCGCAGATATCCAATCTTGCAAAATTCCACACATCAAATGTCCATTCTTGGCCGTGAGGGGTGTGTTGAAAATCTCACATCGACTAATTAAGAAGAAAATAATTACTCTTTATAAAGACTTGCACAGTCCTCCCCACTTGAGGTACTTTTTGAGGTGAGTTAAGTTCAAGGTCAAAAATTTCTAACACCCCTCACCCTCATAAATAAAAATTAAAAAAAAAACTCTCTTCCAGTCTTTCCTCACTCTGTACCCACACAAAAAATTACTCTTTTTCAACCCCCCCCGCCCCCCTTCAAAAACAAATCTTTCACTCACCCCGCCTAAAAAAACGCCCTCTTCCACCTCCCGCCCTAAAAAAAAAAAAAAAGAAAAACTACTACTCCGCCCCCAACCTGCCCACCTCCTCGGCATCCCCATAAAACTGCTCTTCTTGTCTTCCCTCTCCCCATATCCACACAAAAAAACCTCCTC
Organism: Catharanthus roseus; assembly: GCA_028651295.1. Taxonomy (NCBI): domain Eukaryota; kingdom Viridiplantae; phylum Streptophyta; class Magnoliopsida; order Gentianales; family Apocynaceae; genus Catharanthus; species Catharanthus roseus. The sequence goes on from JAPQWS010000168.1 coordinate 30,828,921, forward strand.
TTTCTCATCCCACCCCTTTTCCAAAAAAATAAAAACCCTTTCCCCACACACCCACGTTAAAAAAACTCCCTCTTCTCCATCCCCACCCCTCCTCCTAAAAACCCCTCACTTCCCCCAACCCCTCCACAAAAATGGTTAATCATAAATATAAAACTTTCCCCTCTCTCAACATATTACTACTTGGAACATTCAATGGAACAGGAGATAAGCTTGATATACATTGCTGAGGGGATAACATTGTCCCTAGTTAGTTTGTAAATTTATATTTATAGGATATATATTGTCTCTAATTGGTTCGTTTCTAGAGGAACCATATCATAGTTCCTTAAAAAATAACTTGTGCCACATTATCCCATTGAAATTTATTTTTCTGGTGAGAGCTCTTCTTATATACTTAAAAACTCTATTCTAATTTCTTAGATATTTTTCTTCTTAATTCATTTTTAATTGCATGATTGCTCAAGACAATTTTAACACTATTAAGTTAATTAAAAAGTCCAATTTTACTTTTGAATTTTAAACCACCATCACTTCCTATCAATTTTACTTCTGATCAAACTGAATTTCCTAATATTTAGAACTTCCTATCAATTCTCTACCAGTTATCTTCTATTAGTTTATTTGAAGTGAAATTTATTAACCCTATAAAACCTAAATCCCTTGATTACTTGGAGAAGTGCTTCTCTATTTTTTTCAAGAACGGGAAGTCATTCATGATTCACAAATCTCTCTTTTATTCCTTCTTTTATCCATGAACGAGGGTTATAGTATATTTTTTTTTAATTAGAGAAGTTTTATGCTTTGTTTCTATTATAGCTTCATATAATTTTTTCATCAACGGGCGACTAACTTTTTTTTTTTCCAATTGCCCTAATTTCGTGGTCTTTCTTTGTATTTTCTTAAATTCGTCTCATTGCAGTTTATTAAATTCGTCTCATTGCAGGTTTTTTCTCATAAGAATTACTAACATGTAATTATATAGCTTCTTAATTTTATGTTTTAGTATTCTGAAGAGTGCTTATCGATGCTTTTATCCACGAACAAAGGCAATAAAATCTTTATAAATTTTTTTTAACTAGACAAGTTTTATACTTTGTTTCTATTATGGTTTCATATAATTTTTCCTTCATCAACTGAGATGAACCTGACGAGGTTGATGCATAGATAAATAAGACAATCCTCAAGACAATGATAAAACTCAACCTGAGAAAATAAGGTACCTTTAACCTTTCTAAGATTGTGATTCTTTTCCATAGGGAAGCTAAGTGGTTTAGCCCCTAAAAAATGAGTGTTAAATAAAATATCTAGAGCATACTTCCATTGACAGAGATAGATACCCTCATTAGTCCGAACAACTTCTATATCGAGAAAATATTTCAAAGAGCCAAGTCCTTCAGGTAAAAACATGTGTTAAGGTAAGCTTTAAATTTCTGGAGAGAAGACAGATCATTTCTAGTGACAATGAGATGCTCCAGTCAACTTAGCAAACCAATGGCGGGTAGCTTGCTTTAATCAATATAAAGATTTCTGGAGTCGACAAACTTTCCCTTCCATTGGGGAGGGGGGAGAGGGGAGGTTTTTTTCTGGGCTGGGCCCACTTTTCATTATTTGGTAGTAAAGTGGCCCGAAATTTTTTTTTTTTTTGACTCAAGCCATAACGCACAGCGAATGTGTATTATCAAAATATGATAACGCACAATCATTGTGCGTTATCCCTAATACGCAGCTTAACCCGCATTCAGCCGCGCTAATTGCATTTTTTAACGACGTGGATCCTATCTGGTGCTGACGTGGCGATAAACACAATGACTGTGCGTTATCAAGTTTAATAACGCACAACCATTATGCGTTCTTAAACCGGATAACGCACACTGTGCGTTATCACCTTATAAAAAAAAACCTAGCCACCCTCCTTCCTCCCTTTTTTCAGCCTAAACCGAAAGTTTATTATGGTTTAAAAAAAGGAAAATAGAATAGGGAAAAAAAGGGGGTAAATGTGTAAAAGAAAAAAAGTTTGCTGGAAAAAAAAGGCGAGTAAATTTGTATAAAAAAAAAAAAGTTTGGTCAGGAAAAAAAATCCCTGAAGATAACACACAACCATCATGCATCATTTTCAAGGATAACGCACACCATCATGCGTTATCTTCAAGGATAACGCATTGAAGATGACGCATGATGGTTGTGTGTTATCTTCAATTGTCACCTCCACCCATACAATAATTTCATCCAAAAGAGCTTCCAAGGACAATAATTTCATCTCCAGCAAAGCTTCAAAGGAAAAAATTTCATCAAGGCTTCCCGTGAACCCAGATGATGGAAGGACACCAATTATTTTTTCCTCATCCCATTACAACTTACTCCCTCATCCCTCATCCCACCAATTATTAAAAGACTATAAATACATACATTCATTCATTATTCTCTACATCTTTAAAATACCCTTAACAGTCCACTCATTTTTTTTTTCAATTCCCAAGTTTCTTGCATCTCCATTTTTCATCCTCCCTAATCACTTATAGTTGAATCATTTTGAAATGGAATCAATCAACCCAGTTAGAGTAATGCTAGTTTGGGATTCTGAAATTGCAAGGGATGCATACAGTCCCTATTTTATTGGAACAATTCAGAAAAGTTGGACATTGCCAACGAACCGAATTATATCACATACAGAACTGATAAGGAAAATATTGAAGTACCGAGATATGGATCCCAATATCTGGAATGTTCGAATGATGATGAGGGTGCCTTCGTACTACGAGGTGCATCGTATGTTTTACTTTAATTTATAGAGCATGAACAACGATGAAGAAATGCGGTATTTATGGACTATTCCAGCCGACCTATTGAAGGAAGGGATTCATATTCTTTTTGAATTCGAGCCCATCCAGTAACAAAATATTCCAAGTACACACGATAGAAATACAACAACTTTGCTCTAACATATTACGGCCGTAACACATATGGTTTCTGATGAACCGTCTATGTTGTACAGTACCGCAAATAATTCAGACGATTAGGTTGACGGGTCGGACGGAGATCATATCATTTCTAGTCAATCGGAATCGGATGATGACAATGACCCGGAAGAAGGAGAGTTACAAACTCCCCTGAATCCTGAAATTCCTGTCAACCCGGTCACCGAAAATATAGTGCAACAATGGGAGAGCACCAATGGTTCAACAACGCTAGGTATGACTACACACATTCTGGAGCATTCCTAGATATGGGCTCGGGTTCTCCTATAGATGACCTTGTAGAATCTGGAACCGTCCGATTACTCGACTGGAACGATTCCATGACTGACATACAGTTAGGCATGAGATTCGTTGACAAGGTGCAGACAGTAAGTGCGGTTCACAAGTACTCTATCAGTGTGGGGCGTGAGTACCGAGTTTTGAAAAGTAAGATTGATACGTAGATTGCAAGATGTTACCATCACAGTGACTATAATTACTGTGCATGGTACATCCGTGTAAAAAAGAAAGCCACGCACAATCGATGGGAAATAACCAGATTCATCAAAGAACACACATGCCTTGTACAGATTGAACAAAACAAACACAGAAACTTGTCTTCAAAATTTATATCAATATCACACATAGTTGCCAACGATCCTGAGATACCTGTTTCGAACATCATTCAGGAAGTACAGGTATTATTTCAAACTGGCTGTACTTATAAGCGGGCATGGTATGCTCGAAAATTTACCATCGAGAGGGTTTTTGGTAGCTGGGATACAACCTTTAGTATTTTACCTAAATGCTTACAAGTTGTACAGGATTTAAACCCGGGGACTGTATACGAATTTTTGCATCACAGAACAAAGCAGTCCCCCTAATTATGTTTTCAGATTTGTTTTCTGGTGTTTCTTGCCCTGTATAGACGGATTTCCATATCGCCGGCCGGTGATTTCTGTGGATGGAACACACTTAAGGGGACTATACAAGGGCGTGCTGTTAATTACAAGTACGTGGAATGCAAATAATCACTTGTTTCCACTTGCTTTGCAATTGTTGATAAGGAATCATCTGAGAGTTGGAATTGGTTCCTTAAAAACTTGCGAGAATACATAGTCAAAGATCGTCACGTATGCCTCATTTCTGATCGCCACAAAGGTATTTTCTCTGCTATTCAAAGTCAACCTTTGTGGCAACCGCCATTTACAGTTCACTAATTTTTCTTACGCCACATTCGAGCAAATTTCAACAAGACTTTTAAAAATACAAACCTAAAAAGCTTGATGTGGCTGGCCGGAACAGAAACAAAACAATGGAAATTTGACCGTATAATTAAAGAAATTCAAGAAAGAAATGTTGATGCTTACATTTACTTGATGAAGTTAGACCTAGAGAAGTAGACACTGTTGCATGATGGCGGTCACAGACACGGTATCATGACAACCAACATTTCTGAAGCACTTAACAGTGTGTTGAAGAAAGCTTGGGTTCTACCTTTAAAAGCCCTGGTTGAACTAATATTCAACAAACTAGTTAAGTACTTTCACCAACACCGTGAAGAGGCTGAAAATTGTGTGCATCCATTTCCAACTTGAATTTTGATAAGTTCTTGCGGATTGAAATGAAATAAAAAGAACACAAAGTTACAACTTACAATCCGCGAGAGGGAATATACATGGTCAGATCTCCAATCCGGGTTTCTGGTACGGGCAACAACGTCTATATATTACGGCTAAATAATAAATCATGTAGTTGCGGAAAATGGCAAACGTATACATTGCCTTGTTCTCATGTTCTTGCAGTGTGTAGAGAAAATGGGTCAAGAACAGATACTTATGTACCAGAGATATATTTGCGAGAAACGTACATAAGAACTTACCAAGCGAATTTTCATCCGGTCTTGAGTGAGAACTTTTGGAGGGATGTTCCTTTTAATTTAACATTCTATCCTCCAAACATGAAAAAAGAATGGGGTAGGAAACATGGCAAGCGATTTCAGGAGGAAATGGATTATAGAAATCCGGATTCTCCCCAAGATGTGGAAGATGTCGCATACCGGGACATAATAGGAAAATTGTAATAACCCCAGACCGAGCAATGTATAAGTTTGACATTTTCTTCAAATAGTTGTAATAAAACATGTTTCTATTAATAAAAATTTTCTTTCAACTTCTTCTAATTTCTACATCATTTCTCTAAATTTTTACAATTTCTTTAGTATTACTTCTTCAAATAACTTGCGATGAAATGGTTAATTATAAATATATTTTCCAATAAAAAGATATAAATATTACAAAATAAGTTAAATATAATAAATACAATCTTTTTTAAAAAATTATACAATTATAAGTTTTTCCAAAACAAATTTTCATTAAAAAAACAATTCATTAAACAAAATACTAAAAAAATTTTATACAATTATGAGTTTTCCCAAAAGAATTAAAAAAAAAATTTAAAAATTTAAAAAAAATTAAAAAATTACGTGGCTGATAACGAACGAGTATGCGTTATTGCGCAGACCATAACGCACACTCATTGTGCATTATCAACCATGTACGCTAATTAGGGGAGAAAGCGTAATTTAGGGATAATGTGCAATGGTTGTGCGTTATCATTATAGATAACGCACAACCATTGTGCGTTATGGCCTAAGTCGGAAAAAAAAATTTTCGGACCACTTTTTTACCCAATAATGAAAATTGGGCCCAGCCCAGAAAAAAACCAAGAGGGAAGGCGTAGAGGTGGGGGTGGAGGAAGGCGCATATTTTTGTTGGGTTGGAGAATTTGGGGGGAGGGGGAGGGAGAGGTTTTTTTGTTGCGGTAGGGATGGGGGGGGAGGGGAGGCGGGGGGATGAGGTGATGTTTTTCTTAGGTAGGAGGGCAGTGGGGGAGTGTGGGAGCGGGGAAGAGGTGATGTTTTTGTTGGGGAAATGAGGGGGAGGGGGAAGAAGAGATTTTTGTTTGTCTTTTATTTGTGGTGGGAGAGGGAAGGGGGGAGGTGGTTTTTTTTTTTTTTTGTGAATGGATATTATTTCAAGATCTAACTTAAACTTTTAGAGACAAGAAACAATAAATAATATGAATCTTTATACATTTTTAAATTCTTTCATTTTCTTTAAAATACATTATTTTTGGGGAACTTTTCAAAGGTGGAAAAGAAGAAATGTCTCTGTCCTATAGTTAAATAATATTTATACTTTTAATTAAATAATTTTTTCTAAAAAATAAAATATTATATATTTACTTTTTTTTATTGAAATATTATATATTTACAAAACAAGACATTAGTTTAAAGTTTTTATTAATTTTTAAGGTTTGTACCATTTTCACAGTATTACATTTGATATTTTTTCCTAAGTATAGCTAATTTTTTTTTTTTTTTCTAATAAGGTCTACATCCTTACATTTCACGGGTGTTTTGGCATGTGTATATATATATATATATATGGATGAGATATGGTTTGGAGTATGTTAAAAAATATACATGTTAAGTGATTGAAAAAAATAATAAAATATATATTAAATACTTATTTAATTACTTTTTAAAAATTACTTTTAAGTGTAAGTGGATTAGATTTAAATTTGAAAAAAAATTAAAAAAAAAATATTGGTGTTCATGAAAGATAAACTATTGATGTGGTATTCAAAGGTTAAAAAAAAAATTAATCTTATTTTGAAATTCAATCCAAAATACACCCTTAATTATTTAAGACCCACATTTTATTTTGGTCAAAATTTAAGACCCACTTTTTAAGTATTTAAAAGTAACTGATGTAACATTTATATGAAGTATGTTTGATAACAAACAAACACAAAATATTAAGTATCTATTTTTAATTATTTTTTAGAAGTATTTTAGAGCATATGCAGTGGGCTGTTGGGAAGATAGATTTTTAAAACTTTTCTACATCATTCAATTTTGATTGTTCCTTATCATCTTTTGTAGGAGGGGTGTGGGGAAATAGTGGTGTTTTTTGGGTGGGGGAGGGGGAGGGTTCTATTAGAAGTGATCTCAACGTCTATTAGAAGGCGTGCTAATAAGTAAAAATAGTCATTAGAAAGTAGGAATATATTGCAAATTTCTCATCTAGAAATGAAAGCAAGATGTCCAATCAAAGCACATAGTTATTTTGTTAAATAAAAAAAAAGAAAAAACATATGTTTATATTGTTTCAAAAAAGCTGCAACTTCTCATATCCTATTGGCAAACATATCTTCGATTAATCTTCCAATTGAGATAAAGGAAGAACCACCTTCTGCCACTGCATTTCTACTTTTTTTACTCATTTCTCTGACTCTTTTTCTCACAGGATTTTCTGCATCCATCAAACTCATTATGGCTTTCTCAATTTCATCTGCCATTACAATCTTATCATCATTTTCACTCCTGTAATCCAATCTCAACTCCACAGCCAATTCAAGTTCTTTCACTAGCTGAAAAGCGTTAGTCTGCTGCTCAGCATATATAGGCCATGTTGAAATCGGTACACCAAACCACACGCTTTCTAGAATTGAATTCCAACCACAGTGCGATACAAAGCCTCCCACAGCTTCATGGGCCAAAATTTCCACTTGCTGCGCCCAACCGCAAACCAATCCTCTGTTTTTTGTTCTTTCAAAAAACCCTTCGGGTAGAACCTCCAAAAAATCGGTATACTCCGGCGTTATATGGGGATCTTTTGCCATTGGCCGCCTAATGGACCACAAGAACCTTTGTCCACTTTTCTCGAGTGCCGTTGCTATCTCCGCAATCTGTGGCCGCTGAAATCCTCCATAGCTTCCGAAACAGAGAAATATAACAGACGAATTTGGCTGATCATTAAGCCAATTCAGGATTTTCTGACGGCTAGATTGTGAGATGGCCGAGTGGATCTGAGTCTCAAGATTCAGCAAGGGGCCAATTCTGTAAATTGGAGGGGTACCGATATCTCGTGCCAGAGCTTTAACTGTGTGAGATTCTAGCTCCGCAAAGGTGTTTGTGAAAATGCCTTTAGTCTCTTTGATTCTATTAGCATGGTACAGAAATGTTTCGTACCCACCATCTTTGTTGAATGCAAAAGAGGGTAATACATTTGTCGGTATGGGATTGGCAAAGGTTGAAATAATTAAATCAGGATCAGAAGGGTTTAATTCGGTTCCAAATTTTGAATAGTGAACAGGGAGATAAAGCATGAACCCAAGAAATGCTGCACTAGAAGTGAAGAACACATATGAAGGAACATTAAGCTCATTAGCTACATCAATCATTGAAGTGCAGAACATATCAATAACTAATCCCAAAAGGGGCTTTGATTTTGATGAAACATGGTTGATAATCGATTCTTTGACAAGGGATTTATGGTTTTCGATGTAAACCGATAGATACTTCTCCCCAGATTTCAATAACTCTTTTGGGGGATTTTCTGCTTGAGGAAGATGAATGAATCTGATGTTAGAATCAGGGACAGAAGAAAGTTGTTGAGTCTGTGAAGTTTTGAAGAAATGATGGCTTATTACTAGAACAGTTATAGATAGCCTTTGGTCTCTTTCAAGGAGACGCTTTGCAAACTCTATGGTGGATACTATGTGGCCTGCGCCTGGTGCAGGAACAATCACCAGCTCTTCCTTTTCCATTGCAAGATTAATTGATGGGAACCTGTTTCTGGGTATGCAACTTCAATTGAGGCAATATTATCTTGATCTTTAGGAAGGGAGTAGGGACAGATATATTTGTGGGCATTGCGTTAATGATTCTTCTCTTGTTTGCTTTCTCTTTTGTGATGTCACATCATATGAGGGCACTTTTTTATTTTTTTGCCTGGAAAGCAATATGCGGACTTGGTTTGTCCTTCACCTTATCTTATTCTTGATCAAGTGCAGTTGGTTTTTTTTTTTTTTTTTACAAGAATGAAGTTATCTTTTGTTGACAGGTGAATTTTAAAAAGAGAAATTGACAATATTGGTGCCTAAACTATTATTTTAATCTTAATTTGGTTCTTGATTTTTGTTTTTATTTTTTTAGTGTCAAACATTTATTTTGAAAAAGTTTTAGCCCTCACTACAAATTTTACAGTAGAATCTCGCAAAAATATATATATAAGTCTAACTTAACTTATGAGAAAGATTAAAAAATATTTTATTTGTTCAGCTTGCGCATCACTATATTTAAGATTGTCAACCAAGCCTAATGTGTTGTGCCTATCTCGGCTCGAATAATTCAGGCTTAAGAAGGATAAGGCCGAGTATGGCTCACATTTGTTCGGACTGGCCCAACTCAAATAATGTTTTTTCTTAAACTAAAATTAAACAAAAATTTGAAAAATAATAAAATAATTTTAATTCCAAGCTATTTTCATATAAAACATATATTATATGTATATAATCCTATCTTTGTCAAGAAATGATTAAAGTTTTGGATAAGGTTAAGTCTTACTTACATTGTTGTCTGTTTTTTGTTTGAAAATTCCTCATTCTTGTGGGAAAACTGGACCCATATAGAAAAACTTAAAGATCATGTTGTTGGCTCCTTCCATGTTAACAATCTCTGTATAATGGATGTTGCCCTTCGGGACTCTTAGAATGTCCCTCTTATCAGATCCCTTGTTCAAGCATCCTGTATTGATGATATTTTAACTGTTTCTTCTTACTTTTCTATAAGTACAGACATTCATATGTGGATGTTGGAGCCTTAAGGACGTTACTCTCTCAAGTCTGCTGTTAATATTTTTTAAACCGACCATGGTTTCCTTCTTTTTTGTGAAGTGCTTTGGGATTCTGTTATTCCATTAAATTATTCTATATTTATGTGGAAGCTTTTTAATGTGGATAATTTTAGACAAAAGTTGAGTTTTCAATTGGCATCTCAATGTTGTTGCAGGAATGGGATGGACTCTGCCAATCACATTTTTTTGTCTTGCTCTTTTGCACAAGATTTATGTAGGGTTGTAGCTATATATATTGGTTTTCCCAACATTCCTTGGGGTTCTTTTCAGTCTCTTAAGGACTGTGTTAGATTATGCTGGCTCTATGGGCAGGATAAAATACTTTTTATGAATAAACATTTCCCTATTTTAATCTATTGGTGTCTCTGGCTTGCTAGATGCAAATTTTTCTTTCATGGTATTTTTTCACCTGTTGGTGCTACTTTGCATATTTTCTCTAAGCTTTTGCATGAGTTGGGGCTGGCTAAGGATTTTCATTCTCTTCAGATGACTTGCAATTTGCCTCATATTCATTATAGGTTTCGTATCGTTCGATGGATTGATTATTGTCCTCCTAATTCTTTTATCCTTAGTATTTATATGGTTTCAAGGAGTAATCCAAGACCTTGTTGGGGGAAGGGGGGGAGGGGTCCTTCGCTCCTCTGTTGGAGAGTTCCATACAGGTTTTGCCATTTCACTGGTACCTCATAGTTCCAAAAGTTTGGCACAAGCTAAAGGTACTCATTATGGTCTCAAACTGGTAAGCACTCAGATATCCAAGTACAATGTGACTCCATGTTGCTTGTTCAAATTCTCACTGGTAAAACAAGAACTCCTTCGGCTCTAGATTGTTTGATCCAGGAGATATCATATTTGCTTCACAATTTGCATGCCCAGATTATTCATGTTTACATGGAAGCCTGGTTGCAGATATTTTGGCTAACTTTGGTTGTGATTTAGGGCGAGAGGTTATTTTTCACTGTCTCAATCAGTTGCCTCCTCAAATTCGTGGGTCCTGTAATCTAGATACTAAAGGAAGGCCTTATTTACATAGCCTTATTTACATAAGACCTTTTAGCTTGGCCAGGTTTTTGTCTGCTAGTTTATTTTGCTTCTTTGTTCTGTTAATGGTCTATCCATCTTCTTTGTTTTTTAGTGTAATTTCTATGCACTGCCCTTTGTATCGTCTCACTCATTAATACTAAGATCGGGGGGATGCTCGCCAAGTTCTACCCTGTCTTCATATAAAAAAAGAAATATACATATATATACATACATATATATACATACATATACATATATATATACATATAAATATATATATACATACATATATTTACATATATATATATGTATATATGTCTATGTATATATGTATCCATATGATATCTTTGCACTCCTCACTATCTTTCGCTACTCTTTTGATGTCTTGATCCCAAACCTGCCATACTCTTCTCACCCATGAACACATAAAGAATATATACATTGTATCTTCTGTGTCCATATTGCACCCAGAACATGCTGGGTCTACCACTATATTACGCCTGCAGAGATTGCTTCTGGTAGGCAAATTGTTGCTGCACGCTTTCCATCCAAGCAATTTTGCTTTAGGAGAGAAATTAATACTCCAAAATTTGCTCCATATACTGCAACATGCATTGATCCCGACCCTCCTTCCCATCCTGATCCTGGATTTTTTGCCATAAAATCCATCCCCATTTAGTGTGCCAAGCGTACCGAACAATACCATTTGTCTCATAATGCCATATTAGTTCATCTAAAATTGGAATTGGATTGCTAGGAATACACTTTATTTCCTCAATATCTCTTGGAAGAAAAAGTGTATTCAAGATATCAACCCTCCAACATCATTTTCAGCATCCATTAAATCCTTTACTCTCATGCTATGCCCAGAAATAAATTATGTATGATAACCTTATACTCAAATGGAGTTTTAAGTCATAGATCCTTCTACACAAACACTTTCTCCGTCCCAATTCTCCATCTTATTCCTTGCTTCAGTAACTCTCGTGCTTCCAAAATGCTTTGCCCCACAAAGGAGACTCTTGACCTATCCTTGCTTCCATTAAAGGCATTGTTCTATGATCCTTAGCTTTAAGCACTCTAGCCATTAGAGAATTAGGATTTTTGAGCAATCTCCATCCTTGCTTAGCTAAAAGTGCAAAATTAAACACTTCCAACTCTCTAAACCCCATACCACCCTCAGTTTTAGATCCACACATCAGACTCTATTTTATCCAATAAATTCCTCTATTTTCATCATTTTTTCCCACCAGAATTTTCGAATCATTGTTGCAATCTCATCAAATACCTCTTTCGGAACTAAGAAAGACTGCAAGCATTTGTTGGAATAGCTTGCAGGACTAATTTAATCAACACCACCTTCCCGGCATGAGATAATAGTCTCTCCTTTCAACCTTCAACCTTCTTCGCCACTATATCCTTAATGAACTGGAATATTTGCTTCTTCGAATGCCCAATTAGATAAGGGAGACTGAGATATTTCTCGTCTCCACCACACTTTACAAATCCCAGCACCTTAGAACTTCGCTTTCCTTCTCCTCAGCTATCCCCCGTTCAAACAATATTGATGACTTCTGCATGTTCACAACTTGACTAGAAGCTTCCTCATATAGGCTCAAAATATTTTTAAAATTGTGGTTGATCGCCCATTTGCTTCCATGAATAATAGGTTGTCATCTGCAAGGAATAAATGAGTAATCTTTGGCGTCGTCTACCCTATTCTCAACCCTCTTAAGCTTTGATCCGTCATTGCTTTCCAAATTATAGTTGAAAAACCTTATGCACAAATCACAAAGAGGAAAGGGGACAAAGGATCCCTTTGTGTTAACCCCTTTCTAGGACATATTTATCAGTAGGGAATCCATTTCTCAGTATAGATTTGATTATTGATTCGATATGAAAGAGCAAAGAGATTTACTTTATATTTAATTTGGGATAAACTATTTTATAGGGGAGTTATTCTCATTTTGTAGCACATATTTTGATCATATTTTACCTAATTAAACTATGTATCAAATTTTGGTATAAATTTTGCCCCAAACCATTGTGCCTGGCTTCGCCCCTAAATAAAAGAAATGTTGGTTTGATTCAAGTAATTTGGTATAACTCCTGAGTCAAATATGGTATAACTATATGATCTTTAGTTTGCTTCCAAAAGTTTTTAAAGAAAGTAGATGGTAGTCCATGAGGTCCTGGATATATCCAAGCCCTATTTGGTTCAAAGATTTTAGTATTGAAAAGGAAAACATGGAAATGAAAAATGAATTCTTAGAAAATGAAAATCACATGTTGTTTGGTTGATTAGGGAAAATGGTAAGAAAAAAATAGTTTCTTTTTATTATTTGAAGAGAATTTGTGATGGAAATTGAAAAGGAAATTTGTCAACAAGTTTTTACTAAACTTTTACAAACAAAATTAGATTGTAAATTTCCATATTCACATGCACTAAAATTTGAGAAAAAAAAAAGGAAAAGTAATTATTTAGTCCCCAAAAAATGAAAATCTTAGCAAATTATGAAAATTTTTTAAACTTCAAATTTTCAATATTTAATAATTAATCATCAATATTTAACAAAGGAAATCAACCATCAAATAACATACAAATCAACAAGACCAGATTGGTAAGGAAAAAAAATAGATGCACTGTTATTTTTTTCAATTGAGTTTTACCAAAGGCTGCCCTTATGAGCTAAAACATGAGTGGGGATGTTTCCCTCTCTGTTTACATAACAAATTTGAGTACACGCGATGTCCCTAGGCATTGCTTTTATCCTATCAACCAACAAACCTATATAGACAAGTCAGGTCCATGCCTTGCAATTTTGGAGATCAATACTTGACAATCAGATTTCAAGCAAAATGGCACCAGTTGAGATGAGTAAGCAAGCTCCAATCCATGAAGACCAGTAATTGGCACTGCCTGCGTAGGTGAAACACCCCACTCAATTGAAATCTCTACATATAACCAAAAACCCTCCAATATCATCCATGATTACAACACTCATCCCACTAGAATGATCCTTATAAGAGGCATCAACATTGACTTTGTACAACCTGTATCAGGTCAATTCCAACCCTCTCTATACTGCCTAGTTGTCCGACCACCTTGCCAGCAACAATTCCCTTGTTGAGCATTCTGAAAGCCAACAAGAAAATCTGTAGCTCTATACACAATCTGCCTAGAAGATGATTATTTACCTCAGAAAACAAACTCATTCCTTGCTTGCCACAAAGACCAAAGTACCAAAATTCCCAACTCCAACATGCCAAGCCCTTCTACTCCATTTCCTATATGCAAAACATGTAACAAATGCAACAAATCCACATCCAGATATGTAACTAACATAAAAAGCAATGTTGAAATAACTTCCTACCAAAACTAAATGAGTGATCAGATCAAGAATGCTCATCTAACATGCTACTAATAAAACTATGATAATACATGTAACTAATTAATCCTGTGATGCACAAGAATTGAGCATAAATCCAATTGCATGATCAAGAATGAAAACCACAAAAATTTCACCAGGATTGGTCTAAATCAGAAATACGATCAATCATTGGCTCACAAGGTATTATTTAGCACACAAACCAATCGACAGGATACAAGTTTGTCTTATTTTCCCTTTTCTATCTTAAACTGATTAAGCATTTACCAGAAATTATGAGTTTAAATTTGCATCTACCATACATATTACTCTAATTTGCAATTAACATTATCAGACACTTCTGTCAAGATCATGGAGCAAATAACTACAAGATACGGAGGGCAAATAATATAGCTAGGTAGCTCCTAGAACCAACCTCATGGAACAATTTTGCAGCATAAAGAGCAGTTGATGGGGTTTGTTTTGCAATCTTTAGGATAACCGTGCTACCACAGGCAAGTGAAGGGTCGACTTTCCAAGCAAGAATAAGAAGAAGAAAGTTCCAAGGAATAATTTGACAAGTAACACCAATTGCTTCATGTAAAATTTACTCTAATTTGCAATTAACATTATCAGACACTTCTGTCAAGATCATGGAGCAAATAACTACAAGATACGGAGGGCAAATAATATAGCTAGGTAGCTCCTAGAACCAACCTCATGGAACAATTTTGTAGCATAAAGAGCAGTTAATGGGGTTTGTTTTGCATTCTTTAGGATAACGGTGCTACTACAGGCAAGTGAAGAGTCGACTTTCCAAGCAAGAATAAGAAGAAGAAAGTTCCAAGGAATAATTTGACAAGTAACACCAATTGCTTCATGTAAAATTTGCAAATGATGTGCACTATCTACATAAACTATTAGACTTTGGATTTTATCTGCCCAACCTGTAGTAGGGAAACAACAGAATAAGAAACTCATGTAATTCACATGTTTTGGTAAATATTAGTAGCTCAAATTCACAATGTATACAACGTTTAAAGTATATACTGGCATAATAGTGCATTAGACTGACACTCATTAGCAGTTCATCTTTATCTGCCTGCTCATGAGGTTTCCCGCTGTCCCATGTCTCAAGAGCAGCAAGTTTATTGCTGTGCTTCTCAACCAAATCAGCAAACTGCATTATTTATTCTAGCCCTTTCCTGCATCATTCATCATCATCATCAGAAAAGAGGAATTTATACAGTGCATCTATGCAACAAGAAACAAAAAGTTATTTCGTGAAGAAGAAAGAAAGATAAGTTTAGATACATAGGTAGTCATTTTGAGTTTTAGACGAGGCACAATAATCTCTTGACTAAGTACTGCTTCCTATGTGGTAACATAATTTAGGATTGGGACATAATTTGGTGTTTCCACAGGAAATCATTGTCCGAATATGTCTCCCCAAATTATAAAGCTGCTCTTAATACCCATAGAGACTTTGAACAATTGGCATTTTTTCCTCTGTCTTCTTCCCTTTCTTGCCATTTGGAAGGGTCTCTTTCCAAACATAATCATAAAATTCTCTCTGTTTTTCAAATAACTAATAAGAATATACATCTGAATATCCTTTTTTCCTTTGAATCTTTGATCATTAAACAATGTCATCTATAGATTAGAAATACTATGATCCAATGTTGTCCAAGTTATTAGCAGCTTATTATATCTGATCAGTGACCCAAATGAAAAATTAGAAGAATGGGTTAGAAAATTAAGCTAAATGTGCTTTGTTAACAAGGTTATTGTTACAAAACCAAGACCGAATCCTAACTTACTATTACAACCAAATCGAAACCAAAAAGGAAAGAACAACTCCTAATCTATTACAGAAATTGGTGAATCAAAGACTTGGTGTAACTACTCGACCCCGCTGGTGAAGAGCCGAAAAAGGTACCCTCAGATTTATGGAAATGAGCCTCACAGAAAGCATCTACTCACGGTTCGTCTCTACGTCGTGTTCCTCGAGTGTCAATCAAGCAAAGGGCTGACGAGACAACGAAAAGGCAACTGATAAATAGTGCTGCAAAAGGGAACAGGAGGTCACAGAGAAGAACACAGAAAGGCAGCGACCAAGGAAGAAGGAGGCGGCCGAAAGAGAAGTAGAGAAAGAGCTACTCAAATTAGGGCAATACAAATGAGAAAGAGACATTATATACACTCTCTAAAGTCACCTGGGGCGGTCGGTTAACCCGACTGCCTGGCATCTCAAAGGGTTATCATGAGCCCATTTCATACACACATGTGAGGCCCAATCCAATATACTCATCATAGGGAAATAAAGGGGCTGGTGAAATAAAATGTAGGCGATGGGCCAGAATTAGCATACAAACTCCACCTTGAATACATTTTAGTAAATAGCCAACCAAGACAGACTCATGATAGTCAACCTTCATCAATATGAAAGAGATCTCTGCACAAAGCAAACTTATCAGTTGTCACAACTATGGTACCAAAATCAACAGGATTATCTTTAGTACTAATCTTGATGACATTAACCATACCGTTTGTGACCTTTTCTCTAATGAAATGATACTTAACATCTATATGTTTAGTTCTTTCATGATAGAAAAGATTTTTACGTAAATATAGACAACCTTAACTATCAGTGTAAATGATTGCTTTGGAATGCAGAAGATGCAATTCAGTTAAAAGACCTTGAAGCTAAATGGCTTCCTTGATTGCCTTAGTGGCAGCAATGTACTCAGCCTCAGTAGTTGAAAGAGCAACTACAAACTGAAGTTGAGATTTCCAAAAAATGCAATTACTAGCAAGAGTAAAGAAATAAGATGTAGTAGATTTTCTAAAATCTTAATCACCAGCAAAATCATAATCAACATAACCAACCAAGTCAAAGGTTTCAGTCCAGTTATGATTGGGTAAACCTTTATTGATTGTCCCATTTAAGTACCTCAACAACTATTTAAGTGCAGCCCAATGATCCTTACCGGGATTAGACATGAATCGGCTAAGGAGAGTTATGGAATAGACTATATCGGGTCGAGTGTAAATCATGGAGTACATAACAGATCCTACAACCATTCTATAAGGGATGTTTGCCATACTTTTGTTCTCCTTTTCAGATTTGGGACAAGTTTTGAAAGAAAGCTTAAAATGGCTAGCAAGAGGGGTACTAACAAGTTTACACATGCATTTAAAATTTGGAGACAATTTTCTTCAAAAAAGATTTATGGGATACAAACAGTGAGTGATCAGCTCTATCCTTATCAATGTTCATGCTAAGAATTCTAGAGGTAGACCCTAAATCTTTCATCTCAAATTCTGATTTTAGCAAAGATTTCAATTTACAATCTTTTCTTTATGTTTGCAAGCAATTAACATGTCGTCAACATAAAGTAGTAAATAAACAACATCGTCAACATTATCACCACCGAAATAAAGGCAGCTATCATAATTGCTTTTAATAAAGCCAAATTAAGCATAAAGGAATTAAACCTTTTGTACCACTGTCTAGGTGATTGTTTAAGTCCATACAAGGACTTTTTCAAGAGACAAGCCATATTCTCTTTATCTTTTACCTCAAAACCTGGAGGTTGACATATGTAAATGATTTTATCTAGTTCACTATGCAAGAAGGCTGTTTTGACATATAACTGCTCAAGTTCAAGATTAAAGAATGCAACAACAGCTAGCATAATCCTAATCGTTTTGTATTAACAATAGGGAAAAAGATTTCATTGAAGTCAATACCTTCAACTTGAGAAAAACCTTTTGCAACTAGTCTAGCTTTAAAACGTGGAGGCTCGTTATCAGATTCTTTGATTTTGAAAATCCATTTACAATCAATTAACTTTTTTTTAAGAGGTTTAGGAACAAGTACCCAAGTTTCATTCTTATGCAAAGAAGACATTTCTTCCCTCATAGCATGCATCCATAAAGAGTAATTTGGACTCTTAACAACATCAGAAAAAATAGGTTTTTTTTCTTCTACAATTGATGCAGTAGCAAATGCATAAGACATAATGTATGGATACCTATACCTAACAGGTTCTTTAGATACTCTCGTAGCTGTATCCCTAGTTAATTGATAATCATTAAGAGCGTGTGCTTATGTCTCGGGATGATCCTCATCATCGTCAAATTTTTCTGACTCATGCACGCTATTTTCAGGTACACTACCTGGGTTATCCGTTTCATCATTAGCTTCGAGTGTAAGTGTGTGCTCGAATGAGTGACAAGAGGTGTCCTCCACCTCAACAGGAATATTCCCATCTGAGGGAAAACTAGTAGTACTAACAGGGATCAGTTTTAGCTTTAAGATATGGCATGTCAAGCTCGTTAAAGATCACATCCCTACTAATCACTACCCTCACCCCTGGTTCACCTTTGAGCCATACCTTATAACCCTTAACCCCACTAGGTAACCTATAAACACAACCTTCTTTGACCTAGGATCAAGCTTCCCTTCCTTTTGATGTGCATAGGCAGCTCACCCAAAAACTCTAAGGGTTTGATAGGTTTAGTGGTTCACCGGACCACTGCTCAATTGGTGTTTTAAAATTAATGGCAGTGGAGGGAGACCTATTTATCAAATAGACAGCTGTACTTACAACTTCACCCTAAAAAGGCTTAGGAATACCGGAAGAAACCATGAGACACCTAACCTTGTCCATTATGGTCCTATTCATCCTCTCAGAAACCCCATTTTGCTGAGGGTTATGCCTAATAGTTTTATGATGCACAATCCCATGTGATGCGCACAAGTCATTGAACTTTTTGTTGCAAAATTCCAAAACCGTTGTCTGTTCTTATAAATTTCAGTTTTTTACCGGTTTGATTTTCAGCAAAACATTTCCATTCATTAAATTTTTTCGAAAGTTTGGTCCTCAGTCTTCAACAGAAAAAACCCAAACACGCCTAGAAAAATCATCCACAATGGAAAGGAAATAGACATTGCCACTATAAGTGAGTTCCTTTTCAGGACTCCATAAATCATAATGCACATAATCAAGAACAGCGGTGGACTTGTGTGTGCTAGTGGAGAAACTAAGTTTGTGTTGTTTGCCAAGAACACAATGATCACAAAAATCTAAGGCATCAATTTTGTCACAATTTAAAAGATTTTTTTTGTTCAAATATTGCAAACCCTTTTCACTGATGTGACCTATTCTTTTATGCCACAATATGGATTTTTTAGAAACAGCTTTTATAAACAATGCAGATGATTCAGAAATGATTTTACCAAGCAAAGTATGCGAGTCATTTTTCTTGAAACCTTTAAGTATGACCAGAGATCCTTTGCAAACACACAAAAGTCCATTTTCAGATTTGTAAGAATAACCATTTGAGTCAAAAACACCAAGAGAAATTAAATTTCTTCTAAGATTAGGAACATATCTAGTATCAGTTAATTTTCTAGGCACACCATCATGCATTTTTATAGAAATGTTTCCAATTCCTTTGATGTCACAAACTTCATTGTTTCTAAAAAATACTTTTCCATAATTAAGGGTTTTAAAATTAGAAAACAATGCTTGTTTGGAGTCATATGAAAGATGAAACCAGAATTAAGAATCCATTCATTAGAAACATTTGAGGAAGAAGGGGTAGGGGACACACACAAAACCTCGAAATACAAAGAATTTCCATCCGGATCAAAATCATTAGTTTTTTTGTCATTTTTATCGCTCCCCTTACCTTCTTACGTTGTTTCTCATCTCTGATTCGTTTAAAACACTTGTTTTTCAGAAGACCATCTTTGGCACAGTAAAAACATCTAATTTTATTTTTACTCTTATCTCTAGATTTGGACCTCCCTTTACTTTTAGACCGATGTTTGAAAGTTTCCCTCTTATCAACTCTCACTCTCACATAAAGGTTCTCTCCGCTTGATTTGTTTTCTTTTTGTAAATCCATATCTTTTGATTTTAAAGCACTTTTAACATCAGACAAAGTAAAATCATCTCGGCCATATTTGATAACAGATTTCACAGCATTAAAAGACTCTGACAAAGAATTTAACAAAATCACAACAATGTTTTCATCTGAAATCTTTTCACCAACATTTTGTAGTTCTAAAATGATTTTGTTTAAATCATCAATATTTTTAGAAAGTGATAAACCAACAAAGTTGTTCTTTCAAATAAATTTTAGTTGACAAAGATTTTCCCAAATAGAGTTTCTCAAGTTTTGTCCAAATTTCATAAGCATTATCCTTTTCATCTATTTCTCTTAAAACGCTATCATTTAAGTGCAAAGTAACACAACTATGTGCATCACCAAGTTTTTCAACAAGAATTTCTCCTTTCTAGGATTCTGGATATTTATCAGGACTACAAATAGTGGGTGCAATTTCTTCTCCACATAACAAAATCATATTTACCATCGAACTTATCGATTTCAAATTTTGGAGTGGACATTGTGTACACAATACACAGTACGCAGACAAACGCAAATTACCAACAAGCACAAGAATAACAGTAATAGGAGACAGAATAGTAAAAGCGAGTAACAACAGATCAACACAAAAATGACACTAGTATTCCCCAAACCAGAGACAGCAAAAATCGTAAGGGATGAACATATAGTAGAAATAATATCTCACCGCAAACAAAGGCTGAGCTACAGCCACCAACAGACAGCAAAATTGAGAAATAAAATCTCAACAGTCACGAACCCAAAATGGTTTTCACAATCAATGGAGAAAACACCAAGTCACAGATACTTGGAGTCTCAACAGGACTCAAGCCAAGCTTAGGTTTTAGTTTTGAAAAACAAAAACAAAACAACAAAAAATATTTTTGGTTCGTGATAAAGAGATACTAACAGTAAATATATACATTTATGTCTAGGCAGAAAAGGCTCCAATATTGCAGTAAACTACAATCACCAAACAATCGCAAGAGAAATGCTAAAAAATAATAGAAAGAAACTTTCCTGAGTCGCGGAACTTAGCAGTTCTCATGAAAAGACCAAGACAAGTCGGATCGGAAAGTTTTCGAGGGATTTGACTGTCGGAATCCACTGGAGAAACAATACACTGTCACCACACCGCTTTCATGGGCAAAGAAGATACCAAGATGGTTATTGGAAAAAGTAACTTTTGCTCTGATACTAATGTCACACAATCGAGACTGGATCCTAACTTACTATTACAATGAAATCAAAACCAAAAAGGAATGAACAACACCTAATCTAGTACAGAAATTGATGAATCAAAGATATGGTGTAACTGCTCGACCCCGCCGGTGAAGAGCCGAATAAGGTACCCTCAGATTTATAGAAATGAGCCTCACATAAAGCATCTACTCTCGGTTCGTCTCTACCTCATGTTCCTCAAGTGTCAGTCAAGCAAAGAGCCGACGAGACAACAAAAGGGCAACCGATAAATGGCACTGCAACAGGGAATGGGAGGTCACAAAGAAGAACATAGAAAGGCATCGACCAAGGAAGAAGGAGGCAGTTGAAAGAGAAGTAGAGAAAGAGCTGACGAAATTAGGGCAATACAAATGAGAAAGAGACATTATATACACCCTCTAAAGTCACCTAGGGCAGGTCGGGTTCTGACCTGCCCGGCATCTCAAAGGGTTATTATAAGCCCATTTCATACACACATGTGAGGCCTAATCCAATATACTCATCATAGGGAAATAAAGGGGCTGGTAAAATAAAATATAAGAAATTCGACTGATTTTCATGGAAGAAAAAAGAACAGGCGACGAGGATGAGAAATGAACCAAGATGGAGCTAGGAAAGATGAGAGCAATGACGTTATGGGTTTAACAATGGCGGCAATGAGGCAAGAAACAGTTCAATCGATGAGCTCATCAAGCGTTGAATGAGTAAGATCGATTTTTTGAAAAATGGAGATGGACGCCGGGAAAGAAATAAAACGGGTGACGTGCTTTAACGATCTGGTGAGCGTTAAATTAGCTTAACCACAAATCTTCGCACAAACTAAAGTAGAAATCTTTGCTCAACCACGGTGAAATTCGAGAAGCCGATGATGAGGAGAAGTCGATGATGAGATGGTAGTGTCTATTTTCCTTGAAATTTTTCCTTTTCCTCATACTTTGTTTATGAAATCGATTCCCCCCCTCCCCCACCCCCACCCCTTTTCTGATGTAAGTTTTCCTTAGTAACTTCCAAAGTTAATTTTCCCTACTGTTTTCCTTTGTTACCAAATGATGGAAAACCTTTCCTGGAGAAAATGTTTTCTTTTCCCTATTAAAATTTTTTAACCAAACAAGGCCTTAAAGGTTTGAAACTATTGATAGACAAAAGGATCTCATTTTTAGTAACAAGATTTGATAAGTTTTGGGGGTTAATAAAACTAACGGGGGAATATAAAAGTTCAGTGTGAAAAAACTCAAAAAATTTCATTTCAACCACCAACTTTCTCTCTCTACCTCCCATTCTCTCTACCTTCTCTCTCAAATATTTCTTAATTTTTCACTTTGAACACAAATTGAAGATATATATGGATCATTTTGAAGAATTTTTGCAAGAAAACATTGATTTTGAGGTAAAAAAACCGAAAACGTCAAGATCCGAAACTGGTAGGAGTTTCTCCTAGGCCAACAAAATTCTCAAGGAGTTTCTCCTAGCTTGACAAAATTTCTTGAAGAATTTCGCCCAGCCCGGTGAAATTACTTGAGAATTTTGCTTGCTTGGGAGAAACTCCTACCAGTTTGAACTTCTTTTAATGTTATATTTTTAGTTTTTTTATTATATATATGAGTTATTAATTTGTTTCATATAATATTTTAATGTAACAGGTTGACTTAGATCCGAATACGTTTGAAGAATTTCTAATTGCTCTTAACTTCAGCCAAGAGTACTTCCACGTCAATGCTCTTCCTCAGCAACGGTTCCAACCATAACCCCTGGATTGGTTCTCCAGCTATCACTTTCGATAACTCATATTCCCTTCGATTGTCCTTTCGGTCAATTTTCTCGAACCAAGTGACCGCAAATTCCTTGATTAGCCCTTTAACCAAGGCGGTATATTTTTTCATGTGACTTTCTTTGGCTTCAAATGAGCGGGTGACATGCCCAAAAACTACCTTAGAATCACCTCGAATGATAAGCTGCTCTACATTCAAGGCTAGTGCCATACGCAATCCCACTATGAGGGCTTCGTACACTGATCATTATTGCTGGCAGTGAATGCATACTTCAGCGCATAAGTAAACTCTTTATTATCCGAGCTCTGGAGCATGGACCTAACTCCTTGGTGTTGTTTCCCTGTTGAGCCCCCCACGTACAACACCTAAGCACACTTCTGGTCTAGTTCCTACACCTGAGCGTTTGATTCTATGGATGTTAACAGGATGTTTTCCACTACAAAGTCTGCTAAAGCTTGCGCCTGTAAAGCGTGTTGGGGCTAGAAGTCTATCTCATATTCGCTCACTTCCAAGACCCACTTTGTCATCCTTCCTGTAAGATCGGGTTTGTGCATTACTTGCTGAAGAGGCACTGTTGTTAGCACGGTAACGGGATGGGCTTGGAAATATAGCTTAAGTTTTCTTGCGAAGATGACAAGTGTAAATATATTCTTCTCTAATGGGCTATATTGGGCTTCTATCCCAGCTAGTACATGACTCACGTAATAAACAAGCATCATTTTTTTCATTTCGGAAGGAACACAATGCAGAGCTAACAACAGGGTCCATCATGACTAAATACATGAATAGGGTTTCGCACTCAATGGGACTAACTAACAATGGTGCACTACTTAGATATTCCTTAAGCTTCTCAAAAGCTTGTTAGCATGATGAAGTCCACGTGAAAGCTGCACCCCCTATCAAGAGCCGATAGAATGGTAGACTTTCTCCCAAGCATGCAAGGAATCGGCACAAATACGCTAGGCATCCTGATAGTCAATGCACGTTGTGCACCCTCTTTGGTGTGGGCATGTCTTGTATTGCTTTGATCTTCTTTGGGTCCGCTTCGATTCCCTGTTCAGAAACAATGAATCCCAAACATTTCCCTGCTGGTACCCCAAACACGTATTTTTTTGGGTTTAACTTCATCCCAACTTGTGTGGATTTCGTTGAATGCTTCTCTCATGTCTTGAGGCAATATGTCCACCTTCTTAGACTTCAGTATGATATCATCGACATATACTTCCATATTGCTGCCAATTTGATCCCCGAATAAATCATTGACCATTTGCTGGAACTCTGCTTGGGCATTCTTCAATCCAAATCACATTCTAGCATAATAGAAAATGCCCTCATCGATCACGAATGCCGTTTTCTCCATGTCCTTGGGTGCCATTGGGATCTGGTGGTATCCCTTGTATGCATCCAGAAGCAAAGAACTTCACAGCCGCGACAACATCTACTACTTATTCGATTTGGGGTAGCTGGAATGGCTTTTTTAGTGCAGCTTTATTTAAGTCAGTATAGTTGATGCACATCCACCACTCTCCATTATGCTTTGGTATGACAATCGGATTAGCTAGCTAGACTAGGAAAATCTATTCTTTTATCAATGCCAGCTTCTAGCAACTCGTTCACACTATCCCAAATCACCTGTTGCCTTTGTCTCGCAAATGTCCTTTCTTCTAATTTGGTATTCCCAATAGGTGAAGTGTTGTGTCCTATGATATAGTACCAAGTTCAGATGGTGCACAAGAAAAATGTCCCGGAACTCGACAAGTATTGCCCGGACAATGTCTTTGATCTACGCGGGAGTGCTTTACCTATCTGGGTGGACTGTATCCACAACAAATGGCTCATATTCGCCTTAAGGCTTTAACTTCTTCCTGGACTTACCCTCTTCAAACCCAGGTACACAGGTTGTGTCATGTTCTACTTAGGCATGGGTGGCTAGAAAACACTGCCGTCCAGTCTCGCGATCACCGCAAATTGTAAAAAGCCCTGTAGTTATACGTACTTCCAAGGTGAGGGAATATGTGGATACGGTGGCTTTGAACTTGTTGAGAGGGGGTCGGCAAATGAGGCCATTGTACGATGATGGGGCATCAATAACAAAAAAGGGACATAATGAAGGCTTTCTGTTGCAAGGTGAATGGGATATCAAGCATGATATGACCTGCATCCACAGAGATGTGTTCTGCTCTCGCTAAGTCAATACTGGGATGAGGTGGTATATCCCTTTGTTCGTTAATGTGGTAAGTATCATCTTTCGTAATTGCCATAAATTGTAATTTTTTGGGTCCCGAAAAGATAGGATAAGACATGCACGGTGGGTGCCAATTGATGAATATCAAGCTACTACTTGTCCGATACCACATGACTAGGTAAAGCCATCAAGGGAGCGATGGGGATCTACTCCTAAAGGCAATCTGATGCTTAAGTCAGTCTTAGGGTCCTTAATTAATAAGATTAATCAGGTTAAATAGCATTTATTACTTGATATTGTATAAGAGCTACTTGTCTGTTGTTGAATGCTTATATTCAATATGGGATTGACTCATCATGACCTGAATTCCTGAGGCACAATTTGAGCTTGCAATCCGACCCGGCCCTATATTCACTTTTGGATCACCTTGCTCCTTTTTCTTTTGGGCTTGGTGTGTCCCGGCCTATTGTTCTGGCATCCTTGCTGTGTGGGCCATGGTCCAAAATCTATAATCCCTCATACATTAACTTCTTCATCTCTGTCATCTTCAGAAATACCCAAAACATTTGAATCCACTTTAGAGGTAGTTGATACCATCGTCTCCTCATCATCATTAGCTATTAAATACAAAACACAAAGTAAATAAAAAGGTTAGTAAATAATAATTATAAATTAAATATAAATGAAGAAAACTTGTATTTACTATCAACAAGAAAGAAACCAGGAACTTATTACGTGCACATTTAAAGCTTGTACATTTCGAGAAGGAAGACAACTCCTATACTTGCTAAGAGCTCGAGCACCAACACTAAATGCAGATTCTAAAGCCACAATAGTAATTGAAATGCTCAAAATATCAGAAGCCATTAAAGCTAATTTAGGAAACCTATATGTATCTTTCCAAAATGTCAACACATCAAAATTTGGAAAATGGCTCTATCCATAATGTGGTTCCTCCAAGTACATCTCCAATTGAGATCTCCCAAAGAAAACAAGAACACAAATAAAATTTAAAAAAACACGTGAATGGATAATATATAAAGTTGAAAGTACTGAGGAAAAAAAACTTACAGCAATAGGTTCATCTTCATCCACATTCTTTTCAAATTCACTTCGTGGTGCTTGAGCTACTTCAAGATGACTTGAGGAAGAACTTGATGCACTTAATGGTTTTGAATACTATGCATACAACATATTCAACTTCCTTTTGAGAAGATCCATCTTCTCTGCAGTAGTACTTGGATCAAGAATTTCATAACATCCCTCCACCAATCCCAACTTTACCCGAGGATCAAGAACTGCACCGAGTGCAAGTATAGCACTATAGTCCTTCCAGTACTTATCAAAATTAGACTTCATCCTTGAGACCGTGTCTTTTATGATAAAATCTGAACGATTCATATATTTCACCAACAATGTTTCAATTTTCCAAACTTTTTCAAAATACAAGTTAGAAGTCGGGTAAGAGGAAGCGGAGATCAACTTAGTAATCTCAAAAAAAGAACGGATAAACTCACATATCTTTTGAGCCCTCGACCAATCTTGTTGTGAAGGAGAAAACTTGTAGTTCCTATAACTTAGTAAGACTCGAAAATGCTCGTTGTATTTCAATGCACTTTCAAGCATCATAAAAGAAGAATTCCATCAAGTAGATACATCCAATCTCAAATGAATCCCTATTTGAAGGCCTACTTACTTAACACATCCTTCAAAAACTTTCATTCTCCCATTCGAACCTTTAGCATACTTGACACTTTCTCTAGTCTTATGCAAAGCATCACTAGCTACTTTCAAACCTTCTTGCACAATTAGATTCAAGATGCGTGCTGAGCAACAAATATGAAAAAATTTACCTTTACAGAACAAACTATTTTGCAAAGAAAATTGTTCCTACAAATTATCTTGCATGTTGTCATTTGAAGAAGCATTATCCAAGGTTATAGAAAATATTTTCCTAACAATTCCTCACTCTCTCAACAAAGCATTAACTTTCCTAGAGAATTCTAACCCTGAATGTGGAGATGGAAAATTAGAAAAAGAGAGTATGCAACTATTCATTTTCCATTCAGCATAAACAAAGTGATCAGTCAAATAAATATAACCTTTAGACGTGCAAGCATTTCAAACATCAAAAGTGAGACGTATACGACCATGAACATCGGCTAACATTTTCTTCAAGCTATTTTTCTTATTTGTATAAATTTTCACACATCTGATGCAGTTGTGTTCCTTGAGAATTGTTTCACATCGGGGTTGAGATAGGTGAAAATATCTCTAATCCCTTTAAACTCAACAAATCAAAAAGAAAGGTCATATTTTATGATTGCCATAACAATTTTTCACGAAAAACCTTTTGAGACTTTTTTCTATTTCTCACCTTCCCCTTATTGTCTATTATCATACTACCCACGCTATGAAATTTAGCTTTTATTCCTAAGCAATCTTTTATATGACATCCAAGGCTAGATATTCCATATTTACTTCCCCTACTATATACACTTTCCCACAGCCAACACATTCAGCCCTTGGTTTTCCATCTTTCCAAATACCAAGACTCTTACCATGACTCCATACACAAATGTAGTATTAGATTTTTTGGCCTTCTTTGAAGATTGTGTAGCATTTGATTCATCAATACATTAGTAGCCTTAACATCAGCAACATTTTCAGGACATTTCATTTTCTGCAATATCTCAATACTCAAAAATCAAAATTAATAAAAAAAAAAAAAAAGGAATAACCCCAATTTACAATTGTCAATTTGTCAAACTACATTATAGCAGGTTCCACATTTCAACTTTCTTTCTTCGAGGACAAAAGTTGGCTTCACTTCACATCACAGATAGTATTAGTATGTATATTGTCTTTAAAAACAAGTACGAAATGAAACATTATCTAATGAAATTGTACTATTTGTGATTTTGAATTTATATGAATATAAAACTTAAAGAAGGAAAAATGATAAAAATTAAACAAAAACAAATATTGCATAAAATAACCAGATAGAACATCAAGTTCATAGAATCACAAAGAATAAAAACTAAATTAAAAGAATCATGTCAGAAAATTCAAACATATATTGAGAAAATCGAACTCAAACTCAATAAAATGAGAAAAATACAATTTTTTTACTTGACAAATGACACTTAACAAGAATCTTAATTTAACCCTTATCTTTTCCCTAAAAAGTAGAATAAGGAAAATGTACAGAAAATTAGAATTCAGAAACACATACATTTCTTTTCTTTTATAAGGAAAAAATAAAGGAGAGAGGAGGCCTACTTGTGGTTGCAGGAACCAACTAGACCAGAGGGCAGAGGCACCGAGGCGATCGAGATCCAAAGCTCGGTGATAGAGTCACGAACGACAGATGGAGGTGCCGGTGATGGCTGTGACTTGTGAGGTGAGGCCTGAAGGCGACGGTGGTCTGTGACGGTGGTGCTGATTGGCGACTGCTGAGTCATCTATGAGGTAAGGCCGCATGAGAGAGACGGAGTGTCGACTATTGAGTGTCGAGTGAGGTTGAGGTTGGCGCATGAGTGAAGTGAGTAAACTGTGAGGTCTGAGGTGTGGTGAGAGCGAGGTGGACAGTGATCGGTGGCGGTTGGTGAGTGCCTATAAGGGGGGAGAGGGGGAGTGTTAGTCAGTCGGTCGAGTGTGGAGGGCTGGAGCCTGGAGGCATGGATGAGGGAAAGAAAGTGAGAAACAGAGAGTGAGTAAAAAAAGTAAATCATCTTAGCCCTTAGGTTTTTTTTTTTAAGTTTAAAAATAAATATAATTTATTTATATAATTTACCAGGAATTAGTAGGCAGCCCGTAATCTGTCTGCAATCTATCCTCGTAAAACCGTGGATTTGGCCAATTGAGCCAAAAGTCCGCATTTCAAAGGAGTCTATTTTTCTATCCATATCCGCCCCATTTGCGGGTCGGCTGGTCTAGCCCATAAGCCACAATCCGTTTTGACAGTGCTATCCCTCCTTAGCTGAGGTGAATATTTGAAATCTGCAAATTGATGGTTGTATACTCTGGCGTGCTATATGAAAAGTCCACCGGCACTCCTGAAATAATCTCCTCAAAAAGGATACCCCCAACTTTATCCAGTACCCTGAACAACTAATGGCTACTGTACGCGGGGTTGATATATAGAGGACGCTGGTCGGACATATGAGGATCAATAGAAGAACCGGGTACATATGGTTCATAAGAACAAGGTTGTAGGTGAGAAGATGAAGCTGTAGGGTAATATGAATGAATCTATGAAGATGACCCATATGGCTGATATAATATCAGAGTGTAGGAATCATGTGATGGGTGAGTTAGACTTAGGATCCGAGTTGGTGTAGGAGGGGCTGGTAGAAGTCCCCGATGTACCAGGATCATAATATATCTCAAGTCCCATTGGATTAGGAGCACTAGGTATGTCGAATGTACTATGATGACTGCTCAAACCACAGGAAGAAGCAGTAATCATTAGGGGTATAAACGGTTTCAGACGGGTACGATACTCCCTATACCGAACCTAGACCCTTATAGTGAAATATGGACCCAGACCTAGACCCAAACCCTTTGGGTATAAAATTTATGGACCTAGACCCAACCCTCCAGGGTCTAGGGTAGGGTATAGGTGTAGCCATACATCTAAGCCATTTTTCTGTATTTTTCTTGTTAAATAAAAGTATATATAAAGCCATTATTACTCTATTGGTTTTAGCCTTTGATTTGAACGGCATTTTATTTTAACCTGCAATTTTATTATAGCAGAAAAAGTCTTGCTCATGTTCTGTTCTATGTCCAAAATTTGGCAATGTATATATATGCACGAAACATGAACTAGAATACATATATTTGAATTAAATACTAGTTATAAACCAAAGAAAAGAGCAGTTGGCCTTAGTTTTTGTGATGAAGAAGAGTTAGGTAAAATCTCATCAATCAATTCCAAACCTCAGAATAGCAAACTAATTAAGCACTGAGGGAGAGAGGAAAATCAGCCGGCAGTGACCACAGAAAGAAGAAAGAATGAATGAGATGAGAAGAGACTGAAGAGTGAGACTGAGAGAAATTATGTATTAATAAAAAATATAAAAATAATATAATATGTATAAATATATATTATTATATTATAACGAGTATATGGGTAAACGGGTCTGAGCATCATCATACTCGGCCCAGACGCATTTAATAGTATCTATACAGGTATGAGTCCACAGGTATAAAATTTAAACATACCTGCTATAAACGGGTATAGACCCGCTTGGGTACGGGTAAGACCCTCACCGTTTACAGTCCTAGTAATCATATAGCTGTGAATTCGACCCGTCCTGTTTGCCACAGAAACTAGGTCATCATCTCTCCTACGTGCTCTGTTCCGAACCATCTAAACAAACTTCAAAATAACCATAAATAATTATTTATATATTTGCCTAATATATACATTTTCTTTTAGGAAAAGACGGAATTATATTACATCTACTTGAACAGCTGTGGAAATAACATGTGGCACCATTTCTAGTCAAATGTTGGAGGGGTAATTTGAGACAGCCTTAGTGGCCAATAAATGAGTCGGCACATTGGCACTTCTTTTAGCAAAAGATAAAGGAACATGAAGCCTATCAAGATATCTAAAAATCTGATTATGAATATGTCCTAGGGGATCGAGAAAGCCAAAACGAGACTAAAGCTGATCAACAATACTCTTACAGTCACTTTCCAACGTGAAAGCAGAATAACCAAAGCACTCAGCTGATCGAAGCCCCTCACGAATAGCAATTGTCTCCGCATCTAATCTATGCGATTATTACCAACCCTCCATTTGATCCCTTGTAAAAGGTATATTTTTGCAACAAGAACACTTCTCCAAACGTAAGAAGGATGGTGGCCAAGGAAAGTTGATAAAAATTCATCTAAAGGAAAATATTTTGCTTGCATAACTCTAGAGAGCAGAGAGACGGGATTTTTAGTTATTCACCAACCTTGTTTAGAAAGTAAAGCCAGATTAAACGATTCCAGATCTCTAAAACCTAATCTTCCCTTACTTTTCGACATGCAAAGATCAACCTAAGCTTTCCAACAGATTTTCATGTGCTTATCATCGCCCCGAACAAGAAATTACGATGAGGCCAGTGATGGAACTAATAATAGGAGGAAGGAAAAAAACAGACATAACATACATATGTATGCCCTAAACGACAGACTTGATTAAAACCTCTTTTGTGGCCTGAGACAAAGACTTTTCTTTCCAACTATTTAACTTCTTCTATACTCTATCATGTAGATAACTGAAAATCTCCTTCTTCGAACATCTAGTCATGAAAGGAAGTCCAAGCTACTTGTTATTCCCCTACCACTCCGGAACATGGAGGAAGGAATAAATAGACTACCGCTGAGTATCTAGGATTCCTTTGCTAAAATAATAAGAGTACTTTTCATAGTTAATTATCTGTCCAAAGTAGTCCTCATAGACTGAAAAAATCTCTTTTAATTTTTTCCACCTGAGAGATGTCGGCTTTAGCAAATAAAAGTGAATCATCTACAAAAAGAATGTGTAAAATGGTGGGTCCCCGATTAAAATCAAATCCCCTTAAGGAACTCGACTCTTCTGTTGCACGCAATAGAGCCGAGAATCCCTCCGAACATAAAATAAACAAATAGGAAACAGAGGATCACCCTGCCGGATACCTCTAGAAGGAGTGAAGGCTCGAGTTGGAATGCCATTAAGAAGCACAAAGTAAAAGACCACGGTGATATAACTCATAAGAAGATGAATGAAATGACTATAGAAGTTCATTTTTTGCATCAATATTTCCAAGATTCTCCAGTAAACTCTATCAAAAGCCTTACTCATATCCAATTTTAAAACCATATACGGATGCAGTTTTGAAGAATTGCAATTTATATTATGGAAGATCTCAAAAGCTATAATAGCATTATCTGTAATCATCTACCTGGTAAGAAAACACTTTGGACTTCATCAATGACTGAATTCATGATCTTTTATAAGCATTTTGCCAACACCTTAGAGATTATCTTGTAAAGCACGTTACAGAGGCTGATGGTTCGAAAATGAGCCACCATAGTTGGATTTTTTATTTTTAGCACAAGAGAGATGTAAGTTTGATTGATTGCTGAAATATCTAAACTATCATTCAACACTTTCAGGGCAACTATCATTCTTAATATATATATTAGTTTAGACTTTTATATTATTAAATTTTTAACTATTATGTGTTTAAAGTTTTAATATTTTATTATTTAACTTCATATTTTATACTTTTCTATTGTTAAATTATATTTATTAATTATTTAATTTAAATTATTTTATTACTTTCCTTAAATTATATATACAACCATTTATAACTTTATATTTTTTTATTAATATATTTTTATTAAATTATAGTTATTATGTGGATACTGTAATTATTATTTTAAATTACTATTGAAATTATTATTTAAAAATTATGTATGATTAAATTACTATTTATTTATTCATTATTAAATTATTATTTACACTATGTTTTTATAATTATTATTACATAATTATTTTTAAAAAATTCATTAATCTTTTTAAATTAATAAGTTCATACTTTTGTACTAAATGTCTATTATTATGTCAAACTATTATTTAATATCTAAATGTACTCGAATATTTCTATCTAATGCTTTTAATTATTATTACGGTTTCCATAATTTAAAATTAATAGCAAAACTTAATTAACCTAAACATATAAATTAATTTAAAAATATAAAATATGAATAATTGTAACACTTGAATAACAAAAAAGACAAGAAATACTAATAATAATCAATGAAGAACTTCAAAAAATTCATGTAAAAATAAAAAGAGAACAATTATTATATCATATCATACTAAACATAATTAAATTAAATAATTAAAACTAAACAAATAATTATTAACTAACCAGTTTAAATAACTAATATACAGATATGT
The DNA here is from genome assembly GCA_028651295.1 of Catharanthus roseus. NCBI lineage: Eukaryota > Viridiplantae > Streptophyta > Magnoliopsida > Gentianales > Apocynaceae > Catharanthus > Catharanthus roseus. Next base: position 30,862,012 of record JAPQWS010000168.1, read on the forward strand.
ATTATAACCACATAACTAAATAACATAAAAAAAAATAAACATAAACTTAAACATATAACTAACATAATATGAAATTATAACTTTAAAAAATTAAAAATAATTCAAAACACCTAGTCCAGCGAAGAAATTCTATTGAATTTCAACCAATAGTTATATTCTTAAATCTGGTGTGTTTTTTTTTTTATTTTAAATCAATTAAATTGTAAATAGATGAGTATAGATCGATTTACTAATCTTTTTTTAATTTTCTATGGATGGATTTGAGTTTGAAACCCTTGAAGCGAGAGAAGGTAGAGAAAATGGGAAGTAGAGAGAGAAAGTTTTTTATAAAAAATGAAGTTTTTAAAATTTTTTTAACCCCATATTTTGATGGTTTGAAATACATTTAGAATCGATTTTGAAAGTTAAAAGAGTTGGCAGAAGAAAAATGTGAAGTGGAAAACAAATCTGCAACATATTTTAGTATGTGATTTCTAATATTTTCTCGTCTAAAAAGCCGATTTCTAGCTAGGTCCTTGAACTACTATCTTTTCTCATATTATTTGTCATTTGGACATACTTTTTTCGTCTCAAAATGTTTGTTACTTTATTAAATTAAGGGAGTATTAAATGATATTGTTCCATACATACACCTATCTTATTGGAATTAATAAAATAATTATCTAGAAACTTCCCGTTAAGCAATGAAATCGGAATTAATAAAATAATTATCTAAAAACTTCCTGTTAAGCAATGAAATGGCTAACCATTACTTTAAATTACAACCAAATTGAAGATAATAAAAGAATAAACTATCTATTTCAAATTAAAGGAGACAGATTACAAGATCTTCAAACTGTAAATAAAATAGTGGAATCGGGAAGAACAGAAGATGAAGAACACAAAGTCCCGCAGTGAATTGGACCTCACAATCTGAAGAATCCTCTAATAAAATCTCTCAAAGAAATTACAATAACTTCAATAGTTCTCAGGAATCAGTCAAGCAAGAATATTGCAGACAAAATTCAGTAAAACAGAACACAAGAGAAGCTTCTATAATGGAGGAAAAAAGCTCTCAAGAAGAAGAAGGAGAGAGGAGGCCAGGACTTGAGAGAAGAGAGGAGAGGTTAGATTAAAATCTAGGGTAAAAAATATAATGAGTATTTATAGTAGGTCAAGTAAGAGAAAGAGATGGGGGAAAAGGAACGATTGAAGTAAAAGAGGGGGATACCGAAGGGTTGTGGTCAAAGGAGGTGGAAGACCAAGAGAGTAATTAAAAAAAGGAGGTTGGAGTGCAAGTGGGTCACCAAGGGTTGGGTCAAAATTGACCCGACCTGGTATCCCAAAGTAGTCAAGCCAAAAAGAGTGTGAGGTATAGTCCAAAGTCATTATTGGGCACAAAATAATAACAGCTCAATATTGTGGGAATAATCCAACAAACTCCACCTTGAACACAATATTGATATAGAACAAAAATTTAATATGAAGTAAATCACGGCAAAGAGCAAATTTGTCAGCAATAATAGTTTTTGTTCCAAAATCAGCAGGATTTTCTTTTGTGTTTATCTTCTTTATGTCAATTCTGTCATTTGTAATCTCTCTAATAAATTGATATTTAACATCTATGTGTTTAGTGCAATCATGATAAACAGGATTTTTATACAAATGTAGACAACTTTGACTGTCGATAAAAATGGTAGCTTTTGATTTTAAAAATTAACTCGGAAAAAAGTCCTTGAATCTAAATTCCTTCTTTAATGGCTTCAGTTGCAGCAATATACTCGGCTTCCGTGATTGATAAAGCAACCATAGGCTGCAACTGAGATTTCTAAGAAACACAATTTCCAGCAATTGTAAAGAAATAAGCAGTTGTGGATTTTTGAAAATCTTTGTTGCTGGCAAAATCAGAATCTACATATCCTATTAGTTCAAAAGACTTTGACAAATTTTGAAAATTCAAACCTCTATCAATAGTACCATTGAGATACCTCAAAAAGCCATTTTAAAACAGTCCAATGCTCCTTTCAGGATTGGACATAAAATGGCTTAGAAGACTTATAGAAAGGGCAATGTCAGGTGGTGTAGAAATCATTTAATACATGACAGACCCAATTATCATTCTATAAGGAACATTAGCTATTTTATTCTTTCAAAGTAATTTTCAGACAACTTTTAGAAGATACTTGAAAATGACTAGCTAAGGGAGTGAAAATAGGTTTGCAAGAGTCCATTGAAAACTTTGAAACAATTTTCTCTAAGAAAGGTTTTTGGGAAATAGTTAAAGAGTTATTTTTTCGATTTCTCAAAATGTTCATTCTCAAGATTTTAGGTGCAACACCTAAAACTTTCATATCAAATTCTATTTTTAAAGAGTTTTTAGTTTGACTAGTTTTTCTTTATGTTTGCATGCAATCAACATATAGAAGAAGATACATAGTATCATCAATAGAATTACCATAATAGTACAAACAATTTTCATCATAACTTCTTTTAAAACTAGATTTTTGTAGAAAAGTATCAAACCTTTTATACCATTGTCTTGGGGACTATTTAAATCCATAAAGAGACTTTTTGAGCAAGCATGCATAATTTTCTTTGCCTTTAACCTCAAAAATAGGAGGTTGTTTCATAAAAAAATTGTTTCATCAAGATCACCATGTAAAAAGGCAGTTTTAACATCAAATTGTTCTAAGTCAAGATCAAATAAAGCAACAATAAAAAACATGATCCTAATTGTCTTATACTTGATAGCAAGAGAAAATATTTAATTAAAATCAATGCCTTCTTTTTGAGAAAAACTTTTTTCAACTAATCCAGCTTTAAATCTAGGTGGTTTATTTTCAGAATCTGATCTTTGATTTTGAAAATCCATTTGCAGTCAATTAATTTCTGCTTTGGTTTAGGAAATAAAATCTATGTTTTGTTTTATGCAAAGATGAAATAAGATTTCTGCTAAGACCTAAAACATACCTAACATCGGAAAGTATTCTAATAATACCATCGAACATCTTAATAGAAACGGATCCTATCCTTTAACTAGACAAAATTTATTGTTTCCCATGAAAACTTTACTAGTTTCTACCGGTTTTAAATCTGAAAACCAGTTCTTATTAGGATACATGTGATAAGAACAACCAGAATCAAGGATTCAATCACTAGATATAGAAAAGGAGTGAGAAACCCACAAAACTTCTGAATATATCGAACTGGCATTGTTATCAGCCTCAAGAAATTTGGTTTCAATCACGGTATCTTTTGAATTTTCCCTTTTTCTGTTTTTCTCATCATGAGTTCTTTTAAAACATTTACTTTCACATGCCCCTCTTTGTTATAGTAAAAACATTTTACTTTTCTTCCATCCTTTTCTTTAGGTTCTCTACACTTAGACCTATCCCTACTTTTAGGTCTATGGCAAAAGCGTTCATTTTTCTCAGGTCTATTCCTATCATAGGGGTTTTCACCATTACTTTTGTTTTCTTTCTTAAGGTCTAAATTATTCGTCCTAAGAGCAGATTTCACATCAGAAAGAACAAGCTTTTCATGACCATATTTAGTAGTAGTTTTGACATCAGCAAAAGACTCGGGCAGTGAATTTAAAAGTACGATAGCAACGTTTTCATCGGAAATATCATCACCCTCATCTAGCAAATCTTACACAATTTTATTTAAATTATCTAAATTATCTTCAAGATATTTTGAAGGTGACATTTTAAAACTGAACAACTGCTCTTTTAAATAAATCTTGTTTGAAATAGAGTATTTTAAAAACATGTTTTCAAGTTTGAGCCAAATTTCTCTAGTAGTGTTCAAACCTCTAATTTCTCTAATGACAATGTCTTGTAAGTGTGAAATAATTGAACTTTTTGCAGAATCAAGTTTTTCTTTTAAAAATTCATCCTTCCATGATTCAAAGATAATTAGCAGTTTTTGAAATAGTCGGTAAAAGTTTGTTTTGAACTAAAATAGCTTCCGTTTTTATTCTCTAAATACTGAAATCGCTTTTACCATCATATTTATCGGTTTCTAATCTAGCGGTGGCTATTGGAACCACAAAGAGTAGACGGAAACGAAAATATGAAGAATAAAAGAAAAACAGAGAATAAGCAACAATTGGGCGCAAGTCAAAATACAAAAATATATATATATATATATATGAAAATATAGTGGCAAGCCAAAATAAAGAGCTTAAAGCAGTAAAAGAACACCAACAATATAATAGCACAAATATTATAGATATGTGGCAGCGAGCCGACCAACTGAATAATAACAATAAAATCAGAAATTTCAAGAAAGTGGCGGAAAACCGACCAATAGAACAATAATAGAAATTTCAAAAGAAAAAATGTGGCGGCAAACTGACCAACCCAAAAAAAAAAAAATACTGCAGAATAAGAAAAAAAACTGTACAAAGATAAAACAGATATAACAGATCAACAAAAAAACAAACAAACAGAAACAACACAACCAAAAAAAATAGAAATACGGCAGAATAAAAAAATAAGAAAAATTGAACAGAAATATGCATAAAAAATAAAAGACAGAAAGTGAACAAAAATGCAGAAAAATAAAAACAGAGAAACTAAATTTATACTACCCAAGAAAAATCGTTTTTCAAACAGAAAAATCACAAGACAAAGATACAAAGAATCTCAATAACATTCTTGCCAGACTCGGTTTTTAGTTTTCGAATTCAAGTGGCCAAAGACCACAAAATAAAAAAAAAATTACAGAAAATAAAGAATGAAGATGAGATCTTTAGAAGACTTCCCTAATGCGGAACTCAAAGATCGACAGAGAGAACACAAGCCGGCTCTGATACCAATGTTAGGCGATGAAATCACTAACCACTACTTTAAATTACAACCCAATCAAAGATAATAAAAGAATAATCTATCCATTACAAATTAAAGGAGACAAATTACAAGATCTTCAAACTATAAATAAAATAGTGCAATCGGGAAGAACAAAAGATTGAAGAACACAAAGTCCCTCAGTGAATTGCACCTCACAATCCGAAGAACCCTCTAATAAAATCTCTCAAAGAAATTACAATAACTTCAATAATTCTCAGGAATCAGTCAAGCAAGAATATTGTAGACAAAATTCAGTAAAAGAGAACACAAGAGAAGCTTCTGTAATGGAGGCAAAAAGCTCTCAAGAAGAAGAAGGAGAGAGGCGGCCAAGACTTGAGAGAAGAGAGGAGAGGTCTGGTTAAAATTTAGGGTAAAAAATATAATGAGTATTTATAGTGGGTCAAGTAAGAAAGAGAGGGGAAAAAGAACTGTTGAAGTAAAAGAGGGGGAAAACCGAAGGATTGTGGTCGACTGAGGTGGGAACCAAAAGAGTAATTAAAGAGGAGGTTGGGGTGCAAGTGGATCACCAAGGGTTGGGTCAAAATTGACCTGATCCAGTATTCCAAAATAGCCCAACTCAAAAGAGTGTGAGGTCTAGTCCAAAATCATCAATGGGCACAAAATAATAATAGCTTGATATTGTGGGCATAATCCAACACTTCCATTAGAAGTATTAATGACAGTAAAAGGATAATTTAGACCACTTCTTTTTTAATCTAAATAATTTAATCATTTCTTTCATTTTTGTGCTATATTCTTATAAAGTGACACGTAATAGGAAATGGATGGAGTAAAATTTTGTTTTTCCTTCTACAAATTTGAGTAAAAATGTGAAAAAAAAAATCTTGTATTAGAATCACCATGTTTTAACCAATCTATCATTGGTTTTTATTGCCAAAATAATTTTTCCTGCTTTAGGATATCTATATGTTCTTGTTGCAGTTGTTCTTCCATTAGTTTTAATCCAGTTGTTTGTCTTTCTGGACGGAGATTTTGAAAACCCTTAATCTAGCTAGAGTTCCTCTTTGAGAAATTGACCAAAAAAAAAAGTCTTCCTATAATTTAGGTTTTATCACTTAAGGACGTTATTTATCTCATTAGCAACTTCTATCTAATTACTTTTTACAATAGCCGAAAATACTTTTATGGGTGGAGAGGGAATTTCTGGCCAATTCGTATCACGTGATATTTACATGTTATTTTTAATAAGGGTAACATTGTCCAACTATTAATTTAAGCCCCAACACACAGCTGAAATGGGTCAATATAAACCTGGAAATTGTTTGGGTCGGCACACTGGACGTGTTATTTCGAACCATTCCAATTGTTGATTGGCACTTATATTAGTAGTTGGACAATTTTATCCTTACTAAAGATGAGAGTGTTATGCGACACAAATTGGTCGAAAATTACCCATCGCTGCCGTATAAAGGCATTTTCGGCCCTCGTAAAAAGTTATTGAAAAAAATGACTAATAAAATAAATAATATTTTTAAGTGCCAAAACTTAAATTCTATAAGGTACTTTTGGCCTATTTCTCTTCTTTTTTTCCTAGCAAAGACGTTACCGAGAGTAAATATATTCCAATCAGATGCTTCAGTGTGGAATTTATTTATAGTTGTTTGATACTTCCTCTGTTTCATATTCACTATCGGCTGGACATATTTTTTCCGTTTCAAAATATCTATCACTTTAGTAAATTAAGGAAATATTAAATAAAAGTTTTACACATATACTCTCTTTTAATATTTTGGGAATAATATAATATAATAAATGTTTAAAAACAGTTCAAATAAACTCATATTCCCAAGAAAGAGCAATTTAATTAACTCCCTCAAGTCATAAATATAAAAGGTTTTAGATCTTTGCACATAGATTAAGAGTTTTGAAAATAAAATAATTTTTTAACTACAATACCCTTTCTACTCTTCATAAATGAAGAAAGAAATAGATAGTGGAAGTAAATAAACTAATAAAATAAGTAAAAATTTAATAAATTTATTGAAAGTTGTAAAATCATTTCTGTTTTTTATCATTCTCAATAAACCTAATGTGTGTTTAAGGAGAGAAAGTAGAATAAACCTAACAATCAAATTCTTGTGGATAATGACGATTAATACTAGAATGATGGAGTAATTAAGATCAGAATGCCGATCAAAGGCCAATTTTCCTTTTCCTGAAATCAATATGAAGCCAATAGCTACTTGGTTTGTTCTTCACCTTATCTTGATCCAGTGAAATTATCTTTTATAACTGGCAAATTTTGAAAAATAAATAAATAAAAAGATATGGTTCATGATTGTTACGCAATAGTAGTACAATATAACAAGCCGACGCGGTTGACCACCTTGATCGGTGGAGGACCAACGTTGGTGACCGCGTTGGCAAACATACGATTGATTACCCAGGCCGTAAAATTTTTTGATTAATTGTAAAGTATTCACTTAAAGCTAGGAATTAATGTACTTTATCTTCAAAATTTAATAAATAGGTAATTTAATTGTAGTTTACTTTTTCAAGTCAATCAATTTAATTAAATTACTAAAATATTTTTATGTAAATTATAATTTATTACAAAATAATTCCTAAATTTAAATATAAAAATATTTTAAATTTATATCTTAATTTATAGTTATAATTTCGTATAAAATATTTTTATAAATTTTATAAAATTACTTTACTAATCAGTAAAGAAGAAATAAAAGAATTTATTGCCCTCATTGATACTGGTGCAGATATTAGTGTAATAGAGGAAGGATTAATTCCTACTAAATATTTTCAAAAAACAACTCATAGTTTGCGTCATGCAGGAGGTGATAAATTAAATATTAATTTTAAATTACCCTGTGCATATATTTGCAATAATAAAGTTTGCATTCCTGAAAGCTTTTTATTAGCTAAAAATATTACAAACCAAGTTATTCTTGGTACTCCTTTTATAAAGAAGATTTTTCCTATTACTTATATAGGTACTGATTGTATAATAGGAACTTTTGATAATACACATGTTTCTTTTAAGTTTATAACTGAACCAAATACAAGATTTGTTAATGAAATAAAGGATTTTATTATAAGAAAACAAAAGCAAATTAATTTTATAAATTTTGAAATTAACTCTTCAACTATAGAAGAAGTTTTGCAAAATCCTAAATTACAGGATAAAATTAAAAACATACAGCATAATATAGCTGTAGAAATTTGTAATGACCATCCTAATGCATTTTGGAGTCGAAAAAAACATGAAGTTAAACTTCCCTATATTGATGAATTTGATGATAGTCAGATTCCTACCAAGGCAAGACCTTGCCAAATGAATTCTAAATATTTAGAATTATGTAAAGAAGAAATAGCTTCTTTATTAAATAAAAAATTGATAAAAGAGTCAACCTCACCCTGGTCATGTACAGGATTTTATGTTAATAAAAATAGTGAAATAGAAAGAGGGGTACCCAGACTGGTAATTAATTATAAACCTCTCAATAAAGTATTAAAATGGATTAGACATCCTATTCCTAATAAAAAGGATTTATTAGACCGATTATATGAGGCTTTAATATTCTCTAAATTTGATTTAAAATCAGGTTATTGGCAAATACAAATTGCTGAAGCTGATCAATATAAAACAGCTTTTAATGTTCCTATAGGCCATTTTGAATGGAAAGTGATGCCTTTTGGATTAAAAAATGCCCCTTCTGAATTTCAGAAAATTATGAATGATATTTTCATTCCATACAGTGACTTTATATTAGTCTATATTGATGATATATTAGTATTCTCTAAAAATGTACAACAACATTTTGAACATTTAGATATTTTTAAAAAATTAGTTATACAAAATGGTTTAGTTATATCCAAACCTAAAATGGTTCTATTTCAAACTAATATTAGATTTTTGGGTCATAATATTGAAAAAGGAAATATAATTCCTATTAATAGAAGTATAGATTTTGCTTCTAAATTTCCAGATGAAATTCTGGATAAAACTCAATTATAAAGATTTTTAGGAAGTCTGATTTATATTCTGCCTTATTATAAAAATCTTGCTTCAGATACAGCTATTTTATATGATAGATTAAAAAAAAAGTCTACCCCTATGGACCTCTCAAAGATACCGAGACTGTTAAAATCATTAAAGCAAAAGTGAAATCTTTGCCTTGTTTGGTTTTAGCCAACCCTACTTGGCAAAAAATTATAGAAACTGATGCTTCTGATATTGGCTATGGGGGAATTCTTACTCAAATTTGTCCTGTTAATAATAAACCACAATTAGTCGGGATATCATTACGGGAAAATGGGACTGATAGTCAAAGAAATTATGCCACTATAGCAAAAGAAATCTTAGCTATTGTGAAATGTATTCTAAAATTTCAGGATGATTTATATAATCAAAAATTTATTGTTAAAACAGACTGTCAAGCAGCCAAATTTATGTTTAATAAAGATTTCAAACATGATGTTTCTAAACAAATGTTTGCTAGATGGCAAGCTCCTTTAGCTCTTTTGATTTTGATATTCTTTATAAGAAAGGTACAGATAATAATCTTCCTGACTTTTTGACTCGTGAATTTTTGCAGCATACAGGGACGAGGTCATAATTTTCGTGGTCGTGGTGGCCGTGGCAGAGGTAATACCTCTCAGCCTAAAGATAAGAATATTATAATTCAACATGGTAATAAAAAGTTGATAGCTTTTAATTTGCCGTAAAAGGAAGAAGTTTTATATGCGGAATTTAAAAAAGCGATATCTTGCTTCTCAAAAAACAAAAGGAAGGTGAAACCTCCTCATCATATGCTCGAGTATTAATCGAGCGAAGAAGATCATACACCTTCTTATTATACTCATACAGAAAAAGACATTATATGTCATTTGGAACACAAAGATTTACAATGGAAGGATAATCCATGGCTGTTGATTAACAGATATCTTGATGTGGCATCATATGCAGCAACATCATACAAACAAAGACAATATTATGAAACTGTGTTAAAAAACACATATTGTGAAATTACACATTTCTATCCTGGTGATGCTAAAACTGGGACAATTTATAATTTTAGCAAAATCATAATAAAAAAGATTATATCTATTGAAGAATGGGGAATTTCTCCTCTGAGAGAAAAAGGAATTTATAATTCCTGATACCAAATTCACCATCAAATATAATTATTGGGATTATGTTGATGCCTTTCATAAAGCCTTATTATATGAGAACCCAACCAAGAAGCATACTTGGTTAATAAAAATTTGTGGGAATGTTTATAACAACCCTTTACCAAATTGGTTCTTTTCATGGTGGACTAGATTTGGTACATCTGGGAAAATACTTCCTGATACTTTTAAAACTTTATATGGAGAATGGATAAATATATCTCCAATGGTTGCTGATTATATCAGTTTTGATATTAATTCAGAAGACATAGCTTCTATGCTTTTCTTCATAGAATTTTCCATACCATGGGTATGGAAATGGACTCCTGAAATGGGTTATACCCAACATAATATGCCATGCCTTAGAAGAGCTACTCATAGTAGGTTTTGGGACAGATTAATTAAATTTGATTCTCAAACCAAAACAATTCATGGTCAAAACATTTTGGATGATATCCAGCAGAAAATTGTGTTATACAAGAAAAAGAAAGAAACTGGTGAGTTTAAAACTACTAGTCCTTTCAGTCAATTATCTTCTATGATAAAATTACAGAAAGATGTGATACCAAAAGCAGATTTGATTAAATCTTATATGAAAGAATTGAAGAAGGAGCTTCTCAAAAATTTGCTCCCAGCAGACAAGACTGACATTTCTATTGCCAGCTCGTCTAATGATGAAGATTGTTTAGCAGGGGAATCTCAAGACCCTGTTGAAGATATGGATGCAGATCTTAATGAAGATGATATTGACCAAATGGTTAAAGATATGGAAGAGACTGCAACACAAGCCATAAAGTAAAAAGGATGCCGACACACATGTGACTGCAGCCCCACAATCCCATCAAAATATAATTATTGTCCTTGTAGGACCATGTAATAGTAACCGCATTATAGGAAATAGTGATATGCATTATTCATAAAGAAAAATTCATTTCAGATTCGGTTATTTCCGGATCTTTGTTATAAACACCTTTAACAATGTTTTCTTTTGTTTTTAAAACTTTTTCTACATGATTATTATTTTCATCTCGCTCACTTACTTGGGAAGTAGAAACCCTGTAAGGAATATAATCTTTATCGTCTAACAGAGGTGAAATATAAGATCTTTCAGATCTGGTAGAATATGTTCTTGGAATATTTCCAATTCTAGAGGAAGTAGGTTCCATCTGTATATAAACTATTCCTTCCGGAGTTTGTTCAATATGATCAATATTATGTTCAGTTTTTGACTGAATATAACCAGTTCTTTCTAATTTCCATTGGGGAGGCATAGGAATTTCATCCCATTTGATAATTCTTCTAGTTGATATCTTAGATCTATTGAAATTAGTTTCTATTAAAACAGTTTCATTTATCTTTTTATCCATTAATTTACAATTAGGATTTAAAGTAAACAATGGTTTATAATAAATTCTATAACAAATACATATTAGTTCAGATCCAGCCATATAATTATAACCATGAGTTTTAACATTTAATGTTAAAGTATCAAATATATTGACATCACTTAAAGATAGTGAAAGATTAGGATAAACATTAAAATAAACTGGTCCATGTGCCAGACTAGATTGGATCACACCTATTAATGATTGTTTCCAATTTAGATTTCTTGCATCTCTTAAACATGCAATAAAACTTTCAGGTAAACCTTCTAAAGTAAGAGGTTTAAATGCAATTTGCACTAGTACAATATGAATGAACTTGTATAAATCTTTATATTTAATTATATCATTTAATGATAATAATTTAATCTCAGTTTCTTCATTATCTAAAGAGACTGATTCTTCAGTAGTTTTAACTACTTGTTTCAAACCCAATTTTTCAAAGGTTCCCAACTGATAAACAGTTTTAAAATCAACTCTTGGAATAGTCCACTTATTAAGTGCTTCCAAGTTTTCAGGAATATCCATCTCTTGCTTAGAAATATTTTTAATGTTCCTCTTTTCTCTTAAAAAATTCATCTGAATTTAAGAAAGGTTTTCATGTTAAACTATGAATCACATACATATCATAGTAATTACATGGCTCTGATACCAAATGAGGTCCGGAGTAGCCCAGATAATTGTCCATGCAATAACTTAGAATTCAAAGGTTTAGATTTTACATGAACTCTAAAACCGTCATCCTATTTATCAAAGAATAAAACCGGGATCAACACCTTACACAACCTTTACTCAACGGCTTTCCACAGGCTAAACCTTATTCTTTTAACAAATAAGGCCAGTTTCAAGTTCATAACCCAAATTTTAAGTTATTACATAGCCAATTATCCATCCAGACAAAATAAGGATCCTAACAACATAAATAACCAGATATATATGAATCCATAGTTTAACATGAAATGATTTAGCCTGCCATTAGGCTAAACTTAAAACAAATATATATAATAAAATAAATATAAAGAGAATAAGAAGGAGAGATTACCAGGGATGACTAGAGAATCTTCAAACTTCTTATTAAAAGAAAAATTTACAATGAGAGAAGAGAGGGAGAGTACTCGAGAGATATATCTAATTTTTCCTAAGTGTGTCCTTCTTATGAAGAGTTCTCTTCCTTTTATAGATAAGGAGAAGAGCGGACACTAGCTAGAATATCTATTCTATTACATACGGATTTGAAACCCGAATAATGCATATCACTATTTCCTATAATGCGGTTACTATTACATGGTCCTACAAGGACCATAATTATATTTTGATGGGATTGTGGGGCTGCAGTCACATGTGTGTCGGCATCCTTTTTACTTTATGGCTTGTGTTGCAGCCTCTTCCATATCTTTAACCATTTGGTCAATATCATCTTCATTAAGATCTTCATCCATGTCTTCAACAGGGTCTTGAGATTCCCCTGCTAAACAATCTTCATCACTAGACGAGCTGGCAATAGAAATGTCAGTCTTGTCTGCTGGGAGCAAATTTTTGAGAAGCTCCTTCTTCAATTCTTTCATATAAGATTTAATCAAATCTGCTTTTGGTATCACATCTTTCTGTAATTTTATCATATGCCAAATGAGGTCCGGAGTAGCCCAGATAATTGTCCATGCAATAACTTAGAATTCAAAGGTTTAGATTTTACATGAACTCTAAAACCGTCATCCTATTTATCAAAGAATAAAACCGGGATCAACGCCTTACACAGCCTTTACTCAACGGCTTTCCACAGGCTAACCCTTATTCTTTTAACAAATAAGGCCAGTTTCAAGTTCATAACCCAAATTTTAAGTTATTACATAGCCAATTATCCATCCAGACAAAATAAGGATCCTAACAACATAAATAACCAGATATATATGAATCCTAGTTTAACATGAAATGATTTAGCCTGCCATTAGGCTAAACTTAAAACAAATATATATAATAAAATAAATATAAAGAGAATAAGAAGGAGAGATTACCAGGGATGACTAGAGAATCTTCAAACTTCTTATTAAAAGAAAAATTTACAATGAGAGAAGAGAGGGAGAGTACTCGAGAGATATATCTAATTTTTTCTACGTGTGTCCTTCTTATGAAGAGTTCTCTTCCTTTTATAGACAAGGAGAAGAGCGGACACCAGCTAGAATATCTATTCTATTACATACGGATTTGAAATCCGAATAATGCATATCACTATTTCCTATAATGCGGTTACTATTACATGGTCCTACAAGGACAATAATTATATTTTGAGGGGATTGTGGGGCTGCAGTCACATGTGTGTCGGCATCCTTTTTACTTTATGGCTTGTGTTGCAGCCTCTTCCATATCTTTAACCATTTGGTCAATATCATCTTCATTAAGATCTTCATCCATGTCTTCAACAGGGTCTTGAGATTCCCCTGCTAAACAATCTTCATCACTAGACGAGCTGGCAATAGAAATGTCAGTCTTGTCTGCTGGGAGCAAATTTTTGAGAAGCTCCTTCTTCAATTCTTTCATATAAGATTTAATCAAATCTGCTTTTGGTATCACATCTTTCTGTAATTTTATCATATGCCAAATGAGGTCCGGAGTAGCCCAGATAATTGTCCATGCAATAACTTAGAATTCAAAGGTTTAGATTTTACATGAACTCTAAAACCGTCATCCTATTTATCAAAGAATAAAACCGGGATCAACGCCTTACACAGACTCTTTACTCAACGGCTTTCCACAGAGCTAACCCTTATTCTTTTAACAAATAAGGCCAGTTTCAAGTTCATAACCCAAATTTTAAGTTATTACATAGCCAATTATCCATCCAGACAAAATAAGGATCCTAACAACATAAATAACCAGATATATATGAATCCATAGTTTAACATGAAATGATTTAGCCTGCCATTAGGCTAAACTTAAAACAAATATATATAATAAAATAAATATAAAGAGAATAAGAAGGAGAGATTACCAGGGATGACTAGAGAATCTTCAAACTTCTTATTAAAAGAAAAATTTACAATGAGAGAAGAGAGGGAGAGTACTCGAGAGATATATCTAATTTTTTCTAAGTGTGTCCTTCTTATGAAGAGTTCTCTTCCTTTTATAGACAAGGAGAAGAGCGGACACCAGCTAGAATATCTATTCTATTACATACGGATTTGAAATCCGAATAATGCATATCACTATTTCCTATGATGCGGTTACTATTACATGGTCCTACAAGGACAATAATTATATTTTGATGGGATTGTGGGGCTGCAGTCACATGTGTGTCAGCATCCTTTTTACTTTATGGCTTGTGTTGCAGCCTCTTCCATATCTTTAACCATTTGGTCAATATCATCTTCATTAAGATCTTCATCCATGTCTTCAACAGGGTCTTGAGATTCCCCTGCTAAACAATCTTCATCACTAGACGAGCTGGCAATAGAAATGTCAGTCTTGTCTGCTGGGAGCAAATTTTTGAGAAGCTCCTTCTTCAATTCTTTCATATAAGATTTAATCAAATCTGCTTTTGGTATCACATCTTTCTGTAATTTTATCATATGCCAAATGAGGTCCGGAGTAGCCCAGATAATTGTCCATGCAATAACTTAGAATTCAAAGGTTTAGATTTTACATGAACTCTAAAACCGTCATCCTATTTATCAAAGAATAAAACCGGGATCAACGCCTTACACAGCCTTTACTCAACGGCTTTCCACAGGCTAACCCTTATTCTTTTAACAAATAAGGCCAGTTTCAAGTTCATAACCCAAATTTTAAGTTATTACATAGCCAATTATCCATCCAGACAAAATAAGGATCCTAACAACATAAATAACCAGATATATATGAATCCATAGTTTAACATGAAATGATTTAGCCTGCCATTAGGCTAAACTTAAAACAAATATATATAATAAAATAAATATAAAGAGAATAAGAAGGAGAGATTACCAGGGATGACTAGAGAATCTTCAAACTTCTTATTAAAAGAAAAATTTACAATGAGAGAAGAGAGGGAGAGTACTCGAGAGATATATCTAATTTTTTCTACGTGTGTCCTTCTTATGAAGAGTTCTCTTCCTTTTATAGACAAGGAGAAGAGCGGACACCAGCTAGAATATCTATTCTATTACATACGGATTTGAAATCCGAATAATGCGTATCACTATTTCCTATAATGCGGTTACTATTACATGGTCCTACAAGGACAATAATTATATTTTGATGGGATTGTGGGGGCTGCAGATCACATGTGTGTCGGCATCCTTTTTTACTTTATGGCTTGTGTTGCAGCCTCTTCCATATCTTTAACCATTTGGTCAATATCATCTTCATTAAGATCTTCATCCATATCTTCAACAGGGTCTTGAGATTCCCCTGCTAAACAATCTTCATCATTAGACGAGCTGGCAATAGAAATGTCGGGTCTTGTCTCATTGGGAGCAAATTTTTGAGAAGCTCCTTCTTCAATTCTTTCATATAAGATTTAATCAAATCCGCTTTTGGTATCACATCTTTCTCGTAATTTTATCATAGAAGATAATTGATCGAAAGGACTAGTAGTTTTAAACTCACCAGCTTTCTTTCTTTTTCTTGTATAACACAATTTTCTACTGGATATCATCCAAAATGTTTTGACCATGAATTGTTTTGGTTTTCGGAATCAAATTTAATTAATCTGTCCCCAAAACCTACTATGAGTAGCTCTTCTAAGGCATGGCATATTATGTTGGGTATAACCCACTTCAGGAGTCCATTTCCATACCCATGGTATGGAAAATTCTATGAAGAAAAGCATAGAAGCTATGTCTTCTGAATTAATATCAAAACTGATATAATCAGCAACCTTTGGAGATCTATTTATCCATTCTCCATATAAAGTTTTAAAAGTATCAGGAAGTATTTTCCCAGATGTACCAAATCTAGTCCACCATGAAAAGAACCAATTTGGTAAAGGGTTGTTATAAACATTCCCACAAATTTTTATTAACCAAGCATGCTTCTTGGTTGGGTTCTCATATAATAAGGCTTTATGAAAGGCATCAACATAATCCCAATAATTATATTTGATGGTGAATTTGGTATCAGGAATTATAAATTCCTTTTCTCTCAGAGGAGAAATTCCCCATTCTTCAATAGATATAATCTTTTTTATTATGATTTTGCTAAAATTATAAATTGTCCCAGTTTTAGCACCACCAGGATAGAAATGTGTAATTTCACAATATGTGTTTTTTAACACAGTTTCATAATATTGTCTTTGTTTGTATGATGTTGCTGCATATGATGCCACATCAAGATATCTGTTAATCAACAGCCATGGATTATCCTTCCATTGTAAATCTTTGTGTTCCAAATGACATATAATGTCTTTTTCTGTATGAGTATAATAAGAAGGTGTATGATCTTCTTCTGCTTCAGTTAATACCTGAGCATATGATGAGGAGGTTTCACCTTCCTTTTGTTTTTGAGAAGCAAGATACTGCTTTTTAAATTCTGCATATAAAACTTCTTCCTTTTCTGGCAAATTAAAAGCTATCAACTTTTTATTACCATGTTGAATTATAATATTCTTATCTTTAGGCTGAGAGGTATTACCTCTGCCACGGCCACCACGACCACGAAAATTATGACCTCGTCCCTGCATGCTGCAAAAATTCACGAGTCAAAAAGTCAGGAAGATTATTATCTGTACCTTTCTTATAAAGAATATCAAAATCAAAAGGAGCTAAATGAGCTTGCCATCTAGCAAACATTTGTTTAGAAACATCATGTTTGAAATCTTTATTAAACATAAATTTGGCTGCTTGACAGTCTGTTTTAACAATAAATTTTTGATCATATAAATCATCCTGAAATTTTAGAATACATTTCACAATAGCTAAGATTTCTTTAGCTATAGTGGCATAATTTCTTTGACTATCAGTCCATTTTCCAGAATGATATCTGACTAATTGTGGTTTATTATTAACAGGACAAATTTGAGTAAGAATTCCCCCATAGCCAATATCAGAAGCATCAGTTTCTATAATTTTTTGCCAAGTAGGGTTGGCTAAAACCAAACAAGGCAAAGATTTCACTTTTGCTTTAATGATTTTAACAGTCTCAGTATGCTGAGAGGTCCATGGGGTAGGCTTCTTTTTTAATCTATCATATAAAATAGCTGTATCTGAAGCAAGATTTTTATAATAAGGCAGAATATAATTCAGACTTCCTAAAAATCTTTGTAATTGAGTTTTATCCAGAATTTCATCTGGAAATTTAGAAGCAAAATCTATACTTCTATTAGTTTGTTAATTTGTTTGACACTTTAACATTAAATGTTAAAACTCATGGACAATTATCTGGGCTACTCCGGACCTCATTTGGTATCAGAGCCATGTAATTACTATGATATGTATGTGATTCATAGTTTAACATGAAAACCTTTCTTAAATTCAGATGAATTTATTAAGAGAAAAGAGGAACATTAAAAATGTTTCTAAGCAAGCGATGGATATTCCTGAAAACTTGGAAGCACTTAATAAGTGGACTATTCCAAGAGTTGATTTTAAAACTGTTTATCAGTTGGGAACCTTTGAAAAATTGGGTTTGAAACAAGTAGTTAAAACTACTGAAGAATCAGTCTCTTTAGATAATGAAGAAACTGAGATTAAATTATTATCATTAAATGATATAATTAAATATAAAGATTTATACAAGTTCATTCATATTGGACTAGTGCAAATTGCATTTAAACCTCTTACTTTAGAAGGTTTACCTGAAAGTTTTATTGCATGTTTAAGAGATGCAAGAAATCTAAATTGGAAACAATCATTAATAGGTGTGATCCAATCTAGTCTGGCACATGGACCAGTTTATTTTAATGTTTATCCTAATCTTTCACTATCTTTAAGTGATGTCAATATATTTGACACTTTAACATTAAATGTTAAAACTCATGGTTATAATTATATGGCTGGATCTGAACTAATATGTATTTGTTATAGAATTTATTATAAACCATTATTTACTTTAAATCCTAATTGTAAATTAATGGATAAAAAGATAAATGAAACTGTTTTAATAGAAACTAATTTCAATAGATCTAAGATATCAACTAGAAGAATTATCAAATGGGATAAAATTCCTATGCCTCCCTAATGGAAATTAGAAAGAACTGGTTATATTCGATCAAAAACCGAACATAATATTGATCATATTGAACAAACTCCGAAGGAATAGTTTATATACGGGATGGAACCTACTTCCTCTAGAATTGGAAATATTCCAAGAACATATTCTACCAGATCTGAAAGATCTTATATTTCACCTCTGTTAGACGATAAAGATTATATTCCTTACAGGGTTTCTACTTCCCAAGTAAGTGAGCGAGATGAAAATAATAATCATGTAGAAAAAGTTTTAAAAACAAAAGAAAACATTGTTAAAGGTGTTTATAACAAAGATCCGGAAATAACCGAATCTGAAATGAATTTTTCTTTATGAATAATATACAAAAAATTGATTTTAGACCTGGATCTGAAGCCAGGTAAAAAATTAAAACTGAATTTAATTTACCTAGATGGGAACCATTTAGAAAATGGTTTTTCTCTAATTTTGATGATAATATGAAATATTATATTTCGGAAGAATTTTATAAATGTTTATCTGGATATAATATTTTATTTCCATTTGTTCCATGGTTTATGAATAAATATATTGAACCATATATATCTGTTTTAGAAAGAGATTATAAACTCTTAAATGGTAACATCATAAAAGGAGTTTGGCCTCCTCAACAACCTTTTTATTTAGAAAAGGAAAATCATATTGTTAGTTTTACAGCCTTTAGTAAACTTTTTGAAAATGATACTTTACATATTACTGTCAAACAAATTAACAAACTAATAGAACAACAGAATTATACAAATATCTGTTTAAATGTATTAGGAGAACAAATTCTCTCTCTTTATAAGAGAATTGATGTTTTATTACAGAAGCTTGAAAAGCTTAATACATCCTCTTCAGAAGGTTCAGGAATTAAAGAAGTTATATCTGCTCCTCCTGTGCAGCCACCTCCTGAAATTCAAAATTATAAATTAAAAAAGATGTCAGATCTAGAAGAAATGCTAGATCAGAAATTTAAAAAATTAAATATTAATACTTTAGAACATGAATTTTCTGATAAATTATCAGAAACAAAGGTTCCCAACTGATAAACAGTTTTAAAATCAACTCTTGGAATAGTCCACTTATTAAGTGCTTCCAAGTTTTCAGGAATATCCATCTCTTGCTTAGAAACATTTTTAATGTTCCTCTTTTCTCTTAATAAATTCATCTGAATTTAAGAAAGGTTTTCATGTTAAACTATGAATCACATACATATCATAGTAATTACATGGCTCTGATACCAAATGAGGTCCGGAGTAGCCCAGATAATTGTCCATGCAATAACTTAGAATTCAAAGGTTTAGATTTTACATGAACTCTAAAACCGTCATCCTATTTATCAAAGAATAAAACAGGGATCAACGCCTTACACAGCCTTTACTCAACGGCTTTCCACAGGCTAACCCTTATTCTTTTAACAAATAAGGCCAGTTTCAAGTTCATAACCCAAATTTTAAGTTATTACATAGCCAATTATCCATCCAGACAAAATAAGGATCCTAACAACATAAATACCAAATGAGGTCCGGAGTAGCCCAGATAATTGTCCATGCAATAACTTAGAATTCAAAGGTTTAGATTTTACATGAACTCTAAAACCGTCATCCTATTTATCAAAGAATAAAACCGGGATCAACGCCTTACACAGCCTTTACTCAACGGCTTTCCACAGGCTAACCCTTATTCTTTTAACAAATAAGGCCAGTTTCAAGTTCATAACCCAAATTTTAAGTTATTACATAGCCAATTATCCATCCAGACAAAATAAGGATCCTAACAACATAAATAACCAGATATATATGAATCCATAGTTTAACATGAAATGATTTAGCCTGCCATTAGGCTAAACTTAAAACAAATATATATAATAAAATAAATATAAAGAGAATAAGAAGGAGAGATTACCAGGGATGACTAGAGAATCTTCAAACTTCTTATTAAAAGAAAAATTTACAATGAGAGAAGAGAGGGAGAGTACTCGAGAGATATATCTAATTTTTTCTAAGTGTGTCCTTCTTATGAAGAGTTTTCTTCCTTTTATAGACAAGGAGAAGAGCGGACACCAGCTAGAATATCTATTCTATTACATACGGATTTGAAATCCGAATAATGCATATCACTATTTCCTATAATGCGGTTACTATTACATGGTCCTACAAGGACAATAATTATATTTTGATGGGATTGTGGGGCTGCAGTCACATGTGTGTCAGCATCCTTTTTACTTTATGGCTTGTGTTGCAGCCTCTTCCATATCTTTAACCATTTGGTCAATATCATCTTCATTAAGATCTTCATCCATATCTTCAACAGGGTCTTGAGATTCCCCTGCTAAACAATCTTCATCATTAGACGAGCTGGCAATAGAAATGTCAGTCTTGTCTGCTGGGAGCAAATTTTTGAGAAGCTCCTTCTTTAATTCTTTCATATAAGATTTAATCAAATCTGCTTTTGGTATCACATCTTTCTGTAATTTTATCATAGAAGATAATTGACTGAAAGGACTAGTAGTTTTAAACTCACCAGTTTCTTTCTTTTTCTTGTATAACACAAATTTCTGCTGGATATCATCCAAAATGTTTTGACCATGAATTGTTTTGGTTTCAGAATCAAATTTAATTAATCTGTCCCAAAACCTACTATGAGTAGCTCTTCTAAGGCATGGCATATTATGTTGGGTATAACCCACTTCAGGAGTCCATTTCCATACCCATGGTATGGAAAATTCTATGAAGAAAAGCATAGAAGCTATGTCTTCGAATTAATATCAAAAGCGATATAATCGAGCAACCATTGGAGATATATTTATCCATTCTCCATATAAAGTTTTAAAAGTATCAGGAAGTATTTTCCCAGATGTACCAAATCTAGTCCACCATGAAAAGAACCAATTTGGTAAAGGGTTGTTATAAACATTCCCACAAATTTTTATTAACCAAGTATGCTTCTTGGTTGGGTTCTCATATAATAAGGCTTTATGAAAGGCATCAACATAATCCCAATAATTATATTTGATGGTGAATTTGGTATCAGGAATTATAAATTCCTTTTCTCTCAGAGGAGAAATTCCCCATTCTTCAATAGATATAATCTTTTTTATTATGATTTTACTAAAATTATAAATTGTCCCAGTTTTAGCACCACCAGGATAGAAATGTGTAATTTCACAATATGTGTTTTTTAACACAGTTTCATAATATTGTCTTTGTTTGTATGATGTTGCTGCATATGATGCCACATCAAGATATCTGTTAATCAACAGCCATGGATTATCCTTCCATTGTAAATCTTTGTGTTCCAAATGACATATAATGTCTTTTTCTGTATGAGTATAATAAGAAGGTGTATGATCTTCTTCTGCTTCAGTTAATACCTGAGCATATGATGAGGAGGTTTCACCTTCCTTTTGTTTTTGAGAAGCAAGATACTGCTTTTTAAATTCTGCATATAAAACTTCTTCCTTTTCTGGCAAATTAAAAGCTATCAACTTTTTATTACCATGTTGAATTATAATATTCTTATCTTTAGGCTGAGAGGTATTACCTCTGCCACGGCCACCACGACCACGAAAATTATGACCTCGTCCCTGTATGCTGCAAAAATTCACGAGTCAAAAAGTCAGGAAGATTATTATCTGTACCTTTCTTATAAAGAATATCAAAATCAAAAGAGCTAAATGAGCTTGCCATCTAGCAAACATTTGTTTAGAAACATCATGTTTGAAATCTTTATTAAACATAAATTTGGCTGCTTGACAGTCTGTTTTAACAATAAATTTTTGATTATATAAATCATCCTGAAATTTTAGAATACATTTCACAATAGCTAAGATTTCTTTTGCTATAGTGGCATAATTTCTTTGACTATCAGTCCATTTTCCAGAATGATATCTGACTAATTGTGGTTTATTATTAACAGGACAAATTTGAGTAAGAATTCCCCCATAGCCAATATCAGAAGCATCAGTTTCTATAATTTTTTGCCAAGTAGGGTTGGCTAAAACCAAACAATGCAAAGATTTCACTTTTGCTTTAATGATTTTAACAGTCTCAGTATGCTGAGAGGTCCATGGGGTAGGCTTTTTTTTTAATCTATCATATAAAATAGCTGTATCTGAAGCAAGATTTTTATAATAAGGCAGAATATAAATCAGACTTCCTAAAAATCTTTATAATTGAGTTTTATCCAGAATTTCATCTGGAAATTTAGAAGCAAAATCTATACTTCTATTAATAGGAATTATATTTCCTTTTTCAATATTATGACCCAAAAATCTAATATTAGTTTGAAATAGAACCATTTTAGGTTTGGATATAACTAAACCATTTTGTATAACTAATTTTTTAAAAATATCTAAATGTTAAAAATGTTGTTGTACATTTTTAGAGAATACTAATATATCATCAATATAGACTAATATAAAGTCACTGTATGGAATGAAAATATCATTCATAATTTTCTGAAATTCAGAAGGGGCATTTTTTAATCCAAAAGGCATCACTTTCCATTCAAAATGGCCTATAGGAATATTAAAAGCTGTTTTATATTGATCAGCTTCAGCAATTTGTATTTGCCAATAACCTGATTTTAAATCAAATTTAGAGAATATTAAAGCCTCATATAATCGGTCTAATAAATCCTTTTTATTAGGAATAGGATGTCTAATCCATTTTAATACTTTATTGAGAGGTTTATAATTAATTACCAATCCAGGGTACCCCTCTTTCTATTTCACTATTTTTATTAACATAAAATCCTCGTACATGACCGAGGGTGAGGTTGACTCTTTTATCAATTTTTTATTTAATAAAGAAGCTATTTCTTCTTTACATAATTCTAAATATTTAGAATTCATTTGGCAAGGTCTTGCCTTGGTAGGAATCTGACTATCATCAAATTCATCAATATAGGGAAGTTTAACTTCATGTTTTCTTTTCGACTCCAAAATGCATTAGGATGGTCATTACAAATTTCTACAGACTATATTATGCTTTGTATGTTTTTAATTTTATCCTCGTAATTTAGGATTTTGCAAAACTTCTTCTATAGTTGAAGAGTTAATTTCAAAATTTATAAAATTAATTTGCTTTTGTTTTCTTATAATAAAATCCTTTATTTCATTAACAAATCTTGTATTTGGTTCAGTTATAAACTTAAAAGAAACAGGTGTATTATCAAAAGTTCCTATAATACAATCAGTACCTATATAAGTAATAGGAAAAATCTTCTTTATAAAAGGAGTACCAAGAATAACTTGGTTTGTAATATTTTTAGCTAATAAAAAGCTTTCAGGAATGCAAACTTTATTATTGCAAATATATGCACAGGGTAATTTAAAATTAATATTTAATTTATCACCTCCTGCATGACGCAAATTATGAGTTATTTTTTGAAAATATTTAGTAGGAATTAATCCTTCCTGTATTACACTAATATCTGCACCAGTATCAATGAGGGCAATAAATTCTTTTATTTCTTCTTTACTGATTAGTAAAGTAATTTTCACATAAAACTTGAATGATGTAATCATATCAAGAGTAGTTAAGAAATTTTCTTCACCAATCTTATTAAGATTGTCAAAAAGATTTGGTGTAACCAAAGTATAATCTTTTTTAGTTTCTTTAGTTTCTAGATTAGAAACTCTGACATCAAGAGTTTTATTGATTTGTTTTAACATCTTGATCTCATCTTTAAGCTGATTTATTTCTCCATATAAATCATTTAAAGTAGTAGGAGATTTATGTGAATCTTCATATCTTTGTTTCATAAGTTTATAAACTTCTGTCATAGAATATGGATTATTATTAGGTATAAATTCTACTTCTTTCTTAGGAGTAGAAGTACTGGTGGATGGAATATCATCCAGATTCTCTATAATTCGAGACCTTAATTCTGGGTCTTTAATAGATTTTAAAAATTCTAAAATATGATTATTGGTTAAAACATTAATATCAGAATCTTGAAATTGAGATATTAATTTATAATAATCATCTTCTTCTTTATCAGATTCACTGACTCCTTGTTTACAAGGACACATATCTTCTTCTGATATTTCAGAAGAATCATAGATATGATCTATTTCCGAGGCTGAATTTATCTCTTCAGACTCATCAGATTCTAAAAATAATTTTTCTAACGAATCTTTCAATTCTTCACTAATATTAAGATTATTAATCTTTTGTTTCATTCTACACTTATTAGCATAGTGACCTATTCTTTTACACTTATAACAAACAATATTACTTTTGTCTTTCTTACGCTCAAATCTATCAGATTTTCGTTTAGCTTTTTTCTCTAGCTTAGCCTGAGAATATCTTTTCTTTTTCTGTTTATGATAAAATTCATTTTTATTAGGACTATAAGAGGTTTTAACTTGTCTTTTTTGTGGTTGAATATCCAACCCAAATTGAGTACAAAATTGGCCTAATTGAGTTCTTTCAGTTAGTCTTTGCCTTTTAATTTGTTGATTTAACTTAATTTCATTACATAAGGCTAAACCTTCAGTTTTGCAAGTCGTTATGAGACTGCCATATGTATAACTGTCATAAGGAATAGATATATGATCTTTCCTAAGAGTTTTTCTTACTCTTTCCGCAAATAATGGAGGTAATCCATCAATAAATTTGGCTTTCCAATGAGAACTATTAGTCTCAGGTAATTCCATGACTCTATTGAGAAATTGGTCTTTATACCATCTCCAATCTGTAAGTGTTTTACACCTAGTATTTTGTAATAAGGTTCTATTAGTCTCATTATTATCCGAAATTCTTCCGGTAAAATGTTCTAAAATAGTAACAATCAGTGTATAAACTGCTTGTTCACTAGTACTACCATTTTCCTCTTGTTTAAAAGTATGATAAATAGTTTCTTTCTCTTGATTAGAAAGATAATTATCCCACCAACCTTTAAGTTGGCCAGTAAAACCTGCAACTATCATTTTTGCAATATTACTGTCACTATTTCCAATCAGTTTACTGACTGTACTATACATTAACATTCTATGTGTCAAATTATAAATCTGTTTTTCTGTATAACCATCTAAATTCCATTCATAAATGCTTTTTCCATTATAACTATTATTATAAATATATTCTTGTTCCTCATGTAAAATATCTATAGGAGAAGGTCTTCTATAATAATTTATTCTTTGTGTAGGTCAATCAGCAAAGTTATGTAACTTATTAAGTTCATCCTTAATAATAGGTTTATAATCCTTTGTTTCTGATAATTTATCAGAAAATTCATTTTCTAAAGTATTAATATTTAATTTTTTAAATTTCTGATCTAGCATTTCTTCTAGATCTGACATCTTTTTTAATTTATAATTTTGAATTTCAGGAGGTGGCTGCACAGGAGGAGCAGATATAACTTCTTTAATTCCTGAACCTTCTGAAGAGGATGTATTAAGCTTTTCAAGCTTCTGTAATAAAACATCAATTCTCTTATAAAGAGAGAGAATTTGTTCTCCTAATACATTTAAACAGATATTTGTATAATTCTATTGTTCTATTAGTTTGTTAATTTGTTTGACAGTAATATGTAAAGTATCATTTTCAAAAAGTTTACTAAAGGCTGTAAAACTAACAATATGATTTTCCTTTTCTAAATAAAAAGGTTGTTGAGGAGGCCAAACTCCTTTTATGATGTTACCATTTAAGAGTTTATAATCTCTTTCTAAAACAGATATATATGGTTCAATATATTTATTCATAAACCATGGAACAAATGGAAATAAAATATTATATCCAGATAAACATTTATAAAATTCTTCCGAAATATAATATTTCATATTATCATCAAAATTAGAGAAAAACCATTTTCTAAATGGTTCCCATCTAGGTAAATTAAATTCAGTTTTAATTTTTTACCTGGCTTCAGATCCAGGTCTAAAATCAATTTTTTGTATATTATTCATAAAGAAAAATTCATTTCAGATTCGGTTATTTCCGGATCTTTGTTATAAACACCTTTAACAATGTTTTCTTTTGTTTTTAAAACTTTTTCTACATGATTATTATTTTCATCTCGCTCACTTACTTGGGAAGTAGAAACCCTGTAAGGAATATAATCTTTATCGTCTAACGTAGGTGAAATATAAGATCTTTCGGATCCGGTAGAATATGTTCTTGGAATATTTCCAATTCTAGAGGAAGTAGGTTCCATCTCGTATATAAACTATTCCTTCGGAGTTTGTTCAATATGATCAATATTATGTTCGGTTTTTGATCGAATATAACCAGATTCTTTCTAATTTCCATTGGGAAGGCATAGGAATTTCATCCCATTTGATAATTCTTCTAGTTGATATCTTAGATCTATTGAAATTAGTTTCTATTAAAACAGTTTCATTTATCTTTTTATCCATTAATTTACAATTAGGATTTAAAGTAAACAATGGTTTATAATAAATTCTATAACAAATACATATTAGTTCGAGATCCGACCATATAATTATAACCATGAGTTTTAACATTTAATGTTAAAGTGTCAAATATATTGACATCACTTAAAGATAGTGAAAGATTAGGATAAACATTAAAATAAAGCTGGTCCATGTGCCGGACTAGATTGGATCACACCTATTAATGATTGTTTCCAATTTAGATTTCTTGCATCTCTTAAACATGCAATAAAACTTTCAGTAAACCTTCTAAAGTAAGAGGTTTAAATGCAATTTGCACTAGTCCAATATGAATGAACTTGTATAAATCTTTATATTTAATTATATCATTTAATGATAATAATTTAATCTCGGTTTCTTCATTATCTAAAGAGATCGATTCTTCGATGAGTTTTAACTACTTGTTTCAAACCCAATTTTTCAAAGGTTCCCAACTGATAAACAGTTTTAAAATCAACTCTTGGAATAGTCCACTTATTAAGTGCTTCCAAGTTTTCAGGAATATCCATCTCTTGCTTAGAAACATTTTTAATGTTCCTCTTTTCTCTTAATAAATTCATCTGAATTTAAGAAAGGTTTTCATGTTAAACTATGAATCACATACATATCATAGTAATTACATGGCTCTGATACCAAATGAGATCCGGAGTAGCCCAGATAATTGTCCATGCAATAACTTAGAGTTCATGTAAAATCGAAACCTTTGAATTCTAAGTTATTGCATGGACAATTATCTGGGCTACTCCGGACCTCATTTCTAAAATATTTTTATGTAAATTATAATTTATTACAAAATAATTCCTAAATTTAAATATAAAATATTTTAAATTTATATCTTAATTTATAGTTATAATTTCGTATAAAATATTTTTATAAATTTTATAATAATATTTTTTTATTATATATTATTAAAGATTGATCAATTAATTTAAAAACTATATTTTATTTTTTAAAAATAATTAAATGGTTAATATTTTTTATTAATATATTGTAATAACTATTATTTAATAGTATTCTAAAGAAAAGAATTTATATTTTCGTCTATTATTTTAATATTTTGGTTAAAGCTATTATTTAATCCTTGTTAAGATTTTTTATTAATATATTGTAATAACTATTATTTAATAGTATTCTAAAGAAAAGAATTTAGATTTTCGTTTATTATTTTAATATTTTGGTTAAAGCTATTATTTAATCCTTGTTACAAGAAATTACTACAAATTCTAATATATAAAATTTTTAAAAATTTTTTAAGATAAAGATTTGAAATTGAAAATTATTATATTTATAAATGAATATATTATTTTCATTGAAATAAATTTAATATTATTTTTTCTTTAAATAATCAACTTTTTTAAAGTTAGATAATCAATTTTGAAAGAATATAGATTAAAAATTATTGTTACAAATTTTATGAAAATATTTTGTAACAATATATTTTTAGCCTATATTATTTAAAAATTATTATTTAATTAATAAATATTTTATTTTATACAAATAAATAATTGTAAGAAGTTATCACTAATTTATTATAATAAATTAATAGTATTTACTGTAACAAAAGAAAATATATTTTCGTCCATTATTGTAGTACTTTACATAAAATTTGGGAGCCAATAAATCTAACTTGAAAATATGAATGTATAGTGCGAAATAAATCATTATTTCCCCTCCTCTTCCCTACTTTTTCTCTCCATAAAAAATTTTTCTGTTACTTTAATTTACTCTCTCTTTACTCTAAAACTATAAACTTTAACATTGAACTTGTATTTGAGGTAGATATGGATCATTATGAAGAATTTGTAGAAGAAAATATCAGTTTAGAGGTAAGAAATTTTTGCAATTTGGGGTCAGATCGCCGGGAGTGGCGACTCGAACACGATCCAATCGCCCGGCTGAGCGTCCCAATGTGAAGAGGATCGCCCAGCGGCGCGACCCGGACACGTTCAGATCGCCGGCCTGGGCGACCCGAGTAGGGTTTTGTTTTTTTTAATATTTTTTTTCAATGTTAATTTTTTTTAATGTTACTACTGTTTTTTTTAGAGTATTTTTTTAGAATGTTCCTTTTTTTTTGTTTTAGAATACTACCATTCTTTTTTTTTAGAATGTTCATTTTTTTTAGAATATTACTATTGTCGCTTTTAGAATGTTCATTTTTTTTTAGAATATTACTATTTTTTTAGAATATTCGTTTTTATTTAAATTTTAGAATGTTATTATTATTTTTTAATTTTAGATGTTATGTTTTTTTTTTAAATTTTAGAATGTTACTAATATTTTTTAGAATGTTACAAATTTTTTTTTTTTTTAGAATGTCACTTTTGTTTTTTTAAAATTTAAGAATGTTACTATTTTTTTTAATTTTAGAATGTTACTAAATTTTTTTTAGAATGTTATTAATTTTTTTTTTGTTTTTTATTTTTGTTAGAATGTTACTTTTGTTTTTTTTTTAAATTTAAGAATGTTACTATTTTTTTTAATTTTAGAATGTTACTAAATTTTTTTTAGAATGTTATTAATTTTTTTTGTTTTTTAATTTTAGATGTTACTTTTTTTTAATTTTAGAATTTACTATTTTTTGTAGAATGTTACTAATTTTTTTTGTGTTTTTTGTTTTTTTAGAATATTAATTTTTTGTCTTCTTTAGAATGTTAATGTTTTGTTTTCTTTAGAATGTTTGGGTGGGGGGGGAATGTTATTATATGAACTTTTTGTTTTTTTGTGGTTTTTTTCCTTAAATGTTAATATATGAAACAATTTTTTTTTTGTTTTTTTCTAAATGTTATTGTATGAAATTTGTGTTCATTACAATGTTTTTACAATCTTATTTTTAATATATAATGTGTTAATATTTTAATTTTTTCGTACTATATCGTAACAGAACGGCATAGATCCAAGTACATTTGAAGAATTTTTTGAACCGGAAGAATACGTGGATCACGGACATATATTTGCAACTGATCGAATCTTTAATTCGAAACCAGAGTTGGTTAACTGGGCAAAATAAACAGCTATAAAAGTGAACACGTATTTGATTGTCACTCGGTATTTAAGGTCCAGAACATCCGACCACCGACCGTATGTTACACTGGATTTCGAGCGTGGAGGTGCAAATAAACCTAAAAAGAAGCCCGTAGTCGACGATGAAGAAGAAGAAGTTCAAGTAAAAAGACGGGGTCCTTACAGGACTAAAAAGTGTGGTTGTCCCTTCAAATTAAAAGGCGAATAAATGGCAATGTATAAAAATTGGCAAGTATTCGTACACAATGGGAGGCATAACCATGTAATAGGTGTATATACTCACAGTCACGCTCAGGCAGCAAAATTGACGGAGGAACAACTTATACAAATTGAGCAATTCAGGATTCAGGAAGAGTCATGTGCCACCCCGTAATATTTTACGATTTTTTCGGGAACAAAATGTGGGTTGTGCTGTCAGGTATGTTGCATCAACTCTAATACATCTTGGTTTTATGTTTAGGGTTTAAATTGAGGTTCTAATAATATGATTTGCATGACTTTTTGTAGTGCCCAAAAAATATATAACGTCGTTGCGAAGATTAAGAAGAATAGGATGCAGGGGCAAAACACGGTTGAAGAAGTTCTCTGCCTCAGTGCTATACGGGATTACACGGTCTTCTATAGAAACCATGAGGACAGCAACATGCTCAGTGAGATTGTCCTAGCACATCCGACATCAATTGAAATGTTGAGAACATGGCCATACGTATTTATAATGGATACGACATATAAAACAAACAAGTACGTTGTATTAAATTTGTTATATTAATTGTACATTTACGTGTTATTTGCAAATTGATGTTTAAGAGTAATCCTTGAATGAATTGTAGAATGAAATATGTCATATTTAATCGGTTTTGTGTTAAGTTTACAGGGTTTTATGTTTATTTTCTAAACAAGTTATCTGCTTTATGTGTTTTTTTAAAATAGGTACAACATGCTGCTGTTGGAAGTGGTAGGGATGACCCCGACTGGTAAGAATTTCACTGTGGCCAGTGCTTTTATGCGAAATGAGCAAGCTACGACTTATAGATGAGTTCTTCAACAAATTAAGCATCTATACTTTTCAAATACAATGTCAATAGAGAATCAAGAAGATGTTTGTGAGACTATGCCGAAGGTAATTATTACAGACAGATGATGCGGTTTAATGCCCGTGATCGGCGAAGTGTTTAGTCTAGCATACCATATGCTATGTAGAAGGCACATCAATCAGAACGTGTTGGCCAAATTAACCGAGTTGACAAAAAATGAAGAGGTTGCCTCACGGTTTGTAAATGGGTCATCGAAGAAATTGTTGGACAAAATCGATGAGCAGGAATACTTAAGGAAATTGGATGCTCTGAAGACGAAGTGGAAGAGCAGACCAGACTTCCTACACTATTTGTTCAACAATTGGTTGAATCCCTTTGCTTCTAAATTTGTGAGATGTTGGACTAAGAGTCATATGCATTTTAGGTTGGAGCCCACCAATCAGGCTGAGAGTGAACACTCAGTGCTGAAGCTATGGCTTTCAACATGCTATGGTGATTTAGATATTGTGTTCCTTAATATTGACTCGCTTATTGAAGGTCAAATAGCAGACATTAAGGCATCATTAGAGTTTTCCAAGACTAAAGAGAAACATAATGCGAAGAGTAATCACATATTTTATATTGTAAGTAATAAAATCAGTCACTTGGCATTCAAAAAGATATGGTCGGAGATAACGAGAGCTGCCGGGATATATGATGATCAAAAAAATAAGTGCGGGCATTATTTGAGGACGTCACACAGCCTCTCTTGTGCTTGCGAGCTGATTACACGGTTAGATCACGTTCTTCCTATACAGTTACATGATATTAATGCCTTTTGGAAGGCAATAGAAATTGGTCGTCCTCATCCTTCAGCTCGGCAACAGGACATGGATTCTGAGATGCGTTCTTTCACTGACCTCTTACATCAGATAAGTACAGGACCCATATCCAAAGTTAGAGAGATGCGTCGTCTTGCGAAAGGGGTACTAAATCTTATTTTGCCTGAAGATCCGGGTGTGACATTGACATAACCTCCCGAGATAGCAGCACTAAAGGGCGGAAGAAGACGGACTCAACCAAAAGGGACAAGTCACATTGGGAGCACGTGTCAATTGCTCATCAAAAGATACAGAAGTCAAGCAGATCTGTTTCTGGTTCTGGCACTGAATCTAGGTTGTTGTCCGATTCGGGTTCTGGGTCGGGATCCCGTGGGAGAGGGAGACCGCCACGAGTTCCTAGAGAAAGGGGCAGAGGATGCAACCGTGGCCGAAGTAATTTATCTGCTGTGAAACATGCATCCCCGTGTTCCACATTCCCTTACATAAACGCTTTCCCTGCTTTCATTTATCCTTTCATCAGCAATTGGAAGAACGTGATTGGTGATGGAAATTGTGGTTATCGGGTTGTGGCAGATTTTGTGTTCGGTGATGAACATCAATGGCCAGAGGTTAGTAGACGAATGCTTTATGAATTGGAGCATTCGACGAATTTGTACGTTAATTTAGTGGATTCAGAGGAACATGTTGATGAGCTCGTTCATAGGATACATTGGCCAATGGATGAACCTGCGCCGTACGCGCATTAGTTCGAAACACCTGATTCGCTTTACATCATAGCAAATGCATTCAATCTGTGTGTGATACTAATTGCACAGCTTGATTCTACGACTGTGTTACCTATTCGTATTCATATTGGTCTCTTGACAGAAGAACGACACTTTATTCAGGTAAGTGTCGAATACGTGTATCTTTATGACTTTTTATGTTGTTCTGTATTATATGATGTTTGGTTTTACAGTTTTTCTGAAATTTACATATTTCTATTTGTTTTACACAGCTACAGTTGAATGATATGTGTCTGATACCTCCTTTACACGTTCAATGGATTCATCATCGTTCCTAATGGGTCAGCAATTGGGCAGATTCGTATCAGCATAGAACTGCAGATTGGAACGCGAGGGATACTCGAAATAGAAAGTAAATAGGACTTTATTTTTTTATTAAGAAAATTATATGTACGAAATTTTTTAACTTAGTTTTAAAACATATACACATTGAATTTTTTTGGTATATTTTTTTATTTTTGATAAATGTAAACTCGTTTTATGGTTCAATATCTTTATATTTAATGTGTTTCGGGTTTATGGTGCTTTATATTTTTTCTAGTACAATTGTAAAAAAACTGAATGCATAAAAAAATTCCCATCAACCAAGTAACAACAACACTACAAAATAAGTCAGAAACAACAACCAGTCAAGTACATAAAACAATGCACTAACGTCAAGTCTGATGATACCTCTTGATCATGTCGGAATCCCTACTAACCTTCATAGCATCATCAATATCGTCACGGTCCAACTCACGAGCTACCATATCTAATAGAACATGCAGTGTAATAGGAGCAATGGTCGGAAATTGCAGGGCGCGGGGGAGCCTGTCCGGATTCAGAATCCGTAGATGAGTGCGGGGGAGAAACCAAGGCATGTAATCATTTGCGCACCGAGATGGAGGTATAGCAGGGATACTGGTCCATGTAGACGTAAGCAGATGAGATGGTGCCTCCAGCCAAAGTGCCTCTATGAGCATATTCTTCACCATGTACACCATGTTATTTGCTGGCCTACAGTACTCCTGAGGACGAATAGGATGAGCTGGAATGCATTGAACCCACCCAAACTGTGTGACAACCCTATCGGGCATGTAGGGCTCTACACAATCAAAGTATGCAATCATCCCATGGTACGTAGAAACCCATATATCAGTAATCTCATTAGATCTGTACGGAGTCCACCTGACCTCATCAGTAGTCATCGTGTCTAAATGAATGCGTAAGTCGATTAATTTGTTCTCTGTTTTGTGACCCAACATCACAAACCTCTGGATGTAAGGTTTGCACAACCTCGCTCCCGCTCTCACCGGAGGCGCAAACATAGAAAAATACAGGTATATCTAAGCCTTTACAAAAAAAAATTAATAAAAAAAATCGGCAACCCTATCATTAGACAAAAATAAACCCTAAAACGTAAAACATAATTAAACAGGATGAAGATTATAATGATATTACCTCAAGCAGTGACCAGCAACCAGACAACTGCTTCGCATCAGCACGAGAGGCCTGCCCTAAACTCTGGTACAAGTAGGCTAGTGTAGCATCACCCCATGCAAAACCACCAACAGAACTAACATTCATTACGAGCGGCCACAGCTTCCCGAGACATTATTTCCACTCTTGTCAGTGAAGAGCGAACTACCAAGTAAATACAAGACGTAATAGACGGCCCTCTGCTCCGTAGACAGTCCACTACGAGGTGAGTCAGCAACTCCCGCCAAGTACTGAGCATTTATGCCTATGCTGGAGTCGGAGATATCAAGATCGCTCTGGATAACTGCAATTATCTGCTCCCGTGAATAATAATGGTCGACGACGTTACCGTAAGAAGGTACACCCAGAATCAACTCAACATCATGCAATGTAACAGTCATCTCCCCCCAAGGCATGTGAAAACTATTGGTGTCTGGCTGCCACCTCTCCACAAAAGCAGATAGCAAGGAGGAGTTCGGATGCTGGAACATGCAGGACCTCAAATGTGATAGTCCTGTCTTCCCTGCCAACTGTACCACTGCAGGATCACTAGGGGTCCAACCGGTCAGGGACATGTAGCGGGACCTCAACTTCAGAATGCCTCTATCCTGCAAAAATAATATAAACAACAAAATAAAAAATAAACAAAATATTCAAATCTATAATCATAATAAACAATATACAAAATATTCAAATTACCTGACCACACCATATACAACTAGCGACATGACCACTATAGGAAGGGACAATGACTGGATCCTGTGGACCGCCATCAGCTAGACCTGTCTGCTCCCAACTTTCATTCTTTGATTTCTTCCTCTGTGTAGGGTTGGTAGGAGGACACGACTTCTCGGGTCTTTTTTGTCGCGACCTAGCAATCTTACTCATCACTGACATGAAACTGCCAGTCAATCCTTTCTCCTTACCCGGAGCAGGTCTATGGCTGAAAGATGAGGCCTCAACCACAGGAACAGGTTCTTGATCATCACCGTCATCGTCACTATCATCATCATCATCATCATCATCATCATCATCATCATTATGTCCACCATCATCCTCACGCTCATCCTTATTGCCCTCACTGCTATGAATGCGGAGGGAACCAACTCTGACAGTCTCCTCAGATCGGGATGTACCAGAATCCCTACCCAACCCAATATCAGATGAGCAATTGCCACGAGCAGTGGCTCCATACTCAGCACCGCTGTAAGATGAGTTCACCGAGACGGACCCAGCAAGCTGCTCGAAAAACTGTGCACCTAACTGCAACCCTGGACCACTAACATCATTTAATGGAATTTGAGTTCTAGAGAAATGATGTGTCGGATCCAAGCCACGCATACGAATATGTAGAGAAGGAGCATGTGCATATGGATCATATGATGTTTGTGGTGGCTGAGAATATCCGTAAGGGTCATAGGGTACGAGGGTGTACGGATGGTATGATGTGGTAAGAGGATGGGTTGTAAACGGTATAAGGGGGCTAGGTGGAAGATCCCGGTGCACTAGGGTCATAATACATACCCGATGCAATAGGTGCAGAAGTGGACGGTATGTCTGATGTACTGTGGTGTCCCCTCACACCAAGGGATGACGCAATCACTCCATGACCTTCAACCTGACCAGTCCTGTCTGTCACAGCACCTAAATCATCATCACCCCTACGTGCTCTGGGCCGAACCATCTAAACAAATTAGCAAACATTTTCCTCAATGACATTACATAATATCTATCTAATTCATCATATTTTTATACGATACAAGTAATGCATTTTTCTTCATCTTTATATGATAAAGTTAAAACCGTGCATTAAGCTAAATTCATTATAGTTATATCTATCACCACATTTCAACATTTCACACTTTTTTATTACATTGTGTTAACCCTGAACACAAAATCTTTCAATATAACAAACCTAAATCCAAATTTCATAAACGCTTATTTATGCAATTTGTTTAGGACATTTGTTTATAAAGCTGTATTATTCATATAAACCCTACACCATAAACTCTGAATAAACAAAATTATACAATCAGTCAAGTCCATAGGCACCCTAATAAACATAAACAAATTATGCTGAACATAATATAACCTATAAATTAAACAAATAAACATAAACATAATAATTATTTTTAAAAAATCACATAATCATTAATTTAAAATAATCATAAACAAATTCTAAAAATAAATTAAACAAATTAAATAACATAACATAAACTAAAAATTAAACAAATAAACATAAATGTAATCATACTTTAAAAAAAATTAACATCATCATTAATTATAACAACGTAAGCTAAACAAATGTAATAAAAAAATTACAAAATTAACAAATTAAATAACATAATATAAACTCTAAATTAAACAAATAGACAAAAGAAATCGTAACTTTAAAAAAATAACATAAGCATAGACAAATGAAATAAAAAAAATTTTAAAAAATGAATATATAAAAAGTAAAAAATATAATAAAAAAAAAACAAAATAAAAAGTACAAAAAATTAAAAAATAATAAAACTTAAAAAATAATAAAAATTAGAAAATAATAAAAATTAAAAATAATTAAATAATTAAATTAAAAAAATCATAAAATAATAAAAAAATGAAAAATAAAAAAAAAGTAAAAAATTATAAAAATAAAACTAAAAATTTTAAAAATAAAAATAAAAAAATTTTTAAAAAATTAAAATTTAAAAATAATAAAATAATAAAAAATTTTAAAATAAAAAATTTTAAAAAATTTTAAAAATTTTAAAAATAAAAATTAAAAATAATAAAAATAATAAAAAAAATAAAAATAAAACATAACAAAAAAAAGTAAAATATAAAACATTAATAAAAGAATTTAAAAAGATTTAAAAATTTTTAAAAAAATTAAAAAATTGGGAATCTATTTGACCGGGTTGCTGGATCGGGCGACCGGTATCGCATAGCGATCGCGCGGTTCAGTGGTCACAAACAACCGCGATCGCTAAACCAGGCGACCCGGCGATGTTTCGGTCGCCGGTCCAGGCAATCCGGCGTGTTTGCCATCGCCATTACCGCAATCCGGCGACTTTCCGACCAAAATTTCAGTTTGCAAAAAATGTAATTTTTTTTCAATCCATGTTATTTTCAAATTTTGAAAAGATAAAAATGTAAATAAATGAGTATAGATCGAAGTACTAATTTCTTTTTCGAGTTACAATAGTCGGATCTTCCTAAATCTAAACTTGAAATTTGAAGTTTTAGAGAGAAGTGAGAGGATTTGCTAAAGAGAGAGAGAGAAAGTTTCTAATTAAAAATAAATTATTTTGATTTATTTCACACTATACATATATATTTCCGAGTTAGATTTATCTACCCCTAAAATTTTTATTTAATTATTGTTACAAGAAATTACTACATATCCTAACAAGTTAAAATTGTTATAAATTATAGATAAAGATTTGAACTTGACAATATTTTATAATTCTATTTATAATCGAATATTTTATTTTTCTATTGAATTAAATGTAAAATTACCAAGCTATTTTTCTTTAAATAATAATTTTGTTTAAATTAAATACTCAATCTTTCAAAGCATATAGATTAAAAAGATATTATTATAAAGCATAGAGAAGTATTTAATAATATAAATATAAATTAGGTTTTTGGAGTAAAATGATTTTATATTTAACTGATTGGATTGTTTTACAACAAATCATAACTTATATTAAGAGTGTTTTAGGCATTTTAAATAAATTAATTAGTTTTGGAGGTAAACTGTCTATTTATTGAACTTGGGGGTAAAGTGTATTTAATCCTCATTTCAAGTGAGTATTTTGCAATTAACCTAAAATTTTCTAGTGACTTTGTTTATATCTCTATTCATAAAGCGTGTGACTTGTATTAAGGTACACTGTTTTTTATATTAATTGCTCCATCCGTGTTATATTATCTGTCACGTTAACACATGACGCAAATATTAAGAAAATGATTAGATTGTCTTAATTTGAAGTTAAATAAACTAAATTGTTCTTCTTTATAAACATGAGCTTATTTAAATTATTTCTAAATATTTATTATATGTATTATTCTTATAATAAATCAAGGTATATATATAAAATTTTTATTTAATATTTTGTTAATTTATTAAAGTAATAAGTATTTTAAAATAAATATATATATATAAAAGTAACCGTTAATATAAAAAGGACTATCTCTAATTTAATTTGAAGACGAGAACAAGGAAGCGGATATAGTGTTATACAGGGGGAATCTGTAGGAAAGATGTGAATGTGAGTGCATTACAAAATTTTTCTAATTCCACAAATAATGTAAGCACTGTTGGCACGAAAAGAACTTCTTCAATGGTCAAAATTGAACGAAATTCAAGGTGTTTGCCCCACGGGGTTGACCACGACACTTCACAGTGCCGATGCAGAAATGCGTATAGGAAAGAGATGGGAAGACAGAACACGTTTTCTTTAGTCAAAAGACGGGGGCTGCTGCATTTTATTTCCTGGTTAAAAAGAAAAAAAAAAAGACGAGGGCTGCTGATTGGCATGCAAGTTGCAGTTTTGGGCGTTAATTACATAAATATCAAATGGTTAAGCACCATTCTAATTAAGAGAAAAATTAAATTTTATAAAAGATAAATAATAATCTAGCACATTGAAAGAGTTAATTCCTAATCTCTCAATTAGAAGGCTAATCTTTTTTATTACTATAGTAGTAGCATATTATAGCTTTATTCATTAATAAAATTAATTCTATGAATTTTCCAAAAATTAATTCAAAAGAAGAGGTTTAATTTATACTAACTTCGATAAGAAATATAAGTTATTTTTATTTTTACAAACAGATTAATATTTATGAAATGAATATATTTTTTAATATAAAAAATTCAATTTATGCTTTTCTCGTTTTCTTCAACCATTCTCCCCCCTCGAGAGTCTAATATTTAAGAGTTCAAGATAATTAATTAATTCCAACCCTCTAATTAAGATAAATAAATAGGGTTATATTTGAAAAAATCATTAAATTATTATAAAAAAATGCAAAAAACTTTTATTTTTTACTATCTTCAAAAGTTCTAAAAATACTTATATTTTTTATTGCATATAGTAATTTATTTAACGTTACATTATAAATAAAAATCGAACTTTTTTTTAAAAAAAAATAAGAATCGAGCATATAATATTACATTACAAATTTACAATATATTTATCAAGTAATTAAATTGTGTGGCCACATTTAGATTACTTCTCCAGCCAGCCAAGAATTCTTAACTCAAATTGGAATTCCATTTGGACAGAAATTTTCATCAAAACTCTATTACCCAAATTAAATATATATTTCCTCCAATTCACAAATTTAAAATTCAAATACTTTTTTCTCAAATGAAAGAAATTTTTAATCAAGAGCCAATCCATATTTGATGGGCAAATTAAATGATCACTTTTTAGTTTTCCACTCCAATTAATTAATTTCTTCTTCCACCAAATTGATTCTTAATTTTTAAACGTTGCAGTACTCATTTGACAGATCTTTGAGGGACAGTATAGGTACTAAACTAGACCTCTCTTTTTTTTTCAGAAAAAAAATGGATTATTTTTTTCATAAAAACTATAGTGCTTTCTTGAATGAATTTCACTTAGTTATAAAGTATACTACATACATCCTATCGAAAATACAAGTTATTTTAGAAGTATTAAGTATAAATAAATATATAAGTTATTTTACATTTCTTTATAAACATTTAATATTTTTTTAAATATACCCTCATTTATTTCATTGGAATTAGATAGTTTCTTACTCTTGAGATGAGGTGAGGAAAAAGAGAAAAAGGGTAATTTGGATAATTGAGATTAAAAAATCTTGATTTTAGGATTATTAATCTGTGTGCATTAATCCAAAGGATTTATATTTTCGAGCGGATGTAGCTATATACTATCTCAGTTTCATATTAGTTGTAGCTTGAATAAATTTTTTTCCATTTTAAAATATTTTCACTTTCGTAAATCAATAAAACATTAAATGATAATTTTCCTATATACCTTTATTTTATAGAAGTACACAATTGTCAAGAAATTTTCATTAACACTATTAATAACAGTAAAAAAGTAATTTAGTATATTTTCTTTAATATAAACAACCTAATCATTTTTAATTATTGTGGCATGTCTTAAAATTACACTTAATATAAAGTGGATATAGTAAATTATAAAAAACTTGGCACTACTAATTAGTAAATACATAATTCATATTAATATAAGTTCACGAGTTTAATTTTTATATATGGTGTTAATGTTATATTGAAAAAGTTTTGAACTAAACATTATTTCTAATTTTTTAGTAAGAGGTGAATTATGTGGGTCTTGATCAAATTCGGTTAGTTTCAGTAATCGATGAAAATATTATACCTGATTGAAAAAAATGTAAGGGGAAGCAATTTAAATTAGACAATGTCATTTGTGATCAAGAACATCATTTTTCATTTTTCAATGTTCAAAAAAGGCCGTTAACAATGTTATCGTGGCATCTATGACTAGGGATGGTCACATTCTGTCATAATGACACAAGGCATTGAATCATGTACATGTATGTGGTCCTTTACTTGCAACCTTAATGGATAGTGGGGACCTACCTAATAGTACGCCAACCTTCTATATATGCATTCTCGCTTGTTTAATGCTATAGAGATGAAGATTGATGAAATTAATTTTTTTTGTTTTTTGTATTCAAGATTGATGAAATTAACTATCACTAAAAAAGCATAATAATTAATTATTTTTATTGTATACTTTGAGGGAGGAAAAATATATTTTGAATTCATAATTTCTAATTTGTTAAGAAATATTTTTATTATTAAATTATTACCTTATCATAATACAATACATGTTATATGTATGTTGAATCTCAATCTTGATTTAAAGCCTCAGTTATTATTTTGGATAAGGTCAAATTGATTCTTTATTGTTTTCTGCATTATATATTTTATCTCCTAAAATAAGATTATATAATTTATAAAATTTATGACAAACTTAAATTATATTATATTTATTCGTATTAATATACATCATATATATTTGGAAGTAAATATTGATAAGGGATTGGGTTTTTCTAAGATTGGTC
Organism: Catharanthus roseus; assembly: GCA_028651295.1. NCBI lineage: Eukaryota > Viridiplantae > Streptophyta > Magnoliopsida > Gentianales > Apocynaceae > Catharanthus > Catharanthus roseus. The sequence goes on from JAPQWS010000168.1 coordinate 30,903,150, forward strand.
ACCTTTCAAAAAAAAAAAAAAGTGGCCATATTTGGCCATATTTTTTAAAAATTATCTCCAAGTAATTATCTTATAAGGCTAATATCTATGTTTGGTCAATTTACAGTTTCATCTTGAGCCTTTCATTCAAGTTTGTCCTTGCTTTTTTCTTTTTCCTTTAGGGGTGCCATATTTCTTTTATTTACTTAAGAAATCATTCATTCTATTTTTCTAAACGAAATCTTTCTTTTATTTAATTAAAGTAAAATATTATTACATATTATTTTTATTTTATTATATATTGAGGAATTTTCCATCTATATTAGAAATTCAAGATCAAAAAGTAATTTAGGTTTTTTTTTGTTGGGCCCAAAAATAAAAAATGGGTACTAAGGCCCAAATTTTTTTAATGCGACTCTGGTCATAACGCACAGCCATTGTGCGTTATTCCAAATGATAATACACAATGGTTGTGCGTTATCCATAATCATGCGGCTTAAGCCGCGTTCAGCCGCGCTAATTGCGTGAAAAACTGACGTGGTGATAATGCACAATCACTGTGCATTATCAAGCTTAATAATGCATAGGCATTATGCATTATTGAACTTGATAACGCACAGTGATTATGCGTTATCACGTTATAATAAAAACCCTACACAGCCGCCGCCGCCCTCTCTCTCCCCCTCCCCCCTTCCCTCTTCCCCTTTTTTTTTTTTTTTTTTTTTCCGGAATCCCTCTTCCCCATCCCTTTTATTTTCAGCATTCCCTCTTCCCGAGCAGCCCTTCCCTCTTCCTTCTTCCCTCTTCCCTTTTATTTTTAATTTCAGCCGCTCCTTCCCCCTTTCCTCTTCCCTTGTATTAGCCTATTCTCTCTCTTTCCTTCCTCATTCTTCTTCCTTTTTTCAGCCTTCTCCATCTGAAATTTTTTTCAGCTGCCACCGCCACCGCTTGGTAAGTTATTTTCTTCTTCTTTTATTATATATTTTGACTTATCTTATTCTAATACTTGTGTATTTTATTTCAAAGTTTACAGTTAAAAATTAGTTAATATTTTGAAGTTGAAGTTTGAATATGCGAGACTTTCTTTGGAGTATAAAGGTTATTAAAGATTTGGAGTGGAAAACGGCAGAGTAAAGCTGCATTTAAAATTTTCGGTAAGTTATCATTTATAATTTCTTTGGTGTTTTTTGGTTTGTTATTTGTTGTTTATTAATCATTTTTATTAATTTTATTTGTTAATTTGAATTTATTTATTTTATGTGAAATTGGATTTTGGATTTATGTTAAAATTGTTGGTATTAATAAATTTGTATAAATTTAATAATTTTATGTATATAATTGTTTTTTGCATTTAAAAAGTGATATTAGGGTGATTTATTATTTTCATGAATTTATTTGGATAATTAGGTTTAATTTCTTACCTTACTTTATGATTATTTGAAATTTTTTTTGAATTATTTAGATAATTATTTTGCATATTTCGTATAAATTATTGAGGAGAAAATATGGGAACCTATAATTCGGTATTTTTAAATTTTTTTTAAACAGTAGAACCGATACTTGGAAATTAATAGTTTAGTAATTAAGAATTTTATTTAAACTCTAGAACCGTAATAGTGAATTTACGAAGTAGTAAAATACTTCTGAAATATACAATAAGTAACCTTGAAAAACTTAAAAATTGTAAAATTTAAATAATACAGAACTTAAAAATCTATTATTAAAATCCAAAAGTTTACGTACATTTTTTTTTTGTGAAAGTGGGATTTGGATTTATGTTTGAAATTGTTGTTAATAATAAATTTGTACAAATTTGATAATTTCATGTTCATAATTATTTTTTGCATTTAAAAAGTGATCTTAGTGTGATGAATTATTTTCATGAATTTATTTATTTGGATAATTAGGGTTGAATTTTTTACCTTAGTTTATGATTATTTGAAATTTTTTTTAATTACTTAGATAATTATTTTGTACATTCCGTATAAATTTTCGAGTAGAAAATACGGGAACCTTTAATTTGGTATTTTTATCATATGTTAAATTTTTATTTTTGTAAATAGTATAACAGGTACTTATAAATTTATAGTTTAGTAATTAATACTTTTATTTAAGCTGTAAAACCGTAATAGTGAATTTATGAAGTAGTAAAATGCTTACCTATAAAATATACTATAAGTAACTTAAAAAACTTAAAATTTCTAAAATTTAAACAGTAGAAAACGAAAAAAAAAATCTATTATGAAAATCCAAAAATTTACATCAAACAATAAACCGTAAAACTATAAACTTTTTAACAGTAAACCTTAAAAAATCAAAATCATAATATTAAAATTATATAGGGTACATTAAAAAACCTCTAAAAACCCTTAAAATTGATTTTTGAAACATTAAAAAATAAGACTAGAAACTCTGTAGCAGTAAACCCTAATAAACCTGAAGAACCTTAAAATTGATATATTGAACATTTAACCGTGAAATTGTGAACATTGTAACAGTAATCCCTCTTGCGTTAAAATTTTAATATTTTAAACACTAAACAATGAAACTGTAAACTTTGTAACAGCAAACCCTTAAGAAAAACAAAAATTTGAATATTTTAGGGATTAATTCGTAAAACTGTAAACTACGTAACTGTAACCATTAAAAAATTTAAAATCTTATTTTTTTAAACATTAAACCGTACATCCCTAAATTTTGCTCCAGTAAAACTATAAACTTTATAACCATTAAATGTAATAACAATTAAATCTTAATATTCTTGATGATTAACTATAAATTATAAAACATTAAAAATCCTGAAAACCCTAAAAACACTAAATTTGACGTGCTAAAAAACATTCAAACCTAAAACCCTAAAATGCAGTGTACCATAAAGAACACACTTTAAGTAGTTTTGAATTAGAATTTATTTAAAAAAATTGTTAATTTTAACATATAGATATTGATAGTATCTGAAACTATAATAAATGTAGATGGAAGAAATGCCAGCACACTTGCATCTGGGGCCCATTGTCCTTGATGTCTTATCGAGACAGCACGAGCACAAAATCCAGTTTGATCTGGAGTGGGGATCACGAGACGTGTTATACTGATCTTCAGTGTAGGCGTTTTGGGCGGAACCTATTCCAGTGCTACAGTACGACTCCCCATATATTGGTAGAGATTATTGAAAGAACCGAGTTGGGGGAAGTCTTTAGATGTGGTTACATTGGGTTGAACCACGCACTTATTACATCATTGGTAGAGTGGTGGAGACCAGAGACACACATTTCACCTGACGTGTGGTGAAGTGTCAATAACACTGCAGGATGTACAGACACTGTGGGGTTTAGGGATAGACGGTATGGCCATTACCAGCCCTAGCTGGAGTGTAAACCCGAAAAAGTACTGGATCAATCTTATCGAGAGACTTCTAGGTGTGCGATTGTCTCTCAGCCACTTTTCTAGATACAAGGTGAAGGAGGAACCATTGGAAGCATGGATCCTAAGAGCGTTTACCAGTTCAGAGACCGATAAACAAAACAAATGCCGAAACTTGTCTTCAAAATTTATATCAATGTCTATATCACACCTAGTTACCAACGATCCTGAGATACCTGTTTCGAACATCATTCAAAAAGTGCAGGTACTGTTTCAAACTGACTGTACTTACAAGCGGGCATGGTACGCTCGAAAATTTGCCATTAAGAGGGTTTTTGGTAGTTGGGATACAACCTTCAGTATTTTACCTAAATACTTACAAACTGTATAGGATTTAAACCCGGAAACTGTATACGAATTTTTGCATCACGCCATATTCGAGCAAATTTCAACCGGACTTTTAAAAGTACAAACCTCAAAAGCTTGATGTGGCAGGCCGGAACAGAAACAAAACAATGGAAATTTGATCGTGTAATTAAAGAGATTCAAGAAAGAAATATTGATGCTTACATTTACTTGATGAAGTTGGACCCAGAGAAGTGGACATTGTTGCATGATGGCGGTCACAGACACGGTATCATAACAACCAACATTTCTGAAGCACTTAACAGTGTGTTGAAGAAAGCTAGGGTTCTACCTTTAAAAGCCCTGGTTGAACTAATATTCAACAAACTAGTTCAGTACTTTCACCAACACCGTGAAGAGGCTGAAAATTGTGTGCATCCATTTCCAACTCGATTTTTTGACAAGTTCTTGCGGATTGAAATGAAAATCAAGAGAACACAAAGTTACAACTTACAATCCGCGAGAGGGAATATACATGGTCAGATCTCCAATCCGGGTTTCTAGTACGGAAAACAACGTATATACATTGCGACTAAATAATAAATCATGCAGTTGCAGAAAATGGCAAACATATACATTGCCTTGTTCTCATGTTCTTGCAGTGTGTAGTAAAAAAGGGTCAAGAACAGATACTTATATGCCGGATATATTCGCGACAAACGTACAGAAGAACTTACCAAGCGAATTTTCATCCGGTCTTGAGTGAGAACTTTTGGAGGGATGTTCCTTTTAATTTAACATTCTATCCTCCAAACATGAAAAAGGAATAGGGTAGGAAACAGGCAAGCGATTTCAGGGGGAAATGGATTATAGAAATCCGGATTCTCCCCATGATATGGCAGATGTCGCATGTCGGGACATAATAGGAAAAATTGTAATAACCCCGTACCGAGCAATGTATAAGTTTGACATTTTCTTGAAATAGTTGTAATAAAACATGTTTTTATTAATTGAATTTTTCTTTCCATTTCTTCTAATTACTACATCATTGCTCTAATTTTTTACAATTTCTAACGCATTACTTTTTCAATTAATTTGCGATGAAATGGTTAAAATATAAATATATTTTCCAATAGAACGATATAAATATTACAAAATAAGTTAAATATAATAAACACAGTCTTTTTAAAAAAATTATACAATTATAAGTTTTTCCAAAATAAATTTTCATTAAAAAAAACAATTCATTAAAAACAACTTCCCAAAAGAAATTTTCCTTAAAAACAAAAAAAAATTTCATTAAAAAAAATTTAAAAAAATTTAAAAATATATTAAAAAAATTATGTGGCTGATAACACACAACGAGTATGCGTTATTGCACTGATCATAACACACATCCATTGTGCGTTATTAGCCACATAGGCTGATTAGCGGAGAAAGCTTAATTAACTGATAATGCACAATGATTGTGCGTTATCATTATGGATAATGCACAACCATTGTGCGTTATGGTCGGAGTCGAAAAAAAAAATTTGGGCCACTTTAGTACCCAAAAATCAAAACTAGGCTCAGCCCAGAAAAAAACCAATAATTTATGTTGGTAAGTATTTGACATTCCCAAAAAAAAATATTCAACAATTAAACTTAAACTCTCATCCATTTTGTTAATTGAAATAAACTGTCTTTTAGCTAAAGGGTTTTAAGAATATAAATAATTTTTATTGCTTTACATATGTATCATTTTATATTTTAAATAATTTCATTAAATAAGATTAAAATGTTGAAAGCTAGATAATAAAAGATTAATTTTAAAACTTTTTAGATATTAATTTCTTATGTATTAGTAACGTTAGTTAAATTTGAATATTTATGATTCAAAGTTTTATTACCAATGTTACTATAAGTCAAAATTTAAATGTTATAGAGCATTTTTTCAATTGAATTAAGATGATATATTGCGGTTTACTTTACTTTAAAAATTATAAATATATTTTTTAAAAAATATTATTTAAAATTGAAGATTTGAGAGCGTATAGAGTAAGGTGCGAGACTACAAATTGTATATCTTGCAAATAGAAATCCAAATTCATATTTAATAATTTTATATACTTTAAAGTTTAAATAGATTTTGGTCTAAAAGACATTACTGTTAAATTTTTTCTTGAAAATTTCTTTTAATTAGTGAAATGAATAATATTTTGATTTTTAATATTTTCGAATCCTTACAAATATAAATTATTTTTAATCTTGACTTTTTAGATGTAGATAGAATAAAAATATTATAAGAATTAATATTTTTCTCTAATTAAAATAGAAGAAGGATTTCATAAAAGAAACAATGTGTGATTTCTTTCAAAATTTGTAAAGAATAAAAACACAAAAAGAAGTATCACAATTAAAAATGGTAGAAAAGAAAATAAATAAAGATGAAGGACTAACATATTGATATGATGCAGAGGGACTTTGGCGAAAGAGACACATTATTCTTACAAAATGGCCACTTTAAATTTCCTTTTAAATAAGGAGGTCATTTTAAGAAAAACCCAAATATAACACTTGATGGTAAGTTACGAATTTAACACCTAATATATTAATGCTTAGTAATTGTAACTTTATCAATTAATTCTAACTTTTTAAGTTTCTAATAAAAGTCAATTTAACAATTAAGTTCTTTAGTAATTTAGCAATTAGTTCGCTGAAGCCGACCAAATAAAATATGCAAAAAATATGTGAATAATCTAATAAGGATATAAATAGTTCCTTCGATTGAGTTCCTTAAAAAATTTCAAATAAAAAATTACATGATTTTTTCACTATTGAATATCAGAGGAACAATTGATTTTATTGAGTTTTTTTAATAAAATATTTTTTAAAAAATCGATTAAATGAACTATTATACACTTCATTGATTATTCACATATTCTATGTTCTTTGTCTAATTGAGTCCCTCTGTTTTAGGCGTTCAAAGACTTAATTGTTTAACCACAATTTTGCTAAAGACAAAAAATTAGAACTAATCATTAAAGACTAAAATCGTCAAGTTCAAATACATTAAAGACAAATGGTCAATTTAGCATAGCACAGTGGTTGTCAAATATGATAGTATTAATCTCGTAATTATTCTAATCAGGATCATCTAATTATTTAATAATCATAATTGTAGTAATTGTGATGTTTAAAAATCAGAAATAAAACGTAATTGTATAAGTGAGAATGACAACTTTTATTCCAAATTTGATTTTCATTACAAATTGTCTAATACGGCCTTAACATAATATACTTTATAATAATTTTATATTTCTTATTTAAATTATTGAATAGTTATATTGATGATGTATTTTTTATATAAGTTTCTTTTTGTATTTTTTGTATCTTTTATACTTTATTTGTATACTAATTAATAAACATTTTTGATGCCTTTGGCTAATTAATAAACATTTTATAAAAGGAATATATATTATTTCATTTTTTTAATAAGAAAATTAAAATTTTGATTTTATTTGTTTATATTTTATGATAAATATAAATGTAAAATATCGATATGGGTATTTAATAATTTAATTTATATTTAAAGAATATTTATATTTATAAACATTTTTGATGCCTTTGGCTAATTAATAAACATTTTATAAAAGGAATATATATTATTTCATTTTTTAATAAGAAAATTAAAAATTTGATTTTATTTGTTTATATTTTATGATAAATATAAATGTAAAATATCGATATGGGTATTTAATAATTTAATTTATATTTAAAGAATATTTATATTTATAAATAGAGAAGGGAAACTTAATTTAAGTATCGGGGCAGACTATTGCAACTTTTGCAGCAATATGCAGTCTGTTGTCTACCTCTAAGAAAGTTTAGGGTGTATTTGGATAGGTTTTGTTTTAAACTCAATTAAAAATTTTTAATTTTGAGATCTACATGTATTCTCTCTCAAATATTACTTACTCCCTCAAGCAAAAAATATAAAGATTTTAGATTTATTGACAATGATCAATAACATAATGGTTTCTACAACTTTCTATAAATATTTATTGATTTTTTTCTATCTTTTTATTAATTTATTTTAGTTTCATTATCTATCTTTTTTTCATTTATGAAAAGTAAAAAAAATATTTTAATTAAAAATTCGTTCTTTTTTAATTCTTAATTTGTGTAAAAAATTTAAAATTTCTTATATTTATAATTGGAGGGATTACAATATTTACGAAATTCAAGAAAAATTTTGCACAACCAAGCCCACGTGAGTTTTAAAAGTTACCCCACCCTCCAAACAAACACTAAATTCACGATTTATCCAAACATTTATTTCTTTTTTGGAAGGATTTATTATCGAAGCACTTTGATTAATATAGAGCTACTAATAACATTGGGACCCATAAAGTTTCCAGAAATATTCTAATAATGATTGAATAGACACTATAAATAAACAAACCACCCGCACCAACCTATCTTTACTACAACCTTTGTTTTTTAGCAAAAAGCAATATCAAAGAATGAAACTTGTGCTTCTTCCTCCTCTCATCTCCACCACCTTTATCTTCTTCCTCGCCATCGTCAACCTCCGCCATTTCTCAGCAAATGCAGGCGCGTGCCACCCGGACGACGAGGCCGGTTTACTTGCATTCAAGTCGGTCATAAAATCCGACCCGTCAGGCCTTCTCAAGACATGGAAAGCTGGAACTGACTGTTGCAATACATGGTCCGGTATTTCATGTCAGGATCAAAACCGGGTCACAACCATAAGCATTTACGGGCGAACCGGACAACTCAACTCCAGTCTATCCGGTACTATCTCACCGTATTTGTCAAAATTGCAATATTTAACTGGTATTTACATTGAAAATCACCCCAATTTAAAGGGTTCATTTCCAAATTTCTTCTTAAATCTTCCGAGGTTGGGTTATGTTTACTTAGAGAATAATGGGTTGTCGGGTCGAATACCCGAAAACATCGGTAAATTAACCCAACTTGTCGCATTCAGTTTACAGGGCAATAAGTTTTCGGGTCCGATACCAAGTTCAATCGGGCAATTAACTCAGTTGATTCAGTTAAAACTCGGTAGCAATCGACTCACTGGTACTATCCCTAGTACAATTGGGCAGATAAAGAACCTGACTTATTTGAACTTGGAAAGAAACCAACTCACCGGCGGCTTACCGGGAAGGTTTGCCGGATTCACTGATATGAGATTTCTTAGTCTTTCGCACAACAAATTAACTGGGAAAATTCCGGGTAGCATTTCATCTTTAGCACCATTGTTGATAAATCTTGAACTGGGCCACAATAATTTGACAGGACAAATCCCTGATTTTCTTGGAAACTTTAGGACTCTTGATACACTTGATTTATCATGGAATCAATTTTCTGGGGTTGTCCCAAAAACTTTTGCAAATCTGACAAAGATTTTCAATCTAGATCTTTCTCATAACAATTTAGTAGATCCATTTCCAGTTATGAATGTAAAAGGGATTGAATCACTGGATCTGTCATATAATCATTTCAATCTTGGAAACATTCCATCATGGGTCACTTCTTCTACAATTATATATTCTCTGAAGCTAGCAAAATGTGGTCTTAAGTTTAAATTGGATGATTGGAAGCCTAAGGAGACTTATTTCTACGATTATATTGATCTTTCTGAGAATCAAATAACGGGAAGTCCGGTGAAATTGTTGAACAGGACAGATTTTCTTGTGGGATTTTATGCTTCTGGTAACAAATTGAAATTCAATTTTGAGAGTTTAAGAATTGTGCAGACATTGAAAGAATTGGATTTGTCAAGGAACTTAGTTTATGGAAAAGTGCCTAAATCTGTTTCCGGGCTTAAAAAGTTGAATGTTAGTCAGAATCATTTGTGTGGTCAGCTACCGAACACCAAGTTTCCTGCTACTTCATTTGCTGGAAATGACTGTCTCTGTGGTTCTCCTCTACCACCATGCAAATCTTGAGTTTTGATCGTGTGTTCATATGATATGATCAAAGTTTCTGTGGATGTATTCAGAATAAAGTCCATTAAAATGAGGACTTGTAGTCCAAGGTAGAAATCAGATTGTTGGACGGAGGGAGTTTTCATATTTTGCTCTCAACTCTTCCGGCAATGACACCAATTACCATGTAACATTTCTTTACTACGTTATTTTGTTTTTCTCGCAACACCTTTTTTTTTTATTTATTAAAAAAAAAAGCATCTTATTTTGTAACATTTATATTCTAGTATTTTTTATTTTTGTACCTGCGGTATAGCTTCATAATTACTCTCTGTATATTATTTATGATCTTTGCATATTTGTTCGATTTTAAAATATTAGTCATTTTAACAAATTAAAAAAGTATGAATTAATATTTTTTCGGTCATAAATATAAGAGGTTTTAAACTTTTGTACACAAATTGAATGTCTTGAAAATAAGACAAATTTTTAACTACAATATTATTCTACCCTTCATAAATGAGGAAAGAGATAGATAGTGAGAGTAAGAGTCAAGTAAATTAATAGAAAGATGTGGGTAAAGATAGAAAAAGTTAATTAAATGTTTATTGGAAATTGTAAAAACTTATATATTCTCGATCATCCTCAATAGTTAAAACCCTTTATATTTTTTATTGGAGGAAGTATCTTTGTAGTATACATATATCTAAACAATTCTTTAAAATTTTTTTGTTAGAATTATTAATGATAGCTCATTCCTTTTGAATTCAAATAACTCAATCATTTCCTTAATTCTTGTGCACTGAAACAGATCGAGTAGTCTTTTAGTTGCTAGGATTGTTACATCCTCTAATACACACCATAGTATACACCTTTGATAATAGTATTTATAAAATAAAAGACAGACCTAAACACTAAAGAAAAATCCTAAAGAAAAGTTACCATTAAAAAAAGTATACTAGAGAATATACTAAAAGATATATTAGACGATCCTCAGTGGTCTTCTAGGGGGGTCGATGACTTTTTTGGCTACTGTATTTTATTTTTTATTTTTGAAAAAGAACTGATACTTCTTGCTCGGATCGTCTATAATACTTTGTATACCATTCTCTTTATTACTTCCTAATTTGATATATTTTATTAATAAAACCTACTAAATAAAGGATAAATCATACGAGAAAAAGATAAATCACAATGCTATGTTTTGGACGCGGGAATGTTATCGAATAGAATGACTTTTCCAACTTCTTTTTCCTTCCAGTATTTAGTATTCAAATTAAAAGTAGAAATAGTCTTTCCACGGAAAACCCATTCTAGGAATATCCTAGAATGGGCGGGCTTTCCACACTAAAATCATCGAAATACCTTTTCAAGAGAAGTGTAAATCATTTTAAAAAATATTGGACTATTATACCCTCAATATATTACGTATATTATGCTCAATTAATTTTTATTTATCGCACTTTCTTTTATTTGATCTTTTGAAGGAGTTGTTTTATGACTATTTTCAATCTTATATATACTCACACTTCAATAAAATATTTGATATTTTTTTTGTAGCTTTAATGTGTGTTAGAATATTTTTTTGAATGGACAATGTTGGTTGGAATATGAAAAATACATTTTATGCAAGAAGTGTATTTAAGTCGTATTTTATAAATAATTTCATTTCATTCGATATAAAATAATAATTTTTTCAAACAAAGAAAATGAATTTTCATTCCATTTTACCTTTTCCTTCCAAACACTGGAATGAAATGAAGATTTCTTTCCATTCCGAATGAGAAAGGATTCTGAACGGTAAGGATTCCATTTCATATCATTTCAACGTATCAAACATGCTGTAAGAGGAAAATATATCAGTGAGTAGTAAAAAAAAAAAAGTGGTATAAACAATCATAAGTGATACCTTCTATGTAATAGTACTTTGAGAGATTCTGATGGTCACAATTAATATATTTATATACCTTAATTGTTTAAATCATAATCTTTAACATTTCTCTTATCCCTACCCGCTCCTTCACTTCTCCACTCCTCCTTCCTAGTTCCCACCCTTAAAAGAAAGAAAGCACCTAGTCTATCCAAAATTTTTTTTTTATAATAAATTTTCTCCTTAGAGTTTATCTTTTATTTGATATGTTTTATTAATAAAGTATATCAAATTACATAACAAACACAATCCGAACATAAAAAAGAATTCTAATTTTTTTTTTCATAGAAAGACTTTAATAACATTTCTAATTTGATGTATTTTTATTAATGAGATCTACTAAATAAAAAATACATCTAAGGAGAAATGATAAACTTAAAGAGAAAATATATTATAAAAGTAAATATTTTTAGGGTGAAAAAAGGAGTAAAAGAGGGAGATGGGGGTTGGGAGGGGAAAGAAGAGAATATTAAAGATTCTCATTGTCACAATTAAGGTAAGGAAATTGATAAATCCAAGCTCTTATTTTAAATACAAGGCAAATTTCTTTAATCTTCCAATTAACCCTTAATAATATTATCTACTTATCACTCTTAATAAATATTTTCTTTTGATAAAATCTCCCTTTCCCCAGATTTACTCTTACTCCCTGCAGCAACATAGTACTCCCTCTATATTTTCTTTTATTTGTCATTTTTTTAGCATTACATTATTTAAAGAAATATAATTTTTATATGTTTTTTGTTAGACTATAGAATGTCTTTCAAAATTTTCTCTCTTCTCATTATTATTTATACTAATATTCATATTAGAAAAATAAAAAATATTAAAAATTATTATTAATAAAAAGTTATAATAATAAAAATTTATTAAATATTATTTTGAACTATGACGAGTTAAAAAGTATAAGAATCCATATAACCAGGAAAAAAAGGTAAAAAGGGAGGGAATAGTAAATTTCTCCTTTCTCCGATATTCTTTTTTCTTCTTTTTTTGGCTAAAGAAGGGAAGCAAGTATACTGTTAATTTTTAACTATTCTTTTAAGGAGGTAAACTTTTAACTGTTGTTCTGGTATTTTTGCTCAACCTCACGCGCACCCCGGCAAAAGATTTGTTAAAGAAACAGATATATTTTCTTGTTCAACTGCTTAGAATAAAATCTAGGAATATGGGGAATATTATTGAGTCTTTACCCAAATAAAATGAAAATTTAATTCTATTGATCTTTTTAAGAATTAGTGTCGGTCTTAATCCAGTTCAAATCTTTTGAGAATATGAAACATTTGTTGCAAAGGTATTTGAACTTAAAATTTTTTTAGTGACAATAGAATCAATAGAATACAAGAAAAGTTGCAGAAATCAAGTTACCAAATTGTGACAGATCCCATTGAATTATTACATTGATGTACTTATATCTCTTATGTGAAAATGTTATGAAAAAAATCTTACCAAATTTCATATATATATATATATGTATATATATATATATGAAAGTAAAGTTATAATGATATGTCAATTGGAGTCTAATCATCGCTATTTGAAAATTGTCTCGTTTTTTTCCCATATAAAAAATGAAAAAAATATCATATAAAAGATAATTAATAATTATAATTATTTTTCTCTTATTATAAAAATTATTAATCAAATTAGTATTCTGATAAGAATAAATTATTGGCAAGATTATATTTTTAAGAATGGATAATAATAAACTTTAGACTTTAATTATTTTATAATTTGAATTTAGAATAATTATCTAATCACTCAAAACTACATATTTGAATTACGATAATGTAATCTTCACTAGTTATGACGCGTACTTGAAGTATGGGTGAATATTTAGAAATTATCAATGTTATATTAATAATAAATTAAAAAAGTATATTCATAAATAGTAGTAATATAACATTTGTGATTCAAATATGAGAATCTTTTTAATAAATATATTTCATCATGCAAATATAATATATATATGTTCTTTTAATTTGTTTCATCCATTATTCTCTTTCGCTCTAATTTTTTCTTTTAAAAACAAATGATGCATCTCCATTTTTAAAGAAAAATATATAAAAATAATAAATTTTTACAAAAATAAAAGGATTTATAAGTTTAACTATCCATCTTACACCTAAAAAAATTTATATTTTTGACGAAAATAATAGTGAAAAGGCTTCTTTGAGAATTTTTTTCATTCTATGATACTATGAATTATTTCACTCTATTTCAAACGCTCTTTTGTTGATTTCACAATAAGCCCTTCAATTTGCAGGCTATTAAACACCGAAGGTATATTAGGTTATATATTTTGATAGTGATCTATTTCAGATTTTTATTTTATTATTTTTAATTCACATATTTTTACACCAAGAAAATTTAAAAATTAAAAATCTATTAAATCATAATCTAATTGTGAACGGTAGAAAAAAGTGGCAATTGGACAAATATTCGAGATGGTAGTTGTTCCATACTATTGGTTTGAATCGTTTGTAATATCCTTTATAATATTCTTTATAACATTCTTAATATGATATATTTTATTAATTAAACCTACTAAATAAAAATAAAATCTTAAAGGAAAAGTGTAAACCCTAAAAAAAAATATTATAAAAAAAATGTTATAAATAATGTTATAAACGACCTTAGGTATTTATTCCTATACCTCTTCTTTCAAATTTTTTTTTAATTTTAAAAACAAATTGAACACAAATAAAAATAATAAGTAAAATATACCTTATATGAATAAAATATGCCATATATGATTGTTAAATTTTATAAAATCTAAAAGTCAAATAGAAATTGTTGAGTCATATTAAATTGGAAAGTACATTTCTATAGTGAGAGAGAGAGAGAGAGAGAGAGAGAGAGAGAGAGAGAGAGAGAGAGAGAGAGAGAGAGAGAGATTCCATAAAAACAAATTTTTTGAAGGAAACAAATGCCCTTAAAAAAAATAAATTAAGTATAAGCATATGATTTACTATTCCAATTATTTAAGGATAAGAAAATGCCATTAAAATAATTTTGGATTGTTTGAAAATGTCATTTAAAATAGAGATTCTGAATGAGATAAATATAATATGTCTTTGGATAAATAACCCTCAACTTCTCTTCTACTATTAAAGAATGATGAAAATGAGTGTATAATTTCTAAAACATCATTTAATAGAGAAAAAAAAATCTTAAAATTCATTTCTAAAGTTGAAAGTTTGTCAATAAAAAACATAATTATACAATATTCTTGGATAATTATGACTTTGGTTGAAAATCTGAGCTTATATTTCAAAGTTTTTTTTCTCATTTAATATTTTAGGAATTATAACCTCATTTTCATAAATTTTTAGACTTAACCTTATATATATATTTTTCTAAAACCATGTATTGTTTTAAGGGAATATAATATGTATTGATTGGATTTTTTTTAATAATTTAATACATTATAAACCTTTTCAACCAATTATAGATTTTATGATCTCTCTTGTAAAGAAAAATCGATAAGAGTAATAAATTTTTATATGATGACATTTTTATAAATAACATTCAAATTTTATATTTATCTCTTCTTACACTAATTTTAACTCGAATTTTCTATCACCTTCCTAATTGTTTTTCTTGTTAAAAAAATATATAAAAAGTAAATAAATTTCACTATAGTAAAATATTTTATAAATAATATTCAAAATTTAAATTTATACATTATGAACAAATTTTTTTACAGATAACTTGAAAGTTTCATCACTTTCCTTATATTGTATTTAATAATTTTTTTTATCAACTATTGTTCAGAATCCCACATTGGCTAATTAAAGAATTAATGAACCCTTAATAAACTTGGGTAATCTTGCTCCTCTTAAGGTAGCTTTTGGAGTGAGTTAGGCTCAAGCCCAAATTCTAACATGGTATCAAAGCCATGATGTCCTGGAGAATGTCACGCTTCAGGCCCAAATGATCAGCTTGGGCGAATCCCATATTGACTAATTAAAGAATTAATGAAACCTTAATAAACTTATGTAATCCTCCACCCCTTGAGGTACCTTTTGGGGTGAGTTAGACTCAAGCCCAAATTCTAATAATTACTAAACTTTTAGAGGAAGACTCATGAGTTGTGTTGCATTTTCAAGAAAAAATGCGTTGATTTGATTTTTTTACTCTATTTTATCAATTTGCATAGCATATTTATCATATAATATTATTAATTTATGATAAATAATGTCATAATTAATATATGAATATAATTAGAATCATGCTTCATTCAACATGGGTTTGATTTCAGAGAGAAGTTATGGTAGCAATATTGAAATAGTAAACTTTTGACTACCTCTTTCAATATTATAATATTTTAATTTGACTTAAGAGCAAATGGATAAGTTATGAATTTATTCATTATTGATTATATGATATTGCATATCCAACTTTTTAGTTAAAACAAATAAAATTTCTCACTGCCCTTTCTAGGGTTCCTCCCTCTCTTCTGTAAGAGTTTGTAACTGCCCTTTCTAGGGTTTCACGCCTAATGACAATTCAATTTGACTCCCAAATTCTCATGGATTAGACGGAAATCCATGAGTTATTGAATTCATTTTCTTTAACGAGTGATAAGAAGTCTGCCGCAAAAATGATTAAGGATGAACTTTGGCCTGAGACGGAGGAATGCAACACGAGCATTCTAGGGAAATTTATTTTCCACAGAGGACTGAATTTTCAAAACTACAAACAAGCCATGTTATTTTCTTGGGGATGCAAAGATTTGATAGCAATTCGACTTCGTCGGAATGTTTTCCAACTGTTTATCCCGGATCGGGAGGTGCAATCCCGGATTCACTAGAAGGGCCCTTCGTGCTTTTGGGATATCCTTCTAGTGCTAAAACCATGAGGTAGGGAATTTTTGATATTGGATGATGGTTTTGAGACTTGTGATTTATGGGTTTAGATACTGGGTCTACCTCTTCAATACTACACAACAGATGTGGCATGGAAGCTTGGTGGCATGCTGGGTGCTTCCGCATTGGAGATTAGAGAACATACTAATCCCAAGGTTTTGTTTTTCCATCTCAAAGTTCTAATTGGGGTTGGGAGACTGCTCTGCCGGGTTGTGATGCATGATATACCTTTTATGGAGAGGTTCGCGGTATGCTCTGTTACGAGAGACTCCCATATTTTTGTTTCAATTGTGCTCTCATGGACCATACTGCTAAAAATTGTCTGCACATCCAAGGTGAAATTACTCCAGCTATGAGGCAAAAATTTCCTTATGAAGTTTGGCTGACAGGGCCTTTGGAGGTTGGGATTTTGATTGATAGTCCTGACTCTATGGATTGCTCTCAGGAGGAGGATGTGCAGAGAACAGGGGAAATACCGAGTGGGGACATGGGGAAAGCTCTGTCGTGTATGCTAATGGGCTAACTGGGGTAGATGACTAGGCTGGTGGTTCGACATAGAAGTTGTAGACGTATTTCTTGGATTTGCCGAAGGGGGATTCCTCGGCTCTGTTTGGAGATTTTGCTGTAGAGGTAGAGTTAATTGCAATAGTAGCTCCTACTCAGCATGATGGGGAACTACTAGAGGTCCCGATTACTATGACTACCTCATTGAAGGGAAAAAAAAGTGATGCCTCTTACTGGATGCCGTTGGGGTCGGCCAATTCTAAAACTGGTGAAGAAGGAGGCGTCGGTTGGGAGTAAGAATAAGGGGAGAAAAGACCTTTCTAGGATATCATTAATAGACCGACAATTTCTACTGGCACATATAGCAAAAAAGCTCATCTTTTGATGGCCTCTCTGCAGGTACTTGTTCCACTTTATGGTGTTTCCCTTAGTGTTTGTGATACTAGTTTTTCTTCAATAGTAGAGGTTGCTCTGCAACCCTACCAAGGACAATGAATTGCCTCCTTTGGAACTGTCGGGGTCTGGGGCAACCCTAGGTAGTTCGAGCACTATGTAATCTTGTTCGTTCTATACAGCTGCATATTTTATTTTTATCTGGAACTAAATTGAAAAAAAAAAATATATCATTTACGTTTTAAGCTTGGTTTTGCAAATTATTTTGTGGTGGATAGAGTTGGCTTGGAGAAGGGTTTGACTTTCTTTTGGAAGGGGGATAGATGTTTCACTGATTATTTTTTCTGTGTGGTATGTGGATGTAAGGGTGAGGGGATGGCCGGGGAGTGGGGATTGGTTTTTCACGAGGTTCTATAGCAATCTGAGGGTGGAGTTGCGGAAGAAATCCTGGAGACTTTTGGAGCGAATTAGGAAGGATCGGGTAGCACCTTGGTTCGGGGGGAGAGGGGAAGGGAGGAGGAAAGTTCTCTCCATGGAGGAGATAGGAAAGGAGTGGGAGATTGTGGGGACAGATTCTGGACTTCCAAGAGCTCTTGTCATGTTTTGGGCTTGGTGATTTGGGGTGGATGGGGAAGGAGTTCACTTGGTGTAATATGAGGGAAGGGGAGAGATGTACTTGAGAGAGACTGGATTGGGGGTTGGGCAATTTAGCTTGGAAAAATATTATCCCTTTGGCTCAGGTATGTATTTTGGAGGCATCCCATTATGATCATGCTCCTTTGGTCTTGCACCTGGAAAGGGATACGATGAAGAGAGTGGAGAGGAGGGAGGAGGAAGAGGGGGGAAGGGGAGAATGAAGCGGGTTCCTCGTTTTGAACCTATATGAGCGAAGGAAGAGAAGTGTGGGGACATGGTGGAAAGGGGATGTGAGTATTGCTCAGGTTCTAGTAATGTGGGTACAGAGTTAGTTGAGAAACAAGGGAAGTTGTTGAGGGCATTGAAATTGTGGGGTAGGGATAAGTTTAGGAATATAGAAAAAGAGGTGGAGAAAAGGAAAAAAAGACAGAGGGAAGTGGAGGAGCAAGGGGGATAGGAGAGAGGTGAGGGTAGCCCAAGGTTCACGGAAGAGGCTCTAGAATGGAAGGAGAAGTACTAGAAAGTGTGGGGTCAATCGAATTGGCAACAGAATAGTGACATGAATATTGCTTATTTTCATCACTACGCTAGTCAGAGAAAGGAAATGAATTTTGTTAGCTCTCTACAGAATGATAGTGGGCAGGAACTGACAAATATAACAACAATATCATACCTTGTGGTGGACACTTTTCATCTCTGAACAGAGTTGTATAGACTTTGATGTCCTATTGGGCGACTTACCTACCGATCCAAGCTCTAGAAGGGGACAGTTTAGATTGGCTGAACTGACTTTCCTCAGCAGAGGAGGCACGACAGGATTTGAAAGATACGTATCCACTAAGGTGACCTGACTTGATGGATTCAATGCTATATTTTATCAAAAATACTAGGGCATTAGGGGTTCTGATATGATGCGAGAGGTTCTTAGGTTTCTTAATGGAGATGTGGATATTACTGCTTTGAATGAAACTTTTTTGGTTTTAGTCCCGAAGCTGAAGAATCCAACAAAGGTCATAGAATTCAGGCCTATTAGCTTATGCAATATGTCTTATGGACTGGTCTTTAAGACAATATTGAATATACTGTGGAGAGTGCTGCCGGAGATTATTGATGAGTCACAGAGTGCCTTTGTCAAAGATCGGTTGATCACAGATAATGCCATTCTTGGGATTGAGGCTTTTCGTTCCATGAAGTGTGGGAGACCATTTTAAATAGTAGATATATAGCAGTGAAGTTAGATATGATGAAGGCATATGATAGAATTGAATGGGATTATTTGTCATGGATTCTTAAAAAAATGTCTTTCCCAGCATATTATTTTCTCTGTTAATGACATGTGTCTCATCTGTATCTTTTAGAATTCTGGTCAATGGAATGCATACTAAGTAGTTTAAACCCTCGCGGGGAATAAGACAGGGCGATCCTCTTAGCCCCTTTCCTTTTGTAATATGTTCGGAGGGTCTCTTAGCCCTGATTAGAAAACAAGTCCAAGATTAGAGATGGCTGGGGATTCCTTTTGGAAGCAACTCAATGCACCTTTCCCATATTTTTTTTTGCTGATGATAGCTTACTTGTTAGGAAGCAACACCTACTGAGGTAGATACTTTAAAAGCGTGTCCTTTCTATTTATGAGGCTTTCTCGGGACAAAAGATCAGTGTAGCTAAATCATCTGTATTTTTTTTCTAAAAGTATCTAGGATAATGATAGGATCCTTTTATCGAGTATGTTAGAAATGGAGATATCTTCTGGGGAAGGGAAGTATTTGGGGCTACCATATTTAATTGGTAGAAAAAATGAGATATTTTTTATTATGTCCGGAGCAGGTTTCTAAAAAAATATAAAGGGGTAGAAGGAAAATTTGTTATCAAGGACAGGCAAGGAGATACTTATAAAATGTGTGTTGCAAGTGATCCCTTCTTCCGTGATGTATGTTTTCCTCCTACCCATATCTTATGTGATGAGATCAATTTAATGATTAAGCAATTTTGGTGGACGAATGGGAAAAGGATAACGGTTTGTGTTCGAAGAAATGGGATGATATGTGTAAGTCAAAATAAGAGGGTGGTATGGGTTTCCAGGATTAAGAGATTTTCAATTTTTCTTTGTTAGCTAAACTGGGACGGAGGATTTTACAGAATCCGAACTCCCTTTTAGCAAAGTGTCTTAAAGCTAAACATTATCCGAATTCTGATTTTTTAACTGCTTTTCTGGGCCAAAGAGTATCTTATGCCTATCATTCATTTGGTATGCTTGGGGTTTGTTGGTGGAGGGTGTGAGATGGAGGGTAGGCAATAGTGCATCTACAAAGGTATGGGGTGATAAATGGTTACATATTCCATATCATTTCCGAATTACTTCTCAGAACTTGTTTTTGGGGAATTGTCTTATGGTTTTTGATCTCATTGACCTGAGCACGAGTATGTGGAGGGTGGACCTTATTCAAGTCTTGTTTAGTATAAGAGATAGTAAGGCCATTATGCAAATACCCTTAGCTTCAGCTTTATGCCGGGATTTGCATGTATGACACTAGAAATGACTATTTTACAGTAAAATCATTATATCAATTGGGTGTACAATTCATGTTTAATCATCAACAGGCTAGAACTAGTGCATTGAATATGGGAGAAAGCATTTGGAAGTCCATTTGGCGAATGACAGCTCCGCCAAAGATTAAACAGGCACTTTGGAAGGTATGTTATCTTTTTTTAGCCACTAAAATAAATATGAATAAGAGAATCATTCTAGAATCGGTTATTTGTCCTTGGTGTGGGGATGGGCTAGAAATAGATGTGCATGTTTTGAGGGGTGTGTTTTTGTTAAACTAGTGTGGAGCTGCGTGAGGATGGATTTAGGCTCTCTTTGCTAAGGGGCTCACTCTTGGCTTGAATGTGTTTCATTAGTGGTGAAGAGGAATGGTTTTCTCTTGGAGAAGATGACTTTTACTCTTTGGGAACAATGTACTTAGGTTTTTTAGGGAAGGAAGATAGATGCAGTTTTTGTGCTATAAGAAGGTCTGCTATTACGGGAGGAATTTCTGAGTTGGCTGAATTGCAAGGAGACATCAGGTTGCGGCCTTCGAAATCAGCTCAGACTTAGGAAAAATAGCCTCCTCCATATATAAAGATTAACGTAGATGGCCCATTTCAGCAGCGAGGAGGGGGGAGGGGGGGAAAGGGGAGGGGCGGTGGTACAACCAGGGTCAGTTTCTTGGGCAGTGGCAGTGCCTTTTGCTAGCATGGTAGAAGCAGAGCAGGTCGAGGCATGTGCAGTTTTATGATAGGGATTTCTAACTAAGTTTTAACCCAATACTCGCAAGTGCACAAGATCAATATAATACGAAAGTATTAGGGTATCGAACCACAGAGAAAGGCTTAACTACTTAAATTATTATCTTCCTAAATAAATTCTATGAAAAGAAGAATGAGATTTTATTATTATTCCTAAATTAATTAAAACTAATGAATAAAATAAATAAACTGAAACTAACAGGAGATTAACCAAAGAAGATGATTTAGAACCTTGAATCCACCACTAACCTATATAACAATGATTTAATTTTATTTAGGAGAAAAGATTGAACTTTTATGTGGTGATCTAGGCTACAAGCTTTGATTCACTAAAGAAATATATTGTGTTTAAATGCATGACATAATCCATCTAACCATTAGCATGACTTATTCATTCCTATGACATAAATCATCTAAAATTAGCATGAACTATTCAATTCTAAAACCTACAATATATTTGCAAAAATCACATATCTCTCATACTCAAGACTACAAGAATCAAGCATGGATAAAAATATCAATTAACCCAAATAATTATTCTAGAAGAACAATCACAAAGAATTAATTGAATCAAACCAATAAACATCCCAAAATATGCAATCACATAAATATTATAATAAATCTCCAAAAATAAAATAAACTAAAGTCGCATGGCTAGGGTTTTATCAAGATTCTAAAAATAAATTTAGTTCAAGGCTAAAGGGACAGAAGGAACCAATTTCTTGGAGTAGATCATGGCTTTCTTCTTCTCAAATTGAAAGTCGCTGCAGCTCTTCTCTTTTTTTTCTCCCCTTCTCTTCTTGTGTGGCTCTTCTATATATAGACAAACGAGAAGCAAAATCCTAATCCTTAAAGGATTCTACTAAAGTTCTAATCCTAATCCTTAAAGGATTCAAATACTGCAGCTTCCCTTTACCAAATTTAATATGAAATCTTTATTTTCCATTCTTTTTTAGAAATCTGCACAAAGATAAATAAAATAAATTAAATATAATAATTATGACTAATAAATAAATAAAATATTTTCAAAGGCTAATAACTAAAACTTAAGGTGTTTATTTGTATTAAAAATCGACTCTATCAACTCCCCCACACCTAAGTTTTGCTAGTCCTCAAGCAAAAATAAAAAAAAGAAAAAGAAAAACTAACTAGCCACTTTCGTAGGACTCACGATTGCACTTAGCATGTGCAACAAGCCCTTTAAACCCCTAAGTTACCCCTAGTGGACAAGTATGGTCTCGTGAGGGTTTGCAAACGACGTATCCACAAAGTCAAAGTAAACGACAAACTTTAGAAAAAATAGAGAATAGCCCAAATTAAGTACCCTCCATCAATATCTCAAACTTATAAGACAAATACTCTTCCTCTCATTTTTAAACTTAAGTAAACAAATAAAGATTCAATTATCTCCCATAACTAATGCAAAACTTGTGTAATGTGTGATCGTGGTCATCAGAGAGTATGAAATAAATACTAAATAAAATTTTCAAATTACATATAGAGAACAAATCTCAGCAAGAGTTCATTCCATAGGCTCACTCTTCGTACATTCTCTCCACTAATCAAGGATTCTCAACTCAACTTAGATCAGGTAGGACTTTAAAGCTTGTAATGTAAGGTTAGGGCATTGGTTATCAAGCGAAGGTAAGGAATTCAAAATCAAAGAAAAGAGAGCTTACAAAGAAGATGGATACTTTAAAATTTCAACAAACTTTCTAACTTTGTTTTTGCTCCTTTTTTTTTTCAGTAATACATTCACCAACTACCATATTCTTTTGCTCAAAATTTTATCATTTAAGGCCACTCTTTTTCTTACATTTATAAATTCGGGCCTCTTGAATTTTTTTCTTTGCACCTTATGACTTGTAACAATCATGTATCGACTTTTATTTCTTTGTCTTTTTCCTTTTTTTTTTCAGCTCAATACATTTTTTTTCAACACCACAAGTCATATATATATATATATATATTTCTTCTCCCTTTTTTTAAAATAACTTCTTCTCTTTCCAAAACACACAAACAACAACCCATCATTGAAGCACTAGTTAGAAGTTTGCATTAAACTCTCTACAAGATTAAGGGTTAATATTTAAGTAGTTTAAAGAAAGATATAACATTTAGGCTCAAAAGGGTACGAAGGTAAAAATTTATGAAATTTGGTAAGCTTGAAAGGCACAAACGATTCAAAGAAGGCCTATGACCATTGTCTCTGAGTCAAATCGAGAAAACCTTTCTGTTTCGCCTCAAGAGGTACTCAAGTAAGTTCTAGAATGTAGGGAAGAGATTCATCAACTTTATGTAACTCAAAAATAATGTAAAGGATTTAGTAAATACTAACAATAACCCATGTGCTCAAGTGTAAGTCATGCAAAAGTTACAACAAATATAGAACATAAGTCCGTCACCCTACTTAAAAATAAGAAAATAAGTACTTTTCTCAACTCATTCAAGACATTTTTAAAGGAACTCAAAAAGAATCATCCTTTAAGTGAAATCATATTTTTGATTTTTTTTAAATAATGTAGAAAAATAAATAAAATTAAAAAAATAAAAAAAAAATTGAACAAGAAGTACGAGAAAAAACGAAGATACTAAAAAAAATAGTAGATATCAGAATAAAAGCATCTTCTCCCCCACACCTACACCCAACATTGTGTCCACAATGTGATAAGAGTACCAAGAGTAGAGAAGAGACAAAGAAAAAAACAATACAACCTGGTAGAAAAGGGAATATTAATGCATGTCTGCAAGAGCAGTAAACAATCTCTGTAATCTCCATGGTAATGATAAGTTGTTTTATTACCCTACAAAACAAACATTTCATACCTTTCTACCAATCAAGTGGAATAAAAAAAAAAAAATAGAAATATAAAAATAAAATAAATAAAATAAAATTTGGGTTGCCTCCCAAAAGCGCTAATTTTAAAGTCTTCAACCAGACTCCCTAATTCTTTTGCATTCAGCCAGGATCTATTTCTCTCATATTAAACTCATGATTCACAAAGAAAGAAGAGTTTTCAGGTGGAGCAATGCAGACAAGATTAGAATTAACATTTTCAATGCAGATAAGGTTTTCTTTCTCAATAAAAGTATAATCTTTTGAACATATTAAAGGTAGAGTTTCTTCAATTAATTCATCATTTACATCTACCAAATAGCAATCAGAATTATCTTCTATAGAAGGTTGTGAAGAAGTTTTAAAAATATTTAATCTAACCCTCATATTCATCACAGATACATCCATAACCCCAGTTTTACAATTACTAGTGGCGTCAGCAGTAGCCAAGAAGGGACGACCTAGAATAATGGGAATATGATTTTGAGAAGATCTACCAGGTTCCATATCTAGGACTACAAAGTCTACAAGGAAGACACCTTTATCAATTTGAACTAGAACATTATCTATCCTTCCCCTAGGTACCTTGATAGACCTATCAGCTAATTGTAAGGTCATATCAGCTGGTTGCAATTCTCCTAATCCTAACTCTTCATAAACAGAGTATGGAATCAAATTAACACTAGAACCTAAATCTAAGAGTGCCCTATCTATTTTATGATTACCAATAAGACATGAGATAGTAGGGACATCAGGATCTTTATATTTAGGTGGAGTGTTATATTACAAAACAGAGCTCACCTGTTCAGTTAGGAAGATTTTCTTAGAAACACTGGTTTTAGATTTTCTTTTAAAAGTACACATGTCTTTAAGAAATTTTGCATAGGATGGGACTTGCTTAATAACCTCTAAAAGTAGAAGATTAATTTTAACTTGTTTGAGAGTTTCTAAAATATCTTCCCTTTTATTATCCTTTCTAAGATATGGGGGTGGCAATAAAGCTTCTGGATAAGGAACCTTTGGTTTATATGAAGTCGTAGGAGATGATTCTAGAGTCTTAAAATTAGAGGAAGAAGATAGTTCTTTCTCTATCTTCCTTTCAATTTTAGTCATAGAAATTCCTTGGTTTCATTATTATTTGACTCACTATCTTTAATAGGTTCCCCTACTTTATTATCTACCAACTTCCCATTTCTAATAGTAATTACAGCTTTAGCTTGCTCATGGTAATTAGCTCTAGGATTCTCTATTGGATGACTAGGAAGCTTACCCTCATCTCTTCTACTTATTGCATTAGCTAGTTGCCCTATTTGAGTTTCTAACTTAGCAATAGATTGGGTGTGTGAATATAGAATTTGTGTCATAGATTCTAAACCTTTCAAAGCAGATAATACTTTTTCTTCAAAAATAGAGTTTCCACTTTGAGGAGGATGAGGAGGTACATACCTTTGAGATTGAAAACCAGGGGGAGTAGTCATACCAGATTGTCTGTTTTGTTGATATTGTTGTTGACTTAATTGAACTTCCCCTCCTTGTTGCCTCCAGGAGAAATTAGGATGGTTTCTCCAGCCTGGATTGTACGTGTTTGAATATGGGTCATTCTGTCTGTGAAATCCTTGGGCTGCATTGACTTGTTCCTGCACAAATTCTGGAAATAGTGAAGCACTAGGACAGTCATAAATAACATGAGAGGGACTAGAGCAAATTGCACAAACACCTTGAACATTAGGAGAATTAGTAGGCAATGTATTTAAAGCTAACAATTGATCAAACTTTTTGGATAAAGCATCAACTTTCGAAGAAAGATCAACATTTTGAGTAACTTCATACATTCCTCTATTTCCTATTTGCCTAGATGTGCCTACTCGTGAGGAGGTGGCGTGTTGTTGTGAATTATCACTCAAATTTTCAAATAAATCCCATGCCTCATCTACAGTTTTATGAAGAAAGGTACCACCACAAGAGGAATCAACCATTTGGCGATTTCTCTCATCTAATCCTGAATAAAAGCTTTGTATTTGCTGCCATTTAGGGACTTAATGATGAGGCAAACTACGAAGAAGTTCTTTAAATCTCTCCCAACTCTCATGAAATTGTTCATTATTTTGTTGGGAAAAAGTAGTGATTTCTCTCCTTAACCTTGTAAGTTTACCCATAGGAAAATATTTTTTTAGAAATTCCCTAGACATCTCAGTCCAAGTACCTATTCTCTCACGTGTGTGCAACCAATGTTTAACCTTATCCTTCAAAGAAAAAGGAAAAAGGCGTAATCTAATAGCATCATCACTTACATTAGCCAGTTTAAAAGTAGAGCAAATTTCTAAAAACTCATCAATATGCTTATAAGGATTTTCAGAATCAAGCCCATAAAAAGATGGTAACATTTGAATAGTAGAAGCTTTGATTTCAAAGTGATTAGCCTCAATTTCAAGTAGTCTATTACCTATTGGTGAATTATAAGTGTTAGGAGTAAAATACTCCCTTAATGCTCGTGGATTTTCAGCCATTTTAACCTGACAAGTGTTAGAAATTTTTCCTTGTGCTCTAAGTGCCTTAAGTGTACGCTCTATCTCAGGATCAAATTCTTTCAAATCAACAGATAGAGAGCGACGACCATGCATTAATAAACAAATTCAAAAAAATAAAAAAAAATTACCACAAATAATAATGATGAATAAACTATCAAATAATAAAATAAAAAAATAATAATAAAAAAACGTTGAAGACAAAAAAAAATTTTTTTATATTTTTTTTCAAGAATAAAAGTAGAATAAAAAAAATACTAACAAATTTAGGAGGCAATAACAAAAGCAATTAATTTAACCTCTCCCCGGTAACGACGCCAAAAACTTGATCGGAATTTTCTAACTAAGTTTTAACCCAATACTCGCAAGTGCACAAGATCAATGTAATACGAAAATATTAGGGTATTGAACCACAGAGAAAGGCTTAACTACTTAAATTATTATCTTCCTAAATAAATTCTATAAAAAGAAGAATGAGATTTTATTATTATTCCTAAATTAATTAAAACTAATGAATAAAATAAATAAACTGAAACTAACAGGAGATTAACCAAAGAAGATGATTTAGAACATTGAATCCACCACTAACCTATATAACAATGATTTAATTTTATTTAGGAGAAAAGATTAAACTTTTATGTGGTGATCTAGGCTACAAGCTTTGATTCACTAAAGAAATATATTGTGTTTAAATGCATGACATAATCCATCTAACCATTAGCATGACTTATTCATTCCTATGACATAAATCATCTAAAATTAGCATGAACTATTCAATTCTAAAACCTACAATATACTTGCAAAAATCACATATCTCTCATACTCAAGACTACAAGAATCAAGCATAGATAAAAATATCAATTAACCCAAATAATTATTCTAGAAGAACAATCACAAAGAATTAATTGAATCAAACCAATAAACATCCCAAAATATTCAATCACATAATATTATAATAAATCTCCAAAAATAAAATAAACCAAAGTCGCATGGCTAGGGTTTCATCAAAATTCTAAAAATAAATTTAGTTCAAGGCTAAAGGGACAGAAGGAACCAATTTCTTGGAGTAGATCATGGCTTTCTTCTTCTCCAATTGAAAGTCGCTGCAGCTCTTGTCTTTTTTTTTTCTCCCCTTCTCTTCTTGTGTGGCTCTTCTATATATAGACAAACGAGAAGCAAAATCCTAATTCTTAAAGGATTCTACTAAAGTTCTAATCCTAATCCTTAAAGGATTCAAATACTGCAGCTTCCCTTTACCAAATTTAATATGAAATCTTTATTTTCCATTCTTTTTTAGAAATCTGCACAAAGATAAATAAAATAAATTAAATATAATAATTATGACTAATAAATAAATAAAATATTTTCAAAAGCTAATAATTAAAACTTAAGGTGTTTATTTGTATTAAAAATCGGCTCTATCATTTTACTGGGACTTGAATTGGCTAGAGTTGAGAATGGATCCCCTTTTATTCTTAAGTTGGATTGTGCCCAGCTCAGTAATAGACTTTTGGCTGAGGAGCAGGACCTCTCCAAGTTGGGAAATTTCACTAGTGATTTCAAAGAGCAAGTTACAGCTCTCAATTTTATAGGAATTTCTACTGTACGTAGAAATCAAAACAGTGTAGCAGATATTTTAGCTAAATTTTCTGTAGATTTAGCTGTTAAGAATGCTTAGACTGAGGAGTTATTTCCTTCATGTGTTTCCTCTGTACTTTATGTAGAAGCTGGGTAATACATGCTCTTTTCCTCTTAAAAAAAAGATTATAGGATATTGTTTGCCCATCCATTCTGCAAAGCCCAAAAAAAAAAAAAAAGTGATGATGATCTATTCAACAACAACAATAATAGTTTAACAATATATAATTAAAATATTTCTACAACTACATCATACTTTGAACATATAATTTATTAGTTTTTTTAGTCACGTAGAGATTGTGATTGAGTAAAGTAGAGCTGGTGCATAGACACTGGGTTTCTAGGCTATTATATATACAATATAATATCTAAATACAAACTCCCTTATTAATGGAATTTTCCTAATACATAAGCGCATATACATATATATATATATATATATCTATCTATCATGGGAAATCCAAAGAAATTCTGGGGATCCCTGATTTCCTCCCACAATAAGTACTTAAATTAGTCTTCTTATTTCCTATCTTATCATTAGAAAATTTTTTAAAAGAGGTTTGCTGATTTCATGATTATTAAAAATAATTTAAACCATCATAAGAGAAGAAGGGGAGTCTAGCATGTGGACATTGATTGGGCGCTAAATGAATGGTATGTATTTATTGATTAAATAAATAATTATCCTAAACTCAAATTATTAAACAATTTAAATTTAGAGTGTATATTTTTTAGGGTTAATCAGAACCCTTAAGTTGGAGACGAATGCATAATTTTTTAATTTTCATATCAAGTATGCCCACAATTCTATCAAAATATATATATTGGTTGAGTTGGTGTAAATAGATATAATGACTAAAGATAAAGTAGACCTTAAGGGTACTTATTGATCTCTTTATTCATTTACATTATCCTAAGTAAAAACTTTATAATCACTTTTATTTCTCTATTCAATTAAAATTTTTCCAGGAGACCCAAAAGTAAAAATCTTTTGATTTCAGGTGAAAAGATAAATTGATATTTAAGGAAGATGAATAAAATATTGTAGAGTGATGGATTTCGGACTGTGGATGATACAGTGAGGAGCCCAGAACAATAGGTCGGGACACACCAAGCCCAAGGAGAAAAGGAGCAAGGGATCCAAGAGTATAGTACATGGGCGGGTCGAGCTGCAAGCTCTGACCTACGCCTCAAGAATTCGGGTCAAGAAGAGTCAATCCCACATCGAATAAGAGCATTCAATAGTAGACGAGTGGCTCTACATAAAAGGTCCTTCTCTCCTCATTAGAATCTTATGCAATATCAAGTAATTAATGTTATTTAACTTGATTAATCCTATTAATTAAGGACTCTAAGATTAACTTAAGCATCAGAGTGCCTTTGGGGAGTAGATACCTATCCGTTCCTTGAGCGCTTTACCTAGTCTTGCAGGGATTGGACACGTGGAAGCTTGATATTTATCAATTAGTGCCCACAGTGCATGTCTAATCCTGTCTTTTAGGGCACCCTAAAAATTACAATTTATAGCAATTACGAAAGACGATACTCACTACATTAACAAACAAGGGGATATACTGTCCCACCCCGACATTAACTTAACGGGAGCAGAACACACCTTTGCGGGTGCAGGCCATATCATGCCTGACATCCCGTTCACTTCGCAACAAAATCCCTTCATCATGTCCCTCTTTGGGATTGAGATGCCCTTCGCCTCCACCAACACTCTGCTAATCACTCTTGCTCCAATCACTCGAACCTCCGTGCAAACAAAGGTACATGCCATTATAAACGACATTAAGGCCACTGCACCTTCCCAGGGAGATCATTGGAATTATGTGGAGTATAGTTTGTTCTCAGAGGAGTATAAAAAAGCTCCTGTATCTGACAAATTCAATACTTTGCGGTTTGATAGATATGATGGCACCACTGATCTCGACAAACATTTCCAACATATCTGGGCCTTAATGATGATACACAATGCTTTGGATGTGGAATTATACTGCCTTTTTTCTAGCTCTTTGCAGGATTCTGCCCTATCTTGGCTTTTAGAAAACTCAGGCAGAAATTCTGGCATCACTTTGCAGCACAACGGGAAATAATCCTGGCTTCTGATCACTTGCTCACAATCTGACAGTAGCCACATGAGATAGTACAAGCTTATATTGAACGATTAATAAAGAATCCATGAAAGTCCCGAGCCTCAACGACCGGGAACACATCCAGGCTTACAAACATGCATTGCGCTCTTTATCTCTTCCCAAAGTACTGGCTACAAAGTGGTTACTCTGTGTCAATGACTTGCTCGATGTCATGCACAAATTCACTAAAGGAGAAATCAGCGTGCAGAGCAAGTTGGATCACTTGGAAAGTAGACTAGAAGATAGTAAAAGAAAAAGACCATTTCGGGCAGACACGGGACGACTGCCAGTGTGGGAATGACTATCCTATTTAGGACACAGGTCGTACTCGCCACCAAGATTGCAGCATACCCAAGACCAGCATGACAATTTTACCCTGCTCAAGTCCTCCCATATGGAGATTCTGCATATCATTGAATCGCTGTGAATCTTAAAGGCACCTCCAAGAATGAATTTTCCTTCGGAACGTCGAAGTCAGACAAAATGCTGTTAGTTTCACAGAGATAATGGACATGACACCGAGCAGTGCATTGAATTGTGGAAAGAGATTGAGCAAGCAATTCATCAAGGATACTTGAAAGTGTTCGTTGACCGTTGTGCCGATAAATGACAAGATATCAAACGATGCCTGGGCCATCACACCACAGAGGTTGTAGAACCAAATTGCGATAAGACGGCCCAACAAAAAGTTATACACATGTTGCATAGAACCTCTACACTTGCTTGAATAAATAGATATCTGAAGCCACTGATACGATGCCCCACTGGTGCTTTCCTAGGAGATAAGGAAATGTACGGTCAGACGGATGCTAGTCAACACAGGCAGTGCTGTGAATGTCTTATTTCGGGACGCGATCACCCAGATGGATATCCCAGACTCCAAAATCTGGCCCTATGTCCTGCCCTTGATACGGTTTATAGGGTGCAATATCAACTCTTCTGATATTGTAAACCTGCCAGTACATATCAACAGTACCACCTGGCCTATGGAATTCTTGATCGGGAGGGTCAAGAACCCATGGAGTTGAAGCATGGACCATTCGCTAGAGCTTGGGTGAAGAAATTGAAGGAACATGATGGAAATATGGCTAATAGCATGGTTGTTTTCATGGAAGAAGCTTTGAAGAACACTCATGAAGATTTTGAAGATCAAGGGAAGGCTTCCAAGTTGCTCTTAATCTATACAATAATGAAGGATTACTCAAGGGGGCAAATTGGATGTGAAAATGGATAAATGTTGGTGAAGATCATACCTACTGCTGACGGTAGCCGTGGTTGGTAGGCTTCTGGATGGAAACGGCTTGGAAGACAAAGCCTTATCTCGTCCGGTAGGTTGCACCCTACCATCGCCGGTAGGGTCCTAGTGGGAATACACTTATGTAATCTTTAGGTGAGATTTTATTATTTGAACTTGTTTTCCAACTTTTAATCAAGGGCTTAATAGGTATTTGAGGCCATTAGTCACTAGATAGGTTAGGTTTAGACCTTAGCTTATAAATACCCAATTATAAGTTCATTTGTAACTAACTTGGATATTTTGCTGAAAATTGAGAGAGGAATTCTCAATTGTCTCTAGGGTTCTTCACCCTTCTTAGTTAGCTTGCTAAGGGTTTCTTTTCTTAGTTTTGTGAACAATTGATTGTCTAGATTGTGGAATCTATGGAACCAATTGATCATTCAATTCCTTTCTTTAATTGATTCTTAGAGTTTTTGTTCGTAGAATTGATTAAACCTAGGTCTCTAGTTTGTGTAGTTGGATTTTTGAGGCCTTAGTTTCCTCAAGGTTCTTTCCATCAAATTGGAAATGAATTTGCCTTTCAATATTGAGTTTATGAGGCTTAGATCCTCATAGGTTTTCTATTGAAGTGTTAAAACTACAAAATCCTCAATAGAGTTTCTTCATCAAAGGAGGTGATCTTGGGAAGGTGTTGAATCAAAATCTACAAACAATTGAAGATTCACATCAAAGTGGTATTAAAGCAACCTCCAAATGAAGGTCAATTTTTGTTTTAAGTTGTTCTAATTCGTTGAAAATAAAAAAATAAAATAAAATAAAAGAAAAGAAGTACTTCATGATCTATGAAAATTCTATGAAGATCATACAATAGTAGTACAGAAAAATAGATCCAAAAATCAATTGAAAAATTGAATAAATAATTGAAAAATTGATTGATATGTTTTTGATAGAAATGTTATCATTTGAGTTAGGATTCAACTGAAATAAGATTTAATTAATTTTGAGTTCAATTGATTGCTCGATTTGATTGAAACTTGAAATGTATCTTGGAATCACGACTACATAAAAAGTATTAACTAATCTGAGAATATCTTATGTTATACTGATTCAATTCGAATGAAATGTTTACTTAGATTTATCCACATTGGGTGAGGAATCTTCCTGAATTTGTTTTATTTGATTTGGATTCGTAATTTTGAAGTTATTGTCCTTTTAGTGACAGGGTGTCATCGTCCATGTTTCCTGGAAAATTTTTCTTAGTACAGTTATTTTCTTTGTTTAGCCTATTTGTTTTGAATTGTTTTGTCTTTTATTTCTAATAGTTTCCTTGAAGTATTCCTAATCTTTGTTGACGATCAGTTAAGTTTGTTGGCTCTTTTCCTCAAGTATTTGAAACTTTTCCTCTTTGAACACTTATATCCAACTAAGTGCATTGATTGATTTACTTGCTTGGAATTGTTGTAAGGCCTGACTTGGTTAAGAGGTTTGAAGAATCTTATCGAGACTTGATTGAAGAGTGATTTAAAAAGGAAAGAGGATGAGTTTATCTTGATAAAAGCCAATAAAGAGTGCTAAACATGAGTGATTGAGTGTTATCAAAGAGTGTAAACACTTAGAGAGTGAGTGGGAGGTCCTTTGTTTTTGCTGAATTTGTTTAATTTGCAGGTTTAATAATGTCTATGGATGGTCATTTACCTACTCAATCTCATCAAGAAGGTACTAGTAATTAGGGATACCAATGGGAAGAATGCCTAAGCTGAGTACCAGCAAATGGTCAATGACATATTCGGGGACCAAATTGGCCGCAATATGGAAGTGTTCGTCGATGATATCATACTAAAGTCTAAAAAGGTGGATATGTTACCCCAACACATGAGAGAAACGTTCAGCAAATCCCGGCAAGTCAAGATGAAGTTAAATCGAAAGAAATGCGTGTTTGGGGTGCCAACAGGGAAATGTTTAGGATTGATTATTTCTGAACAGGGAATCGAAGCAGATCCTGAGAAAATTAAGGCAATACAAGACATGCCCACATCGAAGAATGTACGAGACATGCAACGTTGTCGGGATGCCTAGCATATTTGGGCTGATTTCTAGCACGCATGAGAGGAAAAAGTTTACCATTCTACCAGCTCTTGAAGGCCACAGCCTTCACATGGACCTCATCATGCCAACGAGTCTTTGAGCAACTTGAGGAATACCTAAGTAGTGCACTACTATTAGTCAGTCCCATCGAGAGGGAAACCCTATTTATGTATTTAGCCGTGACGGAGGCTGTTGTCAGCTCTGTATTGTGTTCTTTCTGAAATGAAAAAAATGGTTCCTGTTTATTACATGAGCCATTTACTAGCAGGAGCAGAGCTTAGTATAACGCAATTAGAGAAGGACATCTTTACACTTGTTATTGCGGCACAAAACCTTAAACCAGATTTCCAAGTTTATTTTGTTACCGTGCTCACAACAGTGCCTCTTCGGCAGGTAATGCACAAACTCGATCTCATGGAAAGGATGAAAAAGTGGGTCTTAGAGTTGAATGAATATGAGCACAATTCATAATGGAATTTATAGTGGAAAATACCTTGTTGAAATCCATAGAATCCAATGCTAAGGAAAAGGAATTAGACTCGAAATGTGCATGGGTGCTGTATGCAGCAGGGCAGCAGCACAAAAGAGTTGGATTCATGATCCAGAGTTCAACAATAAAGATTTCATTATGCATTGAAGTATGCATACACTGCCAGTAACAATGAATCGGAGTACGAGGCCCTCATAGTGAAATTGCACATGGCATTAGCCTTAAACGTAGAGCAGCTTATTATTCAAGGTGATTCAAAGGTTGTGTTCGGGCATGTTATCGGATCATTTGAGGCCAAAGAAAGTCGCATGAGAAAATACGAAGCCTTAGTTAAAGAGCACATTAAGGAATTTGCGATTACTTGGTTTGAGAAAATTGACCGAAAGGACAATCGAATAGTGGATGAGTTGTCGAAAGTAATAGCGGAAGAGTCGATCCAAGGGATATCGTTGGAACCATTGCTAAAGAAGCGCATTGACGTGGAAGTACTTTCGACGGAGGTTGAGTATAACTGGATGACACTATTCAAGCAATACATCGCCAATGGACTTCTGCCAGATGACTCGGTTGTAGCTCGAAAGGTCGAAACTAGCGCAACCCGTTACGTAATGGTCTGTGGTGACCTTTATCGCACTATGGGTGATTGGCCTCTCCTAAAGCATGTCTTTGAAGATGACGGGGCTTACATCCTTCGAGAAATGCATAAGGGTATATGCGGTGCCCATATCGGGTTAGCTCTCTTATCAGGACAGTTACGCGATACGGGTACTTCTGGCTCACAATGCAGGAAGTGGCAAAAGAAATGGTGCGCGTCTGTCATAAATGCCAGATATATGACAACAACCATCATGTCCCTTAGAACGAGTATCACATCATGTCTTCACTATTCCATTCGCCCAATTGGGAATGGATCTCCTAGGACCATTCCTGAAAGCTAAAGGAGGAAAGGAGTACTTGGTAGTGGCTCTGGATTACTTTACAAAATGGGTCGAAGTCAAAGTACTCAGCAGCATCACTTCCAAGCAGATTCAGGATTTTTTTTGGGAGGATATCATTTGTTGATACGATGTTCCCAAAATCCTAATTACTGACAATGGGAAACAATTTGACTCTCAGAGTTTTCGAGATTTTTGTGAAGGACTGAGTATAGAGCAGCGGTCTTCCATACATACCAGCAAACAAATGGATTGGCCGAGGTCTCCAATCGGACAATCCTGATAGGCTTGAAGAAGCGCCTGGAAGAGGCAAAAGGAAACTGGATAGAAGAATTGCCTAGTATGTTATGGTCATAGCGGACAACCCCTAGGAAGGGCATGGGAGAATTACTGTTCCACTTATATTTCGGAATAGAAGCCTTAATCCCAGTTGAGATAGGCTTCCCCAGTTAGAAAAACTTTAAATTCAATGCAATTCAAAATGAGGCTCTTGGAAGAAGACTTGCTGTTCCACGATAACACCAAGGATGCAGCCGCACAGAGGGATGAAATGTATAAGAGAGCTGCAGCTAGATATCACAATGCCCGTGTCCGGTCATCAAGAATTCAGGCAGGTAATTGGGTTTTAAGGAAAACCTAAATCAGTCGCCAAAAGTCCAAAGAAAATTGGATTCAACATAGGAAGGCCCTTACTGGGTCCAAACGGCTCATGGTAATAGGTCATACATACTAACCGATAGT
Source organism: Catharanthus roseus (assembly GCA_028651295.1). NCBI lineage: Eukaryota > Viridiplantae > Streptophyta > Magnoliopsida > Gentianales > Apocynaceae > Catharanthus > Catharanthus roseus. Next base: position 30,939,023 of record JAPQWS010000168.1, read on the forward strand.
AAAGGACGAAGATTGGCCAAGACTTGGAATGACACGAATTTGCGTAAATATTACCCATAGATTGCGTGTTGTACTTTGAGAAGTTAGGGTTTGTAGTTTATTTAGTAAGTCATGTGGAAAAGATGTAATAAAAAAACATATCCATTTATAAATATGAAAGTAGTTCCAGTGAAAACGGGGGTCAACTCGATTACAAAAAACAAAAAAGAGAAAAACAAACAACATAAAAAAAGGAAAAAGAAAATGAGATAAGACCAGCACACAACTATATTAGTAAAACATTCGCTGCACCCTTACGCCAACTGTCCTACTGACTCTGCTCCAGCTCTATTTATCTTCGTCGGAGGAAATCTCCAAATAGTCCAAATTGGCTGCAGTAGAAGGCATGACCTGCCAGCCATTGAACTCTTCTATTTTGTAAATATCCCCGAAGTTCAGATAGCGTATACCAGTCTCGAATGATGAAGCCACTAGATGACAACTTGTCTCCACACGCACCAGCCTCGGCCTGGGAAAATAACACTAAGAAAAGATTTACCTAGGATTCGGGGGCCAAGAGATAGTAGGTCACCATGTATAGACCCCGCATATATAACCTCTGGTAGCAAAGCTTGTATCGCTCATGCAGACATATTAAGGACACTCTCAACAAGTTCAAGAACCAATCGAACTGGCGACCCTTGATGTTGCATAGTTTAAAAACACGACCTTAGCGAACAATCACCGGTATCCTATGCCGAGGGGTCGTAGGGTTGATGCGAATGGTGTGCCCTAGACGAGCGTGAACACCAACACGGGGTCTTCAACGGGAGGTACGGGAGCATCGACGATCTTTCTCCAATTCAGAAGAAGATATCTTCGATAAATACATAATGTCCTCCTATAACCAGATCATGGCGTTATTTATAGGCGACAGACACCACTCCAAAAGGCGCTTATCATTAATGATGATGTTTGGGGAATTGTACAATACTAATCAAACGTCTTTTTACGAACAGTCACATTAATAAGCTCTTTGCATGAAACGTACATAACATCCATGCACGAAGTCGCATTTCGTGAACAATCGTCTCTTAATTTTCTAAGCAGAACCGTCACGCGACTTTCCAGGAACCATTCCTGGACAACTGATGCACATATGCCAAGACTGCCATGTCCTATGCGACGACCACTTTGTCTTAGGGTGTGCCCACACCACGAAGACTGGTTCATCTTTAATAAAGCTAGATTCTTCCCTAGTGGACAAACCATGGCCACGAGCAGCTCTCAGCTAGACAAATTTTGTTATACATATTCCGCTTAGCATGCATTCATAAGAATTGAGAATCGTTTGGCAAACATACACATATCACTCAAGCATCATATTGAAATTAAAAAATTGTTCTTACAAAAATTACTTGTCTAATCATAATTACAACATCTTCTCTCAACTCTCAACACTCGGCTTGCTCTATGGAAGTATCACTTTGATCTGCTTGTAGCTCAGGAGAATCTTGGACAACCAGTTTGGAGGATAGAATGTCAAATTAAAAGGAACATCCCTCCAAAAGTTCTCACTCAAGACCGGATGAAAATTCGCTTAGTAAGTTCTTTTGTACGTTTGTCGCGAATATATCTCCGGCCATAAGTATCTGTTCTTGACCCATTTACTCTACACACTGCAAGAACATGAAAACAAAGCAATGTATACGTTTGCCATTTTTCGCAACTACATGATTTATTATTTAGCTGCAATGTATAGATGTTATTGCCCGTACCAGAAACCCGGATTGGAGATCTGACCATGTATATTCCCTCTCGCGGATTGTAAGTTGTAACTTTGTGTTCTCTCGATTTCATCTCAATCCGCAAGAACTTGTCAAAAATTCGAGTTGAAAATGGATGCACACAATTTTCAGCCTCTTCACAGTGTTGGTGAAAGTACTTAACCAGTTTGTTGAATATTAGTTCAACCATGGTTTTTAAAGGTGGAACCTTAGCTTTCTTCAACACACTGTTAAGTGCTTCAGAAATGTTGGTTGTCATGATACCGTGTCTGTGACCGCCATCATGCAACAGTGTCCACTTCTCTGGGTCCAACTTCATTTAGTAAATCTAAGCATCAACATTTTTTTCTTGAATCTCTTTAATTACACGGTCAAATTTCCACTTTTTGTTTCTGTTCCGGCCTGCCACATCAAGCTTTTTAGGTTTGTATTTTTAAAAGTCTTGTTGAAATTTGCATGAATGTGGTGTAAGAAAAACCGGTGAATTGCAAATGGTGGTTACAACAAAGGTTGACTTTGAATAGCAGAGAAAATACCTTCGTGGCGATCAGAAATGAGGTATACGTGACGATCTTTAACTACGTATTCTCGCAAGTTTTTAGGGAACCAATTCCAACTCTAGGAGGATTCCTTATCAACAATTGCAAAAGCAAGTGGGAACAAGTGATTATTTGCATCCCACGTACTTGCAATTAACAGCACGCCTTTGTATGATCCCCTTAAGTGTGTTTCATCCACAGAAATTACCGGCCGACAATATGGAAATTTGTCTATACATGGCGAGAAACACTAGAAAACAAATTTGAAAACATAATCAGGGGGACTGCTTGTTCTGTGATGCAAAAATTCGTATACAGTCCCCGGGTTTATATCCTGTACAGCTTGTAAGTATTTAGGTAGAATACTGAAGGTTGTATCCCAGCTACCAAAAACCCTCTCGATAGCAAATTTTCGAGCATACTGTGCCCGCTTGTAAGTATAGCCAGTTTGAAACAATACCTGCACTTCTTGAATGATGTTTGAAACAGGTATCTCAGTATCTTTGGCAACTAAGTGTGCTATAGACATTGATATAAATTGTGAAGACAAGTTTCTGTGTTTGTTTTGTTCAATTTGTACAAGGCATGTGTGTTCCTTGATGAATCTGGTTATTTCCCACCGATTGTACGTGGCTTTCTTTTTTATACGGATGTACCATGAACAGTAATTATCGTCATTGTGATGGTAACATCTTGCTGTCCATGTATCAATCTTACTTTTCAAAACTCAGTACTCACGCCCCACACTGACAGAGTACTTACGAACCGCACTTACTGCCTGCACTTTGTCAACGAATATCATGCCTAACTATATATCAGTCATGGAGTCGTTCCAATCGAGTAATCGGACGGTTCTAGATTCTACAAGGTCATCTATAGGAGAACCCGAGCCCATATATAGGAATGCTCCAGAATGTGTGTAGTCATACCTAGCGTTGTTGAACCATTGGCTGCTCTCCCATTGTTGCACTATGTCTCCGAGCACCCCTCTTAACTCTACGAGCACCTCGGTCCGGTACGTGCTCCCGGGGATGGCATTGCGACGGCTGCATAGGGAATGTTTGCTGGAGATCGTGCTGCGAAGGAGTGCATCCCAAAGTACCACCGATGGAGACCATACACCTTTGGATAATTGTCTGTACTTTCTTCATAACCACGGCCATCTGTGAAGGAGATGAAGGCGACTCCCGAATCACCACTGAAGCCATATCATGCACCTCCTGCAACATAGAAGTCCGAAACAAAAAAAAAAAAGATCAACATAAATAAATAAATTAATTAAAACGTTAGAAATCAACATAAATAACTTAAATGGGTAAGAAAAACCTTAAAAAAAATATATTTATTTGGAGAACTTATCATCAGCTGTCTGTCCACATCGGCAGATTGATATCCATGCGCACGGGTAACACGGTTAGCTGGATTGCCGATGTAAACCCGTGTGATACTCCTATACCATCTGATGTACTCATCGCTGGGGTAATACAACGACTTGGCAGCTACAGCAGGACCATCCCTAACACGAAGTCGCCACTGGTACTAGGCATCGAGATGAATAGCATGTTGTGTCCCCCAGTATGTGTTATCATTCCCTCTCAGCTGGATCCGGTGCAGGTGCAGACGAGTATCAACTGCATCTGGAACCATCTTAGCCCGTCCGAACTGCGCATCACACGCCCGGGATAGTGGTACTCTACTATCTCGTAACATATGAGCGGGACCTCTGCCCGCCACAAGTCAGATGGAACCAGAGGACGGTCATAATAAGAGAGCAATATAAACTGTCATGTCAAAATTCAAAATAAATAAAAATGTAAGTACATAAAAAAAACTCAATTAATTACAAATAATACAAGCTATTGTAAAGCAAACCTGATCAGATGGCATAAAATCTAACTGGTCCCTGTACGTAACCAGAGTGTGCGTAGGCAGCTGGCTACAGTCAAATGATGTGCACCATATTGCGCCAAGAGGAGCAAGAGGGTCGCACTGAATCTCCGTCATCAGTTGAGCCCGCAATGCAGGTATACGCAACCACGCCCAAATTTGAACTAACACTAACACCCCCCAATCTGTCGTGCACCTCCCAAAGCTGTTGTGCACAATTACCTATACAAAAAACCAAGAACGCAGCTACCCCAGCTGTATGTCCTAATAGCATCCAAATCCTCTAATAAACTGAGGTAGCGCACGTGAACCAAATTCTCGGAGAAGTCGGGAAGCATGTGTCTACTAATGAGTAAGAAAATAAATCCGCGAACGCACAGGATTAGATCATCATCGGTCTTTGAACCGGTGAACGCTCTCAGGATCCATACTTCCAATGGTTCCTTCTTTACTTTGTATCCGGAAAAGTGGCTGAGAGACAACCGCACACCCAGTAGTCTCTCGATAAGATCTATCCAGTATTGTTTCGGGTTTACACTCCAGCTAGGGCCGGTAACGGCCATACCGTCTATCCCTAAACCCCACAGTGCCTGTACATCCTACAGTGTTATTGACACTTAACTACACGTCAGGTGAAATGTGTGAGTCTCCGGTCTCCACCGCTCAACCAATAATGTAATAAGTGCGTGGTCCAACCCAATGTAACCACACCTAAAGACTCCCCACAACCCAGTTCTGTCAATAATCTCAACCAATCTACAGGGAGCCGTACTGTAGCATTGGAATAGGTTGTGCCCAAAACGCCTACACTGAAGGTCAGTATAACACGTCTCGTGATCCCCACTCCAGATCAAACTGGATCTGTGCTGGTGCTGTTTGGATAAGACATTAGGGACAATGGGCCCCGGATGCACGTGTGCTGGCACACTTCTTCTATCTACATTAATTATAGTTTCAGATACTGTCAATATCTAAATGTTATAATTAAAATTTTTTAAATAAATTCTAATTCCAAACTCTTTAAGGTGTGTTCTTTATGGTACACTGCATTTTAGGGTTTTAGGTTTGAATGATTTTTCCCATATAAAAATATAGGGTTTTAAGGGTTTTCAGAGTTTTTAATGTTTTATAATTTATAGTTAATCATCAAGAATATTAAGATTTAACTGTTATTACGTTTAGCGGTTATAAAGTTTATAGTTTTACGTTTTAATGTTTCCAAATATCATTTTTAGTGTTAACAGGGATGCAAAATTTAGGGATGTTTAAACAAATAAGATTTTAAAGTTTTTAAGATTTACTATTACGTACTTTACATGTTTTATCGAATAAATGTTTAAAATATTCAGATTTTCGTTTTTTTAAGGGTTTGCTATTAAAAAGTTTACAGTTTCATTTTATATTGTCTAAAATATTAAGATTTGACTCTAACGGTTTTAGAGTTTAAATCAAAGTATTAATTCCTAAACTATTAATTTCCAAGTATTGGTTCTACTGTTAAAGAAAAAAGTTAAAATTACCGAATTACAGGTTCCTATATTTTCTAACATGCAAAATAATTATCTAAATAATTATAAATATTTTCAAATAATCATAAAGCAAGGTAAGAAATTAAACCGAATTATCCAAATAAATTCATGAAAATAAAACCCTAAACCATAATATCATTTTTTAAATGCAAAAAAAAAAAAAATTATATACATAACATTATCAAATTTGTACAAATTTATGAATAACTACAATTTTAAACATAAATCCAAACCCCACTTTCACAAAAAAAAAAAAAAAAATTAATGTAAAATTTTGAATTTTAATAATAGATTTTTAAGTTTTCTATTATTTAAATTTTACAATTTTTAGGTTACAAAAAAAAAATTCCCAAATTTTATACTATTTAAAAAAAATTAAAAAATACCGAATTACAGGTTCCCATATTTTCTAACATGCAAATTAATTATCTAAATAATTAAAAATATTTTCTAATAATCATAAGGTAAGAAATTAAACCTAATTATCCAAATAAATTCATGAAAAAAATCATAAACCCTGATATCACTTTTTAAATGCAAAAAACAATTACATACATAAAATTATCAAATTTGTACAAATTTTATTAATAACTACAATTTTAAACATAAATCCAAACCCCACTTTCACCAAAAAAAAAAAAAATTTAATGTAAAATTTTGGATTTTAATAATACATTTTTAAGTTTTGTATTATTTAAATTTTAGAATTTTTAAGTTACAACAAAAAGTTTTCATATTTTCTACTGTTTAAAAAAAAAGTTAAAAATATCGAATTACAGGTTCCCATATTTTCTACTCAATAATTTATACGAAATATGAAAAATAATTATCTAAATAATTAAAAAAATATTTCTAATAATCATAAAGTAAGGTAAGAAATTAAACATATTCATAACAATTTTAAACATAAATCCAAAACCCAATTCCACAGAAAATAAATTATTTCAAATTAATAAATAAAATTTATAAAAAAGAATAACAAACAACAAATAACGAAACAATTGCACTTAATAAATAATACACAAAAAAATTTTAAATAACTAAAAACTTACCGAAAATTTAAAATGCAGCTCTAGTCTACCGTTTTCCACTCCAAATCTTTAATAACCTTCGTACTCCAAAGAAAGTCCCGAAGATTAACTAATTTTTAACTGTAAATTTCAAAATAAAATACAAATTTATTAGAAGAACAGAAGTCAAAGCATAATAATAAGAAGTAAAAAAATAAAAGGAAGAGTAAAATAATTTACCTGGCAATTGGCGGAGGTGGCTTCAAAAAAATTTCTGAAGGAGAAGGATGAAAAAGGGAAGAAGAATGAGATGGAGAGGCTGAAAAAATGAAGAAGAATGAAGGAGAAAAGAGAGAGAACGGTTGCTGCAAAAAAATACAGTAAGAATAAATAGGCTGAAAAAAAATAAAAGGGGAGGAACGGGGTGGCGGCTGGGGATTGTTAGGGTTTTTTATAAGGTGATAAGCGCACAGTCACTGTGCGTTATCAAGCTTAATAACACATAATGGCTGTGCGTTATTGAGCTTGATAACGCACAGTCATTGTGCGTTATCTACAGGTCAGCGCCAGATAGGATCCACGTTAGTTTTTTATGCAATTAGCGGGCTAACGCGGCTTAAGCCACGTGATTAGGGATAACGCACAACGATTGTGTGTTATCATAACACACAATCGTTGTGCGTTATGGTCAGAGTCGGACAAAAAAAAAATTTGGGCCACTTTAATACCCAATAATTTTTTCGGGGCCCAACCCAAAAAAAAACCTCTTTTTCTCCTACTACTGCCCCCGACCACTTCTCTCTCTCTCTCTCTCTCTATATATATATATATTATCTTATTATATGTAATTCCTTCAAGCTTCGCCGGAAAGATAGAAAAAAATGTATTTTATTTATTGACATCCTTTAATATGTGCTTCCTTCTTTAAGATATCTAGAAAAAGGGAGAACGAAGTCCTTCATATCATCTCACACCAGTCTATCTTCTATCCAATAATTAAAAACTAAGATAAATTAATATTCTTTTTTTCTTGGGAGGATTTTTTTCTTTAACTTTTAACTAGTGAAATTGAGCTAACATCCCTAGATAAATATTTTGTTTTCGTTAATTACTAAAAAATAAAAATAAACAAATTTGTATATCAATTTCTTGATGCTATGACCTAATGCTTGTGCGGGTGAATATTTATAAATTATTCAATGCCATATTAATAATAAAATCGAAACATTATATCCATAACAATATATATTCTATAACTTTGACAAACTTTTAAATTGTAGTCCCTTATATATAAATATGACCATCGAAAACTTCTAGTACTTTTATCTTTCATAATATAAGGTGCTATTTGACTTTTTTTAAGGTTTCATAATATATAAAATAATTTCTTTTATTAATATATTTATCTATAATACCTCTATTTATTTAGACTCCTCATACTTATAGTAATCACCACCTATCATTCAATTCAAGACCTCTTACATAGTTCACTCACAATTCTAATACATTTTTTGTACACTCTTAGTATAATTTATCTAATAATATCTAATAGTAGTGTTTCTCTTTATTTATAGGGAATTTATTAATAAAACTACTAAACAAATTAGTATTGCAGAGAAAATATAAAAGAAAGTATATATATTAGATGATCATGTCAATTTCCAGTTAAGTCTTACACCATTCACACTATTTTCTCAATTTACAACCAATATAATCACTCTTTTAACACTTTTCAAAAAGTCTCATCATTCCTTTTCTTTGGAAAAAAAAAAAAGGTCTCTTCATTAGTCCTTCTCAATTTAATTATCTTTTTCAAAATAAAAGTATTTAAGGATTTAACTTAAAAATACGTTGATATAAGAATTTCTTAATTTATGTAAGAGAAATTAACTATAAATAACCATGAACTTAAATTTTATCTTTTTTTAATGATGAACTATTTTTTGCTTTTCTGTTTATAGTTGCAAACTTTGTTTTTAACTTTTCTAACCATGAGTTCTTTTTCTAGTAATAGCCATGAACTATTTTGACCTCTCAAATATAGTAATGTATTAAAAATAGTTCATGGATTTATTTGAGAGGTAAAAAATAGTTCATGGTATTTCTAGGAAAAAAAGTTCATAGCTAGAAAAAGATAAAATCAAAGTTTTTGACTATTAAAAGAAAACAAAAATAGTCCATGGTTAGAAAAAGAGAAATAAAAATTTTTGGTTATAAATAAAAAAGTTAAAATAGTTCATGGTTATTTATAGTTAATTTCTCTTTGTGTAAAAACCCTCAAAATGTTTTATATTATGAAATAAATGGAATATAGTTAAGTATAACACATAAGTTAATATTACCACTATTGAAACTTTTATTTTTACTAAACACATTATCGATACATATACACATATATGTATATATTATAAATATATATGTATATTATACATATATAATTTTATTTTTCTTATTAAACATTTGTTAATTAATATACAAATAAAATATAATATACATACAATAAAAAATATAACAAATATGTCATCAATACAATTATTCAATAATTTAAATAGGGAATATAAAATTATTATAAATTATAAAGTGTTAGAGGTAAATTAGACAATTTATAAATGAAAAATCACGTTTGGAATAAAAATTGCCAAACATTTATACAATTATTTTTTATTTCCGATTTTCAAAATCATAATTTTTAAATTACTTTACATAATCAGTATTAAAATAAGCTCGATTTTAAATAATCTCTAGTTTAATAGCCGCATCATGCCAAACTAGCGCATAGTCCAAGGTTTTATTACTTTAGTTGTGTATATTTAGAAAATATAATATAGGGCATATAAGTTTATTTCATTGGTACACAAATTTGAATACCTATATCTCTTTAGTCCTCCCATATTTGAGAAACAAAAGAAACATTTTTATCCTCCCCGAATGAAGCATTATCAAGTTAATCCAATTTTTTTTTTCACAAGTGAGATATGGTGGGTCTTTTATTAGAAAGAAGGAAGAGTCTTCAAATATTTTTAGGTTTCGATGTTTTGTCCCTCAATTTAAATTTAAACTTCTTATATTCCTAAATAACTTACATTCATACTTTTTGGACGAATTTATCCCCACAAAAAAAATTTAAACTTTTTGTACTAAACTTTTTGTGCATTTAAATTGTGACTAAAAATAAAAATAATTTTATTTTTAGACCCATTTATTCTTTCAAAACAATTTACCTAACTTTTATATATGAAGAATTCCTTCCTCCATGCATTTACATTATATATGTAGGTTATCATATACCTTAAAGAAGAATCCAAAATTGAGTTCATTTAGGAAGTGCGATGCATTTGTATTGGATTGGATTCATGGATAAAAAATCTTTTACTATAGACTTCTCTTACATAAAATTTACTTTTTACAAAATTTAGTAAGAATCTATCTTTTTTCATTTTTGAATCCAATTCAAAGAAGACAATGGTAAATTTAAGAAATTTTACCAGTTTAAGAAACTAATTAGATTCTTTAAAACATGAGTCAGGAAATGAAATTATGTAAAAGAAATAAGAATATATTAGTAAAATTGGAAATGCTTGGTTAAATTGAGAATTATGAAACCACAAAATGATCAAAGAAAAACAAAAGGTATGTTGGTAAAATAAAATGAAATAATAAGAATGAAAAAATAGAAGAAAAACAAAATCACTTTACATGTAACTGAATTAAAATTAAACAGCTTCAAGAATTATGGGCGTGGCTCCTACGGTGCAAATACTCAATCTTCCCTTTGCTCTACTGTAAGGAAAGAGAACTCAACTGCCCTTATAGCGATGCACTGTGTACAGGAAAAAAAATAATAAATAAAGCATGTCTAAGAATGAATTACGATGATGTTCTACTTGAATAAGAGAAGGTGTGTTCTACCTGGAGACGTGGAAATATCAAAATTCAACCTACCTTTAGCCATGCTCGAGATTTGATAGATAGGAGGGAGAGATTGACAACTCCAAAATCCATCTTGGCACATTAAAACGTATAGGGAAGAAAAATGTTACTAAGAAAATCATGAGAAAAATAATAACTCATGAGTTGATCAACCATCATTTAATTTTATTTTAAAAAGTAAAATTGAAACAGAAGATACTTTTTTTTCTCAAACTTAATTTCAGTTGAGGTACACCCTTACAAAGTCTAAAGAGAAATATTCAAATCAAATTCATCTAAAAACTTCATACCAACTGACTGAAGAACACAAAGAAAGCTGAGCTGCAAACTTGCAAGTCATAAATAAATTTTATTCTAAATATATCATTCATAAGGACAAACAGAGAGCATGTAAAATAATGAAGAAGACATGCAAGCAAAAGGGAAGAGAAAAAATGAAAATTACCTTAGTGGAACTTAACTTTGTTTGTGATGAATGTATACGACGGATGATTGTGATATAATAAGATAGGAAGTCATCAATTTTCAAAATTTAACACTTGATAATGGATTAAAGATAAACATCGTGTAGTGGAGATGACTCCAATGAGAGGAAGTAATTGAAATTTTAGAGTTTGTTATTATTTGACTTTTAAAAGGAGTAATCTCTCATAAAATTTGTTCTTATCAAAACTTCTTGACTAATATATTAATATTAATTTTAAAAGGTAAGTAAAAGGAAAAAAGAAAAGATAAGCTATTAAATTTCTTTTTATCTGTATTCTTTTAAATCTTCGTTAAAGCTTTCTTTATCTTTTTTGTTCTTTTTTTTTTTTAATGAATGTTAAAGCTTCTCATTGTTTACCATAAAGGATAAAATGTCTATAAAAAGTTATTATTATTATATTATCTCTTTTTCTTATTAAAGGTTATTATTACTCTTTAAGAAGTTAATCTTGTCAATAATTTGTCCTTATCAAAATATTAATTTGATTAATATTATTTTATAATAATTTATAGTTATCTATATTAATTATCTATTTTTATATTAAAATAGCAAACAGAAAAAAAAAAGAAAAAGGAGAATGGTATATATATTAAACATTTTTTAAAAAAGAATCATAAATAAAAACTAAATCTAACCACATCATTAGTGAAAATTAACATCCTTCCAAACAAAAGATATATCTGCCATGTTTTTAATTTCAATGCAAGCTATCAAGTCCTTTTTTGATTTTTTAATTATTTTATTATTTTTTTACAACTAATTCAACGGCCACTTTCAGCCATGTAAAACATAATCATAGACATAACAATTAAAATTTAAAGTTTATTATTCTATCTTTAATAAATTAATCTTGTCAATTATTTGTTCTTATCCGAATATTAATTTGATTAATATTATTTTATAATAATTTTAATATAATCCACCTTAAATGGGGGAGATAGTTATCATTATAAAATTCATTATTATCAATAACTTATTAAAAGAATAAATCTATCTTAGCATTTGTAATCAAAATATCTGAAATATTTAACAAAAATACATATCATAATTAATATATTCGAAATGTTTAACAAATATACATAAACATATGTAAATATATAAGAATAAATATATTTTTAAATGATGAAATATTTATAAAAAAAATACCAATTTTAAACTTTATACATTCTAACAGATATTCTTAAAAGGTCATTAGTTTCTTTATTGAAGGTTGTTTTTTCATCAACATTTAAAACTTCAAAGACGGCTGAGAAATTACATTTGGTTTTTTATCCATATATTTATCTACAAAACAAATATAACATATAATATTACATACTATATAACAATAAATAAATGAATATATAATTAGAATCCTCTTCAACATGTAGTTGAACTTCAACTAAAAATTATACATTAACAGCCTTGACACCTCTTTGAATATTATAATAATTCAGTTTCACTTTAAAAACAAATGGATGAGTGAATCCTATAAAAAGAAAAATCGATAGTTTCCCATGAGTAAATGTAAAATTTTCTCATCAATATATATATATATATATTAAGAGAGAATAATATCCCAATTCATGGAAAATGATGATGAATTTGTATATTAAATTCTAAAATCAATTCAAATAGCAAAAGAAAGTAACTTACTGAGGGGAATAATAGAACAATCTGATACGCAAACAATGACGCCCCAGAAGAACTTTTAACTTTTTCTCCATCAGCATCAACCAAATTCCACCTTAGATTTTCTCAAAAAAAAAAAAAAAGAAATAATAAATAAAATTACACAGGAAAGACTACCAGTATCCAATCAAAAGTAAAATCTAACAAAAAATGTTCTTACTGCAACTTGAAAATAGAAACCACTTTGGGCCTTAACGTTATACATTCTGGCTAACTACTCCTTCAACGCAGCCTTGAAACATTTGGTTGGATAACAAATTGCTTCCCAGTAGAAGTCTTTTGGACATGAATTTTTTGGGTACCAATAGTGCTTGAGTGAGGCCGTCGTACGCAGCAGAACAGAGAACTGAGAGAGGTAGCAAGGCGGTCGACGTTGGAGAGAGGCGTGAGGCGATGGATTGGAAAGGGAAAGAGTCGAGGGTTTCAATTTACGACTAAAATTGGGAAGCAATCCTAAAATTGGAGAAAAAAAGAATAAAAAAATTAGAAACCCAGGGTGACTAAATACCTGCTGCACAAAAATGAAGAATACAGAAAACACGTTAGTTGTTTACCTTTTTTTTTTTTCCTCATGTTAGTTGCTTTGGTGTATATAGATCTACTGAAGACATAAATATAATTAAAAAATCAAACACTCCTACTTATCATTTTAGAATTTGAAGTTAAAATCTGGATAAGTTTTTTATAGACGTATTTAAAAGATCATGTTAATTAAAAATAATTTATACTATTTTATCTTTTTAAAATATGATAAATTTGTATCAGTTTATTCATAAATATAGATAAATGTTTAACTATTAATCACATATTTTTAAAACACCTCTAGTGTGTTATTAAGTGTATGTATGAGTTGTATCTATCATTTGAGTTGAAAATATGAGAGGGATTTTCTCCCTAAATCTCTATAAATATGTAGTTTCCATTTTGAAGAAGCAAATCAACAAATATTTCAAGACAAAAGTTCTCTCTTAGTATTCTTAATTCTTAACTTACTTTGAAGACTTGTTGAAAGTTCCAAGAGCTTGGTTGCTAGAAATTTAACATTTTCAATCCTTTCAAAGCACTTTATCTCTTACTTGTTACACTTATTTTGTTGGTTCTCTCCCTCACTTCTTGGACGAAATTTTATGTTCTTATAGATCATTCTGCATCATTAGTACACACCTTTTTATAGTAGTATAATTAATATAAATCCTACAAAATAAAAAATAAACCCTAAGGAAAGTTACCATGAAAAGAAGTATCCTCGAGAGTATACTAGAGGATGTACTAGATGATCGTCAGTGGTCTTTTAGGAGTGAGTCAATGACTTTTTTGGCTAACATTTTTTTTTTTTTTATTTTGAAGAAGAACGGGTACATTCCTACTTGGATCGTCTATACCACTTTATATATCATTCTGTATCACTTCCTAATTTGATATATTTTACTAATAAAATCTACTAAATACAAGATAAATCCTAAGAGGAAAAGATAAATCCTAAGATGAATATAAAAGAAAAGTGGTGCAACACAAAGTGGTACAAACAATTCTAAGTGGATACCTTTTATGTAATAGTACTTTGAGGGATTTTGAATATCACAATTAATATATTTATTTACATCAATTGTGGCAATTAGAATCTTTAATATTTCTCTTAACCCTACCACCTCCTCAACTCCTCCCTGGTTCCCAACCCTAAAAGAAAGAAAGCACCCAGTCCGTCAAATTTTCTTTTATAACATATTTTCTTCTTATAGTTTATCTTTTATTCAGTAAGTTTTATTAATGAAATATATCAAATTAGGAATGTTACAGAGAGTGTTACAAAAAATATTAAAGACAATCCGAACAAAAAAAAAAAAAAAAGAATTCTAATTTTTTTCATAGAATCACTCTAATAACATTCCTAATTTGATATATTTTTATTAACAAAATCTACCAAAAAAATACATCTAAGGAGAAAATATATTATAAAAGTAAATATTTTTGGAGATGGGAAGGAGTAGTAGGGAGGAGGTGAGAGGGAGGAGGAGGGAGAGAATATGAGAAAATCACCCAAAATACCATAAACAATTTACACTTTTATCTTTTTACCCATAAACAATTATTTATTTAATTTTTACCCAAATATAATTTTTGATTTGTTGATAATACCACTTTATGATTTCTGGTGTAGTTTTGTTTATTGTGTATTATCAGCAGCTCAAAGATACTATTTGGGTATAAATCAAACAAATAACTATTTATGAGTAAAAAGAGAAAAGTAAAATTGTATTTTGGTAAAATTTAAATAAATAATTGTTTATGGGTAAGAAATAAAAGTATAAATTATTTAGGGGTATTTTGGGTGATTTTCTCGAGAGAATATTAAAGATTCTCACTGTCACAATTAAGATAAGAGAATTGAAAAATCCAAGCTCTTATATTAAATCCAAGGCAAATTTCTTTTAATCTCCTAACTACCCTTAATGAATATTATCTACTTATCACTCTCAATAAATATTTCATTTAATAAAATTTCTCTTTTTCCCAACTTGTTGAGAAAAAGGCGAAATCCCTCGCCTTCATGGCCCTCACCAGACTGTCTGATGCCTAGATGGAGGATGTAAATCATAGTGAATCAGTGATATACTCTTACTCCCTGCGAAGTATAGTACTCTCTTTGTATTGTTCTTTACTTGTCATATTTTGAGCATCACACTGTTTAAGAAAATACAGAATTCTATATGTTTTTTTTCTTGTGTAGACTAGAATGCCCTTCAAAATTTTCTCTTTTCATTATTATTTCTACTAGTTTTCATGTTAGAGGAATAAAAAGATGTTAAAATTTGTTATTAATGGGAGATTATAATAGGAAAATTTTCATTAAATATTATTTTGGAACTACAACATGACAAGTTAAAAAAAAAAAAACACATGAATTCACACAATGTGACAAGTTAAAAAAACGGAGGGAGTAGTAAATTTCTCCTTTCCCTCCAATATGCTTTTTTTCCTTTTTTTTTTGGTTAAAGAAGGGAAGCAAGGGTTGTTATACCATACACTCGGTTATACCATGCTAGGTATAACCAGTGCAAAAACGACGCTATTTTACTAAACCTCACTAACTGGGCAAAGATCAAAACCCACTCTCACCCCACGCAACTGCACATCAAGCGTCTCTCCCCTCAACGCCCTTGTTTCCCTTCCAAAACCATCCAACTTCCAAAATTCATCCAACTTGCAGTTTTTGAGAGATTTTTAGGCGATTTTCACGCTTGCACAACTTCTATATTCTTTTATTCTCTGATTTCTTTGTTTGATGCTTCAATATCTCTGTTAGTTTCTTCAATTTTACAACCTGAAACGTAAAAGAAAGTGAAATTATAGTTTTAGACAAAAAAAAAAATTTTGACGAAATAGTTTTCATATTATATGTAGAACTAACAATACATGTATATGTATATTTTCATTTTTTAATGCTTTATATTTTTGTTTTGGTGTTGCAAACTGTATATTAGGTATTTTATGATTTGTTTTCTGAGTTTTAAATATATAAAATTATGAAAATTACTTGGATTATGAAATATTAAGTTTTACAACATACGAATGCTTACTTTTTACACTAAGAAAGCCGAGTTTCAAAACTAGCAATGCCAATTTTTAAAACTAGGAATGCCTAGTTTTGAAATTTGGGAATGCTTAGCTTTAAGTTAGGAATACCTAGTTTTGTAACTGAGAATGCCTAGTTTTTATGTTAGAAATGTCTAGTGTTTTAGTTAGCAAGGCATTTCTAGTTTTGAAACATACAAATGCATACTTTTTACTTTGAGAATGTCGAGTTCCAAAATTAGCAATGCCCATTTTTTAAAACCAGAAATGCATAATTTTGAAATTTGGGAATGCCTAGTTTTATAACTGAGAATTCCTAGTTTTGAAGTTAGAAATGCCTAATTTTTAAGTTAGAAATTCCTAGTTCTAAAACTAGTATTTCTAGTTTTGAAACATACGAATGCCTATTTTTTACTCTGAGAATGCTGAGTTTCAAAACTAGCAATGCCTAGTTTATAAAACTAGGAATGTCTAATTTTGAAATTTTGGAATGCGTAGGTTTTAAGTTAGGCATGCCTAATTTTATAATTGAGAATTCCTAGTTTTAAAGTTAGAAATGCCTAGTTTTTAAGTTAGGAAGAATACCTAGTTCTAAATCTAGGCATTTCTAGTTCTAAAACATACGAATGCCTACTTTTTACATTGAGAATGCCGAGTTTCAAACCTAGTAATTCCCAGTTTTTAAAACTAGGAATACCAGTTTTGAAATTTGGAAATGCCTAGCTTTTAAGTTAGGGATGTCTAGTTCTAAAGTTAGGCATTTCTAGTTTTAAAACATACGAATGTCTACTTTTTACACTGTGAATGCCGAGTTTCAAAGCTAGCAATGCCTAATTTTAGAACTAGGAAGGCCCAGTTTTTAAAACTAGGAATGTCTAGTTTTGAAATTTGTGAATGCCAAATTTTAGAATTAGTAATGCCTAGTTTTAGAACTAGGAATGCCAATTTCTAAAACTAGAAGTGCCTAGTTTTGACATTTGAGAATGCCTAGTTTCTAAGTTAGAATTGCCTGGCTTTTAAGTTAGGAATGCCTAGTTCTAAAACTAGGCATTTCTAGTTTTAAAACATACGACTGCCTACTTTTTACACTGAGAAATACCGAGTTTCAAAGCTAACAATGCCTAGTTTCAGAATTAGGAATGCCCAATTTTTAAAAATAGGAATTGCTAGTTTTATAACTGAGAATGCCTAGTTTAAAACTAGGCCTTTCTAGTTTTAAAACTTTGGAATGCCAAAGTTTAAAAACTGGAATACTTAGATTTAAAGCTAAGAATGCCAAATTTTAAAACTGAGAACACCTACTTTCAATACCATAATGCCTAACAGTGACAAAAGGGACAAAACGATAATTAAACATAGACATGATTCTCGACTGATGAAGATACATTGACCATTGAAATTGCAAGGTAAATATACGAACAAACACAATACACTTGAATTCTTCCTGTATAATTTACATTGCTACCCGCTTTTTACATTGAATTATTCCTTTATAATTTACATCCTGCCTTAAACATTTGATTTCCCTTGTAAATACTAAACTCTAACATGAATGCATGATCATTTTACATTTTGAATGCATCTTTTTTTTTAATGAAGTAATACTTCCAACCAATGAATTTTCAATTGATGTTTCAACAACAGTTGTATTCACACAGAAAAACAAAGATGAACACATAAAATATGTAAATACATGCAACAGAAACCATCTAAATAAAGAAACAAAAAGGATAGGTTTAATATTCAATTGCTTACAAAATAGGCACTGTCAGCTGTAAAAGTAGGCATTCTCATTTATTAAAGTATGAACTACTAAATAAATATTTTTAAAACACAACAAAAAGCATCTAAGAAATCAACAACTAAGAAAATATAAAGTTTCTAATGGTAATAAACATATGCACTCTCAGTTAAAAAACTAGGTACTCTTATAAAAGTAGGCACTCCTACTTATAAAGTATGCATTACTAAATAAATAAGTTCAAACAAAAAAAACACAAAATAATTACATAAAAACCAACAAAAATCATCTAAGAAAAGCAACAAACCAGAAAATATAAAGTTTCCAATAGTAATAAACATATGCACTCTCAGAATAAAAACTAGGTACTCCTATTCATAAAAGTAGGCACTCTAATGTATAAAAGTTAGCACTGCTAACTAAAGATGTTCAACTACATAATAAATTATAATGAAACTATTGCCATCTTTAATATAATTAAAAATAATGATGAAAATATAAAAATTTAAAAATAAAAAAAACGAATAAATCATCTAAATATACGAACAAAAATAAAAAGTTTGAAGTTCTACTGTTCATAATCGTAGGCATTATTAGTTGAAAAACTAGGCACTTTTAGTTAAAGACCTCGACATTATTAGTTGAAAAACTCGGCACACATACATTCAGACACATATACAAACACCGAACAACAAAATAATAAAAAATCAACTATGTCTTACCTATAACTTTTTATTCCATGCATTCTAGAAGCATAGAATTATCACCAATGCACGAAGAATGATTGATAATATCATAATTGAACTTCTCCACATCAACAAATGGCACAAATGTTAGTTTCCTCACAATTCTCCATTGATTTCACAATGTTGCAGATGATAATCGATGATAAATTGAATGAAAATAGCAGGATATCACAAGAAATTTGGTGAACTGATGAGGATACGAAGAAGAAAATCGTTAAAAGAGAAGAAATCGCATAAAGTAAGGAGGAAAAGATTTGATTTTCTCAAAAGATTTGATTTGAATTGATCTGATTACGTGCGTGAGTTGGGAAACTATAATAATTTTGTTTATAATTTACACCAAAACGACGTTGTTTTGATAAGTAATTACACTATGCAAGGTGTAACTGAGTTCATGGTATAATTTGTCGAGAAGCAAGTATTACTGTGAATTTTTAACCATTTTTTTAAGGAGGTAAACTTTTAGGGACCGATAAAAATTTCGTGCAAGAATTTAAAAGATACGCGTGAAAATTTAAAAAAATCATTTCCCTCCCTCACTTTCTCTCTATACAACAATTCTCTCTCACCTCTCTCTAAAAATTCAAGAGTTTTCTTTAAGTTTATGAAGAATTTCAAGTAAAAAATGGATGATTTTGAAGATTTTATTGAAGAAAATATCGATTTAGAGGTAAAAATCGATCAAATTGTTAAAAAATAATTAAATTCCTAGTTTCAGCCAGCCAATCGAAATCATTACATAATTTTGGCCCAGCTGGCTGAAACTAAGGAGCTTTCAATTTTATTTATTTTTTTAAGTTATGGGTTGAGTTTGAATTGTGAAAATTTGTATCATACCACTGATTAAGTAGACCAAAATGGAGTGAAGCATTTTCCAATAAAACTTGCAAGCCCAAAAAAGGTAATTTCAACTTACAAGAAGAGCACCACCATTTAGGGAAAAAAAATTGAAAGCTCCCTATTTTCGACTAGCTGGGCCAATAATTTCAGTTTTCCGAGCTAAAACTAGAAATTTTCAAATTTTTTCAATAATTTAATTGGCTTTTACCTCTAATTAAATCCATATTTTTTTCAATAAAACCTTTAAAATCATCCATTTTTTACTTGAATTTCTTCAAGAACTTGAAGAACATTCTTGAATTTTTAGAGAGAGGTGAGAGAGAATGTTGTAGAGAGAAAGTGGGAGAGAAAATGAATTTTTTTTAAACTTTCGTACATATCTTTTAGATTCTTACGCGTACTTTATCGATGCCAACTTTTAACTATTGTTCTGATCTTTTTGTTCAACTTCACATGCGAACCTAGGCAAAAGATTGGTTAGAAAAATAGATATATTCTCTTATTTAACAGCTTAGAATAAAATATAGGAATCGGGGGAATATTATTGAGTTTTTATCCAAATAAAATAAAATTAAATTCTATTGATTTTTTAAAAAATTGGTGTCGGTCTTAATCTAATTAGGGATCTTTTGAGAATAATCCTTTCTCAACAACACTAAGTTGATATATAATATTTATCGTAGAGATGTCTCGAACCTGAGACATCTTATTAGTAACAAGAGAATAATATAAAGGCAATTGCATAGGATCCAGTCCTTGTCCCTTCGTATAGTGGTCATGTCGCTGGTAGTATATGGCGTGGACAGGTAATTTGAATATTTTGTATATTTTTTATTTTTGATTATAGATTTGAATATTTTTTTTTATTTTTTATCTATGGTGTTTAGATTATTTTTGCAGGATAGAGGCATTCTGAAGTCGAGGTCCCGCTACGTGTCCCTGACCAGTTGGACCCCTAGTGATCCTGTGCAGTTGTACAGTTAGCAAGGGAGATAGGACTAGCACATTTGAGGTCCTGCATGTTCAAGCATCCGAACTCCTCCTTGTTATATGCTTTTGTGGAGAGGTGGCAGCCAGACACCAACAGTTTTCACATGCCTTGGGGGGAGATAACAGTTACATTGCATGATGTTGAGTTGATTCTGAGCGTACCTTCTTACGATAACGTTGTCGACCATTATTATTCACGGGAGCAGTTAATTGCAGTTATCCAGAGCGATCTCGAATCTCCGACTCCAGCATAGGCATAAATGGTCAAGACTTGGCGGCAGTTGTTGAATCACCTCGTAGTGGACTGTCTACGGAGCAGAGGGCCGCCTGTTACGTCCTGTATTTACTCGGCAGTTCGCTCTTTACAGACAAAAATGGAGATAATGTTCGTGGGAAGCTGTGGCCGCTTGTGAAGAATGTTAGTTCTGTTGGTGGATTCGCATGGGGTGCTGCTACACTAGCCTACTTGTACCGGAGTTTAGGGCAGGCCTCTCGTGTTGATGCGAAGGAATTGTCTGCTTGCTGATCGCTGCTTGAGATAGTATCACTATAATCTTCATCCTGTTTAATTACTTTTTACATTTTACGATTTTATTTTTGTCTAATGATAGGGTTGCTGATTTTTTTAATTATTTTTTTTCTAAAAGCTTGGATATTCCTGTATTTTCTTATGTTTTCACCTCCGGTGAGGTGGAGAGCAAGGTTGTGCAAATCTCACATCTAGAGTTTTGCGATGTTGGGTCACAAAACAGGAGAACAAATTAATCAACTTATGCATTCGTTTAGACACGATGACTGTTGACAAGGTCAAGTGGACTCGTATAGATCCGATGAGATTACTCATGTAAAAATGTCTACGTACCATGGGATTATTGCATACTTTGATTGTGTAGAGCCCTATATGTCGGATAGGGTTGTCAGATAGTTTGGGTGGGTTCAATGCATTCCAGCTCATCCTATTCAACCTCAAGAGCACCGAAGGCCAGCAAATAACATGGTGTACATGGTGAAGAATGTGTTCATAGAGACATTTTGGCTGGAGGCACCATCTCATCTGCTTACATCTACATGGACTAGTATACCTGCTATAACTCCATCTCGGTGCACAGATGATTACATGTCTTGGTTTCTCCTCCGCACTCATCCAAGGATGCGTGCAATTGCTGACGACTGCTCTTATTACACCACATGTTCTATTGGATATGATATCTCGTGAGTTGGACCATGACGATATTGATAATGCTACGAAGGTTGGTAGGGCTTCCGACATGATCAAGAGGTATCATCAGGCTCTACGTTAGAGTGTTGTTTTATGTACTTGACTGGTTGTTGTTTATGACTTATTTTGTACTGTATGACTTTTTTTGTAGTGTTGTTATTACTTGGTTGATGGGAATTTTTTTACACATTAATTTTTTTTACAATTGTCATAGAAAAAAATATAAAGCACCAGAAGCCCGAAACCCATTAAATATAAAGATATTAAACCATAAAACTAGTTTACATTAATCAAAAAACGGAAATATAACAAAAAAGTTAATGTGTATATGTTCTAAAACTAAGTTAAAAAATTTCGTACATATAATTTTTTAATTAAAAAAAGTCCTATTTACTTTCTATTTCGAGCAACCCTCGCGTTCCAATCTGCAATCCTATGCTGATACGAATCTGCCCAATTGCTGACTCGTTTGGTACAATGATGAGTCCATTGAACGTGTAAAGCAGGTATCAGACACATATCATTCAACTGTAGTTGTGTTAAACAAAGAGAAATATGTGAATGTCAGAAAAACCGTAAACCCAAACATCATATAATGCAGAACAACGTAAAAAATCATAAAGATACACGTATTCGACACTTACCTGGATAAAGTGTTGTTGTTCCGTCAAGAGACAAATAGCCAATATACCTCCTGGACGATCCGAATACGAATACAAAGGTAACACAGTCATAGAACCAAGCTGTGCAATTAGTATCACACACAGATTGAATGTATTTGCTATGATGTAAAGTGAATCAGGTGTTTCGAACCAATGCTGGTACGGCACAGGTCAATGTATCGTATGAACGAGCTTATTAATACGTACCTCTGAACCCACTAAATTAACATACACATTCGTTGAATGCTCCAATTCATAAAGCATTCATCTATGAACCTTTGGCCACTGATGTTCATCACCGAACACAAAATTTGCTACAACCTGATAACCACAATTTCCATCACCACTCACGTTCTTCCAATTGCTGATGAAAGGATAAATGAAAGCAGGGAAAGCGTTTGTATAAGTGAATGTAGAATACGGGGATACATGTAATACAACAGATAAACTACTTTGGCCACAGTCACACCCTCTGTCCCTTCCCCTAGGAGCTCGTGGAGGTCTCCCTCTCCCACGGGATCCCGACCCAGAACCCGAACCGGACCACGACCCAGATCCAGTGCAAGAACCAAAACCAAACGCGCTCGACTTTTGTATCTTTCAATGAGCAATTGACACGTGCTCCCAATGTGACTTGTCTCTTTTGGTTGAGTTCGTCTTCTTCCGCCCTTCAGTGACTGCTACATCGAGAGGTGATGTCAATGTCACATTTGGATCTTCAGGCAAAACCGAATTCAATACCCCTTTCGCAAGACGGCGCATCTCTCTAACATTGGATATGGGTCCTGTACTTATCTGATGCAAGAGGTCAGTGAGAGAACACATCTCAGAATCCATGTCCTGTTGCCGGGCTGAAGGATGACGACCGCCAATTTCTAGTGTCTTCCAAAAGGCCTCAATATCAGATAACTGTATAGGAAGAATGTGATCGAACCGTGTAATCAGCTCGCAAGCACAAGGGAGGCTGTGTGACATCCTCAAATAGTGCCCTCATTTATTTTTTGGATCATCATATATCCCGGCAGCTCTCGTTATCTCTGACCATATATTTTTCAATGCCAAGTGACTGATTTTATTACTTACAATATAAAATCTGTGATTACTTCTCGCGTTGTTCTTCTCTTTAATCTTGGAAAACTCTAATGATGCCTTAATGTTTGCTATTTGACCTTCAATAAGCTAGTCAATATTAAGGAACAGAGTATCCAAATCACCATGGTATGTTGAAAGCCATAGCTTCAGCATTGAGCGTTCACTCATTGGTGGTCTCCACCCAAAATGCATATGACTCTTAGTCCAACATCTTACGAATATATGAGCAAAGGGATTCAACCAATTGTTGAACAAATAGTATAGGAAGTCCGGCCTACTCTTCCACTTCGTCTTCAGAGCATCCAATTTCCTTAAGCATTCCTGCTCATCGATTTCGTCCAACAATTTCTTCCATGACCCATTTACAAACCTTGATGCAACCTCTTCATCTTTTGTCAACTCGGTTAGTTTGGTGAACACATTCTGATTGATGTGCCTTCTACATAGCATATGGTACGCTGTACTGAATACTTCGCCGATCACGAGCATTAAACCGCATTCCCTATATGCAATAATTACCTTCGGCATAGTCTCACGAACATCTTCTTGATTCTCTGTTGACATTGTATTTGAAAAGTATAGATGCTTAATCTGTTGAAGAACCCATCTATAAGTCGTACCTGCTCATTTCGCATAAAAGCACTGGCCACAGTGAAATTCTTACAAGTTGGGGTCTTCCCTACCACTTCCAATAGTGGCATATTGTACCTATTTTAAAAAAACACATGAAGTAGATAACTTGTTAAGAAACTAAACATAAAACCCAGTAAACTTAACCCAAAACTGATTAAATATGACATATTTCATTCTAGCATTCATTCAAGGGTTACTCCTAAACAGTATTTATAATATTGCTTTAAACAGTCAATTTGCAAATAACACCAAAATGTACAATTAATATAACAAATTTAATACAACTTACTTGTTTCTTTTATATGTCATATCCATTATAAGTACGTATGGCCATGTTTTCAACATTTCAATTGGTGTCGAATGTGCAACGACAATGTCACTGAGCATGTTGTTGTCCTCACGGTTTCTATAGAAGACCGTGTAATCCCGTTTAGCACTTGGGCAGAGAACTTCTTCAACCGTAGTTCGCCCGTACATCCTATTCTTCTTAATCTTCGCAATGATGTTATATATTTTCTAGGCACTACAAAAAATCATGCAAACAAATTATTAGAACCTCAATTTAAACCCTAAACATAAAACCAGGATGCATTAGAGTTTATGCAATATACTTGACAGCACAATCCGTATTTTGTTCCTGGAAAAATCGTAAAATATTATGGGGTAGCACATGACTCTTCCTGAATTGCTCAATTCTTACCAGCTGCTCTTCCGTTAGTTTTGCTGCCTGAGTGTGACCGTGAGTATATACACCTATTGCATGGTTATGTCTCCCATCGTGTACGAATACTTTTCAATTTTCACACATTGCTATTTACTCGCCTTTTAATTTGAAGGGACAACCACACTTTTTAGTCCTGTAAGGACCCCGCCTTTTTACTTGAACTTCTTCTTCTTTATCATCAATTACGGGCTTCTTTCTCGGTTTATTTGCACCTCCATGCTCGCAACCTAGTGTAACATATGGTCGGCGGTCGGATGTTCTTGAACTTAAATACCGAGTGACAATCACATGCATGTTCATTTCTATAGATGTTTCTTTTGCCCAGTTCACCAACTCTGGTTTCGAATTAAAGATTCGATCAGTTGCAAATAAATGTCCGTAATCTACGTATTCTTCCGATTAAAAAAATTATTCAAATATATTTGGATCTACGCCGTTTTGTTACAATATAGTACGAAAAAATTAAAACATGAACACATTATATATTAAGAATAAAATTGTAAAAACAGTGTAATAAACAAAAATTTCATATAATAACATTTAGAAAAAAAACAAAAAAAAATTTATTTCATATACTAACATTTAAGAAAAAAAGTACAAAAAACACAAAGTTCATATAGTAAAATTCTTTTAAAAAAATAACATTCTAAAGAAAACAAAAAATTAACATTCTAAAAATAAAAAAAATAAAAAACAAAAAAAAAATTAGTAACATTAAAAAAAATAGTACTTTCTAAATTTGTTTTTTAAAAAAAAAGTAACATCTAAAATTAAAAAAACAAAAAAGTAACATTTTAAAAAAAATAGTAACATTGTAAAAAAAATTTAGTAATATTCTAAAATTAAAAAAAATAGTGACATTCTAAAATTTAAAAAAAAACAAAAGTAACATTCTAACAAAAAAAAATTACTAACATTCTAAAAAAAATTAATAACATTCTAAAATTAAAAACAAAAAGTGACATCTAAAATTTTTTTTTTAAAAAAGGTAACATTCTAAAAAAAAAAATTAGTAACATTCTAAAATTTAAAAAAAGAAACATAAAAAAAAAACAATAGTAATATTCTAAAAAAAAAAGAAAAAAGGAACATTCTAAAAAAACAATAGTAATATTCTTAAACATAAAGGAATAAGGAACATTCTAAAAAAAACAATAGTAATATTCTAAAAAAAACAATAGTAATATTAAAAAAATAGTAATATTAAAAAAAAACTATGCTCGGGTCGTCCAGACCGGCGGTCTAGACGTGACTAAGTCGCGCCGCTGGGCGGCCCACTTCAGGAAGAACCGCTCGGCTGGGCGATTGGATCGCGTTCGAGTCGCCAGACCCGACGATCCGAGCCCCAGTGGCGAAAAAAGTAAATTTCAATTTTCTTACCTCAAAACCGATATTTTCTTCTACAAATTCTTCATAATCATCCATATCTATTTCCAATACAAGTTCAATGTTAAAGATTACAGTTTTAGAGTAAAGAGAGTAAAGGAAAGTAACAGAAAAATTTTGAACAGAGAGAAAAAGTAGGGAAGAGGAAGGGACATAATGAATTTTCTTGCGCTATTCATATATATTCTTGAGTTAGGTTTATCGACCCCGTAAATTATTTACAACATTAAATATTAGGTACACATCACTTGGATTTAAAAAAAAAAAAAACGGGTGTATTTTTAAGATAAAGATAGATATGTACTCTATCTTCCCATTTGTGCCTCCAAAACTTAAAAGATATGCAAGAGATTATTGTTTAGCCCATTTTTTCAGTAAGGAAAAGATTATAAATTGCCTCCAATACACTTTCTTCGATTCTTCTTCCCATAGTATTTTGAGCTTATTAAGGATTTTTTCATATTATAAGTTGTATTGCTTCTATGATATAATTTTGAAGGCAACTTCAATTTCACATATTTTGAAAGCTGACGTTGACTCACTCTTGAGATTTTGACCCTAAAAATGAATGTAATCGCTAACAAAAGCTATGAACCATACTCTTTCCTTAGCGCCTTCCCACTGCCCTTGTCTTCGATTGAGAACACTTGGAACCCTTCTTTGTTAGGAGTCTCTGATGGTCAGCGTGGGATTCAGTATAGCAGCATTGGGACTGGGCACATGTTAACTATAGGAAGTATTCGTCATTTTTGCATAATGCTAGTCTGCTAATGCAGAGGAATTTCGTAAAATTGTAAGGAAAAGAACTTACGCTCTTGATAATTTTCTATTTCTTATTTTACAAAATCTTTGAATATTATAGAGTTTGATACTATGAAGCCTTAAAAGAGAAGGTTCCAAAGAACAATATGATATATTGTTTATATTTTACTTCTCTCTGCAAGTAAGATTAATGGGGGCTTTCAAAGTAAAAGATCAGATCTACGCATATTAAGCTGCTGTGTGTTATCCCCTTCAGTTTGTTCATCCATTGGGGATTTATATTGCCGTGTTGAAATATTCAAGAAGGTCTGAATTGGATTGGATCTTGCTGTTGTTTGAGAGAATCGTCTCCTTGGATGTTTTATTGGGTGGTTTTGTGGCCTTAAAGACTAATGGCATGGAGAGAAGACTCTTTATCCTTCACCAAAAAGAATCCTCCACATAGTCTTTTTGATTCTACTTGAATATTCTTTTCTAAATGATTCTACTTGAATATTTATGCACATGTTTATGATTCTGTAAATGTATCACCTTATGATACATAAGCATAAGCATGTAACACCTTATGATATGAATTTGTGATTCTAAGAACCAATTTTTTTTCTTTTTAAATAGTAGTGTAATTGATGGTGGCAAAGGCAGTGTTTTCTAATGGTGGCAGTAACAAGTGTTTCGGTGATGTATGATTGGGATTAAATTTTGCAAAGGAATTTTTTTGAAAATTTATTTTTCTTTACCGCTAAGAAAGGCTCCATCCGTGTTTTAGAAGGACATTCTCTCATGAGCACTTACACTCATCTTTTTGGTAATACAATGTGGGGGATGTGAGGAATGAATAGAGGGCTTCCTACCCTAGGATTCCATCCTATTATATAAAAAAAGCACAAAGATGGCAGCTTGTACTTGAGAGTTCATAAATTTTGCCCTTCAATCAGGAGATGGGAGAGAAAAAGAAATTGGGAAGAGAATGAGTTTTTTTTTTAATAGAAATAGCAATTTTTTAAAAATAGATTAAAAACTTTGCGTTATTTGCCACATTAGTTTTTTTTAATTATTTTTTTTTTGCAAAACTGAATTGTTTTACAAAATTTATAAGATGTCATTTTTTCTAAAAATACTCTTTTATTTAACTTATTTGATGTATATTTTATGATAATAATTATATTCATTTTAAAAGAAAATATATTAACTTACAAAAAAGAAACTTATACATTGCTTTTTCTATTATATCCTGGCATACGACATCTACTACATCTTGGGGAGAATTCAGGATGAAATGTTAAATTATAAGGAATCTCTCCATAACTCCTCATGCTCGACCGGATAAATTCGATTGGTATATTCTCGCGAGCTGACTTTATTGCTGGTAATCGAAGATTTGACCCTTCTCGCGGATTGCAAGTTGTGCATTTGTGGTCTCTTGATTTTAATTCAATCTGCTTTCAACACACTGTTAAGTGCTTTCGAAATGTTAGTTGTCATCATTCTGTGTCTCTACCCACCATCATGCAAGAGTGTCCATTTCTCTATGTGGCGTAGACATAACCTATGAATCGCGAATGAAGGTTGCCACATAGCTTGATTTTGTGTAGCAGATAAAATTCCTTTGTGGCGATCGAAAATAAAACATTCATGCCGATCCTTGACTACATGTTTTCCTAGAAGTTTGAGTAACCAATTCCAACTTTTGAACGACTCCTTATCAACGATTGCAAATGCAAGTGGAAACAAATGATTATTGGCATCCTATGTACTTGCAATTTACAGTCCGCCCTTATATGGTTCTCGTAGATGAGTGCAATATAAAGAAATCACCGGCCAACAATATTGAAAACCTTCTATACAAGCGAGAAACGAAATAAAAGATATTCGAAAACATAGTTTGAGGGACTGCTCATTCTGTGATGCAAGAACTCGTAGATAGTCCCTGGGTTTGAGTCTTTCATTACCTTTACATATTTTGGTAGAATTGTAAATGTTGTCTCCCAGCTACCAAAAACCCTTTCTATTGCAAATTTCCGAGCATACCGTGCCCTCTTGTACGTACAACCCGTCTAAAATAAGACTTACACTTCTTGATGACGTTCGAGACAGGGATCTCGGGATCGTTGGCAACAATGTGTGATATTAGTTTTTAAATAAATTTTGAAGACATATTTCGAAGTTTGTTTTGATGTACCTATACAAGACATCTGTGTTCCTTATTGAATCTGGTTATTTCCCAATGACCGTGAGTTGCCTTCTTTTTTGTGTGGATGTACCATGAGCAATAATTAGAATCGCTATGATGGTAACATTTTTGCTGTCCATTAATCACTTTTGCTTTTAACAACTCTATATTCTCGACCTATCCGAATCGACCACTTCTGAACTGCACTTACTGTTTGGACTTTGTCAACGAACGGCATACCTAACTGAATATCAGTCATCGCATCGTTCCAATCGAGCAATCTTACAGTGTCTGATTCGATAAGGTCATCTATCTGCTCTCCCATGCCCATATCTAGAAATGCTCCAGACTCTGTGTAGTTATACGTAGCGTTGTTGAACCATTGGCTACTCTGCCATTGAGTCACTGTGTTTGAAATGACAGGGTTTAGGGTTGTCTGTATGTCTTCTTCCTCAGCATCAATGTTATCATTGTCATTAGATTCACTTGATACGACATAATCTTCGTCGGAATGATCATTTTCATCATCATCATCATCTTCATCAACGGTTGAGTACAACAAAGACGGTTCATCAGAAACTATTTGTATTATTGTCGTGACATGTTCCGGAATGTTTACAGTATTTGTGTTATGGCTAATTGAAACTGTCTATAGTTGGATCGGAATGAATTTAACGAGTACATGAATCCCTTCTTTTGATATGTTGGGTCTAATGGTCCAAAGATAACACATTTTGCTATCGCTGTTCATGTTGTACAAAGTAAAATAAAACATATGATACTCTTCATAGAATGAAGGCACCCTCATTGTCATTCGAACACTACAAACATTGGGATCTATCTCTCGATGTTTCAATATTCTTCTAACAAGTTCGGCATGTGTTACCATTCGGTTAAAGGTCCAACTTTTCTGTACCAATCCAGTGACATAAGGACCATACGCATCTCAGGTAATCTCCGAATCCCAAAATAATACAACTCTAACTGGGTGAGTTGCATCTATGTTCATTGTTTTTAGTAGATATAGATGTGAAACCCTTTAAGAAATTGAGAGATATAATAGGAAGGAAATTTGATGGTATGAAGTTGTGATGTTCAAAATTGGGTTTCATGCTGCCGTATATATAGGGGCTTTAGAGTTTTTAGAAACGGGTAATATTTTGACCACCTGTCCATTCAGCACATGGAGCCATTTCAATAATTCAACTTTTGTAATTATTTTGAGTCAAGGAACCCACATGGGCTTGTCGGGAAGAGGACAAAATTTTTTAAATTACAGTCACCTCACCAAAAGTCTGGTGGAATGTGTGGGTCTCAAGTCTCCAACGTTCAACTAAAGCAATAATAAGAGTGTGGTCGAGACCTATGTAACTACATCTAAAAACTCCCCCTAACCCTGTCAAATCAAAAATATCAATCAACCTACGAGGAGCTCCACTGTAGGCTGAAATAGATTTCTCCCGAAACGTCTACACTGAAGATTAGTAATAGACGTCTCACGATCCCAACTCCATATCAACCCAGACCTATGTTTATGCTGCTTCGTCAATACATCAGAAACTATAGAACCCGGATGCACGTGTACTGGGACTTCTTCCATCTACATTATGTACAGTTTGGGGTTATACACTTTCTAAATTTATCAATAAGGATTTAAAATTAAAATTAGATTATTTACAATACAGTATTATTACACACCCTAGCCATATAGAGTTTAGGGTTTTTAGGGTTACGATGTTATAGTTTGAGGGTTTTAGGATTTTCAGTGATAGTACATAACTAAATTTAAATATTTACGAGTTTAGAATTTAAAGTATAAAAATTTTGAATAAAATATAATTCCAAACTTTCTAAGGTTTATTGTTTATGGTTCGATTATTTTAGGGTTTACGGTTTCATAGTTTAGGGTTTTAGGATTTTAGAATTCCAATATTATAGTGAAGTATTATTACACACTTTCTAAGGTTTATGATTTAGGGTTTCAATATTAGGGTTTTAGATTTTCAATATTACGGTTTTACGATTTAGGGTTATACACTTTCAAAGTTTAAATCTTTACGGGTTTAGAACTTCAAGTACAATATTTAAAGTAAATTATTATTATACAATTTCTAATGTTAATGGTTTGGGGTTTTAGAGTTTAGTCCAAAAAAGTTTAGAGTTTTAGGGTTTAGTGTTTAGTATATCAAGTTTAGGATTTATGATTTACGATTTACGATTTAGAACTGTAATATTAGGATTTTAGAGTCTTAATCATATAAATGCTATATTTTATAGGTTAGGGTTTTAAGATTTAGGATTTTAATATTAGGGTTTTAGAGTTTTAATCATGTAAATACTATATTTTATTTTTTAAGGTTTTTAGGGTTTTAATCATATAAATGCTATATTTTATAGTTTAGGATTTTACGGTTTAGGAATTCAATATTAGGTTTTAGGGTTTAGTCTATATTTCTTTTTTCAAATAAAAGTGTTCATAAATTTAAATGCTAATAACATAAAATTATATAAATAATAACAATACAAGATTATATGAAATTAATGGAACAATATAAACATGCTAACAATATTTTCAAATATAAACAATGACGATTTATGACAAAAACAAAAATAAATTATATAATCTATATCAAATCACCCATTTCAACAAATCACATTTCCAATAGAAGTAACTAGATTAATAGCATAATCAATTGCATAAATTTACCAATAACAACTCTAACATAACCATAAAAACTCTAACTAGAAAAATAAACTACAAAAAATTGATCAATTATCCAAATAGAATTCATAAAAATTATTCACAAACTACAAAAAAAAAAAAAAAGATTCATATAAATAACAATAGAAATTAACACATAGTGTACAAAAAATTTAAAATAATTATGAACAATAAGAAATTTACCGAAATAAGAGAAGGAGGAGAAACCAAGGAGGTTGGTTGAAGGGCAGTGGTGGGAACACAGCAGCGGCGGAGAACGGCAGTGGCAGTAGCGGGAAGAAGGGAGGAAGAAAGAAAAAAAGAAAAATAGGACTAAGAAGAAGAAGAAGAAGAAGAAGAAGAAGAAGAAGAAGAAGAAGAGAAGAAGAGGAGAGAGGGAGGGAAGGAGGAGAGGAGAAAAACAGCGGCAGCGGCACGAACAGCAGGGAGGGAGAGAAAAAAAAACGCAGCGGTAGGAATAGGGAAAAAAATTTACTGGTATGTTGCAACGAGGGCGGCTAGGGTTATTGATTTTGTTATAATGATAACGCACAACACTTGTATGTTATCTGTATGAAAATGTATTCCTGTCGTACATTATTCATTATGATAATGCACATTCCGTGTGCGTTATCATCCAGCTCAACCACCCCCACTACCACATCATCGCCATGTCTTTAGTGAAGATTAATTTGGAAATGTAACTCCTAATTACTGAAAAAGCACATGCAATATATGTCATTGTAGAGAATAACGCACAATCTCTGTGCGTTATGGCCCGTTCCAGAATAAAAAAAATTTTGGCCACTTTAATATTTTTTTAAAAAAACGAACCAATTATAGCAAAAAAATTAGAAATGATAATGAGGCTGGCTATTAAGTGTTCTAATGTTTTGTTCATTTGTACTAATAGTTATGCCCTTATAATTTTGTAATTTATTTTCAATTTATTCAACAAAGATATAATTTACCTGAAAAAATAAGAATTTAGAGTACTAGAATCATTTCTATAAATTTGTTATGCTTAAATGTTTAATTGTTAAATTAGTAACTTTCTGCTTCTACTTATCGATATTTGTTAAAAATAAAATTATTATATTAATTATTTAAAAAAACTTTCTTACAAGTATTTATTTTTAATTATTTAAAAAAGCATAAAGCATACAGAATATGGCCATAGTAATTTTTCTTCTCAATTTTGGAAAAACATCAGTTTTTTTGGTTAAGCTAAAATCATATTGAGAAAGAAATAATTTTATCTTCTTAGTGGGTGTTTGGAAACTTTTGTTATGGCCAAAAGTACTTTTAAAATCTAATAAAAATAGTTTTATCTTCTTAATAGGTGTTTTAATCAAGACCATGTTTGGCTTTTTGAATCTTGATATTTTCAAGATTTAAAAAAATTAATATCTCCTAGCTAACTTTCATTAATTATGATCTCAATCGTAATTTATATTTTAAACAATTTTAATACTACCCAATACATATCTTTTCTTAAACTCTACACATTCATATCTCTTTCTTAAAATTTCACTATTTATTTAAATTTCATTGGATAAACTCTTTCATTATTTATTTTAAATATTTATGTTGGTTGAATAATTTTAAAATTTTTTAAATAAGAGAGAGTATGCATATTTTCATGATGGATATTTAGTTTTATTATTTAATTATTTTTTGTAAGAATTATTTAATTATTTGATAGTTTTGGTTTAGAATGATACTTTTCTTTTGAAAAACATTGTTAAGTACTTATAAGATAAAAATATATTAAAAAAAATATTAGTTAAAAATTAAAGTGAGTAATAATTTTATAAAGGAATTATATTACGGGCATTTTAGACATTTGTTATTAAAAATTATATTTATATAATGACTGTTAAACTTTTAAATTATCACGTTTAATTGTAAAAGCTGATTTTAAAATTGTTTCCCAGCACAAACATCAGTTGCACTAAACTAACCCTTAATATATGTTTGGTACTTTCGACTCAAAAAACATTTGGTATTTTCTTAAATAAAAAAGGTATTAAGTAAAGAGAAGGGTCCATGGGGGTGAGAAAGAACATTAAGAAAAAGTCTAAGAATATCAACTATGGATTAAAAATAAAGTTTGTTATTTTTCATGATAGATTATATTTTTAGGAATGTACACATTTTGGTGAGGAAGGGAAAAATATGAGAAAGTAGATTGTTGTTGTATTTTTTTATTATTTTAAATTACTTTAAAAAAATAATATGTGTGAAGTTGAGATATATATAATGATATGTATATTTAGTAATATGTGTTATATTTATTATACAAATATTATGGCTACTTATAAATATGATATTTTAATTTTATTATTAATAATATTAAAATGCATATATATTCCCTCCTCGAACTCGGAGTATGACATGGTAATAATTTTGGAGAGAATACAATGATACTGAAACCTTATTCTAACATTACTATTGGCACTTGTTGAGAATCCCACATCGGCTAATTAAAGAATTAATGAATTTTTAATAAACTTGAGCAATCCTCCTCCTCTTATGATACCTTTTGGGGTGAGTTAGGACCAAACCCAAATTTTAATAAAAATCTTATCCGACCGTTGTAACTCGAAAAAAGGTTAGTACTTCGATATATACTCATTTATTTACATTTTTATCGTTTCAAAATTTGAAAATAATCGTTGGATTGAAAAAAAAAATTACATTTTTTGCAAACTGAAATTTTGGCCGGAAAGTCGCCGGATCGCGGATAACGGCGACGGAAAACACACTGGATCGCCAAGATCGGCGACCGGAACATCGCTGGGTCGTCCGGTTTAGCGATCGCGGTTGTCTTTGACCGCTGAACCGCACGATTGCTGTGCAGTACCGGTCGCCCGGTCTAGCGATCCGGTTCAAGCGGCCACCCGGTTTTTAATTTTTTTAATTTTTTAAAAATTTTTTAAATTGTTTTAAACTTTTTTAAAATTTTTTAAATCTTTTTAAATTCTTTTATTAATGTTTTATTTTTTAAATTTTTTAAATTTTTTAAAATCTTTTAATTTTTTAAAATTTTTTAAATCTTTTTAAATTCTTTTATTAATGTTTTATTTTTTAAAATTTTTTAATTTTTTTAAATTTTTTAAATTTTCTAATTTTTTAAAATTTTTAAATTTTTAAATTTTTTAAAATTTTAATTTGTTTATTTTTAAAAATTTTTAATTATTTTTTTATTTTTAAAATTTTTAATGTTTTATTTGTATAATTTTTTACTTATTTTTTTATTTTTTAATTTTTATTATTTTTAATTTTTTTAATTTTTAATTTTTTATGTTTTATTATTTTTTTGTACTTTTTATTTTTTTTAGTTTTTATATATTCATTTTTTGAAATTTTTTTATTTCATTTGTCTATGCTTATGTTATTTTTTTAAAAATATGATTTCGTTTGTCTATTTGTTTAATTTAGAGTTTATATTATGTTATTTAATTTGTTAATTTTGTAATTTTTTTATTACATTTGTTTATGCTTACGTTGTTATAATTAATGATGATGTTAATTTTTTTTAAGTATGATTACATTTATGTTTATTTGTTTAATTTGTAGTTTATGTTATGTTATTTAATTTGTTTTTAGGATTTGTTTATGATTATGTTAAATTAATGATTATGTGATTTTTTAAAAATAATTATTACATTTATGTTTATTTGTTTAATTTATAGGTTATATTATGTTCAGCATAATTTGTTTATGTTTATTAGGGTGCCTGTGGACTTGACTGATTGTATAATTTTGTTTATTTAGAATTTATGGTGTAGGGTTTATATGAATAATACGGCTTTATAAACAAATGTCCTAAACAAATTGCATAAATAAGCATTTATGAAATTTAGATTTATGTTTGTTATATTGAAAGATTTTGTGTTTAGGGTTAACACAATGTAATAAAAAAGTGTGAAGTGTTGAAATGGAGTAATAAATATAACTATAATGAATTTAGTTTAATGCACGGTTTTAACTTAATCATATAAAGATGAAGAAAAATGCATTACTTGTATCGTATAAAAATATGATGAATTAGACAGATATTATGTAATGTTATTGAGGAAAATGTTTGCTAATTTGTTAAGATCGTTCGGCCCGGAGCACGTAGGGGTGATGATGATTTAGGTGCTGTGACAGACAGGACCGGTCGGGTTGAAGGTCGTGCAGTGACTACATCATCCCATGGTGTGAGGAGACGCCACATTACATCAGACATACCGTCCACTTCTGCACCTATTGCACCGGGTATGTATTATGACTCTAGTGCACCGGGGTCTTCCACCCAGCCCCCTATACCGTTTACGACCCATCCTCCTACCACATCATACCATCCGTACATCCCCGTACCCTATGACCCTTACGGATATTCTCAGCCACCACAGACATCATATGATCCATATGCACATGCTCCTTCTCTACCTATTCGTATGCCTGGCTTGGATCCGACACAGCATTTCTCTAGAACTCAGATTTCATTAAATGATGTTAGTGGTCCAGGGTTGCAGTTAGGTGCCAATTCTTCGAGCAGCTTGCTGGGTCCGTCCTGGTGGACTCATCTTACAACAGTGCTGAGTATAGAGCCACTGCTCGTGGCAATTCCTCATCTGATGTTGGGTTGGGTAGGGATTATGGTACATCCCGATCTAAGGAGGCTGTCAGAGTTGGTTCCCTCCGCATTCATAGTAGTGAGGGCAATGAGGATAAGCGTGAGGATGATGGTGGACATGATGATGATGATGATAGTGACGATGACGGTGATGATCACAAACCTGTTCCTATGGTTGAGGCCTCATCTTCCGGCCATAGACCTGCTCCGGGTAAGGGGAAAGGATTGACAGGCAATTTCATGTCAGTGATGAGTAAGATTGCTGGGTCGCGACAAAAAAGTCCAGAGAAGTCGCATCCTCCTACCAACCCTACGCAGAGGAAGAAATCAAAGAATAATGGTTGGGAGCAGACATGTCCAGCTGATGGTGGTCCACAGGATCCAGTAATTGTCCCTTCGTATAGCGGTCATGTCGCTGGTTGTATATGGCATGGTCAGGTAATTTGAATATTTTATATATTGTTTATTTATGATTATAGATTTGAATATTTTATTTATTTTTTATTATGGTGTTTACATTATTTTTGTAGGATAGAGGCATTCTGAAGTCGAGGTCCCACTACGTGTCCCTGACCGGTTGGACCCCTAGTGATCCTGTAGTGGTACAGTTGGCAGGGGAGACAGGACTATCACATTTGAGGTCCTGCATGTTCCAGCATCCGAACACCTCCTTGTTATCTGCTTTTGTGGAGAGGTGGCAGCCAGACACCAATAGTTTTCACATGCCTTGGGGGGAGATGACTGTTACATTGCATGATGTTGAGTTGATTCTGAGCGTACCTTCTTACTGTAACGTCGTCGACCATTATTATTCACGGGAGCAGATAATTGTAGTTATCCATAGCGATCTTGATATCTCAGACTCCAGCATAGGCATAAATGCTCAGGACTTGGCGGGAGTTGCTGGCTCACCTCGTAGTGGACTGTCTACGGAGCATAGGGCCGCCTGTTACGTCTTGTATTTACTTGATAGTTCGCTCTTCACTGACAAAAGTGGAAGTAATGTCCCTGGGAAGCTATGGCCACTCGTGAAGAATGTTAGTTCTGTTGGTGGTTTTGCATGGGGTGCTGCTACACTAGCCTACTTGTACTGGAGTTTAGGGCAGGCCTCTCGTGCTGATGCGAAGGAGTTGTCCGGTTGCTGGTCGCTGCTTGAGGTAATATCGTTATAATCTTCATCCTGTTTAATTATATTTTACGTTTTAGGGTTTATTTTTGTCTAATGATAGGGTTGCTGATTTTTTTAATAATTTTTTTTGTAAAGGCTTGGATTTACCTGTATTTTCCTATGTTTGCACCTCCGGTGAGAGTGGGAGCGAGGTTGTGCAAACCTTACATCAGAGGTTTGCGATGTTGGGTCACAAAATGGAGAACAAATTAATCGACTTACGCATTCGTTTAGATACGATGACTGCTGAAGAGGTCAGGTGGACTCTGTACGGATCTGATGAGATTACTTATATATGGGTTTCTACGTATCATGGGATGATTGTATACATTGATTGTGTAGAGCCCTACATGCCCGATAGGGTTGTCAGACAGTTTGGGTGGGTTCAATGTATTCTAGCTCATCCTATTCGTCCTCAGGAGCACCGCAGGCCAGCAAATAACAGGGTGTACATGGTGAAGAGTATGTTCATAGAGGCACTTTGGCTGGAGACACCATCTTATCTACTTACGTCAACATGGACCAGTATCCTTGCTATACCTCCATCTCGGTGCACAGATGAGTACATGCCTTGGTTTCTCCCCCGCACTCATCCACGAATTCAGAATTTGGACAGGCTCCCCCGCGGCGTGCAATTGCCGACCATTGCTCCTATTACACTGCAGGTTCTATTGGATATGGTAGCTCGTGAGTTGGACCATGACGATATTGATGATGCTACCAAGGTTAGTAGGGCTTCTGACATGGTCAAGAGGTATCATCAGACTCGACGTTAATGCGTTGTTTTATGTACTTGACTGGTTATTGTTTTTGACTTATTTTGTAGTGTATGAATTTTTTTTTAATGTTGTTGTTACTAGGTTGATGGGAATTTTTTTACACATTCAGTTTTTTTACAATTGTAATAGAAAAAATATAAAGCACCATAAATCCGAAATACATTAAATATAAAGATATTGAACCATAAAACGAGTTTACATTTATCAAAAATAAAAAATATACCAAAAGAATTCAACGTGTATATGTTTTGAAACTAAGTTAAAAATTTTCGTACATATAATTTTCTTAATCAAAAAATAAAGTCCTATTTACTTTCTATTTCGACCAATCCTCCCATTCCAATCTGCAATCCTATAATGATACGAATCTGCCTAATTGCTGACCCATTCGAAACGATGATGAATCCATTGAACATATAAAGGAGGTATCAGACACATATCATCCAACTGTGACTGTGTAAATCAAACAGAAATATGTAAATGTCAGAAAACTGCAAAACCAAACATCATATAATATAGAACAACGTAAAAAACCATAAAGATACACGTATTCGACACTTACCTGAATAAAGTGTTGTTCTTCTGTCAAGAGACCAATAACCAATGTACTTTTTGGACGATCCAAATACGAATACAAAGGTAACACCGTCGTAGAACCAAGCTGTGCAATTAGTATCACACACAAATTGAATGCATTTATTATAATGTAAAGCGAATCAAGTGTTTCGAACCAATGCGCGTATGGCGCAGGTCCATCCACTGGCCAATGTATCCTATGAACGATCTCATTAACACGTTCCTCTAAACCCACTAAATCAACATAGAAATTCGTCGAATGCTCCAATTCATAAAGCATTCGTCTACGAACCTCTGGCCATTGATATTCATCATTGAACACAAAATCTGCCACAACCCGATAGCCACAATTTCCATCACCAATCACGTTATTCCAATTGGTGATGAATAGATAAATGAAAGCAGGGAAAGCGTTTGTGTAAGGGAATGTGGAACACGGGGATGCATGTTTCACAGCAAATAAGTTACTTCGGCCACGGTTGCGTCCTCTGCCCTTTTCCTTAGGAGCTCGTGGCGGTCTCCCTCTCCCACGGGATCCCGACCCAGAACCTGAACCTGGCAACGACCCAAATCCCGTGCCAGAACCAGAAACAGATCCACTTGACTTCTGTATCTTTCGATGAGCAATTGACACGTGCTCCCAATGTGACTTGTCTCTTTTTGTTGAGTCCGTCTTCTTCCGCCCTTTAGTGACTGCTACCTCGGGAGGTGATGTCAATGTCACACCCGGATCTTTAGGCAAAGCAAGATTTAGTACCCCTTTCACAAGACGACGCATCTCTCTAACTTTGGATATGGGTCTCTGTACTTATCTGATGCAAGAGGTCAGTGAGAGAATGTATCTCAGAATTCATGTCCTGTTGCCGAGCTGAAGGATGAGGACCGCCAATTTCTAGTGTCTTCCAAAAGGCATTAATATCATGTAACTATATATGAAGAATGTGATCGAACTGTGTAATAAGCTTTCAAGCACAAGGGAGGCCATTTGACGTCCTCAAATAGTGCCCTCACTTATCTTTTAGATCATCATATATCTCGGCAGCTCTCGTTATCTCCGACCATATCTTTTTGAATGCCAAGTGACTGATTTTATTACGTACATTACAAAATATGTTATTACTCTTCGCATTATGCTTCTCTTTAGTCTTGGAAAACTCTAATGATGTCTTAATGTCTGCTATTTGACCTTCAATAAGTGAGTCCATATTAAGGAACACAGTATCCAAATCATCATGGCATGTTGAAAGCCATAGCTTCAGCACTGAGTGTTCACTCTCAGCTTGATTGGTGGTCTCCACCCTAAAATGCATATGACTCTTAGTCTAACATCTCACGAATTTATGAGCAAAGGGATTCAACCAATTGTTGAACAAATAGTGTAGGAAGTTCGGTCTGATTTTCCACTTCGTCTTCAGAGCATCCATTTTTCTTAAGCATTCCTGCTCATCAATTTCGTCCAACAATTTCTTCCATGACCCATTTACAAATCTTGATGCAACATCTTCATCTTTTGTCAACTCGGTTAATTTGGTGAACACATTCTGATTGATGTGCCCTCTACATAGCATATGGTACGCTGTACTAAACACTTCGCCGATCACGGACATTAAACCGCATTCTCTGTCTGTAATAATGACTTTCGGCACAGTCTCACAAACATCTTCTTGATTCTCTATTGACATTGTATTTGAAAAGTATAGATGCTTAATCTGTTGAAGAACCCATCTACAAGTCGTAGCCTGCTCATTTCACATAAAAGCACTGGCCACAGTGAAATTCTTACCAGTCGGGGTCATCCCTACCACTTCCAACAGTGGCATGTTGTACCTATTTTAAAAAAACACATAAAGCAGATAACTTGTTTAGAAAATAAACATACAACCTAGTAAACTTAACACAAAACCGATTAAATATGACATATTTCATTCTACTATTCATTCAGGGGTTAATCCTAAACAGTCAATTTGCAAATAACACATAAATGTACAATTAATATAAAAAATTTAATACAACTTACTTATTTGTTTTATATGTCGTATACATTATAAATACGTATGGCCACGTTCTCAACATTTCAATTAATGTCGGATGTGCAACGACAATGTCACTGAGCATGTTGCTGTCCTCACGGTTTCTATAGAAGACCGTGTAATCCCGTATAGCACTTACGCAGAGAACTTCTTCAACCGTGTTTCGCCCCTCATCCTATTCTTCTTAATCTTAGCAAAGACGTTATATATTTTCTGGGCACTACAAAAAGTCATGCAAATCATATTATTAGAACCTCAATTTAAACCCTAAACATAAAAACCAAGATGCATTAGAGTTGATGCAACATACCTGACAGCACAACCCACATTTTGTTCCAGGAAAAATCGTAAAATATTACGGGTTGGTGCATGACTCTTCCTGAATTGCTCAATTTGTTTTAGTTATTCCTCCGGCAGTTTTGCTACCTAAGCGTGACCGTGAGTATATACACCTATTGCATGGTTATACCTCCCATCGTGTACGAATACTTACCAATTTTCACGCCCTTTTAATTTGAAGGGACAACCACACTTTTTAGTCCCGTAAGGACCCCGCCTTTTAACTTGAACTCCGTCTTCTTCATCGTCGACTACGGGCTTCTTTTTCGGTTTATTTGCACCTCCACGCTCGCAACCTAGTGTAACATACGGTCGGCGGTCAGATGTTCTAGACCTTAAATACCAAGTGACAATCAAATACGTGTTCACTTTTATAGCTATTTCTTTTGCCCACTTAACCAACTCTGGTTTCGAATTTAAAGATTCGATCAGTTGCAAATAAATGTCTGTGATCTGCGTATTCTTCCAGTTCCAAAATTCTCCAAATGTACTTGGATCTACGTTGTTCTGTTATGATATAGTACGAAAAAATTAAAATATGAACACATTATATATTAAAAATAAAATTGTAAAAACATTGTAATGAACAAAAATTTCATACAATAACATTTAGAAAAAAACAAAAAAAATTTCATATATTAACATTTAAGGAAAAAAAACACAAAAAAACACAAAGTTCATATAGTAACATTCCAAAAAAAAAAAAAAACACATTCTAAAGAAAACAAAAAATTAACATTCTAAAAAAAACACAAAAAAAATTAGTAACATTCTACAAACAATAGTAAATTCTAAAATTAAAAAAAAAAAGTAACATCTAAAATTTTTTAAAAAAAATTTAATAACATTCTAAAAAAAAAAAAATAGTAACATTATTAAATTTAAAAAAACAAAAGTAACATTCTAACAAAAATAAAAAAATCAAAAAAACTTAATAACATTCTAAAAAAAATTTAGTAACATTCTAGAATTAAAAAAAAATAGTAACATTCTTAAATTTTAAAAAAACAAAAGTAACATTCTGACAAAAAAAATAGTAACATTCTAAAAAACATTAGTAACATTCTAAAATTAAAAAAACATAACATCTAAAATTAAAAAAAAATAAATACATTATAAAATTTAAATAAAAAACGAATATTCTAAAAAAAATAGTAATATTCTAAAAAAAATGAACATTCTAAAAACAACAATAGTAATATTCTAAAAAAAAAAAAAGGAACATTCTCAAAGAAAATAATAGTAATATTATAAAACAAAAAAAAAAAGAAAAAAGGAACATTCTAAAAAAATACTCTAAAAAAACAATAGTAATATTAAAAAAAATTAATATTGAAAAAAAAAACCTACTCGGGTCGCCCAGGCCAACCGTCTGGATATGTCCGAGTCTCGCCGCTGGGCGATCACCTTCACATTGGGTCGCTCGGCCGGGCGATCGGATCGCTCCGAGTTGCCACCCCCGGCGATCTGACCCCAAATTGCGAATTTTTTTTTATTTTCTTATCTCTAAACCGATATTTTCTTCTACAAATTCTTCATAATGATCCATATCTACTTCCAAGTTTTAGAGTAAAGAGAGAGTAAATAAAAATAACAGAGAAATTTTTTACGGAAAGGAAAAGTAGGGAAGAGAAGGGGAAATAATGATTTATTTCGCGCTATACATTTATATTTGCGAGTTAAATTTATCGGCCCCCTTGTGAGAAACATATCTTTTTCAAAGTATAATTAGATAATATTTAATAAGAGGGTAATATGGACATTAAGGCAAAATTTTTCCTGCATCTAATTCTTTAACGGTTCAAATCCTCTATAACATTTCCTGTAACACTATCTGTAACATTCATCCTAAGCCTAGTTTTATGCTTCTGGTAGCAAATTGAAGTTCAATTTTGAGAGTTTAAGACTTGTGCAGAAATTGAAAGAATTGAATTTGTCAAGGAATTTAGTTTAGGGA
Source organism: Catharanthus roseus (assembly GCA_028651295.1). NCBI lineage: Eukaryota > Viridiplantae > Streptophyta > Magnoliopsida > Gentianales > Apocynaceae > Catharanthus > Catharanthus roseus. The sequence goes on from JAPQWS010000168.1 coordinate 30,982,557, forward strand.
AAAGTGCCTAAATCTGTTTCTGGGCTTAAAAGGTTGACTGTTAGTCAGAATCATTTGTGTGGTGAGCTACCAAACACCAAGTTTCCTGCTACTTCATTTGCTGGAAATGACTGTCTATGTGGTTCTCCTCTACCACCATGCAAAGCTTGAGTTGAGTTCTGATCACGTGTTCATATGATATGATCAAAGAAAGTTTCTTTGGATGTATTCATAATAAAGTCCATTAAAATAAATCCATACTTTGATTGATCTAATAAAGGTCATAATAAACAGCAGTTACATAGTTTTGAAGAATTCTTTCTTGAGGAATAATCATTCATATAAAAATTGTACAAAGAAAAGAATATAAAAAAAATTTTGAATTTCGTTGTTTGTTTACTTACAAAAGCCACAATTTCTTGAATTGCATATCTAAATGTTCAGCAAAACACTCAACTCTTACTAAACAAAAGTGAGTGCAGAATCCTGAAACACAACTTACTCTGCTAGTTTTTAGCAGATAACAAGCAGGATAATTAGCCCCTTTCCCTTGTATTAATATTCCCCATACTTTAGTTGTTGCAGTCATGTCTCTTATTAAGTTGTTCATCAAACATTCTTTATAAGGACAATCGCCATCGCTACTGCTGCTGCTGCTGCATTTCATTTCTTCTACCAAGATAATGCCATTGGGTACAGGGGATGATCCTCCTGACCATCTTTCTTTAATCAATGCCCAACTCTCAGGAACAGCCTTTTCTTTGACTAATTTGTTCTTCTTGTTTGTGGGTTGAGATCCCTCTTCTCCTCCTTCCGGGGGGTATATGTGCACGAGGAAAGGCGCTTCATCCAGGTAATTTACAATCTGAACAGTGGAAATAACAATAAATACATCAGAAGATAAGCAAAATCGTGTCTTTTCAAATTTCATGGCAGAAACAGCTTAATAATTATATCAGTCAAAAGTCAAAACATGGAACTATTTTCAGGCACAAAAAAGAAAAAAAATATGTCAAAGGACTTGGTTAAAATATATGTTTGATATAATAATCTTCCGAACAAGTTCTATTACGCCGGAGAGAAGAGTTTATTGACTCAATAACATTTTCTTAACAACTGTTCAAAGAAAGCTAGCCATGTGGGCATGCCTTTGACAACACCCAGTGTGAGACTCCTCCTTTGATACCTCTAAACGTGTTCAGTGAAAAACTCAGGATTCAAATTGCTTCTTACACTACTTAATACCAGATTTTAACCCTTGCGTTATAATTGTAAGCTTACTACATTGATTTCTCCTAAATTAGTCCATGACACTCCTATACTAAAGCTAACTCCAAGAGTATACCTTGAGACATTTTTCCCTATCTATCTTCTTATTATGTTTAAGATATCTTGAAGATTTAGCTTAAGGTTTCTTCTCAATTATCAAATCAAGCAAGTGTAAGAGGGTAGTCCTCCTCACCACTATCTCCCCCCCCCCCCCCCAACACACACCCAACCACCAACCCCACCCCAAAAAAAAAAAGAAATTTTACTTGTCTTGAAAATAGTAAAAAAGAAAAAGGTAAAAATTCATCAACAAATTGCCAACACATGAGTATATAGAGTCCAAGGATTAATGCACTAAATTGAGAAAGAAATTTAAAGATCAAACAGAACAATCCCAGCCCAATACAGAAACAGAAGGACAAAAAGCATAATCCCATTAAAATAAATAAATTATAGAAAAAGGGGAGAGAGAGAGAGAGAGAGAGAGAGAGAGAGAGAGAGAGGCTAATTAATTACCTCAACCACAGAATCCTTGACCCACTGATCAAGTTTTCCAGAAAAATCCTCTTCTTTATCCACCATTCTCTTCCTAGTCGTAAAAATCTTGTTCCCACCATAATCGAACTCAGAAGAAGGAGACAAATACTCATCTGATCTTGATTTTGCAGCTGAATTAACGACGGCGGCCGTACTGCTCCCAGAAAAATTATTTACAACAAAATTACTAATCTTCTTCTGGGCACTAAAAGAAATCTTATTACTATTCCTCAAGAAACTATTCTTATACGATAACAACCCAGACGACCTTGAAAATTGAATATTGTTCAAACAAATCTGCAATTCATCAGAATTTCCGCCATTATTACTCATTTTAACACTAAAAGAGGCCGCCATGATCTTTATGGGTTTTGACGAGAAAAACAGAGAAATTGAACAGAGACAGAGACCGATTAGGCGAATCTTGAGGATTAAAATATATGGGATTGTGAGGGACTTGGGATTCTGCCTTTGTTACAATTACAACCCCGAGTTGAATTGAATGGAATTTGATTTGGTTCTGGGATTTTACGATTAGCCGATATATAAAGAGATGATGACGTGGCGAGGCATCGTCTCTGCTGTATCCATGCACGTTCCCGCTCACGAATTCCTTGGGTAGTGTCCGTGTATACGTAGGATTTGGTTGTGAATTACTGCCAGGTCATCAATCCCCAGCAAATGAGGAGTAAAGAACAATATGCGTCATTTCCACCTGTGCATTTTTCCCCTTCATTTATCTTTCTTTTCTTTTGTGAAGCTTACTATTCGTGCTCAAAAACCATTTTTTATTTTTAATTTTTAACCAAAAACTTATTGTATATTTTTATAATATAAATAATTTATAATCTTGTGAACTTGATAGGTTAAGTAATTTCCGATAGAATCGACTACATGTTATATCATTCACTTGATTTTACAATAACAAAATATATATATATATATATTAAGTTTAGATGGTATAATATTTATGTTATATTATTCACTTGATTTTATAATAACGATAAAAATATACTAAGTTTAGATGGTATAATATTTAGTGCGTGAAAGTAATGTTATATCTATAGTTGAATTTCACTATGAATTTTTAGATTGCAAAAAATGTAATATCCTAAATTGTTTAGAGTTAATAAAATATTAAAAATTGCCTAAGAATAAAACAGTCAAAATAATTTTTGGACATGGGTAACAAATTTCTTTTTTTATTAAAAAAATTACTTTTTTTCCTTTGAATATTTGCAATTTTAAACCGTAGAAGTAACAAATAGAGTTGTGATTTGTTACAAAAAGAGAAATATACAATTGCCTATTGAATTATATTGTTTGTGCACATAACATTTATCACCATTCGGGAAAAAAGTAACATTTATAACCTTGATTGTTGTATTTAAAAAAAAATGTTGCTAGTTATTCTTTTTAGTTTTTTTTTAATTGTCACATTGTATCAATTTTCGTATTTTTTAACTAGTCACGTTGTGATTTCAAAAAAATATTTAATGATCTTTTTCCTATTATACTCTTTCATTAATAATAAATTCCAACAACTTTTTATTTTTCTAACATAGAAACTAATACAAATAATAATGATGAGAGAGAAAACTTTGAAAGACAATCTAGTCTATACTGAAAATTTATAATAGGAAAATACTTTGAAAACTTGGTTGAATCTTTATTACAACCAAAAGTCTTAATCGTATGAATTACAAAAGTGTATATTTATACATAGAAGACTAATTAGGAAAAGATTAACTATGGAAAAAGACTAATTAGGGAGGATTGAGAATCCTTGTAGATATGAAATGATCTTGATTCTCCTTGATTTCTTTCCTAGTTTTTTATAATTGAAATTTTGATGATTGGAGCCTTGATTGATCCTCCTCATTACTTTCATGTCTTGATTGATTCTCTACAATACTTTCCTTATCATTCTCCCTCAAGATATAGACGGAGTGAGAATGAAGTTTCATCTTGTTTAGAAGATGCTAAAAAGAAGACCGTGACAAAGGCTTGGTGAAGATGTCAGCTATTTGTTGAGAGGAATGCACAAACCGTATAACAAGGTGTCCTATGGCTACTTTCTCATGAGTAAAATGATAATCAATTTCGATATGTTTGGTTCGGGCATGGAAAACAAGATTAACAGACATATGGAGGGCACTAAGATTATCACAGAAAGTTGAAGAGGACGAGGAAGATGAATCCCAATATCGCGCAACAAGAATGTAAGCCAAGTGTGTTTAGCCGTGGTAGATGCCATAAACTGATATTCTGTTTCAGAACTAGAAAGAGAAATCGTGGGTTGCTTTTTGGAGCTACAGGAAATACAATTTGCTCCCAAAAGGCACAAAAACTAGTAGCACTTTGGCGTGTTAAGGAACATCCTGCCCAATCAACATCTAAGAAGGCATATAAGGACAAGGGACTGCGAGAGATGAACCGAAAAGTATAGTCCTGAGTACCTTTGAGATACCAAGGATTCGCTTAACTGCTTGAAGATACTATTCTGTAGGTTGGCTAAAGAATTCGCAAACTTTGTTAACAACATGTTGAATGTCTAAACGAGTGAATGTGAGATACTAAAGAGCTCCGACAATGTTTCGATAATATGTAGCATCAACTAAATCATTTGAGACGGACGTCTTCTCTTTAAGTACTATAGGATTTGCGGTTGGAGCACAATTGTACATGCCGGACCGGCAAAGTAGCTCCTTAAGATACTTGCTTTGTGAGAGAACAATACCATCATCAAACTCTTTAATTTCAACACCCAAAAAATAATGAATAGAGCCAAGATCCTTGATAGCAGATTCAGAACTGAAATGGTGAATTAAGTTTGAAATAAATGATGTATTGCTACTAGTTAGCAAAATATCAAATAGAGAAGAATCAGCCTTGCTACAATAAAACCAAGATGAAGAAGGAACTTGGACAATCAATCAAACCAAGCACGAGGTGCTTGCTTCAAACCATAAAGATATTTATGAAGGAGACGCACATGATCAAGTTTACTTGGATCTACAAAGACAAGCAGCTGCTTCATCTATACTAACTCCTTGAGCTCTCCGCGCAAAGATGCATTTTCCATATCAAGCTGTCATCAACACCAATTTAGAGATATCAAGATAGCAAGAACCAGTCGAATGGTGGTGTGACAAATAACAGGATTGTATTGAGCGAGCCGTCGTCCTTTTGTTTCACTCGAAACGCCCATTTTGAGCAACAACATTACTGGCAGTAGGTCGCGAAACCAAAGACCATGTTTTGTTTGAATGAAGAGTTTCTAATTCTTCTTTCATAACTTTCACCCAACATAGGTCCTTGTGTGCTTGATAATGGCATCGTGGTGCGATGAGTAAAGTTAGCACTGTCGAAAGGGCCAAACTAGACCAGACTGGACCGGCCCGCATCCAGCCCACGCCTAAACGGTCCAGTCCAGTCCGGGCTCATTTTTCACTGGCCTAAATTAAGGGAATCCATATTCGCTCGCAGCCAGCCCGCGGGCTTTGCTTTTTTTTTTTTTGGCTAATTTTCTGATTTTTTTAAATCTTGCCTATTAACTATAATAATATACATTAATCATAATCAATCAAAATAGAGAAAAACCAACATAAAAAAATTAATAAGTAACAACAATCATCCAACAAAACAAATTAATAATTATTTAACAAAAATTCAATATGAAAAATTAAATACCAACTTCTTCTTCTTCATCATTTCATCTTGAGGACTCATCTTCAACTTGATTACATCTTCTCCTCATCATCTTTACCTATAAGACACAAAACATATATTATATAGTAAATAAAAAAATTAATAAATAATATTCATAAATTAAATGAAGAAAAAGTTGTACTTACTCTCTAAATATCATTTCATTAATATCAAAGCAAACTTTTACATGACGTGAAATGCTAGATGTTCCATATTTTCCTCCTGTAATATACATCTTCCCACAACGAACACATTCAACCCTAGGTTCTCCATCTTCACCAACAATATCAAGCCTCCTGGTATGAATCCATACATTTGACTTATATGATTTTTTCGTTTTGTTTGAAGATTGTGCAGCATTTGATTGATCATATTTATCACTAATATCATCAACAACATTTTTATCCATTTTCTGCAATATATAAAATGTCTATAATTCATGATTTGAAGCACTTACTAACTAATCAGATGATAACGAATTGGTAATGAATGATGATAAAGATTATAAACAGGAAGCACTTAAAGATTATAATGATAAAGATTCAAGTTGTACATTCTGCAAGTCCTCTTCCTAATTATAACTTCAACAAGGTTGTTTTCCTCATTTTGCAAGTCCCTTGCCCTGCTGCCCCTTTTATGTTATACATCCTAACAGGTATATGTACTGCTTCTGTTAGAATTTAGAAGTTATAACTAAGTTTCTTACATGTCATGACTCCAACTCTCCAAAACATCACCATTCAGCAATTCATTAAAGTCATGACTCCAATGCAATACATCAAAGTCATGACTCTAAAGCAACAACAAGAAGCTCAAAGAGACAAACAGTCAAACACAAACACAAACAAACAAGAATCAGACCCTTAATTGAAAGATAATATAATCAACTGCCCCAGCCTAGCCCCCAATAATGATGAACACATACGCCGCCGACACAATAACAATCTGAAAAGAAAAAGATACAAAAACAGAAACAATCCATTAATTAATAATTGATGTACTATAAGAGAAACCAAACCTGGATAATGAAGGAACGTCAAAAAGAGACGAAATTGATGGACAAGAAACCAGAGCTACTTTCGGTGGCCCGTGTGGAGGAGTAGATTCTTGGTTCTTACCGGACCTGACTTGTTGTCGGCTACAAAGGAGAGGACCACGGAGGTGCAGAGGAGTCGATTGTCGTGGAGAGTAGTAGGTGCGAGCCCGTACGGCGACGTGAAGTGGGGTGAGGTGAGGAGCAGAGGAAGGTTGTCCGACTCGTCTTGGTGTTAAGAAAGTAGCGAAGAAGAGAAAGATGGGGAAGCAGGCAGGAGAGAAGCTTGATGGTGAAGAAGAGGAAAAGAAGAAGAGAAGAGAAGAAGAGAGGAAGACGGGCGGTGGCGGCACGAGTGAGAGAAAGAGACAGAGTGACTGAATGTCTGAAAATGAATGAGAAAGAAGAGAAGAATTTCCAAACCCTAAAAAAATAAAATAAAAAATGGGCCAGCCCGCGAACCGGACCGACCGGACTGTAAAAACCCGCACTCAAAACAGTCCGGTCTGGTTCGGGCTCTTTTTTTACGTTCCTAAAAATATGAATCTATATCCGTCCATATAGCAGATGGTCCGGGCCAGCCCGCGGGCTCAAGCCCATATTGACAGTGCTAAGTAAAGTATCCTCTATGAGATTACATTCATAATCCTTCAAATATTTTGGGGGTTGATGATGTGTCTTATGGGGTATATCTAAAACTAATGCAGCAGGCAAGTGTACATATCACTGTAACAGAAATACACCTGGGTTGTTGAACTTAGAGAACAGATAAGCTCAAGTATTAACTGTTTTAACTAATGTCTAGTCTAACAAATTGATTTTTCAGAAATTATTTTGAAAACTACTAAAAACAATTAAATGAAAGTAATAGTTTAAAAGGTATAAAATTTAGGAAAATAGTTTAAATGATGGAATCCCCATAGCTTTTCTCAACTATTTCAATTGGAAAACTCATAACAAGATGTTTGAAAACTTAGGTTGGGTTATCACACGAAATTCGGACAATCCCTATCTCTAGGTGAAGGTCGCTCTACTCACTAACCTTTATAGGAGAATCTCTTCTCTCTCTAACCGATCATGACTGCGATTAGACTTAGGTGATCTAATAACCTAAAAAGGAAATAAATATCCCTATTCAATTGCCAATTTTTATTAATCAATTAGTTGCCTTATATTTGTCTTCCTTTTCCAATACCAACCAAACTTGCAAAATAATCGATTCCGTACAGATCAATTATCATAAAGACATAATCGAACAACAACCAATAGTAAAAAAAAATCAATTTCATGAAATTCAATCAAAATTCATATCATTCAAAAATTAGTGTTTAACCCTCAATTCAAACAATGAAAAATTAGCTACTAAACATCCTAACACTACTCAAATCAATAATAAAATTCATAATTAACGAGAGAAAAGAGGGCTTAGGCTGAAGAAGATTCTAATCTACAGTTCCAGAAGCCACCTGAGCTCGTCTCTCGATTTGCTTTATGAAACTTGAAATTACCTCGTAAAATCTCTTCAATCTTCCCCCAAGAGCTTCAATTTGATGTTATTTTCTTTTTGCTAAGTAAGTCATAGTGTTAATGCAATTTGATGTTATTTTTTAATGCAATTTGATGTTATTTTTTAATGCAATTTGATGTTAATTATTGAGAAACTACTAATTGAAGAAGAATTGAGAGAGTTTTTGTAGCCAATGTTCGCTCCAAATTCCTCCTATATTAACCTAAAACTGTTCAGTCTTGAAAAAGAGGGAAAACTTACATTAATAACTACTAAAAACGCATTAACTACACAGCTGCCGAGATCTACCGCATCCGGTAGGTCGAGCCCTACCGTCCACGATAGGGTTCTATTCATGATTTGCTTGAGTGCTTGGGAATTCCCACGTGCGATAGGTCTAGCTTATTATCCGTGGTAGGCTTCTATTGGATTTCTTCTTTTGCCTCCGATACCTACTGCGTGCAATAGGTTGGCCTACCGTCGGCAATAGGTAGTTTTCCTTGGTGCCGGCAGCTTCCGTTTTTTCCGTTTTCGCTCTGTTTTCGCCCGTTTTCACTTTTATTCTCCATCTTCTTCATCAGGAAGTATCTAAGATAAGAATAGAAGTAAATAGTGTAAATTATACATTTTATACATTAAAAACATCATAAAACGATGAAAATAATATATATAAACGTAATACTAAATGGCACATATCAAATACCCCCGCACTTATCTATTGCTTGCCCTCAAGCAATAGAAAACTAGATAAAAACTGGAAAACATAACAAGAGAAGTGCACAAAGTTTTATTCATTGAAAACGACACACGAGAAGAAAACACAAACGACCATAGACTCACAAGACTCTACGAACCAAAAAAAAAAAAAGTAAAACAAGAATAAAAATGAGGAAACATATCACTTTAATGGGGGTTATAATTACCCAACTGCATAAAGACGTTTCAAAGGATGAATTACAAAAATCAACAATCCCACTGCTATCTTATTAATATCCTTACTAATCAACATAGGAGCTGTGTTCCCTATAGGTGTGGCCTTTTCAAAACAGTTGATAATTACTGTGAAGCGGGATACTTTTTCAATAAAATGAATTGAAGGAAACTGATCGAAAATGAATAAAGTCGGTTATACCCTAATAAAATTTGGAAAAATCCATTTTATTTTTCGATAGGAGAGAAGCTAATCATCAAGAATATATTGTGAGAAGCAAACCTGTGAATTCAAATAACCCTGAGATTAAGGAAGGTCTTGAGGGAACACAAGTCAATGTCTCCCGTGACACGGGGAACAAGAAAATAGAAGAATTTGATGAATATGATTCAAGAAGGATGATATTGAACTACCAAGCCACGAACATCCTAAGTGTGCATTGGAGGTCAATGAATACAATTGACTAAGTGGATGTGACTTTCAATATCTTCAATGACTTGATCTTGGAATAACTTGGTCTTTTCTCCTTCATTTTGCCTTCATCACCAAGATCTTTTGCTTTTGAGAATGTAGACTTGAGACTTCAAAAGTGCTTCTTTTGTTCTATGGAAGTTTAGCTTTAATACTCACACAAACATAGAGAAAATGAAGAAAATTGTATTGATTTGATTGCCATTGTCATTCTCGTGTGACAAAATTAAAGGTATCAAGGTGGCCATGCCCGGTCAAATTCTTTTCAAAGAAAACAAGGAATATTAGGCTATTAACATAGTGAAAAACTTTATTGGAAAATGCACAACACAACTCAGATTTCTCAAAACCTTTCCACTCTATGTTTTATTTTAAGTCGTTCCCGGATTAGGTAGGACTTTTCAGCTTGTAATGTTGGCTCAAGACATACAATGGTATTAAACGAAGTAAAAGGGAAAAACAAAAGCAATTGAGATAGAACTAATGGAAACGAAAGGAAAGATATAAAGAGTTATGAATAACTTTCTAACCACTTCTCACTCATTCCCATTTACCCTTGAACGCTTACTTCGTTCAAATAACAGAAAATCCACCAAACAATTCTCTATTTCTCATGAACAACTTAATTTTCAAGTATAAGAGAGAGAGCAGCTCAAGATTTTTTAGAGATAAAATGAAGAGATATTCAAATACTCATTTTTTTTTTCATGAGAAACAACTTAACTTTCTTTCAACCGTTGCATATTCCTTGCTTACAAAGATTTCCCAAAATGCCGTTTTTATACAAATCCTCTTCTTTGCACAGATACCCCACACTTATCTATTTTCTTCACTCAAAATGGCTAAAAAGTACTCAATATTATCCTAACGAATTGAGGTTTTATATAATGTGAGTTTAAAAGGAAAAGAATGGAAGGGATTAAAACCCTTGCCATGAAGGCACAAAAGGGGACCTAGGGTTTGAATTTATATAAAGGATAGGCAAGAAAGGCACAAATGGTATAATGAAGGCTTGTGACCATCATTTGTGAGATCAACCTAGACTAAACCTTATTGCTTCAAAGCAAAGAAAAACACAAGGGTGAAAGCAAAGACTCAAAAAATTATTCACTATGCTAATCCCCCTAAGATTCCAAGGCTTCTATTACTAACCGACACCTACAAGTGTATAAAAACCATTGATTTTGTAAGGATAAAAAGCAAGTGTCATTTTCAAGTTGATCAAGTTAAATGCCTTTTTCGAATCCTACAGGTTTTGCAATCAAGACTCCCACTGAGTGTGATAAAAACAAAAATCTATTTGGATTTTTCGAGTATAAGAAAATTGGAAAAGGGAAAAGACGGAAAAATTTGTAGGTTTTTTTCAAATTATATATTTTTTTAATTTTTAAAATGTGAAAAAGAGAAAATGACTCCATAGACTATAAAAAAAACTAAGAATAAACACAACTCAAAATAGGTAAAAGACAAATACTCCCACGCGTAAAATCACATTATCCTCAATATGGGATCCAGAACAAAGTGTAAACAATTGAGGCATATATATGGGAAGCTATTTTGCAGGGATAAAGCATATAAGCATATCGGGAAGTAATCCCCATGAAAAGTCAAAATAGAAAAGGAAACAAATAACAGTAAGGAAAACAAAAATAGAAAAGAAAATAAAATAAGGAAAACATGAAAATACAAAAGGAAGAGAAAAAGAAAGACTCTCTCATTGCGGACCAAAGTTCGCGTCGTCTCCTCTACTGCTGCCCTGATCAGGTAGGAATCGACTGCACATCTGGACCAGCATCACCTTCTGGCGATCTATGGATGCCCTCTGACGTTCCTACTCGTCCGCATAACAGCAGGTAGACTCTACTATCTCCACTAATCTGTGCTTCATGGATATCTTGTGTGAGGCAGAGTTGCTCAAAAGTAGCCCTCATATCTGAAAAGCTTCCATGAGGACGGTGGGAGGTGCATCCTCGGCCGAGAGGTCATAGGACTCGTCATCCTCACTCTCATCATCGATGGGCTGGGAAGATGACGCTTCAATGCCCGATTTTGTAGTTTTCTTGATCTTCTAAAAACTGGTAATGTTGCGTTCCCGCAGCTGATCCTCCTTGGCAGGAGTTATCTAAATCTGCTAGGCCTCATCCCAAGCGTAGACGCAGTTGTTGAAAGTAGTGAATCTTATAATCTACGACTACCCAGTCGTCGCTCTCTATTCACCTGTGAAATCAATATTGAAAACGATAAATACACATGAAAGTATCACAGGGTAACGAAACACACAAGTGCAAGTAGTGTCACAATTAGTGTTGCGCATAGTGTGTATAATGAGGGACGCTACTGAAAAAGAGGACTGCTTTTGAAGTTTATCGATGATGTAAAGTTCGAGAATCCTAACATTGCTCTGCACACCCTCTTTTTGGGCCAAAGTGTGGCCAAAGAAATAAGTAAGGACTCGAGGTAAGAGTTGTGGAAAATCACCCCCGTGAAGAATTTGTTGCCGATCGCACGGATGTGGTTGGATCTTGAGGCAATCGCAAGTTACCTCGTAGTTCCAGTCTAGGTCCTTGTCGATGGTTTTTTTATAAAAGTCGATGGTGATAATGTTTTCCTCATCCCTAATCGCTAGAATAGAAGCTAAACGCTCTCTATCTCAAACTATCCTCACTCCCTTGACCGTTGAAATAATAGTGGAAAGGTCCTTGTCCTTTTTATAAAACATATTAGCGTAAAATTCACGAACAAGCTCGGGGTAATGTTTCTAAAAATATGCAAAAGGGGTTCCCACCCTAACCCACCAAAAATAGTATTTAAGCCTAAGTGTTCAATAACAGGAGTATCAAAGGATTTTTTTACTATTAACTTATCGTTCTCTCTATCGGCTATCCATTTCCAGGCTGCTGCAAAGAAGTGCTTAGGATAAGGAAGAATAGCAAGGTTGGTGGGGTCGGGTATGGAATCATCAACTCGAGCCCTTTTGGAGGTATTGGTTCATTTGGAGGAGGAAGCGGTGGACTTTTGGGTGCCATGAAGGGACGAAATAAAAGACAAGATACAGAAAAACAAAGATCTTAACACAACATAGATGAACATCTAAAACAAATAACACATAAAAAGGGATACATCAAACTAACATAGCTCTTGTCTGTTTAAATGTCTTATATGTGGCCCGTGTGTGATGAAGCGTGACACAAAGTAAAACAACAGAAAAACGAGTAAAATAACAAAGTGCACAGTAATAGCAAACACACAATCAAATCATAAAGCACAAAACAAACGAAAAATGAACACAATTAACAATTAAAATTATTAAACAAAAGTGAAGCAAAGGGTATTAGAGGTAGCCTTGGTTTGTTTGAACAAATAAAAACCATCGCCGCAATTCTAGTGAAACGCGAACTCTGCCTTGAGCGGTAGTACCGCTGGAGTTCTGCCAGAGTTGTCAAAAGGTCGCCTGAGTTCCGCCTAAAAATCCTTTTTGGAATTTTTTATCAATCTTTTGTTAGAAAAACCAAGAAAAAGATAACAAGTGTTAGTAAAAGAAGAAATATCAAAAGAAATGAAAAAAAAGAAAAAAAAAAAAGAGAGAGAGAAACGAGGTATAGGGGGAAACTGTTTTGAACGGTGGATGTAGGAGGGTGAAGGGGGAATTTTGGCAGAGTAGAAAGAATGGGAAAAACAGAAGGTAGAGATGGTGGGTGGTGTGAGAAGGAATAGAAGAAGAAGAAGAGAAACAGAACAAGAGAAAGAGAGAGAGAGAGAGAGAGAGAGAGAGAGAGAGAGAGAGAGAGAGAGAGAGAGAGAGAGAGAGAGTGCAGACCGATGGTGGTGAAAACCGAGAGGGAGAAGGTAAAACGGAGAGGGAGGAGGAGAAGAGAATAGGCAAAGGCTTAGGAATTTGAGAGATAATTTGGGAGGAATCACCGAAAATTTGGGGGAGAAGGCTGGAATTTGGAGTGAAATCGGGTCTACCCGACCCAGTTATCCAGAATTTTCCCGAGCGGCTACTTAAAAACCAACCTACCACGTTTGGTAGGTCGAGGCCTACTGTTGAAGAAAAACTTGTCATGACCTTATCGCATATAGTAAGGTACCCTATCGTCTGAGGTAGGGTTCTGCCTAAACTCCAAATTTTCTTCTTTTTGCGATTTTCAGCCCCATTTCATGCCTGCTAAAGTTGTAGATTCATTTTATGCTCAAAATGAGTATAAAACAGGAATTCATCTCTCGAAAATACCTTGCAACAACACAACAACAAACTGATCAAAGCGGAAAAGGAAAGAAAACCAAATTACATGTACATGATACAACAAGTGTATGAGGAGTTATTTTAAAATACTCCCATCTAGGTGCCAAAAGCACCTCCCTGATCACGAGAGTCCGATTTTTTCTTGACCTTCCATTTCTCAATACGCCGAACGAGTATCTATTTCATCAAACCCTCTTTCAATTTAGGAGAAATATTCTTTCCCTTTTCCTTTTATTTCCTTGGGCTTTCGTCCCATTTTGGGTGAGTTTCCTGCAAAGGCAAAGACACTTTTTGAGTTGCATGATTAATATTATATAAACTATCTTGACTTTTAGAAAGGGGTTAGATTAAAAAAGAAATTTAAACGCTATTTCATTCTCTCCAACACATAAGAGCATCTTCCCTTTCTCCATATCTATTAAAACCCCTGAAGTACGCAAAAACGGGCATCCTAAAATAAGAGAGAAGTTTATATCCTCCTCCATATCGAGAATGACAAAGTCTACAGGGAATACAAGGTCCTTGACCTTGATCAAGATATCTATGACCCCCTTAGGATGTCTAACACTTCTATCTGCTAGATTAATGGACATCCTAATGGGTCTTGATTTTCTTAGGCCTAGTTTCTTACATATAGAATATGACAAAATTTTATACTAGTGCCTAAATCTATTAATGCTTTATCAACTGGAAAACCACCAATAGTACAAGGAAAAGAAAAACTCCCTAGATCTTCTAAGTTTTGAGGTAATTTGTCCCTGCTGATAAGGATATCTGAACATTCTTCGCCCAATACGTGTGCTGATGCATCGTTAAGTTTGTTCTTCTTTGTCAGCATCTCCTTCAAGTATTTGACATACTTGGGTATCTGCAAAAGTAAATCACATAGAGGTAAGTTTATTTTCAACTATCTCCATGAATTTCCTCATGTTGTCTTGGCTACGATCACAAACAAGAGCAGTCGTATATGGAATTTTCGGCTTGTACTCGACAATTGTCGGCTTCTCGTTATTCTCTTTTGGGCTTAGCTCTAATGCTTTAGAGTAAAAAGTGTTGGATGATCTTATTTCCTTTTTACTACAATTCTTCGATTGTTGATCATCACCTTTTCTTCTTTAGGTACCTCCTCGTTAGATCTTACCGAGATAGCATTCACTTCGATATTGAATTGGTCAGGAGAGTTCCTGGAGTCCTCTTTGATACTAATTTGACTAGCTGCCCAATCTATTTCTCCAGATTTTCGATTGAGACTTCTTTGTTTCGTTTAGGCAGCCTCTATAGTTCTCATTTTTGTATCGGTGACGCTTATGAACTTGACTATGAGCTCTTCCAAATTAGCTTTTGCTGGTGGAGGATTCTGCGGAGCCACATCATAGGGAAGTGGTTGAATAGGACCACTATTCTGAAATCCCGGAGGTTGTTGTGATCTTTGCTGTCCTTGTCCTCCCCAAGAAGAGTTGGAGTAGTTTCTCTAACCCAGATTATAAATATTTTCATAGGGATTGTTGACCTACCGGTTCCCTTGCACAAAATCTACTTGCTCCATTAGACCTCCCATGCTAGGACATTCATGATTGGGATGCCCTCTACTACAGAAATCGTAGAATATGACTGACTGACTGACTATTTTTACTTGAAAGGTGTAGTAGTCAAGTTCCCCATCTTATGCTCTATCATGGCTGCCAATCTAGCTTACATGGCAGTGATAACATCTACACTGTGTACACTAGCAGGTTTTGGCTTGGATCTCTATCTTCCACAGTTATAGCTCTTCATAGCTATTTGTTCAATGAGATCATATACCTGTTCGAGAATCTTGTGATCTGTGGATCCACTAGCAGAGGTATCAATGAGCTGTCTTGCCCCAAATGATACTCCATTGTAGAAGGACTGTATTTGAATCCCCAAATCTAAGCCATGGTTGGGACACTTCTTGAGCAGCTCCTTCCATCTTTCTCAAGCCACATAAGGCTTTCTCTATCTATCTGCAGGAACGACAGGATCTTGTTCCGAAGCTTGGCTGTATGACTAGGAGGAAAGTAGCTCCCTAGAAACTTCTCGTCTAATGAATCCCATGATATAATCGAGCCGGAAGGTAATGACTTTAACCATGATCTCGCCTTCTCCTTCAGAGAGAATGAGAAAAGGCGAAGTCTAATGGCATGCTTTGATACTCCATTTATCATGAATGTATCGCACACCTCAAAGAAATTGGCGATGTGTGCATTAAGATCTTCCTTTAGGAGTCCATTGAATTGGACATTATTTTGCAACATTTGGATCACGTTCGTCTTGATCTCAAAGTTGTTTGCTTCTTCTACACATGGTCTGACTAAGCTTGATTGTGTCACAGCAATAGATGGTCTGGCATAGTCTGCCATTGTCCACTCAGCTATTTGTGCTGAGAATGTAGTACAAACAAGGATTTATAAAAGGTGGAGCCTCTTGACCTTCTTCTGTCTTATTGTCTCGAATCGAAGAGCGCGACAGGCACTCCGCAGGGAACGCTCGGGCTGTGGATAGAATCGGACTAATTCACCCCTTCGAATTCAGGGCATAAACTAGTTACCCAAAACCTGAAACAGACAGACCCCAATCAAGTTCCACTAATAAAAAATCACAAATCTCAAGATATAATCCAAAAATAACCCAATGAAAAAATAATCAACAATCCAAAATAAAAACAAAAAGACAAAAAAGCTAAAATGACTAAAGCATAACAAAAATGGTTTTCTTTAAGTTGCCGTTCCCCGATAACGGCACCAAAAACTTGATATGTCTTATGGGGTATATCTAAACGAATGCAACAGGCTAGTGTAATTATCACTATAGTAACAGAGATACGCTCGGGTTGTCGAACTCAGGGAACAGATAAGCTCAAGTACTAACCGTTTCAACTAATGTCTAGTCGAACAAATTGAATTTTCAGAAATTATTTTGAAAACTACTAAAACTAATTAAATGAAAGAAATAGTTTAAAAGGTATAAAATTCAGGAAATATAGTTAGAATGATGAAATCCCCCTGACTTTGTCAACTATTTCAATTGGAAAACTCATAAAACGATGTTTGAAAACTTAGGTTGGGTAAGCACATGAAAATCGGTCAATCCCTATCTCTAGGTGAATGCCACTCTACTCACTAACCTTTAGAGGAGAATCTCTTCTCTCTTTTACCAATTATGAATGCAATTATACCTATGTGATCTAATAACCTAAAAGGGCAACAAATATCTCTATTTAATTGCCAATTTTTATTATTCAATTATTGCCCTAGATTGGTCTTCCTTTTTCTTTTCCAACTAAGCTTGCAAAATAATCGATTTTGCGTAAATCAAATATCATAAAGACATAATCCAATAACAACCAACAGTAAAGAATGTCAATTTCATGAAATTCAATGAAAATTTGTATTATTCAAAAGTTAGGGTTCAGCCCTGAATTCAAACAATAAAAAATTAGCTACTAAACATCCTAACAGTACTCAAATTAATAATAAAATTCATAATTAACAAGAAAAGAGAGGGCTTAGGCTTAAGAAGATTCGAATCCACGATTCCAAAAACCATCCGAGCTCGTCTCTCGATTCGTTTGATGAAACCCGATATTACCTCGTAAAATCTCTTCAAATTATTTTTCAGTTTAGGGACAACAAGAACATCTCTCAAATTTAGTTTTCCAAGCCAGACTGTCAAAGTAGCTCCTTAACGTACCTGCTTTGTGAGGGAACAATACCACTACCAAATTCTTTAATTTCAACACCCAAAAAATAATAAAGAGAGCTAAGATTCTTGATTGCAAATTGGAACTGAAATGGTGAATTAAGTTTGAAATAAATGATGCATTGTTACCAACCAAAATATCAACGACATAGATAAGTAGCAAAACAGTAATGGCATTTTATGATATACAAATAGAGAAGAATTAGTCTTGCTACAATAAAAACCAAGATGAAGAAGGAATATGGACAATTGATCAAACCAAGCACGAGGTGCTTGTTTCAACCCATAGAAAGATTTATGAAGGAGACACGCATGATGATCAGGTTTACTTAGATCTACAAAGCCAGGTGGTTGCATTATATATACCAGCTCCTTGAGCTCTACGTGCAAAAATGCATTTTTCATATTCAGCTATCGCCGACACCAATTTAGAGATGTCAAGATAGAAAGAACCAGTCGAATGGTGGTGTGACAAATGACTAGATTGTGGGTCTCATCAAAGTCAATGCCAGAGACTTGATCAAAACTTATAGCTACCAAACGAGCCTTCAATCTATCGAGAGAGCCCTCTTCCATTTGTTTCACTTGAAACACCCATTTTGAGCTAACAATATTAGTGACTGTAAGTCGCGGAACCGAAGACCATGTTTTGTTTGAATTAAGAGCTTCTAATTCTTCTTTCATAGCTTCCATCAAAAGTGGGTCCTTGAGTGCTTGATAATAGTGTCGCTGTGCGATGGTTAAAGTATCCTCTACGAGATTACAGTTATAATCCTGTAAATAATTTGGGGGTTAACGAGTTCACTGCAATCAAGATGATGCTGAAGTATCTTTTGTGTTGTCCACGTTAACAACGAGAGAAGCATTGTCAACAGTAAGGTCAGCGTTGTTGATGGCATCCATAGCATCAATAAAAAGGGCACCAATATTAATAGTAGGAGCATTGTCAGTATAGAAAGTAGTGCCATTATGTCGATAGTATTAGTAGTATCTATAGACAGAGTATTGGTGCCAGTAGGAGCATAATTTATCATAGCAGTATCTTCTGCACTATCCAATTGACAGTGGAAGAAGCAATGTCGATAGTGAGAGTAACATCATAGACTGTGAAGATAGCAAAAGTTGTAGGTGCTACTTTTATATCCATCGTTGTTGGTGAAGGTGATATAGTATCATCTGCAATGGAAACCCAGCAGGAAAAGAAAGAGGAGAAGAATAAAGCTGCCCTTCACTTTTATTTTAAGGCTATGCCATCCTCATCCCTGAACACGAAGTTACTTGCTGCCATTGAGGGATAGAACTTTGTATCGCCTGTTGTTGAAATAAAAGGGTCGAAAAACGAACAATTCGAAACCTATTCATCAATACTAGGGAATTCCGAAAGCTTTGGAGATGGTGAAATTACCTCTGGTGAAGATGGTAGATAGAAGAATTTACCTTTATAAAAGAGAACATGCCATCATATATATATACCTGCTTTGTAGAGGGATCATAACATCGGTATCCTTTATGCAGTGGAGTATATAAAATAAATACACAAGGATTTGTTTTCTTAACAAATTCATTTCCCTCTTGCACAAGCTGTTGTAGTCAGGTCTCTGCAAAACAACTTGGAATATGGTGATGTATCTTAAAGAACTCTAGAAGGCATTCTGTTGATGAGATAAGAGGCTGTAAGAAATGCCTTAATCTATAAAAACAGAGGTAAGTTGGCATCAAATAACATGGTTAAGCCAGTTTCCACAATATGTCTATGTTTTCGTTCTGTAATGCCATTTTGTTATGGTATTCCTGGACATGAAACCTGTGACTGAATACCACAGTCACTGATATGATTAAGAAACTGATTTGAGTTAAATTCTCCACCCCCATCATAGTGAAAAATTTTATTTTTTTGCCAAATTGATTTTCAACCAGCCTTGAAATTTCAATAAGCATGAGAAGAAATCTAGCTTTTTCCTTAAGGGTACAACCGATTGCCCGGGAATGTTCATCAATAAAACTAGCATAAAAACGAAATCCTTGATTAGAAGTGATAGGAGTAGGTGCTCAGAGATCACAATGTATTTTTTGCAAATGAAATTCACACGTTTTCTTATTTAGACTAAAAAGAATTTTACAACTCTTTCCAAATTGACAGCCGATACAAATGAAAGGGGCCGATACAAATGAAAGGGGTAGATTGCTAATTAGTTACATTAATTATTTTCTATCCCCTTAATAGTTGCATAATCTGTCGACTAGGTTGTCCTTATGCGATACAGAAAATGGGTTGCTACCTTTTAATACTGTCAACGCTGCATGAAAGTTTGAGACCAAAGCGTACAATTGATTTTTCTCATGGCCCTTCTATATTATTCTCTTGCTTTGATCCTTAATGACAAAATCAGAAGTTGTGAATTCAATTGTACATGAGTTATCAGTGGTATACTTATAGAAACCATATTCTTTTTTAGCTTAGCCACAACAAGACATCTCTCAAATTCAATTTTCCAATGGCAGACTGTTGAAGTAGCTCCTTAAGATACTTGCTTTGTGAGAGAAGAATGCCACTATCAAACTCTTTAATTTCAACGCCCAAAAAATAATGAAGAGAGCCAAGATCCAATGATAGCAAATTCATAACTGAAATAGTGAATTAAGTTTGAAATAAATGATGCATTGCTACCAGTAACAAAAATATTATCGATATGCATAGGTAGCAAAACAGTAATGGCATGTGATAATATACAAATAGAGAAGAATCAGTCTTGCTACAATAAAAACCAAGATACAGAAAGAACCTGAAAAATCGATCAAACTAAGCACGAGGTGCTTGTTTCAGCCCATAGAAAGATTAATAAAAAAGACACACATCATTAGATTTACTTGGATCTACATAGCCAGGTGGCTGCTTCATGTATACCAACTTTTGAGCTCTCCTTGTAAAAATGCATTTCACATCAAGCTGTTGCCAATAACAATTTAGAGATGTCGAGATGGCAAGAAGCAGTCAAATGGTGGTGTAATGAATGCTTGGATTATAGGTCTCATTAAAGTCAACGCCAGAGACTTGACTGAAACCTTGAGCTACCAAACGAGCCTTTTATCTATCGAGAGAGCTGTCTTCCTTTTGTTTCACCTGAAACACCCATTTTAAACTACAATATTAGTGGCTGTAGGTCACGAAACTAAAGACCATATTCTGTTTTAATGAAGAGGTTCTAATTCTTCTTTCATGACTTCTACCTAACGTGGGTCCTCGAGTGCTTGATAATGGTGTTGCAGTGTGATGGATAAAGTATCCTCTGCGAGTTACAGTCATAATCCTTCAGATAATTTGATGGCTGATTAGTTCTTTACGGTCGAGATAATGTTGAAGTATCTTCTATGCATTCCACGTCAACAGTGGGAGAAGCAGTGTCAACAATAAGGTCACTGTTGTAGACAGTATATATGCATACCAGTAAAAAGGGTACCATGTAACGCCCAACCCGGTAGGCACTTCGGGCGATCCTAAGAGTGCGGTCATTATATACATAGAGGTCTAACGTAGTAAAATTTTCGAGTATATTTAATATGCACTTTTTAGTGATTTAAATACTCGGTAGTCTTATATAAGGTTTAAAGTGGTTAATTTAATGAAAGGGTATTAGGATCGAGAAAAGATGTTTTGAAGAAATACCATTAGAATCCGTATATAATTATTATTTTTTTTTACTAAGTTAATGCTATTTTTCTACATTGATATTATCAATTTTGTTATTATTATTATTTTATTATTATAATTATTATGGTTAATAAAAAAAACTTGCCACTTGTCAAGGAAGGTTTGCCACTTGTCAATTTGAATGTCTATCAAGGGAAGTGTATATATATATATATATATATGGAGGAGGAGGAAGGCTGGTTTTTTTTCCTTTCTCTCCTCTCCTCCTCTCGGCTCTTCATCAAGGTAAGTGTAAGCTGATTTTTTTTTTCTTTTTAGTCATCTTAGTTATTCACCTTGTTATTCTAGTTGTGGTTTTGTAGGTTTATGTTAGTTAACATATATATATATATATTTATATACATATTTATATATATATGTATATTTCCTTTTAAAGCTAGAAGTTGGAATTAGCTTTTATTTATTTATTTATTTGTTTATATATTTGGTTAGCTAAGTATAATTTATTTCCTCCTCTTTATTGATAAGTTGTAGAGTTTAATTTTAGGTTCTTAAAATGCGATATTTAGGGTGTAAATTGGTTTAAGATTTAGTTAATTTTAGTCTCTTGGGTTCATTTTATTTAATTCTATTTATTTATTTAATTTCCTTGGTATGATTCTCTTATCCAAATGATTTTAGTATACATAATTTTTGGTAAATAATTTTAGTATATATAGTTTTGTATATATTTTTAGTATACATAATTTTTGTAAATAATCTTAGTATGTATATAGTTTTTGTAGATGGTTTTAGTATGTATGATTTCGGGGATCAATAAACATAATTCGAAAATTTATAGCTCAAAACTCAAATATTTCACATTCAACACAAATTCAAGATAGATATGGATAATTTTTAAATATTTTTTGCAAGAAAATATTGATTTTTAGGTAAAAAACCCAAAAATTTACTTTTTTTTAACTGTCCAAAGTTTCTCCCACATGGACGAAATTCTCTAAGGAATTTTGTCCAAACTGGCAAACTTTTTGAAGGAATTTCGCCCAGGTTGGCGAAATTTCTTACAGAATTAGGCCCACTTGGGAGAAATTAATTCAGTGGGTTTTTTTAAAAAAAAAAAAAAAGCAACTCACACGAGTTTCTCCCAGATGGAAGAAATTCTCAACAAAGTTGGAAAAAATAATTTTTGGGGTTTTTTACATTAAAATCGATATTTTCTTGCAAAAAATATTCAAAATTATCCATATCTTTCTTAAATTTGTGTTGAATGTGAACGATTTGAGTTTTGAATTAGAGATAATTGGGTTAGAGATATTCATTTTGACGAAAAAAATGCATTTTTTTCGCGCTTTATGTATAAATATAAATTTTCGAGTTATATTTATTGACCCCCATGATTTTAGCATCTCTATTTGATTTGTACTATTTTTATTATTTATGATTTAAGAAGTTTAGACTCTTTAGGTTAGTATATACGTAGATATATACTAGGTTCATAAGGAGATATTACTTTTATTTTCGGTGGCAAATAGAAATGTGTGGATTTCTAATGAAGTGTTTTTGTTGGTATCCTGTTTGTAGGATCATAGTACAAGTCTGCATTCATGTGAGTCCACAAACCCTTTCTAATTATTTTGTTTCAAATATTGCTGGTGATATATATATATATATATGACTTCTAAGCCTAGCATAAAATATTACTGTTTTGGAACAATATAACTTAACATGCTTTTTAATTGGAGATGTTCTCCACAACGTGTTACCATGTTCCTTAGAAATGCATAGGAGCGGCGCTTCGTATAGGTATTTTTTTAAAATCAAATTATTACTGTTTGGAAAAGAGTTATTATTATTGTGAAAATAATTAGTATCGTACACAAGTTTTCTGAGAATATTTATCAAAATGCCCTAGTATTGAAGAGTTGCATGGTTTGACATACATGAACGTAGACCTGGCATTTGTAGAATCTGCATAAGCATGAGTTGATTGGAGGATGGGAATTTTGCTATTCTAAAATGTTTATGACTTGAGTTTATTTGGACGGCTGAGTAACTGGCCTTTTGGTTTTTAAATATTTAAGAAAACCCTATTCCGACTAGAGATAAAGTTCTTGATATGATTATGTGTTCAGAAGCATCAGAAGATTGCATTGTACGTGGCTAGTTCTCCGTACTAGGGCCTCTTCTAATGACATGGACAATTTAAGACTCTGGAGGTGGATCCACTTGAGAGAGGGTGTAATACTATGAAGGGTGTGGCCAGAGTGGTATTATGTCAAACATCGTACCATGCTCTGCGATGGGACGGCCACCTTGTGGAGAGTCAAGGAGGGACTTGAAATTAAGGTCGGTCTCAGGGTAGACCTGGTAGGTGCCCCAGGATCTGTAGTCTAGTTTTATGTGTATGGAGAGTGCAGTGGTTATGGAAGCGAGTGCTCGTAAGGTGTTTGGCTGGTATTGACTACGAGATGCCAGAACTTATTTACGATGATCTCATTATGGGTTCCCAATTTTATCCGTGGAGCCCGACTTTTGCATTACATGTTCTTTTGAATTCGGATGTTGAAGCTACACTAATGTGTCTTGGTTCGCTCAGAGTTCCTAGTTGCGTTTGAACCCTTCATGTAGGTTCAAGTCTCGGTACCTTTAAAACAACAAAGGAAACTACTTTCTTATAACAGTGCAGGAATTGTTTTGTAAAACTACATCATCATTGTTTCCAATATAAAACTAAAGCACACACACAGATGGGCTCACTGAGAGTTCGCGCTCACGTCTTTCCATATTATGTTTTTTTTCCATTTGACTCAGGACGCACAATGGTGCGGTTCCAGAAGGACATGTGTATTTGTGTTGATTCTCTAATGCTCGAACTGTTTGTAACGTTTTTTTCTTCGAGTAGATTTGGTTGTGTAAAATATTTTCGTCCCTATAATAGAATTATCAAAAGAAGCTTCCTTGAACCTTATGAAATAAGTGTTCTTTTAGTATTCAGTTTACTTATTTTTCCAATGTGTATTATATGTATATACTTTTAAGTGTTGCCCCAGGTTTTGCTTTAGTTTGGGACTTGTGGTTTAGTACCGAGAGGCACGCTGGTACCCTACTCAGCCGTAGTTAACCTAGTGTAGAGGTTGGGGATATTACATGTGGTATCAGAGCATCTAGGTTTGATACTAGGTTCGAATCCTTGGATCCTAGACGATCTATAAGAGTCAATCGTTTAAACCTTGATAGTAACCATGCGATTTTATTTGTTAGTACTGACCCTAAGATTCTATTATGTAGGTATTAGATGGGACAATGTAACATCCCGGCTAAGCACCTCTCAAAGTTAACATAAGTCGCAGTAAGTTCAAACAAAAGTTTTGGGGTTAGTTTATAAAGAATAGAAAGTGTTGGGGTTATTTAGTAATATTTTAGAAAAATTATGGGAAAATTTTTTCCTTGGAAAACTTTTTGGACGTATTTTAGAATTATTGGTGTTTAACGCTTTAAGTTGGAGCATGAGATTTTAAGTTTAATATGAGTTTTAAGTCATTTTTTAAGATTTGGGGCCAGCATAGAAAGTCTAAAAATTTGGAGGACTTTAGTGCAATTATGTGGATTAGGGTGCCAAGTGGGGTGGTGATTAGTTGACACATGGCAAGTAAGTGTCACGTGTCTTGACCACACAAGCCAAAGCTATGCATACATGGCTACATAAAGGGGGTCAAGGGGAAGGCTTTTTCTCATCCTTTTTCTCTTCTCTCTCTCTCCCAACTTTCTCTCTTTGTTTTTCTTTCTTCTTTTTCTTTTCTTCTCTCGGCTCTCTTTCTCTCCCTCAAGGTATATATATTATTTTTTTCTTTGTTTCTTTGGGAGCTTTATTTTATTTTTTATTAGATCACATTAAGGTTTAATAATTATGGATTTATTTTGGGAACTCATGATTTTTTAAAGAATTATTATGAAATTATTTTGGAGATGTTTTTTAGAATTTTTTTTGGTTTAGAATAAATTTAGGTACACCCTAGGGTCATCATGGGGTCATGGTTATATTTTTATGGAGCTATTTGTTTAAGTTTGGAATAATATTCTTTGTAGGTTTAATTTATATCGGCTCTAGGTGAGTTCACCAACCTTTTTCTTTTAAGAGAAATTTAGTTATTTTTCTTGCAAAGCATATCTTTTTGCCGTTGGTTCTTGGCAAGATGCACAAGATAGTTACTGGTGGTATATTACGGGTTATTCTCAAAATGTGATAAGTTATTAAAATATTTATATTTTAAGTATTCTTTTATGTCACTAAAATATGTTTTAAGTTAGTGCTATATTTCCATGATGCTTTCACTTGAAATATTTTTACAAACCTTTTTATTTTGGGTTTTTTGTTTTAAAATTATTTGGAGAATCATTTTTTAAAATATTTATTATTTCTTTTTGGAAATAATATTTTTAAATACTTTGAGTTTTCTCAAAATGGTTTTGAGTTTTAAAATTATTTTGAGAAATTATTTTAAAATTATTTATCATTTCTTTTTGGAAATAATGTTTTTTAAATATTTTTTTAAAAAAAGAAAGAGAAAAATTATTTTAAAAATAATTATTATTTCCTTTGGAAATAATATTTTAAATATTTTAAATATTCTTATAAGGTTTTGAGATTTAAAATTATCTCTAAAATATTTATTATTTCTTTTTGAAAATAATACTTTGCGTATTTTCTAAATATTCTTATAAAGGCTTTTGAATTATTAAAATATTTTCATAATACTTTCATTTTAAACATCCTTATATTATGATTTCAAAAATGTAAACTATTTCTTTTTAAAGAATATTTCTCTATGGTTTTATTCTTATATTACTTTAAATTTTGTGAAGTATTTAATAATTCCTTTCGATAAATATTTATCATGATTTTTTGTACTCATATTGGCATAACCTATTTTATACCCAGTAATATGCTTTAAAGTCACATATGCATGATTTCATGGTGAACATAATTTTGGAAGATAAATGTTTTGAGAAAAGCAAATGTTTTCATGAGTTTTACAAAATTACATTCATTATACATTTGTTATGACTACGAGTTGTGGTTTTGCCAGGTGGATAGGGATTTTTCGAACCTGAAGAGTTTTGTGTGGTTGAGAGATGGCCTATAATTTTGTAAAAATAAATTAAAACCCTAATCCGGCAAAAAGGGGCTTGGTATAATTTTTTATCAACATGTCGAGAGGACTTGCATTGTGCGTAGCTAGTCTCCCATACAAGGGCCTCTTTCGAACGACATGCTTGGTAGTGTTACTCTTGATTTAGATCTAGTTGATAGAGGGCGTAGTACCGTTGGAGGGTTAGGCCCAAGGCGATATTGCGTTTGACTCTGTATCATGTACTACGGTTTGGGCTACTTTCTAGCAGGTTGGGTCAGGAGGGGCCCACCGGCTAGAGTAGCACAGGGCGGCCAGGTAGGTACCCTAAGGCTCGTTACCTGTTATGTGTTTAAATGGTGTGTGAGGTGGTTTATGAATCGAACATTCGTACGGTGTGTTTCAGGCTGGTATTGACTACGGAATGCCGGAATTTGCATCCGATGACCTCGTTTAAGGTTCTGGACTCTGTACGTTGAGCCTATCATGATACATGCATGGTTTTGAAAGTTCGGGTGTTGTGGCAGCGCCGATGTATCTTGATTCGCTCATACTTCCCTATTGTGCCCGAACCCTTCAGAAAGTTTATAACTTGCATACAAGATAGTTTTATGAAAACCTTTCTTTTCTGGCATGAAAAACCATTTTATAAAAAGTATTTTACTCGTTTAGGAAACTCACAAAAACACACATGCACATGAACTCACTGAGCGTCCATCATTCATGCCTTTCGAATATTTTCTCCCCTTTTTCAAATGACTTGATCACTAGATCCAGCTAGTTGAGCCAATGTGGGCCCACTGGATTCGGTAATATTAGTGTCTTCCACCTCTAGCCATAAGGTTTTGATCTATGAATATTTTGGCCCTCACGGTCTTAAACCTATATATAAGTTTTGAGAAGTTTTTATTATAAAGTTACATTTATATTATTCTTTCTTCTTCCGCTATTTAGTTTAGAGGGACACGTTCTAATTCCTCCCGGTTGTATCCTAGCTTTATGTTTTTATAAATCCAGTGCCGAGAGGCACGCAGGTACCTTATCCAGCCGCAGTTGACCTAGCGGAGGAGTATGAGGTATCACACACACCATTCTCATAGGTAGATATACTAGGAGGACACGCTCATGGGCAGGTCCAGCAGGGCTGCATCATTATCATCTTTTTCCCTTATGGAGATTATCCCCGGGAGGGACTCGATTCCAATGGTTGATCTTTTAGACGGTGAGTCAGTGGAGGGACTAGCGATGCAGGGGCTAGAGCTTGGGGTGTTTGCTGAGGAGGACCCCAGCGGGACCGAGTCGGATTCAAAGATGATAGCAGAGCCGGAAAGAGCGGCACCAGCTAATACTGAGGGTATGGTGTACCTTTTTAGCGGGTGGTTCCCCATTAGTAGTATCGCCTATTCCTGTTCTACCTTCGGAGTCCACATCCTCCTTCCCATTGTTACAATTTTTGGGCGAGGTTGGGGGACAGGATATTTATGGTTATTGTATGTGGCACGAGCAGCGGATTGAGGCTGCAGGCCAACTAATTTCGGAGCTAAGGAGTGAGGTTGCTCGGATGGATGGCTTGTTTTACACGACTCGTCAAGCTCGACGATAGGAGACGGTGATGGCCGACAGATTGGAGATGGAGCTAGCTTGGATGCGAGAGGCAAATGCGGCACGATAGAGATAGATCCTCGAGCTGATTGAGGAGTGAGATTGGCTTACGGGGTTCTCCACCCAGTTCCTTAGTACCAACAGAGACTCCACGGATAGAGACTGTGCTAAGCTAGAGGCCCGATCAGGATGTTTCAGTAGTCAGCGCCATTAGGCGGCGTTAGATTTGGTTAGAGCACCGGGATATTTGCATATTTTTGGTTACTTGAATAGGTGTGATTGATGTTTTGGATGGTATTGGGTATGGTAGAGGGTCGAGGATACGAGGTCCCTAGGTTTTTGGGTAGGTATAGTGACTCGACCACAGATTTTTTAGTGGTAGGACTATGATGATCTACTTGTATTTCGACACCACTTATATTCAAAACCTTTATTTTGAGTTATATATATATTTATATATACGTAGTGATGTTTGTGCCTGTGATGAGTTTATAACTGCTTGTTATGGTATATCTGCAAACTTAGAGGTTTACTGGTACTAGAACTTCTTGTTGTTTAGAAGTATGTCGGGTTCACGATCTCCTAATTATGTGGACGAGGCCGTATCTGAAAGTTCTCAATATAAACAGTCTGAACCCATAAGGGAGGTCATACCTCATCCAGAACAAGCTACGCACAGGATAATTGAGGATTTTATGGTCAAGATGACGGAGTTATTGGAAGCTTCAATGGCAGCTAGGAGGAATGAACGAGTACTTGCCACTAGAGCGGATGAAGCATTAGAGCGATTTTTGAAGTTTCGACCCCCAGAGTTCTATGGAGAAGTTGAGCAAGAGATCAAAGCTGAATTATTCCTTGAGCAGTTGAACGATATTTCTGATACCTTTAAGTATGATAATGTCATGAGAGTAACGGTTGCAGCATTTAGGCTTCAAGGAGTGGCAAAAGATTGTTTGCTTAGAGCTTTCGAAGCTCGTGCACTTAAGGACCGACCATGGACTTGGAACAATTTTCAAGAAGAGTTCAAAAAGGAGTACATACCTTGTTGGGTTCGCGATCGACGAGAGGATGAGTTTCAACAGCTAAGGCAGGGTAGCCTAACAATTACGCAGTATATGACAAAATTCAACAGGTTGGCTAAGTATTGTCTAAGGTTGATAGACACTAACGAAAACAAGACACGACAGTTCGTGAAAGGACTAAGGGTTGAGCTGCAACGGGCTTTGGCTCCTCTACCACCAATGGGATTTGCGACAGCAGTGGAAGTCGCCATACGGAAGGAGATGGCTGATCAGATGGTTATACAAAAGAAAGTAGCCACTGGCCCAAGTGCATCCCCATATAAATGTCTTTGATAAGGATCATGGAAACTTGGAGATTCCAAGAGGCCCCGAGGCGAACAAAGGACAGGAAATGGAGGCCGAAAAATCTTAACACCCAGAGGTGTCTTGGGGGTGTGCACCTATTGTAAACGAAGTGGACAGTGGCCGAGACATGTTATCGGAAGTTAAGATTATGCTACCAGTGTGGAAAACCGGGACACGTTAGGGAACAGTACCATGAGATGCAATGAGGCGGGTTGACCCCCGCCTATGAAAGGAGCAGTAGAAGAGAGGAATAATAAGCTGCAAGTGAAGGCAAAACTTTATGAACTGGATGGATAACCCGTAGACACTGAAGCGAAAGTAGTTGAAGGTACGATTCAAATCTTCTATCAGCCAGCAAAAGCACTTATTGATCATGGAGCTACGCATCCCTTTGTGAGCATGTATTTCGTAAAACATATTCCTAGACCTTCTATTGCATGCATTATTAGTTGATAGTTAGTACTCCTATGGGCATGAGTAAAGTAACTGAGGTAAAGTATCCAGATTGCGACATTTATGTCGAGAGTGTGAATTTATCCGGTGACTTGATTCCCTTACCATTTGAGGATTATGATGTGATACTGGGGATGGACTGGTTATCTAAGCATTACGCTCAAGTAGACTGTTAATAGAAGTTGGTTAAGTTTAGCCAAATGAGTATGCCAATCCTTGAATTTCAAGGGAAGCGAACGAAACGGGAGAATCCCTTTTGGTCTAGCATGAAAGCCAGAAAGTTGTTATGGAAAGGATGTCAAGGATACCTAGCATATTTACTTAAGAAGCCACCCGTGGTGAAGGAGTTTGTAGACGTTATTCCGGAGGAGTTAATAACGTTGCCCCCAGAACAAGGAGTGGAGTTTAGCATAGAACTGGTACCCGGCACTGAACAAATATCCCGAACTCCATATCAAATGGCACAGGAAGAATTGAGAGAGTTGAAAGAGTAACTACAAGAATTGTTATAGCAAGGATACATCTGTCTGAGTATATCTCCTTGGGGTGTGCTAGTTTTGTTTGTAAAAAAGAAGGATGGAACCCTTTGGATGTGTATAGATTACAGAAGACTAAATAGTGTGACAGTCAAGAGCAAATATCCACTTCCACTTATTGATGAATAATTTGATCAACTCCAAGGAGCAGGATGCTTTTCTAAATTGAACCTGAGACAAGGGTACTATCAAGTCAGGATAAGAGAAAAAGATATTCTGATGACGGCTTTCAACACACGATATGGGCACTATGAGTTTGTGTTATGCCATTTGGATTGACCAATATACTTGCGACATTCGTGGACTTGATACATAGAGTCTTTTATCCTTACCTGGATAAGTTTGTGGTGATTTTTATTGATGATATCCTTGTTTATTCGGCCAACTCTGAAGCTCATTAACAACATTTTCGAAAAGTGTTGCAAACTCTACGGGAGTATAAGCTATACGCCAAGTTCAGCAAGTGTGAGTTTTGGATGAGTCAAGTGACTTTCTTGGACATGTTATTACTCAGGAAGGGATCTCAATTGATCTGGCGAAGGTAGAACCAGTGACCATTGTACGCAACTGAAAACACCAACTGAAGTAAGTAGTTTCTTGAGTATGGCGGGATACTACAGAGATTCACAAAAGACTTTTCTAGGATTGCTGGGCCTTTAACACAATTAACCAGAAAAGTAACTAAGTTTGAATGGATGGAGAAGTGTGAGAGAGGTTTCTAAGAATTAAAGAATCGACTGACTTCGGCACCTGTGTTAACATTGCCCAATCTGAATGAGGAATCGTCCCTATACATAGATGCTTCAGGGAAAGGCCTAGGAGCTGTGTTGATGCAAGACAGGAAGGTTGTAGCTTATATTTCGAGGAAGTTGAAGGATCATGAACGAAATTATCTAACGATTTGGGGTTAGCAACTATTGTATTTGCGCTTAAGAAGTGGCGACACTACTTGTATAGGGCCAAGTATGAGATCTTTACCGATCATAAAAGCTTAAAGTACCCGTTCTCCCTAAAAGACTTGAACATGAGGCAACGTCGATGGATGGAGCTGCTGGAAGAATATCGATGCCCAATTAACTACCTTCTGGGAAAGGCGAATATGGTGGCAGATGCACTAAGTAGAAAGGCAAAGATATCAAGTCTTAGCTTAATGTCTACCCTACACCAAGATATTAATAGTGCCCAAAAGTGTAATATAGAATTCCAGGAGTTGAAAAACCGTGTGGGAGCTAAGAAATTGGAGGATTTTAAGACATTAGAAGCTAATAAGAGCTTGTACTTTCAGAATCGGTTGTGCATACCTGATGAAACTGAACTTAAGCATAAAATACTAGAAGAAGCATACAAAAGTAAGTATACCATGCATCCTGGAGAGAATAAGATGTATAAAGACTTAAAGCAACACTTTTGGTTGAATAGAATGAAGAGAGAGAGATTGCAGAGTATGTGGCAGCTTGTCTTACTTGTCAAAGGGTTAAAGTAGAGCATCAAAAGTTAGCAGGACTACTATAACCGCTACCTGTTCCTGAATAGAAATGGGATCATGTGACAATAGACTTTGTTACAGGATTGCCCCGAACCAAGGGATATAAGGATGCTATCTGGGTGATCATTGATTGACTAACAAAAGTGGTGCATTTTATTGCTATTAATATGACATATCCCCTGGACAAGTTAGCACAGATCTATGTAGAAGAGATTGTACAACTTCATGGAGTGCCTATTGATATTGTATCAAATCGAGATCCAAGGTTTACTTCAAGGTTTTGGCCTAAGTTCCAGTCAACCATGGGGACCAATTTGAGTTATAGTACTGCGGTACACCACCAGACCAATGGACAATTTGAAAGAATGATTCAAACCCTAGAAGACATGCAGAGAGCTTGCGCCTTAGATTTTGGGAACAAGTGGGTTGATAATCTTACTTGTGCTGAGTTTGATTATAATAATAGCTATCACTCCTCGATAGGGATGGTACCACTTGAAGTGTTGTATGGTAGGAGATGCAGAACACCCCTGTATTGGGATGAGGTCGGAGTTTGATCTCATTGGAGATAAAGGAACTTGATGCTAGAGTTGGAGGAGATGTAAAAACAAGTTAAGATAATTCAAGATCGGCTTCTGACAACTAAGAGTAGACAGAAGAGACATGCCAATAATCATAGGA
The DNA here is from genome assembly GCA_028651295.1 of Catharanthus roseus. Classification (NCBI taxonomy): domain Eukaryota; kingdom Viridiplantae; phylum Streptophyta; class Magnoliopsida; order Gentianales; family Apocynaceae; genus Catharanthus; species Catharanthus roseus. The sequence continues at coordinate 31,014,864 of JAPQWS010000168.1, forward strand.
GGGATCTGGAGTTTAGTGTGGGGATCAAGTTTTCTTAAAACTTACCCCTCATCGTGGAAAGCTTAGATACCCGATGGGAGGAAAGTTAAACCCCCCATATATCGGACCATTTGAAGTTATTGATAAGATTGGTAAAGTGGCATTTCGGCTAGCCTTGCCAAGTGAGCTGATGGGTATACATGACACGTTTCATGTATCACAATTAAAGAAGTACCATCCTGCACCTGACCGTGTTCTCAACGAGGAAAAATTGGAGTTACGAGCCGATCTGTCATACGAAGAAAAACCAACTAAGATTGTGGAGGCGAAGCATAAAAGAGTTATGCGGGAGGCAGATTCCAATGTGTAAGGTTGTCTGGAGGCATCATGGAATTGAAGAGGCAACTTGGGAGACTAGGAGTACATAAGGAAGAAGTATCCAAAACTTATAGGTATGTGATTTCGAATTTTGACGACGAAATTTTTTTCTAGGAGGGTAGAATGTAATGCCCTACTCGGTAGGAACCTCAGGCGACCCTAAGAGTGCGGTCATCATGAACATAGAGGTCGAGGTCTAACATAGTAAAATTTACGAGTATATGTAGTATGCACTTTTTAGTGATTTAAATATTCGGTAGTCTATATAAGGTTTAATGTGGTAAATTTAATGGAAGGATATTAGGATCGAGAAAATATGTTCTGAAGAAAATACCATTAGGATCCGTATATAATTATTATTTCTTTTGGACTAAGTTAATGCTATTTTTCTATATTGATATTATCATTTTTGTTATTATTATTTTATTATTATTATAGTTATTATGGTTTAAAAACAAACTTGCCACTTGTCAAGGAAGGCTTGCCACTTTTCAATTTGAATGTCTATCAAGGGAAGTATATATATATATATGTATGGAGGAAGGGGAAGGCTGATTTTTTTCCTTTCACTTTGTTATTCTAGTTTTGGTTTTGTAGGTTTATGTTAGTTAACATATATATTTATATATATGTATATATATATATGTATATTTCCTTTTAAAGCTAGAAGTTGGAATTAGCTTTTATTTATTTATTTGTTTATTTATTAAGTTAGCTAAGTTCTATTTATTTCCTCCTCTTTATTAATGAGGTGTAGAATTTGATTTTGGGTTCCTAAGATGAGATATTTATGGTGTAAATTGGTTTAAGATTTTAGTTAATTTTAGTCTCTTTGGTTCATTTTATTTAATTCTATTTATTTATTTAATTTCCTTGGTCTGATTCTCTTATCTAAATACTTTTAGTATACATAATTTTTGGTAAATGATTTTAGTATATATTGAGAAACCTTAGAGGGAGGTGAATAAGGTTTTTGGCTAATAAAACATTTTTTTAAACAATTTTAGAAACAAAACCACTTTCAAGAACAAAGATTATATAGTAAGCATACAAAAGGAATATAAAACACAAGAAAGAGAGACAAGCTATTTATAGTGGTTTACTCTTTCAAAGAGTTACATTCACTACCTTGAGACTCAATTCAAGAATTTCACAAACCACTATTTTTAAGGTTGCTTACATAAAATACAATGAGGATCACCCTTCAAGGGTTCACACAAAAACCTCAAAGTTTACCCAACACAACAATACAATAAATTATCAAAGGATTACGCAAAGGGTTTTCCACAAGATCACAATAAAAGAATGAGAAGAATAAGGAACAATATTACCAAATAAGCTTGAGAAGCGAAAGATACAACTCAACAATTATTTCAACAAGCTCCTCTTTTCTTCTTCCTTGATGAATGATCAATAATGAAGCTCCAAGAAGATTTTTCTTTTAGTTTTGGTGAGATAAAGATGTTTGAAGAATGAACCTTAAAGCTCTTTAAAAGTTCTTAAATGATCTCAATTTTGATTTCAGGAACTTGGATTTTACTTCAGATCAAATCCTCTATTTATAGAAGAAAGAAAAAAATTGACCGTTACTCTGTCTGTAACAGTAACATTTTAACATTAAAAACACTGGAAAACCGGACGATCGGTTTCTAAAAGCAGACATCCGATTTCCTTGTAAAAGAAGCCCTTTTTTAAAATAGGAAGACTGATTTTGTTTCACAGAAAATGAATCGGATGACCCCTTTAAAAAACGGATGACCGATTTTTCTATTCCCATGGAAAATTGGATGGCCAGTTTTAAAATCGGATGACCCTCTTTTGAGAAAGATTTGACAACAAATCTTCCCTAACAAAAAATGATTTCCTTCACATTTCAAAAACATGTATTCTTGATACTCTTTAAGGATAAGTAAACATTCAAAAACTCCATCAAGAATACTTTGATTTTTCAAGAATAGTTTGTAAAATATTTCATTCAAGGAGCTTCCATACTTAATCAAAAATCAAAGATAAAAGTCAAGAAGTTTTACAAAATACCTTAGCATATCCCTAACTTAAGACATAAGTCTTCAAGGTCGTCAATGGCTTGATCTTTTCTTCTTCATTATGCCTTGATCTTGGAATGGCTTGATATTTTCTTCTTCATTATGCCTGATCACCAAGATCTTTTGCTTCTATGTAGTGTAGCCTTGAGACTCCAAAGATGCTTCTTTTGTTCTATAGAAACTAAGCTTAATAATCATCACATAGACATATGTTAATCATAATCAAAATCATATGCAATAATGCCCTTAGGGATAATAATCTCCCCCTTTTGATTATGACAAATACATATGTAAGAGGATAACAAAAAGAACAAAAGAGCAAGTATAAAAACATGGTTATGCTTCAAAGAAATCATCAATAAGAGCAAAGCATATCAACGCCATAAGAGAGAGATAACTCCTCCTATAAATTTGAAAACATCCAAGGGTTTGAAAGATAGTTTAGCAAGATAAGCTCTCATAAAAACATGCTTCACAACAAATATGGCATAAAAAATTATCAAGGCAACTCCAAGCCATATAGCCCTTAAGATATGATGCATAAAACCTTACAAAGCAACATCAAACCTTTTAAAACATATAAGGCATCAAAGCACCATATCAACTTATCTAAAGCATAGCATACATATTAATCACATAGCTTGCCATTATCATATAACCACATATCTTGCACTTAACAATATTGCACTTAACAACATTTTCTCCCCCTTACTCTTTGCACATATTTCTCCCGCTCTTGTTATAAATCAAAAAGACACTGAGGAGAGTTTTAAAGGGATCATAGAAAGGAAAATTACAATTGGAATTTCAACATTAATGTATCATCATTAAGTATATGTTAAAGGAGATAACACATCATCAAGATAATATATAGAAAGATTAATACCAAAGAAAAACATAACATATCACATATCAAAACATGAATTCCAAATAAACAATCATGATCAAAGAAAATAGCACAAGAAGATCATAATCAAGTTTGATAGAAGACAAAGAAAATAAAGGGAAGAAAAGAAGTTTTAAGATAAAAGCCTCAATCATCTTCATCTCTTCCTCCTCGTCGAATTTCATAACCTTGTCTTGAATATCCACAATCTTTTCATCGATATCATCAAGTCGTTTTTGGATCCTTCCATCTATATCGTCAAGTCGGCTATTGAGTTGTGATTGCATTGTGATAAGCCTAGCCATGATTTGAGCCATGTCCACTGAGGATGAATCTTCTTCTGTTTTTTCTTGCCTCTTCTTTTGTCTTATTTCTTTTCTATGAGTTTCTACCTTCGGCTCTGGGTCACTTTCTTCTTCATCCATATCCATTCCCTCTTGTTCCTCATTTTCTTCATCATCGTCATCATCTTCATCACTATCAACTTGACCACATCTTATGAATTGCCCTTCATCATTTTTCTCAAAACCCATTCTCGTGAATGTATGCTTGTTGTATATCTTTCCAGGGCCAATGTGATCACTACTCCAATCATGTTGAGCACAAAATAATGAAAGATCTTGGTAAGGAAGCAACCATACGACAAACATTTGGTGGATGAAGATGGTGTAGCTAGCATATGCTCCATGGCTATAAACCCTAAATTCATTCTCCTATGCTCGTGAAGCGCTAGCATAACAAACGAATGCATATTCCTGATGGATGACTTATGTTCAATATTGGGAATGATGATGTTTGAAATCATGTGATGAAGTAATCGTCAATAGGCATCAAGTTTGTTCACATTCCTGTCATCATGCCTTTTGAGAACTTCCCCTTTAGTGAATATCTCCTCAAATCTTCTTTCACTATATAGATTAGGGTCAAAACATTTCTTATTCTTAGTGTAAAATCTTATACCAACTTGAGGAGTTTCTAATGTAGAGTTCAACAACCTATTATCAAAGGCAATGTCCCTTCCTCTAATTCTAGAAGGTACCCATTGATGGGTTATATTTCCAACTTTCTAAGCTCTACCCTTATGAAGGTTTGCATAAAACTAATAGATCATTTCAGGGTAATATAGTTTATCAACATTGAGCAGAGATACCCAACCAATATTATTGAAAAGATTTGGAATAATTTCCATACCTTCCATATCATTTAGGTCGACTCTGTGGCCTGGAGCAATCTTTCTTCTTTTCCTTGTTCATTCTTCAAAGTTTGTTGCTTCTCTTACGGAGATGAATCTGTTTGGAGCCCTAACTCCAAATGGCACCCTTTTTTCTTTTCCTCTTCCTTTGATGCTTCTTCCTTCTTCAACATTCTCCCCTCTACCGATATTTGCATTCTTTATTTTCACCATTTTCGAGGATTTTGAACTTAGGGTTTGAAGATTGAAATTGAAGGTTTTAGATAGAGAGATTAGAGAGAGCGGAAGAAAACTGAGTGGTTTTCTTGCTTGAGGAGGAAAGTAATTTGAAAAATTTTGAGAAGAAAAGTGAGAAATGGACTTTGAAAACAGTCGGGCTTTGTTAGAGAGGGGTTTTCGGACTAGAGAGTGAGGGAGAGTTGTAAGAATGAAATGAAAGAATGAGGAATTTCTATTTAAAAAATGCAAAACCCGACTTTTAACAAGAATCGATCGATCGATTTCTGAAAACGGTTGTCCGGTTTTCTTAAAATAAGAAATCGGACATCCGATTTTTATAGGACTCGTCTGTTTTGGTCGTCTGAATGTCTCGACTTCTTTTTGAAGAAAAAATTTGAAATTTTCAAATAGAAAACGAACATCCAATTTTTCAAATGGTCGTCCGATTTTGTCCTCTAAATCTCTCGGCTTTTTGTGAAGAAAAAATTTTGACATTTTCAAACAGAAATCAGACATCCGGTTTTTAAGTTGTCATCCAATTTTGTAGTCCAATTTCCTAGGCTAAAGAATAAAGAAGAAGATGTAATCTGAAAACTCAAAGAACACACATTAGTCATGAAATTTACCAATACCAAGCAATTTTCTCAAATAATGAAAGCGTTCTTCAGAAAGAGGTTTTGTAAAATATCAGTAATTTGATCCTCTGTGCAAATACACTCTAAAAATACATCACCTTTAGCAACATGATCTCTACTAAAGTGATATTTAATTTCAATATGTTTTTTTTTTAATACTGCACAAGGTTTATGGAAAGATTTATAGCACTAGTATTATCACACAAAATATGTATGTTTTTAAAGGAAAAACCAAAATCAATCAAAGTGTGTTTCATCCAAAGTATCTGTGCACAACAACCGGCTGCAATATATTCCGCTTTGGTGGTTGATAAGGATACGCACGATTACTTTTTGCTGTACTAGGATACTAAGTATCCTCCCAAGAATTGGCAAATTTCCACTAGTACTCTTCCTTTCTACCTTACATCCAGCATAATCTGCATCGGTGTAGGCAATAAGATCAAAATAAGATTGTTTAGAGTACCATAAGCCATAATCATATGATGAAATCAAATATCTCAAATACGTTTAACAGCTATTAAACGGGATTCTTTGGGGCAAGCTTGGAATCTAGCATACAAAGATACTAAAAAACATAATATCCGACCTACTAGTCATTAAGTAAAGTAAGCTACCGGTCATACCTCTATACATTTTTTTCATCAACCTTATTACCTTTGTCATCCTTGTCAAGCTTTAATGATGAGCTCATTGGAGTGCCAATACCTGCATCGCTCATCCCGAATCTCTTGAGAAGTTTCTTAATGTACTTCTCTTGATTGATGAAGATTCCTTCTTTGCTTTGCTTGATTTGTAGTCCAAGAAAGTAGGTCAATTCTCCCATCATGCTCATTTCAAACTCTTTTTGCATAAGAGAGGCAAATTCTTCATATAAAGAAACATTAGTATCACCAAAAATACTATCATCAATATAACTTTGCACAAGAAGAAGATCATTGTTATAGGGGTTTTGGTAAAAATAGTAGTGTCCACCACACCTCTTGAAAAATTGTTTGAAAGAAGAAAACCACTTAATTTTTCATACCAAGATCTTAGAGCTTATTTTAAACCATATAGTGCTTTTGAAAGTTTGTAAACATAATTTGGAAATTTTTCATGCACAAAACCGGGAGGTTGTTCAACATAAACTTCCTCCTCAATAGCACCATTTAGAAAAGCACTCTTAACATCCATTTGAAAAATCTTAAATCCTTAAAACAAGCAAAAGAGAAAAGCATCCTTATGGATTCAACTCTAGCAACCAGAGCAAAAGTTTCATCAAAATCTATACCCTCTTCTTGATTGGTTCTTTGAGCAACAAGCCTAGCTTTGTTTCTAATAACTTCTCCGGATCCATTTAGTTTATTTCGGAAAACCCATTTTGTACCAATGATGGGGTGATCCCGAGGTCTTGGGACTAAAGACCAAACTTTGTTTCTTTCAAATTGATTTAATTCTTCTTGCATAGCTATAATCCAAAACTCATCACACAAGGCATCATCAATAAACTTAGGCTCAATTTGAGATAATAGGGCAAAGTTATCAATAAAGTACCTTCTTGTTCTTACCCCTTGTGATACATCACCAATGATTTCATCCTTGGAGTGTCCCTTTGGATATATCACATCTTGAGGAAGACTTTGAGCTTCTTGATCATTTTCTTCTTTTTTCCTCAGTTTCTTCTTCCCCCTTAGCATGTTCTTCCATTGTTTGAGTGTACAATGGTTGGTAGCTTAAAGAGTTATCTATGTTATCATCATATTTCTTGTCAAAAATGTTAGTTTCATAAAAATTTACATGAATAGACTCTTCAACACACAAGGTTCTTTTGTTATAAATTCTATAGGCCTTTTTGTTTGAAGAGTAACCAAGAAAAATTCCCTCATCGGATTTTCTATCAAACTTACAAAGATTGTCCTTGGTGTTTAAAATAAAGCATTTGCATCCAAAAACTTTGAAATAGCCAATTGGGGGTATTGTTAAAAATGAGTTCAAAAGGAGTTTTCTTTAAAAACGTCTCAAGAGAACACGATTCATAATATAGCATGCGGTGTTAATGGCCTTGGCCCAAAAATATTTAGGAAGGGAGTTTTCACAAAGCATTGATCTTGCCATTTCTTGTAATGTATGGTTTTTCCTTTCCACAACACCATTTTGTTGTGGGGTTTTAGCGGCAAAAAAATTGTGTGTTATGCCAAAATCATCACAAAGTTTTGTAAAATCTTGGTTGTTAAATTGTCTTCCATTATCACTTCTCACAAAGATTAATTTGCAATCAAGGGAGATCTGAACCTTTTTGAAAAGTTTGAAAAATTCTTGAAATGCCTCATCCTTTTGGCTCAAAAAAAGTCCAAGTAAATCTTGAGAAGTCATCCACTATGACAAAAGCATACCTCTTACCACCAAGACTAGTGGTCCTCATTGGTCCAAATATCCATGTGAATAAGTTCTAAAGGTTTTGAAGTTGAAATCATTTTCTTTGGTTTGAAAGAGGTCTTAATTTGTTTTCCAAATTGACAAGCATCACAAAGTTTAGTTTTCTCAAAATGAAGTTTTGGTAAACTTCTAACAAGTTATTTTGAAGAAAGTTGGTTCAATAAATCCACACTAACATGACCAAGCCTTCTATGCTACAAAAATGCATAATCATCATGAACCGAGAAACACTTTAAGTTTTGAGAAATAAGATCTTCAAGATGTAAGACATAGACTTTTCCAACTCTTTTAGCAACAAAAATAGTTTTATTTTCATGCTTATCAATAATAAAAGAAGAATCACTTTTAAAAACAACATTTTTCCCATTATCACACAATTGACTGATAATACTAAGCAAATTGAATTTCAAACCATCAATTAAAAGAACATCCTTCATAAAAGAAGAAGAATCGTTACCAATGTTACCTATACCAATGATTCTTCCCTTCTTCTTATCTCCAAAGGTGACGAAGCCACTTTCGGTTTCTTTAAGCTCACTAATAAGAGATGCGTTCCCGGCCATATACCTTGAGTAACCGCTATCCAAATACCATTTATATGAGCTTGATTTGTGTTCCTATAAAAGAAGAAGTTGAAATGACTTTTGGTACCCACATCTTTTTGGGTCCATGAATGTTAGTTGAATTTTCGTTTATTTTCCAAACGGTTTTTACTTCCCTTTCAAATTTTCTTTTTATAAAACATTTTGTGGCTTTATGACCACTCTTTTCACAATAAGTGCAACATAGGTGTAAGAAGGATGAGGAAGTTTTTACAAAACGTGTTTGTTTAGAAGAAGTATTGGTATGATTATATCCAATTCCACTTTTGTCAAAAGGTGATCTTTGAGAACCAAGAAGCTTTTTAAAATGTTCTTTTCCTTTTGTAAACTTTTCAATACATAGGGTGAGATCACTTATGTTTTTCTTCAAATCATTATAATCTACCATGCATTTCTCAAGAGAGAACTTTTTCACAAATATTTTTGTTTTCTAAAATGAGTTTTTGAAATTCTAACTTTGAGAACTCCTTTTCCTTTTTAAAAACTTCTAGAGATTCAAAGAGAGTTTTGTTTTCACAAACAAGTTTTGAACTTTCATTTAATAGGCTATCAATCTTATTCTTAACTCCTTGTTCTTTTTGGTGATCTTTTCCAATTCATGATACATTTCAATGAGACAAGAATTAAGATCATCAACAACAAGATTAGATATATTTGAGGGTTAAGATTGTACCTCATTTTCTAATGCCATGAAGCATAGGTTGGCCTTTTTTTCTCCTTCACTTTCGCTTGAGTCTTGATCCCAAGCTCCTATTAGGCTCTTGCCTTTCTTCTTTTTCTTTAATGCCTCAAGTTTTGCTTCCAAAGCTCCTTTTTCTTTTTCGATGGCTTTGGGACAATCGACTACAAGATGGTCGGTGCTATTACATCCGAAGCACCTAGCCTTGAAGAGTGATGAACTTTATCATCCTTTCTTGAATGGAGGTTTCTTTCCTCTTTTATTGAAGCCTTTCTTGTAGAATCTCTTAAATTTCCTCATTACCAAGGCCATGTCCTCATCATCATCAATCTCATCTTCATTGTTTGATGAGCATGTTTGATCATCCTCATTCACTTTGAATGATATGCTTTTTCTTCCTTTGTCTTCATCTTCCATTTCATTTAATCTTTTTATTTTCATCTCATAGGTGAGGAGAGATCCTTTGAGTTCTTCAATAGAAAGTAGTCTCAAATCTTTTGATTCCTCAATGGCAAGAGTTTTCAGTTGCCATGCCTTTGGAAGTGCATCAAGAATCTTTCTATTTACTTCTCCCCTTGTGTACTCTTTCCCATGTGCCTTTAGGCCATTAGTGATGTCGGTGAATCTTGTGAACATGTCACTATTGCTTTCATTTTGTTTCATCATGAATAGCTCATAATCTCTCACCAGCATAGCCAACTTTGATTCCTTCACTTTATTGGTGCCTTCGTGAGTTAGTCCAAGTAACTTCCATATTTTATGAGCCGAATCGCATCCATTCACTCTATTGTATTCATTAGCATCCAAGGCACAACTTAATATGTTCATAGCTTGAAAGTTTAGAGTCATCTTCCTTGATTCAAGCTCATCGAATTCTTCAACCTTCTTGACTTTTCCATCTTTTTTAGGAATATAAGGTCCTCTCTCTATAATGTTCCAAAGATCAAAATTAAGAGAACAAATATAAATTCTAATTCTTGACTTCCAAAAAGTCTAGTTAGTTCCATTAAAAAAAGGAGGCCTATTTGTAGAAGAGCTTTCTATATAGGGTATGTTTGAAATACTAGCCATTTTGAAAAGATCTTTTGCTTCTTAGGATGTTAAGACTAAAAAAGGAGACCTACTCTGATACCAATTGAGAAACCTTAGAGGAGGGTGAATAAGGTTTTTGGCTAATAAAACACTTTTTTATACAATTTCAGGAACAAAACCACTTTCAAAAACAAATATTATATAGTATGCATACAAAAGAAATATAAAACACAAGGAAGAGAGTCAAGCTATTTGTAGTGGTTCACTCTCTCAAAGAGTTACATCCACTATCTTGAGACTCAACTCAAGGATTTCACAAATCCACTATTTTAAAGTTGGTTACACAAAACACAATGAGGATCACCCTTCAAGGATTTTACACAAAAACCTCAAAGTTTACACAACACAACACAACAATACAATAAATTATTAAAGGATCACCCAAAGGATTTTCCACAAACATTTGATCACAATAAAAGAATGAGAAGAGAAAGGAACAATGTTACCAAATGAGCTTGAGAAGGGAAAGATACAACTCAACAATTGTTTCAACAAGCTCCTCTTTTCTTCTTCCTTGATGAATGATCAATAATGAAGCTCCAAGATGATTTTTCTTTTATTTTTTGTGACATAAAGATGTTTGACGAATGAACGTTAAAGCTCCTTAAAAGTTCTTAAATGATCTCAATTTTGATTTCAGCAACTTGGATTTTACTTCAGATCAAATCCTCTATTTATAGAAGAAAGGAAAAAATTGACCGTTACTCTGTCTGTAATGGTAACATTTTAACAGTAAAAAACTGGAAAACCAGATGACCGGTTTCTAAAAGCGGACGTTCGATTTCCTTGTAAGAGGAAAATCGGATGAGCCCTTTTTAAAATAGGAAGACCGGTTTGTTTCACAAAAAGAATCGGATGACCCTTTAAAAATGGCCGACCGATTTTTCTATTCCCTTGGGAAATCCAAATGACCGGTTTTAAAATTGGATGACCCTTTTTTGAGAAAGATTTGACAACCAATTTTCCTTAACAAAAAGAGCTTTCCTTCACATTTCAAAAACATATATTCTTGATACTCTTTAACGATAAGTAAACGTTGAAAAACATCAAGAACTCCATCAAGAATACCTATTTTTTTTCAAGAATAGTTTGTAAAATATTTCATTCAAGGAGCTTCCACACTTGATCAAAAATCAAGGTAAAAGTCAGGAAGTTTTACAAAATACCTTAGCATATCCCTAACTTAAGACATAAGTCTTCAAGGTCGTCAATGGCGTGATCTTTTCTTCTTCATTATGCCTTGATCACCAAGATCTTTTGCTTCTATGTAGTGTATCCCTGAGAGTCTAAAGATGCTTCTTTATTCTATAAAAAGTAAGCTTAATAATCATTACACAACATATGTTAATCATAATCAAAATCATATGCAATAATGCCAATAGGGCTAACAATAGTTTTTACATATTTTTAGTATATATAATTTTTTGTGAATGATTTTAGTATATATAGTTTTTATATATACCTTTGGTATACATAATTGTTGTGAATGATTTTAGTATATATAGTTATATTTTTTTAGTGTATAAATGAATTTTATAAATAATTTTAGTATATATAGTCTTGTATAAATTTTAAGTATATATGATTTTTGTAAATAATTTTAGTATATACGGTTTTGTATAGATTTTTAGTATACATAATTTTTGTAAATAATCTTAGTATGTATATAGTTTTAGTATATATGATTTTAGTATCTCTATTTGATATGTACTATTTTTAGTATTTATGGTTTAAGAAGTTTAGGCACTTTGGGTTAGTATATGCATAGATATATCATAGGTTCTTAAAGAGATATTACTTTTATTTTCAGTGGCAAGTAGAAATGTTTGGATGTGATTAAGTGTTTTTGCTAGTATTCTGTTTGTAGGATCATAGTACCAGGTTTGCATTTAGGTGAGTCCACAAACCCCATCTAATTATTTTGTTTCAAATGTTGCTGGCGATATATATATGACTTCTAAGCCTATCATAAAATATTTACTATTTTTGGAACGATATAACTTAGCATGCTTTTTAATTGGAGATGTTCCACAACGTGTTACCATATTCCCTAGAAATGCATAAGAGGGCGCTCCGTATAGGTTTTTTTTTTAGAACAAATTATTATTGTTTGGAAAAGAGTTATTATTATTGTTTAAAGTTGTACAAAGGTTTTCTGGGAATATTTATGAAAATGCCCCAGTATTGAAGAGTTGCATGGTTTGACACATGAATGTAGACCTGGCATATTTGTAAAATCTGCATAAGTATGAGTTGACTGGCGGACGGGGATTTTCTATTCTAAAATGTTTATGACTTGAGTTTGTTTGGATAGCTGAGCAAGTGTCCTTTCGGTTTGTAAATATTTATGAAAATCCCATTCCAACCAGAGATAAAGTTCTGGATATGATTATGTGTTCGGAAGTATCAGAAGATTGCACTGTACGTGGCTAGTTCCCCGTACTAGGGCCTCTCCGATGACGTGGACAGTTTCAGACTCTAGAGGGTGGATCCACTTGAGAGAGGGCGTAATACCGTGGCTTGAGTATTATTACATCAAACATCACACCATGCTCTGCGATGGGATGGCCGCCTTGTGGAGAGTCAGGAGGAACTTGAAATTAAAGTTGGTCTCAAGGTAGACCTGGTAGGTGCCCCAGGATCTATAGCCTGGTTTTATGTATATGGAGAGTGCGGTGGTTATAGAAGCGAGCCCTCGTAAGGTGTTTGACTGGTATTGACTACGAGATGCCGGAACTTGTTTTCGATGACCTCGTTATGGGTTCCGTACTTTGTCCATGGAGCCGACTTTTCCATTACATGTTCTTTGGAATTCGAGTGTAGAAACTGCACTGATGTGTCTTGATTCGCTCAGACTTCCCAGTTGCATTCGAACCCCTCACGTAGGTTCAAGTGTCGGTACCTTTAAAAGAATAAAAGAAAATGCTTTCTTATAACAGTGCATAAACTGTTTCGTAAAACTACATCATCATTTTTCCAAATATATCACTAAAGCACACACACGTGGACTCATTGAGCGTTTGCACTCACATCTTTCCATATCATATTTTTGTTTCCAATTTACTCAGGATGCACAGTGGCGCGGTAAGACGTTGAAGTTTTAGGCATTGAGTTTTTAGATCGGGTCTTTCTAGAAGGACATGTGTATTTGTGTTGATTCTCTTATGCTCGAACTGCTTGTCACATTTTTTTTCTTTGGGTGGATTTGGTAGTTTAAAATATTGTCATCCCTATAATAGAATTATCATAAGAAGCTTCCTTGAACCTTATGAAATGAGTGTTCTTTTAGTATTCAGTTTACTTATTTTTCCACTGTGTATTATATGTATATACTTTTAAGTGTTGCCCCAGGTTTTGCTTTAGTTTGGGACTTGTGGTTTAGTGCGGAGAGGCACGTTGATACCTAGCTCGACCGTAGTTAACCTAGTGGAGGGGTTGGGGGGTATAACATACCAATATCAACAATAGGAGCATTGTCAATATCGACAGTAGTGCTATCATCATCAATACTGCCAGCAGTATTTGGAGATAGAGTACTGGTGCCAGCAGGAGCATAATTGATTATAGCAGTATCTTCTGTATTGTCCACGTAGACAGTGGAAGAAGCAATGTCGACAGTCGGTGTAACATCGTCGACTGTGAAGATACTAGAAATTGCAGGTGCTACTTTTGTATCCATGTCGGTGAAGGTGATATAGTATTGAAAAACCTTAGAGGGCCCCGTGAACAAGGTTTTTGGCTAATTTTAAAAAATCTTTTGTGTGGTTAGAAAGATAAACCTCCAATTTGTTTGTGAAAGATTTCTAAAACTCTTTTTGATAAGAATCCACACAAAACACAATCTTATAGTTTTGGCAATTAAGAAATGAGCATAGAATTAAACATTAAAGAACATGCACAACAATTTATAGTGGTTCACTCTCTCAAAGAGATACATCCACTACCTTGAGACTCAACCCAAGGATTTCACAAATCCACTATCTTCAAAGTTGGTTACACAACTACACAATGAGGATCACCCTCCAAGGGTTTTACACAAGAACCTCCAACACAACAATACAACAAATTTATCAAAGGATCACCCAAAGGGTCTTCCACAAACCTTTGATCACAATAAAAGAATAAGAAGAGTAAGGAATAATGTTACCAAATGAGCTTGAGAAGAGGAAGATTACAACTTAATGGAATACTTCTACAAGCACCTCTTTTCTTCTTCTTTGATGGATGATCAACAATGAAGCTCAAGAAGAATTTTTGTTTGGGATTGAAAATAATTTGCAATAAATGAATTTTTGAAGCTCTTTAAATGTCTTAAATGTTCTCAATGAATAATTCCCAAACTTGTTACATTTATGGCTGATAATTGAGTGTTTATATAGAGTCTTGAAGCTCAAGACTGTTGCCTAAAGAAAATAGCTGTTGCTTTTCAGAAATGACCGTTGCATTCTGTGCAACGGTAATATTTTTTACAGTGACAGCAAAAATCGGACGACCAGTTCCTGAAAACGGACTTCCGGTTCTTTAAAACAGAAAGATTCGGACTTGATCAAGCTAGAAAACGGACTGCCGAATTTTTGATTTAGAGAAAAATCGGACGATCGGTTTTAAAACCGGATGACCGAATTCTTGGACAGAAAGATTCGGACTTGTTTTTCTGAAAAACGGACTGATGAATTTTTACTTTGGAAAAACCGGACGACCGGTTTTAAAACCGGACTACCGAATTTTTGTTTCCTCAGCCAAGTTTCTTTTTAAACAAAAACTTTCTTCCTTGCATGTATTCTTGAATATCATTTTAAAGAGAAGAAAAACTTTCCAAAACATCTTCAGTCAAGAATACTTAGATTTTAACAAAAGATTATATCTTAGAAAATCATAAGAAGAGCTTCATATATGATCAATTAATCAAAGACTAAGACTAGGGAGTTTACAAGATAGTACCTAGTTCACTCTAACAAAGACAATGCCTTCAATGTCTTCAATGATTTGATCTTGGCATGGCTTGATCTCTTCTTCTCTATTTTGCCCTCATCAACAAGATCTTTTGCTTGAGACTTTGAGACTTCACATGTTCTTCTTTTGTTCTATGAAGGGTTAGCTAACATACTCACACAAGCATATGTTAATCATAATCAAAACATAATTATTAATGCCCTTAGGGCTAACAATCTCCCCCTTTTTGATTATGACAAACACATATGCAAGAAGAACAAAAGAGCAAGAGTAAAGTATGGTGATGCTTCAAAATATCAAAAGTAAGAGCAAAGCACAACAATCACCAAAAAAGAGATAACTCCCCCTTCATCAATAATCATTATGAACACCGTCAATAATCAACATATTATCAAGATTTCTCCCCTTACATCTTGCACTATTTTCTCCTCCTTTCACTATTTTCTCCCCCTTTTGTCATAAATCAAAAAGTTTTGGGAGAGAAGTTCCAAGGGATCGTAGAAGATGTAGTAGTAAAACTTTCAGCATTAAAGTATCATCATGAAGTCCAAAAAAATGCATCAAGATAACATAATACCAATTTGAAAATCGCTTAATTTTTCATGCCAAGCTCTTGGAGCTTGTTTTAAACCATAGAGTGCTTTTGAAAGTTTGTATACATAATTTGGAAATTTTTCATGCTCAAAACCGAGAGGTTGTTCAACATAAACTTCCTCCTCAATAACACCATTTAGGAAAGCACTTTTGACATCCATTAAAAAAGGCTTGAATCCTTTTGTGCCAATAGTGGGGTGATTATGTGGTCTAGGGACTAAAGTCCAAACTTTCTTTGTTTCGAAATGATTTAATTCCTCTCGCATAGCAATAATTCAAAACTCATCATACAAAGCATTATCAATAAACTTAGGCTCAATTTGAGATAATAGGGAAGAGTTGTTAATAAAGTACCTTCTTGTTCTTACCCCATGTGATACATCACCAATAATTTTATCCTTGGAGTGTCCCTTTGGATATATCACATCTTGAGGAAGATTTTGGAGCTTCTTGATTGTTTTCTTGTTTTTCCTCATACTCTTCTTCCTCCATAGCATGCTCTTCCATTGCTTGAGTGTACAATGGTTGGTATTTTAAAGAGTTATCTATGTCATCATCATCTATACTGATGATCCTCCCAAGAGTAACAAAGCCACCTTCGGTTTTGGTTCATTCATGAGGGATGCATATCCGGTCATATGTCTTAAGCATCCGCTATCCAAGTACCACTTAGTTGACCTTGACTTGTGTTCCTACAAAAAAAGAAGTAGAAAAGTCTTTTGGTACCCATATCTTTTTGGGTCCATGAATGTTAGTTGGATTTTCTTTTATTTTCCAAATGGTTTTTACTCCCCTTTCAATCTTTCTTTTTATAAAACATTTTGTGGCTTTATGACCACTCTTTTCACAATAGGTGCAACAAAGATGTGAGTTAGATGATGAAGCTTTTACAAACCATGTTTGTCTTGAGAGAATATTGGAATGAGTATATCCAATACCATTTTTATCAAAAGGTGATCTTTGAGAGCCAAGAAGTTTTTCAAAGTTTTCTTTTCCTTTTGTGAATTTTTCAACACATAGAGTGAGATCACTCACCTTTTTCTTTAAGACATCATAATCAATCAAACATTTTTCAAGAAAGGAAATCTTTTCACAAAGGTTTTTGTTTTCTAAAACAAGTTTTTGAAAGTCATCATTTGAGCTCTCTTTTTCTTTCTTCAAGACTTCCAAGGATTCAAGAATGGCTTTATTTTCACAAATGAGTCTTGAATTTTCATCTAACAAAAATTGAGTTTTGCTTTTTCAATCATTGTTTCGTTTAGTGACCTTTTTGCACTCATCATACATTTCAATAAGCATTATGCTAGGATCAATATCACAATCATCATCAAGGATACTAGACGAGTTAGGAAGTGAAGATTGTACCTCATTTTCTAGTGCCATGAAGCATATGTTGGCATTTTCTTCTTCTTCATTTTCACTTGAGTCTTCATCCCAAGTTCCAATTAGGCCTTTGCCTTTCTTCTTCTTCTTCAATGCCTCAAGCTTGGCTTCTAAAGCTTCCTTTTCCTTTTCAAGGCCCTTGGGACAATCGGCTACAAGATGATTGGCGCTATTGCATTCAAACACTTAGCCTTGTAGAGTGATGAACTTTGTCCTCCTTTCTTGAATGGAGGATTCTTTCCTCTGTTAAAGTCCTTTTTGTAAAAGCTTTTTAATTTCCTCATTACTAAGGCCATATCCTCAATCTTATCTTCATTGTTTGACGACCATGTATGATCATCCACATTCACTTTGAGTGCTATGCCTTTTCTTCCTTTGTCTTCATCTTCCATTTCATCTAATCTTTTTATTTTCATCTCATAGGTGAGAAGAGATCCTATGAGTTCTTCAATAGGAAGTTGACTTAATTCTTTTGATTCCTCAATGGCAAGAGTTTTTGGTTGCCATGCTTTTGGGAGTGAATCAAGAATCTTTCTATTTACTTCTCCCCTTGTGTACTCTTTTTCATACGCCTTTAAGCCATTTGTGATGTTGGTGAATCTTGTGAACATGTCACTAATGATTTCATATTGTTTCATCATGAATAACTCATAATCTCTTACCAACATAGCCAACTTTGACTCCTTCACTTGATTGGTGCCTTCGTGAGTTACTTCAAGTAACTTCCACATTTCATGAGCCGAGTCGCATCCGCTCACTCTATTGTATTCATTAGCATCCAAGGCATAACTCAATATGTTCATAGCTTGAAAGTTTAGAGTCATCTTCCTTGAGTCAAGCTCATCATAATCTTCGACCTTCTTGACTATTCCATCCTTTATAGGAACATAAGGTCCTTTCTCTACAATACTCCAAAGATTAAAGTTAATAGAGCACATATATATTTTGATTCTAGATTTCCAAAAAGTATAATTTGTTGCATCGAAAAGAGGAGGTCTATTTGTAGAAGAGCCTTCTACATATGGTAAACTAGAATTATTAGCCATAGTAAAGTGAAGATCTTTTGCTTCATAGGTGTAAGTCCTTTTTAAGAAGCCCTGCTCTGATACCAATTGAAAAACCTTAGGGGGGGGGGGGGTGAATAAGGTTTTTGGCTAATTTTAAAAAATCTTTTGTGTGGTTAGAAAGATAAACCTCCAATTTGTTTGTGAAAGATTTCTAAAACTCTTTTTGATAAGAATCCACACAAAACACAATCTTATAGTTTTGGCAATTAAGAAATGAGCATAGAATTAAACATTAAAGAACATGCACAACAATTTATAGTGGTTCACTCTCTCAAAGAGCTACATCCACTACCTTGAGACTCAACCCAAGGATTTCACAAATCCACTATCTTCAAAGTTGGTTACACAACTACACAATGAGGATCACCCTCCAAGGGTTTTACACAAGAACCTCCAACACAACAATACAACAAATTTATCAAAGGATCACCCAAAGGGTTTTCCACAAACCTTTGATCACAATAAAAGAATAAGAAGAGTAAGGAACAATGTTACCAAATGAGCTTGAGAAGAGGAAGATAACAACTTAATGGAATACTTCTACAAGCACCTCTTTTCTTCTTCTTTGATGGATGATCAACAATATAGCTCAAGAAGAATTTTTGTTTGGGATTGAAAATAATTTGCAATAAATGAATTTTTGAAGCTCTTTAAATGTCTTAAATGTTCTCAATGAATAATTCCCAAACTTGTTACATTTATGGCTGATAATTGAGTGTTTATATAGAGTCTTGAAGCTCAAGACCGTTGCCTAAAGAAAATAGCTGTTGCTTTTCAGAAATGACCGTTGCATTCTGTGCGACGGTAATATTTTTTACAGTGACAGCAAAAACCGGACGACCGGTTCCTAAAAACGGACTTCCGGTTCTTTAAAACAGAAAGATTCGGACTTGATCAAGATAGAAAACGGACTGCCGAATTTTTGATTTAGAGAAAAATCGGACGACCGGTTTTAAAACCGGATGACCGAATTCTTGGACAGAAAGATTCGGACTTGTTTTTCTGAAAAACGGACTGCTGAATTTTTACTTTGGAAAAACCGGACGACTGGTTTTAAAACCGGACTACCGAATTTTTGTTTCCTCAGCCAAGTTTCTTTTTAAACAAAAACTTTCTTCCTTGCATGTATTCTTGACAATCATTTTAAAGAGAAGAAAAACTTTCCAAAACATCTTCAGTCAAGAATACTTAGATTTTAACAAAAGATTATATCTTAGAAAATCATAAGAAGAGCTTCATATATGATCAATTAATCAAAGACTAAGACTAGGGAGTTTACAAGATAGTACCTAGTTCACTCTAACAAAGACAATGCCTTCAATGTCTTCAATGATTTGATCTTGGCATGGCTTGATCTCTTCTTCTCTATTTTGCCCTCATCAACAAGATCTTTTGCTTGAGACTTTGAGACTTCACATGTTCTTCTTTTTTTCTATGAAGGGTTAGCTAACATACTCACACAAGCATATGTTAATCATAATCAAAACATAATTATTAATGCCCTTAGGGCTAACAATCTCCCCCTTTTTGATTATGACAAACACATATGCAAGAAGAACAAAAGAGCAAGAGTAAAGTATGGTGATGCTTCAAAATATCAAAAGTAAGAGCAAAGCACAACAATCACCAAAAAAGAGATAACTCCCCCTTCATCAATAATCATTATGAACACCGTCAATAATCAACATATTATCAAGATTTCTCCCCCTTACATCTTGCACTATTTTCTCCTCCTTTCACTATTTTCTCCCCCTTTTGTCATAAATCAAAAAGTTTTGGGAGAGAAGTTCCAAGGGATCGTAGAAGATGTAGTAGTAAAACTTTCAGCATTAAAGTATCATCATGAAGTCCAAAAAAATGCATCAAGATAACATAATACCAATTTGAAAATCGCTTAATTTTTCATGCCAAGCTCTTGGAGCTTGTTTTAAACCATAGAGTGCTTTTGAAAGTTTGTATACATAATTTGGAAATTTTTCATGCTCAAAACCGAGAGGTTGTTCAACATAAACTTCCTCCTCAATAACACCATTTAGGAAAGCACTTTTGACATCCATTAAAAAAGGCTTGAATCCTTTTGTGCCAATAGTGGGGTGATTATGTGGTCTAGGGACTAAAGTCCAAACTTTCTTTGTTTCGAAATGATTTAATTCCTCTCGCATAGCAATAATTCAAAACTCATCATACAAAGCATTATAAATAAACTTAGGCTCAATTTGAGATAATAGGGAAGAGTTGTTAATAAAGTACCTTCTTGTTCTTACCCCTTGTGATACATCACCAATAATTTTATCCTTGGAGTGTCCCTTTGGATATATCACATCTTGAGGAAGATTTTGGAGCTTCTTGATTGTTTTCTTGTTTTTCCTCATACTCTTCTTCCTCCATAGCATGCTCTTCCATTGCTTGAGTGTACAATGGTTGGTATTTTAAAGAGTTATCTATGTCATCATCTATACTGATGATCCTCCCAAGAGTAACAAAGCCACCTTCGGTTTTAGTTCATTCATGAGGGATGCATATCCGGTCATGTGTCTTAAGCATCCGCTATCCAAGTACCACTTAGATGACCTTGACTTGTGTTCCTACAAAAAAAGAAGTAGAAAAGTCTTTTGGTACCCATATCTTTTTGGGTCCATGAATGTTAGTTGGATTTTCTTTTATTTTCCAAATGGTTTTTACTCCCCTTTCAATCTTTCTTTTTATAAAACATTTTGTGGCTTTATGACCACTCTTTTCACAATAGGTGCAACAAAGATGTGAGTTAGATGATGAAGCTTTTACAAACCATGTTTGTCTTGAGAGAATATTGGAATGAGTATATCCAATACCATTTTTATCAAAAGGTGATCTTTGAGAGCCAAGAAGTTTTTCAAAGTTTTCTTTTCCTTTTGTGAATTTTTCAACACATAGAGTGAGATCACTCACCTTTTTCTTTAAGACATCATAATCAATCAAACATTTTTCAAGAAAGGAAATCTTTTCACAAAGGTTTTTGTTTTCTAAAACAAGTTTTTGAAAGTCATCATTTGAGCTCTCTTTTTCTTTCTTCAAGACTTCCAAGGATTCAAGAATGGCTTTATTTTCACAAATGAGTCTTGAATTTTCATCTAACAAAAATTGAGTTTTGCTTTTTCAATCATTGTTTCGTTTAGTGACCTTTTTGCACTCATCATACATTTCAATAAGCATTATGCTAGGATCAATATCACAATCATCATCAAGGATACTAGACGAGTTAGGAAGTGAAGATTGTACCTCATTTTCTAGTGCCATGAAGCATATGTTGGCATTTTCTTCTTCTTCATTTTCACTTGAGTCTTCATCCCAAGTTCCAATTAGGCCTTTGCCTTTCTTCTTCTTCTTCAATGCCTCAAGCTTGGCTTCTAAAGCTTCCTTTTCCTTTTCAAGGCCCTTGGGACAATCGGCTACAAGATGATTGGCGCTATTGCATTCAAACACTTAGCCTTGTAGAGTGATGAACTTTGTCCTCCTTTCTTGAATGGAGGATTCTTTCCTCTGTTAAAGTCCTTTTTGTAAAAGCTTTTTAATTTCCTCATTACTAAGGCCATATCCTCAATCTTATCTTCATTGTTTGACGACCATGTATGATCATCCACATTCACTTTGAGTGCTATGCCTTTTCTTCCTTTGTCTTCATCTTCCATTTCATCTAATCTTTTTATTTTCATCTCATAGGTGAGGAGAGATCCTATGAGTTCTTCAATAGGAAGTTGACTTAATTCTTTTGATTCCTCAATGGCAAGAGTTTTTGGTTGCCATGCTTTTGGGAGTGAATCAAGAATCTTTCTATTTACTTCTCCCCTTGTGTACTCTTTTTCATACGCCTTTAAGCCATTTGTGATGTTGGTGAATCTTGTGAACATGTCACTAATGATTTCATATTGTTTCATCATGAATAACTCATAATCTCTTACCAACATAGCCAACTTTGACTCCTTCACTTGATTGGTGCCTTCGTGAGTTACTTCAAGTAACTTCCACATTTCATGAGCCGAGTCGCATCCGCTCACTCTATTGTATTCATTAGCATCCAGGGCACAACTCAATATGTTCATAGCTTGAAAGTTTAGAGTCATCTTCCTTGAGTCAAGCTCATCATAATCTTCGACCTTCTTGACTATTCCATCCTTTATAGGAACATAAGGTCCTTTCTCTACAATACTCCAAAGATTAAAGTTAATAGAGCAAATATATATTTTGATTCTAGATTTCCAAAAAGTATAATTTGTACCATCGAAAAGAGGAGGTCTATTTGTAGAAGAGCCTTCTACATATGGTAAACTAGAATTATTAGCCATAGTAAAGTGAAGATCTTTTTGCTTCAAGGGTGTAAGTCCTTTTTAAGAAGCCCTGCTCTGATACCAATTGAAAAACCTTAGGGGGGGGGGGTGAATAAGGTTTTTGGCTAATTTTAAAAAATCTCTTGTGTGGTTAGAAAGATAAACCTCCAATTTGTTTGTGAAAGATTTCTAAAACTCTTTTTGATAAGAATCCACACAAAACACAATCTTATAGTTTTGGCAATTAAGAAATGAGCATAGAATTAAACATTAAAGAACATGCACAACAATTTATAGTGGTTCACTCTCTCAAAGAGCTACATCCACTACCTTGAGACTCAACCCAAGGATTTCACAAATCCACTATCTTCAAAGTTGGTTACACAAGTACACAATGAGGATCACCCTCCAAGGGTTTTACACAAGAACCTCCAACACAACAATACAACAAATTTATCAAAGGATCACCCAAAGGGTTTTCCACAAACCTTTGATCACAATAAAAGAATAAGAAGAGTAAGGAACAATGTTACCAAATGAGCTTGAGAAGAGGAAGATTACAACTTAATGGAATACTTCTACAAGCACCTCTTTTCTTCTTCTTTGATGGATGATCAACAATGAAGCTTAAGAAGAATTTTTGTTTGGGATTGAAAATAATTTGCAATAAATGAATTTTTGAAGCTCTTTAAATGTCTTAAATGTTCTCAATGAATAATTCCCAAACTTGTTACATTTATGGCTGATAATTGAGTGTTTATATAGAGTCTTGAAGCTCAAGACCGTTGCCTAAAGAAAATAGCTGTTGCTTTTCAGAAATGACCGTTGCATTCTGTGCAACGGTAATATTTTTTACAGTGACAGCAAAAACCGGACGACCGGTTCCTGAAAACGGACTTCCGGTTCTTTAAAACAGAAAGATTCGGACTTGATCAAGCTAGAAAACGGACTGCCGAATTTTTGATTTAGAGAAAAATCGGACGACCGGTTTTAAAACCGGATGACCGAATTCTTGGACAGAAAGATTCGGACTTGTTTTTCTGAAAAACGGACTGTTGAATTTTTACTTTGGAAAAACCGGACGACCGGTTTTAAAACCGGACTACCGAATTTTCGCTTCCTCATCCAAGTTTCTTTCTAAACAAAAACTTTCTTCGTTGTTTCAAAAGCATGTATTCTTGACAATCATTTTAAAGAGAAGAAAAACTTTCCAAAACTTCTTCAGTCAAGAATACTTAGATTTTAACAAAAGATTATATCTTAGAAAATCATAAGAAGAGCTTCATATATGATCAATTAATCAAAGACTAAGACTAGGGAGTTTACAAGATAGTACCTAGTTCACTCTAACAAAGACAATGCCTTCAATGTCTTCAATGATTTGATCTTGGCATGGCTTGATCTCTTCTTCTCTATTTTTCCCTCATCAACAAGATCTTTTGCTTGAGACTTTGAGACTTCACATGTTCTTCTTTTGTTCTATGAAGGGTTAGCTAACATACTCACACAAGCATATGTTAATCATAATCAAAACATAAGTATTAATGCCCTTAGGGCTAATAAGTATCATTTGTAGTGGACTTGTGAAACCATTCATCAAGACTAGGGAATTTTGAAAGCTTTAGAGATGGAGAAATTACTTATGGTGAAGATAAAAGATATAAGAATTTGCTTTCATCAAAGATAACATGCTATGATATATTTACACGCTTTGTAGAGGGATCAGAGCATCATCATCCTTTGTGTAATGGACTATATCTAATAAACACATAAAAATAAGTTTTCTTGACAAATTTATTTTGGCCTAGAGAAGGAAGACACAAATATCCAAAATACTCACAAGATGTTGTAGTTAGGATCTATGCAAAACAACTTGGAATATGTGGATGTATTTTGAAGGACTCTAGAAGGCATTTTGTTGATGATATAAGATTATGTAAGAAATGGCCCAATCCATAAAAACATAGGTAAGTTGGCATCAAACAACATGGTGAAGCCAGTTTCCACAATATGTTTGTTTTTTGGTTTTCCAATGCCATTTTGTTCTGGTGTTCCTGGACATGAAACCTATAACTGAATACCAATCACTGATATGATTAAGGAACTAATTTTAGTTCAATTCTCCACCCCCATCACATTGAAAAATTTTAATTTTTCTGTCAAATTGATTTTCAACCAGCCTTTGAAGTTTCACAAAGCATGAGAAGAAATCCAAATTTTTCCTTAAGGGGTAAAACCAGTTGAAACAAGAATGCTTACCAACAAATATAAGATAAAACCGAAATCCTTGATTAGAAAACATAGGGGGGTCACAGGAGATCACAATTTTTTTTTTTTGGAAAAAGAAAGTCAGACATTTTATTATTTAGACTAAACAGAAGTTTGCAACTCTTTTCAAATTGATAACCGGCAAAAATGGAAGGTTTAGATTGCCAAGTAGTTACATCAATTATTTTCTTTCCCTTCAACAGTTGCATAGTCCGTCGACTAGGGTGTTCCAACGGATGATGCCACACAGAAGATAGGTTGCTGTCTTTTACTACTGTCAATGCTGCATGAAAGTTTGAGTCCAATGCGTACAATTTATTTTTCTCATGCCCCTTCCCTATTATTCTCTTGATTTGATCCTTGATGACAAATTCATAAGCCATGAATTCAACAGTACATGAGTTGTGATACCTCGTACCCCTCTGTCAAGTCAACTACGGCTGGGTAAGATACTATGTGCCTCTCGGCACTGAACTTACAAAAAATTAAAGCTAGAATACAAGAAGGAGAAACTAGAACGCGTCCCTCTAAACTAAACAACGGTGGAAGAAGAAAGTAAAATATAAACATAACTTTATAGAAGTCTTATCAAAACTTATACACAGGTTTAAAGCCGTTAGGGCCAAAATCTTCATAGATCAAAATCTCATGGCTAGAGGTGGAAGACCCTAAGATTAAAGAATTCAGCAGACCCACATTGGCTCAACTAACCGGATCTGGTTTTCGAGTCATCTGAAAAAGGGGAAAATATTTGAAACACATGAGCGAAAGGCGCTTAGTGAATTTACATGCACGTGGGTTTTCGCGAGTATTCAATATGGTAAAACAATCTTTATAAAATGGTTTGTAATGCAAGAAAAGAAACACTTTCATAAAATCTCTTGTATGCAAGTATAAACTTTTGAAGGGTTCGGGTGCAGCCAGAAAGTCTAAGTGAATCAAGAAACAACGGCGCGGCCGTGACACTCGAGCTTTCAAAACTATGCATGTACCATGATAGGCTCAACGGACAGAGTTCGGAACCTTAAATGGGGTCATCGGACACAAGTTTTGGTATCCCGTAGTCAACACCAGCTGGAAACCCAATGTACATTGGACGAAAGTTCAATTTCATAAACCACCGCACACACCATTTATACACAAAATAGGTAATAAGTCCTAGGGTACCTACTAGGCCGTCCTGTACTACCCTAACTGGTAAGCCCTTCCCGACTCAACCTGCTAGAAAGTAGTCCCACCACAGAGCATAATACGGAGTCAAACGTGATACTGTCTTTGGTCTAACCCTCTCACAGTACTACGTCCCCTGTCAACTGGATCCTGATCAAGAGTATAGATATCAAGCATGTCGTTCAAAAGAAGCCCTCGTACGGGGAACTAGCCACGCATAGTGCAATCCTCTCAACAGGTTGATAAAAAATATATATACAAAGCCCCTTCGGCCGGACTAAGATCTTACTTGATTATTATAAAATCATAGGTCATCTCTCGGTCACACAAATCTTTTTCACATATGGAAAATCCCTATCCGTCGGGCAAAACCGCAAAAACCCTAGTTCATGACAAATGGAGCATGCGTGCAGTTCAAAAAATGCCTTTATAAAATCTCATAAAAACATTTGTATTTTCCAGATATTTTCAAAATTATGTACACAATGTATATGACCTTTGAATGTAACCTTTAAACATAACTTATTACCAGTTATAAAATAAGTTATGCTAATTTGTTTTTCAAAAATCATGATAAATATTTCTCAAAAGGAATTATTAAATACTTCTAAAATTATAGTAATATAGGAATAAAACTATGGAGAAATATTCCTTAAAAGAAAATAGCAAATACTCTCGAAATCATAATATATGAATAGTTTAGTCATGGTGAAAATATTTCTTAGAAATCTTTTAACTCATGCTAGAGTAAACTAAAAATAATATAGAAATAATTTTAAGAATAATCTCAAAGTAATATAAAAATATTTAGTAATTTAAACATATCTCAAAGCCTTATAAAATATTTAAAAATATTTTAAATATTATTTTAAAAAGAAATAATAAATATTTTTAAGATAATTCCTCCAAATAATTTTAATGATAATATGTAAAACAAATTAGAGTGAAAATATTTCCTAAGAAAAGTAAGAATTAAAATCTTGATGATATACAAATAATTTAAACAATCTAAGTATTTTCTAAAGAATATTTTAAATACTATATGGATAATTTTAAGATAATAATACAAAATAGTCGCAAAATATTATAAGACTATATTTAACATCTTCTCATAAGTTATTAGCAAGATTATTTCTTAAAAAGGAATAATAAATATTTTAAATGTAGAAAGTATTTGGCATAACCCTTAATATACCACCGGTAATTATTTTGTAACTTTTGTCAAAATCCAAAAATGGAGAAATATGCTTTCAAGAAAATAATTAAATTTCTTGTAAAAGAAGAAAAAAGATTGGTGAAATCACCTTGAGCCGCGAAACGAGTCAAACCTACAAATAATAGCATTCTAAACTTAATCAAATATCACCATAAAAATATAAACATGACTCTATGATGACCTTAGGGTTCACTTAAACTTATTCTAAACCCAATGGAACTCTAAAACAATTCCAAAATAATTTCATAACAACTCCTTAAAGAAAACATGGGTTTCCCAAAATAAATCCATAACTATTAAACTTTACTGTTATTTACTTTAGAAAATATAATCCTAATAATAAAAATAAAATAAAAACTCCCCCAAATAATAAAATAAAATAAAAAAACTTACCTTACTGAGAGAGAGAGAGAGAGAGAGAGAGAGAGAGAGAAGAAGAAGAAGAAAGAAAAGAAAAAGAGAAAGTGGGGAGAGAGGAGAGAGACTCGGGTGAGGAGAGAGAATCGAGAGGAGAGAAGAAAATGAGAGAAGAGAGAGAAGAGAGGAGAAGAGAAAATGAGAGAAGGATGAGAAAATACCTCCTATTCACCTCCTTACATAGCATGTGTGCATGGCTTTGCCACATGTGGTGAAGACACATGGCACTTACTTGCCATGTGTCCACAAATCACCACCCACTTGGCACCACTAGGTTCCACAATTGCACTAAAGTCTTCTAAATTTCTAGACTTTCTATGTTGGCTCCAAACCTTAAAAATGACTCAAAACTCATATTAAACTTAAAATCTGAATCTCCAACTTAAAGCGTTAAACACTAATAATCCTAAAATACGTCCAAAAAAGTTTTCAACTAAAAATTCTTTCTTAGATTTTTTAGAAATTATCAAATGATCACAAAAACTTTCTATTCTTTTTAAAACAATCCCAAAACTTTTGTTTAAACTCACGACGACTTCAGTTAACTTTGAGGTGCTTAGTCGAGATGTTACATGAGTTATAGTAGTAATTTTACTAACAAAAACAAGATTCTTTTTCAGTTTAGGCACAACAAGAAAATCTCACAAATTTAATTTTTCCAACACAAGTTTCACTAGTATGTGTTATGGCGAGTTTATTATCATTCCCAACAAAAATACCATCGCTCCCTTTGTAAGGTTTCTGAAAAACCTTAGAGGGAGGTGAATAAGGTTTTTGGCTAACTAAAAAACTTTTGTACAATTAAAATATAGAAACTTCAATTTTGTTTGAAGAAGAATTTAATAACTCTTTTTAATAAAATTCCTAACCAAACAAAATCTCTTTCATAAAGAATGTTCAAACAGTAAACATAAAGGCAACAAGTAGAAACACAAAGAGAAAGACAAAGAATTTATAGTGGTTTACTCTCAATAGAGCTACATCCACTACCTTGAGACTTAACTCAAGGATTTCACAAATTCCAGCAATCACAAGCTTTTTAAAAGAACACCACAAAAGAGCATCACCCTTCAAGGGTTTTGCATATGAACCTCAAATACAAAACTCGTCGATATGCATTATTGCTTCATCATAACAACCGTGCTACCTTAACTTTAGCACCATCTTTTTCAAGTGCATTACCATCTTTATCAATTGCATAGCAAAGCGCATGCAAGCCAATTTATGATGAAATATTATTAATTCCGCTTTCTTGAGATGCTGATGCGGTGCTCTTGAAGATTGATGCATTTTGTCGACCTTTTCTAGTCTATGATATTGTTTCATAGACTCCTCGAATAACTTCCTCAAGCACTAGTCCATTTTGAATATAGACAAGCGAGGTGATGCGATACAAAATTTAGTATACCCAAGAATGCTTTTACCAATTGGAATTTCCAACTCAAGATGCTTAAGATTTTACACTTTAGCAAATGTATGTGGGGGGAAGAATAGAAGCTCATGGACCTTTAAAGAGACTACATATTTAAGTGTTTCTAACATGGAAAGATTGATTTTGAGTGCTTGCATTGTTCCAAAACAAATGATTCACCATATAGTTCTCCAATTGTTAGCTCCAAAGGACATTCATGAAACACCTTCGAAAGGCACATCTATGTTGGGCCCCATGTAAACAAGAAAGACAAGATTTCTATAAGAAATGTTTAAACTTCATAAATTTATGCATTTTATGATTACCAAGCACTTTTAAATTATAAGTTCTTACTTCATTCCTCATTTACTCTTATGCTTCAGTAACCTAAACATCATTTCATTCTATCGCATTTTCCTTATTGCCCATTTCAAATTCTAATGAATATACTCAATACTCTAAAAGGATAATTTTAAAGAAATTTCATTATGGATATTTCGTTCACCTTAATCGTTTACTATTTCCTTGTTACGTGAGTTTTTTTGGAAATATATTTTGTATTGTTCTAATTTTCCCATTTTGTGTTGATAATTGTTAGAACATTTTTTGAACCTATGCATTTCAGAAATATCTTGCAGCAATAATGTATATGACAGAAGTGTAGTTACAAATTAAACTAACTAGTACCGTGCACGTGAATTTGGACGTAATAAAATTGTTTTAGAACTAATTCATTGTCTATTTTATTTAGTTTGTTATATCTTATGAATAACTTTATTCCTACTCGACATACTTTTGGTCCTTTTACTATTGTATTCTTCTTTTCTTATTTTTCATTTTTTTTCTTTTCATTACTAATCTAATTTGACATTTGATCGTTTTATCTTTTTTTTTAGGAAATAGGAGTCTGAATTAGCAACAGAATCTGAAAATTCTATTGTAAAAAAAGTCTAGCACAAGGAAATCCACAACCACTAATGCTTAGATGAAAATATTTGAAAGATCTACCTCTATACCTCAGTAGTTTTTGTGATCACTAATTTAATTCCGCGAGGTATCTCTCCTCCAAACAACTTGTCGAAATACATCATGGCTTCATTATAACCGCTTAGCACCATCTCTTTCAAATGCATTTCCATCTTTATCAAGTGTGTAGCAAAGTGAATGTAAGCCAATTCATGATGAGATCCTATTAATTCCACTTTCAGGAGATGTTGATGGGGAGCTCTTGAAGCTTGATGTGTTTGTCAACCTCTTCTCGGCTATCATATTTTTCATAGTCTCATTGATAACCTCCTCAAGCGGTAGTCTATTTTGAATATAGACAAGCAAGGTGTTGCAATGAAGAATGTAGTATACCCCATAATGCGTTTACAAATTGGAACTTCCAACACTAGATTCTTCATTTTTTTATTTTAGCAAATGTTTGTGGGGCACAGCAGAGAAATGCTTGGACCGTAGAAGAAACTACATATTTGAGAATCTCAAATGTGGAAAGATAGATTGAGTGCTTGCTTTGTTCAAAAGAAAATGATTCACTATATAGGTCTCCAATTGTTAGCTCCAAGGAGTTTAGCAAACACCTTTGAAAGGTACATCTATGTTAGGCCCCATATAATTACCAAGCACTTTTAAATGTACGTTTTTGCTTCATTCCTCATTTACTCTTATGCTTTGGTAAACTAAGTATCATTTCTATCCATCACCGTTTTTCCTTTTTCCATTTTCAAATTATAATGAATACAATCATTACTCCAAAAGGAAAAATTTTCAAGAAATTTCCTTATTGATATTTCGTTCACCATAAATCATTTGCTTTTTCTTTTTTACCTGATTTGTTTTGGAAATATATTATGTATTATTCTTATTTGGCCATTTTGTGATGTTAATTATTAGAACAGTTTTTGAATCCATGCATTTCAAAAATATAGATTTAATAGAAATAGCAGAAGTGTGGTTAAAAAATTAAACTCACTAGTACTGTACACGTGCATTTGCACGTAACAAAATTTCTTTAAAATTAAAATTATTATTTATTTTATTTTGAAAATTTTATCCTATAAACAACTCTATTCTTACTCGACATATAATTTTGGATGTTTTTTCTTCTTTTTTCGTTCAAAATACTTATCTAATTTGACATTTTTTTTTCGTTTTTTGAATAGTTAAAATTTGCGATAGAATCTGAAAAATTAACAGCAGAAATAGTCTAGCACAGGCAATGCCTTAGTTGTAGAAGCTTAAATGAAAATATTTGAAAGATCTACTTCTATACTTCATTGGCTTTTGTGGTCACCAATTCGACTCCATAAAGTATCTCTCCTTAACAACTTGTCGGCCTGCATCATGGCTTCATCATACCCGTTATGATGCTTTACTTTAGCACCATCTTTTTCAAACACACTGCCTTCTTTATCAAGTGTGTAGCAAAGTGTATGTAAGCCCATTCATGATGAAATCATATTAATACCACTTTTTAGTGATGTTGATGGGGAGCTCTTGAAGCATGATATGCATTTGTCAACCTCTTCTCGACTTTGATAGTTTTCCATAGTCTCATCGAATAAACTCATCAAGCGGTAGTTCGTTTTGAATGTTGACATGTGAGGTGCTTCAATGAGGAATGTAGTATACCCAAGAATGCTTTTACAAATTCGAAACTTGCAACGCAAGATGCTTAAGGTTTTTTATTTTAGCAATCATTTATGGGGCGTAGAAGAGAAGCAAATAGACCTGCGAAGAAACTACATATTTGAGTGTCGCTAACATGGAAAGATAGATTGAGTGCTTGCTTTGATCCAAAGCAAATGATTCACCATATAGGTCTCTAATTGTTAGCTCCAAGGAGTTTCAAGGATCATCTTCGAAAGGCACATTTATGGTAGGCTCCATATAAACAAGAAAGACAAGATTTCTATTAGAATAGAAATCTTCAAAATTTATAAATTTATTCTTATATGATTGCCAAGCATTTTTAAATGTAAGTTCTTGCTTCATTCCTTATTTACTTTTATGCTTCAGTAACCTAGGTATCCTTTCTTTCTATCGTGATTTTCCTTGTTGCCCATTTCAAATTCTAATGAATAGCCGTATTACTCTGAAAGAAAAATTTTCAAGAAATTTCCTTAAGGATATTTCGTTCACCTTAAATCATTTACCTTTTCTTTTTTCTCTGAGTTATTTTTGAAATATATTACGTATTGTTCTAATTTTCCCATTCTGTGTTGTTAATTGTTAGAACATTTTTTCAATCTATGCATTTCAGAAATATCTTGCAGATTTAATAGAAATGACAGAAGGGTAGTTATAAATTAAACTAACTAGTACCATGCACGTACACTTGTATGTAATAATTTTTTTAAATTAAAATTATTATCTATTTTATTTAGTAAGTTATATCCTATGAATAAGTCTATTCTTACTCGACATGCTTTTTCTTGCTTTTACTTTTGTGTTCTTCTTTTCTTTTTTTTTTTTTTTTGTCATTCCTAACATAATTTCACATTTGATCATCTAATTTTTTTTCTAGTATGAAACAATATTCTGAATTTGCAACAAAATCTGAAAATTCTACAGCAAAAATAGTCTAGAACAGGCAAATCCTCAGCCATTGAAGCTTAAACTAAAATATTTAAATGATCTAACCCTATACCCCAGTGGTTTTCGTGATCACCAATTCGGCTCCCTGAGGTTCATTACCTATCGGCATGCATCATGGCTTGATCATAACTTCTATGATGTCTTAACTTTAGCACCATCATTTTCAAACGCACTGCCATTTTTATAAAGTACGTTTCAGAGTGTATGTGAGCCAATTAATGATGAAATCTGATTAATTCCACTTCTTGGAGAAGTTAATAGGGAGCTCTTGAACCTTGAGTATTTTTTGTAACCCCTTCTCAATGGTGATATTCTTCCATAGTCTCATCGAATAACCTCCTCAAGCGGTAGTTCATTTTGAACGTACACAAGCAAGGTGCTGCAATAACGCAAAGAACGCTTTTAAAAATTGGAACTTCCAACACAAGATGCTTCAGGGTTTTCATTTTAGCAAATGTTTGTCGAGCGCAACAGAGAAGTGCGTGGACGTTAGAAGAAACACATATTTGAGAGTTTCTAACATGGAAAGATAGATTGAGTTCTCTGTTCAAAAGAAAACAATTCACCTTATAGGTCTCTAATTGTTAGCTCCAAGGAGTTTCAGGAAACACCTTCAAAAAGGCACATTTATGTTGTAAACAAGCAAGACAAGATTTCTATAAGAAATCTTCAGACCTCATAAATATATGTATTATATGATTACCAAGAACTTTTAAATGTAATTTTTTTTAATTCCTTATTTAATCTTATGCTTTGGTACCCTAAGCATTATTTCTTTATATCACCATTTTTCTTTTTGCCCATTTCAAATTCTAATGAATATACTCATTAGTTTGAAAGGAAAGCTTCAAGAAATTCCCTTATTGATATTTGTTCATCTTAAATCGTTTACTTTTTCATTTTAACTTGAGTTATTTTTTAAATAAATTATGTATCTAATTTGACCATTTTGTGTTGTTACTTGTTAGAATATTTTTTGAATCTATACATTTTAGAAATATCATGAGGACTTAATAAAAATGTCATCAGTGTCGTTACAAAATTAAACTAACTAGTATAGTGTATGTGCATTTGAATGTAATAAATCTTTTTCAAAAATGAAATTATTATTTTTTTATTTCATATGTCATATCTTGTAAATAACTCTATTCTTACTCGGCATACTTTTGGTCGTTCACTTTTGTGTTCTTCTTTTCTTTTTTTTCTTCTTTTTTCTTTGTCACTACAAATCTAATTTGACATTTGTTCGTCTAAAATTTCTCCTAAATAAGAAACAAATGTCTGAATTAGCAACAGAATCTTAAAATTCAACTGCAGAAATAGTCTAGCATAGCTAATACCTCAGCCCCACTTGGAAAGATCTACTTTTATGCTCTAGTGGTTTTTGTTATCACCAATTCATCTTCTGCAGGTATTTCTTCTCTACAGTACTAGTCGACATCTATCGTGGGTTCATCATAATCGTTGTGATTTCTTAACTATAGAACCATCTTTTTCAACCACACAACCATCTTCATCAAGTGCGTAACAAAGTGTATGTAAGCTAATTCATGATAAAATCTTATTAATTCCACTTTTTGGATATTTTGACGGGGAGTTCTTGAAGCTTGATCCGTTTTGTCAACCTTTTCTATACTACGATATTCTTCTAGAGTCTCATCGAATAACCTCTTCAAAGGGTAGTCCATTTTGAATGTAGATAAGTGAGGTCCTGCAATAGACAATTTAGTATACTCAATAGCGCTTTTTCCAATTAGAACTTTCAACCTTTAAGATGCTTAAGGTTTTAACTTTAGCAAATGTATGTGGGGTGCACCAAACAAGTGCATTGGACCTTAGAAGAAACTACATATTTGAGTGCCTCTAACAAGGAAAGATAGGTTGAGTGCTTGCTTTATTCACAAGCGAACGATCCACCATATTGGTCTCCAATTGTTAGCTCCAAGGAGTTTCAAGAAACACCTTCAAGAGGCACATGTAGTTAGGTCCCACGTAAACAAGCAAGACAAGATTTCTATAAGGAATCTTCAAACTTCAAAAATTTATGCATTTATAATTACTAAGCACTTTTAAATGTAAGTTCTTGCTCCATTCCTAATTTACTCTTATACTTTAGAAAGTAAGAACCCTTTCTTTCTTATGCTATTTTACTTGTTTCCCATTTCCAATTCTAATGAATATACTCATTACTCTAAAAGGAAAATTTTGAAGATATTTACTTATGGATATTTGGTTCACCTTAAATTGTTTACTTTATTTTTTTTACTAGAGTTATTTTGGAAATATACTACGTATTTCTCTAATTTGCCCATTTTGTGTTGTTAATTGCTAGATTTATTAGAAATCTATGTATTAGAAATATAAGAAATATCAACTTTTAGATTTATGTATTTCAGAAATATCTTACAGATTTATTAGAAATGACAGAAGTATAGTTAGAACATTAAAACTAACTAGTATTTTGCACCTGCATTTGCACATAATAAAATTTATTTAAAATTAAAATTATCATCTATTTTATTTAGTTAGTTATTTCCTATTAATATCTTACTCGACATACTTTTGTGTTCTTCTTTTCGTTTTTTCCTTTTTTCTTCGTCATTACTAATCTAATTTGACATTTTATCGTCTGGTCTTTTTTAATAGGACACAGGTGACTGAATTAGCAACAAAATCTGAATATTCTATGGCAAAAACAGTTTAGCACAGGGAAATAATTAGCCACTGAAGGTTAAATGAAAATATTTGAAAGATCTACTTCTGTACAGCATCGGTTTTTGTGATCACGAATTTGACTCCATGAGGTATCTCTCCTATACACAACTCGTTGCCATGTTTCATGTCTTCATCTTAACCTGATGTGAATTCCCAATTTTATTAGTAATTCAATTTATCACAATCCCAAGATCACCTCCTTTTTTGAAGAACTTATATTGAAGAATTTTTAATTGAAACACTCCATTAAAGAACCTGTGGAGGTGAAAGCTCCGCAAACCCAATAATGTGAGAAAGAACCCTTTCTCAACTTGGAAGCAAGAACCCTAGGGAAAGGCCCTAAAACCCAAGCTACACAAATTAGAAGACTTAAATCAATCCACCCAAAAGATAATAACTTCTAGGATTGATTGGAGAAGGAATTGTCGATGATCGATAATCAACCTACTAAGGAAATTGTATGACCTAGGATAGGCATGAGAACATGGAGAGCTTCCAATAATCGGTTACGAGGTCAAGAGCCAGATAGACTTGGAAACGCAAAGAAACAAGCTTGGAAAAGTTTGAAGCTATAGAAGCCAGACTTACCATCTACCCTACTGTCACCGGTAGGGTTCTAGTCCGAAAATTATTTTGAGAGCCTGACCTACCGTCGATGTTAGGTCGAGGACTACCGTCACCGGTAGGTCTCAAGAAGCTGAAGACATTGATGGGTTTTAACTTTCTTGACCCATCTTTTTTATTCTTGTAATTAAATTAGACTTGTAATTAAGTGGCCTAAGTGCCTATCAACTTATTTTAGTCAAGAATAGCCATTATGGTTGGTAGTTTAATGTTTTGGAACCCCATATATATATATGTATTATTGTAACCATTGTGAAAAAGTTAGACATTTAATGTAGAATGAAAATTTGAAGAAGATTGAGAGATAGAAACTAGGGTTCGTAGGTTTCTCTTGCTTCCTTGTATATTAGGGAAATTATTTCCATTGTATAATCTAGTCAATTAATTCTTGAATTCAATTCAAGAGTTCTTTGTCTAATTCCAAATCTTTTTTTCCTTGAGGTGGTAGCTTTCGTATAGCTAATGTTGCTTTGAATTAAGGTTCTAATTGTGAGAGATGAATCGGTGAAGCCTCTAGGGCTTGGTTGATTCTCTCTCTTGGTAGGAGATCTTTTCTTGTTCTTGTTTCTTATTTGTTTCCATTTTACTGCAATTTTCCCTTGAAATTTCTCAACTTCTCAACACATGATTGTCAAGTAACCTCTTTAAGGGAGTTGCATCTTGGAAGTGTCATTGGATCTCGTTCAAGCCTTGGGAGATTCATACCATAAAAGAACCCTTAGAAACTAGCTAAGGAGGTTAAGAACCCCTAGAACACTAAGGAGAAACTCTCTCAAATCAATTCATCATATTTCATTCACTACTTACAAATGAGGCGTAATGAGATATTAATAGGAGAACTCGAACACCTCTCCAAAACCTAATTAGTGTTTAAAGGACCTAATTAACATTTAATACAGTTAAGTAAAAACTTGAAAATAAAGAAACCAAAAAATTAACAAAAAAATAACAAAATTGACTAAAGGTATAATGTTAACTGCACCCGGCCAGGTCCGGCTACTCAACTTGTTTCAATAACTTATTTGAGTGAGAGCTACCAGAGATGGAAGGGTAGGAGCCTACGGTCTCCGGTAGGCTTTGTTTTTAGCCACACTTGTGCAGTTTTTCATCTCTTTGGTTATCGGATTTCTTTGACCTTCAAAATGTTCAAACTATGATGTGAATCTTCAATTACATGTAGATTTAATTTAACACCATCCAAAGATCACCTCTTTGATGAATAATCTCTATTGAAGATTTTGTAGCTTCAACACTCTAATGGAAAACCTATGGGGATCTAAGCCTCATAAACCCAACATTGAGAGGGAAAACTCTTTCCTAATTAGATAGGAAGAACCTTGAGGAAACTGAGGCTTCAAAACCTCACCTATACAAACTAGAAGACCTAAGATCAATTGAATCAATTAAGAAGAACTCTAAGACTTAATCACTGAAAAGAATTAGAATGATCAATTGAATTCCATAGGTTTATCAACCTAAGGAAATCAATTGTTCACTACTGAGGATATTAACCCTTAGCAAGCTAACTAAGCAATGGTGAAGAACCGTAAAGACAAAGAGAATGCTCTCTCAACAATTTCTGCAAAATTCATCAATAGTTAAAAATGAGCTTATAATGGGATATTTATAGGCTAAGGTCTAAACCTAACCTATCTAGTGATTAATGGCTTCAAAATACCCATTAAGTCCTTGATTAAAAGCTAGAAAATCAGTTCAAATAATAAAATCCCGCCTAAGAATTACAAAGGTACAAGTCTACCAGGACCCTAGTGGCTATGTTAGGGTGTAGCCTTCAAAGCTTGTCCCGTCAAGAAACCTACCGGCGAGGTAGGTACAGGGCCTACCATCAGTGGTAGGTCCAACTCTTAACAGTCCATTTTCTTCAATCAAAACAACTATTCCTTAGTCAAGCATCATTAAATGCCTTGCTCGCCTCACTAGTGAATTAAATTATGAGTCAATTCATTAGCTTTAGTCAACCCGATTCACATCATCCGCCTCTTCTTTAAAAAGATTCGCGCTCAAATCTTCACCCACATCAAACAAAGACAGATGAAAACATAGAAGGTAGTACTACCATAAAAGTCAACCGGAAGATTAATATAAGCACTAAATCATTCAAGAATGAGAAAAGGCTCTTTGCCACTGTTTTCAAGCTTAGACTTGTGTTGAGAAGAAACTCGTTCGAATCCAAAGTGCCCTAATGCCAAAGTGCCCTAACGCCAACCTCTAGGATCAAAACTAATTGTTTCTTTTCAAAGGTCTTGTGGATGGTTGCATTATTAGCATCATGATTCTTAAAATAAATATACTTAAAATACTCCATCTTTTTCACTTTACCAAATCTCAAATCATGATCTAGGAATAAAGAAATCAAATCAAAAGACATTAGAAAATTGACACCATAATTAACTTCAAACAAAGAGGAAAGAATAGTAGAAGGATAAGCTTGATTAGAAGCAAACTCAATAAGGAATAAACAAAGTTGCCATGTAAATCCGGTATTCTTCTTGGGTACATCCATCAAAACACTAGCTAGGATGCTAAGGTCCTTGATGAATTTCTAATAAAATCTTTGGAAACCATGGAAACTTCTTCCTTCAAATGCACTCTTGGAAATTAGCCAATCTTAGATTGGTTGCACCATATTTTCACGCACTTGGAGACCTTAAAAATTCACTGCATAACTTAGGAAAGTACCATGTTCCACAAAAAACTCATATTTTCCAAGGTTATCATATAGTTTCGCATTCCTCAAAATAGACAAAACTCGATTAAAAATATGCAAATAATATGCATTAGTTTTGCTATCAAAGAAGATCTCATCAACATACGCCACAACAAATATAGAAACCATGCCTTTAAGAAACCTAAGTAGCCCAAAGATAAACTCCATAGATATGTTTACACAAGGTTCTCTAGGCATATTCAAAAAAATATAATGTCCATGTGGCGAAGATGTATTAGCTGTTTGATACTCTAAGCAATTAATAATAAACCTTTCTACATTTCTTTCCATGCCAAACCAAAAGAAGTGCTCATGTAAAATCGCATAATTTTTGCGAATACCAAAATGATCCATCAAACCACCACAAATTAGTTTCTTTCAGCAACAACAATATAGAGAAATAAGAAGGAATGCACAATTCACTTTCATGGTAAAGAACATCATCATATATAAAGTACTCATCACTATTCACAACCAAACAAGCATCAAATATGTCCTTGAATTCGTTATCTCTAACATGTAATTCCTTAAGCATATCAAAACCAAATAATTGAGCTTGTAAAGTAAAGAATAGAACGTACCTTCTTGATGAAGCATTCGTTACAACATTTTCTTTACCTCTCTTGTACAAATTGACATATGAAAATGTCTTTATGAATTTCATTCCTATTGTACAGCACTTGTTGATCTTCTGTTGTTCTTTGAAAGACAATGCATAGGGCTCCTTTTTATAAATTGCATATCTCAATGTTGCTCCGTTCACCAATTCAATTTGATGTTCCATCTCCCTCAATGGAGAGAGTCCACCGAGTTCCTCTTTGCAATAGAGAAGTGAAACCAACTTGTCTTTCTCAATGGCTTCTATGAACTCGCTCTCTTTGTCATAGAAACATGTCTTTTCTCCAATGGTATTACTTAAAATGAGATGAGAGAATATAAACAAGAAATTTCTAACATTCTAGATGGTCTACATTTCTCTTCGGAAAGCATTCTATCAAATAACTCTTTAAGAATTAGATGAATAAACAATGTATCTTCAAATTCATGTTTCAAAATGAATGCACAAGAGTTCTTTGGATAAAAACCACTCCTTGAAAGGCCTATTGTAGTAAAGATGTCCCACAACAAAATCTTTGCAAACTTGTTCAAAGGCCTCCTTTTTCAAAGTAGATTTTTCAAATGCCAAAAAATACTTTGAAAACCTCAATAATAACTCCCATTCAGTTTTCAAAATCTTTCAATAAGAATTCCTTGAAATGCAAATGATAAAATTGGAACTCAAATGTATTTTCGAATAAAATGTTCAAGGAGTTAATGACATTTGAAAGCTTTCGCTACAAAAAACTATAGATATTGTTGGGGGGTTTACGTTTTCGTTTAGGGACGATTTCTAATCCCTGCAAAATGGCTTAGCAGCAGTTTGCCAAATCGCAGCTAATAGCGATGCCTCTAAATAATTGTGACGGTTTTTTGAAAACCACCACACACACTGCGGTTATTTTGCGCCGGTTAAATCTCTATTGAAATTGTTTTTGTAACGCACTACCCCATAGGTACCTAGTATGACTTTAAAATTATGGGCGTTATGAAAGTAGAGTTTAGTTTGATATAGTGAAGTATAGTGTTTTGACACCTAGTGGTATTTTGGGGATACTTAGGAATAAGAATAAATTTTATTATATTGAAGTTTTATTATTAAGGTTTATAAGTGCCTTTAAGTGGACTTTATTCTTAATACTTAGTGTATGTATTTTAGAAATATAAGAACGGGATAGTTTAAAAAAAAAAAAAAGCTTAACCATTAAATATTTCTGCCACCTCAACGGCACAGCCGTCACCCTACCATATCTTCCTTTCTTTTTCTGTCTTCTCTCCTCTAACCACCATTATGCTTGTATATATATATATCATGGGGTTTTCTTTTCTTCCTTAGTTCCTCGGCAGCTATATATATATAATACACTAGGAGTGTTGTTTTTTTCCTCAAGTTTGAAAGGAGGCAAAGATATCAAGTCTCACCGACACCTCTACCTTGCAACAAGATATTACAAGCGCCCAAAGGAATGGCATGAGACTCCAAGAGTTTAAGAACTGAGTGTAAGCTAAAAAGTAGACAGATTATTGGACATTAGAAACTGATAAGAGCTGGTACTTTCATAATCGGTTGTACATTCCTGGTGTTACCGAGCTTAAGTGCAAAATACTATAAGAAGCATATAGAAGTAAGTATTCAATGCATCCTTGAGAGAATAAGATGTATAAAGATTTAAAGAAAAAATTTTGGTGGAATGGAGTGAAGAGAGAGATTGCCGAGTATGTAGCAACCTGTCTTTCGTATCAAAGAGTTAGGACGGAGCATAAAAAAACAGCAGGACTACTACAACTGCTACCTATTCCTAAATGGAATTGGGATCAGGTGACAATGGATTTTGTCACAAGATTACTCCAGACCAAGGGGTATAAGGACGCTATCTGGGTAGTCGTTGATCGTCTAATGAAAGTGGCTCATTTTATTGCCATTAATATGACATACCCTTTGGACGAGTTGGCGTAGATTTATGTAGATGAGATTGTCCGACTTCAAGGGGTGCCCGTTAATATTGTATTCGATAGAGACCTAAGGTCTACCATAAGGTTTTGACCCAAGTTCTAGGTAGCTATGGGAACCAACCTAAGTTATAGCACCACAGCACATTCCCAAAACGATGGACAGTCTGAAAGGACAATTCAAACCCTAGAGGATATACTAAGAGCTTGTGCCTTGGACTTTGGAAATAAGTGGGTTGACAATCTTGCTTGTGCTAAGTTTGCTTATAGTAATAGCTACCACTCTTCGATAGGAATGACACCATTTGAAGCATTATATGGTAGGAGATGCAGAACACCCTTGTACTGGGATAAAGTTGGAGTTCGATCCTATTGGAGACAAAGAGACTTGATGCCAGAGTTGGAGGAGATGTAGAAACAGGTTAAGTTAACTCAAAATTGACTTCGGACAACTAAAAGTAGATAGAAGAGCTATACCGATAGATAGAAGAGCTATACCGATAACTGAAGGAGAAATCTGGAGTTTTGTATGGGAACTCGAGTTTTCTTAAAACTTACTCCTTGTCACAAAGTTTAGATATCTGAAGAAAGGAGAATTAAGCTCTCGATATATCAGACTGTTTGAAGTTATTGATAGGTAAAGTAGCACATCCTGCACCTGATCATGTTCTCAATGATGACTAATTGGAATTACGAGCCAATCTGTCATATAAATAGAAACCAACTGAGAGTATAGAATGAAGCGTAAAAGAATTACGTAGGAGACAGATTCCAATGTATAAAATGGTATGGAGACATTATGGAATTGAAGAGGCAACCTCGGAGATTGAGGAGTACTTGAAGAGAATGTATCCAGAGCTTATAGGTACGTAACTATTAAATTTCGAGGACAAAATTTCTTTTAAGGAGGATAGAATGTAACACCCTACCCCATAGGCACCTAGCATGACTTTAAAATTGTGGGAGTTACGAAAGTAGAGTTTGGATATGATATAGTGAAGTATAGTGTTTTGATACCTAGTGGTATTTTGGGGATACTTAGGAATAAGATACTTAGGAATAAGAATAAAATTTTATTATATTGACGTTTTATTATTAAGGTTTATGAGTGCCTTTAAGTGGATTTTATTCTTAATACTTAGTGTATGTATTTTAGAAATTTAAGAACTGGATAATTTCAAAAAAAAAAAAAAAAACTTAACCATTAAATATTTCTGCCACCTCAACGGCACAGCTGTCACCCCACCATATCTTCCTTTCTTTTTTTTTTCTTTCTTGACTCTTCTCTAACCGCCATTATGCTTGTATATATATATATATCATGGGGTTTTCTTTTTTTCCTTAGTTCCTCGGCAGCTATATATAATACACTAGGAGTGTTGTTTTTTTCCTCAAGTTTGAGGCAGCAATAAACTACTAAGGTTAGTATATATTATTTAAATATAGTATAAGCATATACTATTATTTTTATTTTAGTTATATTATATTTATTTTATTTTGGTAGTTATACTTTATACTATTATTCTTTTTATTTTATTTTGTTAGTTATATTGTATTTATAAATATATAGTACAAGCATATGTATATATATAGTTTAGGTTGATTTATTTTAGGATTTAAATATTTTTAAATGAATTTTTAGTATATGGTATATAATTAACTATGGTTTCTTGGGAGAGTATATTTTTTTTGGGGTGTATGATTTTCGATCTTTTTCAAAAACATTATCATAAATATATATAACATGATATAGGTATATATATACTTCCTAAGTTTATTTCGTAGGATTTCGATATCAGTTAGGGAATAGGGCTATTTGATTAGTACCCGGGTATTAAGAATTTTCATATTATCACTTTATAGGATCGTAGCACCAGATCTGCATCCAGGTGAGTCCACAAACTCCGTTTTATTATGTTATTTCAAAAGTTACGGGCTATATAAATATGGTATCTAAACTTATCATAAAATATCTACTATTTTTGAAATGGTATAACGTGCCATGTTTTTCTTAATTGGAGATGTTCTCCATGATGTGTTACATGTTCATTAGAAATGCATAGGATCGGTGCTCCATATAGTTGTTGTCTTTTTAAAACAGATTATTATTTTTGTGAAAAAAAACTAGTCTGTGCATGGGTTTTCTAGAAATATTTATAAGTTGGAAAGTACTTTGTTTTTAAAAAGTTATATGATTTGGCATGCATGAATGTAAACATGGCATGTTTATAAAATCTGCATAAGCTGGAGAATGCTTTGGTCCTGAAAGGTTATATGTTTCAACATGCATTAATATAGGCTTGCCATTGGCATAATTATGAAATTTACATAAGCATGTGATGACTGGCGGATGAGGATTTTTGGCCGGGGCAATTGGTCTTTAGATTTGTAAATATATATGAAAACCTCATTCTGACCAGGGTTAAAGTTTGGTGAAAATCAAGTGAACGGACGCGTTAGCGGATTGCACTGTACGTGGCTAGTTCCCTGTACTAGGGCCTCTTCCGATGACGTGGGCGGATTTTTGACTCTGAGGGTGGATCCACTTGAAGAGGGGCGTAGTACCTGGAGGGCGTGGCCCAATCGGTATTTACGTGGACATCGCATTTGCAGTGGGACGGTCGCCTAGTGGAGAATCAGGAGGGGCTCGAAACTGAGGTTGGCCCCAGGGTAGACCTGGTAGGTGCCCCAGGAGTCTGTAGCCTGTTTTGACCAGTGATATAGGAGTGTGGTTGTTTGTAATCAAGTGCTCGTATGGTGTTTGGCTGGTATTGACTACGAGATACCGGAACTTGGTTCCGATGGCCTCGTTTTGGGGATCCGGACTTTGTCCGTGGAGCCCCATTGTTGCGTTACATGTTCTTTTAAATTTGGGTCGTAGAAGCAGCGCTGATGTGTCTTGATTCGCTCAAACTTCCCAGCTGCGCTCGAAACCCTCATGTAGGTTCAAGCATCAGTTTTGTTAAAATAGTAAAAGAAGTATTTTTCTTATAAGATTGCATGAACTGTTTTGTGAAACTGCATCGTCATTGTTTTAAAAAAATCTCTACAGCAGACACACACGTGGACTCACTGAGCATTCGTTCTCATGTTTTTCCATATCATGTTTTCTTCTCAGATTAACTCAGGACGGTCAGAGATACAACAAACCGTTGAAGTTTTAGGCGTGGAATTTTGGTTCAAGTCTCTCCGGAAGGACATGCTATTGTGTTGCTCTCTTGTACTCGAGCTGTTTGTAAAATATTTCTATCTTTGTATCGGAATTACATAAGATAAGAAGGTTTCTTGAACCCTATATTTTAAGCGCCTTTTTAGTGTTCAGATTATTTAGATTTCCACTGCATATCGTATATATACTTCTAAGTGTTGCCCAATGGGTTATGCTCTTATTTTTAG
This sequence comes from Catharanthus roseus, assembly GCA_028651295.1. Taxonomy (NCBI): domain Eukaryota; kingdom Viridiplantae; phylum Streptophyta; class Magnoliopsida; order Gentianales; family Apocynaceae; genus Catharanthus; species Catharanthus roseus. The sequence goes on from JAPQWS010000168.1 coordinate 31,059,382, forward strand.
ACTTATAGTTTTGTGCCGAAAGGCACACAGATACCCTACTCAGCCGCAGTTGACCTAGTGAAAGAATTGGGGATATCACAGTTTTTCTTTTACCAAAATAAATATTCACGGTAGTTTTTAACCCGCACTAAAAATTTTTCTTGTTTTAAAAAAATCATTTTCGCGGGTTTCGAACCCTCGCTAAAATTTATTCTTGTTTTTAAAGCATTCTACACCTTGACAAATCTTAGAAACACTATATTAATCACTGTATGTTATAGAATTGATAAATCCAGTTAGATCTGTCATAATAAATCTTGACTCATCAAAGCATTCTACACCTTGACAAAATAAGGATGCGAAATTGCAAGAGCAATATCCAATAGACTCTATAATTACAAGTTAATTGAGTTAATTATTGCATTTTTCAGCATAACCAGAGAAACAAATTAATAGCCAATGTCACATGTTTATATCCTAAAACCCTAAAGTCATATCTACGGTTTTTCCTCTTTATCTAAAAACATAAAACTCATGATTTTTAAGACCACATCAACAATGCATTGAGAGAGAGATGTACTAATAAGATTCCATTTCCAGTTTGTAGTGTAATTTTCTGTACCATGTCATCACAAGCTTGATTAACCTTATGGACCAAATAGGCAAATAAGACAATAACTTAATACTTACTCATACAATACTGGCGGATGACAAATATCTGAACTAGGATAGACAATAATATATCCACATGCATGAGCCATTGAATCAAGTGTATACACACATTCATATGATCATAAACCAGAAAGATTGACTAGCTAGTAGACCAAAGAATACACTATATCAAAACTTTATTAATTACGAAACTGTCAGAACCAACATGGATATGTGTATGCTACCCAGCTTTAGGAATTAGTTTGTTATTTATTTTTAAATTTTTTTTTTTAAAAAGTTCATGTATACTAAGATAAGAACTTAAAAGTATAGTTGGTATTAAAACCAAACCAAAAACATACATATATATATATGTATATACCATTTCTAGTAAAAAGTATATTCATTACCATCTCTAGACTTTAACAAGAGACTTTCAAATAGAATTCCATAAACTAATTTCCATTGTCCTTGAGAATATATACCAAAGATCATTTACTTGATCTACATTTTTCTCCAATTACGACTATATATAAATTCACTATATCACAATTTCAACTTCCAACAGAAACTAGTTTGTATCAACCAAAAGCCCTATTTTTAAACCTCCTTCATGCAACAATGGAAAATGGTTTTAGGTTGGCAAGTGCATATATTGTTCAAGAGTAAGCCAAAAAAATTATCATGCATCTCTTCTTCTATATGATTATTTTACTTAACTTAGAGGGCTTTTATAATTTCTTTTTTCTTGTTGACCTTTTATGGTCTAATTCTGAAGCAAATGTTTCTTTTTGGACACATATATAATCTAAGCATTAAATATAAGCGATTCAAAACATATCAACCATGAGACACGCAATGAATTGAAATATTTATCCGTATGTAATAATAGACATGTAAAGCTAACAAGCCATAGTTAATCTGCATTATCAAAGATAATTGTACCTGTGGTGTCACAATCACTAGATTCCAAACACCCATTCACAAGACTGAGGGTACTGATCAAAGCATGAACCAGTTACATTCTTTTCAAGAATAGTAGGAAATTCCATGAATATGCAACACCATATTTTCATGTGCAGTAATATATATATATATGTATATCACTAACAGATTTAAGGGTAGGTTTTATTTTGATGGCATGCAAACAGCTCATTAATTGATCAAACAGTAATAGATAATTTGAAACAGCTCAACCCAATAAGTACCTAGCGTGACTGTAAAATTGGGCGTAATGAAAGTAAAATTTGAGGTTTAATGTGGTGGAGTATAGTATTTTGACACTTAGTGGTATTAATAAGATTGAGTTTTTTTAGTGAGATTTATAAGTATTTTTAAGTGAGAATTTTAAGCATACCCAATATTTATATTTTAAAAATTTAAATACTTGATATTTTTATATAAAGTTTATAAAAAAAATTCCCAATTAAGAAATTGCGGCACCCATCACCACCAAATTCTCTCCAAATTTCTTTTTTTTTTTCTTTCTCCCCCCCTAACCGCCTCATATCCTTTTATATATATATATATATATATAGTATGCCTTTCTTTTTCTTTTGATTTGTTTGGTAACAAGAAAGCAGCCATGGTATATTAAGGTTAGTTCTGTATGTGTTTTATTTATTTATTTATATATTCATGTTAGTTAGATTATATATATAGAGTTTAGTTTAAGCTTGTGATTTTTTTGGGATTTAAAAGTTTTATATAGATTTTAGTATACAGTTAATTGTGAGATTAATTTCTAGATTTTATATTTTAGGTAATTTAGGCGTTTTAAGTAAGTGTTCAAATTAAAGATTTTTAAGACCATAACATTTTGGATCTACTTTAGGATATATATATACACTTCCAAAATTCATTTCATAAGACCTTGATATTATTTAGGGAATAAGACTACATGTCTAATTTTAGTACTATATTTGTAGGATCATAGCAACAGATCTACGTCCAGGTGAGTCCACAAACTCTGTCTTATTATATTATTTCAAATAGTATGGGTTATGTAAATAGGTTTTCTGAAACCTGACACGAAATGTTTGCTGCTTTTGGAACGATATAACTCAGCATATTTTTTGGAGATGTTCACCACAATGTGTTACATATTCCTTAGAAAATGCATAGGAGCGGTGCTCCATATAGGTGTTTTCCTTTCTAAAACAGATTATTATTATGGTGAAAAGGAAAGACATCGAGTTTAAGTGGTGAGAGAGAAGTTTCCAAGAAATAAAGCACCGACTAATTATGGCACGAGTTGCGCTATTACCTAATTAAAGTGAGGAGTTTTCCTTATAAAAGGGAAGACCTAGAGACAGTTTTGCTACAAGATAGATAAGTTGTTGCTTATATTTCAATTAAATTGAAGGGTTATGAGCGGAATTATCCAACACATGATTCGGAGCTAGTAACTATAATTGGACTAGAGAATGGTGACTTCACTTATATGGGAAAATATGAGATCTTTATTGATCATCAAAGTTTATAGTACTCGTTTTCCTAGAAGATTTAAATATAAGGTAATGTCGATGGATGGGGCTGTTGGAAGAATACGGATACCAAATTAACTACCATATGGGAAAAACTAATCCAGTGGTAGGTTTAAGTATAATGCTAATGTTGTGGTAGATTTAGTTCTATATTCAATATATATCTCACTTTAACATCTATATTGCAACAAGATATTACAAGCGCCCAAAGGAATGTTATGAGATTCCAAGAATTTAAGAACCAAGTGGAAGATAAGAAGTAGATAGATTTTCGGACATTAGAAACCAATAGGAGTTTGTACTTTTATAATCAGTTGTACATTTCTGACGAAACCGAGCTTAGATGTAAAATACTAGAAGGAGCACACAGAAGTAAGTATGTAATGCACCCTGAAGAGAATAAGATGTATAAAGATTTCAAGCAAATCTTTTGGTGAAATAAATGAAGAAAGAAATTGCCGTGTATATAGAAACTTGTCTTACATATCAAAGTGTTAAAGCGGAGTATCAAAAGTTAGCAAGACTACTACAACAGCTACCCCTTCCTGAATGAAAATGAGATCATGTGACAATAGACTTGGTCACAGGATTGCCCTGGACCAAGGAGTATAAGAATATTATCTGGATAATCATTGACCGTCTAACAAAAGTGGCGCATTTTATTGCCATGAGTATGACATACCCCTTGGACAAGTTAGCACAAACCTACCTAGGAGAGATTGTACAACTTCATGAAGTGCCTGTTGATATTGTAGCAGATAGGGACCCAAGGTTTACTTCAAGGATTGAGCCCAGGTTCCAGGTAGCTATGGGAACTAATCTATGTTACAGTACCGCAGCACACTCCCAGACCGATGGATATTCTAAAAGGACAATTCAAACCCTAGAGGACATGCTGAGAGCTTGCGCCATAGATTTTAGGAACAGGTGGGTTGACAATCTTGCTTGTGCTGGGTTTGTTTATAATAACAACTACCACTCTTTGGTAGGAATGGCACCATTTGAGGCATTATATGGTAGGAAATGCATAACTTATAGGTATACGACCATCAAATTTCAAGGATGAAATTTCTTTTAAGGAGGGTAGAATGTAACGCCCCACCCAGTAAGCGCCTAGCGTGACTCTAAAATTGTAGGCGTCATGAAAGTAGAATTTGGGGTCTAATGTAGTGGAGTATAGTATTTTTACACTTAGTAGTATTTTGAAGACACTTAGGATTGAGCATAAAATTTTATTATATTTAGTTTTTTTTAGTGGGATTTATAAGTACCTTTAAGTTGGAATTTAAAAAATACCCAATATTTGTATTTTAGAAATTTAAGTACCTGATATTCCTATGAAAAGTTAAAAAAAAAAAAAAACTTCATATTAAGAAATTGCTGCCACCTGCCTATCCACCCATCACCACCAAATTCTCTCCAAATTTCTTTTCTTTTTTTTCTCTCTCTCCCCCTAACTGCCTCATTATATATATATATATAGTATGCCTTTCTTTCTCTTTTGATTTGTTTGGCAACAAGAAAGCAGCCATGGTACATTACGGTTAGTGCTGCATGTGTTTTATTTATTTATTTATTCTTGTTAGTTAGATTACATATGCATATATAGTTTAGTTTAAGCTTGTGATTATTTTTGGGATTTAAAGGTTTTATATAGGTTTTAGTATATAGTTAATTGTTAGATTAATTTCTAGATTTTATAGTTTAGGCAATTTAGGCGCTTCAAGTAAGTGTTCAAATTAAAGATTCTTGAGACCATAAGATTTTGAATCTATTTTATGATATATATATATACTTCCTAAATTCATTTCGTAAGACCTTGATATTATTTGGGGAATAAGATTATAGCTCTAGTGCTTAGTAAAATATTAAGTATTTTTATTATTATATTTGTAGGATCATAGCAACAGATGTACGTCTAGGTGAGTCCACAAACCCTGTCTTATTATATTATTTCAAATATTGTGGGTTATGTAATAGGTTTTCTAAAACCTGACACAAAATGTTTCCTGCATTTGGAACAATATAACTCAGCATATTTTTTGGAGTTGTTCTCCACAATGTGTTATATATTCCTTATAAAATTAATAGGAGCGATGCTCCATACACATGTTTTCCTTTCTAAAATAGATTATTATTATTATTATGGTGAAAAGGAATTTGTTTGTACACGGGTTTTCTAGAAATATTTATATATCGGAAAATGCTCTAGCTTGAAAAGTTACATGTTTTGACATGCATGAATATATAGATCTGGTATTGGCATAATTGTGAAATTTGCATAAGCATGTTGTGAACTGGCAAATGGGGATTTTTAGTGAAAAGTATTCATGATCTGATTATGTCCTGATGGCTGAGCAAGCGGCTTTTCTGTTATAAGCACATATGAAAACCCTATTCCGACCAGGATTACAGATCTGGTTATGATCTTGTGTTCGAAAGTATCAGAGGATTGCATTGTACGTGGCTAATCCCTGTACGAGGGCCTCTTCCGATGGCGTGGACGTTTTAGACTCGGGAGAGTGGATCCACTTGAGAGGGGTGTAGACCGCGAAGGGTGTGGCCTAATTGGTCTTTCTGGACACCGCATCATGATCTGCAGTAGGATGGCCGACTTGTGGACAGCCAGGAGGGACTTGAAACTAAGGTTGGTCCCAGTACAGACCTTGTAGGTGCCCTAGGAATCTGTAGCATATTTTGGCCAGTGATATGGGAAGAGCGGTTGTTTGGTAATCGAGCGCTCCTAAGGTGTTTGGCTGGTATTGACTACGAGATACCGGACCTTGGTTCCGATGACCTCGTTTTGGGATCCAGACGTTATCCGTGGAGCCCGACTGTGGCATTGTATATTTCTTGAATTCGGGTATAGAAGCTGTATTGATGTGTCTTGATTCGCTCAGACTTCCCAGCTGCACTCGAAACCCTTATGTCAGTTCAAGCACCAGTAGTGTTAAAATAGTATAAGAAAATGTTTTCTTATAATATTGCATGAATTGTTTTCGTGAAACTGCATCATCATTGTTTCAAAAAAAATCACTAAGGCGCACACACACACAGGTTGACTCACTGAACATTCGCGCTCACATTTTTCATATCATGCTTTCTCCTTAGATTAACTCAGAACATACAGAAGCACGATAAGCTACTGAAGTTTTGGCCTTGGAGTTCTGGACCCATTGTCCCTGGAAGGATATATATTTATGTTCTGTTTTTTTTAAACTTGAGTCGGTTGTAAAGTTCTTCCTTTTATTTTATCATAAGCTTTGTTGATGTAAGATACTTTTATTTTTGTATTAAAATGATTTTAAGAAGTTTTCTTAAATCTTGTGTTTTGAGCGCACTAGTAGTAACCGATTTACTTAAGTTTTTCACTGCGTACTTTGTGTATATACTTGTAAGTGTTAATCTGGGGTTGTGTTTTTGTTTCAGGACCTATAGTTTAACTGATACCCTATTTAGCAACAATTGACCTAGTGGCACGGTTAGGGGTTTTACATAATTACCAAGAAGTTGATACACAAAAGAGAGACAAAATGAACCTCACGAGTTGGTTTCTTTATCTAAGTTCCTTGCAAACCTTGCATGTCATCCTGGAAAAAAAATTTTAAAAAAAAGTTCATACATGAGAGAAGAATTACCCTTTTGAAATGAATGGAGAATTAGGATTGGTTGAGAAGTAGTAAAAATATATAGCTGCGTAATGGAGTTGTTCAATCCTTACTGCAAATACTTTGAGAGGTCAAAGTAAAAAGGTGGAAGATATACAAATCATTAGGACAGTCATTGATACATCCCCGAGAAACATCATTATATTTTACAAATATAAGCACAAAAGGATTACAGCTGTCCTGAAATATAATTGTTACCAATCTTGAGGAAGCTGCATGTGGCAACGATCCAACAGTTGCATTAGATCATTCTAGAACATCCTACATAAAGATCTAGCTACGGAGTGTTTTAGAGAATACTACACTAGTCTACAGAATGCTTAATATCTCTCTGGTTCTAGAGACTTCCAGAGGATTCTAGACTTGTGTAAAGACTCCCAAAGTTTTCTAGGGCCTTCTAGGGTCCTCTAGATATGTCTAGATCATGGTAGAACGTCCTAGAATGTTCTAGAACATTGTGGCCTTGTCTAAAAACATGGAGAAACCTCTTGTCTCGCAAGCAGAGCATGAAAAACCGGTGCAAATAAACCTCCACTATTCAACCTTTTTTTTGTAGTGTTTTATTCATTGCAACAAAAGGGAACTTGACCACTCTCGAAGGACATAAGTTAGTTTAAGGAAACAAAATCATCATGATTGTCCACAAAAGTATCAAGGAAAGTGGAAATGTAGCCAATATTTTCACCAAACTTTCCTAAACACTTATCATGTAGAATATCAAATAAAGCACCATCTAATTCAAAACCAACAACTATAGACTCAATGGATGCATTATTCATAACTCCGAAATTATATTAAGAAAGATCCAACATAGAACCACTATGCAACAATAAAAATCCTCAAGAAAATCATGAGAAGAAAGGTATGTAGAAGTATAAGATACAACAAGAAAGAGACACCACCAAAAGAAATAGCACAAAATTTCCATATATGCTCACATGAGAAAGATAAGATTCTAAAAACAATTCTAATCCCACAAGAGAAACTTCATAACATATGAGAGAAGGGTTAAGAGATAAACTTATTGGTAGATCTCTAAGAATAGCTCCAAGCTATTTCTCCATCTTTCTTCCTTTGTCTTCAATTCCTAGTACATAAGAAACATAATTAACAGTATTGAAACGGCATTCATCAACTCTAGGAATTGCCAAGGATTGAAATTAAACTCTATTAATTGTTTCTTTTCTATTAAAGTTCCTAGAGAATTGAGAAGATAAAATTGATGTTCGTTTGCCATGAAAACAAGTTAGAACAACTTTATTTCCTTACAATAAATCTCATAGCTCAAGTAGGAAATAGAAGGGAAGAAGTTTATAGCCTTGAAGGACTTGTAGGCAAGGTTTCCTCCTTTATCCTTGCTTGAATCTCCAAAATTCTGCACACATAAGAATTTACTAGCAAAAAAAGAGTTAGTTTCATTAGTATAGAAATTCAATTCCCCATTCTCTTCAAGTACAACTATCTCTTTTTCTCTTTGTTCTTCTTTTTCACTCTCTTGTTTTTCAATGAAAGACTCATTTTCATTTACTCTCTCACTTTTCTCAAACTCACTTTCTTTCTCTTTGGAGCACTCTAGAAGTTCACTTTCTTTTGAAAGGATAGAGATGGAATCAAATATACATAATCTCTCAACTATCTCTCTTTGTTTTCCACTCTTTCGTTTTCTTTAATCTAAATTGTAGCTTGTGAAAGCTCATTAACTTTTGAAAATTCTTCAATGATTGATGATTTCATGATTTCTACCTCTGTAACTCTTTGAGATGGCATGGGAAGTTGTTTTTCTCCGTACCTTTTAGCCTTTTATAATGCTCTTTGCCCTATTCACTTGATCAATTATTCTTACCTTTTCTTTCAACTTCTTTTTCTCTTCATAAATTTCGTGAGGTGCCAAAGAATTTAGAGTGAATTTCTTGCCATCTTTGGTGAAGTTGTAAGAATTCTTGTCCCCATTGTATATAGCTTTCCTATCATATGTCGAAGGACATCCAAACAATAAATGACCAGATTACATGAGTGCTACATCACATAACACATCATCTTTATATATTCCTTTAGAAATAGACACCCACACTTGCTTTGTGACTTTGATCACTTCATTATCGTTTGACCATTGGCGTATGTAAGGCTTATAATGTTCAAGAAGAGGCAAATTCAACTTTTCCACAAGGTAAGTACTAGCCACATTAGCACAATAACTTCCATCAACAACAAGATTAACGAATTTGTCTTCCACAAGGCATTTGAGATGGACTACATGTTTACTTTCATTCTTCCTCCCATAGAAATTCTCATCATATAAGCTCTCAAAGTAAACTTCTCTACCATAACTATGTTGATACTTTTCATAACAATCATAAGGACTATGCTCATAATAATCATATTTAGCATTATCTCCATCATAACCCCCACAATTATCATAAGAAGTATACATGCCCATAAGATTTAGCATAAGAAGAGAAGTTACCAACTCCAATATATCTTCTAGAAGTGAAGTTTCCATTTCCATGGTTGTTCCCTGCATAAGCATTTGAATCCATTGCCATCACCATGATGGAAACTATGCATATCTCTCGCAAGCTTAGATTGATAATCCCCTTGTTTGCTATTTGATTCCATCCTTTTCCATGATGGATTAGACTAATTTTGCTCCATTTATTTATTGTTTAAACCTACAAATTAAACAAAGGAAAACAAAACAAAACAAAACAAAAAAAATGACCTTCCAATCTCTCCCTAAGTGTGTACACTCTTTGATGATCACTCTGTTCACTCGTGTTTAGCACTCTTTATTGGCTTTTATCAAGATAAGCTCACCCTCTTGCCTTTTCCAAAAACCTAACGCTCAAGTGTCTATATGATCCTTTAAACTTCTTAGCAAACTCAAACCAAGAGCATTAATCCCAAGCAAGCAAAACAATCAAAACACTTAGTTGAATAAGTGTTCAAAGAGGCAAAGGTTCAAATACTTGGGGTGTAAGAATTTCAAAGAATGTAATCTATGAAAAATATCCAAAAAAATATTATTGATCATCAATTAAAAGATTAAGAACATAAGGAAACAATTAGAAGTAAAAAGCAAAGCAATTCAAAACAATTAGGCTAAACAAAGAACATATGAGGACTAAAACACTTTTTCCAAGAAACAGGGGATAATGACACCCTGGCACTAAAACGACGATAACTCGAAAACTATAAATCCAAATCAGATCAAACCAATACATAAAGATTCCTAATTCAACGAGGATGAATGTAAGCACAAATTTCAGGATTAATCAACACTTTTTTTGTTGTCGTGAATCCGAAATGCATTTCACAATTCAATCAAATTGAGCAATCAATTGAACTCAAAATTGAGTAAAACTTTTTTGAATTGAATCCCAACTGAAAGGAGAACATCTACATCACAAATCAACAAATATTCGACCATAATTCAAATAAATATTCAATTGATTTTCGGAATGATTTTTCTATACTACTATTGCATGATCTTCATATATTTTTTTTATAGATCATCAAGCACTTCTTCTTTTTCTTTGATTTTCAAAGAATTTTAAACACTTACATTGCAAATTGACCTTCATTTAGAGGTTTCTCTGATACCAATTTGATGTGAATTGTTCAATTGCATGTAGATTTGATTCAACACCTTCCTAAGATCACCTCCTTGATGAAGAACCTCTATTGAAGATTTTGTAGCTTCAACACTTCAATGGAAAACCTATGAGGATCTAAGCCTTATAAACTCAACATTGAAGGAAAAACTCTTTCCTAATTTGATAGGAAGAACCTTGAGGAAACTAAAGTCTGAAAACCCTAACTACAGAAACTAGAAGACATAAAATCAATTGAATGAAAGAACAAGAACTTTAAGACTCAATTAATGAAAGGAATTAGAACGATTAGTTGAATTTTATATATTCATCAAACTAAGGTAATCAATTGTTCACTACCAAGGATATTAACCCTTAGCAAGCTAACAGAGCAAGGGTGAAGAACCTTAGACACAAATAGAATTCTCTTTCAACAATTTCAACAAAATTCATCAATAGTTACAAATGAGCTTATAATAGGGTATTTATATGCTAAGGTCTAAACCTAACCTATCTAGTGATTAATGGCTTCAAAATACTCATTAACCCTTGATTAAAAGATGGAAAATAAGTTCAGACAATAAATCCCGCCTAAAAATTACAAAGGTGTAAATCCACCAGGACCCTATCGGCGACGGTAAGGTGCAACTTACCGGATGCAGTTGGGTGCAGCCTTCAAAGCTTGTCCTATCGAGAAACCTACCGGCGATGGTAGGTGCAGGGCCTACCATCACCTGAAGGCCCAACTCTTCACAACTTGTCCATTTTCTTCAATCAAAACAGACATTCCTTAGTCAAGCGTTATCAAAGGCCTTGGTCATCTAGTCCGTGCACTAGTGAATTAAATGATTAATCAATTCATTAGCTTTGGTCAACCCAATTCACATCAAATTGGTTTTTAGTGTCTACAACAAAGTTGTTTAAAAATCTCTTAGCTTTTCAATGAATCTTGAATCTCCTCAATTGAACTCTTACAACCCATTTTACGACCAGTTTACTGGAATGTGTCATCTTTGTAATTGAAGGTAGCATGTCTGTATTAAGACTAGTTATAGGATATCCAAATGAATTCATCTAGGAATGAGCTATAGAATTATGGATGTGATACCCCCAACTCTGCCACTAGGTCAACTGCGGCTGAGTAGGATATCTGTGTGCCTCTCGGCACTAAGCTACAAGTTTGAAAACAAGAGCACCCCCTGGGCAACACTTAGAAGTATATATATACAATACGCAGCGAAAAACTAAACAATCTGAACACTAAAATGAAGCTCAAAACATAGGGTTCGAGAAAACTTCTTATCTTATGGTAATTCCGATACAAAGATAGAAATATTTTACAAACAGCTCAAGTACAAGAGAGCAACACAAAAACATATGTCCTTCCGGAGAGACTCGAACCAAAATTCCACGCCTAGAACTTTAGCGGTTAATTGTATCTCTGACCATCTTGAGTTAATCTGAGAAGAAAACATGATATGGAAAAAAAACGTGAGCGCGAACGCTCAATGAGTCCACGTGTGTATGTGCGCTGTAGTGATTTCTTGAAAACCATGACGATGCCGTTTCACAAAATAGTTCATGCAATATTATAAGAAAAATACTTCTTTTACTATTTTAACAAAACTGATGCTTGAACCTACATGAGGGTTTCGAGCGCAGCTGGGAATTCTGAGCGAACCAAGACACATCAGCGCTGCTTCTATGCCCCAAATTTAAAAGAACATGTAATGCAACAGTGGGGCTCCACGGACAAAGTCCGGATCTCCAAAACGAGGCCATCGGAACCAAGTTCCGGTATCTCGTAGTCAATACCAGCCAAACACCATACGAGCGCTTGATTACAAACAACCGCACTCCTATATAACTGGTCAAAATAGGCTACAGACTCCTGGGGCACCTACCAGGTCTACCCTGGGGCCAACCTCAGTTTCGAGCCCCTCTTGATTCTCCACTAGGCGACCGTCCCACGACAAATGCGATGTCCACGTAAATACCGATTGGGCCACGCCCTCCAAGTACTACGCCCCTCTTCAAGTGGATGCACCCTTAGAGTCAAAAGCCCGTCCACGTCATCAGAAGAGGCCCTAGTACGGGGGACTAGCCAAGTACATTGCAATCCGCTAACGCGTCCGTTCACTTGATTTTCACCAAACTTTAACCTTGGTCGGAGTGAGGTTTTTATATGTATTTATAAATCGAAAGGCTAATTGCCCGGCCATCATAACAAATTCAAGTTATAAATATTTCAGAGTACCAAAAATCCTCATCCGCCAGTCATCACATGCTTATGTAAATTTCACAATTATGCCAATGCCAGGTCTATATTAATGCATGACGAAAAATGTAACTTTTCGGGACCAAAGCATTCTCCAGCTTATGTAGATCCTACAAACATGCCATGTTTACACGCATGCCAAATCATATAACTTTTTAAAGCCAAAGTATTTTCCAACTTATAAATATTTCCAGAAAACCCGTGTACGGACTAGTTTTTTCTTTTCAAAACAATAATATTCTGTTTTAAAAAGACAACACCTATATGGAGCACCGCTCCTATGCTTTTCTAATGAACATGTACCGTTTCAAAAATATTAGATATTTTATGGAAAGTTTAGAAATCATAATTATATATGTAGGCTTTACAGCCCTTTATCTCCCAATTTTTCCCCTTTTCCAGTCCAATTGTTCCTAATTAACCCAATGATGTGTTTAATCCTGAACCAGATTGCATAGGCTTCTTGTGCTCTCTTCTTGGGCTGCCCCTTGGGCCGTCTTTCTGCTGGCTGTTGCTTGGGCCGCCTCTTGACCGAGTCTTCTTGCTAGATTGCTTCTGGGCCGCCTCTTGACCGAGTCCCGCGGGATGCCCGTGGCCTGGGCTGGCCACCCGGGTCGCTTGCTGGTGACCCGCTCGCGACTGTTCGACTGGCTCTTCTTATTGATGGCGTCTCCTGGTTTTATGGACAGTCTCTCTCGATCTTCTCTCTCGGCCATTTCATTCTCCTGGTGTGTCTTGGAGTCTTTAAGACTCCAACTTTTCTTCTCCTCCTTCTTCAGTCGGCTCTGCCATTGTTGTTTTCTCTATTTATGCTGTTTAACAGCCTTGTCTTCTGTCACCATTGTTTATCTGTTGGTGAGTTTAGAGAGATAGCCGTGAGGAAAGAAAAGAGAGAAAGAAATAGAGGTCGTTCAGTTGCCGATGATTCTTCCAGGTTGAGGCTCTTGACTGAGGGTTATAATCCCGATCATCACCCTTCTTTATCACCATCGCCTCGATGCAGCTACGCCGCTGCTTGGGGACTGTTCCCGGTTGGATAACTCCTCGATGCTGTGCTCCTCGGTCATCTCTTTGATTTTCTATTGGACGGTTTTCCAACAGTGGTGAGCAAAACCGCTCTTTGTTTATATTGGTTTATTTGTTACTGATTTGGGTGTTATTTTGCAGATTGTTCCTTGAGTGATTTCTGTTCTTCAGAAAGATCAAATGTTTCTGTTTATTTTTCTTCTCCGCTGTATTTTTATTGTTGAATTTGCAATAGTAATAGTATTTGTAATAGTAGTTAGGAGGTTTTCTCCATCAATTGGTATCAGAGCTACGGTTTTTGGTTCTCTGGTTCCAGCGTACTGCAGCAATCATCGAATCTAAGAAGTATCTCAGAATCCGGCGAGTGAATTTTTTCTCATCCTCTCTGTTTTACAGTTTTTCTTCTTTCTGTTTCTTCGGCTTGCCGCCGTTTTTCTGTTTATTGTTTATCAGCTTGCCGTCGGCTTTATCTGGTTTATTGTTTTCGGCTTGTAGCTGTTTCTGATATTATCTCTGTTTCGGATTGCCGCCGGTTCTATTTTCTGTTGATTGCTGTTGTGACGGCTTGCCGCCGCGTTGATTACTATTACTGCTTATTATTGCTTTACTATTATTCTGCTTCTGTTCTTTTATTATTTCCAGTTTTTTTGTTGCTTTGTTTTGTCCTCTGTTTTTCAAAAACCAAAACCCAAGCCTCGCTTGGATCCAAGAGATTCCAAGTATCTGTGACTTGGAGGTTTTTCGTTGCTTATTTCAAAGGTTTTCATTCTTCTGTCTTTTTCTGTCGTTTTTGTTTGTTCCTGTTTCTTCTGCTATTCTGTTTGTTACTGCTTTGATTTGGTTTTTCTGTGCCGTTTGTGCTACACTATTTTGTAATCAAAACCAAACCTAATCAAACAAAATTAAAACAAACAAATGCTGTTTTTCTTTGGGAGATCTTTCCTCTGTTTTTTTGAAAAAAAAAAAAGGAAAAATCTGGACAATTTTTTAGTCAAAACTTTTTTTTCCAAATCTTTCATCTTTCTGAAACCACTAAATTACACTTATTTGCCCTTAAAACATGTCAGTTCCAAAAATTGAAATTGACAGGTTTGATGCAAAATCTGATTTTGTAATGTGGCGGAGGAAAATGAAAGCAGTTTTGGTACAAAACAAAATTGCTCATGCTATTTGCAGCCCTAAAGAGTATCCGGAGTCTTGGAAGGGCGAAATCCTTAAAGAAAAACTAGGTGATGCTCATAGCTATCTCACCTTGCATTTGACTGATAATGTTTTACGGGAAATTGATGAAAAGGACAACGCTTTTGAAATTTGGACAAAACTGGAAAGTTATATTTGGGAAAATCTCTTTCAAACAAAATCTATTTAAAAGAACAGTTTTTTGGTTTCAAAATGAGTGGAACAAAATCACTTTCTAAAAATATCAATGATTTAAATAAAATCATTTTGGAGTTACAAAACGTCGGAGAGAAAATCTCTGATGAAAATGTTGCAGTCATTTTACTAAATACCTTACCTGATTCCTTTAATAATGTCAAATCTGCCATTAAATATGGTAGAAATGATCTTTCCCTTTCTGATGTTAAAAATGCTTTAAAATCAAAGGATTTGGATTACAAAAAGAGAACAAGTTTCATGGTGAAAATCTTTTTGTAAGTGGAAGGATTGACTGGAGAGAAACTCCTAGTCGTCGTTTTAAAAGTTGTTCCAAATCACGAGAGAAAAGCAAGGTAAAATGCTTTTACTGTGGGAAAGAAGGGCATATGAAAAACAAGTGTTTTAAACGAATCAAAGACGAGAAACAAAGTAAACATAGTAAAGGAGGGAATAAAGACGATAAAACTCACGGTTTTGACTCAGATGGTAACTCTACGTTTTCGGAAGTTCTGTGTGTTTCTCTTTCTCCTTCATGTACTGATGTTGTTAATCATTGGGTGCTTGATTCTGGTTGTTCATTTCACATGTCACCAAATAAACACTGGTTTTCTGATTTCAAAACTTTAAACCAAGGAAAAGTTTTTATGGGAAATAATCAGGTTTGTGATATAAAAGGCATTGGCAGTATTTTTATAAAAATGCATGATGACGTGACTAGAAAACTCACTGAGGTGAGATATGTTCCTGACTTACGTTGGAATCTTATTTCTCTCAGTTATTTAGACTCTTTGGGTTTCTCTTTTAAATCCAAAAATGGTATTTTACGTGTTTGCAAAGGAAACATAGTCATGCTAAAAGGTTTTAAGAAGGAAACTTTATATATCTTTCTTGGTAAAACTGTTTGCAACTCTACTACCTTGATTTCAAAAAATGTCCTAGAGAAAACTATATTGTGGCATCGGAGGATTGGCCACATTAGTGAAAAGGGACTTTATCATTTACAAAAACAAAAAATTTTGTGTGGTGATAAAATTGATTCCTTGGATTTTTGTGATCACCATGTTTTGGGAAAACAACACAAAATCAGTTTTTTTACCAGCACACATAAGTCATCTGCACCTCTTGATTATGTGCATTGTGATCTGTGGGGGCCTGAAAAGGTTCCAACTTACGGTGGTAACGTTTATTTCCTTTCTATTGTTGATGATTTTTCTAGGCATGTATGGGTTTTTCTTTTGAAAACCAAAGATCAAACGTTTTAAAAATTTTGTGAATGGAAACGTTTTGCCGAAAATTATTCTCGAAATAAACTAAAAACTATCAGGACTGATAACGGTCTTGAATTTTGTAACCGGAAGTTTTCTGGCTTATGTGCATCACATGGCATTTTACACCATAGGACGGTTAGACATAACGCACAACAAAACGGAGTTACCGAAAGGATGAACCGTACAATTATGGATAAGGTCCGTTGTTTCTTGGTGTCTTTTGGTATTCCAAAACCATTCTAGGGTGAAGCTGTTAGTACAACTGTGTACCTCATCAATAGGTCTCCGTCCACCGCTATAAACTTTAGGACTCCTATAGAACTCTAGTCTGGGAAACCTCCCAATCTTTCAAACCTAAGGGTTTTTGGTTGTGCAGCCTTTGCTCATCAAAAAGAGGGGAAACTAGATCCAAGATCTAGGAAGGGAATGTTTATAGATTATTCTTGTGGGGTAAAGGGTTATAGAGTATGGTTAAAGGGTGAACCAGGGGTAAGGGTTATCATCAGTAGGGATGTCATCTTCAATGAATTAGAAATGCCCTGTCTTAGAGATAACACTGTCACCAATAATCCTTCTTGTGATCCTTCTCCTAGTAGCATTCTAGTGGAGGTGGAGACTATCTCCGAACCCACTCTAGAACAGTCTCAGGAACCTAAAACAAATTCTGAGCCTTCTGCTCCTTCTAGTAGCTCTCTCGTTCCTGAAACTTCTGATCCTATTCTAGATGGTTCTAATGAGGAAGAGGAACATCCTGAGGCTCAAGCCCAAGCTCTTAGGGATTATCAACTTGCTAGGGACCGAGTTCGTAGAGTACCTAAGGATCATCCTCGGTATGGTTACCCCTACATTGTATCGTATGCTTTTGCTGTTACTTCTTATGTTGAAGAAAAAGAACCCTTGTGTTTTTCTGAGGTTTTGAAAAGTCCCAATCGTGTTTTATGGTTGAGTGCTATGGAGGAAGAAATGTTTTCTTTAAACAAAAACAAAACCTGGATTCTTGTTCCAAAACCTTCGAAACAAAAACTTGTTGATTGCAAATGGATTTTTAAAATAAAAGAGTCTGAGTCTTCTAATGAACCTCCTAGGTTCAAGGCTAGACTTGTTGCAAAAGGTTTTTCACAAATTGAGGGCATTGATTTCAACGAAATTTTTTCTCCTATTGTTAAATACAAAACAATTCGGTTTATTCTTGCTCTTATTGCTTTCTATGATCTTAATCTTGGACAGCTTGATGTGAAAACTGCCTTTTTACATGGTGACCTTAAGGAAACCATTTATATGCGTCAACCGCCTGGTTTTGAAGTAAAGGGTAAAGAACATATGGCATGTCTTCTGAAAAAGTCCCTATATGGACTTAAACGATCACCAAGACAGTGGTACAAGAGGCTTGATTCTTTTATGTCCAAAATTGGTTTTTCGAAAAGTAATTATGATAGTTGTCTTTACTTTCCTGGTAATAATGTAGATTCTGCTATTTATCTGTTGTTGTATGTGGATGATATGCTGATAGCTTCTCATCACAAAGTTAAGATTGATGAACTGAAGTCGCTGCTAAAATCCGAGTTTGATATGAAGGATTTGGGTGTGGCATCCAAAATCCTTGGGATGAATATTTCTAGAGACAGACCTGATCATTCTCTCTTCATATCCCAAAAGCCTTTCCTTCAGAAGATAGTATCCAAATTCTCTATGCAACTTTGTAAACCCATTACTACTCCTCTTGCTAGCCACTTTAAACTTTCCCACAAAACTTGTCCTAAAACTGAAAGTGAAAAGAGAGATATGGCCAACATCCCACACCGAATGGCCATAGGCTCAGTCATGTACTCAATAATATCTACCCGTCCAGACATTGCTTTCTCCATAAGCCTTCTTAGTAGATTTATGTCGAATCCTGGAAGAGATCATTGGGCTGCTCTCAAGGGGCTTTTACGTTACCTAAACGGAACAGTGGATCGCGGTTTACACTACCATAATTGGTCTGATTTTGAATTAATTGGATTTGTTGACTCTGATTTTGCAGGTGACAAGGATGGTAGAAAGTCTACCACCTCATACTTCCTTACCTTTGCAAGTAATTGCATCTCGTGGAAGTCCCAACTACAGCCTGTGGTTGTTTTGTCAACTACTGAGGCTGAATATATCACAACAATAGAAGCAATCAAAGAAGCCATTTGGCTTCAAGGGTTATTGAGTGAATTGAATCTTTTAAATTCCAAAGTTATTATTTACACTGATAGTAAAAGCTGTTTACATTTATGTAAAAATCCGGTCTATCACGAACGAACAAAACATATTGATGTCAAGTACCACTATTAGAGAAAAGGTCTCTAGTGGTATTGTTGACTTAGAGTTAGTACTGATAATAATCTTGCTGATTTTTGTACTAAAATTGTAAACACTGATAAATTTATGTTTCACAGGGACTTTCTACATGTGAAAACGGTTTGACTCAAACTGAGTCATCATTCAGGGATGGAAAATATTGTTCGAGGTGGAGATTGTAGGCTTTACAGCCCTTTATCTCCCAATTTTCCCCCTTTGCAGCCCAATTGCTCCCAATTAACCCAGTGATGTGTTTAGGCCTCAACCAGATTGAATAGGCTTCTTGTGCTCTCTTCTTGGGCTGCCCCTTCGGCTGTCTTTCTGCTGGCTGTTGCTTGGGCCGCCTCTTGACCGAGTCTTCTTGCTAGATTGCTTCTAGGCCGCCTCTTGATCGAGTCCCGCGGGATGCTCGTGTCCTGGGCTGGCCACCCGGGTCGCTTGATGGTGACCCGCGCGCGACTGTTCGACTGGCTCTTCTTATTGATGGCGTCTCCTGGGTTTATAGACAGTCTCTCTCGATCTTCTCTCTCAGCCGTTTCATTCTCCTGGTGTGTCTTGGAGTCTTTAAGACTCCAACTTTTCTTCTCCTCCTTCTTCAGTCGGCTCTGCCATTGTTGTTTTCTCTGTTTATGTTGTATAACAGCCTTGTCTTCTGTCACCATTGTTTATCTGTTAGTGAGTTAAGAGAGATAGCCGTGAGGAAAGAAAAGAGAGAGAGAAATAGAGGTCATTCGGTTGCCGGTGATTCTTCCCGGTTGAGGCTCTTGTCTGAGGGTTATAATCCCAATCATCACCCTTCTTTATCACCATCGCCTCGACGCGGCTACACCGCTGCTCGGCGACTGTTCCCAGTTGGATAACCCCTCGTTGCTGTGCTCCTCGGTCATCTCTTTGATTTTCTGTTGGACGGTTTTCCAATAGTGGTGAGCAAAACCGTTCTTTGTTTATATTGGGTTATCTATTACTGATTTGTGTGTTATTTTGCAGATTATTCCTTGAGTGATTTCGTTCTTCAGAAAGATCAAATCTTTCTATTTATTTTTCTTTTCCGCTGTATTTATTGTTGAATTTGTAATAGTAATAATATTTGTAATAGTAATTAGGAAGTTTTCTCCATCAATATGGCCCATAACTTTTGAAATAACATAATAAAACGAAGTTTGTGGACTCACCTAGATGCAGATATGGTACTAAGATCCTACAAAATAATAATACGAAAATACTTAATACTTGGGTACCAATCAAATAGACTTATTTCCTAAATAATATCAAAATCTTACGAAATGAACGGAGGATATATATATATCCTCAAAAGCAGATCTAAAATCTTATAGTCTCAAGAATTTTTAATTTGATCACTTACTTGTAGCACCTAAATTGCCTAAAATATAAAAACCCGAAATTAATTCCACAATTAACTATATACTAAAACCCATAAAGAACCTTTAAATCTTGAAAAAAATCAACAAACCTATACTATATAACTATATATATATAATCTAACTAAAATAAAAAGGAAAGAGTACATGCAAAATTGCTTACCTCAAATTGGAAGATCACCATGGCTGCCCACAAAACTAAAATATAAAAAAAAAAACCACTAACTTATATATATATATATATAAACAAAGAGGCGACTAGTGACAAAAGAAAGAAAAGAAAGGAAAAAGGTGGTGGTGACGGGTGGAAAGGTGGAGGTGGCAAAATGTTTCTTAATTGTGAAGTTTTTTTTTTTTTGGAAACCTTATATGGAAATATCAAGTACTTAAATTTCTAAAATACACATACTATGTATTAAAAACAAAATCCACTTAGAGGCATTTATAAACCTTAATATAATAAAATTTTATTCTTATTCCTAAGTATCTCTAAAATACCACTAAGTGTCAAAAACACTATATTCCACCAATATAGACCCAAACTCTATTTTCATAACGTCCTTAATTTTAAAATCATGTTAAGTACTTACGGGGTAGGGCGTTACAATAGAACTCTCAAGAAGTCTTTCACAATCTTCATGAAGATCACTTTTTCATTTGAAGTCTTTAAAAGCTTCTAAATGGAATTATTCCAAAACTGGTTCAGAAATTCCAGAACTTCCAGTTTATCTCTATTTCGACCATTCCTCTAGCTTTAACCTATGGACTTGAATCTTTCAAGAATTCATGCATATCCGTGGTCATATCATACCCTCTCTTAAATGAATTCATTCTCGAATTCGCACCTTCATTAAAGTACAAAAGGCGGACAACATTAGAAAATAAATATTCTAAATGAACAATGCTACAAACACTATCGTTAAAGTACTCAAGAACTAGACAAGTAAGTCCAGTGGTCATGTAACCAAGAAGGAGAGCCAAATTTTTAGAACTCTTTGAAGGGCCTATGATATGCAAAAGAGTTATAGTCAAAGAAGTTGAAGACAAGATGACTCAATGGACTATGGAAGAAACATGTAAAGATTACAAGACTTCTTCCAAGGAAAGCAGAAGTGAAAGCATATAAATATTGTAAATGACACATATTCACAGCATTTTCCACAATGTCCTTGAAAAGCCGATGAAATTGGAAACTCAAGTTTTCTAAAGATTGCAAGATTAGGAACATGAAGTTTGGTAGCAATTCAAGTTTCCACATTAGAAGCGTTCCTTCAAAATCTTTTAGCAAAACATTTGAAATGAAGTTACTTAGGAACAACTTCTTTGAAAATTCTTCAAGAGGATTAAGACTAACATCCTTGAAAGGAAAATGATAACAAAAACTTGTTTCCTTTATAAACTTAAGAAACAAGCCAAGAAGATCAGTAGTTTGGAACATGACCTCTTTTAAAGGATGATGATATGCAAAATTAACCTTCGAAATGAAATTAGAAACATTTGAAAATGAAGCACAATAGTAGTTCTTTTGAAAATAAACACTTCAAATGAAAAACTTCCTACACCACTCCTTAAAAGGTAGATGGTAAAAAAGATATGTTTCAATAAAAGCTTTCTAAGACTTTTAAAAAGAATCCTTTCTCAAATTAGCTTTCACAAAGGACCAAGGATTACTTTAAAATTTGCCAAACAAATTTCTTTATTTTTTCAAAAATTCTTCAACAAGATATCCTTAAAATGTAAATGGTAGAATTTGAATCCATGGGTATTCTCAAACAAAAGACTCAATTTCTTTGCAAGAGAACTCAATTTGACCACTCAAAAATGCCATAAATTGGTTCACAAGCACAAAGTCATTATGGTTCTCAATAAAAGTATAAAAGAAAGAGAACAAATAGTCACCATTCTCAAAAAACTTCCCTATTCAGTTATTATGTAGAACATAAACTAAGGCACATACAAGCTTAGAACCAAAAACGTTAGGATCAACAAAGGAAACATCATCTAACATACCAAAGCCATGGCAAGAAGGATCAAATTTAGCTCCACTATTCAACAATGAAACCTCAAGAGAAGCATGAAAAGAAAGGAATTTAGAAGTAGAAGACGCAAAAAGAAAGAGACCACCACCAAAAGAGATAGCACATACGTCTCCAATTATGCTCACATGAGAGATATAAGATTCTACAAACTACTTTAAATCCACACAAGAACTTTATGAGATAAAAGAACAGGTTTAAGAAAAGGGCTTATTGATGAATTTTCATGGCATAGGTTTAGCTCTTTTCCAATGCTCACTTCTTGGTCTTCAGGCTCCATGGTATGGCTCCTTCCAAGCATTAATGTCAAAGTGTACGGATGTCCAAGAGAAATCCTATAAAAAAAATAAGTGCAAAAGAATTCAATTTAGTTTCCTTGAGAAAGTGATCAAAACTCAAGTAAGAAGTAAAGAAGTTTATTGTTTTGTATATGTTGTAGTCTAGGTTCCTTTTATCCTTCCATGTTTTGTATCAAACATTTATGCACACATGAAGAATTACTAATAAAAATAGAGTTAGTTTGGTTAGTAAAAACATTCACTTCCTTACTCTTATCAAGTGCAACTACTTCTTTTTCTTTTTGCTCTTCTTCTTTACTCTCTTGTTTTTCAATGTAGCACTCATTTTCCTTTGTACTCTCACTTTTCCTAAGCTCATACTCCTTATTTGATCACTCATATTTTCAAACTTTTCAAATAAAGTACACATGGCATGAAAGACACATAATCTTTCAACTAATCTCAGTATAAAAAAATAGCAATTTACCGAAGGATGTTGCCGACGGCCAAATGCACCATCAGTAGTCACAAACGGGACACCAACGAGTACATGAATGTCGTGGGTGTTAACAATGTTAGGCCAACAAATGGAAGAAAATTGTACGTAAAAAAGTGACAGCTTGTTACCGACAGCATTAACCATCAGTAACGTCGTCGAGAGTAGTAGGTACCGAAGGTTCAACATCGATAATATTTGTTATCGACGTAAAGGGGATAACTCTGATACTGGCTTAAGTTTGTCGTCGGTAATATAGTTTTACCGACGGGATGCTGACAGCATCGTTCGTAGGTATGTCCTTGTATTTTTGTAGCGTTTCTCTTTTTCTCCCACTCTATCTTTTTTCTCTAATCTCAATCTTTTTTCAATGTTCTTATCTCTCATAAGATCACAAGAATCCTCTTTGGATGTCTCTTCTTCAATATGTACTTTAGCACTTCCTTGAACTACCTCTTCAGCTTGTGGAAGCTCATTCACTCTTTGAAGCTCACAATTGTTAGTTTCATTATTTCTACCTTTGTATCTCCTTGAGGTGGTATGGAAAGTTGTTTTTCCTCACATCTTTAAACCTTCAAGATGCGCTTTTCTTTTTTCTCATACTGAAACATTCTAACCCTATCTTTCAACTTTTTTGCTCTTCATAGATTTTTGGAGGTGCAAAAGAGTGTAGAATGAATCTCTTGCCACCTTTGGTAAAGTTGTAAGAATTCATGTCCCCATTGTATATAGCTTTACTTTCATATATCATGGACTTCCAAACAATAAATGACCTACTTTCATGGGTGCTACATCACATAACACATCATCTTTGTATAACCACTTAGTGATATGAACGAGGATGGTCAAGGAGATAAAAAGCTTCAAGGACCTATCTCAAGAGAAAGAGCAGAGAGAACTAAAGAGAATGATGATCAAGTTGCTCATGAATTGATGATAGCAATTGAAGAAACTATAGAAGAAGGCCTAAAGTTAAAGAATGGAGTCTTGAAAGACGACGGAAACCACCCTAAGTTACTTCTAGTTCAATGCCTAAACTTGGAGCAACCAATAGAGTAAATTGGAAGAGGAACAAATCAAGGAGAGAAAAAAACAAAGCCTACCGCAAGTGATAAGCCCTGTACCTACGGTCTACGGTAGGCTTATGTCCAATATAGACTTGTGTGCAGAAGACCTACATGTAATGCGATGTCTTAGGTAGGAATTTCTATTTTTATTCATTTTAAAGCTTTTAATTAAGTTCCTAATGGGTCTTGGGTTGGCCCATGACCATGTTTAGATTAGGGTTTAGCCTAATTTCTATAAATACCCTATTATAGCCTAACTATAAGACTAATTGATTATTTTATGAAAATTTAAGAGTTATCTCTTGGGTTCTTTTGAGGCTTAATCCTTGAACTTTATCTATGGTTTGATCAATCCTTAGATTGAATTTATTGAATACTTGGATTGGGAATATCCAAGGGTTCTCAATTTGATCATAAGCATGCTAGATTCTCTATATTTCTATATGTTATTTTCATTGTTTTATAATGTTTTAATATATACTTCATATTTTATACTAATTCCCTTTATTCTTATCTTAGGTGCTTCCCAACATAAAAAACAATGAAAAGAAACAAAAACAAAGTGAAAACGACGAAAAATGAAGCCGATGGCACCAAGGAAGTGATGTAGATCCACTTTTGATTGTAGTTTGTATTCTACTCCTTCCCAAGGATCACCTCCTTTTCTTGAAGAACCTCTATTGATGATTTTAAACTCAACACTTTTAGATAAGAAGCCTATGAAGATCTAAGCCTCATAAACCTAACATTGAGAGGCTAAAGTTCTTTCCTAGATTGATAATTAGAACCTTGAGGAAAGAAATGCATCAAAACCCCAACTACACAATTAGAAGACCCAACAATAATTGATTCTATGAATCAACTAATGAAAAGAATTTGAATGATCAATTTGTTCCATAAATTATACAATCTAAGGCCACAACTATTCACGATACTAAGGACATTAACCCTTAGCAAGGTAATCTAAGAAGGTGAAGAAACATAGAAGTAATTGGAGAATTCTCTCTCAAATTTCATCATAGTTAGTTACATGGAGTTATAATGGAATATTTATAGACTAAGGTCTAACCCTAGCTAACCTATAGCTCAATGGCTTAAAATACCCATTAAATCCTTGATTAAAAATTTAAAAGACAAGCTAGATAACATAAAGTCCTTCAAAAGAATGCATTATCCAAGTTTCTGCCAAACCTTACCGTCGATGGTAGGGTGAACCTACCATTGGCAGTAGGTATGAGATTTCCCAACATTCCAAACAGAAAGCTTACCGACATCGTTAGGGGCAGGACTACTGTTCACAGTAGGGCGCCTTTTCTCCCATAATTAGCCATTTTCACTATCAATTTGTTCCTTTGGATAATCCTTTATAATTAAGCAAATTGAGAACAACTTAGATGCCTTTCCTTGGCCTTTAAACTCTTCAAACTTGTTCTTCAAATCTTCTTCCATGTAAGCTACCATGCCATTTTCTGTATTTCCATTGGAAGCTTGAGTTTCTTCATCCGAGCTCTAGTCATTAGTCCAAGCTTCAACTCCATGGATGCTTGACTCTTCCGACCTACATCAGATAGTCGAACTATCGCCTAAGGTAGGCCGACCTATTGTCAGCAGTAGGTCTTGGTGCAGCAAGCAGAGAAGGAACAAAATCCTAGCGACGACGGTAGGATATCCCTACCATCGAGGATAGGTCTCGGCCACACAAGAGCAAATTGAACAAAACCCCCACCACGGACGGTAGGGCTCGACCTGTCGTGCACAGTAGGTCTCGGATTTAGTAATTTTAATCCGTTTTTAACTCTATTTAATGTAATTTTTCATTTATTAGTGGAGGGTTCTGCCATTAGGGCTAAGAGGGGTAATAACGGGCGAACTTAAGTTAGATTTTTTCCCCAAATTTATCCTAAATTTGGTAGGAATTTAGAAGAAAAATAGAAATTGAGTACTTAGAGATTAAGATTTGAAGATTCAACATCACAACTTCGTGCTTCAATTGGCCGACTCGAGAGACGAGCTCGGTCAATATTCGGATCTGTGATTTCGGCTTCAACTTTTTCATAATCTTTCTTTTCCTTTCTTTTTACTGAATTCAATATTTAATTTCAGTTTTAATACAATGATTGGTGAGTAGATTTTTATGTTTGGATGAGAGTTAAATCCTCATTCTTGATTATGATATTCTTGGATTAATTTACCAAATTCGATGTTTGTTTTCAGTTGAGTTGTATTCCAATTGTGTTTTGTTGTAATTCAACTGTTGCAAGATTAGATTTATCACCAATTGGGGGTTAATTGGACAAATTGATTAGAGATATGATACTGCACTTTTAGGTCCTTTAAATCACCTATAATTACTGCACTCATAATTTGTTAGGGAGAGAAGAGATTCTCCTCTAATAGTTAGTGAGTAGGGTGGCTTTCATCTACAGATAGGGATTTTCCGATTAATTATGATGATCCAACTCGATTAATTCAACATCGTTTTCTATAAAGTTCTTTTTCCAATTGAATTAGTAACTAGAATTAGGGGGATTCCAACATCCAAACTCTTGCTTTAATAGTTTTTAAAATACTTGGTTATTTCTTGCTTTGTTTTCTTTAGTTGATAAACCCGTTTTTAGCTTTTTAGTTTATTCTTATTCAAACCATTCTTTAGGCTAAACATTAGAAAAAGAGATTAGTACTTAAGCCTCTATCGTTCCTCGAGATTCGACACTTGGGTGAGCTCAATTACTACAGTGATAGGTCCACTTGCCTATTACTTTAGTTTAGTAGTTTAATCCATTTATTTTAAAACTCAAACCATCTAGATTGGGTCTTCTTTGCCCAAGCTAGTTAGGTGTTGGATTTAGCATATCCAATGTTGAATTAGAGTGTGGAGGAAAGGTTAGCTACATGACTTCAAGAGGTCAAAGGTTTGGTATACCTATGGTTGCTTGGGAATGAGAAACCATTTGATGAAGATCTCAACTTCTAAGAGTTATGGATCGTTTTCAATTGATTTAACCGAATTTGGACTTGATTAGATAGATCAAATTGATAAAAACATTTGATCTGTCCAGAAATCAAAACTTATTGGGAAGTGTGCATTAATCGGTTCATAATTTATGTTATACTTACCCAATTCAAATGAAATATGTGTACAAATTCCTCTTCATCGAGCTGGGCTTCTTTCTAAACAAATTTCACTCGATTTAGAGTTGTATTTTCTGAGTCATCGTGATTTTAATCACTAGGTGTTAGTGACCCTATTTTCTTTGAACATTTTGTTTAGTACTCTTACTTCTTTGTTTAGCATAGTTTTGTTTTGCTTGGTTTTTTTTTACTCTAATTGCTTGCTTTAAGTTTTTAAACTTCTTTGTGTGATCAAATTGATTTCGATTAGCTCTAATTGCTCTTGGATTGTTTTTGGAACTCTTGCACCATAAGTTTTTTATGAAATTCCTCTTTGAACTTCTTTACTCCGCAACTAAGTGTTTAATAAGAATTTGTCTTTATTTGATTTCCTTAGGTTATTTTTGGGGAGGAAGTTTGAAGACTCAAAAAACTCTTGTGAAGTGAGGGCTTGGAACAAGGCGGGAGGGTGTGCTCATTTTTATAAAAGCCATAAGAGAGCCAAACACGAGGGAATCGAGGGATCATTACAAGAGAGCATACACTTAGGGAGTGATTGTGAGGTCCTATTTCTCATTTCATTTTTTAATTTGCAAGTTTTATTATGTCTACAGATGTTCAATTACCAACTGCTCACAGTAAGGAACTAGTGAAAGTCCTCATTCCAACTTGGATGCAATGAGGGTCATCATGCAAGAACTTCAATCTATGAGAAGAGAAATAGGAGATATGCGAAGGGACATAACTAATCTTTCTATAGAGAAAAGAGGTGAAAGTCACATTGAAGGACATGTCAATTTCCATACTCAAAGGGGTTATGGAAACTACAATCATCATGGTTCATTCACATTGGTTCAAAGCACTCATTAATTCTATGATGGTGGTAGATACACTACTCCTAGAGATGGAAGAAGAGGAGGTCTAGGAGGAAGGGGATTAAATAGACTACAAGAAGAGGTTCTAAGACATGAAGCATAGCATGTACATAACTTATTTGATGATTATAGGAGAATCTTAATTTGGCCAAGAATACTTTGGTGGTTTTATGGAGGATAATAAGGGGATAGAGTCTTAGATAAGATCAAGTGGAACGTGCCTAGCTTCAAAGGGGAAAGTGATCCAAATGTATTCTTTGATTGGGAAAGTCAAGTAGAGAAACTTTTCATGAAATTACAGTGACAATATCAAGGCTAAGTTAGTCATTGCTGAATTTTTAGGTTATGCACTTCATTGGTGGGAAAGGATTGTCACTCAAAGGGTTAGAAATGGAAGGCAAGCAGTTGAAACTTGGGCCGAGTTGATGCTTCTTTGAGGGAAACATTTGTACTATAGCATTTTTATAGGGAGCTTTACAATAAATTGATGCTCTTGGGCAAGATAGAAAAAGTGTTGAGGAATATAGGCAAGAGATGGACTTATACACTTTGAGGTTGAGCTTGAAGGAGGACAAGGATGCTTCTATTGCAAGATTTGTAAGTGGTCTCAATAGGAACATTGCTAATCAATTAGAATTGTACCCTTATTCCACTTATGAAGACATGTTCAATTTAGCAACCAAGATTGGGACTCAAAGGAAAATAAGTGATTTCTCTAAAACTACTCTTCTTTTTTCAAGAAATGTGGTGTCTAAGTCTCAAGCACCTACTTTTAAAGGTTGACCAAAGAAGGAGGAAACACCTAAGGTGGCTTTCAAAGATAATTCTAAGCCTAAAGTGGAAGAGAAAAGTAGATTGATGACTAATTGAACTAGTTGCTTTAAATGCAATGGTTTGGGATATATAGCTATCAATTGTCCTACCAAGACGACTTTGATCTTTTGTGAAGACATGAATGGTTGGATTGAAAAAGAGGATGAATATTATCTTGAGAACATTATTGATGATGGGAATAGCCATGAAGATGGAACCATTTGGGAATGTTGATAGATTGACATTTTAACTAGTTTTTGGGCTTAATTTGACGTTTATTTTAATTAAATTCTGGTGAAAATTGAGTCTATTTAGAAAAAATAACATTCTTTATACTTTATTTGATTTGTAGGATAAAATTGAAGATGAAGTAATTTTAGAGGACTAAAGTGTAAATAAAAGAAGGAAATTAAAGAAAAAAAGAGAAAAGACAACAAAGTTCACGTAGGATGTCTTTAAATTTAAATGCAATTTGTAATTTCTTGGAAAGCATGCCATGCATCTGGTAACTAATTTTCAAGTCAAATTCTAGCATCGGATTTGGGCTAAACCTGCGCCAGTTTAATATTTTATTTTATTTTATTTTATTTTATTATACCTATCATTTTCTTTTTAGAATTTGTTTGTTTTAATAATTTTAGAATTATAGTTTTAAGTAACTTCCTTTTCCCTTATTCGTTTGATTAGAATTTTAGTTTTTAGTAATTTCCTAATCCTTTTTGGGTTTTCATTTGTAACCTCTTGAGGAGTTTAGGCTTTAGTTTATGATGTGATCCAAATGAGCCAATCACATATGGAATTGAGGCATGGACCATTTACTAGTCTAAGGCCGAAGGAGATTAAAGCTAATAATGGAAACGTGGATAATGGCATGATTTTTTACATGGAAAATGCTTTGAAGATCAAGTTTGTAGGCTTTGAAGATCAAGAACAAGTCCCCAAGTTGCTAATAATCTATGCCATAAATAAGGAATATTCAAGGGAGCAACTGATGTAGATCGGGAAGCAAAGAAGCTAAAGATTTATTGTTTAGACCATTCACTAGTGCAAGGCCAAAGAAGAACTAGCTTGAAGGTTTTGAAGATCAAGTTTGAAGAGTTTGAAAGCCAAGGAAAGGCATCTAAGTTGTTTACAATTTGCTCAATTAGCAAGGATTATTCAAGGGAACAATTTGACAGTGAAAATGGCTAAGTATGGGAGAAAGGCACCCTACCACCGACGGTAGGCCTACCCATACTGATGTCGGTAGGCTTCTACCGAGGAACTATTGAAAGTTCTCATACCTATACCAATGGTAGGTGTCCCCTACTATCGACGGTAGAGTTATGCTGAAGTAATACTTAATGTGTTTGAATTGAGTAGTTTTTGTTATTTTGCTTATCTTTTCAGTTTTTAATCAAGGGTTTAATGGGTGTTTTAAGTCATTTAACCATAGGTTAGCTAGAGCTAGAGTTTAGTAAATAAATACCCCATTATAACTTAATGTAATTGAACAATAATGATGAAGCTAAAAATATGAGAGAACTATTCCAAGTTGCTTCTTGGGTTCTTCATCTTCTTAGATTAGCTTGCTAAAGGGTTAATGTCCTTAGGATTGTAAACAATTAAGCCTTAGATTGAAGTATCTATGGATTCAATTGATTATTCAAATTCCTTTCATTAGTTGATTCATAGAGTTTCCTTCCTTTAGCGGGGCCGCCGTTTTCTTCCGGGGGCTTCGCCCCTAGAAACCCCTCGTTGTTTTTTGGCATGTTTCTGTCTATCTTTAGATTCATGGTGCATAGCATGGCCCCTTACCTCTTCTTATTGGTTGGTTTATTTTGTTAATGGGTTGTAATGTTTTTAAATACATCCTGTGAGTCATCGTTTTCATTGATGTAATATTATCAAGCTTTACTAGAATAGGTTTATTCTATTTCCTATTCCTATATATGTTTTTCTATCCTATGTAACAACATCAGAAGGCCAAGACATTGGAGGCAAGCTCATGGAGATGAAGACTTACCTAGATTGACCTTTGACTTCTATGAGGCTCGTGGAAGTCAATATAGGATTGGGGCCATGCTATGACACGTTTTTTCTATGTATATATTATGCATGTGATGTTTAGTTTATTTCCTTTTATTTTATTAGATATATGTTCTATGAAATAATATATATATAAGAGGAAGAAGGTTTCTGAATCCATGTAAAAAATTAAGTCGTGTAAGGCCTCCCATGATCATAAGCACTTTTCCATGCTTGGATCACCATTTTGTCTCATTGCCAAAGCAAGAGATAAATGGTTACCTAAGTAGGGGAAGATGGAAAATGGTGATTTCCATATGCTTAGAATGTTTTGGGTTAACTAGGCTACCAAAATGGTTTTGAGCCTAGGGCATCATTTGGGATTTTGCCGGTATATATAGATATAAATCCCATAAATCCATTTTTCTCTAATTATGGGTGTTAAGCCAAAGCTTACTTATGATTATTATAAAATGAAAATTTTCTATCCATGATTAATATCAAGTGTTGAATATTTCAAGGAAAAAATTAATGCTTTATTTAATTTAACTTTGCAAATTCTATGTAGATAATGGTCTCAAACAATTCAAACACCTCATTGCGATCCGTGCTTGAAAAGAATAAGCTTAGTGGGACTAACTTTCTTGATTGGGCACGAAATTTAAGGATTGTCCTTAAATAAGAAAAAAGGCTATATGTACTTGAGAACGCTATCCCTAATCAACCAGCTAACAACACTCCTAGAGTTGAAAAAGATGCTTATAGTAAGCACAAGAATGATTCTAGCGATGTGACATGTCTCATCTTGGCTACGACGGAATCTGAATTGCAAAAGCAATTCGAGGAAGTTGAGGCTTATGAGATGATGAAACAACTTAAGGAAATATTCCTAGAGCAAGCATGTCAAGAGAGATATCTTACTACTAAGGCGTTGAATAGCTGCAAAATGACCCCTAGCACTTCAGTTAGTGCTCATGTCCTTAAGATGAAAGGGTATTTTAATCAGCTTGAAAAACGTGGAGCACCTGTAAGTCATCACTTGGCTACTAATATGATCTTGGCCTTTTTGACTTCTGACTATGATCAGTTTGTTATGAACTTCCATATGCATAATATGGAAAAGTCCATAAATGAATTGCACGGGATGCTCAAGCAAGCTGAACAAAACATTAGGAAGTCTACTCCTACTGTTCTGATGGTTCAGAAGGGGCAGTTCAAGAAGAACAAGGGAAAGGGAAAGGATATGGCCAAGAAGGGTAAAGGCAAGCAGAAGCCCAAGCCCAAGGTTAAACCACCAAAGGAAGGGACTTGCTTCCACTGCAATGAACCTAATCATTGGAAGAGGAATTGCAAGCTCTACTTGGAAGAAAAGAAGAAGCAAAAGGCCAGTGAGATTGCCGCTTCAGGTATTTTTGTTATAGAAATTAATATATCTACTTCTACTTCAGGGGTATTAGATACTGGATGTAGAGCTCATATTTGTGTAAATGTACAGGGACTCAAAATGAGTATATCTTTGGCAAAAAGAGAGGTGGACCTGCGAGTTGCAAATGGAGTAAAAGTTGCTGCTGTAGCTGTGGGGACATTTGATTTACTTTTGCCTACTGGGCTTATCATTGAACTTAAAGATTGTTATTATGTTCCTGCTATGAGTAGGAACATCATTTCAGTTTCTTGTTTGGAGATTGATGGTTTTGATTTTAATACTAAGAATGGTAAAAGTTCTATTTGTAAAAATGGTATTTCTATGGGGATGCCTCTTTATATAATGGACTTTACATTCTTAACATACATGATTCCATTAGTAAGCCCATCTAAACATAAATACAAAGAAACTTAAATCTAATGATTTAAATCAAACTTACTTCTGGCATTGTCATTTAGGTCACATAAATGAGAAATGAATATCCAAACTCCATCAAGATGGACTTTTATCTTCATTTGACCTTGAGTCTTATGAAAAATGCGATTCTTGTCTATTGGGCAAAATGACTAGAAGTCTATTTACAGGACAAAGTGAAAGGGCTACCGATTTATTGGAACTTATGCATACCGACGTATGTGGACCAATGAACACATAAGCCAGAGGAGGTTTTAAGTACTTCATTACATTCACAAATGATTTCAGTAGATATGGTTATGTCTATCAAATGAAACATAAATCTGATTCCTTTCAAAAGTTTAAGGAATTTCAAAATGAAGTACTAAATAACCTTGGAAGGAGCATCAAATTACTTCGATCAGATCGAGGTGGTGAATACTTAGGCCAAGAGTTTGACGAACATCTAAAAAATTGTGGGATAATATCACAATTAACTCACCAGGAACACCACAATGGAATAGTATGTCTGAACGCAGAAATCAAACTCTATTAGATATGGTTCGATCTATGATGAGTCAAACAGATCTTCCAATTTCTTTTTGGGGTTATGCTCTAGAAATTGTGCATTCATATTAAATAGAGTTCCATCTAAAGCTGTTTAGAAGACACCGTATGAGCTATGGACCGGGAAACAACCTAGTTTAGCATTTCTCAAATTTTGGGGATGTTATGCTTATGTGAAGCGATCATTATTTGAAAAACTAGCACCGAAATTTGATAAATGTCTGTTTGTGGGATATCCTAAGGAAACTAAAGGATACTATTTCTATCTTCCATCTGAAAATAAAGTGTTTGTTGCTCGGAACGGAATTTTCCTTGAAAGGGAATTTGTTTCCAAAAGAGTTAGTGGGAGTAGAATCCATCTTGAAGAAGCTCAAGGATAGCAGACCATTTCTGAACTGAGTATGGACACTCAGTTCAATTCACGTATTGATATTGAACCCAAACCTTTGACACAAGGCCCAAGAAGGTCTGGTAGGATTTCTCAGATACCATAGAGATATGAATTTCTTGTGACTGAGTATCATAATATTGATCTTATTGATCAAGGTGAACCTAATTCCCACCAAGATGCTATTCATAGTCCTGAATCTAGCAAATAGCTAGAGGCCATGAAATTGAAATGCAATCCATGCATGACAATCAAGTTTGGACTTTGATTGATCCACTTGAAGGTTGCAATACCATATGGTGTAAATGGGTTTTCAAAAAGAAAACTGACATGGATGGCAATGTGCACACTTACAAAGCACGACTGGTAGCAAAAGGTTATAGACAAACTCATGGTATAGACTATGATGAAACCTTTTCTCCAATTGTAATGCTTAAGTCAATCAGAATTCTACTTGCCATTGCAGTATATTATGATTATGAAATATGGAAAATGGATGTTAAAACTGCTTTTCTTAATGGAAATCTATTGGAAGATGTGTATATAACACAACCTGAAGGTTTTATTCATCCTTCGAATTCTAGTAAAGTGTGTAAACTTCAAAGATCCATTTATGGCTTGAAGCAAGCATCTCGAAGTTGGAATCTTCATTTTGATGAAGGAATTAAAGAATATAATTTCATCAAGAATGATGACGAACCTTGTGTGTACAAAAGGGTTACAGAAAATGCAGTAGTCTTCTTAGTACTCTATGTCGATGACATCTTGTTAATTGGGAATGACATCCCCACTTTGCAAAGTGCAAAAAATTGGTTGGGGAAGTGTTTTTCAATGAAAGATTTAGGCGAAGCAACCTATATTCTAGGCATTAGGATCTATCGAGATATATCTAAAAACCTAATTAGCCTAAGTCAGAGTGGATATATTAACAAGGTGCTGAAAAGGTTCAGTATGCAAGATTCTAAGAGTGGATTCTTGCTATGTCACATGGCGTTAAACTCAGTAAGTCTCAAAGTCCTACAACAAATGAGGATATAGAACGCATGAGTAAGATTCCTTACGCTTCCGCAATTGGATCTATCATGTACGCCATGTTATGCACTCGCCCAGATGTCTTGTATGCATTAAGCATGACTAGCAGATTCCAGTCAAATCCTGGTGAACCACATTGGACTGCAGTAAAAAATATTCTCAAGTACTGAAGAAGGACTAAAGAGATGTTTTTGATCGACGGAGGTCAGGACAGAGAGCTTGTTGTAAATGGTTACACGGATGCTAGTTTTGAGACTGATGAATATGATTTTAGATCGCAATCTGGATTTGTGTTTTGTTTGAATGGAGGTGCTGTGACCTAGAAGAGTTCAAAGCAAGATATCGTAGCCGATTCTGCCACAAAGGATAAGTATGTGGCTACTTCTGATGCAACCAAGGAGGTAGTTTGGATCAAAAAGTTCATCACTAAACTAGGTGTGATTCCTAGAATTGTGAACCCAGTGGACCTATATTGTGATAATACAAGAGCCATTGCACAAGCTAAGGAACCTAGATCTCATGAACGATCCAAACATATTCTCAGGCATTTCCATCTCATTCGAGAAATTATTAAACGTGGAGATGTTAAAATTTGCCAAGTAGACACCAATGATAATGTCACAGATCCATTAACAAAGCTAGTCCCACAACTTAAGCATGAGAGTCATACTAGGTCAATAGGTTTGAGAGTCATGTCAAATTGGTAGTAGGGCAAGTGGGAGATTTTTAGTATATGCCCTAGACCAATTGACTCACATTTATGTATTTTGAATTGTATTTTATGCTCTTGGTCATCAAGTATGTGACTTGATAGTAAAACCCTTATAGCTAATAAAATACTATTATTATTTGTCCCTAGTTTTATCACATCTTATATTATTAAACTAGTGTGAAGTTGACTGATGATCAAGTTTTACTGATCATGAATATTAGATATAAAATCAATTCACGAAATACATATTGAGAATATTGTATTGGACATGACCCAAAGTGAAGAAGAAATATTGTATGGGTTTAAGTCATAAGTATTTCTTCTCAGTTTTATATTTGGTGTCCTTTAACCTAATGTTTCTGATGCTTCTTGCATGGGGAGAAAATATATTTTGACATAGTCAAATATCACTTTTAACTAGGTGATTATTATGACTATTGGTTAGCTTATTTTCTTGTCATGACTTGAATATTAGATATGGTGAAAGGGATTTGTCCCTCTCTTTTAGAGAGAGATATCCATGAGCCCCTTGATAAGGAAGATGCATGGCCATGCTCAAATAAGTATTAATAAGGTGTTATTAACATTATTTGTCGGAATAGTCTGTCTGGTTATCAAGTAAATGGTTAATTAAGTTTTATAAGAGTGACTCAGTCCATGCCTTATACTTAACTAGGATATCGTGTTAAAAAAGGACTAAATATTAAATTTGATGCTAGGTTATTATTGCATTTACTTAACTTGGGTAAGCATAATGTCTTGCTAGAGGCCGCTTATGTTTTGTGAATAAATGTCTAGGACATTTTTCATTCACTGGCAACTTTAAGTGAACCTACAGGGTCACACGTATAGACGATCTTGTGAGCACAATGTCCATATTCAATGAATCTAGATTGTGTCTAGATTCGTTGAACGTATACAAAAGGGGAATCAGATTCCATATTGTATTTTCTGGTAAGTTAATAAGTAACTAATTTTATTTATCGGATAAATGAAATTAGTTACTTAATATTACTCATCCAACTGTTGGATGATTATAGGAATAGACGAATGAGATTAAACTGTCATTATATGACAATTAGGGTTCTGATATTGACAGCTATAAAAGGTTATGTTAACTTTTTTCTAGGTAGCCGTCTTTATCTGATTAAAAAACAAAACCCTAAACCCGAGAATGGAGATAATAGTATCTAGCCTCTCTCTCTCCAAAATTCCACATATTACCAGATAGTCAGGATTAGTTCTGAACAGTTTTTAGAACACGGAAGAGGCTAGCATCTCGATCGCTTGCAAAGGAGTTCGTCACGTGGATACCAGTAGAGGGCAAAGCATAAACAGCAGCGTCTCTACACTGAACTCCTTTCTAGTATGTGCAGATCCTGTTGGTAGATTTTCATAGTTTTATTATATTTGTTTTCGTCTACAGATTCCAACACCTACCGCCGACGGTAGGTTCCCCTAACCGTTGACGGTAGGTTCTGCTGAAGGAATACTTAATGCATTTTAATTGAGTAATTTTTTTTATTTGGCTTGTCTTTTCAATTTTTAATCAAGGATTTAATGGGTATTTTAAGTCATTTAACCATATGTTAGCTAGGGCTAGAGTTTAGTTAATAAATACCCCATTATATCTCAATGTAATTGAACAATAATGATTTTGCTTAAAATATGAGAGAATTATTCCGAGTTGCTTCTTGGGTTCTTTATCTTCTTACACTTGTTTAGTTAGGGTTAAGGCTTGGCCTATAAATACCCCATTATAAACCCATTGTAACTAATCTTGGATGAATTTTGCTGAAATTGTTGAGAGAGAGTTCTCTTTGTCTCTAGGGTTCTTCACTCTTCCTTAGTTTGTTTGCTAAGGGTTAATGTC
The DNA here is from genome assembly GCA_028651295.1 of Catharanthus roseus. Lineage (NCBI taxonomy): Eukaryota > Viridiplantae > Streptophyta > Magnoliopsida > Gentianales > Apocynaceae > Catharanthus > Catharanthus roseus. Next base: position 31,096,483 of record JAPQWS010000168.1, read on the forward strand.
CTTAGTGTTGAACAATCGATTGCCTTGGGTTGATGAATCTATGGAATTCAATTGATCATCCTAATTCCTTTCATTGATTGAGTCCTAGAGTTCTTGTTTATTGATTCACTTAATCCTAGGTCTTCTAGATTGTGTAGCTGGGCTATTGAGGCTTTATTTTTCTCAAGGTTCTTCCTATCAACTTAGGAAAGAGTTTTTTTGCCTCTCAGTGTTTGGTTTATGAGGCTTAGATCCTCCTAGGTTTTCCTTTGGAGTTTGCAGCTATAAAATCCTCAATAGAGGTTCTTTATGAAGGGGGTGATCTTGGGAAGGTGTTAAATCAAACCCACAGGCAATTGAAGATTCACATCATAGTACTATAAGAGCAACCTCTGATTGAAGGTCAATTTAATTTGAAAATGTTTAAAATTTGTGAAAAATAAAAAGAGAGAGAGAGAGAGAGAGAGAGAGAGAAAGTACTTGATGATCAAACAAAATTCTATGAAGATCATGTAAAATTAAGTACAGAAAAATCAATATGAAAGTAAATTGAAAAATCGAAAGCAATCTATGTGAATTTGTTAATGCAATTTTATGGAGATGTTCTCCTTTGAGTTGTGATTCATTTGAAATAAATTGTGCTCGATTTGGAGGTCATTTGTTTGTTCAGTTTTATTGAATTGTGAAATGGGTTTGGGATTCAGGATTACAGAAAAAGTGTTGATTAATCCGAGCATATCTTGTGTTATACTGATTCAATTTGGACGAAATTTATGCTTAATTTGCATCCTCTTCGAATGCGGAATCTTCTAGCGTTGATCTCATCTGATTTTGATTTGCAGCTTCCAAGGTATTGACGTTTTAGTGTCGAGGTGTCATTATCCCCTATTTCCTGGAAATTGTTTTTAGTACTCTTATGTTCTTTGTTTAGCTTAATTGTTTTGAATTACTTTGTTTTTGACTTCTAATTGATTTCTTGTGTATTTCTATCCTCTTGCTAATGATCAACGATGTTTCTTCGCTCTTTTCTATAGATTATATTCTTTGAAATTCTTATACCTCAAGTGTTTGCTATTTTGCCTCTTTGAAGACTTATCCAGCTAAGTGCTTTGATTGTTTTGCCTGCTTCCAATTGATATTCTTGGTTTGAGTTGGCAAAAATGTTTGAAGGATCTTATAGAGACTTGACTGCTGAGTGCTTGGAAAAGGCAAGAGGGTGAGCTTATCTTGATAGAAACCAATAAGAGTGTAAACACGAATGACTTGAGTGATCATCAAAGGGTGTAAACACTAAGGGAGTGATTGGGAGGTCCTTTCGTTTTTGTGATTTTTGTTGATAATATGAAGGTTTTAAGACATCTAATTAAGCATAGTAGATGATTTGCGTTATGTTCAACAAGTCTTGGAAGGATGGAGCAATATTTTCCATGCCTAGTGAAGGGTGTGAAGCACTTAAGATGAGAAGAGGAAGCTATCTTGGAACAAAGTAATAGAAGAAACCTTGGTGGACATCCAATACGTAATAATCAATAGGTATATGGTAACTTTTCTCCTCGTGCTTGATCTTATGAGCATAATTCTTATGATTGCTATGAGAGCAATAGGCTTAGAGCTAGAGATTGTTATTATGATATATCTTGTAAAGGAGTTCCAAGAAGTGATGTTAGAAATGGAGGAAATTATGTGAATATGGATGAAAGGTTCTATAAAAGAAGAGATGATTTTGGGGAATACTATGATAGTTATAACTATGGAGGATATAATTATGGAAGAAGTTCTCAAGCTTTGGGAACTACATCAAGACCTACTAGTTACAAAAAGTTTAAATTACCTCTTTTGTGTGGAACTTTTGGTCCTTATGATTATGAAGCATGTGAGCAAAAAGTGGAATCATTGTTATATTCCTATTGTGTAAGAGAAGAAGAAAAGTTCAAATTGGTGTTAAAATCCCTTTCTTATGAGGTCAATGTTTGGTGGGATTGTACAAGTAAAAATAGAAGGAGAATGCGAGTTCAACCAATTAAGACTTGGAGTTTAATGAAGCAATCATTGAGGAATAGATTTGGAGTTAGAAACCATGAAAGACAATGACAATGTCAAGCAAAGGAAAAATTCAGGGAATCTTCTACCGGTGAAATGTCTGCAAAAGCAAATAAACTTTAACAAGCTCAAAATGTAATTGATAGAAAAGTTATTCACCATGAGAAGACGAACACTCGTACCTTTGTAAAAGAAGAAAAATCAAGAGAGGAAAAATGAAGAGTGTTGTGAGTTAAAAGAAAGTGAGGGAAAAATAAAAGAGAGTGAGTGCTTGAATGAAAATCATGAGAGTTTAAAAGAAGAACAACTGAAAGAAAAGCAAGATGGGATTGAAAAGAGTGAGGAAACAAAGGAAGAGATAAGCTTAATAATTTTTGAGGGAGATAAAAGAGAGGAAATGAGAGAGAGTTGTTGTGACATTAGTTCATCATTAAACTCACTTTCTAGTGAGGAGGTGAACTTGTTTACTAATTCCAATAACCATTTCCTAGCTAGTTTTTCTCCAAGAGTGCAGAAATTTGAAGCTCAAAACATGAAAAATGAAGGAAGTCTTGGCTATAAAATCTACAAAACCATAAGCTTCCCTCCTTCTACATCTTTCTTGCCTTTTGATTTCATAATCAATGAAACTAATATTTGTTCTTTTTCTTTGTTTTGTGATAGAATTCAACCTTAATTCTTGAACTTCTTAACTACAACTTATGGAACAAAGTCAAAGCATGGAATGAAAGCTAAAGGAGAAGGCATGGGAAAGGAGCTTAGCATTGGCTATGAAGACACATCAATAAGCCTTTCTTTAAACACTTTTCTCTTGTGCAATGAGTTATCTTTTAAGGAGTTAAAGTTGTTCTTAGAAATGATGCCTCTTGTGCGGTTTTGGTTGTGAATTGTATGGTTAATCCTTTCACTTGTGATCTAGCTTTTGATATTGATCATATGCTTAAGTGCTCTTCTCCATGTGCTTATCTTGAGAAACAATTTTTTGTTAGTACTACTAGAATTAAACCATCTTACCATAACCTTGAGTTGGTACATGATAATCTTTTCTTTGGTCTTCTTGTTACTATTTTCTCATCTTCTTTTGCATCTATGTGGAGTAAGATTCTTCTCTTTTTTGGATCTTTTGTTGAAAGAGGCTATGATGAGAGAGTTAGTTGGTTCCCTTGGTCTTTAAATTGTGATTTTTATACTAAGTTTAAAGGAGAGCTTGTTGAGAATTGGGATTATGAATCATCTTTCCTTATGCTTTTATGAAAAATTTTGATGGGTTTATTCCTTCTATTCAACTCCTGAGCCTTATGAGTCATAAATTTTAATTTCCTCATGATAAACAAAAGTTTTTAATTGTTGACGGATTTTTTGAAAGCTTTGTTGTTAGGAAACCTCCATGGGTTTCAATTCTATCATTTTCATTTCAAGGAATTCATGTGGTTGCTATTTTGTGGAAAGAACATGAATGGTAGTTTCAAGGTGCTTAAAGTTCACCCTTGTGAAAACTACCTTTGAAAATAGTGTTTTTGAACTAACTTTGAAAGATCTTGTTGAGAAACATGTTTACCCTATTTCCTTTAATGATCATTTTTTGAAATATGACATTTTAAAAGACTTCTTAATTCAAAACACAACTTCTTGTGTCAAGCTTTTGAATCAATCCTTTGGTGGAATTTTGTTCATTTTCTAACCTTCAAGGAGTTTTTGGACGAGTTGATTTCACTTCTCTATTGCAAAGAGGAACTCGATGGACTTTCTCCATTGCCCTGCCCATTGTTTCTCGGCTCCCACCAACGACGGTAGGTTAGCCCACCTCGTGTGGTAGGTTACTGAAATTTTGCTGACGGCTCCATTTTCGTTTTCTTTTCATTTTTTTATCCTCCGAAGGGCACCTAAGACAATAATAAGATATATTTTAAGCTAAAATACATACCTTTACATAATAAAAACACCAAAAACAATGAAATTAACATATAAAAAATATAGACAAATATGCACTTATCAATAAACTTTTAAAGGAAGAAGCAACACCTGCAACAGAAAATATAGAAGAGAATGTAAAGAAAAAAAATTTTGCACGTAACGGCCAAACATTAAAGGAGAATCTAAAAATGAGAAAAGCCATGAATGGATATGTTTATCTTTTGAAATATCCTCCTAGATCGTCGCGCTTATAAAGGAAGTCAATCTCGAGACTATAAACGAGAACTAATTTTATTTTTTTAGTTTATTTATTTTGAGTCTTTTTCTTGTTGGAGACTTAAGTTTTTTTCTTAGTAATCTATGTTTTTCTTAGTTCACTTTGCTTTTTCTTAATCCTTTTAGTCCGAAAAAAATTTTAAAATATTTAAAAATTTTTTGGGATCTGATCGGGCCTTAGAAAGCCTTTTAGATGATGCCCTAAACCAGACTAACTATCTTGGACACATCTTTCTATTTGGCTAAGTTCTCTTACCCTTTTTTATGCTTCTTGTTTTTCACCGTTGGGGACAATGTTGAGTTTAAGTGTGGGGGTAAGCTTTCATTTTTGTGAATGTTAGCCCTAAGGGCATTAATACTTGTGTTTTGATTATGATTAACATATGCTTGTGTGAGTATGTTAGCTAACCCTTCATAGAACAAAAGAAGAACATGTGAAGTCTCAAAGTCTCAAGCAAAAGATCTTGTTGATGAGGGCAAAATAGAGAAGAAGAGATCAAGCCATGCCAAGATCAAATCATTGAAGACATTGAAGGCATTGTCTTTGTTAGAGTGAACTAGGTACTATCTTGTAAACTCCCTAGTCTTAGTCTTTGATTAATTGATCATATATGAAGCTCTTCTTATGATTTTCTAAGATATAATCTTTTGTTAAAATCTAAGTATTCTTGACTGAAGATGTTTTGGAAAGTTTTTCTTCTCTTTAAAATGATTGTCAAGAATACATGCTTTTGAAACAAGGAAGAAAGTTTTTGTTTAAAAAGAAACTTGGCTGAGGAAACAAAAATTCGGTAGTCCGGTTTTAAAACCGGTCGTCCGGTTTTAAAACCGGTCGTCCGGTTTTTCCAAAGTAAAAATTCAGTAGTCCGTTTTTCAGAAAAACAAGTCCGAATCTTTCTGTCCAAGAATTCGGTCATCCAGTTTTAAAACCGGTGTCCGATTTTTCTCTAAATCAAAAATTCGGCAGTCCATTTTCTAGCTTGATCAAGTCCGAATCTTTCTGTTTTAAAGAACCGGAAGTCCGTTTTCAGGAACCGGTCGTCCGGTTTTTGCTGTCACTGTAAAAAATATTACCGTTGCACAGAATGCAACGATCATTTCTGAAAAGCAACAGCTATTTTCTTTAGGCAATGGTCTTGAGCTTCAAGACTCTATATAAACACTCAATTATCAGCCATAAATGCAACAAGTTTGGGAATTATTCATTGAGAACATTTAAGACATTTAAAGAGCTTCAAAAATACAATTATTGCAAATCATTTTTAATCCCAAACAAAAAATCTTCTTGAGCTTCATTGTTGATCATCCATCAAAGAAGAAGAAAAGAGGTGCTTGTAGATTCCATTGAGTTGTAATCTTCCTCTTCTCAAGCTCATTTGGTAACATTGTTCCTTACTCTTCTTATTCTTTTATTGTGATCAAAGGTTTGTGGAAAACCCTTTGGGTGATCCTTTGATAAATTTGTTGTATTGTTGTGTTGGAGGTTCTTGTGTAAATCCCTTGGAGGGTGATCCTCATTGTGTAGTTGTGTAACCAACTTTGAAGATAGTGGATTTGTGAAATCCTTGGGTTGAGTCTCAAGGTAGTGGATGTAGCTCTTTGAGAGAGCGAACCACTATAAATTGTTGTGCATGTTCTTTAATGTTTAATTCTATGCTCATTTCTTAATTGCCAAAACTATAAGATTGTGTTTTGTGCGGATTCTTATCAAAAAGAGTTTTAGAAATCTTTCACAAACAAATTGGAGTTTTATCTTTCTAACCACACAAAAAATTTTTTAAAATTAGCCAAAAACCTTATTCACCCCCCCCCCTCTAAGGTTTTTCAGTGAATATTCTGAATTAAAAAAAAAATGAAAAGAATGAAACAAAATATTTTCAATTGAAAAATGATTTATTTTTTAAATAAATTCTTGAATAAATTGAGATAGTGTGTTTCACTCCTAATTTCCTAACTTGGTTAATAATATTTGTGTTCTACATCTTTTATAACTTTTGCATGGCTTTCACTTGAGAAAATTGGCCATCTTAGTGTTTAATAAATCCTACACACTGTTTTTGAGTGGTATAAAGTTGATGGTTTTTTTTTTTTTTTTTTTGGTGACGTTCTAGAACTTATTTGATTACCTCTTAAGGTAAAATAGAAAGGTTTTCCTTTACTAGACTTAGAAATGATGGTCTTAGACCTTTTTTTACTTGGTTGTGCCTTTTAAGCCCATCCAAATTTTAAATTTTACCTTTGTACCCTTTTGAGCTTTGTATATTATTTTCTTTCTTAAGTTACTTGAATATTAACCCTAAATTTCATAGAGAGCTTAATGATTAGTTCTAAATTTTATTGCCCCTTAGGATATATTTTTGGGATTTGGAAAGATTTTGGTGAAGTTGGGAAAAGAGGTATAAAGTGGAACATCATAACTAATTTGTTGAAAAGAAAAAGAAAAAGAAAAGCAAGGAAAAATATAGTGCAAAAAGCTTTAGGTCATGGTGAAAAAATGGTAAAATAAATGACAATAAAAGAAGAGAAAAAAAATGGCATATATGAAAAGAAAAAAATATGAGGAAAAGAAGTATTGTAAATGAAGAGATATTGTTATAAAGTGTTTTGGTTGATAAAGTTTTTTTGGAATAATATATGGAGCAAAAGCAAAGTTAGAAAGTTTGTTGTAGGTCTATCGAGTTTTGCAAGTTCTCTCTTCCTTTGATTTTGATTTCTTATCCTTCATTTGTTAACCAATGCCCTAGTCTTAAATTACCAGCTTAAAAGTTCCACCTGATCTAAGTTGAGTTTGGGAAGCCTTGATTAGTGGACAGATGATATGAAGAGTAAGTCTATGGAACTATCATTTTTTTTTTAACTTAATCTCCTTTGTTATGATTTGAAATTTTGTCTAGTATTTATTTTACATTTTTTAATGGTTATAATAACACTTTACACAAAGTCTTACTTTAGTTATAGAAGATAATTGAATACTTGTTTTGCTAAATCAAATTTTGAAAAAAGTAGTTTAATATTCTATTTTGATGAATTTGAGATTTTGATGAAGGATGCTTAATGTGGATTTTTCTCTATTTTTCTAAGTTGCGTTGCTTGAGGATAAGCAAACATCTAAGTGTGGGGGAGTTAATAGATTGATATTCTCACTAGTTTTTGGGCTTAATTTGATATTTATTTTGATTAAATTCTTGTGAAAACTGAGTCTAATTAGAACAAATAACGTACTTTATACTTCATTTGATTTGTAGGATAAAATTGAGGATGAGGTAATTTTGGAGGACTAAAGTGTAAATAATATAAGGAATTTAAGAAAAAACAGAGAAAAAGACAACCAAGTTAACATGGCATGTCTTTAAAATAGCAATTCAATTTGTAATTTCTTGGAAAACATGCCATGCAATTGGCGACTAATTTTTTCGTCAAATCCGGCACCGGATTTTTGTCAAACCAGTACCAGTTCAATATTTTTTATTTTATTTAATTATTATTTTCCTTTTAGAAATCATTTGTTTTAATAATTTTTGAATTATAATTTTAACTTCCCTTTCTCTTTTTAGTTTTAATTAGAATTTTAGTTTTTAGTAATTTTCTAATCTTTTTTTGGTTTTGAATTGTAACCTCCATAAATAGAGGAGTTTTAGGATTTAGTTTAAATCATCTCTCTTATCATTGAAAACCAGAAAACGGATTCGAGAGCGTCTCTCCATGCTTCTTCTAAACATTCTTTTTATTTATGTGTTTATTATGAATAGCTAATCTTTTGTGACTAAGGCCTTCTTCAAAGGTCCAAACTTTTATAAATATGGTTGTTTTTTATTTAATTAAAGATTTTATCTTTTATCTCACTCTTGGTTAATTGTTTTATTTGTTCTTAATGCTTGCGATTTTCTGGCTAATTATTGCGTGTTCATAAATTGTTTTTAGTGACCGAGAGGTACTAGATTTAATTGGATCAAGGTAATAACAACATATCGTAAAATTGAGTAGAGATAGATTCGGCTTCTTTGTGCGGTTTCTAATAAATAGGAAATGAAAGTTAGGGAAGATCCACAGAGGTGTATGCGGTCTTGTTTCTTAAAATCACGTAGGGATACGATTGGATTATTAATAAGGCTCGGAGCTTCACTGCACGAGAGTAAGTCTAGCTTATTCATGGGAATTGCACCGTTAACCTGATCAAGATCTAATCAAGAATAAATCAACCATAGGTATAAAAGGAGTAGACTGGATTAGGGGTGCCTTAGTCCATTTTTTATCATAAACTTTTCTTAAACTAGTTTTCTTTTATTGTTAATTTTCATTATTAATTTTCATTAGTTTTTAATTATTAGATAGAAACAAATCACCTTTATTTATTTTTGGTTTAAGTTTGGTTAGGAGTAGACGAGTTCACCAGTTAGATAGCAATCCTAGTAGGACGATCTTTATTCATCATTATATTATTTGCCTGATATATATATATAGGCTCAAAAATTTCACATCAGATGCTTCTCTAGATGTAGAGGAAGATGCTTTGAGTTTGGTGACTATAAGGTCTTTGACTACTCAAATAATTGAAGATGACTCAAGCATTCAAAGGGAGAATATATTTCATACCAAATGTAAGGTGGAGGGTAGACTTGTTAACTTCATTATAGATAGTGTAGTTGCACAAATGTAACTAGCACTTATCTTGTAGATAAGTTGAAATTACCTACTACTAAACATTCTAGTCCCTACAAGTTGCATTGGTTGATGATGGTGGCGAAATTAAGGTAATGAGGCAAGTGGAAGTGCCTATTGCAATGGGAACATACAATGATGAAGTGTTATATGATGTAGTCCTAATGCAAGCTTACCACTTATTGTTGGGACTTAGCAATTTGATAGGAAGGCCATTCATCTTGTGGAGAAGAATACTTACACATTTGTGAAAGATGGCAAATCCTATACCATGAATCCTGTTATACCTCAACAAGTTAGAGAAGAGCAAAAGAAAATGAGAGAAAAAGAAAGAATTAAGAATGAACAAAAGAGAAAAATCATTGAGTAAGGAAAAAGAGTTAAGGGAAAAGAAATGGGTATTGAAAAGATAAAAGAAGTAAACGTGAAGAGACAAGAAAATAAGTGATCAAAAGAAAGAGAGTGTTACAAAAGAAAAGAGATGTTTCTATGCAAAAGAGAGTAAGATCATATAAGCTGTTGAAAAGGAACAGTTGGTATTACTCTTATATTGTAAGGAAGCATTTGTTTCTACTAAAGATCATTTATCTTGTTTGTGTAGTTGCTATTGTGAATGCAATTGAAGAATTGAAAGATGTCTTTCCCGATCAGATGCCTGGTGAAGTCCCTCCTTTGAGAGGCATTGAAGACCAAATTGATTTGCTGCCCGGTGGGGTGTTTCCAAATAGGTCGGTTTATAGGAGCCCTCCAGAAGAGACCAGGGAGTTGAGGAGACAAGTGGAAGAGTTGCTCTCCAAAGGCTATGTAAGAGAAAGCTTGAACCCTTGTGCCCTTCCCGTTTTATTAGTTCTTAAGAAAAATGGTACATAGCGCATGTGTATTATAGAGCCATTAATAACATTGGGATCAAGTATAGGCATCTCATTCCTAGATTAGATGATTTTCTTGATGAGTTGCATGTATCTCAAATCTTTTCAAACATAGATTTAAAATCGGGTTACCATAAAATTCGTATGAAAGAAGGGGATGAATGGAAAACGACTTTCAAAACTATTATTTTGTCTTTATGAATGGTTAGTCATGGCTTTTGGTTTACCTAATGCACATAGTACATTCATGAGACTCATGCATCATGTTTTGTGGGATTTCATTGGAAAGTTTGTTGTGGTTTACTTTTATGACATCTTAATTTATAGCAAAACTTATGAAGATTATTTGAATCATCTTAAGCAAGTTTTGTTTATTTATATGCTAATCTTGGAGAATGTAAGTTTTGTTTGGAAAAGGTTTCCTAGGTTATGTGGTGAATTCTCAAGGTCTCCAAGTGGATGAAGAGAAGGTGAAAGTAATCAAGGATTGGCCTACTCTCAAGAGTGCATCTAAAGTGAGAAGTTTCCATGGTCTAGCAAGCTTTTATAGAAGATTCATCAAGGACTTTAGCACCATTCCTAGTCCCTTGACGGATGTAATGAAGAAGATGACCGGATTCAAATGTGAGGAAAAACAAGAGAAAGCTTTTAAACTGTTGAAAGAAAGGTTGAGTAGTGCTCCTCTATTAGCACTACCTGACTTTGAGAAAATATTTGAAATTGAGTGTGATGCCTCAGGTGTTGGCATTGGAGGAGTGTTGATGCAAGATAAGAGGCGTTCGGTTCATTTTAGTGAAAATTTGATTGGAGCCACATTGAATTATTGAACTTATGACAAGGTGCTCTATGCATTGGTGAGAACATTGAAGCATTGGCAAAATTATTTGTGGCTTAAAGAGTTTGTAGTCCGTACTGACCATGAGTCATTGAAGTTTCTCAAAGGACAACAAAAGCTCAACAAGAGGCGTGCAAGAAAGGTAAAGAAAATGTTGTAGTCGATCTTTGTGTACACTCTAATCTCTACTTTGCAAGCTCAAATATTTGGTTTTGAAATGCTTAAAGAGTTATATGCTAGAGATAATGACTTCAAGCATATATTTGATGCTTGTTTGGTTGTGACTAATGAATAGTACCTTATATATCATGGTTTTCTTTATCATGAAGGTAAATTGTGTATTCCTTCTTGTTTCTCTAGGTTGTTGCTAGTTAAGGAAGCTCATTGTGGTGGTTTGATGGGTCATTTTGGTATTTCAAAAACTTATGACATTTTGCATGAGCATTTCTTTTGGCCTCTTATGAAAAGAGATGTAGAGAGGGTTATTGATAATTGTTTAGATTGTAAACGGGTTAATCTTTGCACATGGACTTTATACTCCTTTGAATATGCCTAGAGAACCTTGGCCAGGCATTTATATAGATTTTATTCTTGGACTACCTAAATCCCCTAAAGGCATGGGCTCTATATTTGTTGTGGTAGATCTATATTCTAAAATGGCTCAGTTCATAATTTGTAAGAAAACCGATGATGCTAGTCATGCTGTAGATTTGTTCTTTACTTGGGTGGTACGATTCTGTGGCATACCTAGAATTATTGTTTCGGATCATGACACCAACTTTCTTAGTCATTTTTGGTGTGTTTTGTGTAAGAAGCTTAGAACTAACTTGTTATATTCTACAGCTTGCCATCCACAAACTAATGGACATACAGAGATGGTGAATCGAACCATTGGCCAACTTCTTAGGGTCATCCTTAAGAAGAATTTGTGCCAATGGGAAGCTTGCTTACCTCATATTGAGTTTGCTTAAAATAGAGCTCGTCACTCTACTGCTTCTTACTCTCCTTTTGAAGTTGTTTATAGGTTTAATCCTCTAACTCCTTTTGATTTGATTTATTTACCTATAGATCATGCTTTGAGCTTGGATGGACAGAAAAAGGTGGAGTATGTGAAAACTATTCACTCCAAAGTTCATGAAGCTATTGAGGCTACAAACAAGAAGCTTGTTGCAAAAAGGAATTTAGAAGGAAACATGTAGTCTTTGAACCCGGTGATTGGTTTTGGGTTCATCTTCGAAAATAACGTTTCCTTCCCAAAGGAAATCAAAGTTAGATAGTCGTGGCAATGGCCCCTTTCGAGTTCTTGAATGTGCTTATGATAATGCTTATAAGATTGATCTTCCAGGTGATTATAATGTTAGTGCTGCTTTTAATGTTTCTGATTTATCTCCACTTGATGTAGGTCAAGATTCAAGGACGAATCTTTTTAAAGGAGGGACGGATGATATGAACTAAGATTGTCAAGGAGATGAAAAGCTTCAAGGACCTACCACAAGAGCAAGAGCAAAGAGAATTAAAGGAATGATGATCAAGTTACTCATGGATTCATGATAGCAATTGAAGAAACTATGAAAGAAGGCCTAAAGTTCAAGAATGGAGGCTTGGTAGATGATGGAAACTATCATAAGTTCCTTACGGTTCAATGCCTAGACTTGGAGCAACCAATGGAGCAAATTAGAAGAGAAACAAATCAAGGAGAGGCAAAAACCGAGCATACAGCAGACGGTAGGCCCTGACCTACTGTCCATGTAGGCTTCTGTCCAAATTGGACTTGTGTGCTGAAGATCTACCACGTGCGGTAAGGTACTCTACCGTTGACGATAGGGTGATGAATATATATGTAATGAGATGTTGTAGGCTGGAATTGCTATTTTAATTTATTTTATAGCTTTTAATTAAGTCTCTAATGGGTCTTGGGTTGACCTATGACCATGTTTAGGTTAGGATTTAGCCTAATTTCTATAAATACCCTATTCTAGCCTAATTGTAAGAATAATTGATGATTTTATGATAATTGAATAGAGTTTTTAAGTTTTGAGGCTTCATCCTTCAACTTCATCTAGGGTTTGATTAATACTTAGATTGATTTTATTGAATAATTGGATTGGAAAGATCAAAGGGTTCTCAATTTGATCATAAATTTCTTCTCTAAGATTTCTACGTCATTGTAGTTGTCTAGATTGAGTCTTTTTTGTACAAGCTAGTTAGGTGTTGGATTTAGCATACCCAATGTTGAATTAGAGTGTGGAGTAAATATTAGCTACATGAATTCATGAGGTTATAGGTTTGGGATACCTATGGTTACTTGAGGATGAGCTAATTCAAGTCCTATTGATGGCAAAAGGTCCATGGGAGGTTTAATTGAAGGCTTTTGATCTTTGCACAACAAGATTCACATCAAAGATAGATACCCACACTTACTAAGTGACTTTGAACTCATCCCTATCTTTTGACCAATGGCGTATGTAAGGCTTAGGATATTTAAGAAGGGGCAAATTCAACTCTTCCACAAGGTAAGTACTAGCCATATTAGCACAACTACTACCATCAACAATAAGATTGGCAACTTTGCCTTCCACATGGCATTTGTTATGGAGTACATGCTCACTTTGATTTTTTCTCCTATAGACATTTTCTTCTTTACAAGCTGTCAAAGTAAACTTCTCTACCATAACTATCATGATACCCTTCATAACAATCATAAGGATGCTCATAATAATCATATTTAGCATTATCTCTAGTATACTTAAGAGATTTATCATAAGAAGAGAAGTTACCAACTCCAATTTCTCTTTTAGGAGCGAAGTTTCCGCCTCCATGGTTGTTACCACCATAAGCATTTACTCCATAGCCACCACCATTATAGAAGTTAGAATTTTCTTTTCCAAGCTTGCAAAGAACTATCTCTTGCTTTCTCAAGGCTTCCATCCTTTGCATGATAAATGAGACAATGCATTCTGGATTTAGTTCTTGTTAAACCTGCACAAAAGATTATAATACAAGAAAAGTATGACCTCCTATCTCTCTCTTTGTGTTTGCACTCTTTAGATGATCACACATTTTTCTCGTGTATGCTCTCTTTAAGGCTTTTGATAAAATAAGCTTACCCTCTTGTCTTTTTCCGAACTCTCAAATCATAAGGTTCTATAGATCCTTCAAAATTCTTTACCAAATCAACCAAGAGAACCAGCCCAAGAAACTATCACAATCAATGCACTTGGATGGAAATAAAAGATTTCAAAGAGTAATTCTATCAAACACTTGTAGTGTAAGAGTTTTCGAAAATGTGTCCAAGGAATTGAGCCAATCAAATGTTATTTATTATCAAAAAAGAATAAGTACAATAAAGGAAGCAATTAGAAACAAAATTCAGTAAGAATTCAAAACCAATTAAGCTGAAGAAGAAGGAAAGAGCAATAAAAGCAATTCCCAGAAAACAGGGATAATAACACCTTGTGACTAAAAACCCGATATCTCAATACATATAACTCCAAATCGAGTAAAACAAATTTAGAAAGATGAACACCTTGAAGGAGATGAATTTCAGTACAAAGTTTGATCAAATGTAATAGGTATAACGAGAGATATGATCGAATTAATCCATACTTTCTGCAGCGAATAATTCTAGATAGATGTAAATTTTGATCTAGTTGAGCAAACAATTCAACTCCAGATTGAGTGAAATTTATTTCAAATGATTCCTAACTCAAAGTAGAATAGATTAAACCAAATTTTTGGACACAACTTCACAATTAACAATCTCTTTCAATCTCTTTTTTTTACAACAACGTTCTGTACGAATGTTCTTTTGCATTACGTTCAAAACGTTCAAACTAGTTCTTGGTGTCTTCAAAAAATTTGTATAGAAATCTCTTAGATTTCCAATGAATCTTGAATCTCTTCAATTGGAATCCCATAATCGCAAGTTGCAACCATTTTACTAGAATATGTCATCTTTACAATTGAAGGTAGAATGTCCGGTTTACGACTCGTCATAGGACATCCAAATGAAACATCCAGAAGTCTTCTACAATCTTCATGAAGGTCATTTGTTCATTTGAAGTCGTTAAAAGCTCTTACATAGAGTTCTTCCAAAACTTGTTCAGAAATTCAAGAAATTTCAGTTTATCTCCATTTCGACCATTCTTCTAGCTTTAACTCTAGACTTGAATCTTCCAAGAATTCATGCATATCTGTGGTCATATCATACCTCCCTCTTAAAAATAATTCTTCCTCAAATTCGCACCTTCATTAAAGTACAATAAGCAAGCAACATTATAAGAGAAATGTTTCAAATGAACAATGCTACGAACACTATTGCTAAAGAACTCAAGAACTAGACAAGTCGAATGTAAATGAGAGGAAGAACTTTTTCCCAACTTAGAAACAAGAACCTTAGAGAACAAAGGCCCTAAAACCCAAGCTACAAAAATTAGAAGACCTAGATCAATCAACCAAAGAAACACTAATTTCTAGGATTGATTAAAGAAGGAATTGTTGATGATTGATTAGAATCATTAGACCTTTAATCTAAGAACAACATTTAATCAACCAATTAAGGAAAAGAACCCTTTGGAAATAGCTAAGGAATTTATAGAACACCTAGAACACTAAGAGAAACTATATCAAATCAATTCATCATATTTCATTCACTACTTACAAATTGATCGGGATTTTTTATACCAAAGTTTTAAACCCAATACTTGCAAGTGCACAAGATCAATGTAATACGGAAGTATCAGGGTATCGAATCACAGAGAAAGGCTTAGCTACTGAAATTATTATCTTCCTAAATTAATTTTATAAAGAGAAGAATCAAAGTTTATTATTCCTAAATCAAGTAAAAATAATAAATAAAATAACTAAACTAAAAGTAACAAGAGTTTAACCAAAGAGATGATTTAGAATCTTGAATCCACCACTAACTTATATAACAATGATTTAATTTTATTTAGGATAAAGTATTAGACTTTTATAGGGTGTTATAGGCTACAAGCTTCGATTTACTAAAGAAATATATTGTGTTTAAATAAATGACATAATCTATCTACCATTAGCATGACCTATTCAATTCTATGAAATAAATTATCTAAAATTAGCATGGACTATTCAATTCTAAAACCCCCAATATACTTGTAAAAATCACATAAGACTACAAGAGTTAAGCATGGATAAAAATATCAATTAAACCAAACAATTGTTCTACAAGAACAATCACAAAGAATTAATTGCATCAAACCAACAACATCCCAAGATATGCAATCACATAAATTAAAATCATAAATCTCCCAAAATAAAATAAACCAAATTTACAGGGGCAGGGTTTCATCAAGATTTTAAAAATAAAATTAACTCATTACTGAAGGGAAAGAAGGAACCGATTTATTGGAAGAAATCATGGCTTTCTCTTCCAAATAATTTTGCTGCTGATTTTCCTCGTCTGCGTCAGCTGCTACTGATTTGTTTTCTGCAACACAGCGTCCGAGTTCCGCCTTGGCTACGTCCGAATCTTTAACTGCTCGTCCGATTCTGCTTCAATTTGTAGCTGCTTGCTCAGCTGCTTTGAATCCTCAGGCTGCAGTTGCTGTTTCTTCAATTTCTGCTTGGCTGCTTCTGCTGCTGATTCAGCAGCTTCTGTTTTGCTGCGCCTTCTTCAACTGCTGAAACTTCTGCTTCAAATTGCAACTCCCAGCAGCTTCTGCGTTGGCTTCCTCTCTGTTTCGGTTTTCGTTCGCAGCTGCCTTTTCCAGCAGCTCCTTTCTCTCCCCTCTTTATTCTCTCTCTTTTTCTGTTTTTCTCTCTGGCTGTTCTCCTGATTTAGCTGCTTTGGAGTTTCTACTGCCATCTCTTGCTCAGCTGCTTCTTTTGCTGATTCAGCAGCTGCGTTGTTCAGCAGCTTCTCTTCTCTGTTTCAGCTGCTGCGCAGCTCCTTAATATTTCTGCTGTTCTTCCCTTTTAAGCAATTGATTTCTTCCTTTTTAAAGCAGCTCAACAGCTCTCTCCTTTCCTATTTTTTTTATAACTCCCTTTTCGTCTTTGTATTCAATTTTCTATTCAATTTTGACTCCTTGCGGCAGCCACCTTTTTATGGGCCTCTCCTTTTCTTTCTCTTGTTCTTCTTGCGTGGGCCCTTTTCTCCTTCTTATTTGTGGGCTGCCTTGTGGGGTTCTTTTCTTTTACCACCAAAATAAAATAAATTAAATATAATAATTATGTTTAATAAATAAATAAAATATTTTTAAAAGCTAATAATTAAAATTTAAGGTATTAATTTGTACTAAAAATAGAGTTTATCACAAATGAGGCATAATGGGATATTTATAGGAAAACATTTTTCTAGCTTTAGCTCTTGAACTTGAATCTTATAAGAATTCATACATATCCGTGGTCATATCAGAACGGCTATAATGCCTTAACTTTAGCACCATCTTTGTAAAGTACACTGCCCTCTTTATTAAGTGTGTTTTAAAGCGCATGTAAGCAGATTAATGATGAAATCCTATTAATTCCATTTCATGGAGATATTGAAGGGAGCTCTTGATGCTTGGTACATTTTTCCAACCTCTTCTTGACTGTAATATTGTTCCATATTCTTATTGAATAACCTCCTCAAGCGGCAGTCCATTTTGAATGTAGACAAGCGAGGTGCTGAAGTAAAAAATGTAATTACCCAAGAACACTTTTAGAAATTGGAACTTCCAATGCAAGATGCATAAGGTTTTTCATTTTAGCATATCTTTATGGGGTGCAGCAGAGAAGTACATTGACCTTAGAAGAAACTATATATTTGAGAGTCTCTAACATGGAAAGATAGATTGAGTGCTCGTTTTTTTCAAAGAACACGATTCACCATATAGGTCTAATTATTATCTTTAAGGAGTTTCAAGAATCAACATCGAAAGACACATCTATATTAGGCCCCATGTGAAGAAGCAAGACAAGATTTCTATAAGTAATCTTCAAACTTCATTAAATTTAAGCATTTTATGTTTACCAAGCACTTTTAAATGTAAGTTCTTGCTTCATTCCTCATTTACTCTTATGCTTCAGTCAGCTAAGCAGCCTTTCTTTCTATCTCCATTTTCCTTGTTGCCTATTTAAAATTCTAACGAATATACTCGTTACTCTGAAAGGAAAATTTTCAAGATTTTATTCACATTAAATCGTTTAATTTTTCTTTTTTACCTAAGTTCTTTTTGAAATACATTACATATTGTTCTAATTTTCCCATTCTGTGCTGTTAATTGATAGAACATTTTTTGAATATATGCATTTTAGAAATATCTTGCATATTAAATAGAAATGTTAGAATTATAGTTATGAAATTAAACTAACTAGTACCGAGTGTGTGCTTTTGCACATAATAATTTTTTTAAATTAAAATTATTATTTGTCTTGTTTAGTAAGTTATATCCCATGAATTACTTTATTCTTACTCAACATACTTTTAGTTGTTTTTATTTTTGTGGTCTTTTCTTTTTTTTTTTTCTTTTTTCTTTGTCATTTCTAATCTCATTTGAATTTGTTCGTCTTATCTATTTTTTTTAATTGGAAACAGTAGTTTCAATTAACAAAAAAAAACTAAAACTTCTCCAGCAAAAATAGTCTAGCACATGCAAATCTTTAGCTACTCAAGTTTAAATGAAAATATTTGAAATATCTACTTCTATAACCTAGTTGTTTTTGTGATCAACAGGTCGACTCCGTAATGTATCTCTCCTCTACACAACTCGTCGGCATATATCATGGCTTCATCATAACCGCTATGATGCCTTAACTTTAGGACCATCATTTACAACGAACTGCCATCATTATCAAGTACGTTTCAAAGTGCATGTAAGCCAATTAATGCTTAAATCCCATTAATTCCACTTCCTGAAGATGTTGATGGGGATTTCTTGAAGCTAGATGCATTTTGTCAACCTCTTCTTGACTGTGATATTCTTCCACAGTCTCATCAAATACCCTCCTCAAGCGTTAGTCTGTTTTGAATGTAGACAAGCATGGTGATGTATTGAAGAATGTAGCCTACCCAAGAATGCTTTTACATATTAAACTTCCAACGCAAGATGCTTAAGATTTTTTATTTTAGCAATGTGTGTCATAGTAGAGAAGTGTATGGAGCTTAGAAGAAACTACATATTTGAGACACTGTAACATGGAAAGATAGATTGAATGCTTGTTCTGTTCCAAAGCAAACGATTCACCACATAGGTCTCTAATTGTTAGCTCCAAGGAGTTTCAAGAAATACCTTCAAAAGACACATCCATGTTGTAAACAAGAAAGACAAGATTTCTATGAAAATCTTTAAACCTTATAAATTTATGCATTGTAATTACAAAGCACTTTAGGTCTTAGTTCCTGCTTCATTCCTCATTTACTCTTATGATTCGGTAACCTAAGCATCCTTTCTTTCAATCGCCAATTTTCTTGCTACCCAATTCAAATTATGATGAATACACTCATTACTCTAAAAACGAAAGTTTTCAAGAAATTTCCTTATTAATATTTTGTTTACCTTAACTCATTTACTTTTTCCTTTTTACTTGAGTTATTTGGAAATATATTACGTATTGTTCTAATTTGACCATTTTCTATTGTTAATTGTTAGAATATTTTTTAAATCTATGCATTTGAGGAATATCTTGCAGATTTAATAGAAATGGCATAAGTGTAATTACAAAATTAAACTAAGTAGTATCATGCACGTGCATTTAGATGTAATCATTTTTTAAAAAAATTAAAACTCTTATCTATTTTATTTAGTAAGTTATATCCTATAAATCACTCTATTCTTACTCGACATACTTTTGGTTGTTTTTGAATTTTTTATTTTCTTTTCTTTTTTCTTCTATTTTCTTTGTCATTACTAATCTAAATGGATGTCTGAACTTTAAAATAGGAAACAAATGTCTGAATTAGCAATAAAATCTGAAAACTCTATAGCAGAAATAATCTAACATAAGCAATGCCTTAGCCAGAAAAGCGTCAATGAAAATCTTTGAAAGATCTCCTTTTATACTCCATTGGTTTTTGTGATCACTAATTCATCTCCAGGAGGTATCTCTCCTCTACACAACTCACCGACATGTATCGAGGCTTCTCATAGCCGCTATGGTGCCTTGACTTTAGGGCTATCTTTTTCAAGCGCATTACCATCTTTATCAAGTGCGTAGCAAAACGCATGTAAGCCAATTCATGATGAAATCTTATTGATTCATATTTCTGGAGATGTTGATGGGGAGATCTTGAAGCTTGATACATTTTTTAACCTCTTCTCGACCGTGATATTCTTCTGTAGTCTCATCGAGTAACCTCTTCAAGTGGTAGTCCATTTTGAATGTAGACAAGCGTGGTGCTACAATAAAGAATTTTATATACCCAAGAATGCTTTTACCAATTTGAATTTCCAACACAAGATGCTTAAGGTTTTTCAATTTAGCAAATGTATGTGGGGCGTAGCAGAGAAGTGTATGGACCTTAGAAGAAACCAAATATTAGGTATTGTTCCAATTTGCCCATCTTGTATTGTTAATTCTTTGAACATATTTTTAATCAATGCATTTCTAAAATATCTTGCAGATTTAATAGAAATGAGAGATGTGTAGTTACGAAATTAATCTAACCAGTACCGTGCACGTGCATTTGCATGTAATAATTTTTTAAAAATTAAAATGTTATCTATTTTATATCGTAAGTTATATCCTATGAATAACTCTATTCTTACTCGAAATACTTTTGGTTGTTTTTTCTTTTGTGTTCTTATTTTCCTTTTTTATTTGTTCTTTCTCATTACTAATCAAATTTAACAGTTGATCATTTGATCTTTTTTTTAATAGGAAACAGGAGTTAGAATTGGCAATAGAATCTGAAATTCTACAGCAGAAACAGTCTAACACAGGCAAAAATCCTCATCCATGGAAGCTTAAATGAAAATATTTGAAAGATCTACTTCTAAACCCAGTTGTTTTCGTGATCACCAATTCAACTCCATCAGGAAACGTCTCCTCTACACAACTCGTTGGCATGCATCATGGCTTCATTATAAACACTATGATGCCTTAACTTTATCACAATCTTTTTCAAGTAGACTGCCATATTTATTAACTGCGTAGCAAAGCGCATGTGACTCAATTAATGATAAAATCATATTAATTCCACTTCCTAGAGATGTTGATAGGGATTCTTGAAGTTTCATGCATTTTGTCAACCTCATCTCGAATAGGATATTCTTCCATAGTCTCATCGAATAACCTCCCATAGCGGTAGTCCATTTTTTAATATAGGCAAGCAATGTGCTAGAATAAAGAATTCAATATACGCAAGAATGCTTTTACCAATTAGAACTTCTAATGCAAGATGCTTATGGCTTTTAGCTTTAGCAAATATATATGGAACGCAGCACAGAAGTGCATGGACCTTAGAAGAAATTGCATATTTGAGAGTTTCTAACATGGAAAGATAGATTGAGTGCTTGCTTTGTTCAAAAGCAAACAATACACCATATCGGTCTCCAATTGCTAGCTCCAAGGTGTTTAAAGAAACACGTTCGAAATGCACCCTATGTTAGGCTTCGTGCAAAGAAGCAAGATCACAAAAGAATCTTCAAACTTCATAAATTTATGCATTGTATGATCACCAATCACTTTTAAATGTAAGTTTTGGCTTTATTTCTTATTTACCCTTATGCTTCGGTAACGTAAGCATCCTTTCTACCTCTCAACACTTTTCTTGTTGCCCATTTAAAATTCTAATGAATATACTCATTACTCTAAAAGGAAAATTTTTAATAAATTTCCTTATTGCTATTTCGTTAACCTTGAATCGTTTACTCTTTCTCTTTTACCTTAGTTACTCTAGAAATATATTATGTATTGTTCTAGTTTTACCATTTTGTTTTCTTAATTGTTAAGACATGTTTTGGTTCCATGTACTTCAAAAATATCTTGCAAATTTAATAGAAACGACAGAATTGTAGTTACAAAATTAAACTAACTAGTACGGTGCATGTGCTTTTGCATATAATAATTTTGTTTTTAAATTAAAATTATTATTTATGTTTTTTAGTAAGTTATAGTGTTAAATAACTCTTTTATTACACAACCGAATTTTTGGTTGTTTTTACTTTTTTTTTTTTTCATAATTACTAATCTAATTTGACATTTGTTCGTCTGGACTTTTTTAAAATAGGAAACAGATTTCTAAATTAGCAATAGACTCTAAAAATTCTACAGCAGAAATAGTCTAGCATAGCATTGCCTTAGCCACTGACGATTAAATGAAAATTGTTGAAGGATCTACTTCTATACTCGAGTGGTTTTGATGATCACCAATTCATCTTCTGGAATTATCTCTTATAAGCACACCTCCTCAGCATCCATCATGGTTTCATCATAACCATTGTGAGGCCTTAACTTTAGTACCATCTTTTTCAAACACACTGCCATCTTTACCAAGTAAGTTTCAAAGCACATGTAATTCATTTAATGATGAAATCATACTAGTTCCACTTCCTAGAAATGTTAATGGGGAGCTCTTGAAGCTTGATGCATTTTCCCTAACTCTGCTCAACTGTGATATTCTTCCAGAATCTCATTTAATAACTTCCTCAAGGGTTAGTTCGTTTTGAATATAGACAAACGAGGTGCTACAATGTAGTATGTAGTATACCCAAGAATGCTTTTTCAAATTGGAACATCCAACGAAATATGCTTAAAGTCTTTAACTTAAGCAAATGTTTCTGGGCCACAGCAGAGAAGTGCACAGACCTTAAAAGAAACTAAATATTTGAGAGTCTCTAACATAGAAGGACATATTGAGTGCTTGCTATGTTCTAAAGTAAACGATTCACCATATAGGTCTCCGATTGTTTTCTCCAAGGAGTTTCAAGAAACACCTTCAAATGTCACATCTTGTGAGTCCCCGTATAACCTACCAAGATAAGATTTCTGTAAGAAATCATCAAACTTCATAAATTTATGCGTAGAATGATTACCAAGAAATTTTAAACGTAAGTCCATGCTTCATTCCTCATTTACTCTTATACTTCGATAACTTAAACATCCATTCTTTCTATCGCTATTTTTCTTATTGCCCATTTCATATTCTAATGAATATACTCATTTCTAGGAAAGGAAAATTTTAAAGAAATTTTCTTATTGATAATTCTTTCACCTTTAATCGTTTAATATTTTTATTTTACCTCAATTATTTTGAAGTATATTACATATTGTTCAAATTTGACCTTTTGTTATCATTAGGGCAATTTTTGAATCTTTGCATTTTAGAAATATCTTCCAGATTTAATAGAAATTGTAGAGGTATAGTTACAAAATTACTCTAACTAGTACCGTTCACGTGCACTTGCACGCAGTAAATTTTTTTTAAAATTAAAATTATTATATTTTTTATTTAGTAAGTTATATCCTATAAATAATTCTATTCTTACTCACACAATTTTGGTTGTTTTTACTTTTGTGTTCTTCTTTTCTTTTTTTCTTCTTTTTTCTTTGTCATTACTAATCTAATTTGACATTCGTTCGTCTAAACTTTTTCTAATGGGAAATAGATGTCTAATTAGCAATAAAATCTAAAAATTCTACAGCAGAAATAGTCTAACATCAGTAACGCCTCAATCAAAGAAGTTTAAGTGAAACTCTTTGAAAGATATACTTCCGTACTCCAATGGATTTTGTGATCACCAATTCATCTTTTAGAGGTATCGCTCCTCTACACAACTTGTAGACATACATCATGGCTTCATCATAACCACTATGATGCCTTAACTTTTGCACCATCTTTTTCAAAACGCACAACCATCATTATCAAGTAAGTTTCAAAGTGCATGTAAGCCAATTAATGATAAATCCTGTTAATTCCACTTCCTGGAGATGTTAATGGGGAGCTCTTGAAGCTTAACGCATTTTGTCAACCTCTTATCTACTATGAAATTCTTCCATAATCTCAATGAATAATCTCCTCAACTGTTTCTCTGTTTTCAATGTAGAAGAGCGAGGTATTGCAATGAAGAATATAGTATACCCTAGAATGCTATTACAAATTGGAACGTCTAATGCAAGATGCTTAAGGTTTTTTAGTTTAGCAAACATTTCTGGTGCGCAGGTGAGAAGTCCAAGGACCTTAGAAGAAACTACAAATTTGACAGTCTCGAATATGGAAAGACAGACTAAGTTCTTTCCCTATTCCAAATGCAAATGATTCACCATATAGGTTTCCAATTGTTAGATGCAAGGAGTTACAAATAACACCTTCAAACGGTACATCAATGTTATGTCTCATGTAAACAAGCAAGACAAGAATTCTATAACAAATCTTCAAACTACATAACTTTATGCATCCTATGATTAATAAGCAATTTAAATGGAAGTCCTTGCTTTATTCCTTATTTACTCTTATGCTTCGGTAACTTAAGCATCCTTTCTTTCTATCGCCATTTTTCTTCTTACCCATAAATATTCTAATGAATATACTCATCAGTCTGAAAGGAATATTTCAAAGAAATTTTCTTGTTGATAATTCGTTCACCTTAAATCGTTTACTTTTTGTTTTTTATTTCAGTTATTTTTTAAATATATTACAAATTATTCTAATTTGACCATTTCGTGTTGTTAATTTTTAGAACATTTTTTAATCTATGCATTTCAAAAATATGTTCCAGATTTAATGGAAATGGCAAAATTGTAGTTACAAACTAATCTAACTAGTACCGTGCACATGCATTTGCATGCAATGATTTTTTTTAATTAAAATTATTATCTATTTTATTTATTAAGTAAATCATATAAATAACTATATTCTTACTCGACATACTTTTGGTTGTTTTTACTTTTGTGTTCTTCTTTTCTTTTTTTCTTCTTGTTTCTTTGTCAATAATAATCTAATTGAGCATTCGTTTGTCTAAATTTTTTTCAATGGGAAACAGATGTTTGAATTAGCAATAGAATCTGAAAATTCTACAGCAGAAATAGTCTAGCATAGTTAATGTCTTAGTCACAAAAGCTTAAATGCAAATATTTGAAAGATGTACTCCTATACTCTAGTGGATTTTGTGATCACCAATTCATCTTCTATAGGTATCTCTGCTCTACACAACTCGTCGACATACTTCATTGCTTCATCATAAGTATCTTAACTTTCGCACCATCTTTTTCAAATGCACAACTATCTTTATCAAGTAGGTTTCAAAGAGCATGTCAGCCAATTAATGATGAAATCCTATTAATTCCACTTCCAGGAGATGTTAATGGGGAGCTCTTGAAGTTTGATGCATTTTGTCAATCTTTTCTAGATTGTGATAATCTTCCATAGTCTCAATGAAAAATCTCCTCAAGTGTTAGTCCGTTTTGAATGTAGATATGTGAGGTGCTACAATGAAGAATTGTAGTGTACCCAAGAAAACTTTTACAAATTTGAACTTCCAATGCATCGATTCTTATGGTTTTCACCTTAGCAAATGTTTCTGGGGTGCAGTAGAGAAGTGCATGGACCTTAGAAGAAACTACATATTTGAGAGTCTCTAATATGGAAAAACAGACTGAACGCTTGCTCTGTTACAAAGCAAATGATTTACCATATAGGTATCTAATTCTTAGCTACAAGGAGTTTCAAAAAAACACCTTTGAAAGGCACATCTATGTTAGGCCCCATATAAACAAGAAAGATTAGATTTCTATAAGAAATCTTCTACATCATAAATTTATCCATTGTATGATTACAAGCAATTTTAAATGAAAGTTCTTGCTTCATTCCTCATTTACTCTTATGCTTCGGTAACTTAAGCATCCTTTCTTTCTATCGCCATTTTTCTTGTTGCCCATTTCATATTTTAATGAATACACAAATTACTCTTAAAGGAAAATTTTCACTAAATTTTCTTATTGATAATTAATTCACCTTAAATCTTTAATTTTTCTTTTTTTACCTAAGTTATTTTTGAAATATATTACGTATTGTTAAAATTTAACCATTTTGTGTTTTTAATTATTAGAACATTTTTTGAATGTATGCATTTCAGAAATATCTTGGAGTATAATAGAAATGGCACAAGTGTAGGTACAAAATTAAACTAACTAGTAATGTGCACGTGCATTTTTTCGTAATAAATTTTCTTTTGTAAATGAAAATTACTATCTATTTTATTTAGTAAGTTATATCGTATAAATAATCTATTCTTACTTGACATACTTTTCGTTGTTTTTACATTTGTGTTCTTCTTTTCTTTTTTGCTTCTTTTTTCTTTGTCATTACTAATCTAATTTGACATTTGTTCATCTGAACTTTTTTTCAATAGGAAATAGATGTCTTAATCAACAATAGAATATGAAAGTTTTACAACATAAATAGTCTAGCATAGGCAATGCCTCCACCACAAGAGCTTAAATGAAAATGTTTAAAAGATCTACTTGTATACTCGGTTGGTTTTTGTGATCACCAATTTATCTCCTGAGGTATCTCTCATATACGCGATTCGTCGATATGCACCATGACTTAATCATAACCATTGGGATGCCTTAACTTGTGAACCATCTTTTTCAAGTGTAATATCATCTTTATAGAGCGCACAACAAAGCACATAGAAGACAATTCATGATGAAATCTTATTGATTCCACTTTCTAGAGATTTTGATATGGAGCTCTCCAAGCTTGATGCATTTTGTCAATCTCTTCCCGACTGTGATATTCTTCCATAGTCTCATCGAATTACCTCCTCAAGAGATAGTCCATTTTGAATATAGACAAGCGAGGTGTTGTAATAAAGAATTTAGTATACCAAAGAATGCTTTTACCAGTCGGAACTTCTAAAACCAGATGCTTAAGAGAAGTGCATTGACCTTTGAAGAAACTACATATTTCAGCGTCTCTAATATGGAAAGATAGATTGAGTGTTTGCTCTGTTCCAAAGCAAAAGATTCACCATATAGATCTCAAATTGTTGGTTACAAGGAGTTTCAAGAAAAACCTTCGAAAGACACATTATGCTTGGCCCCGTGTAAACAAGCAAAATAGATTTCTATATGAAATATTCAAACATTATAAATGTATGCATTGTATGTTTACCAATCACTTTTTAATGTAAGTTCATGCTCCATTCCTCATTTACTCTTATGCTACAGTAACTAAGCATCGTTTATTGCTGTCGTCATTTTCCTTGTTGCCCATTTCAAATTCTAATGAATATACTCATTACTCTAAAAAGGAAACTTTTAAAGAAAATTACTTATGGATATTTCATCCACCTTAAATCGTTTACTTTTTCTTTTTTTGCAGAGTTATTTTTTAAATATATTACGTATTGTTTTAATTTGCCCAGTTTGTGTGGTTAATTGTTAAAATATTTTTTGAATCTATAAATTTTAGAAATATCTTCCAGACTTAATATAAATGACAGAAGTGTAGTTAAAAAATTAAGCTAACTAGTATCGAGAACGTCCATTTGTACGTAATAATTTTTTTTTAAAATTAAAATACTTGTCTGTTTTATTTTGTAAGTTATATCCTATGAATAACGATATTCTTACTCTACATATTTTTTGTTGTTTTCACTTTTGTGTTCTTCTTTTCTTTTTTTTTCTTTTTTCGTTGTCATTAGTAATCTAATTTAACATTTGATCGCCCGATCTTTTTTAAAAAAAATATGAAACAGGAGTTTGAATTAGCAGCAAAATCAAAAAATTCCACAACAGAAACAGTCTAGCAAAGGCAAATCCTTAGCCACTGAAGCTGGAATGAAAATATTTGAAAGATCTACTTCTTACTCTAGTGGTTTAATGATGATATCCTATTAATTCCACTTCGTGGAGATGTTGATGTGGAGCTATAGAAGCTTTATGCATTTTGTAAACGTCCTTTCGACTGTGATATTCTTTCATAGTCTCGTCGAATAACCTCCTCAAGCATGAGTCCATTTTAAATGTAGACAAGCTAGGTGTTGTAATGAATAGTATAGTATACCCACGAACACTTTTACAAATTGGAACCTCTAATGCAAGATACTTAAGGTCTTTAATTTTAGCAAATGTTTGTGGGTTGTGGCATAGAAGTGCATGAACCTTAGAAGAAACTATATATTTGAGAGTCTCTAACACGAAAAGATAAATTGAGTGCTTGCTCTTTTCCAAAGAAAATGATTCAGCATATAGGTCTCTAA
Organism: Catharanthus roseus; assembly: GCA_028651295.1. Classification (NCBI taxonomy): domain Eukaryota; kingdom Viridiplantae; phylum Streptophyta; class Magnoliopsida; order Gentianales; family Apocynaceae; genus Catharanthus; species Catharanthus roseus. The sequence goes on from JAPQWS010000168.1 coordinate 31,124,223, forward strand.
TTGTTAGCTCCAAAAAGCATCAAGAAACACCTTCGGAAGGCATATCTATGTCAGGCCCTGTGTAAATAAGCAAGATAAGATTTCTATGAGAAAAAATCTTCAAACTTCATAAATTTATGTATTGTATGATTACCAAGCACTTTTAAATTTAAGTACTTGCTTCATTCTTCATTTACTCTTTTGCTTCGGTAACCTAAGCATCCTTTCTTACAATCGCCATTTTCCATGCTGCCCATTTCAAATTCCAATGAATATATGCATTACTCTGAAAGTAAAATTTTCAAGAAATTTCCTTATGAATATTTCGTCACCATAAATCGTTTACTTTTTCTTTTTTGCCTGAGTTATTTTGGAAACATATTACGTATAGTTCTAATTCGCCCATTGTTTTGGTTTATTGCTAGAATGATTTCTGAATTTATGTAGTTTAGAAATATTGCCGATGAAATAGAAATGACAAATGTAATAACGAGCTCTTGAAGCTTGAAACATTTTGTAAAGCTCTTCTCGTCTATAATATTCTTCCATATTCTCATCGAATAACCTCCTCAAGTGGTAGTCCGTTTTGAATGTAGACAAGCGAGCTGCTGCAATGAAAGAATGTAGTATATCCAAGAACACGTTTATAAATAGAAACTTCTAGCACAAGATGCTTAAGGTTTTTTATTTTAGAAAATATTTGTGGTGCGCAGCATAGAAATGCATACACTTTAGAAGAAACTACATATTTGAGAGTCTCTAACATGGGAAGATAGATTGAGTGCTTGCTTTGTTCTAAAGCAAACGATTCACCATATATGTCTCCAATTTTTAGCTCCAAGGAGTCTCAAGAAACACCTTTGAAAGGCACATCTACGCCACGCACATAGGTAAACAAGCAAGACATGATTTTTATAAGAAATCTTTAAACTTCATAAATTTATACATTATATGATTACCAAGAACTTTTATATTTAAGTTCTTGTTTCATTCCTTATTTACTCTTATGCTTCAATAACCTAAGCATCCTTTCTTTCAGTCGTCGTTTTTCTTGTTGCCCATTTCAAATTCTCATGAATATACTCATTACTCTAAAATGAAAATTTACACAAAATTTCCTTAGTGACATTTCGTTCACCTTAAATCATTTACTTTTTCTTTTTTACCTGAGTTAGTTTTAAAATATATTAAGTAATGTTCTAATTTGACCATTTTATGTTGTTAATTGTTAAAACAATTTGTTATTCTATACATTTAAGAAGTATCTTGAAGATATAATAGAAATGCCAGGAGTGCATTTACAAAATTAAACTAACTAGTACCATTCACGTGCATTTGCATGTAATAAATTTATTTAAATTTAAAATTATTATCTAGTTGATTTAGTAAGTTATATCCTATGAATAACTCTATTCTTACTCGACATACTTTTGGTTATTTTTACTTTTATGTTCTTCATTTCTTTCTTTTTCTTTTTTCATTTCTTTATTTTTCATTACTAATCTAATTTTTTATTTGATCGCCTGATCATTTTTTAAATAGGAAACAAGAGTGTGAATTAGCAACAAAATTTTAAAATTTTACAACATAAACAGTCTAGTACAGTCACATTCTCAGCCACTTAAGCTTAAATGAAAATCTTTAAAAGATCTACTTTTATACTCTAGTGGCTTTTGTGATTACCAATTTATCTCCTGGAAATATCCCTCCTCTACACAACTCCTCGACATGCATTATGGCTTAATCGTCACCACTGGGATGACTTGACTTTAAAACCATCTTTTTCAAATGCAATGTCATCTTTATCAAATGTGTACCAAAGCGCATGCAAGCCAATTCAGGATGAAATCTTATTAATTCCACTTTCTGGAGGTGGTTATGGGTTGCTCTTGAAGCTTGGTGCATTTCGTGAACCTCTTCTCGACTGTGATATTTTTCCAAAGTCTCATCAAATAACCTCCTAAAGGAGTAATCGATTTTGAATGTAGACCAGCAAGGAGTCGCAATAAAGAATTTAGTATTCCCACCAATGCTTTAACCAATTGGAACTTCCAACAGAAGATGCTTAAGATTTTAACCATTAATTAGTGTATGTGGGGCGCAGAAGAGAAGTGCGTGGACCTTAGAAGAAACTACATATTTGAGAGTCTCTAACATGGAAAGATAGATTGAGTGCTTGCCCTATCCCAAAGCAAAGATTCACCATATAGATCTCGACTTATTAGCTCCAAGGAGTTTCAAGAAACACCTTCGAAAGGCACATCTATGTTTGGCCCCATGTAAACAAGCAAGTCAAGATCTCTATAAGAAATCTTCAAACATCATAAATTTATACATTATATGATTACCAAGCACTTTTAAATGTAAGTTCTTGCTTCGTTCCTTAATTACTCTTATGCTTCAGTAACCTAAGCATCATTTCTTACTATTGCCATTTTCCTTGTTGCCCATTTCAAATTCTAATTAATATACTCATTACTTTGAAAGTAAAATTTTCAAGAAATTTCCTTATGGATATTTCTTTCACCTTAAATCATTGAGTTTTTCTTTTTTACATGAGTTATTTTGGAAATATATTATGTATTGTTCTAATTTGCTAATTTCATGGTGTTAATTGTTAGAACATTTTTAGAATCTATGCATTTAAAAAGTACCTTGCCGACTTAATAGAAATGACAGAAATGTAGTTACAAAATTAAACTTACTAGTACTGTGCACGTGCATTTGCACGTAATAAATTTATTTAAAATTAAAATTATTATCTATTTGATTTAGTAAGTCATATCCCATGAATAACTCTATTCTTACTCAACATACTTTTAGTTGTTTTTACTTTGTGTACTTCATTTCTTTTTTCTTTGTCATTACTAATCCAATTTGACATTTTATTGTGTGATCTGTTTTTTTTTTTTTTTTTTATTAGGGAACAAAAGTGTGAATGAGTAACAAAATCTGAAAATTATATAGCAAAAAGAGTGTAGCATAGTCAGATTCTCAACCACTTAAGCTTTAATGAAAATCTTTAGAAGATCTACTTTCTATACTCTAGTGGTCTCTATGATCACCAATTTATTTCTTGGAGGTATCTCTCCTCTACACAACTCGTCGACATGTATCATGGCTTAATTGTGACCACTGGGATGCATTACCTTTAGAACCATATTTTTCAAGCACAATGTCATCTTTATCAAGTGCGTATCAAATCACATGTAACCCAGTTCATGATGAAAGCCTATTCATTCTACTTTTTGGAGATGTTGATGGGGAGCATTTGAAGCTTGATGCATTTTGTCAACCTCTTCTCGACTATGATATTCTTCCATAGTCTCATCGTATAACCTCCTCAACCGTAGGTCATTTTGAATGAAGACAAGCAAGGTGTTACAATAAAGAATTTAGTATACCAAGAATCCTTTAACCAATTGGAACTTCCAACTCAAGATGCTCAAGGTTTTTCACTTTAGCAAATGTATGCAGGGCGCAAAAGAGCAGTGCATGAACCTTAGAAGAAACTACATATTTTAGAGTCTCTAACATGGAAAGATAGATTGAGCGCTTGCTCTTTTCCAAAGCAAATGGTTCAATATAGGTCTCCCAATGTTAGCTCAAAGAAGTTTCAAGAAACACCTTCGAAAGGCACATCATCTATGTTAGGCCTCATGTAAACAAGAAGACAAGTTTTCTATAAGAAATCTTCAAACTTCATAACTTTATACATTGTTTGATTACCAAGCACTTTTAAACGTACATTTTTTATTCAGACCCCATTTACGCTAATGCTTTGGAAACCTAAGTATTCTTCCTCTCTAATGTAAGTCTCCTAGGTGCCCATTTCTAATTCTAATGAATATACTCATTGCTTGAAAGGACAATTTTTCAAAAATTTCCATACGGGATTTCGTTCACTTTTTCTTTTTACATGAGTCATTTTTGAAATATATTATGTATTATTCTAATTTGACCATTTTGTGTTCTTAATTGTTAGAGCATTCTTTTAATCTATGTATTTCAGAAATACCTTGAAGATTTAATAGAAATGTACGAAGTATAGTTAGAAAATTAAACTAACTAGTATCTTGCATGTGTATTGCACGTAAATAGTTTTTTTGAAATTGAAATTATTATCTGTTTTATTCAGTAAGTTATATCCTATAAATAACTCTATTCCCATCCCACATACTTTCGATTTTGTTTACTTTTGTGTTCTTCTTTTCTTTTTTTTCCTTTTTCTTTATCTTACTAAACTAACTCCACATTTCATCGTCTAAACTTTTTTAATAGAAAAAATAAGTCTGAATTATCAAGAAAATCTGAAAATTCGCAGTAGAAACAGTCTAGCACAAGAAAATTCTCAGCCAAAGAAGTTTAAATAAATATATTTGAAAGATCTTCTTCTATAAACAAGTTGTTTTTGTCATAAAAAATTCAACTCCCGGAGATATCTCGCCTCTGTGCAACTCGTTGAGATGCATCATGGCTTCATCATAAACTCTATGTTGCCTTAAATTTAGCACCATCTTTTTCAAGCATACTACCACTGTTATCTAATGCATAGTAAACTTCATAATAAGTAACTTCATGATAAAACCTTAATCATTCCACTTCCAGGAGATGTTGATGGGGAGATCTTGAAGCTTGATGTATTTTTTTGAGCTCTTTTCGACTGTGATAATCTTCTATAGTCTCATTGAATAACAACCTGGTGAAGTCCATTTAAAATTTATACAAGCGTGGTATACAACAATAAATATAGTATGCCCAAGAACGCTTTTACCAATTTGAAGTTTCAACGCATGATGCAAGTTTTCATTTTAGCAAATGTATGAGGGGCACAAGAGAGAAGTGCATGGACCTTAGAAGAAACTATATATTCCAGATTCTCTAACATGGAAAGGTAGATTGAATGCTTGCTCTGTTTGAAAGCAAGTTATTAACCATGTAGGTCTCTAAATGTTAGCTCCAAGGAATTTCTAGAAAGACCATCGAATGGCACATCTATGTTAGATCCTGTGTAAACAAGCAAGACAAGATTTCTATAAGAAATCTTCAAACTTCATAACTTTATGCATCGTTTGGTTACTAAGCACTTTTAAACCTACATTTTTTCTTCAGCCCCATTCTTATGCTTTAGCAACTTAAGCATCCTTTCTTTCTAATGCCATTTTCCTTGTTGCCCATTTTAAATTCTAATGATTATACTCATTACTCTGAAAGGAAAAGTTTCCAAAATTTTCTTTATGGATATTTCGTTCACCTAAAATCGTTCACTTTCTATTTTTTGCCCCACATATTTTAGAAATACATTATGTATTGTTCTATTTTACCCATTTTGTATTCTTAATTATTAGAACATTTTTCGAATCTATGCATTTCAGAAAATATCTTGCAGATTTAATAGAAATGGAAGAAATGTAGTTAGAAAATTAAACTAACTAGTATCGTGCACGTGTATTGCATGTAATAGTTTTCTAAAATTGAAAACATTATCTATTTTATTTAGTAAGTTATATCCTATAAATAACTCTATTTCCATTCTACGTACTTTTGGTTTTGTTTACTTTTCTATTCTTCTTTTCTTTTCTTTTTTTTTCCTTTTTTTTGTCACTACTAAACTAATTCCACATTTCATCATCTAAACTTTTTTTAATAGAAAAAAGAAGTTTGAATTAGAAACAAAATCTGAAAATTCTACTGTAGAAATAGTCTAGCACAAGCAAATTCTCAATAAGAGAAGCTTAAATAAATATATTTGAAAGATCTACTTCTATAAACGAATTGTTTTTGTCATCACTAATTCAACGCCCGAAGATATTGCACCTCTACGCAACTTGTTGAGATGCATCATGGCTTCATCATATGCACTATATTGCCTTAACTTTAGCACCATCTTTTTCAAGCACACTACCACCGTTATCGAATGCATAATAAACTAAAAAATAAGCAAATTCATCCTGAAATCCTAATCATTCCACTTCTGGGAGATGTTCATGGGCAGATCGTGAAGCTTGATGCAATTTTTCAAGCTCTTTTTGGCTATGATAATCTTACATATTCTCATTGAATAACAACCAGGTGATAGTCCATTTTAAATTTAGACAAGCGTGGTGCTATAACAAAGAATATAGTATGCCCAAGAACGCTTTAACAAATTTGAACTTCCAACGCAAGATGCTTAAGTTTTCATGTTAGCAAATGTATACGGAACACAGGAGAGAAGAGCATGGACCTTAGAAGAAACTACATATTTAGAGTCTCTAACATGGAAAGGTAGATTGAGTGCTTGCTTCCTTCGAAAACAAGCGATTAACCATATAGGTCTCCAATTGTTGAAAGAGTTTCCAGAAATACCATCAAATTCCACATCTATATTAGGCGCCGTGTAAACAAGCAAGACAAAATTTCTATAAGAAATGTTCAGACAAGATAACTTTATGCGTTGTTTGATAACTAAGCACTTTTAAACCTACGTTTTTGCTTCAATCCCCACTTACTCTTATGCTTCGGTAACCTAAGCATTCTTTTTTTCTAATGCCATTTTCCTTGTTGACCATTTTAGATTCTAATGATTATACTCATTACTCTGAAAGGGAAAGTTTCCAGAAATTTCCTTATCGATATTTCTTTCACCTAAAATCGTTCACTTTTTCTTTCTTGCCTCACTTATTTTTTAAATATATTATGTCTTGTACTAAACTGCCCATTTTATGTTCTTTAATTGTTAGAACATTTTTTAATCTATGCATTTCAGAAATATCTTACAGATTTAATAGAAATGGAAGAAGTGTAGTGAGAAAATTCAATTAACTTGTATCGTGAATGTGTATGCATGTAATATTTTTTAAAAACTTAAATTCTTATCTATTTTATTTAGTAAGTAATATCCCATAAATAACTCTATTCCCATTCGACATACTTTTGGTTTTGTTAACTTTTGTGTTCTTCTTTTCTTTTTTTCCTTTCCTTTGTCATTACTAAACTAATTTCACATTTCATCATCTAAAATTTTTTAATAGAAAAAAGAAGTCTGAATTAGCAACAAAATATGAAAATTCTATAGCAGAAATAGTCTAGCACAGGCAAATTCTAAGCCAGAGAAACATAATTAAATATCTTTGAAAGATCTACTTCCATAAAGGAGTTGTTTTTGCAATCAACGATTTAACTCCCAAAGATATCTCGCCTATACACAACTCGTTGACATGCATCATTGCATCATCATAAGTGCTATGTTACCTTCACTTTAGCACCATCATTTTCAAGCACACTACCACATTTATCTAATGTGTGGAGAACTGCACAAGAAGCAAATTTATGAGGAAATCCTAATCGTTCCAATTCCTGGAGATATTGATAGGGAGCTCTTTAAGCTTGATGCATTAAAGAATAAATTAGCAATATGAGATGCATCATACATTTTCTGACAAGCAATGAAATGTGACATTTTTGAAAAACAATCCACAATGACAAAGATAGAATCCTTTCCGAAAGAAGTCCTTAGGAGTCCCAAAATAAAGTCCATGGAAAAATGCTTCCGAGGTGCATTGGCAACCGGTAAAGGGGTGTACAAACCATGAGGAAAAAAGAACGACTTTGCACGCTTACAATCTAAGCAATTACACACAAACCTTTCAACATCTCTTTCATTTTGGGTCGAAAGAAATGCTCAGGCAAAATTTTATAGGTCTTAGCTATGCCAAAATTCCCCATAAGACCACCCCCGTGAACTTCCCTAATGAGTAAGTGCCTAATGGACCCACTAGGAATGTAACGTTTACCCTCTCTAAGCAAAAATCCATCCTTCACATAAAACTTATCACAAGGAGCAATCAAATATGCTTCAAAGATACTTCTAAACTCAGTATCACTAGCGTACAATTCTTTAACATTTCAAAACCAAATGAATGCGAATGTAGAGAAGTGAAAAGTGTATACCTTCATGAGAGTGCATCGGCCACGATATTCTCCTTTCCTTTCTTATAGTGGATGACGTAGGGGAATGTCTCAATGAATTCCAACCACCGAGCATACCTCTTGTTGAGCCTTTGTTGACCATTCAAGTATTTTAAGGACTCATGATCAGTGTGGATGAAAAATTCCTTCGGCCACAAATACTGTTGCCAATGCTTAAAAGTCTTCTCCAAGACGTACAATTCCTTGTCATACGTGGCACAGTTCAATGTAGCTCCTGATAACTTTTCACGAAAGTACGCAACGGGTCTCTTATCTTGCATTAGAACCCCTCCAATTTCTACTTCTGATGCGCCACGCTCGATCTCAAGCATTTTGTCAAAGTTGGGTAAGGTGAGGAATGGAGCATTGCATAACTTCTCCTTCAAAGCCTTCAAAGCCAACTCTTGAGCTTCTCCCCAATTAAACACATCGGTCTTCTTGATGACCTTGGTATGAGGACTAGCAATAGTGCTAAAGTCCTTGATAAATCTCCAGTAGAAAAACTAGCCAACCCATGGAAGCTTCTAACTTCGGTGACACTCTTGGGCATTGGCCAATCCTCTGTGGCCTTCACCTTGTCAAGATCCACTTGTAACCCTTTGGAACTAACAACATAGCCAAGAAATGTTATTTTTTCTAAGCGAAATTCATATTTTCCCAAATTGGCATATAACTGTTCCCTCCTAAGCACAAAGAAAAATTATCTAATGTGATGCAAATGATCCTTATATGTCTTGCTATAGATCAAAATGTCATCAAAATACACATCAACAAATTTCCCAATAAATTCTCACATGACATGATGCATCAATCTCATAAACGAGCTAGGTGCATTGGTGAGACAAAATGGCACAAGAAGCCACTCATAAAGACCAAACTTGGTTTTAAAAGTGATTTTCCATTCATCTCCTTCTTTCATTCGAATTTGATGATAACCCGATTTCAAATCAATTTTAGAGAAAATCATGGAACCACTTAATTAATCAAGCATATCATCTAGCCTAGAGATGGGATGATGATATTTAACGGTTATGTTATTTATAGGCCTATAATCAACACATATATGCCAACTATCATCCTCTTTAGGGACTAGGAGTACCAGTACCGTACATGGGCTAAGACTTTCTCGGATGTGGCCCTTTGTAAGGAGTTCCTCTACTTGTCATTGAAGTTCTTTAGTCTCTTCGGGTGAGTTCCTATATGCAAGTCAGTTTGATACCACGGCTCCGGCAACAAAATCAATTTGATGATCTATACCTTTAAAGGGTGGCAATCCTCTGGGAAAACGTCTTCAAACTCCTTGATACACCTGTAGTAGCTTGAGACAAAGAAGAAATAATTTCATTATGAGAAGACACATAAGCTCCTTTATACATAAGGAGTAAGGTAGTTTTTTTCGCCTCTATTGCTTCACAAATCTTACTTTCCTTAGCAAAGAAACTCAACCAAGTCAAACCCTTCTCCTCATTTATTAGTACTTCATTCTTTTTTGTTTTCGCTTGATTTTTCTCTCTCTAGAGACTCTCCTCTCTTTTCTTTTTCCTCCACTTTCTTCCCCTCTTATATGTTTTTCTTTTTATTCTCCAACTTCTTTTCCTTCATTTTCACTTGGTATTGGTAAACTTGGAATGGGGTGATAGGTTTGAGACATATCTTGACCCATCCTTCTCAAAGGAATACGTGTTCTTGTATCCATCATGGATGGCCTTTCTATCGAATTGCCATGGTCTTCCAAACAAAATATGTCAGGCATGCATAGGCACACCGTCGTAAAGGACCTCATCATTGTACCTTTCGATAGTAAAAGTCACCAATACTTGCCTAGTCACCCTCACCTCTCCACTATCATTTAGCCATTGCAACTGATATGGTGTAGGGCGTTTGGTGGTTGGCAAACTCAATTTTTCCACTAAATATGTGCTTACTACACTGCTGCAACTCCCATTATCAATGATGATGTTGCAAGCCTTATGATCAATGTTACAACTCATGTGGAGAATATTCTCTCTTTGTTCACTTGATCCATCTTCAAAAGCTTGAGAGCTGAGAGCCCTCAAGACCACTATGACGTCCCCATCATATGGAGACTCCTCAACGGATTCTTCATTTTCTTGTTCGCCTTTGGCCTCATTATTGGATATGATTTCCCATTTGGCTTAATGATCATGACCTTCTTGGTTAGGCAATTACTAGCATACAGTCTATATCTCTTGTACATAAAACATTGAAATCTCTAGCTATACTAGGTGCCCCCTCCACCTTGCTCTTATCCTTGTTCTCCTCTTTCCCCTTAGACCCTCTCTTGAATGCTACTTTAGGAGTGTGGTCCGTCCTCAAAGAGTTAGACTTCTAGGTTGAAGCCATTGGTTTAGAAGTTGTAAAAGGATTTTTGAAAGATACCTTACTCGTCAATTGTTTCTTTATCTCCATGGCCTTATGAATCATCTCTTCCAATTTCACATAGCCTTGAAGTTCCAAAGTGTGGGCTATATCCCAGTTCAATTGAATTATGACCTCGCCATTGTAGCCTTCTTATCTTCAATTATGTCGGTGCCTTATCATGGCCACCTCCATTTCTTTGTAGTAAGAATCTTTTGCACTTTTGCTTCCTTGCCGGAGGTTTTGAAGCTTGTTATAAAGCTCCCTATTCTAATGTGGGGAAATAAATCTCTTTCTCATCAAAGTTCTCAATTCCTCCTATGTCTCCACTGGCCTCTCTAAGTTCCTCCTTCTGTTTGCTACCAATTTGATCCCACCACATAACGACATAGTCGGTGAATTCCACCACCGGTAATCTCATATTTGTAATATTTGAGTAGTAGTGACAATCAAAGACAAGCTCCACCTTCTTCTCCTATTCAAGGTATACTTTCGGATCACTTTTCCCCTGGAAGGGAGGGATTTTTAATTTAATCCTTCCAAATTCATTTCCTCACAGTAATCCTCTTCATCCCTTTCTAATTCCTGATCATATCTATCTAGGCCACCATAGTATTTTTCTTGTTCCTTGGCATTCTCGTGGACTCCCTTTCAAATCCTCTTCCCATACCCTTTCCATTTCTTCCACCTCAAGTGCCGAACCTTCCTCTGCCTTGGGTTCCCAAAGGTTGGAAACTCTCATGGAAGTTTTGGGATAGATCGTCCCTAACTCCAAAGTTAGCATGAGGAGAACTATCTCCATCTCTCATTGTTTTTCTCGGGGTAAGGTTATCTAAACTTGGAACCCCCTTCTTTCACCCAACTTTGATTCTTGTCTATCTATTCGAGCGGACAATGCTCCAACATTCCTTTCAATGTTACCTATTTGTTGTTGCAAGGACCTCAAAGTTCCAACAACCTCTTGCATAAGAGGATCACTAGGTCCCTCATTATGGTTTAGTTTTGATCTTTTTCATGGGACATATTTAAAATTGATAGAACAAGAGGAACCTACAAAACAAGAAACAAGTAATAGAAAATAAGGACCTCGCTGCTCCCTAAGTGTTTCACTCAAGGTAATTACTCTCAACCCTTGTGGCTACTCTCACTCTCTACAGCATTTTTATATCAATTTATTCACCCTCTTACCTTTTACTTTTCCTCACCACTAGAGTCACTTAGTGATTTCTAAAAAATCCAAGTTATAAGAAAATCCCCAATACAAATCAAGCAAGCATTTCTCAAGAGTTAAGAACAAATGATTCAAAGAGGACTTTTATCGAACACGTAGAAGGCGTAGAATGTCAAAGAGAAATTCAAGAGTATGAGTCAACAAAAGAGTCTAATTTCCACCAAAAGAACAACAAAACACTTATCGACATATGCAACGATGCTTCAAATTCAAACTAAGACAATCGGCTCACAAATTCAAAGATATATATAGATTACAAGAAATCAATTCCAGAAAAACATAGCATCAAAACAAGCTGTAGTAATTTCAACATATCTTATTCATTTCTTGCTAAATAGGTCCAAATTTGTTGCCAAATCTTCACATTTGAGTAAGCTTCCAATCAAGACTAATTTCATGAAATTCAGAGTTCACTTGATATACTTTTCAATTCAATCGTTACTACTTTTTCTGGGCGAAACTTTTCCAGATTACTATGCCTTTTTTAAATGATATCAATTGGCTTTTTCTTTAATCAAAATTCAACAAATAAGCACATGAACATTTAAGGAGAGCTTTTCTCTAGTACCACATGGTATGATCCTCCTTAACCTTTGTTGAGGATCACTTACTCCAAAGATCCAACTCTCTTCTAGAGGAATTCTAGAAGCTTGATTTTGGAGAAATTGAAGAACAAAGAACAACTTGCAGGTAAACAACTATGAAGAAAACAAATAAACCTCGTTACATTTGAGGGAAAATCAACAAGGCTATTGGAAGCCTCACCTATTCTCCAATATCTCAAGAAGGACCTAGGTGTCCTAGCAACACCAACTATAAAAGTTGACACATCAAGGAATAAATATGATTTAGAAATTAGACTAGAACTCTTGAATTGGTAATTCAAGAAATTTCTTGCCTTGAATTTTACAACGGAGATTATAAATTATACAAGGAAGTTGAAGAAACCCAAAGAACCCTAGTTCTTCTTTCTACGTATTTCTCATACATCAAACTTGGACAAAATAGCTGCAAACAAGGGTATATATAGTGTGCTCCACAATTAGCTTACAACTCTAATCATAAAACTAGCTTAAAAGAGTTAAAAGGGTGTTTATCCTACTTAAGTATAAGTCAAAAAAAGTTTACAACCAAATTGAAAATTCAAGGAAGTTAAAAGCTTCCCAAATATTCCACCAACCGAGACCTACCGGTAATGGTAGGTCCTGTCCTACTGTGCATGGTAGGTTAAATTCCTCAAACTCTACTTGTCCAGAACCCTGTCGATGATGGTAGGGTGGACCTACCATCGGTGATAAGGTGACTGAATTTTTCTTCCTCAAGGGCAGAACCCTACCCTACCATCTGCAATAGGGTCCAGAAAACCTTCCTCCTTTGATTTGAAGCTACAAAACCTCCCAAGCTTGCTTCTTTGGATTCTTTCATTTGTACCTTAGATAATAAGATGGTTTTGGATTCCCTAAATTCCTCTCCTTGTTCTTCTAGCTCATGCTAGGTAAAGTTCTGGAGTATCTTCTCAAATATCGCCGCCATCCCTTTATGATCATCTTCGTTCCTCTTTGCCATTGCTCTTGTGGCTGGTCCTTGGAACAAGTCCACCGTCTCTTGTGCATCGTGGTTCATACAAAAACTTCAAATGGAGAAAACACAGTAGTAAAATGAGCAGCCCTATTATAAGCAAATTCAATGAACGACAAACATTCTTCCCACCATCTAATATGCTTTTTAAGAATATCCCTAGATTAATTACAAGGTTAACCGTAATAAGGCATAACTATGATTGTAACTGTAACCTTTCGTTACTAACCATTACTATCACCACTTATAAAGGTTAACGTTAGTGCTACCATATAATAGTAACCGATAGTTCGGTTAACCTTAACCGAAAGTTATCTAATCACGGTCATCCCTAGCATGGAGGGTAACATCCCTCAGATTGAGCTATTATTATTTTCTTTATTATATTCTTTCTCAACACATACCCCATCTCTCGCATCTTTCTTGAATTTTGTAGCACATCATAGGCAATCAAAATTCATCAAATCCTACCTAATTTAATTTATTTCTATCGAAAACCATTGCACATTTGCCCTTCTTTTGGTCATTTTGTACAAATCGGGATAGAATTAACGTCTAGTCAATTTTTTATGTATTCAATACCGGAAAATTTAGGAATACAAATTACCCATTGTGACAATTTGATAGCTCAGTTGGTTAGAGGCACCTCTTACCATGCGATAGATCATGGGTTCAATTAACACTCCCCTCTCCCATTGTATTAAAAAAAATTACCGTTCTTTAAACACAAGGGCTTGTATCATTACTAAAGATGTACAATAGGATGTAGGGTCCCAATATTGCAACTAAAAGAACCTAAGGGAGTAAATAGGTTCCTAGAAAAACTTTTAAAAATTTTCAATTAAAACTCTTAATTTCTTTAATAAAATGTTTCCTTTATAAACTCTTTAAAACAACAAGAACATATAAAGAAAAACTTAAAGACAACAATAAATAAATAACAATAGTAAAACAAAGGAGAAGAGAATGATTTTTATAGTGTTTCAGCCCTATCAAAGGCCTAAATCCACTATCTTGAGCCATATCCAAGGAATTACCAATCTGACTAAAAATCCCTTTTCCACAAAATAGTAGAAAAAAATAAATCCTTACACAAGTGGATCACCACAAATAGGTTTTATGAAGGGATTGGCATCTAGGCGGTGTATGCGTAAGCGAAAGGAACGAGATGGTAGATAGTTATACCTTTAGGGCGATTTTTACTTTTCTCAATGTGGAGTGGCAGAGATTGTGGTTGAACGGCATCCTCCTCTTCTTCTCCTTGAAGTTCCTCATTTATCTCCAGTTAAGTCTTTATAAACATCTTGTCCTTCTCATAAACTAATCCACTAAATTCTCATTCTTCTTAAGTATCAGCTAACCTCTCAAAAGTTGTTTAGTAAGAAAAAAGGAAAAGAGAAGAAGATTGAAGAAGATAATTCTTCTTCAGAGAATCGGGAGAGATGGCTGGAATTCAAATATGCTAGAATGCCTTAGGAATTTCGGCTAAGGTGTATTTGGTGCAAGATAAAAAAACTTTTCCTAAAGGGAATTAGGAATTAATCTTGGACTAACATAATTTTCTATGTGATATTGGAGAATCTTTAATTAGAATATTAATCCTAAATAAATAGGATACTTCCTAGAGATATTCCATCACATGTTAAAAATAATATTTTCCCTAAAAAGAAAAGGTGGTGGCCGACCACTAATAGTTCTTGGGCTCAAGCTGTCTCTTGAATAATGTCCGGGCTAAACCATATTTCCATAACTCCATAAGTAATATTTTGTCATATCAATTAAAAATAATTAAAACTTAATAATTCTATTACATATTTAGATTATTTTTTAGCTCAAATTTTATTAACATTAATAACGACACGATCAAATATTATCTCTTCCTTATTTAATGAATTACTTGGTCCCTCAACTTAGTAAATAAATACTAAGGATCTAATTAATTAAATAACCTCAAATAGCTCTTATATCTTTTGAGTAGTGATTAAATAATCACATGGGTTACGTGAGCTACTTAGGGGGACCAAAAGCTAATTTGTATCTTGGCTTAAATAGAATGACAAAAATACCCTTATTATAACTAGCCACATTTCCATTATAAATTTTCCAATCATCACCATAAGGAAGCATTCACCCCAAGGGCAAACCTGTTGAATGCAACATGTTTAACCTACATGTGTTAAAACAAAAAATACCCTTTATTTTTGCACCCGTCATTGAGTATCGGACTAACGTACTAACACATTTCTCAATGACATCTACCATCCTTAGACCTCTTTAGTGTTTTTTTTTTTCTCAGGGAGCAACCCTTAAAACCATAAGAGTTATATATGTCAAGGTCTAGGTCTTAAGATTAACATGGATAATTACAGTGGGGTCATTCTCATAGAAGTAAATACAAGCTCATCTTAACTAACTAAGTTCATCTACCAAGAATACAAAGTACATCGACTCCATAAATAGGGTTCTTCTCTCATAGTACCTAAGTAGACAAGCCGCTACAAATAAAAAAGGCCATTTACCTACAGAAAAATTCATCAGCGTTCCGTCCGTACTTGCATATTACCGTTGGTAGCCATAGTAGGTCTGACGAGGTCCATCATCGGTGGAATAGGGGTGTATGATATGCGTGCATTTAAACTTGTTTTGCATCGTTTTACGATGTTTTTAATATATAAAATGCATAACTTAGACTAATACCCTTTAGTCTTGTCATAGGTGATTCCTAATGGAGAAAACGACAAAAAGAAACAAAAAGCGGTAAAAAACGAAGTGAAAACAACGAAAACAAAGCCTATATCATAAATGAAGAAGACCTACCGCCTGAGGTAGGCCAACTTACCTTCAGCAGTAAGTCCTGCAGGCGACACAAAGAATAAACTGAAGCCTACCAATGATGGTAGGCTGCCCCTACCGTCAATGGTAGGTCTCAGCCACAAGAAAAATAAAGAAGACAGAGCCCTACTGTGGATGGTAGGGTTCGACCTACTATACGAGGTAGGTCCCAGCTATAGTAGAGTCATGCGTTTACTCAGCTTTTCAATTTTATTTTTCAATTCATTATGGAGAGTTCCGCGATTAAGGCTTAGAGTGGAGATTAGGGGTGAACCTAGGTTAAAAAATTCCCCCAATTTCAGCCTCAATTAGGTAGGAAATCAGTAGAAAAACTGTAATTGAGGGTTTAGAGATCTAGAATTGGAGATTCAAAGGCATAATTTCGGGCTTCAATTGGGCGACTCGAGAGACGAGCTCTGGAGATGTTCGAGATCGCGATTTCGACCTTAACCTTCTGTTAAGCTTTCTTTTCCCTTCCTTTTACTGAATTTCAATCATTAATTTTAGTTTTAATACAATGTTTAGTGGCTAGGTTTTTATGTTTGGATAAGGGTTGAACCATAAATCTTGATTATTATGATATTGGATTAATTTATAGAAATTGACGTTTGTTTTCAATTTAGTTGTCTTCTAATTGTGTTCTCTTGCAATTTAATTGTTGCGAAGTTAAATTCATCACAAGAGTGGTTGGGATTAGAAAAAGAAGAACATTTTAGGGCAACAATAGGGAGTTAATTTGGGCAATAGATTAGAGATATGGAATTGTACTTTTCAGTCCCTTAATCACCTGTTAATTATTGCACTCATAATTTGTAAGGGAGAGAAGAGATTCTCCTCTAACTGTTAGTGAGTAGGGTGGCTTTCACCTGGAAATAGGGATTGCCCGACTAGTTGTGACGACCCAACTCGATAATTCAATATCATTTCCTATAAGCTTTTCCAGTTGAACTAGTAATAAGGATTAGGAGGATTCAACATCCAAACTCTCGTTTTAATAGTTTTTAAAGACTTGGATTTCTTGTGTTGTTTGCTTTAGTTGATAAAACTCATTTTTAGTGTTTTAGTTATTATTTTCAAAACATTCTTTAGACTAAACATTAGTGAAAACGACGACTACTTGAGTTTTTATCGTTCTTTGAGATTCGACAACTTGAGTATAGCTCGATTACTATAGTGATAGTCCACTTGACTGTTACTCTAGTTTAGTAGTTTACCCCATTTATTAAAACTTACATCAAGTTTTTGGCATTTTTGGCGATGAACGGAAACTTAAGGAAAATCGTTTTTATAGTGCTTTAGTCATTTTTTTAATGTTTTGATTCATTTTGCTTTGTTCATTACTCTTATTTTGCTTGGGTATTAGTGGTATGAATATTGTGAATTCGGCTTATTAACTTTGCAATCTGTGTTGATTGCTTATCCAATTATTTGTTACAGGTTTTGGAGAATAAAATATGGATATCAATGATGTCATGGAAGCCCGACTGTCAGCAATACTAGAACAAAGATGAAGAACATAGCTGTTACTTGTCAATATACGTATTATCAGCAGGACATGTTCTGTGCCAATAAAGGGCATCAAGGTCATGAGTGCCCCAACCTAGGTACTCCTATGGGGCAAGCGAAGTATATCCGAGGAAACTGGCAGGGGTACAACACATATCCTAACCAGTACAGTTCGGATTGGAGGAATCAATCGAAATGTTCCTTTGGGAGGCCAAAGTCAAAGGAGACGGCAACAACCCAGGCTTTCAGAGTGGAGGTTTCACTCATTCTTCACCCATAAAATCATACTCCACCACTATATCCATCACACCCATAGCCTAATCTGGAAGATCTTGTTTCTAAGTACAGTACTTCGACGGATGCCGAGGTGAAAAGCGTGGAAGCAGTCCAGAGAAGCTAAATAGCTTCCATCCATAACATGGAAAGTGAAAGGCCGCTTGGTAGTCTACCAAGTAAATACGGAGAAGAAACTAAACAAACACGCAAAGGGATTATCTTGAGAAGCAAGAAAGAGCTGGTAAAGACATCTCCCACAGTTGTGGAAGAGGAGAAGGGGATTGCTCAAGCACTAAAGGAGTCCATTTCCCCTAAGGAAAAGGAGGTTTAGCAGAAGAAAGTAGAAAGGAGGAAGTTATCTCTTCCACTATACAGACCCGCTATCCTAAGCCCACAGAAAGTATTGAAGGCAAAGCAGGATGAACAATATGGTAAGTTTCTGGAAATCTTTAAACAATTACATATTAACTTACCTTTGGTTGATCTTCTAATACAGATGCCTGAGTACGCGAAGTTTCTGAAAAAACCTATCTCTAGAAATAAGAGGTTGGAGGATGTCTCTTCAGTAATAATGAACGAAGAGTGCTCAGCAATTCTCAACCCCAAGGAAAAGGTTCCAAAGAAACTAAAGGATCCAGGGAGTTTTACTATTCCTTGCACTTTAGGTGGTATAACTGTTTCTAGGGCTTTAGTTGATTTAGGTGCTAGTATAAATTTAATGCCCTATGATTTCTTTAAAAAATTGGAAATGGGAGAGTCTAAACCTACTAGGATGAGTATCTAACTCGCGAATAGTTCTATTAAGTATCCTAGATGTATTATAGAGGATGTGCTAGTGCAAGTAGGGGACTTGGTGTTCCCGGTTGACTTCGTAATAATTGATATGAGTAGGGACATTGAAGTCCTGCTCATTTTGGGTCGTCCTTTCCTCACTACCGCGAAGGCTCTAATCGATGTGGGGGAGGGAAAATTGACCCTTAGGTTAAGGGAGGAGGAAGCTATTTTGAGACTTTCTCATGCCATGCGTAGATCTAGGGACCATGATGATACTTGCTTCATGATAGATTTTTTTTATCCTTACATTTCTACTCATGTGCAGGAATTTGTCCATGAAGATTCTCTCGTGATAGCTATGCAACAGGATGTCCAAGACGAGGTGAATTCTGAGGAGGTTCGGACTTTAAATGATAAATTAAATTAATCAGAGGTGGAAAGACAACTAATGTAAAAGAGGATCTAAAGACACCCCTGAAGCCTTCTCTTAAATCCTCACTTGAAGAACCCCCGGAGCTAGAGCTGAAACCATTGCTGGATCACTTGGAGTATGCTTTCCTTGGGGAAAGGGCAATGCTCCTAGTTATAATTTTTTCCACATTTAGCCGGCCCTAAAATTATCTTGGCTGCAGACTTTGCAAAAATACAAGAAAGCTATTACTTTGAAGATAGCAAACATTCAAGGAACAAGTCTATCCTTTTGCACCCACAAGATTCGACTGGAGGAGGATTCTAAGCATATGGTTCAACCTTAAAGACGATTAAATCCAGACATGCAAGAAGTAGTGAAACAGGAGGTGATCAAACTCCTAGATGCTGGAATCATATATCCCATCTGAGACAGTATCTGGGCAAGTCTGTACAAGTGTTACCAAAGAAGGCTAGAATATCGGTGGTAGCAAATGAGAAGAACGAGCTAATCCCAACATGGGTAATCACCGGATGGAGGGTGTCCATTGACTACAGAAGATTGAACGAGGTGACCTAAAAGGATCACTTCCCTCTTCCATTCATAGATCAAATGCTTGAGCAGTTAGCATGCCATCCATTTTATTGCTTCCTCGACAGATTTTCGGGCTACTTCCAAATGCCCATCGCTCCAGAGGATGAAGAGAAAACCACATTCACCTTCCCCTACGGTACATTCACATACAGACATATGTCTTTCGGTTTCTATAATGCTCCTCCTACATCTCAACATTGCGTGATTGCTATATTTAAGGGGTTAGTGGGGGATATTATGGAAGTTTCTATGGATGATTTTCTGTCTTTGGTAATTCATTTGATACTTGCCTGTCTAATCTTGAAAGAGTGTTAAGAAGATGTGAGGAAATTGACCTCAGTTTAAATTAGGAAAATTGCCATTATATGGTCCAAGAAGGGACAATTCTTGGCCATAAAATTTCTTATAATGACATTAAAGTTGATAGAGAAAAAAAAAGACAATTGAAAGGTTGCCTCCACCTTCCTCTTTGAAGGTGATTAGGAGTTTCTTAGGGCACGCAGGGCTTTATAGGAGATTTATAAAGGATTTTCAAAAATTACTAAAACCTATTACTACGTTACTTGAGAAAGATATGCCTTTTAATTTTGATAATAGCTACTTAGCTGTTTTTACTTTGCTTAAAGAAAAGACCATACAATCTCCAATTTTAGTATCTCCAAATTGGTCTCTTCCCTTTGAACTTATGTGTGATGCCAATGACTATGGTATAGGTTCAATTCTAGGCTAAAGGAAGGGTAAGTTTTTCCAACCGATATACTATACAAGTAAGACTCTAACGGACCCCCAAGCGAACTATACAACAACAGAGAAGGAGTTGCTTGCGATAGTATTCGTGTTTGATAAATTTCATCCTTATTTAATACTTTCTAAAGTCATAGTGTACACTGAACATTCTGTTTTGAATTACCTTATTTTGAAGAATGATGCTAAACCTAGACTCATTAGCTAGGTACTTCTTTTGAAGGAAATTGATTTGGAGATCAAACATAAGAAGGGAGATGAAAATCTTGCGGTCGATCATCCCTTTAGATGATAGAATCCCAATTGAGAACCGCTGGATGAAAAACAAATTGACGACACATTCTCGGATGAATAATTTCTTTTCTGTAAAGCTATTGTTGATAACTCACCTTGGCATGCCAATATAGCTAACCATTTGGTTTCCAATGGTGCACCTGCAAGTAACACCCAGGAGAAGAAGAAGTTCTTTGCAGACATGATGTACTATTTTTGGGAGGACCCGTACCCTTCCGTCAGTGTGCTGACAAAATTATCCGACGGTGCGCGGCTTACCCTAAAATAAAGAAAATCCTAAATCATGTCATTAGGGTCAAGCCCGATATGAATCCTCTTGTTCTTATTGAATTGGATCCAAATCCTTCCCAAGATCACCTCCACACGAAGAACTTCTATTGACGATTTATAGCTTCCACATTCCAATGGAAAACCTATGAGAAACAAGCCTCATAAACCTAACATTGAGAAGTTTAACTCTTTCATAAATTGATGGCAAAAACCTTGAGAGAGCTATGACCTCAAAACCCCTATCACACAATATAGAAGACCTTAGAATCAATTGAATGAAGAACAAGAACTCCATACTCAATCAATAGAAGGAATTTAAGATGATCAATTAAACTCCATAGATTCTTGACCCTAATGCAATTCAATTGCTCACTACCAAGGACATTAACCCTTAGTGAACACAAGAGACTAAGAGAGTTTCTCTCTCAAGAATTTTAACAAAATTCATTCAACTTCTAAAGTTAGTCACAATCAATGTATAATAAGGTATTTTTAGGGTAAGCATTAACCCCTAGTTAAAAAAGTGATTAATGGCTTAAATTACCTATAAGCCCCTTGATTAAAAGATGTAAAAACAACTTGAATTACAAATTCCAGCCCAAAGGTGCGGCTAAGCAACAATCCTCCCGAGATCTACCGTAACCTACCGTCAGTGATAGGGTGGACCCTATAGTCGGTGGTAGGAGCCTTGTTTGCCCGAGGTGTGCCGACAAAAGCCAACTGTCGATGGTAGGCCAGGGGCTACGTCGGCGGTAGGGTAGCTCCATGCAAAAACTTAGCCATTTTCTCCTCTAATGTGTTCCTTTGTTTGATCCTTGCTAATTGAACACTTGGAAAACAACTTGGAAGAACTTTCTTGGCCTCCAAACTTATCAACTTTGCTCTTCAAAGCTTCCATCATGTAAGCAATCATGTCGTTATCTTCAAGAGCTTTGAGTTTCTTCAACCTTGCACTAGTTGGTAGTCAATACAACAAATCTTTAGTTCTTGGCTTTCCCGATTCATATCATCCTCACCACCTTTGAAAAGATTCGTCCTCGAATCTTAACCTACATCAAACAAAAACATTTCAAAACAAAGAAGGAAACACAAATCAAAATGCAACTGGAAAAGTAAAGATAGAAACATTAAGCATTCAAGCATGTGCAAAGACATTTCAACATTGGCATCAAGCTTAAAGGTGTGTCGGGAAGAACATCATCCGAATCCAAGGAAAGTCCAAACCAAACCTCAGGGATTAAAGACCGAACGTCTCATTCCAAATTTCTTATTGTTAGTTGCAAGAGCTTCAAGGTTCTTAAAATTGATATACTTGAAATACTACATCTTTTTCACTTCACCAAATCGCAAAGCATAATCTATGAATAAAGGAATCAAATCAAAAGACATTAGCAAATTGACACCATAATCAACTTCGAAAGAAAACTAGAGAATAGTAAAAGTATTAGAAAGCTCAAGACGAAGTGAACAAGTGTCCCATACAAATCCGATCTTCTCCTTGATTACAACTATCAAAGATCTAGCGATGTTGTAAGGTTCTTTAAGACGCTCTCACACAATCTTGTCAAACCATTTAAGCTTCTCTCGTCAAATGCACTCTTGGAAATAAGCCACTCTTTAATTGCTTGCCCCATATTAGCATATATGGGGCAAACTCATATAACCTATCAAAGTACCATTTTCTAGACAACTCAAACTTCTAAGTTTAGCATATATTATCTCATTCATCAAAACAATCAAAACATGATTAACATAATGCAAATGATCGATATAAGTTTTTCTATCTATGAAGATGTCCTACAAATAAACGACAACAAATATAGAATCTATGCCTTTAGACAACCAAAGTAATTCAACTTGAAACTCCGAAGATATGTCAGCACAAGGTTCTATAGGCACACTCAAAGAAATATAATATCCATGTGGCAAAGATGTAGAGTTAACTCATTTGTAATCTAAGCGATTATCAATAAGCATTTCTACATCTCTTTTCATACCAAACCAAAACAAGTGCTCATGTAAAATAACATAAGTTTTGGAAATATCAAAACAATCCATCAAACCACCACTATGAGCTTCTTTAGCTAACAGCAATCTAAAGTAACAAAAAGCAAAGCACAATTTACCAATATGGTAAAGAACCCCAACATGTATAAGGTACTCATCTTTATGCACAACAAAACAAGCATCGAATATGTTCTTGAATTCATTATTACTAACATATAATTCTTTAAGCATATCAAAACCAAATAATTGAGCTTGTAAAGTAAAGATTAGAATGTACCTTTTTGACAAAGCATTGGTTACAACATTTTCTTTACCTCTCTTGTTCCAATTGATATACGAAAATGTCTTCATGAATTACATTCCTCTTGCAAACCAGTTGTTGAACTTTCCTTATCCATTGAGAAACAATGCATAGAGCTCCTTGTAATGAATGACATAACTCAATGTTACTCCAGTCACCCATTGAATTTGGTGTTCCATTTCCTTCAATGGAGAGAGTCCACCGAGTTCCTCTTTGCAATAGAGAAGTGAAATCAACTCGTCATTGGGTTTAGATTGGGTTTGAACCCTAATTCTTGATTATGGATTTCTTGGTTTAAATTCTTGAATTCGATGTTTGTTTTTATTTAAGTTGTCTTTCAATTGCGTTTGTTTGTAAGTTAATTGTCGCAAGATTAGATTAATCGAAAGGTTGTTCGGAATTGAAAAGGGAAGAACGATCTAGGGCAACCAATCGGGGGTTAATTAGGGCAATTGACTAGAGATACGATATTACACTTTTAGGCCTTTTTAAATCACCTAATTTTATTGCTCTTATAATTTGTTTGGGAGAAAAGATATTTTCATCTAAGGGTTAGTGAATTGGGTGGCTTTTGCCTAGAGATAGGGATTGCCC
Source organism: Catharanthus roseus (assembly GCA_028651295.1). Taxonomy (NCBI): domain Eukaryota; kingdom Viridiplantae; phylum Streptophyta; class Magnoliopsida; order Gentianales; family Apocynaceae; genus Catharanthus; species Catharanthus roseus. The sequence continues at coordinate 31,147,941 of JAPQWS010000168.1, forward strand.
AATTTGAGTGATGACCCAACTTAATTAATTCAACATTGTTTTCATTAAAGTTTTTTTCCCAATTGAAATATTAAAGGGATTAGGGAGATTCCAGTATCTAAACTCTTGTTTTATTAATTTTTAAACTGTTTTTACATTACTTGCTTTCTTTTAACTGATTCAGTAGTTTTTCATTTTTATTTTTATTTTTCATCAACGACATCATTTTTTAGAACTAACATTGGAAACACAATTAGTACTTAAGTCTTCTCCGTTCCTCGAGAGATTTGACATTGGATTAAGCTCACCTCTGTCTGGTTAGGTCCATTTGCCCTGCATTATAATGATTAGGACTTCCGCCATTTATTTTAAACACATTAAGTTTTTGGCTCCATTGCAGAGGAACGAAGGTTAAGGAACATCGTTTATTTAGTGCTTTAGTCAATTTTTTTGTTTTGAATTGTTTTGCTTTGTTCCACATTATTATTGCACTTGGATGTTTGTGGTATAGCTATTGTGTATTCGGTTTATTACTTTGGGTACCTGTGTTAGTTGCTCATCCAATTGTTTGGTTCAGATAAGATACAGACACTGATGATACCATGGAAGCCCAATGGGCCGGAATGCTAGAACAAAGACTGGAGAACATGGCATTTCTGCCTCAATATACGCATCATCAATAGGTCATGTTCCAAGGAAACTGGCAAAAGTACAACACATATCCTAGCCAGTAAAATTCGGAGTAAAGGACTAAGTCGAATGATCCTTGAGAAGATTACTCTATATTCACCATACAATTATACCCACCCCCACAACCTAATCTAGAAGATCTTGTTCCGAAGTATATCTTTTCGGGGAATATCGAGGTGAAAAGTATGGAAGCAGTTCAGAAAAGCCAAACGGCTTCCATCCACAACATGGAGAAACAAATCGAGCTTTTAGCAAAGATGATCGTTGAAAAAATGTTTAGTATGCCCCTAGTACTACGATCACTTTGCCAGATGTAGAAGAACAAACGATGATATTTTCCGTGGTTATGGATACAGAGGAAGAAATTGCTCAAGCACCAAAGGAGTCTACTTTCCCCGAGGAACAGGAGGCTTAACGAGAAATAATGGAAAGGAGGCATAGTGATCTCCCAACATTCGAAGAACCTCCTAAGATTACAAGTGTAGTGAAAGAAAGCAAGAGAGATGAGTGCTTGCCAGAGAATAAGAGTGAGTTTGAGGGTGATGAACCAAAAAAGGAAAACGAGAGTCTCCTAGAAATTCAAAAGAGCCATATAGAAGAGCGGCAAGAAATAAGGTTAGAAACCACATAAAAGAATGAGGAATTGAATTCCTTTACTGAAGAAACTAACTCTTTTCTTGTAAAAGATTCCTTATGTGTGTGCGGGCATCAAGGAAGCAACCCAAGGAGAATGATGAGGAAAGGAGGCGTCTCATGATGTTCAAAGAAATTTCGAGAGTACTAAAAGAAAACGCACCTTATACTGTGAAAAATTACGAATAAGTTTTTCTTCAACCTTAGCTCTCATTAATCTTCTATTTTCCTTTAAAGAATTGAAATTGTTTGAAATTTATAATATCTTCCTTGAGCTCGACCTTAAGTTTTTAATTTCTCTTCTTGTGATGGGTTTCAAATTCTTTCATTTTCATTACAAGGAGTTTGCTTTTCTTTTTATGGTCTTTTATTTCTTTTATATTTTCTGGTTTTATTCCTTGTTTTATTTTCTACTCTTTATTTGTTTATAGTTTTTGTTTGTTTTACTTTTGTGTGGAGATGGCTTCCTGATATACTTTATTGCTTTATACTTGCGGGATTGCTTCCGTGTATGTGTTTCTTTTGTTTTTCCCTTTAGTCTAAACCCCACATTGAGGACAATGTGATTTTAAGTTTTAGGTATTTTCGTCTTTTGTTCCTTTTTCCTTCTTTCTTTTTATTTTACCTCTAGTTTTTTATTTGAAAATTTCCAAAAAATTCAGAAAATTTAAAAATTCCTAAAAAAGTTTATTTCTTTTGTTTTTCTTATAGAAATCAAAAGTTTTTTTTTTTATTTTTATCACCTTTGGTAGAGTATTAAATTGAAAAACTCTTTAGTTTTTTCGAAAAAGACGTATTACTTAATTACTTTGAAAACTATATTTACTAAATTTCTTACATGTTCAATGGTTTTTTTATGCATTTGTGAATGTTGCTCAAGAATCTTGGGTAATTAGCAAAATGATAATAAGTTTTGAGCCTTTGCCTGCAATTTCATATCTTCTCTATCTTTAAAAGCAAAGAAGTCTAGTCTAGGATGGTCCCAGAGATAATTGTCTTTAAAAGCATAGAAATCTCATATATTCCTCATTCATTAGGAGACCAATCTCTAGCAACATTAGCAAAAGAAAGCTAAAACCTCTAAGAAACATAGGAATTAGGATGAACAAGAGCTCTTGAATTTGATTAAAAAAAACAAATTGCCTAATTTACAAATCAAACTACCTAGTTTACAAGGAAGTGGTAGAAAACAGCAAGAACCCTAGAAGAAGCCTCTTGGCTGCAACTTTCGCTCAATATCATTCAATGTATTAAAAAGGTTTAACATAATGAGAATTTATAAGCCCCTTGAAGCCTAATCTCAAACTCTAGCTGCTAATTGATTTTAAAGGAGTAAATAGGCTTCAAAAGCCTCTTAATTTCAAGTCAAAATGCTTAAGAACCGAGCCAAATAGTCAAAACAAGCTAAAAATAACAAAAATGTGCAGTTAAATCAAGGCCTACCGCCTGGGCGATGGGCTCTATTTTTTCTCTTCCTTGTGCAATTTGTGCCTCTAACTTGTTCCATTTGATGCTTCTTGGTTAAGGCATGTAACATAAACACTTTAGAGGCTTTGTGGCCATCTTCTAGGCCTTCAAATATGGACGTAAGTATCTGATATGACCACGAATGTGTATGAATTCTTAGAAGCTTCATGTCCAAGAATTAGAGTTAGAAGAATGGTCGAAATGGAGGTAAGCCAGAATTTTTGGACAAGTTTTGGAAGAACTCCATTTTGGGGCATTTCAAGAATTCAAATGAACAAGTGATCTTCATGAAGATTCTAGAAGACTTCTTCAGGTTTTTATAATGGTATGGCACATTCGTATGTGAATTCATTTAGATATTCTATAGTCAGTCTTAAACTGGACATTCTACCTTCGATTGCCAATATGAAATATTTCAGTAAAATAGACATACCTTGAGTTATAGGAGTCTAATTGAAGTGCTTCAAGATGCATTAGAACGCTACACGAAAGATATGTACCTTTACAAAAGACACCAAAGCCAGTTCGAACATTTTGGATTCCAAACAAGGCAAAACATAGCCACTATAGGGTGCTGTCCAAGAACCTTCCTTGCACAACCTAATGTCTGGAAGATAAGTAGACCTACTGTTAACGGAAGGTCTCGACTGGGAGACTCATTTTTGTGATCTTTGAGAGTATTTTGACTTCTTAACTTATCTTAGCACCTTGACTTGCTATTAAGTGGCATAAGATATCTATTAACTTTCTTTAACTGAGTGTAGAAGCTAAGGTTATCACCAAGGGAGCCTATATATACTATTTTTCAGCCCATTTGAAGACAATGAATGAATGAATGATGAATGAAATATATTTAGTCTTTGAGAGAGAAAACTAGGGTTCCTAGTGTTTCTTCTCCTTCCTTATATATTAGGTGTTCCAATTTGTAAATTAGGCAACTTAATTCTTGAATTGAATTCAAGAATTCTTGTTCTTCCCAAAATCCTACATTCTCTAAAGGTGTTAACTTTTTAGTTAATGTTTCTATGGATTAGGTGTTCTCTTGTTGATTCCTCTTCTATAGAGAATTTGTTTTTCATTGTTTCCCCTGCAATCTTTCTTTTGTTTTCATCAAGTTTGTGCCAAAGCATAGCCTTCGAAGTGCCTCTTGAGGAGAGAAGATTCTTGGGCAAGATTAGACACCAAAGAAGCTTAGGGGAGTTCATACCATGTGCACATCAAATTGGTAATCCATATAGAAATCATTGCTTCTTGGATAATGACTCGTCTTATGATGACCGTTTCTTTGTTTCCAATGATGTTGGACCTTGTATTCCTCGGGGCTCTTTAGGAGATGTTAATCATTATGCCACTAGCTATCTTGAAAACAATTCTTATGATTTTGATGATTATTTGATTTCTTTTATTTGTTTTCTTTGTGATAAGTTTCATGGGGAATTTGTTGAGAAGTGTGCATTTTTGTTGCTTCCACTTGATTCTTATGTGATAGGCTTTGTTGAGCATATTCTTGTGGATAAACCTTCGTTGGTTGTGAATGGTTTATTTAAAAACTCTTGTCAATGTGGAAAAATCTTTTAAAACTTTTCTTGAAAATGCATTTGGTTTAATTCTTTCATTTGCATTACAAGGACTTCTTATTGTTAAAGGGTTTTGAAAACCAAATGGGATCTTTTTTTGAAATGTGTAAAACTAATTTTTGTAAGGTTTTGGAAACTATATGCAAGAAATGTTTTAAAATCCCTTTGGATGGAATTTCTAGGAAAAAATCTTTACTACCATTTTCCTTTCAAGGAGTTATTTTCGAAGGTGTCTATTGCACTTGGTAGTATTTCGGAGAACTTTTGGGCTATATTTTTTAAAATTTGATTTGATGAAACACGTTACGATTATCCATCTTTTAACGAGTTCTTAAGGAATATGAGTTTTAAAGAAGAAGGTTGAGGATCTTGGATGTTGGGAAGAGCATAAGCTCTGATACCACTTATAGGAATAGTTGCTCTGGTGATCAGCCATGTTACATTAACATAAAACCTATACAGAAAACTATTACAACAGTAAAAGAGCGGAAAAACAAGAAATTACTAATCTATTACAAAAACCGGATGATGGAACTAGATAACAATTCTTAATAAAAGCTCTTCAAAATTGGATGAAAATGTCTGAAAAACAGACTACCGTTTCTTCTTTAAATACCTGCAAAACAGATAAACAAAAACATGATGAGCCTGGCAAAATTCGGATGTCTGATTTTTGCCACAAGACAAAACTGGACGACCGAAACCAAAACTAGACGTCCGTTTCAAAACCGAACAATCAACACAGAAAAACAAAATGACCTGTTACTGTGTAAAAGAGGGGAACAGAGATATTCTGTGATACCCCCAACCCTGCCACTAGGTCAACTGCGGCTGAGTAGGGTATCTACGTGCCTCTCGGCACTAAATTATAAGTCTAAAAACTACAAGAGCATAATCCCCTGGGCAACACTTAGAAGTATATATACACTATGCAGCGGAAAACTAAATGATCTGAACAATAAAAGGGCGCTCAAAATATAGGGTTCAAGAAAACTTCTTATCTTATAATAATTCCGATATAAAGATAGAAATACTTTACGAATGGCTCGAGTACAAAAGAGTAAAATAGAAACACATATCCTTCCAGAGAGACTCAAACCAAAACTCCATGCCTAAAACTTCAGTGGTTTATTGTATGTCTCACGTCCTGAGTTAATCTAAGAAGAAAACATGATATGGAAAAACGTGAGCACGAACGCTCGTGAGTCCACGTGCGTGTGTGCGCTATGGTGATTTCTTTAAAACAATGATGATGCAGTTTCACAAAACAGTTCATGCAATGTTATAAGAAAACATTTTCTTTTATTATTTTAACAAAACTGACGCTTAAACCTACATAAGGGTTTCGAGTGCAGCTGGGAAGTCTGAGCGATTCAAGACACATCAGTGCAGCTTCTACACTCAAATTCAAAATAACATGTAATGCAACAGTACGCCTCTACGGATAAAGTCCGGATCCCATAACGAGGTCATCAGAACCAAGTTCTGGCATCTCGTAGTCAATACTAACCAAACACCATACGAGAGCTTCATTACAAAACAACTGCACTCCTATATCACGGGTCAAAACATTAGACTACAGACTCCTGGGGCACCTACTAGGTCTGCCCTAGGACCAACCTCAATTTCGAGCTCCTCCTGACTCTCCACTAGATGGCAGTCCCACGGCAGAGCATGATGCGATATCCATATAAATACCGATTGGGCCACGCCATCCAGGTACTACGCCCCTCGTCAAATGGATTCACCCTTAGAGTAAAAAACATGTTCACGTCATCGGAGAGGCCCTAGTACAGGGGACTAGCCACGTACAGTGCAATCCGCTAATGCATCTGTTCACTTGATTTTCATCAATCTTTAACCCTTGTCGGAATGAGGTTTTCTTATATATTTACAAATCGAAAGGCCATTTGCCTGGCTGTCATAACAAATGAAAGTCATAAACATTTCAGTGCACCAAAAATCCTCATCCGCCAGTCATCACATGCTCATGCAAATTTTACAATCATGCCAATGCCAGATCTATGTTCATGCATGTCAAAACATGTAACTTTTCAAGCTAGAAATTTTCCAACATATAAATATTTCGAGAAAAATCTGTGTACAACCAAATTCTTTTTCACCAACAACAATAGTCTATCTTAAAAAGAGAACACCAATATGGAGCACTGCTCCTATGCATTTTCTAAGGAACATGTAACACATTGTGGAGAATATCTCCAAAAAAACCATGCTAGGCTATGTTGTTCCAAGAGTAGCAAACAGTTTGTGACTGTTCGGAAAAACATATTTATACATCTTGTAATGTTTGCAATAACATAATAAAATAGAGTTTGTGGACTCACCTAGATGCAGATCTGATGCTACGCTCCTACAAAATAATAATATAAAAACACTTAATACCTGGGTACCAATTAAAAAGCCCTATTCCCTAATTGATATCGAAATCCTACGAAATAAACTTAGGAGGTATATATATATATAGCTATATAATGATATATCTATATTTATAATAATTCTTTAAATAGATCAAAAATCCTATACCCTTAAAAATATATATACTTTCCCAAGAAACCATAATTAACTATATATTAAAATCCATTTAAAACATTTTTATCCTAAAATAAATCAACCTAAACTATAGATATAAGCTTATACTATATATATAATATAACTAATAAAAAAAAAAGAAAAGAACTAACCTTAATGGCTGCTCCAAGTTGTTCCTATTAAAGAAATAAAAAGGAAAAACCTCCTAATATGTATATATATACATCTGTCGAATGGCTAAGTAGAAAAAAAACAAAAACCATGACTTATATATATAAATATACATGGCGGTTAGGGATATAAATATACATGGCGGTTAGGGGCTGGAAAAAGAAAAAAAAATAAAAGGAAAGGAATTGCGGTGGTGACAGGTGAGTATAGGAGGTGGCGGCAAATTTCTTAATTGCTAAGTTTTTTTTTTTTTAAATCCTTATATGTGATAGAGTCGATTTTTAATACAAATAAACACTTTAAGTTTTAATTATTAGCCTTTGAAAATATTTTATTTATTTATTAGTCATAATTATTATATTTAATTTATTTTATTTATCTTTGTGCAGATTTCTAAAAAAGAATGGAAAATAAAGATTCCATATTAAATTTGGTAAAAGGAAGCTCCAGTATTTGAATCCTTTAAGGATTAGGATTAAAACTTTAGCAGAATCCTTTAAGGATTAGAACTTTAGTATTTGAATCCTTTAAGGATTAGGATTTTGCTTCTCTTTTGTCTATATATAAATAAAGCAGCAGCAGAAAAAATACAGCAGCAGAAATTCCAAGAGATTCCAGAAGAAGCAGAAATCTAGCAGCTGAAGTAATTTCCAGCAGAATTTTCCAGCCACAGCAGAATTTTCCAGCAATAGCAGAAAAATTCCAGCAAGCTTCTAATTAAAAGAAAGCCATGATCTACTCCAAGAAATTGATTCCTTCTTTCCCTCTAGCCATAAACTAAATTTATTTTTAGAATCTTGATGAAACCCTAGCCATGTGACTTTGGTTTATTTTATTTTTGGGAGATTTATTCTATTATTTATGTGATTGCATATCTTGGGATGTTATTGGTTTCATGCAATTAATTCTTTGTGATTGTTCTTGTAGAATAATTATTTGGGTTAATTGATATTTTTATCCATGCTTAATTCTTGTAGTCTTGAGTATGAGAGGTATGTAATTTTTGCAAGTATATTGTGGGTTTTAGAATTGAATAGTTCATGCTAATTTTAGATGATTTATGTCATAGGAATGAATAAGTCATGCTAATGGTTAGATGGATTATGTCATGCATTTAAACACAATATATTTCTTTAGTGAATCGAAGCTTGTAGCCTAGATCACCACATAAATGTTTAATCTTTTCTCCTAAATAGAATTAAACCATTGTTATAGAGGTTAGTGGTGGATTCAAGGTTCTAAATCATCTTCTTTGGTTAAGCTCCTGTTATCTTTAATTTAATTATTTTATTCATTAGCTTTAATTATTTTAGTAATAATTCTTAGATAACAAAATTTGATTCTTCTTTTTATAAAATTAATTTAGGAAGATAATAATTTAGGTAGTTAAGCCTTTCTCTGTGGTTCGATACCCTAATACTTCCGTATTACATTGATCTTGTGCACTTGCAAGTATTGGGTTAAAACTTTGTTATAAAAATCCCGATCAAGTTTTTGGCGCCATTGCCGGGGAAAGGTTGAATTAATTGCTTGTGTTATTGTCTCCTAAATTTGTTAATATTTTTTTATTTTATTTATTTTTATTTTTTTTATTTCTAAAAAAAAAAAGAATTTTATCATTTACCAACTACCATCTTCTTTTCCTGAAAATTTTATCATTTAAGGCCATTCTTTTCTTACATTTATAAATTCGGGCCTCTTGAATTTTTTTTCTTTGCACCTTATGACTTGTAACAATCATGTATCGACTTTTATTTCTTTGTCTTTTTCCTTTTTTTTTCAGCTCAATACAATTTTTTTTTCAACACCACAAGCCATATATATATTTTTCTCCCTTTTGTCAAGATAACTTCTTTTTCCAAAACACACAAACAACAACCCATCATTGAAGCACTAGTTAGAAGTTTGCATTAAACTCTCTACAAGATTAAGGGTTAATATTTAAGTGGGTTAAAGAAAGATATAACATTTAGGCTCAAAAGGGTACGAAGGTAAAAATTTATGAAATTTGGTAAGCTTGAAAGGCACAAATGATTCAAAGAAGGCCTATGACCATCGTCTCTGAGTCAAATCGAGAAAACCTTTCTATTTCGCCTCAAGAGGTACTCAAGTAAGTTCTAGAATGTAGGGAAGAGATTCATCAACTTTATGTAACTCAAAAATAATGTAAAGGATTTATTAAATACTAACAATGACCCATGTGCTCAAGTGTAAGTCATGCAAAAGTTATAACAAATATAGAACATAAGTCCGTCACCCTACTTAAAAACAAGAAAATAAGTACTTTTCTCAACTTATTTAAGACATTTTTAAAGGAACTCAAAAAGAATTATTCTTTATGTGAAATCATATTTTTGATTTTTTTAAATAATGTAGAAAAATAAATAAAATTTAAAAATTTAAAAAAAAAAATTGAACAAGAAATACGAGAAAAAAATACTAAAAAAAATAGTAGTTATCAAAATAAAAGCATCTTCTCCCCCACACCTAGACCCTACATTGTCCACAATGTGATAAAAGAGTACCAAGAGTAGAGAAGAGACAAAGAAAAGAACAATACAACCTAGTAGAAAAGGGAATATTAATGCATGTCTGCAAGAGCAGTAAACAATCTCTGTAATCTCCATGGTAATAATAAGTTGTTTTATTACCCTACAAAACAAACATTTCATACCTTTCTACCAATCAAGTGGAATAAAAAAATAAAAATAAAATAAATAAAATAAAATTTGGGTTGACTCCCAAAAGCGCTACTTTTAAAGTCTTCAGCCAAACTCCCTAATTCTTTTGCATTTAGCCAGGATCTATTTCTCTCATATTAAGCTCGTGAGTCACAATCAAAGAAGAGTTTTCAGGTGGAGTAATGCAGGCAAGATTAGAATTAACATTTTCAGTGCATATAAGGTTTTCTTTCTCAATAAAAGTATAATCTTTTGAACACATTAAAGGTAGGGTTTCTTCAATTAATTCATCATTTACATCTACCAAATAGCAATCAGAATTATCTTCTATAGAAGGTTGTGAAGAAGTTTTAAAAATATTTAATCTAACCCTCATATTCATTACAGAGACATCCATAACCCCAGTTCTACAATTAATAGTGGCGTCAGCAGTAGCCAAGAAGGGACGACCTAGAATAATGGGGATATGATTTTGAGAAGATCTACCAGGTTCCATATCTAGGACTACAAAGTCTACAGGGAAGACACCTTTATCAATTTGAACTAGAACATTATCTATCCTTCCCCTAGGTACCTTGATAGACCTATCAGCTAATTGTAAGGTCATATCAGCTGGTTGCAATTCTCCTAATCTTAACTCTTCGTAAACAGAGTATGGAATCAAATTAACACTAGAACCTAAATCTAAGAGAGCCCTATCTATTTTATGATTACCAATAAGACATGAGATAGTAGGGACACCAGGATCTTTATATTTAGGTGGAGTGTTATATTGCAAAACAGAGCTCACCTGTTCAGTTAGGAAGATTTTCTTAGAAACACTGGTTTTAGATTTTCTTTTAAAAGTACACATGTCTTTAAGAAATTTTGCGTAGGATGGGACTTGCTTAATAACCTCTAAAAGTGGAAGATTAATTTTAACTTGTTTGAGAGTTTCTAAAATATCTTCCCTTTTATTATCCTTTCTAAGATGTGGGGGTGGCAATAAAGCTTTTGGATAAGGAACCTTTGGTTTATATGAAGTCGTAGGAGATGATTCTAGAGTCTTAAAATTAGAGGAAGAAGCTAGTTCCTTCTCTATCTTCCTTTCAATTTTAGTCATAGAAATTCCCTTGGTTTCATTATTATTTGACTCACTATCTTTAATAGGTTCCCCTACTTTATTATCTACCACTTCCCATTTCTAATAGTAATTACAGCTTAGCTTGCTCATGGTAATTAACTCTAGGATTCTCTATTGGATGACTAGGAAGCTTACCCTCATCTCTTCTACTTATTGCATTAGCTAGTTGCCCTATTTGAGTTTCTAACTTAGCAATAAATTGGGTGTGTGAATCTAGAATTTGTGTCATTGATTCTAAACCTTTCAAAGCAGATAATACTTTTTCTTCAAAAATAGAGTTTCCACTTTGAGGAGGATGAGGAGGTACATACCTTTGAAATTGAAAACCAAGGGGAGTAGTCATACCAGATTGTCTGTTTTGTTGATATTGTTGTTGGCCTAATTGAACTTCCCCTCCTTGTTGCCTCCAGGAGAAATTAGGATGATTTCTCCAGCCTGGATTGTACGTGTTTGAATATGGGTCATTACATGCTCGTGAAATCCTTGGGCTGCATTGACTTGTTCCTGCACAAATTCTGGAAATAGTGAAGCACTAGGACAGTCATAGATAACATGAGAAGGACTAGAGAAAATTGCACAAACACTTTGCACATTAGGAGAATTAGTAGGCAATATATTCAAAGCTAATAATTGATCAAATTTTTTAGATAAAGCATCAACTTTCACAGAAAGATCAACATTTTGAGAAATTTTAAACATTCCTCTATTTCCTATTTGCCTAGATGTACCTACTCGTGAGGAGGTGGTGTGCTGTTGTGAATTATCACTCAAATTTTCAAATAAATCCTATGCCTCATCTGCAGTTTTATGAAGAATCAACCATTTGGCGATTTCTCTCATCTAATCCTGAATAAAAGCTTTGTATTTGCTGCCATTTAGGGACTTCATGGTGAGGGCAACTACGAAGAAGTTCTTTAAATCTCTCCCAACTCTCATGAAATTGTTCATTATTTTGTTGGAAAAAAGTAGTGATTTCTCTCCTTAACGTTGTAAGTTTACCCATAGGAAAATATTTTTTAGAAATTCCCTAGGCATCTCAGCCCAAGTATCTATTCTCTCACGTGTGTGCAACCAATGTTTAGCCTTATCCTTCAAAGAAAAAGGAAAAAGGCGTAATCTAATAGCATCATTACTTACATTAGGCAGTTTAAAAGTAGAGCAAATTTCTAAAAACTCATCAATATGCTTATAAGGATTTTCATAATCAAGCCCATAAAAAGATGGTAACATTTGAATAGTTGAAACTTTGATTTCAAAGTGATTAGCCTCAATTTCAGGTAGTCTATTACCTATTGGTGAATTATAAGTGTTAGGAGTAAAATACTCCCTTAATGCTCGTGGATTTTCAGCCATTTTAACCTCACAAGTGTTAGTAATTTTTCCTCGTGCTCTAAGTGCCTTAAGTGTACGCTCTATCTCAGGATCAAATTCTTTTAAATCAACAGAGAGCGAACGACAACCATGCATTAATAAACAAATTCAAGGAAGAAGAAAAAAAAATTTTAGTACAATTAATAATAAAGAATAAATTACTAAATGGAAGAATATAAAAAAATAATAATAAATAAAAAATGAAGACAACCAAGAAAACAATCAAAAAAAATTCTTTTTTTTTAGAAATAAAAAAAATCAAAAATAAAAAATAAAAAAATATTAACAAATTTAGGAGACAATAACACAAGCAATTAATTCAACCTTTCCCCGGCAACGGCGCTAAAAACTTGATCGGGATTTTTATAACAAAGTTTTAACCCAATACTTGCAAGTGCACAAGATCAATGTAATACGGAAGTATTAGGGTATCGAAACACAGAGAAAGGCTTAACTACCTAAATTATTATCTTCCTAAATTAATTTTATAAAAAGAAGAATCAAATTTTGTTATCTAAGAATTATTACTAAAATAATTAAAGCTAATGAATAAAATAATTAAATTAAAGATAACAGGAGCTTAACCAAAGAAGATGATTTATAACCTTGAATCCACCACTAACCTATATAACAATGATTTAATTCTATTTAGGAGAAAAGATTAAACATTTCTGTGGTGATCTAGGCTACAAGCTTCGATTCACTAAAGAAATATATTGTGTTTAAATGCATGACATAATCCATCTAACCATTAGCCTTACTTATTCATTCCTATGACATAAATCATCTAAAATTAGCATGAACTATTCAATTCTAAAACCCACAATATACTTGCAAAAATTACATATCTCTCATACTCAAGACTACAAGAATTAAGCATGGATAAAAATATTAATTAACCCAAATAATTATTCTACAAGAACATTCACAAAGAATTAATTGCATGAAACTAATAACATCCCAAGATATGCAATCACATAGATAATAGAATAAATCTCCCAAAAATAAAATAAACCAAAGTCACATGGCTAGGGTTTCATCAAGATTCTAAAAATAAATTTAGTTTATGGCTAAAGGGAAAGAAGGAACCAATTTCTTGTAGTAGATCATGGCTTTCTTTTAATTAGAAGCTTGCTGGAATTTTTCTGCTATTGCTGGAAAATTCTGCTGGATTTCTGCTTCTTCTGGAATCTCTTGGAATTTCTGATGCTGTGTTATAAAAATGTTAGGTACTTAAATTTATAAAATACACACACTAAGTATTAAAAATAAAATCCACTTAAAGGCATTTATAAACCATAATAATAAAACCTCAATATAATAAAATTTATTCTTATTTCCTAAGTATCAAAAGCACTATATCCCACCAATATAGATCCAAACTCTATCTTCATAACATTCGTAATTTTAAAGTCATGCTAGGTGCTTACGGGGTAGGGCATTACATTCTACCCTCCTAAAAAGAAATTTCGTCCTCGAAATTTAATAGTTACCTACCTATAAGCTCTGGATATTTTTTCTTCAAGTACTCCTCAGTCTCCCAAGCTGCCTCCTCGATTTCATGATGTCTCTATATCACTTTACGTATTGGAATCTGTCTTCTGCGTAGCTCTTTTACGCTTCATTCTGTAATCTCAGTTGGTTTTTCTTTGTATGGCAGAATGGCTCGTAATTCCGATTGGTCATCATTGATAACATAATCAAGTGCAGGATATACTTCTTCAATTGTGACACATGGAACACGTCATGTATACCCGTCAGTTCACTCAGTAAGGTTAACTGATACGCCACTTTACTAACCCGGTCAGTAATTTCAAACGGTTCGATATATCGGGGGCTTAACTTTCCTCCTCTCTGATATCTAAGCTTCCCGCGATGCGGCGTAATTTTTAAGAAAACTCGATCTCCCACACTAAACTCTAGATCCCTTCTTCGATTGTCAGCATAGCTCTTCTGTTTACTTTTAGCTGTCCGAAGCCGATCTTGAATTATCCTAACTTGTTTCTACATCTCCTCCAATTCTGGCATCAAGTTTCTTTGTCTCCAATGTGATCGAACTCTGACTTCATCCCAGTACAAGGGTGTTCTGCATCTCCTACCATATAATGCTTCAAATGGTGCCATTCCTATCGAAGAGTGGTAGCTATTATTATAAGCAAACTCAGCACAAGCAAGATTGTCAACCCACTTATTCCCAAAGTCCAAGGCGCAAGCTCTTAGCATATCATCTAGGGTTGAATTGTCCTTTTAGACTGTCCATCGGTTTGGGGGTGTGCTGTGGTGCTATAACTTAGGTTGGTTTCCATAGCTACCTGGAACTTGGCCCAAAACCTTGAGGTAAACCTTGGGTCTCTATCGAATACAATATCAACAGGCACCCCATGAAGTCGGACAATCTCATCCATATAAACTTGCGCCAACTTGGCCAAAGGGTATGTCATATTAATGGCAATAAAATGTGGCACTTTCATTAGACGATCAAAGATCACCCAGATTGCGTCCTTATACCCCTTGGTCCGGGATAGTCCTGTGACAAAGTCCATTGTCACATAATCTCATTTCCATTCAGGAATAGGTGGCGGTTGTAGTAGTCCTGCTGATTTTGATGCTCCGTCTTAACCCTTTGACACGTAAGTCAGGCTGCTACATATTCCGCAATCTCTCTCTTCATTCCATTCCACCAAAAGTTTTGCTTTAAGTCTTTGTACATCTTATTCTCTCCAGGATGCATTGAATACTTACTTATGTGTGCTTCTTATAGTATTTTACACTTAAGCTCGGTATCGTCAGGAATGTACAACCGACTATGAAAGTACCAGCTCCTATCAGTTTCTAATGTTCGATAATCTGTCTACTTCTTAACTTCCACTCAGTTCTTAAATTCCAAGAATCTCATGCTATTCCTTCAGGCGCTTTTAATTTCTTGTTGCAAGGTAGACGTTAAGGTGAGACTTGACATCTTTGCCTCCTTTCTACTTAAATCTACCACCACATTAACTTTTCTCATATGGTAGTTAATTTGGCGTCAGTATTCTTCCAGCAGCCCCATCCATCGACGTTGCCTTATATTTAAATCTTCTAGGAAAGCGAGTACTATAAACTTTTATGATCAATAAAGATCTCATATTTTCCCCATATAAGTGAAATCACCACTCCTTAGTCGCACTATAGTTATTAGCCCCAAATCTTTTGTTGGATAGTTCCGCTCATAATCCTTCAATATAATTCAAATATAATAAACAACCTATCTATCTTGCATCATAATGTCTCTAGGCCTTCCCTTTATAGGAAAAATTCCTCACTTGAATTAGATAATAGTGCAACTTGTGCCGAAGTTAGTCGAAGCTTTACTTCTTGGAAACATCTCTCACACTTCTTCACCCATTTAAACCTGATGCTTCCCTTGTAAGTTGTGGTAAAGATCTAATGATTCTAAAAGAAGTCTGTTATGAATCTCTGATAATACCCTTCCATACCCAAGAAGATATGTACCTCTACTGGTGTTTGGGTTGTGTTCAATCGTTCAATGCTCCACCTTTGCTGGTCCTACCGTCTCCTTCTTGAGTAATCACATGCCCTAAGGAAGTTACTTATCGCCATTTAAAACTTGCATTCACTAAACTTGATGTATAGCTTATGCTCCCATAGTTTTACAACATTCTTAGAAAATGTTCATGTACTTCGATGTTAGGTTAATACATAAGAATATCATCAATGGAAATCACCACAAACATATTCAAGTAAAGACAGAAAATCCTATGCATTAATTCCATGAATGTCGCAAGTGCACTTGTCAATCCAAATGGCATAAGACAGACTTATAATACCTATATCGGGTGTTGGAAAATGTCATGGGAATATCTCTTTCTTTTGTTCGTACTTGATAGTATCCTTGTCTTATATCTAATTTGGAATAGCATCCTACTCCTCGAAGTGATCAAACAACTCATCAATAAGTAGAAGTGGGTACTTGTTTTTAATTGTCATACTATTTAGTCATCTGCAGTCTACACACACAGGCCTAAGGTCCTATATTTCTTCTTTACAAGCAAACATAATGCACCCCAATGAGATGTACTTGGATTGATATATTCTTATTGCAACAATTCTTGCGGTTGCTTTTTCAACTCTCTCAACTCTTCTTGTACCGTCCGTTATGGGGGTTCGATATATTAGTTTAGCACCGGGTACCAACTCCATGCTGAACTCTACTTCTCAATCTAAGGGCAACAACGTCAATAACTCCTCGGGAAAAACATCTATAAACTCTTTCACCACAGCTACTGTCTCTAATGTTACTTCTTCCTTAGGCTTGTTGAGTAAATATGCTAGGTACTCTTGACATCCTTTCTATAACAACTTCCTGGCTTTCATGCCAAACAAGAAGGGATTTTCCCGTTTCGTTTGCTTCCCTTGGAATACAAGGATTGACATACTCAGTCGGCTAAACTTAACTAACTTCCGTCTACAATCTACTTGAGCGTAATGTTTAGAAAACCATCTATCTCAAGTATCACGCCATAACCCTCAAATGGCAAGGCCATCAAGTCACCGGATAGAATTACATTCTCGACATAGATGTCACAATCTGGATACTTTACCCTAGCTATCTTACTCACACCTATAGGAGTGCTAACTATCAACTAATAACACATGATAACAAAAGGTACAAGAATATGTTTTATGAAATGCAAACTCAAAAAGGAATACGTAGCTCTAGGATCAATAAGTATTTTTGCTAGTTGAGAAAAGATTTGAATTGTACCTTCAACTACTTCTGCTTTGGTGTCTATGGGCAGTCCATCTATTACGTGATTTGAAATATTGACTCATCCTCTATTTTTTATTCTATCCTAGGCTCAACTTCCCATTCTGGAGATGCGGTCGCCAGTTTCTTTTAAAGATATCTAGTAACTCCCTTATCATTGAATCGACTTCTAGCCAGACTAGTTACACAAGTACGTTAGATATTCGAACTCTAAAGATTAGAAACATTGACTGACTAGACTTAACTAAATTCCACCCACAGTGCACATATTCACATGTCCAGTCAACCAATCCATTCTTACTATCACACCCGACCCCTCAAATGATTGAAACAATTATTATCCCCTTGCACTTCCACCATCCTTTCCAAAAGCATCTACCCAATGTTAAATACCTAAACCTTAACTTATAGGTTAAAACTTAATACAAAACACCGCACACTAGAATTGTATATCAAATAATAATAAAAATAGTTGTTGGTGCACAGTTTAGAGCATGTATACAAAATCTGCCATTATGTACCATATATAACATAGTTTGCGATCAACACGATCCTAAGCTCTTCCAAGTTATATAGAGCCATTAAATAATCACACTTACAAAACTAGATTTATACTCGACATATATGTACAATGTAAACTAAAGAATGCAAGTACACCAGCCTAGTTTAGGTATATCTTCTTCTTAAAGACTATGGTCTAACACTGAGCTTATCAAAAGTACTCTGGATGTAATTCATAGTAAACACACGGAAAGATCTCAACAACTATATCAATTGTTCCCGGCTCTCATACTAGACTACCAATCTCTCATTCATAAGATATACTAATACTTCAAATCTTAAGAAACTTAGGTTCTAGTTTACCCATCCTCGTCATCACTTATTGTTCTCCTTATCGAGCTCAACTCATCATTAGCTCACCTCCATCTTTACATTCACCTATCGGCAGCGTGAAGTAATACGTAATATATATCGAATACAGAACCAAGGACCGGAAAGCTCTTTCTATTGTGACAACAATAATGAAAGTGTCCATTTTACAGCATGGAGTTCTTTGGTATCATTGAAGTAGGGATGACAGAAATCGATAAGGATTACATCTTATACCTAATAAGAACTTCACACTCACTCTTTGTGCAATTCATACACTGCAAGTCATCAGAGTTTTTCCCTAATACCTTATATCCCACGAAATCCCTTAATCAAGCTACAACTCTCAGAATACCTTTCGACTTACGTTAAATCTTTGAGGGCTAAAGAGGCAGACAGGGGATTGCTTCTTCCTCCATCTCTTCAATCATCGGCTTCACGCCTGTTTCCAATCGACAACATCAGGGAATTGTGTTTGAATTTCGGGGGAAACCCTCGTGCTATGGAATAAGAAAAGAAAGCTATTATGGCTAAGAATACTTGTAATCTTGTTCCAGTAACATCCTTTGATGGCTCAAATAACCTTAGTACTCTCTCACCTAAACCATCATCAATTCAAAAGCTTAATGTATCTATATGCCCTCTCATTTTGGTTATGGAAAAGATATGACATTGCATACAAAGGAGCATTGTTCCCACTAAACTAATACTACGATGAGCAAAACGAAAAAGGAAAAGGGAACTTAAAAGTCTTTGAGCAAAATAAAATAATGTCGTTGACTCCTAGTACTCGTCTAGGATCTACTAACTCTAACCACAAGTCGAACCTAGAGCTCTAATACCACCTGTGATAACCCCAACCCTGCCACTAGGTTCACTGCGGTTGAGTAGAGTATCTATGTGCGTCCCGGCACTAAATTATAAGTCTAAAAAAAACAAGAGCATAACCCCTTGGGCAACACTTAGAAGTATATATACAATATACGGCAGAAAACTAAGTAATCTGAACACTAAAACGGCACTCAAAATATAGGGTTCAAGAAAACTTCTTATCTTATGATAATTCCGATACAAAGATAGAAATACTTTATAAACGGCTCGAGTACAAGAGAGTAAAACGAAAACACATGTCCTTCCGGAGAGACTCGAACCAAAACTCCACGCCTAAAACTTCAGCGGTTTATTGTATCTCTCACCGTCCTGAGTTAATCTGAGAAGAAAACATGATATGGAAAAACATGAGCGCGAACGCTCAATCAGTCCACGTGCATGTGTGCGCTATGGTGATTTCTTTAAAACAATGATGGTGCAGTTTCACAAAACAGTTCATGCAATTTTATAAGAAAACATTTTCTTTTATTATTTTAACAAAACTGACGCTTGAACCTACATGAGGGTTTCGAGTGCAGCTGGGAAGTCTGGGCGAATCAAGACACATCAGTGCAGCTTCTACACTCAAATTCAAAATAACATGTAATGCAACAGTAGGCCTCTACGGATAAAGTCCGGATCCCATAACGAGGTCATCGGAACCAAGTTCCGACATCTCTAGTCAATACCAGCCAAACACCATACAAGCGCTCGATTACAAAACAACCGCACTCCCATATCACAGGTCAAACATCAGGCTACAGACTCCTGGGGCACCTACCAGGTCTGCCCTGGGACTAACCTCAGTTTTGAGCCCCTCCTGACTCTCCACTAGGCAGCCGTCCCACCGCAAAGTATGATGCCATGCCCTCTAGGTACTATGCCCCTCTTTAAGTGGATCCACCCTCATGGTCAAAAATACGTCTACGTCATCGGAAAAGACCCTAGTACAGGAGACTAGCCACGTACAGTACAATCTGCTAACGCATTCGTTTACTTGATTTTCATCAATCTTTAACTTTGGTCGAAATGAGGTTTTCATATATATTTACAAACCGAAACACCATTTGCCCGACAGTTATAACATATTCAAGTCATAAACATTTCAGAGTACTAAAAATCCTCATCCGCCAGTCATCACATGCTCATGCAAATTTCACAATTATGCCAATGCCAAAACATGTAACTTTTCAAGCTAGAAATTTTCCAACATATAAATATTTCCAGAAAAATCTGTGTTCAACCAAATTCTTTTTCACCAACAACAATAGCCTGTTTAAAAAGAGAACACCTACATGGAGCACCGCTCCTATGCATTTTCTAAGGAACATGTAACACAGTGAAAAACATCTCCAAAAAAACCATACTGAGTTATATTGTTCCAAGAGAAACAAACAGTTTGTGACGATTCGGAAAAACATACTTATACGTCTTGTAATATTTGAAATAACATAATAAAATGGAGTTTGTGGACTCACCTGGATGCAGATCTGATGCTACGCTCCTACAAGATAATAATATGAAAACACTTAATACCTGGGTACCAATTAAATAGTCCTATTCCCTAAATGATATCGAAATCCTACGAAATAAACTTAGGAGGTATATATATACCTATATAATGATATATCTATATTTATAATAATTCTTTAAAAAGATCAAAAATCCTATACCCTTAAAAAAATATGTATACTTTCCCAAGAAACCATAATTAAGTATATACTAAAATCCATTTAAAACATTTAAATCCTAAAATAAATCAACCTAAACATATATATATAAGCTTATGCTATATATATAATATAACTAATAAACAAAAAAAGAAAAGAACTAACCTTAATGGCTGCTCCAAGTTGTTCCTGTTAAAGAAAGAAAAAGGAAAAACCTCCTAATATATATATATATAGCTGCCGAATGGCTAAGTAGAAAGAAAAACAAAACCCATGACTTATATATATATACATATATATGGGGTCCGGGGCTGAAAAAGGAAAAAAAAAGAAAAGGAAAGGAATTGTGGTGGTGACAGGTGGCGGCAAATTTCTTAATTGCGAATTTTTTTTTTTTTAAATCCTTATATGAAAATGTCAAATACTTAAATTTCTAAAAAGCACACACTAAGTATTAAAAATAAAATCCACTTAAAGGCATTTATAAGCCTTAATAATAAAACCTCCATATAATAAAATTTTATTCTTATTCCTAAGTATCCCCAAAATACCACTAAGTGTCAAAAGCACTATATCCCACCAATATAGATCCAAACTCTATCTTCATAACGTCCGTAATTTTAAAGTCATGCTAGATGCTTACGGGGTAGGGCGTTACATATTCGGACGATCAAAACGGATGAGAAAGAGAAAAACAGACGATTGGTTTTTCTCTGTATGTCAGAATCTCGATCAAACCCTTAGCAATGGATGAGCCTCACACAACAATCTAATCTCTCACTTTCGTTTCACTCCTTCACAAACTGCCCAAGCACGTGGTCAACCAGAAATGGTGACTAACAGCAGCAGTAACAGAATACAGAGAACAAAGAGAAACAAGAATCTGCAGAGAAGAAGAAGAGAGAAAAGAAAAAGGCTTCACACAGAATAGGACAACCACATCTCATCTGTTAGCAACAAGGCAAGGATAAGAGTATTTATAGAGTTTCTAAGGTAGACTCATTCAAACAACAGAATAGTATCGTTCAACAACAGAACATCCTGATACCTGGAAGACTTCTTCAAAGAAGCAACAACCAAGTCACCTGGGAAGACTCATGAGGATTGGGCTATTTACCAGCGCAGCCCGCCGAGCATCTTATATTAGACATAAAATTATCCTATTGGGTTGTGAGGCTCAATCCAACTCATCATAGGGACTAAAGAACATGGGCTGAGAAGAAACATGTGTGAACACTGGGCCAATGGCCTACAAGCTCCACCTTGAACACATTTTAGTGAACTTCTGAGCTACAGCAATCAGCCTGCATCAATATGTAGAAGGGCTCTACACAAAACAAACTTAGCAGTTGTCACTACTTTAGTACCAAAATCAGAAGGATTATCTTTAGTGCTAATTTTGTTTATATTAACAATACTATTTGAAACCTTTTCACGAATGAAATGATACTTAAAATCTATATGTTTAGTCCTTTCATGATAAATAGGATTTTTACACAAATGAAGACGGCTCTGACTATCAGTAAATATGACAGCTTTAGAATGTAAAAGATGCAGTTCAGATAAAAGCCCCTGAAGGCATATGGCTTCCTTAATTGCCTCTGTGGTGGATATATTCAATCTCTGTAGTCGAAAGGGTGACTACAGGCTACAGCTGTGATTTCCAAGAAACACAGTTACCTGTAAGGGTAAAGAAATAAGAAGTGGTAGACTTTCTACCTTCTCTATCACCTGCAAAATCAGAATCAACATAACCAACCAACTTAAAATTTTCAGACCATTTATGATAATACAAGCCTCTATCAAGAGTATTATTAATGTACCTCAATAGTCACTTAAGAGCGGCCCAATGATCCCTACCTGGATTAGACATAAAACGGCTTAAAAGGCTTATGGAATAAGCAATATCGGAACGGGTGGAATCATGGAATATATGACAGATCCTATAGCAATTCTATAAGGGATGTTGGCCATATCTTTCTTCTCATTTTCAGCTTTGGGACAGGTTTTAGAAGAAAGCTGAAAATGGCTTGCAAGAGGGGTACAAACAGGCTTACACAAATTCATAGAAAAATGTTGAAACAATTTTCTGCAAAAAGGACTTCTAGGATATAAACAAAGAACAGTCAGCTCTAACCCTATCAATGTTCATGCCTAGAATTCTAGAGGCATATCCAAGATCCTTCATCTTAAACTCTGATTTCAATAAAGATTTCAAGTGCAAAATCTTATCTATATACTTGCATGCAATAAGCATATCATCAACATAAAGAAGCAGATAAATGGAATTTTCAACAGTATCACCAGAAAAATACAAGCAACTATCCTAATTACTTTTAACAAAACCAGTTTTGAGCATAAAAGAATCAAACCGTTTATACCACTGTCAAGGTGATTGTTTAAGCCCATACAAGGACTTCTTCAACAAACAAGCCATATGCTCCTTACCTTTCACCTTAAAACTAGGTGGTTTGCCTATGTAAATGGTTTCATCAAGTTCACCATGAAAAAAGGCAGTTTTAACATCCAACTGTTCAAGCTCAAGATCAAAGAAGGCAACAACAGTAAGCATAATTCTGATAGTTTTATACTTAAC
This sequence comes from Catharanthus roseus, assembly GCA_028651295.1. Taxonomy (NCBI): domain Eukaryota; kingdom Viridiplantae; phylum Streptophyta; class Magnoliopsida; order Gentianales; family Apocynaceae; genus Catharanthus; species Catharanthus roseus. Next base: position 31,170,957 of record JAPQWS010000168.1, read on the forward strand.
AACAGGAGAAAAGATTTCATTGAAATCAATACCTTCAACTTGAGGAAAACCTTTTGCAACCAATCAAGCCTTGAACCTTCAAGGTTCATTAATAGATTCAGGTTCTTTAATTTTGAAAATCCATTTACAATCAATCAATTTTTGTTTAGGTAGTTTAGGTACAAGCAGCTAAGTTTTGTTCTTATGCAAAGAAGATATTTCTTCATCCATAGCATGCATCCACAAAGAGCGATTAGGACTCTTTAAAACATTAGAAAAATAAACAGGTTCTTTCTCTTCAACAAAAGATGCAGCAGCAAAAGCATAAGAAACAATGTATGAATAACCATACCTAAGAGGTTTCTTTATATCCCTTCTACCCCTATCCCTCGATATTTGGTAATCCTAAGGGCTTGTGCTTGTGCTTTTGGATGATCCTCATCATTATCAGAATCACCTAAAATTAGCTCATTAGGTTCAGGAATACTAGACTCCTTATTGGTTTCAGGTTCTAGTTCGGGTTCTAATGTGTGTTCATGAGAAGGTTCGGAGGTGACTTCCACCTCCACAAGAATGTTCTCAACTACAGGTGTACCATAAGCACTCTTGGGTTTGGTTTCAGTTCTAAGACAGGGCATGTCTAGCTTGTTAAAGACTACGTCTCCACTCACGACTACCCGTACACCTAGTTCACCTCTAAGCCACACTCTGTAACCCTTCACCCCACTAGGATAGCCTATAAACACTCCCTTCTTAGACCTAGGGTCTAACTTCCCTTCCCTCTGATGTACAAAAGCAGCTCACCCATACACTCTAGGTTGGAAAGTTTTGGTGGTTGGCCTGACCACAATTCTATGGGAGTCTTAAAGTTTATGGTTGTGGAAGGAGACCCATTTATAAGGTAAGCTGCTGTACTAACAGCCTCTTTCCAAAAAGGTTTAGGAACACCAGATGATACCAAAAGATACCTAACTTTATCCATAATAGTTCGGTTCATCCTCTTAGTTACCCCGTTTTGTTGTACATTGTGCCTAACAGTTCTATGATGAATGATACCATGCAAAGCACACAAATCATGAAATTTTTTGTTACAAAATTCCAAACTGTTATCTGTTCTTAAAACCTTTAGTTTATTTCCGATTCAATTTTCGAAAAAATGTTTCCATTCAATAAACTTTTGAAAAGTTTGATCTTTGGTTTTCAAAAGGAACACCCAAACATGCCGAGAAAAATCATCAACAATAGAAAGGAAATAAACATTGCCACCAAAAGTGGGTACCTTTTCAGGACCCCAAAGATCACACTGCACATAATCAAGAACAACAGTGGATTTTTGTGTGCCCGCAGAAAAATTAAGTTTATGTTTGTCAAGAACACAATGATCACAAAAATCTAAAAGATAGTTCATCATCGTTTAAAAGATTTTTTTTTGTGTAAGTAATGCAAACCTTTTTTACTAATGTGATTAATCCGACGATGCCACAACATGGTTCTATCAGAAATGTTTTCTCAAACATTTTGGAGCTCTAAAACAATTTTGTTTAAATCATCCATGTTTTCAGAAAGGTATTTTGACCCGCACATTTTGAAGCCAAAGAGTTGTTCCTTTAAATAGATTTTGTTTAATAAAGACTTTCCCAAGTAAAGTTTTTCAAGTTTTGTCCAAATTTCATAAGCATTGTCTGTTTCATTTATTTCTCTTAAAACATTATCTTTCAAATGCAAAGTGAGACAGCTATGTGCATCACCAAGTTTTTCAGCTAGTATTTCTCCTGCCCAAGATACCAGATACTTGTCAGGAGTGGAAATAGCGGGTGCAATCCTGTTTTGGACTAAAACAGCTTTCATTTTACTGTACCACATTACAAAATTTGATTTGCAATCGAACTTGTCTGTTTCAAGTTTTGGAACAAACAATGCTTATTGAAAAACCTTAGAGGGGGGTGAATAAGGTTTTTGGCTAATTTAAAAATTCTTTTGTATGATTAGAAAGATACAACTCCTATTTGTTTGTGAAAGATTTCTAAAAACTCTTTTTTTAATAGGAATCCACACAAAACACAATCTAATAGTATTGGCAATTAAGAAAAGAATAGGCACAACAATTTATAGTGGTTCACTCTCTCAAAGAGTTACATCCACTACCTTGAGACTCAACCCAAGGATTTCACAAATTCACTAACTTCAAAGAAGGTTACACAACTACACAATGAGGTTCACCCTTCAAGGGTTTTTCACCAAAACCTCAAGCACAACAATACAACAAGTTAATCAAAGGATCACCCAAAGGGTTTTCCACAAACCTTTGATCACAATAAAAGAGTAGAAGGAGTTAGGAACAATGTTACCAATTTAGCTTGAGAAGAGGAAGATTACAACTCAATGGTATACTTCTACAAGCACCTCTTTTCTTCTTCTTTGATGGATGATCAATAATGAAGCTCAAGAAGATTTTGTTTGGGATTGAAAATAATTTGCAATAAATGAATTTTTGAAGCTCTTTAAATGTCTTGAAAGTTCTCAATGAATAATTCCCAAACTTGTTGCATTTATGGCTGATAATTGAGTGTTTATATAGAGTTTTGAGGCTCAAGACCGTTGCCTAAAGAAAATAGGCTGTAACTTTTCAGAAATGACCGTTGCATTCTGTGCAACGGTAATATTTTTTACACTGACAGCAAAAACCGGACGACCGGTTCCAGAAAATGGACTGCCGGTTCTTTAAAACAGAAAGATTCGGACTTGTTCAATCAAGAAAACGGACTGCCGAATTTTGATATAGAAAAAATTCGGACGACCGGTTCAAAAACCGGATGACCGAGTTTTTTGAACAGAAGGATTCGGACTTGATTTTTCTGAAAAACGAACTGCCGAATTTTATGCTTTGAAAAAACGGACGACCGGTTCTAAAACCGGACTGCCGAATTTCTGATTTTCCTCAGCCAAGTTTTTTTATAAACAAAACTTTCTTCCAAGTTTCAAAGGCATTCTTGACAATTATTTAAAGAGAGGAAAAACTTTCCAAAACATCTTTAGTCAAAAACATCTTTAGTCAAGAATACTTGGATTTTATCAAAGGATTATATATTAGAAAATCATAAGAAGAGCTTCATGTATGATCAATTAATCAAAGACTAAGACTAGGGAGTTTTACAAGATAGTACCTAGTTCACAAATACAATGCCTTCAATGTCTTCAATGATTTGATCTTGGCATGGCTTGATCTCTTCTTCTCTATTTTGCCCTCATCAACAAGATCTTTTGCTTGAGACTTTGAGACTTCATATGTTCTTCTTTTGTTCTATGAAGGGTTAGCTAACATACTCACACAAGCATATGTTAATCATAATCAAAACACAAGTAATAATGCCCTTAGGGCTAACACTTATCTTTGTGATGTGGGGAAGAATGAGAGGATTATTTTGAAAGAGGCCAAAAAGAGGGACCACTATGACTTGTTTTGTATTTTCGATCCTATTAAAAAGAAATTTATTTTCTGTTTTTACTTTGTGAAGAAAGTTTCCAAGTCATAGTGGAAAGGAAGATTAAAGAGCCAAAAGATGGCAAAATGGTAAATGAAATAAAGAAGCATGATAACGAAGCATATAAGTGAGGGGAACAAAGTGATGAAAAAGGTTGGTCATTGGGTTTTATTAGAAGGGATAATGGGAGAAAAAACTAAGTTAGAAAGCTTAGGTTTGATTCATCCTTTTTCTTTGCAAGTCTCTTTACTTTTACTTTGAATTCCTTAGTCCTTCGTTTGTTAACTAATACCCGAGCTTTACATTACAAACTTTGAAACCCTATCTAATTTAAGTTGAGTTTGAGGGACCTTGATTAGTGGAGAGAAGGTATGAAAAGTGAGCTTATGGAATGTATGTTTTTGCGACTTTTATTCTTTGTGTGATTTGGAGCCCTTGCCTAGTGTTTGCTTTACACTTTCTTATGGTCATATTACACTTTACACAAGTCGTGTCTTTATTATGAGAAATAATTGATTGCATGTTTTGGCAAGTCTAGTTTGAAAAGAAAGTGGTTCAATGCTTAGTCTTTATGAGTTTGGGAGGTTCATGGAGGTACTTGATTTAAATTTTTCTCTATTATTTGTGTATTTGTGTATCTTTGCTTGAGGACAAGCAAGACTCTAAATGTATGTGAGTTAATATTTTACTTTTTTACACTAGTTTTGGGGTTTGTTTAAGGTTGATTTTTCATTAATTCTAGTGTAATTTGGGCTTAAATTGGAACAAATGACTTATGTTTGCTCTTACTCGAAATTGCAAGACCTAAGTGAAGATCAGCTGGAATTAGGAGAACTAAAGTGCAATTTAAGAGAGTATTTCCAAAGAATTAAAAAAGATGATAAGTTCGACAAGGAATCAACGTCGAATTCATCAAAACAGGTGCCGAGTTCGAGGAGTTTGGATGAGAAAATATTTCTCGAGAGTTTTTGCGACATAAGTTGCATCCCCGATTGAAGGCGCGGATTTAGGGCGCTGAAGACCGGCGCCAGATTTGGTGCAGAACTATTGGTCTTTTTTGCTTTGTTTAGAGTTAGGTTTAACTTTTCTATTTTTTTAAGGACTTTTAACCTCTATAAATAGAGGATTTTAGGGTTTTTCTTGTTATGCAATTTTTTAGTTTGAAGACTTGGAAGAAGAAATTGAGGGCAGCTTTCCAAACTTCTTTTAAACTATTTCTTTTATACTTTTATGAATTTGTTTATGATTTAGGACATGAGTATGAGTAGCTAAACCTTTTGTGACTGATGTCTTCGATTGAAGGTCGAAACTTTTATGTCATGACTATTTTTATTTAAAATATTCTATCTTTAAACTTGATTTTGGTTAATTATTATTACTTGTTCTTTATGCTTGTAATTTTCTGGCCAATTATTTCATACTCATAAATTGCATCTAGATACTGAGAAGTATTAGATTTAATTGGATTAGGGTAATAACAACACATCGTAAAACTAACTAGAGATATATTTGGTTTCTTTGTGTGGTTTCTAATATGTAGGAAATGAAAGTTAGAGAAGGTCCACAGATGTATATGCGATTTCGATAATTAAGATCAAGTAGAGATACGATTGATTTATTAGAGAAATTAGGAACTTTTCATCAAGAGATTTGGTCGAACTTATATTTGGGAGTTCCACTATTAACCGAATTAAGAAGTAATCAAGAGGAAATCAACCACAGTTAGAAAAGAAGTAGACTGGATTTAGAGGTGCCTTAGTCCGTTTTTAATCATTAACTTTTCATAAACAATTTTCAGTGATCGTTATTTTCATTAATAGTCCTAATTAGCTTTAGAATAATTTTAGTTCAAATCAATCAACTTTATTTTTTGTTTAGGTCTGGTTATAGTAGGCGATTTCTCAAGTTAGATAACAATCCTTGTGGGACAATCTTTTCTCATAATCATATTACTTGATTGATATTAGTACACTTGCAAAATTGACAACAAGTGTGTTGATTTGGCACTATCAGAACATATACAATAAATCAAAGAATTCTCAAATGGGAGATGTTTGGTTCATAACCAAACACTATTTGTAAAGGAGAGTAATTGTGATAATGAGTTGGTCTAATTCGTACAAGTACCACAGCATGCAAATGAGAACGTCCAGAAGCAGATGTTGGGAGTTTTGGTTCTATCAATAATGGCCTAGCAATTAATTGGAGTCTTTTGATGAATGACTCAGCTAGTCAATTTTGTGTATGAACATAAGTTACAGAATGTTCAATAGTAATGCCTATAGAACATACAATAGACATCAAAAGTATGAAAAACATTATTCTCCAGCATTATCAAGGAGAATTTTCTTAATTAGATAATCAGGAAATTACGCCCGCAGATGAATTATTTGGGCAAGTAATCTTACAAATGTCAGGTTGCACAATGATAAACATACATGCAACCACCTAGTCGATGCATCAATTAATACCATAAAGTATTTAAATTTCCCACTTTGTGGATAAATAGGTCCACATATATTGCCATGAATTCTTTCTAAAAATGCTGGAGCTTCAACTTTTGCTTTTGTTGATGAGGGCCTAATAGTTAATTTCCCTTGCAAACATGCAACACATGAGAATTCATTTGAACAAAACTTTCTCATTTTTCAATGAATGATCATGCATATCTTTTATAATTTTTCGCATCATTATAGACCCATGATGATTTAATTGATCATGCCAAATAATAAAGTTATTTGGATTAGTAAACTTTTTACTAAATGATGCATTTCTGCATTAATTTTGGCATAAGGTAAATCTGAAGAAAGTGATGGAAATTTTCTAATATGTATTCCTTTCCAGAAACATGTAGTGATACTTAGGTATTCACTACCACTTTCTCCATAGTCTCGATATGATATCCATTCAAGGGAATATCTTTAAAACTGAATAAACTCCTTCGAAACATTTGATGATACTAACACATTCTTCAGGGTCAATATTTTACCTCTATGTAAAAGACTATTAGCTCTTCCGAAGCCTCCAATTAACTTTGCACTACCACTTATAGTGTACACATTTGTTTCTCTCAAATTTAATTGAGAAAAATATTTCTCATATTTTAATATAGTGTGCATAGTTTCACTATCAATAGTACAAATATCCTAAAAAAAATTCTGCTTAGAAGATGGGATAATAGTCATATCTTAAACCTTAAAAGAATCGTTATTCAAGAATTTCTTCAAGATTGTGCCTCAGATGAATTTTGGTTTATACTATTCTAGGCTATCACGCTGATAACGTGTTATAAATTTAAGTAAAATTTGGGTCCAATATAGTAAGAATAAGAAGAAATATAAAGAACAATAAGAGAGAGAAAAAAGAGAGACAGAGAATAGACACATAAATTTATAAATCAATTATCTTATTCATGTCTTCCATATGGTCCTATTTATAGGCATTAAATACGAGTTAAGAGAACCCTATAATGAATATGCTTGCCATTAGGAAGTTAGAGCCCATTAAGGGTTGAGTCTTGACAGTTCTAGTTCTCTTAAAGGAACGTATTTGGACATCCACTATATACACATTAATTTCATAAAGTTCTTGATTTATTAAAGTGGCAAATATTTTGTAAAGAAGAAATATATAACGACAACAAATAATATGAAGAGAAATTAGATATTAGTCCTGTACTATTCTTTTAGTCTTAACATAATCCTTAGTCTTTGTTTTTATTTGTTTTAATCCTCAAACCATTTATTTGAAGAAAGTTTTAGTTCTCGCCACAAATATCAATAGCATAATTCGGCAATAAGGAAATGTGAGTCACACATGACTTATAAGTAAGATTAAAAAAGATATTTCACTTACTCAGCTCACCATCACTTTATTAAAGAAAATAATGGGGTCTAGTTGAATATATGAAATATTCCTAGGACTTATGTGAATTTTCTCTTAATACCTTAAAATTCCATCCAAATTTAGAAAAAATATTTTTTAATTGAATACCTGAAATATTCTTGGGGCTTAGACTTGTTTTTCCTTCAAATTTATAGAAAATTTCAAATAAACCCCAAGACTATTTCAGATATTCAATTAGACCTCATTGTTTTGTTTATAGAGTTATAGGTGAGCTAAGTTAGAAAATTTCCCTCCAAATTTAGAGAAAATTTTCTCTACCTGAATAACTAAAATATTCTTGGAAGTTTAAACTTGTTTTTTCTCAAATTTAGAGAAAATTTCAAATAAACTCCATAAATATTTCAGTTATTCAATTAGACCTCATTGTTTTGTTTAATATAGTTATAGGTGAGTTGAGTTAGTAAAATATCCTTTTTTAATTTTGCTCATGTGTCAAGTGAGACTCACATATTTTTTATTGCAAGATTCCGCCTTCAAATTGATGGCAAAACTAAAACTTTTTTAAAATGTTCAGGAACTAAAAAAATTTAGAACAAAGATTAAAAATAAGTTAAGATTAAAAACATAATTTTGGGACTAATATTGCAATTTCTCTAATATGAAACATATTGTAGCTCAGATAAATTTATATTTCCAAAAATAATTTAATCATTTTGTTTAAATAATTTAACCTATTTATCCTTTAAATAAAAACATCTAATCATTTTTCTTAATAGTTGTGGATTATCACAAAAAGAGTCATAAACAAGTTAACCATAGTTGGGGAACTTACTATAAAGGTCAAGTCAACCCCGTTTCATATTAGAGAAATTGCTATATTAATCCCAAATTATATTTTTAATATTAACTTATTCTTAATCTTTGTTCTAAATCTAGTCTATTTATCCTTGATATAAAACACATCTAATCATTTTTCACTTTTCTTAATAGTTGTGCATTATGTAGACTTTTCTTAATAGTTGTGCATTATCTAGTGACAGATAATCAAAATGGAAAGAGTACTAAACAAGGTATCCATAATTGGGGAACTTGCCACAAGGGTTAAGACAACCCCCTTAAGGTCTTGCGCCCCAAGTTACATTGGACACAATGCTCGTGTTTAGCTTAGGGAAGTCACCTCAGCGTTCAAGGTCTCGAGGAAAAAGGGTAAAAAACTATAGTTGCTTGAAGGAAATAAAAACCGGAAAGACCAAATATTTGACCATTTCCTTTACAGTCCTAAAAACTATTTATAACAACAAATCCTTTACGTTATATCTCTTCTCAAATTTACAATGATAACATCTTGCCATCCATCAGATTAAACTGATCGCTGCTCTCGTTATCACCACAGTTAAATTAAGCTCCCAAGAGCTTCTAGCGCCTTTATTCACTTGTATATTCCCACAAACTAAGCTAGACAACATTTCAGAACAAAAACAAGATTTGATCTCCTTCGCTGATGACTATGCAGTAACTGAAAGCCTCTTCTTTGGTGGGGGGTTACCGCCAGACAGCACAACGTAGGAATAGAAGCACAGCATTGCAGCGCTATGGTAAAAGATTAGACAAGGTAGAGATAAAACAGGAATGTCATTACCACAATACCTCCAATTTAACTGCTACTAACAAAAAGTTAAAAATTTATTTTTTTTTAAAAAAAGTGCTGGTCTAGATAGATGTATAATAAGAAGCATATGAAAAAACAGCAGTGAACAAGAATTCATGGTACCTAATGGCAGCATGAAAGCCCGATGGCAATAGCTTGTTCGTCTGTATCAAGGCCCACATTTTGTAGTTAATAATCCAAGTCAAACTACCAAAAAGGTCAGAAATTATCAAAGATTTTTATGCAGTACCAATGAGTAAGTTTGAATACTCCTCCACATAAGGTAGCCAGCGAGCACTGCATCATTAGATGAGAATCCAAGAAATTAAATATCAGCAAAATTACTTACAGTATATCCAAAACTCACTTATGAATACAAGGATCAAAAGTCTCTAAAACTCGCTTTCATTTTGTAAATCATTTAACTTGAGACTATTTTCTGGCAAAAGATAAAATACAAGTAAAACAAATGATGTAAAAGTAATAAGTTCAATCATTTCAAACCGGATGGAGAAAGGGCAAAGATTAAAGAAGAGTCGAGTCACCACACAAAATTGCATTTTACACGATGGAAAATAAAGAATAAAAAATGATCCACCGTACAGAGTACATAAGACATGATACATATAAAGGTTAATGCAAAGAAGCAATACCTGCTTGACCTAATATGTATGGTAGGCTAGATTTTCCTTTCCTCCAAATCTTTAGACTTAGAGTGCTGAGGGCCAGTAGAGGACCTCCAAAGAAAATTCCAGTAACTAAATTAGCAGGGTTTCTGGAGAAAACAAAACCAACAAATCCGCCAAATAAAACAATGCCACCTGGAGAGGAAAATGACTGCTAGGTGATGAATAAGATCAACTAAGAAAATGGACATTATTCTCATTAGCCTGCAATGTGGCAAAGTGCTAAAACATCTTTAATTCAAAAAGTCGCAAGTAATCAACAAACACAGTTCATCTAAATTCGGCTTAATATTCTTGCTTAGACAAGAAAAACTATATATTTTAGATCAGTCGGCCAGCATAGATGACTTAGAATCTTGAAAGCAGAGAATCACAAAATACTTGGTCTGAAAGCTTGAGCTCCACAAACAAAAAGTGAGATTACACTTTGACCAGCTTCATGGGAAAAGAGAATGTTGTAGCATTACCAACTTGATAGAAAACAACATTAGAGAATGATGCATTGAATGATGATATCCGATTTTAGCATTAGAAAACATTCTCCATCTACAACAGGAACTTACAGCACACAGGTACATTTCCAACAAGTTCTCACGCCCAGTGTGTGCTTACATCATGATCTCAGAAGGATAGACACAACTTCAATCGGTAATCAATATTTTGTGGTAACAAATATGTGCGCGAGTTCAGTCCAGAAGCTTGATATAGAAAGAGAAGGTAAGAGCAGTTGCACAAGCAGTAGCATAAAGAATAGACTTATCTTTTCTACCGTTTTTAACTGTAAAAGAATCCATAACTAATAAAAAAATAAAGACAACATTTATACTTTTAAGATAGCAATATTGAGTCCATTCATTTTCAAACTTTATTATGGGAAATCTTCAATTCAAAAGTTAGTTAATCCATGGTTTCTTACAGTCTTTTCTCTGGGAATAATGTCGTTACAAGTCTTAAATATTAAGCCAACTACAACAAAATAGAGTAGAAACCTTACAAATGAGCTAGAAATAGTATTTTGGAAACTTAAAAAACCCCCTCTGTTTGTGGTACTGAAATAAACTCAATTTTCCCTAACAATCAATCTGGAATTCATATATGAACACAGAAGGGTTAAAGGCCAGAAGTCATAGATTATATATGACTGCATTACTTGAAAGAATCTTCAAATTTATTATACTGGTGTTTTTATGCCCAAATTAATTAAAAATCTCTAATATGGTCCCCTTACAAATCTTTGTCTCACACGTCACTTGTACGATGGTGTAACAAACTCAAATTCTCAAAACTTGTTTCCTTTTTTTTTCTTTTTCCTGCAATTCATTCTTCAGGTTTTCTTTAAGCTTCAGGAGATGAGACTTTCTCACACGTTTTATATATCATAAACATATCTTAGGAAAGACCCCATTCAAATCAAATGGACATCAATTGCATGCATTAACACAATAGCACTCCAAAAAAATAAAATCTAATGATTCACAAATTGACCAATTCAGAGACATCATCACCAAAATTCAATGTTTCAAACATGCATGGCCTGATATTAAGTTCTTTGAAATGAGGGGAAGAACTAGACAATGTTTTTATTTTCATTTCATAAGAATGTTGACTCTTAGAGCTTAGGCAATCTCAAATGCTTGCCTACAATGGAGCATAAAAATGTCAAAAATACCAGACTTAGGGAACACATGAAACTATACACAAAGACCAAGAAGTCATAACATTCTTGATGTTTTATTTTCATTTCTTATGAATATAGACTTTTAGAGCTTTTGCACTCTCTCAAATGCTAGCATATAATGGAACATCACAATGTCGAAAATACTAGACTCAGGGAACATGTGGAATCTATACAAAGACCAAGAAGTCTTTAACATGAAACCTGCATACTGAAAAGAATTCCTGTTAACAACGACTCTGAAAACAATAGTTACGCAAACTACCCAAACTTCACGGGATAAAGATAACATATTTGTTTACTAACCATAAGGAATTCCAAGGCAGAAATCATGAATCTTGGCTGCCCTTTTCTGTTGGCCTAGAACAGGTTCTTGTGTTGGTTCAGTCTCCAATTTCTTAGTTACAGTTTCTTCCAAATCAGAATATGATTTCAATGAACTTCCATTTTTGGATTTTATTGCATTTTCTCTGTAACTTAGTTCAGCCTTTATCTCTTTACTGGATAAGCCTGTGGTACGATCATCGCTGCTCATTACAACTAAACCCTGCATTACAAAAGACCTGAAATTTACATAATTTTCAAGCATCCGTTGATTGAAGAACATTTCCCCAAAATTGCCATCAAATTATAAGAAATTGCTGGTCCATGGCAAAGTTTAAGTACATAGCACCACAAGAAAGTACTAACTACTCCATTTGTTTCATAGAATAAGATCCATGGGAGGTTTACACAAGATTCTACAGACAATGAAACCTTCAAAGCAAACATTATGTTACACTCTTAATAAGGATAGAGATAGAGAGCAAGAAATAAATAAAGAGTGATAAAGGGGTCAATAGAATAGTAAAAAATTGTAATAAATATTCTTGAGGAAGTGTAAATGAAAACAGTGGAAATCCCGTAAAGTATCTTATACTGTGAAAGGAGAGTGCAACTTGAACCACAAAACATATATACACTATTACCAGTAACATAATCACTGATGTCTTGGCATTAGCACGGATAAGAGAAAATATGTATTTCCAGAAACTGTAAAAGAAAGTCAAGCAAACTGGGTAATGAATTCGTCAGAAGAGAGACCATTTTTACAAAGGGATCAGAAAAAAAAATTGCTTATTTTCTATGAACACATTGAATAATAACTGCAGCCCACTTAAAAACTCGTGCAAAAATTGAACTACAGAAGCTCATTTACAAACAGAAATTAAAGCTTAATTTCGATTCCCATGTTCTAATCCCAAACTAACATTCCTTCGGAACCAAATTAATACCTTACGAAACAGCAGAAGAGGGGGGTGGGGGGGGATGGGGGGGGAGAGAGAGAGAGAGAGAGAGAGAGAGAGAGAGAGAGAGCGAATAATTCTAGTACAAAATTACAAATATCTGAAATCATAATTCCTCCGACAGAAAAAACTAGGGTTTTTCCAAAGAAAAAAAATTAAATGAGTCCTCAAAAATAAAGAATTCACCTTCGATCGAAGACTGGGATACGACCGAGCATGAAATCGGTGCAGCAGACTGCGATTAACGCAGGAGAAGCATGAGAACTGAGAGATCGCCGCCATGCTTTGACTTTCTGCTGCAAAGAATGTGCAATTCCTTCAGCTCACAGAATGAGGGGAGTAAGATGACACCTTTTGCCTGAAAGTTCTTATAGAGTTAACGAAAAGATGAATTTTAACACCCTTCTCTTTGAAAGACAACTCCGAAACCCAAATTCTAGCAGCGGCAGGTGAAGGCATGAAAATGGTTCCCGTCTTCCCGCTGAGTTTTCAATCAATGTGTAAAAAGTAACAACTGCATTGGGGTGTGGCTCCGGAATCGTGTAATACAACCTTAGGCTTTGTTTTCTAGTCTACCAATATAAATTTGACATGTGTCTATACCAGCATGTCAATATGGGCTTGAACCCCATTATGGACAAATATGGATTTATATTTTTAAATTCGTAAAAAAATAAGTGCGGACCAGATCAAATCATTTTGAATGTGAGTTTTTGCGGGCCAGTACTATTCAATTCGCGAACTGGCCCTTTTTCTTTTTTTTTAAGGATTTAGCATTTATTTAGGACCTAATTTGAATTAATAATTTCCTTGAGGTCCTAAATGCAATATTTTGAGGAACCCAACCCTAAACTTAACTGACTCTCTTCTCTTCTCATTTATTTCAATTTCATCCTCACTCTCTCGACTTTCACTTGGCGCCGCAGCCCTCCTTTATTTTCTTCTTCTCCTCTTCTTCTTCTTACTTTTCTTCACCATCAAACTTTTCTCGGTCTCCTGCTTTCCATCTTCCTCTTCTTCGCTCCCTTCTTTACCCCCTCTTCTTCTAATTTTCTTCTTCTTCTCACGCCGTCGCCGCCCCCTCTATTTTCTTCTTCTTCTCCTCTTCTCCTTTTTCCTCTTCTCCTTTTTCCTCTTCTTCACCATCAAGCTTCTCTCTGCTTCCCCATCTTCCTCTTTGCTTCCTTCTTTACCCCCTCTTCTTCTAATCTTCTTCTTCTTCTCACACCGCCAGCACTGCACACATGCCAATACACACCATCACACGGTCATCTAATTACAAACTATTAGACACTATTGGAGTGAAAATGAGATAAATTGTCAGATTACTATAACTAGTCAATCAAAAGCATGCTCTGTTAATAGTAACGGAGCTCTCTCATTAGCCTTTCTGCAAAGATAGCAATTGAAAAAGTAGAAAGTTTAAGAAACCACAAAATTGTTCACCCCGGTCCTCCGCTGGTGAATCTTCTAGAAAATGAAAATTTCAGGGGAAAAAAGGACACATCGACAGCACTATATTCATTAGTTGAAGAAGGTGGAATTCCGATACTACTGCTTGTTGAGATTATAGTCTCTTAGATGGCCAGACCTTTTGTAATGTTTTTACTGTTTTTTGTTTTTGAGTTGGATTTTATTACTCGGAGGTGTTTTGATGATAAATTATAAATCTGCAAGTTTGTTTAGAGGTTTTTAAGGTAGATTTTCCGCTGTGAAAAGTTATAACAAGGGGAGGAGTTCAGAGGATTTGGTGGCTAGAAGCTGGTTTGTGATAAATTTAAATAATACTTTGTTTTTTATTTTTTTATTTTGGCAAAGCTAAGGTTGGCCCGTTTACCCATGGGTTGGCTTTATACAATTTCGGTCCATCAAAATTAAGCCCAGATCAGACTAGCCCGTTTAGGTGTGGGCTTGACGCAAGTCGGTCCGGTTCGGCCCGTTTGACAGTGCTATTCACTGCCTTCAAAACAAGAGAGACATTTTGTTTTATAAAAATAACGAAAGAAAGAGTTGGGCAAGACCATCACTGTGCCAGAGCTCCCTACTCTTCTTGGCAGAAGTTCGCACAGGAACAGAGCCCTTCCTTCACGCCAAAATCAATTCCGGAATCTCAAATCCTCAAATCATCAATTTGTGAATTCTCGAATCATTCTCAAGTTATACAACATTTTCAATTTTTAACAAGATTAAAAAAGACACTTTTTTAAAAGAAAATAAATTTATTTTCTTAGCCCATGTATTTCTACATTTATCGATATTGGGAAAGAGGGAATTTTGCTTCATAAACGCAATTTTTACCGTTCTTAGTGAGAGTTGCTTTAATTTTTGCACTATGCCTCTTCTATTGACAAAAATTACAACAATAAAATATGTCCATTGATATATCACATATATTTTCTTCTCAATGATAAAGTTATTTACTTCAGTTTCTCATGAATATGAATGAGATTGTTGTTATTGCTATGTTGTTCAATCATCTTATTTAGCTATTTTCTTCTATAAATATGTTGATTTATTCTTGATGGTACTCTTCAAGGGGTTAATATGGATGAGGAAAAGTGATACTTTATCTAGCCTGGGTTCTTTAAGCTGCTTGCTTTAGTTATTGTTATCAAACCTTAAAAACCACACCTTTCACTTGTTAATCAATTTAGTGGCTAACCCTTACCATCAATTTTATTTTGAACCACATGATATAAAAATTGTTATCAGGACTCGTTAGTGTTTTTGGTAGTTTTTTTAGTTAATCAACTGAACATTCTTGATACAATTTGAATATGAAATTTGAACACAAGTAATTTGATGTATGTCTTGCCTACTGATTTTGTGCAAGGCTAATTATATACAAATTGGATTCTCCAATAGCTTAGGAAACTTAGGAGGAATCCATGCTGGAATTACCAAAACCTAATCCACTATTTCCTAATGCTAATAAATGTATACCTAGAGTATTCCTATCTAATCTCTCTAATTTAGCTAAACTGATAAAAGGAAATAATTTACTGAGATATGGTAATAATATTAAAGCTATCATTTGTTGTAACTAATTAGCTAACGTAATTTTAGAATAAAAGGATACATACACAATTGCATGCATCAGGCACAGTAAATGATTTGGTATACTTGCATGTGCAGTTCCTCGAGATGGTGTTCTTAATAGCAATCACATAGAAAAATGTTAGTTTTTTATTTGAATTACTTATACAGTTATGAAAGAAACATGAAGTGAGTAATTGGAGAAAGAGGTGCTCGGTTGTTCTTGGAGCAATATTTTTCCATAGCAACTGGACTTTCTTATAACTTTGAGATTGAATATTGCTTCCTTCTATGGACTTTGAATGTGGAATGAGAGGGGTTATCATTGATGATACTTTTATGGTCTATATTTCTTGTAGACTATGGAACAAAATTGTTTATCAAGTAAGGAATCTGATCCATGTCGAAAGTTATATTTTGATACCCAACTAGTGACATCGACTAAGGCAAAAGAAAATGAGCCAATTGAAAATAGTTTCATGAAGACTGGAGACACTGGACCTACTCATGAGCAAGTTTCAGAGAAATTGATGCCCCAAGTAAGTATGACTTTTGAAAGTGAAGGTGCAGCTTACAAATTTTATCAGCAATATACAAAAGCAGTTGGTTTTGGAACTAGAAAAGGTCCCTATAACAAATATCGAAGCAAGGCAACATGTTGGATAAAATATTTTAATGTTCTCATGAACGGAAGCACCAAAAGCTAAAAGAGACTTTAAGATAAAAAAGATCAAGCTGAGACATAGTGTGGTTGTGCTGCTCTAATGAAAATTAGTTGTCGATTTGGTAAGATTCAAATTGTTCAATTTATTGCTAATCATAATCATGAGGTTTCAAGTCCAAGTAAAACTTATTTGTTTAGGTCTTATAAAAAAGTAACAAAGGCACAAGAAGCAGAAATAGATATGGCTACTAGTTATGGTATAAATCCAAAAGAAACAATAAAATTTATGGCAAAACTAGTTGGTGGTCGAGAAAATCTTGGATACGAATTATCTAAGATAAAAAAGAACTAGACAAATGAGAAAAGGCGATACAGGAGGTGTTTTGGAATACCTACAGAAAATGCAGTCGGAAGATCCTAATTTCTTTTATGCCATACAATTAGACAAAGATGACTTAGTAATTAATATATTTTGGTTTCATGGAAAGGTGAAACTTGACTATGGTAAATTTGGCGATGTTGTTTGTTTTGATACAACTTATAGAAAGAATAAAGATGGCCTGCAAATTGCATTATTTGTTGGCATAAATCATCACAAACAAAGTACTATTTTGGTGTTGCTTTGTTATTTGATGAAACTACTGAATCTTTTGAGTAGTTGTTGAGATGTTTTCCAAGGCAATAGGAAAAGCACCAAAAACTATTCTTACTGACCAATGTAAAGCTAAGGCAAAAGCATTAGCTTCTAAGCAGCCAGAAAGCCTATCATCGGCTTAGTGTTTGGCATTTCTATCAAAATACAGCTACTAATCTTAGTGGTGTGTTTTCAAAATTAAAAGAATTTGCATTTGATTTTAGCAAATGTGTGTATGATTATGAGGAGGAAGAAGATTGTATAGATGCATGGAATATAATGTAAGATAAGTATGAACTTCATGATAATGAATGGCTGCAAAAGATGTTTAAAATCAAAGAAAAATGGGTATTAGTATATAGGCAAAGTACTTTTTTTTTTTTTTTTGCAGATATGAGCACTACTCAACAAAGTGAGTCTACGAATAGTGTGTTGAAGAAATATGTAAGCTACAAACATAATTTGCTTTAGTTTTTTGAACATTTTGAACGGTTACTTGAAAATTGTCGATATGAAGAGTTGAGATCAGATTTCAAAGAAAGTCAAAGTTCTCCTATATTGTCATTTTCTATCGAAATAATGAAACATGATGCAAGTGTGTACACACTAGACGTGCTTGAGAAAGTCAAACGTGAGATAAGGGAAGCTTATGATTGCAGTGTTGTTACTCATAGTGAAAAATCTGAATATAGAGTTACATCTTATGAAAAGAGATATAGCTATTCTGTGGTGTATAATTTCTTGGATGAATCTATATCTTGTAGTTGTAGGAAATTTGAGTTTGTTGGCATCTTATGCTCACATGCTTTTAAAGTTCTATCGGTAAGGAATGTTGTAAAAATACCTTCCCAATATATCTTGAAAAGATAGACAAAAAAAGCGAAGGTCGGAATTACAGAAGTTGTTAGCCAAGGCATGTCTGAGATAGATCGTAAGACGATGATGAGTTTTTGCTATAAGGATTTATGTCAATTATGTACACAATTGGCCACAAAAGCTGCAAAGTCTGAATCAGCTTATAAAATTGTTGAAGAAGGCCTTTTGAGAATATTGAAAGAGGTTGATAAATGTTTAGAAGAAATAAATTTTGAACGACCTTCTGGTGTTGCATCAAGAGTTGATGAAGTTGCATTACAATTAAGTCAGAATAGCAAGGATGGAAGTGAGTCTGTCCAGAATAAGTGGTATAAAAACAAAGAAGAAGACATATAAGTCCAGTAAATGGCCAAAAAATGCTTTGCAAAGAGCAACAAAAAGGAGAACAAAAGTGTCCAATGTTGATAAAAATTTTGGTGAAAGTGCTTAGAGTTTGTCGACACAATCATCAAAACATGCACATATTGGACAAGTAATTTCTTATTATTTTTATTATATAATATGATGTTTAAACTATTGCACGTGTTTTGAATATTTTTCTTTCTCTACATGTGGACTAGATTAGAATCGTATAAACAGTAAAACCACATTGCATGATTATGCACCTGTTGTTGAATACCAAGATTTATCACAATTTCTTTCTTTGAATTCCTTGCAGGTAAGTGAGTTAGAATTTTTCAATAGTAATCTAATATCTATTGCTTTTGATACTAAATATATGAGTTATATATGTACAGGGACGGAACCAGGGGACGGCTCGGATGGGCTCGAGCCCCCGGGAAATTTTAAAAACTTTAGAATTTTTAGGTAGTTTACCTTCAAGCTCCTCCAATTTTTGTTTTTTTTTTCAATACAACCCCAAAACTTGCTATTTTATTTGTAAATTTAGAATTGTTTGAATAGTTTTGTACTTAGAATACATCTATAAAATAGACAAAATTCTAGCAAAATTTTTATTGTTCTTCAGCGAGTCCCCCCCTCCCCCTCCCAACCTTTTTGTCCTGGTTCCGTCCCTGTATATGTAGATACCTTATTCAAATATATTCCAAGAGAATGTTTCAACAATTTCTATCTTGAAAGAGAATCCAGAGAAAGCAACAAGTACAATGGAAGATCTCCCATTGGTATTTGAATCGAGTGATGAATTAAATTTATTTTCATTTGCTTAGTGACAATAATTCTTATAATTACTACAATTATATAAAAATTGCTAATATTCTATAGGCAGCAAATCCAAAAAGCAGTAACATTTTTGGTAGTAAAGGAGCAAAACAATAGAGCTATCTTCAACTGACGCTCAAGTTAGTGGTTAAATAATGTTATTTTTCCTTTATAATCTTATACTCAATTATAAATATGATATTTTTATTTATAGTTCAAATATTGCATTTTTGTTTCTGTTATTTACAGTACATAGAGACTACTGCATATGAAGATTGAAAAATATTTGTGGAAGGTTGAAGCTATACATGTTAGCACTAAATTTGGATACAGCTCTTTTACATGAAGATTTAGTCAGAATAAAGCTTCTATCAATTGAGACTAATTAGTTAGACTTTGTTTTAGTTTCTTTACTAGTGTTTTACTCAAATGGAGATTAAGTTGATTATTGTTTTACTAAAGCTTATTCTTTTTTGATTAAGTTGATTCTTGTTTTACATAAGTTTTAATGCTCATCTTGTTATGAGTTATGTACTAAAGTTATATATTGACTATTGTAATGTAGTAGTAGTTAGTCAAAAAATATGTTATATGTTTTAGTTAATCTAAAGTTATTTTAGGGGTATGTATTTTAAATTGATCTATCGTTAAGCTAAAGTACAATAAAAGAATACAACTCTATTTGATACCTTGAACCATGGCCAAAATCATTGATTTAGAATACCAAAAGGATATAATATGTGAGTACAAAGCTACTGAGATACCTGTTAGAAAAACAATATAAAGTACAATATATAGGAGTCTATGCAGAGCACTATTTCCTATTCTCTATGCTTTCACCAATATTTTTATTGCAAAAGCTTATATGTCTTTGTATATATTGAAATTAGAATATGAAGGATCAAAATGTATCATATTTCTCTATGCCTATTTAGTATCTGTCCTAGCTTTTGATGTTGCTTTCATCCCCCCTTGGAGATCTTCACATACTACTATAGAGCCAGTTGTTTCTTTTTCTAGATCCTCTACTGAATGTTGCAACGACCTAACTTTATGGTTCCAGGACAGCATCAAGTTTGATCTTGATTCTCAGTTGGATTACATATCTTCCACATCAACTATGTAGATTTAGTGCCTGTTGAGAATACAAATAAATATATACATGAACTTGGTTAAGATTTTGCTCAATCAGACATTGAAATGACTTAAAGGGTACCGTCCACGGTAGGGTTCTGGCTGAGAAGGAGAAAAATTTCACTCAACCAACCATCAATGATAGGTCCACCCTACCGTTACTGGTAGGGTTCTTGAATGGAAGAGTTTGAGAAGACAAAGTTCTTGAATGGAAGAGTTTGAGAAGACAAACCTATCGCTCACGGTAGGACAGGACATACTGTTATAAGTAAGTCTTGGCTAGTGGAATTTTTGGGAAGTCTTTAACTTCCTTGATTATTTAATTCGGTTGTAAACTTATTTCGACTTATACTTCAATAGTCTAAGCAGCCTTTAAACTCTTCCAAGCTAGCTTAATGACTAGGGTTGAATACTAATTGTGTAGCACACTATATAAACTCTTGTATCCGACTGTTTCTGCTCTTTTTAAATCAAAAAACTGAGAAACCCCTCTCATTTGCTCTCATTCACTCTCTCTCTCTCTACAAAACAGCTCATTCTCTCTTAAAACACCAAACGTCTGTTTCTCTCATTTCCCACAACCGTTGCTCTTCTCTCTCAAAAAACACCAGTATTAATCGACTCTCTCTCTCTCTCTCTGAAACATACAACAATCAACTCTCTCTCTCTCTCAAAATCCTTTATCGAAACCCACCACTCAAATACTTCAAAAATGGTGTAAGTGAAGAATGCTAATGTTGGAAAAGGTGAAAATTTTGAAGGAAGAAGTAGTAGAGGAAGGACAGGAAAAGGGAAAAGAGTGGCATCTGGAGTAAGGGCTCCAGAGAGGTTTATCTCTATCAAGGAAGCTGCTAATTTTGAAGAGTGGACACGAAAGAGAAGGAAAATTGCTCTAGGTTACATAATAGATTTGTCTGACATGGAAGGTATGGAAATCATCCCCTATCTTTTTAATGATATTGGTTGGGGACCCTTACTTACTCTGAATGAACTATATTACCCTAAAATGATATATGAATTCTATGCAAATTTACATAAGGGTAGAATTCAAAAGCATGAAAATATAACCCATCAATGGGTAACCTCTAAGGTTGGTGGCAGAGACATTTCCTTTGATGATAGACTGCTAAACACTATTTTAGAAACACCTGGTGATGGCATAAGCACAAAAAGCAAGAAATGTTTTGATACAAACCTATATAGTGAGAGAAGATTTGATGAAATATTTACAAAGGGAGAAGTTCTTAAAAGACATGATAATAGAAATGTCAATAATCTTGATACCTATGGAAGATTACTACACCATATGATTTCTAATATAGTGATTCCTAATGTTGGTCACAAGTCTTCCATTACAAACATGCACTCCTTTGTCATGCTAGCATTACATGAGCATAGAAGAATGAACTTTGGATATATAGCCACAGAACACATACTAGCCACTCAAACGTCCTCCAGAGAATGCTTGCCATATGGTTGTTTCCTCACGAAAGTCTTTCAATACTTTGCGCTTAATTTGGTTGGAGTTGGTGATCCAATTGGGGCTAGAAAAATCTACAACAAACATACTTTCAAAAGAAAAGTATGTTGGTAAGGGGAGGACAAGATGATATGAGAGTGATGAAGATGATGAAGACAATGAGGGACAAGAAGCGATGAATGTTGATGAAGAGGAAAGTAAAGAAGAATCGGAAGAGGATACCTATAGAAGAGAAATGAGGCAAAAGAATAGGCAAGAACGAGCTGAAGAAGATCAATCATCTAGAAGCTTGACTCAAATCATGGATATGATAGCTTCTTTGCAAGCTTCCATAAACAGCCGCTTTGATGCATTAGATGGACACTTTGATGCATTAGATGGAAAGATATCCGACATTCAAGAGAGAGTAATGAGAATGGAAGCAAAAGACAAAGGAGAAGATAGATGAAGGATGAAGAAAGACAAACAAGAAGGGAGTTACAAGCTAGTTTATGTTTTATGACTTAAGTTTTTACATTTTTGAACTACTTTTGTTTCTTTATCTTTGAACTACTTTTACTTTTGAACTTATTCACTGTTGCTTATGTAGTTTCTTTTTAAACTATTTGTCTTCTCTGCTTAGTTTGGAACTACATGATGAGATCTTAATTG
This sequence comes from Catharanthus roseus, assembly GCA_028651295.1. NCBI lineage: Eukaryota > Viridiplantae > Streptophyta > Magnoliopsida > Gentianales > Apocynaceae > Catharanthus > Catharanthus roseus. The sequence continues at coordinate 31,193,195 of JAPQWS010000168.1, forward strand.
TGAGAGTTCCCTTGACCTTTGTTTCAACGATCCCTTAAAATCCTTATGCTTTTTGAGTTATGACAAAAGGAGGAGAAAATATAAGATGCATATGTTGATGATTCTTTATAAGATGCATATGTTGTTGCTTTGATGATGCCGTAATGTGTTGTATATGTCTTAATGCCTTGATGTCTTGATGATATGTTGATGTTGCCTTATGATATGAGATGCTTTTCATTGGCATTATGTTGATGCTAAAAGGGGATATACATATATGAGATGCACATGCTTTGTTGTGAATTGTCTTAATAACTTAAGTTGTGTTGCCTTGATGTTTTGAACACTATGTGTTGGCAACATGCCTTGAGTTATATAAAGATTTATGCATTACGCCTTGTTGCTTATATGACGTTGAGTTCTCTTGATGATATTTTTTGTGCCATATTTGTTTTGAAACATGCTTTTAGGGGGAGCTTTAACTTCCTAAACTATTTTTTCAAACCTTGGCTTGCTTCAAAATGAAAGGGGGAGTTCTTTCTCTCTCATTTTTTATATACAAATGCTTAGCTCTAAATGTTGATCTTTTGAAGCATTCTCTTGACTAAACCTTGTTCTTTTGTTCTATATAATCACCATCTTGCATCTTTATTTGTCATAATAAAAAAGGGAGAGATTGTAAGCCCTAAGGGCATTTTTGTAATGTTTTGATTATGATTAACTTGTGCTTTATGATAATTAGAATAGCTTTACATAGAAGAAAAAAAGATGCACAAGAGAAGTCTCAAGGGTAATCTACCAAGAAGCAAAAGATCACTCAAGACTACAAGAGTTTATGAAGATAAAGTTATCAAGTTGAAAACCTTGAAGATAAGAAGAATAGTTAGGGGTATCTTATAAGGTATTTATGTAAAACTCCCTAACTTGTTTCTTTGATTCTTGATCAATTATGTTAGCTCCTTAGAAGAAATATTTTTGACAAACTATCCTTGAAAAACTAAGTGCTCTTGATAAAGCTTTGATGATTTAAAAGGTATTACACTTCTTTAAAATTGTATCATGGATACATGTTTAAATGTGAAAGGGAAAATCAGTTGTCCAATTTTTTTTAAGTCTAAAACCGGTCATCCGATTTTCTACTACTAAGAAAATTGGACCTCCGATTTTTTGAGTTCTTCACAAAGAAAATCGGTCATCCAATTTTTTCAAGCCTTTTAAAAATCGGTAATCCGATTTTAAAATTGGTCATTCGATTTTAAAGTCGGTCATCCGATTTTTTAAAACTTTTTAAAAATCGATCTTTCTATTTTGAAAAAGATCATCCGATTTTCTGTTCATAAGAAAATCGGGGACGTCCTATTTTGAAAACCAGTCATCCAGTTTTTATTTTTTACTGTAAAAAGAAATGACTACTACTGCTAACAGTAACGGTTAGTTTTTTCACCTTCACATATAAAAAGGTTGATGATCAGCCATAAATTTCAAGTAGTCGAAGAACATTTAAGAAATTTTGTAAGAGCATAAAAGAACACATTTCTAATCTTCTTTATCCTACAAAAACAAAAAGAAAAATCTCCTTGGAGCTTCATCATTGATCATCTTTCAAAGAAGGAGAAAAAGGAAGCTTGTAGAAGCATTGGATCAAGCTGTATCTTTCTCTAATCAAGCTTCTTTGGTAACATTGTTCTATCCCTACTTTTTCATCTTACTTTGTAAATCAAAGGTTTTGTCAAAAACTCTTTTTGGGTGATCCTTTGATATATTGTATTATTTTGTTATTGTGATCTTTGAGGATTGTGTGCAAACTCTTGAAGGATGATCCTCATTGTAGTTTCTTTATAAAAGGTTGTGTTTTAGTGAATTTGTGAAATCCTTGAGTTGAGTCTCAAGGTAGTGGATATAGATCTATTGAGAGAGTGAACTACTATAAATCCATTGTCTCTTTTTTCGTGGCTTTCACTTTACCTTTATGTTTATTGTCTAATCCTTGTTTATAAAAGAGATTTTGTTTGGTTAGGAATTTATTAAAAAGGAGTTATTAAATTCTTCTTCAAACAAAATTGGAGGTTTTAATTATTTTTGTTCAAAAAGTTTTTAAATTAGCCAAAAATCTTATTCACCCCTCCCCTATGGTTTTTCAGCTTGTTTTCATGCTTTATTTTTTTTTTTTTTGGGAATTTGAATTCTTGTAATCTATATATCTTTGATTTTGTGAGCCAATTTTCTTAGTTTTAAAATTGAATCATCTTTAGATATATCTATAAGTGTTTTGCTGATCATTTGGGGAAATTAGACTCATTCGTTTACTCATACTCTTGAAATCTCTCTTTGATATTCTATGCCTTCTACGTGTTCGATAAAAGTCGTCTTTGAATTCTTTGTTCTTATCTATTGAGAATTTCTTGCTTGATTTGCTTTGGGGATTTTCTTATAACTTGGAAGTTTTAGAAATCACTAAGTAACTCTACTGGGTGAGGAAAAGTAAAATGCAAGAGGGTGAGCACATTGATATAAAAGCCGTAGAGAGTGAGAGTAAACATGAGGGTTGAGAGAATTTACCTTGAGCGAAACACTTAGGGAGTAGCAAGGTCCTTGTTTTCTATTACTTGTTTATTGTTTTGTAGGTACCCTTGTCCTATCAATTCTAAAGATGTCTCGTGAAGAAGATCAAAATCGAAACAATAATGAGGGACCTGGTGATCCTTTTGTGAAAGAGGTTGTTGGAACTTTGAGGTCCTTACAACAAATGGGTAGTATTGAAAGAAACATTGGAGCATTGTCCGCCCTAATGGATAGACAAAACTCAATTGTGGGCCAAAAAAGAGGGTTCCCCAATCTTGATAATCTCACCCCGAGACGAACAATGAGAGATGATATTTCTCCTCATGCCAACTTTGGAGTTAGGGATGACCTATCCCAAGATTTCCAAGAGAGTTTCCAACCTTTGAGAACTCAAGATGGTGGAAGGTTTTGAACAAGAGGAGGAAGAAATGAAAAGGGCATTAAAAGGGAATTTATGAGATGCCAAGGGAACAAAAAAGGTATTATTGCGGCCAAGATAGATGTGATCGGGGACTAGAAAGGGATAAAGAGGGTTACCATGAGGAAAAAGAATTTGGAAGGATTAAATTGAAAATTTCTTCCTTCCAAGGAAAAAGTGATCTGAAAGCATACCTTGAATGGGAAAAAAAAGGTGAAGCTTGTCTTCGATTATCACAACTACTCGGATCTTACAAAGATACAGTTAGTGGTGGTAGAATTCATCGACTATGCCGTTATATGGTGGGACCAATTGGTGACTAATCGAAGGAGGAACTCAGAAAGGCCGGTGGAGTCATGGGAGGAATTGAGAGCCTTGATGAGGAAAAGATTATTCTCTCACATTACCATAGGGATATTTATAACAAGCTTCAAAACCTTTGGCAAGGTAGCTCAGTATAGAAGATTACTAAAAGGAGATAGAGATAGCCATGATAAGGGCCAATATCATTGAAGATATGGAGGCTACAATGGCACATTCTATGAGCGGATTGAACCGGGATATAGTGCACACTTGGAACTTTAAGCCTATGTAGAATTGGAAAGATAGTTCATAAGGCCATGAAGATAAAGAAACAATTGAAGAGCAAGGCATCGTTGAAGAATCCTTTTACTACTTCTAAACCGGTGGGCTCGACCTACAAATCTAATCATTTGAGAAAGGATGATACACCTAAAGTAGCATTCAAGGAAGGGTCTAAGGGAAAAGAAGAGAACAAGGATAAGAGCAAGGTAGAAGGGGCACCTAGCAGAGCTAGAGATGTTCAATGTTTTAAGTGCAAGGAATATGGACACTATACTAGTATTGCCTAACCAAGAAGGTCATGATCATTGGGACATATGGAGAAGTCATTCTGAAGACGAGGCCGAAGGTGAACAAGAAAATGAAGAATCACATGAGGAGTCTCTGTATGAAGGAGAGGACTTAGTGGTCTTAAGGGCTCTTAGATCTCAAGATTTTGAAGATGGATCAAGTGAACAAAGAAAGATTATCTTCAACACGAGGTGTAACATAGATAACAAGGATTGCAACGTCATTATTGATAGTAGGAGTAGCACCAATGTAGCAAGCACATATTTGGTGAAAAAATTGAGTTTGCCAACCACAAAATGCCTGGTATGACCATGGACATGCATGAATGATTGGAGGATTCAAATCCAAGAGATAAACTAAGAAGCATGGTCGACACGGAGACAACCGTAAGTAATTTCTAGACGAGTTCTGGTGCAGAACTCTATTTTCGGGCATTTAAAAAATTCAAATGCACAAGTGACCTTCATAAAGATTGTAGAAGATTTCTTGAGGTTTCTATAATGGTATGTCTCATTCCTATATGAGTTCATTTGGATATCCTATGCTCGATCTTAATCTAGACATTCTACTTTCAATTTCAAAGATGATACATTTCGGTAAAATGGTCCTAACTGAGTTATAAGAGTCCAATTGAACTGATTCATTATTCATTGGAAAGATAAAATAAAGATCTAAAACTTTACTAAAGACTGCAAGTTCCAGTTCGAACGTTTTGAAGGTCAAACAAGGCAAAACATATCCTATCGTGCGTACTGTACAAGAACCACCCCCTTAACCACAACCTACCACTTGGATGGTATGTAGACATACCGTCAATGGTAGGTCTCGGGTGGGAGGCTCATTTTTTATCTTTAAAGAGTATTTTGACTTATTAACTTGATTTCATTGCACCTTGACTTGTAATTAAGTTGCCTAAGATGCCCATTAACTTTCTTTAAGCTAGTTTAGGAGCTAGGGTTGGAATTAATCACTAGCGGGGGCCCATATACTCCTTTTCAACCCATTTTTAAGTTATTGATTGAAATATGAATTAAAATTTTAGCTTGTGTTCTTGAGAGCTCCTAGGGCTTTTCTTAGGGTTTCTTCTTCTTCTCACTTCCTACTAGTGTGATCATCTAGTTAGTGTAATTAGGAATCCTTGAAATGAAATTCAAGGGTTCCACTGATCATCTTCAATTCCTAATATACAAGAGGTGGCTACTCTTTAGTAGTTGTTATTTATGTTTAGCTCTTCTTTATTGTGAAGGATAGGTGAGGGTTTTCTAACCTTCATTGATTCTTCCATAAGGGAAAGATTATAATCTTTCTTCAAAAGTGTTAGCTCCTAAGCTAGTGTTGTTTGAAGGGGAGTCTCCTACAAATCCTCAAGACAAAAGGGAGTTGGGAGAATTTGAGCTCATCCACATCTCCAAATGAGTTCATACTATGTGGTATCAGAGCCACTCGCTTTGAGGTGAATTTTACTGCTTTGTTTGTTGAAAAATCGATTAGAGAAGAAAAATGCAAAGAAAAATAAAGTTATATGCAATTTAGAATAATTGCTTCGAACATAAATTTTGGCATTGAATGATAGTTGTGAAAAGCATAACAAATAAAGTCTGATTTCAAACAAATTTATTGCATTCAAAAGCTTGACGAGTTGGAAAGATTTTCCAACAGATTCTAACCGATTTGGTTAAGTATTGATTGAGTTATTGTGAAAATGGTGAAGGGTGGCATTGACCCCCTGTTTTCTGGAATTTTCTTGTACTCATGAGATCTTCTTTGAATTGTCTTCCAATTGTGTTTGGATTTGTTTTGAATCATTCCTTTGTTGAATTGGTGGTTTGCTTTGTTGTTTTCTTTTCATTGACTCCTATCCTTGAAAATTGTTTTTTGAAATCTATGCACTCTAAGTGTTTGTAAAATGTTTCTTACTTTTTGACTTCATGCTTTTTGAGGATTCTTGTTTGTACTTTCTTGGTACTTTGCTTTGGTGAATTGGAAGACTTTGAAACTTCACAAGGAATCATTAGAAGGTGAGGAATAAAAATAGGTAAGAGGGTGAGATTCTTATTACAAAAGCCGAAGGGTGTGAGTGATATACGAGGGGTGAGTGACAATCATCTTGAGTGAAACAATAAGGTAGGGGTGAGGTCCATATTTTTCCTACTCTAACAAGATCCCAACAAGTGATGCTAGACAAGAATGATACATGTGAGGGAAAAGAAAGTCATCAAAGAAGAGAAAGAGTGGAAGAAAGAGAGAGAATTAGTGTAGAACATTGTTTTCTTGATACTATTCCTTCTTTGTTTGAGAAAGTTGAAAGAGATAAAAGTGAGATCTCGGAAGAAAGAAACGATGGAACAATGAAAGAAAAAGAGAGTTTGTTTGAAGAACATGAGAGAATAAATGAAGAGAAGGGGAGTGAAAGTGCCAAGGGGAGACATGACAAGAGTTCCTATTCTCTTGAGCTAAAATTAAACTCATTCTTAAGTGAGGAGATATGCTTATTGTCTAACCAAATTAATCCTTTTCTTGCTCTTATTTCTTCTTATGTGCAGAATTTTCAAGTTAAGAGGAAGAGAATTGGAGGGAGGCTTCATCACAACCATAAAGAAACGTCAATAATCTTTTCTTCTAACTCTTTACCTTTGAGCATTGAATTTTCTTTTAAGGAATTGAAGTTATTCTTGAACGTTCATGTGTCATGAGGATGTTTTTGGAAAATTATTTAAGGACTCTCTTAGTTACTGTCCTTCTTACTTAATTGTTTACATTCTTGACAACTCTCAATCTTACACTTTTCTTGAATACCCTTTAATGCTTGGAGATGCCACTCGCAATCATTCTTGTGGTAATTCTCTATATGATTCTAGGATGAATGATTACTACTCTGATATTGCTAATGTGGATTCTTTTGTGCTAGGAGTTGAAGACAAAGAGGAGTGCATGCTAGGAGTATTTGAAAACAAAGGAAAGAGCTTAGAGAAAGAGCTTTTCAATCTACAAGAAGAAAAAAAAAAAGAGCTTTTCTCTTAAACCTTCTCCTTTATATTATGAATTCTGTTTCAAGGAACTTAATTTGTTGTTATAATCTCATTTTTGTCATGTGAGCATATGTGGAAGTGCATGTGTAATATTCCTTGATGGGAATCTATGCTTACATGTTCCTTGCATGACTAAGTGTTTACTTTCTTGTATTCCTTTTGAGGAACAATTTGTGGGGATAGAGACTAAATATGAACTATTTTGCTATAATCTTGAGTTGTTAAATGATGATCTTGTCATGGAGTCTATGATTGCTAGTGTTTTATATTTTTGTGCTTCTATGTGGACTAAGGGTAGTATCTTTCTTGAATCTCTAGTTGAAAGTTGTAGTGCTAAAAGAGTTGGTTTATTCTTTATGTGATGATCTTCATGATAAGTATAATGACACATCATCTTTTCTTGATATTTTTGGGGGGCATCATGAAGCTTTTACTCTTGTAAACCAACTTTTGCTCCATGTGAATAAACATTTTGAATTTCCTTGCACTAGACATGAATTTTTGAAGGATGATAAATCTTTGAAAACTTTGTTGAGTACAAAAAATTGTGGTTTTCAATTCTTTCATTTGTATTTCAAGGAGTCCATCGTGGTTTTGAAAAGTGAAAACAATTGGGGAAGTAGTTTTAAAGTGTTAAAGGTTCATCTTTATGGTAATTTGAAAACTACCTTTGAAAAACGTGCATTTGAACTAAATTTGAAGGAACTTGTTGAGAAACATCTTGACTACATTATTTGTTTTATTGGGATTCTTTAGAAATATGTTTTCTTAAATGATTTGTTAGTTCAAAAAATGAACTTGTGTGTCTTATCGTTGAATCTTACTTTTAGGGGTAACTTGTTTTATCACTTACCTTTTAAAGAGTTCTTGGAGAAAGCGGTTTTTGAGGAGGTATGTAGAAACTTTTGTGATCTTGAAAACTTTGTGAATACATTCCCTCGTCTCAAGTGTGAAGTGGTAGATTCTTTGAAGCATGAAGAGTGTCCTTCTCTTTTGTTGGAATTGTTTTGGAAAATGTGTTTTAATTGTCCTTGCCTTTCCGGAGAAGAGTTTGTTCAAATTTCAAAACCAATTCCTCGACACCAAGAATTTGAAATCTTCTTGTTTTATCATCTTCAATTTAAAGATCATTGTTTGAAAATATCCTTTCATTGTGATTCTTTCTTTATGCTAAAAGGAAATTACATAGATCCTTGTTTTCCTTCTTTCTTGGTTAATCAATCTTTTGCTTGGATTTTTGTAAACTATCAAAATGTTTTAGTCTCGTGGGATCTTAAATATTTTATTCTCTACTTTTACTTTGAGAGATTCCATGAAAATGTGAGCTTTGAATATCACTGTCCATTCAAAGATTCTTGGGGTTTTACAGTTGAAGATATATTGAAAGGAGATGATCCTTATAATCTTATTTCTAATTTGTTGAATGAGAATGGTTTCCATCAATTGAAAATTATCTTTGATTTATTTTTCCAACATCTAGTCTTGAACTACTTTTCACACACTTACAAACATGTCCATTTTCAATACCATTTTCCATTCAAAGATATAGATCTTGGAAAGTCGTTTAAATTATTAACAAGAAGTTTACTCTTTGGAAAAATAGTTCTAAATTCCTGATATGAAACTCTTGGGAGTATTCTTCGTGCTTGGCATGCTCATTCCTTGATTAAATTCTTATGTATAATTTCGAATCTTTTGAAAGGTTAAGTTACTACTTTCATCTTTCATTCAAAAAGTTTTAAGCATTGAAGCTTTTGATGGGTTGCCTCTACATGAATTTTTCTCTCCTACGCGCTCATTTTGAAAGAAGTCGTGTAAGGTCTAAGTAGTTTTGGGTTTAATTCACCTTTGGAACGTCATTTCTTAATCTTCTTTGTCTGTACATCCTTTTTTATCATACACCTTTCAAAGAAGTTCTAGAGACCCTGCTTTTCTTGTGATTTATTTGACCAAAGGACTTACTTGACTAGTTCTTGAGTGTTTTAGCAATAATTTTCATAGCATTGTTCATTTGAAACATTTAATTTCTAATGTTTCCTGCCTTTTGTACTTTAATGAAGGAGCGAATTCGAGGATGAATTCTTTTTAAGAGAGGGGGTATGGTATGATCTCAGACACACATGAATGCTTGGAGGATTCAAATCCAAGAGATAAAGTTAGAAGCATGGTCGAAACAGAGAGAAACTGGAATTTTTGGAATTTTTAGACTAGTTCTGGAAGAACTCTATTTTCGGGCCTTTAAAGAATTCAAATAAACAAGTGACCTTGATAATGATTGTAGAAGATTTCTTAAGGTTTCTATAATTGTATGGCTCATTCATATATGAGTTCATTTAGATATCCTATGCTCCATCTTAATTCAGACAGTCTACCTTCAATTTCCAAGATGATATATTTCAGTTAAAAGTCCATAACCTAAGTTATAAAAGTCAAATTGAGTTGATTCAAGATTTATTGGAAAGATAAAATAAATTCTACAACTTTGCTAAGACAACAAAAGCCATTTTGAACGTCTTGAAGGCCAAACAAGGTAAAACGTATCCTACCATGCGTATTGTCCAAGAACCACCCTTGACCACTACAACCTACCGTTTTGGTGGTAGGTCTCAGTTGGGAGGCTTATTTTGTGATCTTTGAAGAGTATTTTGACTTATTAATTGGGTTTCTTAGCACCTTGACTTGTAACTAAGTGACATAAGATGCCTATTAACTTTCTTTAAGCTAGTTTAGGAGCTAGAGTTGGAATTAATCACCAACGGGGGCCTATATATACTCTTTTTCAGCCTATTTTTAATATGTTGAACGAAATATGAATTAAAATTGCAGCTTGTGTTCTTGAGAGCTCTTATACCTTTTCTTAGGGTTTCTTCTTCTTCTCACTTCCTACTAGAGTGATCATCTAGTTAGTGTAATTAGGAATCCTTGAAAGGAAATTCAAGGGTTCCATTGATCATCTTCAATTCCTAATATTCAAGAGGTGGCTACTCTTTAGTAGTTCTTGTTTGTGTTAGTTCTTCTTTATTGTGAACGATAGGTGAGGGTTTTCTAACCTTTGTTGATTCTCCCATAAGAGAATGATTGGAATCTTTCTTGGTGTTAGTTCTTTAGCTAGTATTGTTTGAAGGGGAGTCTTCTACAAATCCTCAAGATAAAAGGGAGGGTATCTCGAGAGAATTTGAGCTCATCCACATCTCCAAATAAGTTCATATCATGTCCTGGACCATATCATTGCTATGATTAAATGATAATGGAGAGGTGAGGGTGACAAGGCAAGTATTGGTGAATTTTGCTCTAGGTAGATACAAGGATGAGGTCTTTCTATGCTGTGCCTATGCAAGCCTGACATCTTTTGTTGGAAGACCATGGCAATTCGATAGAAAGGTCATCCATGACAGATACAAGAACACCGATTCTTTTGAGAAAGATGGGGTCAAGAAATGTCTCAAACCTCTCAACTCATTTCAACTATACCAAGACCGAGTGAAAATGAAGGAGAAGGAGTTGGAGAATGAAAAGAAAAACATAAAAGAGGGGAAGAAGGTACGGGGGGAAAAAAGAGAGGAGAGTCTCAAAAGAGAGAGAAAAATCGAGCTAAAACAAAGAAGAATGGAGTGGTAATAAACGAGGGAAAGGGAAAGACTAGGTTCAGTTTCTTTGCTAAGAAGAGTGAGATTTGTGAGGCAATAGAAGCAAAAGAAACCGTCTTGCTCCTTATGTATAAAGGAGCTTATGTGTCTTCTAACAATGAAATCGTTTCTTCTTTGTCTCAAGCTATTGTAGGAGTCATCAAGGAATTTAAAGATGTTTTCCGGAGGAGATGCCTAGAGGATTGCCGCCCTTGAGAGTATAGAACATCAAATTGATTTTGTTGCGGGAGCTGTGTTGCCGAACCGACCCACATATAGGAGCAAACCTAAAGAGACTAAGGAACTTCAATGACAAGTGGATGAGCTCCTTACGAAGGGCCACATCCGAGAGAGTCTTAGCCTATTTCGATACCTGTACTCCTAGTCCCTAAAAAGGATGGTAGTTGGCGTATGTGTATTGATTGTAGGGCTATTAATAACATTAAGTGTTAAATATCGTCATCCCATTCCTAGGCTAGATGATTTTCTTGATGAATTGCATTGTTCCATGATTTTCTATAAAATTAATTTGAAATTGGGTTATCATCAAATCCGAATGAAAGAAGGAGACGAATGGAAAACCGCTTTTAAAAATAAATTTGGTCTTTAGTGGCTTGTTATGCCAATGGACTTACCAATGCACCTATCACGTTTATGAGATTGATGCCTCATGTCTTGCATGAATTTATTGGGAAATTTGTTGTTATGTATTTTGATGACATTTTGATCTATAGCAAGACATATGAGGATCATTTGCATCACATGAGGCAAGTTTGCTTTATGCTTAGGAGAGAACAATTATATGCCAATTTAGGAAAATGTGAATTTTGCTTAGAAAAGATAACTTTTCTTGGCTATGTTGTTAGTTCCAAAGGGTTACAAGTGGATTTTGGCAAGGTGAAGGGGATAGAGATTGGCCAACGCCCAAGAGTGTCACCGAGTTAGAAGCTTCCATGGTTGGCTAGTTTCTATTGGAGATTCATCAAGGACTTTAGCACAATTACTAGTCCTCTCATCGAGGTCATCAAGAAGGCCAATGGGTTTAATTGAGGAGAAGCTTAAGAGTTAGCTTTCAAGGCTTTGAAGGAGAAACTATGCAACGCTCCACTCCTCACCTTAAACAACTTTGACAAGATTTTCTAGATTGAGATCGATGCGTTGGGAGTAGGAATTGGAGGGGTTCTAATGCAAGATAAGAGACCCATTGCCTACTTTAGTGAAAAGTTATCAGGAGCTACGTTGAACTATGTCACGTATGACAAGGAATTGTAGGCCCGTTGGTGAAGACTTTGAAGCATTGGCAACATTATTTGTGGCCGAAGGAATTTGTCATCCATACCAATCATGAGTCCCTAAAATACTTTAAAGGTAAAAAAAAACTCAACAAAAGGCATGCTCGATGGATGGAATTCATTGAGACATTTCCCTACATTATGCACTACAAGAAAGGAAAAGAGAATGTTGTGGCTGATGCACTTTCACGAAGGTATACACTTTTCACTTTTCTACATTCGCACTTACTTGGTTATGAAATGTTAAAAGAATTGTATGCTAGTGATGTTGATTTTGGAAGTATCTTTGAAGCATGCTTTATTGCTCCGTGTGATAAGTTTTATGTGAAGGATGGTTTTTTGTTTAGAGAAGGGAAACTTTACATTCCTAGTGGGTCCATTAGGCATTTACTCGTTAAGGAAGCTCATGGGAGTAGTCTTATGGGGCATTTTGGCATAGCTAAAAGCTATGAAATTTTGCATAAGCATTTCTTTTGGCCTAAAATGAAAAGAGATGTTGAAAGGTCTTTGGGTAATTGTTTGGATCATAAGCGTGCAAAGTCGTCTTCTTTACCTTATGGTTTGTACACTCCTTTGCCGATTGCCAAGTGCCCTGGGAGGATGTTTCCATGGATTTCATTTTGGAACTCCCGAGGACTTCTTCCAGAAAGGATTCTATCTTTGTTGTTGTGGATCGTTTTTAAAAAAAATTTCATATTTCATACTTGCATAAAACGGATGATGCATCTTATATTGATAGTATATTCTTTAAAGAAGTCGTGAGATTGCATAGCATGCCTAGAACCATATTTTTGGACCGAGATGCCAAGTTTGTTATTCATTTTTGAAAAGTGGTATGGAAGAAACTAGGGACTAACTTACTTTATTCCACTTCTTGTCTTCCGCAAACGGATGGTCAAACAGAGCTAGCTAATAAAACTTCGTAGGGCTATTCTTAAAGAGCATATTAGTATGTGGGAAGAATGTTTGTCATTAATTGAATTTGCTTATAATAGGGCTTGTCATTCTACTACTATGTTTCTTCGTTTGAAGTTGTCTATGGCTTTAATACACTAACTCCTTTGGATTTGATAGCATTACCAATTGACCATCAGTTGAGTTTGGATGGTAAAAGAAAGGCCAAATTCATTAGATCTATTCATGCCAAGGTTCGTGAACGCGTTGAAAAGAAGAATGAAATGGTGGCTTTTAGGAAGAAATAAAGGACGCAAGAAGGGGTCCTTTGAACCCGGAGATTGGGTTTGGGTACATTTAAGAAAAGAATGGTTTCTTAACCTCCGCAAGGGCAAGCTCGACGCTAGAGGCGATGGACCATTTCAAGTCCTTGAAAAGATCAACGATAATGCATACGAGATTGATATTCCCTATGAGTATAATACTAGCGCTATATTCAATATTTCTGACTTCTCTTTGATGTAGATATGGATTTGAGGACAAAACCTTTCAAAGGAGGGGCAGATAGAATGACCCGAGATACACAAGAGACAGTAGATTTATTCCAAGGGCCAGTCACTAGAGCAAGGGCTAAGAGGAAGGAAGAAGAACAGAAAGGGATGGCAACAATATTTGAGAAGATGCTCCAAAGCTTCACTTGGCATGTGCTAGAGGAACAAGGAGAAGACTCTAAAGGTTCCAACACCTTCTTACTATCTATGGTACAAGTGGAAGAATCCAAAGAAGCAAGCTTGAGAGGTTTTGTAGCTTCAAAATCAAAGGAGGAAGAGTTTCCAGACCCTACCACCGCTAATAAGGTACACCCTACTATCCACAGTAGGGTTCTGGCCGAGGATGAGGAAATATTCACTCAACCTACTGCTGACGGTTGGTCCACATACTGCCGCCTGTAGGGTTTGAAAAGACAAACCTACAGTGGACGGGACCCACCATCGCCGGTAGGTCTCAGCTGGTGGAATTTTTGGGAAGTTTTTAGCTTCCTTGACTCTTCAATTTGGCTGTAAACTTATTTTGACTTATACTTAAGTAGTCTAAGCAGCCTTTAAACTCTTTTTAGCTAACTTAATGACTAGGTTAGAATGCTAATTATGTAGTACACTATATAAACTCTTGTTGCAGCTATTTTGGCTAAGTTTTTGACATATAAGAAATATATATAGAGAAGAAGTAGGGTTCTTACGTTTCTTCATTTTTCTTGTATAATTAAGAGTTTCCATTGTATAATTCAAGGCAAGGAATTTCTTGATCATCAATTCAAGAGTTCTAGTCTAATTTCTGAATCCTTCTTCTCTATTGAGGTGCCAACTTCTGTAGCTGGTGTTGCTTTGAAATTAGGTCCTTCTTGAGAGTGAGGAGAATAGGTGAGGCATCCCTAAGCCTTGTTGGTTTGTCCCCAAATATAAAGAGGTTTAATTGTTTCTTTCATAGTTTTTTTACATGCTATTTGTTCTTGTTCCATTTCTACAAAAACAATAACCAAGGAGTCCTCTTGAAGAGAGTTGGGTCTTGGGAGCAAGTGATCCTCAAGAAGGGCTGAGGAGTATCACACCAATAAGTTCCATTAGTAGCATCACCCTGCCCTTAACCATTGAAAGTTACACCTGACACCTGAATTTTCTAATTGTTGACACTCCTTCCTCCTACAACGGGATTTTGGGACTTCAGGCACTAAACGCACTTAAAGCTTCAGTCTCCACATACTCAGCTACCTTTGAGGTGCAAATCATAAATGCGCACCACACTATCATGGGTGATAAACTTATTGGGCGCGAATGCTTCATAGCTTCCAAAGTAAAAGTCGAAAGTTCGACTATAGACCACAATATGAGCCAGAAAAGGACAAAAGACTTCTAACCATAAGGGAGTTCGAACTATTTAGTATCAGCAACACAAAACCAGAACAACAGATCGAGATCGGTACTATACTTCAGCCTGCCATTCTTCAAGAAGTGCGGGATATTCTTTTTAAATACAAAGACATTTTACTCAAAGGCCCCACATGACTTGGGCACCATCTCTCTCGAAATTGCGGAGCACCATCTGGCAATCCCACCCGATTCCTTGCTAGTGACTCAAAAGAAAAGAACATTTGCCGGACAACAACACGCAGTCATTAGAGGAAACATTCAAGAACTACTGAATGCAGGCATTATAAACGGATCAAATACCCAACATAGCTAGCAAACTCGGTTGTGGTCCCAAAAAACCTTTCCTTTACTGCGGATTGACCAAGTTGTTGATGCAGTTGCAGGCCATGAAGTCCTCTATTTTTTGAACGCTTATAAAGGATACCATCTGATTCAAATAGCTACCAAAGATATGGAAAAACTGTGTTTGCCACTGATGTCGGAATCTTTTGCTATACTTGAATGCCTTTTGGACTCACTAACACAGGGGTGGAGCTCCAAAAAATGGTCGACAACCTCTTTGGCACCCAGATTAACTATAACATGGAAGTTTATGTTGATGACCTTATTGTCAAATCCAAAAAAATCAGTGATCTCCTTATGGATATGATCGAAACATTCTAGAGGATACGGGCAGCAGGGATGAGACTAAACCCAAAGAAGTGCATCTTCGGGGTACCATCCAGTAAATGTTTGGGTTTCATTGTTTCCGAATAGGGAATAGAAGCTGACCCCGCCAAGATCAGAGCCATCCATGAAATGTAAACCCTAAAGAACGTAACTGACGTGCATAAGTTATCCGGATGCATCGCTTACCTCAGAGATTCTTGTCAAAAATGGGAGAAAAGAACTTACCGATATACAAACTTTGAAAGAGAAACAACACTTTTGTTTGGACTGATGAATGTGAAAAGGCTTTCAACAAATTGAAGATAGCTCTTAGCCAAGCTCTCCTTTTGGTTACTCTAACAGAAAGGGAAATACTGTTCATGCATTTAGCTGTTACAGAAGCTGTTGTTAGTGTTGTTATTTGCTCTTTGCGAAATGAGAAAATGTCGCCTATTTATTATGTGAGTCATGTATTGACAAGTGCTGAAACACGGTATACCCCGCTAGAAAAACACATCTTTTGCTCAGTCACATTGGCTCGGAAACTCCAACAAACTTCCAAGCACATCCCATCACTGTACTCACAAATGCATCACTATTGGAAAATCTTGCACAAATCAAACTTACCAGGCCGCATGACCAAATGAGTACTCGAATTGAGTGATTATCATACTGACTTGACTTCCAACCAAGAAAGACAATGCGAGCACAAGTCCTGGTTGATTTCGTTGAAAAAAACGCTCCTCGCCTCAATGTTTCACCGTCATCAACAAGATAAACCGGACCTCGAAGTTGCATAGAGTTTATATGTCGACAGATCCGTAGGAAAAGAGCATCAAGGAGCAGGTGTTGTACTGAAAAGTCCTACCGGATAGATTTCACGTATCCTTTAAAGTACACTTTCTATGTTAGCAACAACGAGTTGGAATATGAAGCACTCCTTGCTGGCCTTCGGATAGCTTTAGCAATGAATGTGGACTAACTCATTATGCACGGAGACTCACAAGTTATTTACAGATACATTATGGGAATGTTTGAAGCAAAAGAAGACAACATGAAAAAATAATCCGAGTTGGCAAAACCACTTATTTCCCAATTCAAATGCACATAGCTGGAAAAGGTCAGCGGAAAAAATAACCAGAAAGCAGATGAACTATCCAAAGCTTTATTCATGGATCAGATCCTCGGAATATGGTTAGAACCCTTAGATAGAAACAGCATGGACAAAGAAATTTTAGGTGTGACCCCTGAAAATAATTGGATGACCTTAATCAAAGATTATATCTTGAACGACTCATTGCTAGGCAAGGTCCACCAAGCACGGAAAGTCAGAACTATATCGGCACGTTATGCTATTCACGATGACCAACTGTAGCAAAGAATACGAAATTGGCTGCTACTAAAATGCGTCACCCATGAAGAAGGTAATTACATCCTGAGAGAAATATATGAAGGAATCTGTAGAGCATATATCAGGACCAATAAAAGAGACTTTTTCCAAAAGCAATATTCTACGAATATTAAATTCCGCCGCCAACCCGCCACTGAGATGCTGAGTGGACTCCTTAATCTTGATACAGTTGGCCTTATTCCCTGCCTTGACATCGACCGCTACCATTTTTGGATAAATTTTTTCGGGGTTAATCTAATTACGCACTTCGCTCGCTACCGAAAATCCTATTCATGTGCATTCGATTTCGAAAGAGGATTCCCCTTTAGAGATAGGGGCGAGCAAAAGAGCTCGTTCAAAGCTTCAGGCTTACCTGTAATCAACGATTAGTTGTGGGCTCTTCTTTCTTATCCCAAAGCTGCGGACACGCTGAACCACCAGCAGTGGATAGGTCCAGAGCTTCGCTTTTATTGATAGTCACTCTATTGTCATTTCGCAGGTACCAAATTCTACTTGTTAAATTGAAATAAGGAAATCCCCTTTAAGCTCAGGAATGTAGTTCTAAGGGCTTAATGAAAGGAACACATACCGAATCTTACTCACAAAGGGAGTGCTTGTTCAAAAGATCATGCGCTACGGGTACTTCTAGCCAACAATAATGGAAGACTCCTATGAAATAGTACGAGCTTCCCATCAGTGTCAAATTTACTCGAATGATCATCACCTCCCGCAGAATGAAGATTATTTCATCACCTTGCCCATACTATTTTCCCAGGTCCATTCCCAAAAGCTTGGGGAGGAAAAGAATACCTCGTAGTCACGGTTGACTACTTTACTCGGTGGATTGAAGCAAGAGCCCTAAGTTCAATCACTTCTAAGAAAGTTCAAGATCTCTTCTAGGAAGATGTCATTTGCAAATTTGGAATAAAAAAATACTTATAATTGAGAAGGGCAAACAATTCGATGTGACTTCATTTAAACAATTTTGCGAATAGCTGAGCATTAAATAACGGTTCACATCGGTCGCGGAACACTAATTGGATTGAAGAATTTCCAAGCCTCCTCCGGTCTTACAGAACCACCCCGTGAAAGGCCACTGGAGATTCACAGGTCAGCTTGTGCTTCGGCTTGGAAGCTTTGGTCTCGACAGAAGTCAGTTCCCTATGCACACAAAATGACTACTTTGATCTACAATAAAATGAACACCTCTTACGTAAAAATTTGCTCCTCATAGAAGATCTCCACAACAAAGCTGCAAGAAAAGACGAACATTTCAAGTGAGCGCATCCCGATATCATAACTCCCGAGTGCGATCCTCAGGGATAAAAGCCGGAGATTTGGTTGTAAGTAAAAACAAAGTTAGTAGGCAGGAGCCTTCAAGAAAGTTAGATGCATTATGAGAAGGACCGTACAAAGTTATTTAGGCTTACTGGTATGATCCTTCCAAGATTTTCTTGAAGATCAAATACTCCCAAGAATGAACTCTGTTCTAGAGGATGCCCTTGATGGTTTTGTTTTGAAGAAGTGAAGAACATATACTCAAAATTGAGGAAAGGTAACAAGAAGATGGTCCCAACCTACCATCCGCGGTAGGTAATTTATTTTGTACCCTTTTGTGTCCTGAGGCCTACTGACGATGATAGGGTGAAACCTACCACCAGTAGTAGGCTCCAGAGAACTCCCCTTTTGATTTTTTTTAAGCTTCCAATCCTTCCAATCTTGCTTCCTTGGATTCTTCCATTTGTACCTTTGAAAATAAAAAGGTTTTGGATCCTCCAAAGTGTTCTCATTATTCCTCTAACACGTGTTAAGTGGTCTTGGAGCATTCTTTCGAACAAAGCTACTTCACCCTTGTATTCCTCTTCCATTCTCTTCGCCGTAGCTCTTATGATTGGCCCTTGTATCAACTCTACGGTTTCTTGTGCATTTTGGGTCATACCATCCACCCCTCCTTTGAAAGGATTCGTCCTCAAATCCGTACCTTCAAATAACCATAAGAAGCGGGCAACATTAGAAATTATATTAACCGAAGGAGGGATACTATAATCAATTTCAAGGAGAACTTGGCAAGGAAAAGCACATGATCGTCTAGAACACAAGGATAATAAGCTTTGCAACTCTTCCTTAAAAGGTTTATGAAATGCAAATGTAGCATAGACAAAGAAGTTCAAGTATGTATTATCCACAAAATAAACACACAAATGCATAACAAGGCGTCTTTCAAAAAGAACACAATTAAAAGCAAAGAAATCTTGAAGTTTAAGCCCTTCATCAAATGTTTCCAAAACTTCTTTAGATTGACGATGAAAATCAAAGTGTAAATGTTAGAAAAATTTGATAGCTAAACGGAAATAAAACCAAATACTCAAATCTTCCTTGAAGAGACCATGATGCTCATAACAAGTAATCATCAAGAAGTTCGAAACATGCTTAGTCAAGGAAAAAGTAGGAACAATCCGCATTAGTTTTACATGATTTCTTTCAAGATAGGCACAAAGATTAACAAGGAAATCATGTAGATGCATCCACGCAATAACATCAATTCTCAAAACTTTTAAATGGAAAATGATAGAAGAAACTTAGTTCTTGAAAGATTGACGAGTTAAGAACAAGAAGTTAGAGAAAGTTTCAAAATTCCAAACAATGAAAGTTTCTTCAAGAATTTGAGAAAAGAGGTTTAAGAGGCCACTTCTAAAGAACACACTTGTTAAGGATGTTCTGAAGCAAGCCTTAAAACCATAATCCTTAAATGGAAAACGAGATTGGAAACTTTCATCCTTTTCAAATCCTAAAACCCATCCATGAATTCCCATCATGTAACTCTTCATCTCTTTTTAAAAGAAACATGGGAGTTCAAACTTTCATTTTCCAAACCTTTTAAGAGACATTCATGGATAAAAACATAATGAAACCTCATCTAATCAAAATTCTTCTTAAAATTCCATGACCTTCTCAATTCACAAGGACTCATGAAACCAAAATAAAGTTCAAGGATGCTATCCACATAAAGGCCAAGATTCGAATTGAAAATAAATAAGTTATCCAACACCAAATTTGAAAGACCTTTCTTCCATGAGGACTTTGACATGAAACCCAAGAATTCATCAAAGAAAGTATAAGATTGTTTATTTTCTTAATCCCAAGGCTTTCCAAATTTTCCTCCACATACAAATATCTTCAAAAACTCTTCGAAAGGTAAGTGGTACAACAAGGTACCACTAAATTCTTGTTTCATAGAAATAACCAATGAGTTCTTGTTTGGAACTAATAATCCATCTAGAAAAACATCTATCCAAAGAATTTCAATGAAAGTTTTAAAATAACAAAGATGTTTCTTAATAAAATTCTTCAGAAGTAGTTCCAAAAAGTCTTTTCTCAAGATGGTTCCACAAAAACTCTAAGATAAACTTTAAGTACTACAAAACCATCTTTCTTCTTGTTTTCAAAAATTAACAAAAACATACGCTCCTTGAAAAGCAAATGGAAGAATTGAAAACCAAGAATATTTTCGATCAAGAAAGCTTTTTAAACTTTAATTCCAATTAGGAGCTTATGGTCATCACAATCACTATCAAGTTGAACCTTAATATTCAAGAAATGGTTTTTGAAAGGGGAAATTCCCTTAGGGGTAATGACAAAAGTTTCAAAGGAGGATATCATATAAGAACATCTTTAAACTTTCCTCCTAATAGACTTATTAAAGAGATCTACAATCAAAGAACACAAATAACCTCCAACTTTCTTAACAAGAAAATTTCCAACAAACGGATCAAGAAAGTAACTAGGAATCATGCTCCACATAGGTATCCTAGAAGGAAACAAATCAAAAACCAAAGAAATAAGATCAAGATTATTATGCCAACACTTAAGTTTAAAACAAGATTGGTCAAGTTTAGCATCTCTAGGCAACAATTGATTCCGAAAAGAGTCATGAAAAGATAAATAATTAAACAAGTGAACAGCAATAGTGCATAGATCACAAGTTCGAAAGATAGTACATAAAGTTCTCACTATGACCTCATGTAAAGCACAAGCATTTAAGAATAAATTCAACTCCTTAAAATAAAATTCAAGGTAAGAAGGAGATGAGTTTATAAGAAAGCTTATTGAAGAGTTCGCTTGGCTTAGATGCAGTCCTTTTCCAGCTCTCTTTCTTTGGTGTTCTATTCCTAGCACAAAAGAAGCTTCATTAGATCCCAAAAACTCACAAATATTAGTGTCACTTATTCTAAAATAAGAACCCATTTGGTCATCAAACTCCTTCCACAACAAGAACTCCTTATACTGCACATGAAAGAATTTGAAACCAAACCTTTCAAACAAAGTTTTAAAAGTTATCTCCACAAGGAGAAAATTAAGCCTATGCCACAAATGCTCAAGTAATCCCTTCTCAACCAATAAAAGATTGTTCACAAGAATTTGCCCAACAAGATTCTTCACATAAGTATCAAGAGAAGTCAACACATATTGAGGATGTTCAACTATTTCCTCTTGAAACTTAACACAATGACCACCAAGTAAAGAAAACAAGGAACCATCAAATCTATAAGATTTGTTTTCAAGAAAACTGAAGGTATAATGGATAGCAACCCCTAAAGAATCACAATTATTCCATGGATCAACATTGTGTGAAATAGAAACAAGAATAGCACGAAACAAGTCCTTAACCATTAAGAGATAAGTTCTATCTAGATTGTTAATTTGATACGGCACATTAACGATAAGGAATGATCCTTTTGTTCCATGACATTACCAAAAAGCAACCTATTTACCTCACACTAATAATAAGAAATGTAGCGTGAATAGAAGATAGAACATGTATGATTAAACTCAAGAAAATATTTCTTTTCAAGCGACGTTCCAAGAGAGTTAAAGAAAATGAAATGTCCTCCATTTTCTACGAAAGCAAGTGAGAACAACTTAATTTCCTTAAAATAAATCTCAAAGCACAAGTAAGAACTAGAAGGAAATAAGCTTATTGTTTTGATATAGTTGTAGCCAAGTCTTCCTTCTTGATTCTTGCTTGGTTCTCCAAAATTCTGCACAAAAGAAAATTTAATAACAAGAGAGGAGTTAGTTTGGTTAGCAAAGAAACTTAATTCCTCTTTTCAAATATGTTCAACTCTTCTTTTGAATTCTATTGTTTTTCTTCACTCATTTTTTTGTTCTCTCATTTTTCTAAAGATCATTCTCCTTTTCATTTGAGCACTCATCTTTGTTCAAGAAATGACCAAGAATACCACGGGTTGTTATCTTTTCTTCCTTTCCACAAATCACCACATCAACACTATTTGGTTGTTCTTGATCCCCTTGAACTCTCTCTTTCAATTTCTTTAAATCTTCAATCACTTGAGTAGGAGAGAGATTTAAGGGTACTCTTAAGATCACCCCTTTCAATAGAGTTTGTCTTCCTGATGCCATCATAGGAAGCTTGTCTTGTATCTATCCATGGTTGCCCAAATATTAAGTGGCTCACTTGCATTGGAATACTATCAAAAAGAATTTCATCCATATATTTTCTAATGGAAAATTATACCCATACTTGTCTGGTAATGCCATAAAACTTCATGGTTTTTCCTACGATCCGCTTGCTTGAACGGTACCATCTCAAGCGATAGGGATTAGGATGCTTCGTGGTGGGTAAGCCCAATTTCTATACAAGATAGGCACTAGCTAAGTTCGCACTAGTTTCTCCATCAATAATGGTGTGACAAGCTTTGTTGGCGATGTTGCATCTTGTGTGGAACAATCTCTCTCTTTGATGACTAGGCACTCCTCCAAGGTCCTGAGAATCAAGATTCCTCATGACCACCAATGTCCCACCATATCTATCAAGTTTTGATACCAGGTTTCCATCATCATTCCTTCTATCTATTTCTCTACCAACAATGTCACCATTATCCTTTATCCTTCTTTCAACTATTGGTTCATCTCCATAGCTTCCATTCCCATAAAAGGCATCCATACTCTTTAGGTATCTCGACCTTCCATCACTATCATTCCTACTGTAAGCACCAAAGTCATATGCTTAATAAGTATGGGCACAATGATCATAGCGTTCATGGTATTTATCATATTCTCTTTGGTAATTCATCATACTATACATTATTATAACATGCACACCTACAAAAAAAGAAACAAGTGACAGAAAACAAAGGACCTTGCTGCTGCCTAAGTGTTTCGCTCAATTGTAATTGCTCTCAGAGCTCGTATTTGGCACTCACTCTGTATGGCTTTTATATCAATGTGCTCACCCTCTTGCCCTTTACTTTTTCCTCACTACTAGAGGTACCCAATGATTTCTAAGTCTTCCAAGTTATAAGACATTCCCAAAGTGAAAATCATGCAAGCAACTCCTGATAGATAAGAACAACAAATTCAAAGAGAAATTTTGTCAAGCATGTGGAAGGCAGAGAATGTCAAAGAAAAATTCAAGAGTATGAGTCAAGGAATGAGTCTACTTTCCACCAAAAGATTAGAAAAAAACTTATGATTATATCCCAAAGAAGTTGCAAATTCAAAACTAAGACAATTGGTTCATAAAATCAAAGATATGTAGAGTACTATAAATCAATTCCAGAAACTAGAGCATGAAAACCATCTATAGTAATCTCAACATAACTCCTTAAATTCTCAACCAAAAAGGCTCAAATTTGTTGCAAAATCTTCACAATCGAATATGATTTCAATCAAGACTAGTTTCAAGAAATTCGGAGTTCATTTTCTATACTGTTCGTTGCAATCTTTACTCACTACTTTTTCTGGCCGAAAATTTTTCGAGTTTGCTCGCCTTTTCTCAAATACTTTCAATGGTTTTTTCTTAAATACAAAATCAACACATAAACACATAAAAATTCACCTCAAAAGAGAGCTTTTCTCTGATATCACATGGTATGATCCTTCCAAGATTCCCTTGAAAATCAAATTCTCTCAAGAATCAACTCTCTTCTAGAAGATGCCCTTGATGGTTTTGTTTTGAAGAAGTGAAGAACATACACTCAAAATTGAAGAAAGATAACAAAGAAGAAAGAAATTAAACCTTCTTACATGAATGGGAGAATCAACAAGTCTTGATTCAAGCCTCACCTATCCTCTACAATCTAAGAAGCACCTAAGACTCAAGCAACAACAACTAGATAGTTGGCCTCTCAAGGGATGAATAGGTTTTGAAATTAGACTTGAACTCTTGAATTTAAAGATTCAAGAAGTTTCTTATCAATAAATTGTACAATATGAATACTTAATTTACATGGAAGATGAAGAAATCTTCATAATCCTAGTTTTCTCTCTTAGAAAATTTTCATTGAATGTGCGTTGCCCAAATGGCTGCCAACATAAGGATATATATAGTGGTCTTTACAATTAGTAGGCAACCCCAGGTATTATATTAACTTGAAAGAGTTTAAAAGATAATTAGACCACTTATGTATAAGTCAACAAAAGGTTACAACCAAAATGGATAGTTAAGGGAGTTAAAAACTTCTCCATTCTCCCCTCAGCCGAGACCTATGCCTACCGTCTTTAGTAGGTCATTTATTCTTCAACCCTTTATGTTCCGGGACCTACCGGCGATGGTAGAGCGGAACTTACCGCCCGCGGTAGTCTGAGAACTCCCCCATTGATTTTTTTAAGCTTCCAATCCTACTTGCTTCCTTGGATTCTTTCATTTTCACCTTTGAAAATAGAAAGGTTTTTGATCCTCCAAAGTCTTCTCGTTGTTCCTCTAACACGTGTCAAGCAAGGTCTTGGAGCATCCTTTCGAACAAACCTACTTTACCCTTGTATTCCTCTTCTATTCTCTTCGCCTTAGCTCTCGTGATCAACTCTACGGGTTTTTGTGTACTTATGAAAATGACACTTACATCCTCAAAGATGCAGAGGGAAGACAGTTAGCCAAACTATGAAACGATACCAATCTAGAAAATATCACATGTGACAAGGTCATCATTAAATTGCTGCTTTTTTCTAAGCATTGAAACTAAAACATTTATAGATCCGAAATACTTTCATTGATTAAACAAAATGAGACCTCATGCCTTTACATCATGTTGAAAAAAAGGAAGAAGATAGAAAACCAATAATAACCGTCCTAAATTAACGGGATTTAGTACTATCCCCGTGATCTTCCTTCAATCTTCAATCATTCTTTTTCAATCCTCCTCATCGGATGACTCCTCCAAATCCTCGATGTCCAGGAGAAAGGCATGCAATGTTATGAAACTGTCAAATGAAGAAGGGCTAGAATATACGATTCCAAAACACCGGTAATGTAAACCAGCTTTAGTGTCCGAAGCCACAAGACGACAGTCCACCTCCTGAAGGAATACTAGCGTGGTATCAAAGAAACGCCGGCATACGCACATGTGAGAGAATGGTGCATACAAGTGATAAGTCTTAACCATCGGCTCCCCTATAACAACCCGAGGGAAATGTACCAAGAATTTTGGAGAATAAAATTACTCCAGAGAGCCGTCCATCGTGATCAAACAAATCCCTAGCACCTCAATGAACCATCCAAAATTTTGGCCTTCTTGGTTGCACATTTCAAATGCACGCCCAAACTTAACAATGATCCTCCTTGGATAACCATTATAGGGAGGCCTAACAATCAAGTACCATCTCAAACGACCGCATAAACCAATTGCCAAGGGATGATTAGAACCATATGGAAAAGGGCGAGGAGAAACCATCGTCGCAAGAGGTAAGTACTTTCCTTTAAAACTCTAGTATTTCAACCAAAGAAGTTTTGCTTCTAATTCAGGTGCACGATATACACATTGCCTCCTGGTATTTATAGAAAAAAAAGGTAAAGGTGAACCTTCCAGCTGCTCAACAATTAATGTTGGACTAATCTAAATACCTTGAAGATCTCAAATGGTGCATTTATGGAGAAAAATCATGGATAGATGGACGTTTCAAGTACACTAGGTTGCGTCATTTAATAGAAATGAGTTAGAACGTCACTTACGCATAACTCATGTAAGAAGTGTATCTGAAGGGACTATGAGCCCATGTCACCAAGTGACGGTTAAATCACCGTTAAAATAAGGGTCAAACGAGCACACGCAAATGTGGGGTCATTACCTGCAATGCTAACTTTAATGCCCGCAATCACAAGATGACCAAGCATCTTTTTTAAGGGAAAGCCTCAGTACGTGTTCCTCAAACAAAAAAGAAGACTGGTACGTCTTCCGCACAACTATCCTATGTGGTTTATCTCTTTGTCCAACCAAATACGCACAACAAATTGACAATTTAATAAAACAAAGACATGTCACAAAAGTAAGCATTTACTACAAAAAAAAATTTCTCTTAGAAAAATGTAACAATAATCCCTCATATAAAAGTCACTCAAGGGAATGACCATCGTCGTCCATGTCTACCAAAGGAAGCCCTAAAAGCGAGGCGACAACACCTACATCTGCATCTCTACTTAGGGAATGCGCTTCTAGTTCTGAAGCCAGGAATGGCGCAGAAGTAGAAGTGCTAGATTCTCTAGGAGGACATGCCACCTCATCCCAGATGAAAAAGTCCTCTATCAGTCAAGACACTTTTGTTGAAGACCCATATCGAACAAAAAACACTAAGCCTTCAGGGTTATCCATAAAATTCCTCTTTCTCGGCTATGGGGCCTGAACAAAAGAAACAAGAGCCTGTATCACTTGAGCAGTATCCACATCAACCTGGTCCTCTGAAGCGGACTTCTGGAAATCAGCTACAAGTTCGTGAACAACCTTTTAAACTACTATTAGCATCCATTGGTAAAATAAGGTCCGCATGTGGGTAGTCCATAGGAATCTTTCATCTATGCCCCTTACATGATGAGGGTTCAACTGGCCCTCCCTATTTATTACCAGCCTAAGCTACTGCTCCAAACTAGAGTGTTTTGACAATGGCTTCCACATATCTCATTCCTTTTCATAAACAACTACCTCTAACGAAAGTACCTTATCAGCTATATCGGTCATCTCACACTTTTTTGTATCACGAGCTGACTCAGCAAGCTTGCACCACTCACCCAATGATGCGAAGTTAGATTTCCATTCCTTCAGCTCTGCCTCCAGCTCCTAAACACGCTGGAGCTTCGCATCGCGTGCCCACATTATTGCATTTTTGGAGTTCATCAACTACCCCTTATACAACTTCAAATCGTGGACCTCCTCTTCTAGCTTCTTAATTTTCTTGTTAGCAATGGATGATGCACCCAACATTGTCGTTTTTTACCAAAAAGTAATTCTTGCTATATATCATAGTCTATCAAATGACAAACATTAAGACACAATCAACGGGAAATACAATTTCAATGAGAAACTACATATATACCCCTTTACCTGCATCAACACGACTAGGAAATAATTCATCAATTCCGAGGACAAAATTTGAGATGCAAACTTTATGTCTCCAGTAAGTACCTTATAATCCAACATCTCTTCACAAACCATGGGATCAATGGTGCAGTTTTTGACATATAAGTTCTAGTCAGGCTAGAACAAGATCTCTTCTCCGTCCGTCTCTAGTTTGGGCACAAGATATTTTTCAAAGAACGGGGTTGTCAACCTTGGTGGCCGTGCCCTTCTTCAAGGGAAGAATGACAGATTTTCTCTTATCCATCTGAAAATAGCCTAACAGTAAGTCTTTAATCCATGAGATCTCTTCTACACATTTGATGAAGTATACCTTTGAGATGTAGGAGTATCAGACGCAACATGAGGATTAGAAGTTCGAGGTGTCGCCGATACCTGGGAAGGCGTGTGTTCAGGGTTTGGGTCAGATCCAGATTGCCGTTCAACGCGAATCAGTGACATCCCCTTCTCTTTCTACATCCCGTCATCTGCTTGCACATAAGGGTCTTCCTCGAACAAATCACAAATATCATCAGAGCCTACTCCCGCTCGTATAAACTACTCTCGCAATCCCTTTAAATGTTTACCTAGGATCGCAAGGCCAGTACTTAGAAATATCAAGGAACGAAAACAAATAAAACACTGACACCCCAGCATAACATACCTAGCTCAACTACATTTGCACGTTTTTGCTACAATCAGGAAGATGCAGCCCCCTCAGTAGGGATATCATTAACAACAGCACCCCCAGTACCCTTCTTTGGTTTTGTTACATCCCCAGTAGCAACACCTATCGTGAACGAGTCACTACCGATGGCTTCGACATTCTACTCGTCCTAGAAGCCAATGTAGTAATAGCCAAATAAAACATATATTTATTACCTGCCAAAACCATACCGGATAATAAAAAAGTCATTAAAAAATCACAAACCAAAGAGACAGAACATGATCCGAAAAGGACCACAAGAAGACCAATAAAGACTCTCCAGATACTAAAAAAATATTCCTCTGTAAAAGCCACAGCTTTCCAAGAGTGACCAGCTCTCCCTGATTCAAAGTTGGGCTGTATATTGGTCAATTATCTCCCCGTAGTGCTTCAACTTGGCGTCCAACTTCATAGGGGGACTACGCTACCATTTACGGGTAGTCTAGGATGAATTTAATGAGACATAAGGATCTCATATGAAGAAGAAACGATTTTTCCAATCCTTTATCTTGGAAGGCTTCTACAGGACCAAAGGTTTCTTCGATGTGCAAGTGTACCACCCACATTTACTATACCGAACGCAATGATACTTTCGAAATAAATCACAGTTCATAGGGACACCAAGTGCCTGATAAATGATGATGAAGCCCACAGGATATCTTGCGAATAGGGTATGGGCTTTGCCAAGAGGGAGATTCTAGAACCTCAAAACCTCGATAACTAACGAGAGAGGAGGAAAACATATTTTGAAGATACTCCTCATACACAGAGTAGCACTCCCGGGAAGGGGAGAACATGTGCTTCCATCCTAGCCTGGACGAAAAAGGACGTACTTATCAGGGATCGAATATTTCTCCCTCAAACCAACCAAGGCTATATCCGTAATTGTACTCCTGCAAGTAGTGGCCCGACCTTCAAAACTTTCCAGTTCAGCCCGTTTACTAAACGCAGTCAGTTGTTGGGACAATCTGTTTCTGAATCTAATAAACTTTGCAATATTTGTTTAAGGGTTAAACAAACAAGGGACAATTTTTTGTTAAGTTTACATCATGCATCTGACACATTTGACGTAATCCATTGTGATCTTTGGAGTCCTTACAATACTGCACTTCATGTGGTGCTTACTATTTTCTCACAATCTTAGATGATCATTCTCCTACTGTATGGATTCTTTTATTTCAGAAAAAGAGAGGTTGCTCGTATTTTGAAATTTTTTTCATAGTTAAAAACCAATTTCACAAGAATATTAAAGCTGCCTGCACTGATAATGGGACCAAATTTCTTTTTCTTAGTCTTATTTTGCAGAAAATGGGACTTTGTATCAAACTTCTATGGTTGGTACCCCTAAACAAAATGGACGAGTTGAGTGCAAGCATAGACATATTCTAAACCTGGCTCATGATTTTTAGTTTTAGGCCAACTTGCCTATTCAGTTTTGCGGGGAATACGTCTTAACTACTGCATACCTTAAATACTAGACACCTTCATCTTTATTACATGGCAAGACCCCTTTGGAGATCCTCCATGGACAACAACCCTCTTACTCACATATTCGGAGTTTTGGGTATTTAACTTTGTCCACGATCATGAATTGCCAAAAGATAATTACCTTGCTAGTAGTCGCCCTTGTATGTTTTGGGATATCCCTTTGGAAAGAAAGGATGACATTTTTTTTACATCAAGACAAACAATTTTTTATTATCACGAGGTGCAATTTCGATGAAGCTGTGTTTCCCTGTAACACCAGTCTTGAACATTTTGGGTACACTTCCGCAATTGTGAATGCTATTGGGCCCAAATATGACTTCGAGAAATGGTCACTGGGCCAGTGGAAAATTTACACACCACAACAGCAAGGGGGAGCTCTAACCTCTCGGATGTGCCCTTTCTTGAGGAGCCCTCTCTACCACAACAAGGTAAAACCTAAGCTATTGATAATGGGACTGTTTCCTTGAATCCAACACCAGCAACTCCTAATCACGGCCCAACAAATATCTCCTCGCAAGCTCTGCCTCATGACATGGGTGTTGACAATGGCCCAAGGTCTAATTCTTTGACTGATATCACTTTTTCGGCTCTTCTTTTTTTGTCTATCACTATAGATCCGCTTGCCATGGCTCCTTGATGAAGTACTCAGACCAAATCCACTCTGCCAAGCTTCGAGACTATGATTGTAATACAATATAGAATTCTTCTATATAACCCCATTCTCTTTTGCTCCATCTATTTCAGCAATAGTCCCAAGTAAGTCTTTGTATCCTCTCACTCATTATATCAATAGTGATAAATTTTCTGATCAGTACCAGCACTTTCTAGCATCTGGTACTGCAGGCACTGAACCAACCAAGTTTTCCAATGCCATTTTTTATCCCAAATAGCGTTTAGCCATAAAACACGAGATTAATGCATTAAAACAAAATGGTACTTAGGAAGTGACATTCTTGCCACTAGGAAAAGGGGCTCTTGGTAGCAAATAGTTCTACTATATCAAATTCAAGGCCAATGGATCTATTGAACAGTTCAACACTCATCTGGTCATCCTCGATAATACTCAAATCGTAGGTATTGATTTTATAGAAACTTTTGCCTCTTGTCGCTAAGATGGTCACCATTTGTACATTACTCTCCATTGCTTCTGCTCGCAACTAGGAAGTGCATCAAATGAATTTCCACAATGCTTTTCACCATGTGGACTTATCCGAGAAAGTGTACATGCGACCCCATCCTTACCTTTGCACTACCTCTCTTCGGCAGGTTTGTCACTTGAAGAAGTCTCTCAATGCCCTCCGCAAAGCTCCTTGTTGTTGGTTCTCTAAAATTATGTCTGCTCTTCATAAGTGTGGTTTTACACAATCATATGCTGATTACTATCTATTTATATATCACATTGACAGGGTATTTCTATGTGTTTTTATCTACGTTGATGATTTGTTAGTTACTTGTTCTTCTGTCCAGTCTATTACCAAGTTTAAGACATATTTGAGCTCATGTTTCCTTATGAAGGATTTGGGTTCTCTCTAGTATTTTCTAGGTATTGAAATTGCTCGAAATCCTACAGGTATTCTGTGCCAATGGAAATTTACTTTGGACATTATCTCTGAGAGATGTTTGTCTAGTACAGAACCTTCTTCCACTTAAATAGAACTAAATCATGACTTTGCCGAAGCCTTCGGTCCTCTGTTCGATATGCCTGCCCGCCATTGTTGACTTGTTAGGAAGTTGATTTACCTTACCATTACACATTCAGAGCTAGCTTACTTAATTTATACCCTGGCTCAATTCATGCAAACTTCTCGAAAAGAACACTGGGATGCTGCTCGTTAGGTTGTTCGATATCTCAAAGGCCGACCGGGGCAAGGCATTCTCCTTTTGTACAGATTCTGCTTTGATCTTAGCTACATATTGTGACTCCAATTTGACCAGTTGCCCAATTACTAAACGATTTGTTACTGGCTACTTCATCACTTTAGGTCATTCCCCTGTTTCTTGGAAGACAAAGAAGCAATATATGGTTTCTTGGCCTTTAACTAAAGCAGAATATCGTTCCATGGCCACCACTCTTTGTGAATTGAAGTGGCTTCGACAACTCCTTAAGGATCTTCAAGTTTTAGTTCACTGGCCTATTTTTCTTCATTGTAACAGTCACACTGCCATTTATGATTATAAATGTGTTTGGTCTTACCCGTGCCCTACCAATTTACAGTGGCTAAGGTTTAATTTTTATACCCGAGACCCAAATCTGTACACATACCCAATTATTTTCTATTAAATGAGTATATGTAAGGCATTATATTACCCATACCCATTTACCCAGGATGTGATACCCCCAACCTCGTCAGTAGGTTAATTGCGGATGAGTAGGGTATCTACATGCCTCTCGGCACTAAACTATAAGTTCAAAACAAAAGAACAACCCTGGGATAACACTTAGAAGTGTGTATATATATATAGAATACTTAGTGGAAACTAAGTAATCTGAACACTTATAGGGCACTCAAAACTTAGTGTTCAAGAAATCTTTTTATGACATTCCAACAAGGATAAAAATACCTTACAAACAGCTCGAGCATAAGAAAGCAAACAAGAAACACATGTCCTTCTGAAGAGACTCAAATCGAAAACTCCACGCCTAAAACTTCAACGGCTTATTGTACCTCTGACCATCCTGAGTTAATTTGAGGATAATAACATGATAGGGAAAAACGTGAGCACGAACGCTCTGTGAGTCTATCTGTGTGTGTGCTAGTGGTTTCTTTAAAACAATGGAAATGCAGTTTCACAAAAATAGTTCATGCAATGTTATAAGAAAACATTTTTCTTTTATTACTTTAACACCACTGATGCTTGAACCTATATGAGGGGTTCAAGTGCAGCTGGGAAGTCCGAGCAAAGCCAGACACATCAGTGCAGCCTCTACACCCGGATTCAAAAGAACATGTAATGCAACAGTTGGGCTCCACGGACAAAGTCTGGATCCCATAACATAGAGAGGTCATCGGTACCAAGTTCCGATATGTCGTAGTCAATACCAACCAAACACCATATGAGCACTCAATTTCCAAACAACTGCACTCTCCATATCACTAGCCAAAACAAGCTACAGATTCCTGGGGCACCTACTAGGTCTGCCCGGGAACCAATCTTAGTTTCAAGACCCTCCTGTCTCTCCACAAGGTGGTAGTCCCACCATAGAGCATGATGCAATGTCCATGTAGACCGATTGGGCCAAACCCTCCCCGGTGCTACGGCCCTCTTCAAGTGGATCCACTCTCCCGAGTCTGAAACATCCACATCATTGGAAGTGGCCCTAATACGGGGGACTAGCCACGTACAGTGCAACCCCCTGATGCTTCCGAACACATGATCATAACCAAAATGTAACCCTAGTCGGAATGGGGTTTTCATGTGCTTACAAACCGAAAGGCCATTTGCCCAGCTATCGGAACAGAATCATGTCATAAATATTTTTAGCAAAAATCCTCATCCGCCAGTCACCACATGATTATGCAAATTTCACAGTTATGCCAATGCTAGATCTATTCATGCATGTCAAAACATGTAACTTTTGAAGCTTTGAATTTTCCAGTTTATGCAAATTTACAAATATACCAGGTCTACCTTCATGCATGCCAAATCATATAGCTTTTCAAGACCAAAGCATTTTCTAACTCATAAATACTTTCTAACTTACAGACTAGATCTTTTTCACAACAACAATAATATGTTTTAACAAGAAAACACCTATGTGGAGCACCACTCATATGCATCTTTAATGAACATGTAATACATTGTGGAGAACATCTCCAAAAACATGCCAAGTTATATCGTTCCAAAACCAGTAAATATTTTGTGACAAGTTTAGAAACAAATTTACATAGCCCGTAATATTTAAAATAACATACTAAAATGGGGTTTGTGGACTCACCTGGATGCAGATCTGGTACTAAGATCCTACAAATATAGTAATAGGAAAATGCTTAATATTTAGGTGCCAATCAAATAACCCTATTTCCTTAATAATATCGAGATCCTACGAAATGAACTTAGGATGTATATATATATGTACTTACAATAATTCTTTAAAAAGATTGAAAATCCTATGCTCTTAAAAAACTTAAAAAAAACCATCTCTTAAGAAACGCTAATTAACTATATACTAAAATCCATTAAAAACTTTTAAATCCTAACAAACACAAGCTTACACTATGTATATATATCAGCTTATTCTATATATATAATCTAACTAAAAAGAAAATAAAAATAAAAATAAAAAAAGAAACAACTAACCTCAAATTTGGATCCTCAATGATGGCTGCCCACCAAAATAAAACAAAAGAAAAATGCTATTAGCTCTATATAGAAAATGAGGCGGTTAGGGGGGAGGAAAGAAAATAAAAGAAAAAGAAGAAGATTTGGTGGTGGTGGCGGGTGGCATAAATTCCTTAAGCCTAGTACTTAAATTTCTAAAAAAATTCATATACTAGGCATTCTAAAAAAATTTCCCACTTAAAGGAACTTATAAATCTCACTAATAAAAACTCAATACAAGAAAGTTTTACTCTCATTCCTAAGTATCTCAAAAATACCACTAAATATCAAGAACACTATACTCCGTTACATCCAATCCCAAACTCTGTTTTTATAACGCCGACAATTTTAGAGTCACGCTAGGTGCTTACTTGATGGGGCATTACGCTCTACCCTCCTCCAAAGAAATTTCATCCTCGAAATTTAATAGTCGTATACCTATAAGTTCTGCATATTTCTTCTTCAGGTACTCCTTGGTGTCCCAGGTTGTCTCTTCATTTCCAGTGCCCAACTACCGGCTGCTACCAGAATTGCGTTATCGGAGCTGAGCCATACAACTTTACACATTGGAATCTATCTTTATTGTAACTCTTTTATGCTTTGCTCCACAATTTCAGTCGGTTTTTCTTCGTATGCCAGATTTGCTCGTAACTCTAATTTGTCATTGTCGAGAACATAATTAGGTGCAGGATGGTACTTCTTCAATTGTGAGATCATGTTATGTATATGAGATCGAAGTCCGACCCCATCCCTATACAGGGGTGTTCTGCATTTCCTACCATATAATGCCTCAAATGGTGCCATTACTACCGAAGAGTGGTAGTTGTTATTATAAACAAACTCAACATAAGCATGATTGTCAACCCACTTGTTTCTAAAATCTATGGCGCAAGCTCTCAGAATGTTTTCTAGGGTTTGAATTGTTCTCTCGGACTGTCCATCTGTCCGGGGTGTGTCGTGCTACTATAACTTAGGTTGGTCCCCATAGCTACCTGGAACTTAGGCCAAAACCTTGAAGTAAATCTTGGGTCTCGGTCTAATATAATACCAACAAGCACCCCATGAAGTCGTACAACCTCTTCTACATAGACCTGCGCTAACTTGTCCAGGGGATATGTGATATAAATGGTAAGAAAATGCGTCACTTTCGTTAGTCGATCAACGATCACCTAGATAACATCCTTATATCCCTTTGATCGGGGTAATCTTATAACAAAATCCATTTGTCACATGATCCCATTTCCATTTAGGAACAGGTAGCGGTTGTAGTAGTCCTGCAGACTTTTGATGCTCTGCCTTAATCCTTTGACATGTAAGACAGGCTGCTACATACTCCGCAATCTCTCTCTTCATTCCATTCCACCAAAAGTTTTGCTTTAAATATTTATAATCTTATTCTCTCCAGGATGTATGAAATACTTACTTCTGTGTGCTCCTTCTAGTATTTTACACTAAAGCTCGGTTTCGTTAGAAATGTACAACCGATTATGAAAGTACAAGCTCCTATTAGTTTCTAATTTTTGAAAATCTATCTACTTAGCTTCCACTCAATTCTTAAATTCCTGGAGTCTCATGCCATTCTTTTAGGCGCTTGTAATATCTTGTCGCAAAGTAGAGGTCAAGGTCAGACTTGATATCTTTGCCACCTTTCTACTTAAATCTGCCACCACATTAACTTATCCAACTAAGGACCAAAAACCCTATGCATCAATTCCATGAATGTCACAAGTGTATTTGTCAATCCAAATGGCATAAGTATAGATTCATAATGCCTATATCGTGTGTAGAAAAATGTCACTGGGAATATCTCTTTCTTTTATTCGTACCTGGTAGTATCCTTGTCTTACATTGGAATAGCATCCTACTACTCGAAGTTATCAAACAGCTCTTCAATAAATGGGAGTGGGTACTTGTTTTTAATTATCACACTAATTTTGTTATCTGTAGTCCACACACATCCTAAGGTCCCACATTTCTTCTTTACAAGCAAAACTGATGCACCCCAAGGAGATATACTTGGATGGATATATCTTTGTTGCAATAACTCTTATAGTTGTTTTTTCAACTCTCCTAACTCTTTCTGTGTCATCCGACTATGGGGTTCGAAATATTGGTTTAGCACCGGGTACCAATTCTATACTGAACTCCATTTCTCGGTCCTGGGGTAACGTCGTTAATTCCTCAGGAAATCATCTACAAAGTTCCTCACTATTGGTACTGTTTCTAATTCTACCTTTTCCTTAGGCTTGTTGAGTAGATATACTAGGTACCCTTGACATTCTTTCCATAGCAATTTTCTGGCTTTCACGCAAGACAAAAAAAGATTTTCTGTTTTATTCGCTTCTCTTGAAACACAAGGACTAGCTACTCAGTCGTCTAAACTTAAATAACTTCCATAAAAAATCTAATTGAGCATAATGTTTAGACAACCAGTCCATCCCATTTATAACGTCATAACCCTCAAATGGCAAGGCAATCAAATTATCGGATAAAATCACACTTTCGACATACATGTCACAATCTGGGTACTTTACCTCACTCATCTTACTCACGACCATAGGAGGACTAGCTATCAACTGATAACACATGACAACAAAAGGTATAGGAATATGTTTTATGAAAAGCAACTCCCAAAGGAATGCGTAGCTCTATGATTAATAAGTACACTTGCGTATAAGGTGATTCTCTATCTTTCGGTTTTTCCTAACTCTAAAGATTAGAAACATTGACTGATTAAACTTAACTAAGTTTCACCACAATGCACATATTCAAATGTCTAGTCAACCAATCCATTCTTACTATCATACCCTATCCTTCAAATGATTG
The DNA here is from genome assembly GCA_028651295.1 of Catharanthus roseus. Lineage (NCBI taxonomy): Eukaryota > Viridiplantae > Streptophyta > Magnoliopsida > Gentianales > Apocynaceae > Catharanthus > Catharanthus roseus. The sequence goes on from JAPQWS010000168.1 coordinate 31,229,517, forward strand.
AAACAATTATTATCCCCTTGCACTTCCACCGTCCTTCCCAAAAGCATCTACTCAATGTTAAATACTTAAACCTTAACTTATATGTTAAAATTTACATACAGAACACTGCACACTAGAACTGTACATCAAATAAATAGTAGAACATCCTCTAAATTAATAAAAATAGTTTTTGGTGTACGGGGTAGAACATACATACAAAATAAGCCGTTGATGTTCCATACATAACATAATTTGCGATCAACACGATCCTAAGTTCATCCATGTTACATACAACCATTAAAGAATCAGACTCACAAGACTAGATTTATACTTGACGCATACCATGTACAGTGTAAACTAATGAATCCTAGCAAAATGCAAGTACACCAGCCCAATTTAGATATATCTTCTTCCTAAAGACTATGATCTAACACTGAGCTTATCAAAAGTACTCTGGATGAAATTCATAGCGAGAACACGGAAAGATCTCAACAACTATGTCAATCGTTCCCCTCTCTCATATTAGATCGCCGACCGCTTATTTACAAGATATACTAATATTTCAAATCCTAAGAAACTTAACTTCTAGTCTACCCACCCTCTCATCACTTTTGGTTCTCCTTATCAAACTAAATTCCTCATTAGCTCCACCCTAATGGCTCACCCCCATCTTTACGTTCACCGATCGACAGTGTGGAGTAATACCTACACGATGGATGTTGAATACAGAACGAAGGACAGGAGAGCTCTTCCTGTTGTGAGCAAACAATAAAAATGTTGACTTTACAAGGTGCATGAAGTTCTTTGATATCATTGAAGTAGGGATGAAAAAAATGATACGGGATACATCTTGTACCTAATAAGAATTTCACACTCACTCATTGTGCAGTTAATACACTGCAAGTCATCAGAGTTTTTCCTTAATACCTTATGTCCCAAGAAATCCCTCAATCTAGCTACAAGTCTTAGAACAAATAACTTCTTTTGATGATGCAACTAATCTTAGTACTCTCTCACCTGAACCATCATCAATTCAAAAGCTTAACGTACCTATATATCCTCTCATTGTAGTTATGGTAAAAAATATGTCACCGTATACAAAAGAGCATTGTTCCCATAAGACTCATAACACAATGAGGAAAACGAAAAAGAAAAGGGAACTTAAAAGTCTTCGAGCAAAATAGAACTATGCCGCTGACTCTTAGTACTCGTCTACGATCTTCTAACTCTAACCACAAATCGAACCTGGAGCTCTAATACCACCTGTGATACCCCCAACTCTGCCACTAGGTCAACTACGACTGAGTAGGGTATCTGCGTGCCTCTCGGCACTAAAATATAAGTTCCAAACAAAAGCACAATCCTGGGATAACACTTAGAAGTATATATACAATACTCATCGGACAACTAAGTAATCTGAACACTAATAGGCCGCTCAAAACTCAGGGCTCACGAAATCTTTTTATGATCATTCCATGCAAAGATGAAAGTACCTTACAAACGGCTCGAACAAAAAAAAGCAAAGCAAAGCCACGTGTCCTTCCAGAGAGACTCGAACAAAAAACTGCATGCCTAAAACTTGAACGGCTTATTGTACCTCTGACTGTCCTGAGTTAATCTGAGGAAAAAACATGATGTGCAAAAATGTGAGCACGAACGCTCAGTGAGTACACGTGTATGTGTGCGTTAGTGGTTTCTTTAAAACAATGGTAATACAGTTTCAGAAAAACAGTTCATGCAATGTTATAAGAAATTTTTTTTTTATTGCTTTAACACCACTGATGCTTGAACCTAATTGAGGGGTTCAAGTGCAGCTGGGAAGTATGAGCGAATTAAGACACATCAGTGTAGCCTCTACACCCAGATTCAAAAGAACATATAATACAACAGTCGGGCTCCACAGACAAAGTCTGGATCAGCATAACGAGGTCATCGAAACCAAGTTCTGGCATCTTGTAGTCAATACCAGCTAAACACCATATGAGCGCTGGATTTCCAAACAACTGCACTCTCCATATCACTAGTCAAAACAGGCTATAGATTCTTGGGGCACCTACCAGGTCTATCTTGGGACCAACCCTAGTTTCAAGCCTCTCCTGGCTCTCCACAAGGCAGCCGTCCCATCGCAGAGCATGATGCAATGTCCACATAGACCGATTTGGCCAAACCCTCCACGATGCTATGCCCCTCATCAAGTAGATCCACTCTCTCGAGTCTGAAACGTCCACGTCATCGGAAGAGGCCCTAGTATGGGGGACTAGCCATGTACAGTGCAATCGTCTGATGCTTCCTAACAAATGAGCATAACCAGACTGTAACCTCGATCGGAATTGAGTACTTCATGTGTTTATAAACCGAAAGCCATTTGCGCAGCTATCGGAATAGAATCAGGTCATAAATATTTTCAGCAAAAATCCCCATCCGCTAGTCACCACATACTTATGCAAATTTCACAGTTATGCCAATGCCAGATCTATATTCATGAATGTCAAAACATGTAACTTTTCAAGCTAGAGCATTTTCTAGTTTCTGCAGATTTACAGAGATACCAGGTGTATATTCATGCATGCCAAATCTTATAACTTTTCAAGACCAAAGCATTTTCTAACTCATAAATATTTTTAGAAAGCCGTGTACAGACTAGGTCTTTTTCACAATAATAATAATCTGTTTTAACAAGAAACACCTATGTGGAGCACCGCTCCTATGCATCTCTAATGAACATGTAACATTGTGGAGAACATCTCCAAAAACATGCCAGGTTATATTATTCCAAATACAGTAAGTATTTTGTGACAGGTTTAGAAAACAAATTTACATAACCCATAATATTTAAAATAACATAATAAAACAAGGTCTGTTGACTTACCTGGATGCAGATCTGGTGCTAAGATCCTACAAATATAGTAATAGGAAAGTACTTAATATTTAGGTAACAATCAAATAACCCTATTCCGTGAATAATATCGAGATCATACGAAATGAACTTACGATGTATATATATCTATATATATGTACTTATAATAATTCTTTAAAAAGATAAAAAATCCTATGCCCTTAAAAAAGATCCTCTCTTAAGAAACCATAATTAACTTTATACTAAAACCCATTAAAATCCTTTAAATCCTAAAAAGACACAAGCTTACACTATGTATATATAAGCTTAAATTTAATATATAATCTAACTAACAAGCAAATAAAAAAAAAAAAGAAAACAACTAACCTCAAATTTGGATCCTCAATTATGGCTGCCCACCAAAATAAAACAAAAGAAAAATGTTGCTAGCTTCTATATATATATATATATATAATAAGGCAGTAGGGGAGAGGAAAGAAAAAAAAAGGAAAAGAAGAAGATTTAGTGGTGGTGAGGGGTGGCTACAAGAGGTGGCACCAATTCCTTAAGCTTTAAGTTCTTTTTTTTTTCTTACCTTATATAGGAATATCAAGTACTTAAATTTCTAAAATTCACATACTAGGTATTTGAAAAAAATTCTACTTAAAGGCACTTATAAACCTCACTAATAAAAGCTCAATATAATAAAGTTTCACTCTCATTTCTAAGTATCTCTAAAATACCACTAAATATAAAAAATACTCTACTCTGCTACATCCAATCCCAAACTCTACTTTTCATAACGCCCACAATTTTAGAGTCGCGCTAGGTGCTTATTGGGTGGGGCGTTACACGAAACTCGTCAAATAAAATAATAATATATACTATTTATATTAATGTATATATTATAATATATTTGTTGATATTATAATTATTTTTATTCCTGCTTTTAAATTAGTGGTTATGTTTTTACTGAACTAATGTATTGGTGAGGATTGTATTTTGTACTTGGACTTTTGATAATTTATATTAGAATGTTGTTTTTTTTAAAACCTTAGAGATATTAAAGAATTTTATTTGTTGAAGAGACGTTAAATAAATGATGTTATAAACTGAAAATTTTGTTGTATGACTGTTTTATAATTTGAAATGATGTTATATTTCCTATTTAACATGAAGAAAAAAGAAAATGGGTATACCCTGACCTTATCAAGATCTTCTAGGGTAGGGTCTGTATCCATAAATTATATACGCACAGGTTATGGGTATTGTTCTAGGTACCTATTTTATTAGAACTTTTTGAGTCTGGTACAGGCAATATTGTACTCATTGGGACCCATTTACACCCTAATATGTGCATAATTGTCTATATTTTTTATATGTTAATTTAATCATTTTTGGTGTTTTTAATATAAAAGTATATATTTTAGCTTAATATTTTTATTCCTGTCTTAGGTGCCCTCTGGAAGAGAAAATGTTGAAAGGAAATGAAAAAGGGTGAAAATGGAGCGAAAACGATAAAAACGGAGTTGTCGGCAACGAAATAGTCAACCTACCGTGCATGGTAGGCTGATCTACTATTGTCGGTAGGTTCTTTGGCTACATGAGCATTGGCGGACAAAACCCTACCGTGGACGGTAGGGTCCGCCTTACCGTCAGTGGTAGGATAGGCTGGCAAGGGCGGTTGAGTCCAAAACAAACTCAGTTTTCTTGTATTTTATTCTGATTCTAGCTTGGTTTTCTTGTATTTTTCACCTCTATATAAGGGGCTTTTTGCAGCTATTAAAGAGGGTAATAGTTTGATAGATAGATTAGTTTATGATTTTAGAATAGGATTAGTTAGGTTAGTATTATACTAATTAGATTAGATTAGATTAAACACTTTTCAAATTTTCAGCTTTTATACATTCAATTAGTTAGTAAAGCTTCAAGATTTCTGCAATTTAGTTTCTTGGATTGAGGAATCAAATAATCAGTTTCAAGATTACGATCTTCAGCTTGGCGACTTGAAAGACCAGCTTGGAAGACATTCAAGACTTCTATGGCGGCTTAGATTTCAATCCTAAGCTTTCTTTTCCTTTTCTTGTTATTGAATTTTATGTTTATTTCATTTTTATTATAATGAATACTGAGCAGTTATTCATTGTTTGGTACAGGATTGAATCCTAATTCTTGATTATAAAGTTCTTTGTTTAAATTCTTGAATTTGATGTTTTAAGTTGTCTTAGAGTTGTATTTGTTTGCAATTTAATTGTCGCGAGATTAGATTGATCACAAGGTTGTTCGAGATTGGAAAAAGAAGAACGATCTAGGGCAACCAACTGGGGGTTAATTGGGACAATTGACTAGATATACAATCTTTCACTTTTAGGCATTTTTAAATCACTTAATTTTATTGCGCTCATAATTTGTTAGGGAGAAAAGAGATTTTCCTCTAAGGGTTAGTGAGTAGGGTGGCTTTCGCCTAGAGATAGGGTTCACCCAATTTGAGTGATGACCTAACTTAATTAATTCAACATCATTTTCATTAAAGTTTTTCCAATTGAACTAGTAACAAGGATTACAGGGATTCCACCATCCAAACTCTTGCTTTAATTAATTTTAAAACTGTTTTTTTTTACATTGCTTGCTTTCTTTTAATTGATTTAATTGTTTTTAGTTTTATTTCAACGATATCTTCTTTTTTTAGACTAAACATTAGAAACATTACTTAAGCCTTTTCCATTCCTTGAGAGATTCGACACTCGGGTTGAAACTCACCTCTGGATTGTTAGATGCACTTGTCTTGCATTGTAGTAATTAGGACATAATCTCGTTTTAAGATTTAACACATAAAGTTTTTGGCGTCATTGCTGGGGAACGACAGATTAAGGAAAGTAAACTATTTAGTGCTTTAGTCATCGCTTATGCTTTTGTTATTTTGCTTTGTTTCATTCTATTGTTGCACTTGGGTGTTTAGGGTATGCATGTCGTGTATTCAACTAAATACTTCTAGAACCTGCGTCAATTGCATATTCAATTGCTTGTTCTAGGTTTCCAAAAGTAGGAAAGAATACCGATAGGCATCAATGTTAGAACAAAGAGTGGGGAACATGGCCTTTCAGTCTCAATATACGCACTATCAGTCGGCCACGTTCTAAGAGAACTAGCAGGCATACGATACGCATTCTAACCAATATAGTTTGAATGGAGGACTCAGTCAAACGATCCTTGGGTAGATTATGATCAATACTCAACACAAAATTATACTCTGCAGGTACACTTATTACTTCCAAGACCTAATCTGGAAGAGCTTGTTTCGAAGTATATTAATCTGGAAAACACTAGGGTGAAAAGAATGGAAGCATTCAGAGAAAAGCCAAACGGCTTCCATCCACAACATGGAGAATCAAATTGAGCTTTTAGCAAAGTTGATCGTTGAAAGACCGCTTAATAATAATATACCTAGTAATACAGTCACTTTGTGGGATACAGAAGAGCAAGTGATGACATTTTCCATGGCTGTGGATGAAGAGGAAAAAACTACTCCAATGCCAGAGGAGTCCACTTTTCCAGAGGAAGAGGAGGATCAACAAGAAATAATGGAAAGGAGGCACGACGATCTCCCAACATTCGAAGAACCTACTTAGATTGCAAGTGTAGTGGAAGAAAGCAAGAGAGCTGAGTGCTTGCCAAGAAATAAGAGTTTGATGAAGGTAAGCTAGAAAAGGAAAACAAGAGTCTTCTAGAAATTCAAAAGAGTCATATAGAAGAGCGACAACAAACGAAGTTAGAGACCATCGAAAAGAATGTAGAAGTGAAAAATGGTGTGCTGATATCAAGGAAGTAACCCAAGGAGAATGATGAAGAAAGGAAGCGCCTCATGAAGCTCAAGGAAATTTCAAGAGTGCTAAAAGACAACGCCACTTATACTATGGAAAATCACGAATAAGTTTTTCTTCAACCTCAGCTCTCAATAATCTTCTAGTTTCCTTTAAAGAATTGAAATTGTTTGAAATTTATAATATCTTCCTTGAGCTCAATCTTAAGTTATTTAATTTCTCTCCTTGTGATGGGTTTCAAATTCTTTCACTTTCATTGCAAGGAGTTTGCTTTTCTTTTTATGGTTTTTTATTTATTTATTTTTTTATGTTTTCTGGTTTTATTTCTTGTTTTATCTTATGCTCTTTATTTGTTTATAGTTTTTGTCTGTTTTATTTTTGCGTTGGGATGGCTTCTCGATATGCTTTATCGCTTTATACTTGTAAGATTGCTTCCCATGTGTGTGTTTGTTTTTGTTTTTCCCTTTAGTTTGACCCTCACATTGAGGATAATGTGATTTTAAGTGTGTAAGAGGGGTGTATTTTCATATTGTCGCTTTTTTCGTTTTTCCTTCTTTCTCAATTTATGTTACCTTTTGATCTCTTATTTAAAATTTTCAAAAAAATCAGAAAATTTCAAAATTCCAAAAGCTTTTCTTTTGCTTTACTTATAAAAATCAAAAAATATTTTTCCTTTGTCGCTTTTAATAGAATACATTATTGCAAAATTCTTTAGATTTTTTGGAAAAAGGCGTATTATTTTAATTACCTTGAAAACCATATTTACTAAATTTATTAGATGATCAATAGTTTTTTATGCGCTTGTGAATGTTGCTTGAGTAATAGAAGCTTAGGAATTTTCGGTAGTTAGCATAATGATAATAATTTTTGAGCCTTCGCTTGCAATTTCATATCTTCTATGTCTTTAAAAGTAAAGAAGTCTAGTCTAGAATGGTCTCGGAAATAATGGCCTTAGGCCTTCTTTGAACCGTTTGTGCCTTTCTTGCTATTATCCTAAATGAAATCAATCCCTAGTTCCCTTTTACTGCCTTCGTGCCAAGGATTTTAATCCCTTCTTCTCTTTGTTCTGATGTGTTTAAAAATAAAATGGGGTGGATTCCTAATCCCTACAATGCAAGGCAAGTGGACCTAACAATGCAGAGGTGAATTTCAACGTGAGTGTCGAATCTCTCAGGGATAGACGAAGGTTCAAGAACTAATCGTGTTTCTAATATTTACTCTAGAAAGATGATGTAATTGAGAAAGAAATAAAAACAAGTAAATCAATCAAAAGAAAGAAAAAAAAATAATTTTTAAAAGAATTATAAAGACAAGAGTTTGGAATGGTGGAATCTCCCTAATCCTTGTTACTAATTCAATTGGAAACCTTTAATGAAAACGATGTTGAATTAATTAATTTGGTCATCATTGAAATTGGGCAATCTCTATCTCTAGGACGAAAGCCACCTACTCACTAACCCTTAGAGGAAAATCTCTTTTCTCCCTAACAAATTATGAGTGCAATAAACTTAGGCAATTTAAAAAAAACATAAAGTGCAAAATTGTATATCTAGTTAATTGCCCTAATTAACCCCTAATTTGTGGCCCTAGATTATTCTTCCTTTTTCAATTCCGAACAACCTTGCGTATAATCTAATCTCGAGACAACTAAATCACAGACAAACGCAATTGGAAGATAGCTTAAATTAAAACGAACATTGAAATCAAGAAATCAAACCAAGAACTTCATAATAAAGAATTAGGGTTCAACCCCCAACCAAACAATAAAAACTACTCACTATTCATATCAATAAAATTAATAAAACATAAAATTCAATAACAAGAAAAGGAAAAGAAAGCTTAGGATTGAAAATCGAAGCCGCAATTGAATCACGAACGTCCTCCAAGCTCATCTTTTGAGTCGCCAACTTGAAGATCGAAATCTTGGCAACAAGTCTTCAATTCTTGAATCCAAGAAACTAAATTACAAAAATCTTGAAACTTTACTAACTAATTAAAAGTGTAAAAGCTGGAATTTAAAGAGTGTTTAACTAATCTAACATAATTAATCTAATAAATCCTAAATTGTATATCTACCTATCTAATTGTATCTAAAAACACGTCTACAAAAGCTGTGAAAAGACCCCTTCTATAGAGGTAAAAAATTACAAGAAAACCAAGTTGAAATTGGAAAAGAAATCAAGAAAACCGAGTTTGTTTTGGTCTTCAACCGCCCTTGCTAGCACACCTTACCGCCGACGGTAGGGCGAGGCTTACCATCCGTGACAGGTCTCTATGTCCCTAATGCTCGTTGCTTCTCGGCACCTACCAGCAACGGGGGGTTAGCCGACCTCGCGCGATAGTTTGATGAATTTTTCCCAACCACTCCGTTTTCGTCATGTTCTCTCTGTTTTCATCCCGTTTTCGCTTCTTTTCATCGTTTTCACTTTCCGGAGGGCACCTAAGAAGAGAATAAGAGATATTTAGCTAAAATATATACTTTGCCATATTAAAAACACCAAAATGATGAAATTAACATATAGAAAATATATACAAATATGCACTTATCAAATGCCCCCACACTTATCCGTTGCTTGCCCTCAAATAACACAAACTAAACAGACAAATGGAGGATTAAAAAAACTTTAATTATACAAAGAGAAAATAAGAAAATGTAAGAAGCCTAAATATAAACATTTAAAACTTTAAAAACGATTATAGGCATTGGTAGCTCAAAATAATCAAAACAAACTCAACAAAAACAAAAACAAAACAAAAAACAAAGAAAAATAAAAAATAGACAACTTACTAAGGCTACCATAAGTTACTAAAAATCATTACCGATCAAAGAGTGTGTATGTGTGTGTGGTTTTGCTCATGCCATTTTTCATATAAAAATGAGGAATTTTAAGTGATTAGCACCAAGAAATATTCTCAAAGACAATGCACATGATTCATACTTTTTCTATCACGTAGCCACATTAAAGTCTATTTTAGGTCATTTCCAGATTAGGTAGGACATTTTGGCTTGTAATGTTAGGTTAGGGACCTAAGTAGGTTACAAATGAAGGTAAAAGGAGAAACAAACAAACAAATGAGGTAGAGCTAATGCAATTGAAAGGAAAAGATAATGAAATAAAAGAAACATTTTTCAGTTGCCGTTTTCACTTTTCTCACTCATCTTTGTATTCTTTACTTCATTCTTCTTTGATATACACCCTATCTAACACCATAATTTTCTAAGGAATTTTCAAGAATAACAAAATATAAGAGAGAGAAAGAGTGAGAGAGAGAGAGATGCTTAAATTTTTCTCGAGATCTTTCTATAAAATAAAGGCACATATTTTTTTCTTCGTTTTTCTGCCATTATTTTCATTTTTTGGCTTTTTCTCTTTTTTCAAAATTTTCCTTTTCAAGAATCAATGTTTTTCTTCTTTCTTTCTCTCTTTTCAAAAGCTAAAAGCCTTGAACATATGAAAATACCCAAAAATACCCTTTTTCTTTATAAAATAGGGCTTTTCTTTCTTTCTTTCTTCCCCTTTTTACCCCCACACTTATTCGTTTCTTTCACTCAAAATGACCAAAAGTCTATACTAACCAATAGCTCCATGAATCGAGGTTTGCTCAAAATGGCCAATAGTCTATACTAATCATTAGCTCCACAAATTGAGGTTCTATATAATGAGGTTTAAAGAACAAAGAAAAGAAGGGAGTGAAACCCACTTGGCATGAAGGCACAAAAAAGGGAACTACAGATTGATTTCATAAAGGATATATGATAAGAAAGGCACAAACGGTTCAAAGAAGGCCTAAGAACATCATCTCTGGGACCATTCTAGACTAGACTTCTTTGTTTTTATAGATAGTAAAATCATGAAATTGGAAGCAAATTCAAAAATTATTATCATAATGCTAATAACCCAAGATTCCTAAGCTTCTATTGCTCAAACAACATTCACAAGTGCATAAAAAGCCATTTATCATGTAAGCAGCTTAGTAAGTATGGTTTTCAAAGTAATTAGTATTTTTACTTTTTCAAAAAAAACCTAATGAATTTTTTAGTTGTAAACACTATCAACAGTGATGAAAATAAAATATTTTGATTTTTATCATAAGAAAGTAAAAATAAAAAGAAATAAAAATATTTTTGAGATTTTTTAATTTTTTGATTTTTTTGGGAATTTTTCGAATAAGAGACTAACAGAAAAAACTTTTACAAGAACGAAAAGAAAGAGACCAATAGAAAAAAAAACTTAAATAAAGAAAAAGAATAAAAGAGACTAACAAACTTTAAAGAATGAAAACTGCCCTCACACTTCAAGTCATATTGTCCTAAATGTGGGGGTTAGACTAAAAGAAAAACGGAAATAAACACATGCATGGGAAGCAATCCCGCAGATATAAAGCGATTAAGCATATCGGGAAGTCATCCCCACCCAACAATAAATAATCACGAAAAACAAACAACACAAAAATGAAAACAAGAAATCTAAAAGGACAAGAATCTTTGCCATAAATGAGCTATCATTACTTCTGGGCGATCTATTGATGCCCTTTGATGTGCCAACTTTTCTGTATAGCGGCGAGTAGGTTCTACTATTTCAGTCAACTGCATCCTTTGGATTTCTTGATTGATTCGAAGTTGCTTAAAAGGCAGTCTGCATCTCTGTTTGGAATGTACCTATCGAGTCGTGTTTTGGGCACAGGCCTCGTCCTTTTATCATCTTAGGAGTTGTAGGACTGATGGGCCTCATTATAATCTTGAACTGGTTACGACAAAGATGCCCACAAGCCAGTTTTGGATAGTTTTTTTAGTTGAGCGAAAACTGACCAGCTTGTGATCCTGCATCTTATTTTCTTCGGATGGTAGGATCCACACTTGGTTCTCCTCATCCCATGAGTAACCGTAGTTATTAGAAGTAGTGAATCTAATAACCTTCTATGGTCCTATTATAATCTTTGCTCTCTTGAAAAATTTACTTGACATGCAGCAAAAATTTAGATAAAATCACAGGATAACGAAAAACACGCTTTTTGGTGGTGTCACACCTAGTATTATGCACTATTTGGATTATCAAGGAAGAGAGGGACATGGGCGAGCAGTTGTGAAATTTGTCTAAGAAATAAATATCAATGATACGGAATTCACTAAGCCTACCCCCTTTGAAATAAGCAAGAGCACAATGAAGGGATTTGGGAAATCGCCCCCATGGATGATTCAGTGATAGTCTAATGCCCGCAGTCGTATCTCAAAATGGCTACATGTTGCATCAAAGTTTCAGTCCAGGTCCTCGTCGATAGATTTTCTATTGGAATCTACGATGACTGTATTCTCGTTGTCTGGAATCCCAAGAATAGAACCCAAACATTCCCTATCGAGAATGATCCTAACCCCTTTGATAGTTGAAATGATTGTTTGAAGATCCTTGTTCGTTTTATGAGTCATATTAGCATAGAATTCTTGAACAAGGTCGTGGTAGTAATCATCAGAAATGAGAAAGAGAGGAACCCAATCTAACACTCTAAAAAGATTTTCAAGATTAAAATGTCTGATGAACGATTCATTAAATTATTTTTCAACGATGATTTTGAGCGATACCTGTTCTGCTACCCATTCACGTGCCACCTGAGAGAGACTATCTGGATAGGGAAGGATATCGGGATTGGGCGAGGTCCCTACAACACGAGCCCATTTAGATTTTGAGGAAGAAGTGATAGATTTCTTGGGAGCCATAGATAGGGATAAAAAGAATCGAAAGGAAAAGGAGGAGACAGGAAAACAACAACGCACCACAATGATACCAACACAGCCAAAACAAGAAGATTACCAAAAATGCACAAAAGAATAAATACTAGCATAGCCCGTGTGTCCTACTGTGACCTAATGTTTCTTGCGGGTGCAAAAGTGTATAGAGCAATAAAACAAAAACTAACAGATTATAAAACACAATGCACTTAACAAAAACACAAAAAAAGCACAAAACAAGAAGTAAACATAAGCGATCTAGAAATAAAAGGAAGGCACAAAGGTTTTGAGAAATAGCTTGTTTTTGTTTGGGAACACAAACTATGACCATGAAAATTTGCTCGTTTCCTTCCCCTTCAAATTGCTGCTAGAGTTTTATCGGAAGTTCACCGAAATTTGGCCGGATGTTAGCTGGAAAATGTTTCTTGGACAATTTTCTGTAAAATTTAGTTAGGAAACACAATAGAATAGAAAATAAAGTTAGTTCATAATAACAATTTTCATAAAGAACCAAAATTTCAAGAAATGGCAAGAAATAGAAGTTAAGAGAGAAGCTAAAGAAAAGAAGAATTTGAATGGAAAGGTGGGTTCATTGGGGTGGTGGGAGAGGGAAGAAAAGGACGATTTTAGCATGAAATTTGTGTAGAGAAGAGTAATAGATGTGGTAGGAGGGTTAGAGGAAAAGAATAAGTAAGAGACCAGAGAAGAAGAAAATAAAGAAACAAACTAATAGATGGAGAGATGGAGGTGCTGCCGCCGTTCTGCTCGCTAGAGGAGAGGAGAGGTTGCAGAGTTTGATGGAAGAAGAAGAGAAGAATTGAAGAAGTTTGAGAGGTGTGGAGAGGTTAAGAGAGTTTGAGAGGATAGGAAGAGAGAAAGAAAATATTCAAGGGTTTTGGAGGAGAAAGGGGGAAATGAGTGTAGAAAATTCAACTAAAAACTACAATTTGGCAACAAATTAGGTCAACCTAGCCCATTTTGCTTTGAGAAACCCAGACCCACTGCCCATTCTCGACCTTACCGCCAACGGTAAGGCGAGACCTACCGTCTGTCCTACTAGAGTAGGTCTCTGTCCTACTAGAGCCGAGAAAATCCTAGAACCTACCGCTAACAGTAGGTTGAGCCTCTGCGGTAGGCTTCTGCCAAGAAGTGTAAGGTATGCCTGTAGCTTGCCGGTGACGGTTGGGCACCTTTTGGCCATCACTTTTTCTCTTCAATACGACCTTGTAACACAACATCAACAAAGATTCAAAATAGAAAACAAAAAATGTAAAACTTTAAAGTACAATTTTACAATTACAATTACAAAGAGTTTAAAGAATACTCCCCTTTCTTAGGTACTAATTGCACCTTCCAGATCACAGAAATCTGGGTTGTTCTCCAACTCTTTCTTCCATACTGATACCCATTCCATCTTGCCATTCTTTAAATTGGAGACAATTTGTTCTGTTTCTTATGTTTCTTCCCTGGCCTTTCTTTGCCTTCTTCTTTATGGCGTTCATGCACGTTTGGAGATACTTTATTAGTTTTAGGAGTTATAATGCACGAAGTATCTTTAGTTTTGGATGAGGAGGTTGGAAGCAAAGGAAACTTGAACTTTATCTCGTTTCCTCCGACCCTTAATATTAACTTCCCTTTTTCCATATCTATTAATGCCCTAGAAGTACACAAGAAAGGGCGACCTAAAATAATAGGGAAATCAATGTCTTCCTTCATGTCCAAAACTACAAAATCAACGGGGAAGACTAAATCCTTGACTTTGACGAACACATCTTCAATTATCCCTTTAGGATATCTAACACTCATATCTACTAGATTGATTGACATTCTAACAAGTTTCGGGGTACCTAAACCTAGATGCTTACACATAGATGAAGAAATAATATTAATGCTTGCGTCTAAGTCCGGTAAAGCCTATCTATTTGAATACTACCAATAGTGCAAGGAAAAGAGAATTTTCCTGTGTCTTCTAACTTTTGTGGTAGTGTTCCTTCCTGATTTCGAGGGCTGGACATTCTTCTTTCATGATAATCCCTTCTTTCTTTGGAATCTTCTCATTAATGGTCATGGAGATCGCATGTACAAGCTCTGTTGGGTTTACTTCGGTATTACTTGGAAGAGTTCCCGAAGTTCTTTTAGATACAATTTTAACTAATTGCCCAATTTGCTTTTCTAGGTTTCTAATGGATGCCTCTTGATTTTTTTGGGCTGCCATAATGGTAATCATTTTATTTTCTGTTGCATTCATAAATTTTACCATCAAGTCCTCCAAATTCGTCTTATTTCATGGAGGATAGTTTTGTGGACCAGCTTCAAAAGGCAAAGGTGGTAGAGGACCTCTATTCTGAAAACCTTGAGGTTGATTTTGTGTTTGTTGTCCTTGACTTCTCCAAGAAAAATTGGGGTAGTTTCTCCATCTTGGATTGTACGTGTTTGAGTAGGGGCTATTTTGTCAATTCCCTTGCACAAACTCTACTTGTTCTACTTACCTCCCATACTTGGGCACTCTTGATTATAATGCCCCCATTACAAAAATCACAAAACATGACTGGTTGGTTATTCTTGTTGGTATACTAGCCAAGTTTCCTACTTTTGCTCAGTAACTGATGCTAATCTTGCTTCTATGGCGATATAACATCTACATTATAGACCCCAGCCGTCTTTGGCTTTGCTCTTTGTCCTCCCCAAGTTTAACTATTCATAGCATTATGCTCAATTAAATCATACACTTATTGAGGAGTTTTATGTTTATAGACCCTCAAGCTGAGGTGTCTATTAATTGCCTAGCCCCAAATGAAACTCCATTATAAAAACTTTGTATTTTGATCCCCAAATCCAACATGTGATGGGGACACTTTCTTAACAACCCCTTCCATCATTCTCATGCCTCCTATAGGCTTTCTCCGTCTATTTGTCGAAATGATAGAATCTCGTTTCTTAGTTGTGATGTCTGCCCCGGAGGAAAATACCTCCCTAAAAATTTCTCTACTAGTGAATCCCATGAAGCAATGGACCCTGGTAGTAAGGACTTTAGCCAAGACTTCGCCTTTCCCCGAAGAAAGAACAGGAGAAGACGGAATCGAACTGCATCTTCTGATACTCCGTTAATCTTAAAGGTGTCACAAACCTCTGAGAAATTTCCAATATGCACGTTGGGATTTTCATCGGGAAGTCTATCGAATTTAACATGATTCTGCAACATCTAAATTATATTTCGTTTAATCTCAAAGTTATTTTCCTCAACCTTTGGCCTTGCTATACCAGACTGCGTCCCTAAGATAGACGATCGAGCATAATCCCCCATTTTTCTCTCCAGTACTGGTTGTGCCACCATTAGAGGTGTTGATTCGAAAAGAGTGTTGTTGAATGGAAGTGCTTTTGGTTCTTCTTCTGCCTTAACAATAGGTGCTACTGAACTAGTGCCTGTTGTTTTGAACTGAAGAGCGCGACGAGCACTCAGCAGGGTACATTCGAGCTCCAGATTGAATGGTACTAAGTCACCCCTTTTCTTTCGGGGGCATATACTAATACCACACGATCTACAATAATCAGAAAACGTGATTAGCTCTAAGAACACGAAGCACAATTCAAGAATATAAACTGAAAATAACAGAATGATGCAAAAACAAAAATCAATTCGAACGAGAAAAAGAGAAAACAAAAAGAAATAAAAGAATATGACTAAAGTACTAAAACAAAATTTGATATTCCTTAAACTTGTCGTTCTCCAGTAATGCTGCCAAAAACTTGATGTGTTTAAAAATAAAGCATGGTGGATTCCTAATCACTACAATGCAAGGCAAGTGGACCTAACAATGCAGAGGTGAATTTCAACCTGAGTGTCGAATTTCTCAGGGACGGATGAAGGTTCAAGTACTAATCGTTTTTTTAATGTTTAGTCTAGAAAGATGATGTCGTTGATAAAGAAATAAAAACAAGTAAATCAATCAAAAGAAAGCAAAATAAAAACAATTTTTAAAAGAGTTATAAAGACAAGAGTTTTGAATGGTGGAATCCCCCTAATCCTTGTTATTAATTCAATTAGAAAAACTTGAATGAAAACAATATTTAATTAGTTAAGTTAGGTCATCACTTAAATCAGACAATCCCTTTCTCTAGGATGGCAGCCACCCTACTCACTAACCCTTAGAGGCTAATCTCTTTTCTCCCTAATAATTTATGAGTGCAATAAACTTAGGTGATTTAAAAAAAAAAAAAAAAACCTAAAAGTGCAAAAGCGTATCTCTAGTCAATTGTCCAAATTAACACCCAATTGGGTATCCTAGATTATTCTTCCTTTTTCAATTCCAAAAAACCTTGTGAATAATCTAATCTCCCAACAATTAAATTACAAACAAACACAATTAGAAGACAACTTAAATGAAAACAAACATCGAAAGCAAGAAATCAAACCAAAAACTTCATAATCAAGAATTAGGGTTCAACCCCAAACCAAACAATAAAACTACTCACTATTCATATTAATAAAACTGTAATAAAACATAAAATTCAATAACAAGAAAAGGAAGAGAAAGCTTAGGATTGAAAATCGAAGCCGTAATTGAATCCCGAATGTCTTCCAAGCTCATCTTTCGTGTCTCCAAGTTCAAGATCGAAATCTTGACAACAAGTCATCAATTCTTGAATACAAGAAACTAAATCGCAGAAATCATAAAACTTTACTAACTAATTGAAAATATAAAAGCTGGAATTGAAAGAGTGTTTAACTAATCTAACCTAATTAATCTAATCTAACCTAACTAATCTAATCTGAATCCTAAATTTTATATCTACTTATCTAATTGTATCTAAAAACATGTCTACAAAACCTGCAAAAAGACCCCTTATATAGTGATGAAAAATACAAGAAAACCAAGTTGATGTTGGAAAAGAAATCAAGAAACCGAGTTTGTTTTGGACTTCAACCACCCTTGAAGCACACCCTATCGCCGAGAAATATTTTATGGGTTTAATTTATAAATATTTCTTCTCACTTTTATATTGGTGTCCTTTGACCTAATGTTTCTGATGCTTCTTGCATGGGGAGAAAATATGTTTTAACATAATCAAACATCACTTTTAATCAGGGGGATTATTATGACTATTAGTTGGGCTATTTTCTTGTCACGGCTTAAATATTAGAGATAGTGAAAGGGATTTGTCCTTCTCTTATTAGAGAGAGATATCCCTTGATAAGGAAGGATGGAGAATGCGCATGGCCATGCTCAAATAAGTATTAATAAGATGTTATTAACGTTATTCATTGGAACGGTCTGCCTGGTGATCAAGTAAATGGTTAATTAAGTTTTATAAAGATGACTCGGTCCATGCCTTATACTTAATTAGGATATTGTGTGACAAAAGGACGAAATATTAAAACTGATGATTAGGTTATCATATATTTTACTTAACTTGGGTAAACATAATGTCTTGCTAGAGGCCACTTATGTTTTGTGGATAAATATGTGGGACATTTTTATTCACTGCCAAAGTTAAGTGAACCTAAGGGTCACAAGCATAGACAATCTTGTGAGCACGATGTCCATGTTCAATGAATCTAGATTGTATCCAGATTCGTTGAACATATACAAATAAGGAATCAGATTCCCTGTTGTAATTATTTGGTAAGTTAATAAGTAACTAATTTATTTATCAAATAATGAAATTAATTACTTAATATTATTCATCCAACTGGTGGGTGATTATAAGAATAGATGGACGAGATTAAAACTGTCATTAGATGACGATTAAGGTTCTGATGTTGACAGTTATAAAAGGTTATGTTAACCTTTTTCTGCAGCCGTCTTCTTCTGATTAAAACAAAGCCTTAATCTTACAACGGTGAGAATCGTATCTTGCCTCTTCTCTCTCCAAAATTCTAATGTAGCATCTCAATCGCTTGCAGAGGAGGTCATCGCATGGATACCAGTAGAGAGTGAAGCGTAAACAATAGCGCATCCACACCTAGCAGCATCAAACATTAAGGTAGTTTTCGTTCCAATCAGTTTCTCTGGTATGTGCGGATCATAGTAGCGATTTTTGTAGTTATGCTTTATTATGTTTTTGGCTATGGAATTTCCAACATTCTTAGACCTGCCACTGAAGTAGGCTCTGCCCCTACCGTCGCTGATAGGCTTCTGCCAGCATCACTCGGGAAGCATGACAAGTAACCACACGGTAGGTCTTACCCTACCGTTGCCGGTAGGGTTCAGGAGGGATATATTACTTATGCGTCCTTTTAGGCAGAAATTTGTAATTCAAGTTGTTTTTTTGACTTTTAATCAAGAGGTTTATGGGTAATTCAAGTCATTAAACACTTGTTTAGTTAGGGTTGAGGCTTGGCCTTTAAATACCCCATTATAATCTCATTGTAACTAATCTCGGATGAATTTTGCTTAAATTTTTTAGAGAGGATTCTTTTTTCTCTCTAAGGTTCTTGACCCTTGTTTAGTTAGCTTGCTAAGGATTAATGTCCTTAGTTGTGAACAATTGATTGCCTTAGGTTGATGAATCTATGGAATTCAATTGATCATCTTAATTCCTTTCATTGATTGAGTCTTAGAGTTCTTGTTCTTTGATTCAATTGATCTTAGATCTTATAGATTGTGTAGTTGAGTTTAGAGGCCTCTCAATGCTAGGTTTATAAGGATGAGATCCTTATGGGTTTTCCATTGAAGTGTTGAAGCTACAAAATCCTCAATAGAGCTCTTCACGAAGAAGGTGATCTTGGGAAGGTGTTGAATCAAATCTACATAGAATTGAAGATTCACATCACTTGTTGAGGATTTATATTTGAAGCTGCAAAAGTCATATTCCCTATCTTTTGCTCAATCATTACTGCTAGTTTGGCCTGTATAGTAGTAATTGCATTAGCATTGTGGACCTCAGCAGGCTCTGCTCTCTGTCCTCCCAAGTGTAGTTGTCCATGGGCTCAATTAGTTTTATGAACCCACCAACAGAAGCATCAATTAGTTGTCTGGTCTGAAAAGAAACTCTATTACAGAACATCTGAATCTAAATCCCCAAGTCGAGGCCATGATGAGGACACTTTCTAAGCAACTCCTCTCAATTCTCCAAGGCTTCAGATAAATTTTCCTTATCAATTTGTTAAAACGATATCTTGTTTTTTAACTTAGCTATGTGACAAAGAGGGGAGTATCCTCCCAAGAACTTCTCCGTTGAAGAATCCCATGATGTAGTTAAGCCGGAAGGAAGTGATTTCAGAAAAAATCTTTCTTTTCTCCTCAGAGAGAATGAGAAAAGGCAAAAATGGATGGCATCGTCCGAGATTCCATTGAATTTAAATATGTCACATACCTCCAAAAAGTTGGCGATATGCGCATTTGGATCATCTTCCTAGAGCCCGTTGAATTGGACGTTGTTTTGCACCATTTATATTACATTTGACTGAATCTCAAAGTTGTATGCTTCTACACATGGTCTGGCTATGCTTGATTGTGTCCCAACAATGGACGGTCTGGTGTAGTCTGCCATGGCCCTTTCTACCATTGGTGGTGGTGGATTAATAGGAAGGATATGTGGTGGATCCATTTGCTCTTCCTCCTTTTATTCACCGAAATGATATTGTTTTCCACTGTTTCGAATCGAAGGGTGCAGTAAACACTCCACAGCGTGCGCTTGATCTCGGGGTCGTATGGAACTAATTCAATAAAACATGAAACGGACAACAGTACAAATCAATCCAAGAATAGCAAAAATAAAATTTCCAAGAAATAGCCACGAACGAAATACTACTAATGCAAGAACAAAAGAAGAACAAAAATTAAAAAAAAAACAAGAAACTAAAAATAATTAAAGCAATAGATTAACAGCATTCTTAAAGTTACCATTCCCCAGCAACGGCACCAAAAACTTGATGATTGAAATGAGACTACTCTAAAATTAACATATAACAAGCAAGTGAACCTATCAATGTAGTACTAGAGAATCTCTGGGTTTGTCGAACTCGAGGAATGGAGAAGCTCTAATAATGATCGTCTCTCTAAGGTTTAATCAAAAGAAAGTAGTTGGAAAGAATTTTTAATCAAACACAGTAAAATACTTTAAAACCCAACTAAAAATAATTGAGATCAAGTTTTAGAAAGAATGTGTTTAAACGGTGGAATCCCCTTAGAATCACTTAGCTAATTCATTGAAAAACTTTGGAAAAATATTTGAATTGTTGATCAGGTCACACTCGTTAATTAGGATTAACTCTATCTCTAGGTGAAAACTTACTATTCTCCTAATTTATTAGAGAAGAATCTCTTCTCTATCTTACTCAATTATGAAAGATTAAAGTATAGGAGTGATAACTAATAGCCTAGAAACCTTAGCTATTATCTGTAATTAACTACCAAATTCCTATTGCTCAATTTTAACCTTAGATTGTTCTTCCTTTTTCAATTCCAAACAACCTATGTGAATGTGCCAATTACAAGTCAAATTAGCAACAACAAACAATGCAATTGAACAACAATCAACATTTAATTCAACAATTTATTCCATAATAATCCAATGAAACAAAACTAAGATTATCTAGGGTTCAACACCATTTAAACACAAGTGTTCGCAACACATACCGAAAGGATACCAATTAAGCCCAAGAAACCTGGCTATTTAACATCATAAATATCATATATTCCACAAATGGATTCATAATAAACAAAAGTTTATAAGGCTTAGGAGTTTCAATTGAAGAATCCACGACCCGGAATGTTACCTGAGCTCCTCTCTTGATTCGCCTGAAGAATTCGAATTTGCTCCGAAGAAGCTTTTCAATCTAACTATTGAAACTTGAATTCATAATCTAATTATTGATCTAAGTCGATTAATGGAAGTTTTTGCACCTCTTTCAGCCCCTAAGAAACCCTAGACAAAGATGAATTAAAATTACATTGAAAGACTAATTAAAAGAAGTCAGAAAATTACAAAATAGCCCTTGCTGCGCGATCGGCAGGTGTCCCGCATGGTTGGCTGGGCCCTGCTGGATCTTGGAATACTTAGCCATTTTTGTTGCTAGGCGACTGGGTCCAGCTGATGAGATTGTAGGGTCCCCTCGCCTGATGGATTTTTTGCATTTCTTCTCATTTCTCATCCGTTCTTGCTCTGTATGCTCCCATTTCACTTCATTCTTTATTCTAACTAATCTAGGATATACCTATGAACAAAATGTTGGAGACTGTAGGCAAAAACCAAATAAAATAAACTACGAAAATCCACAACAAGATCTGCACATACTAGAAAAACCGATTGGATAGAAATTACCTCAATGTTTTGATTGTTCGTTGTGGAGGCGTTGTTGTTTACGCTTCGCCCTCTACTGTTATCCACGCGACGAACTCCTCTGCAAGCGATCGGGATGCTAGCCCCTTCTGTGTTCTGAAAACTGCTCAGAACTGATCCTAACTATCTGGTAATAGGTCATATTTCAGAGAGAGGAGGTTAGATACTATATCGCCGTTCTAGGATTTAGGGTTTTGTTTTTCTTTAATCAGATAAACGACGGCTGCCAAGAAAAGTTTAATATAACTTTTTATAGCTGTCAACATCAAAACCATAACTGTCATCTAATGACAGTTTAATCTCGTCCGTCTATTCTTATAATATCCAACGGTTGGATGAGTAATATTAAGTAATTAATTTCATTTATTCGATTAAATAAAATTAATTACTTATTAACTTACAAGAAAATACAATGTGGAATCTGATTCCCCTTTTGTATACGTTCAAAAAATCTGGACACAATCTAGATTAATTGAACGTGGACATTATGCTCACAAGACCGTCTATGCGTGTGACCCTGTAGGTTCACTTAACGTTGGCAGTGAATGAAAATGTCCTAGACATTTATTCACAAAACATAAGCGGCCTCTAGCAAGACATTATGCTTACCCAAGTTAAGTAAATGCAATAATAACCTAGCATCAGATTTAATATTTAGTCCTTTTGTCACACGATATCCTAATTAAGTATAAGGCATGGACCAAATCATCCTTATAAAACTTAATTAACCATTTACTTGATCACCAGGCAGACTGTTCCAACAAATAATATTAATAACACCTTATTAATACTTATTTGAGCATGGCCATGCATATTTTCCAGTCTTCCGTATCAAGGGGTCCATGGATATCTCTCTCTAAAAAGAGAGGGACAAATCCCTTTCACTATCTCCAATATTCAAGCCTTGACAAGAAAATAAGCCAACCAATAGTCATAATAATCACCTAATTAAAAGTGATGTTTGACTATGTTAAAACATATTTTCTCCCCATGCAAGAAATATTAAAAACATTAGGTCCAAGGACACCAAATATAAAACTGAGAAGAAATACTTATAACTTAAACCCATGCAATATTTCTTCTTCACTTTAGGTCATGTCCAATACAATATTCTCAATATGTATTTATGAATTGATTTTATATCTCATATTCATGATCAATAAAACTTGACCATCAATCAACTTCACACTAGTTTACAAGATGTAATAAACTAGGGACAAATAAGAATAGTATTTGATTAGCTATAAGGGTTTTACTATCAAGTCACATACTTGATGACCAAGAGCATAAAATACAATTAAAAAATACATGCTTCATAAATCATAAATGTGAGTCAATTGGTCTTAGGACATATACTAATAATCTCCCATTTACCCTACCACCAATTTGACATGACTCTCAAACCCATTGACCTTGTATGACTCTCATGCTTAAGTTGTAGGAGTGGCTTTGTCAATGGATTTGCGACATTGTCATTGGTGTCTACTTTGCAAATTTTAATATCTCCACGCTCAATAATTTCTCGAATGAGATGGAAACGCCTGAGAATGTGTTTAGATCGTTGATGAGATCTAGGTTCGTTAGCTTGTGCGATGACTCCTGCATTATCACAATATATGTCCACTGGGTTCACAATGCTAGGAATTACACCTAGTTTTGTGATGAACATTTTGATCCAAACTGCCTCCTTGGCTGCATCAGAAGCAGCCACATACTCAGCCTCTGTAGTAGAATCGGTCACGGTATCTTGCTTTGAACTCTTCCAGCTCACAGCACCTCCATTCAAACAAAACACAAATCTAGATTGCGATCTAAAATCATCTACATTAGTTTGAAAGCTTGCATCCGTGTAACCAAATATAACAAGCTCTCCTTCCTGACCTCCGTAGATCAAAAACATCTCTTTAGTCCTTCTTAAGTACTTGAGAATGTTTTTTACTACAGTCCAATGCGGTTTACCAGGATTTGACTGGAATCTGCTAGTCATGCTTAATGCATACGAGACATCTGGGCGAGTGCATAACATGGCGTACATGATAGATCCAATTGCGGAAGCGTAAGGAATCTTACTCATGCGTTCTGTATCCTCCCTTGTGGTAGGACTTTGAGACTTACTGAGTTTAACGCCATGTGACATTGGCAAGAATCCTCTCTTAGAATCTTGCATACTGAACTTTTTAAGTACCTTGTCAATATATTCACTTTGACTTAGTCCAATTAGGTTTTTAGATCTATCTCGATAGATCCTAATGCCTAGAATATAGGCTGCTTCGCCTAAATCTTTCATTGAAAAACACTTCCCCAACCAAGTTTTTACACTTTGCAAAGTGGGGATGTCATTCCCAATTAACAAGATGTCATCGACATAGAGTACTAAGAAGACTACTGCATTTTCTATAAACCTTTTGTAGACACAAGGTTCATCATCATTCTTGATGAAATTGAATTCTTTAATTGCTTCATCAAAACGAAGATTCCAACTTCGAGATGCTTGCTTCAAGCCATAAATGGATCTTTGGAGTTTACACACTTTACTAGAATTCGAAGGATGAATAAAACCTTCAGGTTGTGTCATATACACATTCTCCAGTAGATTTCCATTAAGAAAAGCAGTTTTAACATGCATTTTCCATATTTCATAATCATAATATGCTGCAATGGCAAGTAGAATTCTAATTGACTTAAGCATTACAACTGGAGAAAAGGTTTCATCATAGTCTATACCATGAGTTTGTCTATAACCTTTTGCTACCAATCGTGCTTTGTAAGTGTGCACATTGCCATCCATGTCAGTTTTCTTTTTGAAAACCCATTTACACCCTATGGTGTTACAACCTTCAGGTGGATCAATCAAAGTCCAAACTTGATTATCATGCATGGATTGCATTTCTAATTTCATAGCCTCTAGCCATTTGCTAGATTCAGGACTATGAATAGCATCTTGGTAGGAATTAGGTTCACCTTGATCAATAAGATCAATATTATGATCCTCAGTCACAAGAAATCCATATCTCTGTGGTATCTGAGTAATTCTACCAGACCTTCTTGGGTCTTGTGTCAAAGGTTCAGGCTCAGTATGAATACGTGAGTCTAACTGAGTGTCCATACTCAGTTCAGAAATGGTCTGTTGTCCTTGAGCTTCTTCAAGATGGATTCTACTCCCACTAACTCTTTTGAAAACGAATTCTCTTTCAAGGAAAATTCCGTTCCGAGCAACAAACACTTTGTTTCCAAATGGAAGATAAAATAGTATCATTTAGTTTCCTTAGGATATCCCACAAACAGACACTTATCAGATTTGGTTGCTAGTTTTTCAGATAATGATCTCTTCACACAAGCATCACATCCCCAAATTTTGAGAAATGCTAAACTAGGTTGTTTCCCGGTCCATATCTCATATGGTGTCTTTTTAACAGCTTTAGATGGAACTCTATTTAATATGAATGCAACAGTTTCTAGAGCATAACCCCAAAAGAAATTGGAAGATCTGTTTGGCTCATCATAGATCGAACCATATCCAATAGAGTTTGATTTATGCGTTCAGACACACCATTCCATTGTGGTGTTCCTGGTGGAGTTAATTGTGATACTATCCCACAATTTTTTAGATGTTTGTCAAACTCTTGACCTAAGTATTCACCACCTCGATCTGATCGAAGTAATTTGATGCTCCTTCCAAGTTGATTCTGTACTTCATTTTGAAATTCCTTAAACTTTTGAAAGGAATCAGATTTATGTTTCATTAGATAGACATAACCATATCTACTGAAATCATCTGTGAATGTAATGAAATACTGAAAACCTCCTGGCTCGTGTGTTCATTGGCCCACATACATCAGTATGTATAAGTTCCAATAAATCGATAGCCCTTTCACTTTGCCCTGTAAATGGACTTTTAGTCATTTTGCCCAATAAACAAGAATCACATTTTTCATAAGACTCAAGGTCGAATGAAGATAAAAGTCTATCTTGATGGAGTTTGGATATGCGTTTCTCATTTATATGGCCCAAACGACAATGCCAGAAGTAAGTTTGATTTAAATCATTAGATTTAAATTTCTTTGTATTTATGTTATAGATGGGCTTACTAATGGAATCATGTAGGTTAAGAATGTAAAGTCCATTACATAAAGGGCATCCCCATAGAAAATACCATTTTTATAAATAGAACTTTTACCGTTCTTAGTATTAAAATCAAAACCATCAATATCCAAAAAAGAAACTTAAATGATGTTCCTACTCATAGCAGGAACATAATAACAATCTTTAAGTTCAATTAAAAGCCCAGTAGGCAAAAGTAAATCAAATGTCCCTACAGCTACAACAGCAACTTTTGCTCCATTTGCAACTCGCAGCTCCACCTCTTCCTTTGCCAAAGATCTTCTCCTTTTGAGTCCCTGCACATTTACACAAATTCGAGCTCCACATCTGGTATCTAATACCCATGAAGTAGGAGTAGACATATTAATTTCTATAACGAAAATACCTGAAGCGGTAGTCTCACTGGCCTTTTGCTTATTCTTTTCTTCCAAGTAGAGCTTGCAATTCCTCTTCCAATGACCAGGTTCATTGCAGTGGAAGCAAGTCCCTTTCTTTGCTGGTTTAACCTTGGGCTTGGGCTTCTGCTTGCCTTTACCCTTTTGGGCCATATCCTTTCCCTTTCCCTTGCTCTTCTTGAACTGCCCCTTCTGAACCATCAGAACATTAGGAGTAGACTTCCTAATGTTTTGTTCAGCCTACTTGAGCATCCCTTGCAATTCATTTATGGACTTTTCCATATTATGCATATTGAAGTTCATGACAAACTGATCATAGTCAGAAGTCAAAGAGGCCAAGATCATATCAGTAGCCAAGTCATGACTCACATGTGCTCCAAGTTTTTCAAGTTGATCAAAATACCCTTTCATCTTAAGGACATGAGCACTAACTGAAGTGCCAGGGGTCATTTTGCAGATATTCAACGCCTTAGTGGTAAGATATCTCTCTTGACGTGCCTGCTCTTGGAACATTTCCTTGAGCTGTTTTATCATCTCATAAGCCTCAACTTCCTCGAATTGCTTTTGCAACTCAGATTCCATTGTAGCCAACATGAGACATGTCACATCATTAGAATCACTCTTGTGCTTACTATAAGCATCCTTTTCGACTCTAGGGGCGTTGTTAGCTGGTTGATTAGGAATAGGGTTCTCAAGTACATATAGCTTTTTTTCTTGTTTAAGGACAATCCTTAAATTTCGGGCCGAATCAAGAAAGTTAGTCCCACTAAGCTTATTCTTTTCAAGCACGGATTGCAACGAGGTGTTTGAATTGTTTGAGGCCATTATCTACATAGAATTTGCAAAGTAAAATTAAATAAATGAAGCATTAAATTTTCCCTGAAATATTCAACACTTGATATAAATCATTGGTATAAAAATTTATTTTATTCTAATCATAAGTAAGCTTTGGCTTAACACCCATAATTAGAGAAAAATGTATTAATGGGATTTACATCTGTATGTACCGGCAAAATCCCATATGATGTCGTAGGCTCAAAACCGTTTTGATAGCCTAGTTAAGCCAAACCATTGCAAGCATATGGAAATCACCATTTTCCATCTTCCCCTACTTAGGTTACCATTTATCTCTTGCTTTGGCAATGAGACAAAATGATTATCCAAGCATGGAGAAGTGCTTATGATCATGGGAGGCATTTTACGACTTAATTTTTACATGGTTTCAAAAACCTTATTCCTTTTATTTGTATATTATTTCACAAAACATATATCCAAAAATAAAAGGAAATAAACTAAACATCACATGAATAATATATACATCAAATAAAACGTGTCATAGCATGGTCCCAATCCTATATTGACTTCCACGAGCCTCATGGAAGTCAAAGGTCAATCTAGGTAAGTCTTCATCTCTATGAGCTTGCCTCTAATGTCTTGGCCTTCTAATCTTGTTACATAGGACAGAAAACATACATAGGAATAGGAAATAGAATTAACCTATTCTAGTAAAGCTTGATAATATTACATCAATGAAAACAACGACACGCATGACGTATTTAAAAACACATAACCCATTAACAAAATAAGCCAATCAATCACAAGAGGTAAAGGGCCATGCTATGCACCATGCATCTAAAGATAGAAAGAAACATGTCAAAAAAATAACAAGGGGATTCCGAGGGCGAAGATTACAACTGTACGCCAAACAATTTGGCAGTAACAACATTCTATTTAATTAATCGCATTAATAAGTAAAACAGAATATGATATATGCGAATCCTATAATTCAATTTACTCTGACTATTACACTAATCAAAAACCTTACTATAAGGCCGATTGAAAACAACACATGTAATCAAAGCGGTAACAGATAAAATGAGTAAACTAGTATGAACCTAGCTCTAAAACCACTCTTGGAGACCATAGGCAAAAACAAAATAAAATAAAACTACGAAAATCCACCAACAGGATCTGCATATACTAGAAAAACCGATTGGATAGAAATTACCTCAATGTTTTGATTGTTCGATGTGGTGGTGCTACTATTTACGCTTCGCCCTTTACTGGTATCCACACGACAAACTCCTCTGCAAGCGATCGGGATGCTAGCCCCTTCCGTGTTCTGAAAACTGTTCAGAACAGATCCTAACTATCTGGTAATAGGTCGTATTTCGGAGAGAGGAGGCAAGATACTATATCGCTGTTCTAGGGTTTAGGGTTTTGTTTTTCTTTAATCAGATAAAGGACGGCTGCCAAGAAAAGGTTAACATAACCTTTTATAGCTGTCAATATCAAAACCATAACTTTCATCTAATGACAGTTTAATCTCGTCCGTCTATTCCTATAATCATCCAACGGTTGGATGAGTAATATTAAGTAATTAATTTTATTTATTCGATTAAATAAAATTAATTACTTATTAACTTACCAAAAAATACGATATGTAATCTGATTCCCCTTTTGTATACGTTCAACGAATCTGGACACAATCCAGATTAATTGAACGTTGACATTATGCTCACAAGATCGTCTATGCGTGCGACCCTGTAGGTTCACTTAACGTTGGCGGTGAATGAAAAATGTCCTAGACGGCCTCTAGCAAGACATTATGCTTACCAAAGTTAAGTAAATGTAATAATAACCTAGCATCAGATTTAATATCTAGTCATTTTGTCACACGATATCCTAATTAAGTATAAGGCATGGACCAAGTCATCCTTATAAAACTTAATTAACCATTTACTTGATCACCAGGCAGACTGTTCCAACAAATAATATTAATAACACCTTATGAATACTTATTTGAGCATGACCATGCATATTTTCCAGTCTTCCTTATCAAGGGGCCCATGGATATCTCTCTCTAAAAAGAGATGGACAAATCCCTTTCACTATCTCCAATATTCAAGCCATGACAATAAAGTAAGCCAACCAATAGTCATAATGATCACCTAATGAAAAGTGATGTTTGACTATGTCAAAACATATTTTCTCCACATGCAAGAAACATTAGGTCAACAGACACCAAATATAAAACTGAGAAGAAATACTTATAACTTAAACCCATGCAATATTTCTTATTCACTTTAGGTCATGTCCAATACTATATTCTCAATATGTATTTATGAATTGATTTTATATCTCATATTCATGATCAGTAAAACTTGACAATCAATCAACTTCACACTAGTTTACAAGATGTAATAAACTAGGGATAAATAAGAATAGTATTTTATTAGCTATAAGGGTTTTACTATCAAGTCACATACTGGATGACTAAGAGCATAAAATACAATTCAAAAATACATGCTTCAGAAATCATAAATGTGAGTCAATTGGTCTTAGGGCATATACTAACACAAACGAGAAGAAATGGGGAATAAATATGTCATTTTACACTACAAATACTTCAAAAACTGAAAATTAAACACTATAAAAACATGTATTAAATAGACATATCAAACCCCATGCCCCCTTTGCTTTTGAGTTACACACATGCTCCCAGGGCTTCCAACATATTCCTCTACTTTGATCTCCTCTCTGCCACTAGAATTTGCATATCATGGCCTCAATCTCCTCACAAATTCCTTTAGGAATGAAGAAGCATTGCATTGCATAGGTTGAAATAGCTAATCATCACTTCCTTCACAGCCTGATAATAATTTCTCCTTCGACCCTTGCACTTTTTTCTATCCTTTATAAATTGAAATTTTCGTTTTTTTGATCCTCCGATTAGATAAGGTAAGCCAAGATATTTCCCTTCTCCCCCCACACCTAATCATCCCCAATTGTCTAAACATCTAATTAAGTGACAAATGAAAGCCATTTTCCCATCAACTCAATCCTCTTTTTTCTTATAACTAATATAATTACTTGATCGAATATTTTATGAAAGAATTCAATAACATATTACTCAGACTTCAAAAGCACTAAACTTAATTAGTCACTAACTTTAACTCTAGTGATGGCTATATTTGACACTTAATTAATTTTAAAGAATTTTATAATATATGAAAACAATCTATAGTATATTGAATTAATTAATACACTTAATTATACAAATCTTTAGTACAGATAGCATTGTCAAAATAGGCTCGGGCCCGGGGGCTGGTCTGAACCACCTGCAAAACAGACGGATATGAGTATCCAAATTTTGGCCCGTAAAAAATAAGCTTGGACTAGACCGGACCATTTTAACGCGGCTTCTACGGGCCGGTCCGGTTAGCAGGCTCGCCCATTTGTAACAACGTTATTTATATTAATTATTTTAGGACCTAATTTAAATTATTTATTTTTTAAGGATCTAAATGAAAATAGTTTTTTTTAACCTTATTTTGTGTGTCTGAGTCTGAGTCTTCTCATTCTTCATTCTCTTCTTCACTCGTCTTCTTCACTTCGTTCCTCAGCCATAAGACTGTAGCGCTACAGCCTGCACTAGCCACGCCCACGAGCCACCCCACCTTCTTTCTTCCTCAATCTTCCTCACCACACGAAGACGACCCTCCTTCCCACATCGAGACAACCTTCCTTACTTGATCTCACGTTGCTGCACGGCCCGCACCCACCCACTAGGCGCAACTCTTCACGACAATCGATTCTTTTGTACCATTGTGCTCCTATGTAGCATAGACGCTACACGCTGCACATGCACTCTGGCATCAATATTGGTAACCGACAAGTCAGACTTCGGTAAGAGTTAGAGATAGATTTTCTTTTTTTTTTTTGATTTGGTTCTCTTTGAGTTTGTTTGTTTGTGCTTGTCCCTGTTTTTTTGTTATGCTGATTTACTGCAGAAATAAGCCAATTCATTCTGTATTTGCATAACAAACTTTTTTTCTTTACATTTTAGGTTTTCATCAGAGATGTTTCTATAATTTAGATGTATCTCTTCCATTTCATCACTTCATTTTTAGGGAATTTCTTGCCAAATATTAGAGGGTTCTTTCTGTGTAGTTTAAAACTGCCATTCTTGCTCAAAAGTCGATATAAATCGGTGCTAATCTATATTTGTAAAATACCAAAATTTGAGTTTATTGTTGCAGCTTATTGCTGATTTCGTTGCATCCCCATTTTTGTTTTTATGGTTCTTTTCTTCTCATTTAACTTATCAATGCATAAATGTGCTAATTGGTGCATTATGCTTACTTCTTTGAGTAGTATGTGGTGTATAAAATGATTAAATACTTAATGCTTAATTCTTGTAGCTAATTACATTTCTTTGTTTGATAAGTTCTGAGAGTCCTCTTATGGTAAAATTGGGCAAGTTCTTACCACTATAATGCATCTTATATTGCAGTAGTGTTGTTTTGGTATGACATACATATATGATCAAAGCATGAAAGTGTTTGTGTTATTGTAGTTTGTTGTTTCAGTATTATAATGCAATTTTAAGATTTTAGTTTTCTGTGGATAACTAGTTCTAGACGTACGTTGATAGCTAGTTTGTTGTTTCAGTATTAATATGATAATGCAATTTTAAGATTTTTGTTGGTGTGTTATCAATGTTTTTGCTTGACTTAATGATTATTAATATATGTCAAGTCTTAGCAATTGGCATGTTCTTCTCTTCATACAGAGATCTTGTAGTAATGTAGTTATTTTTCTTTCCATACTTTACTTACTATATAAACTATGTAAACTTACTGAAGATCTTGCACTAATGTAGTTATATATATGGTAGTTGTATGTAAACTATGTTTTTTCTTTCCATACTGTGATTATGTTTGTGTAGTGTTTGCTATGTGAAGGTGGTTGTGAATTGAAATACTGCAGAAAACCTCCTGTGTATTTCTCCAGGCAATTACAACTTAGTATGCATTCTCTTTAGTTTTGGTATGAGCAGCAAGTTTCTTATTGCACTGCTAATAGTGGTAATGTTAACACTTCAAATTTGTTTATCATTTAAAATTTAAAGATGCTTTTATTAAGTAATTCATAAAAGATATTGAAGGATACTAGCACTATGTGGCATGCATATTGTATGTGATTGAAATACTAAAGCTTGGAAGCAAAAAATGGCAGCTTTCAGTCATCCTTTTTTTCCTCCTCCATTCTTGTGTTTCTTTGCTATGCATGTGATTGTATAGTGTGTGCTATGCCTATGTGATTGAGAATTAAAATATTGCAGAAAATGGATAAAAATGTTGTTGATGATACTAGTGATAAATATGATGAATCAATGTTGCACAATCTTCAAAGAAGGTGAAAAAATCTTATAAGTCAAATGTATGGATTCATACCAGGAGGCTTGATATTGGTAAAGATAGAGAACCTATGATTGAATGTCTTGGTTGTGGGAAGGTGTATATTGCAGGAGGGAAATATGGAATATCTAACATTTTACATCATGTAAAAGTTTGCTTTGGTATCAATGAAATGTACCAACTTTAACTTGGTTCCTTTGTTTCATGCCTACTTAGCGAATAAGTATAACTTTTTATTCATTTATACTTAATTTATAAATATTATTTATTAATTTTTTGTTTACTATGTAGTCTATGTTTTGCGTCTTATAGATAAAGATGATGAGAAGAGGATGTTATCAAGTTGACTCAAATATCATTTAACCTGAAGATGAGTAAGATGACGAAGAAGAAGAAGAAGAAGATGGTGTTTAATTTTTTATATTGATTTTTTGTTAAATAATTATTATTTTGTTTTGTTGGATGATTGTTGTTACTTATTAATTTTTTTATTTTAGGTTTTTCTCTATTTTGATTGATTTGGATTAATGTATGTTATAGGCAAGATTAAAAAAATAGATAATTAGCTAAAACAAAGAGCAAAGCCCGTGGGCGGGCCCGTTTATCCGCGGTCCAGTCGCGAGCGGATATGGATTTGTATATTTCAACCCGTAAAACATGAGCCCAGACCGAACCAGACCATTTAGGTGCGGCATCATGTGGACCGGTCCGGTCCGATCAAGTTTGGCCCATTTAATAGTGCTAATTATGGAGTTATGGAATACTATTATGTTAACTAAGTGTCAAATAAATCCATCTCAAGGAAACTAAATTGAATTTTACACTCTAAATTTTTGTTGGTGTTTAAACCTCAGTAGAATAGAATTTATGTGAGTGAAGAATGGTGGGGAGCATAATAAGATCTATTAATTAATTTCCACGTTTCCAAGTTCTACATACTACATATATGTTTCTTTTAGGTTTTTATATATTGTATCTTTATTATGGTATATTATATGATATATAATATAGTATATTATTGATTTAAGCATATAGTTTATGACATATTATATACTATAGATGATGGTACATTATAGTACTGCCTCATTGTATGATAGATCATATTATTATATATATATTATATCTTGTAGACATTTAGGCCAATTTTCTTCCCAATATTTTTCATTTTTCCAGCGCACATTAATTCCCTATGATGATCTAATGGGCCTCAACAGAAGATAAGGTGGTTTGAACTGGTCAGAGATGCTGGGCCGAACCAGGCCCAGCCAACCCGGGCTATCCGTTGTGGCTTTGACCTATGTAATCTCTCATTCTCTCCTCGGTAACACAGCCAACTTTATTATTTTTTCTTCTTTTTCTTTCTTTGCTTTTTCAAGTTCCGTCTCTGTCTCTTCTTCTTTCCTTTCTTCACTGCGGCTTGCCGCGTCTATTGCTTTTCTCCAGCCTTTGGTCTTCTGTGACGCCGTCACTTTTACTGTGAACGGCAGCTTGTGGTGGTCTTCGTCCGATCGCCTTTTTTTTTGGTAAGTTTGGGGGAGAGCTGAAAGGTTAAGAGAAGGAGACACTGGTGATTTCTTTCTTGGTTGAGGCCTTGACTAAGGGACCCGTTTTTTCTGATCTTGCAGTTACTTTTTACCACAAGTGCCGCGGCGCCATCTCGGTCTCGACATTGGTTTCTTTGCTAGCAGAACAGACTCCGTGGCAGTAGGTAAGGGTTTATCTCTTTTTCGTTTACTTCCTTTACTATTTTTCTAACTATTTTATGCAGTGTTTCTTGGCTTCTTGCTCAGCCTAGACTGACGGTAGAGGAGAAGAAGGAAGATGTTTTTGTAATAGTGTTAGGCTTATTTTTCTGATGTGTTTATTTTGATTATTGTAATAGTAATTATAAATTGTAATAGAAAATAGATCCAACAGTGGTATCAGAGCCCGGAAACGAGTACAACTTTCTGATGCTCTTTAACGGCGCCGGCAACCCCTCGGACAAAATTCCATATTTGAGGGAACTGTTAAGTTCCTTAGAACTAGCCAGTGAAGTATTGCTTGACTCTTCCTTTTATTTTTGATTAATATTTTTGTTGTTTGGTGCTGTTTTGTTGTGTTGGAGTACTGTGTTTTTTACTACTATTATTGTTTTTTTCTGGACTGTGTTACGGTTCGGACTGCTTCTTTGCTTCTGTTACTGTCTCTATGAACCGTGTCACGGTTCTGGTTTTTTGGTACCCTTGCTGCTGGTTATTTTTCTATTTCCGATCTGTCATTCTGTTCTATTATTTTTCAATTTTTCGGTTCTGTTTTATGAAAATACAAAACCCAAGCCTGGCTCGAATTTGTGAGCCATCAAGTATCTTTGTCTTGGCGCGTTTTTTCCTGGTTTCAATTTTTTTTTTGTTTTTTGTTATTCTGCTTTGCAACATCTTTTCTATTTGTCTTTTTCTGTTTTATGGTTTGACTGTTTCTGTCATTTATTTCTTGTTGACTCAGTTATATATATATTGCTGTTGTGTTTTGTGTTTATTGGGATTCGGGTCTCACACGTGTTTGTGCCATTTTTTTTTTCACAAAAAAAAGGGGCAAAACAAATCCGGGTATTTTATTGGCAACACAATTTTTTTCATAACTTTTATATTTCTAACCATTAAATTACTCCTATTTTCCATTAAAACATGTCGGTTCAAAAAATTGAAACCGACAAGTTGATGGCAAATCTGATTTTGTAATATGGCGGAGAAAAATAAAAGTAGTTTTGGTACAAAATAAAATTACACCTGCTATTTGTAGCCCCAAAGAGTATCCAGAATCTTGGACAGGCAAAATTCTTGCTGAAAAACTTGGTGATGCACACAGTTGCCTCACCTTGCATTTAATCGACCATGTTTTCTGAGAAATTGACGATAAAGACAATGCTTTTGAAGTCTGGACTAAACTAGAAAAATTATATTTGGGAAAATCTCTATCAAATAAAATTTACTTAAGAGAACAGTTTTTCGGTTTTTAAATGAGAGGGTCAAAAACACTTTCAGAAAATATGGATGATTTAAATAAAATCGTTTTGGAACTTCAAAATGTTGGAGAGAAAATCTCTAATGAAAATATTGCCATTATTTTATTAAATGCCTTACTTGATTCTTATAACGATGTAAAATCTGCCATTAAATATGGTAGAGATGGTTTATCCCTTTCTGATGTTAAAAACGCTTTAAAATCAAAAGATCTGAATTTAAGAAAAGAAAATAAATTAAACGGAGAGAACCTTTACGTGCGAGAGAGAGTTGAACGGAGGGAACCTCTTAGTCATAGGCCTAAAAGTAAAAGGAGGTCGAAATCTCGAGAAAAGAAGAAAGTGAAATGTTTTTATTGTGGCAAGGAGGGTCATATGATAAATAAGTGTTTTAAAAGAATCAAAGATGAAAAACAACGTAAACATGGTAAAAAGAGTGATAAAATTGACAAAACCCATGATTTTGATTCAGATTGTAATTCTATGTATTCAGAGGTTTTGTGTGTTTCCCTTTTCCCTCTTGTTCTGAAGTTGTTGATCATTAGATTCTTGATTCTGGATATACATTTCACATGACACTCAATAAACAGTGGTTTTCAGATTTTAAATCCTTAAATCATGAAAAGGTTTACATGGGAAACAATCAAGTATGTGATGTTAAAGGCATTGGAAATATTTTCATCAAAATGCATGATGACATGACTAGGAAACTCACTGAGGTGAGATACGTGCCCGACCTTCATCGGAATCTTATCTCCCTTGGTTATTTGGATTCACTTGGTCTTTCTTAAAAATCTAGACATGGTATTTTAAGAGTTTGCAAAGGAAACCTAGTCATGCTAAAAGATTTTGAAAGGAAAAGTTTATACATTCTTATTGGAAAAACAGTTTGTGATTCAACTGCTTTGATTTCAAAAATTGTTCTCGAGAAAACTATGTTGTGGCATCGACGGATTAGCCACACTAGTGAGAAAGGACTGTATTACTTGCAAAAACAAAATCTTTTATTTGATGACAAAATTGATTCTTTGGATTTTTGTGACCATTGTGTTTTGGGAAAACAACACAAAATCAGTTTTTCAACTAGCACACACAAGTCTTTTGCTATACTTTACTCTGTGCATTGTGATCTGTGGGGACCTAAAAAGGTTCCAACTTATGGTGGTAATGTTTATTTCTTGTCTATTGTTGATGATTTTTCGAGGCATGTTTGGGCCTTTCATCTAAAAACAAAAGATCAAACTTTTGAAAAGTTTTGTGAGTGGAAACGCCTTGCCGAAAATCAATCTAGAAATAAACTAAAAATAATTAAAACTGATAACAGTTTTAAGTTTTGTAATCGGAAGTTTGCTTATTTGTGTGCATCGCATGGCATCTTACATCATAGAACGGTTAGGCATAACCCCCAACAAAACGAAGTAGCTGAGAGGATGAACAGTACCATAATGAATAAGGTTAGATGTCTTATGGTGTCATCAGGTATCCCAAAACCCTTTTGGGGGGAAGCTGTAATTACAGCTGTCTACCTCATTAATAAATCCCCTTCTACATCCATAAACTTTAGGACTCCTATAGAACTTTGTTGTACTAAACCCCCTAACCTATCCAACCTTAGAGTTTTTGGGAATGCTACTTTTGCACATCAGAAGGAGGGTAAGCTAGACCCTAGGTCTAGAAAGGGAGTCTTTATAGGAAATTCTAGCGAGGTGAAGGGTTATAGAGTGTAGCTTAAGGGTTAACCGGGAGTGAGGGTAGTTATCAGTAGAGATGTCATCTTCAACGAGTTAGATATATCCTGTCTTAAGGATAAACCTGTCTCCGATAGTCCACTCATTATTCCTACAATAGGTAGTATTCCTGTGGAGGTGGAGGTCACCTCTGAACCCTCTCTAGAGCCCACACAAGAGCCTGAAACCAACGAGGAGTTAGACACATCATCCAGTAGTATACCTAATCCTTCTAGTGTTCCTAAAACCCTTGTCCCTGAGTTAGAAGGTTCTGATGAGGAGGAAGAACACCTGAGGTTCAAGCTCAAGCCCTTAGGTCTAGAGATCGTGTTAGAAGAGCGCATAAGGAACCCACTAGATATGGTTACTCGTATATAGTATCATATGCATTTGCTGTTGCATATTATGTGGAAGAGAAGGAACCTTTGTGTTTCTCTGATGTTTTGAAAAGTCCTTATCGCTCTTTATGGTTACATGCTATGGATGAGGAAATGTCTTCTTTAAATAAAAATAAAACCTGGATTCTTGTTCTAAAACCCTCAAAATAAAAGTTAGTTGATTGCAAATGGATTTTTAAAATTAAAGAGCCTGAGTCTGCTAATGAACCTCCAAGGTTTAAGGCCAGGTTGGTTGCGAAAGGTTTTTCACAAGTTGAGGACATTGATTTTAATGAAATATTTTCTCTTATCGTCAAATACAACAATTAGGATAATTCTTACTCTTGTTGCGTTGAGGGCATTGATTTTAATGAAATATTTTCTCTTATCGTCAAATACAACGATTAGGATAATTCTTACTCTTGTTGCCTTTTATAATCTCAATCTTGAACATATTCATGCAAAAGCCGCATTCTTGCATGGTGATCTCGAAGAGACTATATATATGCATCAACCACCAGTTTTTGAGGTTAAAGGTACAAAACACATGGCATGTCTTTTGAAAAAATCCTTATACAGACTTAAACAATTGCCTGGACAATGGTATAAGAGGTTTGATTCTTTTATGTTAAAAGTTGGTTTCTCTAAAAGCAATTATGATAGTTTTCTTCATTTCTCTGGAAATAATATTGATAGTACTATTTATCTGTTACTTTATGTAGATGATATGTTAATTGCTTGCAAAGCAACACCAATTAAGAAATCAGCACCTTAGGGATAGATAGGATTTGGAAATTAGACTTGGACTCTTGAATTAAAGATTCAAGAAGCTCCTTGCCTTGAATTCTACAATGGAAACTCTTAATTACAAGGAAGAAGAAGAAAACTCAAGATTTGATTTCTCAATAATATCAAGCTTGGCCAAATGGCTGCCAACATAAGAGTATATATAGTGGTCTTTACAATTAGTTTTCCAACCCTAAGTATTAGACTAACTTAAAAGAGTTTAAAAGGTACTTAAACCACTTAAGTATAAGTCAAAACAAATTTATAACCAAATTGAATAGTTAAAGAAGTTAAAAACTTCCCAATTCCTTCTCCAGCCGAGACCGATCGACGACGGTAGGTCTCGACCTACCGTCCGTGGTAGGTTAGTTGTGTTTGATTTTTTCTTGCCAGAACCCTATTGCTGATGGTAGGGTTGACCTACCGTCGATGGTAGGTTAGGTGACAATTCTTCTTCCTAAAGCAAAACGGTTGTACCCTACCGCCGACGGTAGGGTGTACCCTACTGCTGATGGTGGGGTCTAGAGAAACTCTCTCCTTTGATTTTGAAGCCATAAAACCTTCCAAACTTGCTTCCTTGGATTCCTCCATTTGAACCTTGGATAATAGGAAGGTTTTGGAACCTCCAAAGTCTTCTCCATGTTCCTCTAGCATATGCCAAGTGAAGTTCTTGAGCATCTTCTCAAATAATGCCCCCATGCCTTTGTATTTGTCCTCCATCCTCTTGGCTCTTTCCCTTGTGATCGGCCCTTAGAACAAATCCACCGTCTCTTGCGTATCCCGGGCCATACCAAAAAGACTCTCAAGATCACAATCATCATTAGCTAGAACGTTCCTCATGA
The DNA here is from genome assembly GCA_028651295.1 of Catharanthus roseus. Classification (NCBI taxonomy): domain Eukaryota; kingdom Viridiplantae; phylum Streptophyta; class Magnoliopsida; order Gentianales; family Apocynaceae; genus Catharanthus; species Catharanthus roseus. The sequence goes on from JAPQWS010000168.1 coordinate 31,268,595, forward strand.
CCACCAAAGTCCTTCCGTATCCATCAACTTTTCAGACCAAGGCCCTATCACCATTCTTTCTATCAATTCTCTACCAACAATGTCATCACTATCCATTAACCTTCTTTCAACCATTGGTTCATCACTATAGCTTCCATTCCCATAAAAGGCATTCATACTCCTTAAATACCTCCATCTTTCATCATAATCATTCCTACCGTAAGTACTAAAGCTATATCCTTCATGAGTATAGGCACCATAATAATAACCTTCATGGTATTCTTGATAATCTCTTTGGTAGCTTTTCATCCCATAAATGATTATAACATTGACACCTATGAAATAGAAAATGAGTAATAGAAAAAAAAAAAAAAAGGACCTTGCTCCTCCCTAAGTGTTTCACTCAAGGTAAAAAACTCTCAAATATGTTCACCTTTTTGCCGTTTACTTTTCCTCACCCACTAGAGTTACTTAATGATTTCTAAAACTTCCAAGTTATAAGAAAATTCCTAAGCAAATCAAGCAAGAAATTTCCAATAGATAAGAACAAAGATTTCAAGAGGACTTTAATTGAACAAGTAGAAGGCGTAGAATATCAAAGAGAAATTCAAGAGTATGAGTCAACGAATAAGTCTAGTTTCCACTAAAAGATCAGCAAAACACTTATAGATGTATCCAAGGATGTTGCAAATTTAAAACTAAGACAATTGGCTCACAAAATCAAAGATATGTAGATTACAAAAATTCAATTCTAGAAAAACAGAGCATGAAAACAAGCTATAGTAATTTCATCGTATCTCCTTCATTTCTCAACCCATTAAGCCCAAATTTGTTGCAAAATCTTCATAATCGATCAAGCTTTCAATCAAGTGTAATTTCATACAGTTATCAGTTCATTTAATATACTTTTCAATTAACTCTTCACTCATGGCTCTTTTTGGGCAAAAATTTCCAGATTACTATGCCTTTTACAATAACGTCAATTGGTTTTTTCTATATTCAAAATTTATCAAATAATCACATAAAATTCACCTCAAAGAGAGCTTGCTCTGTTCATCAAATAAGCACATAAACATGTCGACAGTAGGCTCTGTTCTTCACTTTTTCTTGACCGTTTTCACCTCCAACTTGCTCTATTGAATACTCTTTGCTTATGGTACAAATTAGGAGCAACTTGGAAGGTTTCCTTCATCATCAAAGACTTCATTCTTGTTCCTTAATCCGCTCTTCATGGTTTCTTCAAAAAATGCAATCATTTCTTTAACCAAATATAGTTACTCATTAGCTTCTTGGTCATCCATGTTCATATAACTATAGTTACTAAATCCTGAAATATAGTTATAATATCCCTAAACTAAAGTTCCCGAAAGAAAAAAGAAATCTCCTTGGACTGTAGTTATTAGTTACCAACTAAATGATTTAGAGGTCTATTCTCTAACCATTACTCTTTAGACCCACATCTCCTTTGGAACCAAAACCCATTCCACAGTAATTCCCTTCCCATAACCTTCTTTACTCTCTCTCCATCATGCTCTCTGAACGCCATCTCTCTACACTCTCTGTCACACCCTAAGTTTGCCTCCTCAACTGATTCAATTTGCCAATTTTAACATCCCAAATATGGACCGGCTGATCAAAAGATCCAGAAATGATGAGATTGGATTGAGGATTAATTTTTATTGACACACAAGACGAAACTGGCATGGCCGCATAAGGTTTTGACGCACTCGTATTATCGTGCTTCCCATATGTTTTGTACGGCCAACAAAGGTATAGGAAATATAGGTAGAAATTAGAATTAGAAGAGTGAAGAACAAGATAGATCAGAGACATCTTCAGAATGGCCGACGAGGTGAGAGACTTTGGATAGGGTTTTTGATGTCTTGTCCAAGGAAGAAGAGGTGAAGAGCTTGCCATTGCCAAAAAATTTTTCGCAAGAGACGACTTTACTGGGCGTAAATTGATGGGGAAAAAGGTGAAAATCAAAGTAAATAAATGGCTCCTGTGGAAAAATCCTTCAAAGTCAGGCTAAATTGATGGAGAAGCCATGTTCAAAAAGGACAATTGATCATTCTCTTGTCTTAGCCATATGAAGACTAATACTTTTGGTTTGGTCCTGTGGTTTTATGCTCATACCAGCACATATTAGTTTCCCTCGAATTTTAAGGACTAAAGATATTTGGCTATATTTTTCTTTCTTCTTATTTCTTGAATTTTGCTATAGTTTGAGGATTTTTTTTATGAGGTAAGTTTGGGAAAATTCTATAGCAAATAATTGCTGTTTAGAATAATTACCTAAAGAAACAGTTGTTATGGCTTCAATTTTGTTTACATTCATTAGAATATGCCAGTCATTTGCTTCAATTTTCTATTATCTATTTAATTTGTTGGCGAGTTTCTTGGTTTTGGCTCTTCTTATTCAACCAATTGTTGAGGAATTTCATTTTACCTGTCAATTTAATGAAGGAAATTACCGATGAATACAAAGTTGAAAGTCGCAGTTATCAATGAGTTGATCAGGTAGAGGAACAGTTTCCTATTTTTCTTTTCTTTTAGTGTTATCTGGAAAATTTAAGATTTGCTTAACAGCTTATTACTTAATCAACATTGTTTATTTATTTGCTAAGTAGTTAGAAAATGTTTATTTCAAATGGAACTAATGTGTTAGAGTTGCTTATAGAGTTTGTTTTAGTTTATTAAGGTTTTTTTTCCTGGATGTTTATTAAGATTATTGATTACAGTCGCAAATTTTTATATTATCTGGAACACTTTTGTTCATTTATTTATGATTTATAAGAAATATATATTCAATCAATGTGGGAGACAATGAATGACAGATGAGATGGGAAAGAGAGAAAGAAGGATAAGAGAAGAAAGCGGAGAGGAATTTCCTTCCAAATTAGAAAGAATTCCCTCCGTTTAGCTGAGGACATTATGGTCTTTCTCCCTTGCTCAAATTTGTTGAGCACCAATTAGTTGGATCAATGTTGATCCGTTTATCAACACTCTTAAAGAAAAGGGTTCTAGTTGATGGGGTTAGCTAAGATTGAAAAAGAGAAGATTATATAGAGAGATAGTGGAATGCAAAAAGAGAAAAACAGATGCAAAGAATCATGGAGTGTGGAAGCTACTGTGAAAGGATAGTAGGTTAGAGATGCATCCTCAAAGCTATAAGCTTGTTAGTGAGAATTTGATTTTATTAAAGTAATTGGGCCTTCTGCCCAATCCATGCAAGAAGAGCTATATTTTTTGTAGGGGTTAATTAAAAAAATACCCATGTACTTACAGTCAATTGTCAATTGAGGACATTAACTTTTAAGTTTAACAATTAAGTACTCAATTTAGGATACTGCCAACAAAATAAACTTTTAACTGTGATAATCAAGTACCTAATTAAGGTTCAACCATTATTTTGTTGGTTGAACCCTAATTTAGGTACTTGATTATCAAATTAAAAGTTCAAATACTCAATTGACAATTGACTAAATGTATAAGGGTGTTTTTGGAATTAACCTTTTTTTATTTTTTAATTTTTTGAAAACCATCATCATCCAAAGATTACAAGACTGAGAGTCTTTGTGTACATATGGTCTCACATGATGTGGTACTTCTTCCTGCCAAACCTGATGGGTCGACATGGTCAATCTACTTTTTCCAAGCTTATTAGCAACTGAGTTTACTTTCCTGCTAATGTGTGCAATATGGGTTTGGGGGGAAAATCTCATTAACTAATGGATTTTCTACACCAGATGTCCCATTAGAGATTTATCCTTCTGGTTCCGCTCACTATATCTCGTGACAATGTCTTGATTATCCGATTCAAGAACAAGTTTAGAAACTGCAATTTGAGATGCCAAACGGTATCCACGGATTATGGCATGTGCCTTGATTGCATGAACATGGGTCATGTATATGTTAGACTGGTCGTGCTGATGAAGCCAAGACTTTTCCATTACAGTCCTAGATCACTACCCCTATTCCTGCTTTTCCATCTTTAACTGTTGCATCCACATTGAATTTTAAGGATGCAGGGCAGTCTCCACTGAGATATTGACTCTATTTCTTGTTGCCACAGGATTGTTGGCTTTTGGTGAGGGCCTTTCCTTAAAAAATCTAAGCATGCTTCTAGCTTTTTTTACTACATCATTAGGCTCGAGACTTGAATTCTCAAAGATTGCTGCATTCCTCGACTTCCAAATGTGTCAAACTAGAGCACCTGCTAGTTCAAATTTCTCTTTTTCTCGACTGACATTCAACAAGAGATGTTGCCAACATTCTTTCACAGAGTGTCCATACGTCTGCGTATCTTCTGTGTTGAAACCCGCTAATCTCCAAATCTTTTGTGACTTTTTGCAATGGATCAATAGGTGTACATTAGATTCGATATCCCTCTTACACCATTTACGACTATTGTTATATGACTATAGATGTGCAAGAATGCTTGGAAGATTCAAGTCCAAGAATTAGAGATAGAAAGATGGTCGAGATAGAGGTAAGTGGAATTCTGGACTAGTTTTGGAAGAATTCTATTTAGGAGCTCTTAAATACTAAAAGTGAACAAGTGTCTTCATGAAGATTTTAGAAGATTTCTGGCGGTTTTGAAAATGGTATAGCTCATTCCTAGATGAGTTTATTTGGGTGTTCTATGACAAGTCTAAAATCAGACATTCTACCTTTGATTGCAAAGATGACACGTTCCAGTAAAATGGCCATAACATGAGTTATTAGAGTCCAATTGATATGATTCAAGATGAATTGGAAAGATAGAAAGCACTCTATGTTCTGATGAAGACAACAAGAGCCAATTTGAACATTTTGAAAGTCAGACAAAGACGATAACTAAGGAGACGCAAAATCGTACAAGTGTGACTACTAAAACAGAGCCTACCGTTTAGAAGGTAGGGTGACCTACTATCAACGATAGCTCTCTGCTTAAAATTGACAGCAACAATATTAATTGGTCCATGTGGTTATTTTTAGTGTATTTTTTGTTTCCTTATTTCCTACACTTGTAATTGACTTCATTAAAGATTAATTAGGCCTTTAAACATTCATTAGGATAAGGAAAGTAATTAACATTATTAAAGGTTAGTTATGTCTTACTAATTAGGTTTAGGAGAGGATTTAGGGTTCTCCTATAAATATTCCATTATGCCTCCTTTGTAATTAGATAAGGAAATATGATGATATGATATTTAAGGGTAATTGTTCTAGGGTTTGAGTTTTCATGCCTATTCCTAATTTCTATCTAAGGTTTGATCATCCTTAGGTTGATTTTATTTGAATCACTTGGATTGGGATGATCCAAGAGTGTCTGCAATTGATCACAATTGCTTTTCTGTGATATTTACAATCTTATATTTGTATTATATTAGGTCTTTTCTATAGAGCCCAATTGGGTATTGGGTAATTAGCCCTATTGTTTGATTGGTATAGAAGGGAAATATTACTCATCACAATCATAAATTCTTAGTTTAGGATAAGCTAATGGTGTTTTATTGGGGTGATAATTAAGTTCTTCTTGAAGGCAAAGGTCCTTGTGGTGATGAATTCAAGATTGATCCATTACACATCAAATTCCATATCACACACCCTCTTCCACTTCAAGTTTAGCATGTGGAAGTTCTTTAACTTTTGGAACTTCTTCAACAAACGATGGTTCCATGAGTTTCATTTTAACAACTTCTAGATATGGCATGGTAAATTGCTTTTCCTTCTTCGACATTGTTTTTGCATTCATCTTCTTTTGAGCTTCAAGATAATTAACTCCATATCCCAACATCGTATCCTTTTTCATCTCTTTTCAAGTTGTGATGGGTTTCTTTCTCCTAAATTCTTCATTATATTTCCATCCACTTATACTAAAGAAGTGAAAGATTCTAAGGCTAGTGGAACCTTTCTTCCTCCCTAATGTCATGGATTTGAAATAACTCTTCTACTCATCTCTCCTATTCAAGATAAGCCTCCGGTTCAAACATTCCATGGAAAAGGGGTAATTTCATTTGTTGTAACTAAGAGTTATTGATGTATGTCTCAAAGTTTGAGAACTTCTTCCACAATCATACCCTCCATAGCTAACCTATGATTATATTCATCATTTTCCATGCATGCTACCACCATGAACTTCTCTATCATAACTATGCTCATAATGATCATATCAAACATGAACTCTTTTATAACCCACATAATTACCATAAGTTAAACACCTTAGGAGAGAGGGGTGAATAAGGATTTTGGCTAATTTTAAAAATATTTTGTGTAATTAAAAAGATAAACCTCCAATTTTGTTTGAGAAGGAATACTAAAACTCTTTATAATAAAAATCCAAATCAAATAAAATCTTACAGTTAAGACAATCAAGTAAAAGCATAGAATAAAGATGAACAACACTTTATAGTGGTTCACTCTCCCAAAAAGCTACATCCACTACCTTGAGTCAACACCCAAGGATTTTCCAAATCCACTATAATCCAAGTCTACAACAATCACAAGTTTGAGGATCACCCACCAAGGGTTTTGCAAGCAACCTCAATCCACAACACACATACAATCAACACAAGAGTAAGGATCGCTCAACAAGGGTTTTGCACACAACCTCAATTCTCAACACAATATAAATCAAAGGATGACCCAAGGGGTTTTTCAACACAAACCTTTGATATCAAAAGAACAAGAGATAGGTAGGGAACAATGTTACCAAGTGAGCTTGAGATAGATGATTCAACTTAATGGAATACTTCTACAAGCTCCTCTTTACTTTTTCTTTGATGGATGATGACAAATGAAGCTCCAAGAAGATTTTTCTATTTGTTTTTATGAGATGAAGATATTTGAAAGAATGTACTTTTAAAGCTCTTTAAATGTTCTAAAACAATCTCAATCAATTTTCAATCCAACTCCCTTCCCTTTACTGCAGATGAAAAACTCAATTTATAGAGGGGGATAAAATTTGACCGTTATTGTTTGCAATGGTAAAATTCTAGCAGTAAAAGCAAAAAACTAGACAACCGGTTTCACAAATCGGACGTCCAATTTCTTCGTAAAAGAGAAATCGGATGATCCATTTTTAAAATAGGAAGATCGGTTTAGAAACAGAAAGATTCGAACGCATCCTACAAAAATCGGATGATCCCTCTTAAAATTCGGACAACCGATTTCAAACATCGGATGACCAGTTTTGAAAATTGGATGATCGGTTTTGAAATTCGGATGACCAGTTTGAAAATCGGATTACCAGTTTTGAAAATCAGATGACCCTTTTTTTAGGAGGATATAAAAGCCAGTTTTCCTTAAACAAAAGAACTTTTCTTCACATTTCAAACATTGTATTCTTGATACTCTTTTAGAGATAAGAAAACTTTCGAAGGCATCAAAAACTCTATCAAGAATACTTGTATTTTTCAAGAATAGTTTATAAAAAGAAATTCATCCAAGGAGCTTCACACTTGATCAACAAACAAGGATGAGAGTTAGGGAGTTTTACAAAATACCTTAGCATATCCCTAACTAAGACATAAGGCTTCAAGGTCTTCAATGCCTTGATCTTGGAATGGTTTGATCTCTCCTTCTTCATTACGCTTTAATTTCCAAGATCTTTTACTTCTTATGTAGTGTAGCCTTGAGAGTCCAAAAATGCTTCTTTTGTTTTATAGATACTAAGCTATACTCATCACACAAATATATATTAATCATAATAAAAAAACATATGCAATAGTGCCCTTATGGCTAATAATCTCCCCCGTTTGATTATGATAAATACATATGCAAGAAGAAAAAAAGAGCAAGTATAAAAATATGGTGATGCTTCAAGAAGATCAACAATAAGAGTGAAGAATACCAAAACACTATAAGGGTGAATTTGAAAACATGACAAGATTTTGAGACATAATTTAGAAAAAATAAGCTCCCCTTAAAAGCATGCTTCACAACAAGAATGGCATCAAACAATCATCAAGGTAACTCCAAGCATATTGCCCATAAGATATGTAGCCAACCAAAAGAAAACATACATCTTGCAACTATTTCTTCCCCTTAGTTCTTGCCCATATTTCTCCCCCTTTTGTCAAAAATCAGAAAGATACTTAGGAAAGTTTTTAAGGGTTCATAGTAAAGGAAACTACAACTGGACTGTCAACATTAAGGAAACATCACGAAGTCTATTAAAAACATGGCATCAAGATGACACAATACTAATTACAAAATTTCTTAATTTGTCATACTAAGCTCTTGGAGCTTGTTTTAAAACATAGAGTGCTTTTGAAAGTTTGTAAACATAATTTGGAAACTTTTCATGCACAAAACCGGGAGGTTGTTCAACATAAACTTCCTCCTCAATATCACCATTTAGAAAAACACTCTTAACATCTATTTGAAAAAGCTTGAATCCTTTTAAAACAAGTAAAAGCTAAAAGCATCCTAATAGATTCAAGTCTAGCAACCGAAGCAAAAGTTTCATCAAAATCTATTCACTCTTATTGATTGAATCCTTGAGCAACAAGTATAGCTTTGTTTCTAATAACTTCTTCGGAATCATTTAGTTTATTTCGAAAAACCCATTTTATGCCAACTGTGGGGTGATCACGTGGTCTAGGGACTAAAGTCCAAACTTTGTTTCCTTCAAATTTATTTAATTCCTCTAGCATATCAATAATCCAAAACTCATCACAAACCAGCATCGATAAACTTAAGCTGGATTTGAGGTAATAGGACAAAGTTGTCAATAAAATACCTTCTTGTTCTTACCCCTTGTGATACATCACCAATGATTTCATCCTTGGAGTGTCCCTTTAGATATATCACAACTTGAGGAGGACTTTGATCTTCTTGATCATTTTCTTGTTTTACTTCAATCTCTTCTTCCTCCATAAGCATGTTCTTCCATTGCTTGAGTGTGCAAAGGTTGGTAGCTTAGAGTGTTATCTATGTCATCATCATCTTTCTTGTAAAAAATGTTAGTTTCATCAAAATATACATGAATGACTCTTCAACACATAACGTTCTTTTGTTATAAATTCTATGGGCCTTTTTGTTTGAAGAGTAACCAAGAAAAAAATTCCCTCATCGGATTTTCTATCAAACTTCCCAAGATTGTCATTGGTGTTTAAAATAGAGCATTTGCATCTAAAACTTTGAAGTAGCCAATTGAGGGGGTTTTGTTGAAAACGAATCTAAAGAGAGTTTTCCCTTTTTTAAAAAAAAAAAGGTCTACGATTCATAATTTAGCATGCGGTGTTAACTGCCTCGGCTCAAAATATTTTGGAAGGGATTTTTCACAAAGTATTGATCTTGTCATTTCTTGTAATGTACGGTTTTTCCTTTCCACAGCAACATTTTTTTGTAGGGTTTTAGTGGCCAAAAAAAAAAAAACTGTCTTTATGCCAAAGACATTACAAAGTTTTGTAAACTCTTGGTTATTAAATTCTCTCTCATTATCACTTCTCATTGAGATTAATTCGCGATCAAGGGAGGTTTGTGCCTTTTTGAAAAGTTTTACAAATTCTTGAAAAGCCTCATCTTTTTGGCTAAAAAACAAAGTCCAAGTAGATCTTGAGAAGTCATCCACTATGACAAAAACATATCTCTTGCCACCGAGACCAGTGGTCCTCATTGGTCCAAATAAATCCATATGAATGAGTTCTAAAGGTTTTGAAGTTGAAATCATTTTCTTTGGTTTAAAAGAGGTCTTAATTTGTTTTCCAAACTGGCAAGCATTACAAAGTCTAGTTTTCTCAAAATGAAATTTTGGTAAGCCCCTAACAAGTTCTTTTGAAGAGAGTTGGTTCAATAAATCTATACTATCATGACCAAGCCTTCTATGCCACAAAAATGCATCATCACCATGAACCGAGAGACACTATAAGTTTTGAGAAATGAGAACTTCAAGACAAAAGACATAAACATATACCAACTCTTTTTGCAACAAAAATAGTTTTGTTCACAAGCTTGTATATGATAGAAGAAGATTCACTTTCAAAAATAACTTTATACCCATAATCACACAATTAACTAGTAGTAGATAAATTAAACTTCAAACCATCAACTAAAAATACTTCCTTAATTAAAAGATGAACCATATCCAATGTTACCTATACCGATGATCCTTCCAAAAGTAACAAAGCCACCTTTGGTTTCTCTTAGCTCATTAATGAGGGATGCATATCCGGTCATGTGTCTTAAGCATCCGCTATCCAAATACTACTTAGATGACCTTGACTTGTGTTCCTACAAAAGAAGAAGTAGAAAAGACTTTTGGTCCCCATATCTTTTTAGGTCCATGAATGTTAGTTGGATTTTCTTTTATTTTCCAAATGAGTTTTATTCCCCTTTCAATCTTTCTCTTTATAAAACATTTTGTGGCTTTATGACCACTCTTTTCACAATAGGTACAACGAAGTTGTGAGAAGGGTGAAGAAGTTTTTACAAAACATGTTTGTTTAGAAGAGGTACTGGTTTGATTATATCCAATTCCACTTTTGTCAAAAGGTTATCTTTGAGAACAAAGGAGCTTTTCAAAATTTTCTTTTTTGTTTGTAAACTTTTGAATACATAAGGTGAGATCACTCACCTTTTTCTTCAAATCATCATAATCTACTATGCATTTTTCAAGAGAGAAATTTTTCACAAAGATCTTTGTTTTTGTTTTGAGGAGTCACTTTCCTTTTTCACAACTTCAAGAGATTCAAGGAGAGTTTTGTTTTTACAAACAAGTTTTGAGTTTTCATTTGATAGGTTGTCAATTTTGTTCTTTAACTCCTTGTTCTTTTTTGTAATCTTTTCCAATTCATGATACATTTCAATAAGTAAAGAATTAAGATCATCATCATTATCATCAATATGATTAGATAGATTTGGGAGTGAACATTGTACCTCATTTTGTATTGCCAATGAAGCATAGGTTGGCTTTTTCTTCTCCTTCACTTTCACTTGAATCTTGATCCCAAGCACCTATTAGTCCCTTGACTTTCTTTTTTTTCTTTAATGCCTCAAGTTTTGCTTCCAATGCTCCTTTCTCTTTTTCAATAGCTTTGGAACAATTGGCTGCAAAATGGTTAGTGCTATTGCATTCAATGCACATAGCCTTGAAGAGTGATAAACTTTGTCCTCATTTCTTGAATAGAAGATTCTTTCCTCTTGTGCTGAAGTCTTTCTTGTAAAATCTTTTAAATTTCCTCATTATTAAGGCCATATCCTCAATCTCATCTTTATTGTTTGACGAGCATGTATGATCATCCTCATTCACTTTGAGTGCTATGCTTTTTCTTCCTTTGTCTTCATCTTCTATTTCATCTAATCTTTTTATTTTCATCTCATAGGTGAGGAGAGATCCTATGAGTTCTTGGATAGGAAGTTGTCTTAAATCTTTTGATTCCTCAATGGCAAGAGTTTTTGGTTGCCATGCCTTTGGGAGTGCATCAAGAATCTTTCTATTTACTTCTCTCCTTGTGCACTCTTTCCCACACGCCTTTAGGCCATTTGTGATGTTGGTGAACCTTGTGAACATGTCACTAATGCTTTCATATTGTTTCATCATGAATAGCTCATAATCTCTCACCAACATAGCCAACTTTGACTCCTTTACTTGATTGGCACCTTCGCGAGTTACTTCAAGTAACTTCCACACTTCATGAGCCGAGTTACATCCGCTCACTCTACTGTATTCATTAGCATCCAAGGCACAACTCAATATGTTCATAGCTTAAAAGTTTAGAGTTATCTTCCTCGAGTCAAGCTCATCATATTCTTCAACCTTCTTGACTATTCCATCCTTTTTAGGAACATAAGGTCCTTTCTCTATAATGCTCCAAAGATTAAAGTTAATAGAGCAAATATATATTTTGATTCTAGATTTCCAAAAAGTATAATTTGTACCATTGAAAAGAAAAGGTCGATTTGTAGAAAGCCCTCTACATAGGTAGGTTTGAAATACTAGCCATATTGAAAAAGATCTTTTGCTTCTTAGGATGTTAAGCCTTAAAAAGAAGACCCGCTCTGATACCAATTGAATAACCTTAGGGAGGGAGGGGTCAATAAGGTTTTTGGCTAATTTTCAAAAATCTTTTGTGTAGTTAAAAAGATAAACCTCCAATTTTGTTTGAGAAGGAATACTAAAACTCTTTTTAATATAAATCCAAATCAAACAAAATCTTACGGTTAAGACAATCAAGTAAAAGCATAGTTAAAGATGCACAAATATTTATGGTGGTTCACTCTCCCAAAGAGCTAAATCCACTACCTTGAGTCAATACCCAAGGATTTCCAAAATCCACTATAATCCAAGTCTACAACAATCACAAGTTTGAGGATCACCCACCAAGGGTTTTACAAGCAACCTCAATCCACAACACACATACAATCAACACAAGAGTAAGGATCGCCCAACAAGGGTTTTGCACACAACCTCAATTCTCAACACAATATAAATCAAAGGATGACCCAAGGGGTTTTTCAACACAAACCTTTGATATCAAAAGAACAAGAAATAGGTAGGGAACAATGTTACCAAGTGAGCTTGAGATAGATGATTCAACTTAATGGAATACTTCTACAAGCTCCTCTTTACTTTTTCTTTGATGGATGATAAAAAATGAAGCTACAAGAAGATTTTTCGATATTTTTTATGAGAGGAAGATATTTGAAAGAATGTACTTTTAAAGAATGTTCTAAAACAATCTCAATCAATTTTCAATCCAACTCCTCTCCCTTTACTGCAGATGAAAAACTCAATTAATAGAGGGGGATGAAATTTGACCGTTATTGTCTGTAATGGTAAAATTCTAACGGTAAAAACCCAAAACCAGATGACCGGTTTAACAAATCAGACATTTGATTTCTTTGTAAAAGAGAAATCGGATGATCCATTTTTAAAATAGGAAGACCGGTTTTGAAACAGAAAGATTAGGACGCATTCTACAAAAATCAGATGATCCCTCTTAAAAATCGGACGACTGATTTTAAATATTGGATGACTGGTTTTAAAAATTAGATGACCGATTTTGATGATTGGATGACCAGTTTTGAAAATCGAATCACTAGCTTTGAAGATCAGATGACCCCCTTTTTTAGAAGGATTTAAAAGCCCGTTTTCCTTAAACAAAAAGAATTTTCCTTCACATTTCAAAACATGTATTCTTGATACTCTTTTAGAGATAAGAAAACTTTCAAAGGCATCAAAAACTCTATAAAGAATACTTGGATTTTTCAAGAATAGTTTATAAAAAGAAATTCATCCAAAGAGCTTCACACTTGATCAACAAACAAAGATGAGAGTTAGGGAGTTTTACAAATTACCTTAGCATATCCCTAACTAAGACATAAGTCTTCAACGTCTTCAATGCCTTGATCTTGGAATGGCTTGATCTCTCCTTCTTCACTATGCTTTAATTGCCAAGATCATTTACTTCTTATGTATTGCAGCCTTGAGAGTCGAAAAATTCTTCTTTTACTTTATAGAGACTAAGCTATACTCATCACACGAATATATATTAATCATAATAAAAAACATATGCAATAGTGCCCTTATGGGTAATAATCTCCCCCTTTTGATTATGATAAATACATATGCAAGAAGAACAAAAGAGCAAGTATAAAAATATGGTGATGCTTCAAGAAGATCAACAATAAGAGTGAAGAATACCAAAACACTATAAGGGGGAATTTGAAAACATGACAAGATTTTGAGACATAATTTAGAAAAAATAAGCTCCCCTTAAAAGCATGCTTCACAACAAGAATGGCATCAAACAATCTTCAAGGTAACTCCAAGCATATTGCCTATAAGATATGTAGCCAACCAAAAGAAAACATACATCTTGCAACTATTTCTTCCCCTTAGTTCTTGCCCATATTTCTCCTCTTTTTGTCATAAATCATAAAGATACTTAGGAAAGTTTTTAAGGGTTCATAGAAAAGGAAACTACAACTGGACTGTCAACATTTGGGAAACATCATGAAGTCTATTAAAAACATGGCATCAAGATAACACAATACTAATTACAAAATCGCTTAATTTGTCATACTAAGCTCTTGGAGCTTGTTTTAAAACATAGAGTGCTTTTGAATGTTTGTAAACATAATGTAGAAACTTTTCATGCACAAAACTGGGAGGTTGTTCAACATGAACTTCCTTCAGAATATCACCATTTAGAAAAGCACTCTTAACATCCATTTGAAAAAGCTTGAATCCTTTTAAAACAAGTAAAAGCTAAAAGCATCCTAATGGATTCAAGTCTAGCAACCGAAGCAAAAGTTTCATCAAAATCTATTCCCTCTTATTGATTGAATCCTTGGGCAACAAGTATAGCTTTGTTTCTAATAACTTCTCCGGAATCATTTAGTTTTTTTCGAAAAACCCATTTTATGCCAATTGTGGGGTGATCACGTGTTCTAGGGACTAAAGTCCAAACTTTGTTTCTTTCAAATTCATTTAATTCCTCTAGCATATCAATAATCCATAACTCATCACACAAAACATCATCGATAAACTTAGGCTTAATTTGAGATAATAGGTAAAGTTGTCAATAGAGTACCTTCTTGTTCTTACCCCTTGTGATACATCACCAATGATTTCATCCTTGGAGTGTCCCTTTGGATCTATCACAACTTGAGGAGGACTTTGAGTTTCTTGATCATTTTCTTGTTTTACATCAATCTCTTCTTCCTCCATAAAGATGTTCTTCCATTGCTTGAGTGTACAAAGGTTGGTAGCTTAGAGTGTTATCTATGTCATCATCATCTTTCTTGTCAAAAATGTCAGTTTCATCAAAATATACATGAATGACTCTTCAACACATAATGTTCTTTTGTTATAAATTCTATAGACCTTTTTGTTTGAAGAGTAACCAAGAAAAAAATTCCCTCATCGGATTTTCTATCAAACTTCCCAAGATTGTCCTTGGTGTTTAAAATAGAGCATTTGCATCTAAAACTTTGAAGTAGCTAATTGAGGGGTTTTTGTTGAAAATGAATCTAAAATGAGTTTTCTCTTTTTTTAAAAAAAATGGTCTATGATTCATAATGTAGCATGCGGTGTTAACGGCCGCGGCTCAAAATATTTAGGAAGGGATTTTTCACAAAGCAATGATCTTGCCATTTCTTGTAATGTACGTTTTTTCCTTTCCACAACACATTTTGTTGTGGGGTTTTAGATTCCAAATCTAGGCTTGGAGATAATAACCCTAGAGTGAGTATCAAGGATTTATGGGATGATAAGTGCATATTTGTTTATATTTTCTATATGTTAACTTCATCGTTTTCGGTATTTTTAATATGTAAAAGTATATATTTTTGTTAAATATCTCTTATTCTTATTTTATGTGCCCTCCGGAAGTGAAAATCATGAAAAGGAAACGAAGACAGACGAAAATGAAGCGAAAACGACAAAAACGAAGCTGTCGGCAGAAATTCAGCAATCTACCGCACGAGGTAGGCTGACCTACCATCACCGGTAGGTGGCAAGAAGCAACAGGCAGGGAAAATCGAGACCTACCATGGACGGTAGGCCTCGCCCTACTGTTGGCGGTAAGGTGTGCTGGCAAGGACGGTTGGAGTCCGATTCAAAGTCGATTTTCTTGATTTCTTCACCAATTTTAAGTTGGTTTTCTTTTGTTTTTCACCTTAATGTAAGGGGTCTTTTTGCAGCTATTTTATAGAAGTTTTGACATATAACTAGATAGGTAGATATACAATTTTGGGTTTAGATTATATTAGTTAGGTTAGATTAGTTAAACACTCTTCAAATTCCAGCTTTATACTCTAAATTAATTAGTAAAGTTTCAAGATTTCGGCAATTTAGTTTCTTGGATTCAAGAATTGAAGACTTTGATTCAAGATTTCAACCTTCAACTTGGTGACTTGAAAGACGAGCTTAGTTGACGTTCGGGATTTCAATTGCGGCTTCGATCTTCAATCCTAAGCTTTCTTTTCCTTTTCTTGTTATTCAATTTTATGTTAATTTACAATTTTATTAATATGAGAAGTGATTAGTTCTTTTTGTTTGTTTTGGGGTTGAACCTTAGTTCTTTATTATGAAGTTCTTGGTTTAATTTCTTAATTTCGGTGTTTATTTTGATTTAAGTTGTTTTCTAATTGCGTTTGTTTCTAATTTAATTGTCAAGAGATTAGATCATTCACAAGGTTGTTTAGAATTGAAAAAGGAAGAATAATGTAGGGCAGCCAATTGGGGGTTAATTGGGGCAATTGACTGGAAATACAAATCTGCACTTTTAGGTCTCTTAAATTACCTAAGTTTATAGCACTCATATTTGTTAGGGAGAAAAGAGATTTTCCTCTAAGGGTTAGTGAGTAGGTTGGCTTTTGTCCTAGAGATAGGGGGATTGCCCGATTTGAGTGATGACCCCACTTAATTAATTCAACATCATTTTTATTAAAGTTTTTCCAATTGAATTAGTAACAAGGATTAGGGGGATTCCACCAATACAAACTCTTGTCTTTATAAATCTTTTAAAATTATTTTTATTTTTCTTTCTTTTGGTTGATTTACTTGTTTTTTATTTTCATTTCTTTTTAAGCAACGACATTATCTTCTTTTTAGACTAAACATTAGAAACACGTTTAGTGTTTGAACCTTCATCTATACCTGAGAGTTTCGACACTCGGGTTGAAACTCACCTCTACTTTGTAAGGTCTACTTGCATTGCATTGTAGTGATTAGGATTTCACACCTTATTTTGTTATTTTGAACCTCAAGTTGTTGGTGCCGTTGCCGGGGAACGGCAAGTTTAAGGAATATCGTTTTGTTTTAGTGCTTTTGTCATTGTATTTTATTTCTTTTCATTTTCTCTTTCTCTCATTCGATTGATTTTTGTTTTTGCGACATTTTATTATTTTCAGTCTATATTCTTGAATTTTGCTTTGTGTTCGTAGAGCTAATCACATTTTTTGGTTATTGCAGAACGTTTGGTATTAGTATATGCCTCGAAAGAAAAGGAGTGAGTTAGTACCGTTCGATCTTGAGCTCGAACGTACACTGCGGAGTGCTCGTCGCACTCTTCAGTTCGAAACGACAGGCACTAGTGCAATAGTACCCATTGTTAAGGCGGAAGAAGAACCAAAAGCACCTCCATTCAACAACCTTGTTTTCGAACTAACACATCTGATGGTGGCACAACCGATACTAGAGAGAACAATGGCGGATTATGCTCGACTGTCCATCTTGGGGACGTAATCGAATATAGCAAGGCCAGGGGTTGAGGAAAATAACTTTGAGAGTAAACAAAATATAATTCAGATGTTGCGAATCATGTTCAATTCAATGGACTTCTTGATGAAGATCCAAACACGCATACTGGAAATTTATTAGAGGTGTGTGACACCGTTAAGATTAATGGAGTATCAAAAGATACAGTTTGACTCCGTCTTTTCAGGTTCTCTCTAAGAGAAAAGGAGAAGTCCTGGCTAAAGTCCTTACCATAGGGGTCCATTGTTTCATGGGACTCATTAGTAAAGAAATTTTTAAGGTGGTATGTTCCTCTGGGGCGGACAGCACAACTAAGAAACAAGATTCCATCGTTTCGACAAATAGATGGAGAAAGCCTCTATTAAGCATGGGAACAATGGAAGGAGTTATTAAAAAAGTGTCTCTATCATAGGTTGGATTTGGGGATTCAAATACAAAGTTTTTATAATGGAGTTTTACTTGGTGCTAGGCAATTGATAAATGCCTTAGCTGGAGGGTCTATAGATCATAAAACTCCTCAACAAGTATATGATTTAATCGAATAAATTGCTATGAACAGTTATACTTGGGGAGGTCAAAGAGCAAAGCCAAAGAATATTGGGGTTCATAATATAGATGCTATATCAGCTATAGAAGCATGATTAACATCGGTAATTAAGCATAAAATAGGAAACTTGGCCGGTACATCAACAAGTAAGAATAACAAAACGGTCATGTTTTGTATTTTTGTAATGGGGGCATTCCAATCAAGAGTACCCAAGTATGGGCGGACTAGTAGAGCAAGTAGAGTTTGTCTAGGAGAATCGACATAATAACCCCTACTCAAACGCATACAATCCGGGATGGAGAAACGATCCCAATTTTTATTTTGCTTACCAAGGACAATAAAGACAAAATCAACTTATAGGCTTTCGAAATAGAGGTCCTCCACTGCCTTTGCCTTAAGAAGCGGGTCCACAAAACCATTTTCCACCAAATAAGTTAAATTTGGAGGACTTAATGGTTAAATTTATAGCTGTAACAGAAAGTAGAATAAATACCATCGATGTACCCCAAAGGAATCAAGAGGCCTCCATTAGAAACATAGAAAACCTAATTGGGCAATTAGTTAAAATTGTATCTAAGGGAACTCCGGGAACTCTTCCAAGTAATATTGAAGTAAACCTGAGAGAGTATGTACAGGCCATCTCGATGACCGTTGATGAGGAGACTCCAAAGAAAGAAGGGATTATCATGAAAGAAGAATGTTCAGCCCTCGAAATCAAGAAAGAAACACTACCACAAAAGGTAGAATACACAGGGAGTTTTTCTTTTCCTTACGCTATTGGTATATTCAAGTAGATGGCTTTAACTGACTTAAGTGCTAGCATTAATGTTATTTCATTATCTATGTGTGAGCATCTAGGTTTAGGTACCCCGAAGCCTATAAAAATGTCAACTAATCTAGCAGATATAAGTGTTAGATATCCTAAAGGGGTAATTGAGGATATGTTAGTCAAAGCCAAGGATTTGGTCTTCCCCATTAACTTTGTAGTTTTTGACATGAAGGAAGACGTTGATTTCCCTATTGTTTTAGGTCACCCTTTCTTGCTTACTTCTAGGGAGTTAGTAGATATGAAAAAGGAAAGTTAATATTAAGGATTAGAGAAAACGAGATAAAGTTCAAGTTTCCTTTACTCCTGACCTCTCCATTAAAAACTAAAGATACGTCATGCATTATAACTCATACAACTAACAAAGTATCTTCAAACATGTAGGAACCCCCTAAAGAAAAAGGCAAAGAAAGACCAAGAAAGAAACAAGAGAAAAATTGCCTCCAATTTAAAAAATGGAAAGAGGAATAGGTATAGGTACGGAAGAAGAGTTGAAGAACAACCCAGATTTCCGTGATCTGGGAGGTGCAATTAGCACCTAAGAAAGGGGAGTATTCTTTAAACTCAATTATAATTGTAAAATTGTACTTTTAAGTTTTACGTTTTTGTTTTTACTTTGGTTTTTTGTTGATGTTGTGTTACAAGGTCATTTTGAAGAGAAAAAAGTGATGGCCTAAAGGCTTACATGAAGATTATTTAAGTTTATAGGGTAGGTAGCTTGAACGAAGATCAAAAATTGCAGAAAACGAATGGTAGGGTGCCCTACTGTTGCCGGTAGGCTATAGGCACCATGGGCATCCTTCGATAGAGACCTACTGTAGATGGTGAGCTAGCCTTACCGTTACCGGTAGGCTTGGCACCATCAAACCCAAGAACACCCGCAGATGGTAGGTCTTACCCTACGGTCGGCGGTAGGGTCTAGGTAGGTAACAGGTTGGGTTTTTCTAAGGTGAAACGGGTTGGATTGACCCAAATTGGTTAAAAGTCATCAATGTATTCAAGATGTTGATCCAACCGCATCTTGAAAACGTTCAAGGGAGGAACCTGTTGATGATCCATTGTTGATAACCATGCCAATTGATCAGTGTATAGTCAAGCAGATATCAATAGATACTAACAGTTCTGCTAACATTCTTTTCAAAGATACTTTTTCAAAAATGGAAGTTCCATGGTCTCGCATAACTCTATATCTGGCACCATAGATTGGATTCACAGGGCAAACAAAATTGCTCTGAAGGAAAGATTTCTTCACTTGAGAATGTGGGGAGTACTACTTATATGGTTAAGTTTTCTCCTTACAATTGCATAATGAGGAGATCAATGCTTAATAAGTTGCAAGCTAAAATAGCCACTTATGATCTATCCATGAAGGTTTCTCATGGAAATAGTGTCTATATCATATATGGAGATCACAAAGTAGCTCAGGAATGCTATTTACTATGGTAAAAGAAGTAGAAGTCAAAGCAGAGGAGGAAGATATTAAAATTCCAAAGATAGAACTTGAAAGGGAATATGAGTTTTTTTCCCTTAACACTTCTTTTCCTAATTACACTATCAAGATAGGGCAAGAATTTTCCATTAGTTTGCATATGAAGATTGCGAAAGTCCTTGTTGAATTCAAAGATATTTTTTCTTGGAATTTAGATTATCTGGGTGGTATTCCCAAGTATATAACTGAACATAAGTTGGTTATTCCTGTTAATGCAAAACCCGTTTTCCAGAAAAAGCGTGTTTTTGCTAAGGCAAGGCAAGAAGTCATATGAAAGGAGGTTCAGGATTTATTAGTGGTTGGAATAATCAAAGACATCAGTTTTCTTGAATGGCATTCAAATCCTGTTGTGGTTTCTAAGCTTAGAGAAGGATGGTGTATATGCATTGATTTCACTGACTTGAATAAAGCCATTCCCAAGAAGCCCTATCCTCTTCCTAGTATTAATCAGCTGGTAGATTCGATGGCAGGTTATGAGATGCTTCCATTTCTGGACGCCTTCAAAGGATATCATCAAATTCTAATGGCATAAGAGGATATGCCGAAAAATTCTTTTGTTATAGATATTGGAATTTACTGTCATACGAGGATGCTTTTTAGGTTAGGAACACAGGAATAGATTTTCAAGAGCGTATGAGTAAGACATTCAAGGTTTTTGTTGGAGTGATCGTGGAAATCTATGGTGATGACATCATCATCAAATCAAGGAAGAAAGAATCAACCCTAGAGGATTTGAAGAAAGTTTTTACACAGATTAGGGAAATAGAAATAAAGGTCAACCCCAAGAAGTGCACCTTTGGAGTATTACCAGGAAAATGTTCGGGATACATGGCTTCTGAAAGGGAAATCGAAGCCAATCATGCTAAGGTCAAGGCTATACGAGAATGGTTGAACTAAAAAGTATCAAAGAAGTGCAACTTCTAGCATCATGCATGGCCTCATTAGGACGATTCTTGTCCACAATAGGGGAAAAAGGGCTCCCATTCTATCATATCCTCAAATGCCAATCAAACTTTGAATGGACTAAGAAAGGTAGTGTCGCTTTTTTGTAGCTGAAAGCTTACCTTTCTTCTCCCCCTTTACTTGTAACCCCCTGGCAAATGACCAGTTGTATCTTCATATAGCTGTTACGTCAAAGTAGTGAATTCTGTACTTTGCATAATAAGAGATAATAAATGTTGCCAATATACTATATGAGCCATGTTTTGACTAGTCCGGAGGAGCAATATAGTTCTTTGGAAAAACACCTATTGAATCTAATTATACCTGCAAGAAAGCTAAAACCATACTTCCAAGATCATTCAATTAATGTACTCACTAATGTACCTTAAGATAAGTTTTACATAAACCTGATCTTTCAAGAAGATCTTCGAAATGGGCTCTAGAATTAATTGAGTACCATATTGATTTTTCTCCCTGAAAAGCAATGCAAGGGTAAACCCTTGCAGATTTCCTAGTTGAATGCATGTTTCCTGAGAATCCTAATGATGACACCAAGTCATAGTATATAGTGCACAGATCTTTAATATGGAATTTGAATGTTGATGGCTCTGTCGGAGCAGAACGCAAGGGAGCTAGATTCATTCTGGAACATCCAGCTGGCCACCAATTTGTGTATGCCATAGATTTTTTGCTTTTATAAAGTTGAGTAAAGCCATGCTTGCTGGATTACAAATGGCTTGAATTTTGAAGATTACTCATCTTTTGATACGAAGTGACTATCAAGTAGTTATTGGGCAAGTTATGAGGGACTTTGAAGAAAAAGAGGACAATAAGAAAAAGTTTTTGGCTTTGGTTTCGGGATTCACATCAGGATTCAATCAAATACACTTTGAGAAAGTCTCACATAATCAAAATGCTTGAGCAGATACATTATCCAAGCTGAGTGTAGGAGAGCTAATGGAAGGGACATGGATGGAGTCCCTAAAGGAAAAGAGCATTACAAATCATGTTTGCACGGTTACAGAAGCGGAAGATTTGACGACCCCTATTAGGAATTTTATCCTCAAGAATAGCTTCCTGATGATCCACAAAAGGTAAGGAAAATAAGAACAAAAGCCTCACGGTTTGTACTTATTAAGGATCAACTCTATAGAATAGTGGGTGACTGGCCCCTACTTAAATGTGTGACATCAGAAGAAGGAAAGTACATATGGCAAGAAATTCATGAAGGTATTAGTGAATCCCATATTGGAGTAAATGTTTTAACCAAAAAGGCAATGAGATGTAGTTATTATCGGCCAGAAATGAGAGAAGATGTTGAAAACTTGATTCGAACATATTTAAAGTGTCAAATTCCTGCTAATAAGCATCACTTGCCTATGAACCAATATCACATCTTTGGTACACCAATTCCATTTGCAGAATGGGGAATAGACTTGTTGGGTCCATTTCCAAAGGCCTTGTCAAGTAAGAATCACTTAGTGGTAGTAATTTATCACTTTATTAGATGGATAAAAGTTAAAGCTTTAGGGAGCATCACTACCAAGAAAGTTATAGATTTCTTTTACGAAGATATAATGTATCGATTTGGCATCAAAAAAAGGTTTTATTTAAGACAGTGGGAAGTAATTTGATTCCAAAGAATTCTGAAGTTTTTGTGAAGAGTTAGGAATTGAGCAAAGGTTCATGTCTGTGGGATACTCTTAGACAAATGGGGCTATAGAGGTCACCAACAGAACTATTTTACAGGGGTTAAATCGACGATTGGATTCTTGTAAAGGTAATTCGCTTGAAGAGATCCCAGATGTTCTATGGTCTTACAAGACAACTCCTCAAAGAGCAATTGGGGAATCACCCTTTAATTGTGTCTTGGAGTGGAATCCTTGATTCCAGCAGAATAGGGGTTAATTCTTTGAGAAATGAGGCTTTCGATGAAAACGTTAACAATCAGTTAATAGAGGAAACTTTGGTGTTGTTAGATGAAATTTCAGCAAAAGCAGCACAAAGAGATTTACAGTACAAAAGAGCAATTGTGAGGTATCATAATGCACAAGTAAAGCAATCAGGAATCAAAGAAGGCGATTTAGTGCTCCTGAGAAATGAAGTTAGTCAAGAGGATCCAAACTGGAACTTGGATATTGGTTGGGAAGGTCTGTATTGTATTGTTAAAAGCAATGGCAATGAGAGTTATAAGCTAAAATATTGTGAAACGAAAATTCTTGGAGAACATGGAATGATGTAAATCTCAAAAAGATTTATCCTTAATTCATTAACTCTTTGATACACCCTTTTGTTTTATATTCTCGAAGTCCTATTTTCATGTAGTAAAAACTCAGTATTCAATTAATATTTCTCATATTCATAGGGAAAATAAAGGAACAATAAAGACCATTACATTTCCAAAAAGACCAGGAACCTATCCTGATCTCTTACTTCTTCAAACAAAAGAAAAAAATAACAACAATAATGAAGATGCAAAATGAAAATCAGAGAATTACACACTCAGAGAGTGTGTGGAGTTATATGGAAACCCTAAAACAAGAGGACAATATAGCAATTTTTTTCTTTTTTCAAGAAGATTTGGATTTAGGCTTTCTTAGAAGAGCTACCCTCTCCTAACTTCTTCTTTTTCTTCTTGTCTGGCACATCTTGTTCTATTTCCTCTTGTTCTTTCTTTAGCTCTTTCACCATTTTATTAACAAGAGCCCTCCTCTCTAATTCTTCGCGTATGGAATCAAAGAGGGGAAACAAAAGAGTGTTTTGTGAAATATGTTCTTAAACATCAAAGATATCTCGTAAGGTACATCGGCATGATAGGTCGAAGTCTTATATCTGCCCTTATCTATATAAAATTGTTGGTGCATCTCACACTCTTCCAAACATATTTCCATAATGTCAGAAACTATTTTAAAGTAAGTTTTCAACAAGGTGGTAAATTGATAAAAGGAAACAATACCATTTTAAAATCGAGTCAGTTTGTGTAAATCGACATGGATATATTTTTTACCTTCGTGAGTATGAAGCTCATAGAGGTACAACAACTCAGCAGTAGCATAAAAATGGTCGGTTAAAGGTTTGAGGGGACATTTTTCAACCTCAGCTAGATGTTTAGGCAACTTGGTCAGAAAGAGCTATGGTATGAAAAGAAAGTAGAAGGAAATGACAAGGGTTCAAAGCAGGAAAAGGGAAAGTAATGAATAAGCGTTTATGATCTTCCAGTGTTATAACCTTTAAATAATTTTTATTTTTATTTTTTCCTTAAAAATTCCGTGTTGCCTATTTTTATAACTAAGAGTGTCGATTTTTATAACTAAGTGTGCCTATTTTTATAACCAGGGTTGCATATTCTAAATAACATGCAAGATGAGTTACTGTAAGTAGGGATACCTATTTTTGTAACCATGGGTGCCTATTTTTAGAATAATGGTGCCTACCCTATATAATATGTAAGATGAATTACTGTAAACAGGGGTATCTATTTTTACAATTAGGGGAGCCTCTTTTTATAACTAGGGGTGCTTAATCTATATAAGATGCAATGAGTAGAGTGCCTATTTTTATATCTAAGGATGCCTATTTTTATCACTAGGGTGCCTATTCGTACAACTATCGATGCCTACTTTTGTAAATCAGAGTGCTTAGTCTTATAACATGCAAAATAAGTAGGATGCCTATTTTTATAACTAAAGATGCCTATTTTTATAATTAGGTGTACCTATTCTATATAACATGCAAGATAAGTTACTGAAAGCAGGGGTGCTAATTTTTTAAACTAGGGTGCCTATTTTTATAACTAGGGATGCTTATTCTATGTAAAATGCAAGATGGGTGGGGTGCCTATTTTTATAACTAAGGTTACCTATTTTTATAACTAAGGATCCTATCTTTACATTAGGGGTGCCTATTTTTATAACTAAGGGTGCCTATTTTTATAACTAGGGGTGCCTATTTTTATAGCTAGCGTTGCTATTTTTACAACCAAGAGTGCCCATTTTTATAACTAGGGCTTCTCGTTCTATATAACATGAAATATGAGTTATTATAGGAACGGATTTTTATAACTAAGGTGCCTATTTTTATAATTAGGATGGCTTATTCTAAATAATATGCAAAATTAGTTACTCTAAGAAGGGATGCTTATTTTTATAACTAAGGGTGCGTAGTTTTATAATTAGAGGTGCCTATTTTTATAACTAAGGGTGCGTAATTTTACAATTAGAAGTGCCTATTTTTTTAACTAGAGGCACTCATTCTATATAACGTGCAAGATAAGTTAGTTA
The DNA here is from genome assembly GCA_028651295.1 of Catharanthus roseus. Taxonomy (NCBI): domain Eukaryota; kingdom Viridiplantae; phylum Streptophyta; class Magnoliopsida; order Gentianales; family Apocynaceae; genus Catharanthus; species Catharanthus roseus. Next base: position 31,293,852 of record JAPQWS010000168.1, read on the forward strand.
AAGCAGAAGTGCCTATTTTTACAACTAGGAGTGCATATTTTTGTAACACGGAGTAATCCACAGTGATTAAGAATCGCTCCTATAAATTAAAGCGATTCCCATGCTCATGCCCATCATCAACTTCACTGAACTCTCCCGCCTTCTTCTTAATTCCTTATGTTTCCCATCTTCAAAATATCAAAAGAAAATGCCCAACTTTGGTATTCAATTCTTTGGTTCTCATATGTATACTTTTATGTGTTCATTTCAATTCTTTAATTCCTGCTGTTCATGGTCAAAGGGTCAACCCCAGAGGGTTCTTCTGCACACCCAAATAATTCGATTTTTTACTCCATTTCTTCATCTAGCTAACCAATTTGCCAAAAGGGGTCACAAAGGTTCCTATTTATTGTCCAAAAAACTAATGCTTCTCCTCCTACCAAAAAATATCCTTCCAGCTCTCAGCAAATTTCACTTAGTTTCCATCCTCTATGTTGAAGGCCTCCCTGTTAGCAGTGGTAGCACTACATAGGGCTTGGGTGGGCCAAAGTCCCCTCGCGAAATTTTAAAAACTCTAAAAATTATGGGTATTATACATTCAAGCGCCCCCCCCCCCTAGAAAATTTTTTTCAATATAGCCCTAAAACTTATGCTGCTAACTTTCAATTAAAAAAAAAAAAACTGAAAACCCAGCTGATTCTCGCAGCAGAAAACAAAAACGAAAAAAGCTCCCTCTCTGGCTCACTCTCTGTTCGACTCTCTGTCTTCCTCCTCCCTCCCTCTCAACTCTCCCAGTCCTTACTCCTCTTCTCAGCAGCCAGCGGCCACCAGCGGTACGCGGCGGCAACAGCGACAGAGACAGGCGACGGCGTCGCAAGATAGATATAATAGCTGATGTGCCTGCTCCTTGCTGTTGTTCTTCAAACTTTGTAGAAAAAAGTAAGTTTTTTAATTAGATTTTAAAGACTAATCTTTATAGAAACATTTTTTATTTTAAATATTGTTTTATAAAATTTTTTTACTCATAAAATTTTTGTTTTATTAGTCAAAACATTTCTAGGGTTTTTTTGGTAAAAATATGATTATTATGTAATTTATGTTCTAATTAATTATTATGTCATAAATGTTTGGTGTTGAATTTAATTTAAAATAGTTTATTATTATATAGGATTTTACTATGAAAAATATCTTGAAAAGTGGAAGAAGAGTTCTAATCCGGTTGAAGAAACATCATCTAATAAAGGAAATGTTAAAAATAAAGATCGTGGGAAAAAGCCTCGAGTAGGGGTAGAGTTTTTCGATTGTGAAATTATTGGTGATCCAGGATTGCATAAACCAATTGATAGTTATCCTTATGAAATTAGAGATGAATTAAGGAGACGGTATGTGGCTAAAGGTCCAACTCAACCATGTGATCATAAGTTTCCGCAAATTGATTTTGGTGAAATTAGGAGATCGATTCAAAATATATGGTTTAAAGGTTTTATTTGGTTAGAGTACAGTGTACATAAAGATGCAGCATTTTTCTTTTGTTGTTATTTGTTTGTTAAAGGTCACAATCACAAACCTGGTGATGATATGTTTACAGAAGTTGGTTTTAAAAATTGGAAACATGCGGAAGAAAAATTTAGAAACCATGAAGGATCTCCAAATAGTCCTCACTCTGTTGTTGTAATTTAGTTGTTGAGTTTCAGAAATCAAAGACATAATGTAGAATATATGTTATTGAAACAAAGTAGTCAAAGTGAGATTGACTACCATGCTCGGTTGACTGTTGTTGTAAAAGTGATTTGATTTTATTAAGGCAGGGTTTAGCTTTCCGTGGACATGATGAGTCAATAAATTCAATCCGACGAGGTAATGTTCTTGAATTTGTAAAATGGTATTGTGAGGAAGTGGAAGAAGTAAATAAGGTCATTAAATTGAATGCTCCAGAAAATAATCAATTGGCTTCTCTTAAAATTCAAAAAGAAACTATTAATGCTTGTGCAACGGAAGTGAGACAAGCTATTGTCGATGAGATTGGTGACAAGTTTATTTCTCTTTTTATTGATGAGGCTCGAGATAGTTAAGTAAAGGAGCAATTGTCTATAGTTTTGAGATTTGTTAATAATAATGGAGAAGTGGTCCAGCGTTATCTTGGAGTAGTACATGTTTGTGACACTTCTGCATAGACTTTAAAAAACAGTATTGATGATTTCTTTACAATAAATAGATTATCAGTTTCACGGCTCAGAGGTCAAGGATACGATGAGGCGTCTAATATGCATGGCGAGCTTAATGGATTAACACAAAAAAATTTTAGATGAAAATAAGCACGCATGGTATGTTCATTGCTTTGTTCACCAACTTCAATTAGTTCTTGTGACTACTTCAAAGAAATTGCATTTGTGACTAGTTTTTTTTTTAGTACGTTACTAAGATTGTGAATGTTGTTGGAGCTTCATGTAAAAGAAAGGATGCTCTTCTGCAAAAGCACTATGATGATCTTGTAAAACTTCCAGAAAGTAGAGAAGTTGCTATAGGAAAGGGCAAAAATCAGGAAACAAGTTTAGCTCGCCCAGGTGACGCTCGTTGGGGCTCTCATTTTAAAAAAAATATCTCGGCTTTTGCATATGTTGGATGTGGTGATACATATGCTTGAAACTATATTTGAAGGCATTGATGAGCCCAATAGTCGAGGCATTCCCCGAGGTTTAATTGAGAAAATGTTATAGTTTGAATTTGTATTCATTGCTCATTTACTTGTAAATGTATTGGCAAAAACAAATACATTGTCAATGTGCCTGCAACAAAGGACTCAAAACATAGTCACTGTTGTCCGGATAATTAAGACAATAAAGAATGAATTGAAGAAATACAGAAGTGGTGATGATTGTTAGGAGGAGTTATTGGAGATTGTTACTGCATTTTGCACAAATAATGATATTTTTGTGCCCAATATGCAAGATGCTATATGAGGTCGAGCTAAATATCACAGAAGTGTGGATGGGCAGTCAAAGACTTATTAGCATTTTTTTCGTCGAGACATCTTTTTTGAGGTAAATTTCTTTTTTCTTACAGATGATCGTTTTACAGAGTCAAATTCAGAGCTATTTATGTGCATATCATGGCTTGATCCTAGAGATTCATTTGTTAATTTTGATTGGAATCAATTACTCCATCTTTCGGAGTTATATTCAGATGATTTTTTTATGACTGATAAGTTTGAGCTTAAAGCACAACTTGATACATATATTTCTTACATAAGATCAAGTGATGGAGTAGCTTTCTCTAGCCTTACTAACATTGGAGATCTCGCAAAGAAGATGGTTTAGACAAAAAGTCAAAAGTCTTTTAATTTAGTTTATCGACTAATTAATTTAGCTTTCTCTTGCCTGTTACGACAGCTACTATTGAAAGATCTTTTTCTGCTATGAAAATGATTAAGAATTATTTATGCAATAGGATGGGAGATGAGTTTCTGAATGACAGTTTGGTTTGTTATGTTAAGCAAGAGATTTTTATGAGTATTGAAAATGAAGACATCTTGTAGCGGTTTCAGAATATGCAAACTCGAAGAATAAAATTTCCATGTTAATCATTCCCTTCACATGTAAAACTCTATTTTAGATCATTTTTAAATAGTGATTTCTTTTTCATTGTAAAAGTATTTGTATGAGTATTTTTTTTTTATATTAATCTTTAATCGTTCTAAATTAATTGCAGCTCATATTGGAGGTTGCCTTTTGCTCGTGCTTGATCAGTTATCTCAAGATTCTCAACGAATTTTGCATTAATATCTTCAGCTTTGATAGAGGTATTTATCCCGTGAGTGATGGTTAATTATTCCTCGTGAGTGATGGGTGATCACTCATCATTGATAATGGGCAATTACCTATTCTTTTGCTATTTTATTTGCATTAATATGTGATAGTTATCCCGTGAGTAATATGTAATCATACCTTGTGAGTGATCACTCCTCATTAGTAAAGGACAATTACCTATTCTTTTTGTTATTTTATTTGTAAATTTTGAATTGTTTGAATGTTTTTGTACCTAGAATGCATGTATTTCATAAACAAAATTCTAGAAAAAATTTTTAATATTATTTAGCCCCCAACTTTTCTGTCTTAGTTCTGCCACAGCCTATTGGTACCGAAAATTTGTCTGATGTACCCCCTTCTTTTGGGAACTTTTAGGGTTCTTTAATGCATGATAAAGTTGAAAAATTACTCATTTGAATTGAAACTCGAAGTTGGGTTTTACAATCTTGCTTTTTAAATACTAGAATTTGTGTTTCTATTGCGAAATTGGTATATATTTCTTCTTCCAGTTCCAGTCCCCTTTCCACTGTGATTGAAAACACAAAAACCTTACCAATCCCCATAAGGAAACATCAAATGCAGACAAAAGAAAATCCACTTAAAGTAAAACATAGCTCCGAACACCCCAATTTCTCTACTCCTCAGACTAGTTTCCCGTCAAAAACATTTTTGTTCCGATTAAGCACTTCAACAAATGCGAAATCAAAAAAACTTTATTGTTTTTTGGGGCAAAATTTTCATTTTACCTACGTCTTGGTTGCGCTTAGTCGGCGATTTCTTTTTTGCGGCTGCTGTTGTTGAGCAAGGATACACAAGAAGAAGAAGAAAAACAGGGGAGGGGCGCATGTGTTTTATTTAGTTGGTGAGAATGGTTTTATTTTTTAGTTATTTTTTGAATAAAATGAAACTGTGTTATTTTGGAATAAAATGAAACTATATTATTTTGGTATTGGATACACGTTGCATAGTGTTCGAGTCCATGTTCGAGTCCATGGTATAATAAGTCCTTCTTAACTGTACGAACAACTAACCACTTAAATGAATATTAAAATCTCTCGGTCATGATGAGATTTGCCAGAGTTTGGAAGTGATAAACTAATATGTTTTTGAAATCTGTAATATGCTCACTTGGGTTTTTTTGTTTTTTTTCATAAAAAAATCTAAATCTTTTAAGAGCTAATTCCAATATTATTTGATGGCGAGAGTTTTTGAGCGTGGGTATCTATTCTGGAAAACAGTCTTCAGGCTAAGGTAAAAATGGGTTTCCTGGATGGTTTGGATAGGCGGCCAACCTCATTGAGAGAGCGATGTGCATTATCCCGACCGTCGGATCCAATTAAGTTAGCAGCATGGGATCATTGCAATTCTTATGTCAAGGGTTGGATTATGGCTTTAGTGGAAGCCAAGTTCAAAGGGATGCTGACGCATAGCCGAATATCCAAAGAGATGTATGCAATTCTCAAGATTCGATATGCGGAAGGACTATAGTCCTAGAGTTTATCAATTGAGAAAAGAAATTCAATTCCTGAAACAAGGAAGCTTGAGCGTTACGAAATATTTTGGGAAATTGCAAATGTTATGGGATGATTTGCAGAGATACGTTCCAATTCTGAGATATGAACGTGGTGAGATAGCCAAGTTGATTGTTCAACAAAGAGAAGGTGAAAAAATCCATCAATGCTTGTTGGGTTTAAATAACAAATTTAGTGTCATGCGAAGCCACACGCTAAACACTAGTCCTTTCCAGATCCAGACAAAGTATTTGCAAATGCCATCAGGGAAGAACGACATCGATCTCTTGAACCTGAGACGAAAGTAGAAGGCCCCGCCTTCGATGCCCAAAGGATGCAACGACCTTTGTGTGACTTCTGTGGAAAACAAGGTCATGAAAAACAAAGTCGCCGGGCCTAACATGGCAAACCAAACGATAGAGGTAATGGAGAACAACAACGTCGCGGCTAAACTGGAAAAGGAAGAGGACGTGGTGGTTGAAGTGGTGGCAGGACCGCTGCTATAAATTATGCAACATCTATAATCAGTGATGATAAAATTAGAACTGGTCTGGCCATGTCTGTTTCCAATGTTGTAGGTCTTTTGACAAAACACATCTCAAAGAAATTGCATTGGAGGTGGCAAATCTCCTTAGAAGAACGCAACTCTCAAAATATGTCTGGTAAGGCAGCCAAAACACCATGGATTTTGGATAGTGGAGCCATGTATCTTATCACATATGATCCAAATGTTATCCAATATTGGCAACATTTGTCAAAACCTATGGAACGGTCAAATTATATAACAGTATTTAGCTTTATAAAGTTCTTTTTATACCAACATTTTCTTACAATTTAGTTTGGCAAGACCCCGTGATGAGCATGAGAATGTGGAAACTTTTCAAGGATTGGTTAAAAGGTCAATGTTAAGGAAGAGAGAAGAGAAGAACAAGGAAATGGTAGTTTTGCTTTAGAAGGACTTTCAAGGCTATACGTGAAAATACATTGGAAGGAGAAGATATAGACCAAAGAGGCATCAAAATACTCCTAATGGTCATGATGTACAAGAGGGAACCAAAAGAAGGAAGTGCAGAAGAAAAAAAGGGATTAAATTGCAATTGGACTTAAGAAGACACCCTACCGTCGATGGTAGAGTTGGACCTACTGTCATCGGTAGGTCTCTAATCCAAGGAGTCGCAAGAAGAAACCCTACAATCGATGGTAAGGTTAGACCTATCATCACCGGTAGGTCTCTGTCCAAGGGGTGCCAAGTGGACGACTCCTACCATCAACAGTAGGTCGAGCGTACCGTTGATGGTAAGTCTAGGCTGCGGCGACCATTTGAAGATTTTAAGCATATTTTGACTTCCAAACTTGGTTTATTAAATCCTATACTTGTAACTAAGTGTCCTAAGGAGCCCATTTACTTTCTTTAAGCTTAATTAGTAGCTAGGGCTTAGTGCTAATCACCAAGGGAGCTATATATACTCCTTGTGGCACCCATTTTGAAGACAATGATGAATGAATGAAAATTATTGAAGAGATAATTTTGAAAGAGAAACTACGGTTCCTAGTTCTTCTTTTTCCTTGTATATTAAGTTTTCAAATGTGTAATTTAGGCAAGTAATTCTTGAAGAAATTTCAAGAGTTCTTACTCAATCCAAATCCCACATTCCCTAAAGGTGTTAACTCTTTAGTTAGTGTTGTTAGAGATCAGGTAATTCCTTGTGAATGAGAGAAAGGTGATAGTTCTTATAACTATTGTTGGTTTCTCTTCTAGATAGGAATTTGTGTTTAATTTATTGCAATTTTTTCTATCATTTGACACCAATTTTTCCATTTTCAATCATACAAGTTTCTCTTTAAGACAGAAGATTCTTGGGCAAAAGATGGATCCGAGGAACACTAGGGGAGTTTAGACTATGTGGTATCAGAGATAATCTCTCTATGAGGTGAAAATTTATGTGTTTTGATTGTTGATTTCATTTATAAAAAAGCTAATTGAATGAAATTTTAAAAAAGGCATGAATATGGAATTTTCAGACAAAAAATTGCATGTGAAACGATTGAGATGAAAGTGTACCAAAATAAACCAAATTGAGTGGAATTTATCTCGTTTGAATGCTTGTTGAGTTCTAGGTCTTTAGAACAAATTTGAGTTGATTTGGACCTGATTTGGTTGGTCAATCTGTTCAAAACTTGGAAGGCATCCAGAAAATGCGACTGTTTAGAACATGTGGATTAATCGGCCTGTAGCTTGTGTTATACTCAATCAAACTAATCAACGTTTGTGCTTACATTCCTCTTCTTTGAACTGTGCATCTTTCTAAACATGTTTGACTCAATTTGGAATATTCACTAAGTTATTGATATTTTAGGGACAAGGTGTCATTATGCTCTATTTTCTGGAAATGTTTGTCTAGTACTGTTAATTCCTTAAATAGAGTTTCAAACATTTCTGTTTTGAATTGAAGCTCTTCTTTGATCATATTGCTAGGTGCTTTGCTCTTTCTTTTTGGGATTTGACACTTTTATTGGCTCATACTCTTGAATTGGTTCTTGAATTCTATGCACTCAAGTGTTTGTGAAAATATCTCTTAGTCCCTGGCTTCTTGTCATTTGGGAATTGCTTGCTTGAAATCCTTACGAAATTGCTCAGTAACTTGGAAGTCCTAGAAGCTATTCTAGTGAGTGAGGAATAGTAAGAGGCAAGAGGGTGAGATTAGTTTCACAAAAGAGATTGAAAGTGAGTAACAAACACGTAGGTTGAGCGAATTAAAGTTGAGAGGTACACTTAGGGAGCAATGAGATCCTTTGTTTCTATCACATGTTTTCCATTTTGTAGGTGTCAATATTATAATCATGTATGTAAAAAAGAACTACCAAAGAGAGTATGAGAAATACCATGAAGGCTCTAATCATGGTGCCTATACTCATGAAGGATATGACTTTGGTGCTTATGGTAGAAATGATTATAATGTAAGGAGGAGGTATTTAAAGAGTATGAATACCTTTTATGGGAATAGAAGTTATAGAAATAAATCAATGGTTGATAAAAGGTTAACGTAGGGATGACATTGTTGATAAACATATGGATAGGAAAAATGGTGATGGAGACTTGGTCTCAAAACTTGATGGGTATGGAGGATCATTGGTAGTCATGAGGAATATTGATTCTCAAGGACTTGAAGAAGTGTCCATTCATCAAAGGGAGAGATTGTTCCACAAAAGATGCAATATCATCAACAAAGCTTGTCACCCCCTTATTTATAGAGAAAGTGATACAAAGTTAGCTAGTGCCTACCTTGTAAATAAAATGATCTTACCTACTGCGGAGCATCCTAAGCCCTTAATGGTCATGAAAAGGTGTGGGTTACTAGACAGGTATGGGTATCATTTTCCATTGGAAGATATATAAATGAGATTCACTCTGATCTTATTCCAATGCAACTGAGCCACTTGATATTCGGACAACCATGGATAGATACAAAGAAGGATTCCTATGATGGCGTCAAGAAGACATACTCCATTGAAAGGGGTGGTCATAAACATAACCCTTAAACCTCTCTCTCCTACTTAAGTTATTGAAGATCTAAAGAAATTAAAAGAGAGAATGCAAGGAGAACAAGAACAACCAAAGGGTATTGAGATGGTGATTTGTGGGGAGGTAGAAAGGACAATAGACAATGGTGAAACTTCAAAAGGCAAAGGAGTGGAAGTAGAAAAGAATGAGAAATGTTTTGGAAAAGTAAGCATTGAAAAAAAAAATAGTTGAGAGATTAAATATCTTTGGGTCCATCTCTCTTCTTTCAAGAGAGAGTGAGGAAGATGAGTACTCAAAAGAAAAAGAGAGTGAGTTTTAGATAAGTGAGCAAGAAAAGAAAATGAGAGTCTCATAGTAAAACAAGAAAGTTATAAAGAAGAGCAAAGAGTCAAAAAGATTGTTGTACTTGAAAAGAGTGAGGAAGTGAATTTCTTTGCTAAACAAACTAACTCATTCTTCTCTAGTGAATGTTTATGTGTGTAGAATTTTGAAGATTCAAGCAAGGACGAAGGAGGAAAGCTTGTCTACAAGCTCATCACACCATAAACTTTTTTCCTCTACTTCCTACATGTGCTTTGAGATTTAGTTTAAGGAAATTAGGTTGTTTTCATTTGTTACCATGGAAAATGGAAATCAACTTTGTTTCCTTAACTGTCTTCAAACTTTACTTGTAAGGAGACACTTCACTGAGTTTAATTCCATTTCATATGCAATTCCTAGAGTTGATGATTACAATTTCAATATTGTTAAATGTGTTTCTTGTGTGCTAGGAGTTGAGGACAAAAGGAGCATGGAGAAAGATCTTGGCCCTATTCTTGAAGACTTATCAATAAGTCTATCTCTTAACCATTCTTTTTCTTTTAAGGAATTAAAGTCTTTGTTGGTTTCTTATACTATCATGTGGGCATATATGTTGATATATGTATTATTTCTTTTGATGGAATTTCTTTCTTCTTACGCCTACTCTACCAAAGTACTTCTTTTTTCATATCTCTCTCAGGATCCATTGATGAGTAGTGGTGTACTAGTCGATCCTTCTTGTTATGGTTCTGGTGCTTTCAATGATGCTTCTCTTGTTGAGCCTAATGTTGTTGGTTTTGAGTTTTAATGTGCCTTACTTGATGATTTTCATGAGAAGATTATAGGAATGTATGTTGAGCAATGTGAGTATGTTTTACCTTTCCTTGATGTTTTTGAGAAATGTCAATGATTTTATTCTTCATAACCAATTATGTAGATCGGGAAAGCCAAGAAGCTAAAGATTTGTTACATGGACCATTAACTAGTGCAAGGCCGAAGAAGATCAAAGATAATGATGGAAATGTGGATAATGGTATGGTTGTTACATGGAAAATACTTTGAACATCAAGCTTGAAGGATTTAAAGAGCAACGAAAGGCTTCTAAGTTGTTCTCAATTTGTTCAATTCGCAATGATCAATTACGGGAATAAAGTGGAGGTAAAAATTGATCAAGTGTTGGAGAAAAGTAACACCGTCGACGATAGCCCTACCCCTACTGTCGCCATAAGTTTCTGCGTGTGAAGCTCTTAGAAGATGGCACCCTATCGCGTCCAGAAGGTCTCACCCTACCGTCGCCGGTAGGGTTCGGCTGGGGGAAGGCTAATGAAACCTTTGAGATAGGAATGTATTATTCAACCTGTTTTTCAGCTTTTAATCAAGAGTTTAATGGGTGTTTTCAGCTATTAATCAATTGTTTAGCTAGGGTTAAGGATTGGCTTATATATACCGCATTATAACTCACTGTAAACAACTTTGATGAATTTGCTAAAATTTTAGAGAGGTTTCTCCAATTGTCTCTAGGTTTCTTCACCCTTCTTAGGCAGCTTGCTAAGGGTTAATGTCTTTAGTTCTGAACAATTGATTGCCTTAGGTTGACGAGTCTATGGAATTCAATTGATCATTCTAATTCTTTTTTTTGATTGAGTCTTAGAGTTATTGTTCTTTGATCCAATGGATCTTAGGTCTTCTAGTTTTTGTAGTTGAGGTTTTGAGGCCTTAGTTTTCTCAAGGTTCGTCCTATCAAATTAGGAAAGAATTTTGCTTCTTAATGTTGGGTTTATGAGGCTTAGATTCTCATAGGTTTTCCATTGGAGTGTTGAAGTACAAAATCCTCGACAGAGGTTCTTCATCAAAGAAGGTGATCTTGGGAAGGTGTTGATTCCAATCTTCAATAAAAAATGAATCTACATCAACCAACTTCAAACCTTTCCCAGAGAACAAATGGCATTCTTTTGTGACAACTATTAGTTTTCTAATATAAATCATTCTTTGAACACTTTTATTGGAAACGACCAAGGTTTCAAATTTTATCATACGCATTTAAGAAATTCTTATTATTAAAAGATTTTGAAGCCAAGGTAGAAATGGGATTTGAAATGTTTAAAGCCATTCTTTGTGACTTTTTGCAAGTTAATGTGGGAAATGATATTTTTGAGCAATCTTGGAAAACTTTCATTGACAAGCATTTTCTTACCATTTGCCTTTTATGGAGTGGTGTATGATGAAATTATTCTTATTTCAATTGTTAGATTTCGGAAAGACTCTTGGATAACATTTTTTAAGTATTGATTCAATGGGACTTTGTTCTAGCATCTATCTTTAGGAGAGTTCTTGAAGGAAATCGTTTTAAAAAAGGAAGGTAGAAAATCTTGGAAATTTGAAAATTTTAGGTCTACTTTTGCTCATCAAAATTTTGAAGTGTTTGAATGTGTGAAACATAAAGTCTATTCTTTATTTCCAAATGCTTTTGATTCCATTTTCAAGATACATTTTCAATATCACTACCCTTTTAAAAAAGAGACATCTCAAACTCATGATTTTTTTTATTTAATTTTTGAGTTTGATGAGGATACTAGTTTCTATTATCACCTACCTTTTAAGGATATTAATGATTGTGCCTTATTTGGAGAATTGGCAAGAAAGTTTTTCTTAAGGAGCTTCATTTTAAACTTCTTTTCTAAAGCTTGTGAAGGAACATTTCTTATTTTGGATCTTAAATGTTTTCAAAACTTCTTGTGCTTAATCTTGAAATCTATGTCTAATTTGGGCTTTATGCTTCATCGTCCTTTTAAAAAAAATTTGGAATATTATTGATGTGCTTGAATACCATATTTCCATGGTTTTAATTGTGTTCTTCTTGGGAGACGTCGTGTAAAGTAATGTTGTTATATGCATCAATCTTCCTTGGACAATCTTTTCATGAACTTTTATGCCTATGCATCTTTTAAATTTCATAGACCTTTCCAGGAAGAGTTGATTTTGTTGATTTATTTTAGATTGAAGATGTTGGCTAATAAACTTCATGCATTAGCGTTCCCTTCTTGTCTAATTCTTGAGTACTTTGGTCATTTTCATATTATTGCTTCTTTTAATGCTTCCACTTTTAGTGTTCCCCGCCTGTTGTGGTTATTTAAAGGATTGGATTTGAGGACGAATCCTTTTAAAGGGAAGGGGTACGGTATGACCCTGGATGAGCATGAGAACATGGAGACCTTCCAAGGATGGTTACATGGTCGATGGCAAGGAAGATGGAAGAAGAGAACAAGGAAATGGTAGTTTTGCTCGGGAAAGGCTTTCAAGGTTGTACGTGAAAATGCATTAGAAGGAGAAGATGTAGACTAAAGAGGCACCAAAATACTCCTAATGGTCATGATTTTCAAGAAGGAACCAAAAAAAGCAAGCATAGAAGACAAAAATGGCTTAAATTGCAATTAGCCTTGTTAGTAGCCCTAAGGGCATTATTGTATATATTTTTTATTATGATTAACATATGTTTGTGTGATGAGTATAGCTTAGTCTCTATAGAACAAAAGAAGCATTTTTTAAAGTCTCAAGGCTACACTACATAAGAAGTAAAAAATCTTGGAATTAAAGCATAATGAAGAAGGAGAGATCAAGCTATTCCAAGATCAAGGCATTTAAGACCTTGAAAACTTATGTCTTAGTTAGAGATATGCTAAGGTATTTTGTAAAACTCTCTAACTCTCATCTTTGTTTGTTGATCAAGTGTGAAGCTTCTTGGTTGAATTTCTTTTTATAAACTATTCTTGAAAAATCCAAGTATTCTTGATAGAGTTTTTTATGTCTTCGAAAGTTTCCTTATCTCTAAAAGAGCATCAAGAATACACATTTTGAAATGTGAAGGAAAATTCTTTTTGTTTAAGGAAAACTGGCTTGTTTAAGGAAAACTAGCTTTTAAATCCTTCTGAAAAAAAGGGTCATCCAATTTTTTAACTGGTCATCCGATTTTCAAAAAGGTTCGTCCGATTTTCAAAACTGGTCATCCTATTTTTAAAACAGGTCATCCGATTTTCAAAATCAAACATCCTATTTTAAAATCGGTCGTCCGATTTTTCTAGCTTTAGAAAAATAGGTCGTCCGATTTTTAAGAGGTATCATCCGATTTTTGTAGGATGCGTCCGAATCCTTTTGTTTCAAAAATAGGTCGTCCAGTTTTAGTCTTTTACCGCAAAAATATTACCGTTACACAGTGTAACAGCTACTTTCTTCTCCTTCATATTTATATGGACTTTGATCAATTGCAAAAAGAATGGAGGTTGGTTGAAAAATTTATTGAGATCATTTTAGAACATTTAAAGAGCTTTAAAAGTACATTCTTTCAAATATCTTCATCTCATAAAAACAAATAGAAAAATCTTCTTGGAGCTTCATTGTTGATCATCCATCAAAGAAGAAATAAAGAAGAGCTTATAGAAGTATTCCATTGAGTTGTATCTTCCTCTTCTCAAGCTCATTTGGTAACATTGTTCCTCACTCTTCTTATTCTTTTATTGTGATCAAAGGTTTGTGGAAAACCCTTTGGGTGATCATTTGATAAATTTGTTGTATTGTTGTGTTGTGTAAACTTTGAGGTTTTTGTGTAAAACCCTTGAAGGGTGATCCTCATTGTGTTGTTGTGTAACCAACTTTGAAGATAGTGGATTTGTGAAATCCTTGGGTTGAGTCTCAAGGTAGTGGATGTAGCTCTTTGAGAGAGTGAACCACTATAAATTGTTGTGCATGTTCTTTAAAGTTTAATTCTATGCTCATTGCTTGATTGCCAAAACTATAAGATTTTGTTTGGTGTGGATTCTTATCAAAAAGAGTTTTAGAATTCTTTCACAAACAAATTGGAGGTTTATCTTTCTAATCACACAAATTTTTTTTAAAAATTAGCCAAAAACCTTATTCACCCCCCCCCCCCTCCCCCCTTCCCCTCTAAGGTTTTTCAAGCCTCAAGAAGACACCCTACCGTCAATGGTAGGGTTGGACCTACCGTCACCAGTAGGTCTATGTTCCAAGGAGTCTCAAGAAGGCACCTACCATCAACAGTAGGGTTAGAGCTATCATTGAAGGTAATATTAGACCTACTGTTACCAGTAGGTCTTTGTTGAAGGGGTGCCAAGTGAACAACACCTACCACGATGGTAAGTCTCAGTTGCAGCGACCATTTGAAAAATTTAAGCTTATTTTGACTTCCAAACTTGCTTTATTAAATCCTAGACTAGTAATTAAGTTGTGTAAGGAGCCTATTTACTTTCCTTAATTTCAATTAGTAGCTAGGGCTTGGTGCTAGTTACTAAGGGACCTATATATACTTCTTATGGCACCCATTTGAAGACAATGATGAATGAACTAAAATTATTGAAGAGATATTTTTTAGAGAGAAACTAGGGTTCCTAGACATCTTCTTTTTCCTTTTTTATTAGTTGTTCCAACTTGTAATTTAGGCAAGTAATTCTTGAAGGAAATTCAAGAGTTCTTGTTCAGTCCAAACCCTACATTTCCTAAAGGTGCTAACTCTTTAGTAAGTGTTGTTAGGGATTAGGTAATTCCTTGTGAATGAGGGATAAGTGATAGTTTCTATACGTATTGTTGATTCCTCTTCTAGATGGGAATTTTTGTGTTTAATTTTCTGCATTTTTTCCTTTCCTTGGACACTAATTTAGCCTTTTCCAATCATACAAGTTCCTCTTGAAGAGAAAAGATTCTTGGGCAAAGGATGGACTCCGAGGAAGACTAGGGGAGTTCATACCAGTTTCGATCAGAAAACTTACACGAGAGAACAATTGTGATGTTACTTACCCTTACGATTCTTGTTTTATTCAGGATCGAACCAGGCGGAGGACGATTGGTATGGGGGAAGTTCACAAGGGGATTTACTATTTCAAGAACATGGCACATGTTGCAGTGGTTCAGTCTAAGAATCTTCCTCAACTTTGGCATCACCACCTTGGTCATCCTTCCACCTCAGTTTTAGTAAAATTTCCATTGAATGTTCAAATTCCAAGTTTATGCAATTTTTATTCCTTTGATGTTCACCATAGAGCAAAAGATATTCGTGCACCTTTTTCCTTAAGCAGTAATAAAGCATCATTTCCTTTTGAACTTATTCATTATGATTTGTGGGGAAAATGCAATACTAGTTCAATCACTAGTGCACATTACTTCCTTTCCATAGTTGATGCTTATTCAAGAGCCACATGATATATGTTTTAAGTAATAAAATTGACACTAAAGCAGTGTTTATGAAGTTTCATGCCATGATCAAAGTACAATTTAATATGGACAGTAAGAGAGTTCGAAAGTGATAATGGCACATAATTCATTTCCCTAAAGTCATTCTTTGTTGAAATCGGAATTTTACATGAAACTTCATGTGCTGGACTTTCATTGAAATTTTGGGGCGAGTGTGCTCTCACTGCCGGTTACTTGATTAATAGAACACCCACCAAAATTCTAAATGGAAAAACACCGTATGAGATGATTTTTGGTAAGGTTCCATCTTATGGTAATTTGAGAATTTTTTGTTCTCTTTGTTATATAATCATCATCCACATACAGAAAAATTTGATGAGCGATCAATTAAGTGTATTTTCTTTGGTTATCTGATGGGGCAAAGAGGATAGAAACTTTATATATTTTGCAAATTGGAAAGATTTCTATTTCTAGAGACGTTTATTTTTGCGAAGATATTTTCCCTTTTACAAGCACAAACCAAGTTCCATTGTAATCACAACAGCCAGCAAGTTCATATCCTTAGGTTTCAGGGGGAGCTTCAGACATCATAGATGATCTTCTGGACGACAAACATGGTCCGATCATCAGTCCGGCACCACAGCCTGTGGATGAGCCCACAGCCGCTTTGTCACCTAGTTCGGCGGTTGAGACAGCTTCACACCAGTCCACGGTTGCAGTAGATAGTTCAATTTCTTAGCCGCTTCCGCCATCAAGCATGTCAGACCCCTCTCCAACTGCCGACCTTCATCAGCAGCATCAACTGGTTGAGCTTCCACAACATGATCCGCAAATTGATGTTGGTCTCCGTCGATCGCAAAGAAGCAAATAACCACCTGAAAGCTTAAGGACTATGTGTGCCATGTTTCCCCTAGTGGACAAACCCACCAATCCTCTGCTCCAGGTACAACTCACCCTTTTCTTCTTAATTATGATAATTTCTCACCCTCTCACAAATTATATCTAGCACTTGTTTCTTCCAATTGTGAACCCAAGACATGCAACGAAACTACTACCAACCCCAAATGGTGTCACGCCATGGCAGAAGAACTTGCTGCCCTTGAGAACAACCGGACTTAGACATATGACCGTCTTTCTTTTGGCAAAGAATAAATGCAAATGGGTTTATTGCACAAAGGTGATGGCTCCATTGAGCGGTATAAAGCATGTCTTGTTGCTAAAGGTTGTTCTTAGGTCTAGGGGGAGGACATCACTGAGACTTTCGCACCAGCGGCCAAGATGACTACTGCACGTTGTTTACTGGCCCTAGCAGCTTCCAAAGGTTGGTTCCTTCACCAAATGCATGTCGAGAATGACTTCTTGCATGGAGATTTAAGACAAGAAATTTATATGGAGTTCTACCGGGTTTTCCTCCACCAAAATCTGGATATTATTGTCGTCTCCGGAAATCTATTTATGGACATCAACAAGCTGGTAGAAACTGGTTTGCTAAACTAAGTTCAACATTACTCCATTTTGATTTTCAACAATCTCCATAGAGCATTCTTTATTTGTTTACAAACACGAAAAAATATTTATTGCTTTACTTATTTATGTGGATGATATTGCCATTACTAGGAATGATCTTGAAAAATGCAAAGAATCAAGATGTTTCTCAAGGCAGATTTCAAAATAAAGGATTTTGGACCCTTAAAATATTTTTTTGACATAGAAGTTGCTTGTTCATCAAAAGGGATTTTTCTTTGTCCGAGAAAACATGCCTTGGATGTTTTTAAAGAATGTGGGCTAACATGAGCTAAGCCTAGTATTATGCTCATAGAGCAGCAACACAAATTTTCTAATGAAGATGGGGATTTATTTGATGAACCAAGACGGTATAAGCCACTTGTTGGAAGATTGTTGGAAGATTGTTAACTATCATTAGACCGGACATTATGTGAGAACCGTGAATAAAAACATTGGAAGCAATTTTGCGAGTTGTGAGATACATTAAGGGTTGTCCCGAAAAGGGTATTCTATTACCCTAAAACAACTCAGACTTGAATTTAGTCGCAATCGCCTACTGTGATGCTAATTGTGGTGCTTTTCCAATGACTAGAAGGTCCATTTCTGGATTCTTTGTTAATTTTTGCTCCACATCAATCTCTTGAAAGTCAAAGAAATAACAAGTGGTGTCACGTTCCTCAATAGAAGCAGAAATAGGCCCATGACAAATACAACTAGTGAAATTGTTTGGTCACGTGAGCTGTCAAGGTTTTTGGGTATCAAACTTGTAGCTGCACGACTGTACTGTGATAGCAAATAGTTTTACATATTGCAGCAAATTTAGTATTTTAAGGAATTACAAAACACATAAAAATAGATTATCATTTCGTCTATGAAAAATTGTAATCTGGACAATTGGTTTTGTCACATAGCTTCTGGTCAGCCAGAAGATTTGCTAACCAAAGCCTGGAGCTTTAAATAATTCAAATATTTAAATAATAAGTTGGGTGTCATTGATCCACATACCAACTTGAAGGGAAGTATTATTGAATCATGTGTGAATATAATTTTACGTACATCTTGATAAACTAGAAACTCTAATTGATAGGTAGAGAACATAATTGCATTTACATTAGAAGACTTCCTTGTAGTCAGCCTATAATCAAGGCGTCCATATCTATTTAATCCTAATACAATGAGAAAGCTAAGTGAGTTATTCTTCCAAGGGATTTTTTCTTTTTTTATGAACTACATTAACACTTTCAACTCATGGCTCTCTTTTTTAAAATGAGACTTAAAAGTGACTGTAATTTCTATTTACTTATACACTTTTTAAACAATTAAAATTAAATATCAACAAGTAGAAATAGACCTTATATCATGAGGTTAATGTTCCTCTTTGGTCAAGTAGCTAAAGTAGTCTTACATCATATTAGTCCTCTGCCTTTTATTTATTTTTTTCTTTTTATCTTTTCTTTTTTTCTTCCTTACAAATTTTTAAAGAAATAATTAATTCTTTATTTTATAAAATCCTCTTTTTATTTAATTCGAGAAAAAGTGTTAATTCTTATACTAACTTTATTCTATATATATGTAGAAAGTGAAAATAAAAAATAATTATATATTTAAGGATTCACTAATTAAAATTTAAAATATCAATCATTTCATTTTAATAGTAATGTCTTTTAGACCCGAGTCTATTAAAAAACTTTAAGTATATGAAAGTATCAAATTTTATATTTGAATTTTTCTTGGTCTACAATTTGTAGTGTTGTACCCTACTCTATAGGGTTCCGAATCCTCATTTTTTAAAATAATTTCTCTATAATTTTAAAAATAAAGTAAATCACAATACATTATCTTAATTCAATTAAAAAAAACTCTATAATCATTTTAAAATTTGACCTACAGTAACATTAGTTAATAAAATTAATTTGAAGCACAAGTATTCAAATTCAAAATAACAATACTAATACATAAGAAATTAATTTCTAAAAAAGTTAAAATAGTAGTTTATTATCTATTTTCAACCTTTTAATCTTCTTTAACAAAATTATTCAAAATACAATAGGATACACATGTAAAAAAGAATAAAAATTATTTATATTTTCATAATCCTCTAACTAAAATACGGTTTGTTTTTATTAATGATATTAATGAGATTTTAAGTTTTAATTGTTGAATACTTGTTTTGAGGGAATGTTGAACACCTACCATATAATTGATTTTTTTAATCTTGATTTTCTAAATAGATACTCAAGGATTTGAAATGGCACATCTTCCCTATCATCAAGTTTAGACTTTCTTTGTTGGGAAAATCTTTCCTTTCTAAAATGCACCCAAACCCAATCACCGAGTTTGAATACCACTTTTCTTCTTCCCATATTTCTTTTCTCTACAAGCTTTTTGTTGGAGTTGACAATGGCTTCATGGACCTTTGCATGAATTGTTTTCACAAAATCAGCGTTCTTGCTGGCATCCTTGCTTAATGCTTGATCTATAGGCAAAGGAACCAAATCAAAGGGAGTTAGAGGGTTAAAACCATAAACAACTTGAAATGGAGAATGAGAAGTAGTAGAGTGAGGTACCCTATTATAGGAAAATTCAATATGTGGCAAACGCTCCCCCCATTGCTGCAAGTTCTTCTTTAAAACAGCCCTTAGGAGTTGGCCAATTGTACTATTTACCACTTCATTTCTTTCAATTGCTCCAATCACCTCACTAGATTTCGCAAAGAAACCATTCTTTTCTTTCATCTCACTCTCTTTTTTTTGGTCACTCTTGTTTTTCATCACTCTTTCTTCACTCTTTTCTTTTTCCTCGACTCTCTTTCCCTCCTCGAATTTTTCTTTTGAGCTCACTTTCAGCCCTCTCTTTCTCCCTCATCTTTTTTTGTTCATCTCTCATTTGTTGAGGTGTAAGAACGTTCATAGTGCATGTTCTTCCATCCTTCATAAAAGAATAAGTATTTTTCTCTCTATTATGGAGGGACTTTCTATCAAATTGCCAAGGTCTTCCTATGAGGAGATGATATTCTTGCATGGACACCACATCACATAGTATCTCATCTTTGTAAGCTCTCATATCTATTGGTACCACAACTTATCTCAACACTTTAATTTCTCCACCATCATTTAGCCAATGGAGTTTGTAGGGTTTATCATGTTTTATAGCAGGTAGTTTCAACTTCTCAACAAGATAAGCACTAGCCCCATTTACACAACTATCACTATCAATGATAAGGTTGGCAATCCTTCCCTTAAGTTTACATTTAGAATGGAAGATGTTTTCTCTTTGTTCAATCATGTTATCATCAAAAGCTTGAGCACTTAGTGTGCTTATGGTAACTAAGCTCAAGACATCGTCAGTACTTTCTAAAGGGTTCAAATCAACATATTCATCATTCTCACCACTTTCTTCATGCTCAACACATTCGCCACTTCCATCCTCCTCCTCAATCCAAGCATCCAAATCCTCCCTAAAGATCAAAGCTCTCTTTGTCAAGCAACTACTTGCATAGTGTCCTACACCATTATATTTAAAGCACATTGGAGGGTTAGAAATGATTTCACCTCTCTCTTCCATCTTTGGTTTGTTTGGAGGTTGGAAAGTACCTCTAGTAGCCTCCTCCTCTTTTGGCCATGGCTTAAAGTTGGAAGTAGGTAGTTTTGTTGTTGCAACTTATCTTTGGTTGGGAAATGAAGATCGCATCATCCCACTTCTTTTCTTTTGGGATTCGATCTTTTTGCCAAGGTGGCACATGTCTTCATAAGTTGTATGTGGATACAACTCAAGTCGGTTGGCTATCTCCCTATTGAGACCACGAAGGACCCTAGCCATTTAAGTATCCTTATCTTCTTCCAAGTTCAACCTCAGGATGTAGAGCTCAAGCTCTTGTCTATATTCTTCTACACTTTTTGCACCTTGTTTCAAAGTCATGAGCTTATAATGAAGCTCTCTATAGTAGTGCTCGGGCACAAATCTTTCTCTCATCAAAGCTTTTAACTCCCTCTAAGTATCAACCGGTGGTGTACCACTTCTAACTCTTTCGTTTACTACCCTTTCCCATCAATGTAAAGCATAGCTGAAAAATTCGGCTATTACAAGTCTATTTTTAAGAACTCATTACAATTTTTCAACATAAACATGTTTTTACTTGCCTCTCCCAATCTAAGAAAACGTTAGGGGTCATTCTCACCCTTAAAACTAGGAAGCTTCCACTTCATTCGGTCCAAGGTTTTGTCACCTTGGCCTCTTCCACGGTTGGCAACAGATGGAACATATTCTTGATCATCATATTATGGCTCTCCATGCCTAGTTTTGGGTCTTAGAACTTCTTCAAAGTGTCTAGGCATGCCTCTTCCTCCAAAACTGCCCCTTCTGCCACTGTAAGGAAGTGGATGAAATTCTTCATCAAAATGTGGAAGTTGGTGGAACTCGGTTGTCCTAGAGAAATTGAATGGTCCATTGCTCCTTGGGGTAGTAATATTGAGACTACCGTGAGGACTAACCTCCTTTTGTTGATTAAAGAGATTAGTGACATCCCTTCTAATATCCCTCATCTCATCTCTTAGGGATTGTAACTCTTGCATTATAAGCCTCAAAGGGTCATCATGTTGGGAGTTGCTAGACTCTTCTCCAAAAGGAGTTGGTGATTGAGCTTGGGTTGACAACTTGATAGTGTTTACCTCACAAAACTCTCTTATTTAACTCTCTTTTCTTTTTCTGAGGATATTCTCACAACTCTTGCCTTTTTCTAAGGTTCCAGTCTCAAAGAGTTCTATAAGTTCTTAACAAATATTTAACACCTCTACTCAAGTTTAAAACAACCCAAAAAAATCACAAACAAAAACTAGTCGAGAAATATCAGAAGCAAGAAAATGATATTGAGTCATCTTTTCATTTTAAGAAAGTTCAACAACATCTCCAAGAGCATTGAGTCAATAATGGTAGATTGACCAAATGAGGAAACAAATACTAAAAAAAAAATTTCGACCACAAATACAAAAACAAAGCTAGGATATTTCAAGAATACAAAAGAATACAAAACAAACGTTTCTAGCAAGCAGAGTAGATGATATCTCAGCTTGTTTTGAAAATTGGTATTGAAACACAAGTCTAAATTGAATGAGTTTTGTCTAGAAAGACTCCTCACTAAAAATTCTTAAGTTTAGGCTCAAGAATAAAAAAGAAAATATTAGTAAAAGAGAATATATGCTCAAATCTTTTCAACACTTTTTGTCTACGGAAAGTCAGGTGCACTTTCAAGTTTTTTTACTATTTTGAGATAACAAATGAAGTCAAAATTAGATGATAATTGTTTCATTTGTTTCCCAGGTCAATGTAGTATAATTACATGTAAAAATATTGCAAAGTTCTAGTCATATTCCAGGTCATTCAAGCACTCTATTTTTTATTGCCATTCTCCAGCAATCTTGTCTCTTTTCTCTCTCTTTTTTCTCTCTTTTTTTTTTGTATGTAAGATATCTCAAAAACACTTACTTGAAGGTGGCTCTGATACCAAATGATGTGGAATGTCTTCAAGAGCATAAAATTTCGTCCAAGAAGTAAGGGAGAGAACAAACAAAACAAGTGTAACAAGTAGAAGAGAGAAAGTGCCTTTGAAAGGACTTTAAAATGTTAAACTTCAAGCAACCTTGGATATATTAAATCCAAGACCTCAAGAAGGTTTAAACAAAATCTTTTCTTTAAAGTTCAAGCAACCTAAGGTACTTTGAGCCTTAGACTTCAATGAAATAAGAAGAAGACCTCAAGACTAGTTTCCTAAAAGAGTGCACTAACTAGTATGAAGGAATTTTGATGGTCAACCTTGAAGCTCTTGGAACTTTCAACAAGTCTTCAATGTGAATTTTCTTTCAAGGAAGTTCACCATTGAAGAAGATAGAAAAAAACTAAGGTAAGAGCTAAGAATACTAAGAGGAAAACATTTGTCTTGAAATATCTTTTGATTAGCTTCTTCAAAATGGAAGACTACATATTTATAGAGACTTGAGGGAGAAATTAGGAATTTTTCCCTCTTATATTTTCAGCCCAAAATTTAAGCCCCACAAATTTAATGCCCAAAATTTAAGTCCCAAATTTAAGGCCCATAAAGATATATTCCAACCCTCCAATATTTTCAGCCCAAAGGATAGATATAACATATACATTCACTTGATAAGACAATGAAGGTGCTTTAATTGCATTTGGATTATTCTAGAGTACTAGTCAACACATTGCAAAAAATAGGAGACAATTTTCCAGCTCGGGCAAAAGGGCTTCCAACCATTGACCAAGGTGAATTTTCAATTTCTAATTTATTCAAAACTTTAGCATATTTCCCCATAAAGTCTTTGATATCAAAATTTAACCTTTGAAACTTCTCCTGCTCAATTTGATCCTTATGACTATTTAGTTGCTTTGCCTTGGCTTTTGTCACAACTTCTTGATGTTCTTGCATGTCTAACCGGTTCACATCAAAAAGCCATCCCCACACAAAAATAAAATAAAAGAAGAAGAAACAACTAACAAATAAAAGAAACAAGAAAAATAAAAAAGAAATCAAATAGAACACAAAAATATAAAATAAGGGAAAAGAAAAGAAAACTCCCTATTTCGGAACTCAATCCTTGCTGCCGCCCTTACTACTGCCTTGATCTAGCATGAATTTATTGCACAGTCAGGCTAGCATCACTTCTAGGCAATCGATCGATGCCCTTTGATGTGCCAACTCGTCCTAGTAGTGGTAAGTGGACTTTACTATTTCATTCAATTGCATCCCTTTGATTTCTTGATTGACTAGGAATTGCTCAAAGGCAGTCTGCATCTCTGTTTAGAATGCATCCATCGGGATCGTACTTTGGGCACCAACCTCATCCTCCTCATCATCATCCTCACCTGGTTGCGAGGATGACGCTCCGATGCTAGATGAAGTGGTTTTCTTTATTAGTAAAAAACCGGCGGAGCGGTCCCGCAACCTATCTTCTTCGGGAGGGTGGGGGATCCACTTCTTTTTCTTCTCGTTCCATCAGTAACTGCAATTGTTGAATGTTGTGAATTGAATCATTTGTTGCAGCCTGGTTGATAATCACCGTTCTCCTGTGAAATTGACATTAAAAAGCAGAAAATATTCAAGATAGTATTACAGGATAACAGAAGACATGCTTTTTAGTATTATCACAACCCGTGTTGTGCATCATATGGATTATCAAAGACGAGAAAGAGAAGGGGGGATTTTCTATGGGGTTTATCAAGAAGGTATATATCAACAATACGGACTTCACTAAATATGCCCCCTTTTTGAATAAGAGTACGGCCAAAGAAGAAAGCGAGGGCCCATGGAAGGAGGGATGGAAAATCGCCCCCATAGATTATTCTACGACGATCGAGAGCTCGGTGCTGGATATTAAAATGGCTAGAAGCCGCATCGAAATTCCAGTCCGGGTCCTCATCTATAGACCTCCTATTGGTATCCACAATGACTGTATTCCCATTGTTTGGAATCCCAAGAATGGATGCCAGTCGTTTCCTTTCTAGAACGATCCGAACCCTTTTGACATGAGAGATGATGGTAGGAGCCATTTTATGAAGCATATTTGCGTAGAATACTCAGACAGGGTCGGGATAGTAGTCGCTAGAGAGGCGGAGGAGAAGAATGCCACCCAACCCTCTAAAAAGACTTTCAAGCCTAAAATGCTCTATGACCTCTTCACCAAAATATTTTTCAACAATCATGTTAACAGATGCCCTATCGGCGAGCCATTCCCAACTGGTGTCCGCGAGATGCTGGGGAACGGACAAACATTAGGAGTGGGGTCAAGCGAGGTCCCTTCAACGCCCCTTTTTACTTAGATTTTGAGGAAGAAGCTACAGGTTTCTTGGGAGCCATAGGAAGAATAAAAACAAAAGGGAAGATAGGAAAATGAAAGGGAAAGACAACAATGCAACACAAGAAGCCCCAACACAAACAATTATAAGAACACGAAAACATGCACAATAATCAAAATGCTAAGTAGCCCATGTGTGTAATAGTATCCTACGTAGCCCGTGGGTGTAATAGTATGTAAAAATGGTATAAATAAAATACAACAAAATTTTTAATAAAACAAAAGCAAAGATTAAAATTTAAACTAAAGTATAGGCAAGGAGGGAGACTAAGTTTAGAGTAAGCTTGTAGTTGTTTGAGAAAACAATGATTCTCCTTGAACTTTTGCTCTTTTCTATGTCTCTCTCGGAATGCCGCCAGAGTTCACCAAAATTTTGCCGGAATTGTTGTCAGAAAAATTTTTGGACTTTTTCTGCAAAAGTTTGTTAGAAAGCAAAATGCAACAAAAAACTAAGTTAGTTTATAACAAAAATAACACAAAAACCGAAATTACAAAGGATTCAAGAAAAATTGAAAATTAGAGAGAAAGGTGATGGAAGGGGAAATTGAAGGGAAAGGTTGGTTCTTTTGGGTGAGGGGTGGAAGAAGAAGATGGGTATGTGGTTTAATTTGGTTAGAATGTTGAGAAGAAGAGTGGAGGAGGTAGAGGGTTTTAGGAGAAAAGAAGAGAAATAGAAGAACAATAGAAGAGAAAGAAAGAGAGAGACGGAAAAATACCAACCAAGGGAGAGAGTAAGAGTGTTGATGCCTTCTTCTTGCTGGAATTGGTGGAGTTTCACCGGAGTTGTGAAGGAAGATGGACAATCATTAAGGGAGTTGTGAAGGTGAGAGGAGGTTATGAAGACATTGAGAGAAGAGGAAGAGGGAAAATAAAATTTGTAAGGGTTTTGGAAGTTTAGAGGCAAGAAAACTGCAACAAAAATTATCCCAATATTATAATTTGGAGTCGAAAATTTGGTTGACCCGAGCCATTTTACCTTGGGAAAACCTGACCCGGAACTTACTTGGACCCTATCGCCGATGGTAGGGCAAGACCTACCATCCGCAGTAGGTCACTGTTTGCTTGGTGCCGAGAGATTCCTATAGCCTACTGCCGATGGTAGGGCGAGACCTACCATCCGCGGTAGGTCTCGGTTTGCTTGATGTCGAGAGAATGTTGTAGCGTACCACCAGCGGTAGGGCGAGACCTACCGTCCGTGGTAGGTTGCTGCCGAAGGACGCCCATGCTTACCTGTAGCCTACCTGCAACGGGTGGGTAAGATCCACCGTCCGCGTTAGGTTTCCGTCAAACCTCTGTTTTGCTTCATTTTTTGCAAATTTATAGCCCCATTCAAGCCACTTACTTTAACTTCTTATAGGCCTTTAGGTCCTCCCGTTTTCTTCCAAAAGGACCTTGATAACTTTAACAAATGATTAAAGTAGAAAAACAAAACGAAAAGACGAAATAGAAAAATTTACAATTAGAAAGAGTACTCCCTCTCTTAGGCACTATTTGCACCCCCTGGATCACGGTAATCTGGGTTTTTCTTTAAGTACTTCTGTACCGGCACCCATTCCATCTTGCCAATTTTTTTATTAGAAGAGGGTTGCCTCCGTTTCTTATGTTTTCTTCTTCGCTTTTCTTTGCTTTTTTTTTTGTAGTGGGTTCCTGCATGGTTAAGAATACTTTGTTAGTTTTAAAAGCTATTATGTATAAAATATTCTTAGTTTTTGATGGGGAGGTTAGGAGCAAAGGAAATTGGAATATTATCTCGTTTTTTTCGACCCTTAGAGTTAACTTCCCTTTTTCCATATCTATTAAGGCCCTAGATGTATGTAAGAAAAGGAGACCTAAAATTACAAGAAAATGAACGTCTTCCATCATGTCCAAAATTACAAGTCAATGGGGAAGACTAAATCCTCGACTTTTATTAATACATCCTCTATTAACTCTTTAGGATATCTAACACTTACGTCTGCTATTTTAATAGACATTTTAATAGGTTTTGGGGTACCCAAACCTAGATGCTCACACATAGATGAAGAAATAACGTGAATACTTGCAGCTAAGTAGGCTAAAGCCTTATCTACTTTAGTACTGCCAATAATGCAAGGAAAAGAGAAACTCCCTATCTATCTTCTAACTTTTGTGGTAATGTTTCTATCTTGATTGCAAGGGCTAAACTTTCTTCTTCCATGATAATTCCTTCTTTATTTGGAATCTACTCATCTATTGAGATAGCATGGACATACTCTCTTAGATTTACTTCTGTATTAATTAGGAGAGGTCCTGGAGTTCTTTTGGATATAATTGTGGCTAATTGCCCAATTTGCTCCTCTAAGTTCCTAATGGAGGTCTCTTGATTCCTTTGGGCTGCCTCAATGGTACTTAATCTACTTTCTGTTGCATTCATAAACTGTACCATGAAGTCTTCCAAATTTGTCTTATTTGGTGGAGGATGACTTCGTGGACCCGCTTCAGAAGGTAACAGCGGTAGAGGACCTCTATTCTGAAAATGTGGACGTTGATTTTGTCTTTGTTGTCCTTGGCCAGCCCAAGACAAATTGGGGTGGTTTCTCTATCCCCGATTGTATGTGTTTGAATAGGGGTTATTTTGTTTGTTCCTCGGCACAAAGTCTACTTGCTCTACTTGTCCTCCCATACTTGGGCACTCTTGATTGGAATGCTCCCCACTACAAAAGTCACAAAACTTAACCGCTTGATTATTCTTACTAGTTGATGGACCGACAAGTTTCCTATCCTTTGCTCACTAACCACCGTTAGTCTTGCTTCCATAGCTGATATTGAATCCACATTGTGTACCCCAGTCGTTTTTAGCTTTCCTCTTTGGCATCCCCAAGTATAACTATTGATTGCCATTTGTTCTATTAAATTATATACTTGTTGGGGAGTTTTATTTTCTATTAACCCTCAAGCTGAGGCATCTATTAATTGGCTAGCACCAAAAGAAACTCTATTATAAAAACTTTGAATTTGTATCCCCAAATCTAGCCTATGATGGGGACACTTTCTTAGTAATTCTTTCCATCGTTCCCATGCCTCGTAGAAGCTTTCTCCATCTATTTGTCGAAACGAGAGAATCTCGTTTCTTAATTGCTCTGTTTGCCCTAGAAAAAAGTATCTCCCTAAAAACTGTTCTATTAATAAGTCCCATGAAGTAATGGAACCCGATGGTAGGGACTTCAGCCAGGATTTCGACTTTCCCTTTAGAGAGAATAGGAAAGACGGAGTTGAACTGTGTCCTCAGAAACTCCGTTAATTGTAAAAGTATCAAATAGCTCCAAGAAATTACCTATATGTGCATTAGGATCTTCATTAGGAAGTCCGTCGAATTGAACTTGATTTTGCAACATCTGAACTATGTTCGGTTTAATCTCAAAGTTGTTCGCCTTAATCCTTGGCCTTGTTATACTTGATTGTGTCCCTAAGATAGACAATTGAGCATAATCTGCAATTGTTCTCTCCGGTTTCAGTATTGGTTGTGCTACCATCGGAGGTGTTGGTTCGAAGAGAAGGATGGTAAATGGAGGTTCTTCGAGTTCTTCTTTTGCCTTAACTTCGGGTGTTATTGTACTAGTGCCCGTCATTCCAAACCGAAGAGCGCACCAAGCACTCCGCAATGTACATTCGGGCTCAGGATTGAACGGTACCAGCTAACTCCTTTTCTTTCGAGGGATAAACTAACACCTCTCCATCTACAATAACAGAAGAAACATGATTAACTCCACTAATACAACACAAAATTCAAGAATACAAACTGAAAGTGGAATGGTGCAAAAATAGAAAGCAATTCAAACAAGATAAGAATGAAAAGAAAGAGACAAATAAAAAAACTGTGACTGAAGCACTAAATAAATGATATCCTTAAACTTGCCGTCCCCGGCAACGACACCAAAAACTTGATGTTTAAAATCTTAAAATGGGAAATTCTAATCACTACAATGCTAGACAAGTGGACCTAACAAAGTAGAAGTGAGTTCAACTTGAGTGTTGAATCTCGCATGGACAGTCAAAGGTTCAAGTACTACTCATGTTTCTAATGTCTAGTCAAAAAAAGGTTGTCATTGAGAAGAACTTAAAAACAATAAAAGCAATTAAAAGAAAGCAATAATAAAATGATTTTAAAAAATTAATAAAAACAAGAGTTTAGTTTTGTGGAAACCCCTTAATCCTTGTTACTAGCTCAATTGGAAAAGACTTTAATGAAAATGATGTTTGAATTAATTAAGTTGGGTCATCACTAAAAAATCGGACAATCCCTATCTCTAGGACAAAAACCACCCTACTCACTAACCCTAAGATGAAAATCTCTTTTCTCCCTAACAAATTATGAGTGCCATAAACTTAGGTGATTTAAACGGACCTAAAAGTGCAAAATCTTATCTCTAGTCAATTGCCCAAATTAACCTCTAATTGATTTCCCTAGATTGTTCTTCCTTTTTCAATTGCAAATAACCTAGCGAATAATCTAATCTCACGACAATTAAATTGACAAGAAATGCAATTGGAAGACAACTTAAATCGAAATCAAGAAATCAAACCAAATACTTCATAATAAAGAATTAGGGTTCAACCTAAATCCAAACAAGAAAAACTACTCACTATTCATATTAATAAAATTGAAAATAAATTAAAAGAATTCAATAGGAAGAAAAGGGAAAAGCAAGCTTAGGATTAAGTCTTGAAGACAAAATTGAATCCTAAACCTCTTCTAAGATCGTCTCTCGAGTCACCAAGTCGAAGAATGAAATCTTGAATTAAAGTCTTCAATTCTTGAATCCAAGAAAATAAATCTTGCATAATTCTATTAACTAAAGAAAATATAAAAGCTGGAATTTAAAGAATGTTTAACTAATCTAACCTAATTAATCTACTCCTAATCTAAAATCTAATCTAACCTAAATCTAATCTAAAGTAATCGTCTATTAAAGTAATCTAATTATATCTAAAATTTTATGTTACAATGGCTGCATAAGAGCGCTATATATAGAGGTACAATTACAAGAAATCCAAGCCAAAGTTGGAGTAGGAATCAAGAAAATCAATTTGGAAAAGGATTGGATTCGTCTGTGGTAGGTCTCGGGTTTAAGCTGCTTGGCCATCCTCGGCACCTACCGTCGATGGTAGGTTGCCCTGCCATCTGCGATAGGTGCTGCTGCTTTGCCGACTGGTTCCATTTTCATCGTTTTTGCTCTATTTTCATCCATTTTCATTTTCTTTTCATTGTTTCTACTTCCAGAAGGTACCTGGACAAGAATAAGGGATATTAGATCAAATATATCCTTTTACATATTAAAAACATTGAAAACAATGAAATTAATATATAAAAAATATAGACAAAAATGTACTTATCATATGCCCCCACACTTATCTGTTACTTGCCCTCAAGCAACACAAACTAAACAGACAAATGAAGGATATAAAGACCTTTTATGCTAAAAAACAAAAATGATATAAGCTGGATAAAATATATAACTTAAGAACGATTCAAGCATTTACACTCGAAAACAAGCTTTTCAAAAACAAAAACTCAAACAAACAAAACAAAATTAAACATAGAAAAATAAAAGAATAATACCACTTCAATAGAGTACATCAACATCCAATTCTAAAGATACATTAAAAATAGTAGATAACAAAAAAATATCAGAAATTTCTAAAAAATTTTCTATTAGTCTCTTTTTCTCAAAATACCAAAAAAATTAGAAAATTTGAAAACCCAAAAGTGTTTTATTTTCATCACTTTTCATATAGTTTTCAACTAAAAAACTTAGGTTTTTCGAAAAAAAGGCAAACTACTTAATCTCTTTGAAAACCATATTTACTAAGTGTCTTACATGATCAATGGCTTTTATGCACTTGTGAATGTTATTTGAGGAATAGAAGTTTAGGAATCTTGTATTATTAGTATTATGATAATAATTTTTGAACTTTGTCTGCAATATCATGATTTGTCTATCTTTAAAAACAAAGAAGTCTAGTCCAGGATAGTCCTGGAGATGATGGTCTTAGGCCTTCTTTGAGTCGTTTATAAATGCTTGAAATCATTTTTGAGTTATATATTTTATTCGGCTTATAACTAATGTGAATTCGTTTATTTATTGTGACTGAGAGAGAATAGTGAAGAAGAAGAGTAGAAAAAACAAAAAGAGATGGAAATTTGTGACGGCAGAGAGGTGGTGGTGCCGGCGGCCAAGATGGATCGATTGATGAAGAAGAAGAAAAGATAGATTAGGGTGAGTTTAAAAATATATATATCTAAATTACTATTAGATCCTTTAAAGAATTAATAACTTAAAAAATAAGGACTAAATTAAATTTTACTAGATTCTAAAGGACTAAAAGAGAAATTACATACGTGAAATTCTAAATATACCCTTTGAATTGTTTGACTGTTACAAATTAACATTTGAATGCTACAGAATGATCAATTTTTATACGTTTTTTTAGCCTAAGGTCCAAATTATGTCATTTTGAAATGTAGGGTCAAAAATCAAAATTCTAGAAAGTTTAGGAATTGCTGAGACCTTTCACCCAAAATGAAACATAAATAATAATAATAATAATAATAATAATAAATATGATTTGATCTTACAAAATGTCCTTGAAGACTATTGATTATTAGAATTTCGACACTAAAATTAAAAGGAGGGCAAGTGTTAATACATTTTGAAAGTTATAGTTTTACATTAGTCATTTCAAAGTTCGAGTCTTAAAATCAAAGTTTGAGAAAGTTCAAAGGTTACTTGGGCTTTATACCCTTTTTACTTTATTACTGTAACATTATTTTTGTGTCAATTTAGTACATTTGAGTAACTGTCAATTGTAATGATGTTGACCATTTTACACAGTTCTTTTATCGTAACAATAATAAATATTCAAAAACTATCTAAAATAATGATTAGTTTCGATAAATTAGGTATTCAAATATTTTTTACTATTTTTATTTTGATGCTTTAATATCATTGATATTAATTGATGCATTCTATATATCTATACGCATTGGTTTTAATCTCAAAAAAACAAAATCGAACTAACTAATCGTTGAGACCGAGTTTTTTAAAATCAAAATTATATTATTATTTTACTTTGAAGAAGCTCAAAATAAACAAAATCAATAATTAAAAATTTTAAAATGACTTTTATTATGTTCTGACTGCTTTAAATTTATTAACTCTTAAATAAATTTTATGAAAGATAGTTAATAAATCTTATAAAATCTAAAATTCTAATGGAAATATTTAACCCTAAGGAATGAAACGAAATGGGCTTTCCACCTGGAATAAGTTAGAAATCCTTTTTCCATTACATTATTGACATGAATAAGTCAAAATGAAATAGTGATTCCTTTTATATGTTTGGTAAAGAATAATTCAACGTTAAAATGGAATGAAATTTCACAATACATAACTTAAATATCCTGATAGTTTAATTCCTAACTATTAAAAAATAATCAATAGATAAAATATATAGACATCAACCAAGACATAAATATACCATAAAATATAATAAGACACTTCTCTTGTTGTTTATTATTCTTATTTGAATAGGAATGCAAATAAAGAAAATTCAAATAAAATAAACTCTTCTTACTTGAAAAGTCTCTTGTGACTCTTCTTTTTCTATTATAATTGATGGAATCGACCACTAAACCGAGAGTCTCATAGGTGTACGTAAAACTGTATAATAGGTACAAAATATTATATATAGAAAATTACCTATTTGATCCCTAAAGTTTACGCGTTGATATGTTAAGGTTCCCAGAGTTCTTTTTAACCAATATCATCCCTAAACTATTAACGATCAGCCGTTGAAGTCCTTTTGCCGTTGCACCTCTAACTTCCTTTAAAAAAGCCAAAAATTCTTATTTAGCCCTAAAGTTTAGACATCGACATAATATGGTCCTCAAGAACTTTATTTTAGCTGTTATGGTCCTTAAACAAATTACCACAATTTGATAAAATTCATTTGCCATTAAACACTTAAGTTCTACCAAAAAAATAATATGGGGTACTTACGCAAGGTAACCTAAGAGATAAAATAAGTATTATAAGTCATTTTATTCAAAAGAAACACACATAGGACACAATTTAAGAGGAGATGGGGCTTTTATTTCACCCAACCAAGCATCAAAAGATTTGTTTTGTTTGTAGGAAATGACTCATGATGCCTATTTTACCCTTCAAGTTACATTGTGGGAGATGCTCGTGTGGCCTTTTTTTACAGAAGTAAAGTGCTTGGTATAAAACGGATCTTATTGGATTTTTGTAAATTATTTAGGGACCATAACGGAAAAAATAAACTTTAAAGATCATATCATGTCAAAGCCTAAACTTTAGGGACTGAATAGGAGCTCATGACTTTTCTTTTAAACGGAAGTTAGAGGTGTAATGGTACTACCCATTATAGGCAAGAAACTGTAGAGCTATTGCAAGGTCCAGCCACAAGAGCCATGGCTGGAAGAATGGAGGAGCACCAAGGAAAGATGGCCATATTTGAAAAGATGAACCAAGGCTTGGCTTGACAAGTGATAGAGGAACAAGAAGGAGCTTTTAAAGGAACCAAGATGCTCTTATTATCCGAGTTGCAAGTGGAGGAAGCCAAAGAAACAAGTTTGGAAGATCTTGAAGCTTCCATATCAAATGGAGAAGAAGACTTGAATTCACCGCATGTCCACTGTAGGGTCATGGCAAGGGAGGAGGAAAGGCAACCTACCGCTGACAGTAGGTTCACTCTACCGTCGCCGGGAGGGTTATGGCCAAATACTTGCTTGAGAATTTTGACCTACTGTCCACGGTAGGGAAAGGACTACCATTGACGGTAGGTGTCGAAAAGGCTGAGATTTGGGAGTTTTAAACTCCCTTGACCCATCACTTTTGTTTGTTAAGTTCTTTTTTACTTGTAATTAAGTGGCCTAAGAACTCATCAACTTATCTTAAGCTAGTTTAACCATTAGGGTTGGGAATTAATGATTAGGGACTTCATAAATATGTATTTTTCATCATTTAGCAAAAACATTGAAGATATATTGAAGGGAAAATTGAGGG
The DNA here is from genome assembly GCA_028651295.1 of Catharanthus roseus. Lineage (NCBI taxonomy): Eukaryota > Viridiplantae > Streptophyta > Magnoliopsida > Gentianales > Apocynaceae > Catharanthus > Catharanthus roseus. Next base: position 31,327,587 of record JAPQWS010000168.1, read on the forward strand.
AAGAATCTAGGGTTCTTGAGTTTCTACCACTTCCTTGTAAACTAGGGATTTATTCCATTGTATAATCTAGGCAAGGAATTCTTGAATCTTTAATTCAAGAGTTCTTGTTCTAATTCCCAAATCTTATTCTTTCTTGAGGTTCTATCTCTTTATAGATAATGTTGCTTGGAAAATTAAATATTTCTTGTGTGTGAGAGTAGGTTAGGTTTCATTAAACCTTGTTGATTCTCCCTCAAAATAGGAATGTTTCTATTATTCTTTATTGTTTAAATTGACTACAAATTGTTGTTGAGTCATCAAGTTCTTCAATACAAATTCACTAAAGGGGTGCCTCTTAAAGAGGGTTGATTCTTGGGTGGGATTGAACCTCATACAAGCCTAAGGAGGTTCATACCATGTGGTATCTGAGCAAAGCTCTCTTTGAGTTGAAGATTTATGTGTTTTGATTGCTAAATTTCAGCTATATAAAAGCCAATTGATAGTATGTAAAAAAAAAAAAGGCAACGTAATTTGGAATTTTAAGATGGAAAATTACATGTGAAAATTTTGAGATGAAAAGCATATCAAATGAGGTTAAAATTGTGTGAATTTGCTCAGTTTGAATCCTTGTTGAGTTGCGGCCAATTGAATGCAAATTTACACACTGTTCAAAAATCACGACTGTTAAGAACATGTGGACTAAACTGACTTTATCTTGTGTTATACTCCCTCAAATTGAACGAAATTTGTGCCTAAATTTATCCTCTTCGAGTTGTGCATCTTTCTAAACTTGTTTGACTCGATTTAGAGCTATATTCACGGAGTTATTGTGATTTTTGTGACGGAATGTCATTCTGCTCTGTTTTCTAAAATTGCTCTAAGTACTCGTCTTTGATTTTAATAGCCAATTGTCTATTTTGAATTTACAACTTCTTTGGATATATTTCTAAGTGTTTTTCTAATCTCTTTGTGGGAATTGGACTTATTCTTTGACTCATACTCTTGAATTTGTCTTTGTAACTCTTTGCACTCGACATGTTCGACAAAATGCCTCATTAACTTCATTTTCTTATACATTGAAAATTTCTTGCTTAATTTTTTTTGGGAAAATTTTCATATAACTTGGAAGTTCTAGAAATCACTAAGAAACTCTAGTGAGTGAGGAATAGAAAAGACAAGAGGGTGAGATTATCGTTATAAAAGTCGTAGAGGGTACATGTAAACACGAGGGTTGAGCAATATCCACTTGGAGTGTTACACTTAGGGAGAGGTGAGGTACTTTGTTTTTTTCTATTACTTGTTTTCTATTTTGTAGGTGTCAGTTTTACAATCATGTATGGGATGAAGAACTACCAAGAATACCATGAAGGCTATGTTCATGGTACTCATACTCATGAAGGATATAACTTTGGTGCATACAATATGAATATTTGATGAAAGGTGGAGGTATCTATGGAGTATGAATGCATTTTATGAGGATGGAAGCTATGGAGGTGAATCAATAGTTGAAAGAAGGTTAATAAATAGTGGTGACATTGTTGGTAGAGAATAGATAGAAAGAATGGTGATGGAGACTTGATCTCAAAACTTGATGGATATGAAAGGACATTGGTGGTTTTGAGAAATCATGATATGTATATTATTGCTTTCGAAGGAAACCTTTTCCTTCTTGTGCCATCTATAACAAATTGTCTTTCTTCTCATTTCTCTCTTGAATATCCATTGATGAGTAGTAGTGTTATGTTTGATCATTCTTGTTTTAGATGATACTCCCCTTGTTGAGCTTAACATTGTTGGCTTTGCGCTTGAATTTGATAGGAATTCTCTCCAACATTTTTGCACCATAACATCAATGAGAAGAAGGAGACATACCATGCAGTTCGAAGGCCAAGGCAAAAATGTTGTAGGAAAACTAATCTTATATTATGGAGATTTGACAATGAGTTTTTCTTCAAATCTATTTTCTTTTTACCTTGTGTTTTCGTTCAAAGAGTTAGAATTGTTCTTACCATTGAAAGCCTTCTATGTGATTTTTGTGGGAATTGTATAGTTAATCTTTTCACGTGTGAGCTAATTCTTGATATTGATCATATGCTTAAGTATTCTTCTCTATGTGCTTTTCTTGAAAAATAACTTTTGGTTAGTATTACAAGAATTAAACCATCTTATCATTACCTTGAGTTGTTACATGATATTCTCCTCTTCGATATGTCTCAACTTCTTGTGCACCTATGTTAAGTAAGATTTGTATCTTCCTTCGAACTTTTGTTGAAAATTGTTATGATGAGAGAGTTCGTTATTTCTTTTGGACCTTATGTGGTGTTTTTCATGCTAAGTTTAAAGGAAGTTTGTTAAGAATAGTGATTATGAATCATCTTCCCTTTATGCTTCTAAGAAAAATTTTGATGGATTTATTCCTTCCGTATAACTTATGTCCTGTGAGTTATAAATTTAAATTTCCTCATAGAGAATAAAAGGTTTTAATTATTGAAGAATTTTTGAAAACTTTGTTGTCGGAAGCATTCATGGAATTCTATTTTCATTTCAAGCATTTTATGTGGTTGCTAAACTTCAGAGAGAAAATGAATGGTAATTAAAGGTATTAAAAGCCCATCTTTGTGATCTTGTGGAAACTACCTTTGGAAATGGTGTTTTTGAACTAAACTTGAAGAAGCTTGTTGAGAAATATCTAGCCTATTCTATTGCCTTTATTGACTTTCTCTTCAAAGATGAAGCTTTAAGTGAGTTAATTATTCAAAACACAAAGTCTTGTGTTAAAATTTAAAATCAATCTTTTGGTGCTACCTCGGTTTATTCTCTAACCTTCAAGGAGTTTTTGGATGAGTGGATTGTCGAGAATTGAAAGTTCTTCAAGTTTTGATGATTAACCAAGAGTGTTCTTTGTTGAATAGTTTCTTGAAGCTCTTTTGGAAGAATTTGCATCAAAACTTCTTCTTTTACCATCTTCTTTTCAAAGACATCTTTTGGAAACATGATTTAGCAAAAGAACAAGTTAGCACTTCTAAAGATTTTGATAGGAATTATTGGTGGACAAGAAGTGTTATCCTTGCATTGTTTAGAGCTTTTGGTCGAAAAATTGAGAAAATGTTTCGAAGATTCTTTGAAATTGAAAAGAGAAAGGATTTGGTGTTTTCACTTGCAATTTGAAGAGTTATTTTGGAAATTTGGTGTTGCAAATGAAGTATCAAATGATGTTAAACCTTTCAATACCAATTCTTTGTTTCCAAAGAGAACTTTCTCGCTAATGATGTTTGTGATCTTGAGAGTCTTTTGGTTAAAACTTCTTGGATTCCTCAATATATTTCTAGAATTTTCAAAAGCATTTCTCAAGAATCCATGAAGAAACTTTGAAAAGTCTTGAGAACCTAAGTTTATATTACTATTATCTTTCTAAAGAAACCATGTTTCAAACTCTTGATCTTCTTGATTTAGTCTTTGAGTTGGAAAATGACAAAAGCGTTTATTATCATCTTTCTTTTAAAGATGTTGATGTTAACCTTTTCTTTGATTTACAAGAATACTTTCAATTGTGCTTCTTTCTGGAGAATTCTCGTTAATTTTGAGTGGCTCTTGAATAGTCCTTTATGAAGTTTCTTAACTTTGGACTTCTTTGTTTACACTTCCTTTTCTTATCATAGGCCTTTTAAGGAAATACATTACTTATGGAATTCTTATAGCGTTGAGACGTTGGTTCACAAACTTGATGCTTATTTGCTTATTCTCTCTTCTAAGCCTTGAATGCTTGGGTAACTTTCATAGTATTGTTCCTTTCAATGCCTCAATTTCTAATGTTGCCTGACTCTTGTGCTTATTTGAAGGAACGAATTCGAGGACAAATCCTTTCAAAGGAGGGGCGGATGGCATGACCCGGGATGCGCAAGAAACCGTAGAAATATTGCAAGGTCTGATCACAAGAGCCATGGCTAGAAAAATTTAGAAGAAGCACCGAGGAAAGATTGTCATATTTGAAAAGATGAACCAAGGCTTGGCTTGGCAAGTGATAGGAGTACAAGAAGAGCTTTTAGAGGAACCAAGGCACTCTTATTTTCCAAGTTGCAAGTGGAGGAAGCCAAAGAAACAAGTTTTAAAGATCTTGAAGCTTCAAAATCAAATGGAGAAGAAGACTTCAACCCTACCGCAGGCAGTAGGGTACATCTACCGTCCACAGTAGGGTACACCTACCGTCCACGGTAGGGTCATGGCAAGGGAGGAGGAAAGGCCGACGATAGGTTCACCCTACTGTCGCCGGTAAGGTTCTAGCCAAATATTTGTTTTAGAATTTCGACCTACCGTCCATAGTAGGGAGAGGCCTATAGGCGACAGTAGGTCTCGGAAAGGCTGAGATTTGGGAGTTTTAAACTCCATTGACCATCATCACTTCTATTTGTTAAGTTCCTTTTTACTTGTAATTAAGTGGCTTAAGAGCCCATTAACTTTTCTTGAGCTAGTTTAGTCATTAGGGTTTGGAATTAATGATTAGGGACAATAAAATATGTATTTTTTCAGCTTTTGGCAAACAACATTGAAGATATATTGAAAAATTTGAGAGAAGAACCTAGGGGTCTTGGTTTTCTACTACTTCCTGGTAACTAGGGATTTATTCCATTATATAATCTAGGCAAAGAATTCTTGAATCTTCAATTCAAGAGTTCTTGTTCTAATTCCCAAATCCTATTCTTCCATGAGGTACTATCTCTTTATAGATGGTGTTGCTTGAAAAATTAGGTATTCCTTGTGGGTGGAGAGTATGTGAGGTTTCCTTAAACCTTGTTGATTCTCTATTGTTCTTTATTGTTTAAATTGATTGCAATTTGTTCTTGAGTCATCAAGTTCTTCAATACAAATTCGCTAAAAAGGTACCTCTTCAATTAGAGTAAACGGGGCAAGTCTTATCAGTACCCGCGCAGGTCTATACCCATTAATAGCGGGTAAGGTTAAAATTTTATGCCCGTAGTCCCATATCCATACCCATACCCATATAGATTTTATTAAATAGGTCTGAGCAGGGTACAATGATATCCAAACTCGTATACCTGTTATAATAAAATAATAATAAATATTTATATATATTATATTATTTCATATTTTTTATAATACATAATCTATACATTTATGATATTGAGTGGTTTACTTTCTTAATTTAGAAAAGATAAGTGAAATTTTCTTCATAATTAAGAGAAGAGAAATTTTCTTCAAAGATTTTCTTTATAATTAAGTGATTTTTTAAAGTTAGATTTTCTGAAAAATTGTATATATATTTTTGTTTAACAGAAAAATAGAAAAATAACATACGAGTACGGATATACCCAGACTCTACCCTAGACCCTGGAGGGTCGTATCTGGGTCCATAAATTTTATATGGGTCTGAGAGTACCTAGAGGGTGTGAACCCGTTTACAGCCCTATCTTCAACGAAGCTAATTCTTGGGGGGAATTAAATCTCATACAAGCCTCAAGAGATTCATACCATGCAACGACAAAAAGACTTTAAGTAGATAGTTTGAGGATAATATTGACTAAAAAAACTTTGCGGATCATAATATATCTACATCTAAACTTTAGGAGCCAAATATGCAATTTTCCCGTAGATTATATTTTCTTTCTTACTCGTACTCGAATGTTTTAGTGTGGAGAGGTCTTTTCCACTCCTTGTGATGAACTTTCTTGCGAAAAGATTTTTCCTACCTTTTTTTTGTATAACAAATACTGGAATGGAAAGAAATTAAAAAAATCATTTTATTCTAGTATACTAAATTTATTAAAATCTATCAATGATTGTGAAAGAGTAATTTAATCTATTTTTAAATCAAAATAACCAAATCATTTTCTTAATTCATATGCATTGCACTCAAATAGCAAATGAGATTAAACGGTAGGTAAGTAGTAAAATTTTTCCCCTTTTTGTTTCCTAGAAAGTAAGCTTTTTCCCTGGAACCATATTAAGTTTCACATAAAACTTAATATGGTTCGAGAGGAAAAGTTCACTTTTCAAGAGAAAAAAAGGGAAGAGCATCCATGTGAGTTAACATGGATACATCATCCATGTTAAAAAAAAAAATGTGGGACAGGAACAACCTTTTGGTAAATGAACAATAAGATGATTGGTTTGCTTTTGAGACTGTCAACGCACTGATAAACAATAATCAATCAACAAATGAATATGCAAACCTAACCAATAAATCATTATCCTAATGTAGTGGTGGATGCAAACCTAAGTCATAGTTTTCCATCCTTGTCTTTTAACAGGCAAAGAATAACGATATAACAAGGTCGAGTAGAACATTTCTTCATCTAAAACAAAAAATGCAAGCCCCTCTGAATCACAATGGCATGTCAAACATGGAATCCATTTCTCCATGCAAGAGCAAGAGAGCTCATACCTTGTCTGAACAATATGGTATGAAACTCATCTTAGTTCGTCAGCATTGAACTTGTTCCAAGCTTCCTGTTTAGCAATTCAAGATTTCATAAAGCGATCAGGGATGGCGAGAGAAGAGATAGAGAGTTTCTCTTTAATCCATAAGTCAAAACCAACACCAGAGAAGAGAATATAGTCGAGAACTACTGCACAAAATCGTTTATTTATTTATATTTTTCGGAAGGGGGAAGGAGAGAGGAAAACGATATTTCACAAAGTATAGCAACCTCACCTGTCCCATGGAGTTATGCACCTCTTTCAAGTGAATAATGATTACCCATTAATCATAAAATTATAATGCTAAAAAATCATAAGCATGCATTAATTGCCAGCATGGGATAACATAATAAGATTGCATAACTAAATATGCAAGTAGAGATTGTGGATAACCACCCTGTAAATGTTTGTAGCATGATTTTCAACACACACTCATAGATCATTTCCCATTATCTACTTTATGCAGCATTGAGAATTTCACAGAAGACAAATTCCAGCGAATTGAAGTTTAAAAATAAACAGCAATCTAGAAAGAAGTGACTAGAACATCCATAGTTTCTTGTCAACCCTCCACCCATTCAAACAAACAGCCGAAACAAAAATCGAAGGAAGAAAAATAATACGAAACAAATACAGCTCACGATCTTGTTAGCTTTGTGTATGAAAGAAGAGCTGCTGCCACTTAAACATGTTCCAACCACTTGCATTTTCAAGTTTTAACCACATACACCATGATATGTCCATGTTATCCTATTTCCTTCTCCATGAAAAATGAATTGTTGAACTACAAAACCAAAACTTGGATCCGAGAGGTTGTGCATATTTCTACTAACCACCTGCCCGATAAAGTTCTTGCTAAGGAATAAGATCGAACTACCCGTTTGTCCTGAAAACCATGTAAACGATAACAGTAGGCAAAGTTAGTTTCAATACTTGAACTTCTCAATTCCACTGGCAGTGCTTGGTTCTGGAGTTTCTAGTCCCTGAAGTTTTGTCTTACAATGTATTTTACATGGTAACTTTTTTCCTGGGTAGAAAATTAGGAAGGAATGTTCTCTTCAGACACTTGTGCCCTCTAATATTAGAAATATTCTGGGATGTAGCATTATTCCTACTCCTCTGGTTCACATAATTACAACTATATCCAACATCACCATTCTTTAGGCTCCAGAATTTTCCCCTTTTTTGACCTAAAACCATCCAAAGTTAGTTTCAATACTTGAACTTCTCAATTCCACTGGCAGTGCTTGGTTCTGGAGTTTCTAGTCCCTGAAGTTTTGTCTTACAATGTATTTTACATGGTAACTTTTTTCCTGGGTAGAAAATTAGGAAGGAATGTTCTCTTCAGACACTTGTGCCCTCTAATATTAGAAATATTCTGGGATGTAGCATTATTCCTACTCCTCTGGTTCACATAATTACAACTATATCCAAAATCACCATTCTTTAGGCTCCAGAATTTTCCCCTTTTTTGACCTAAAACCATCTTTTCTTCTTTTATTTTACCTTATAAACCTGCATCACAACCATACAAATCATTCTGCCAGATAATCCTTATTGCCTCAAGCAACTGAGAAGGATCCAGGATTATGATCCCCTCTAGAAAATCCATAATATCATCATTGTTGTGTCCATTGATTAAGGTACTAATAACGTGCACAAGCCATAAAGATGAAACAATCAGTGTTGCATCATAGTTAGTAAGTAAAGGCCATCTATTCTTTCCACTTCATGAAAATAAATAAATAAGCAAATAAACCAATCAATCATATAGGTATATGCATTTTATTTCTACTTTGAATTTTTTTAGTGTGCAATCTTACCACTAAATGACAATTTACGTGGTCAAAGAGGCCCTTTGTTGCTTTTAATGAAGTAAATTACTAGTATGTGAACATAAAAATAGTTCAGTTATTGAAAATACTATGACTTTGGAGTAGCTAAAAAATTACTGCAACTTCAAAAAAAAAAAAAGAAACAATTCGTAACAAACAACCACAAGTCGTACTATCAGCTTAAAATACTTGCATCGGTTCCAGTAACATGGGTAATATTAGATATTGTATCATTTCTAGTATCTAGGGCTTGCTCTCAATTGCTTCTGCTTTTCTAAAGCAGTTTAAAAAAATTCTTCTAAAAAAGTAATTTTAAAAAAATTATTTTAACATTTTCAATTTTAATATAATAGATAGGCAGCACTTTAAAAAAGCATCCCTAGGGTGACGTCTCAAATTAGCTTATTTCAGCTTATTTTAAGCTATAAGCAGATTTAATAAGAAACAGAGAACAGCCCAAAAACAGCTTATAGCTTAAAATAAGCTAAAATCTGCTCATTTTATGCAATGGAGAACAGGGTCGTAGCCTCTAAGACAGCACTTCAATTCCAATACAAAAATGAGCTGCTCAAATAATAAATCCACTTCACATGTCCCCATTGTTCTCATTCATGCCAACAGTAATGCCATTAGAATGAAAATGTAACTGAAGCATGCAACTACCAGAACAGAAAAAGGGACATCTAAGATTTACCCTGGAAAGGATGTTTGGGTCTGAATGGTACAACATCATCCTAGATAATGTAAGGCCTAGGAACATAGATCATACAGCCAGCACTATTCTAAGATGAATGCATTATATATCCAAGGATCTTTCAACAATTTACAGGTGTATATCAACCACTCAATGTAAGATTTTTCGCCTTTAGTTTATATTATGTAATCTACGTTTCAAGACACCTATTTTTTGTAGTCTTCTTTGGATCTAATTTATACAAATATGATGTTAAGAATTCAACTGAGATGCATATTTTGTTTAGTGGAAGCCTAAGTAAAAACTGTCATGCGCTTACGGAGGTACCTTGAGAACATCAAAAACTTTCTCTGCTATGTATTTCTGTCGCAGATTTGCACCCTTTTGCTGAACCTTGTCTGGATGAACACATAAAGTTGCTTTCTGATAAACCTTTTTAACTGAAGCAGAAGTAATTAAATCCGTCAAAGAAACTGCGCGCCAACTGCATTCAGGCCACAGAACCTACAGAACAAACCCAACATGAAAACTATTAGTTTATTTGGAGAAGGGGGGTGGGGGGTGGGGGGTGGGGGGTGGGGGGTGGGGGGGAGGGGGAAGGCTAAGCTTGTCTCTGCTCCAAGAAGCTTCACTAGATTTCATCAAAAATCCGAAGAAAGTTTCCATTAACAAGAAGTTGGACCAGATATCAAAGAAACATTTTCTCTTAATCACATTAAAAGATAAGATGAGGACCCTTCGCCACTGGAAGAGTTTGTTTAGTTAGGTTTACAATGTGTATTCATTCCCTTTTCTGCTAGCTTGCTACTGAAATTTATTTAGCTTGCCACCATTTTACCATGCTCATGCAAGCAGTTTTAGAAAATCTTTAGAAATCTCAATCCTTTTCTCCCCTTGTCAAACAAAACAAAACTAATGCTGAATCAAGCATCTTTAACACAAAATAAAATTTAAAAAAAAAAATTGTCTTCTGGACCTGTATCTGGTTGTAGAAAATCATGTGATGGGCCTTACCTAAATCTATTAAGATTTGTTAGATACCATGTTATGTCATTCATTTTGGCTAGAATGAACAGAAAAAAAAATTTCCTTTACCCCAGATCATGCCAAGAAACAATCAAAGTAAAAAAGTTTTCCATAATGCAAGTACACTTTTTCCTCCAAGCTCCAAAAAAGGATAGAACATCTGGAAATAAATTAACATGATCCGCTGTCTCTTATTCTTGTTTCTCTTGCATTTTCCAAGCTTAAAACTTAACTTTTCTCCTCAAACAGCTTCCAGCCCTGTTGAAATCCCATCAGCTCATTACTGCATAATAAGCTCTTAATCCTTTCTTAAGTTTCTCCACATATTCACAAATTGAAATCCCAGAAATAAGATATAGAAATATACATAGGACTACACAAGTTTTGTAAAAGTCGAGCCCAGGAACCTCAAGTGTGTTAAACAAATAATCACTTGTATCAAAAGCCACGTACAGCATTTTAAATATGGTTTTCAGGGGCTAAAGAACTCCTCCTTAAAGGCAAAACTATACTATATCTCTAGATGAAATTGCGGTCTTCAAAATAGATGAAGTGCTTTACAATCAGGAAATAAGTGAGGTATAGTTTACGGTCCTATTCTATGAATATTAAACTTGATTTCCTTCATTAAAATTCTAGGCTCATGCTATAAGAAAGATAGTAGAGAATACATACATCTTGCAAAGACGACAGCAATGCACGCAAATTGCCTTCTTTTCCAGCAGCCCAACGCTTGATATTACCATCCAGAGTTGTAGCAAGTTTCTGAGTCAAGCAAATACATTAAACGAGGAAACGGGTCCAGGAATCTTTTTAATACTAGAGAGAAAGAGAGAAAACAAATCAATGAGCACGGATAAGAATCACCAAAAGCCCAATTCCTCTATCCTTTCAACCCAAGCCCAGCAGAAGAAATAAAGAAGAATTTGAATATGAATCACATATATTTAATCATTTCAAAAGTCAAAAAGGAGCATTTCAAGGTATCTAAGCAACCATTTATCCTAGTTAGTGCTCAAATGGTCATAAGATGATTTTGTTTAAAGAACAAGATCTTACCCGCCTCTCTTCCTGCTCATACTGAGACTCAAGATCACGCTGATTCTTTTCAGCCAAAGCTTTAGCCTGAAAAACAACAGTACATATCAATCTACAAGATCAAGATTTTGCAGTTAGCGAGTCTGCAGAATATAAAGGATATGAAAACAAGAGAGCGATGGCATATTTCCATCAAGTTTGTGTGTGGGTAACCGAATTGAACATCATAAGTTTTCTTTCAAAACATTTGTAAAACTCACATTAACACTAGGACCATTCAGTCCCCACTAAGAGAATGGCATGATCCTTATCTTGAGGTATAAAATGTTGATTCACTCGTTATAGATATGGAGCAAAAAGTAAGCTTCAAACTCTGTAGTCATATGTGGTAACATGATACTAACACATCTTAATGAAATATAGTTTGACTAAAGATCCTAGTGGAGAGGTTGGAAAACTCATCAGGCTGCCCAATAGAAATCCAAGCATAAAGCTATAAACATCAATCAGAGAAGACAGCTCACAACCTAACTCTCCATTCCAGTTCTCATATAAAATTTAAATTAAAAAAGCTCTATAAAACAGGAAGAAGTGATAGTGCATGGCAGCAAAACCAGAGATGGAAAACTACAGACCATGCGTGCTTGGGTTCTAATATGATGATTTAATCTTGCTCTTCTTCTCTCTTCACTTTCCCCTTCTATCTCTTGAAATGCTTCAGATGAAGCAGCAGGTTCTGCAAACATGCATACTATGAATTCAGCCAAGAGTAACATTTGAGGTGAACTTAGAAACCCAATGGAAAGAATGCTGTAAAAGGAAATCAAAAACACATTCATATTGCAGTTACATCTCGATAACAAATTTACCTCCAAAAAGAGAAGCGAAGTTGTCAGAAAAACTTGCTCCAGATGATTTCTCTGTGTTGTCCAGAGACTGGGAAGAAACCTGCTTCGCTTCAGAACTTCCTTTCTCATTAAATAATGTATCAAACACATGGTCCTGAGGAAAGAAGGGGGAGGGAGAAAAAAACATAGATTCTCAATCTCCTGACTTTTCCATGGGGTGGGGAACACTACCAAAGTTTTAGCTTCTCACCTGGGATCTAGACCCGCTCACATTGCTTGGCTCAATGCCCATACCAAAAATGTCATCTAGACTATATCCATTTACAAATGCTCCCTTCTTCTCCTTAACAGAACTTTCCCTCATTTTGTTATCTTTTTGTTCTGGCTTCTGGTATAATACTTCATCTTGTGTCTTTGCTTTTCTAATAGTAGCCTTATTGGCTCGTCCATCCTTATTTCCAAAAGAAATTTTTATATTCCTATATGATTGTGCACTTTGCTTGTCACTTCCATCATCATGAACTTTTCCCCTGGCAAATTTCTCAAGGTCATCAATTGAAGATTGTACTGAAGTTTTTCCTGCATGCTTTTCCAATGGATCAGAAAATGGCCAGGAAGAAGCATTCATAGAAGAAGTAGATGACTCAAAGACTAAAAAAGGATCATCAACAACAGCGGAGCTTGAATTAGATGACTGTCCACTTGAAGGCTCTGAATGATTTGTCTCTTTTCTGATTCTGTGCAATTGGAAAATAATTTTTGTCAGAAAGTCAAAAATGGAAGAGCAGAAAGAAAAGGGAAGAGAGACGGACAAATTGAACCGCAAAGCAATAAGGGAAATAAACAACCATATTGGAAAGGTTTCTTTGCAACAAGAACAGAGACATCTTTGAATTATTAGAAATGATATTTATTTACACAAAGTTAATACACCAGAGCGATATGATTCTTTGAAAGACAAAAAACTATTGATATCAGTTCAAACTGCTCGAGTAGCGAAACTGACACTAGACTAGTGAAAAAAATCTTTGCAGGCCAATAACTTTTAATAAACCAACACAGCATAGAGTTCCAAATAAACCATAACAAAAGACTCAAGAAAATTCCTGCGGCTCTGTAAATAACTTGAATGACAACTTCAGCAGATATGAAACTGAATATCCAATGAATCAAAATAAAACTAGAATAAGGCTTCACAAAGTAGAGTACTTATATGAACTCAAACGAAATTTAAGAGGTCGAATCAATGTGATTTCTTTGGCCAGAACTTACCAGTGCTCAGAATCTTTAATGTTTGCATCAAGGGGAAACAAGGGAAAACTAAAATTCAATAGAGATTGGTGGGTAATTCAAATTACTAGTTCAAGAAGTTGTTGGAGTGGAAACACAGAACTCAATGTCATGAGTTGAAGGTTTCCCTTTGTCATATTATCTATCTCCAATTTTACAGTTGCCACTCCTTGACACACACACAAAAAAAGGGGAAAAACTTATTTCCAAACTATTAAAAACAGTTTCTAGCACAAGCATTTTATTATTTAGAGCTATTGTCCAAATTTGAGACCGTACTACACATCATTTTGACTTGTCTTTGTCAAGGCTAATTAACAAATAGAGAAAACTATATGGCAGGAATTGCACCTGTTGTAGTGAGTAAGAAATGTGTAAAAGAATTAGTCAGAAGATACAAAAGCCATAACTGGAGCTACCAAGATCCAATGTCTGGAAACTATAGTATCATTCCTGCTATCTATAAAATCTACAGCACTGTTATTCAAACACTCACATCCATAACATACGTTCTTAACATGTTTAAATCTTTCCTGAACAAAAATCTAAATATATTTGAATGGCAAGTGTGAATAGTTTGAATACTCTAGCAGGTGATCAAGTAATTAGCTTGGCAAAAATATTGCATAAGACATTTTCATTACAGCCACGAGAAAAATAAATAAATAAATAAATAAACCATAGCAAGCATGATTTCAGAGAACAAAATATCTTTGACCCACTGTTAACTTGTAGTCGATATTGCCTCCTCATACTGGCCTCAAAGACTGCTTCGGTACCATTATCTCAAGAGGTGTCCTATTTCCAGCTTCATTAACAAAGAAAATGAACTAGGACAAGCGTCAAAACATCATAGCTTTGCATCTTACCAAATTCCTTTCCAATATCATCCAGTACCAAGATAGATACTTTTTGGCATACCACAAATCAATAATTCTTGTACTACACATTAGTCCAAGTTCGAACATAAATATCTACTGAATTTTCCGGCATTTAAGTTTTAAAAGAATAACCGAAGCAATGAATGTGCTTTATTCAAATATATGTTGCATCAAGTGGGCACTTATACTAACAAAAAGTTCATCCAGAAGTAATAGTAGAAGAGCACACAAGATTTAAGGGTTCAACCCAAAAAGCATCCAGTACATATAGTAAACCTAGCTTATTTCAAAAGTTTGAGACAAAATATTAATAATAATAATAATAATTAAATGCTAATGTACCAAATACCATACCCATTTTTGGGAGACCCATTGCTTGAGGGGCTACTTCCACCAAAACCTGGGACCAAATCATCAAACTGGGATGCATTTACCGGCCCAGCACTCTTTAAACTCTCAGATTTAGACCCAAAATTGCCAAATAAATCATCAATAGAATCACTTTTCTGGGCCGTAGATATCAAGAGATCATCATAAAAGTTTGAACTATGCTTAGTATTTGAATGATTGAAGTCAAACACAGAGTCCAAATCAACACTCCCCTGTGATGCTGGCTGAGGTTTCAAATTTGAAAAAGATCTTCCAAAAATATCATTACTATCATCAAAATAACTATGGGGTTTTTGGGAGTAATTATTACCATGTGCTTTACTCTTCGACCCAAAACTCCCATCAAGATCATCCACAATTGAATCGTTAAGAACGGATGCTTTCGATGAATTCGCTGAAGAAACACCTCTATTTTGAGGGAAGTCACTGTTGAAGCTATAATTTGATTTGGGTTTGGATTTCAAATGTGCCATTGGAGCTGATTTTCCATGTGCTTTGAATCCAATACTCTCCACCAAAACTCCAAATTCATCCATCCTGCAACTTTCTCCGAATTCCAAAGGAGATTTATCTATAAATTAAGACTAGTGTACCGAAATAAAAATGAAATCCAATGAATTTTTGTTACAGCTAAAAATTGAAAAGAAGTGCAGATTTTGATGTGTAACCGATATCAGACTACGTTTGCAAGTGGGATGCAGGTGTCGGTGGAGAGGAGGGGATGATTGTGAGAATTGAGCGGAAATTGATTGATGAAATCGGGAGAAGATTCAGGGAAGATTGGGAGTCTCTGTTTTTTCTGTTCCTCAGAATGTCTTTGCTTCATTTTTTTTGGGGGGTAAATCCTCAGAATGTCTTTTGCTGATTCAAGCTTGGTGTGAAAGACTTGCCAGGGTACCTCCTGAACTTCACTGAAATTACAGTTTCATCCCTTCACATTTTTTTCTTAAAATTTTAAAATATATCATGTATCAAAAAGCTCCTATAGCTTTTTTTTAGTAAGGTTTTGGTCTGGTCAGGAGGGCAGGTGGGAGCGGGGATCCCAATCCCTCGTTTTATCCCCACCTTCTTTACCTTGTCATCATCTTCAATTCATTTATCTATTTGAGTATGAAAGTCATCCACATCTCTAAGCCAACTTCCTCTAATAGAGGGGATGAAATCTAGTCTTATTCCTGTTTAAAGGGAATTATGTGTATATTTTCAATAAACTTATTAAATACAAAATAATATATATGCCACAAAATCAAACGAATTAAAGCATTAAAAAATAATAAGTAATAATCCTTTAAAAAAATTCTAGTTCCACAATCTTTAATCATCTTCAAACTAAACAATAAATAATAAAAGTAGAATAACAATAATCCAGAACAAAAGTTCAATAACAAGTACATATATATATAAAGAATTAGTGTACTTCCATATGAGGTTAACAACCCATAATTAGAGACATAATTAACAACATCAATTGAACTACACAACTCTCGTCAATTTAGGCATATAATTTGTGTCGATCAGTTTTGTTTTCTTCCCTTCCTTGCTAAACGATTAGATAATAAATAAAGGTGTCGATAGTTGAATCCTTGGATCATCAAACGGTTTTGAGATAGGTCCGTGGTGTCTGATTACTCAAATAAATTTTTAATATGTTCATACATGCATGAGTATGTGCCAATTCTCTAGGCAAAAAATGCTTAAATTTCATAGAGTATTTCATAATATAATTTTTACCGATACTTCTAGTCCCTAAGAAAGATGGTAATTGTCGCATGTGTATTAATACATTATCTTCCTCATCATTTCTTCCAACATTGATGCCGATTTTTTTTGTCATGGCCAACTCCGCCATATAAGTTGCTGCAAGTACACTCGATTCCCACCCCAAGTTTTATATATATATATAATGTGGGGTGGGAATGGGTAAGTTTGGATAGAAAAAACTTCATCTCTGCCCCCCAATCTATTCCCAAGTTTGAATAGAGAATTCATCCCCATCACCACTCGAGTTCTCAGTCAAATTGAAGTTAACTTGGTATAGATGTGTTGGAGGTGGATGGATACCGAATTGGAACCGCCCATTGCCATCTCTTTATCATCTTATTTTTTTAGCAAATAAAAATATCTCATGGGTGTTGTTTATTTTATATTTTGATACATCTTTCTTAAAAGGAAGAGTGATGTTTTATTAAAAAAAAAAATATGTATCTCGTAAGAGCGAACGAAAATTATAAAAAAAAAAAAAGAACAATGATTTTGAAATAAGTGAATTATAAAATTTTATGTTCAAATTAATACTTTGAGAAAAATTTTTTGTACTTTCAAACAAAGAGAAGAATTTTTAACAATGCAAAAGGTTTATGAAACACCTATTGATGATTTTATTTGAAAATATATTATAATAAACATATTTCACATTCAATTTTATTTTTCTTTATACAATTTTTTTAAGAAAAAAGAATGATATATTATTAAAATTCAATAAAATAGCTTGAGATACATCGAGGGGTATGTTCCTAATTCAAACACGAGGAACATCAGAAACTAAAGCAGTTTTAGCTGGAAGATGAGTCTGGTTATTATTTATCCTATACACATGGAAGAAAGAGATAGAGAACAAATCTATATTATTACAAAAACTAAAGATAAGTACCAGTTCTAAGATGTCATCGTCATGAGAAGTAAGACTTATAATTGCAAGAAGCGAGTCACTTTCAATAAGAATCCTTTTGGCTAAAGTGGAGCCAATGTCATTTTCTTTGTACCATTCTTAATCAATTTTTCATACATGAGTGATTATTATTTGAATAACATTTCATGGTAGAAGTTATTTTAACAATAAAATAATTACTTTTCTAGATTATGATTGTGGAACTCATTTAATTCAATAAAACATGTATAAAGATTTGACACTTTCTCTCATTAATTTTTTTATCAGCTCCCATTAATTTTTATGTGGGTACTTTTAAAATTTTTCCTAAAAAAATATACTTTTACAAATTTGATTTGTAAAAATATTTTTATATTTTAAAGATTATTCAAATAAAGGGTATAGTAATTGAAACATTTGATCTCATAATGGAATCAATTAACAAGTTACTTATACAATAAGTGTTAACTAGCTAGGTTTGTAAACGATTACATACACCCTCAGACCCAAACATATATCCTTATAGTGGAACTTGGACCCGAACCCAGACCCATACCCTCCAAGTATAAAATTTCTGGACTCAGACGCAATCTTCCAGGGTTCATGGTAGGGTCTGGGTATACCCGTACCCGTATGACAATTTTCTATTTTTTCTCTGTTAAACAAAAATATATAAAACAATGTATAATCCTAAAATAAAAATTTTAACATGATTTACATAATCTACTCAACATTTCTTTTTAACAGATACAATCATTTAACATCTCTAATTAAAATGATTAAAAGTTCAAATAGACAAAATCTTCACAGTACATTAATCCAACAAGAACAAAAGCTCTAGTCCAATACAATATATTAATCAAAGCATTTAGATTTTGGATACCGCTTGATCCTATTTGTCTCCTACAAAAGAAATATAGAAGTGAGTATATATTACAAGTTTATGTAAAATAGAGATAATTATAAATATGTAGCTAAAGATAAAAAAACTCACATCAAATTTCCTCTGTAGATGCAACTGAAGGGATTGAAGAACTCTCAACAATATCATCGTCATCACACTCTAGAAACACAATATATTAGTTAACTAATATAGGAGGGGAAAACGAAATTAGAATAACAAAATAAAATACTTACTTTTATTTGGTGAAAGTTCAATCCAATCCGCTGTAGTTACCAATGACCAAAAGCTTGGCATAGAAGACAGCAGAGCAGCAAATTAGAAGCAGAAAAAAACAGCAAAACTGAAATAGAAGAAAGCAGAGTAGGAAAACAAAAACAGAAAAAAACAACAAAATTGAAACAGAAGGGAAGGTCGAAACCTTTGCACAGAAGACAGCAGAGCAACAAAACAGAAACAAATAGAATTCTAGCAACACTGAAGCAGAAAAAACTAACCGAAACCTTTCCACGGAAGACAACAGAGAAGCAAAACAAAAACAAAAAAAAAAAAGCAAAATTGAACACTACTGCTAAGGGTTGAATCATAACACTCTCAACAAAACTGAACTCTACACCAGCAAACCTGACCAAAACCTTTGCTACCCAGAAAAAAGTAGAGCAGGAAAACAGAAAAATAAACATAACCGAACAGCAAAAATAGATAAACAAAGAAACAAAAACATAAATCTAGAGCTAGATTGAAACGGAACAGCAAAAACAAGAAAATACTAAAGCTAGATTGAAACAGAACAGCAAAGAAACAGTGATTACCTGTCAGGACTCGAGAAGAAGATGGAAGAACAGAAATAGAGAGCAGACAGCGGCACAGAGACCGATGGTGCAGACAGACGACGGCAATAGCTGGAGAAGTTCCTAACCAGGTGAAGGAGAAGCTTAAAGGTGAGAGACTGAGAGCGAGATGAGAGGGAGAAGCAGCAGAAGCAAGTGAAATAGATGGCGACCGCAGCCGCAGTGGCGGTAGATAAGCTAAAGAAGATAAGTGATGGGAGAGAGTCTGAGAGAGACAGGTGTGCAGGAGTCGGGACTGGGAAAGTGAAGCTGAAGAGTGAGAGTGAGAGTAGTACACGACAACCGCGGCGGCGGCGGTGGCGGTTAGATGAGCTGAAGATTCAAGAAGATGAGTGAACTGAGGGGAGAGAGTCTGAGAGAGTGAGGTGCACTGTAGTGTTACTGTAGTCAGTAGTGTAGTGTAGGGCTAAAGATAATATGTTAAAAAATATATAAATTATATATTAATATAATATAATAATATAAATATATATTATTATTTTATTAATACAGGTATACGAGTCTGGGCATCATCGTACCCTGCGCAGACCCATATAACAGAATTAATACGGGTACGGGTCTGCGGGTATAAAATTTAAACCTTACCCGCTATAAACGGGTATAGACCCAAGCGAGTACGGGTAAGGCCTGTCCCGTTTACAGCCCTATAACTAACTACTCATAGAGAAGCTAGGTTGAAGAAAAAGAATCAGTCTAAAGAAATTGAAGGAAATTTTAAAAGTGACGTAGTGAAAGAAGATGATCAAGGTACAGAAGAAAAGAAGGAAAAAGGAAAAAAATAGAAGGAAAAAGGAGCAAAGAAGGATTCAATCCTTAGTGGCTGAAGTCTTAATTGAAACTTATGAGCGGGAGGTTGGTCCCTCACAAATGTATATGTGTTATGTTTTTAATCAACATTCATTAATTCAGTCAGCTTTTGTACATATGGATAGATTAGGTAAGTTAGTTAGTGGAGTAGTGGAGTAATTAGCTAACTCGAATTTTGTAATTTTGTATATAAGCTGGTTTTGCCAATGAGTTCATTAATAGAAAAATTCGCCAGAAATTTTCCACGATCTCACCATTTACCTCTTGTCCTTATTTCCTTCTCATAAAACAAACCCTAAATTTACATTTTTGACATGGTATCAGAGCAATTCAAGTTGCAATCTTTGAATTGTCTTGAGTTTTTGCTATGCAATTAGCTTAGCTATCTTTTGATCAATTTTGATTTTGAATTGAAAGTGTATATATTCTGAAATCCCCACCTTTCACTCAACCAGCCGATATTATTGGATAAGTTCGATCCTCCGGGCTGAAAGTGGAGGTTTTCAAATTTTTTTTTTTGTAAATTTCTTTTGTTAGTTCTTTTTTAAATTAAACTTTCAATATTAAACTAAAATATTATTTAAGAATCAATATTAGTTAACTTTTTTTAATTATTCCAAACAAATTGAAACATAAAGTGATATAACGAAGACATAAAATACTAATAAAAATTATCTTGCAAATAGATTTGATTCAACACCTTCCCAAGATTATCTCCTTAATGAAGAACCCCTATTGAGGATTTTGTTGCTTCAATACTCTAATGGAAAACCTATGAGGATCTAAGCTTCATAAACCCAATATTGAGAGGCAAAACTTTTTCCTAATTTGATAGGAAGAACTTTGAGGAAACTAAGGCCTCAAAACCCCAATTACACAAATTAGAAAACCTAAGATCAATTGAATCAAAGAACAAAAACTCTAAGACTCAATCAAGGAAAGGAATTAGAATGATCAATTGAATTCTATAGATTCATCAACCTGAGGCAATCAATTGTTCACTGCTAAGGACATTAACCCTTAGTAAGCTAACTAAGGGTGAAGAAACCTAGAGACGGAAAATTCTCTCTCAATAATTTTAGCAAAATTCATCAATAGTTAGTTATAATGAGTTTATAATAGGGTATTTATAGGACAAGCCTTAACCCTAGCTAAATAAGTGATTAATGAGTTAAAATACCCATAAACCCCTTGATTAAAAGCTAGAAAAACAACTTGAATGACAAAATCCCATCTAAACGAACGCATAGGCACTCTTCCAGCCGAACCCTACCCGCAATGGTAGGGTAGAACCTACCATCTGCGGCAGAGTGTGAGCTCCACAGTTTCTCGTCTAGAAGCCTACCGTCAACGGCATGGCCAGGGGCTACCATTGGCGGTAGGGTGGTTCTCTTCAAGGACTTAGTCATTTTCTCCTCCAATTTGTTCCCTTGATTGGTTCTCGCTAATTGAACACATTGAAAATAACTTGAGAATCATCAATTTGTAGTGAAGCTCCCTATAGTAATGTTCCCGTACAAATCTTTCTTTCATGAGAGTCTTCAACTCCGCCCAAGTTTCTACCGGTTGCCTTCCATTTCTCAATCTTTGAGTGACAATCTTTTCCTACCAATGAAGTGTATAACCTAAAAATTCGGCAATGACTAATTCCACCTTGATGATGTCACTATAGCTTTTTACCATGAAGAGGTTCTCTACTTGTCTTTACCAATCAAGTAATACATTTGGATCACTCTTACCCTTGAAGCTAGGCACCTACTACTTGATTTTGTCTAAAGCTTATCCCCTTGTTGATTACCATAGTAGCCACCATGGTATGCTTGGCCAACATTAGGATTATCTCCATAATCTTCATACAAATTATCCTCATACCATGCTTCATATCTTAGGAGTTCTTCTTATGGTCTATGGTATCCTCTTCCTCCTAGACCTCCTGTTCTTCTACCTCTAACTTGAGGTCTTCCTTGGTATCCACCTTCATAAAATGGATGAGAATTTTGAATCGGCATGTCATGGTATCCATAAGTAGAAACATTATTGAAAGGTCTTTGATGGTGAGGTGAATTGAAACCACCAAGGTTATCTCCAACTCTTTGCTCCATTGTGGCACTACTCTTGTCTTTCTTAAGCTCTTCAACATCTCTAGCAAAACTTTGGAATTGTATAGCCAATCCTTCAATTAATTGTTGCATAGACCTCAAAGTCTCATTTAGATTCATCCTTGTAGGATCCCTAGTTTCTTCTTGATGAGATTGAGTAAGCAAATGACCATCCATAGACATTATTAAACCTTAAAATTAAACAAAGAAAACAAAAAAAGGACCTCCCAATCATTCGCTAAGTGTTTACACTCTTTGATGATCACTCAATTTATTTGTGTTTAACACTTTTTATTGGCTTTTATCAAGATAAGCTCATCCTCTTGGCTTTTCCAATCACTCAACACTCAAGTTTCTATATGATCCTTCAAATTTCTTAGCCAACTTAAACCAAGAGCATCAATCCCAGGCAAGCAAAACAATCAATGCACTTAGTTGGATAAGTGTTCAAAGACACAAAGTTTCAAACACTTGAGGTGTATTTCAAAGAATACTATGGAAAAGAGCTAACAAACATCATTGATCATCAACAAAAGATTAGGAACACACAAGGTAGAAATTTAGAAATAAAAAACAAAGCAATTCAAAACAATTAGGCTTAAAAAAGAACACAAGAGTACTAAAACAAAATTTCCAGGAAACAGAGGATAATGATACCCTATCATTAAAACAATGATAACTCAAACACTACGAATCCATATCAGATGAAACCTAGACACAAAGATTCCTCATTCAAGGAGGATAAATTTAAGCACAAATTTCATTCAAATTGAATCTGTATAGCACAAGATGTGCTCGGATTAAGAAAAACATTTTCTGTAGTCGCGAATCCGAAATACATTTCACAATTCAATCAAATTGAGCAATCAGTTGAACTTCAAATTGAGAAAAGATTATTTCAAATGAATCCTAACTCAAAAGAGAACATTTTCTTCACAAAAACATCAACAAATTCACACATAATTCAACAAAATTTTAAATTGATTTTTGAAATAATTTTTCTGTAATTTTTCTATACTACTATGGCATGATCTTCATGTACTTTTTTTCATAGATCATCAAGTACTTCTTTTTTCTTGGTTTTTAATGAATTTTAAACACTTACAATAAAAATTGATGTTCAATTGTAGGTTGCTCCGATACCACTTTGATGTGAATCTTCAATTGCAAGTAGATTTGATTCAACACCTTCTCAAGATCACCTCCTTGATGAAGAACCTCTATTGAGGATTTTGTAGCTTCAACACTCCAATGGAAAACCTATGAGGTTCTAAGCCTCATAAACCCAACATTGGGAGACAAAACTCTTTCCTAATTTGATAGGAAGAACCTTGAGAAAACTCAGGGCTCAAAACCCTAACTACACAAACTAGAAGACCTAAGATCAATTGAATCAAAGAACAAGAACTCTAAGACTCAATCAATGAAAGGAATTAGAATGATCAATTGAATTCTATAGATTCATCAACCTAAGGCAATCAATTGTTCACTACTAAGGACATTGACCTTTAGCAAGTTAACTAAGCAAAAGTGAAGAACCCTAGAGACAAAAAGAATTCTCTCTCAACAATTTTAGAAAAATTCATCAATAGTTAGCTACAATGAGTTTATAATGGGGTATTTATAGGTCAAGTCTTAACCGTAGCTAAACGAGCGATTAATGACTTAATATATCCATAAACCCCTTGATTAAAAGCTGGAAAAACAACTTGAATAACAAAATCCTACGTAAAAGAACGTATACTCACCCTTCTAGTTGAACCCTACCGGCGACGGTAGGGTGTGAGCTCCACAGCTTCCCCGTCCAGAAGCCTACCTGCGACAGTAGGGCTAGGGGCTATAGTTGGCGGTAGGGTGGTTCCCTTTAAGGACTTCGTCATTTTCTCCTCCAATTTATTCCCTTTGATTGGTTTTTGCTAATTGAACACATTGAGTACAACTTGAAAGCCTTTCTTGACCTTCAAAGCCTTCAAGCTTGCTCTTCAAAGCTTCCTCCATGTAAGCAACCATACCATTATCTTCATGAATCTTGAGTTTCTTCCTTTGAGCTCTAGTGATTGGTCCAAGCTTCACTTCCATAGGTGATTGACTCATCCGGTTCACATCACAATTATCGACGTGTTAAATCTAATTAATTCATAATTATTGAACGTATTAACAAGTAATATTATTATACCAAACTAAACATAATATGAATCACATTATTAAACTTAAACAATTAATTATCAACTAAATAAATTAAACGCTAATATAAATACATATTTTAAGATAAAAAAACTCACATTATGATATGAAATAAAATAAAATACTAACATAATTGTATATGTTAAAAACAATTAATATAATAACATAAATAACATTAATAATTTTTTTAAAAAAAGGATAATTAGACATGTGGGTGGAAGAGTTGTAATTTGGGGAGAGTTTCAGCCATGAGGGAGCTTCACTCGATCTGTTGCATTTTTTATTTTTAAATCTATTAAATTATAAATAAACGAGTGTAGATCGATGTACTATTATTTTTTTAATAGTACAAAATTGTTAGAAATTAATTATATTGGAAATTTTTCACGCATATCAAATATAATTAATTCCTAAACTTACTGGTAGATATTGTTAGCAATTAATTATATTTGGATTTTTCGCGTGTATCTTTTAGGGTTTAGGGTTAGGGTTTAGAATTTATGGTTTAGGATTTAGGTTTTACTACTATCTTTTAAGATATTTTTTCCTGAGCCCCCTTCCCACTTTCCTATGGTGACCCCCTCTAGAAGATGGCGAGTCACTGATTCACCTTGTCCCCATAAGGTGGTTTAGTTAGTGGTAGATTAGTAGAGTGTTTGTGATTTTGTCCGCTTGAGGGAATATGTTTGCAACTTTACCCGTTTCATAGGTATCCACTCTTACGATTTCAAGATTTAAAATTTATGTTTTCAAGATTTTAGAATGATTTTCTTTTTTTAGAAGAGTTATGGGCAGGTTTTTCCGACCTTCTTTGTGGGCTGAATATGGATTTGGATATTTGGGCTTGCGTTTAGACATTTGCTTGTAATATAATAATATTATATTTATAATCATTCTGGCATGACTTTCGCCTAAATCCTCTAATTCATGTGATGATCATCAATGTTCATGCAATTCCTCTTTTTTTCTTTTTTTTTTAACAAAACTCCAAATGAATCTCAACAATTCTCTCTCTCTCTCTCTCTCTCTCTCTCTCTCTCTCTCTCTCTCTCACACACACACACACACAAAACTCCAAATTTCTAACAATTTCCTAATTAATTATTTAAATTATAAAATGAATTGGCTCATTATATTTATTTAATTTTTATTAGTAGAGATATATTATAATTACTTCATAAACGTATTATTTTACATAACTAAAATAAACATTAACAATTAATAAAAAAATTATCAACTAAACGATTAATCATCTATTTAAAACACTAACATCTAAACCTAAACCCTAAACCCTAAATTAATAATGAATTTTTTGTTAAAGAAAATAGATATTATTAATGAATCATTTAAAAAATAAATAAAGTAAAATTTGATTTCTTAAAGAAATTCGATATTGTTAGATGTTGTAGAAATTAATGAACTCTATACCCTAAACTATAAATTCTAAACCCTAACCCTAAACCCTAAAAGATACGCATAAAAAAATTCAAATGTAATTAATTTCTAACAATATCTAACAGTAAATCCAGAAATTATGCGAAAAATTCAAATATAATTAATTTCTAACAATTTTGTACTATAAAAAATGATAATACATCGATCTATACACTTTTATCTACAATTTAATCGATTTAAAAATTTAAAAACATAACGGATTGGACGAAATCCCCCATGGTCGAATCTCTCCCCAAGTTATTGCTCCTCCACCCCACATGTCCATTATCCTTTTTTTAATAATTATTAATGTTATTTATGTCATTATATTAATTGTTTTAATATATTCTATACAATTATGTTAGTATTTTAGTTCATTTCTTATCATAATGTGAGTTGTAGGGATATAAACAAGTCGAGTCGAGCTTGAGCTCACATGAGCTCGAGTTTGATCGATTTTATTAATTTTAGCTCGAGCTCGATTATTTGTATCAAGATCGAGCTCGAATTCAATTTTTTTAAGATATATTATATATAATAATTAAAATAAAATTAAAAGAATTATATTCTGGCTCGATCGACTCGACGAGCTATCGAGCCAGTGTGAATGAGGCTTGAACTCGGCTCATTTGCATAGTGAGCCACCTCAAGCTCGAACCGAACTTTAATTGAATGGCTTGCAAACTGCTCATAAATTGCCTGGCTCATCTACACCTCTAGTGAATTGTTTATGTTAATACATGTGTTTATGTTAGCGTTTAATTTATTTAGTTGATAATTAATTCTTTAAGTTTAATAATGTAATTTATATCTTATGTTTAGTTTGATATAATAATGTTACTTATTAATGCTTCAATAATTATGAATTAATTAACTTTAATACATTGATAATTTATTAGTGTTTTATGTTTTTGTTATGTCACCTTGTGTTTGGATTAGTTTGGAATAATTAAAAAGTTAACTAATAATTAATTCTTAATGTTATTAAGCTAATGTGTATATAGTAGATACCCAAATATGTTCCCTAAAGAGAACTAAACTCCTAGAGTACTATTCGTATTTGCATTCATGAGATCCCCATTAATTTAGTTAGATCCTTTTAGGATTCTGCAATCTCTTGTATCTTGAACCTATAAAAAAGTCATATGAGAAACATTAATAAGATGATTCAGTCTTAACCTTTGAGTTCTTTATTCTATTCCTTTACTTATATCCTTCCTCTAAATATTTATATTATTATTCCAAGCAAATCGTGTATCGAGTTTATTAAATTTATAACACGCTATCCGTATGAATGCTTAAGCAAACAGGATTGCTTGAAGAACATTGGTTTTTTTTCTTTCTTTACCCCAATTTCAAGAAATGGGTACTCAATAGGCCCATAATTTTTTTTAAATCCGGAAGTGGCCATAACGCACAGTCATTGTGCATTATCAACTGAGATAACGCACAATGGTTGTGCGTGATCTCTAATCACCGGCTTAAGCCGCGTTAAATACAATACTTAACAATGTGGCGATGATGTGGAGCTAATGTAGCGATAACGCACAAGCATTTGCGTTATCACTCATGATAACACACGTCCATTGTACGTTATCATAAGTGATAACACATAATGACTGTGCGCTATCACGTTATAAACCCTAGCGCCGCACCGCCTCCTTTCTTCTTTCTCTTTCTTCTTCCTCCTTATTTCTTCTTTCTCTCTTTCTTCCGCCTCCTTATTTCTTCTTTCCTTCTTTCTTCTTTCTTTTCCTCCCTGAAAATTTTCAACCTCCTTCTTGTTTTATTTTCTCTTCATCCAAAAATTGTCATTTTATCTTCATCCGGTCTCGCTGCTCCACCGCAGTCTCTCTTGCTGCTCCCTCGCCGTCGCCGCTTGGTAAGTTCTTTTCCTTTTCCGTTTATTTTCTTTCTTCTTCTTATATTTTGACTTCTCTTCCTCTAATACTTTTGTATTTTATTTTGAAATTTACAATTAAAATTTAGTTAATATTTGAAGTTCAACTTTGAATCGGCGAGACTTTCCTTGGAGTATGAAAGTTGTTAAAGATTTGGAGTGGAAAACGGTAGACTAGAGCTGCATTTTTAATTTTCGGTAAATTTTTAGTTATTTAAATTATTTGGTGTATTATTTATTAATTTTAACTATTGTGTATTTGAGTTTGTTAATGTTGTTTGTAAATCATCTTTATGAATTTTGTTTGTGAATTTGAATTAATTCATTTTTTGTGAAAGTGGGGTTTAAGTTTATGTTTAAATTTGTTGTTATTAATAAATTTGTGCAAATTTTGATAATTTTATGTATATAATTGTTTTTTGTATTGCAAAAGTGATCTTAGGATGATGAGTTATTTTGATGAATTTATTTGGATAATTAGGGTTTATTTTTTTACTTTACTTTATGATTATTTGAATTTTTTATTTATTTAGATAATTATTTTGCATATTTCGTATAATTTTTTGAGCAGAAAGGATGGGAACTTGTAATTTGGGTTTTTTTCTCTTCTGTTGTTGTTTTTTTTTTTTTTTTTTTGTAATTAGTATAACCGAAACTTGAAAATTTATGGTTTAGTAATTAATACTTTTATTTAAACTCTAAAACCCGAATAGTGAATTTACCAAGTAGTAAAATACTTACTTATAAAATATACCATAAATAACCCTAAAAAACTTAAAAATTCTAAACTTTAAATAATAGAAAACTTAAAAATCTATTATTAAAATCCAAAATTTTACATCAAACATTAAACTGTAAAACTATAAACTTTTTAACAGTAAACCTTAAAAAAGCCAAAATCATAATATTAAAATCCTATAGGGTATATTATAAAAACCTTAAAAACCCTAAAATTGATTTTTGAAACATTAAAAAATAAAACTCTAAACTTTGTAACAGTAAACCCCAAGAACCTTAAAATTGATATTTTAAACATAAAACCGTAAAACTCTAAACTTTGTAACAGTAATCCCTATAACCCTAAAATCTTCATATTTTAAACATTAAACCGCAAAACTATAAACTTTGTAACAGTAAACCCTAGAAACCTTAAATTGTTAATATTTTAAATATTAAACCGTAAAACTCTAAACTTCAAAACAGTAAACCCTAAAAATGATATTTTAAACATTAAACCGTAAAACCATAAAATTTGTAACAGTAAACCCAAAAAGCTCTAAAATCTTAACAATTTAAACATTAAAAAATAAAACTGTAAACTTTGTAATAGTAAAACCTAATAACCCTAAAAATGATATTTTAAACATTAAACCGTAAATCTCTAAACTTTACAACCGTAAACTCTAAAAGCTCTAAAATCTTAACAATTTAAACATTAAACCGTGAAACTCTAGACTTTGTAACTGTAAACCCTAATAACACTAAAATCTTAATATTATTGATAATTAACTGTAAATTATAAAACATTAAAAACCCTAAAAACACTAAATTTGATATGTTAAAAATCATACAAACCCTAAAACCCTAAAATGATTGTACCATAAAGAACACACCTTAAAGAGTTTGGAATTAGAATTTATTTAAAAATTTTTACTTTTAATGTATAGTTATTGACCATAACTCAAACTATAAATAATGTAGATGGAAGAAGTCCCAGTCCACGTGCATCCGGGTCCCATAGTCCCTGATGTTTTATCAAGACAACACGAGCACCGGTCTGATTTGATATGGAGTGGGGACCACGAGACATGTTTCACTGATCTTCAGTGTAGGCGTTTCGGGCGCAATCTATTTCAGTGTTACAGTACGGCTCCTCGTAGGTTGGTGGAGCTTATTGACAGAACTAGGTTGGGGGGAGTGCTGTTACATTGAGCTGGACCACGCACTTATTACCGCATTAGTTGAGCGGTGGAGACCGGAAACTCACACATTTCACTTGTACTTGTGGTGAAGTCTTAATAACCCTACAGGATGTACAGACACTATGGGGTTTAGGGATAGAGGGTTTGGCCGTTATCGGCCCTAGTTGGAGTGTAAACCCTAAACAATATTGGATTGAGCTTATCGAGAGACTTCTCGGTATGCGGTTGTCTCTTAGCCACTTTTCCGGTTACAAGGTGAAGAAGAAACCCTTGGAAGCATGGATCTTGAGAGCGTTTATCGGTTCAAAGACCGATGATGACCTTATCCTGCGCGCTCGTGGATTTATTTTTTTACTCCTTGGCTGACATATGCTTCCCGACTTCTCTGGGAATTTGGTTCATATGCGCTACCTCAGTTTATTAGAGGATATTGATACTATCAGGATATATAGCTGGGGTAGCTGCGTACTTGGATTTTTGTATAGGCAGTTGTGCACGGCGGCTTTGGGGGGTGCACGACAGATAGGGGGAGCTTTAGTCTTAGTATAGATTTGGGTGTGGTCGCGTATACCTGCATTACGGCCTCAGCTGATTACGGATGTTCAGGTCGACCTTCTTGCTACTCTTAGCTCTATATGGTGCACATCCTTTGACTGTAGCCAACTGCCTATACACACTCTCGTTACATACAGGGACCAGTTAGATTTCATGCCATCTGATCAGGTTCGCTTTAAAATATTTTGTATTATTTGTAAGTAAAGAAATCTTTTTATAAGCACTTAGATTTTTACTGATTTTGAATTTTGACTTGACAGTTTGTATGGCTCCTTTATCTTGACCGTGCTTTGTTTCTATCTGACCTGTGGCGGGCAAAGGTCTCATTCATCTGTTATGAGATAGTGGAGTACTACTATCCCGGGAGTGTGATGCGCCAGTTTGCATGGGCTCAGCATATACGAGATGCATGTGATACTCGTCTTGACCTGCATTGGATCTAGCTTAGGGGGAATGACCACACTTACTGGGCGACACAGCATGCTAGCCATGTAGAGGCCTGGGTTCAATGGCGACTTCACGTTAGGGATGGCTCGGCCCTAGCTGTTGAGGTGTTATCATACTCTAGCGACGAGTACATCAGATGGTATCGGGGTATCACACGGGTTTACATCGGCAATCCAGCTAATCATGATACTCGTTCGGTTGGATATCAGCTTGCTGGGGTGGACAGATGGATGATGGTGCATTCTACAAATAAATTTTGCTTTCTTTTTAAATATTCTTATGCATTTCAATTATTTATGTTGACTTCTAACGGTTTATTTTATTTATTTATTTATTTTTTGTTTAGACTTCCATGTTGTAGGACGTTGATGATATGGCTTCAGTGGTGATACAGGAACCACCTTCATCTCCGTCACAGATGGCTGTTTTTGTGAAGAAAGTGCAGACAATTATTCGGATGTGCATGGTATCTATTGGCGTTACTTTGGGCTGTACTCCATCACAGCACGATATCCAACAGATGTTCCCAGTACAACCGTCGCATCGCCTTTCCCGGGAGCACGTACCGGACCTAGGTGCTCGTGGAGTTAAGAAGGGCGTTCACAGATAGCCTGGCCATGGAGCAGGAGATGACGCCCTCCTGTCCCGCCTTTTTCGGACAGGCACGAACATGTCGACTCCGAGCATGTAGAGGTGGAGAAGGGTGAGGGATCTGGAGGTGGACAACCTCCTATTGACCCATTTGACAGCCCGAACTTAGGTATACCATATTAGTTTGGGTTTGACGCCACCTTCCAAGTCACTTCCTAGTGGATCCGAGACATTGCAGATGCCTCCCCCTTCCGGTTTAGGGTTTGCCCCATTTCAATCACCACATCCTACTTTTGGGTTTTCTAGGTTTCGTGCACCTCTCCTCCGAGCACAGTTGGTTCATCTACACCGTATCAGCCTATATCGCAGGCATCTTTATCCGATGAAGAGGAGTAGACGGATTACTCGGATGTTGTACAGCATCTTGGATTCAAACATCGTGTTGGTAAGAAGACAACGAGGTTCACGCCATCCGACTGGCCATAGTTGTAATTAGTATTTTGTAGATTTCATTTTCAATTATATATAAATTAAATTTCAATATAAAGTATTCAGTTTATATGTATATTATTGATTTATTTGTTTTATGTATATTAATTAGTGATTATTTTGTTTTGGGTAAAAACTGAAAAAATCACATTTTACATTTTGACAATAACATTTTTAATTTGGTGTGAAAAAGGAAAAATAAAAATCGAAAATTCACATTTTACATTTTAACAATAACATTTTTAATTTGGTGTGAAAAAGGAAAAATAAAAACTGGAAAAATGTGATTTTACATTTTAACAATGAAGGAAAAAAAAATTTACTTAAAGATAACGCACGACTATTGTGCGTCATCTCAAGGATAACGAATAATCGTCGTGCGTTATCACTAAAGATAATGCACAACCATTGTGCGTTATCTTGAATGATAACGCACAGCTGTTATGCGTTATCACTAAAGATAACGTATAACAGTTGTGCATTATCTTCAATAATTCACCTGCAATGAGTTGTCATCTCATCCCAGTACTTTTGTACCCTACCGACAATTGCCATGTGAAATTGTAAGGACAATATAATTCACCGACAATTTCCATGTGAATTCAAGGACAATAATTCACTATCGGCCCTAAACCATTAAAACTTTATAAATACATACACACTCTCAAAATTCTACTTCAGACTATCCAACTTCCCATCCTAAATCCATTCATTCTTTTTCAATTCACAAAGTTCTTAACTTCTTTATATTTCATCCTCACTAAACACTTCTAGTTAAATTATTTTAAAATGGAAGCAATCAACCTCGTTAGGGTGATGCTATTTTGGGATTCTGAAATTGCAAGGGATGCATATGGTCCCTATTTTACTGAAGTAGTTCGAAAAAGTTGGACATTGCCAACGACCCGAATGTTTCACATAACGAACTGGTAAGGAAAATATTAAAATACCGAGATAGAGATTCCAATCTCTGGAATGTTTGAATGACAATGAGGGTGCCTTCATACTACTAATTGCATCGTATGTTTTTGTTTAATTTATATAGCATGAACAACGATGAAGAAATGCGTTCTCTATGGACTATTCCACCCCACCTCGCGAAGGAAGGGATTCATATTCTTGTTGAATTCGAGCATATCTACCAGCAAAGTATTCCAATTACACATGACGAAAATACAACAACTTTGCTAGAACATATTACAGCGGTAACACATATGGTTTGTGATGAACCGTCTATGTTGTACACTACCATCAATAATGACAACGATGAGGTTGACGGATCGGACGAAGATGATGCCGTTTCTAGTCAATATGAATCGGATGATGATAATGACCCGGAAGAAGGAGAGTTTCGAACTCCCCTGAACCCTGTAAATCCTGTAAACCCGATAACTGAAAACATAGTGCCACAATGGAGAGCAGCCAATGGTTCAACAACGCTAAGTATGACTACACACATTCTGGAGCATTCCTAGATATGGGCTCGACTTCTCCTAAAGATGACTTTGTAGAATCTGGTACCGTACGATTACTCGATTGGAACGACTCCATGACTAACATATAATTAGGCATGAGATTCATTGACAAAGTGCAGGCAAAAAGTGCGGTAGTGTGGGACGTGAATACCGAGTTTTGAAAAGTAAAATTGATACATGGACAGCAAGATGTTACCATCACAGTGACGATAATTACTGTTCACGGTACATCCGTATAAAAAAGAAAGCAACGCACAGTCGATGGGAAATAACCAGATTCGTAAAAGAAGACACATGCCTTGTTCAAATAGAACAAAACAATCATAGAAACTTGTGCTAAAAATTTATATCAATGTCAATATCACACCTAGTTGCCAATGATCCTGAGATACCTGTGTCGAACATCATTCAAGAAGTGCAGGTATTGTTTCAAAAGGGCTATACTTACAAGCGGGCATGGTATGCTCGAAAGTTTGCCATAGAGAGAGTTTTTGATAGCTGGGAGACTACCTTCAATATTTTACCCAAATACTTACAAGTTGTACAAGATTCAAACCCGAGGACTATATAGGAATTTTTGCATCACAGAACAAGCAGCCCCCCTAATATTGTTTTCAAATTTGTTTTCTGGTGTATCTCGCCATGTATAGACAGATTTCCATATTGTCGGTCGGTGATTTCTGTGGATGGAACACACTTAAGGGGACCATACAAGGGCTTGCTAGTAATTGCAAGTACGTAGGATGCAAATAATCACTTGTTCCCACTTGCTTTTGTAATTGTTGATAAGGAATCCTCCGAGAGTTGGAATTGGTTCCTTAAAAACCTGCGAGAATACATTGTCAAAGATTGCCACGTATGTCTCATTCTGATCGCCATAAAGGTATTTTCTCTGCTATTCAAAGTCAACCTTTATGGCAACTACCATTTGCAGTTCACTGGTTTTGTTTACGCCACATTCGAGCAAATTTCAACAAGACTTTAAGAACACAAACCTAAAAAAGCTTAATGTGGCAGGCCGGAACAGAATCAAAACAATGAAAATTTGACCGTGTAATGAAAGAGATTCAAGAAAGAAATGTGGATGCTTACATTTACTTGATGAAGTTGGTGTTGTAATCCGAAGGCAAAAACAAAGTAAAATAAAACTACGGAAATCCACCAACAGGATCTGCACATACTAGAAAAACTGATTGGATAGAAATTACCTCTGTGTTTTATTGTTCGTTGTGGAGGCGCTGCTTTGTACACTTCGCCCTCTACTGGTATCCACGCGACGAACTCCTCTCAAGCGATCGGGATGCTAGCCCCTTCTTGTGTTCTGAAAACTGTTCAGAACTGATCCTGACTATCTGGTAATCGGTCGTATTTCGGAGAGAGGAGGCTAGATACTATATCGCCGTTCTAGGGTTTAGGGTTTTGTTTTTCTTTAATCAGATAAAGGACGGCCCCCAAGAAAAGGTTAACATAACCTTTTATAGCTGTCAATATCAAAACCCTAACTGTCATCTAATGACAGTTTAATCTCGTCCGTCTATTCCTATAATCATCCAACGGTTGGATGAATAATATTAAGTAATTAATTTCATTTATTCGATTAAATAAAATTAATTACTTATTAACCTACCAGAAAATACAATATGAAATATGATTCCCCTTTTGTATACGTTCAACGAATCTGGACACAATCTAGAGTCATTGAACGTGGACATTATGCTCACAAGATCGTCTATGCGTGTGACCCTGTAGGTTCACTTAACATTGGCAGTGAATGAAAAAATGTCCTAGACATTTATTCACAAAACATAAGCGGCCTTTAGCAAGACATTATACTTAACCAAGTTAAGTAAATGTAATAATAACCTAGCATCAGATTTAATATTTAGTCCTTTTATCACACGATATCCTAATTAAGTATAAGGCATGGATCAAGTCATCCTTATAAAACTTAATTAACCATTTACTTGATCACCAGGCAGACTGTTCCAACAAATAATATTAATAACACCTTATTAATACTTATTTGAGCATGGCCATGCATATTTTTCAGTATTCCTTATCAAGGGGCCCTATGGATATCTTTCTCTAAAAAGAGAGGGACAAATCCCTTTCACTATCTCCAATATTCAAGCCATGACCAGAAAATAAGCCAACTAATAATCATAATGATCACCTAATTAAAAGTGATGTTTGACTATGTCAAAACATATTTTTCTCCCCATGCAAGAAACATTAGAAACATCAGGTCGAAGGACACCAAATATAAAATTGAGAAGAAATACTTATAACTTAAACCCATGCAATATTTCTTCTTCACTTTGGGTCATGTCCAATACAATATTCTCAATATGCATTTATGAATTGATTTTATATCTCATATTCATGATCAGTAAAACTTGACCATCAATCAACTTCACACTAGTTTACAAGATGTAATAAACTAGGGACAAATAAGAATAGTATTTTATTAGCTATAAAGGTTTTACTATCAAGTCACATACTTGATGACCAAGAGCATAAAATACAATTCAAAAATACATGCTTCATAAATCATAAATATGAGTCAATTGGTCTTAGGGCATATACTAACAGTTGGACCCAGAGAAATGGACACTGTTGCTTGATGGAGGTCACAGACACGGTATCATGACAACCAACATTTCTGAAGCACTTAACAGTGTGTTGAAGAAAGCTAGGGTTCTACCATTAAAAGTCTTGGTTGAACTAATATTCAATAAACTAGTTAAGTACTTTCACCAATACCGTGAAGAGGCTGAAAACTGTGTGCATCCATTTCCAACTCGAATTTTTGACAAGTTCTTGCAGATCGAAATGAAATCAAGAGAACATAAAGTTACAACTTACAATCTACGAGAAGGAATATACATGGTCAAATCTCCAATTTGGGTTTCTGGTACGAGCAATGTCTATACATTGCGGATAAATAATAAATCATCTAGTTGCGGAAAATGACAAACATATACATTGTCTTGCTCTCATGTTCTTGCAGTGTGTAGAGAAAATGGGTCAAGAATAGATACTTATGTGCCAGAGATATATTTGCGACATACGTACAGAAGAACTTACCAAGCGAATTTTTATCCGGTCTTAAGTGAGAACTTTTGGAGGGATGTTCCTTTTAATTTAACATTTTATCTTCAAACATGAAAAAGGAACGGGGTAGGAAACAGGGCAAGCGATTTCAGGGAGAAATGGATTATAGAAATCCGGATTTTCCCCCAAGATGTGGCAGATGTCGCATGCCGGGACATAATAGAAAAAATTATAATAACCCCGGACCGAGCAATGTATAAGTTTGTTAGTTAATATATCATTACTTTAAATTTTTACAATGTCTTTAGTATTACTTCTTCAAATAACTTGAGATGAAATGGTTAAAAGTTAAATATATTTTCCAAGAAAACAATATAAATATTTATCATTATAAATATGCTTAAAATAAGTTAAATATTATAAATACAGTATTTTTAAAAAAATTATACAATTATAAGTTTTCACAAAAATGTAAAGAAATTTTCATTTAAAAAAAAATTAAAAACTGATGTGGCAGAAATTTTCATTAAGAAAAATAAAATAAAAAAATAAAAAAAAGAAAAAAATTACGCGGCAGATAATGGACAACGAGTGTTATTGCTTGATCATAACGCACAACCGTTGTGCGTTATCAGCCACATCGGCTGATTAGCGGATTAAAGTCTAATTAGATGATAACGCACAATGGTTGTGCTTTATCATTATCGATAACGCACAACCATTGTGCGTTATAGCCACTTCCAGATTAAAAAAAAAATTCTAGGCCTATTTAGCACCATTTTTTGAAAATGGGCTAAATAAAGAAAAAAACCAAGAACATCCATTGTGTAGGGAATCAATTCGTTCAAAAACTTGATTCTTTTGTTGATGCTTGTTACCTATATGCTAGTTTGTTCACTTTATAATATGGTATAAAGTCAACTCCACCAATCTTCCTTGGTTTTATTTTTGGAAAAAGACCAAATTAAGCAACATTAATGATGTATGAGGCTTCATATGACATATGACTTAGATATCAATTGCAACCGGAGATGCTATTGTCGAAGATATGGTATGCTCGACACACCGAATGTTTGCATGGTCAAGGTTGGTTATAGATTGGTTTCAATTACATATTAAAGAAGGAAATCTTTAAAGGTAATTCTCTTGAAAGCCTGAGGTAAGAAAAATCAAATCTTTAATGGTTCAAATCGTTTGTAACACTCACTATAACATCCTTTGTATCTTCCCTAATATAGACTACCTTTCCTTTTTATTTATTATTATTTTTATTTTCTACTAAAATATTAATTAAATACCTAATTAACTAAAAGTGTTAATAGTTAACCAGAAACTTTTAAAATTTTATCTCTCCTTTCTTATACCATCATTCTACCTGTGCTGTGCAATTTTTTGCATGTTTTTTTCTAATTCGAAACGATTGTTCTATCAATCTATATGCATGTAAGTAGCCTAGCAAGCTCTAGTATGTCTATTTGATCTTTTCTCTTCACTTAATTCTTAGCTCAAAGCTTATTACTTTTTACTTCAATATCTGTGTTCTCCATTGATATTGGTTCAAAGTTTATATTTTGTTCTTTAATACCTGTGTTATTCATTAGCATTGCCTTAAAGTTTCTACATTCTTCTTGAATATTTGTGTTCTTTCATTGATATTGAACGAAAAATTAGTGGAGGCTAGAGTACAAAGAAGCTTCGAAGCTGTTCTGCACTTGTCTATGCCTTTTTATTTTCTTTCTTTGTCACTTCGTATTTGGTGGTTTGTTTGATAGATTTGATTAATTTAGGATTCTCTTGACTATAGTAGATATCTTTGTTCTTTATTTGATTGCAATTAATAATACATGCATTTGTTACTCTAAATTTGTGGATCTTTTGTTACTATTTGATTTGATTAATTTTTTTTTTTTTTGAGAAAAGGGAGATGAATTGATTTGTGCTTTTCTTCACCCTTGAGCATCATACACTAATCTACATTACTTTGTAGATTTAAATGAAGGAATAAAATCAATTAACACAAATCAGTAGCTTGTTGGAGTGTTGGTGCAATTTATTATTCCATAATTCAGTTTTGCAAACAGTGAAAAGGAAGATGGAAGATATATCTTTTTAGTAGATCCATTGTTTTTGAATTTGTGTTTTCAAAACTAGAAACCATCTGTTCAATAGATTACACTTGGACAACTAAACCATTCTTATTCAATGAAAATATCAAGGAATTGCTTATTTCTTGAGAAAATCCAATCAAGTGGCCATGGAGCATTCTTCCTGTGTTAACTTTTCAATGAATTTCTTAGGAGTTGAAATATCCTAGTTTCCTTGCTATAGAACATGAGAGTAAAGACAATAAATTTGAGCAATGTTAAATTGATATTGGAGGTTTTGAACTTCAAATCTTCACCCAAAGGACCTTGCTTCCAGGAAGGACTTAATTAGCTCCATTCTCAAGCAACCATAGATATACTAAAGCTAAGACCTCTTGAATTAATGCAACTAATCTTTCTCCTACACCCTAATTTAACATTGGGTATACTAAACCCAATACCTAATTAGCTTGTGTAGAGACGACCATGATCTAAGACAAATACAAGAATGTATGTATCACAAAAAATGAATTGTGATGAATTGGAGAAACCCTTGGATCTTCCCAATCCTAGTGAATCAAATTAAATCAACCTAAGGATGATTAAACCCTAGAATGAAGTTGGGAAAAGGCTTGAAGAGCTCAAGAACCCTAATTCAAACACTCTCAATTTCATACAGTTTCAACTTAGTACAAAATGAGCTAATAAGAAGTATTTATAAAGTCTAGGACTTAACCTTATTTTCACCATGGTCTTAGGTCAAGAAACCATTTAAGATCTTAATTGAAAGTTGAAAATAGAGTTAACACACTAAAAACCATTCAAAACAACACATTGAAAATGTCACTGGACCTACCACAGGTGGCATGTCATTTGCTCAATTGTTGATTTCTACCCGAAATCCACCGTCCCGGTAGGTGGGGGGCCTACTACCGAAAGTAGGCTATGTTTTCAGCTTCCCTTTATCTTTTGCACCTCCAATTGGCTCCATTGATTGCTCCTTACTTAAAACATGAATCATGAGTAACTTGGGAGGTTTATAACTATCTTCAAAGCCTTTATTCCTGCTCTTTAGTCCATCCTTCATGATTTCTTCAGTGATTTCCATCCTTTTTCTTGCCATGCCATCCTCATATTCTTTGATATTCCTTGCTCTTGCTTTAGTGATTAGTCTTTGAATTAAATCCTTAACTTCTTGATCATCTCGGTTCATATCATCTACCCTTCCTTTGAAAAGATTCATCTTCGAATCTTCACCTACATCAAATAAAGATACATTAGAAACATTGAAGGTAGTACTAACATTATAATCACCTAGAATATCAATCTTATAAGCATTATATTAACGCGTTCAAGAACTTGAAAAGGACCATCGCCAAGGACAGCTAACTTTATTTTCCTTCGATAAGGAAAATGCTATTTTCGAAGATGAACCCATACCCAATCACCGGGTTCAAATACCACATGTTTGCTTCCCACATTTCTCTCAGCTATAAGGTTCTTGTTATTGGCTTCAATGGCATCATGGACTTTGGAATGAATAGGCTGCACGAACACCGCCTTTTTCTTCCCATCCAAGCTCAAGGTATGATCTATAGTAAAGGCACCAGATCAAATGGAGTTAGTA
Organism: Catharanthus roseus; assembly: GCA_028651295.1. Taxonomy (NCBI): domain Eukaryota; kingdom Viridiplantae; phylum Streptophyta; class Magnoliopsida; order Gentianales; family Apocynaceae; genus Catharanthus; species Catharanthus roseus. Next base: position 31,367,070 of record JAPQWS010000168.1, read on the forward strand.
AGTTGAAACCAAAAACAACCTCAAAAGGATACTAAGAAGTAGTAGAGTGACAAGCTCTATTATAAGCAAATTCATATGTGGAAAACATTCTTCCCATTGGCACAAGTTCTTCTTAAGGATTTCCCTAAGAAGTTGTCCAATGGTTCTATTAACTACCTCCATCTGACCATCAGTTTGTGGATGGAAAGTTGTACAATCCAACAAGTTAGTTCCAAGTTTCATCCATAAAACACGCCAAAATGACTAAGAAACTTAGTGTCACGATCCAAACAATAGTTTTAGATATACCATGGAATCGCAAAACCTTAGTAAAGAAGAAATCTGCAACATGACTAGCATCATCGATTTTCTTGCAAGCTATAAAGTGAGCCATTTTAGAAAATCTTTCTACTACCACAAATATGGAATCCATGCCCTTAAGAAATTTAGGTAAATCAACAATAAAATCCATAGATATATTAACCGAAAGTTTCTGATATGTGCCATATTGTACTGCATTTACATATATTATTTTTGTCATTTTATGATGTTTTCAATATATAAAATGTATTATTTACACTGTTACCTCCATTCTTATCTCAGGCACTTCCCGATGAAGAAGATGAAGAATAAACGTGAAAACGGCAAAAACGGAGAAAATGAAGCCACTTGCACCAAGGAAGGAGACCTACCGCTGATGGTAGGTCAACCTACTATACACAGTAGGTTCAACGGCCACAAGAAGTTTGCCAACAGAAGCCTACCGCAGACACTAGGCTAGACCTACTAGATTCTGTAGGTCCCCAAGACTTGAACAATTCGGAATAGAACCCTACTGCAGACAGTGGGGCTCGACCTACATGACGCTGTAGGTCCCGTCAAGAGCACAATTAATGCATTTTTGTGTATATTTATATCAGGTTTTCCCTCTTTTTCAAGGGAGAAGTGTTTCAGGTTAAGAGAGGAGGAATTAGGGGCGAACTTTGTCTAGAAAATCCTTCTCAATTCCTCATCAATTAGGTAGATTATCCATAATTAACAGTAAATTGAAGCTCTTGGAGGAAGATTGAAGAGATTTTGTGGAGCAATTTCGGGTTTCATCAAGCGAATCGAAAGACAAGCTTGGGTGGCCTTCAGAACTGTGGATTCAATCATTCTTTAGCCCAAGCTTTCTTTTCGTTTGTTAATTATGATTTCTATTGTTGACTTGAATATTGTTAGGATTTTTACTCGCTAATTTTCTTGTTTGAATTGAGGGTTGAACCTTACCTTTTGGATAAGATGATTTTTTATTGAATTTTATAGAATAGATGTTTGTTTATTTGTTGGTTATTGTTCGATTATGTTTTGATGATTATTGATTTGTGCGGAATTGATTATTTCACAAGATCGGTTGGAATTTAAAAAGGAAGATGAATCTAGGGCAACTAACTAATTGATAAAAGTTGGCAATGGAATAGAGATATTTATTGCACTTTTAGGTTATTAGATCACCTAAGTTGTTTTTGCATTCATAATTGGTTTGGAAGAGAAGAGATTCTCCTCTAAAGTTAAGTGAGTAAAGCAGCCTTCACGTAGAGATAGGGATTGACAACTCGGGTGTGTCTCAAATACTATATTGATAGGTACACTTTCTTGTTGCATTCATTTTAGTTATACCCCATTGTATAAGACATCAAGTTTTTTGCGCTGTTGCTGGGTGACATGTGCCGTATTGTACTACATTTACATATCTTATTTTCGTTGTTTTACGATGTTTTTAACATATAAAATGTATTGTTTATACAATTTACATCTATTCTTATCTTAGGTGCTTCCCAATGAGGAAAACGAAGAATAAAAGCATTTTGCATTCATTTTAGTTATACCCCATTTTATAAGACATCAAATTTTTGGTGCCATCGCTGGGTGAAATGTGCCATATTGTACTACATTTACATATGTTATCTTCGTCGTTTTACGATGTTTTTAATATATAAAATGTATTATTTACACATTTTACCTTTATTCTTATCTTAGGTTCTTCTCGATGAAGAAAACAGAGAATAAAAGCGAAAATGGAGCAAAAGCAAAGACAACAAACCACCGGCACCAAGGAAGGAGACCTACTGCCGACGGTAGGGCAACCGCGGTAGGTCCATGAGCTCAAGAATATTGCCAACAGAAGCCTATCGCAGATGGTAGGCTAGACCTACCGCACGCGGTAGGTCCCGATGACTCAAGACCAAAAGGAACAGAGCCCTACCATGGATGGTAGGGCTCGACCTACAAGATGCAGTAGGTCCCGACAACAGCACAATAATGCATTTTTTAATTGTATTTACAATAGTTTTTACTTTTTTTTGAAAGGGGAGTCACAATTTTTAGGTTTAGAGAACGGAATTGGGGCAATTTTTGGCAAGACAAGCCTCCCAATTCCTCCTTAATTAGGTAGATTCTATACAAGTGACATTGAGTTTAAACTAGTGGAGGAAGATTGAAGTGATTGTACGGATCAATTTCGGGTTTCATTAGGCGAATCGAGAGAAAAGCTCGGTGGCGTTCGGAACTGTAGATCAATGCCTTGTTTAGCCTGAGCTTCCTTTTTCTTTATTAATTATGATTTCTACTATTGAATTGAATATTGTTAGGATGTTTTCTAGCTAAATTTATATTTTTTGAATTGAGGATTGAACCCTAGCTTTGGATGATATTATTTTTTATTGAATTTCTTTAAATTGATGTTTGTTTATGTGTTAGTTGTTGTTCAATTACGTTTTTTTGATAATTGATTTGCACGAAATCGATTATTTTGCTAGATTGATTGAAATTGAAAAAGGAAGATCAATCTAGGGCGATTAATTAGATAATAATAGTTGGTAATTGAATAGAGATATTAATTGCACTTGTAGGTTATTAGATCACCTTAGTTGTTTATTGCATTCATAATCGGTTAGGGAAAGAGGAGTCTCTCCTCTAAAGGTTAGGTGAATAGAGCGGCTTTCACTTAGAGATAGGGATCGCCCAACTTTCGTGTGATAACCCAACCTGCATTTTCAAACATCATTTTATGAGTTTTTAATTGAAATAGGTGACAAAAGTTAGGGGATCCTTCATTCAAACTTTTTCCCTAAAATTTCATACCTTTAATTGTTACTCTTATTTACTTGTTTTTAGTAGTTTTTTTCCTAATTTGTTAGTTAATTTCTTAAAACCCACTTTTTTAGACTAAACATTGGTTAAGAATGTGAGCATTTGAGCCTTTACTTTTTCCTGAGTTCGACAACTCGGGTGTGTCGCTAGTACTATAGTGATAGGTACACTTGCCTGTTGCATTTGCTTTAGTTGTACATTCCTTAAAGTAACATCACTTGATAAGTACACTTGCCTGTTGAATTCGTTTTAGTTGTGCATCCCTTAATATAACTTCACCGGGGAACGATAACTTACAAAAAACCGTTTTTCTTGTATCTCAGTCATTTTTTTATTTTTCTTATTTTTTTTGTTTTGTCTTTGTTTTGGATTGTTCGTATTGCAATTATTTGTTTATTTTTTGCCTGTATCTTGATTTGTCATCTATTGTTGTGGACTTGACTGGATTTATCACTTTCAGGTCTTGGGCACTAGTTTATACCCAGAAAGAAAAGGAGTGAATTAATCCCATTCGATCTAGAGCCTAAGCGATCGCTGTGGAGTGCCCGCTGTGCTTTCTGTTCGAGACGGCGAATAACAACGCCATCGTTATCGTCGACAGGACGGAAGAAGGTCAAGAGGCTCCACCTTATATAAATCCTCTTTTTGTGTCATACCCACCACCACCAATGGCGGAGAGGATAATGACAGATTATGCTAGACAGTCCATCTCGGGAACACAATCGAGTATAGAAAGGCCACGATTTTAAGCGAACTACTTTGAGATCAAACCGAACATGATCAAAATATTGCAAAACAATGTATAGTTTTATGCACTCCCTGAAGAAGATCCTAATGCGCACATTGGCAATTTCTTGGAGGTGTGCAATACCTTTAAAATCAACGAAGTCTCAGAAGATGCCATTAGACTTCGTCTTTTCCCATTTTCTCTAAGAGGGAAGACGAAATCGTGGCTTAAGTCATTACCTTCTGGCTCGATCACATCTTGGGACTCACAAGTCGAGAAGTTTCTAGGCAGGTAGTTTCCTCTTGGTCGAACAGTGAAGCTTAGAACGAGATTCTGTCGTTCCAAGAGATTGATGGAGAAAGCCTCTATGAGACTTGGGAAAAATGGAAGGAGCTGCTAAAGAAGTGTCCCCACGATGGATTAGATTTGAGGATTCAAATTCAGCCATTCTATAATGGAGTTTCATTTGGGGCAAGACACCTAATTGATGTCTCTGCTGGTTATTCTACAGATCATAAGACTCCTCAGTAGGTGTATGACCTCATTGAACAAATAGCTATACCTGGAGTGGACAGATATCCGAGCCAAAACCTGCAGGAGTCCACAATGTAGATTTTATCATTGCCATGGAAGCAAAATTGGTAGCTATGATAGAGCAGAAGATGAAGAACTTGACAACTACACCTACAAATGAAAACACTCAACCTGTCATGTTCTGCGACTTCTGCAGTGGAACACATCCCAATCATGAATGCCCTAGGATGCGAGGTTCTATAGAGCAAGTCGATTATACCCTAGGATGGGAGGTTCTATAGAGCAAGTCGATTATGTGCAAGAGAAGTTGGAGTAGGGATTATAAGTGTTGGAGTAATAATCCCTACTCCAACACTTATAATCCCTACTCCAACTTCTTTTGAGGTGGGCAAGGACAGCAAAGACAACAACAACTTCTGGGATTTCAAAATAGAGGACCTACCCAGCCACTCCCATATGTTGCAGGTCCACAAAATGCTCCACCAGCAAAAGCTAATTTGAAGAGCTCCTGGTGAAATTTATAATGCCTTTGATACCAAGATGAGTGATAAAGTCTATTTTTTGTAGAAATAAATACCTTAAGTTTTAATTATTAGCTTGTAAAAATATTTTATTTTATTAATCATAATTTCTATATTTAATTTAATTTACTTTTGTGCAGGGAAAAAATTTACAAATGGGCCCAAAGGGAATGGGCTGCTACAAAGAAGGAGCAAGCCCACGAGCTACCCACGGCAACCAGAAAAAAAGAAAGAGAAAAAAGAGAAATAGAAAAGGAGGAAACCGGGAAGAAAAAGGAAAAGAGAAGCAGATGCAACTTTAAAGGAGAGAAAAAGAAGGTGGTTGGAGAAAGTGGAGAGAGAGGGAAACAGAAAAGAGAGGAGAGGAGGCTGCAACGAGAAAACAAAAGCTGCGCTAAAACTCTAAGCAACTGAACGAGAAGCTATAGAAGATAAATACAGCAGCAGTAGGAGGACGCGGTGCAGCAGCTAAAGAAGAACGAAGCAGAATCCAAAGCAGCTGGAGCAGGAATTGAAGCAAGGAGAAATCGGACGCAGTTGTTGTTGAACTCCAAATTCAGCAACTGTGCAGAATTTCAGCTTTAGAATTTCAGCTTCAGTTGAAAGGAAAAGCCATGAATTTCTAAAATAAATTGGTTCTTTCTTTCCCTTTAGCCATGAACTAATTTTATTTTTAGAATCTTGATGAAACCCTAACTATGTTTGGTTTATTTTATTTTTGGAGATTTATTATATTATTTATGTGATTACATATTTTGGGATGTTCTTGGTTTGATGCAATTAATTCTTTACGATTGTTCTTGTAAAATAATTATTTGGGTTACTTGATATTTTTATCCATGCTTAATTCTTGTAGTCTTGAGTATGAGAGATATGTGATTTCTGCAAGTATATTGTGGGTTTTAGAATTGAATAGTTCATGCTAATTTTAGATGATTTATGTCATAGAATTGAATAAGTCATGCTAATTGTTAGATGGATTATGTCATGCATTTAAACATAATACATTTCTTTAGTGAATCGAAACTTGTAGCCTAGATCACCACATAAAAATCTAATATTTTCTTCTAAATAAAATTAAATCATTGTTATATAGGTTAGTGGTGGATTCAAGGTTCTAAATCATCTATTTGGTTAAGACTCTTGTTATTTTTAATTTTGTTATTTTATTTATTAGTTTTACTTAATTTAAGAATAATTTTTAGATAATACAATTTGATTCTTCTTTTTCTAAAATTAATTTAGGGAGATAATAATTTAAGTAGTTAAGCCTTTCTCTGTGGTTCGATACCCTTATACTTCCGTATTACATTGATCTTGTGCACTTGCAAGTATTGGGTTTAAAACTTAGTGATAAAAATCCTGATCAAGTTTTTGGCGCCCTTGCTGGGGAGAGGTTAAATTAATTGCTTTTGTTATTGTCTCCTAAATTGGTTAGTATTTTTTTTTATTTTACTTTTATTATTATTCTTGAAAAGAAAAGAAATAATTTTTTTTTAGTTGTGTTCAACGCTTTTTTATTATTATTTTTATTTGATAGTTTATTCTTCATTAATATTTGTAGTAATTTTTTTTCTTTCTTGAATTTGTTTATTAATGCATGGTCGTCGTTCGCTCTCTATTGATTTAAAAAAATTTGATCCTGAGATAGAGCGTACACTTAAGGCACTTAGAGCCCAAAGAGAAATCACTAACACTTGTGATATTAAAATGGCTGAAAATCCACGAGCATTAAGGGAGTATTTTGCTTCTAACACTTATAACTCACCAATAGGTAATAGACTGCTTGAAATTGAGGCCCATCACTTTGAAATTAAAGCTTCTACTATTTAAATGTTACCATCTTTTTATGGGCTTGATTATGAAAATCTTTATAAGCATATTGATGTGTTTTTAGAAATTTGCTCAACTTTTAAACTGCCTAGTGTTAGTGATGAGGCTATTAGATTGCGCCTCTTACCTTCTTCTTTGAAGGATAAGGCTAAACATTGGTTACACACACGTGAGAGAATAGGTACATGGTCTGAGATTTCTAGGGAATTTCTAAAAAAATATTTTCCTATGGGTAAACTTACAAGGTTAAGGAGAGAAATCACTACTTTTTCCCAACAAAATACTGAACAATTTCATAAGTTGGGAGAGATTTAAGGAACTTCTTCGTAGTTTCCCTCACCATGAGTCCCGAAATGGCAACAAATACAAAGTTTTTATTCAGGACTAGATGAGAGAAATCACCAAATGGTTGACTCCTCTTGTAGTGGTACCTTTCTTCATAAAACTGCTGATGAGGCGTGGGATTTATTTGAAAATTTGAGTGATAATTCACAACAACACATACCTCCTCACGTGTAGGCACATCTAGGCAAATAGGAAACAGAAGAATGTATGAAGTTTCTCAAAACGTGGATTTTTCTGTGAAAGTTGATGCTTTATCTAAAAAATTTGATCAATTATTAGCTTTGAATACATTACCTACTAATTCTCCTAATATGCAAGGTGTTTGTGCAATTTGCTCTAGACTTCTCATGTTATCTATGACTATCCTAGTGCTTCGCTATTTCCAGAATTTGTGCAAGAACAAGTCAATGCAGCTCAAGGATTTCACACGCAAAACGACCCATACTCAAACATGTACAATCCAGGCTAGAGAAATCATCCCAATTTCTCCTGGAGGCAACAAGGAAGGGAAGGTCAATTAGGCTAACAACAATATCAGCAGAACAAACAATCTGGTATGACTACTCCCCCTGGTTTTCAATCTCAAAGGTATGTACCTCCTCACCCTTCTCAAAGTGGAAACTCTATGTTTGAAGAAAAGTCTTATCTGCTTTGAAAAGTTTGGAAGTGAAGACACAAATTCTAGACTCACACACTCAATCTATTACTAAGTTAGAAACTCAAATAGGGCAACTAGCTAATACAATAAGTAGAAGAGATAAGGGTAAGCTTCCTAGTCATCCAATAGAGAACCCTAGAGCTAATTGTCATGAGCAAGCTAAAGCTGTCATTACTCTTAGGAATGGGAAGTTGGTAGATAATAAAGTAGGAGAACCTATTAAAGATAGTGATTTAAATGAAAACGAAATTGAGGGGGTTGATATGGACACTAAAATTGAAAAGAAGGTAGAAAAGGAACTAATTTCTTCCTCTAATTCTAAAACTCTAGAATCTTCTCCCATGACTTCGTACAAGCCAAAGGTTCCCTTCCCTCAAGCTTTATTACCACCTCTACATCTTAGAAAGGACAATAAAATGGAAGACATTATAAACTTTCAAAGAAGTTAAAAAATTAACCTTCCACTTCTAGATGCCATTAAGCAAAATTTCTTAAAGACATGTGCATTTTCAAAAGAAAATCTAAAAGTAATGTTCTAAGAAAATCTTCTTAACTGAACAGCTGAGCTCTATTTTACAACATAACACTTTACCTAAATATAAAGACCCAAGTATTCCTACAATTTCTTATCTTATTGGTGATCATAAAATGGATAGGGCACTCTTAGATTTAAGTTCTAGTGTTAACTTGATTCCTTACACTATTTATGAAGAATTGGGATTAGGAGAATTGCAACCGACTGATATGACTTTGCAATTAGCTGATAGGTCTATCAAGGTACCTAGCAGGAGGATAGATGTTCTTGTTCAAATTTATAAAGGCTTCTTCCCTGTGGACTTTGTAGTCCTAGATATGGAGCCTGGTAGGTCTTCCAAAAATCATATTCCTGTTATTTTAGGTCGTCCTTTCTTAGCTATTGTAAAAGTTACTATTAATTGTAGAACTAGGGTAATGGATGTTTGTGTGATGAATATGAGAAATAGATTGAATATTTTTAAAGCTTCTTCACATCCGTTTATGGAAGATGATTATGATTGTTATTTGGTAGATATGATTGATGAATTAACTGAAGAAACTCTACCTTTAATGTGTTCTAAAGAATCTGCTTCTATTGAGAATGAGAATACTATGTGCATGGATGATATGAATTCTATTTTTTACTTGTATTACACCACTAGAAAATTCTTTGTGGATTGGAAATCATGAGCCTTTGCCTTTGCTTGCAAAATCCCCTACTATACCTTCTCTTGTGTGCCCACCCTAGCTTGAACTGAAAACCCTTCCTTCTAAACTTAAATATGGTTTCTTAGATGAAAATAAAACTTTGCCTGTGATAATTTCATCTGAGTTAAAATCTAACCAAGAAAGGGATTTAATTAAAGTTCTTTCTAATCATAAGGGGCTATAGGGTGGTCCATAGCTGATTTAAAGGGAATATACCCATCTGTATGCATGCATAAAATACATCTAGCAGAAAATGTGCAACCTTCTAGGGAATTGCAAAGAAGGCTAAACCCTAACATGAAAGACATAGTAAAAAAATGAGGTAGTTAAACTCTTAGATTCTGGTATCTATTATCCTATCTCTGATAGTCCATGGGTTAATCCTATACAATTTTTACCAAAGAAGGCAAGAGTGTCTGTAATTGAGAATAAGGAAGGAGAGTTAGTCCCTACTAGAGAGGTTACTGGGTGGAAAATGTGTGTGGACTATAAAAAACTAAATGTTACAACTAGAAAAGACCATTTCCCTTTACCCTTTATTGATCAAATTCTTGAAAAATTAGCTGATCAAAGTTTTTATTGCTTCTTGGATGGTTACTCAGAATACTACCAACTTCCAGTGTACCCCGAAGACCAAGAGAAAACTACTTTTACATGCCCTTTTGGTATTTTTGCTCTTCGTAGAATGCGTTGTGGATTATGTAATGGGCCTGCTACTTTTCAAAGATGTATGCTTGCTATCTTTTTTTATATGGTTGATAAGTTTCTTGAGGTTTTCATGGATGATTTTTCTATTTTTGGACCTACTTTTGAAGATTGCCTTAATAATTTGTCTTCTGTTTTAGAAAGATGTTAAGAAACTAATTTAGTCTTAAGTTGGGAAAAGAGTTATTTTATGGTCACAGAAGGAATAGTTTTTGGACATAAAGTGTCTACAGAAGAAATTGAAGTAGATAAAGCTAAAATTGATTTAATTACTAATCTTCCTCCACCTAAATCTGTCAAGCAAATTAGATCATTTTTGGGCCATGTAGGATTTTATAGAAGATTTATAAAAGACTTTAGCATGATTGCTAGACCTTTAACTAATCTCTTGAGCAAAGATGTTGCATTCAATTATGATGAATCTTGCATGAAAGCTCTTGAAAGACTTCGTTCTCTTCTTATATCTGCACCTATAGTTCAGGCTCCTAATTTTTCTTTACCCTTTGAAATCATGTGTGATGCTTCTGATTTTGCTGTAGGAGCTATTTTGGGGCAAAAGATTGACAAGAAACCTCATGTCATTTACTATGCTAGTAGAACTCTTACTGATGCTCAAAGAAATTAAACAACAATAGAAAAGGAGTTATTGGCTGTAGTTTTTGCACTTGAGAAATTTTGTTCTTATCTGTTACATTCCAAAGTGATTATTTATTCTGATCATTTTGCTTTAAAATACTTACTGTCTAAAAAAGAGACTAAACCAAGATTGATTAGACGGATATTACTTTTGCAAGAATTTGATATTGAAATCAGAGATAAGAAAGACTCTGAAAATTTAGTAGCTAATCATTTATCTGGAGTGTGGGATAATAATCATGATGAATCAGTTGCTTTGAAAGATACTTTTCCTGATGAGCAGCTATTTTCTTTATCACATTCTCTTCTCCTTTGTTTTGTACCTATTGTTAATTATCTCTCTGCAGGTGAAATTCCAACACATTGGAATAAACAAGATAGGGATAAATTCTTTTCAATGATTAAATATTATTATTGGGATGATCCCTACCTGTTTAAGCATTGTCCTGATCAAGTAATTCGTAGATGCATACCTGAATGTGAGTTTCATAGTATTTTAACTTTTTGTGATTCATATGCATGTGGTGGACATTTTGGAGGTCATAAAACTACTGCTAAAGTTCTTCAAAGTGGTTTTTATAGGCCGAGTTTATTCAAAGATGCTCATAATTTTTACTTGGCATGTGAAAGGTGTCAACGTACTGGTTCTATTTCTAAACGTAATATGATGCCTTTACAATCTATTTTAATTGTTGAGACTTTTTATGTTTGAGGAATTGATTTTATGGGTCTTTCTCCATCTTCTTTTGTTATCATTACATTTTGGTAACAGTGGATTATGTGTCTAAATGGGTGGAAGCTATAGCTACAAGAACAAATGATCATAAAGTAGTTGTTCAATTTGTTAAAGAATATATTTTCTAGAGATTTGGTACCCCTAGAGCTATTATTAGTGATGGAGGAAGTCATTTTTTTAACCGTTCTTTTGAAGCACTTCTTAGGAAGTATCTATAACTCATCAAGTGGCTACCCCTTATCACCCCCAAAAAAGTCGTCAAGTAGAAGTGTCTAATCGAGAAATTAAATCCATTCTTGAGAAAACTATTAGACCTGATAGGAAGGATTGGTCTCAAAGATTGAATGATGCACTTTGGGCTTATCGCACAGCTTATAAGACTCCTATAGGAATGTCCCCTTTTAGACTTCTTTTTGGGAAAATTAGAACATAGAGCTTTTTAGGCTATAAAAGCTCTTAATTTTGGTTTGAAGCAAGCTGGTTCTAACAAGAAATTACAATTAAATGTACTTGATGAATTACGAAATGAGGCATATGAGAATGCTAAAATTTATAAAGCTAAAACTAAAGCCTTTCATGATAAGATAATTTCCCGAAAATCATTTGAACCTAACCAAAAAGTTTGGCTTTTTAATTCTAATTACGCCTCTTTCCTAGTAAGTTGAGATCTCGTTGGGATGGACCTTTTATTGTCAAATAAGTATTTCCCTCAGGTGCTATTCAGATTGAAGATCTTAAAAACAACTGAACCTTGATTGTTAACGGACAACGGTTGAAGCTTGCTATTACCAATGGCATGGAAGAAGGTAAATTGAATTTGCTATGTTAGTGGATCCTACATATCAGGACTACTTGGTGATAGAGTTTGGCTGAAGACTTTAAATTTAGCGCTTTTGGGAGGCAACTCAAATTTCCTTTTGTTTATCTATTTATTTGTTTTTTCTATTTATTTTATTATTTGTTTTTATTTCACTTGATTGGTAGAAATGTATGAAGTGTTTGTTTTGTAAGGTAATAAAACAACCTATCATTATCATGGATATTATAGAGATTGTTTACTACTCTTGCAGACATGCATTAATATTGCCTCTTCTACCAGGTTGTGTTGTTCTTTCTTTGTCTCTTCTCTACTGTTCGTATTCTTTTATCACATTATGGATAATGTGTGGTGTAGGTGTGGGGGAGAAGATGCTTTTATTCTGATGTCTATTATTTTTTTATTTTCATTTTTCTCGTCTTTCTTGCTCAATTTTTTTAATATTTTGAAAAAAAACACCAAAAAAATATGATTTCACATGAAGAATGATTCATTTTGACTCCCTTTAAAAATGTCTCAAATATGTTGAGAGAAGTACTTGTTTTTCTTGTTTCTAATTAGGGTGAGGGACTTATGTTCTATATCTGTTATAACTTTTGCATGACTTATACTTGAGCACATGGGTCATTGTTAGTGTTTAATAATCCTTTACATTATTTTTGAGTTGCATAAAATTGATGAATTTCTCCCTACATTCTAGAACTTACTTGTGTACCTCTTGAGGCGAAATAGAAAGGTTTTCCTTATTTGACTCAGAGACGACGGTCATAGGCCTTGTTTGAATCGTTTGTGCTTTCAAGCTTACCAAATCTCATGATTTTTACATTCCTACCCTTTTGAGCCTTAAAAGTTATCAGCCTTAAAAGTTATCTCTTTCTTTAAACCACTTAAATATTAACCCTTAATTTTGTAGAGAGCTTAATGCAAACTTCTAACTTGTGCGTCCATGATGGGTTATTTTTTTGTGTGTATGGGAAGAGAATAAGTGATTTTGACAAAGGGGAGAAGAAAATATATATATAAATATATATGACTTGTTGTGCTAAAATAAATAAATAAATAAATGTATTGAGCTGAAAAAAAAAAAAGAAAAAGAAAGAAAAGTTGATACATGATTTTTACGAGTCATAAGGTGCAAAGAAGAAAAAATACAAGAGGCCCGAATTTGTGAATGTAAGAAAAAGAAGGGCCTTAAAGGAGAAAATTTTTGGAAAGAAGATGGTAGTTGGTGAATGTATTAATTGAAAACAAAAAGGAAACTAAAACAAAGTTAGAAAGTTTGTCGAAATTTTAAAGTATCCATATTCTTTATAAGCTCTCTTTTCTTTGATTTTGAATTCCTTACCTTCGTTTGATAACCAACACCCTAACCTTACATTACAAGCTTTAAAGTCCTACCTGATCTGAGTTGAATTTGAGAATCCTTGATTAGTAGAGAGAAGGTACAAAGAGTGAGACTATGGAATGAACTCTTGTTGAGATTTGTCTTCTATGTGTAGTTTGGAAATTTTGTTTAGTATTTATTTTACACTCTCTTATGACCACTATCACACGTTACACAAGTCTTGCATTAGTTATGGGAGATAATTGAATATTTGTTTGTTACTTGAGTTTGAAAATAAGAGCAAGAGTTCTTGTCTTGATAAGTTTGAGATATTGATGAAGGGTACTTAATTTGGGTTATTCTGTATCTTTTCTAAAGTTTGTTGTTTATTTTGACTTTGTGGGTACATCGTCTGCAAACCCTCACGAGACCTTACTCGTCCACTAGGAGTAACTTAGGGGTTTAAAGGGCTTGTTGCACAAGCTAAGTGCAATCGTGAGTCTACGAAAGTGGTAGTTAGTTTTTCTTTTTGTTCCTTTAGTTTGCTTGAGAACTAGCAAAACTTAGGTGTGGAGGAGTTGATAAAGTTCATTTTTGGTACAAATAAACACCTTAATTTTTAATAGTTAGCTTGTAAAAATATTTTATTTATTAATTATAATTATTATATTTAATTTAATTTACTTTTGTGCAGGGAAAAAATTTACAAATGGGCCCAAAGGGATTGGGCTGCTACAGAGAAGAAGCAAGCCCATGAGCAAGCCACGGCAACCAGAAGAAAAAGAGAAATAGGAAAGGAGGAAATCGGGAAGAAAAAGGAAAAGAGAGGGGCAAATGCAACTTTAAAGGGAGAGAAAAAGAAGGCGGCTGGAGAGAGCGGAGAGAGAGGGAAAAAGAAAAAAATAAAGAGAGGAGAGGGGATTGCAACGAGAAAACAAAAGCTGCGCAGAAACTCCAAGCTGAATGAGCAGCTGTAGAAGATAAATATAGCAGCAGCAGGAGGACACGACGCAGCAGCTGAAGAAGAACAAAGCAGAATCCAAAGCAGCTGGAGCAGGAATTGAAGCAAGGAGATATCGGATGCGGTTGTTGCTAAACTCCAAACAACGCAGCTGTGCAGAATTTTAGTTTAAGAATTTCAGCTTCAGTTGAAAAGAAAAGCCATGAATTTCTCAAATAATTTGGTTATTTCTTTCCCTTTAGCTGTGAACTAATTTTATTTTTAGAATTTTGATGAAACCCTAGCCATGTGACTTTGGTTTATTTTATTTTTGGAGATTTATTATATTATTTATGTGATTACATATTTTGAGATGTTCTTGGTTTGATGCAATTAATTCTTTGCGATTGTTCTTGTAAAATAATTATTTGGGTTAATTGATATTTTTATCCATGCTTAATTCTTGTAGTCTTGAGTATGAGAGATATGTGATTTCTGCAAGTATATTGTGGGTTTTAGAATTGAATAGTTCATGCTAATTTTAGATGATTTATGTCATAGAATTGAATAAGTCATGCTAATTGTTAGATGGATTATGTCATGCATTTAAACATAATATATTTCTTTATTGAATCGAAGCTTGTAGCCTAGATCACCACATAAAAATCTAATCTTTTCTCCTAAATAAAATTAAATCATTGTTATATAGGTTAGTGGTGGATTAAAGGTTCTAAATCATCTCTTTGGTTAAAACTCTTGTTATTTTATTTATTATTTTTTAGCAATAATTTTTAGGTAATACAATTTGATTCTTCTTTTCCTAAAATTAATTTAGGGAGATAATAATTTAAGTAGTTAAGGTTTTCTCTGTGGTTCGATACTCTTATACTTCCATATTACATTGATCTTGTGCACTTGCAAGTGTTGGGTTTAAAACTTAGTGATAAAAATCCAGACCAATGAGCACTATAGAGGCTGCCCAAGAAGCCTCCATTCGAAATCTAGAAAAACAGATTGGGCAGCTCATCAAATTAGTATCGAGCGAACTCCAGGAACTCTTCCAAGCAACACTGAAGTGAACTCGAGAGAGTATGTCAATGCTATCTCTGTAACGTTAGATGAGGAAGTTCCGAAAGAAGAAAAGGTTATGATCATACAATAGAAGAGCTGTGTTAAAAAGGAAAGAAGATCATCTGAATCCCTTGAGTCTAAAGCATTAGGGCCAAGTAAAGGAGAAGAACGAGAAGCCAGCAATTGCCTAATACAAGCTTAAAATCCCATATCCGGAAGCTCTTGTTCGTGATTGTAGCTAGGACAATATGAGGAAATTCATAGAGATATTCAAACAATTGAGACTAAACTTATCTCTTTGTGATATACTTTTGCAGGTACCCAAGTATACTATATACTTGATGTTGACAAAGAAGAGCAAACTCAACAATGATTCCACACATGTCTTGGGCGAAAAATGTTCAGCGATCCTTATCAACAAGGACAAACTACCACAGAAGTTAGAAGATCCAGGGAGTTTTTCTTTTCCTTGTACCATTTAAAATTTTTTAGTTGATAAAGCTTGAGCTAATTTAAGCACTAGTATAAACGTTATGTCATATTCTAAGTACAAGAAACTAGGCCTAGGGAACCTAAGACCCGTTAGGATATCCAAAAATTTGGCAGATAAAAGTGTTAGACATCCTAATGGGGTCGTAAAAGATGTTCTCATCAAGGTTAAGGACTTTGTATCCCTCTAGACTTTGTCAACCTCGATATGGATGAGGATGTATAGTTCTCTATTATCTTAGAAGGCCAGTTTTATTGTACATCAAGGGATTTAACAGACATAGAGAATGGAAAGCTAACCTTAAGGGTGGGGGATAATGATATAGTGTTCAAATTCCCTTTAAATTCAACTCTCCCTTCTCAAAGTAAAGATACTTTATGTTACATTAATCATACAACTCAAGAAGTGTCTTTGCCTTTTCAGGAAACTCACTCAAAATGGGACAATAGCCCAAAGAAATCGAAGAAAAAAAGGAAGACTCTTGTCCCCAGATTGAAAGTGGGTTTGACAAAGTGGCTGTTCAACGCATCGAGAAAAGGAAGGTCAAGAAGAACTCAGATTGTCATGATCCAGGAGGTGCTTCTGGTACCTAGAAGGGAGTATTTCTTATAACGCTTTGTGAACTTTTTGTAATTGTATACTTGTGTTTTGGTTTTCTCTCTTTTCACTTTCATCGTTTTGTTGTTTTTGTCGTTGCAAGGTATTTTTGGAGAGATGAATTCTTGCTTAAGACCTATTATGAGTTTAAAACAAATTCATAATGTTGGCAGGCATGAAACGGGGTTAAAAAATGCAGAAAGAAGAAAAATTGGCATCCAAATAGAACCCTACCGCGTGGCACACAAAATATTTCATGGACAGAAAACTACGGTGGACGGTAGGTCCAACCTACCGCACACTGTAGGGTAGGATTAAGCCAACGGTTAGGGTCTTTTACTGGGTAAAAGGTCGGGTCAACCCGATTTAACTTAAATTTAAAAAATTTACCCCATAATTTCTACAATTCCTCCCCCCAAATTTATCTCTAAAAATCCCTAATTTCATTCTCTTTTTCCTTTCTTCCTTCTCCCATTTCTCTTCTCCTCTCTTTTCCTCAGTCTTCTCTCTTCTCCTCTGGACCGGTAGCTTTGGCGACTCCTCCAATGACCTCTATAGGTTTATAACTATCTCTCTCTCTCTCTCTCTCTCTCTCTCTCTCTCTCTCTCTCTTCTTCTTCTTCTTCTTCTTCTTCTTCTTCTTCTTCTTCTTCCTTTCTCTTCTTCTTCCTTTTCTTCTTCTTTTTCTTCTTCTTCTTCTTCTCCCATCCTATCTCCACCATCCATTTCCCTCTCTTTAAACTATACCAGAACTCCTCCTCCCTACAACCAACATTAAACTTAATCCTTCCCCATCCCTTTTTCCCTTGCTTTAATTTTCTTGTCTTTTCTTTTTCTATTTCTTTTGCTCTTTCTTGTTGTTAGTATATGCCCTAAGACATTGACTCACATTTATGATTTATGAAGCATGTATTTTGAATTGTATTTTATACTCTTGGTCATCAAGTATGTGACTTGATAGTAAAACCCTTATAGCTAATAAAATACTATTCTTATTTGTCCCTAGTTTATTACATCTTGTAAACTAGTGTGAAGTTGATTTATGGTCAAGTTTTACTGATCATGAATATGAGATATAAAATCAATTCATAAATACATATTGAGAATATTGTATTGGACATGAACCAAAGTGAATTAGAAATATTGCATGGGTTTAAGTTATAAGTATTTCTTCTCAGTTTTATATTTGGTGTCCTTTGACCTAATGTTTCTAATGTTTCTTGCAAGGGGAGAAAATATGTTTTGACATAGTCAAACATCACTTTTAATTAGGTGATTATTATGACTATTGGTTGGCTTATTTTCTTGTCATGGCTTGAATATTGGAGATAGTGAAAGGAATTTGTCCCTCTCCTTTTAGAGAGAGATATCCATGGGCCCCTTGATAAGGAAGACGGGAAAATATGCATGGCCATGCTCAAATAAGTATTAATAAGGTGTTATTAATATTATTTGTTGGAACAGTCTGCCTGGTGATCAAGTAAATGGTTAATTAAGTTTTATAAGGATGACTTAGTCCATGCCTTATACTTAATTAGGATATCTTGTGACAAAAGGACTAAATATTAAATCTGATGCTAGGTTATTATTGCATTTACTTAACTTGGGTAAGCATAATGTCTTGCTAGAGGCCGCTTATGTTTTGTGAATAAATATCTAGGACATTTTTCATTCACTGCCAACGTTAAGTGAACCTATAGGGTCACACGCATAGACGATCTTGTGAGCATAATGTCCACGTTCAATAGATCTAGATTGTGTCCAAATTCGTTGAATGTATACAAAAGGGGAATCATATTCCATATTGTATTTTCTGGTAAGTTAATAAGTAATTAATTTTATTTAATCGAATAAATGAAATTAATTACTTAATATCACTCATCCAACCGTTGGATGATTATAGGCATAGACGGACGAGATTAAACTGTCATTAGATGACAGTTAGGGTTTTGATATTGACAGCTATAAAAGGTTATGTTAACCTTTTCTTGGCAACCATCCTTTATCTGATTAAAGAAAAACAAAACCCTAAACCCTAGAACGGCGATATAGTATCTAGCTTCCTCTCTCCGAAATACGAACAATTACCAGATAGTCAGGATCAGTTCTAAACAGTTTTCAGAACACAGAAGGGGCTAGCATCCCGATCGCTTGCAGAGGAGTTCGTCGCGTGGATACCAGTAGAGGGTGAAGCGTAAAAAGCAGCACCTCCACACCGAACAATCAAAACATTGAGATAATTTCTATCCACTCAGTTTTTCTAGTATGTGCAGATCCTGTTGGTGGATTTTCGTAGTTTTATTTTATTTTGTTTTTGCCTTCGGATTCCAACACTTGCTATATTAACATTTGTATTGTCTTTTGTTATGTTTTTCTAACAAAAAATTTGCAGAAAAACTTTTAAAAATATTTTCCAACAAAGATTTCGGCAAATCTGGTGATGCACTATTCAAGGCAGATACCATGTTTTACTGAACTTACGACGGAAGTTTGTTCATTAAAACAAACGCAGGCTAACTCTTACACCTTCTATTTAATTCCATTAATTTTACGTGCATTTTTATTCAAAGAGATTGAATTATGTTTTGTGTTTGGTTGATTAGCATTTTTGATTCACTGTTCTTTTTATTTTTCTTCTGTTCATTTTGTATCATACTTCATCACACACGGGCGACGTTAGGACACTTTGCACTCACGAGCTACGTTTAGTTGATAAATTCTTTTTGTGTGTTATTGTGCTCTAGAGTTAACTCGATGTTGTGTTGGTTGTATTATTATAGTGCTTGTTCTTTGTACTCCTCTTTCTCCGTGTCTTTTGTTGAACGCCCCCATGGCACCTAAAAAGTCCACCGCTTCCTCCTCCATTTCCAAAAGGGCTCGAATTTATGATTTCATGCCTGGCCCCACCAACCCAGCTATTCTTCGTTATCTGGATGCCTCTCTACGGTAGCCCAGAAATGAATATCCAATAGGGAGCACCTTAAACTTATCATCGAAAAATCCTTTGATGCTCTCGTAATTGAACACTCAAGATTAGCTACTCATTTTGGTGAGTGATTTGCGGGTTTTAAAAACAATGGAATGACTACTAAACTAAGCAACAGGCAAATGGACTTATCACTGTAGTAAATAAGTTATACCCGATGTCGAATCTCTTGAGGACGTTAAAGGTTTAAGTACTAATCGCTTCTGTAATGTCTAGTCTCAGAAAAGTTGGTTAGAAAAAGAATTAAACTAAAAAGCTACAAAATTATTTAACAACTAAAGAAAGCAAGCAAAAAAAAATCAAGAGTTACACTTATAAAAGCAAGAGTTCAGATAGTAAAATCCCCCTAATCCTTGTTGCTAATTTAATTGGAAAACTTTAAAGAAAATGATGTTGAATTATTCAAGTTGGGTCATCATTATAAATCAGGCAATCCCTATATCGAGGCAAGGCCACCCTATTCACTAAATCTTAGAAGAAAATCTCTTTTCTCACTAACAAATTATGAGTGCAGTAAACTTAGGTGAGTTAAAGGACCTAAAAGTGAGAAATTATATCTCTAGTCTATTGCCCTAATTAACCCCTAATTTGTGGCCTTAGAACGCTCTTCCTTTTTCAATTCCAAGCATTCTTGTGACAATTAAATTGCAAAGAAGCACAATTGGAGAAAAACTTAATTAAAAACAAATATCGAATCAATAAATCAAACTAAAATCATTGTAAACAAGAACTAGGGTTCAACCTTCATCCAAACATAAAGAACTACTCACTATTCATTGTCATCAAATTGAATTAAATATTAAAATCCCCAATAAAGTAAATAAAAGAAAGCTTAGGAGTAAAATTGAAGCTGCAATCGAAGTCCCGAATGTCTCCTGAGCTTGTCTCTCAAGTCGCCAATTGAAGCTTGAAATCTTGAAATTGGATTTTCAAATCTTGATCTCCAAGAACTAAATTACTGAAAATCTAATGTTTACCTCACTAATTGAATGTAAGAATTGAAGAATTTGCTAACCTAAATCTACTCCTAATTGTCTACTAACTACTCCTAACTGTTATCCCATTTTTGCCTAAGAGTTGAATAACCTATTAATAGGAAAAATTACATCAAAACCTAGTTAAAATTGGATTATATCAGCCCTAGCCAGGACATACCGTGCATGGTAGGCCTGGCTCTACCGTCCGCCGTAGGGTTCTACCCAAAAATCTTTCTTTGCTATCGGGATATACCGTCACCGGTAGGGTTCTGTCTTGAAATTACTTGTGGCTTCGGGACCTACCATCAGTGATAGATTGGCCTACCTCTGGTGGTAGGTCAGCTCTGTTGATGTTGTTGGCTCCGTTTTTGTCATTTTTGCTCCAATTTCGTCAGTTTTCTTTTCCTTTCATTGTTTTCCCTTTTTGAAGAATTGGCTAACCTAAATCTACTGCTTAGTGTCTACTAACTACTCCTAATTATTGTCCCCTTTTTCCTTAATAGCAAAATAACCTATTAATAGGGAAAAATTACATCAAAACCACATGTGACAAGGCCATGCATAAATGGCTATATAAGAAGGTGAAGTCGAGGCCAATTTCTCAACTCTCTCTCTCTCTCTCTCTCTCTCTCTCTCTCTCTCTCTACAGCTCTCTCTCCTCTCTCCCCACTTTCTTTTTTTTTTCTCCTCTCCTTTATCTCTTCTCTTTCTCGGTTTTCTCTCTCCCTCTAACTACGGTAAGAGTTTTTTTTTGTTTATTTTATTATTAGGGGGAGTTTTTTATTTTATTTTTATTATTAGGTTATATTTTCTAAAATAAATAAGAGTAAAGTTTAATTAGTTATGGATTTATTTTTGGAACCCATGATTTTTAAGGAGCTGTTATGAAATTATTTTGGAGCTGTTTTTAGAGTTCCTTTAGGTTTAGAATAAGTTTAGGTGAACCCTAGGGTCATCATGGGGTCATGTTTATATTTTTATAGTGATATTTGATTAAGTTTGGAATGCTATTATTTGTAAGTTTGACTCGTTTAGCGGCTCAAGGTGAGTTCACCAACCTTTTTCAACAAGAAATTTAATTATTTATCTTGACAAAATTATGTATTATGCCAAATATGTTCTGTATTTACAATATTTATTTTTCCTTTTAAGAAATAATATTGCTAATAACTTATGAGAAGATTTTAAATATAATCTTATAATATTTTGAGACTATTTTTTATTATTCTCCTAAATTATCCTTATAGTATTTAAAATGTTCTTTAGAATATACGTACATTGTTTACATTATTTGTATATCATCACGATTTTAATTCTTACTTTTCTTAAGAAATATTTTCACTATAATTTGGTTTATATATTATCCTTAAAATTATTTGGAGGAATTATCTTAAAATTATTTATTATTTCTTTTTAAAATAATATTTTAAATATTTTAAATATTTTTATAAGACTTTGAGATATGTTTAAATTATTAAAATATTTTTATATTACTTTGAGATTATTCTTAAAAGTATTTTTATATTATTTGAGTTTACTCTAGCATGAGTTAAAAGATTTCTAAGAAATATTTTTACCATGACTAAAATATTCATATATTATGATTTCAAGAATATTTACTATTTCTTTTTAAGGAATATTTTTCCATAGTTTTATTCATATATTACTATAATTTTTGGAGGTATTTAATAATTCCTTTTGAGAAATATTTATCATGATTTTGAAAAATAAAATTAGCATAACTTATTTTATAACCGGTAATATGTTCTGGTTAAAGGTCACATTCAAAGGTCATATATGCATACTTTCATTGTGCACATGATTTTGAAAATATCTGGGAAACACAAATGTTTTTTGGAGATTTTATAAAGATATGATTTGAATTGCATGCATGTTGCATTTATCATGTCTACGGGTTTTGCGGTTTTGCCCGACTGATAAGGATTTTCGATACATGAAAAGATTTGTGTGGCCAAGAGATGGCCTGTGATTTTATAAAAATCAAATAAAACCCTAGTCTGGCTAAAAGAGCTTTGTATATATATTTTTGATCAACATGTCGAGAGGATTACACTGTGCGTGGCTAGTCCCCCATATGAGAGCCTCTTCCGAATGACATGCTTGGTAAGTGTACTCTTGATCTGGATCCAGTTGACAAGGGGCGTAGTACTGTGAGAGGGTTAGGCCCATGACGGTATTATGTTTGACTCCGTATCATTCTCTGCGGTGGGACTACTTTCTAGCAGGTTGAGTCAGGAGGGGCTCACTAGCTAGGGTAGTACAGGGCGGCCTGGTAGGTACCCAGGGCACGTTACCTATTTGGCGTATAAGTGGTGTGTGCAGTGGTTTATGAATATTGTACGTTCGTACAATGTGTTTTGGGTTTTCTGCTGGTATTGACTACAAGATGCCTGAACTTGTGTCCAATGATCCCGTGTAAGGTTCCGGATTCGGTTCGTTGAGCCTATTATGGTTTGTGCATGGTTTTGAAAGCTCAGGTGTCACAGTAGTGTTGATGTGTCTTGATTCACTCAGATTTCCTGCCGTGCCTGGATCCTTCAAAAAAGTTTATAACTTACATATAAGAGATTTTATGAAAGCATTTTATTTTCTGGCATGACAAACTATTTTATAAAGATTCTTTTACCCACAGGGAATACTCACGAAAACACACGTGCACATGAACTCACTGAGCGCCTTTCGCTCATGTGTTTCAAATGTTTGTCCCTTTTTCAGATGACTCGGTAACCAGATCTGGCTAGTTGAGCCAATGTGGGCCCATTGGATTCTTTAATCATGGGATCTTACACCTCTAGCCATGAGATTTTGATCTATGAAGATTTTGGTCCTTACAGCCATAAACCTATGTATAAGTTTTGAGAAGTCTTTTATTATAAAATTTATGTTTATTTTTTTTTACTTTCTTCTTCCGTTGTTTAGGTTAGAGGGACACGTTCTAGTTCCTTCTGCTTGTATTCCAACTATATGTTTCTGTAAGTCCAATGCCGAGAGGCATGCAGGTACCTTACTCTGCCGCAGTTGACCTAGCGTAGAGGTATGGGGTATCACATGATTCATGAGAAATAGAAAAAGTGTTTGGTGGGTTGTGTGTTATATGAATGAAGTGAGATATTCAAGGGTAGATGGGAATGAGTGAAAAGCGGCTAAAAAGTGTTCATAATGTTTGATATCTTTTCTTTCTGTTGCATTAGCTCTATCTCAATTGATTTTGTTTTTCCTTTCTCTTCGTTTAACATCCTTTATGTTTTGAGCCTAACATTACAAGCTAAAAATTCCTACCTAATCTGAGAACGACTTAAACTAGAACTTAGAGTGAAAAGGTTTTGAGAAATCTGAGTTGTGTTGGGCATTTTCCAACGAAGTTTTTCACTATGTTAATAACTTGAATTCCTTGTTTTCTTTGAAAGGTGACAGAAGCAATGCACATACACACACACACACACATACACTGTTGACTAATAAGGATATTAGTAAGATAACAGTGGGACTGTTGATTCTTGTGTTTCATGTTTTGAAAAGTCTTTATGTGGTTGAGTAGTCATATTCCCATCGAAGTGATGTGTTTAGTCGTTTTTATTTTTGTTTTGTTTACTTTTCTTTCATTAGTATAGTCTTGTTTCTCTTTGGTCGTTTCCATTGTTGTCATTCTATGTGTCGTTTTAAACAAATAAACTTTGTGCACTTTTCTTTTTACCTTTTTCAGTTTTTGCCTAGTTTTTGTTGCTTGAGGGCAAGCAACAATTAAGTGTGGGGGTATTTGATATGTGCCATATTGTACTACATTTACATATATTATTTATGTCGTTTTACAATGTTTTTAATATATAGAATGTATAATTTACACTCTTTACCTCCATTCTTATCTTAGGTGCTTCACGATGAAGAAGACGAAGAATAAAAACGGAGAAAACGAAGCCATCGTCACCAAGGAAAGAGACCTACCGCCAACTGTAGGCCAACCTATCGCACGCGGTAGATCCAAGGGCCACAAAAAGTTTGCCAACAGTAGGCTTTGCCTACAAGATGTGGTAGGTCTCGAAGACTTCAACAATTTTAGAACAGAACACTACCGTGGATGGTAAGGCTCGACTATCGGACACGGTAGGTCTCGTCAGCAGTGCAGTTAATGTGGTTTTGTGTGTATTTATATATGTTTTTCCCTCTTTTCAAGGGAGAACAATTTTAGGTTTAGAGAGAAGGAATTAGGGGCGAACTTTGGCAAGAAAAACCCTCTCAATTCTTCTTCAATTAGGTAGATTCTCCATAATTAACTTAAAATTGAAGCTCTTGGAGGAAGATTGAAGAGATTTTGTGGAGCAATTTCAGGTTTCATCAAGCGAATCGAGAGACGAGCTGGGGTGGCCTTCGGAACCGTGGATTCAACCATTCTTCAACCTAAGCTTTCTTTTCTTTTGTTAATTACGATTTATATTGTTGAATTGAATATTGTTAGGATGGTTACTAGCTAATTTTCCATTGTTTGAATTGAGGGTTGAGCCCTAGCTTTTGGATGAGATGATTTTTTATTGAATTTCATAGAATAGATATTTGTTTATTCGTTGGTTGTTGTTTGATTTTTTTTCTTTTTGATGATAATTGATTTGTGCGGAATCGATTATTTCTCAAGATTGGTTGGAATTGAAAAAGGAAGACTAATTTAGGACAACTAATTGAATGATAAAAGTTGGCAATTGAATAGAGATATTAATTGCACTTTCAGTTTATTAGCTCACCTAAGTTTTTTTTTGCATTCATAATCAGTTAGGGAGAGAAGATATTCTCCTCTGAAGGTTAAGTGACTAGGGCAGCCTTTACATAGAGATATGGATTGCTTGATTTTCGTGTGATAACTTGACCTTCGTTTTCAAACATCATTTTATGAGCTTTTCAATTGGAATAGTTGACAAAAGTTAGGAGGATTCCTTCAAACTATTTCCTAAAATTTCACACCTTTTAATTGTTGCTTCTATTTAATAGTTTTTAAGTAGTTTTCCAATTAATTTCTCAATAGATCAATTTATTTAGACTAAATATTAGTTAAAACGGTGACTCTTTGAGCTTTTCCATTCCCTAAATTCGATAGCTTGGGTGTGTCTTCAATACTAAAATGATATGTACGCTTACCTGTTGCATTCATTTAGTTATACCCCATTTTAAGACATCAATTCCTTAGGCACTTCCACAGGAGTATAAAGTCCACGTGGCAAAGATGTAGACTTAGCTCTTTTACACTCTAAGCAATTACCAATGAACTTTTCGACATCTTTCTCATGCGAGGCCAAAATAAAAGCTCATGAAATGTCATGTTTTAGCAATGCCAAAATGACCCATCAAACCGTCATAATGAGTTTCTTTCACTAATAACAACTTAGTAGAATGAGAAGGAATGCAAAATCTACCCTGTGATAAAGAAAATTGTATTGTATGAGATACTTGTCATTAGGCATAATCAAACAATCATCAAATATGTCCTTGAACTCATGATCACTAGCATAAGATTCCTTAAACATTTCAAAGCCAAGTAATTGATCTTGCAATTTGAGAGAAGATTGTACTTGCTAGACAAAGCATTGATGACAATGTCTTCTTTACCTTTCTTGTAATGTGTGACTTATAGAAATGTTTCAATGAATTCCATCCAACGAGCATGCCTCTTATTAATCTTTTGTTGACTCTTGAGATACTTCAAGGACTCATGATCTGTGTAACTAACAAACTCCTTGGGCCACAAGTAGTCTTGCCAATGTTTCAGTGTCCTCACTATTACATATAACTCCTTGTCATATGTAGCATAATTTAAGGCTGTACTAGTCACCTTTTCACTAAAATATGCCAAAATTAGTTTGTTTAGCATCAAGACTCCATCGATTCCAATCCCTGAAGCATCACATTCAATCTCAAGCGTCTTCTCAAAGTTAGGTAGTGCAGGTAGTGGTGCACTACTCAACCTTTCCTTCGACAAATTGAATGCCTTTTCTTGCTTATCCTCCCACTTGAAACTATTCATCTTGTTGATTATATCCGTCAAAGGACTAGCAATGGTCCTAAAATCCTTGATGAATCTTCTGTAGAAGCTTGCTAAACTATGGAAACTTCTAACTTCGGATGCACTTTTTGGAGTAGGCCATTCCTTGATAGCTTTCACTTTGTCTGCATCTACTTGGAGTCTTTGAGAACTCACCACATATCCTAGAAAAGTCACCTTTTCCTAGCAAAACTCACATCCAAGGTTAGCATAGAGTTTCTCGCTTTTCAAAATCAACAAAACTTTTTTAAGATGATGCAAATGTTCTTCATAATTTTCCACTCATCCCCTTCTCTCATGCGAATTTGATGGTAACCTGATTTTATATCTATCTTTGAAAATATTTGAGAACCATGCAACTCATCAAGTAAATATTCTAACCTAGGGATGAGATGCCTCTATTTGATGGTTATGTTTTAATAGCTCTACAATTTATATATATGCATTATGTACCATCTTTTCTAGGATTTAATAAAATGGGAACAACACAAGGGCCTAAGCTTTCAGTTACATAGCCTTTAGAGAGTAACTCTTCAACTTTTCTTCTCAACTCCTTGGTCTCTTCGAGCCGACTTTGATAAGCCGGCCCATTCAGAAGCATCGCACCGGGTATCAAATCAATTTGATGTTCAATTCCTCTCAAAGAAGGAAGTCCACTGAGATGAACTCTTCAATGACCTTCACTATAGCACTAGACAAAGAAGACAAATGATCATTAGAAGAAACAAATATACCTTCACAATATAAAAGTAAGACCAATAATTCTTTTTCAATGGCCTCTATGATCTCACTCTTTTTTCATAGAAAATCTCTTTTCTTTCATAGAACTCTCTTCTTTTGATCACTAATTTCCTTGCCAATCTTCACTTTTTCTTCTCTTGATTTTTCTTCACTCCCATCTTGTCCCTCTATTTTTTCCCTCACTTATGCACTTTTTCCTCTTCTCGTTTTCAACTCTCTCTTTTTTTCCTCATTTTTCTTTGCTCTTCATAACTTGTTGAGGAGATAAAGAATTCATAGTGTAGGATTTGCCATCCTTTACAAAGGTATAAGTTTTTTTCTCTCCATAGTGAATGGCTTTTCTATCAAATTGCCAAGTACTAGCAAAAATCAAATGGCACGCTTGTATAAGAACAACATAGCATACCACTTCATATGTATGGTCCCATAGAAATAGGTACTTTCACTTGCCTCAACACTTTAATCTCGCCACTATCATTCAACTAAGTCCTAGCTAAATTAGTGTAATTGCCATTATCTATGATGAGGTTAGCAAGTCTACATTCCACCTTGCATTTGGTATCAAATATATTCTCTCTTTGGATGCTTAAATCTTCATCAATGGCTTTGCAGTCAAAGCCCTTATAGTAACAAAACTCAAGGCAGCTTCTAGAGAAGTATCACCTATGATTTTATCATCATGTCTATCCTTTACATCATTGATATCTTCAAGAAAATCCTCTTCATCATTTTCAATCCAACCATTCAAGTCTTCACGAAAGGTCAAAGTGCTCTTGGTAGGACAATTTATGGCTATATGTCCCACACCATTACGCTTAAAGCATCTTTGGATTAGAAATCAATCTACCTTTCTTCTTCACCTTAGGTTTAGAATTATACTTGAAAGACACCTTAGGTGTGTCATCCTTCTTTGGTCACCTCTTGAAAGTAGATGCTTGAGATTTAGTGACAAAGCCTCTTGAAGGAGGGAGAGAGGTTTTCATTAATCTACTAATTTTCCTTTGACTTTCAAACTTAACCACTAGATGGCACATCTCTTCATAAGTGGAAAAAGGTTACAACTCAAGTTGATTAGCTATATCCCTATTGAGCCCACTTAAAAATCTAGTCACGGGTGCATCTTTGTCTTCTTCCATGCTCAATCTCAATAGGTAAAGCTCCAACTCTTGTCTATACTCTTCAACACTTTTGGTTCATTTCTTGAGAGTCATCAACTTGTAATGAAATTATTTATAGAAATGTTCCGGAATAAACCTTTTTTCTCATGAGCATCTTCAATTCAGTCCATGTCTCAACCTAGGAGCTCCAATTCTAGATCTATGAATTGTAGTCTTATCCTACCAATGAAGTGCATAACTCGAAAACTCGGCAATTTCCAATTTAGCTTTAACATGCTTACTCTAATTTCTCACATTGAAAAGGGTTTTCACTTTTCATTCCCAATAAAAAAAACATTTGGGTCACTATTACTATAGACTTACATACTTTCCAATTGACCTTTTCTAGAGCTTTGTCTTCCTGTTGACCACCATATTGACCATAAAAGTATTCTTGACCCACATTTGTAAATCCATCTTCTTCAATACCAAGGTTATCTTTGTGCCATGCTTCACCCCTTTGAAACTCCTCATGAGGTTTTTTGAATTCTCTTCCACCTGGTCCTCCACGTCTTCCACTTCAAGGAGTGGTATATCTGCCACTGTCATAAAATTGATAAGTGCTTTAAACCAGTGCTTCATATGGACTATGAGGATTGTAGCTTCCATAGCCCCGTTAAATATGAGTAACATGTCCCACATTGTTGCTTCTATCTCTAATGTAGATCAGAAGAGTCAAGCACCTTTGGAGTTGAAATTTACATGGATGAAGCTATGAAGAACTAGTTTGAAGAGTTTAAAGGCCAAGTACCACTGAAGGTAGGCCCTGCCCCTACCGTTGCGGTAGAGTTCCGCCGGCCAATCCTTTGTAATTCACACACCTACCGCCGGCGGTAGGTTCCCCCTATCGTCGTTGGTAGGGCTTGGCTAAATGGATGCTTAATGCTTTTTTATTGACTAGTTTTTGTTATTTTTCTTTCCTTTTTAGTTTTTAACTAGGGGTTTAATGGGTATTTTGAGTCATTTAACCATAGGTTAGCTAGGTCTAGAGTTTAATCTATAAATACCCCATTA
Organism: Catharanthus roseus; assembly: GCA_028651295.1. Lineage (NCBI taxonomy): Eukaryota > Viridiplantae > Streptophyta > Magnoliopsida > Gentianales > Apocynaceae > Catharanthus > Catharanthus roseus. The sequence goes on from JAPQWS010000168.1 coordinate 31,396,260, forward strand.
TAACCCAATGTAATCTAACAATGATGAATTTGCTAAAAATATGAGAAAGTTTCTCCAAGTTTCTTCACCTTCTTAGACTAGCTTGCTAAGAGTTAAAGTCTTAGTATTGTGAACAATTGAGCCTTAGATTGAAGAATCTATGGAATCAATTGTTCATCCCAATTCCTTTCATTAGTTGATTCATAGAGTTTCTTCTAAATTGTGTAATTGGGGTTTTGAGATCTTAGTTCCCTCAAGGTTCTAATTATCAATCTAGGAAAGAATTTAGCCCTCCATATTAGGTTTATGACACTTAGTTTCTCATAGGTTTCTTATTGGAGTATTTGAATTTAAAAATCCTCAATAAAAATTCTTCAAGAGAAGGAGGTGATCCTTGGAAAGGAGTTGAATCCAAACTTCAATCAAAGTGGATCTACATCAACCTCTTTGCTGCATAGATAGATTAGTCATGTCCATTCTCATATCCATCATATCCTTTCTCATTTGTTGAAGCTCTTGCATGATAACCTTCATTAGATCCCAAATTGGAATTAGGACTTTCACTAGTTCCTTCATTGTAAGCGGTAGGTAGTTGAGCTTCCATAGACATTGTTAAATCTGAAATAGAAATAAAATCAACAAAAAAAGGACCTCACAATGACTCCCTAAGTGTATTCACAATTGTGATGAACACTCGTTTCACTGGTGTATACTTTTATATGGCTTTTATTAAGATAGGCTTACCTTATTTCCTTTTTTCAAACTTTCACCTCACAAGGATCCTTTAAGTCTTTAAACTCTTTCCACCACAACTTCCAAGGTAATCAACCAAAGATAACATTTCAGTCAAAACATTTTGAGGTATTAAAGGAATTCAAAGAGGATTTTCAACAAACACTTGAAGTGCAAGAGTTTCAAAAACAATCCAAGAGAAATTAGAGCCAACAAAGACAATTGATCACCACAAAAGACTTAGAACTCTGAAAGAAAGCAATTAGAGTTAAAAAAAAATGAAACAAAAAAAAATTAAGCTAAAGAAAGAGTACTAAACAAATTTTTCACAGAAAACGGGAGAAAATGACACCCTGTGACACAATGTCTATAACTCCACACATATTAATCCAAATCGAGTCAAACAAGTTTAAAGAGATTCCTCACTCGGATAAAATGAGTTTAAAAGCACAAATTTTGATTAAATTGGATTAGTATAACACAAGATATGCTCGAATTAATTCACACTTTTTCTGCAACCAAGATCTGAAAATACTTTTCAAATTTTAATCGAATTGATCAATTAAATGAACTCCAAATTGAGTAAAACATATTTCAAAATATCCCCAACTCATAGGAGTTTAGATTTCACACAAAAACACGTTTAACATACTTTTTCATTCAATTTTCTGACATGAATGTTCTATATGAGTTTTGCATGATCTTCATGGATATTCTTTTAAATCATCATGTACTACTCTTTTAAAAAATAAAATAAAATTACAGCAATTACAACAAAATTGAGCTTACTTGAAGGTAGCTCTGATTCAAAATGATATGGAATTTAATGTGCAATGCATCAAATTCTTCAAATCTTCACCCCATAGACTTTGTGTCCAAGGACTTAATTAGCTCCATCCGCAAGCAACAATAGCTATACTAAAACCTCTTGAATTCATGAAAATAATCTTTTCCTTACACTCTGATTTAATATTGGGTATACTAAACCCAACATCTAATTAGCTTGTGTAGAGAAGACCTTGATCTAAAACAAATACAAGAATGTATGTATAATAAAGAAGGAATTGTGATCAATTGGAGAAACCCTTGGATCTTCCCAATCCAAGTGAATAAAAAAAAAATCAACCTAAGGATGATCAAACCCAAGAATGCAGTTACGAAAAGGCTTGAAGAACTCAAGAACCCTAATTCAAATAGTCTCAATTTCTTATAATTTCAACTTAGTACAAAATAAGAAAATAAAGTATTTATAGAGTTTAGGACTTAACCCTACTTTGACCATGGTCTTAGGTCAGTAAAAGACTATTTAAGACCTTAATTAAAAGCTTGAAATATGGGTAACACACTAAAAACCATTCAAAATAATACATTGAAAATGTCACTGGACCTACTGCAGTAAGTTATTTGCTCAATTGTTGATTTCTACCGAGACCTACCGTGAACGGTAGGTGCAAGGCTTATTTTCAATGGTAGGCTCTATTTTCAGCTTCTCTTTATCTTTTGCACCTCCAACTTACTCCATTGATTGCTCCTTACTTCGAACAAATCATGAGTAGCTTGAGAGGTTTATATCTATCTTCAAAGCCTTCATTCTTGCTCTTTATTCCATCATGATTTCTTCAATGATTTCCATCATTCTTCTGGCCATACCATCCTCATGTTCTTTGATCTTCCTTGCCCTTGCTCTAGTGCTTGGTCCTTGAATTAACTCCTGAGTTTCTTGATCATCTCAATTCATATCAAGATAAAAACCCTGCTGACCGTTCTCTAATTGAGAGTTTGCCAGAGGAATCTTTCCTTTGCAAAAGATAAGGAAGTGATGGCACAGATAGGATAAATCCTACATAATGAAGAAGATCCTCTCTCAAATTGCAAATTTACCACCAATAAGTGAAGAAAACACTAATATAGAAGAGAGAGAATGGAGGATATTTACAGACATCAAGTTGGACTCATAAAAGATGGAGAAGGACCATTTTTTTCCAAGATAGACTTTAAAGAATAGATCCAGTTGATCTGTGGTACGTAGCTCAAGAAGTGACAGAGACCATCCATCCCCCATAAGATGTAGAATTTGTTTCCTAATGTTCTTGGGAAGAACTGTTTGAAATAGAAGCCGTGAATTCTTTTTTGGTAAGGCATAATGATTCTCCTTCTCTTCCTACTTATGCTATTGTAAGTCTATACTAACATATATGTTTTTGCTTTTAGAATTTGAACATTAGTAGAGAGAAGCAAACTTAGCACAAAACTCCTACATATAACAGATGGAACATGCAGTATATTTTCATAGAACATTAACACACCACCCAAGAAACATTAATACATAACTTATGGAACATCTCACACTCGTGTACGTTACTCACTTTCACTACGATTTAGATGATTTTTTTCACTCTTTTGATGTTTTAGTCGGATAACGCCATTTCTTCACTAGAGTGTACCTTGCACGGTACACGAAGAAGTACGATATAAACACTGGGAATCAATATATATGATTTCTACTCCAATCCCAAATTATAATCCTACTTCAATTCCTATAGCAAACATACACTGATTAGACATTTTTATAAAAGTGATTTTTTAGGGCTAGCTAACACACTGAAGAGAGGATATTCCTCTATTCATCCTCCGCCATGATTATCTGGGTAGTAGACTGAGGAGTGTTTTGCAAGAAAAAGAAGGAACTTTTGTGGGAGGCTTATTCTCTAATCTTTCAATCTCTTTTTCTGGTAATTTTTCTATGTTTTATATTGTTATCATGGTTGTATTTATTTTATACAAGGCTAAATTTTTTAGTTGATTAGGGTTTGTGAAGACTTGGATTGAACAATGATTTAGTTTATAATTTCCCTTATTTTATTGTGTTCTTTATTCCATTATCCCTAAATCTTAATTACTGTAATGTTATTCTTAATGCTTGTGTAGATTGATCACTCTATGAACATGATTTTATAATAATTGCAAGGATCGAAAGATGAAGTTAATTAATTAGGAGCTAAGTAAGTATAACTTGTAGTAAAACTAACTAGAGATACAATCGGCTTCTATTGAGCGGCTTCTAAAAATAAGTTGTTACGATGACTGAACTTATTTCACAAATCGGTAATACAATTTTAAGTAATTGAGTTCACATAAGGATATGGTTTTCATTAATTCAAGTGGTTTACACCAAGAGATTGCGTAAAATATAAATAAGGGAATTCTATCATTAATAACTTAGGTCTAAATTTAAGAGAATATGACACATCAAAAGGGAGAATGTATTTTCTTCTTCTTTTTGTTTTTTTTTTTGTAGATGATGATATTTGGCCGTGAGTTGTTCTTCCACTTGCAACAGCCATTGTTAGGTCCATCTGCTATTGCAAATGAGAAAATAAAAATGTTAGAGAAGGTTCACGAGTTGAAACTACAAAAGGGAGAAGTGATGAATATTAAGAATACAATGATGCGCAAGTGGATACGAGCGAAAAGTGGGTTTATGAGCTTGAAGATGAGTTAAGGGAGCGAAATTAAATTTTGCAGCTTTGGGCAAATGATGCCAACTTGCTGAGTCAGATCGCGATGCAAAGGAGCGTGAACTGGCAGATATAACGGGTAAAATGCCCTCCTTGGAGGCCGTAGTAGATGAGAATGAGAGGGACCTTCAAACGGCATTGCTTAAATCTGCTCGTACGGAGCAGTTTCTCAAGCTAGTGATGAATAAAGATGGTCGACTAAATCCGTAGCTGGTGAAGGGTATTTGTGAGAGGTTCATTTGTACCACTCATATGCGAGATTTATTTTGCCGGTAGATGCTGGTAGCAGTTCAAAAGGTTATCCAAGACCTTGTGGTGGGTGTTCAAAGGACCGCTTCTAGGTATCAAGTTGATGGAGATACTGCTCAGGTTATTCAGGCTCCAGCTCCTCCGTATAGGCACCTGTGGCCAAGTAACCGAGACACTGCAGATGATCCGAGGCGAGGTGTTGTTTGTTCGCTCGAGGCCATAACAAAGGTGTTTTGCTTGCTTGAGGACTTTTTCATCCGTGAGAGGCAATGTGCCCTCCGAAATATTTTGGTACTTCCTTTCTGCACCTCCGTTGATCCCCATACCGATAGAGGATCCTATAGATGTTATTAGGGATGGCAATGTCGTCTTATTAGAGGAGTCTTTAGAAGATGCGGATGGTAGCGATCGTTCCTTTGAATAGACTCAGTTTTTAGCCGAGCTATTATTTGTTTGATGAGGAGAAATTTTCATAGTAACAAGACCGTATAAGTTGTCTTAACTTGTTAATTTACCAACATGTTACTTTCTTGTATATGTTGCCAAAGAGAGATACCACTTTTTGGGCTAGCCATGAAGGAGACGTACCAATCTCTCTTTTCTAAGGGTGCCCGTATTGGGGCTGTCCCTTATTAAAAGATGTTAATCTTGTTTTTATGGGTGTCTGGAATTAGCATGGCTAGTGGCGACCCCGTTTTGGCATGTGCTTGCTTAATCCTGACGTCAACGGAAGTTTGACCGTCATGCATTTTTATGGACTCCTGTCCTTCCAAAGACACTTACATGAGTTAAGTGTAAGTGACATTCCAAGTCACTTTAATTAAATGAGGCAACCACCAGTGCACTTTGAACGTCTGTGCTACATCATTAATAGACTATTTTTAAGTTTTTTCAAGATATAATCATCAATTAAGCATTAATAATCGAGTAGTTAAAAGGCCTTTCCATCACTTTCTCCTTCTATAAATACTAAGAGGTATTCATATTTTCTTATCCAGAATTTTTGACCTATGTCATTTAACTGTGAGACTTACCTTCCAAAATGGTATCTCCTCGTCCTTTTCCTTATGGTGCCATTGGACCTCTAGCAATCGGCTTGCTTTATTGCTTGGGCATTGCTTGATTGTTAGGTCACCTGCTAATGCTCACCTCGAAAGATCATTATGAAATTCGGTTGCACTTTTGAGATGTGCAATCGGGAAGGCCAGAACTTTGGTTGGTTCATTAAGGTCTTAAGGATTTGCTTGAGTGCCATAGAGGGACCTATAGAATTTGAAAAACCTTAGGGACGGTGAATAAGGTTTTTGGCTAATTTTAAAAATCTTTTGTGTGATTAGGAAGATAAACCTCCAATTTGTTTCTGAAAGAATTCTAAAACTCTTTTTGATAAGAATCCACACCAAACAAAATCTTATAGTTTTGGCAATCAAGAAATGAGCATAGAATTAAACTTTAAAGAACATGCACAACAATTTATAGTGGTTCACTCTCTCAAAGAGCTACATCCACTACCTTGAGACTCAACCCAAGGATTTTACAAATCTACTATCTTCAAAGTTGGTTACATAACAACACAATGAGGATCACCCTCCAAGGGTTTTACACAAAACCTCAAAGTTTACACAACAAAACAATACAAAAAATTTATCAAAGGATCACCCAAAGGGTTTTCCACAAACCTTTGATCACAATAAAAGGATAAGAAGAGTAAGGAATAATGTTACCAAATGAGCTTGAGAAGAGGAAGATACAACTCAATAGAATACTTCTACAAGCACCTCTTTACTTCTTCTTTGATGGATGATCAACAATGAAGCACCAAGAAGATTTTTCTACTTGTATGTATGAGATGAAGATCTTTGAAAGAATGTACTTTTAAAGCTCTTTAAATGTTCTAAAATAATCTCAATCAATTTTCAATCCAACCTCTATTCTTTTTGCAGCTGATCAAAGTCAATATATATATGAAGGAGAAGAAAGTAGCCGTTACACTGTGTAACGGTAATATTTTTGCAGTAAAAGACTAAAACCGGACGATCGGTTTTATAAAACGGACGACCTATTTTTGAAACAGAAAGATTCGAACGCATCCTACAAAAATCGGATGATCCCTCTTAAAAATCGGATGACCTATTTTTCTAAAGCTAGAAAAATCGGACGACCTATTTTAAAATAGGACGTCCGATTTTAAAAATCGGATGACCTGTTTTAAAAATCGGATGACCGGTTTAAAAATGGGATGACCCTTTTTTTCAAAATGACTTAAAAGCCAGTTTTCCTTAAACAAAAAGAACTTTCCTTCACATTTCAAAATATATATTCTTGATACTCTTCTAGAGATAAGAAAACTTTTGAAGGCATCAAAAACTCTATCAAGAATACTTGGATTTTTCAAGAATAGTTTATAAAAAGAAATTCATCCAAGGAGCTTCACACTTGATCAACAAACAAAGATGAGAGTTAGGGAGTTTTACAAAATATCTTAGCATATCCCTAACTAAGACATAAGTCTTCAAGGTCTTCAATGCCTTGATCTTGGAATGGCTTGATCTCTCCTTCTTCATTATACTTTAATTCCAAGGTCTTTTACTTCTTATGCAGTGTAGCCTTGAGACTCCAAAAATGTTTCTTTTGTTCTATAGAGACTAAGCTATACTCATCACACAAACATATGTTAATCATAATCAAAAACATATACAATAATGCCCTTAGGGATAACAGAATCATTTTATTCTCCCAAGTTATGGGTTCATTTTCCTCGTATCGTGATGGGCGAACAGGTGGTAATTACGTACAACTTGTATACGCCCTTCACTCATATGCTCGTGTTTCGTCATTTTTTTCATGCAGCCCAGGCATTTACTCATGAGGTTGATTGTCACCTGGTGGCTCCTAACGCTGAGACCAGCATGCGTTACCCGGGGTTTGATATAGTGCCCGCTTTTCTTATAGATATTGATGAGCTGGAGGAGTCTTCCAATACTCTACCATCTTGTTCCAGTATCTCTCTTCAGTCCACTGAGGACTCTTCATTAGCCCCCGAGGATCGCCCATCATATCCCTGAACCAAATGCTTGCACTCTCCTCCCATGTTTCCTAGACTTTTGACATGAGTAAGGCTGCATCCCATATATATTTTTTCTACGAACAATTTGGTATATATGCATAAGATTATATAAGAATATGATTTAAAAAACTAAATAAACGTAAAAAATTATAAAACCATATTCATTTACCTGAAACTCTCTCCACCACAAGTCTTTAATATCCAGTGCAACCTAAGACCATGTACAGTATCCCCCACGAACCTCTCATGAAAATACAAATATGATGACAATGGAGGCTCTCAAGATGGATGTAATCTGTTATATACAAAGATAGGCTTAGTATATATTTTAGTTTAATAATGACAAGTATATAGAGTAAATTGAACTTGTAAATGTACATTCAGCTCCAATTACTCTCAAGGGTCAATGGGAGGCTTCTTCTAAGACGTAATGATATGTCTATTTTTACCCTCTTTGAGCGTTATTGTTTTCATCAATTTTTTAGTTTAATTGCTTATAAAACGGACTAATCGAACCCTATTTCTTCTCTTTTGGTTATAGGTACCTTCGTAATGAATATATGTTGAAAAAAAGTCAAAACGAAGGCCTTATTAGCAAAAACAAAGCAAAAAAAAGGAAAAGAAATAACAAGCTGCCAAAACAGAGTCTATGGCCAAGTAATGCAACTTCTAGAGGCTTTTTAAACTTCTTAATCACCTTAATTGAAGATATATCCTTCTGTAATATTTTATAGAACTTCATGAGGTTTCTATAAAGCTAAATTTTGTCTCAATCAGAGTTCATTTGGTCATCCAAAGTATAGTACAAAAGTTTTCTTTCTTACAGACGTTCCAGTTTGACATCTTTCTGTAAAATGATCATAACTAGAGATATACAACTCCAACCGATATGATTCAAGATTTTTTCGAAAGATAAAGGATTTATCTATAAATTCATATGAGACTCCAAGACCTGAATCATCCAATAAAGGGCTCAAAAAGACTAAAGAAGCACACCATACTTACATGATTCGAAAAACAGAACAAATAAATAAATTTTCAGGCAGTAGCTTTCTAGATCTGAAAAGTCATGCAGAGGGACTAAAATAAATTTTTTTATGTTTCCCATTTAGACTCTCATTCCTTTCCCTTTTTTTAATTGGATTCCAAACCTTTTTAGGAAAGGATTATGGCGATTTTAGTAGCAAAACTCTGTATTTAAACTCTTCAATAGCTAGATTATTAGGTAGCTAGGGTCTTAGATTCAATTCCATATTTTGTAAGAAGACTTTAAAGACCTGAATTTTGGGAGTTGTTTGGGAGACTTGAGAGACAAGCGCAGACGTTGACCGGAACCGCGGGATGGTCAAGACTTCTCCTAAGCTCCCCTAAACTCTTTCCATTTCATAAATTTTCTCTATGAGTTTATGCTTTAGAATTATGTTGCAGCTAATTCTTTTTTTTTTTTAAATAGGGATGAAACCTAGAATTCTTGATTAATGTTTTATATGAATTTCTCGTTTTAGTTGTTTAATTCTTGTTTGGTTGTTATTGGTTGTTATTATTCAATTATTTGGTTTGTTTATTAGTTTACGCATGACTGCTAATTTTGCAAGATTAATTAATCGACAAAGGAAGGTTAATCTAGGGCATAAATTGAATAATAGGAACTGGTACTTGAGTAAACATACTAATCACGATTCTTAAATCATTAATTAATCACTATAATCTATAATTCGTTCATAATCGGGTTAGGGATGAAGACATTCTTCTCTAAACAGTTAAGTTGAAAAGGAGGATATTCGCCTAGACATAAGGTTTATTCAATTTTTAGTGAGATCCAACCAATGAGTTTTAATAATTAATTACAACGATTTTCTAATTAAAATTAACTTAAGATTCTAGGGGAATTCTACCATTTAAACACCCATTTCCAAATTTGTTTTTATAAATCTTCTTATTTACTTTTATAGTTTAATTATCTTTTAGTTTTTTCTTTATTTTATCAAAAAATCCTTTTCAAAAGTTCTATTTGATTAAACAGTAGAGACGTAATTAGTACTAGTACTTGGCTGTCCCAAGAATTAGACAATCTGAGGACTTTCCTTACCATATTACACCGATAGGTACGCTTTCTTAAAAGTGGAATTTTGTTAGGATAGAAACCACACATCAATTTTTTGGCGTCCTTGCCAAAGACGGTAACATTAGAAACGCTATTTATTTATTGCTTTAATCGTTTTTCCTGTTTTTGTTTTTTATAATTTTTGTACCTTTCTAATATAATTTGTTGTTTCTTTAATACATCTTATTTCGGTTTATAATTTGACCTTAGGTTTTTCTTTTTTTTTTTAAGTTGCACTCGTAGTCCTATGGAGTAATTCTTGGATCCACTTTTTTTGTTGCTCTCATTGGTCCCTACTTATGTTCTTTTTTCTTTTTGTTTTTATTCCATTATCTTAGTTTTGTTTACCCCCACATTGAGGACATTGTGGTCTTAAGTGTGGGGGAGTGTTTAGTTGTGTACTTTCTTAAATTTTTTTAATTGTTTATTTTACCAAAATCAAAAAATTTTGAAATTTTTCAAAAACTCCAAAAACATGGAAATATTTTGAAATTTCTCAAAATTTTTTTTATTACTAAATATTCGCTTTTATCATTCTTGAAAAACTCCAAAAAGATTTTCTTTTTTTGTTTTTGTCACTAGAAAAGCATTAAAAGAGGTGTATTTAACTTGTTAAAACTTGGAATAGGCATAGCGCATAGCTAATTTTACATCCTTCTTTTGTTTTTGTCTCGTAAATTGATGGTTTTTATGCACAAAACTTTGCTTTAGGAGTAGAAATATGCTTTAAGAATCTTGTTAAATTATCTTATATGATTTATTTTTCAAAGCATCATTCTAGAACTTGTTTTTCACACCTTGAACCCTTGGTGTCTATTTCTTGTTAACCCCAGAGATGATGGTCTTAGGCCTGATTTGATCTATTTGAGCCTTTTCTTACCTATCCTTTTAATGCTAAATTCTTAGTACTCTTTTTGAAGTTTCATGCCAAGGGATTTGCTCCTTTCTTTTCTTTATCTTGAAACTCACATTTAAAATATAAAACCCTCAATCGATAAGCTAATGATTCTATACCTTTGAGTCGGTTTGAGTGAGCATCATAGATAAGTGTGGAGGGAAAAGAGTGAGAAAAGAAAATAATGAGAGAAAGGGTATTTTGGGAAATTTATGTGAGAAAGAAATCAAACGAGAAGAAAAAGTCTCAAGGGAATAAGATGTTTAAATAAAAAAAATGTGAGAAGCCCTTAGTGAGAAAGCTTGTATCCTATCAATCATTTGTTGAAAAAAGAGGAAAAAATGAGGAAGATGAAAAAAAAATAGTGAAAAGAGAAAAGAGAATGAAAAGAAAGAAAAAAAAAAGAAAAAGAGAGAAAAGGTATGAGTTGAAAAGAAGGTTCTATTAGCATTTTACCTCTTGATATCCTTTATTTCCTTCTTCTCACATATATACTTCCTTGATTTTTGAGTGATTGATGAGTTATAAAGTTATGGGGTTGTGAATGATTTGAATGAAAGGTAGACTGTTTGGTGAGAATTGAGTGAAAACAGCTTAAAGGTTATAGTTAACTCAAGTTGTTTTCCTTTCGGTTGCATTAGCTCGTATTCTCATTCTTCTTGGTTTTCCTTTACCTTCATTTGATAGCCACTTATGTCCCTAGCCTAACATTACAAGTTAGAAAGTCCTACCTAATTTGGGGATGACTTTAGATAGAACTTGGAGTAGAAGGGTATTGGAAAAGTGAAGCATATAGAATATAGTTTGATAAAGTGAATCATATAGTTAATTTCTTGAATTATTTTTGCATATTTTATGAAATTAAACATGAATAATACATATAGACGCATCATTGATTCTCATGTCCTAAAACACAATGATGAATGTGTTGAATTTTGTCTTGATAAGTTTTAGCAGTGTTTTATGTAACTCTTGGTTGTGTTTTGAAGGTGGCATGCCTTTTTTTTTTTTTTTTTAAGTTCTAGTTGTTTTGAAGTTTTTTTATAAAGTTTTTAGTTTTTTTTTGTGTAATTTTGTGGGTATATTGTTTGCAAACTCTCATGAGATCTTACTCGTCCTCTTCAGTAACTTAGGGTTTTAAGGGCTTGTTGTGCATGCTAACTGCAATTATGAGTCCTATGAAAATGGTTAGTTGGTTCGTTTTTGTTTTATGTTTTACTTTTGTTGCTTTTAGCCCTTTTCTCGAGGACGATCAAAGCTTAAGTGTGCAGGAGTTTGATATGTCTATTTTTAACCTCTTTTAGCGTTATTGTTTCCATCGGTTTTTTAGATTAATTGCTTATAAAATGGACTGATCGAACCCCTTTTCTTCTCTTATTTTTATAGGTGCCTTTAGAATGAAGATATGTTGAAAACAAGTCAAAACGAAGGCCTTTGAAGAGAAAACGAAGCAAGAAAAGGAGAAGAAATCACAAGCTGCCCAAAACAGTGTCTATGGTCGAGCAATGCAGCTTCTAGTGGATTTTTTATCTTCTTAATGACCTTAATTGAAGATATGTTCTTCTAGAAGATCTTAAAGGACTTCATGAGGTTTCCATAAAGCTAACATTTGTCTCAATCAAAGTTCCTTTGGATATCCAAAATATAGCACAAAGATTCACTTTTCATGTCACGTTCCAGTTTGATACCTTTCGGTAAAATGATCATAATTAGAGATATGCAACTCCAATAGATATGATTCTAGATGTTTTGAAAATCTAAGTGATTTATCTACAATACTTGTGAAGACTCCAAGACCTGAATCGTCAATTAAAGGCTAAAAAAGATTAAAGAAGCACAACATACTTACCTAATATGAAAAACAGAACAAATAAAGAAATTTTTGGGCAGTAGCTTTCTGGATCCAAAAAGTTGAATAGAGGGACTAAAATGCTATTTTTTATGTTTTCTTTTAGACTCTCATTCCTTTCCCTTTTGTAATTTGATTCCAAACTTTTTTAGGAAAGGATTAGAATGATTTTAGCAGCAAAACTCTCTATTTGAACTCTTCAATAATCATTAGGTAGCCAGAGTTTTAGATTCAATTCCATATTTTGTAAGAAGACTTTAAAGACCCGAATTTCGGGAGTTGTTTTGGTGACTCGAGAGACGAGCTGGGACATTCAACGGAATCGCAGAATCTTCTAGACTTCCCCTAAGCTCCCCTAAACGCTTTCTATTTCATAAATTTGTCTTTGACTTTATGTTCTAGAATTATGTTTAGTGGCTAATTCGTTTTTTTTTTTTTTTTTTGTAGGGATAAAACCTACACTTTTTTGTTAATGTTTTATATGAATTTCTTGTTTCAGTTGTTTAATTCTTGTTTGGTTTTTATTAAATCATTGTGTTTATTTATCAGTTTACGCTTCATTGGTAATTTTGTACGATTAATTGGAATTGACAAAGGAAGGTTAATCTAGGGCATAAATTGAATAATAGGAATTGGTAATTGAGTATACATACTAATTACGTTTCTTAGATCATTCATTAATCATTATAATCTATAATTCGTTCATAATGGGGTTAGATTATAAGATATTCTTCTCTAAATGATTAAGTTGAAATGGAGGATATTCGCCTAGATATAAGGGTTTATCCAATTTTGAAGTGAGATCCAACCAACGGGTGTTAATAATTAATTACTACGATTTTCTAATTAAAATTGACTTAATGCGCTAAGGGGATTATACCATTTAAACACTCCTTTCCAAATTTGTTTTTAAAATATTCTTATTTACTTTCTTAGTTTAATTGTCTTTTAGTTGTTCCTTCATTGTATCAAAAATCCTTTTTCAAAAGTTTTATTTGATTAAAAAGTAGAGACGTAGTCAATACTAGTATTTGGCCGTCCCGAGAGTTCAACAATCCAGGGACTCTCCTACCTATATTGTACCAATAGGTACACTTCCCTAAAAGTGAAATTTTGTTAGGATAGAAACCACACATCATATAAGAACTAGCTCAGGAGCTGTGGAAGAAGGGGTTGGTTATGTAGCAGAGGGTTAGATGCAGTGGGATCCTCGAAACCGAGGGTAGGCTCTGTCTATTCAGAGGAGGTATGGAGGACTGAGATGTGGTGGCAAAGGCCGGGGAGCTGCCGATGTAGTGCTAGATGTCCCCGTTTGCTAAGCAGCTGCCGAGGGAATGCTAGATGTCCCCATCTCCTCTCAGGATGTGCTAACATCCTCAGCATACTTTCTCTTCCATCCACGGACCATTGATCCGGCGATATAAGAAACATGAATGAATTAGTTAAAGTATAATAACATAAGTTTAAACACATAAGTATAACCAATGTTGAGAAGATCAAAAAGTTCCAACTTCACCTTTGATCATTTTATGTTTTATGGTAAGTCATTACATAAAAATATAAGTTTTTAATAAGATTAGAAATATTTTGGTAAAATTTCCCCTGTATTATGGCATTTTTCAAGCACACAGTCAACTCAAACAAGTAACAAACATAATCAAACAAAATAAAAAAAGAGTCAGGGCTCCCTCATAAACTATATATGTATATATATATAACTTAAAAGATTTAGGGCTCCTCTTTAAAACTAGATATATAACTTAAAAAAGGGTCAAGTCTACCCTATAAAACTATATATATTTATATATATAACTTAAAGAGTCAGGGCTCCCCCATAAAACAATATTTAGACTAATTAAATACATACCTCAACCGTGTATATAACGTAGAATATGTCACCAAAATAATATGCCACCAAAATCCTCACAAACAACACTATAAGGAAAAAAAAAAAAAGAGTAACATTTAAATTTTAAACATAAACATAAGTAAATAACATAAGTATAATCATATAAGTAAAATAAACACAAGTATAATAACATAATAGTAATGAAAGTAAATCATACAATGTTTTATGTGTTAGAATCATCATCGGCATCTTGATCGGAATCTCATTCTATCTCAGTTCATCATTTTGTAATTCCTCGAAATATGTTTCGACGTCGATATCAACCTCTTTCGATATACAAGACTCATGAACGAGAAGTCCTACATCTTCAATCATCACATCTATTGTCGAAGCCTTGTCAATGTCCACGTTCTCTTGGAGTGCATCATCTTCAACCAGAACATCTATTACTCGGGATCAAGATTTCATTATACTATCTAATGGGTCCTCGGTCTTTTGGAGCCAGGATATGGGAGAAATGACGCTTTGCTGCTTGATAAGCTAACCAAAAGGATCGTCTACTCCATATCTTCAGTCTTTGTGCAACTCTACAATTTTATATTGAGAATGAATCCTCATTCCTCATCCAAAATCAAACCAATCGCACACGAATAAAAAACTTTTGGATCGGTGGTCCAGACAACTCTACCTCAACTATTTTTTTAAAACATAATAATAATTTGGTTTCGCACACACACACCATCATTACGAGTTTCTCCCTCTTCGCCCATATCTCTTGTGTGAGACTGAAACCTATTGATAACAGTGTACATCTTAACTTTTCTAGAAAGACCTTGTAAGCTCTAAGGACATATTTATTTAAGTGTTTTGATTATGATTAACTTATGCTTTACGATAATAGAAGTAGTTTTGTAAGAAGAACAAAAGATGCACAAAATGAGTCTCAAGGATGATCTACAAAGAAGAAAAAGATCACTCAAGATTACAAGACTTTATGAAGATGAAGTTATCAAGTTAAAAACCTTGAAGACAGAGAATAATGTTTAGGGATATCTTTATAAAGTATATATGTAAAACTCCCTAACTTGTTTCTTCGAGTTTTTATCATTTATGATTAGCTCCTTAGAAGAAACTTTTTTGAGAAATTATCTTTGAAAAACTAAGTGTTCTTGATAAAGCTCTGAGGTTTTGAAGTTGTTATATTCTTGTATAAGCTTTTGCATCAAAAATACATGTTTTAAGAGTGAAGAAAAATCTATCTTTTATAAACATTTCACAAAGTATGGAAAACAGAAAATTAGGTCATCCATTTTCTAAAATCGGTTGTCGAATTTTTTAAGACTCATAAAAACTGACCATCCTATTTTAAAAAACAGATGTTCGAATTTCTTATGTCTTTTAAAGAAATTAGTCATCATATTTTTAAAATCGCTCATCCTGTTTTTTGTACTAAAAAAAATTAGTCATCCTCTTTTTAAAATAGGACGTCCAGTTTCTGTTTTCTCGGTAAAAAATATGACCATTGCTGCTGTAAAAGCTAATTTTCTACCGTCACTTATAAAAGAGCTTTTGATCTACCATATTTAACAGAGTTGTTGAAGGAGTTTTAAAGAATAAAATTTAAGAGCATCAAAGACATTTTCAATGATCCTTATTTTATTCAAAAGTAGGGAAGCTTTGTAGAAGTAATTCACAAAGTTGTAAGCTATTCATCTCAAGCTTCTTTGGTAATATTATTCCAACTCTACTCTCACATCTTATATTGTGATCAAAAGTTTTATGAAAAGCCTTTGGAAAATTATAAACATTAACAATAATATATATTATAACTTATTTATTAATTATTTATTTTGATAATTAACAATTATTTATATAATTATTATAAACAATTATTTAACTATCAATTAACAATTAAAAAAATTATAAACATTAACAATAACCATAAACTAAGGTTACGGTTATCACCATTTAGCCGTGATTGGTGATTAACCTAAACAATGACTACGGTTGGTAAAACACCAACTAAACAGTTTCAACTGCAACTGTGGTCATCTTTAATCTAAACTGCAATTTTTACAACTTCCACATTAGAGTCTTGCAAGTGAGGAAGAAGAGAAGAGAGGATAAGATTTGGGGTTTCTACAAAATTTATCTAATTGTAATCAAATTGTTAAAAATTTACTAATAAAAGAATACAAACTTAATTAAATTTTATTAAATTATAAAGAATTGAAAGAAAAGTTATAAAAGTAAATATTTTAAAATACCCTTAGAATTTATTGACCATCAACCATTTAACAACAGCTAAAATGGATAATGGACGGAAAGTTTGATTTTTATATGTTATTGAAGTTTAGGGTTCAAGACTTGTCATTTTGAAATTCAAGACCTAAAATTAAAATTTGGAAAAGTCTAACAGCACTGGGTTATTTTACCCTAATAAATATGGCAATTTTTGTGCCCAAGACAAGCTAGAACTAGAGTATTCAGAAAATAATAGAAGAAAGCCTTACCACGTAAAAGTAAAACATGCAACTTCCATTGCCTTTCAATTTTTAAGTGTTTCATTTGTATTTGTCCATTTTTTTGGTCTTCTTTCAGAAACTCTTTCTGGGGCTTCAGAAGCCCTTTCTGGGTTTTTTTTAAGGACTTCATACTTTCCCTCAGCTTTTTCAGAGAAAACTATTTATGATACAAAGATACTCGACCCGTAACAATAAGATATCAAAGGGTCACAGGTTTTCAACCACTGAATGCTGTCGATGACTCCTACAAAAAGAGGGCTATATCAGCTAAAAGTAATGGATGAGTCAAGAGAGTGAGACACTCTACCACTTCTGGATTTGCTAATTAGCTTCTTGAAGAGGTCTTGAATAGTTCAAATACCTTATTGAATATATTCTTCATAATAATTGTCACTAATGACTGAAACAAATCTCTCAAGCCATGGAAGCTGATGCAGGTCCTTCATGGCATCAGCATAGGAATCCGTATATCGTTGTGGGGATTGATAAGGATGGTGGTCAGTTAAACTGAAACCCCCATCAAGAAACCTCTGTATTAATGTCAATTGTGATCTTTCTTGATCTGAATATGCATCCATCGCTAAAGGAAGCGAGTCAAATGAGTCCCAAGCCCATTGTTCATATCCCTGTGTAGTAGGATGAGCTGCCACGTTTTCAGAATAATCTTCATCCCAAAATGCACATTGACATGTCTGTTGGGCATCCCTGTAATCAGCCCCACATGAATAGCAGAACTCATGCCCACACCTGCCAACGAGAAGAGAAATTCTATATCCATCTATTTCATACTATGAACAACACAGCACCCAAATTTCTACTAATGCTTAAAAATATTAGCAAGTGGACATTTGTCAACTTTTGGCTCAGTTATGCAGTTGATCAATCTATGTTAAAGAGTACTAAGTGATTGGAACCAATAAAAATAAACAACTCTTTATGCAGCTCTGGACAGCTACAACTCTAGGAAGGGAAAAAAGAAACATATTCTCTCTTGCATGCTCGGGCCACATAGATGCAATGCACACCAGTATAATCACATCACATTGACAACGTGTAGCCCCATAAGTGTAAAAGCTAAAAGAGGTGTACTATCTTTAATCACATCAAATGTTTTTTGGTGCAAAAAAAAATAAAGATAATAAAAATAAAATAATGTTATAAAAATAATTTCCAATTGTTTCAAAAAAAAAAAAAAAGCAATGTAGTTTTGAAACCAGTGTCTCCTACCTGGAACATAAAATAGAGTCCTGTTTGATTGATAATTTTAGTATCGTCCTGCTCCCTGCTAGTGAAGGAGGACACTATAGTTGTGTCTTTTGCTAACAAAATTTTTGCTATCAATTACTAGAACTGTTGCAAGTTGTCGCATTAAAAGATAGTCTGTGATGCAGGACAAAATCAGGAAAAATTTGTCCAGCAAGAAAAGAAAAGAAATTTGCTAGCTTTAGGAGGAAGAACAGTCTGAAATTATGCTGAAACAGGAAAATAGTGAGAATAGCTGAAAATAAACCCCTTTGCATCACACTAAGAAAGAAACTCTAGGCGTCACACCCGGGAACTGTAAGGCGTCGCACCTTAGGCATTGATTGCTCACACAACCAAGATTTACAGAAACTTCTGTGGACTTTTATTTCATTAATCAAAGAGTACATAATTGAATAGAGAACTCCTTTTATAGACTCAGCAACCAAATCCTAAACCCTAAACCATCTAGGAAAGACACTTTAGGAACTACCATAATTATGAATTCTAGGCAAAGACAATTTAGGAAATAAAGATACTGCAATCTTAAACTAAAGAAACTTACTAAAGGACTCTAAAACTGTTAAACACTAACAAAATAGAATTTCCAAATCAACACAATTAAGAAATCCTAAACAGAATCAAAACTATAACTCTAAGACTTATGTTGGTTGGCTGAAAAAGAGAGAAAAGAAGAGAGAAAACATAAATCGAGAGGTACAATGGAAATTTACGTCACTTGATTGGGATGTAATTGTGGAGGGGCACCCACTCCACAGCAGCATTTCTTCCTCTTTCAGATTGGACGGGTTAAGAGCAAGAAATATTTGAGGAAGATCAAGTGTATTGACAACAATATTGACTCCCATTTTCCTTTAATGCTAAAAAATAATTCAGAGAGCGAAAGATGGAAAAAGAGTTAATCAAGTGATTTTTCTCTCCGCCTCCCCCTCTTTTCCCTTCTCTTTGTGAATCATACTAGGCCTAAGAACAGTATTGAGTCTTTCTAGAACAAGTGTGATGGAGTATCATCATTTGAAACACGCTTTCCTTTCTAACTAATTTGAGTTCTCGCATTGGTAGGTTACATTTATTGCAAGTAATAGCATTGGATCTGATACTCTACAGGGATTTGCATATGCAAGGAATAAGATAAAGAATTAATTAACTACTAGAGCAAAAACTGCAACTCACTTATTAGGATTTCTCATGTCTACATCTGTATCTATATTAAATATGGAGAAGATAGTGAAGGAATTTGGAGTGACATAACTGAAGCATCTAGCTACAAAAAGTTGTAGGATAAAACATTATTCTAAAGCACCTGTTAAACAAAATTTGTATCCTGCTTGCTTCCTTTTGAATCATAATTTTCATGCAATATCTCTAAGAGTTGATGACTTAAAACTACCTATCCACAAAACAAAAAATAAAATAAAAATGGATCCTATATAGGTTTTTCTTTTTTGGCGGGGTGTGGGGGGAGGATGGGGGGTTTGTGGGCTGAATGATGTATACTAGAGGTTATCTGTGATCAAAAGTGACATATCAAGAAGGCAAACAATAACCGAATATTGACATAAAACATGCACCTGCTTAAGGTGTTTCCTGTGCAAACTGCAAACTTCAACAAGACCCACCATCTACTCAATGCTAGCAGATTAGAGAGCTAAAATGGATGAAATGAGTTTTCTCATGCAAACTGCAGTTGTAACCAACAAAAAAGTTTAGTTCATTTTTTCAAAAGATTTACAAACCGCACGCTTTTTCAATTAGTCATATGCAGGTAAAGACTGTGCTCTTACAGCTAAACTTGCAACTTATACAAAAAGCAGACAATTTGTTATTATGAGCTGCGCATATTGTGCTAACCTCTGCTATGTGTCTCAGAAAGATGGACTCCAATCATCTTACAGAATAAAACAAAAATCTCAATAGCCAATAATTGCATCATCAATTGGAATATGTTTCGCCGAGTAAAACTGAATTATCTAATATGTCTTCCTTTACTGCTCTCTCTCTCCCCCCCGCCCCTCCACACCTTTAACATACTACGTACTTGCTTTCTTAAGCATATCTAACCATTACTTCCATTCTGACATTTCAAAATTACTTAATAACTCAAGTAAATCATAGAAGGAATCGCACTAGTTATAAATGGAAATCAATATCTCTATCTGATCATAACTTGACTGGAATCACTGAAGCTTCCTCCAGCATTCCGTCCTTGCAGTTAGGGAATAACATTCCTCATATAGTAGTATCATTTAGCTGGTATTCATATTATTCTAAACTATAAGAGCCTGTTTGGTTTGAGGATTTTAATGAGGAAAAGGAAAACTATTTTCTTAGAAAAGTTTATCTCTTGATTGGTATGGTACCTAATGAAAATGGTATGGAAAATAAACTAAGGAAGTCTTTAAAGAAAAGTTCAATTTAAATAGAGGAAAAACACTTTCCTCACATTTTGGTGAGGAAAAGGCACTATAAGCCATTCATCGAGGAATATTTAAAAACAAATAAAAGTTTAAGATCTGTATATTGCTCTTAAATCACTTTAACTTTCTCATTTCGATAGATGAAAGTAGGGCCCACAATGATCCTTGTTACATTTTTTTTCTCTTTTTGCTTTTTCTCTAATTATTTCTTTTTTCTCGGTCTTTCTCTACATTTTCTATTAGCGTACAAGGTATCCTTCTTCAACAATTAAGTTATCATGAAATTTTTTCTATACTCATCTTCTTTTACTTAAATAATGAACAAAAGTATTTTCTTATCTCTTATGTTTTATGATCATTTAGAAGTTGGCCAGTAATAAGATGCATTGTGGAGGAAGAACTTGACAATGGAGGAAAAACATAATATCTTTTTGAAGTGGTTAGTTAACTTCAAATGTTTTTATGATATTTGATCCATTAAGGCTACTTTAGAGAATATAGGACGAAGAAGAAATTAAAAAAACACAATGTATAGGCATACAAAATATATTGTTCTCCAATATAAAATTAATATCGCAGAGTGCACAAAATATTTTTTTGTATTGCCAATAAGACTTCCTTTTTCAATATCCTTCTTTTTGGTAAGTTTCCTTTTCCATAGCCATCCCAAAATCCACAAACCGAACGAAAATAAATTTTATTTCCTTAGTACTTTCCTTAACTAACCCAACAATGTAGTAATTATAGTTTCCTAAGAATTTTATTTTCCTTTCTCTCTTTTCCTTTTCCTCACGAACCAAACAGGGGCTAAGGGTTCATTTCAGTGAAATGCTCAATATTCTTTTCCTGCCGCACAGTTCAGAACAGTTGGGAAAGAGCTGATATTTACTTAATTCCAACTACTAGAACAAAGGTATATAGTATCTGAAAGTGTAGTTAAGTGGTTCTGTGCAAAATTAAAGACTGAAGGATCAACTATGTCTTCTGGATTAATCTGGTATAGGTCATTTCTCACATGAGAAAAAATACATAATTAGATGTCTGCGAGTTCCTCATTCCTTGAGATTATGCAATTTATCCAATACCCAACATTTCTCTTGCAATATATTAGGTGCCACCAGGTAACAATTGACAAACCATGATTTTCAGAAAGAAAATTAAACAGGACATGAGTAACAAGCAGCAGCGAAAATAAACAAGAATCAAGCATAGCATAACCTCAGATGCGGTTCAAAGTGCAAGATCTGTGAACTAGGCAAACTCTCATTGCTCTATACTGGGCACATAAGAAGCCTAACCTAAATAGAAAAGTCTCCACTTACATTTAACTACCTACACTTAAGGAAAGGCATCAAAGTCTTTTCTAGTGAGCCTGTTCTTTAACAGAGATAAAAATAAAAAAAAATAATAAATAAAAATAATTAATAAATAAATAAATATTTAAATTTAAAAAAAAAAAAATCTTACCAGCACGTCATGTGATAGCAACCATGAGTTAACTCAATCATCCTTCGGCACTGCTGGCACTGTCTCCACCTTTTGTTACGAGCCAGACGATGCAAAGTAATATCATTTGCATCCCTCTCCTCCAATGGAAGATTCTGATAGTCTTCACAAGTCATTGACGAGTGCCAGGGTACCCCACAATCCACGCAGATAAACCTCTGACAAACTGGACACTCAACAGAACTGTTATCTGACTGGCTCAATGAACTTGCCCTCGAGGAAAGGCATTCATGAGGATCAAGCATAACCGAACAATTGGGATATGGACAATAAATTTTATCTGACTTAAGGAGGTTTGCTTCAAGAAGGGCTTTCTCCAAAGAATTATAGGAAATAACAGGAAGAAAGAATTTACATTCAGAAGCTGAAAGGTAGTATTTGCATCTTAGTTGAGGGCACCTAATGGGGACTTGAGTGGATTGTACTTTGCCCTCAACATATGTCTTCATGCAATGAGCACAAAATCTGTGTGAACATTTCATTGTGATCATCATTGGTGCAGGCTTCTCATTACAGCATATTGAGCAATTTTCAGTAGATTTATCTGCCTCAATTGAAAAATTGATTAACCCAATGGCTACTTGGGCTAACTCTGATGCTCTTTGAAGATCCACGCTGGAGACAATGTTCAGAGTAAATGCTTCCAGACCGTTGGCATGCTCAAGAATCCTCTCTTTCAACGCCAATAAAAGTGGATCCTCAACTCTCTTTTCATGCATAATCTGAAGAAAAATTTGTATAGAGGTATTACAAATCGGATAGGTAATGTTTTTGATCTATGAAGATCAAACATGGAGAAAATCTTGTACCCAAATGGATGAAGAAAACACAATATAGACTCAAATACTTGTATCAAGCGAATCCTGCATTCCCCCACCCCAAACATTGCAGCACTCACAATGATACAAATTTATCATCTTATTGTACTCTCTATTGATATAGAGGTCCTATTTTGACATTTTTTCCAGTAAAAGGGTCCATTACTTATTTCAATATCTTGTACTTATAAAGTTTTTATGAGGTAGTAATTGTTATAAATTATCATTTTTTGCTTAAACCAAATAAGTTTCTAGAGAAAATACAACTGCAATATGACTATTGAATGGAATAGAGGAGTTTATCAATTTTCAATTCCCTTTATCCAGTAAGACATGGTTTGTTTCAGCTGTAAATCATGCAGTGTCTAACAAGAGTAAAAGATTAACGGGTATTGGGAGCAGATTCATGGAGTAACCAGAGAAATGTCATTCAAATAAAGACAGCTAGAGCTATTTTTGGCATGGGCTCAGAAGATCTAATTGGAAAGCTTCTATGTTGTTAAATTTGTGAAGCCCTGATGAATTTCCGGAAGAAGTCTCTTTTTTCCTAGAGGTAATGCTTTCATCAGAAACTATAATGGAGATTCTATAAATGTTCATATGAGAATCGCTTCCAGAAAACAAACAGCAACTATATATGAAAGCAGGGAAAATGAACTGCAATCAAAGCTTTCAGTTTTGCCCAAATGTAAACCAAAACCCAAAGGAGAAAACAGCATATTTGATCTAGAAGTAATCAGATTGAATACACTTAGTACACGAATCCCAGAAGGGACAAAATTTTCAAAACTGAAACCATGAATGATTCTTAGGACATATTTCACTTAAAAATGCCCCAGACCAAGTGCATAAAACACAATAAACGGCCTAGTGATTTAGTCAGGATAAATCAAACAAGATTAGAGGAGTAAAGGAACCAAAAAAGAGAACAATTGTCAGGAAAATTTCTCACCTGATCAAATAAGACCTTAGAGTCTGTGAAAGCAAACACCTTCTTAATGTTGCACTTCTTAGCTTCAATCAGACCTTCCATCAAAGCTAAGTAATTTGCAACAGAATTGTCAACAGAAAAATCAAGCTTTTTCTGCACTTGAATTGGAGCAGCATTGCCGGACCTATCCATAACCACCCCAATTCCAGATAAACTACAATCAGAATCCCCATGGCCGGATAGTGATACACCCTTGAAGTACATTTTCAAGGAAAATTCATCAAGGTCGACAGACTTAGAACAGACTTCTATTAATTCTTCCCTCTCTTTCAATTCATTCTCATCTTCGCAACAGCTACAGAACTCTTCTTCATCTTCTTCAACCTTCAAAGCCTTGGTTAGATTCAAAGAAAACCCATCGCAACAAATTATTTCTCCCTCCATTCCAAGACTTCCAGTTTCAAATATATTCACAACTCCCTTACCTTTAAAGCTGCAGGCAATTATTGGCCTTAACCAAATCAGAGCTAAAAGGCTAATCCAAAATTAATAGCTTCAGACTTTACTTCTATGAACAATTTATATAAATAAAAAGGAACTACCAATCCTAAACCTCAAAAAGATTAAGAATAACCCATCATCCAGAACCTGCAAAAAAACTGCAATTTGCATCGGAAGCAAAACCACAATCTCCCAAAAATCGGATCTTTCAAGTCTGCAACCTGTGGGGAAAAATACATAACAAAACCCATCAAGAAAAGAAATTGCAAAAACAAAGAACTTAAACTTTTATCCATTCATTCATTAACAAGAAAAGGAAGATGATTCACTTCATCATCTTTCAATCATCAAAACTAAAGTCAACTTCAGTCGCCAACCAATTAGCCCCTCTTTTATACAAATCATGAGAACAAAAACAAAATTTTTAATTTTAGGAAAAAAAAAAGGGAAAAAATACAGCCAATCCAAGAACTGAAGCTTCCATACCATCAAGCTCTGTATTTTTACCTTTATCTAATACAGAATTTTGATTGCAGATTTCTCAGAAGCTGTTCTCAGTAATATACATATTCGTACATATATAAATATAACCCTAATCTGACAGTGGCAACTGCTGCTTTCTTTCTGTCTCCACAGAGCATTTTCCTTCTTCAAAGACAGAGAAGAGAGACAGAGAGAATACTCATCCATTTTTATTTTTTTTTGGGTAGTTGTTTTTAATTTAACTATTATTAGTATTATTCTAATTATTCGTACTATTGTAGAAAAACGAGGGCGTTTTGGTTGATGCTTTGCTGGCATTCCTTTTTGGGGTGGGGGGGGGGGGGGGGTTGACTTACTGGCATTCTTCTGCATTTTGCTGTTTCACCGACTTCCAAAGAGAAATACGGTTAATCATAAAATAAAATAAAAAAGCTGTCTTCTTTTTTTTTTTTGGTAAAAGAATGGTTATGTACAAAAATTACTTGAAAGTAGGATTTTTTTTAAGGAGAAAGGAGTCAATTTTATATATCAACAACAAAAACGACTGTAGGTGACACTTTACAAAAGATGTATCTTGGTTACATCATAAAAAATGTAACTAAATTTTTTTAGCTAGGATATTCATAAGCAATCCAGATCATGCCTTCTAAACACAAAGTTATTCATGGCTTTCCAAATAGTATGGACACGCTCCACATATGCATACTTTCATTCCCTCCTTTGAAGGTCGTTATATTATGCATTAAGTTACACTAAGTTAGGTATAATCGGTGTAAAAATGACGTTTTACTAAAACCCACAAATAGGGTAAATATCAAAACTCGCTCTCACCCTACACGATTGCACCTCACGTGTCTCCCTCCACAACACCCACGTTTCCCTCTCAAAACTATCCGCCTTCAAAAAATTAATCCTACTTGCGATTTTTGTGAGATTTTAAGGCTTCCACAACATTTATCTTTTTTTATATTGCGATTTCTTTGATCGTTGTTTCAATATCTTGTTATTCTCTTCAATTTCGTAACAAAAATGTGAAAAAATGAGTTCTCTAAGCTACAGTTCTTCAAGGAGTTATTCAGGCAATTCTTCAAGCACTAACGGGTAATAAGTACTTCAAATACAACATGAATTGTAGTTTTCAACAAAAAATTGTTCAACAAAGTAGATTCCATGTTTAAGAATGCTTGTATATGTATATCATCGTTTTTTATGCTTTATATCTATGTATTGATGCTGCAAACAGTATATTATATGTTTTATGATATGTTTTTTGTGTTTTAAATATATAAAATTATGAAAATTGGTTGAATTATTAAATATTAGGTTTTAAAACTTACAAATGCCTATTTTTTACGCTGAAAATGCCGAGTTTTAGGAATGCCTAGTTTTAAAACTTTGGAATGCCTAGTTTTTAAGTTAGGAATGCCTAATTCTAAATTAGGCATTTCTAGTTTTAAAACTTCGGAATGCCAAAGTTTAAAAATTGGGAATGCCTGGTTTTAAGTCTAAGAATGCCAAGTTTTAGAACTAAGAATGTGTAATTTTTAAGACTAGGAATGTCTAGTTTTAAACTTTGGAAATGCTTAGTTTTAGACTAAGAATGCCTAGTTTTAAAACTTTCGAATGCCAAAGTTGAAAAACCAGGAATATCTAGTTTTAAAGCTAAGAGTGCCAAATTTTAAAACTGAGAATTCCTAGTTTTTAAGTTAGGATGCCTAGTTCTTTTAAAACTGAGAATGCCTAATTTTAAAACTAGGCATTGAAAGTTTTAAAACTTTAGGAATGCCTAGTTTTAGAACTAAGAATGCCTAGTTTTTAAGCTATGAATGCCTAGTTTTTAAGCTTGGAATGCATAGTTTTAAAACTTTGGAATGCCAAAGTTTGAAAAACTGGAAATGCCTAGTTTTAGAGTAACAATGCCAAGTTTAGAACTAGGAATGCCTAGTTTTAAAACTCAGAATACCTAGCTCTAAAACTAGGCATTTATAGTTTTAAAACTTTGGAATGTCAAAGTTTGAAAATTGGGAATGACTAGTTTCAAAGCTAAGAATGTCTAGTTTTTAAGCTAAGAATGCCTAGTTCTAAAACTAGACATTTCTAGTTTTAAAACTTTGGAATGCCAAAGTTTGAAAACTGAGAGGGAATGCCTATTTTTAAAGCTAGGAATGCTTAGCTTTTAAACTTAGAATGCATAGTTCTAAAAATAGGCATTTCTAATTTTAAAACTTTAGAATGCCAAAGTTTAAAAATTGGGAATGACTAGTTTTTAAGCTAGGAATACCTAGTTTTAAAACTTTGGAGTCCCAAAGTTTAAAAACTAGGAAAGCTTAATTTTAAAGCTAAGAATGCAAGTTTTAAAACTCAGAATACCTATATTTAACACCATCAATGCTTAACAGTAACAAAGGAGACAAAACAAGAACTAAACATAAATATTACGTCTTGGCTAATAAAGATACATTGGCCACTGCACTTGCGAGGTAAATATACGGACAAACACAATACACTTGAATTCTTCCTTTATAATTTACATTGCTATTCACTTTTTATTTCAATTATTTATTTATTTATTTATTTCAATCTTATATAATTCAAGATAAGCCATAGAAAAGCACCGTAGTCACAGAGAACCGAATCAGCCAAAATCATAAATAAGCTTAAGAGACCAAGACAAACAGAAAAAAACAAATATAGTGTTATCAAAACACCCAAGAGAAACACCAAAAAAGCAAGGCAGTAAAGGTGGGAACCAGTACCCGTATTGAATACGAACATGACAACGGTAGGGATCGCTGTTGTTGTTGTACAGGTTTTGGATCCTTACTCTTTGTCCGTTTGACAAGGCTGCCTAAGAAACTTGCAATATATCTTATACAAAGATTTAATGTCCACAAGATGAGTATAAAGCTTGAAAATTCCACCATCAACATTGTTGAAGCTGATGTAAACTTGGTATTGGGTATACCACATGGCGCAACAGAGCTTGAGGAGTCCAACAAGTAAACCAACGAAACAGAAGAGCACAAGGCCTTCATAAAGGAGATGAAGGAGATATATACCAAGTTCCCACCTCTAGTATTGGTTGTTCAAAATGGGGAGTACTTCAAGAGGGAGTTTGTCCTCTTCTACATAACAAGCTTAATACATCAAACCTCATTGAAGACCTTGCGACCAATCTCCTGCGAACTGCAGCAAGCAGCAATGACATTCGCAATTACAACTAGTGCAAGTACACGCTTGCACAATTGATAGAAACATTCCACAGAACCCTTTCAACCAAGAGCTACATTACTGGACCTATTACATTCTTAATGGTAAGCATTTATTCTAATATATCTTACATTGATGATTTAATAAAATCAGTACTTCTAACTTACTGTAAACTTGGATTGTGTAGCTCTTCTATCTTGATAGGATGAAGTACAAACTTGGGGAGAAACGAGCGATCCTAATGATAAGTTGCTGGGATAACGATACTATATGGAAGAGGCAAAAGAAAGAGCTAGAAGCAAGAGGTTTTGGGCTGGGAAGGGTGCTTGAGCGACTAAAGATTGAAAATAATCAAGAAAGTTCAACAAACCCCTTGCCTTAGCTCTATCACCGCGCTCAATATGCGGGACGGGATTTCTGTTGGATATAGCGGCAAAACAAAGGTACAATACACAAAATGCTTTTCTTTTTCTTCACTATTGTAAAAGAAAACTATGTACATTTAGTGTTAGAAACTAGGCACTGTAAGTGTTAAAAGTAGATACTCTTATTCTTAAAACTAGGCACTTCTATTCATAAAACATGGGATTGTTGTTTTTAAACTAGGCATTTTCCAGTTATAAAAGAGTGCATTATTAGTATTAAAAGTAGGCATTGTTAGTTTTAAAACTAGGTACTTCTAGTTATACAACTTGGCATTATTACTGTTAAAACTAGGCACTTCTATTAATAAAACTTGGCATTGTTAGTTTTAAAAGTAGGCACTTCTATTTAAAAACTAGGCACTTCTAGTTATAAATGTTGGCATTCTCACTGTTAAAACTAAGCACTTCCAGTTATAAAAAGTAGGCATTGTTAGTGTTAAAAGTAGGCATTGTTAGTTTTAAAAGTAGGCACTTCTATTTACAAAACTAGGAATTTTATGTTATACTAACTTGATATTGTTATTGTTAAAAGTAGGCATTGTTAATTTTAAAAGTAGTCACTTCTATTTAAAAACTAGGAACTTCTAGTTATAAAAGTTGGCATTCTTATTGTTAAAACTAGACGCTTCCAATTATAAAAAGTAGGCATTGTCAGTATTAAAAGTAGGTACTGATAGTTTTAAAAGTAGGCACTTCTATTTACAAAACTAGGCACTTCTAGTTATACTAACTTGGCATTGTTACTGTTAAAAGTAAGCATTATTAGTTTTAAAAGTAGGCACTTCTATTTGAAAACTAGGCACTTCTAGTTATAAAAGTTGGTATTCTTATTATTACAACTAGGAACTTCCAGTTATAAAAAGTAGGCATTGTTAGTGTTAAAAGTAGGCACTGTTAGTTATAAAAGTAAGCACTTCTGTTTACAAAACTAGGCGCTCTAGTTATACTAACTTGGCATTGTTACTGTTAAAAGTAGGCACTGTTGGTTTTAAAAGTAGGCACTGTTAGTTTTAAAAGTAGGCACTTCTGTTTACAAAACTACGCACTCTAGTTATACTAACTTAGCATTGTTAATGTTAAAAGTAAGCACTATTGGTTTTAAAAGTAGGTATTTCTATATAAAAACTAGACACTTCTAGTTATAAAAATTGGTATTCTTATTGCTAAAACTAGGCACTTCCAGTTATAAAACGTTGGCATTGTTAGTGTTAAAAGTAGGAACTCCTTACAATAACCTTTTGTATGTTACATATAAGTGACACTAATAGTTACATGTATTTTTTTATAAATGTCAGGCTCTCATTGAAAAAGCAGCAACGGCAATGACTGTATTCAGAAACATTGTTGTCAACCTTTTTAGGCATGTGAATAGTTAAAAGCTGATAACATAGATATCACATGCACATTCAAGAAGTTCTGCTCTGGAATTCTTCCAATCTTGAAAATAGAGCAAGATATGCAAAACACACAACGTGCTCCTGCTTCATCATCTAGCCAACCCACCAACAACCAAGATGACAAATTCTTTGAAGGCCCAGAATTCTTAAATGCATATGAAGAATTTGAAAAGAATATGCTAAGGGCAAAGAATTTAAGAGACAAAACAGTGTCTCGTTTTGATCTCAAGTTGGACAATGATACAAAGACACAACGGGCCTCTACTCTTATCCAATAACAAAAAAAAAAAAGACACATTGTATTTTGACTTGGAGACGAAGGACATTGTTGAAGTAGCAGTGGACATTGTAAATCTGAGCAGCTGTGGAAAAGGAGACAATAGAAAAACAACAGTAACAAGAAAAAGAACAACAACAAGAAGAAGAACAACAGGAACAAGAAGAGGGCCATGATGATGTTCAGCAAGAAGAGAGCCATGATGATGTTGACAGGTTTATATAACAAACACTAATATAAAAGAATAAAATACATGTTTAATATATCTTTAATTGACATTTTCCCTTCCCCCCTTCAGTGCTATTATAGAGACTGATGGGGAATTTGATGAGGAAACAACAGTTGAGCCAAGTCCACTTTATAGGATTAAGAAAGTCCCCAGTAATTTGAAGTGCCTTTTTGGACAGAGCAACATAAAGATGAATTTAATCTATCCATAAAAGAGATGCTCCTAATTGACTTTGCATTTCTTGATGAAATGCAAGAACATAAGATTTTAAGTAGGTATATATTTTCTTATATATTTCATGTCATATCGTATCATATAATATGCTTTCACTGCAAGTCATAAAACTAGGCATTTCTAGTTTCAAAACTAGGCACTCCAAGTTTTGAAACTATGCACTTCTACAATGCCTAGTTTTTTAGCTAGGAATGCCTAGTTTAAAACTCAAAATGCCTAGTTCTAAAATTAGGCATTTCTAATTTTAAAACTTTGGAATGCCAAAGTTTGAAAACTGGGAGTGCCTAGTTTTAAAACTAAGAATGCCAAATTTTAGAACAAGGAATACCTAGTTTTAAATCTAGGAATGCCTAGGTTTAAAACTTTGGAATGTCAATGTTTGAAAACTGGGAATGCCTAGTTTTTGAAATTTAGGAATGACTAGGCTTCTTAGTTATAAAACTAGGCACTCTTAGTTATGAAACTAGGCACTCCTAGTTTTGAAACTAAGCATTGCCAGTTATACAACTAGGCTTATAAAATTAGGCATCATCAATTTATTTTATTTTGGTTATTAAACTTTCTATATCTTTTAATCTATTTATTATATTTATTTCTTTTCCCATTCTTTTCCCAACAACATCATATTCAAACGCACTTTACATGATACAATCCGCAGCATCCCAAGGTTAGATGCAAGGTTAATATCAATACATAGAACACAATCTGCTCGAAGCATTGGCAATGCATCTGAACCAGATTATAAAAAGACCCAAGCATAATAAGCCCAGGAGAATTATTCTCTTCAAATGAAATTGTAAGTTTCATTAAATTAATCCTATATGCTCTGATATGTTTCTAATACAACAACAACAAAATTCCATGTTTTTCTTACACCAGGCGGTTACAATACCTTTGGCTGGAAGCTACGGTAAACCACTGGTGGAAGAAGTGCGATGTTAAAACTTTAGACAGAATCAACTTGGAGCTTAAAATTTCTGGAATTATTGATGATTATTGCCGAGATGTTGAACTTGTAAGTAATCTTAATAATTACACTATGATTTCTTCCTATATAACTTGGTATTTTATTGATTTGAGTTTTGTGCAAACTGTAGCTACTCTTCCCCGTGGTACTTTCAAAACACTTCTACCTTGTTGTCCTAAACTCAATTGACATGAACATGGAAATAATTGACAACAAGCCACTAGCAAAGAGGATAACAGTAGCAAACAAGTACCCAGACATCACAATGTTCTTCGTAAGTCATTATGCATGATAAACAATTATATACAATCATCGTTTAACAAAAAAAACTAACAAAGATACATGTATCTTTGTGATCATGAAACAATATTTGTCAAGGCATGTGGGGTCATTCGTCAACCACAAAAATATTATGAGATACAAACCAGAGGTGAGAATAATGGCTTGGCAAACTAGAGACAACTTTATAGACTGTGGCGTCTATTGCATGCGACATATGAAGATGTATAAGGGGCAACGAAGTTCAAGTTGGGATCCACTGCTGGTCAAAAGTATCCTATCAAGACAAAGTAAAATATATGTACACAATCATCAAAAATGAATGATTAAAGGGAGAATGTACAAAATGCAGCAACAAACTTCTACAAGAACCAACATTCTTGAAATATTTATAGTTGTATGATACAATATTTGAAATGAAAATCAAATATATTTTTCAATCTTTTTACTAAAATTATGTTTTAAAATCTATGTAATTGTAGTTATAAAACTAGGTAGTGTCAGTTATATTACTAGGCACTCCTAGTTTTATAATGATATACTACCAAAAATTATCATGAATTTACACATGTTAAAGGAATAAACCATGAAAATAGGCACTTTCAGTTCTAAAGCTAAGAAGTCCAATTTATAAAACTAGGCACTTTGACTTATAAAACTAGGCACTGTCAGTTCAATAACTAGGTACTTCTAATTCTAAAATTATGCATTCCTAACTATAAAACAAGACACTCCAAGCTCTAAAACCAGGCATTCCAAATGCTAAAACTAGGCATCCCTGTCTTTAAAACTAGGCACTTCTAGTTTTAAAACTACGCACTTTTAGTTTAATACATTTTTCAATCTTTGTACTACAATTATGTTTTAAATCTTCTATCATGCAATACTACCAACTTTATCATGAATTTACAAGACATGTTAAACCCATCAAACTTAAAAATTAAGAATGATGAATGAAAAATTACTTAATAAAATATGCACTCTTACTTGTAAAAAGTCGGCACTGTCAGTTATATAACTAGAGATTCCTAGTATTAAAACTAGGTATTCCTAGTGTTAAAACTAGGCATTGCTAGTTTATCATGAAATACTACCAGGATTATCATGAATTTTAACATATTAAAAGAATAAACCATCATAACTAGGCACTTTTAATTCTAACACTAAGGAGTGCAATTCATAAAACTAGGCTTTCTGACTTATAAAACCAAGCAGTGTTAGTTCAAAAACTAGGCACTGTCACCTCTAAAACTAGGCACTTTTAATTCTAAAACTATCATTCCTAATTGTAGAACAAGGCATTCCAAACGCTAAAACTAGGCATCCATATCTTTAAAATGTAAGCACTTCTAGTTTTAAACCTAGGCAGTGTTAGTTCAAAAATTAGGCACTATCATTTATAAAAGTCGGCACTTCTGACTATAAAAGTAGTCCCGCATACTTACATAAACATTTGACACACGAATAACATCAAACGCACAAAAATTAAAAATTAAAATATAATTAAAAGACATAAAGTAATGAAATTACAAATTCTACATGAAATTTATGAATTGCTACAAACCATCTAAAGGTTCTACATTGCTATGGTTTGATGTTCCTAAACTAATCTCACATTCACTACTTGTAAACTTCAAATCCCTCCCCAAAACTTCATTGCTCATAGACAATTGGACAACTTTTTTAATTCTTGAAGCATGTGTCAAAGCACTCGTTCTCTTACCCCTTGCTTGATTGTACTTTATCTCGACAATGCTCTTCTTCCTTATATTACGTTCTCCATTTGCACGCCTTCCAGTTGGAAGAACCAACTTCATTCTCTGAATTATCGACAGAAGGTCCCACATCAGAAGCGATCATATCCTTCATCATCCTAAACTCTTCTTCTGCGCATCCCTGAGCATTAATGTTTAATTCGCTGGCAAAAATCAAATCTGAAAACTTCCTTAACATTTCTCTCCTTCAAGCACTATAACCAACAATATCCTTCTTGCTAACTCTCCCTACATCACCAACACTACGATATGTCGTATCATG